>OX453030.1:7358853-10038853 GCA_949699075.1 Asteroscopus sphinx
TGATGCCGCGCGCATCTAGTTTGTAAGTATGTAGGGAAAAAACCTTCGGCGAATGGAGTCCCACATGGGACTCTCCGCCAACTAAGTCCGGTTAAGCAGAAATGGGACTTCGGTCCCACCTGCGAGAGCCCATTCGAAAAAAAAAAAAAAAAAAAAAAAAAACTGGTCGCTTGACAATATTCTCTTGGCGCGCACACCGAATACGTGTGTGTTGTTGTGTTTGTGAGTTTTCGTTTAAACAATCTTTAAATCATGTCGGGTCGCGGTAAAGGTGGCAAAGTGAAGGGAAAGGCAAAATCCCGTTCAAATCGTGCTGGTCTCCAGTTTCCTGTGGGTCGTATCCACAGGCTGCTGCGTAATGGCAACTACGCTGAGCGCGTGGGTGCCGGCGCGCCCGTCTACCTGGCCGCCGTGATGGAGTATCTGGCTGCGGAAGTTCTCGAGTTGGCCGGCAACGCCGCGAGGGACAACAAGAAGACCAGGATCATCCCACGTCATCTTCAGTTGGCCATCCGCAACGACGAGGAGTTGAACAAGCTACTCTCCGGTGTGACCATCGCTCAAGGTGGTGTTCTTCCCAATATCCAGGCCGTACTACTGCCCAAGAAGACCGAGAAGAAGGCTTAAACGCTGCGCTGCGACATCTCGTCGTCGTGCTCCGTGAGAGTGCTACGCATGCGTGTTTCGATATATGATAATAAGGATGTGTACCAGCTAGCTAACACCTACCTATGCATTATGTCGATCACACGATGCTCTGCGCTCGTTGCATTCTATCTAAACAAAAGGCCCTTTTCAGGGCCACAATATTAATCGTCAAACATAACCAAGACAGTTTCTTTGTCAGTTTTGTCGTCAAACAAAAACGTATTTATGTACGTAAGTACACACCCGTGGTGAACCCGCAGCCACAATCTCCCCCCCCCCCCCCCCCCTCTTTCCCGCAAAACCATGAGCTGTGGTGTATTTATTATTATTTTGGAAAAAGAGCAAGCCCCTAAAAGATGCTATTGATTGTAACGCCTCTGACAGTAGACTACAGCACAGTACAGTAGATGTTTGTTCAGTTTACAGTGCCCTGTAAGGCTTCTAATCAGGATCCTTATATTATGGTTCCTAGCTGTTAAGCGAAAATTGTAAATCTCTTCCAAAAGAAGCGCTTTCGCTTGACAGCAGGAGCTGTGGTGTAATGGTAAATAATAAAAAAGTAAGTATGTATGTATGTACCTATCCGTGAGGTGATTGGAGATCATGAACGGTGATTGGGGATCATGAACAACATTTTGCACTTCTGTTCACTCCTATCAATTTTGGAAACCACCTACCTGTTCATGTAGGTGTGCTTGCTTGCTTGCTTGCTTGCTTGCTTGCGTGCGTGCGTGCGTGCGTGCGTGCGTGCGTGCGTGCGTGCGTGCGTGCGTGCGTGCGTGCGTGCGTGCGTGCGTGTGTGTGTGTGTGTGTGTGTGTGTGGGTGTGTGTTTGTTTGTTTGGTTGTTTGGATTTTAATTCAAACATTATAAACAGTAACGGAATCACTCTGCGAGACGTAGGTAATGATAATATAGCACTATAATAGCACTGTGTATGTATAATTTTTTTTTTTTTATTTTTTTTTTCTTTTTCGTTGCAGTTACATTGTGTATTAGAAACCCATGCTTTTTTTTTTTCATTTGTTTTTTTCCTCGAAATTATCGTATGAAGCGTACCCCCCCCCCCCCCCCCCACCCCGCCGTCTCACCGACTACCTCCCCGCGCCCCGCACGCGTGTTCATCGCGATTGGTCGGCCTCATCGTCGTGGCTCTCTCTCTTTGCCCCTGCATTCTGTTGGCGAGCGTCTATAAATATCAAAAGATACTTTGCTCATTTTTATAACGCTACTGAACCTCGGTACGGTAGTACGCGCTCCGTAGAATTTTTATAAATTCCGCATCGCTGTTTGAAATACGTAAATAAACAACTCTCAAAATGCCGCCCAAAACGAGTGGTAAGGCCGCCAAGAAATCTGGCAAGGCCCAGAAGAACATCTCCAAGACCGACAAGAAGAAGAAGAAGCACAAGAGGAAGGAGAGCTACGCCATCTACATCTACAAGGTGTTGAAGCAGGTGCACCCCGACACCGGTATCTCCAGCAAGGCCATGTCCATCATGAACTCGTTCGTGAACGACATATTCGAGCGTATCGCCGCCGAAGCTTCCCGACTCGCCCACTACAACAAGAGGTCTACCATCACGTCCAGGGAGGTGCAGACGTCCGTCAGGCTCCTGCTGCCCGGTGAACTCGCCAAGCACGCCGTCAGTGAAGGCACCAAGGCCGTCACCAAATACACCAGCTCCAAGTGAGCGATCGGTAGCTATCAAGAGCCGCCGACGCTCGATCCAACGCCGCCGATTCGTGTGTAGTGTATATAATCCGGTGTTTGTACGTGCGTCTTGTTGATGTGTCCGGTGCGTGTTAATTTTGATGTGTCGTCGTCGTCGTAACGTCACCTACCTACGCGATGATTCTCATTATTCACGCACCACGTATCGCCACACAGACCACGTCAATATCTGGACCCGCACGCGCTCGAACGATGGCTGGCGGCTGGATTAAAAAACAAAAGGCCCTTTTCAGGGCCACAAAAATTTTCATGTGATATATTTCACGTTTCTTTAAATTTGATGCCCGTCAAAACGTTGTTGTTGTAGTTAATCAAAGGCTTAGTTAGGTACCTACCTACCTACCTACCTATAAAATTTGTTGCGGTAGCCGTACATGACATACCTACATAGGTTTAAACTCGTCATGATAATATGAATATAGTACATACATACATACATAAGTAAATAAATAAAAGAGAGATTCGAATCGAAAATGTTTTTCTCTTTTTCTTCCATCAATGTAGGAGTAGGATGTATGGTTCGATGCCATTGCCATTTTGTAGTGATGAAATAAATAAAGAAAATAAGTTATAGGTACACACGGCTACACATCAAGCTGTACATTTCCAGTATAAGCTGACCTCGCATTGTATAGGTTTTCCTTACAACGCGAGGTCAGCCTTTACTGGCCTTTTGTACAGCTTGATGTGTAGCCGTGTGTACGTCTGAGTTGAGTTCGTATGAATCAATGTTACGTACCTACTAATTAATTAGATTAGAATTTAGGTAGGTACTAGTATTTAATTACCACGATGATAATGTAAGATTTATCGTAAATTATTTACCTACAATATTTATTTATTTTGGTTATTTCTTTTCGTTTTTTTTTTAAAAAAACAACGTTTTTGTGGTTTAGTTAGCGAATTGTCGTCGAGAGGGCGCGCAGTGTCGCTAGTATCGCGCGCTTACGTTACCATATATATAGGACCAACTACTCCACTGGATCAGTTTTACATTCTCCCTCGCTCGTTCGAAGTGTGTACGTCCGCGCGTCTCGCGTGTTTATCGTTCGTTCGTTCGTTCGTTCGTTGTTAGTTTGTTATTAACATACACATCTCGTTAGTTTCCTATAATGGCTCGTACGAAGCAGACCGCTCGTAAATCCACCGGCGGTAAGGCGCCGAGGAAGCAGCTCGCCACGAAGGCGGCGCGCAAGAGCGCACCGGCCACCGGCGGCGTCAAGAAGCCCCATCGCTACAGGCCCGGCACTGTGGCCCTTCGTGAGATTCGTCGTTACCAGAAGAGTACCGAGCTGTTGATCCGCAAGCTTCCGTTCCAGCGTCTCGTGCGTGAGATCGCTCAGGACTTCAAGACCGATCTCCGTTTCCAGAGTTCCGCTGTTATGGCGCTCCAGGAGGCTAGCGAGGCTTACCTAGTCGGTCTCTTCGAAGACACCAACCTGTGCGCTATTCACGCGAAACGCGTCACCATCATGCCCAAGGACATTCAACTGGCGCGCAGGATCAGAGGCGAACGTGCTTAGATTTCGTCGTCACATCACACACACATCACGAAGCACACCACGCAGTGCTAATCTGTTGATGTGATTGTGGTGGGTGAAATAAAAGGCCCTTTTCAGGGCCACATATCTATCTGATTTTAAAAAGTTTCTTTAAGTCGGACGTCACGAAAACGTAAACCACTCTTAGTTGTGTATTATTTACCTTTACCTAAACATACATTTTCACAAAATGCACTACTAGCAACTACGTCTACGACAATTTTAGATATACACATGACACGTACCAATTACCTACCTATTATAATAATTAAATACAGAGAGATGCACAGGTACACATACATACCTACCTACATGGCACGCAATTTATTTATTTATTTATGAAATTCTCTATGCACAATCTATATACATTACTATTGTTTAATATTATTACCTAGATTACGAGTTTATTATTAAGTTGCGTGTTAGTTAACGTATATTTAAATTTTTTTTTTTTTTTTTTTTTTCTTCTTTCTTTTTTGGCTCTTAGAATTACCATTATTATAAAAAAGATGGGAAAAAAAGGAGAGAAAAAAAAAAAAAAAAAAAACATTTTGTGACACTACGAATAATTCCAGCCGTCGCCGTCGCCGCGTCGTTCCACCAACCAACAACGAGCGGCGGCGCCACGACTCGCCCCGCTCACCTCCCTCGACCCCGCCGCCGCAGTGTGGCGGTCTATATATAACGAGCAAACTGGCAGAATTTTTAAACAGTCTCCCGTTGTTGTACTCGTTCGTTCGCGTGCTTGTGTTTCGTTCGTGTCGTGTACACATACACCCCACTGTCGAGAAGATGACCGGTCGCGGCAAGGGAGGAAAGGGTCTGGGAAAAGGTGGAGCCAAGCGTCACAGGAAAGTACTTCGTGATAACATCCAGGGTATCACGAAGCCCGCCATCCGTCGTCTCGCTCGCAGAGGCGGCGTGAAACGTATCTCCGGTCTGATCTACGAAGAGACCCGCGGTGTGCTGAAAGTGTTCCTCGAGAACGTGATCCGCGACGCGGTCACTTACACCGAGCACGCCAAGAGGAAGACCGTCACCGCTATGGACGTCGTCTACGCTCTGAAGCGCCAAGGCCGCACTCTGTACGGTTTCGGCGGTTAAAACTGCTCCTCAACAGGCCCTTGCCTATCTCTACATACAACACGGTGGACACTTGTTTTAACGTGTTCAACCGTACGTGTGTTTAGTACACGCGAGAGCATAAAAAAAGGCCCTTTTCAGGGCCGCACATGATTCTATAAAATTAAAATGTTTCTTGAGAAGAGAGGTCTAAAAAACGTTCGCACACCACATCACACGAACACATTATAAAATGTATTATTCAATTATTGTCGTAATTAGGTAGGTACAACACGCACACATGCCTTAGATACTTAAAAACACCGGCTACGGGTACTTACCTAATAATAAACATTCAAGAGGGAACCAATAATGTACATAAAAAAAAAATAACGCGCTTGCTTTAAGAACTTTATTCATTCATTCATTTATTTATTATCAAACAAACAAACAAACAAAAATATGTAACACGTCTAATAGAATATTAAATACTTATAAGTAATTAAAACGAGCTTACCAATGTCGACTGGATGACTGGTCGAACGCTTGAACTTGCTTGCATGTACCTGAAAAAAAAAAAAAAAAAATATTAAGAAAAATATATACTATACCTACCTACCTACCTACCTACCTACCTACCTACCTACCTATATTCTTTAAAACCTCTACCTATGCACCTACATAATAATTCTATTATGATTGATGGCTATGGCTTTGCTTGCGCGTCGAGGTTAGGAATAGGAACAATATGTTGCCGTTTTAGGTTTTAGTGCAGGTATTGTTTTATTTAGTATTTTTATCAGTAAATAGTACCTATTTTTTTTTTATTATTCTATACAAAAACACCGGGATTATTGACTTGCGGAGTGCGCGCGAGCGAGCGAGCGATGGATGCGATGTTAGGTATTAGGGCAGCGCGCCGATCTATTGTTTTGATGATGGGTCTTTTACTTATCAGAGTTCGTCGGATGTCATAATCGCGTTCACTAATACACACACTGTAAACTTATCGAAGGGGGCACTTTTGTATTTTATTTAATATTATTAGTAAGTATAATTTAAAATGGTTGTAACGTCCTGGACGGAGCCGTCCGTCCTTAACGGTTCGCACCGCGCGCCGTGTTTTACGACGGTTCACTTTTAGGTCGATAATAAGTTCGCGAGACTAAACAATACCGATGAATTCCTGTCACCGGTCAAGCTCGATATCCTCGTTGTTGACGGGTCGACCACGATCTGCAATAACTATCGCTTTTATAGAGAAAAATACATTTTGAACGGGACCCGAGCGATGCTAGGTTAACAGTCGTCAAAATAAAACACCGTAGCCGCCACAATATACACTGCACTCTCGCGAATCGACATCGGTACGATCGTCAAGTTCATGACCTATCCGAAAACGTACGTACGATAAGACGTAAACGCTTTTAAACATTATTTATTAATATTTTATTAGATACGTGTTAGTGAAAAGTTGCAAGTGTTCATACGAGAAAACGTCCCGCGACATCACGGCGCTCGTTACGGTAAAGTTTCGTTGTAAGTTACCGTACGCATTCGAAATATGAAAAACCTATAAGTGGCGACATCTAAGTCTCTCTCTCTTATATTATTAATTTCTACCTACTACTATCATTGTTTGTTTGGTCGTTCCTTCGTTCGTTCGTGTGACGTGAAATAATCTCTCTAAATCATCATTAAAATGGCAGACACAGCAGTGGCAACCGAAGCTCCGGCTCCCGCTACACCAGCGAAGAAGCAAGCGAGGCAAGCCGCTGGCGCTAAGAAACCGAAGGCGAAGCCGACTCATCCCAAAACATCCGAGATGGTCAACAGTGCGATCAAGGAGATGAAGGAGCGCAGCGGATCCTCGCTGCAAGCGATCAAGAAGTACATCGCCGCGCAGTACAAGGTCGACGCCGAGAAACTGGCTCCGTTCATCAGGAAATATCTGAAGAGCGCCGTCGAATCCGGCGCCCTGATCCAGACCAAGGGCAAGGGTGCGTCCGGATCGTTCAAGCTAGAGTCTAAATCCGCCGCAGCGAAGAAACCAGCTGGCGTTGCTAAGGCCGCCGGCAAGGGTGCCGCTTCCGCGACTGCAGCTTCGAAGGCGAAGAAGGCTACCGCATCCGCTGCGGGTGCCAAGAGCAAGAAGGCCGCCGCCGCGGCCGCGTCCGCGTCTGCCGCTTCAGGTTCGCCGTCCAAGTCAAAGGGCGCAGCGGCCAAGGACAAGAAGGCCGCCGCCGCCGCTAAGAAGAAGCCCGCAGCCAAGAAAGCCGCCGTCGCGCCCGCGAAAGCGAAGGGTGGTGCCGCACCGAAGGCTAAGAAAACTGCGAAGCCGCCCACCAAGAAGCCAAAGGCGCCGAAACCTAAGAAGGCCGCCGCCACGCCCAAGTCTAAGCCGGCCGCCAAGAAAGCGTCCGCCGCTAAGAAATAAGCAACGGTCGCTTTCGCGTTAACACACCGGCGACGGAAACGCGGCGGCGACTGCTACGGCGACGACAGCGGAAGCAGCGGCATCAACATCATCGCCACGGCCACGATCACCACCGAAAAACAACAACAACAACAACAACAACAACAACCAGATGAATAGTGTCAGTCAGTCAGTGTTTAGTTTGTGTGTGTGTGCCTGCCTGCCTGCCTACCTACCTACCTATCGTATGTGTGTACGTGTGCGTATACATAATATTGTCTGTGCCACTACAACGTGTTCTTTTCAGTAAGTATAATGTTTACGTACACTACCTACGTATACGTATGGTAGTAGGTATACACATCTACGCGGATGCTATGATTGTGTCGGTCGTTCATCATCGTCAAGAGATCGCCAGCTCCAACCCCGCTTGCACGTACAACCTACGCGTCTATCGTCCCCGGGAAGGGGGTCGCGGCGCGCGCTCGACGTGTCTCTAGCTCGTCACCAAGTCTCTTCATCAGTAGTTAGAAGAAGAAGAAGAAGTCTGCAACTCAACTGAAGAAACAAACGGCGGCACCGAGACGCTAGCGCGCGTGCTTGCGCTCTCACTCGGCGCGGCGCTCACCGAGCGCACACCAAAAAGCCCTTTTCAGGGCTAACAATAAAGTCATGAATATTAATAATATTCGTTTCTTAACCACAGAGCGTCACAAAACGTTTCTTAATAGCTTAACGTAACACACTTTTAATTATAATCATTATCTATGTACTTGCACACATTATTTTAGACAAGTATTGAATTTGTGAAAAATGGCGCGCGGATTACTGTAATCGCACTGTGACTTGTACAGCTATGAGCGCGCAGATGGTCGAAGGAAACAGCCAAAGGTTAAAAAAAAAAAAAAAAACGAAAAAAAATTATGTGTGAACAAAAGGCAATGTTACCACTGTTACTAGGAGAACTTAGGATGCAAGAGCGAGCAAAAAGCAAGCTCAGGACTTGGGGCACCCCGACTCGGGCAGGTTAGGTTCGAAGGGGATGTCGGGGTCTAGTGAGCGAGCGTAGCGAGCGAACTCAGACCCCGACATCCCCTTCGTGGTTATTTTTTTTTTTTTCAAACCATTGAGCCCCGCGAAGCGGGGCTCCAACTACGCCTTTTAAGTAACTTTTGAGTTTTTAAATTTTTTTTTTTTTTTCAAACTTTTGAAAAAAAATTTTTGAATACAAGAAAAAAAAAAAACTCGGAAGGGGGGGGGGGGTCCGCAATCTTTCCTTCACAGGGGGTGTTCTACCCCCCCACTACAACCCCAACCCCACGCCCCCCCTTAATTCGACGTCAATTAATCCGAAGTCCTACCATTAAACACAGGGGCGGCAAGCGGCAAGCCTCGCAGGCGAGGGCGAAGACCTACCTAATCCTAACACAGTGGCGGTTAAGCCTACTCCTAGGAACTACTCTAGAACATAGGGTCGGTCTCGCGTGACGAGATTACCAGGCTCAGCAGTTTCTTTGATTAGCATACATTTATATGAAAACTACATTTAATAAGTTGTATCATTATCGTATTGTATTGTTGTTGTATTATAGAATATTACACTCGTAAACTCAACCTAAATCCCTGCCAGCCCCAAAATGAGCCTACGGTAACGTTAACGTGCCGGTGACGGTGCTGTAGCGAGCGCGCTTGCGCGTTTTGTGAATTCGTTTCGTTCGCAGTACACCCCTCCCACTGACACTGCTACACGGAGCGCGTATAAAAAGCGCGATTATAACTGGTCGCTTCCATTCACGCTCTGACACTCGCCCCGAGAGGTCGTGCTGCTCCGCTCCGTCCTCTCGTGACGAATTAAGTGCTCGAATATTTTTCGCTACGGCTCACCGTAGCGCCCTCCGCAGTCGCCCCGCCGACTGCAGCCCGATAAGCACATTCGCTGTCTTTTTCAAGACAGCGGGCGCGCTTTTGTCTCTTTAGACAGTGTTTCGTCAAAAACGTAGTGTCCCTTCAGGAAAAACCCACTTATTTACTGTGGTCCTCAGTGGATACCTAACGGTGCTAACGAACTGAGGGGCGTTGACCCGACACGCCAGCTGCGCTCCTTAAGGGCAAAGCAAAATTGGAAGAAGCTAGGGCCAGAAGGCCTTGGGGGATCTCCTAGTCTTCCCTAGCTTTAACCCCGTTTCGTCCTATCTAGCACTCTCTAGGGGTTTACACCCATTGCACACTAGAGACTTAGGGACCTGGTTGCACATTAAGACTGGCAATCAGGAGTGCAAGCTTAGGGCTCACCAGTAGGCACACAACCTCCCCGTCTATACCCGACGGGGAGGGTTTGAACACACTCCCGGGAAAACCCACCCGAGGAGCAAACCCCCATGGTAGTACGCCACTAATTTTCTCCCCTCTCATTGTTGCTAGGCGCTTGGCTTAGTCACCGTCTCTAAGATGGTGTCTGATGCCGAGTTCCTCAGCATTTTAAAGAACGTCCTCTTCAAGGACCCAGTCTTTATCGCCAATCATGGCGACTTGTTTGGCAGCGCTTTTGCCGCCAATCAATCGGACGTCCCCGACTCTCCAGAGTCGCCCGACACCCCCCCACCCCTAAGGAGGAATAGGCGCCCCGCCCGTTCCGACAGCGATGAGGAGAGGCCGAGGTCTCCACGTGGTCCGCCTAGGCGTTCAGCCAGCCTGGACCATAAGGACCGCACCCCCTCACCTCTCCCCACCCCAGCCCCCACTCAATACCCTGATCGCTCCCCTATCCCGTCAGACCAAGAGATGTCCTCGGACAGTGAGGTCAACTCGGACGCGGCCGATGCCTTTACCACAGTAGTGGGTAAAGGCAAAAAACGCAGCCGCAAAACCAACAAGGCCGAGGCTCTCGCCTCAAAAACTCCTAAACTCTCCGAGGCAAACTCTGCCCCGGCCCCTACCCCCCGTCCCGCCTCTTACTCCTCCTCGCAGGATAACAGGCCCTCCTCCCCTCATGATCATGAACATACCTCATCTTCCCAGAAGAAGGTACCCATTCCGCCTCCCTTATTCATCCAGGATAAGGCTTATTGGACCAGGATCTCCGACTGGTGCAACCAAAATAAGATCAATTTTACTAGTGCCCGCCCCACACAGCAGGGCATTAAAGTAGTTGTCCCCACCCCCACTGATTACCGCAACCTTACCAGGTTGTTGCGCGAGCGTGGTGTGTCTTTTCACACCTACGCACTCCCAGAGGACCGACTCCTTAGAGTTGTGATCCGAGGGGTTCCGACCGAAGTCAGCTGCACGGAAGTGCACGCCGACCTCGACCGTCAAGGGATCCCGGTTGCAATTACTCACCGTATGTACCGTGGTAAGCACGGCGATCCCTACAACATGGTCCTCGTCATATGCCACCCTGGCGAAAACGCCAAAAATATCTATAACATTAAGACCGTATGCAAATTGTCAGGCATCACGGTCGAACGCCCCCACAAATCAAACCAGCCTGGACAATGTCACCGTTGCCAGCTGTATGGTCACTCCCAGCGTAACTGCTACGCAAAGCCCAGGTGCGTTAAGTGCCTAGGCGATCACGGGACTACCGAGTGCGAGCGTCCCAAGGAGAGGGACCAGTGCACGGAGCCCCCTAGCTGTGTCCTTTGCGGCAAATCCGGGCATCCAGCGAATTATCGCGGATGCCCCAAAGCCCCCAAAATGCGCAACGCCAAATCGGCGAAACGCGCCTCCGACCGCGTTGCGAGGGAAGCCCCCTCCTACGCAGCCCCCTACCAGTACCAACCACCAAACCCTAGAGGCCCACTCGGGCCCTCCCCTAATTTCCGCGGCCCACTCGGGCCCAACCCCTGGTTTAAGGGAAACCAAAAGCCCCAATTCCCACCTCTTCCGCCCTCTCGTCTCGCGCCCCCGGCCGCAGAGCCCCCTGCGCTGATGAACATACCCATCCCCGCACCTTCTCTCAGGCCCAAAACTGCACCAGCAGCCAAAGCCCCCCCCCCCATGAGAACCCCCCCTCCGGTAAACTCCCCCGGCCTTCTGCCGAGAGAATACCTCGAACCCCAATCAGGGGAGTCCCGCATTGACGCCTACTCTAGACTTTGGGCCTTTACCCAAGGCATCCATGAGCAGCGCCTTCAGGTACTTACCAAGTACCAAGACATTTACAGAATACTTAATTCCAATTATAATGTATAATACGGCCCCACCCAAAAGATTCAAACCCCGTTCCCTAATTTTAGGCTTTTTTAATGCCCGAGGCATTAGTGGTCAACGCGACGACGTAGCCGTCTTCTTGCGTGAGCACCAAATCGATATTTTACTCATTCAAGAGTCTTTCCTCAAACCCCATAGTCGTAATCCCAATATAGCCAACTATAGGCTGATAAGAAACGACAGAGCACACACCGCACTAGGCGGAACGCTCATCTATTACCGAAATTCATTGTATTGCATCCCCATTGATCCCCCAGAGCTAGCATGCCTGGAGGCTTCAATCTGTCGCCTAGGCATGACAGGGCACCAGCCCATCACCATAGTCTCGGCCTATAGATCCGCAAACAAACCCGCGAGTCTGCTCGAGGACGACCTCAAATCCCTACTCGATCTTAGTAACTCTGTAATTATTGCAGGCGACTTAAACGCCAAACACCGTTCATGGAGCTGTGTCTCCAATAACGCCGCTGGCACTCAATTAGGAGCACTTAGCGACAAACTTTCCTTCGACGTCATCGCCCCGATGCGTCCCACTCACTATCCTGACACAGTAGGGCACCGGCCCGACATCCTAGATATAGCCCTCTTAAAGCGCGTAAACCTCGGTATTCGCTCTATCGAGGTAATCCAAGAATTAGACTCAGATCATCGCCCTGTGATCATTCAACTGGGTCCCCGAGGTGGTCCCTCGGATCCCGGTATTCCACCCATAACAAAAACGATAACCGATTGGAGGAGATTAGAGGACCGCCTCAAATCTACCTCATCCCCCCAATTAGATTCAATCCCTGACTCCATTGAGACAGTCGCGGACACGGTGGCCGCGATCACCTCGCTCACCAACCATGTGCAGTCCGTAGTGGGCGAATGCTCACGGCAGGTTCCGATGCTGGATGACCAGCGTCTGAAACTGCCGGACGATGTAAATGAGTTGAGGACCGAGAGGAACGCGGCCATCCGTGCCTATGACGCTTTTCCCAATGAAGCCAATCGTGCCCATATGCGCTCCTTACAGAATTCTGTAAAGAGACGTGTAGCTCAGGTACGGGAGGAGCATTGGGACAAGGAAGTCAGCGCAATCCAACCGTCTCATGTAGCCTTCTGGGCCCTTCAACGCAGACTTAAATGCGAGACCACGGCAACTATGCCCCCCCTAAATCGACCCAATCAAAGGCCGGCCTTTGACGACGACGAAAAAGCCGAATGCTTAGCCGACAGTTTGGAGTCTCAATGCACTCTCAGTACGCTTCCCGTAAGCCAAACCCACCTTGATAAGGTTAATTCAGAAGTAGAGCGTAGGTCAGCCCTCCCCCCCCCCCCAATAGATGACCCTGATGACCCGCTCCCACCGATCACCCCTGACGAAGTTCTCTCTATAGTCAAGGATCTTAAGCCCAAAAAAGCCCCCGGCGCAGACGGCATCACCAATAAGGTGCTGAAACGTTTCCCTGCCACCCTAATCGCTCTAATGACCGTCATCTTCAATGCGGCATTTAAAAACAACATCTTTCCCCAGGCTTGGAAACAGGCTACGGTAATCGGTATTTCCAAACCGGGCAAACCAAAAGCCGAGCCGAGTAGTTACCGGCCGATTAGTCTCCTCAATGTCTTCGGTAAAATCTACGAGAAGCTTATTTATAAGCGACTCAAAGATTTCGCCGACTCAAATAAACTCCTTCCCGACGAGCAGTTTGGCTTTCGTACAAAGCACTGCTGCGTTAATCAACTGCACCGCATTGTAGAACACATCAGTGCAGGCTTCGTACGCGGTCAAATGACCGGCACTCTCTTTTTCGACGTAGCAAAGGCTTTCGATAAAGTGTGGCACAACGGCTTATTATATAAGCTGTACACTATGAATGTGCCACATCGTCTCGTGCTCATCATCCGAGACTACTTGTCGAATCGTACCTTTTGCTATCGCATAGAAGGGGCTCTCTCCTCCCCCCATCCCATTCACGCCGGTGTGCCTCAAGGCTCCGTGCTCTCCCCCCTACTGTTCACGCTGTACACCAGCGATATTCCAAAATGCGGTGCAGCCCGTATGGCCCTTTTCGCCGACGACACGGCAATCTATTACTCCGGCATGACCCATGTCGCTATTTCTCGTACCCTCCAATCCGCGGCCAACACCCTAGGTGAATGGTTCCGGAAATGGAGAATCGAAGTAAATCCCGAAAAAAGTGCAGCGGTCCTCTTCGATAAGAGACCCCTGTCACAGTACCGTAAAGAACTGAGCGTACCAGTCTCAATGTTCGGAAAACAGATCCCATGGCAACGAGAAGCCAAATATCTCGGAGTGATCCTTGACCGTAGACTGACTTTCCGTCCGCATATCCGCAGGGTGAAAAACCGTGCCGCCCTCGTCCTCGCACGTCTCCACCCCCTTCTCAATGCGCACAGTAAGCTGCCCACTCATCTCAAAGTAAGGATATTCACCACCTGTATCCGCCCCATACTCGCCTATGCTAGCGTTGTGTTCGCACACGTTAAGCCGGTGAGAATTCACATGCTCCAAACCATCCAAAACCGTTTCATGCGTAGGGCTGTAGACGCCCCCTGGTACGTGCGCAACGTCGACCTCCACCTAGACTTCAAACTGCCGACCATCAAGCAGTTTTTCAAGCGTGCCTCAAAACGCTATTTCGATTCCGCTCCCAAGCACCCCAACCCCTTGGTCGTGGCGGCCACCGTCTACCAGCCATCCGCTATCAGCAAAACCCGACGTCCCAGACACACACTCATTGAGCCCGATGACGATATCACACTCCTCCAGGAGTCAGATAAAAGTACTAGCACACTCCGACGCCGTCGTCCAAAATATCGTCCCCGCCGGCGAGGACCGACGCGACACACACACAGAATCCGAGAGTCCGACTCTCGAGAAACAGAAACACATGCCGACGCAGCACCGGCTGCTGGGGGGATCAGTGGCGGGGTCCCCCTGCTGCACCCTGAGTCGAGGTCCGAGCTCCCCCCTGGGGACGCCCTCACGGTGTAAGCAACCGGAGATAATCTCGTCACGCGAGACCGGCCCTATGCTCTAGAGTAGTTCCTAGGAGCAGGCTATTGCGTAGCCACTGGTTAGGTTTTCTAGGTAGGTCTTAGCCTCGCCGGCGAGGCTTGCCGCTTCACGGCGTTTAGCACGTCACCCGATAGGGACCGAAAGTCCGCTACTTTCGAGGTAACCAATTCGATGCAGCAACGGCTGCTAGGGGGACATAGGAACTGCGGGGTCCCCCTGCAATGCCCTAGCGAGGTTCGAGCCCCCCCCTTGGGGGGCGCCCGCCCGATTAAGCGCGGTATTGATGCCGCGCGCATCTAGTTTGTAAGTATGTAGGGAAAAAACCTTCGGCGAATGGAGTCCCACATGGGACTCTCCGCCAACTAAGTCCGGTTAAGCAGAAATGGGACTTCGGTCCCACCTGCGAGAGCCCATTCGAAAAAAAAAAAAAAAAAAAAAAAAAAAAAAAAAAAAAAACTGGTCGCTTGCATCATTTCTCGCTCTGACACTCGCCCCGAGAGGTCGTGCTGCTCCGCTCCGTCCTCTCGTGACGAATTAAGTGCTCGAATATTTTTCGCTACGGCTCACCGTAGCGTCCTCCGCAGTCGCCCCGCCGACTGCAGCCCGATAAGCACATTCGCTGTCTTTTTCAAGACAGCGGGCGCGCTTTTGTCTCTTTAGACAGAGTTTCGTCAAAAACGTAGTGTCCCTTCAGGAAAAACCCACTTATTTACTGTGGTCCTCAGTGGATACCTAACGGTGCTAACGAACTGAGGGGCGTTGACCCGACACGCCAGCTGCGCTCCTTAAGGGCAAAGCAAAATTGGAAGAAGCTAGGGCCAGAAGGCCTTGGGGGATCTCCTAGTCTTCCCTAGCTTTAACCCCGTTTCGTCCTATCTAGCACTCTCTAGGGGTTTACACCCATTGCACACTAGAGACTTAGGGACCTGGTTGCACATTAAGACTGGCAATCAGGAGTGCAAGCTTAGGGCTCACCAGTAGGCACACAACCTCCCCGTCTATACCCGACGGGGAGGGTTTGAACACACTCCCGGGAACACCCACCCGAGGAGCAAAACCCCCATGTTAGTACGCCACTAATTTCTCTCCCTCTCATTTTGCTAGGCTTGGCTTAGTCATCATCTGTACGATGGTGTCTGATGCCAAGTTCCTGAGCATCCTGAAAAACGTCCTCCTCAAGGACCCCAACTTCCTAGCCAATTATGGCAACCTCTTTTGCGACGATGAGGTGATCAAACCTCAAACGTCCGAATCCCCCAACTCTCCTGAGTTGCCCGATACCCCCCCACCCCAAAGGAGGAATAGGCGCCCCGCCCGTTCCGACAGCGATGAGGAGAGGCCGAGGTCTCCGCGTGGCCCGCCTAGGCGTTCAGCCAGCCTGGACCATAAGGACCGCACCCCCTCACCTCTCCCCACCCCAGCCCCCACTCAATACCCCGATCGCTCCCCGATCCCATCAGACCAAGAGATGTCTTCGGACAGTGAGGTCAACTCAGACGAGGCCGACGCCTTTACCACGGTAGTGGGTAAAGGTAAAAAACGCAGCCGAAAGACAAATAAGGCCGAGGCTCTCGCCTCAAAAACACTTAAACTGTCCGAGGCAAACTCTGCCCCGGCCCCTACCCCCCGTCCCGCCTCTTACTCCTCCTCGCAGGATAACAGGCCTGCCTCCCCTCACGATCATGAACATACCTCATCTTCCCAGAAGAAGGTACCCATCCCGCCTCCCTTATTCATCCAGGATAAGGCATATTGGACCAGAATTTCCGACTGGTGCAATCAAAACAAAATCAATTTTACTAGTGCCCGCCCCACGCAGCAGGGCATTAAAGTAGTTGTCCCCACCCCCACCGATTACCGCAACCTTACCAGGTTGCTACGCGAGCGTGGTGTGTCTTTTCACACCTACGCACTCCCAGAGGACCGACTCCTTAGAGTTGTGATCCGAGGGATTCCGACCGAAGTCAGCTGCACGGAAGTGCACGCCGACCTCGATCGTCAAGGGATCCCGGTTGCAATAACCCACCGAATGTACCGTGGTAAGCACGGTGAACCCTACAATATGGTTCTTGTCATCTGTCACCCTGGCGAAAGCGCCAAAAACATATATAACATAAAGACCGTATGCAACTTATCAGGCATCACGGTCGAGCGCCCCCACAAGTCAAACCAGCCTGGTCAATGTCACCGTTGCCAGCTGTATGGTCACTCCCAGCGTAACTGCTACGCAAAGCCCAGGTGCGTTAAGTGCCTAGGCGATCACGGGACTTCCAATTGCGAGCGTCCCAAGGAGAGGGACCAGTGCACGGAGCCCCCTAGCTGTGTCCTTTGCGGCAAATCCGGGCATCCAGCGAATTATCGCGGATGCCCCAAAGCCCCCAAAATGCGCAACGCCAAATCGGCGAAACGCGCCTCCGACCGCGTTGCGAGGGAAGCCCCCTCCTACGCAGCCCCCTACCAGTACCAACCACCAAACCCTAGAGGCCCACTCGGGCCCTCCCCTAATTTCCGCGGCCCACTCGGGCCCAACCCCTGGTTTAAGGGAAACCAAAAGCCCCAATTCCCACCTCTTCCGCCCTCTCGTCTCGCGCCCCCGGCCTCAGAGCCCCCTGCGCTGATGAACATACCCATCCCCGCACCTTCTCTCAGGCCCAAAACTGCACCAGCAGCCAAAGCCCCCCCCCCCATGAGAACCCCCCCTCCGGTAAACTCCCCCGGCCTTCTGCCGAGAGAATACCTCGAACCCCAATCAGGGGAGTCCCGCATTGACGCCTACTCTAGACTTTGGGCCTTTACCCAAGGCATCCATGAGCAGCGCCTTCAGGTACTTACCAATTACCAAGACATTTATAGAATACTTAATTCCAATTATAATGTATAATACGGCCCCACCCAAAAGATTCAAACCCCGTTCCCTAATTTTAGGCTTTTTTAATGCCCGAGGCATTAGTGGTCAACGCGACGACGTAGCCGTCTTCTTGCGTGAGCACCAAATCGATATTTTACTCATTCAAGAGTCTTTCCTCAAACCCCATAGTCGTAATCCCAATATAGCCAACTATAGGCTGATAAGAAACGACAGAGCACACACCGCACTAGGCGGAACGCTCATCTATTACCGAAATTCATTGTATTGCATCCCCATTGATCCCCCAGAGCTAGCATGCCTGGAGGCTTCAATCTGTCGCCTAGGCATGACAGGGCACCAGCCCATCACCATAGTCTCGGCCTATAGATCCGCAAACAAACCCGCGAGTCTGCTCGAGGACGACCTCAAATCCCTACTCGATCTTAGTAACTCTGTAATTATTGCAGGCGACTTAAACGCCAAACACCGTTCATGGAGCTGTGTCTCCAATAACGCCGCTGGCACTCAATTAGGAGCACTTAGCGACAAACTTTCCTTCGACGTCATCGCCCCGATGCGTCCCACTCACTATCCTGACACAGTAGGGCACAGGCCCGACATCCTAGATATAGCCCTCTTAAAGCGCGTAAACCTCGGTATTCGCTCTATCGAGGTAATCCAAGAATTAGACTCAGATCATCGCCCTGTGATCATTCAACTGGGTCCCCGAGGTGGTCCCTCGGATCCCGGTATTCCACCCATAACAAAAACGATAACCGATTGGAGGAGATTAGAGGACCGCCTCAAATCTACCTCATCCCCCCAATTAGATTCAATCCCTGACTCCATTGAGACAGTCGCGGACACGGTGGCCGCGATCACCTCGCTCACCAACCATGTGCAGTCCGTAGTGGGCGAATGCTCACGGCAGGTTCCGATGCTGGATGACCAGCGTCTGAAACTGCCGGACGATGTAAATGAGTTGAGGACCGAGAGGAACGCGGCCATCCGTGCCTATGACGCTTTTCCCAATGAAGCCAATCGTGCCCATATGCGCTCCTTACAGAATTCTGTAAAGAGACGTGTAGCTCAGGTACGGGAGGAGCATTGGGACAAGGAAGTCAGCGCAATCCAACCGTCTCATGTAGCCTTCTGGGCCCTTCAACGCAGACTTAAATGCGAGACCACGGCAACTATGCCCCCCCTAAATCGACCCAATCAAAGGCCGGCCTTTGACGACGACGAAAAAGCCGAATGCTTAGCCGACAGTTTGGAGTCTCAATGCACTCTCAGTACGCTTCCCGTAAGCCAAACCCACCTTGATAAGGTTAATTCAGAAGTAGAGCGTAGGTCAGCCCTCCCCCCCCCCCCAATAGATGACCCTGATGACCCGCTCCCACCGATCACCCCTGACGAAGTTCTCTCTATAGTCAAGGATCTTAAGCCCAAAAAAGCCCCCGGCGCAGACGGCATCACCAATAAGGTGCTGAAACGTTTCCCTGCCACCCTAATCGCTCTAATGACCGTCATCTTCAATGCGGCATTTAAAAACAACATCTTTCCCCAGGCTTGGAAACAGGCTACGGTAATCGGTATTTCCAAACCGGGCAAACCAAAAGCCGAGCCGAGTAGTTACCGGCCGATTAGTCTCCTCAATGTCTTCGGTAAAATCTACGAGAAGCTTATTTATAAGCGACTCAAAGATTTCGCCGACTCAAATAAACTCCTTCCCGACGAGCAGTTTGGCTTTCGTACAAAGCACTGCTGCGTTAATCAACTGCACCGCATTGTAGAACACATCAGTGCAGGCTTCGTACGCGGTCAAATGACCGGCACTCTCTTTTTCGACGTAGCAAAGGCTTTCGATAAAGTGTGGCACAACGGCTTATTATATAAGCTGTACACTATGAATGTGCCACATCGTCTCGTGCTCATCATCCGAGACTACTTGTCGAATCGTACCTTTTGCTATCGCATAGAAGGGGCTCTCTCCTCCCCCCATCCCATTCACGCCGGTGTGCCTCAAGGCTCCGTGCTCTCCCCCCTACTGTTCACGCTGTACACCAGCGATATTCCAAAATGCGGTGCAGCCCGTATGGCCCTTTTCGCCGACGACACGGCAATCTATTACTCCGGCATGACCCATGTCGCTATTTCTCGTACCCTCCAATCCGCGGCCAACACCCTAGGTGAATGGTTCCGGAAATGGAGAATCGAAGTAAATCCCGAAAAAAGTGCAGCGGTCCTCTTCGATAAGAGACCCCTGTCACAGTACCGTAAAGAACTGAGCGTACCAGTCTCAATGTTCGGAAAACAGATCCCATGGCAACGAGAAGCCAAATATCTCGGAGTGATCCTTGACCGTAGACTGACTTTCCGTCCGCATATCCGCAGGGTGAAAAACCGTGCCGCCCTTGTCCTCGCACGTCTCCACCCCCTTCTCAATGCGCACAGTAAGCTGCCCACTCATCTCAAAGTAAGGATATTCACCACCTGTATCCGCCCCATACTCGCCTATGCTAGCGTTGTGTTCGCACATGTTAAGCCGGTGAGAATTCACATGCTCCAAACCATCCAAAACCGTTTCATGCGTAGGGCTGTAGACGCCCCCTGGTACGTACGCAACGTCGACCTCCACCTAGACTTCAAACTGCCGACCATCAAGCAGTTTTTCAAGCGTGCCTCGAAACGCTATTTCGATTCCGCTCCCAAGCACCCCAACCCCTTGGTCGTGGCGGCCACCGTCTACCAGCCATCCGCTATCAGCAAAACCCGACGTCCCAGACACACACTCATTGAGCCCGATGACGATATCACACTCCTCCAGGAGTCAGATAAAAGTACAAGCACACTCCGACGCCGTCGTCCAAAATATCGTCCCCGCCGGCGAGGACCGACGCGACACACACACAGAATCCGAGAGTCCGACTCTCGAGAAACAGTAACACATGCCGACGCAGCACCGGCTGCTGGGGGGATCAGTGGCGGGGTCCCCCTGCTGCACCCTGAGTCGAGGTCCGAGCTCCCCCCTGGGGACGCCCTCACGGTGTAAGCAACCGGAGATAATCTCGTCACGCGAGACCGGCCCTATGCTCTAGAGTAGTTCCTAGGAGCAGGCTATTGCGTAGCCACTGGTTAGGTTTTCTAGGTAGGTCTTAGCCTCGCCGGCGAGGCTTGCCGCTTCACGGCGTTTAGCACGTCACCCGATAGGGACCGAAAGTCCGCTACTTTCGAGGTAACCAATTCGATGCAGCAACGGCTGCTAGGGGGACATAGGAACTGCGGGGTCCCCCTGCAATGCCCTAGCGAGGTTCGAGCCCCCCCCTTGGGGGGCGCCCGCCCGATTAAGCGCGGTATTGATGCCGCGCGCATCTAGTTTGTAAGTATGTAGGGAAAAAACCTTCGGCGAATGGAGTCCCACATGGGACTCTCCGCCAACTAAGTCCGGTTAAGCAGAAATGGGACTTCGGTCCCACCTGCGAGAGCCCATTCGAAAAAAAAAAAAAAAAAAAAAAAAAAAAAAACTGGTCGCTTGACAATATTCTCTTGGCGCGCACACCGAATACGTGTGTGTTGTTGTGTTTGTGAGTTTTCGTTTAAACAATCTTTAAATCATGTCGGGTCGCGGTAAAGGTGGCAAAGTGAAGGGAAAGGCAAAATCCCGTTCAAATCGTGCTGGTCTCCAGTTTCCTGTGGGTCGTATCCACAGGCTGCTGCGTAATGGCAACTACGCTGAGCGCGTGGGTGCCGGCGCGCCCGTCTACCTGGCCGCCGTGATGGAGTATCTGGCTGCGGAAGTTCTCGAGTTGGCCGGCAACGCCGCGAGGGACAACAAGAAGACCAGGATCATCCCACGTCATCTTCAGTTGGCCATCCGCAACGACGAGGAGTTGAACAAGCTACTCTCCGGTGTGACCATCGCTCAAGGTGGTGTTCTTCCCAATATCCAGGCCGTACTACTGCCCAAGAAGACCGAGAAGAAGGCTTAAACGCTGCGCTGCGACATCTCGTCGTCGTGCTCCGTGAGAGTGCTACGCATGCGTGTTTCGATATATGATAATAAGGATGTGTACCAGCTAGCTAACACCTACCTATGCATTATGTCGATCACACGATGCTCTGCGCTCGTTGCATTCTATCTAAACAAAAGGCCCTTTTCAGGGCCACAATATTAATCGTCAAACATAACCAAGACAGTTTCTTTGTCAGTTTTGTCGTCAAACAAAAACGTATTTATGTACGTAAGTACACACCCGTGGTGAACCCGCAGCCACAATCTCCCCCCCCCCCCCCCCCCTCTTTCCCGCAAAACCATGAGCTGTGGTGTATTTATTATTATTTTGGAAAAAGAGCAAGCCCCTAAAAGATGCTATTGATTGTAACGCCTCTGACAGTAGACTACAGCACAGTACAGTAGATGTTTGTTCAGTTTACAGTGCCCTGTAAGGCTTCTAATCAGGATCCTTATATTATGGTTCCTAGCTGTTAAGCGAAAATTGTAAATCTCTTCCAAAAGAAGCGCTTTCGCTTGACAGCAGGAGCTGTGGTGTAATGGTAAATAATAAAAAAGTAAGTATGTATGTATGTACCTATCCGTGAGGTGATTGGAGATCATGAACGGTGATTGGGGATCATGAACAACATTTTGCACTTCTGTTCACTCCTATCAATTTTGGAAACCACCTACCTGTTCATGTAGGTGTGCTTGCTTGCTTGCTTGCTTGCTTGCTTGCGTGCGTGCGTGCGTGCGTGCGTGCGTGCGTGCGTGCGTGCGTGCGTGCGTGCGTGCGTGCGTGCGTGCGTGCGTGTGTGTGTGTGTGTGTGTGTGTGTGGGTGTGTGTTTGTTTGTTTGGTTGTTTGGATTTTAATTCAAACATTATAAACAGTAACGGAATCACTCTGCGAGACGTAGGTAATGATAATATAGCACTATAATAGCACTGTGTATGTATAATTTTTTTTTTTTTATTTTTTTTTTCTTTTTCGTTGCAGTTACATTGTGTATTAGAAACCCATGCTTTTTTTTTTTCATTTGTTTTTTTCCTCGAAATTATCGTATGAAGCGTACCCCCCCCCCCCCCCCCACCCCGCCGTCTCACCGACTACCTCCCCGCGCCCCGCACGCGTGTTCATCGCGATTGGTCGGCCTCATCGTCGTGGCTCTCTCTCTTTGCCCCTGCATTCTGTTGGCGAGCGTCTATAAATATCAAAAGATACTTTGCTCATTTTTATAACGCTACTGAACCTCGGTACGGTAGTACGCGCTCCGTAGAATTTTTATAAATTCCGCATCGCTGTTTGAAATACGTAAATAAACAACTCTCAAAATGCCGCCCAAAACGAGTGGTAAGGCCGCCAAGAAATCTGGCAAGGCCCAGAAGAACATCTCCAAGACCGACAAGAAGAAGAAGAAGCACAAGAGGAAGGAGAGCTACGCCATCTACATCTACAAGGTGTTGAAGCAGGTGCACCCCGACACCGGTATCTCCAGCAAGGCCATGTCCATCATGAACTCGTTCGTGAACGACATATTCGAGCGTATCGCCGCCGAAGCTTCCCGACTCGCCCACTACAACAAGAGGTCTACCATCACGTCCAGGGAGGTGCAGACGTCCGTCAGGCTCCTGCTGCCCGGTGAACTCGCCAAGCACGCCGTCAGTGAAGGCACCAAGGCCGTCACCAAATACACCAGCTCCAAGTGAGCGATCGGTAGCTATCAAGAGCCGCCGACGCTCGATCCAACGCCGCCGATTCGTGTGTAGTGTATATAATCCGGTGTTTGTACGTGCGTCTTGTTGATGTGTCCGGTGCGTGTTAATTTTGATGTGTCGTCGTCGTCGTAACGTCACCTACCTACGCGATGATTCTCATTATTCACGCACCACGTATCGCCACACAGACCACGTCAATATCTGGACCCGCACGCGCTCGAACGATGGCTGGCGGCTGGATTAAAAAACAAAAGGCCCTTTTCAGGGCCACAAAAATTTTCATGTGATATATTTCACGTTTCTTTAAATTTGATGCCCGTCAAAACGTTGTTGTTGTAGTTAATCAAAGGCTTAGTTAGGTACCTACCTACCTACCTACCTATAAAATTTGTTGCGGTAGCCGTACATGACATACCTACATAGGTTTAAACTCGTCATGATAATATGAATATAGTACATACATACATACATAAGTAAATAAATAAAAGAGAGATTCGAATCGAAAATGTTTTTCTCTTTTTCTTCCATCAATGTAGGAGTAGGATGTATGGTTCGATGCCATTGCCATTTTGTAGTGATGAAATAAATAAAGAAAATAAGTTATAGGTACACACGGCTACACATCAAGCTGTACATTTCCAGTATAAGCTGACCTCGCATTGTATAGGTTTTCCTTACAACGCGAGGTCAGCCTTTACTGGCCTTTTGTACAGCTTGATGTGTAGCCGTGTGTACGTCTGAGTTGAGTTCGTATGAATCAATGTTACGTACCTACTAATTAATTAGATTAGAATTTAGGTAGGTACTAGTATTTAATTACCACGATGATAATGTAAGATTTATCGTAAATTATTTACCTACAATATTTATTTATTTTGGTTATTTCTTTTCGTTTTTTTTTTAAAAAAACAACGTTTTTGTGGTTTAGTTAGCGAATTGTCGTCGAGAGGGCGCGCAGTGTCGCTAGTATCGCGCGCTTACGTTACCATATATATAGGACCAACTACTCCACTGGATCAGTTTTACATTCTCCCTCGCTCGTTCGAAGTGTGTACGTCCGCGCGTCTCGCGTGTTTATCGTTCGTTCGTTCGTTCGTTCGTTGTTAGTTTGTTATTAACATACACATCTCGTTAGTTTCCTATAATGGCTCGTACGAAGCAGACCGCTCGTAAATCCACCGGCGGTAAGGCGCCGAGGAAGCAGCTCGCCACGAAGGCGGCGCGCAAGAGCGCACCGGCCACCGGCGGCGTCAAGAAGCCCCATCGCTACAGGCCCGGCACTGTGGCCCTTCGTGAGATTCGTCGTTACCAGAAGAGTACCGAGCTGTTGATCCGCAAGCTTCCGTTCCAGCGTCTCGTGCGTGAGATCGCTCAGGACTTCAAGACCGATCTCCGTTTCCAGAGTTCCGCTGTTATGGCGCTCCAGGAGGCTAGCGAGGCTTACCTAGTCGGTCTCTTCGAAGACACCAACCTGTGCGCTATTCACGCGAAACGCGTCACCATCATGCCCAAGGACATTCAACTGGCGCGCAGGATCAGAGGCGAACGTGCTTAGATTTCGTCGTCACATCACACACACATCACGAAGCACACCACGCAGTGCTAATCTGTTGATGTGATTGTGGTGGGTGAAATAAAAGGCCCTTTTCAGGGCCACATATCTATCTGATTTTAAAAAGTTTCTTTAAGTCGGACGTCACGAAAACGTAAACCACTCTTAGTTGTGTATTATTTACCTTTACCTAAACATACATTTTCACAAAATGCACTACTAGCAACTACGTCTACGACAATTTTAGATATACACATGACACGTACCAATTACCTACCTATTATAATAATTAAATACAGAGAGATGCACAGGTACACATACATACCTACCTACATGGCACGCAATTTATTTATTTATTTATGAAATTCTCTATGCACAATCTATATACATTACTATTGTTTAATATTATTACCTAGATTACGAGTTTATTATTAAGTTGCGTGTTAGTTAACGTATATTTAAATTTTTTTTTTTTTTTTTTTTTCTTCTTTCTTTTTTGGCTCTTAGAATTACCATTATTATAAAAAAGATGGGAAAAAAAGGAGAGAAAAAAAAAAAAAAAAAAAACATTTTGTGACACTACGAATAATTCCAGCCGTCGCCGTCGCCGCGTCGTTCCACCAACCAACAACGAGCGGCGGCGCCACGACTCGCCCCGCTCACCTCCCTCGACCCCGCCGCCGCAGTGTGGCGGTCTATATATAACGAGCAAACTGGCAGAATTTTTTCCATTCACGCTCTGACACTCGCCCCGAGAGGTCGTGCTGCTCCGCTCCGTCCTCTCGTGACGAATTAAGTGCTCGAATATTTTTCGCTACGGCTCACCGTAGCGCCCTCCGCAGTCGCCCCGCCGACTGCAGCCCGATAAGCACATTCGCTGTCTTTTTCAAGACAGCGGGCGCGCTTTTGTCTCTTTAGACAGTGTTTCGTCAAAAACGTAGTGTCCCTTCAGGAAAAACCCACTTATTTACTGTGGTCCTCAGTGGATACCTAACGGTGCTAACGAACTGAGGGGCGTTGACCCGACACGCCAGCTGCGCTCCTTAAGGGCAAAGCAAAATTGGAAGAAGCTAGGGCCAGAAGGCCTTGGGGGATCTCCTAGTCTTCCCTAGCTTTAACCCCGTTTCGTCCTATCTAGCACTCTCTAGGGGTTTACACCCATTGCACACTAGAGACTTAGGGACCTGGTTGCACATTAAGACTGGCAATCAGGAGTGCAAGCTTAGGGCTCACCAGTAGGCACACAACCTCCCCGTCTATACCCGACGGGGAGGGTTTGAACACACTCCCGGGAAAACCCACCCGAGGAGCAAACCCCCATGGTAGTACGCCACTAATTTTCTCCCCTCTCATTGTTGCTAGGCGCTTGGCTTAGTCACCGTCTCTAAGATGGTGTCTGATGCCGAGTTCCTCAGCATTTTAAAGAACGTCCTCTTCAAGGACCCAGTCTTTATCGCCAATCATGGCGACTTGTTTGGCAGCGCTTTTGCCGCCAATCAATCGGACGTCCCCGACTCTCCAGAGTCGCCCGACACCCCCCCACCCCTAAGGAGGAATAGGCGCCCCGCCCGTTCCGACAGCGATGAGGAGAGGCCGAGGTCTCCACGTGGTCCGCCTAGGCGTTCAGCCAGCCTGGACCATAAGGACCGCACCCCCTCACCTCTCCCCACCCCAGCCCCCACTCAATACCCTGATCGCTCCCCTATCCCGTCAGACCAAGAGATGTCCTCGGACAGTGAGGTCAACTCGGACGCGGCCGATGCCTTTACCACAGTAGTGGGTAAAGGCAAAAAACGCAGCCGCAAAACCAACAAGGCCGAGGCTCTCGCCTCAAAAACTCCTAAACTCTCCGAGGCAAACTCTGCCCCGGCCCCTACCCCCCGTCCCGCCTCTTACTCCTCCTCGCAGGATAACAGGCCCTCCTCCCCTCATGATCATGAACATACCTCATCTTCCCAGAAGAAGGTACCCATTCCGCCTCCCTTATTCATCCAGGATAAGGCTTATTGGACCAGGATCTCCGACTGGTGCAACCAAAATAAGATCAATTTTACTAGTGCCCGCCCCACACAGCAGGGCATTAAAGTAGTTGTCCCCACCCCCACTGATTACCGCAACCTTACCAGGTTGTTGCGCGAGCGTGGTGTGTCTTTTCACACCTACGCACTCCCAGAGGACCGACTCCTTAGAGTTGTGATCCGAGGGGTTCCGACCGAAGTCAGCTGCACGGAAGTGCACGCCGACCTCGACCGTCAAGGGATCCCGGTTGCAATTACTCACCGTATGTACCGTGGTAAGCACGGCGATCCCTACAACATGGTCCTCGTCATATGCCACCCTGGCGAAAACGCCAAAAATATCTATAACATTAAGACCGTATGCAAATTGTCAGGCATCACGGTCGAACGCCCCCACAAATCAAACCAGCCTGGACAATGTCACCGTTGCCAGCTGTATGGTCACTCCCAGCGTAACTGCTACGCAAAGCCCAGGTGCGTTAAGTGCCTAGGCGATCACGGGACTACCGAGTGCGAGCGTCCCAAGGAGAGGGACCAGTGCACGGAGCCCCCTAGCTGTGTCCTTTGCGGCAAATCCGGGCATCCAGCGAATTATCGCGGATGCCCCAAAGCCCCCAAAATGCGCAACGCCAAATCGGCGAAACGCGCCTCCGACCGCGTTGCGAGGGAAGCCCCCTCCTACGCAGCCCCCTACCAGTACCAACCACCAAACCCTAGAGGCCCACTCGGGCCCTCCCCTAATTTCCGCGGCCCACTCGGGCCCAACCCCTGGTTTAAGGGAAACCAAAAGCCCCAATTCCCACCTCTTCCGCCCTCTCGTCTCGCGCCCCCGGCCGCAGAGCCCCCTGCGCTGATGAACATACCCATCCCCGCACCTTCTCTCAGGCCCAAAACTGCACCAGCAGCCAAAGCCCCCCCCCCCATGAGAACCCCCCCTCCGGTAAACTCCCCCGGCCTTCTGCCGAGAGAATACCTCGAACCCCAATCAGGGGAGTCCCGCATTGACGCCTACTCTAGACTTTGGGCCTTTACCCAAGGCATCCATGAGCAGCGCCTTCAGGTACTTACCAAGTACCAAGACATTTACAGAATACTTAATTCCAATTATAATGTATAATACGGCCCCACCCAAAAGATTCAAACCCCGTTCCCTAATTTTAGGCTTTTTTAATGCCCGAGGCATTAGTGGTCAACGCGACGACGTAGCCGTCTTCTTGCGTGAGCACCAAATCGATATTTTACTCATTCAAGAGTCTTTCCTCAAACCCCATAGTCGTAATCCCAATATAGCCAACTATAGGCTGATAAGAAACGACAGAGCACACACCGCACTAGGCGGAACGCTCATCTATTACCGAAATTCATTGTATTGCATCCCCATTGATCCCCCAGAGCTAGCATGCCTGGAGGCTTCAATCTGTCGCCTAGGCATGACAGGGCACCAGCCCATCACCATAGTCTCGGCCTATAGATCCGCAAACAAACCCGCGAGTCTGCTCGAGGACGACCTCAAATCCCTACTCGATCTTAGTAACTCTGTAATTATTGCAGGCGACTTAAACGCCAAACACCGTTCATGGAGCTGTGTCTCCAATAACGCCGCTGGCACTCAATTAGGAGCACTTAGCGACAAACTTTCCTTCGACGTCATCGCCCCGATGCGTCCCACTCACTATCCTGACACAGTAGGGCACAGGCCCGACATCCTAGATATAGCCCTCTTAAAGCGCGTAAACCTCGGTATTCGCTCTATCGAGGTAATCCAAGAATTAGACTCAGATCATCGCCCTGTGATCATTCAACTGGGTCCCCGAGGTGGTCCCTCGGATCCCGGTATTCCACCCATAACCAAAACGATAACCGATTGGAGGAGATTAGAGGACCGCCTCAAATCTACCTCATCCCCCCAATTAGATTCAATCCCTGACTCCATTGAGACAGTCGCGGACACGGTGGCCGCGATCACCTCGCTCACCAACCATGTGCAGTCCGTAGTGGGCGAATGCTCACGGCAGGTTCCGATGCTGGATGACCAGCGTCTGAAACTGCCGGACGATGTAAATGAGTTGAGGACCGAGAGGAACGCGGCCATCCGTGCCTATGACGCTTTTCCCAATGAAGCCAATCGTGCCCATATGCGCTCCTTACAGAATTCTGTAAAGAGACGTGTAGCTCAGGTACGGGAGGAGCATTGGGACAAGGAAGTCAGCGCAATCCAACCGTCTCATGTAGCCTTCTGGGCCCTTCAACGCAGACTTAAATGCGAGACCACGGCAACTATGCCCCCCCTAAATCGACCCAATCAAAGGCCGGCCTTTGACGACGACGAAAAAGCCGAATGCTTAGCCGACAGTTTGGAGTCTCAATGCACTCTCAGTACGCTTCCCGTAAGCCAAACCCACCTTGATAAGGTTAATTCAGAAGTAGAGCGTAGGTCAGCCCTCCCCCCCCCCCCAATAGATGACCCTGATGACCCGCTCCCACCGATCACCCCTGACGAAGTTCTCTCTATAGTCAAGGATCTTAAGCCCAAAAAAGCCCCCGGCGCAGACGGCATCACCAATAAGGTGCTGAAACGTTTCCCTGCCACCCTAATCGCTCTAATGACCGTCATCTTCAATGCGGCATTTAAAAACAACATCTTTCCCCAGGCTTGGAAACAGGCTACGGTAATCGGTATTTCCAAACCGGGCAAACCAAAAGCCGAGCCGAGTAGTTACCGGCCGATTAGTCTCCTCAATGTCTTCGGTAAAATCTACGAGAAGCTTATTTATAAGCGACTCAAAGATTTCGCCGACTCAAATAAACTCCTTCCCGACGAGCAGTTTGGCTTTCGTACAAAGCACTGCTGCGTTAATCAACTGCACCGCATTGTAGAACACATCAGTGCAGGCTTCGTACGCGGTCAAATGACCGGCACTCTCTTTTTCGACGTAGCAAAGGCTTTCGATAAAGTGTGGCACAACGGCTTATTATATAAGCTGTACACTATGAATGTGCCACATCGTCTCGTGCTCATCATCCGAGACTACTTGTCGAATCGTACCTTTTGCTATCGCATAGAAGGGGCTCTCTCCTCCCCCCATCCCATTCACGCCGGTGTGCCTCAAGGCTCCGTGCTCTCCCCCCTACTGTTCACGCTGTACACCAGCGATATTCCAAAATGCGGTGCAGCCCGTATGGCCCTTTTCGCCGACGACACGGCAATCTATTACTCCGGCATGACCCATGTCGCTATTTCTCGTACCCTCCAATCCGCGGCCAACACCCTAGGTGAATGGTTCCGGAAATGGAGAATCGAAGTAAATCCCGAAAAAAGTGCAGCGGTCCTCTTCGATAAGAGACCCCTGTCACAGTACCGTAAAGAACTGAGCGTACCAGTCTCAATGTTCGGAAAACAGATCCCATGGCAACGAGAAGCCAAATATCTCGGAGTGATCCTTGACCGTAGACTGACTTTCCGTCCGCATATCCGCAGGGTGAAAAACCGTGCCGCCCTCGTCCTCGCACGTCTCCACCCCCTTCTCAATGCGCACAGTAAGCTGCCCACTCATCTCAAAGTAAGGATATTCACCACCTGTATCCGCCCCATACTCGCCTATGCTAGCGTTGTGTTCGCACACGTTAAGCCGGTGAGAATTCACATGCTCCAAACCATCCAAAACCGTTTCATGCGTAGGGCTGTAGACGCCCCCTGGTACGTACGCAACGTCGACCTCCACCTAGACTTCAAACTGCCGACCATCAAGCAGTTTTTCAAGCGTGCCTCAAAACGCTATTTCGATTCCGCTCCCAAGCACCCCAACCCCTTGGTCGTGGCGGCCACCGTCTACCAGCCATCCGCTATCAGCAAAACCCGACGTCCCAGACACACACTCATTGAGCCCGATGACGATATCACACTCCTCCAGGAGTCAGATAAAAGTACAAGCACACTCCGACGCCGTCGTCCAAAATATCGTCCCCGCCGGCGAGGACCGACGCGACACACACACAGAATCCGAGAGTCCGACTCTCGAGAAACAGTAACACATGCCGACGCAGCACCGGCTGCTGGGGGGATCAGTGGCGGGGTCCCCCTGCTGCACCCTGAGTCGAGGTCCGAGCTCCCCCCTGGGGACGCCCTCACGGTGTAAGCAACCGGAGATAATCTCGTCACGCGAGACCGGCCCTATGCTCTAGAGTAGTTCCTAGGAGCAGGCTATTGCGTAGCCACTGGTTAGGTTTTCTAGGTAGGTCTTAGCCTCGCCGGCGAGGCTTGCCGCTTCACGGCGTTTAGCACGTCACCCGATAGGGACCGAAAGTCCGCTACTTTCGAGGTAACCAATTCGATGCAGCAACGGCTGCTAGGGGGACATAGGAACTGCGGGGTCCCCCTGCAATGCCCTAGCGAGGTTCGAGCCCCCCCCTTGGGGGGCGCCCGCCCGATTAAGCGCGGTATTGATGCCGCGCGCATCTAGTTTGTAAGTATGTAGGGAAAAAACCTTCGGCGAATGGAGTCCCACATGGGACTCTCCGCCAACTAAGTCCGGTTAAGCAGAAATGGGACTTCGGTCCCACCTGCGAGAGCCCATTCGAAAAAAAAAAAAAAAAAAAAAAAGCAGAATTTTTAAACAGTCTCCCGTTGTTGTACTCGTTCGTTCGCGTGCTTGTGTTTCGTTCGTGTCGTGTACACATACACCCCACTGTCGAGAAGATGACCGGTCGCGGCAAGGGAGGAAAGGGTCTGGGAAAAGGTGGAGCCAAGCGTCACAGGAAAGTACTTCGTGATAACATCCAGGGTATCACGAAGCCCGCCATCCGTCGTCTCGCTCGCAGAGGCGGCGTGAAACGTATCTCCGGTCTGATCTACGAAGAGACCCGCGGTGTGCTGAAAGTGTTCCTCGAGAACGTGATCCGCGACGCGGTCACTTACACCGAGCACGCCAAGAGGAAGACCGTCACCGCTATGGACGTCGTCTACGCTCTGAAGCGCCAAGGCCGCACTCTGTACGGTTTCGGCGGTTAAAACTGCTCCTCAACAGGCCCTTGCCTATCTCTACATACAACACGGTGGACACTTGTTTTAACGTGTTCAACCGTACGTGTGTTTAGTACACGCGAGAGCATAAAAAAAGGCCCTTTTCAGGGCCGCACATGATTCTATAAAATTAAAATGTTTCTTGAGAAGAGAGGTCTAAAAAACGTTCGCACACCACATCACACGAACACATTATAAAATGTATTATTCAATTATTGTCGTAATTAGGTAGGTACAACACGCACACATGCCTTAGATACTTAAAAACACCGGCTACGGGTACTTACCTAATAATAAACATTCAAGAGGGAACCAATAATGTACATAAAAAAAAAATAACGCGCTTGCTTTAAGAACTTTATTCATTCATTCATTTATTTATTATCAAACAAACAAACAAACAAAAATATGTAACACGTCTAATAGAATATTAAATACTTATAAGTAATTAAAACGAGCTTACCAATGTCGACTGGATGACTGGTCGAACGCTTGAACTTGCTTGCATGTACCTGAAAAAAAAAAAAAAAAAATATTAAGAAAAATATATACTATACCTACCTACCTACCTACCTACCTACCTACCTACCTACCTATATTCTTTAAAACCTCTACCTATGCACCTACATAATAATTCTATTATGATTGATGGCTATGGCTTTGCTTGCGCGTCGAGGTTAGGAATAGGAACAATATGTTGCCGTTTTAGGTTTTAGTGCAGGTATTGTTTTATTTAGTATTTTTATCAGTAAATAGTACCTATTTTTTTTTTATTATTCTATACAAAAACACCGGGATTATTGACTTGCGGAGTGCGCGCGAGCGAGCGAGCGATGGATGCGATGTTAGGTATTAGGGCAGCGCGCCGATCTATTGTTTTGATGATGGGTCTTTTACTTATCAGAGTTCGTCGGATGTCATAATCGCGTTCACTAATACACACACTGTAAACTTATCGAAGGGGGCACTTTTGTATTTTATTTAATATTATTAGTAAGTATAATTTAAAATGGTTGTAACGTCCTGGACGGAGCCGTCCGTCCTTAACGGTTCGCACCGCGCGCCGTGTTTTACGACGGTTCACTTTTAGGTCGATAATAAGTTCGCGAGACTAAACAATACCGATGAATTCCTGTCACCGGTCAAGCTCGATATCCTCGTTGTTGACGGGTCGACCACGATCTGCAATAACTATCGCTTTTATAGAGAAAAATACATTTTGAACGGGACCCGAGCGATGCTAGGTTAACAGTCGTCAAAATAAAACACCGTAGCCGCCACAATATACACTGCACTCTCGCGAATCGACATCGGTACGATCGTCAAGTTCATGACCTATCCGAAAACGTACGTACGATAAGACGTAAACGCTTTTAAACATTATTTATTAATATTTTATTAGATACGTGTTAGTGAAAAGTTGCAAGTGTTCATACGAGAAAACGTCCCGCGACATCACGGCGCTCGTTACGGTAAAGTTTCGTTGTAAGTTACCGTACGCATTCGAAATATGAAAAACCTATAAGTGGCGACATCTAAGTCTCTCTCTCTTATATTATTAATTTCTACCTACTACTATCATTGTTTGTTTGGTCGTTCCTTCGTTCGTTCGTGTGACGTGAAATAATCTCTCTAAATCATCATTAAAATGGCAGACACAGCAGTGGCAACCGAAGCTCCGGCTCCCGCTACACCAGCGAAGAAGCAAGCGAGGCAAGCCGCTGGCGCTAAGAAACCGAAGGCGAAGCCGACTCATCCCAAAACATCCGAGATGGTCAACAGTGCGATCAAGGAGATGAAGGAGCGCAGCGGATCCTCGCTGCAAGCGATCAAGAAGTACATCGCCGCGCAGTACAAGGTCGACGCCGAGAAACTGGCTCCGTTCATCAGGAAATATCTGAAGAGCGCCGTCGAATCCGGCGCCCTGATCCAGACCAAGGGCAAGGGTGCGTCCGGATCGTTCAAGCTAGAGTCTAAATCCGCCGCAGCGAAGAAACCAGCTGGCGTTGCTAAGGCCGCCGGCAAGGGTGCCGCTTCCGCGACTGCAGCTTCGAAGGCGAAGAAGGCTACCGCATCCGCTGCGGGTGCCAAGAGCAAGAAGGCCGCCGCCGCGGCCGCGTCCGCGTCTGCCGCTTCAGGTTCGCCGTCCAAGTCAAAGGGCGCAGCGGCCAAGGACAAGAAGGCCGCCGCCGCCGCTAAGAAGAAGCCCGCAGCCAAGAAAGCCGCCGTCGCGCCCGCGAAAGCGAAGGGTGGTGCCGCACCGAAGGCTAAGAAAACTGCGAAGCCGCCCACCAAGAAGCCAAAGGCGCCGAAACCTAAGAAGGCCGCCGCCACGCCCAAGTCTAAGCCGGCCGCCAAGAAAGCGTCCGCCGCTAAGAAATAAGCAACGGTCGCTTTCGCGTTAACACACCGGCGACGGAAACGCGGCGGCGACTGCTACGGCGACGACAGCGGAAGCAGCGGCATCAACATCATCGCCACGGCCACGATCACCACCGAAAAACAACAACAACAACAACAACAACAACAACCAGATGAATAGTGTCAGTCAGTCAGTGTTTAGTTTGTGTGTGTGTGCCTGCCTGCCTGCCTACCTACCTACCTATCGTATGTGTGTACGTGTGCGTATACATAATATTGTCTGTGCCACTACAACGTGTTCTTTTCAGTAAGTATAATGTTTACGTACACTACCTACGTATACGTATGGTAGTAGGTATACACATCTACGCGGATGCTATGATTGTGTCGGTCGTTCATCATCGTCAAGAGATCGCCAGCTCCAACCCCGCTTGCACGTACAACCTACGCGTCTATCGTCCCCGGGAAGGGGGTCGCGGCGCGCGCTCGACGTGTCTCTAGCTCGTCACCAAGTCTCTTCATCAGTAGTTAGAAGAAGAAGAAGAAGTCTGCAACTCAACTGAAGAAACAAACGGCGGCACCGAGACGCTAGCGCGCGTGCTTGCGCTCTCACTCGGCGCGGCGCTCACCGAGCGCACACCAAAAAGCCCTTTTCAGGGCTAACAATAAAGTCATGAATATTAATAATATTCGTTTCTTAACCACAGAGCGTCACAAAACGTTTCTTAATAGCTTAACGTAACACACTTTTAATTATAATCATTATCTATGTACTTGCACACATTATTTTAGACAAGTATTGAATTTGTGAAAAATGGCGCGCGGATTACTGTAATCGCACTGTGACTTGTACAGCTATGAGCGCGCAGATGGTCGAAGGAAACAGCCAAAGGTTAAAAAAAAAAAAAAAAACGAAAAAAAATTATGTGTGAACAAAAGGCAATGTTACCACTGTTACTAGGAGAACTTAGGATGCAAGAGCGAGCAAAAAGCAAGCTCAGGACTTGGGGCACCCCGACTCGGGCAGGTTAGGTTCGAAGGGGATGTCGGGGTCTAGTGAGCGAGCGTAGCGAGCGAACTCAGACCCCGACATCCCCTTCGTGGTTATTTTTTTTTTTTTCAAACCATTGAGCCCCGCGAAGCGGGGCTCCAACTACGCCTTTTAAGTAACTTTTGAGTTTTTAAATTTTTTTTTTTTTTTCAAACTTTTGAAAAAAAATTTTTGAATACAAGAAAAAAAAAAAACTCGGAAGGGGGGGGGGGGGTCCGCAATCTTTCCTTCACAGGGGGTGTTCTACCCCCCCACTACAACCCCAACCCCACGCCCCCCCTTAATTCGACGTCAATTAATCCGAAGTCCTACCATTAAACACAGGGGCGGCAAGCGGCAAGCCTCGCAGGCGAGGGCGAAGACCTACCTAATCCTAACACAGTGGCGGTTAAGCCTACTCCTAGGAACTACTCTAGAACATAGGGTCGGTCTCGCGTGACGAGATTACCAGGCTCAGCAGTTTCTTTGATTAGCATACATTTATATGAAAACTACATTTAATAAGTTGTATCATTATCGTATTGTATTGTTGTTGTATTATAGAATATTACACTCGTAAACTCAACCTAAATCCCTGCCAGCCCCAAAATGAGCCTACGGTAACGTTAACGTGCCGGTGACGGTGCTGTAGCGAGCGCGCTTGCGCGTTTTGTGAATTCGTTTCGTTCGCAGTACACCCCTCCCACTGACACTGCTACACGGAGCGCGTATAAAAAGCGCGATTATAACTGGTCGCTTGACAATATTCTCTTGGCGCGCACACCGAATACGTGTGTGTTGTTGTGTTTGTGAGTTTTCGTTTAAACAATCTTTAAATCATGTCGGGTCGCGGTAAAGGTGGCAAAGTGAAGGGAAAGGCAAAATCCCGTTCAAATCGTGCTGGTCTCCAGTTTCCTGTGGGTCGTATCCACAGGCTGCTGCGTAATGGCAACTACGCTGAGCGCGTGGGTGCCGGCGCGCCCGTCTACCTGGCCGCCGTGATGGAGTATCTGGCTGCGGAAGTTCTCGAGTTGGCCGGCAACGCCGCGAGGGACAACAAGAAGACCAGGATCATCCCACGTCATCTTCAGTTGGCCATCCGCAACGACGAGGAGTTGAACAAGCTACTCTCCGGTGTGACCATCGCTCAAGGTGGTGTTCTTCCCAATATCCAGGCCGTACTACTGCCCAAGAAGACCGAGAAGAAGGCTTAAACGCTGCGCTGCGACATCTCGTCGTCGTGCTCCGTGAGAGTGCTACGCATGCGTGTTTCGATATATGATAATAAGGATGTGTACCAGCTAGCTAACACCTACCTATGCATTATGTCGATCACACGATGCTCTGCGCTCGTTGCATTCTATCTAAACAAAAGGCCCTTTTCAGGGCCACAATATTAATCGTCAAACATAACCAAGACAGTTTCTTTGTCAGTTTTGTCGTCAAACAAAAACGTATTTATGTACGTAAGTACACACCCGTGGTGAACCCGCAGCCACAATCTCCCCCCCCCCCCCCCCCCTCTTTCCCGCAAAACCATGAGCTGTGGTGTATTTATTATTATTTTGGAAAAAGAGCAAGCCCCTAAAAGATGCTATTGATTGTAACGCCTCTGACAGTAGACTACAGCACAGTACAGTAGATGTTTGTTCAGTTTACAGTGCCCTGTAAGGCTTCTAATCAGGATCCTTATATTATGGTTCCTAGCTGTTAAGCGAAAATTGTAAATCTCTTCCAAAAGAAGCGCTTTCGCTTGACAGCAGGAGCTGTGGTGTAATGGTAAATAATAAAAAAGTAAGTATGTATGTATGTACCTATCCGTGAGGTGATTGGAGATCATGAACGGTGATTGGGGATCATGAACAACATTTTGCACTTCTGTTCACTCCTATCAATTTTGGAAACCACCTACCTGTTCATGTAGGTGTGCTTGCTTGCTTGCTTGCTTGCTTGCTTGCGTGCGTGCGTGCGTGCGTGCGTGCGTGCGTGCGTGCGTGCGTGCGTGCGTGCGTGCGTGCGTGCGTGCGTGCGTGTGTGTGTGTGTGTGTGTGTGTGTGGGTGTGTGTTTGTTTGTTTGGTTGTTTGGATTTTAATTCAAACATTATAAACAGTAACGGAATCACTCTGCGAGACGTAGGTAATGATAATATAGCACTATAATAGCACTGTGTATGTATAATTTTTTTTTTTTTATTTTTTTTTTCTTTTTCGTTGCAGTTACATTGTGTATTAGAAACCCATGCTTTTTTTTTTTCATTTGTTTTTTTCCTCGAAATTATCGTATGAAGCGTACCCCCCCCCCCCCCCCCCACCCCGCCGTCTCACCGACTACCTCCCCGCGCCCCGCACGCGTGTTCATCGCGATTGGTCGGCCTCATCGTCGTGGCTCTCTCTCTTTGCCCCTGCATTCTGTTGGCGAGCGTCTATAAATATCAAAAGATACTTTGCTCATTTTTATAACGCTACTGAACCTCGGTACGGTAGTACGCGCTCCGTAGAATTTTTATAAATTCCGCATCGCTGTTTGAAATACGTAAATAAACAACTCTCAAAATGCCGCCCAAAACGAGTGGTAAGGCCGCCAAGAAATCTGGCAAGGCCCAGAAGAACATCTCCAAGACCGACAAGAAGAAGAAGAAGCACAAGAGGAAGGAGAGCTACGCCATCTACATCTACAAGGTGTTGAAGCAGGTGCACCCCGACACCGGTATCTCCAGCAAGGCCATGTCCATCATGAACTCGTTCGTGAACGACATATTCGAGCGTATCGCCGCCGAAGCTTCCCGACTCGCCCACTACAACAAGAGGTCTACCATCACGTCCAGGGAGGTGCAGACGTCCGTCAGGCTCCTGCTGCCCGGTGAACTCGCCAAGCACGCCGTCAGTGAAGGCACCAAGGCCGTCACCAAATACACCAGCTCCAAGTGAGCGATCGGTAGCTATCAAGAGCCGCCGACGCTCGATCCAACGCCGCCGATTCGTGTGTAGTGTATATAATCCGGTGTTTGTACGTGCGTCTTGTTGATGTGTCCGGTGCGTGTTAATTTTGATGTGTCGTCGTCGTCGTAACGTCACCTACCTACGCGATGATTCTCATTATTCACGCACCACGTATCGCCACACAGACCACGTCAATATCTGGACCCGCACGCGCTCGAACGATGGCTGGCGGCTGGATTAAAAAACAAAAGGCCCTTTTCAGGGCCACAAAAATTTTCATGTGATATATTTCACGTTTCTTTAAATTTGATGCCCGTCAAAACGTTGTTGTTGTAGTTAATCAAAGGCTTAGTTAGGTACCTACCTACCTACCTACCTATAAAATTTGTTGCGGTAGCCGTACATGACATACCTACATAGGTTTAAACTCGTCATGATAATATGAATATAGTACATACATACATACATAAGTAAATAAATAAAAGAGAGATTCGAATCGAAAATGTTTTTCTCTTTTTCTTCCATCAATGTAGGAGTAGGATGTATGGTTCGATGCCATTGCCATTTTGTAGTGATGAAATAAATAAAGAAAATAAGTTATAGGTACACACGGCTACACATCAAGCTGTACATTTCCAGTATAAGCTGACCTCGCATTGTATAGGTTTTCCTTACAACGCGAGGTCAGCCTTTACTGGCCTTTTGTACAGCTTGATGTGTAGCCGTGTGTACGTCTGAGTTGAGTTCGTATGAATCAATGTTACGTACCTACTAATTAATTAGATTAGAATTTAGGTAGGTACTAGTATTTAATTACCACGATGATAATGTAAGATTTATCGTAAATTATTTACCTACAATATTTATTTATTTTGGTTATTTCTTTTCGTTTTTTTTTTAAAAAAACAACGTTTTTGTGGTTTAGTTAGCGAATTGTCGTCGAGAGGGCGCGCAGTGTCGCTAGTATCGCGCGCTTACGTTACCATATATATAGGACCAACTACTCCACTGGATCAGTTTTACATTCTCCCTCGCTCGTTCGAAGTGTGTACGTCCGCGCGTCTCGCGTGTTTATCGTTCGTTCGTTCGTTCGTTCGTTGTTAGTTTGTTATTAACATACACATCTCGTTAGTTTCCTATAATGGCTCGTACGAAGCAGACCGCTCGTAAATCCACCGGCGGTAAGGCGCCGAGGAAGCAGCTCGCCACGAAGGCGGCGCGCAAGAGCGCACCGGCCACCGGCGGCGTCAAGAAGCCCCATCGCTACAGGCCCGGCACTGTGGCCCTTCGTGAGATTCGTCGTTACCAGAAGAGTACCGAGCTGTTGATCCGCAAGCTTCCGTTCCAGCGTCTCGTGCGTGAGATCGCTCAGGACTTCAAGACCGATCTCCGTTTCCAGAGTTCCGCTGTTATGGCGCTCCAGGAGGCTAGCGAGGCTTACCTAGTCGGTCTCTTCGAAGACACCAACCTGTGCGCTATTCACGCGAAACGCGTCACCATCATGCCCAAGGACATTCAACTGGCGCGCAGGATCAGAGGCGAACGTGCTTAGATTTCGTCGTCACATCACACACACATCACGAAGCACACCACGCAGTGCTAATCTGTTGATGTGATTGTGGTGGGTGAAATAAAAGGCCCTTTTCAGGGCCACATATCTATCTGATTTTAAAAAGTTTCTTTAAGTCGGACGTCACGAAAACGTAAACCACTCTTAGTTGTGTATTATTTACCTTTACCTAAACATACATTTTCACAAAATGCACTACTAGCAACTACGTCTACGACAATTTTAGATATACACATGACACGTACCAATTACCTACCTATTATAATAATTAAATACAGAGAGATGCACAGGTACACATACATACCTACCTACATGGCACGCAATTTATTTATTTATTTATGAAATTCTCTATGCACAATCTATATACATTACTATTGTTTAATATTATTACCTAGATTACGAGTTTATTATTAAGTTGCGTGTTAGTTAACGTATATTTAAATTTTTTTTTTTTTTTTTTTTTTCTTCTTTCTTTTTTGGCTCTTAGAATTACCATTATTATAAAAAAGATGGGAAAAAAAGGAGAGAAAAAAAAAAAAAAAAAAAACATTTTGTGACACTACGAATAATTCCAGCCGTCGCCGTCGCCGCGTCGTTCCACCAACCAACAACGAGCGGCGGCGCCACGACTCGCCCCGCTCACCTCCCTCGACCCCGCCGCCGCAGTGTGGCGGTCTATATATAACGAGCAAACTGGCAGAATTTTTAAACAGTCTCCCGTTGTTGTACTCGTTCGTTCGCGTGCTTGTGTTTCGTTCGTGTCGTGTACACATACACCCCACTGTCGAGAAGATGACCGGTCGCGGCAAGGGAGGAAAGGGTCTGGGAAAAGGTGGAGCCAAGCGTCACAGGAAAGTACTTCGTGATAACATCCAGGGTATCACGAAGCCCGCCATCCGTCGTCTCGCTCGCAGAGGCGGCGTGAAACGTATCTCCGGTCTGATCTACGAAGAGACCCGCGGTGTGCTGAAAGTGTTCCTCGAGAACGTGATCCGCGACGCGGTCACTTACACCGAGCACGCCAAGAGGAAGACCGTCACCGCTATGGACGTCGTCTACGCTCTGAAGCGCCAAGGCCGCACTCTGTACGGTTTCGGCGGTTAAAACTGCTCCTCAACAGGCCCTTGCCTATCTCTACATACAACACGGTGGACACTTGTTTTAACGTGTTCAACCGTACGTGTGTTTAGTACACGCGAGAGCATAAAAAAAGGCCCTTTTCAGGGCCGCACATGATTCTATAAAATTAAAATGTTTCTTGAGAAGAGAGGTCTAAAAAACGTTCGCACACCACATCACACGAACACATTATAAAATGTATTATTCAATTATTGTCGTAATTAGGTAGGTACAACACGCACACATGCCTTAGATACTTAAAAACACCGGCTACGGGTACTTACCTAATAATAAACATTCAAGAGGGAACCAATAATGTACATAAAAAAAAAATAACGCGCTTGCTTTAAGAACTTTATTCATTCATTCATTTATTTATTATCAAACAAACAAACAAACAAAAATATGTAACACGTCTAATAGAATATTAAATACTTATAAGTAATTAAAACGAGCTTACCAATGTCGACTGGATGACTGGTCGAACGCTTGAACTTGCTTGCATGTACCTGAAAAAAAAAAAAAAAAAATATTAAGAAAAATATATACTATACCTACCTACCTACCTACCTACCTACCTACCTACCTACCTATATTCTTTAAAACCTCTACCTATGCACCTACATAATAATTCTATTATGATTGATGGCTATGGCTTTGCTTGCGCGTCGAGGTTAGGAATAGGAACAATATGTTGCCGTTTTAGGTTTTAGTGCAGGTATTGTTTTATTTAGTATTTTTATCAGTAAATAGTACCTATTTTTTTTTTATTATTCTATACAAAAACACCGGGATTATTGACTTGCGGAGTGCGCGCGAGCGAGCGAGCGATGGATGCGATGTTAGGTATTAGGGCAGCGCGCCGATCTATTGTTTTGATGATGGGTCTTTTACTTATCAGAGTTCGTCGGATGTCATAATCGCGTTCACTAATACACACACTGTAAACTTATCGAAGGGGGCACTTTTGTATTTTATTTAATATTATTAGTAAGTATAATTTAAAATGGTTGTAACGTCCTGGACGGAGCCGTCCGTCCTTAACGGTTCGCACCGCGCGCCGTGTTTTACGACGGTTCACTTTTAGGTCGATAATAAGTTCGCGAGACTAAACAATACCGATGAATTCCTGTCACCGGTCAAGCTCGATATCCTCGTTGTTGACGGGTCGACCACGATCTGCAATAACTATCGCTTTTATAGAGAAAAATACATTTTGAACGGGACCCGAGCGATGCTAGGTTAACAGTCGTCAAAATAAAACACCGTAGCCGCCACAATATACACTGCACTCTCGCGAATCGACATCGGTACGATCGTCAAGTTCATGACCTATCCGAAAACGTACGTACGATAAGACGTAAACGCTTTTAAACATTATTTATTAATATTTTATTAGATACGTGTTAGTGAAAAGTTGCAAGTGTTCATACGAGAAAACGTCCCGCGACATCACGGCGCTCGTTACGGTAAAGTTTCGTTGTAAGTTACCGTACGCATTCGAAATATGAAAAACCTATAAGTGGCGACATCTAAGTCTCTCTCTCTTATATTATTAATTTCTACCTACTACTATCATTGTTTGTTTGGTCGTTCCTTCGTTCGTTCGTGTGACGTGAAATAATCTCTCTAAATCATCATTAAAATGGCAGACACAGCAGTGGCAACCGAAGCTCCGGCTCCCGCTACACCAGCGAAGAAGCAAGCGAGGCAAGCCGCTGGCGCTAAGAAACCGAAGGCGAAGCCGACTCATCCCAAAACATCCGAGATGGTCAACAGTGCGATCAAGGAGATGAAGGAGCGCAGCGGATCCTCGCTGCAAGCGATCAAGAAGTACATCGCCGCGCAGTACAAGGTCGACGCCGAGAAACTGGCTCCGTTCATCAGGAAATATCTGAAGAGCGCCGTCGAATCCGGCGCCCTGATCCAGACCAAGGGCAAGGGTGCGTCCGGATCGTTCAAGCTAGAGTCTAAATCCGCCGCAGCGAAGAAACCAGCTGGCGTTGCTAAGGCCGCCGGCAAGGGTGCCGCTTCCGCGACTGCAGCTTCGAAGGCGAAGAAGGCTACCGCATCCGCTGCGGGTGCCAAGAGCAAGAAGGCCGCCGCCGCGGCCGCGTCCGCGTCTGCCGCTTCAGGTTCGCCGTCCAAGTCAAAGGGCGCAGCGGCCAAGGACAAGAAGGCCGCCGCCGCCGCTAAGAAGAAGCCCGCAGCCAAGAAAGCCGCCGTCGCGCCCGCGAAAGCGAAGGGTGGTGCCGCACCGAAGGCTAAGAAAACTGCGAAGCCGCCCACCAAGAAGCCAAAGGCGCCGAAACCTAAGAAGGCCGCCGCCACGCCCAAGTCTAAGCCGGCCGCCAAGAAAGCGTCCGCCGCTAAGAAATAAGCAACGGTCGCTTTCGCGTTAACACACCGGCGACGGAAACGCGGCGGCGACTGCTACGGCGACGACAGCGGAAGCAGCGGCATCAACATCATCGCCACGGCCACGATCACCACCGAAAAACAACAACAACAACAACAACAACAACAACCAGATGAATAGTGTCAGTCAGTCAGTGTTTAGTTTGTGTGTGTGTGCCTGCCTGCCTGCCTACCTACCTACCTATCGTATGTGTGTACGTGTGCGTATACATAATATTGTCTGTGCCACTACAACGTGTTCTTTTCAGTAAGTATAATGTTTACGTACACTACCTACGTATACGTATGGTAGTAGGTATACACATCTACGCGGATGCTATGATTGTGTCGGTCGTTCATCATCGTCAAGAGATCGCCAGCTCCAACCCCGCTTGCACGTACAACCTACGCGTCTATCGTCCCCGGGAAGGGGGTCGCGGCGCGCGCTCGACGTGTCTCTAGCTCGTCACCAAGTCTCTTCATCAGTAGTTAGAAGAAGAAGAAGAAGTCTGCAACTCAACTGAAGAAACAAACGGCGGCACCGAGACGCTAGCGCGCGTGCTTGCGCTCTCACTCGGCGCGGCGCTCACCGAGCGCACACCAAAAAGCCCTTTTCAGGGCTAACAATAAAGTCATGAATATTAATAATATTCGTTTCTTAACCACAGAGCGTCACAAAACGTTTCTTAATAGCTTAACGTAACACACTTTTAATTATAATCATTATCTATGTACTTGCACACATTATTTTAGACAAGTATTGAATTTGTGAAAAATGGCGCGCGGATTACTGTAATCGCACTGTGACTTGTACAGCTATGAGCGCGCAGATGGTCGAAGGAAACAGCCAAAGGTTAAAAAAAAAAAAAAAAACGAAAAAAAATTATGTGTGAACAAAAGGCAATGTTACCACTGTTACTAGGAGAACTTAGGATGCAAGAGCGAGCAAAAAGCAAGCTCAGGACTTGGGGCACCCCGACTCGGGCAGGTTAGGTTCGAAGGGGATGTCGGGGTCTAGTGAGCGAGCGTAGCGAGCGAACTCAGACCCCGACATCCCCTTCGTGGTTATTTTTTTTTTTTTCAAACCATTGAGCCCCGCGAAGCGGGGCTCCAACTACGCCTTTTAAGTAACTTTTGAGTTTTTAAATTTTTTTTTTTTTTTCAAACTTTTGAAAAAAAATTTTTGAATACAAGAAAAAAAAAAAACTCGGAAGGGGGGGGGGGGTCCGCAATCTTTCCTTCACAGGGGGTGTTCTACCCCCCCACTACAACCCCAACCCCACGCCCCCCCTTAATTCGACGTCAATTAATCCGAAGTCCTACCATTAAACACAGGGGCGGCAAGCGGCAAGCCTCGCAGGCGAGGGCGAAGACCTACCTAATCCTAACACAGTGGCGGTTAAGCCTACTCCTAGGAACTACTCTAGAACATAGGGTCGGTCTCGCGTGACGAGATTACCAGGCTCAGCAGTTTCTTTGATTAGCATACATTTATATGAAAACTACATTTAATAAGTTGTATCATTATCGTATTGTATTGTTGTTGTATTATAGAATATTACACTCGTAAACTCAACCTAAATCCCTGCCAGCCCCAAAATGAGCCTACGGTAACGTTAACGTGCCGGTGACGGTGCTGTAGCGAGCGCGCTTGCGCGTTTTGTGAATTCGTTTCGTTCGCAGTACACCCCTCCCACTGACACTGCTACACGGAGCGCGTATAAAAAGCGCGATTATAACTGGTCGCTTGCATTCACGCTCTGACACTCGCCCCGAGAGGTCGTGCTGCTCCGCTCCGTCCTCTCGTGACGAATTAAGTGCTCGAATATTTTTCGCTACGGCTCACCGTAGCGCCCTCCGCAGTCGCCCCGCCGACTGCAGCCCGATAAGCACATTCGCTGTCTTTTTCAAGACAGCGGGCGCGCTTTTGTCTCTTTAGACAGTGTTTCGTCAAAAACGTAGTGTCCCTTCAGGAAAAACCCACTTATTTACTGTGGTCCTCAGTGGATACCTAACGGTGCTAACGAACTGAGGGGCGTTGACCCGACACGCCAGCTGCGCTCCTTAAGGGCAAAGCAAAATTGGAAGAAGCTAGGGCCAGAAGGCCTTGGGGGATCTCCTAGTCTTCCCTAGCTTTAACCCCGTTTCGTCCTATCTAGCACTCTCTAGGGGTTTACACCCATTGCACACTAGAGACTTAGGGACCTGGTTGCACATTAAGACTGGCAATCAGGAGTGCAAGCTTAGGGCTCACCAGTAGGCACACAACCTCCCCGTCTATACCCGACGGGGAGGGTTTGAACACACTCCCGGGAAAACCCACCCGAGGAGCAAACCCCCATGGTAGTACGCCACTAATTTTCTCCCCTCTCATTGTTGCTAGGCGCTTGGCTTAGTCACCGTCTCTAAGATGGTGTCTGATGCCGAGTTCCTCAGCATTTTAAAGAACGTCCTCTTCAAGGACCCAGTCTTTATCGCCAATCATGGCGACTTGTTTGGCAGCGCTTTTGCCGCCAATCAATCGGACGTCCCCGACTCTCCAGAGTCGCCCGACACCCCCCCACCCCTAAGGAGGAATAGGCGCCCCGCCCGTTCCGACAGCGATGAGGAGAGGCCGAGGTCTCCACGTGGTCCGCCTAGGCGTTCAGCCAGCCTGGACCATAAGGACCGCACCCCCTCACCTCTCCCCACCCCAGCCCCCACTCAATACCCTGATCGCTCCCCTATCCCGTCAGACCAAGAGATGTCCTCGGACAGTGAGGTCAACTCGGACGCGGCCGATGCCTTTACCACAGTAGTGGGTAAAGGCAAAAAACGCAGCCGCAAAACCAACAAGGCCGAGGCTCTCGCCTCAAAAACTCCTAAACTCTCCGAGGCAAACTCTGCCCCGGCCCCTACCCCCCGTCCCGCCTCTTACTCCTCCTCGCAGGATAACAGGCCCTCCTCCCCTCATGATCATGAACATACCTCATCTTCCCAGAAGAAGGTACCCATTCCGCCTCCCTTATTCATCCAGGATAAGGCTTATTGGACCAGGATCTCCGACTGGTGCAACCAAAATAAGATCAATTTTACTAGTGCCCGCCCCACACAGCAGGGCATTAAAGTAGTTGTCCCCACCCCCACTGATTACCGCAACCTTACCAGGTTGTTGCGCGAGCGTGGTGTGTCTTTTCACACCTACGCACTCCCAGAGGACCGACTCCTTAGAGTTGTGATCCGAGGGGTTCCGACCGAAGTCAGCTGCACGGAAGTGCACGCCGACCTCGACCGTCAAGGGATCCCGGTTGCAATTACTCACCGTATGTACCGTGGTAAGCACGGCGATCCCTACAACATGGTCCTCGTCATATGCCACCCTGGCGAAAACGCCAAAAATATCTATAACATTAAGACCGTATGCAAATTGTCAGGCATCACGGTCGAACGCCCCCACAAATCAAACCAGCCTGGACAATGTCACCGTTGCCAGCTGTATGGTCACTCCCAGCGTAACTGCTACGCAAAGCCCAGGTGCGTTAAGTGCCTAGGCGATCACGGGACTACCGAGTGCGAGCGTCCCAAGGAGAGGGACCAGTGCACGGAGCCCCCTAGCTGTGTCCTTTGCGGCAAATCCGGGCATCCAGCGAATTATCGCGGATGCCCCAAAGCCCCCAAAATGCGCAACGCCAAATCGGCGAAACGCGCCTCCGACCGCGTTGCGAGGGAAGCCCCCTCCTACGCAGCCCCCTACCAGTACCAACCACCAAACCCTAGAGGCCCACTCGGGCCCTCCCCTAATTTCCGCGGCCCACTCGGGCCCAACCCCTGGTTTAAGGGAAACCAAAAGCCCCAATTCCCACCTCTTCCGCCCTCTCGTCTCGCGCCCCCGGCCGCAGAGCCCCCTGCGCTGATGAACATACCCATCCCCGCACCTTCTCTCAGGCCCAAAACTGCACCAGCAGCCAAAGCCCCCCCCCCCATGAGAACCCCCCCTCCGGTAAACTCCCCCGGCCTTCTGCCGAGAGAATACCTCGAACCCCAATCAGGGGAGTCCCGCATTGACGCCTACTCTAGACTTTGGGCCTTTACCCAAGGCATCCATGAGCAGCGCCTTCAGGTACTTACCAAGTACCAAGACATTTACAGAATACTTAATTCCAATTATAATGTATAATACGGCCCCACCCAAAAGATTCAAACCCCGTTCCCTAATTTTAGGCTTTTTTAATGCCCGAGGCATTAGTGGTCAACGCGACGACGTAGCCGTCTTCTTGCGTGAGCACCAAATCGATATTTTACTCATTCAAGAGTCTTTCCTCAAACCCCATAGTCGTAATCCCAATATAGCCAACTATAGGCTGATAAGAAACGACAGAGCACACACCGCACTAGGCGGAACGCTCATCTATTACCGAAATTCATTGTATTGCATCCCCATTGATCCCCCAGAGCTAGCATGCCTGGAGGCTTCAATCTGTCGCCTAGGCATGACAGGGCACCAGCCCATCACCATAGTCTCGGCCTATAGATCCGCAAACAAACCCGCGAGTCTGCTCGAGGACGACCTCAAATCCCTACTCGATCTTAGTAACTCTGTAATTATTGCAGGCGACTTAAACGCCAAACACCGTTCATGGAGCTGTGTCTCCAATAACGCCGCTGGCACTCAATTAGGAGCACTTAGCGACAAACTTTCCTTCGACGTCATCGCCCCGATGCGTCCCACTCACTATCCTGACACAGTAGGGCACAGGCCCGACATCCTAGATATAGCCCTCTTAAAGCGCGTAAACCTCGGTATTCGCTCTATCGAGGTAATCCAAGAATTAGACTCAGATCATCGCCCTGTGATCATTCAACTGGGTCCCCGAGGTGGTCCCTCGGATCCCGGTATTCCACCCATAACCAAAACGATAACCGATTGGAGGAGATTAGAGGACCGCCTCAAATCTACCTCATCCCCCCAATTAGATTCAATCCCTGACTCCATTGAGACAGTCGCGGACACGGTGGCCGCGATCACCTCGCTCACCAACCATGTGCAGTCCGTAGTGGGCGAATGCTCACGGCAGGTTCCGATGCTGGATGACCAGCGTCTGAAACTGCCGGACGATGTAAATGAGTTGAGGACCGAGAGGAACGCGGCCATCCGTGCCTATGACGCTTTTCCCAATGAAGCCAATCGTGCCCATATGCGCTCCTTACAGAATTCTGTAAAGAGACGTGTAGCTCAGGTACGGGAGGAGCATTGGGACAAGGAAGTCAGCGCAATCCAACCGTCTCATGTAGCCTTCTGGGCCCTTCAACGCAGACTTAAATGCGAGACCACGGCAACTATGCCCCCCCTAAATCGACCCAATCAAAGGCCGGCCTTTGACGACGACGAAAAAGCCGAATGCTTAGCCGACAGTTTGGAGTCTCAATGCACTCTCAGTACGCTTCCCGTAAGCCAAACCCACCTTGATAAGGTTAATTCAGAAGTAGAGCGTAGGTCAGCCCTCCCCCCCCCCCCAATAGATGACCCTGATGACCCGCTCCCACCGATCACCCCTGACGAAGTTCTCTCTATAGTCAAGGATCTTAAGCCCAAAAAAGCCCCCGGCGCAGACGGCATCACCAATAAGGTGCTGAAACGTTTCCCTGCCACCCTAATCGCTCTAATGACCGTCATCTTCAATGCGGCATTTAAAAACAACATCTTTCCCCAGGCTTGGAAACAGGCTACGGTAATCGGTATTTCCAAACCGGGCAAACCAAAAGCCGAGCCGAGTAGTTACCGGCCGATTAGTCTCCTCAATGTCTTCGGTAAAATCTACGAGAAGCTTATTTATAAGCGACTCAAAGATTTCGCCGACTCAAATAAACTCCTTCCCGACGAGCAGTTTGGCTTTCGTACAAAGCACTGCTGCGTTAATCAACTGCACCGCATTGTAGAACACATCAGTGCAGGCTTCGTACGCGGTCAAATGACCGGCACTCTCTTTTTCGACGTAGCAAAGGCTTTCGATAAAGTGTGGCACAACGGCTTATTATATAAGCTGTACACTATGAATGTGCCACATCGTCTCGTGCTCATCATCCGAGACTACTTGTCGAATCGTACCTTTTGCTATCGCATAGAAGGGGCTCTCTCCTCCCCCCATCCCATTCACGCCGGTGTGCCTCAAGGCTCCGTGCTCTCCCCCCTACTGTTCACGCTGTACACCAGCGATATTCCAAAATGCGGTGCAGCCCGTATGGCCCTTTTCGCCGACGACACGGCAATCTATTACTCCGGCATGACCCATGTCGCTATTTCTCGTACCCTCCAATCCGCGGCCAACACCCTAGGTGAATGGTTCCGGAAATGGAGAATCGAAGTAAATCCCGAAAAAAGTGCAGCGGTCCTCTTCGATAAGAGACCCCTGTCACAGTACCGTAAAGAACTGAGCGTACCAGTCTCAATGTTCGGAAAACAGATCCCATGGCAACGAGAAGCCAAATATCTCGGAGTGATCCTTGACCGTAGACTGACTTTCCGTCCGCATATCCGCAGGGTGAAAAACCGTGCCGCCCTCGTCCTCGCACGTCTCCACCCCCTTCTCAATGCGCACAGTAAGCTGCCCACTCATCTCAAAGTAAGGATATTCACCACCTGTATCCGCCCCATACTCGCCTATGCTAGCGTTGTGTTCGCACACGTTAAGCCGGTGAGAATTCACATGCTCCAAACCATCCAAAACCGTTTCATGCGTAGGGCTGTAGACGCCCCCTGGTACGTACGCAACGTCGACCTCCACCTAGACTTCAAACTGCCGACCATCAAGCAGTTTTTCAAGCGTGCCTCAAAACGCTATTTCGATTCCGCTCCCAAGCACCCCAACCCCTTGGTCGTGGCGGCCACCGTCTACCAGCCATCCGCTATCAGCAAAACCCGACGTCCCAGACACACACTCATTGAGCCCGATGACGATATCACACTCCTCCAGGAGTCAGATAAAAGTACAAGCACACTCCGACGCCGTCGTCCAAAATATCGTCCCCGCCGGCGAGGACCGACGCGACACACACACAGAATCCGAGAGTCCGACTCTCGAGAAACAGTAACACATGCCGACGCAGCACCGGCTGCTGGGGGGATCAGTGGCGGGGTCCCCCTGCTGCACCCTGAGTCGAGGTCCGAGCTCCCCCCTGGGGACGCCCTCACGGTGTAAGCAACCGGAGATAATCTCGTCACGCGAGACCGGCCCTATGCTCTAGAGTAGTTCCTAGGAGCAGGCTATTGCGTAGCCACTGGTTAGGTTTTCTAGGTAGGTCTTAGCCTCGCCGGCGAGGCTTGCCGCTTCACGGCGTTTAGCACGTCACCCGATAGGGACCGAAAGTCCGCTACTTTCGAGGTAACCAATTCGATGCAGCAACGGCTGCTAGGGGGACATAGGAACTGCGGGGTCCCCCTGCAATGCCCTAGCGAGGTTCGAGCCCCCCCCTTGGGGGGCGCCCGCCCGATTAAGCGCGGTATTGATGCCGCGCGCATCTAGTTTGTAAGTATGTAGGGAAAAAACCTTCGGCGAATGGAGTCCCACATGGGACTCTCCGCCAACTAAGTCCGGTTAAGCAGAAATGGGACTTCGGTCCCACCTGCGAGAGCCCATTCGAAAAAAAAAAAAAAAAAAAAAAAAAAACTGGTCGCTTGACAATATTCTCTTGGCGCGCACACCGAATACGTGTGTGTTGTTGTGTTTGTGAGTTTTCGTTTAAACAATCTTTAAATCATGTCGGGTCGCGGTAAAGGTGGCAAAGTGAAGGGAAAGGCAAAATCCCGTTCAAATCGTGCTGGTCTCCAGTTTCCTGTGGGTCGTATCCACAGGCTGCTGCGTAATGGCAACTACGCTGAGCGCGTGGGTGCCGGCGCGCCCGTCTACCTGGCCGCCGTGATGGAGTATCTGGCTGCGGAAGTTCTCGAGTTGGCCGGCAACGCCGCGAGGGACAACAAGAAGACCAGGATCATCCCACGTCATCTTCAGTTGGCCATCCGCAACGACGAGGAGTTGAACAAGCTACTCTCCGGTGTGACCATCGCTCAAGGTGGTGTTCTTCCCAATATCCAGGCCGTACTACTGCCCAAGAAGACCGAGAAGAAGGCTTAAACGCTGCGCTGCGACATCTCGTCGTCGTGCTCCGTGAGAGTGCTACGCATGCGTGTTTCGATATATGATAATAAGGATGTGTACCAGCTAGCTAACACCTACCTATGCATTATGTCGATCACACGATGCTCTGCGCTCGTTGCATTCTATCTAAACAAAAGGCCCTTTTCAGGGCCACAATATTAATCGTCAAACATAACCAAGACAGTTTCTTTGTCAGTTTTGTCGTCAAACAAAAACGTATTTATGTACGTAAGTACACACCCGTGGTGAACCCGCAGCCACAATCTCCCCCCCCCCCCCCCCCCTCTTTCCCGCAAAACCATGAGCTGTGGTGTATTTATTATTATTTTGGAAAAAGAGCAAGCCCCTAAAAGATGCTATTGATTGTAACGCCTCTGACAGTAGACTACAGCACAGTACAGTAGATGTTTGTTCAGTTTACAGTGCCCTGTAAGGCTTCTAATCAGGATCCTTATATTATGGTTCCTAGCTGTTAAGCGAAAATTGTAAATCTCTTCCAAAAGAAGCGCTTTCGCTTGACAGCAGGAGCTGTGGTGTAATGGTAAATAATAAAAAAGTAAGTATGTATGTATGTACCTATCCGTGAGGTGATTGGAGATCATGAACGGTGATTGGGGATCATGAACAACATTTTGCACTTCTGTTCACTCCTATCAATTTTGGAAACCACCTACCTGTTCATGTAGGTGTGCTTGCTTGCTTGCTTGCTTGCTTGCTTGCGTGCGTGCGTGCGTGCGTGCGTGCGTGCGTGCGTGCGTGCGTGCGTGCGTGCGTGCGTGCGTGCGTGCGTGCGTGTGTGTGTGTGTGTGTGTGTGTGTGGGTGTGTGTTTGTTTGTTTGGTTGTTTGGATTTTAATTCAAACATTATAAACAGTAACGGAATCACTCTGCGAGACGTAGGTAATGATAATATAGCACTATAATAGCACTGTGTATGTATAATTTTTTTTTTTTTATTTTTTTTTTCTTTTTCGTTGCAGTTACATTGTGTATTAGAAACCCATGCTTTTTTTTTTTCATTTGTTTTTTTCCTCGAAATTATCGTATGAAGCGTACCCCCCCCCCCCCCCCCCACCCCGCCGTCTCACCGACTACCTCCCCGCGCCCCGCACGCGTGTTCATCGCGATTGGTCGGCCTCATCGTCGTGGCTCTCTCTCTTTGCCCCTGCATTCTGTTGGCGAGCGTCTATAAATATCAAAAGATACTTTGCTCATTTTTATAACGCTACTGAACCTCGGTACGGTAGTACGCGCTCCGTAGAATTTTTATAAATTCCGCATCGCTGTTTGAAATACGTAAATAAACAACTCTCAAAATGCCGCCCAAAACGAGTGGTAAGGCCGCCAAGAAATCTGGCAAGGCCCAGAAGAACATCTCCAAGACCGACAAGAAGAAGAAGAAGCACAAGAGGAAGGAGAGCTACGCCATCTACATCTACAAGGTGTTGAAGCAGGTGCACCCCGACACCGGTATCTCCAGCAAGGCCATGTCCATCATGAACTCGTTCGTGAACGACATATTCGAGCGTATCGCCGCCGAAGCTTCCCGACTCGCCCACTACAACAAGAGGTCTACCATCACGTCCAGGGAGGTGCAGACGTCCGTCAGGCTCCTGCTGCCCGGTGAACTCGCCAAGCACGCCGTCAGTGAAGGCACCAAGGCCGTCACCAAATACACCAGCTCCAAGTGAGCGATCGGTAGCTATCAAGAGCCGCCGACGCTCGATCCAACGCCGCCGATTCGTGTGTAGTGTATATAATCCGGTGTTTGTACGTGCGTCTTGTTGATGTGTCCGGTGCGTGTTAATTTTGATGTGTCGTCGTCGTCGTAACGTCACCTACCTACGCGATGATTCTCATTATTCACGCACCACGTATCGCCACACAGACCACGTCAATATCTGGACCCGCACGCGCTCGAACGATGGCTGGCGGCTGGATTAAAAAACAAAAGGCCCTTTTCAGGGCCACAAAAATTTTCATGTGATATATTTCACGTTTCTTTAAATTTGATGCCCGTCAAAACGTTGTTGTTGTAGTTAATCAAAGGCTTAGTTAGGTACCTACCTACCTACCTACCTATAAAATTTGTTGCGGTAGCCGTACATGACATACCTACATAGGTTTAAACTCGTCATGATAATATGAATATAGTACATACATACATACATAAGTAAATAAATAAAAGAGAGATTCGAATCGAAAATGTTTTTCTCTTTTTCTTCCATCAATGTAGGAGTAGGATGTATGGTTCGATGCCATTGCCATTTTGTAGTGATGAAATAAATAAAGAAAATAAGTTATAGGTACACACGGCTACACATCAAGCTGTACATTTCCAGTATAAGCTGACCTCGCATTGTATAGGTTTTCCTTACAACGCGAGGTCAGCCTTTACTGGCCTTTTGTACAGCTTGATGTGTAGCCGTGTGTACGTCTGAGTTGAGTTCGTATGAATCAATGTTACGTACCTACTAATTAATTAGATTAGAATTTAGGTAGGTACTAGTATTTAATTACCACGATGATAATGTAAGATTTATCGTAAATTATTTACCTACAATATTTATTTATTTTGGTTATTTCTTTTCGTTTTTTTTTTAAAAAAACAACGTTTTTGTGGTTTAGTTAGCGAATTGTCGTCGAGAGGGCGCGCAGTGTCGCTAGTATCGCGCGCTTACGTTACCATATATATAGGACCAACTACTCCACTGGATCAGTTTTACATTCTCCCTCGCTCGTTCGAAGTGTGTACGTCCGCGCGTCTCGCGTGTTTATCGTTCGTTCGTTCGTTCGTTCGTTGTTAGTTTGTTATTAACATACACATCTCGTTAGTTTCCTATAATGGCTCGTACGAAGCAGACCGCTCGTAAATCCACCGGCGGTAAGGCGCCGAGGAAGCAGCTCGCCACGAAGGCGGCGCGCAAGAGCGCACCGGCCACCGGCGGCGTCAAGAAGCCCCATCGCTACAGGCCCGGCACTGTGGCCCTTCGTGAGATTCGTCGTTACCAGAAGAGTACCGAGCTGTTGATCCGCAAGCTTCCGTTCCAGCGTCTCGTGCGTGAGATCGCTCAGGACTTCAAGACCGATCTCCGTTTCCAGAGTTCCGCTGTTATGGCGCTCCAGGAGGCTAGCGAGGCTTACCTAGTCGGTCTCTTCGAAGACACCAACCTGTGCGCTATTCACGCGAAACGCGTCACCATCATGCCCAAGGACATTCAACTGGCGCGCAGGATCAGAGGCGAACGTGCTTAGATTTCGTCGTCACATCACACACACATCACGAAGCACACCACGCAGTGCTAATCTGTTGATGTGATTGTGGTGGGTGAAATAAAAGGCCCTTTTCAGGGCCACATATCTATCTGATTTTAAAAAGTTTCTTTAAGTCGGACGTCACGAAAACGTAAACCACTCTTAGTTGTGTATTATTTACCTTTACCTAAACATACATTTTCACAAAATGCACTACTAGCAACTACGTCTACGACAATTTTAGATATACACATGACACGTACCAATTACCTACCTATTATAATAATTAAATACAGAGAGATGCACAGGTACACATACATACCTACCTACATGGCACGCAATTTATTTATTTATTTATGAAATTCTCTATGCACAATCTATATACATTACTATTGTTTAATATTATTACCTAGATTACGAGTTTATTATTAAGTTGCGTGTTAGTTAACGTATATTTAAATTTTTTTTTTTTTTTTTTTTTTCTTCTTTCTTTTTTGGCTCTTAGAATTACCATTATTATAAAAAAGATGGGAAAAAAAGGAGAGAAAAAAAAAAAAAAAAAAAACATTTTGTGACACTACGAATAATTCCAGCCGTCGCCGTCGCCGCGTCGTTCCACCAACCAACAACGAGCGGCGGCGCCACGACTCGCCCCGCTCACCTCCCTCGACCCCGCCGCCGCAGTGTGGCGGTCTATATATAACGAGCAAACTGGCAGAATTTTTAAACAGTCTCCCGTTGTTGTACTCGTTCGTTCGCGTGCTTGTGTTTCGTTCGTGTCGTGTACACATACACCCCACTGTCGAGAAGATGACCGGTCGCGGCAAGGGAGGAAAGGGTCTGGGAAAAGGTGGAGCCAAGCGTCACAGGAAAGTACTTCGTGATAACATCCAGGGTATCACGAAGCCCGCCATCCGTCGTCTCGCTCGCAGAGGCGGCGTGAAACGTATCTCCGGTCTGATCTACGAAGAGACCCGCGGTGTGCTGAAAGTGTTCCTCGAGAACGTGATCCGCGACGCGGTCACTTACACCGAGCACGCCAAGAGGAAGACCGTCACCGCTATGGACGTCGTCTACGCTCTGAAGCGCCAAGGCCGCACTCTGTACGGTTTCGGCGGTTAAAACTGCTCCTCAACAGGCCCTTGCCTATCTCTACATACAACACGGTGGACACTTGTTTTAACGTGTTCAACCGTACGTGTGTTTAGTACACGCGAGAGCATAAAAAAAGGCCCTTTTCAGGGCCGCACATGATTCTATAAAATTAAAATGTTTCTTGAGAAGAGAGGTCTAAAAAACGTTCGCACACCACATCACACGAACACATTATAAAATGTATTATTCAATTATTGTCGTAATTAGGTAGGTACAACACGCACACATGCCTTAGATACTTAAAAACACCGGCTACGGGTACTTACCTAATAATAAACATTCAAGAGGGAACCAATAATGTACATAAAAAAAAAATAACGCGCTTGCTTTAAGAACTTTATTCATTCATTCATTTATTTATTATCAAACAAACAAACAAACAAAAATATGTAACACGTCTAATAGAATATTAAATACTTATAAGTAATTAAAACGAGCTTACCAATGTCGACTGGATGACTGGTCGAACGCTTGAACTTGCTTGCATGTACCTGAAAAAAAAAAAAAAAAAATATTAAGAAAAATATATACTATACCTACCTACCTACCTACCTACCTACCTACCTACCTACCTATATTCTTTAAAACCTCTACCTATGCACCTACATAATAATTCTATTATGATTGATGGCTATGGCTTTGCTTGCGCGTCGAGGTTAGGAATAGGAACAATATGTTGCCGTTTTAGGTTTTAGTGCAGGTATTGTTTTATTTAGTATTTTTATCAGTAAATAGTACCTATTTTTTTTTTATTATTCTATACAAAAACACCGGGATTATTGACTTGCGGAGTGCGCGCGAGCGAGCGAGCGATGGATGCGATGTTAGGTATTAGGGCAGCGCGCCGATCTATTGTTTTGATGATGGGTCTTTTACTTATCAGAGTTCGTCGGATGTCATAATCGCGTTCACTAATACACACACTGTAAACTTATCGAAGGGGGCACTTTTGTATTTTATTTAATATTATTAGTAAGTATAATTTAAAATGGTTGTAACGTCCTGGACGGAGCCGTCCGTCCTTAACGGTTCGCACCGCGCGCCGTGTTTTACGACGGTTCACTTTTAGGTCGATAATAAGTTCGCGAGACTAAACAATACCGATGAATTCCTGTCACCGGTCAAGCTCGATATCCTCGTTGTTGACGGGTCGACCACGATCTGCAATAACTATCGCTTTTATAGAGAAAAATACATTTTGAACGGGACCCGAGCGATGCTAGGTTAACAGTCGTCAAAATAAAACACCGTAGCCGCCACAATATACACTGCACTCTCGCGAATCGACATCGGTACGATCGTCAAGTTCATGACCTATCCGAAAACGTACGTACGATAAGACGTAAACGCTTTTAAACATTATTTATTAATATTTTATTAGATACGTGTTAGTGAAAAGTTGCAAGTGTTCATACGAGAAAACGTCCCGCGACATCACGGCGCTCGTTACGGTAAAGTTTCGTTGTAAGTTACCGTACGCATTCGAAATATGAAAAACCTATAAGTGGCGACATCTAAGTCTCTCTCTCTTATATTATTAATTTCTACCTACTACTATCATTGTTTGTTTGGTCGTTCCTTCGTTCGTTCGTGTGACGTGAAATAATCTCTCTAAATCATCATTAAAATGGCAGACACAGCAGTGGCAACCGAAGCTCCGGCTCCCGCTACACCAGCGAAGAAGCAAGCGAGGCAAGCCGCTGGCGCTAAGAAACCGAAGGCGAAGCCGACTCATCCCAAAACATCCGAGATGGTCAACAGTGCGATCAAGGAGATGAAGGAGCGCAGCGGATCCTCGCTGCAAGCGATCAAGAAGTACATCGCCGCGCAGTACAAGGTCGACGCCGAGAAACTGGCTCCGTTCATCAGGAAATATCTGAAGAGCGCCGTCGAATCCGGCGCCCTGATCCAGACCAAGGGCAAGGGTGCGTCCGGATCGTTCAAGCTAGAGTCTAAATCCGCCGCAGCGAAGAAACCAGCTGGCGTTGCTAAGGCCGCCGGCAAGGGTGCCGCTTCCGCGACTGCAGCTTCGAAGGCGAAGAAGGCTACCGCATCCGCTGCGGGTGCCAAGAGCAAGAAGGCCGCCGCCGCGGCCGCGTCCGCGTCTGCCGCTTCAGGTTCGCCGTCCAAGTCAAAGGGCGCAGCGGCCAAGGACAAGAAGGCCGCCGCCGCCGCTAAGAAGAAGCCCGCAGCCAAGAAAGCCGCCGTCGCGCCCGCGAAAGCGAAGGGTGGTGCCGCACCGAAGGCTAAGAAAACTGCGAAGCCGCCCACCAAGAAGCCAAAGGCGCCGAAACCTAAGAAGGCCGCCGCCACGCCCAAGTCTAAGCCGGCCGCCAAGAAAGCGTCCGCCGCTAAGAAATAAGCAACGGTCGCTTTCGCGTTAACACACCGGCGACGGAAACGCGGCGGCGACTGCTACGGCGACGACAGCGGAAGCAGCGGCATCAACATCATCGCCACGGCCACGATCACCACCGAAAAACAACAACAACAACAACAACAACAACAACCAGATGAATAGTGTCAGTCAGTCAGTGTTTAGTTTGTGTGTGTGTGCCTGCCTGCCTGCCTACCTACCTACCTATCGTATGTGTGTACGTGTGCGTATACATAATATTGTCTGTGCCACTACAACGTGTTCTTTTCAGTAAGTATAATGTTTACGTACACTACCTACGTATACGTATGGTAGTAGGTATACACATCTACGCGGATGCTATGATTGTGTCGGTCGTTCATCATCGTCAAGAGATCGCCAGCTCCAACCCCGCTTGCACGTACAACCTACGCGTCTATCGTCCCCGGGAAGGGGGTCGCGGCGCGCGCTCGACGTGTCTCTAGCTCGTCACCAAGTCTCTTCATCAGTAGTTAGAAGAAGAAGAAGAAGTCTGCAACTCAACTGAAGAAACAAACGGCGGCACCGAGACGCTAGCGCGCGTGCTTGCGCTCTCACTCGGCGCGGCGCTCACCGAGCGCACACCAAAAAGCCCTTTTCAGGGCTAACAATAAAGTCATGAATATTAATAATATTCGTTTCTTAACCACAGAGCGTCACAAAACGTTTCTTAATAGCTTAACGTAACACACTTTTAATTATAATCATTATCTATGTACTTGCACACATTATTTTAGACAAGTATTGAATTTGTGAAAAATGGCGCGCGGATTACTGTAATCGCACTGTGACTTGTACAGCTATGAGCGCGCAGATGGTCGAAGGAAACAGCCAAAGGTTAAAAAAAAAAAAAAAAACGAAAAAAAATTATGTGTGAACAAAAGGCAATGTTACCACTGTTACTAGGAGAACTTAGGATGCAAGAGCGAGCAAAAAGCAAGCTCAGGACTTGGGGCACCCCGACTCGGGCAGGTTAGGTTCGAAGGGGATGTCGGGGTCTAGTGAGCGAGCGTAGCGAGCGAACTCAGACCCCGACATCCCCTTCGTGGTTATTTTTTTTTTTTTCAAACCATTGAGCCCCGCGAAGCGGGGCTCCAACTACGCCTTTTAAGTAACTTTTGAGTTTTTAAATTTTTTTTTTTTTTTCAAACTTTTGAAAAAAAATTTTTGAATACAAGAAAAAAAAAAAACTCGGAAGGGGGGGGGGGGGTCCGCAATCTTTCCTTCACAGGGGGTGTTCTACCCCCCCACTACAACCCCAACCCCACGCCCCCCCTTAATTCGACGTCAATTAATCCGAAGTCCTACCATTAAACACAGGGGCGGCAAGCGGCAAGCCTCGCAGGCGAGGGCGAAGACCTACCTAATCCTAACACAGTGGCGGTTAAGCCTACTCCTAGGAACTACTCTAGAACATAGGGTCGGTCTCGCGTGACGAGATTACCAGGCTCAGCAGTTTCTTTGATTAGCATACATTTATATGAAAACTACATTTAATAAGTTGTATCATTATCGTATTGTATTGTTGTTGTATTATAGAATATTACACTCGTAAACTCAACCTAAATCCCTGCCAGCCCCAAAATGAGCCTACGGTAACGTTAACGTGCCGGTGACGGTGCTGTAGCGAGCGCGCTTGCGCGTTTTGTGAATTCGTTTCGTTCGCAGTACACCCCTCCCACTGACACTGCTACACGGAGCGCGTATAAAAAGCGCGATTATAACTGGTCGCTTGACAATATTCTCTTGGCGCGCACACCGAATACGTGTGTGTTGTTGTGTTTGTGAGTTTTCGTTTAAACAATCTTTAAATCATGTCGGGTCGCGGTAAAGGTGGCAAAGTGAAGGGAAAGGCAAAATCCCGTTCAAATCGTGCTGGTCTCCAGTTTCCTGTGGGTCGTATCCACAGGCTGCTGCGTAATGGCAACTACGCTGAGCGCGTGGGTGCCGGCGCGCCCGTCTACCTGGCCGCCGTGATGGAGTATCTGGCTGCGGAAGTTCTCGAGTTGGCCGGCAACGCCGCGAGGGACAACAAGAAGACCAGGATCATCCCACGTCATCTTCAGTTGGCCATCCGCAACGACGAGGAGTTGAACAAGCTACTCTCCGGTGTGACCATCGCTCAAGGTGGTGTTCTTCCCAATATCCAGGCCGTACTACTGCCCAAGAAGACCGAGAAGAAGGCTTAAACGCTGCGCTGCGACATCTCGTCGTCGTGCTCCGTGAGAGTGCTACGCATGCGTGTTTCGATATATGATAATAAGGATGTGTACCAGCTAGCTAACACCTACCTATGCATTATGTCGATCACACGATGCTCTGCGCTCGTTGCATTCTATCTAAACAAAAGGCCCTTTTCAGGGCCACAATATTAATCGTCAAACATAACCAAGACAGTTTCTTTGTCAGTTTTGTCGTCAAACAAAAACGTATTTATGTACGTAAGTACACACCCGTGGTGAACCCGCAGCCACAATCTCCCCCCCCCCCCCCCCCCTCTTTCCCGCAAAACCATGAGCTGTGGTGTATTTATTATTATTTTGGAAAAAGAGCAAGCCCCTAAAAGATGCTATTGATTGTAACGCCTCTGACAGTAGACTACAGCACAGTACAGTAGATGTTTGTTCAGTTTACAGTGCCCTGTAAGGCTTCTAATCAGGATCCTTATATTATGGTTCCTAGCTGTTAAGCGAAAATTGTAAATCTCTTCCAAAAGAAGCGCTTTCGCTTGACAGCAGGAGCTGTGGTGTAATGGTAAATAATAAAAAAGTAAGTATGTATGTATGTACCTATCCGTGAGGTGATTGGAGATCATGAACGGTGATTGGGGATCATGAACAACATTTTGCACTTCTGTTCACTCCTATCAATTTTGGAAACCACCTACCTGTTCATGTAGGTGTGCTTGCTTGCTTGCTTGCTTGCTTGCTTGCGTGCGTGCGTGCGTGCGTGCGTGCGTGCGTGCGTGCGTGCGTGCGTGCGTGCGTGCGTGCGTGCGTGCGTGCGTGTGTGTGTGTGTGTGTGTGTGTGTGGGTGTGTGTTTGTTTGTTTGGTTGTTTGGATTTTAATTCAAACATTATAAACAGTAACGGAATCACTCTGCGAGACGTAGGTAATGATAATATAGCACTATAATAGCACTGTGTATGTATAATTTTTTTTTTTTTATTTTTTTTTTCTTTTTCGTTGCAGTTACATTGTGTATTAGAAACCCATGCTTTTTTTTTTTCATTTGTTTTTTTCCTCGAAATTATCGTATGAAGCGTACCCCCCCCCCCCCCCCCCACCCCGCCGTCTCACCGACTACCTCCCCGCGCCCCGCACGCGTGTTCATCGCGATTGGTCGGCCTCATCGTCGTGGCTCTCTCTCTTTGCCCCTGCATTCTGTTGGCGAGCGTCTATAAATATCAAAAGATACTTTGCTCATTTTTATAACGCTACTGAACCTCGGTACGGTAGTACGCGCTCCGTAGAATTTTTATAAATTCCGCATCGCTGTTTGAAATACGTAAATAAACAACTCTCAAAATGCCGCCCAAAACGAGTGGTAAGGCCGCCAAGAAATCTGGCAAGGCCCAGAAGAACATCTCCAAGACCGACAAGAAGAAGAAGAAGCACAAGAGGAAGGAGAGCTACGCCATCTACATCTACAAGGTGTTGAAGCAGGTGCACCCCGACACCGGTATCTCCAGCAAGGCCATGTCCATCATGAACTCGTTCGTGAACGACATATTCGAGCGTATCGCCGCCGAAGCTTCCCGACTCGCCCACTACAACAAGAGGTCTACCATCACGTCCAGGGAGGTGCAGACGTCCGTCAGGCTCCTGCTGCCCGGTGAACTCGCCAAGCACGCCGTCAGTGAAGGCACCAAGGCCGTCACCAAATACACCAGCTCCAAGTGAGCGATCGGTAGCTATCAAGAGCCGCCGACGCTCGATCCAACGCCGCCGATTCGTGTGTAGTGTATATAATCCGGTGTTTGTACGTGCGTCTTGTTGATGTGTCCGGTGCGTGTTAATTTTGATGTGTCGTCGTCGTCGTAACGTCACCTACCTACGCGATGATTCTCATTATTCACGCACCACGTATCGCCACACAGACCACGTCAATATCTGGACCCGCACGCGCTCGAACGATGGCTGGCGGCTGGATTAAAAAACAAAAGGCCCTTTTCAGGGCCACAAAAATTTTCATGTGATATATTTCACGTTTCTTTAAATTTGATGCCCGTCAAAACGTTGTTGTTGTAGTTAATCAAAGGCTTAGTTAGGTACCTACCTACCTACCTACCTATAAAATTTGTTGCGGTAGCCGTACATGACATACCTACATAGGTTTAAACTCGTCATGATAATATGAATATAGTACATACATACATACATAAGTAAATAAATAAAAGAGAGATTCGAATCGAAAATGTTTTTCTCTTTTTCTTCCATCAATGTAGGAGTAGGATGTATGGTTCGATGCCATTGCCATTTTGTAGTGATGAAATAAATAAAGAAAATAAGTTATAGGTACACACGGCTACACATCAAGCTGTACATTTCCAGTATAAGCTGACCTCGCATTGTATAGGTTTTCCTTACAACGCGAGGTCAGCCTTTACTGGCCTTTTGTACAGCTTGATGTGTAGCCGTGTGTACGTCTGAGTTGAGTTCGTATGAATCAATGTTACGTACCTACTAATTAATTAGATTAGAATTTAGGTAGGTACTAGTATTTAATTACCACGATGATAATGTAAGATTTATCGTAAATTATTTACCTACAATATTTATTTATTTTGGTTATTTCTTTTCGTTTTTTTTTTAAAAAAACAACGTTTTTGTGGTTTAGTTAGCGAATTGTCGTCGAGAGGGCGCGCAGTGTCGCTAGTATCGCGCGCTTACGTTACCATATATATAGGACCAACTACTCCACTGGATCAGTTTTACATTCTCCCTCGCTCGTTCGAAGTGTGTACGTCCGCGCGTCTCGCGTGTTTATCGTTCGTTCGTTCGTTCGTTCGTTGTTAGTTTGTTATTAACATACACATCTCGTTAGTTTCCTATAATGGCTCGTACGAAGCAGACCGCTCGTAAATCCACCGGCGGTAAGGCGCCGAGGAAGCAGCTCGCCACGAAGGCGGCGCGCAAGAGCGCACCGGCCACCGGCGGCGTCAAGAAGCCCCATCGCTACAGGCCCGGCACTGTGGCCCTTCGTGAGATTCGTCGTTACCAGAAGAGTACCGAGCTGTTGATCCGCAAGCTTCCGTTCCAGCGTCTCGTGCGTGAGATCGCTCAGGACTTCAAGACCGATCTCCGTTTCCAGAGTTCCGCTGTTATGGCGCTCCAGGAGGCTAGCGAGGCTTACCTAGTCGGTCTCTTCGAAGACACCAACCTGTGCGCTATTCACGCGAAACGCGTCACCATCATGCCCAAGGACATTCAACTGGCGCGCAGGATCAGAGGCGAACGTGCTTAGATTTCGTCGTCACATCACACACACATCACGAAGCACACCACGCAGTGCTAATCTGTTGATGTGATTGTGGTGGGTGAAATAAAAGGCCCTTTTCAGGGCCACATATCTATCTGATTTTAAAAAGTTTCTTTAAGTCGGACGTCACGAAAACGTAAACCACTCTTAGTTGTGTATTATTTACCTTTACCTAAACATACATTTTCACAAAATGCACTACTAGCAACTACGTCTACGACAATTTTAGATATACACATGACACGTACCAATTACCTACCTATTATAATAATTAAATACAGAGAGATGCACAGGTACACATACATACCTACCTACATGGCACGCAATTTATTTATTTATTTATGAAATTCTCTATGCACAATCTATATACATTACTATTGTTTAATATTATTACCTAGATTACGAGTTTATTATTAAGTTGCGTGTTAGTTAACGTATATTTAAATTTTTTTTTTTTTTTTTTTTTTCTTCTTTCTTTTTTGGCTCTTAGAATTACCATTATTATAAAAAAGATGGGAAAAAAAGGAGAGAAAAAAAAAAAAAAAAAAAACATTTTGTGACACTACGAATAATTCCAGCCGTCGCCGTCGCCGCGTCGTTCCACCAACCAACAACGAGCGGCGGCGCCACGACTCGCCCCGCTCACCTCCCTCGACCCCGCCGCCGCAGTGTGGCGGTCTATATATAACGAGCAAACTGGCAGAATTTTTAAACAGTCTCCCGTTGTTGTACTCGTTCGTTCGCGTGCTTGTGTTTCGTTCGTGTCGTGTACACATACACCCCACTGTCGAGAAGATGACCGGTCGCGGCAAGGGAGGAAAGGGTCTGGGAAAAGGTGGAGCCAAGCGTCACAGGAAAGTACTTCGTGATAACATCCAGGGTATCACGAAGCCCGCCATCCGTCGTCTCGCTCGCAGAGGCGGCGTGAAACGTATCTCCGGTCTGATCTACGAAGAGACCCGCGGTGTGCTGAAAGTGTTCCTCGAGAACGTGATCCGCGACGCGGTCACTTACACCGAGCACGCCAAGAGGAAGACCGTCACCGCTATGGACGTCGTCTACGCTCTGAAGCGCCAAGGCCGCACTCTGTACGGTTTCGGCGGTTAAAACTGCTCCTCAACAGGCCCTTGCCTATCTCTACATACAACACGGTGGACACTTGTTTTAACGTGTTCAACCGTACGTGTGTTTAGTACACGCGAGAGCATAAAAAAAGGCCCTTTTCAGGGCCGCACATGATTCTATAAAATTAAAATGTTTCTTGAGAAGAGAGGTCTAAAAAACGTTCGCACACCACATCACACGAACACATTATAAAATGTATTATTCAATTATTGTCGTAATTAGGTAGGTACAACACGCACACATGCCTTAGATACTTAAAAACACCGGCTACGGGTACTTACCTAATAATAAACATTCAAGAGGGAACCAATAATGTACATAAAAAAAAAATAACGCGCTTGCTTTAAGAACTTTATTCATTCATTCATTTATTTATTATCAAACAAACAAACAAACAAAAATATGTAACACGTCTAATAGAATATTAAATACTTATAAGTAATTAAAACGAGCTTACCAATGTCGACTGGATGACTGGTCGAACGCTTGAACTTGCTTGCATGTACCTGAAAAAAAAAAAAAAAAAATATTAAGAAAAATATATACTATACCTACCTACCTACCTACCTACCTACCTACCTACCTACCTATATTCTTTAAAACCTCTACCTATGCACCTACATAATAATTCTATTATGATTGATGGCTATGGCTTTGCTTGCGCGTCGAGGTTAGGAATAGGAACAATATGTTGCCGTTTTAGGTTTTAGTGCAGGTATTGTTTTATTTAGTATTTTTATCAGTAAATAGTACCTATTTTTTTTTTATTATTCTATACAAAAACACCGGGATTATTGACTTGCGGAGTGCGCGCGAGCGAGCGAGCGATGGATGCGATGTTAGGTATTAGGGCAGCGCGCCGATCTATTGTTTTGATGATGGGTCTTTTACTTATCAGAGTTCGTCGGATGTCATAATCGCGTTCACTAATACACACACTGTAAACTTATCGAAGGGGGCACTTTTGTATTTTATTTAATATTATTAGTAAGTATAATTTAAAATGGTTGTAACGTCCTGGACGGAGCCGTCCGTCCTTAACGGTTCGCACCGCGCGCCGTGTTTTACGACGGTTCACTTTTAGGTCGATAATAAGTTCGCGAGACTAAACAATACCGATGAATTCCTGTCACCGGTCAAGCTCGATATCCTCGTTGTTGACGGGTCGACCACGATCTGCAATAACTATCGCTTTTATAGAGAAAAATACATTTTGAACGGGACCCGAGCGATGCTAGGTTAACAGTCGTCAAAATAAAACACCGTAGCCGCCACAATATACACTGCACTCTCGCGAATCGACATCGGTACGATCGTCAAGTTCATGACCTATCCGAAAACGTACGTACGATACGTGTCCGCCCGACGCCCGACTCCCGACTCCGACTCCGACTTTTATAATAATATAAGAGGAAATAAGATCTCCTTATTTATAGCCGCCGCGAAATGGTACATACCAAGTGGGCGTGTCGATCGTTGCGCCTGCCAATCAGAGAATTCCGCGATCGTGATAAGCGTATTAGATACAGAAAAAATGTGGTTTAATTTACGTGTTTAATTATTTATTTATAAACAAAGTATCCCTAATCACGAAAGAGAGTACGTACTATAAATATTCATCAAGCTGGCTTCATTACATTTTTCAGACAGGAAGACTTAAGTACCTACTTCATTCATGTATCTTGAAGGTCTTGCGTACTGGAAAACTGGAAAAGAACAGACAAAACTGCGAGAAATTATACAACCTACCATTCTGCATCATTAGTTGATTTATAAAGTACACAATAATTATTGATTTGTTTACCATTATTATCCCGTTATACAGACCCCAGGCTTACACATATCTAGGGTCTACCTATATCAATCTCTTTTGTCCAGGTACCTAATGGTCTGTAGTCAATGCTAATTCAAGGTTTGGAATTCAGGGCTGACAAGTGGAATGGTTGCCTTGTTACAGCCTTATCGATCAACGAATCAGCTAATCAGTATGTCTGAGCATAGTCAACGTTAACAACTATAAAGTTTTTGAAGAAGAACATACAAACCTACCTACCAAGCTACCTACTTACTTAACTACCTGACTACTGACTACCTACCTACTTACTTAACTACCTGACTACTAACTACTTACTTAACTACCTGACTACTAACTACCTACCTACTTACTTAACTACCTGACTACTAACTACCTACCTACCTACCTACTAACTACCTACCTACCTACCTACCTACTTACTTTACTACCTGGCTACTAACTACCTACCTACTTACTTAACTACCTGACTACTAACTACCTACCTACCTACCTACCTACTAACTACCTACCTACCTACTTACTTAACTACCTGACTACTAACTACCTACCTACCTACCTACCTACCTACCTACCTACTTACTTTACTACCTGACTACTAACTACCTACCTACCTACTAACTACCTACCTACCTACTTACTTAACTACCTGACTACTTACTTAACTACCTGACTACTAACTACCTACCTATTACTACTTAACTACCTACCTATTACTACTTAACTACCTACCTATTACTACTTAACTACCTACCTATTACTACTTAACTACCTACCTATTACTACTTAACTACCTACCTACCTACCTACCTACCTACCTACTAACTACCTACCTACCTACTTACTTAACTACCTGACTACTAACTACCTACCTACCTACCTACCTACCTACCTACCTACCTACTTACTTTACTACCTGACTACTAACTACCTACCTACCTACTAACTACCTACCTACCTACTTACTTAACTACCTGACTACTTACTTAACTACCTGACTACTAACTACCTACCTATTACTACTTAACTACCTACCTATTACTACTTAACTACCTACCTATTACTACTTAACTACCTACCTATTACTACTTAACTACCTACCTATTACTACTTAACTACCTACCTATTACTACTTAACTACCTACCTATTACTACTTAACTACCTACCTATTACTACTTAACTACCTACCTATTACTACTTAACTACCTACCTATTACTACTTAACTACCTACCTACCTACCTACCTACCTACCTACCTACCTACCTACCTACCTACCTACCTACCTACCTACCTACCTACCTACCTACCTACCTACCTACCTACCTACCTACCTACCTACCTACCTACCTACCTACCTACCTACAAAACAAAAACCGGGGAAAAATTGGCAGAAAAATCTGGACATTTTCTTTTAAATTTCTAATATTCATTAAATCTAGGCGCACGCGACGCTTGTGAAATCCGGCGCGCTGATTGGTCGGCGCTTCGCTCGTAGTCGTTATACCCCTAATGCGATGCCGCCGTATCAATCGGGCTAGGACGATGATGAGTAGTTAAGTACTACTCTTCAAAAGATCAAAATAATGATGTAGGGCTGCCTTTCGTGACATCCGTCTAGGTTTCCCCGAATTTGTCGTAGCCCGGTATACGGCCAAAATAAATATCCTATCTATCTACGATTTGCCTTGCTAGAGATAGGAATTGGAGATATTTTATGTCTTTACATCTCTAGAAAGGCAAAGCGTTGATAGATAGGTTATTAATTTTGGCCGTTAGTCAATTAGAGCAATGCTTCAACGCCGAGAGTCGCAGGACGAAGACGAATTGCTGACAATTGCGCATCTAGCTACTCGATAACACAAGAAATTTAAGAAACCATTTAATTAAGGAGAATTAAAACGAACAAATATAAATATTATCACGCCTGTTACCCATTAGGGTAGGCAGAGACTATGGTTTTCCACCTGCCACCTCTCTTTGGCTTGATCTACGTTTATTAACCTTTTCATGCATGCTCGTCAGTTTAGAGTACTCTTAACCTGGCATTTTTTTAGAACGTCGGAGATTTGATTCCGATACGTTCGCTTAGGTCGTCCCCCTCCAACTCTTCCATCCACACTCGCTTCGTATAGGCACTTGTTTCGTCAATCACCTCTCGTCCATCCTCTCTATATGTCCAAATCATCTTAACATACCTACCTCTCTCAATCTTTGTCCCTACATTTTCTTTACACTACACAACGCTCCTTTATCACGTTATTCCTCACTTTATCCCTCAAAGTTACACCACACATATTTCCCAAAGGTCTCATTTCTCCTGCATTCATTCTGCTTTCATGTTTCTTCTGCCATACCTGACTTTCACTACCATACATAAGTGTAGGCACTAGCAAAATCGGTAGAGCTACCCTCATAATTCGATATAGTTTTTTTTAAATTTTAACGGGCTTGCTATTGCTTTTGCTCATATATTCACCAATGTTGAGCGCTTATTCTCGTTCATTAGTAAGTCAATAATTACGTAAAAAACTGCATTCAGATAAGTCGAAGCTACGACATCAAAAAACTACAAAAACAAAACTACAAAATAGCTATGTCTAAATAAATGATTGACTGACAGAATTCACCATACAATTTGATTAATTGTATGGTGAATTCTGTCAGTTCTGTAGGTTTCTAATAATTTATAATGATAACGAAGTTTTAAATTGAGATATTCAATTAAATTTCGTTTTTTTACTTAAGGTGAATGCTACAGGGTAGCCCAAGAAATTCAAAATTTCTTGCGATTTTTGCCAATTGTAGCTCTGTTTTGAGTTATATATCAATCAAAATACGATTGGCGGTAGTAATAACAATATATCTACTGAATTATACTTATAAACAATATATACCTAGCTTTATAAGCTCTAGGAGCTCGATAATCGATAATTTGATCGTAAATTAATATAATCGAGCTTGTACAGCTTATAGAGCTGGCTTAATATCTTTTATGGGTATTATTCAGTAGATATGTTGTTATGACTACCGCGAATCATATTTCGCCCGATATACAACGCGAAATAGAGCTACAATCTGCAAAAAACTTAAGAAATTTTGAATTTCGCGGGCTACCCTGTAGCATTCACCTTAAGTAAAAAAACTAAATTTAATCGAATATCTCAATTTAAAACTTCGTTATCCTTGTAAATTATTAGAAACCTACAGAACTGACAGAATTCACCATACAATTGATCAAATTGTATGGTGAATTCTGTCAGTCAATCTTTTATTTAGACAGATATTTTGTAGTTTTTTGATGTCGTAGCTTCGACTTATCTGAATGCAGTTTTGTACGTAATTATTGACTTACTAATGAACGAGAATAAGCGCTCATACCGAAAAACCGGTATGTTCGAGACCACACTGGCACTAACACTCCACCATGAACAGTCAGCCGTGCCTTTTCCGACACTGCGGCTGTTCATGAACGTGTGTAGTGCCCCATTCACATGATTTCCAGCACACACTCCCTTCAATGTCGTTCACATGCTTCCCATCTCTCGTAAACGTGGAACCCAGGTATACAAACTCTTTCACTTGTTCCACCTTTTCAAGTGAAGTCTGCAATGTACTGTGCACTGATGTGTAAGTAAAGCTGCCTATTAGTTGCATGAAAAATCTGTGTGCAATTCATGTATGTAATTATGCCTATTTCACACGAGGGCAGGACAACTCTAGGGGTATGTGCATGTAGCAAGTCACTTGGCTAAATGTGGTAGCAGTGTGCAACCTGGGCACGGGCAATAACTGCCCTTTGGACCGGGGGACCTTACTGCCTGTGGTGGATATTCTGGCACGGGAGGGGCCCGATGTGGGCCAGTAGGGAGTTTCTCCGCGTGTCCCTCTGATCTGATGCCAGCAGAGGGCACAGTGGTGGAGCAGGGCGGGCCCACCACCTTCCCATGGCCCCACCTACATCCGGTCATATGGACCGAATCTCAAGGAGACGACTGCGGACGCAGCTCACCTATTCAGCGCGCCCGTTGTGCACTCACCACTGGGCAGGCAGCGGTGGGACTGTCTTTCCCTGCCTCGTCAATCTCGTAACCCCAGGTGTGCCCACTGAGTAGTGTTCTCGCGCCTCTTGGGACCGAGGGTCTTGGATTCACCGCCCGGATCGCGAGGAAGAAAACCTCTATAAAAAATAGGGGAGGTAGGGCTTGCGAGCAGCAGACTCGGGGGAGTCTGCTGTCCGACCAGCAGCGGCGTAGCTGGCATAATTGGCGTAGCTGGCATGCTGGCCTGGCAGCATGCTGGCGTAGCTGGCACAGTTGGCGTAGCTGGCGTAGTTGGCGCAGCTGGCATAGCTGATAAAGGCCCGTGAGGTGAGATGGCGTGCAGTTTTCCGTATGCTCCACCTAGGAGGATGCGGTCAACGTTAGGCCGCACAGGGAGAAGGGGTTCGACTGCTTGTGGCGGACCGGGACCTGTCGGGGGTGGTTGTGTGAATACTCACGGGTTGTTTGTTGTCACCGTAACACCGTGGTGGTTTTAGTCGGTAAGAGTCCGATACGCTCCGCCTACCTACCCCGAGCGGAGTGCGTCCATGAGGATTTACCAGGAACGGCACGACAAAAAAAAAAGGTAGTCGAAAGTGGGTTAATGACGTAGTCTATTGTACTGGAAAAGTATGGAAAACAGGAAAGAATCGCGTTCAAGGCAGGTGGGTTGATAAAGGTGTGCTGGCCAGAAAACCTCCACGTGTGCCTGACGGCTGCTTGTCCTTCTGGACACGTCTGGAGGGATCGGCAATTGTTTGGCCGGTGCATCCTGGGCACGGTCAATAAAATCCTTTCGAGGGATTAACCTTCGGGGGATTTTATTGCCTGTGACGAATATTCTGGCGCGGGAGGGGCCCGTTCTGGGCCAGTGGGGAGTTGCTCCACGTGTACCTCTGTTGCCAACAGAGGGCACAGTGGAGGGGCAGGGGCGGGCCCGGTGTGCACTCACCCTGCCACTGGGCAGGCAGCGGGGGGACTGTCCTTCCCTGCCTCCGTGGATCTCGTAACCCCGGGAGTGCCGGCTGAGTAGTGTTCTCGCGCCTCTTGGGACCGAGGGTATTGGATTCACCGCCCGGATCGCGAGGAACAAAACCTCTATAAAAAATAGGGGAGGTGGGGCTTGCGAGCAGCAGACTCGGGGGAGTCTGCTGCCCGACCAGCAGCTGGCGTAGCTGGCACAGCCGGCGTAGCTGGCACAGCCGGCGTAGCTGGCACAGCCGGCGTAGCTGGCACAGCCGGCGTAGTTGGCGCAGCTGGTGAAAGCCCATGAGGTGAGGTGGCCTGCAGTGTTCCGTGTGCGCGACCTAGGAGGATGCGGCCAACGTTAGGTCGCATGGGGAGAAGGGGCTCGCCTGCTTGTGGCGGGTCAGGAACTGTCGGGGGTGGTTGTGTGAATATTCACGGGTTCCCACGCCCCCGGCTAAGGTAGTTGATGGAACACCGTAGTGGTTTTAGTCGGTAAGAGTCCGACACTGGCTCCGCCTACCCCGGGCGGAGTGTATCCATGAGGATTTCCCAACGGCAAAAAAAAAAAAAGTTTTGATAAAAGCTGATGCTGATGATGATGCTGAGGGACTATAGGAAATATGCAGACCTCATCTCATTGCCCACCTTCGCTAGTTGGAATCGGAGAGACGCGATAGAAATAGAAAGAAGAAATCGATGTTTTAATAAGATTGGCGCAGTGGTTGAGTGCTCGACTTCAGTGCTGAAGGGCGCGGGTTCCGTCCCCGCACGCACGGAACAAATATTTGTGTGTTCTGATAGTAGTTCCGGGTCTAGTTGTTTGCGCATGTGTGACTTTTTAAATAGCATAGATGTTAATAGGCAAACACAGCCATGAGTAATGGTATGGCACCTGCTTAAGATGTAAATTAGAAAGACTCCAACGCGCGCGCCTTTCATTTGGTGTACTTTTTTTTTTCTCTTGGTTATTAAATCAGTTTCTACGGGATATCAAGTCAATAGGTGGAAGCAACGACTGCGCGGATTGTACGATCTGCAATGTTAAGCTGCACTTGCCGCGGTCAGTCTGTGGATGGGTGACCGTTTCGTTACACCTCAAAACCCCTCCGTACCTCGGAGAGCACATTAAGCTGTCGGTCCCGGTTGTCATACGAAGATGTATGGCAGTCGTTACGGGTAGTCAGAAGCCTGAAAGTCTGACAACTGGTCTAACCTCCGAATGATAGTATTACCCAGTAACTGGGTTACGGGGTCTGATGGCAGAAGCTCCGTGAAAAATACTGATGTTCAGCCGCAGCTGGCTAGACTGGAAGCCGACCCCAATATAATTGGGTTATGGCTCGGAGGATGATGATGATGGTTGGAACGTAACCCTACGATCCGAGTCCGACTCTCATCTGGTCAGGTTTTTTTATAGAACTTTATCAAGTTTATAAAAAGAAAGTCATCTCACCCTCACCTCTACCAAAGTCCAATGGACAGAAGCCAAATTGTGCCTTACAAATTATTCCTGCCTTCGCCCTTTTCTCTTCGCCCTTATTGCTAAATGCTATTTCTGTGTACCTATGAAAAATGCAACAAAATGGTACAGCATCATAAACAGCGCCATTAGACTCTAGTATTATTATTATTATACTTTATTGTACACACAAATACACATTAATATTACAATAGGAAAGCTTATGTACATCGGCGAGCTTAACTCAAAAATGAGTATAGCAACTACAATAGGAGTATTTTTTAGGGTACCGTTAGTTCCTACAAGGAACAACAGCGATGGGGCGTTAAGATACACTGCAGCAGACCGGGCAGACATCTTAGCCTCTCACCTGGAACGTCAATTCATGCCGAACACGACAATCGACGTAGAACACGTCGCAGCAGTCGACAAACAACTTGGAGAGTACTTCAACACGCCGAGAGCCCCCGAGGAAGACCCAATCTTCATTTCCCCGGGCCAAGTGCGACCCACGATTCCGCACAAAGCCGGTGAAGGCCTTCGGTGTGGATGAGATCACCAACGCCGCGCTACGCCACCTGCCGCCACGATCAGTGGCCGCACTAGCGCGGCTATACACGGGAATTCTCCGCACCGGGACTTTTCCACAGGCGTGGAAGGTGGGGAGAGTCGTGATGATCCTCAAGCTGTTCGAAACGCTCCTGCTGCGACACATGCAGCAGGAGCTGCAGGACACCGACATCGAGTGGACCCTCACGGTAAAGTAACTGGGAGTCACGCTCGACAGTCGGCTCACCATGGGCCCACACGTCCGCAATATTGTCGCGCGGGTGCGATCCAACCACCACCTGCTTCGCCCCGTGCTCTCCTCGCGCGTCCCGCTGCGAGTCAAGCTGGGGATGTACAAGACGGACATCCGCCCGCAGCTCATCTACGCCGCTCCAGCATGGCTCGTCCTCACGTGCGAGACGCATCGAAAGAAGCTCCGGATGCAATAGAATTTCGTGCTACGTCACATCACTAATGCCCCTCGCTACGTGAGGAACTGTCATCCACGACTTCGCCGTGGCAATGGCGGAGAGGATGTTTGCGCGCGCCGACACGTCCGCCTGGGCCCTCATCACGGGCCTGGCGCCATGGCACGCGCGCCCCCCTAACACCAAGCGCTTCCCGCGCGACCTGATTGAGGACGTGACCGCCCCACCACCGGACTGACGCTTGAGCAGGCCATAATCACGCTACACGAGGCCTACTCAAACAAAATAACTCCACACACGCAACTCGCATTCCCTGCGCATATTGCTACTAGGTTTTTAAATATGCGTAACACACTCACCCGCTACTTTATACGCTTAAGTGAAAAACTGACATACGCTGATTACCGTTTCATAGGCGGGTGAGCGTATGATAGCGTATACACACAGAGCGACGTACTCACACTTCAATGTCGCTCAAACACACATTCGTCCCGTGTCTCGAAGCGGGATCGGCTTGCTCTGAGAACGTTGTAAGTCATGGGTCAATCACCATCTATAGGCGGACGCCAAACAAAGCCGCTGCCCTTGTAGCTTGATCGACCCTCGCCGGGCCTCTCCCAGGTAACTGGGGTCTCACCTAGCGGGGGTCTGGTCGCTCGGCAGCGTGAAACACTTCAGGTGCCCGTTGCCGCGAAGAAATCCCGCGGCCTAGGTGTATTTTTCATCCAGTACGCCAGCCACAACAGTCCAGAACCCGATCCAATTACCGGCCCATATTTTTACGGGCCGCTAACCCGACCTCTCGGGGAAGGGTCCCTACCCCCGAGCCCGATTCTGAGAAGACTCCCGCTGAGAAGACCTCGATACAAGGAACCCTTGTAGTTTCGTCATGTTCGTCCGTCTGTCCCAATCCTTTACAGCTTAATAACTTGTACAGTTATAAACATAAGTACTAGTAATATTGATAAAAAATTGTTTAGTTAGATCTCAATTTTAAAAGAATAAAAAATTCGTGATTACGTATTTTAGGGGTGGCGCCCTATACATCTGAAATGGGGATGACAATATTTTTTGAAGTGAAACTTCTATATAGACGGGGGGTATTAGGATTTTTTGTCACGAAAAAGCGTTACGGCCGCGTAAATAAGCACAAAAAGTCCAGACGCTCTAGTGGGATTTGAACCCGTGACTCAAAATTTATAAGTCTAACACTGTCAACGATATGCTATCGTGACTGATAATTTGAATGTCGAATTTAACTTACACTTACGTCTTTTGGTGACATCAGAACTTATCTTTTTACAATTTATATCATTAGATATCACTTCAATTGCGTAAATGCGTTAAAAATATAAGTATAACTAGAACTATATATATTTAAATAAAAATATAAGTATAAGTATAACTTTTATTTCATTCGGGATCCGTTTTTTCTTACTTGTCATAATTATTAAACAATCTTGGCATGTCTTTTTAATTCAATTCATCAATAATAATTAATAAAAGACATTATGTTAACAATTTAACATACTTAATAACATTTTTTAACCTAATTACATGTGAAGACCTAGTAATTATATTTTATCAGTAGTTATTTGAATAAAGAGACGTGTCAAGATTATTTACTAAATAAGACAAGGGGTTCAGTATTATCGTCCGACGACGCCCGGGGCGTACTTTGGTCGTTCAGTTACCCAGAGCGATAATAATCCTCTTTATTGCACAACAAGATTACATACATTTCTTAAAAAAACTACTTATGTGTTGTGAGCGATCATACAAATAAATAAATAAACGCCCAAGTAATGCTCCGAGCGTCGTCCGATGACATCGGGCGATATAACTGAACGCAGACCAGAGAGAAAAACAGACTTTTAGATCTACGTATAGGGTGTGACTTAGCGGTAAAAAAATCGATTTATTAATAATCAATTCTGTTACGTTCCATTAAAATTGTTTTTTTTTGAAAATTTTAATGTGAAGTTTTACGGGCGGATTGTTAATGTAGGTAGGTACTTGTCCAATTTGAAAACCTGCCCGTAAAACTTCTAGTTAAAATTTTGTTGCGATTCGTTTTGCCACTTGTCCGTTGCCATTAGTTTTTCCACTTGTCCGTTGCGATTCGTTTTTCCACTTGTCCGTTGAAGTTTCACTTCTACTATGTGTCCCAGCACACATTTCGTTTTATTTAAACTGCAGTATTAGTTTTCTTATTTAATGTATTGTTTAGAAAAAATAATATGTTTTTGTTGTTTCCCGAAACCTATCAAAATCACAAATGGAACATGGCAGGCGCAGCGACTAAACACGCATATTAGTTCCTGCCATTCCTCACAAGATGTCGCAGTGTGCAGTCTATCTAAGCTCATTAGATTTTAGTTACACATTTTATTAGGTGCTGGTTGACACTCACAATCACAGGAATAGTACCTATTAACTATTTTTGTAAATGCATTGATAGAAAATAGTCCAAAAGTTAAATATTTAAAACACTAAATGCAAAATATCTAGCAAATTAGTTCTTTCTATTCCTCAACAGATATCGCAATGTGTAGTCTACTTTAGTTTAGTCAATTTTAGTTTTGTACATTATTGGTTTATTGTGTACTGGTTAGCGTACTTAAGAGGGAGTCTGAATGTAGCGCCAGTTAAGTAGCAACAGCCTATCACGGTATGGACATGTGATGAGGAGGAATGAGGAGCATGTTACGAAGAAAGTTTTAAAATATGAATGTGGATGGCTATAAGAAAAGAGGTAGGTAGACCGAAGAAAACATGGATGGATTGTGTGAATAGTATAACGGGCTGGTTGCCGCAACTCCACGTCCAAGCGTGTCTTTTGCGTACGGTGCATTTGGATTGTGTGAAACGTGGTGTTAAAAAAAACTTTGTTAGCAAAATGATATTGTTGAAAGGACTGCATTTTAGTGTTTGAATTTATATATTACATATATAAATAATATAAATTTATTCTGTGTATAAATGGTAAATAGATTGCATTGCTTTACATTTATCGAAAAATAACGAAGCTAAGTACCTTTACGCTTCGAAATCGAAATACCAACAGAGAAATAGCGTTATTTTTCTAATGTTATTTTTTATTCAACATTTATTTAAAAAACTACAAGTTATGTTAGTCTTAATGCATTATCAAGCGGAGTGAAATATACAATTAATTTAATAGATCACTGAATTTTAGGAAATAATGCTTATAACTTATTGTACTTACCAAAACTGCTACTGCTATCCACCCACACACTCACTACATGTACGAGTATGTAATGAACACTTTAGAACAATTTTATAATAAAAACTAAGCCAGCCATAGCCATAGCAAAGCAGAACACTTCACTGTGAAAAATACCTGTGCTGAATAAACATATTTACCAAGTTTATCTGCACTTCTGCACCACAAAATAAACTAAGTTTAAAAGCATCGAATAAGCATGAGAGCACTATCATAATCGTATAAAGTATGTTAAAAAGCTCAAAAAAATCTTCATAAAAAGCACTTTTCTTAGCAATAAATACTTAAATACCTACTACACTTGCAAAAAGCCTTTACTATTTAAAATAAAATTCTACTACACTGTACTGGATCCGTTGACTACACATTAAATGAAAAGTGCATTAACACATTTATGTATCAGCAAAAAGCCATCGCAATTTAAACTTAAAAAAAAAACTATCAACCACGCGTAACTACAACTTAACACATCACAAGGAAGATTTTTATGTATGTATGTACGGAGACGAGCGATGTCCGCTCTACGCGGCGGTTAGCACTAGACTGAATGTATGTCACAGAAACACATGCGCATGCGCCGCCGCTGCCCGCCACGACGCTTCCTCTCCATAGTCCATACAAAGAGGCGGACAAAATTATTTTTGAGGTTTTTCTTTAGCAAATTGCGATAATATGATGAGGAGTGAAGGATTACACTGAAAACAAACTTGTTCTTTGTACGATATAAATCAAAGTAGGTACCTGGATTTAAATTTAGTAAGAAAAAAATGCAAAACTTTGATTCTTGTTAGTAGAACTTTTATGTTCTGGTGGATAGTTTTTCTTTTCAATTACCTACTTATTCTTGTACGTTAAGACCATTTTCGTGTCCAATTTTTTTACAGGATCCTTAAACACAGGTTCTTTATGTTCCTGCCGAGGAATTTCCATACAGCGGCCTACGACAAAATAGCATAAAACATTGTTTTTATGACCTATGTACATTATAAACTAATACATTAGCAACCTAGCATTTGATTGCGGAAAATAACGGAAAGCACATTTAAGTAACCTCGAAAAACTTTTTTTAAACAAAATTCCATAACACAGAATCAATCCATTACTGTCCCACTGCTGGGCACGGGGCTCTTCTCAGTAAGAGAAGGTTAAGACCTTACTTTGACTTTTTTTTTAAACATCCCTTCCTATCTTCCTATTTCCCATCTAAATTTTCTTTTTGTAATAGTTTATGTATTCTAGATTAATTGTAGAATTTAAATTATAAATTTATTATTATAGTGACTACAAACTTCTTTATAGATAAGAAAAAAATATATAATAGCAGTACTTTTTTTGCCAAACCTACTATTTAGCACAGTATTTTATATGCTTTAAGGTAGGAGATTCATAAACAAATCTGTATAAAAATACTATATTCCAACATTTACAAAAAACAAATCCAAATTGGAATTGTTCTTGCTGGTTCAGAAGTATGTAACATTTACATCTGTGAGGTATATTATATAGTATAGTATTTTATATGATTTTAACAATAAGTTTAAACAAATCTGTATTAAAAATACTAACTATATTCCAAGTATTCCAACATTTACAAAAAACAAATCCCAATTCGAATTTTTCTTAGTCAGAAATATTTACATTTATGACGTATTTCTAAGAAAAACACATTTTTAAATGTTTACGTCGCAGGTGTTTTATGGCTTTTTGAATAGTGTCTTTTGTTTGATGGTGCCGGCTTCGCCTTTGTTTATAGAGTTTGTATTTTTATTTCAAACTAGCTTATGCCCGCGGTTTCACTCGCGTGGATGTCGTTTATCGCGCATCCCTCGGGAACTGTTCATCTTCCCGGGATAAAAAATATGTTAATCCCACTGAGGTAGGTATAATACTAAAGCGACCCTCTAGAACAAATTTTGTGTCACACGCTTTGCGGTCCATGGACCGTAACGACCCTAGTTGGTCCTAGGTAGGGTTGCCATTCTCTGGGTTTCCCCGGATTTGTCCTAGTTTAGAGGGCATCCGGGGAGCGTCCGGGTGGGGCTTCATTTGTAGTCCGGGTTTAAAAATTTAAAGACTTGGGGCGCCCGCGACACACGCACTGTGCCCCGCACGCCGCGATCAACCGACGAGCTGACTCGCTAAATTCACCGTCCCCCAGCCCGTCTGGTCGCAGTTGCCACTTGTTGTTTTTTATTACACTGACTATGTTTAAAATAACCTGTTGACTTGTCCGGGTTTTGGGCTCTAAAATCCGGGGTTTTCACGCGTCTAGTCCTGGTTGTCAAATTTTAGAGATGGCAACCCTAGTCTTAGGCCAAGCCCGCACAGCGATTTTTTATTGGAAAATCTGTTACCTCAGTGCGCGAATAAAATCGCTGTGCGGGCTTGGCCTTAAGGATAGGCCCGCACCTGATTTTTAATCGCGCGATAATTAATTGCAAAATCTTTAACACATGGAATCATACGAAGGGGCACTGGCGATTAAACATCGCGGTGAAAAAACAGCGCGAATAAAATTCGCTGTGCGGGCTTTGTCTTACGGTTACCGCAACGCGAACGTGTCTTGCCTATTATTTAGTGATGCAAAAATATGGGAAAAGTCGTCTTGTGTTCTAAAAACATGTACAAACCGACAAAAAAACACAACAGCGCAGGATACTTAATTCAACATAAAAAAAAAACATCAATTTCAGCGATAATTTGTTACTACTTTGATCAGGATCTACAACTTCAAATATAATTTTATTTATTTCATTTTAGTAGACCTAAATAAAAACTAGATTTTTAAAAGATTTTTTATTTATATTTCATTTAGTTAAACGTCTTAATCTATCTCAACAAACTAATAGTGTCACCATCCATCAGCCAACTCCCCATTGAGACAATCTAACAAGCCCGAACTCGGCAGTCCACGTTAACCACAGCGGAGATCCTGAGACCACCTTCCGACTCCATCATCAGACCTTGATCACCTTCTCTCATCCAACTACTCATTGACCAAAGAACAATGGGCGAATTTGTATGGCGCTTGGTCTATCGGCGGCCATCAATAATACAACCATTTTCTGCTAGACTATTAAACATATAATAAGTCTATCGAAACAGTTTTTGGGCATTCCATTTGGATAAAAAGTATTAAAAAGTTAGAAAGAAAACAATGTTGATACAAAAATTAACTTTTATGTTGACTTTTTTACGATTTATTTTCATTATTATTACAAAAACTGTACAAACTTACATGTACTTTTATTCTACTTATTTTTCAATAAGAAGATTGTAAAGAGGTATGATTAAACACGAGAATAATATGTTTCTTACCTTCAATCATACCTCTTTTTAATATTCCACAATCATTCATCTTAACCGGCAGCAGACAGAAAAATATCGCCTTCTAGATTTCTAGTCTTTTTTGTTTTCAAGGGGTAAACCGTCAAAAGGCTACCAGCCTTATGGCAACTATTAGACATTCTGTGCTTATGGGGGATAGGCTGGAGTGTGTGCGATTTTTACCGCACTAAAACCTCCCTGGTGGCCATTTTCAGCGCAGTGGAGGGAGGACTCCGGGAATGGGTTATGCTTGGTATATCTCCCTGACCTTTCCGATGCAGAAGAATAAGGCGACACGGGAGCTCAGCGTGCCACCGTCATACCTAAGGTCACCCAGTGGACGCCCAAAACGCCCAATCTGGACGACCGTGACCTCAAAGCATTGAGGAACGAACAGAGTATATGCTTCATACAACCGCGCTATGATAGGTACGCTACTACAAGCTTCAGACGCGTGTGTGCGTGAGCACTGGCGGCTTCGTCGTGTACGTAGAGAAACCGGTTTATACCAGCTCAGCCAGTGCTCAAGCTAAGGGCGTACATCTAGCGCGTCGTCTTTGTTTTCGTTTCACATTTTGATTTCATGAGTAAAGAATAATAGTGTTTTAATATAAAAAAGTGTAAATATGGTTTACTGTATGTATGAACAATAATAGAACGAATAAAAATATATAATTTTTACGCTTACATATATATACCTCAGCATCGAAACAAAATAATTTCTTAGGTTTTCGCGATCACTACAAATTATAATAAAACAAGATGCAAAAAATGTTTTGGTATTGAACGTCAATGGTTTAGTGTTTTGTTTTAGTAAGCTGCATATTCGACTATTCGAGGTTTTTTTTAGTGATAATGTCAGATGATTGGTGTTTGTGATTTGAATTACGTAGGATATATCTACCTACTTATTTACGATTGAATAATTATATGTATTATGTTGATAATTGTATAATTATGTTTATAAATTAAAATACGTAGGTTCACGTTTTTTATTATTATTTCAATTTCAAATTAAGAAATATTTCCGGTGAACCACCACTAAGGCTAAAATAGCTTGCGCTCAATGTTTGCTGGTTGCAGTAGCTACGTGTAATTTAGCAGGATTCGTTCAAGGGATTTTGTCGACAAAATGTACCACCGCGATGGATCGTGACCGTACATAATGAAAAGCTGATAAACGTTTTGTTAATTTAATTGTATCCACGTGTGCCAACCCTATCAAAAATAGGTATAAATTTTGCACGCTCTTTAGAAGCTTAGCCTCTGTTCCTTTCTTTACTTTGTGCTCAAAGGCCCACCGCGCACTTGTCCTATGGACCGAGTAGTGGACGCTTCTAGCCCAGAGGGATGTTAATAATTATACTGTGCTTCTAGTCCGCCGTAGGTACCAGACCACGCTCATTACGTGAGTGCAGCAACCCCATGTACGTTTACCACTCAGGCAAACGAAGCTGATTGGTCTATTATGTGGAGGCAAGGGAACAGATAGAATGGTGAGATTACAGTATTTTCATATCAAAACTCAAAAAACTCCAAACATTTATCGCGAACTAACTTTATCAAAGAAAATTATTTTAAATAGATGTTTGTTTTATAGTTTATTGTTATAATGATAGTTAAACTGTTATAGAATAGTACACTGAATAGGGAGCATGTCAGATATAAAAAATATATATGAACAGTAAATGAAATGCAAATGATTGTGTATTTTTAGTTTTTGGTATAAAACTTTTTTCCAAAATACAATTTTACCTAAGTCCTTAACAAAAGTTACTTAACAATAACTGCTCTTTCATATGGCATAAACATCATTAATGGCCGCTGATAGAGACCAGAACGCCCATTTTCCTTTAACGAGCCCAAACTCGGTGTGTCTACGTTAACTACCGCGGAGATCCTGTGACTACGTGAATAATGAAGAACCTGATTTATAATAACCATATTTAAAAAACAGACTGTCTAGAGAAGACACCTCGAACAAAATGTTTGTAGCACGTTTTAGAGCTCCTGCACTCTCACTCGCTTGGCCACGCTCGCGCCGCGCGTGCTCCGCGGCCAGCAAGTTGTGCTATATTTTTTGTTCGTGATGTCTGCTCCAGTACGTAGCACATATTACCTCAATGACTGTGGATTGCAATTTGCCAAAATGCTAGTCAACTGTATTCAATTATAACATAAAAAAAGTTATATATGGATATAAATAAAACATTTTTATTATTATTATTTATTATTAATTTCAAGTAGGGATGCAACGAATACTACTTTTACGAATACATATACGAGTGCGAATACCAATTATACTATTCGGCGAATACGAATACGAATACCTGATTCGACTATAGCTGCACCTAATTATTAGTCAAAGATCAACAATTTGAAACAACACTGCTCAAATTTAGTATACAAGTTGATAATCATCATCATCATTCATCATTTCAGCCAAAAGACGTCCACTGCTGGACAAAGGCCTCTCCCAAAGGAGGGGGGGGGGGGATATGCTATAATCGCCACCCTTGGCAGGCGGGTTGGCGATCATGTTGATAAAACACAGTTAACACACAGAAAATTGCTTTGTGGTGACGTGCCATATCATTAAATTTAACTATGTACAATTGTACAAGCTCTCTCCTACCTACCAATCTAGTCTCTGCAAACAAGAACTAAAAGGTTGCCACAATTGCTGACCATCTGTGGATGTAGATACGAAAGTTTTATGATTTTATGTGTGAATCTTTGTGTCTTGTCGACTCTGTCGCGACACTCTCAAGTTGCAACGCCATATCTGCATGGGATTTATAGGATTTAATTTGTATACGAATGTCATGAAAGTATTCGGCGAATTCGAATATTCGGTAATATGATGGTATTCGGCGAATACAAATATTCGTATTCACTGCATCACAAACTTCAAGGCATTTTTTAGGGTTTAAAACACTTTCCGCCATTTTGAAATAAGTGGCATCATGCACCGCATGTGTTGTTATTTGCGATAATTAACAATTTCTTCAAGACGGTGCACTCTCTTTTGGTGTCTGCCATTTTGAAATGCATCAATGCATTTTGGTTTTTAAAGTAATATTTCTTTAAGATAGTGTTCTCATTTTTAACTTCCCTACAACTCAGTGGCGCCCCCATCAGTAAAAAAAATATTACTCGCTGAGCATAAAAATCGAAAATCTGCTTCTACACAAATATAGTAAAGTTACTGTAGTTTAATCAGAAACTATTAACTCGGTAAAACATAGGTAGTTAACTGTAGTTGTAGATAGAAAAAATGCGAAACACTACCACCTTCTATAACATGATGATTATTAAAATTTGAATATTTTTTGGTACATATTTTCGCATATACACGATGTAATCCGGTTAACTTTGGTTATATTATTACCACGTTTTTATTAACTCGCTTTCAGTGGTAGCCGTCTGTTCAGTACAAATTTTACAATCGATTTTAAACTTAGTTCCCGATGAGCTAGAGACTTGAAACTCGGAACTGGATGACTGTGAAATATTAACTCGCTTTCGTTTCAAAAACGTGGTGTTAAAAAAACTTTTTTACCAAAATGATATTGTTGAAACGACTGCATTTTAGTGTTTGAATTTATGTTGTATAAATAATGTAAAAGTTAAATAGATTGCATTGCTTTACATTTATCGAAAAATAACGAAAATAAGTACCTATACGCTTATATCGAAATACCAACAGAGAAATAGCGTTATTATTCTAATGTAAGAAAAGGAGTATAGACTATATTTTTATTCAACATTTATTTAAAAACAACAAGTAATGAGAGTCTTAACGCATTATCAAGCGGGGTGAAATTTATAATTAATTAAATAGATCACTGAAAATTAGGAAATAATGTTTATAACTTATTGTACTTACCAAAACTGCTACTGCTATCCACCCACACACTCACTCACATGAACGAGTATATAATAAACACTTAAGCACAATTTTATAATAAAAACTAAGCCAGCCATAGCCATAGCAAAGCTGAACACTTTACTGTAAAAAATACCTGTGCTGGATAAACATATTTACCAAGTTTATCTGCACCACAAAATAAACAAAGTTTAAGAGCTCAAAAAATGTCTTCATAAAAAGCACTTTTCTTAGCAATAAATACTACACTTGCAATAATCCTTTACTATTAAAAATAAAATTCTACTATACTGGGTACATTAACTACGCATAAAATGAAAAGTGCATTAGCACATTGTACATGTATCAGCAAAAAGCAATCGTAATTTAAACAAAAAAAAAACTAACAACCACGCGTAACTACAATTTAACACATCACAAGGTAGATTTTTATGTATGTATATACGGACACGAGCGATGTCCGCTCTACGCGGCGGTTAGCACTAGACTGACTGCAGTGCTGCCAGGTCCGATATTTTCAAAATCCGGGAGGCTTATTATGGAAAAAGCGGGAGATGTATTGAGGAAAAATGGAAAAAATCGGGAGATGATGTTTTTCGACAAAAATCAAACTTTTTGAAGTAATCCCGATGTAATATTTTGCCACCATCCTGGCTCTAATATTAAAATCAAAGCAGTTTGATTTTTTTACATTTTACTGCCATGTGTATTTTTTTTTTAAATACTTTATTACTTTGTGATAGACTCTATTTTACGCTAAGTGATTAGTGAACATACGATACCACTGAGAGCGACGGAAATATTCAGGGCAGCAACTTATCCGTCTGTTTCCTTTTATGCAATTTTTTTTGCCAGGTTTTGATCCTATACCTATTACTATGCTAGCCTCCACGAGTGACGATACTAAATTGATCGTCCGGCGCACCCTGGGCCGTCAGCCCCGCCACCAGCCTGCTGACTGGCTAATCTTTTCCCCACGGCATGAGCTGTTATCATTATGTAGCTCATGTCGACACGATAGAAGAAGAAGAAGACTATGCTTTATACAGGGATTGTAAAAAATCGGGAGACCTGGCAACAGTGACTGACTGTCTGTCACAGAAACACATGCGCATGCGCCGCCGCTGCCAGCCGCTAGCGATGGGCGATTATTACTACAATTAATCGAATCATTCGAATGTTAGGTTCATTCGAATGACAATCAGAATTAATCGAATATTGGTCGATTCTTATCAAGCGCTTGGTGTGCGTGTGGACTCGTGGAGTGGATGAAGGAGGCGACCGCGATAGCGCAGCGCGCGCGTATTACTATAATTATATAATTAAAAATATCCGAACAAATAGACTCTGTTACAACAATAACAAAATGAGAAAGTTATGTTTCTTATTAAAAATTAAGTAAATCTTAATAAATACGACAAACTTGAAATAGCTATCATTATAGGTCTATATTTTTATTTAAAAATATAATCTCGTCAAGTTTTTTTGCCGCCAGTCTGTTTCGTCTTTGGTTTGTTAAATATCCTGCTTTTGAGAAAACTCTTTCTGAAGGTACAGAGGTGGCAGGTATACATAGATACTTAAAAGCTAATATACATAAAATGGGAAATGTATTACAATAATTTTTCCAAAAAATAAATGGATCCTCTTTCCTAAGAATTAGCGGCATCTGTAAGTACTGTGTTACTGTCAACGTAGCTGATGAAGCACAATGAAGTAGGCGTAGTATACGTTGTTTCTGATAATACTTTATGGTCAAACAGTGTCCACAGATCATCTCCATCGTCATTTCCAAAACCTATGGTTATAGATTGCGGAACTGTTTCCACCGTATTATTACCAATATTTGTTACAAATTGCCTGTCGGACTCAATTGCAATTTGATTCGCCAGCTGTTCAGTGAGCCAGTGAGCTCGAGAGTCACGTGTATGAACCGGAGCTGTGAACCGGCTCACAGATCAGCTCAATTTGAGCTCAGCTCATTGAGCTGCAGCGTGCAGCTCAACAGCTCAAGCTTATTGATCTGTATATTTGAACCGGCTCTGAGCTGAGTTACACACCACTAGAAATTATAAATTTATTATTATAGTGACTACAAACTTCTTTATAGATAAGAAAAAATATATAATAGCAGTACTTTTTTTTGCTAAACCTTCTATTTAGCACAGTATTTTATATGCTTTAAGGAAGGAGTTCATAAACAAATCTGTATAAAAATACTATATTCCAACATTTACAAAAACAAATCCAAATTGGAATTGTTCTTGCTGGTTCAGAAGTATGTAACATTTACATCTGTGACGTATATGTATGATATTTTATGATTTCAACAATAAGTTTAAACAAATCTGTACCTATTAAAAATACAAACTATATTCCAAGTATTCCAACATTTACAAAAAACAAATCCCAATTCGAATTTTTCTTAGTCAGAAATATTTACATTTATGACGTATTTCTAAGAAAAACATATTTTTAAATTTTTACGTCGCAGGTGTTTTATGGCTTTTTGAAAAGTGTCTTTTTTTTATGGTGCCGGCTTCGCCTTTGTTCATAGCGTTTGTATTTTTATTTCAAACTAGCTTATGCCCGCGGTTTCACTCGCGTGGATGTCGTTTATCGCGCATCCCTCGGGAACTGTTCATCTTCCCGGGATAAAAAATATGTTAATCCCACTGAGGTAGGTATAATACTAAAGCGGCCCTCTAGAACAAATTTTGTGTCACACGCTTTGCGGTCCATGGACCGTAACGACCCTAGCTGGTCTTAGGTAGGGTTGCCATTCTCTGGGTTTCCCCGGATTTGTCCTAGTTTAGAGGGCATCCGGGGAGCGTCCGGGTGGGGCTTCATTTGTAGTCCGGGTTTAAAAATTTAAAGACTTGGGGCGCCCGCGACACACGCACTGTGCCCGCACGCCGCGATCAACCGACGAGCTGACTCGCTAAATTCACTGTCCCCCAGCCCGTCTGGTCGCAGTTGCCACTTGTTGTTTTTTATTACACTGACTATGTTTAAAATAACCTGTTGACTTGTCCGGGTTTTGGGCTCTAAAATCCGGGGTTTTCACGCGTCTAGTCCTGGTTGTCAAATTTTAGAGATGGCAACCCTTTTTTTTTTTTTTTTTTTTTTTTCGTTGGGAAAATCCTCATGGACGCACTCCGCCCGGGGAAGACGGAGCCAGTGTCGGACTCTTACCGAATAAAAACCACCACGGTGTTCCTCTACCGACCCTTGGCCGGGGGCGTGAGAAATACTCCCGTATTCGCCCAACCATCCCCGGCAGGTCCCGGCTCGCCGCTAACAGGCGAGCCCCTTCACCCCGTGCGGCACCCACACCGGCCGCACCCTCTTCTTGACTGGCGCGCGCGGAACACAACGCGCCACCGTCACGGGCCTTGACTGGTCGGGCGGCGGGCCACCCCGAGTCCGCCGCCCGCAGGCCCACACCTAGGGTGGCTGGAGGTCGGCATACGCCCTCCTACGACGCCCAGGTCGTCTCCTGCGGATGGGAAGGGAGGTTATTGCCTCTCGAACCCTCTCCGCCGCCTCCTTAGCGAGCATTACATCCTCGCAGAAGGAGACGACGCCTTCCCAAGCAGAGATGGCAACCCTAGTCTTAGGCCAAGCCCGCACAGCGATTTTTTATTGGAAAATCTGTTACCTCAGTGCGCGAATAAAAACAGCGCGAATAAAATCGCTGTGCGGGCTTGGCCTTAAGGATAGGCCCGCACCTGATTTTTAATCGCGCGATAATTAATTGCAAAATCTTTAACACATGGAATCATACGAAGGGGCACTGGCGATTAAACATCGCGGTGAAAAAACAGCGCGAATAAAATTCGCTGTGCGGGCTTTGTCTTACGGTTACCGCAACGCGAACGTGTCTTGCCTATTATTTAGTGATGCAAAAATATGGGAAAAAGTCGTCTTGTGTTCTAAAAACATGTACAAACCGACAAAAAAACACAACAGCGCAGGATACTTAATTCAACATAAAAAAAAAACATCAATTTCAGCGATAATTTGTTACTACTTTGATCAGGATCTACAACTTCAAATATAATTTTATTTATTTCATTTTAGTAGACCTAAATAAAAACTTGATTTTTAAAAGATTTTTTATTTATATTTCATTTAGTTAAACGTCTTAATCTATCTCAACAAACTAATAGTGCCACCATCCATCAGCCAACTACCCATTGAGACAATCTAACAAGCCCGACCTCGGCAGTCCACGTTAACCACAGCGGAGATCCTGAGACCACCTTCCGACTCCATCATCAGACCTTGATCACCTTCTCTCATCCAACTACTCATTGACCAAAGAACAATGGGCGAATTTGTATGGCGCTTGGTCTATCGGCGGCCATCAATAATACAACCATTTTCTGCTAGACTATTAAACATATAATAAGTCTATCGAAACAGTTTTTGGGCATTCCATTTGGATAAAAAGTATTAAAAAGTTAGAAAGAAAACAATGTTGATACAAAAATTAACTTTTATGTTGACTTTTTTACGATTTATTTTCATTATTATTACAAAAACTGTACAAACTTACATGTACTTTTATTCTACTTATTTTTCAATAAGAAGATTGTAAAGAGGTATGATTAAACACGAGAATAATATGTTTCTTACCTTCAATCATACCTCTTTTTAATATTCCACAATCATTCATCTTAACCGGCAGCAGACAGAAAAATATCGCCTTCTAGATTTCTAGTCTTTTTTGTTTTCAAGGGGTAAACCGTCAAAAGGCTACCAGCCTTATGGCAACTATTAGACATTCTGTGCTTATGGGGGATAGGCTGGAGTGTGTGCGATTTTTACCGCACTAAAACCTCCCTGGTGGCCATTTTCAGCGCAGTGGAGGGAGGACTCCGGGAATGGGTTATGCTTGGTATATCTCCCTGACCTTTCCGATGCAGAAGAATAAGGCGACACGGGAGCTCAGCGTGCCACCGTCATACCTAAGGTCACCCAGTGGACGCCCAAAACGCCCAATCTGGACGACCGTGACCTCAAAGCATTGAGGAACGAACAGAGTATATGCTTCATACAACCGCGCTATGATAGGTACGCTACTACAAGCTTCAGACGCGTGTGTGCGTGAGCACTGGCGGCTTCGTCGTGTACGTAGAGAAACCGGTTTATACCAGCTCAGCCAGTGCTCAAGCTAAGGGCGTACATCTAGCGCGTCGTCTTTGTTTTCGTTTCACATTTTGATTTCATGAGTAAAGAATAATAGTGTTTTAATATAAAAAAGTGTAAATATGGTTTACTGTATGTATGAACAATAATAGAACGAATAAAAATATATAATTTTTACGCTTACATATATATACCTCAGCATCGAACAAAATAATTTCTTAGGTTTTCGCGATCACTACAAATTATAATAAAACAAGATGCAAAAAATGTTTTGGTATTGAACGTCAATGGTTTAGTGTTTTGTTTTAGTAAGCTGCATATTCGACTATTCGAGGTTTTTTTTAGTGATAATGTCAGATGATTGGTGTTTGTGATTTGAATTACGTAGGATATATCTACCTACTTATTTACGATTGAATAATTATATGTATTATGTTGATAATTGTATAATTATGTTTATAAATTAAAATACGTAGGTTCACGTTTTTTATTATTATTTCAATTTCAAATTAAGAAATATTTCCGGTGAACCACCACTAAGGCTAAAATAGCTTGCGCTCAATGTTTGCTGGTTGCAGTAGCTACGTGTAATTTAGCAGGATTCGTTCAAGGGATTTTGTCGACAAAATGTACCACCGCGATGGATCGTGACCGTACATAATGAAAAGCTGATAAACGTTTTGTTAATTTAATTGTATCCACGTGTGCCAACCCTATCAAAAATAGGTATAAATTTTGCACGCTCTTTAGAAGCTTAGCCTCTGTTCCTTTCTTTACTTTGTGCTCAAAGGCCCACCGCGCACTTGTCCTATGGACCGAGTAGTGGACGCTTCTAGCCCAGAGGGATGTTAATAATTATACTGTGCTTCTAGTCCGCCGTAGGTACCAGACCACGCTCATTACGTGAGTGCAGCAACCCCATGTACGTTTACCACTCAGGCAAACGAAGCTGATTGGTCTATTATGTGGAGGCAAGGGAACAGATAGAATGGTGAGATTACAGTATTTTCATATCAAAACTCAAAAAACTCCAAACATTTATCGCGAACTAACTTTATCAAAGAAAATTATTTTAAATAGATGTTTGTTTTATAGTTTATTGTTATAATGATAGTTAAACTGTTATAGAATAGTACACTGAATAGGGAGCATGTCAGATATAAAAAATATATATGAACAGTAAATGAAATGCAAATGATTGTGTATTTTTAGTTTTTGGTATAAAACTTTTTTCCAAAATACAATTTTACCTAAGTCCTTAACAAAAGTTACTTAACAATAACTGCTCTTTCATATGGCATAAACATCATTAATGGCCGCTGATAGAGACCAGAACGCCCATTTTCCTTTAACGAGCCCAAACTCGGTGTGTCTACGTTAACTACCGCGGAGATCCTGTGACTACGTGAATAATGAAGAACCTGATTTATAATAACCATATTTAAAAAACAGACTGTCTAGAGAAGACACCTCGAACAAAATGTTTGTAGCACGTTTTAGAGCTCCTGCACTCTCACTCGCTTGGCCACGCTCGCGCCGCGCGTGCTCCGCGGCCAGCAAGTTGTGCTATATTTTTTGTTCGTGATGTCTGCTCCAGTACGTAGCACATATTACCTCAATGACTGTGGATTGCAATTTGCCAAAATGCTAGTCAACTGTATTCAATTATAACATAAAAAAAGTTATATATGGATATAAATAAAACATTTTTATTATTATTATTTATTATTAATTTCAAGTAGGGATGCAACGAATACTACTTTTACGAATACATATACGAGTGCGAATACCAATTATACTATTCGGCGAATACGAATACGAATACCTGATTCGACTATAGCTGCACCTAATTATTAGTCAAAGATCAACAATTTGAAACAACACTGCTCAAATTTAGTATACAAGTTGATAATCATCATCATCATTCATCATTTCAGCCAAAAGACGTCCACTGCTGGACAAAGGCCTCTCCCAAAGGAGGGGGGGGGGGGATATGCCATAATCGCCACCCTTGGCAGGCGGGTTGGCGATCATGTTGATAAAACACAGTTAACACACAGAAAATTGCTTTGTGGTGACGTGCCATATCATTAAATTTAACTATGTACAATTGTACAAGCTCTCTCCTACCTACCAATCTAGTCTCTGCAAACAAGAACTAAAAGGTTGCCACAATTGCTGACCATCTGTGGATGTAGATACGAAAGTTTTATGATTTTATGTGTGAATCTTTGTGTCTTGTCGACTCTGTCGCGACACTCTCAAGTTGCAACGCCATATCTGCATGGGATTTATAGGATTTAATTTGTATACGAATGTCATGAAAGTATTCGGCGAATTCGAATATTCGGTAATATGATGGTATTCGGCGAATACAAATATTCGTATTCACTGCATCACAAACTTCAAGGCATTTTTTAGGGTTTAAAACACTTTCCGCCATTTTGAAATAAGTGGCATCATGCACCGCATGTGTTGTTATTTGCGATAATTAACAATTTCTTCAAGACGGTGCACTCTCTTTTGGTGTCTGCCATTTTGAAATGCATCAATGCATTTTGGTTTTTAAAGTAATATTTCTTTAAGATAGTGTTCTCATTTTTAACTTCCCTACAACTCAGTGGCGCCCCCATCAGTAAAAAAAATATTACTCGCTGAGCATAAAAATCGAAAATCTGCTTCTACACAAATATAGTAAAGTTACTGTAGTTTAATCAGAAACTATTAACTCGGTAAAACATAGGTAGTTAACTGTAGTTGTAGATAGAAAAAATGCGAAACACTACCACCTTCTATAACATGATGATTATTAAAATTTGAATATTTTTTGGTACATATTTTCGCATATACACGATGTAATCCGGTTAACTTTGGTTATATTATTACCACGTTTTTATTAACTCGCTTTCAGTGGTAGCCGTCTGTTCAGTACAAATTTTACAATCGATTTTAAACTTAGTTCCCGATGAGCTAGAGACTTGAAACTCGGAACTGGATGACTGTGAAATATTAACTCGCTTTCGTTTCAAAAACGTGGTGTTAAAAAAAACTTTTTTACCAAAATGATATTGTTGAAACGACTGCATTTTAGTGTTTGAATTTATGTTGTATAAATAATGTAAAAGTTAAATAGATTGCATTGCTTTACATTTATCGAAAAATAACGAAAATAAGTACCTATACGCTTATATCGAAATACCAACAGAGAAATAGCGTTATTATTCTAATGTAAGAAAAGGAGTATAGACTATATTTTTATTCAACATTTATTTAAAAACAACAAGTAATGAGAGTCTTAACGCATTATCAAGCGGGGTGAAATTTATAATTAATTAAATAGATCACTGAAAATTAGGAAATAATGTTTATAACTTATTGTACTTACCAAAACTGCTACTGCTATCCACCCACACACTCACTCACATGAACGAGTATATAATAAACACTTAAGCACAATTTTATAATAAAAACTAAGCCAGCCATAGCCATAGCAAAGCTGAACACTTTACTGTAAAAAATACCTGTGCTGGATAAACATATTTACCAAGTTTATCTGCACCACAAAATAAACAAAGTTTAAGAGCTCAAAAAATGTCTTCATAAAAAGCACTTTTCTTAGCAATAAATACTACACTTGCAATAATCCTTTACTATTAAAAATAAAATTCTACTATACTGGGTACATTAACTACGCATAAAATGGAAAGTGCATTAGCACATTGTACATGTATCAGCAAAAAGCAATCGTATCGGGAGACCTGGCAACAGTGACTGACTGTCTGTCACAGAAACACATGCGCATGCGCCGCCGCTGCCCGCCGCTAGCGATGGGCGATTATTACTACAATTAATCGAATCATTCGAATGTTAGGTTCATTCGAATGACAATCAGAATTAATCGAATATTGGTCGATTCTTATCAAGAGCTTGGTGTGCGTGTGGACTCGTGGAGTGGATGAAGGAGGCGACCGCGATAGCGCAGCGCGCGCGTATTACTATAATTATATAATTAAAAATATCCGAACAAATAGACTCTGTTACAACAATAACAAAATGAGAAAGTTATGTTTCTTATTAAAAATTAAGTAAATCTTAATAAATACGACCAACTTGAAATAGCTATCATTATAGGTCTATATTTTTATTTAAAAATATAATCTCGTCAAGTTTTTTTGCCGCCAGTCTGTTTCGTCTTTGGTTTGTTAAATATCCTGCTTTTGAGAAAACTCTTTCTGAAGGTACAGAGGTGGCAGGTATACATAGATACTTAAAAGCTAATATACATAAAATGGGAAATGTATTACAATAATTTTTCCAAAAAATAAATGGATCCTCTTTCCTAAGAATTAGCGGCATCTGTAAGTACTGTGTTACTGTCAACGTAGCTGATGAAGCACAATGAAGTAGGCGTAGTAGACGTTGTTTCTGATAATACTTTATGGTCAAACAGTGTCCACAGATCATCTCCATCGTCATTTCCAAAACCTATGGTTATAGATTGCGGAACTGTTTCCACCGTATTATTACCAATATTTGTTACAAATTGCCTGTCGGACTCAATTGCAATTTGATTCGCCAGCTGTTCAGTGAGCCAGTGAGCTCGAGAGTCACGTGTATGAACCGGAGCTGTGAACCGGCTCACAGATCAGCTCAATTTGAGCTCAGCTCATTGAGCTGCAGCGTGCAGCTCAACAGCTCAAGCTTATTGATCTGTATATTTGAACCGGCTCTGAGCTGAGTTACACACCACTAGAAATTATAAATTTATTATTATAGTGACTACAAACTTCTTTATAGATAAGAAAAAATATATAATAGCAGTACTTTTTTTTTGCTAAACCTTCTATTTAGCACAGTATTTTATATGCTTTAAGGAAGGAGTTCATAAACAAATCTGTATAAAAATACTATATTCCAACATTTACAAAAACAAATCCAAATTGGAATTGTTCTTGCTGGTTCAGAAGTATGTAACATTTACATCTGTGACGTATATGTATGATATTTTATGATTTCAACAATAAGTTTAAACAAATCTGTACCTATTAAAAATACAAACTATATTCCAAGTATTCCAACATTTACAAAAAACAAATCCCAATTCGAATTTTTCTTAGTCAGAAATATTTACATTTATGACGTATTTCTAAGAAAAACACATTTTTAAATTTTTACGTCGCAGTTGTTTTATGGCTTTTTGAAAAGTGTCTTTTTTTTATGGTGCCGGCTTCGCCTTTGTTCATAGCGTTTGTATTTTTATTTCAAACTAGCTTATGCCCGCGGTTTCACTCGCGTGGATGTCGTTTATCGCGCATCCCTCGGGAACTGTTCATCTTCCCGGGATAAAAAATATGGTAATCCCACTGAGGTAGGTATAATACTAAAGCGGCCCTCTAGAACAAATTTTGTGTCACACGCTTTGCGGTCCATGGACCGTAACGACCCTAGCTGGTCTTAGGTAGGGTTGCCATTCTCTGGGTTTCCCCGGATTTGTCCTAGTTTAGAGGGCATCCGGGGAGCGTCCGGGTGGGGCTTCATTTGTAGTCCGGGTTTAAAAATGTAAAGACTTGGGGCGCCCGCGATACACGCACTGTGCCCGCACGCCGCGATCAACCGACGAGCTGACTCGCTAAATTCACTGTCCCCCAGCCCGTCTGGTCGCAGTTGCCACTTGTTGTTTTTTATTACACTGACTATGTTTAAAATAACCTGTTGACTTGTCCGGGTTTTGGGCTCTAAAATCCGGGGTTTTCACGCGTCTAGTCCTGGTTGTCAAATTTTAGAGATGGCAACCCTAGTCTTAGGCCAAGCCCGCACAGCGATTTTTTATTGGAAATCTGTTTTCTCAGTGCGCGAATAAAAACAGCGCGAATAAAATCGCTGTGCGGGCTTGGCCTTAAGGATAGGCCCGCACAGATTTTTAATCGCGCGATAATTAATTGCAAAATCTTTAACACATGGAATCATACGAAGGGGCACTGGCGATTAAACATCGCGGTGAAAAAACAGCGCGAATAAAATTCGCTGTGCGGGCTTTGTCTTACGGTTACCGCAACGCGAACGTGTCTTGCCTATTATTTAGTGATGCAAAAATATGGGAAAAAGTCGTCTTGTGTTCTAAAAACATGTACAAACCGACAAAAAACCACAACAGCGCAGGATACTTAATTCAACATAAAAAAAAAACATCAATTTCAGCGATATTTTGTTACTACTTTGATCAGGATCTACAACTTCAAATATAATTTTATTTATTTCATTTTAGTAGACCTAAATAAAAACTTGATTTTTAAAAGATTTTTTATTTATATTTCATTTAGTTATACGTCTTAATCTATCTCATCAAACTAATAGTGTCACCATCCATCAGCCAACTACCCATTGAGACAATCTAACAAGCCCGAACTCGGCAGTCCACGTTAACCACAGCGGAGATCCTGAGACCACCTTCTGACTCCATCATCAGACCTTGATCACCTTCTCTCATCCAACTACTCATTGACCAAAGAACAATGGGCGAATTTGTATGGCGCTTGGTCTATCGGCGGCCATCAATAATACAACCATTTTCTGCTAGACTATTAAACATATAATAAGTCTATCGAAACAGTTTTTGGGCATTCCATTTGGATAAAAAGTATTAAAAAGTTAGAAAGAAAACAATGTTGATACAAAAATTAACTTTTATGTTGACTTTTTTACGATTTATTTTCATTATTATTACAAAAACTGTACAAACTTACATGTACTTTTATTCTACTTATTTTTCAATAAGAAGATTGTAAAGAGGTAGGATTAAACACGAGAATAATATGTTTCTAACCTTCAATCATACGTCTTTTTAATCTTCCACAATCATTCATCTTAACCGGCAGCAGAGAGAAAAATATCGCATTCTAGATTTCTAGTCTTTTTTGTTTTCAAGGGGTAAACCGTCAAAAGGCTACCAGCCTTATGGCAACTATTAGACATTCTGTGCTTATGGGGGATAGGCTGGAGTGTGTGCGATTTTTACCGCACTAAAACCTCCCTGGTGGCCATTTTCAGCGCAGTGGAGGGAGGACTCCGGGAATGGGTTATGCTTGGTATATCTCCCTGACCTTTCCGATGCAGAAGAATAAGGCGACACGGGAGCTCAGCGTGCCACCGTCATACCTGAGGTCACCCAGTGGACGCCCAAAACGCCCAATCTGGACGACCGTGACTTCAAAGCATTGAGGAACGAACAGAGTATATGCTTCATACAACCGCGCTATGATAGGTACGCTACTACAAGCTTCAGACGCGTGTGTGCGTGAGCACTGGCGGCTTCGTCGTGTACGTAGAGAAACCGGTTTATACCAGCTCAGCCAGTGCTCAAGCTAAGGGCGTACATCTAGCGCGTCGTCTTTGTTTTCGTTTCACATTTTGATTTCATGAGTAAAGAATAATAGTGTTTTAATATAAAAAAGTGTAAATATGGTTTACTGTATGTATGAACAATAATAGAACGAATAAAAATATATAATTTTTACGCTTACATATATATACCTCAGCATCGAAACAAAATAATTTCTTAGGTTTTCGCGATCACTACAAATTATAATAAAACAAGATGCAAAAAATGTTTTGGTATTGAACGTCAATGGTTTAGTGTTTTGTTTTAGTAAGCTGCATATTCGACTATTCGAGGTTTTTTTTAGTGATAATGTCAGATGATTGGTTTTTTATTTATATTTCATTTAGTTATACGTCTTAATCTATCTCATCAAACTAATAGTGTCACCATCCATCAGCCAACTACCCATTGAGACAATCTAACAAGCCCGAACTCGGCAGTCCACGTTAACCACAGCGGAGATCCTGAGACCACCTTCTGACTCCATCATCAGACCTTGATCACCTTCTCTCATCCAACTACTCATTGACCAAAGAACAATGGGCGAATTTGTATGGCGCTTGGTCTATCGGCGGCCATCAATAATACAACCATTTTCTGCTAGACTATTAAACATATAATAAGTCTATCGAAACAGTTTTTGGGTATTCCATTTGGATAAAAAGTATTAAAAAGTTAGAAAGAAAACAATGTTGATACAAAAATTAACTTTTATGTTGACTTTTTTACGATTTATTTTCATTATTATTACAAAAACTGTACAAACTTACATGTACTTTTATTCTACTTATTTTTCAATAAGAAGATTGTAAAGAGGTAGGATTAAACACGAGAATAATATGTTTCTAACCTTCAATCATACGTCTTTTTAATCTTCCACAATCATTCATCTTAACCGGCAGCAGAGAGAAAAATATCGCATTCTAGATTTCTAGTCTTTTTTGTTTTCAAGGGGTAAACCGTCAAAAGGCTACCAGCCTTATGGCAACTATTAGACATTCTGTGCTTATGGGGGATAGGCTGGAGTGTGTGCGATTTTTACCGCACTAAAACCTCCCTGGTGGCCATTTTCAGCGCAGTGGAGGGAGGACTCCGGGAATGGGTTATGCTTGGTATATCTCCCTGACCTTTCCGATGCAGAAGAATAAGGCGACACGGGAGCTCAGCGTGCCACCGTCATACCTGAGGTCACCCAGTGGACGCCCAAAACGCCCAATCTGGACGACCGTGACTTCAAAGCATTGAGGAACGAACAGAGTATATGCTTCATACAACCGCGCTATGATAGGTACGCTACTACAAGCTTCAGACGCGTGTGTGCGTGAGCACTGGCGGCTTCGTCGTGTACGTAGAGAAACCGGTTTATACCAGCTCAGCCAGTGCTCAAGCTAAGGGCGTACATCTAGCGCGTCGTCTTTGTTTTCGTTTCACATTTTGATTTCATGAGTAAAGAATAATAGTGTTTTAATATAAAAAAGTGTAAATATGGTTTACTGTATGTATGAACAATAATAGAACGAATAAAAATATATAATTTTTACGCTTACATATATATACCTCAGCATCGAAACAAAATAATTTCTTAGGTTTTCGCGATCACTACAAATTATAATAAAACAAGATGCAAAAAATGTTTTGGTATTGAACGTCAATGGTTTAGTGTTTTGTTTTAGTAAGCTGCATATTCGACTATTCGAGGTTTTTTTTAGTGATAATGTCAGATGATTGGTGTTTGTGATTTGAATTACGTAGGATATATCTACCTACTTATTTACGATTGAATAATTATATGTATTATGTTGATAATTGTATAATTATGTTTATAAATTAAAATACGTAGGTTCACGTTTTTTATTATTATTTCAATTTCAAATTAAGAAATATTTCCGGTGAACCACCACTAAGGCTAAAATTGCTTGCGCTCAATGTTTGCTGGTTGCAGTAGCTACGTGTAATTTAGCAGGATTCGTTCAAGGGATTTTGTCGACAAAATGTACCACCGCGATGGATCGTGACCGTACATAATGAAAAGCTGATAAACGTTTTGTTAATTTAATTGTATCCACGTTTGCCAACCCTATAAAAATTGGTATAAATTTTGCACGCTCTTTAGAAGCTTAGCCTCTGTTCCTTTCTTTACTTTGTGCTCAAAGGCCCAGCGCGCACCTGTCCTATGGACCGAGCAGTGGACGCTTCTAGCACATTCTTTTTTCTTTTCTTTATTTTTTTTTTCGACTGGATTCTCGCAGGTGGGACCGAAGTACCATTTCTGCTTAACCGGGCTTAGTTGGCGGAGATTCCCATGTGGGACTCCATTCGCCGAAGGTTTTTTCCCTAATACTTACAAACTAAAGACGCGGTATCAATACCGCGCAAGCGGGCGTCCCCCAAGAGGGGGGCTCGAACCTCGCTGGGTCATTGCAGGGGGGACCCCGCCGTTCCTGTCCCCCTAGCAGCCGTTGCTGCATCGAATTTTTTCTCGAAAGGAGCGGTCTTTCGGTCTATCGGGTGACGTGCTAAACGCCGTTAAGCGGCAAGCCTCGCCGGCGAGGCTAAGACCTACCTAAAACCTAAACAGTGGCTACGCAATAGCCTGCTCCTAGGAACTACTCTAGAGCATAGGGCCGGTCTCGCGTGACGAGATTATCTCCGGTTGCTTACACCGCGAGGGCGTCCCCAGGGGGGAGCTCGGACCTCGACTCAGGGTGCAGCAGGGGGACCCCGCCACCGGTCCCCCCAGCAGCCGCTGCTGCGTCGGCATGTGTTTCTGTTTCTCGAGAGTCGGACTCTCGGATTCTGTGTGTGTGTCGCGTCGGTCCTCGCCGGCAGGGACGATATTTTGGACGACGGCGTCGGAGTGTGCTGGTATTTTTATCTGACTCCTGGAGGAGTGTTATAGCATCATCGGGTTCGATGAGCTTCTAGCACAGAAGGATGTTAATAATTATACTGTGCTTCTAGTCCGCCGTAGGTACCTGACCACTCATTACGTAAGTGCAGCAACCCTATGTACGTTTACCACTCTGGCAAACGACGCTGATTGGTCTATTATGTGGAGGAAAGGGAACAGATAGAATGGTGAGATTACAGTATTTTCATATCAAAACTCAAAAAACTCCAAACATTTATCGCGAACTAACTTTATCAATGAAAATTATTTTAAATAGATGTTTGTTTTATAGTTTATTGTTATAATGATAGTTATACTGTTATAGAATAGTACACTGAATAGGGAGCATGTCAGATATAAAAAATATATATGAACAGTAAATGAAATGCAAATGATTGTGTATTTTTAGTTTTTGGTATAAAACTTTTTTCCAAAATACAATTTTACCTAAGTCCTTAACAAAAGTTACTTAACAATAACTGCTCTTTCATATGGCATAAACACCATTAATGGCCGCTGATAGAGACCAGAACGCCCATTTTCCTTTAACGAGCCCAAACTCGGTCCGTCTTATTACAAAAAACATGATAAACCTAGGTTTACCAAAATCAATATTAGACAGCATCGATAGAAATATATTTAAGAAACAATTGATAAATCTATTAATAAATAAGACATATTACACGTTAAATGAGTACCTTTCTGATAGAAATATATGATACTATTATGATATTGTAATTTTTTTGACATTGAGGTGAATGCTTTCGAGGTCCGATTTGTTTCTATAATTATTATAACAGTTGATATAATTTTTGACATACCTACAATAATAATAATATTATATTCATCCATAATCATTATAATTTGTCTACTATAATATAATTTTGCATGCCTTAATTGGTAGAACATAGTGAACTGCACATTCACTCAACATCTTGCAATGTATATTTATGTACCTACTTTGTTCAGCAATAAAGTTTTGAATTGAATTGAATTTTTAAAACAAGATTATTAAGTCCAGTTTTACAAACCTTAGTACCGTAGTAATAGCTCATCCTTATTACAAAAGTCAAAATAAGTGAAGACTAGATAGTACCGGACTGTTGGACGTTTTAGGTGTATTAGGTAGTATGTATAGAAATCGACTAAAAATAGATAGAATTCTCGATGTACGGACTAAAATTATTCGTTCAAACGATTTCCATTCGGTCTTAACGTTCCGTTTCAGCAGAATTTTTAATAAAACAATCCATTTAATTGAAAATTCGTACTAGTTTATATTTATTTTAGTATTTTTTTTATAATCTATGGATTTATGTCAATAAACAATTATTTATTTATTATTTTTAACGCATTTTACGCATGCGAAACGAAATCTAACGATTTATTATTATTTTTATTTTTTAATCCAAGTTTAATTTCAAATAATATAGGTACTGAATTATAGAATCGATAAATGGTTGTCACGCGATCCAGCACCGGACATATATAGCCGGACACCGCTTCAGGAAACAGGTTCCCATATTTTTTAATAATATATGGGTCCTTGAAGAGGACGGACTTTAACATGTGCAGGAACTCGGCGTCAGTCATCATTAGATGACTACTAAACCGAGAACCCGTTAAAATAAACGTAAGGGTGCGTTAAGCGCGGCCTACATAAGAGTAATAAAAAAATAAAAACAAATAAAAACGCACACTAACGAGCGTAACTTAAACTAAAACCGTAAACACGTAAACTAAAACGTAAAACTAAACCGTAATCCCGGGTGGGTGTTCCCGGGAGTGTGTAAACCCTCCCCGTCGGGTGTAGACGGGGAGGTTGTGTGCCTACTGGCGAGCCCTAAGCTTGAATCCTGTTGCCAGTCTCAATGTGCAAACAGGTCCCTAAGTCTCTAGTGCAATGGGTAAACCCTTAGAGAATGCTAGAGGGACGAAACGGGGTTAAGGCTAGGGACGACTAGGAGTTCCCCCAAGGCCGTCTGGTTCTAGCCCCTTCCAATTTTTGCCTTGCTCAGAAGGAGCGCGGCTGGCGTATCGGGTCAACGCCCACTCGGTTTGTTTACACCGTTAGGTATCCGCCGAGGACCACGAAACTGTGGATTTTACCTGAAGGGCCACTACGTTTTAGACGAAAATCCGTAAAAGAGATAAAAGCGCGTTCGTTGTCTTTAAAAAGACAGCGAATGTGCTTATCTGTTTGCAGACGGCGGGGCGCCTGCGGGGAGCACTACGGCGAACCGTGGCGAGAGATCGCGAACTGTACACGACACGAGCGGACAAGCGCAAGCGACACGTTCGCTCGGGACGAGTGACAGAACGGGTTTTTTTTTTTTTTTTTCGATTGGGCTCTCGCAGGTGGGACCGAAGTCCCATTTCTGCTTAACCGGACTTGGTTGGCGGAGAGTCCCATGTGGGACTCCATTCGCCGAAAGTTTTTTCCCTACCTTATAAACTAAATACGCGGTATTAATAATAATACCGCGCAAGCGGGCGCCCCCCAAGGGGGGGGCTCGAACCTCGCTGGGGCATTGCAGGGGGACCCCGCCGTTCCTATGTCCCCCTAGCAGCCGTTGCTGCATCGAATTGGTTTCCTCGAAAGTAGCGGACTTTCGGTCTCTATCGGGTGACGTGCTAAACGCCGTGAAGCGGCAAGCCTCGCCGGCGAGGCTAAGACCTGCCTAAAACCTAAACAGTGGCTACGCAATAGCCTGCTCCTAGGAACTACTCTAGAGCATAGGGCCGGTCTCGCGTGACGAGATTATCTCCGGTTGCTTACACCGTGAGGGCGTCCCCAGGGGGGAGCTCGGACCTCGACTCAGGGTGCAGCAGGGGGACCCCGCCACCGGTCCCCCCAGCAGCCGGTGCTGCGTCGGCATGTGTTTCTGTTTCTCGAGAGTCGGACTCTCGGATTCTGTGTGTGTGTCGCGTCGGTCCTCGCCGGCGGGGACGATATTTTGGACGACGGCGTCGGAGTGTGCTTGTACTTTTATTTGACTCCTGGAAGAGTGTAATATCGTCATCGGGTTCAATGAGTGTGTGTCTGGGACGTCGGATTTTGCTAATAGCAGATGGCTGGTAGACGGTGGCCGCCACGACCAAGGTGTACACGACGACTGTAATTGTAAATACCTAGAATTAGTAGTTAAGGTTTGATATTATGTTTTCTATGTCCCTTGTTGTTCTATGTTCATTATGTTTTCTGTGTCACAATGTTTTTATATGTTTTTATTTTGTTTTTTAATATGTTTTCCTTATGATTTAATATGTTTTCCTTATGTTAATATAGGATAAGCTCTTTTGTCATGTAAGTAAACACAGACCCATAGACGGGCGACCTAATAGAAATAGGTAAACAAAAAGTAAGCGACGATGCATTACCTAATAAGGTAATTTCGCTCGTCTATGGGCTCTGATTGGATAAACTGCAATTAGGTTTAAGGAAAAATGACCAGGGGTGAGGGGGTCGGGAGCGGGACAGCGTGGGCGGGTCCCTTTTAGCGAAAAAGTACTGGGAAGTTTCACCCACGCCCGCGTGTTCGCCGCATCCCGAGCTCCTTGCACGCCTGTATAAATATGCGGCATTTTGATATTGTAAAGTTAGTCCTAATCTAATCTCTGTTTTGAGCGGTAGCTCTGTCCGTCCGCCGCGCCAAACGCTATTGTTCTATTGTGTAAAACTATGATAAGTATATAATAAGAAAGTGATAAATAATAAGAAAAGGCCTTGAGTCAATTGAATAAAGTTTTGTTGTCGTAAAATCAGTGCATCATTTTAAGGACCCTCAATACCATCCCCTAGAGTAGGTAATGCTCTTCAAGACCGCAATCTCTCCCTAGCTTTCGTACACAAGGGGTTGGGGTGTTTGGGAGCGGAATCAAAATAGCGTTTAGAGGCACGCTTGAAAAACTGCTTGATGGTCGGCAGTTTGAGGTCTAGGTGGAGTTGGACATTGCGTAAGTACCAGGGGGCGTCTACGGCCCTTCGCATGAAACGGTTTTGGATGGTTTGGAGCATGTGAATTCTCACCGGCTTAACGTGTGCGAACACAACGCTAGCATAGGCGAGTATGGGGCGGATACAGGTGGTGTATATCCTTATTTTGAGATGAGTGGGCAGCTTACTGTGCGCATTGAGTAGGGGGTGGAGACGTCCGAGGACGAGGGCGGCACGGTTTTTCACCCTGCGGATGTGCGGACGGAAAGTCAGTCTACGGTCAAGGATCACGCCAAGGTATTTGGCTTCTCGTTGCCATGGGATCTGTTTCCCGAACATTGAGACTGGTACGCTCAATTCTTTACGGTACTGTGACAGGGGTCTCTTATCGAAGAGGACCGCTGCACTTTTTTCGGGATTGACTTCGATTCTCCATTTCCGGAACCATTCACCTAGAATGTTGGCCGCGGATTGGAGGGTACGAGAAATAGCGACATGGGTCATGCCGGAGTAATAGATTGCCGTGTCGTCGGCGAAAAGGGCCATACGGGCTGCACCGCATTTTGAAATATCGCTGGTGTACAGCGTGAACAGTAGGGGGTAGAGCACGGAGCCTTGTGGCACACCGGCGTGAATGGGATGGGGGGAGGAGAGAGCCCCTTCTATGCGATAGCGAAAGGTACGATTCGATAAGTAGTCTCGGATGATGAGCACGAGACGATGTGGCACATTCATAGTGTACAGCTTATATAATAAGCCGTTGTGCCACACTTTATCGAAAGCTTTTGCTACGTCGAAAAAGAGGGTACCGGTCATTTGACCGCGTACGAAGCCTGCACTGATGTGTTCTACAATGCGGTGCAGTTGATTAACGCAGCAGTGCTTTGTACGAAAGCCAAACTGCTCGTCGGGAAGGAGTTTAGTCGACGAAATCTTTGAGTCGCTTATAAATAAGCTTTTCGTAGATTTTACCGAAGACATTGAGGAGACTAATCGACCGGTAACTACTCGGCTCGGCTTTTGGTTTGCCCGGTTTGGAAATACCGATTAACGTAGCTTGTTTCCAAGCCTGGGGAAAGATGTTGTTTTTAAATGCCGCATTGAAGATGACGGTCATTAGAGCGATTAGGGTGGCAGGGAAACGTTTCAACACCTTATTGGTGATGCCGTCTGCGCCGGGGGCTTTTTTGGGCTTAAGATCCTTGACTATAGAGAGAACTTCGTCAGGGGTGATCGGTGGGAGCGGGTCATCAGGGTCATCTATTGGGGGGGGGGGGGAGGGCTGACCTACGCTCTACTTCTGAATTTACCTTATCAAGGTGGGTTTGGCTTACGGGAAGCGTACTGAGAGTGCATTGAGACTCCAAGCTGTCGGCTAAGCATTCGGCTTTTTCGTCGTCGTCAAAGGCCGGGCCTTTGATTGGGTCGATTTAGGGGGGGCATAGTTGCCGTGGTCTCACATTTAAGTCTGCGTTGAAGGGCCCAGAAGGCTACATGAGACGGTTGGATTGCGCTGACTTCCTTGTCCCAATGATCCTCCCGTACCTGAGCTACACGTCTCTTTACAGTATTCTGTAAGGAGCGCATATGGGCACGATTGGCTTCATTGGGAAAAGCGTCATAGGCACGGATGGCCGCGTTCCTCTCGGTCCTCAACTCATTTACATCGTCCGGCAGTTTCAGACGCTGGTCATCCAGCATCGGAACCTGCCGTGAGCATTCGCCCACTACGGACTGTACATGGTTGGTGAGCGAGGTGATCGCGGCCACCGTGTCCGCGACTGTCTCAATGGAGTCAGGGATTGAATCTAATTGGGGGGATGAGGTAGATTTGAGGCGGTCCTCTAGTCTCCTCCAATCGGTTATCGTTTTAGTTACGGGTGGAATACCGGGATCCGAGGGACCACCCCGGGGACCCAGTTGAATGATCACAGGGCGATGATCTGAGTCTAATTCTCGGATTACCTCGATAGAGCGAATACCGAGGTTTACGCGCTTCAAGAGGGCTATATCTAGGATGTCGGGCCGATGCCCTACTGTGTCGGGATAATGAGTGGGACGCATCGGGGCGATGACGTCGAAGGAAAGTTTGTCGCTAAGTGCTCCTAATTGAATGCCAGCGGCGTTATTGGAGACACAGCTCCATGAGCGGTGTTTGGCGTTTAAGTCGCCTGCAATAATTACAGAGTTACTAAGATCGAGTAGGGATTTGAGGTCGTCCTCGAGCAGACTCGCGGGTTTGTTTGAGGATCTATAGGCCGAGACTATGGTGATGGGCTGGTGCCCTGTCATGCCTAGGCGACAGATTGAAGCCTCCAGGCATGCTAGCTCTGGGGGATCAATGGGGATGCAATACAACGAATTGCGGTAATAGATGAGCGTTCCGCCTAGTGCGGTGTGTGCTCTGTCGTTTCTTATCAGCCTATAGTTGGCTATGTTGGGATTACGACAATGGGGTTTGAGAAAAGACTCTTGAACGAGTAAAATATCAAGTTGGTGCTCACGCAAGAAGACAGCTACGTCATCGCGTTGACCACTAATGCCTCGGGCATTGAAAAAGCCTAAATTTAGGGAACGGGGTTTGAATCTTTTGGGTGGGGCCGTATTATACATTATAATTGGAATTAAGTATTCTGAAGATGTCTTGGTACTTGGTAAGTACCTGAAGGCGCTGCTCGTGGTTGCCTTGGGTAAAGGCCCAAAGTCTAGAGTAGGCGTCAATGCGGGATTCCCCTGACTGGGGTTCGAGGTATTCTCTCGGCAGAAGGCCGGGGGAGTTTACCGGAGGGGGTCTAGCCTTAGGGGGGGTTCTCATGGGGGGGGGGGCTTTAGCTGCTGGTGCAGTTTTGGGCCTGAGAGAAGGTGCGGGGATGGGTATGTTCATCAGCGCGGGGGGCTCTGAGGCCGGGGGCGCGAGACGAGAGGGCGGAAGAGGTGGGAATTGGGGCTTTTGGTTACCCTTAAACCAGGGGTTGGGCCCGAGTGGGCCGCGGAAATTAGGGGAGGGCCCGAGTGGGCCTCTAGGGTTTGGTGGTTGATAGTGGTAGGGGGCTGCGTAGGAGGGGGCTTCCCTCGCAACGCGGTCGGAAGCGCGTTTTGCCGATTTGGCGTTGCGCATTTTGGGGGCTTTGGGGCATCCGCGATAATTCGCTGGATGTCCGGCTTGGCCGCAAAGGACACAACTTGGGGGCTCCGTGCACTGGTCCCTCTCCTTGGGACGCTCGCACTCGCTAGTCCCATGATCGCCTAGGCACTTTACGCACCTGGGCTTAGCGTAACAGTTACGCTGGGAGTGACCATACAACTGGCAACGGTGACATTGACCAGGCTGGTTTGACTTGTGGGGGCGCTCGATCGTAATGCCTGATAGGTGGCATACGGTCTTTATGTTATATATTGCCTTAGCGTTTTCGCTGGGGTGGCAGATGGCGAGGACCATGTTGAAGGGTTCTCCGTGCTTGCTACGGAACATTCGGTGGGTCTCTTTAATGGGGATGCCTTGATTTTTAAGGTCGTCAAATACTTCTTCGCATCTGACTTCCGTAGGTATTCCTCGGATTACGACTCTGAGGAGTCGGTCCTCCGGGAGGGCGTAGGTGTGGAAGGACACCTTACGTTCGCGTAGCAGCCTGGTAAGGTTGCGGTAATCGGTGGGGGTGGGGACAATGACTTTAATGCCCTGCTGTGTGGGGCGGGCACTGGTGAAATTTATCTTGGACTGGTTGCACCAGTCAGAGATCCTGGTCCAGTATGCCTTATCCTGGATGAATAAGGGAGGCGGGATGGGTACCTTCGTCTGGGAAGATGAGGTATGGACATGAGGGGAGGAGGGCCTGTTATCCTGCGAGGAGGAGTAAGAGGCGGGACGGGGGTTAGGGGCTGGGGCAGAGCTAGCCTCAGTAAGTTTTTAGCCTCAGGATTTTGAGGCGAGAGCCTCGGCCTTGTTGGTTTTTCGGCCGCGTTTCTTACCTTTACCCACTACTGTGGTAAAGGCACCGGCCTCGTCTGAGTTGACCTCACTGTCCGAAGACATCTCTTGGTCTGATGGGATCGGGGAGATCTCGGGGTTTTGAGTGGGGGCTGGGGTGGGGAGAGGTGAGGGGGTACGGTCCTTGAGGTCCAGGCTGGCTGAACGCCTAGACGGACCACATGGAGACCTCGGTCTCTCCTCATCGCTGTCGGGACGGGCGCGGGCGCGGGCGGCGAGGGCGAGGCGCCTAGCCATTCTTAAGGAATTTATCCTTATGGGTGGGGTCCCCCCCACCCACGCGGGCGACTTTAGAGCGTCGGGGACGTCAGGTGGTGATTGTTGTTTGGCGGCAAAAGCGCTGCCAAACAAGTCGCCATGATTGGCGATAAAGACTGGGTCCTTGAAGAGGACGTTCTTTAAAATGCTGAGGAACTCGGCATCAGACACCATCTTAGAGACGGTGACTAAGCCAAGAGCCTAGCAACAGTGAAAGGGGAAAAACAATTAGTGGCGACCTACCATGGGGGTTTGATCCCGGGTGGGTGTTCCCGGGAGTGTGTTAAAACCCTCCCCGTCGGGTATAGACGGGGAGGTTGTGTGCCTACTGGTGAGCCCTAAGCTTGCTCTCCTGTTTGCCAGTCTTAATGTGCAAACAGGTCCCTAAGTCTCTAGTGTGCAATGGGTGGTAACCCCTAGAGAATGCTAGAAGGACGAAACGGGGTTAAAGCTAGGGAAGACTAGGAGATCCCCCAAGGCCTTCTGGTCCTAGCTCCTTCCAATTTTTGCTTTGCCCTTAAGGAGCGCAGCTGGCGTGTCGGGTCAACGCCCCTCGGATCGTTAGCACCGTTAGGTTTCCACCGAGGACCACAGTAAATAAGTGGATTTATTCCTGAAGGGACACAACGTTTTGACTGACTCTCTCGGACAAACAAAAGCGCGTCCGCTGTCTTGAAAAAGACAGCGAATGAACTTATCGGGTTGCAGTCGGCGGGGCAACTGCGGAGGGCGCTACGGTGAACCGTAGCGAAAAATATTCGAGCACGTAACTCGGCACGACAGGACGGAGCAGGAGCAGCACGACCTCTCGGGGCGAGTGTCAGAGCGGGAATGAGAACGGGAATCTAAAAGTGTTGAATTAAAACCGATTTCTTGTTATTTATTTATTAGTAATAGGGACCTTGAAGTGACAATTTCCAGCTCGTAGTCTTCTCTGCGCCCCGCAAGGGGCGCGAGGAAACGGGCTCGGGGGTTTAGGCCCCCTTTCCCGTGGTGTCGTGATCGCGACCCATATAAGTATGGGTCGGTAATTAGGTTTGGGTCGTTGACCCTGTGGTGGGTGAAATATTTCTAGGCCGCGGGATTTCTCCGCGGCAGCGTGTGTTGTTGTTGTGTGTCTGTAGGGGCGCCTGAAGTGTTTCACGCTGCCCGAGCGACCAGACCCCCGTTAGGTGAGACCCCCAGTTCCCTGGGGGAGGCCCGACGAGGGTCGATCAGCTACGAGGGCAGTGGCTTGTTTGGCGCCCGCCTACAGATATAGTGATTGACTCGTGGCTCGTTACGCTCTCAGATCTAGCCGATCACGCCACAAGCCACGTGACGAATTGTGTGTTTGAGCGATATTGAGGTGTGAGTACATCGCTCTATGAGTATACACAATCATACGCTCACCCGCCCGTGAGACGTAATCGGTGTACGTCAGTGTTTACTTTAGCATGCAAAGTAGTGCATGTGTGTGCTACGCATATTGCGCCTAAGTGAAACCTAGTAGCAACATGCGTAGTGGATGCGAGTTTCGTTGTGGAGTCATTTTGTATGAGCAGACCACGTGTAACGTGATTATGGTCTGCTCAAGAGTCAATCCGGTGGTGGGGCGATCACGTCCGCAATCAGGTTGCGCGGGAAGCGCTTGGCGTCAGGGGGGCGCGCGTGCCAAGGTGCCAGGCCCTTAATGTGGGCCCAGGCGGAGACGTCGGCGCGCGCGAACATTTTCTTCGCCATCGCTGCGGTGAAGTCCTCGATACTCTCTACGCGCAGGTCCCTGTGGATCACAGTGTTCCTCACGAAGCGAGGGGCTTTTGTTATTTGGCGCAGCGTGGTGTTTTGCTGCGCTCGAAGCTTTCGGCGGTGTATCTCGCTCGTGAGGGCGAGCCAGGCTGGGGAAGCGTAAGTCAGCTGGGGCCGGATGTACGTTTTGTACACACCCAGCTTGACTCGTAATGGGAGGCGCGAAGAGAGCACGGGGCGAAGCTGGAAGCGGGTAGATCGCACCCGCGCGACCGTGTTTTGGACGTGTTTCGCCATGCTGAGCCTGCTGTCGAGTGTGACCCCCAGGTATTTAGCCGTGGAGGCCCACTCGATGCTGGTATCCTGTAATTTAAGGTTGGATGGGTTGGGACGACCCCTGGTCGTCACTATCATCGCCTGCGTCTTACTTACGTTTACCGACAGTCTCCACTTGCTGAGCCAGTCGGGAAGGTCGTCCAGGGCGCGCTGCATTTTGACCGCCGCGTGGTTGACGTTCATAGACGTTGTGATGTACGCGGCGTCGTCAGCATACAGCGCGAGTGTCGATGTGTGCGTGGCGGGAATGTCGTCAGTGTAAACGGAGTACAACGCAGGCGAGATGCAACTCCCCTGCGGTACCCCGGCGGCGACGGGGCGAGCGCTGGAGAGTTGGTTCTCCACCGCAACCTTAATTGTCCGATCCTGTAGGAAGGAGGAGACCACCCGTACTATGCGGCGGGGCGTCGTTGTCAGAGACAGTTTGTAGAGCAGACCGGTGTGCCAGACTCTATCGAACGCCTTCTCCTTGTCGAGGAATACTGCAACGGCGTATTCCCGCTTGTTCACGGCCGCTGTCAGGAGGTGCAGTACCCTCGACAACTGGAGCGTCGTGCTATGTTCAGCGCGGAACCCGAATTGCTTTGGTCTCGGTGTGACGTGTGGCGTCATGTGTCGCAACAGGAGTGCTTCGAACACCTTGGAGGTGGTCGGCAGGAGGGTGATCGGCCGATAGCCCTCTGGCTTCCTAGGGTTTTTCCCGGGCTTGGGGATCATCACGACTCTCCCCACCTTCCACGCTTGTGGAAAGTTCCCGGTGCGGAGAATGCCGGTGTATAGCCGCGCGAGCGCGGCCACCGTGCGTGGCGGTAGGTGGCGTAGTGCGGCGTTGCTGATTTCATCCACACCGGGTGCCTTCTTTGGCTTGGTGCGGAGAATCGCGCGTCGCACCTGGCCCGGGGAGATGAAAATGGGTTCTTCCTCGGGGGCTATCGGCGTGTTGAAGTACTCTCCAAGGCGTTGCTCGACTGTTGCGACATGTGCAATGTCGTTGGTCGGGTTCGGCGTAAATTGTCGCTCCAGGTGAGAGGCGAAGATCTCTGCCCGGTCTGCTGCAGTGTATCTTAACGCCCCGTCGCTGTTAAGCATCGGTCTCACCGGAGCTGGGGTATTCTTAAGATGCCGGCACACACGGTGTACCGACATCCAGTCGCTCTCTGCTTCGATAAAGTTCTCCCAACTCTCGGTGGTGTGGTCCTGTAGTTCGGCCTTCACCTTTTCCGTGAGTCGGTTGAGCTGGGTTTTCAGTGCTGGGTCTCGAGTTGTTTGCCACCGCCTGCGTAGTTCCCTCTTCGCGGCGATCTTGCGCGTGAGGTGTGCGGGGAGCGTCGTGTAGCGCCCCTGTGGTGCAGGAGTAGTGTCAGTCGCCGCTTGGAGGGCGTTTTTCATGCTGGCGGTGAGCTCGTTCGCCAGCTCATCGACATCAGCGGTATTTGTGATAGGCCGAGTGGGCGTGGTGGTCTCCAGCTTCGCCGTAAAGGCTGTCCAGTCCGTGTGGCGACGTGGCGTAGGACGAGCATAGCGGGTGGTGTGCCCTGTGAGGGTGACGAGTACTGGCTGATGGTCAGACAGTAGTTCGTCATCCAGCGTCTCTTGCGCGATCTGGCAAGGCAGCCCGCGGTGTACGACAATGTCCAGAACATCCGGTGTGTGTTGCTGGATTTGTGGGTACCGTGTTGGCATCTCGGGTCCGGACACTTCGTAGCTGCGGGTGTCCGCGTCATTGAAGAGTTGTCTTCCGTCCCTGTTGGTTGCGTGTGAGTTCCACGCCGGGTGCTTACAGTTTAAGTCACCGGCAATGATGGTTGGATGGGGTGTTGCTAGTAGTACGTGTACGTCGGCGATTTGCAGCGTGTTTTGTGGCGGTTTGTAGGCCGCGTACACGCACAAATCATTGCCGGCGACGTGGAGTTGGACACCCAGCGCGTACATGCTCTGGAGTTGTGGTATAGGTAACTCTTGATGGACAACTCTTCTCTTAACAATGACCGCCAGACCGCGATGCCAGATACTGCGGTAGCCGCTTGCTCATCCTTCCTATAAACGAGATAACCCGGGAATCGCAGCGGGATTTCAGGACTCAGTTTCGTCTCGCTTATAAGCGCCACGTCGATGTCCTGTTCCTGTAAGAGTGGGCGGAGGAGGGCGACCTTTTTCCTGAGGCCGCCGGCGTTCCAATGTAATATCCTCAACGGCTTGGTCATTGCAGTGGCGCTGACTGACCAATCAAGGTGGCCATGCCGTTGAGGACTGCGCGTACAGGGTCTTCCCCTCTCCGCAGGGCGTATAATACGTCCTGCAGCACCTGTATGGCGACCTCAATAATGTCCAGGTTGGTGTTTCGTTCACGCTGGACATCATCAGTGGCACCCCGGGTCTGGGTATAATTACCTTCCCTGGGTGCCCCCGCCGATGCCGCGTTTCCTCGCACCGGCCCGGTTGTTCTATTTGCTCCGAGAGCCGAGCAATACGTATTTCCGTGTTTGTTTACAACGGTTGCGCGGCTGCTCGGAGCCTTTGTTTGGGTACTGTTCGGTCCAAGTAACCGAACACTTGCGAGCGCGGCTCTTTACAACAATCGTAGGTACTAAGGAATAATTATATTTTCAACTTCATAACTTCAGTGCATTACTAGGCATCGAACAGACCGGGTGCTGCATTCATTTAACATAACATTTAAACATCCTAATTATTAAGAACATAACATTTAAACATCCTAATTATTAAGAACATACAGCTTGTCAGAACTCAAAATAAACATTTTCTCTATTAATCCAGTGCTTTAATATCATTAAAACCTTGCACCCCGCACATAATGGTCCTTCGTGCCGGATCCGCGCGTGTGTAAAAGTAAAGCGGGTGATTCTGTGAACTTAAAAAAAAAAAAAAGTGTAGTGTGTGTGAGGACTATAGTGGTATCCAGCACTGAACTACGTTCCTGAGCCAAGTATAACATCGAAGGTGGTATAACAGCAGAACAAGTAAGATCTTTCCATTATTTTCTACACATTTGGAGATCTGACGAACAAAAACAACGTGCGAAATGGCAGAGCTTTACGATACTCAATTAACGCTCGCCATTAACATTGAAAAAATCGGTGTTAATTTGAAGAAGGCCAGTCTACCAAGACGAACCTTCGATTTTTTGAAAAAGTGCTTAAGCAATTTAGAAGACTACTGGAAGGAGTACCAATTCAATCATGATCGCCTTTTAACAGAAGTAAGTAAGACGCATATCTATTTCACGAAAAAAGAATACGAGAAAACAAGTAAGTCTTACCAAGCCGTCAAGACACTGATCAACGAGATGCACCAGCAACTACTGGAAGCTCCGTCCGGGAGTGAAGGTCGAGAACAGCCAGAACAAGGTATGTCTTTTGGTAAAAAAGTTGAGACGGAACAAGAATCCACCGAGGAGCTGCAGCCAGGAGAAGAGGATCCAACGCCAGAATTGGGTCAAAGAGCTCGTCTTGCTCGGATGGTAAGCCAGGGTACGAACAGCAAAATCGACGAGATGCTCCGTAAACAGGCAGCTAACTTTAAAGCTTTCACAAGAACAGTCTCTAACATTAACTTAGAATTTATTTCCGACAAATGGGAATTTGAAGACGTCCTCAAAACACTGCAAACTAGGTGGTCAGCGATCGATACTCTGCATTGGGAAATCGACTCTGAGTTAGGTGAGGAAAATGGAGAGTATGACAGGACTTTCCTGTGTCATGAAAAACAATACAACAGTTTGAAAAAGGCGATTAACACAAAAATGTGGTCAGTGGCTCATAGAGAAAAATCTACTCCTAAACTGGAGATACCAATTTTTAGCGGCAATTATAACCAATGGACGTCATTCAAAGATTTGTTTCAAGAAGCTATACATAACAATCCGTCGCTCTCGAATGCCCAGAAAATGCAGTTTTTAAAGGGAAAAGTTAAAGGGGAAGCTGAACGGCTCATCCAACATTTACAAATCAGCGCAGATAATTATTCTGTCTGTTGGGAAATTCTGCAACATCGTTACAACAACCAAAGAGCTATATTTTCTTCCCACATGAACATACTTTTAGGGCTACCTAACATGCAACATCAGTCTTTACCACAAATTAAAAAACTGCATGACACAACATTAGAATGCCTCAATGCTGTCCGCAATTTAGGCGTTGATATAACAACCTGGGATCCAATGGTGGTACACATTTTATCCCAAAAATTGGATTCAGACTCATATACCGACTACATAGAGTCTTTAAAAAATTCGCGAGAGATGCCTAATCTTCAGGAATTTTTGGATTTCCTAGAAACCAAATTCATCAGTTTAGAATCAGCTCGTCGCAAACAAGATAACCCCCAACAAAAGGGTGGTTCTAACATTCAGACTCAGTCAACAACAGGCTTCAAAAAACATTATTTTAATAAAACATACAACAATTATAATCAGAACCGTGAGAATAACGGGTCCTTGACAAAATCATTATACGTGTCAAAGATCAAATGTCCACGTTGCAACGGTGAACATGGCCTCTACAATTGCAAGACTTTCCTAGAATTGCCGGTCGAACAAAAACTCGCAATGGCGCATAACCTGCAAGTGTGCATCAATTGTTTGTTTAGCCATAACGGCAACAAGTGTACATCTACAAAACGATGCCGCAAATGTCCAGCTTATCATAATACGATATTGCATGACGCTTTTATAAAGCCGGCAACTGCGTCAACGTCGGCCTCTCAAGTTACTGAACATAATGAACACGCGGTGAAATTCTCCAACGCGTCACAGGATGATAGTGCGGAGATTTTGCTAGCTACTGCTCTCGTGAAGGTCATGGCCGCCGACGGGACTTATCACAACATGCGTGCTCTTATTGACCAGGGCTCGCAAATATCTTTAATAACTGAAAAAGCTGCTCAGCTATTAAAGATTAAACGACAAAAATGCAAGGGAACTGTTGTTGGCGTAGGCGAAAGGGAGAACAGCTGTAAGGGGATGATTAACATTACATGCAAGTCTATAAACAATTATTACACTTTTACAACAGAGGCTTTAATTATGAATAATCTTCTTAAAAATCTGCCTAACCATACATTTACGAAGCCCTCGTGGTCATTCATAGAAAACATTAAGTTGGCGGATCCGGAGTATTACATAAGCAAGCCCGTTGACTTGCTACTCGGAGCCGAAGTTTATGCAAACATTATCATGGAAGGAATTATAAAAAATACAAATCGATCGCAGCCTATCGCTCAACAAACCCACTTGGGGTGGATACTGTGTGGAGGCTCCACTAACACATTGCAGTGTAATGTAGTTTTACACAACTTGGAAAACATTCAACAATTCTGGGAAGTAGAGGAGATAAGTGAACAATCAAGTATGTCTTTGGAGGATCAAAAATGTATTGAATTTTATTCAGACACTACAAACAGGAAAGAAAACGGACGGTATAAAGTGAGGTTACCGTTAAAAGAGAACATAGAAAACAAATTGGGTTCATCAAAACAAATGGCATTAGCTCAGTTCCGAAATTTGGAGCGCAAATTTCAAAAACATGAAACATTAGCATATAATTACAAAATATTCATGGATGAATATTTAGAACTGAAACATATGAAGCTAGCATTGCCCAGTAACATTACACCAGAATGTTACTTGCCCCATCTTAAAAACAAAAACGTTTCAACAAAACGCCACCTCCTATCGGAGATATCAAAATTGTTCGACCCGTTAGGGTGGTTAACCCCATTATCCACTAAACTAAAAATATTGTTCCAAAAACTATGGAAAAACAATTTACAATGGGACGATGAAGTGTCCGATGACATCTCTAACGAATGGTCCAAGATAAAGGCGGACATACACAACATACACAGCTGTAAAGTACCAAGATGGTTAAATAACAACACAGGCGACACCATCGAAATTCACGGATTTTGTGATGCATCCATGGAAGCATATGCGTGCATAGCGTATGCACGTATAAAACATAAATCGAGCATAAAACTTATCGCCGCAAAATCGAAACTTGTACCACATAAAAAAGCCCTGACATTGCCGAAGCTCGAACTCAGCGGTGCATATTTACTTTCTAAACTAATAAACAAAATACAACAATCAATAACAAATAAACTAGAAATACATGGATGGACGGACTCTATGGTCACCCTCAATTGGATAAAAGGCGAGCCTGACCGTTGGAAGACTTTCGTCGCTAACAGAGTTAACAAAATAACAAAAATAATGCCTCCTGAATGCTGGCGTTATGTAAGATCAATGGACAACCCGGCGGACTGTGCTAGTCGTGGGATGCTAGCATCGCAGTTAGCTAAACATGCCTTGTGGTGGCAGGGCCCCCCTTGGCTACAAACATGGACTCCGAAGGATGAAACTGAACAACAAACATTTGAAACGAATCTAGAGGTCAAAACAATTAACAACCAACAAGTTAACATGGTGCAACATAGCCCGAATATCATCGACCAATTACTTGAAAAACATAACAATATAAATAAAATAATCCGTTTATTAGCATGGATACATCGAGCATTCATAAGTGCACGTTATCGTAAACAACTACCGAGCTATCTCACGTTACCAGAGTTGCGCAAAGCTAAAACAATTATTATAACACATGTGCAAAATAATGACTTTGGAACGGATATAGAACATTTGCGTAAAATTGGTAGAATAGCAATGAAAAGTCAATTATTAAATTTAGATCCCTTCATTGATCAAAACGGATTATTACGAGTGGGTGGACGATTGAAAAATGCAAACATGAGTCATGAAATGCGGCATCCGAAAATTATAAGCCATAAGAGTCGGTTGGCCGAACTTCTTATCGACGAAGCACATCAACTAACATTTCACGGCGGGCCACGTGTAACCCTGGCTAATCTTCGTCAACAGTACTGGATAACAAGTGGGAACAATGCTACTAAGAAACAGATACGAAAATGTGTAATCTGCCGAAAACAAGAAAAAAGTAAACAATACCAATTAATGGGCGATCTTCCTGAGGAGCGAAGCAACCCTGCTCCTCCATTCTACCACACCGGAATAGATTACACAGGATTTGTGGAAATTAAAATAAACAAACGTGGGCGTGGATTTAACACAACTAAAGGTTATGTGGCAGTCTTCATTTGTATGGTCACCAAAGCCGTACACTTGGAGCTGGTATCTGATCTAACAAGCTCTGCTTTCTTGGCTGCATTGAAGAGGATGGCAGCTAGGCGAGGAGCTCCACGTCACCTTTACAGCGACCAAGGAACTAACTTTGTTGGAGCCAGTAACATTTTAGAGAGAGAGTATCAACAATTACAACAAGTTTTTAACGACAGTCTCTTGGCAGAAGTGACAGAAATGAAGATAGAATGGCACTTTAACGCCCCATCTTGGCCTAGCGCGGGGGGCTTATGGGAAAGAGCAGTAAAAAGCCTCAAATTCCACCTCAAACGAGTTATTGGTGAACAGAGGCTCACATTTGAAGAGTACTCGACTTTTCTGGCTCAGATCGAGGCTTGTCTAAACACTAGACCACTTTGCCCAATAACAGAAAACATAGAAGACCTTGACTACCTAACACCGGCACACTTTTTAACTGGCCGGGCAGGATTACCAGTCATGGAAACAGAAAATGATGCAAGAACACGATGGAATTTGGTCCGGAAACTAACGGAAGACCTTTGGAAAAGGTGGAAAACAGAATACCTAAGCCAATTAACTGCGAGAAATAAATGGTTGAAACCACAACAAAATCTAAAAATAGGTGATTTGGTGGTCATTCAAGAAAACAACATTCCTGCCGGAAAATGGTCTATGGGAAGAGTAGTGGATCTCCACCCGGGCAGAGACGGCCTTGTCCGGGTGGTATCCCTAAAAACAAAAAACGGAATATTGAAGAGGCCTATTGTTAAACTTTCTCTGTTGCCTATTAATAGGCCAGAAACAAATGAACAAGAAGAAAACAAAACAAGAAGACGTAGGACGCCTGTCAGATTAGGACAAATCAACTTCATCTCAATGGCTTTAACATTAACGTTATTTATGACAATAATAATCAACACTGCGTACGGAATGTACAACATTACAAAATTAAGGAATAATCAGTCCTTGTATTTTGATTCTGTGGCCAAAATGAATCTGATTCGTGACAAATGGACCTTAGTTGTCTATTATGATATGTCGCCCTACTGGGAAGGGACGACGGCGCTAGAAAAACTACTATCTCATTTAGATAAAACATGCACTACGATAGACAGCGGTGTGTGTAACATGATAGTGCCGCAACTCCAGCACGAGTTCACGGAACTGCGTTACTATAATATACTACTGATGACACAACAATTCATCTCACACTCCAGACAGCGTCGGGGCCTTATCAATGGTCTTGGCTATGCTGCAAATTTTCTCTTCGGCGTATTAGACGAGCGTTTCGCTGAACAGTACACTAAGGACATTGAACTTTTGAAACAAAATCAAAATCATTTGGCAAAATTATGGAAAAATCAAACGTCTATCGTCGAGTCGGAATATAACATACTGAAACGAACTGAAAGAATTATTCATAAACAACATAAGACTATAAATCAACATTTAGCAAAACTAGAGAAATTAACAAATGGAGTACAACAAGCTATGTCTAACATGAATGAAGTACAAGGCCAAATTATTACAGCGTTGACTGCGAACACCTTGTTACAAACATTGAGAAGAAACCAAGACACTTTATTAGACACTTTGACTGACATTCGCCATGGCCAGTTCAACATACACTTGTTAACGCCTCAGCAACTACAGCAAGAGCTCAACATTATTGCTGGCCAACTATCTGGTGATTTAACGCTGCTTGTCGATCAAACTGATGTAAAGAAACTGTACCACCTGTTACAAATAAAAGCAAGAACTACTGAAAAATACTTTATTTTTGAAATAACATTCCCACTTATAAGCAGAGATCGATACAAACTATACCGAGTGATACCCATTCCCAAACAATTTGGTAAAAACATGACTACCATTTTACCAAAATCGGAATATATTGGCGTAAATCTAAGAAAGGACTCGTATATTCCGATAAATATCAATGAATTATCAACATGTTTTACTCAAGAAGAGACTTATATGTGCCGGCTAAAGAAACCTATTTACCATCTAGGCAGTGACAACAACAATTATTGCAATATTAATCACGCGACTAATCAATGTAAAGTCGAACAAAACATATGCTCAAATAAGTGGATACCGTTGAACAATCCTTCTGAGTATTTATTTCACTGCTGCAACAACTATTCCATTAAAATAATTTGTGGAGAGCAAGTAACAGTCGAACAACTCAGTCAAGCAGGATTATTATATCTTGGACAGGGTTGTGTTATTAAAGGACAAGATTTTACCCTGCATGCAAACACAAAATTTGACAATAACATAACCGTGAAGTCGAATATCTACGTCCCTAAGATTGACCCATTAAACAACATTATCAATGTGAGCATACCGATACAGATGAACCACGAAAACCTAACATACGAGGACGAGTTAGATGACAACTTACGCAAAATCTACAAATAAATCAAGCAACTTGTGCTGGAGTAATGGCCTGGTACCAAAAGACTGGTGTAAGGCCGTGATTGTGCCGCTCTACAAAGGAAAAGGGTCACAGCAAGACTGCAAGAATTACCGTGGCATTAGCCTTTTAAGTGTTGTCGGCAAATTGTATGCAAAAGTTTTGATTGAAAGAGTGATGAAAGTAACTGATGAAAAAATATGGGATGTGCAAGCGGGATTTAGGAAGGGCATGGTGTGTACGGATCAGGTCTTTTCCTTGCGATGCATAGCTGAAAAATGTTTGGCCAAAGGTCAAAAAGTCTATTGCGCTTTCGTGGATTTGGAAAAGGCCTACGACAGAGTGATGAGGAATGAACTATGGTCTGCTTTGTCTATCTATGGGGTGAATAGCAACCTGATTCAAGCGTTGAAATCTCTCTATGCGGATTCTAGCGCTTGTGGTGATGACTGGTTCAGCATCGATAAGGGTGTGAGACAGGGATGTGTAGCGTCGCCGTGGCTATTCAATCTATTCATGGACAGTTGTTTGAAAGATTTGAAAGAGAGTGAAAATGGTTTAGAAATGAATGGGTTACTTGTCAAATGTCTCCTCTATGCCGATGATCAAGTTATCCTTGCATCGTCGGAGGGGGAGTTACAGAAGATGGTAACAATTATGGATGGTGCTTTGAAGAGTAAAGGAATGAAAGTTAATGTTAGTAAGACAAAAGTTTTGGTTTTTGAAAAGGAAGAAGTTATGACAGAGTGCAATATTTTGATAGGTGACGAAAAGGTGGAACAAGTGAAAGATTTTGTATACCTGGGTTCCATGTTTACGAGAGATGGCAAGCATGTGAAGGACATTGAAAGGAGAGTGAGTGCTGGTAATCAGGTGAATGGGGCACTACACACCTTCATGAACAGCCGCAAAGTGTCGGAAAAGGCACGGCTGGCTGTTCATGGGGGAGTGTTAGTGCCTACACTTATGTATGGTAGTGAAAGTTGGGTATGGCAGAAGAAACATGAAAGCAGAATAAATGCAGTAGAAATGAGAGCTTTGAGAAGTATGTGTGGTGTAACTTTGAGAGATAAAGTAAGGAATAACATGATAAGGGAGCGTTGTGGAGTGAAAGAAGATGTAGTGACAAAGATTGAGAAAGGTATGTTAAGATGGTTTGGACATATAGAGAGGATGGACGAGAGGAGATTGACGAAACAAGTATACGAAGCGAGTGTGGATGGAAGAGTTGGAAGGGGACGACCTCGGCGAACGTATCGCGATCAAATCGCGGATGTTCTCAAAAAATGCCAGGTTAAGAGTTCTCTAAACCGACGAGCATGCATGACGAGGTTAATGGACGTAGATGAAGCGAAAGAGGTGTGTCAGGATCGTAGCAGGTGGAAATCCATAGTCTCTGCCTACCCCAATGGGAAACAGGCGTGATAATATGTATGTAAATCAAGCAGATGCAAAATAGCGAAGTAGAAGATGAGATATTGACACCACATGATATCCATCACTACGTGATAAGCTACACCCTTGTGCTTGTGGCGGCTGTGGTAGCAGTCGTGTTCCTGTGGCGGTGGCGACGTCGTCGCATGCGACGCGTTCTCATCTCTCCGGACATCGAACTCCAAACTAATAACGACGCGAGTGTTAGTGCTTGTGCGCGACAACATAACAAGGCTGACCGACAGCCCAGTGTCCAAAGTGAAGTGCGAGTGGATGTCGCTAAAAAACTAAACAAAGCGTGTTCACCAATATTGAACAAACATTAGAAACATTAAGATTTACCTTAATTCAGATTCTCAAATTAATATTATTGTTTTTTATCTTAATAATCACCTCTAACATTAGGCTAGTATCATATCATTTTATTACCTAACCTGACTGTACATCATCTCATCATCTCATCTTCATCTTAGCCGCCCCGGAATATGTTCGGTCCAAGTAACCGAACACTTGCGAGCGCGGCTCTTTACAACAATCGTAGGTACTAAGGAATAATTATATTTTCAACTTCATAACTTCAGTGCATTACTAGGCATCGAACAGACCGGGTGCTGCATTCATTTAACATAACATTTAAACATCCTAATTATTAAGAACATAACATTTAAACATCCTAATTATTAAGAACATACAGCTTGTCAGAACTCAAAATAAACATTTTCTCTATTAATCCAGTGCTTTAATATCATTAAAACCTTGCACCCCGCACAGGTACCATGGGCACCGTGGGTACCCCCTGAGGTGCCGTATGCACCCGTGGAGTGTGATTGGTGCAAGGATTTGTTGGTTTTATTGTTCACCTGTTGCGCGGCCGCTGATTGGTCGGCGCTTTTGAGCAACAGGTGGTTGCGGTTAATCGGCGGTCGGGATTGGTCGACCTTAGTACCGCGCTCTGCCGCCTCGGCAGAGTGGCGTGGCATACGCGATTGGGCATTTTGTTCGGTATCATTTTCGTTTGTTGTTGTTTTCTTGGCCTTGCGCTTTTTGCCGCCACGCTTCTTCCTCCGCCCGGAAGAGGTTGCGGTTTCTTCGCGCGTTTTGGGCCCATTTGCGGCCGCCATCAGGGTAGACGATGGTAGTTCTCCCTCCGGGGTGGGGTTTAGCCTCTCGGTGGCCTCAGTGTGAGGTCGGCGTGAGTCCCCCCCGGTGATGGCGACCGTGCCCGCTCTGCGATTTCGCAGTTCGCGTACCAACACTGGGCATTTGTAATAGTTGGCAGCGTGCGGTCCCTCGCAATTTGCGCAGGTGGCGGGCTCCTCCTTGAGGCGTACGCACTCCTTTGCATGGTGTGGCCCACCACACTTCACGCATGCGAGGGGCCGATGGCATTGAGCGGACGAGTGCCTGAATTTCTGGCATCGGTGGCACTGGGATGGGCCCTTCTTTCCACGCCAGGCCTCGATCTTAATACCAGGCATGCATAACATTTCTGTCACGTGGTATATACCCGGCGTTGTATCAGCAGTTCGTTTGAGGACGGCGTGGAAGATACAGCCGGGTCTTCCCTGTCTCGCCTTGATATGGCGGACATACTCCGGCTCGTACCCCTGCGCGCGAAGATCCTCTTCGATTTCCTCTGGGGATGTGTCTACCGGCAGCCCCCTGATGGCTACCTTAAGACTTTTGTCCGCTGGTAGGGAATAGGAAAACCAACTTACGTTTTCTTCCTTTTCGAGCTCCGTCTAGTATCTCTGTACGAGACGGAACTCGGATTCATTTTGGGGGATGAATTTAACACCCTTCCCGAAGGGGCGCGCGTTTGGTGCCCGGCCCAACTTGTCCTTGAGCGCCTTGAAGTGGCGCGCCCACTGTGGCATCGTTTCCACCACCAGCGGTGTGTAACGGGGCTTCTTTGCCGGCTTACCCTGTGTGCCGTTACCTGTGTTGGTAGCGTGCGCGGGGGCTGCCGTGCTGGTCGTCGCGGAGTGTGTTCCGGGAGAGTGCGGCTGTTTTGCTGCTTGGGCAAAGGAGTGCGTGTTAGTACTCACGCGGGCCGTTGTGTCGCTGTCGGCGCGCGGGCGCACGGGCCGCTGCGGTAAAGGTCACACGAGCGACACACGGCCGCTTTGCCTCCTCCGCGGCGTCGTCGTCGGGGCTGCGCTGACGTCGCTGCGCTAGGCGTGGCAAGTCCAGGTCGTAGCCTAGGTCAAAACTCACAGGACCTACCTGCTGGACTTCCGGGGACATCGGCGACTGCAGGTTCGGCAGCGACGGTGTCTTCTGTTGCCCTTGAGGGCTGGGCCGGGTCTTTCTCAGCGCAGCCCGGGGCACATCCATGTCACTGCGATCCAATGCACTGCGATCCTTTACACTGCGATCCAATGCACTGCGATCCAAGACACTGCGATCCAAAACACTGCGATCCAATGGTCCACTGTGATCCGAGGCGGCACTATGTTCACTCGCGACCGATTCACTGGACCCGAACGATGCATCCGAGCCTACGAGCGACGAATACATCGCTCGGGACACCGGGGATGCCGGTGCGGAACCGCGAGGTGGAGCAGGTGACGCAATATTCGCGACCGACTTGGGCACAATCGGTCGGTTCGGCGAATAGCGTGACGTCATTGTTTTTGCCGCGCCCGCGGGCGCGCTCGACATCGGCGGGCGGGCCGATGGAGCAGCGCGAGGCGGGACGCGGGCAGAGGTGCGTGTGGCGGCTGCAGCAGCAGTCGCATGACGCGAGGTGGTGGGAAGCTGGCCTGCAGTCTCTTTGGGCACAGGAGTGGCGGCCGATGTTGGACGCGCTGCGGTGGTGGTTGTACGTGGAGCGAGGCGCGGATCGCGCTGTTGCCGGTGGGCTGCCTGGGTGGCTGCCGGCTGCGTTGAAGCGGTGCCGGAATCGGAAGCACGCTGCATGGCCGTCACGTCACTCGCCGCGTGACGGGCGGCCGATGCGAGCGGACCACCGGAACCGGCGTCGCGAAACTCCGGGTTCGACAGCGTTCGTTGTAGCTGCTTCACAGGTGGTGGTGGTGGTTGGCCCTTAGAAGGGCCTTTTGGGCTCGGTCCCGTGCCCTGTGAGGGGCCACGGGTCCCGGGCGACGGCGCCATGGAGCGCGGCCTACCGCGACCGTGCGGCGTGTATGTATGAAATACACACCGGCGGCAACGGGTCGGCGAGAACGGTCCGAACGGATTACGCGCAACGAAAAATATAAAAATATACCGTACGTGCGCACTGGACCGCGTAACGATCCTGACAATTTCCAGCAGTCGTAGTCTTCTCGGCGCCCCCGTTAGGGGGCGCGAGGAATCGAGCTCGGGGGTTGGACCCCCTTTCTCGAGGTATCCAATCTCCGCCCGTAAAAACGGGCGTGTCCTTATCTTGGGAATTTTCCCTAATCCTAGCAGCTGTGTGCCGCCTACCGACAGGCTGGCGGGCACACAGCTGTGTGAATGGTTGCTATGCGTGTTCCTGTAGGAGCGCCGCGCTCGCCGTTTTCACGGGAGCGCTTCTTCACGACGCCTAGGCGGTCAGACCCTACCGGGTGAGACCCCCGGTTGCCCGGGGGAGGCCCAGCAGAGGTCGACCAGCGACATAGGCGTCGGCTTAAGCGCCCTCTACAGGAGAATGCTGGCCTCCGCTATAGCGCAATTGGACTAACCAATCACGTTACAGCTACGAGGCCGTGGTGTGTGTTTGGACGGTTTGTATTGTGAGTACACCGCCCAATGTTTACGTACGATTGCGCGCCCGCGCATTCTACGTGAGAGTAAAGATGCATGTACAATTATGTGTGTCTGTATATAGTGCGCTCCGTGCCTATATTGACTTAGCACACGTCGCGCACTAGGGTGCAAGTTATGTGTGTGGAGTGCTCTGTGTTTGAATAAGTCAAGTGTAGGCCATGTTTTGACTTACTCAGGCGTCAATCCGGTAGGTGGAAGCGGAGGGGGGCGACCTTGCTGTGCCGCGGTTGCTGTGCTGTGCATTCTCGGCGGCTTAGCCGGCTGTGAACAGCGAGGCCATGCCGGCGAGAATGACAGGTACCGGGTCCTGTTCTGCCATCAGGGCGTTTAAAACGTCCTGTAGGACCCGGATAGCGGCCCCGAGGATGTGCTTTCTGTACTCCCCGGGTGTTGATGGTGCTCTTTGCCCCGCCGGTGCTGCTCCACCACTGTGTTGCTGCTGGCGCGGCGCGTAGGCTGCAGTTTGGGTGCGTGGCGCTTTGGGGGCATTCGCGGTGGCTTTTGATGCCCTATCTGTCCTCGCGGCGCCCCCTTTCACGGTGGAGGCTGCGGTGAAGACAGTGGTGGTGGTGAACTTCTTGGTCGGCGGGGGAGGTGGGGCAAGGTCGGCTTGGGCTGGGTGCATTCCTTGCGTTCCAGCCTCGGAAGCTGCGGGGCGAGCGTTACGCTTCTTTCCTCCGCGCTTCCTTTTCCTCCGCTTCTGGGGGTCTGGGGTCGCTCCGCGCACTGTCGGGGCATTCGCCGTCGCCATTAGCGACGCGTTCCGCGCCTCGTCTGCGCAGGGTTGGGCGAGAGACCTTTCGGTGACCTGCGTGCGAGGTCGGTACTCTGCCGTTTTGGCGACGGTGCCCGCTCGCCTATTTCGTGCCTCTCTCTGATAGATGGGGCACTTGTAGTGGTTCGCCGGGTGTGGGCCCGCGCAATTTGCGCAGGTGGGCGGCTCAGAGAGAGGGCGTGGGCATTCTTTGGCGGGATGTTCCTCGCCGCACCGCACGCAAGCGAGCGGGCGATGGCACAGATGCGAGCTGTGTCTAAACAGCTGGCATCTGTGGCACTGTGCTGGCCCGCGTTTTCCACGCCATGACTCGATCTTGACACCACGCATGTTCATGAACATGGTGATGCCATAGATCTCCCGGAAGTTTGGAGTCTTCCGGATCATGGCGTGGAAAACGCAGCCGGGTCTTCCTTGGCGCGCCTTTATATGGCGCACGTACTCCGGCTCGAAACTTAGCGCGCGGAGTTCATCTTCGATGTCTTGCGGCGCCGTGTCCGCTGGCAGCCCCGTGATGGCCACCTTCAGGCTCAGCTCCGCTGGGAGCGAGTACGAGAACCACGCTATGTTCTCGCGTGTCTCTAGGTCGGCCAGGTACCGCTGCACCAGACGGAACTCTTCTTCGGATTCCGGGACGAAGCGTATACCTTTCTGGTATGGCCGCGCGCATGGTGGGCGGCCCAGCTTGTCCCGGATGGCCTTGAAATGCTGTGCCCAGTTTGGCAGGTGTTCTACTACCAGTGGCGGGTAGCGCAGCTTCTTGAAAGGCTTTCCCGCCGCTGCTTGTGCGCTACCACTGGGCACGGCAGTGGGCTGCACGGGGGCTGCGGCAGTAGGAGGCGGCGTCCGCATTGCCACTTCGGAGAAGGATGCGGTCGGCGTTGTTTGCGTGGTTGTTCGCTGCCTGCGCGGGTCACGCTGCGGCTGCGAGGATGAAGTGCAGGGCCGCTTTGCTTCTTCAGCGGCGTCCTCTTCAGGGCTTCTGGGTCTGCGCTGGGCTCTCTGTTCCGAGCCCAGCGTGTCTGTCGACGTGGTAAGCAGCGGCTCTTCCAAGCCCTGCCGTGGCAGCGGTAGCTCAGGCAGCGAGCTCGACGCAAACAGCAGTTCCCCTGTGGGATCCGCTGCTGCGCGTACGGGTGTGACGTAAGGTACGGCGCATAGGCCGTACGATCCCGTGGATGATAATGACGCGTCCGATCCCACACGGGACGAACACGCCGACCGCATCGCCGGTGAATCACGGGCTGAACTGCGGGGTGGCGCGGGTGATGCATACGCGGCGAGCATGGGTGTTTTCAGCCGCGTGGTCTTCTCCGAAGTGGGCGTCTTATTTGGTGGAGTCTTGGTCCTGGGCGTCGTCTTGTCCTGGTTGCTCGACGCAGGTAATCGTACCTGCGGAGTGTGGTCAGGTCCGGTAGGTCGCGTCGGTCTCGCAGAGCTCGACACCGGCGCGCGAGTCGTCGGTGGAGCTACGCGGGAGGGTGCGCGGGACGCGGGCGCGGGCGGGCAAGCGGTTGTTACGCGGCGCGCGGCGGTCGCGGTGTGTGTCGGTGCCTGTGTTGGCACCGCGCGGGAAGTAGACGGGTGTTGGGGCGCCGCGTGTTGACGCGGTGTCTTTGCCAGCGGCGCGGGCGCCGCTGGTGCTGGTGCAGCTGCCTGCACCCTCGGAGCATCATAGAGTGCCGGGTCAGGACCGGGTGGGCGATGGTACCGGATTTCCGGTTCCGTCGCCATCCGGTCCGTCCTCGGCATGCTCCTTGTGGGTTGAATGGGGGGGTCCGGGGGGTCCGGACTCCGTGGGGGGCTTCGCCCTCCCTTCTTGGGCATCTTGGATGCGTAGCCTCCGTCCGCGACCGCTTCGGTGTGACGTCACACCGGGCAGAAACGGTGGCGCTCGCGCGAGCGCCAACGGTCCGGGCGGAAAAATACGTGCAGTCGGAGCAAAACGTAACACACGACTGTCCGTGGCGGCCACGAGCAGTCCTCTCAATTTCCATACAGACCGTGGTTACTATTGTACTACTAATCTTTACCGTAACGTGAGCCATACGTTTTTAGCAGTTATTGAGTTACATTTTTACTTACAATTACGGCATGTTTATATGTTTTTACAAGTAATTAAAACTTAAATATTTCAAACAATGGTTGGTTCTTATACAGAATTACATGATCTTTCTATTTATATCAAATAATGTTAGGAAAACTACAGCAAAAGGAAAATATATCTAAATATGTTACAAAAGGCTTACAAATTGGATTGAACTTTGTACATAATATCAAAATTACACATATGTTATTGACGTATGGTCTTAAAATACAGTTTCATTGAATCCCTAGTACTTTAGTCCGTTTGTACAAACACTATTTATCTAAATATATTCATTAATCAAAAAGTTATAAAACGACAAAGTAAATTGTTGCGGACGCAAGCCTGAACTTAATTAATGTAACTGAAAACTTGTGCTAACACAGCTGAAACGTTATGTACAAAGTAACAAGGGCATGAAATCTAGCTATAATCACACTATAGCTAGGTACAAATCATCAGCCAATCACAGTTTGATGAGTCATAAACCATGAACCAATCACAGGTCATAAGCCATACATAACTACAACTAGCTATGACTTGTAAAAATGTTGGAAGAACAGAGCAGCCGCAGGGCGCACTACGCGCCACTTGTGCCCCGCTGAATACTACTTAATGTAATAAAACTCCTCAGGTAGATACTAGGTAATTATTTATTGTATAATGATATACCAATAATCAAACTAAACTGCTATCAATGGCGTACAAATAGATTAATCTTAATAACCTAGTTCGTCCAACCACTAGCGCGCGCTAACCAAGAATGACGTCTCGATTGCCCAATCACCCTACCATCGACAACCGTCCGCTCGGTGTTGCCACACAAACAATCGCTACGGAATATTTATATTCGTTTAGTCGATTTTAAATATATAAATCATTCAACCTAACACTCGTCCATCCTGACCTTATGGATGTCCTCATACACATAAGTTAGGACGAACCTAACACTCGGGCAATCAATCCGTCAGTCAAAAGAAAAAGGAAAAAAAAAAAAAAATTGAACACGCATCTAAACACTTCATCTTTAAACATAATTATCTATAAGTTTAAATAACAATAAAAACAGTAAAGAATAAGTAAAAAAAAAACAATAGTATAAATCTTAACAACTCATAACTATTTAAATATATATAACTATAAATACATCATATCTGAATACTTTATTTCATTACTCTATAACAAAACTAATCTTTAATTTCATTACCACTAATTAGCCAATCTAATGATCTCATAATTACTATCGAACTATTAGCACTGTCTCTTTACTAATGAACATTACAAAACTGGCGAACCAATCACATGGCCGCAAAACTGGCAAACCAATCACATGGTTGCTAAACTGGCAAACCAATCACATGGCTGCTAAACTGGCAAACCCAATGGTTGGCAACCGGCAAACCAATCACATGATTGCTAAACTGGCAAACCATGTGGTCGCTAGACCGGCAAACCAATCACTTGGTTGCTAAACTGGCAAACCAATCACATGGTTGCTAAACTGGCAAACCCAATGGTTGGCAACCGGAAAACCAATCACATGATTTGCTAAACTGGCAAACCATGTGGTCGCTAAACCGGCAAACCAATCACTTGGTTGCTAAACTGGCAAACCAATCACATGGTTGCTAAACTGGCAAACCATGTGGTCGCTAAAACGGCAAACCAATCACATGGTTGCTAAACTGGCAAACCATGTGGTCGCTAAACCGGCAAACCAATCACATGGTTGCTAAACTGGCAAACCCAATGGTTGGCAACCGGAAAACCAATCACATGATTTGCTAAACTGGCAAACCATGTGGTCGCTAAACCGGAAAACCAATCACTTGGTTGCTAAACTGGCAAACCAATCACATGGTTGCTAAACTGGCAAACCATTTGGTCGCTAAAACGGCAAACCAATCACATGGTTGCTAAACTGGCAAACCATGTGGTCGCTAAACCGGCAAACGAATCACATGGTTGCTAAACTGGCAAACCCAATGGTTGGCAACCGGAAAACCAATCACATGATTTGCTAAACTGGCAAACCATGTGGTCGCTAAACCGGCAAACCAATCACTTGGTTGCTAAACTGGCAAACCAATCACATGGTTGCTAAACTGGCAAACCAATCACATGGTTGCTAAACTGGCAAACCAATCACATGCAATCTAATTTACTGTACATACAATCTAATTATAAAACTATTAGGTCTATAAACAGACATTATAACATTAACTGAATTTTGTAAATGGAATCTCTACTTTCTGTATTAACTAATCACTGTAAATATCATGGTTTTCACTGTCTGAATCATTGACATTCAAATTTAAAGCAGCTACATGAACCCAGGGTTGCATACGGTCGACGGCGACGGTCGTTTTACGTTTGTGTCTACTACTACTCAGTCCTGGTATTGCTACAATTCTATATCTATCAGTACTAGACTGATATGACACGATATGGTCCTATATATTGTGGAAGAAACTTCTTGCTTTTCCCATCATTTTTAAAATTCGTATTTGTAATTTTAACCAACTCTCCCTTAGAATAGACACGGGCAGGATGTCTGCTTTTATCGTATTGTTCTTTCTGTTTTACTTGCTCTTCATCAATTCTATCTTTAACTTCCTCTCTTATTGTTGTTAGGTTACTATCTTCTCGCGTTTTTTGCCTAACTACGTTTAATCTCGGGTCTAATTCACTATTCATGCAACTACCAAACATAATTTCAGCAGCCGTCCTTCCCGTAGTCTTATTAACCGTATTATTAATTCCCCATTGAATTTTACCGACTTTGTCGTCCCAATCTTTTTCATTATGGTTAAGGTCAAGGAAGCAAGGATTGTGCGGTTATACCGTTCAACTTGTCCATTCGAGCGTGGACTAGCAACCGCATTTAATACGTGTTTTGTTCCTCTGTCCAAACAAAACCTTCTAAACGCGTGGGAAGTAAAGCAAGAGCCTCTGTCGCTAATGATTCTATCGGGGACTCTAAAGGTACAGAAAATTTCGTCTAGGACTTTTATTGCAACTAAAGATTTCGTATTCCTGACAGGCCTAATAAAAACGAATTTAGTAAACGCATCTACTAACACTAAAATATATGAATTGCCTCTTTTCGAACGCACAAAGGGTCCAAGATGGTCAGTGTGCACAGTGTGAAAAGGAACCTCGACCTTAGGAATAGGATGCAAATAGCCCTCTTTAGATGAAGTTTTTTTTGAGTAGGCACATTCAATGCATGCTTCAACGTACTTTTTAACAAACTTTGTCATTTTAGGAAACCAATATGCACTTTTTATTCGGTCGAGAGTCTTTTCTACACCAAAATGACCAATGTCGTCGTGGTTCATGCGACACAACTGCCATCTTGCACCCTTTGGCACCACCCAACGTATGTTTGCTTTGTCACCATCGATACATCTATAAAGTTTATTATCTTTTATTATGTAATTATCCCTAATTTGCTTAAGTCCTTCTACGTCCAGGTTTGCAGTTAAAATATCTCTGATTCGACCCAGTTCACTATCACCTAATTGTAATGTATGGAGCCAATCATCACCGGTAATGACCATAACTTTTGGATATTGATCAGTAACGTCTATGATTGTATCAACATTTTCTCCGTCATCTATAATCGGGTTGCGTGACAAAGCATCTACATGAGCCATTTTATTCCCTGGTCTGTATTCTATAGTGCATTGAAACTCTTGTATTAAGAGATACCAACGCGCGATTCGCGGTATTATATCACGTTTCGCAAACGTGGACCGCAGAGCACTGCAATCGGTTACTATTTTAAAATTTTGCCCCAATAAGTAGACTCTAAACTTCCGTAGGGAACATACTACAGCCAACGTCTCCAGTTCATATGCATGGAAATTTCTTTCCTCTGGAGAAGTTTGTCGGCTGTAGAATGCCACCGGCCTAAAACTATCACTACTGGTCAACCGTTGAAGCAAAATTCCACCAACGCCATATTTGCTGGCGTCAGTGTGCAATTCTGTTTCCCTACTCGGGTCATAAATTGCCAAAACTGGTCGGTCAATTAACTTTTCCTTGAGCATTTTAAATGAATTTTCTTGCTCATCTGTCCAAATCCAAGCAGTATCCTTTTTTAATAGTTTATTTAACGAGTGTGCAGTTTGTGCAAAGTTCATAATAAATTTGCGGAAATAGCCTACAAGCCCAAGAAACTGACGAACGGTATGAACATTAGTAGGACGAGGAAAATCATAAACACTGGACTTTCTTATCGCCTGGTCTAACACCTGACGCACTAATCTCATATCCTAAATAATCAATTTTGTCTTTTAAAAATTCGCACTTAGATAGGTTAAGGGTAAGATTGGCCTGCTTCAATAGTTGCAAAATGTGCTCTAGCCTCTCTAAACACTGTTCTACACTTTTTCCATAAATCAATACGTCATCTATATAAGCTGTAGCCTGGCTATACCTAGCTGACCCTAAGACTCTGTTCATCATGCGTTGGAACACCGCAGGCGCATTTGCCAATCCGAATGGCATTCGATTAAACTCGAATTGTCCGTCCGGAGTGACAAAAGACGTCAGCGGCTTCGACTGCTCCGATATTGGCACTTGATAGTAGCCAGAAAATAAGTCCAACGTGACGAAAAACGCCTGACCGGAAAGCCTAGCAATCTCATCCTCTATTACTGGCATCGGATAACGCTCCTTAACGGTCACGGAGTTTAACATCCTATAATCTATGCACATTCTCATGCGCCCATCTTTCTTACGCACGAGAATCACGGGGCTAGCATATTCGGAGGTAGATTCTCTTACAATCCCAGCTTCTAACATCTCACCTACCATTTCACGTACCTGATCGCGCTCTTTATGAGACAACCGGTATGGCCTGTATACAATTGGACGTTTGCTGTTTATTTCAATGTTCATTTGAGTAACGTTAGTACTTCCTAGTTCTTTTAAATTTGAAGCAAAACAATCTTTAAATTCATTAAGTAATTTTAGCAATTTAGATCTTTGCTCATCATTAACATGATCCCCTATACGGACTTTACTAATGTCAATATGGTCACAGGCAGTCATCGGCTCATTACTTGCATTGAAAACACGATTAACTACATGAACATTGGTAGCGCGACTTATAATTGCATCTTTGTACACTTTGCAATATTTTGATAAAGGCATAATATATATATTAACAAAACCATCTTTGGATGTATAGACACCACCGCAGATAACATATTGAAATGTTGGTTTTCCTATAACATTAGTATTTAATAAAATATGCCCGTTCAATCTTGGGTCAGTATAAGCTTTGATTACCGCAGGGCCATAGATTTCAATATTAGCTGCGGATATGACTTTTACTAAACGATCGTCTTCTATTTCAGTTTGATTAAAGGGTATTTCTTGACGAGTATCAATAAACTGTAACGTTTCTGCAGTTTTTAATACAAAAACGTGCGACTGTTCGGTGTAAGTTTGACCTACTAGCAGTGGTACATCTAAAAGCCCATCTTCAACTACTTGACAGACTGTGTTGGCACTAACGCCATCTATAACAAGCTCTATATTTACCTTTCCTAAAGAATAAACGACATTATTCCCAAATCCTTTTATTGGAGTACGCACGCTATCACACTCAAGCATCAGATTTATAGACTCTGATTTAGCCAAGAGACAAACCTCACTTCCAAAATCTACAAAAGCTTTTATCAAAACCCCATTGACCAAGACATCCTTATAAAATTTCGAATTTGGACTACAAAATTATATGCACATTGCCTTCTGTGTATTTGCTACCCTACTATCATTGTCATCTGGTTTTGTTGGACATTTGTCAACTTTATGACCTACCCTATGACACTGATTACATCGAACTAGCGGTTTGGGACACTTCCGGTATATATGGCCTCGCTCCTTACAGTTAAAACAGAATGCAAAGTTATCATTTGATACGTTATTTGTTTTATTGTTAGCTTTGTCGCTCAAACTGGTTGTAATAGATCCGGATCCTAATCTAACTTTGGTATTAGTATTAAAACGATCGAAAGAATTTGACATTTCCTTGTTGCTCATCAAAAATTTCAGCAATTCATCTGGTTGTGAGCATCTTAACGCAAGAGCACTTGATTTCATCGTTTTATCACTCAGACCATGAATAATGCAATCGACGGCACGTTTGCCAACTATATCGCAATGGTTCAATAATGCTAATTTTTCGTAATAGTAGACTTCAATAGGTTCATGATATTTACTTTTACGTCTGAGCATGTCTTCCAAGGACTGGCCATAATTCTGCTCAAACGGAAAAGCATGAGTCAACTTTTCTTGCCACTCAGCCCAAGAGAACAATATTGAATCAAGGCTTTCATACCACGTCTTGGCCAGTCCTTGTAGTTTCTGCATTGAGAAGTGAATGGTTGTCTTATCATCCCAACCATAAACGGTGGCACACTCGTTCACTTTTCTTAACCATACGTCTACACGTTGATTTTTTGATGATGGGTCAAAATCAGGCAAAATATTTTTATGATTTTTAACAATGTTATTAGAGTGATTGAGTGTGCCAGCCGCCGATGACTGATTCCTAATCGAATTCAAAATATTCATTACATCTTTTGAGGAAAATGTAGGACTACGATCTCTAACCTTTGTCCCATCTCGCGTCGCTGTAGCATTACGTTGCCTGCTTCGTTCCCGCCGCAACTCGTTCTCCAGGGACCGCAGTCGTTCCTGTGCCAGCTCACGTTCTCGTTCAAGTTCATCAGCTCGGCGGCTCGTACGACTAGGGGCGCCTGGACGACTGCGTCGCCTGGTCCAGCTTCGCTGTCGGCTGCGGCTGCGCTGAAGGCTCCGACTGTGCTGCGGGCTTCGACTGTGCTGCGGGCTTCGACTGCGCTGCGGGCTTCGACTGCGCTGCCGGCTCCGACTGCGCAGCTGGCTATGACCATGAGCATCTTCCTCAGAATGCAGCAGTCTTCCCTGCAGCGGCGACTTCAAACGCCGTTGCCTTTGATCCTCACGGTCTCGTTCCATGGCTGTAACTCGGAAACAAAAACAACTATGTATTTGCCTACTAACATTTTGCTGCGAGCAAATGATAATTAAATTGTAAATAATGGCGGGACTACACATTAAAGTACCTGGCACGTGCAAGGAACTGGTATGCAAACGTGCAAGTCACAGGCATGTGTATATCAGCACCTTAAATCTCAACAACGGTAAGTCTAATCGCAAAATAATGAAATTTTAGCCCCCATTGCACCCCCGTTACGTGCCTCGTACGTCATAATTATTACCTCAAAACCTGCCTTTAGAAGTAAATCATGTCACACAATCTTATATAATATTTATAATTATAATATCATATAAGTCTTACAATGTTACACGTAGTATTGTGAAAAGAAAAATATTAACGACGGTTATGATTTCAAATTACTGAAGCATACCTGCCAGATTCAAATTCCAACCGTCATGTCAGACAAAGAAAAATAATAATGGTGTCGGTACCGAACGATGAAATATCAAAGCAGTAATTGATTTAGCCAAGAATCTGCAATTGTCACCAGTTTCTTATTTAATATATTTTACTGTTACAATTTAGGTACCCAACAAAATAACCGATACAATTTTAAAATGAAATCTTAAGCACTCATGGACTATTAAAATAACGTGAGCCACTTACCACTTCTGATGTGTAATAAAACTCCTCAGGTAGATACTAGGTAATTATTTATTGTATAATGATATACCAATAATCAAACTAAACTGCTATCAATGGCGTACAAATAGATTAATCTTAATAACCTAGTTCGTCCAACCTCTAGCGCGCGCTAACCAAGAATGACGTCTCGATTGCCCAATCACCCTACCATCGACAACCGTCCGCTCGGTGTTGCCACACAAACAATCGCTACGGAATATTTATATTCGTTTAGTCGATTTTAAATATATAAATCATTCAACCTAACATTAAGCGGGTGAATAAGCGGCATTCGATCCCCCGTTCTGTCACTCGTCCCGAGCGAACGTGTCGCTTGCGATTGTCCGCTCGTGTCGTGTACAGTTCGCGATCTCTCGCCACGGTTCGCCGTAGTGCTCCCCGCAGGCGCCCCGCCGTCTGCAAACAGATAAGCACATTCGTTGTCTTTTTAAAGACAACGAACGCGCTTTTATCTCTTCTTAGGATTTTCGTCTAAAACGTAGTGGCCCTTCAGGTGAAATCCACAGTTTCGTGGTCCTCGGCAGATACCTAACGGTGACAACAAGTCGAGTGGGCGTTGACCCGATACGCCAGCTGCGCTCCTTCTGAGCAAGGCAAAAATTGGAAGGGGCTAGGACCAGACGGCCTTGGGGGATCTCCTAGTCGTCCCTAGCCTTAACCCCGTTTCGTCCCATTTAGCACTCACTAAGGGTTTTACCCATTGCACTAGTGACTTAGGGACCTGTTCGCACATTGAGATTGGCAACAGGATTCAAGCTTAGGGCTCGCCAGTAGGCACACAACCTCCCCGTCTACACCCGACGGGGAGGGTTTACACACTCCCGGGAACACCCACCCGGGATTACGTTTTAGTTTTAGTTTACGATAGTTAACGTTTTTGTTTACGTTTAGTACGCTCGTCGTCGTGTGCGTATTTTTAGTATTAGTCTTATGTAGGCCGCGCTTAACGCATCCTTTGAATCTTTCGCAACGGATTCTCGGTATAGTCGTCTAAAGATGACTGATGCCGAGTTCCTACACATTTTAAAGACCGTCCTCTTCAAGGACCCTTATATCATCAATAAATACGGGAACTTATTCCCCGATGCGGGATTACCCGACTCCCCGGAGTCGCCCCCGCCTGCTCCCCAATCAAGGCGTAGACGCCCCCCCCCCCCACTAGTGACGACGATGAGCTGCTTTCGGCGCGCAGTCATTCGACATCACCGCCCCGGTCCCGCGAACCATTGGGGTCCTCCCGTAGTCCGCTTAGGCGATATGCCAGCCCGGACTACAAGGACCGAACCCCCTCGCCCATGTTAACCTGGCAATACGCTCGATTGAGGTATTCCAAGAATTAGATTCGGATCACCGTCCTGTTATTTTACAACTGGGTTCCCGAGGTGGCCCCCCGGATCCCGGTACGCCCCCCCCGACTAAAACAATAACTGACTGGAGGAGATTAGAGGACCGCCTCAAATCTACCTCTTCTGTTCACCTAGACGCGATTCCCGATGATATCGTGTCGGTCGCGGACACGGTGAACGCGATCGACTCGCTCACCAATCATGTGCAGTCCGTAGTGAGTGAATGCTCACGGCAAGTTCCAATACCGGAGGACCGGCGCTGGAGGTTGCCGGACGATGTGAATGAATTGAGGTGCGAGAAGAACGCGGCCATCCGTGCCTATGACACTTTTCCCAATGAAGCCAATCGCGCCTACATGCGCTCCTTACAGCGTGCTGTAAAGAAACGCGTTAAAGAGGTGTGTGAGGATCGTTGGGACAAGGAGCTCAGCGAAATCCGTCCGAGTCACACTGCTTTTTGGGACCTTCAGCGCAAACTTAAAAGCGAAACCGTTGTTAATATGCCCCCCCTCAACCGACCCAATCAAAGGCCGGCCTTTGAGGACAGCGACAAAGCCGAGTGCCTGGCCGACAGTTTGGAGTCCCAATGCACCCCTAGCACACTCCCCGTTGATAAATCACACCTCGACAAAGTAAACTCTGAGGTGGAGCGTAGGTCTACCCTCCCCCCAGTAGAAGACCCCGATGACCCACTCCCACCGATCACCCCAGAAGAGGTTCTCTCTATAGTCAAGGACCTTAAACCTAAAAAAGCCCCAGGCATAGACGGTATTACCAATAAAGTAATCAAACGATTCCCCGCCGCTCTCATTGTCCTAATGACCGCCATTTTTAACGCGGCGTTTAGTAACAACATCTTTCCCCAGGCCTGGAAACAAGCCACGGTAATTGGGATTCCCAAACCGGGCAAGCCAAGATCCGAACCGAACAGTTATCGGCCGATTAGTCTACTAAATGTTTTCGGCAAAATCTACGAGAAACTTATTTATAAGCGACTTAAAGATTTTGTCGACTCTAAGAAACTCCTACCCGACGAGCAGTTTGGCTTTCGCACAAAGCACTGCTGTGTCAACCAGCTGCACCGACTTGTAGAACATATCAGTGCAGGCTTCGTGCGTGGTCTTATGACCGGAACGCTATTTTTCGACGTGGCAAAGGCCTTTGACAAAGTGTTGCACAACGGCTTATTATATAAGCTGTACTCCAAAAAAGTGCCAGACCGTCTCGTGCTCATCATACGAGACTTCTTGTCAAACCGATCCTTTCGCTATCGTATCGAGGGAGCTCTCTCCTCCCCTCACCCCATTCTTGCCGGCGTGCCGCAAGGCTCCGTGCTCTCCCCCCTCCTGTTCTCACTGTACACCAGCGACATCCCCAAGTGCGGCAAGGCTCGTCTAGCCCTCTTTGCCGACGACACGGCAGTCTACTACACCGGGTCCTCTCATAGCATCATTTCTCGTACTCTCCAGTCCGCGGCCAACACCCTCGGTGAATGGTTTCGGAGATGGAGAATCGAAGTTAATCCGGAAAAAAGTACAGCCGTTCTCTTTGACAAGAGACGTCTGACCCAATACCGCTCTCAAAATCATATACTGTCTCTATGTTTGGCAAAAAGATCCCTTGGCAACCGGAAGCCAAGTACCTGGGAGTAATCCTTGACCGTAGACTGACCTTCAGATCTCACATTCGCAGGGTACGAAATCGTGCCAAATTCGTCCTCGGACGTTTGCATCCCATGTTAAATGCGCGCAGTAAGCTAGCCACTAACCTCAAAATACGAATTTACACTTCTTGTGTCCGACCCATTTTCTCCTATGCTAGCGTTGTGTTCGCACACGTCAAGCCAGGAAGAATTCATCCCCTTCAAGCTATCCAAAATCGATTTATGCGGAAGGCCGTGGGCGCCCCCTGGTATCTCCGTAACGCCCAACTCCATGTTGACCTAAAACTGCCGACCGTCAGGCAGTACTTCAAGCGTGCTTCCAAACGCTATTTCGACACCGCCCCTAATCATCCTAACCCTTTGGTTGCGGCGGCCACCGATTATAAACCACTCTCCATTAGTAAAACTCGCAGACCTAGACACGTGCTCATCGAACCCGATGACGACATCACCCTCCTTCAGGAGTCAAATAAAAATACTAGCACCATCAGACGCCGTCGTCCTAAATTTCGTCCTCACCGGAGGGGACCGACGCGACACCCACACAGATGCCGAGAGTCCGACTCTCGAGAAACCCAACACGATGCAGCAGCGGCTGCTGGGGGGACCAGTGGCGGGGAATCCCCAGCTGCACCGTGAGCCGAGGTCGAGCTCCCCACCTGGGGACGCCCTCACGGTGTCGCAACCGGAGATAATCTCGTTACGCGAGACCGGTTATGCTCTCGCTCGCTCATATTCCTATTCTATTCCGCGTCATGAGCAGTTTTGATCGCCGATCAGTTAGGATTAGGTAGGTCCTAGCCCTCGCCGGCGAGGCTTGCCGCTTAGCGGTGATTCGCGAAACGCGTCTCCCCCCCCCCCCCCCCCCGTTATACCGAAAGTCCGCCGCTTTCGAGAAAACACTTTCCGATGCAGCAACGGCTGCCGGGGGACGTAGCGGCGGTGTCCCCCAGCAATGCCCTAAGCCGAGGTCCGAGCCCTTCCCTGGGGGACGCCCTTATGCGGCATTGCAACCGCGAAATTAGTATGTAAGTTAGTAGTTAGCAAATATTTCGGCGGATGGAGTCCCTAACGGGACTCTCCGCCCCCAAAGCCCGGTTAAGCAGAAAGAGCACTATAGTGCTTCCTGTGAGTAGCCAATTCGAAAAAAAAAAAAAAAAAAACGGCATTCGATGGACTGCTCGTGGCCGCCACTCAGTCGCACCTCTGCCTCAGTTCGCGATTGACGTACGCCCGGACCGACTAAAACGCCTTTCACTTTTGTGTTCACCGGACTGTCAACACGGTAAACCAGTGAGCGCGCGCACAAAAGAGGAAGCCCCGCTGCTGCCCGGTGTGGCTACACCGAAGCGGTCGCGGAGGCCACGCATCATCAGATGCCCAAGCACGGTGCCCGGGGCCCCCTAGGGGGCCCGGACGCCCCTCCCAGCTCAACCGAGGACATGCCGATTCTCAGTCGGGCGACGTCGGAACCGGGAATCCGTTTCCAGCGTGCGCCCGACCGAAACCCGGCACCACGCCCCGACGCCCGGTATGTATCGACCGCCGCGCCGGCAGCGCCCGCACCTGCTGTCCACGCGCCGGCTCTGCTGGCGATGCCGTCGCGCCAGCATGCGGTACCACTCCGCCCCACCATTTTCCGCCCGGTACCAACGCGGGCACCGGTGCCCGCCGCGTTTGCGCGCCGCGCACCGCCTGCGCGCCCGCCCGCGCCCGCTACCCGCGTACCCCCCCCCTCAGCTCCCGCGACGACTCGTGCGCCGATGTCAAGCTCGGCTAGACCGACGCGCCCAGCCGCGACCGATACTGCTCCGCAAGTGCGATCGCCTGCGTCGAGCAGACCAACCCCGACAGCAAGCACCTCTCAAATGAGGACACCCCCGGATCAAGCCCTGCGGATGATGCATAGAGCGGCAGCTGAAATAACGCATGCCGTGACCGCCTCACCTGCGCCCCCCCGCATCTCAGCTCAGGACTCACCGGCGATAAGATCAGCGTGTTCGTCCCGCACAGGATCAGACACGTCATTATCGTCGCTGGGGTCTGTTGGACGTGCTGGCGTATCAAAGGACACGCCGATACGTGCCGCAAGGGCACTCCTCGGGAACGAACCGCAAAGAACAGGATCGTTGCCTGAACTGCCACGCCATGATATGTCACCAACAAATACGCTGGGCTTTGGATTTGAATTTAATCTGGAGAAAAGAGCCCAGCGTAGACAGAGATCTCCAGAAGAAGAGGCCGCTGAAGAGGCAAAGCGGCCATGTATCGACCCCCCACTGCCGCAACGCGATCCACGCAGGCAGCGAACACCAGCATCAACAAATGCATCATTCGCAGAGGTGACGAAAAGTCCCACTACGCCAACCGCCGCAGCCCCTACGCAGCCCACTGTCGTGCCAAGTGGTAGCGCAACAGGAACACAGCAACAGCCAAACAAAACCAAGAAGCCACGCTACCCACCGCTTGTAGTTGAGAAGCTACCCAACTGGGCGCGACACTTCCGCGAACTCCGGGAGAAAATAGGACACCCACCTAATGCCCGCCCATACCAGAAGGGTGTAAGATTTACACCCGAATCTGAGGAAGAGTATCGAGTGGTACAGCGATACTTAACCGAGCTAGAGAGAAGCGACAACATTTCTTGGTTCGCTTACTCGCTTCCTGCGGAGCAGAATCTGAAGGTGGCCATTACGGGGCTGCCGGCGGACACGGACCCACAGGACATAGAGGAGGAGCTCCGCGCGCTCGGGTTTGAACCGGAGTACGTGCGGCATATTAATGCACGCCAGGGACGACCCGGCTGCGTTTTTCACGCCCAAATCCGAAAGTCGCCGGACGTGAAAAGGATTTTCGACACCACGGTACTAATGTACCAGGCCCCTCAGAAAGTATTGCGAAAAAAAGTTTTTATATATGGGAGACTGGCCAGTTATAATGTTTTTCGAAAATATGATTATTTATAAGTAAAAATAAGTAAGTTCCAATTTCAAAATTTCCCTCCACATTTTTTGCGAGTTAATTCAAAGTATTGTGTCTCACTGAAATATGGATCTGCGCCGGGAACATTTTAGAGCTATGATTTTATACGATTTCAAGTGTCGCCTGAAACCGGATGAATCGTACGATAGACTTCAAATGGCATTCATGGATGAAGGCCCTTCCAAGGCAACCGTGTATCGTTGGTATAACGAATTCAAGCGCGGTCGACCAACTTTGGGGGATGACGAAAGAAGCGGTCGCCTTTTGACGGCTGTTACCGAAGAAAACGTGCTAGCAGTGAAAAATTTAATCCAAGACAATAGGCGAATTACATATCAGGAGATTCAACACATATTGAAGATTGGATCGGGAAGCGTTCACGAGATTCTACACAGCCATCTTCGCGTGAGGAGGATAGTATCACGCTGGGTGCCGCACAACCTCACCGATGCTCAGAAGCAGGCCCGGGTGGAATGGTGCCGTGATATGCTTAACAAATTTGAAGCAGGCTCGTCTCGGCGTGTTTACGACATCGTTACAGGTGATGAGTCCTGGATTTATCAATACGACCCAGAAACCAAGCGCCAGTCGACTGTTTGGGTGTTTCAAAATGAGCCAACGCCTACCAAAGTGAAGCGATCTAGAAGCGGGGGTAAGATTTTGATCGCTAGCTTTTTTAATTTGACTGGCCACTTGGTATCAATTCCCTTACGGGATCAAAGAAGCATTAATGCCGAATGGTATACTACCAAATGTTTGCCAGAAGTTTTCTCTGTTATAAGCAACAAGCGACCAAACACAGGGCTCCGCGGGCTACTGCTCCACCACGACAATGCACCTGCGCACACCGCACTCAAAACGAGGGACTTCCTGGACAGCACGCCAGTCAAACTCCTGGGTCACCCTCCTTACAGCCCTGATCTAGCACCGTGTGACTTCTTTTTATTCCCAAAAATAAAAAATCTGCTCAAAGGGATACAATTTTCGTCGCCGGAAGATGCGCTGGCTGCGTTCGAGCAGGCTGTAAACGAGGTGTCTGCGGCGGACTGGAAAAAGTGTTTTGAAAACTGGTTTAGGCGCATGAATCTTTGTATAGAGGCTGGTGGAAAGTACTTTGAAAAGATTTGATAAAAATATATGTACGTATAGAACAATTTTTTTTAGTTTCGCAAAACTTTCTGAGTGTCCCACGTACATGCGTGGTGTCAAGATTGAGGCGTGGCGTGGGAAACGCGGACCCGCACAGTGCCACAGATGCCAGCTGTTCCGTCACAGCTCGCAGATGTGTCACCGCCCGCCCGCTTGCGTGCGCTGCGGTGGGGATCACACCGCCAAAAACTGCACGCGACCTCTTTCTGAGCCGCCAACCTGCGCTAACTGCGCGGGGCCCCATACAGCCAACAACTACAAGTGCCCTGTTTATCAGAAAGAGGCACAGAATAAGCGAGCGGGCACCGTCGCCATAACGACCGATAACCGACCTCGTATCGCACAGGTCCCCGAAAGGTCCACAGCTCAGCCCTGCATGGAGGAGACACCGAGCACGTCGCTTATGGCGACGGCCAACGATCCAACAGCGCGCGGAGCGACCACTGGAATGACCACCGGAGCACAGGGGCGGAGGAAGAAGAGACGTGGGGGTAAGAAAAAGAAGGCTCACCCCACAGCTTCTAACGAAGAGAAGCAGGCCACCCAGGCCGACCTTGCTCCCCCTCCCCCGCCGGAAATACCTAAAACTGGTACTCCCAGTATTGCTGCCAATACCGCTGTCGCCACCGTAAAAGGGGGCATCCCGAGGACAGCGGGCACACAGAAAACCGCAAAGAGCGCGCCCGGTAACACCGGACAAGCGCCGCCCCCAACGTCGAAACCGGAGCAACCAAACCTGCAAAAACACAGCGGTGGAGCAGCACCGGCGGGGCGAGGAATACCACCAACAGCAGAGGAGTACAGAAAGTACATCCTCGGGGCCGCCATCCGGGTCCTACAGGACGTACTGAACGCCCTGATGGCAGAACAGGACCCGGTCCCTGTTATTCTCAGCGGAATGGCCACCTTGTTTGCGACTACAAATGCCTAAGCCGCTGAGAATAATACATTGGAATGCCGGCGGCCTACGGAGCAAGGTCGCCCCCCTCCGCCACCTACTGCGAGAACAGGACATAGACGTGGCGCTCATAAGCGAGACGCTCCTGGGACCCGCCGACAAGATCAAAATCCCGGGATACCTCGTTTATAGGAGAGACGAGAAGTCGGCTCTAAACCAAACATACCGTGGTCTGGCGGTACTTGTAAAGCGGAGAGTCGTCCATCAAGAGGCCCCATTGCCGTCACTCAGAAGCTTCTACGCGCTGGGTGTACAAATCCATGTCGCCGGCGAAGACATGCGCCTATTCGCGGCCTACAAACCGCCTGCAGCCCCATTGGACCACGCTGAGTTGCGGGCGATACTAGAGTCGCCAAACGACACGATGATCGCCGGCGACCTAAACTGCAAGCACCCAGCGTGGAACTCAGCAAATACGAATACCGAGGGGAGACGACTCTTCGCGGATTCTGAGGCCCGGGGGTATTTTGTGGTCGGCCCTGAAGTGCCGACACACTATAGCTATGATAGCAGAAAAACCTCCGACGTGCTGGACATCGTAGTCCATAACGGACTACACTGCCAGATCACACAAGAGGTCATAGACGACGAGCTACGATCCGACCATCTGCCTGTGCTCGTCGTCTTAGATGGAATGCCGACTAGACTCGCACCTCCTGCGCCACGTCGTAAAACGGACTGGACTCTCTTCAAAGAAAAGCTGGAGACCACTACGCTGACTCGGCCTATCGTCACGACTGCCGACGTAGACGAGCTAGCTGTAGATATCACCGCTTGCATCCAGAGCGCCTACAAATCGGCGACAAAAATCATCACGCAACCAGAGGGGCGCTGGGCGCCCCTACCCACTCGTATAATGCGACTGATCGCCGAAAAGAGGCGCCTACGCAAGCGGTGGCAATACATAAGATGCCGGAATATGAAAACGCAGCTCAACGCGTTAGTACGCCGGTGTGTATTTATACACGCCGCACGGTCGCGGTAGGCCGCGCTACCATGGCGCCTTCGCCCGGTTCCCGGGGTCCCTCACAGGACGCGGGACCGAGCACAAAAGGCCCTTCTAAGGGCCAACAACCTCCACCTCCACCTGCGAAGCAGCAACAGCCACTTCACAGAGCACTCTCCAACCCGGAGATTCGCGCCACCGACACCAGGGGCTCGTCTGCATCGGCCGTTCGTCACGCGGCGAGTGACGCAGCGGCCCTGCAGCGTGCCCCTGGTGCCAGCACGGCGCCAAAGCAGCCACCACCCCCGCAGACAGCGGGCCGACGCGATCCGCGCCCTGGTGCTCGGATGAAGCCAACCACCACCGCTACGCCCGCGGACCCATCGTCAACATCATCGCGTCATGCAGCTACTTCTGCTGCATCAACCGCGACGACCCACACCACCTCTGCCCGCGCCCCGCCCCGCGCTGCTCCACCGACCCGCCCGTCGGTGTCGAGCGCGCCCGCGAGTGTCGCAAAAACAATAACGTCGCGTGTTTCGCCAATCCGACCGACTGTGCTCAAGTCGGTCGCGAACATCGCGTCGCCTGCCCCACCCCGCGGTTCAGCACCGGCATCACCGGCATCCCGAGCGATGTATTCGTCGCTTGTAGGCTCGGATACATCGTTCGGCTCAAGCGAATCCGTCGCGAGTGCGCGCAGTGCATTGGATATGGATTGCAGTGCCAAGGATTGCAGTGTTCACAAGGATTGCAGTGTCTATAAGGATTGCAGTGCATTGGAAATTCCCAGGACTGCGCTGAGGAAGACCCGGCCCAGCCCCCAAGGACAACAAAAAGCACCCTCGATGCCTGACCTGCAAAGTCAGGTCACTCCGGAAGCCCAGGTAGGTGCCATATCATTTGACCTGGAATTCGATTTTAATTTGCCCCACCTAGCGCAGCGGCGTCAGCGCAGTCCTGATGACGACGCCGTGGAGGAGGCAAAACGGCCGTGTGTACCCGCACCGCAGCCACAGCGACCCGTACGCTTGCGTGCTGACAGCGACACCACGGCCCAGGTACCAAATACCCCCACTACTTTTTCCCAAGCTGCGCAAACTCCGCGCAGCCCAAACACGGCGTCGTCAACAGCGAACACGGCAGCCCCCACGCGCACCTCACCTCAACCAGGAGGAGGTGCTGCGAAAGGGAAGCCGGCGAAAAAGCTCCGCTTCCCGCCGCTGATAGTCGAGTCGATGCCCCAGTGGGCGCGCCACTTTAAGGCGCTAAAAGATAAGCTGGGCCGGGCACCAAGTGCGCGCCCATTTGGAAAGGGGGTGAAATTCACCCCCCAACATGAGACCGAGTTCCGTCTGGTACAGAGTTACCTGACGGAGCTTGAAAAAGAGGAGAATATAAGTTGGTTCTCCTACTCGCTACCAGCGGACAAAAGTGTGAAGGTGGCCATCAGGGGGCTGCCAGTAGACACTGCGCCGGAGGAAATAGAAGAGGAGCTTCGCGCGCTGGGATTTGAGCCGGAATTTGTCCGCCACATTAAGGCGAGACAAGGGCGACCCGGCTGCATATTCCACGCCGCCCTCAAACGCACCTCAGACACTATACCGGGCATATTCCATGTCACTGAGATGATGTGTATGCCCGGCGTAAAAATCGAGGCCTGGCGTGGGAAAAAGGGCCCATCCCAGTGCCACAGATGCCAACAGTTTCGGCACTCGTCCGCTCAATGTCATCGCCCCCTCGCATGTGTGAAGTGTGGCGGGCCTCATTATGCTAGAGAGTGCACACGCCCAAAAGAAGAGCCTGCCACCTGCACAAACTGCGGGGGCCCTCACGCAGCTAACCACTCAAAATGCCCAGTGCTAATAAAAGAACTGAGGAACAAAAGAGCGGGCACCGTCGCCATCACCGGGGGGGACCCAGTCGTTGAGGATCCTACACTGGAACGCCGGCGGCCTCAGGGATAAGGTCGCCCTCCACCGCCCACTCCTGCAGGAACAGAACATCGACGTGGCGCTTATAAGCGAGACGAAACTGGGACCTGCAATCCCACTACGTTTCCCAGGATATCTCGTCTATAGGAAGGACGAGCAAACGGCCACACATTCATACCGCGGTCTGGCGGTCATAGTGAAGAGAAGAGTCGTCCACCAGGAGCTACCACTGCCTCAGCTCAACTAGAATGCTTGGAGGCTTCAATCTGTCGCCTAGGCATGACAGGGCACCAGCCCATCACCATAGTCTCGGCCTATAGATCCGCAAATAAACCCGCGAGTCTGCTCGAGGACGACCTCAAATCCTTACTCGATCTTAGTAACTCTGTAATTATAGCAGACGATCTAAACGCCAAACATCGCTCATGGAGCTGTGTCTCCAATAACACCGCTGGTATTCAATTAGAAGCACTTAGCGACAGACTTTCCTTTGACGTCATCGCCCCGATGCGTCCCACTCACTTTCCCGACACAGTAGGGCAACGGCCCGACATCCTAGATATAGCCCTCTTAAAGCGCGTAAACCTCGGTATTCGCTCTATCGAGGTAATTCAAGAATTAGACTCAGATCACCGACCTGTGATCATTCAACTGGGTCCCCGAGGTGGTCCCTCGGATCCCGGTACTCCACCCTTAACTAAAACGATAACCGATTGGAGGAGACTAGAGGACCGCCTCAAATCTACCTCATCCCCCCAACTAGATTCAATCCCTGACTCCATCGAGACAGTCGCGGATACGGTGGCCGCGATCACCTCGCTCACCAACCATGTGCAGTCCGTAGTGGGCGAATGCTCACGGCAGGTTCCGATGCTGGATGACCAGCGTTTGAAACTGCCGGACGATGTTAATGAGTTGAGGACCGAGAGGAACGCGGCCATCCGTGCCTATGACGCTTTTCCCAACGAAGCCAACCGTGCCCATATGCGCTCTTTGCAGAATACTGTAAAAAGACGTGTAGCTCAGGTACGGGAGGATCGCTGGGACAAGGAAGTCAGCGAAATCCAACCGTCTCATTTAGCCTTCTGGGCACTTCAACGCAAACTCAAATGCGAGACCACGGCAGCTATGCCCCCCCTAAATCGACCCAATCAAAGGCCGGCCTTTGATGATGACGAAAAAGCCGAATGCTTAGCCGACAGCTTGGAGTCCCAATGCACTCTCAGTACGCTTCCCGTAAGCCAAACCCACGTTGACAAGGTAAACTCAGAAGTAGAGCGTAGGTCAGCCCTCCCCCCCCCCAATAGATGACCCTGATGACCCGCTCCCACCGATCACCCCTGACGAAGTTCTCTCTATAGTCAAGGATCTTAAGCCCAAAAAAGCCCCCGGCGCAGACGGCATCACCAATAAGGTGTTGAAACGTTTCCCTGTCACCCTAATCGCTCTAATGACCGTCATCTTCAATGCGGCATTTAAAAACAACATCTTTCCCCAGGCTTGGAAACAAGCTACGGTAATCGGTATTTCCAAACCGGGCAAGCCAAAAGCCGAGCCGAGTAGTTACCGGCCGATTAGTCTCCTCAATGTCTTCGGTAAAATCTACGAGAAGCTTATTTATAAGCGACTCAAAGATTTCGCCGACTCAAATAAACTCCTTCCCGACGAGCAGTTTGGCTTTCGTACAAAGCACTGCTGCGTTAATCAACTGCACCGCATTGTAGAACACATCAGTGCAGGCTTCGTACGTGGTCAAATGACCGGTACTCTCTTTTTCGACGTGGCAAAGGCTTTCGATAAAGTGTGGCACAACGGCTTATTATATAAGCTGTATGCTGCTGTAGTGGTCCGGGTATTCCTACCGGCCCTGAGCACCCCACAGTGCGCACAATCCTCTGCTGGGTAGATCCCACCTGTCCAATCCTGCACGTATCCATCCCTGGCGGAGCATATCCTGGTTAAACCCGGGCCCTCCAAAAGGATTGATAGGGCTGTTAGGGGCGTCAAATGCCGAAGATGCCGACTACAAGAAGCCAAGCAGCTGAGGAGAGGACAGCAAGAGTACGAAGACCCCCCCGCGTCCCCGTCCGCACAAGCATCCGCGTCCGCGTCCGCACAAACCGCTACCACGTCGCGAACCGAACCCCCGCGTGCCCGCGTTACCCGCACAAATAGACCGCCGCCACCGCCGCCGCTGCGCCTGATACTAGAGAAGAGAGGAGATCGAGGGCGCCGTCCGTGCGCTCTCAGAGATCGACTGCCAGCGCTGTTGCCCGAATAAGATTAGCTGAATTCGAAGCCCAGGAACGTCTAGCCGAGATCCAGAGAAAAGAGCTGCAATTAGAAGCAGCACTTATCAAGAAAAGGCTAGCTTTGGACGTCGCCACTATACGGGAGGAGACTGACCGCGAGAGCGTCATCGCCCGTGAAACAATAGAAGTGGACAACCGAATCGCTGATTGGCTAAATAACACACAACCCAAAGGGGAAGAACGACCCCACATGACGCCATATGAAGACATGTCATCAGCGGTCCGCGTCTCGGCCCTGTGCGAACCACAGGGGGAACGTACCGAGCACGCACCGCAGAACGAACGACGACGTATCGAACATGACGACAACGGAGCCACATTGTGTTACCAGCGCGAGAACGAAGGGCAACGATCACACTACTCTTTTTATAGATATGCGCCACCGCCGCAAGAACAAAGAGGAGTCACGATCGACACTCCGCGGCGCAACCGATCACCTACGCCCAATCCGAGACGAGACAGATCACCTACGCCAGCACGGTCCCGAGAACGAGGAATAGATAGATTAGCCGAGGTCTTAGAACGAATGGCCTTGAAACGCCCGCCGCCTAGACAAGCGCAAGAACTGCCTGTCTTCAACGGCGCGCCGAACGAATGGCTACTATTCCAAGCAGCGATGCGAGATTCGACTAAAATGTATAGCTATACAAAAGCTGAGAACCTGGCACGTCTCCGAACATATGTACGAGGTGAAGCACGTGAAACAGTAGCAGCTTTATTGTGCACAGCTGCCGATCCCGCAATTATAATGCAGACACTTGAACAGTATTACGGCCGCACTGAGATCATTATTGATAAAACGCTGGACGACTTAAGAAAGTTACCGCGACCCGGAACAACAGCTAGCGAACTGAACGCGTTTGCGATACGGCTTCAGAACATAGTCAGTGTACTCACTTGTATAGATGAGAAGGGGTACCTACAGAATCCTATGTTGGCCCGGCAAGTTACAGAAAAATTAAGTCCGCATATTAGAGCGAGATGGTGCGACTACGCAGAAGAGTATGGAAGTCGCAGCGAACCTGAGATTGTTACGCTGTCTCGTTTTCTCATGAGAGAGGCTGACCGTGCCGTACGATTCGCGTACTCCGCTGCAGGAAGCTCAACAAAGGAGCCAGCATGTAATGCGCCAGCAGCTAAGACCAGTAGTTCGTCTAAACGCCAGGAAGGCAAGAAGCGAGGCGGTGCTGCGTACACTGCAACCGAAAATAAAAACGTAAAGATGTGTCTATGTTGCGGGGCCGAACATGAAACGGTGAAATGTAGGAAACTGGAAGCGATGACATTACCACAGAGGTGGGAATGGGCAAAAGAAGCACGCGTATGTTTTCGTTGCTTGAATAGCCGTCACCGCCGTGCCAGTTGTACCGCAAAGAAATGCGGTATAGATGAGTGTCGCCATCCTCATCATGTGTTGCTACACAGTGCACCGCAAGCCGCGCCAGGAGGCGAACAGAACGATCAAGAGATCACCGCCTCGGCTAACACCGTAATGTCAACTGGCGCGGTGTTATTAAAAATATGCCCTATCACGATAAGAGGGCCCGATGGACTGGAAGTTGAAACTCACGCCCTACTCGATGAGGGATCTACGATAACCTTGATCGATGAGGAAATCGCTAGATCAGTGAACGCGCAAGGAACGAAATGCGCGCTGCGTTTGCATGGATTAACTGCAACGCGGCAAGAACCCGAGAGTCAGAGCGTGTCATTGGAGATACGGGGAGCACGAACTAGCTTCCATTCAATACAGGCGCGAACCGTCAAGAGTCTCAACATTACCAGTCAAGCGATCGCAGCTGAGTGTTTGAACTATGAACACTTGAAACAGCTACCACGGAACGAGGTCTGCTATGGACAAGCAAGACCGCGCATACTAATAGGTGCAGACCATTGGCACTTAATAGTATCGCGAAAACTCCTGACCGGAGAATGGAACGAGCCGGCCGCATCACTAACTATGCTAGGATGGGTAGTGCACGGTACGGTGCCACGAACGATAGTGGCGAAGGAAGACCCGATAGATGGCGCTACAGTACTGCACATACGTGCGCCTCAGCATAGAGAACGATTTGATCATGATGATGAACTACATGAACTAATCACAGAACATTTTAAGATCGATGCGCTAGGAATATCATCCAAAAATAAACCTGTGAAGGAAGACGAGCGCGCAAAAGAAATATTCAATAGAACAGCGCGATTGGTCGACGGACGTTACGAAGTCGGCCTGCCATGGCGTACAGACGATACTCGCCTGCCGCCTAGTTATAATATGGCCCTAAGCAGATTGCGCTCGATGGAACGTAAAATGGATCGAAACACTGAATTTCGCAGAGCATACACGTCACAAGTTGACAACTTGTTGGCGAAGGGTTATGCAACTCGAGTCGAGGACACAGACGACAGCGCAATTGATTGGCTCCTCCCACATTTCGCTGTGACCAATCCGAACAAACCAGGAAAGGTGCGCCTTGTCTTCGACGCAGCCGCGAGTACAGGCGGGCGCTGTCTGAACGACGAACTGCTCGCCGGGCCCGATATGTTGAACACGCTTTACGGAATATTGTTCCGATTCAGAGAGAAGCCAATTGCTATAGCGGCAGACATACGCGAAATGTTCTTGCGAGTCAAAATACGACCAGAAGACAAAGCAGCGCAACGATTTTTGTGGCGTGGTGATGACCGAAAAAGCCCGCCTCAGAAATACGTGATGAATTCTATGATATTTGGCGCTAGGAGTTCTCCCTTCCTAGCTCACAGCGTTAGAAACAGAAACGCTGAGGAATGTCAAGACGCGCACCCGCGCGCCCTCTATGCAATAACTATGAACCATTACATGGATGATTGGGTCGACAGTTTTGAAACTGAAGAAAGCGCCGCCCTCACGATCAAAGAGGTGCAGCGCATTCATGAGCGAGCCGGCTTTGAACTCGCCGGGTGGAATTCGAATCGTCCACACTTACTCGCTCATATCCTAGAACAGGATAAGGCTAACGCCCCGAAAGAACTAGGTGCGAATGCACACCCATATGGCAAGACGCTGTATATATATGTATATGTATATAGTCTCGGCCTATAGGTCCTCAAACAAACCCGCGAGTCTGCTCGAGGACGACCTAAAATCCTTACTCGATCTTAGTAATTCTGTAATTATAGCAGGCGATCTAAACGCCAAACATCGCTCATGGAGCTGTGTCTCCAATAACACCGCTGGTATTCAATTAGAAGCACTTAGCGACAGACTTTCCTTTGACGTCATCGCCCCGATGCGTCCCACTCACTTTCCCGACACAGTAGGGCAACGGCCCGACATCCTAGATATAGCCCTCTTAAAGCGCGTAAACCTCGGTATTCGCTCTATCGAGGTAATTCAAGAATTAGACTCAGATCACCGACCTGTGATCATTCAACTGGGTCCCCGAGGTGGTCCCTCGGATCCCGGTACTCCACCCTTAACTAAAACAATAACCGATTGGAGGAGACTAGCGGACCGCCTCAAATCTACCTCATCCCCCCAACTAGATTCAATCCCTGACTCCATCGAGACAGTCGCGGATACGGTGGCCGCGATCACCTCGCTCACCAACCATGTACAGTCCGTAGTGGGCGAATGCTCACGGCAGGTTCCGATGCTGGATGACCAGCGTTTGAAACTGCCGGACGATGTCAATGAGTTGAGGACCGAGAGGAACGCGGCCATCCGTGCCTATGACGCTTTTCCCAACGAAGCCAACCGTGCCCATATGCGTTCTTTGCAGAATACTGTAAAAAGACGTGTAGCTCAGGTACGGGAGGATCGCTGGGACAAGGAAGTCAGCGAAATCCAACCGTCTCATTTAGCCTTCTGGGCACTTCAACGCAAACTCAAATGCGAGACCACGGCAGCTATGCCCCCCCTAAATCGACCCAATCAAAGGCCGGCCTTTGATGATGACGAAAAAGCCGAATGCTTAGCCGACAGCTTGGAGTCCCAATGCACTCTCAGTACGCTTCCCGTAAGCCAAACTCACCTTGACAAGGTAAACTCAGAAGTAGAGCGTAGGTCAGCCCTCCCCCCCCCCCCCAATAGATGACCCTGATGACCCGCTCCCACCGATCACCCCTGACGAAGTTCTCTCTATAGTCAAGGATCTTAAGCCCAAAAAAGCCCCCGGCGCAGACGGCATCACCAATAAGGTGTTGAAACGTTTCCCCGCCACCCTAATCGCTCTAATGACCGTCATCTTCAATACGGCTTTTAAAAACAACATCTTCCCCCAGGCTTGGAAACAAGCTACGGTAATCGGTATTTCCAAACCGGGCAAGCCAAAAGCCGAGCCGAGTAGTTACCGGCCGATTAGTCTCCTCAATGTCTTCGGTAAAATCTACGAGAAGCTTATTTATAAGCGACTCAAAGATTTCGCCGACTCAAATAAACTCCTTCCCGACGAGCAGTTTGGCTTTCGTACAAAGCACTGCTGCGTTAATCAACTGCACCGCATTGTAGAACACATCAGTGCAGGCTTCGTACGCGGTCAAATGACCGGTACTCTCTTTTTCGACGTGGCAAAGGCTTTCGATAAAGTGTGGCACAACGGCTTATTATATAAGCTGTACACTATGAATGTGCCACATCGTCTCGTGCTCATCATCCGAGACTACTTATCGAATCGTACCTTTCGCTATCGCATAGAGGGGGCTCTCTCCTCCCCCCCATCCCATTCACGCCGGTGTGCCACAAGGCTCCGTGCTCTCCCCCCTACTGTTCACGCTGTACACCAGCTGTACCGGACGGGCGGAACTCGATACCGTGTGTATGAGCCGCTGACGCCCTGTACCTATAGGTTGACTTCCCACGCCGAACTGAAGGATTATTTCGGGAACACCGGGAGAATTTTTCAGGAAATGAAAACACCGACTTGACTGTTCATGAAGAGCTTGAGGCCTCTGCTTACTCCATTTGATTTGAAGGCTTGACTATATGGTAGATTTGCTACTGTTAGCTATACATACTGCTATCTATTTACGGTTCGGTTTGTATGTATAGCCATAACTATAGAACTATTGGTAACTTGCTACGAATTCTATTGAAACTGTGTTTACTAACGCGGCACTAAACTTTACCGGCACGAGAGCCGCAGGCGCCTCAAGCCATTTACAACTTTATTATTGTTTTTTATTTAAAGCCAAAATTGGCCGTGTCAGGGGATTTTTATTACTTTCACCCTTAATAACTTTTTTGTTATTGGGGTTGGGACTATTTACTATACGGTATCCCCTGCACGACCATTTTGGCTTTAAATAAAAAACAATAATAAAAGTGTTTATTTGATGTAAACTAGGCTAGGTACACATATTCTACCAAACGGGTGAATTTTTCATACATTTTTTATCGGTTTGTTTACATTTTTCTTATCGAACCCAGACAAAATTTATTGAAGATAATGTTTTTCTATTGATAGTATACTATAGATATATGCATTGTCTAGCCGTAGGTGACAATACACATACCTACCTATTATTTTACTATGTTTAATTTCACAATTAAAACTTACAAATTTCATGACTCTAAAACATTGTTAAAACTATTAAATAACTTACAAATTTACATAATATTTGCAGTATATAGCGTTATTTACTATGTTCCTTCTATTTACGTTTCATTTACTATAAAAGGTTATGTATCTTAACTATTATAAAATTGTAAACGTCTGTTTGTTTGTTTGTTTGTTTGTTCCAGCATCACGCTAAAACTACTGGACCGATTTTGATGATTTTTTTTTTGTTTGAAAGCTGATGATCTGACTTAAAAACTGGTATGGGTTTTGAGAAAGAAAGAAAGAAAGAAAAAAGAAAAAAATTAATTCGTGGGTTGCGTACTCACCCGACAGATCGAAGCTTCTATGCATTTGCACGAGCGGATAGTAATGTACGATGGAGTGGAGTGGACAGGAGATGGGACTGGGGATGGGACTGGGGACGGACGGGACAGGGGACGGGACTGCGGACGGGACAGTGGACGGGACAGGGGACGGAACATGGGACGGGAAATGGGACGGGACATGGGACAGGACAGTGGGACGGCACATGGGACTGGACATAGGATGGGACATGGGACATGGGACGGGACGATAGTGATATAGTGAGATAGTGTGACAGTGGGACAGTGGGATAGTGGGACAGTGGGACAGTAGTTCAGTGGCAGTGGGACGGTGGGACGGTGGGACAGTGGGGCAGTGGGGTAGTGGGGCAGCGGGGCAGTGGGGAAGCGGGGCAGTGGGGCAGTGGGGTTGTTGGGCAGCGAGGCAGCGGGACAGTGGGGCAGCGGGGCAGCGGGGCGGGGAAGCGAGGCAGTGGGGCAGCGGGGCAGCGTGCCAGCGGGGCAGCGGGTCCGTGGGGTACCGGGGCAGCGGGGCTGTGTGATAGTGGGGCAGCGGGGCAGTGGGGCCGTGGGGCAGCGGGGCAGCGTGGCAGTGGGGTAGCGGGGCAGTAGGGGAGTGGGGCAGAGGGGCAGGCAGTGGGGCAGTGGGACAGTGGGGCAGCGGGAGAGTGGGGCAGTGGGGTAGCGGGGCAGCGGGGCAGCGGGGCAGCTGGGCAGCGGGGCATTGGTTTACCGGGGCAGTGGGGCAGTGGGATAGTGGGGCAGCGGGGCAGTGGGGCAGCGGGACAGTGGGGCAGCGGGGCAATGGGGAAGTGGTGTAGTCTGTGGGATAGTGGGGCAGCGGGGCAGTGGGGCAGTGGGTTACCGGGCAGCGGGGCAGTGGGGCAGTAGCACAGTGGGGCAGCGGGGCACCGGAGCAGTGGGGAAGCGGGGCAGTGGGGAAGTGGGGCAGGCTGTGGGGCAGTGGGGCAGTGGGGCGGCTGTGGGGCAGTGGGGCAGTGATGTAGCGGGGCGGCGGGGTAGTGGGATAGAGGGGAAGCGGGGCAGTGGGGTAGCGGGGCAGTTGGGCAGTGGGGTAGCGGGGCAGGGTGGGGCAGCGGGGCAGTCAGTGGGGCAGTGGGATAGTGGGACAGCGGGGCAGTGGGGAAGCGGGGCTGTGGGGCAGCGGGGCAACAGGGCAGTGGGGCAGCGGGTTAGCGGGGCATTGGGGCAGTGCTGTAGCGGGGCTGTGGGGCAGTGGGGTAGTTGGGCAGCGGGGCAGTGGGGAAGTCGGGAAGCGGGGCAGCGGGGCAGCAGGGCAGCGGGGCAATGGGGCAGCGGGCAGCGGGGCTGCGGGGCAGTGTGGCAGCGGGGCAATGGGGCAGTGAGGCAGCGGGGCAAAGGGGAAGCGGTGCAGTCTGTGGGATAGTGGGGCAGTGGGGCAGTGGGTTACAGGGGCATCGGGGCAGTGGGGTAGCGGGGCAGTTAGGCAGTGGGGTAGCGGGGCAGCGGGGCAGTGTGGGGTAGCGGGGCAGTGTGGGGCAGTGTGACAGGCAGTGTGGCAGTGGGATAGTGGGGCAGCGGGGCAGCAGGGCAGTAGGATAGTGGGGCAGCGGGGCAGTGGGTCAGCGGGGCAGCGGGGCAGTTGGGCAGTGGGGTAGCGGGGCAGCGGTGCAGTGTGGGGCAGCGGGGCAGGCAGTGGGGCATTGGGACATTGGGGCAGCGGGGCAGTGGGGCAGTGGGGTAGCGGGGCAGTGGGGCAGCGGGATAGCGGGTTAGTGGGGCAGTGGGGTAGCGGGGAAGTGGTTCAGTGGGGCAGTGGGTCAGAGGGGTAGTGGGGCAGCGGGGCAGTGGGGCAGTGGGGTAGCGGGGCAGCTGGGCAGCGGGGCAGTGGGTCAGCGGGGCAGCGGGGCAGCGGGGCAGTGGGGCAGTGGGGCAGCGGGGCAACGGGACAGCGGGAACGTGGGACAGTGGACTGGACTGGAATCGACTGGACTGGACTGGACTGACGTGGGTTAGCAGAATTTAACGCGAGCGGAGCCGCGGGTAAAAGCTAGTTTCTTATAAAAACTGTATTTTTAAATTTAATTTTCTATATAAAACGGTTATTTAACTGTGAAACTGCTAAAATGCTACATAAATGGGTAAATCTATATAGAACGAACATGAATAACGCTATACCTGAAAGATTACACTGATATTTACTTAAATAATAAAGATATAAGTTTTCATGAAGTGCATAGTTACGATTCTGTACTAGTAATTAAAAAATATACTGGAGGCAGCGCCCTCGCTCGAGACGCGCACTCCGCGCAACTTGTTCCCTGCCATTTGCATGGGTCAAATGCGTTCTACGAAAAACTATGAAATTCACTATTTTGACTATTAAGCACATAAAATATCATGAAAACTTACGTGTTTCAGCACTAACACTGAATTTAGGTTAATAAACACACTGAATCTACTGTATTACGGTACTAATCACTTAAATATTTCTGTATTATTGTCTCTAAATCGTCTTTTGACTTACGAAATTTTCACTCGCGATTTTACTGTCTTTCAGTAGAAAAAACGACACTGAAACAGGGTTGCCGCGCACATTTTTAGGGTTGTCGCGAACATTTCTCCCGCCGTGCAGCAGAGCGTCGACCCGTAGTGGAGCGTGCTGCAGATGACCCGGAGAGCGACATCACTTCGGCAGGGGCACCAGCTTCTTGACGGGGCGTTTGAGGACACCCGCTGCTGTGCGCAGCTCGACGGTCCTGACTCGTCCGTCGGCGCCTGGGTAGACAGCGGTGATTCTCCCTCGCGGCCATGTATTGCGAGGGAGCTGGCCGTCGGCGATGAGAACGGGGTCGCCGACTTCAAAGTTGAGCCCAGTGTCATGGGGCTCCCGCCGGTACTGCAGCTCGGGTAGGTACTCGCGCACCCAGCGACGCCAAAACATGTCGGCTAGGATTTGGGCGCGCCGCCAGTGCTTCTTGCTGTCGAGGTCGGACTCGCTGAACTCGCCGAGGGATGGTAGTCGTGCTGAGCCCCCGAATATAATGTGATTCGGGGTGATGGCTTCGTCGTCTTCTGCTTCTATGGAGACGTGCGTGAGGGGCCGACTGTTTACGGTGTATTCGGCCTCACACAGTAGGGTTGCGAGAACTTCTTCATGCGGATGCTTTTCGTGAAGGACCGTATAGAGAGTGGTCTTCACGCATCTGACGAGGCGCTCCCACGCGCCTCCCATGAAGGGCGCTGTGGGAGTGATGAAACGCCACACGATGCCGCGACGACTTGCTTCTTCTTTCACGGCTTCTCTCATCTCTCTGTCTGCGCCGTGCATGTTGGTACCGTTGTCGGAGTAGATTTCTGTGGGGCTACCTCGGCGCGCTGCGAACCTTCGCAGCGCCAAGATTGCGGAGTCAGCGCTGAGGCTAGCGGCGACCTCGAGATGGACCGCTCTGCTGGTGAGGCATGTGAACAGCGCCACATACCGTTTCTGGTGCTGTCTTCCGACGGTGACGGAGAGCGGCCCGAAATAATCTAGGCCCGTGTAGGTAAAGGGCCTCTGATGATGGGCTAGGCGCGCCTTCGGATGATCCCCTGTGGCTGGCTCTGGAGGCTGCGATTTTCGAATGCGACATTGCAGACATTGATGCACTATTTTCTTCGTCGTCGGCCGCAGGCGAAGAACCCAGTAGTGTTGGCGTACTTCGTTTATGACCAACTCTGTCCCGCTGTGATGCAAGTTTCTGTGCGTCCAGTCTATATAGAGCTGTGTGACGCGGTGATCGCCATCCAAGATTGGCGGTCTCTTTGTTTTCTCGGTAATTTCTTCTGTTGCAGCTATGCGACTGCGTAGAGTGATCACGCCGTTGTTTATTTCTACGGGCAGTGATCGTAGGCGGCTGTCATTGGCGACACCTTCCCCGCGCCGAAGCTCTTGGAGGTCGACGCCGAGGGAGTCTCCTTGTAGCGGTTTCACAAGGAGGTCTCGGCGCCGCGAATGTGTTCTGCGGGGAGAAGCACGAAGGCCCAGGAGTCGGCGGCGGGGCGAGATGCAGCCCTTTCCGACGTGGTCGTCTTCGTCTTCTTTTCGTGTGACGCCAATCTGGATCCTTCTCTGGATTCTGTATTGTTGTTCCTCTGTATGGAACCTGGGCCTTGGGTTTTCGGCGCAAGGCTGAAGACTGCCGAGCTTTTTCTGTAGCTCGTGGATGTCTTTCCGATTTTGAGAATCTGTTCGTATGTGGGACGAGTTCCAACACATTCTGTGCTCGCCGCGATACTGTGACTGTTGTGATCCGTTCTTCCCCTGGGGCCACGTTGACTACGGGCTTCACAGCGGGCAGTTTTTCTGTAACGGCTGTCATCCGTTCTTCCCCTGTGACCTCGTTGACAACGGGCTTCCCAGTGGGCAGTTTTTCTATAACGGAGCTATTCTGTTCTGTCTGTCTTGATTTCGGTTCGGGACCGCGGTCGAGCTTCTTTTCTGTAGACGCAAATCTTTGTGTTGCGTTCTCGTAGCTATCGGGCATGACGAAATCTTCTTTCTTCCAGAGAAGGGCCGTTTCTATATGTCTATCTTCTAACTGTTTTGTATTCTTCTCAAGAATATCTTCAGCTTGCTTCTCTGGATCTGTATTCGGGCGACGTGGGTTGATGACGAGAGACTCGAGTGCAAAGTACTCCTTCAATTGTTTTTCTATGTTCTCTTCGTCCGGTGACAGCTGATTGACGCAGTGTACGCTGTGGCCCAGTGTTCGTGAGTGTGCGCCGTGCAGCACCCATCCTAACGATGTCAGCGATGCGACCGGTTGATGACTGGGACCTTTTCTGATGACACTTGCGATGAGTAGATGCCAATTGTCTTGTCCAATCAGCACCTTCGGGACGCCTATGTTGTAGACGAGCTTCTGTTTGATGTCTTGGAGGTGCCTGCAGTCTCTTAGGTCATCTTCGCTGACCCTCTGTGGCGATAGATGCAGGCCTGGAACGGTGCGCGCGCATAAAGGCACTTGCTTGCCCTCAGCGCTTCTCATGGACAGGTTGACGCGTCTCGAACTGGGCATGTCGAGTGACGTATCCCCGATGGCTCGTATGGTGAAGGGATCTAGATGACCTTCTGCTCCGACTGCGTTAGCGACGTCTTCATCTATGAGCGAAATTGTTGACCCATCATCCAGCAGTGCGAAGGTGTTCGCTTCTCCCGCCGGTCCAATTATCTGCACAGGAACTATCTTTAAGTAAGCTTGAGGCTTCGCGTGTAGACTGGAACTTGCTACTGTTTCTTGGTTCTCAATCTTCGCCTCTTCTCTCGGCTTCCTTTCGTAGTGCAGGAGTTGGTGGTGAGTGGCGGGGCATCCTTCTATGCCACATTTCTTCGCCTTGCATGAGTGCCCGTACGGTCGTGTGCGCAGACATCGAAAGCACAATCCGTACTTCTTTGCGAGCTGCCATCTTCCATCTGAGTCAGCTGTGCGAAACTTCGTGCAGTCCGTCGCATAGTGTCCGACGCGCTCGCATATCCTGCACTTCGGGGCAGGGGCAGAAGCGCCGGCCGCAGCATGCTTCTCGGTAGCGGTGTGTGTCCTCTGGATGGCACGACGAGTCTGCTGACCTTCTTCTGTATGGATGTTCTCAGCTGGCGCGAAGGCACTGCAGTAGCGCGCTTGTTCTGTGACGAAGTTGCTGAAGTTGCTAAGGTCCGGCATCGAATTGTACTTTTCGGTGTACGTTCGATACCACTGTACGCGCAGGGAGTTCGGCAGCTTCTCCGTCAGCACGCGCAGCAGCTCTGCATTGATGAGGTAGTGCTCCTTCTTCAATGCTTGAAGTGTGACGACGCTGGTTCTAATCTTGCTCGCGAAGAAACAGATGTCCTTGGGAGCTTCACTGCAGCGCGGTAGGGTTCGCAGCTTGTCTGTTTCGGCTTGAGCGATGGAGTCCGGTCGTCCGAATTGAAGTTCCAATTCTCGCATGATGTCATCTGGTCTTGCGTGCCCGATGAGTTCCGAGCTCACTGTTTCCAGCGCTCTCCCCCTGAGGCATCTTCTAAGCCTCGCTGTATTTTCCACGTCGTTGAAGTATCTTCTTGTGGTGTCGTATATTGCACGAAACGACAACCACTCTGTATGCGCGCCGCCGAAGGTCGGTAGTGACATGATCACTTTTGAAACCGCTGGATGAGGCGACGTGTACGACGAGTCCAACGGCTTCCTTTCGGCGAGCGCAGCTATGGCGGAGGTGAGATCGGTGATGAACGGCTTCAGTGAATCACCTCCCTGTTGATGAGTTTCCTTCTTCTTAGGATCTTCATCTTGATGCTTGACATCCAAAATATTTTTCTGTTCCCCTTCCTTCCCCCCGGGTGGGGGTGCGGCCAAGTCGGTGTTTCTCCCGGTGTCGGCTTCTATAGGGTTGGGCTGTGGTTCCGGTCCTTCTTCCAACCATGAACGAACGTAGTCAGCTTTCGATTGTCCGTCTTCATCATAGTCGTCAGAGTCCGCTTCCTCTTCAGCCTTCTGTAACTGTATCTCTGCTAACTGTAGTTTGATTCTTAGAATCTCTTCACGTGCCTTCAACTGTTTTCTATTGGAGCGATTCGTAGTTACGGAGCGTCCGCCGCGTCCCTTTTTCTGTTTTTCCTGTTCTTCTATACTGTGGGGCGCAGCACGGTCGGTTGGACGCAACGTCTGATCCGAATTTGTTCCTTTTCTATCCTCCGATGTGTCCCGCCTCGAAATAGACGGTACTGTTCCCTCCGCGGGGTGCGGGGGGGGCGGCGGCGCATCGGCGCTGTGTGACGTTGACGTTGACGGTGACCGCGGCGGCTGTTCATGTCGCACGCCGGGTGTACTGGTAGCTGCTGCTTCAACGTCCAACGTCCAGGATTCGGGAGCTCTTCCTTTTGAACGCGTAATCGGCATCTTGATTTTTCAGCTGTAATTCTTCAGGTGATAATTCTTCAGGCACGTGATGAAATCCGGCTCGCGAAGGACCAGCGAATGTACCGGACGGGCGGAACTCGATACCGTGTGTATGAGCCGCTGACGCCCTGTACCTATAGGTTGACTTCCCACGCCGAACTGAAGGATTATTTCGGGAACACCGGGAGAATTTTTCAGGAAATGAAAACACCGACTTGACTGTTCATGAAGAGCTTGAGGCCTCTGCTTACTCCATTTGATTTGAAGGCTTGACTATATGGTAGATTTGCTACTGTTAGCTATACATACTGCTATCTATTTACGGTTCGTAATAATCATAAGTCACCTACATCTGTAATAATACCATATTCTAGTAAATAAATAATTTGAATTTGAATTTGAATTTGAATTTCGGTTTGTATGTATAGCCATAACTATAGAACTATTGGTAACTTGCTACGAATTCTATTGAAACTGTGTTTACTAACGCGGCACTAAACTTTACCGGCACGAGAGCCGCAGGCGCCTCAAGCCATTTACAACTTTATTATTGTTTTTTATTTAAAGCCAAAATTGGCCGTGTCAGGGGATTTTTATTACTTTCACCCTTAATAACTTTTTTGTTATTGGGGTTGGGACTATTTACTATACGGTATCCCCTGCACGACCATTTTGGCTTTAAATAAAAAACAATAATAAAAGTGTTTATTTGATGTAAACTAGGCTAGGTACACATATTCTACCAAACGGGTGAATTTTTCATACATTTTTTATCGGTTTGTTTACATTTTTCTTATCGAACCCAGACAAAATTTATTGAAGATAATGTTTTTCTATTGATAGTATACTATAGATATATGCATTGTCTAGCCGTAGGTGACAATACACATACCTACCTATTATTTTACTATGTTTAATTTCACAATTAAAACTTACAAATTTCATGACTCTAAAACATTGTTAAAACTATTAAATAACTTACAAATTTACATAATATTTGCAGTATATAGCGTTATTTACTATGTTCCTTCTATTTACGTTTCATTTACTATAAAAGGTTATGTATTTCTTATAAAAACTGTATTTTTAAATTGAATTTTCTATATAAAACGGTTATTTAACTGTGAAACTGCTAAAATGCTACATAAATGGGTAAATCTATATAGAACGAACATGAATAACGCTATACCTGAAAGATTACACTGATATTTACTTAAATAATAAAGATATAAGTTTTCATGAAGTGCATAGTTACGATTCTGTACTAGTAATAAAAAAATATACTGGAGGCAGCGCCCTCGCTCGAGACGCGCACTCCGCGCAACTTGTTCCCTGCCATTTGCATGGGTCAAATGCGTTCTACGAAAAACTATGAAATTCACTATTTTGACTATTAAGCACATAAAATATCATGAAAACTTACGTGTTTCAGCACTAACACTGAATTTAGGTTAATAAACACACTGAATCTACTGTATTACGGTACTAATCACTTAAATATTTCTGTATTATTGTCTCTAAATCGTCTTTTGACTTACGAAATTTTCACTCGCGATTTTACTGTCTTTCAGTAGAAAAAACGACACTGAAACAGGGTTGCCGCGCACATTTTTAGGGTTGTCGCGAACACCAGCGATATTCCAAAATGCGGTGCAGCCCGTATTGCCCTTTTCGCCGACGACACGGCAATCTATTACTCCGGCAGGAGCCATGTCGCTATTTCTCGTACCCTCCAATCCGCGGCCAACACCCTAGGTGACTGGTTCCGGAAATGGAGAATCGAAGTCAATCCCGAAAAAAGTGCAGCGGTCCTATTCGATAAGAAACCCCTGTCACAGTACCGCAAAGAATTGAACGTACCAGTTTCAATGTTCGGCAAACAGATCCCATGGCAAAGTAAAGCCAAATACCTTGGAGTGATCCTTGACCGTAGACTGACTTTCAGACCGCATATCCGCAAGGTGAAAAACCGTGCCGCCTTCGTCCTCGGACGTCTCCACCCCCTACTCAATGCGCACAGTAAGCTGCCCACTCCGCTCAAAGTAAGGATATACACCACCTGTATCCGCCCCATCCTCGCCTATGCTAGCGTTGTGTTCGCACACGTTAAGCCGGTGAGAATTCACATACTCCAAACCCTCCAAAACCGTTTCATGCGAAGGGCCGTAGGCGCCCCCTGGTACGTACGCAACGTCGACCTCCACCTAGACCTCAAACTGCCGACCATCAAGCAGTTTTTCAAGCGTGTCTCAAAACGCTATTTCGATTCCGCTCCCAAGCACCCCAATCCCTTGGTCGTGGCGGCCACCGTCTACCAGCCATCTGCTATTAGCAAAATCCGACGTCCCAGACACACACTCATTGAGCCCGATGACGCTATTACACTCCTCCAGGAGTCAGATAAAAGTACAAGCACACTCCGACGCCGTCGTCCAAAATATCGTCCCCGCCGGCGAGGACCGACGCGACACACACACAGAATCCGAGAGTCCGACTCTCGAGAAACAGAAACACATGCCGACGCAGCACCGGCTGCTGGGGGGACCGGTGGCGGGGTCCCCCTGCTGCACCCTGAGTCGAGGTCCGAGCTCCCCCCTGGGGACGCCCTCACGGTGTAAGCAACCGGAGATAATCTCGTCACGCGAGACCGGCCCTATGCTCTAGAGTAGTTCCTAGGAGCAGGCTATTGCGTAGCCACTGGTTAGGTTTTCTAGGTAGGTCTTAGCCTCGCCGGCGAGGCTTGCCGCTTCACGGCGTTTAGCACGTCACCCGATAGGGACCGAAAGTCCGCTACTTTCGAGGAAACCAATTCGATGCAGCAACGGCTGCTAGGGGGACATAGGAACGGCGGGGTCCCCCTGCAATGCCCCAGCGAGGTTCGAGCCCCCCCCTCGGGGGGCGCCCGCTTTCGCGCGGTATTATTAATACCGCGTATTTAGTTTATAAGTTAGGGAAAAAACTTTCGGCGAATGGAGTCCCACATGGGACTCTCCGCCAACTAAGCCCGGTTAAGCAGAAATGGGACTTCGGTCCCACCTGCGAGAGCCCATTCGAAAAAAAAAAAAAAAAACAAAAACCGCATTTGTGCATGGACTGTCGCGCGGTCCACAGTGAAAAAGGCAAGAAATAGGGTCCTCGAAATGAAAGCCGATGTGAAGGCTACGGAGTTTAATTAGAGAAGAATTGACGTTTACACATATTGACAGATTAAACTTATGCACAGATAAAATAATATTTTAATGTTTCCAACATACTCCCAACAACAATTAAGCTTCGATATTGAGTGGACTGTATGAGGCAAGTTTGGGTTCAAGGTGCTGTTTGCTGTTGACAGTTGCTAGATGCATGAAAACTCAAATTAACATAAACAGTGCTAATTATGTAAACATACAATCAAATAAATGGTCGTTACAAAAAAAATCTTTTTTTTATGTAGAAAAGTACCTACCTATACAATGTTAGTACCTGATAATTATTTTAAAGAATACATTTCAAATCTTATCTATTCATTTATTTTTAGGTATACATATATATTTATTTATTATTAGGTATACATGTTTATTTATTTATTTTTAAGTATACATATTTATTTATTTATATTTATTATGGTATGTATATTGTAGTACAGTAGGTAGGTAGGTTATATATTTTCATTTACTATTAATGTAAGTTATTGTAATGTAAGCTAAGTTGCTAATTACATAATATAATTCTTATAAGTAAGTGACATTTCATGCCATTATTTTTAGGAAACATATAACATAGCATAAATAGGTAAGTATCTATGTTGTAAATTTGTACATGACATGTTTAGCGCGTGTTAATTATAAGCTCTTGTTATTCACTGTAATAGCTTACCGTGTGCGAGAGAGGAATAAAAAGTCAGTCCGTTGATGCACAATGTAAAAGGGTTTATTGCACCAAACAGAGTATATATAGATCACAGATTGAAAGCACAGGATAAGAGACACAAGAAGAAAAATGTTTAAAGCGCTAAGAAAGAAGGAGAACATAGAAAATAGCGATATTTAAGATAGGCGAGTGCGCAAGCTAGGGACATGCGTTCCGCGTCGTAACAGGTAATCGACTGCCGGCCGAAGCCCGATGTTGAATGCTAAAAAGTGAAAGGCGCCCGCGCACCGTCCATTATGACGTAGCGATGACGACAATCCTGCCTAAATCACTACTAATAAGAAATATCGTACTTTGTATATAAAACAATATTTTTATCAATATTTATGTTTACAGTAAAATATATATTTAATTTATTATAAGACTTTGACAATATTATATGTATGAACTATAAGTATGTATTTATACAAAACAAACATTTATTTACTTATGGTATTTATTATTATACATAATAAAGATACAGACCTTAATATTAAGTTTACACAAGTAATGAATAATACAATATGCTGAGGCTACGCCACATCACCCCCCCCTTGAGACCGTCCTACGGGCGATAATAGTCTGGGAAACGAACTGTACGACCTGATCGCGTCTTCCTGACGTTAACTTCTTCAGGATCAGGCGTACTGGGAGTCTGTAGTGGTGGTGTAATATTTGATGGAGTGCATGATGTATGTTTGTTTGTGTGTGAGTGAGTGGTATGTGAGTTAGTGGTGTGTGGGTCATTCAGTAAGTAGGCTGGTTTGACACGGTCTACGGTTACTGTGACTGGTTTACCTTTAAATTTAATTGTCAACACCTTGTCACTCCTTTTAAGAACCTCGTGAGGGCCGGTGTAAACTGGTTTTAGAGAACCACGATTTACCTCCTCCCTAAGAAAGACGTGAGTTGCTGTCGCCAGGTCTTTGAAAATAAAAACGGGGCGATTTCCATGGCGTGAAGCTGGTGATGGCTGGATTTTTCTGGCGAATGTGCGGATTCGTGACAAATAATCTGTCATGTCAGTGAACTCATTCGCTTGAGGATGAAAGAACTCACCAGGTAATTTGAGCGGCTCGCCGTAAACAAGCTCGGCTGAAGAACTTTGTAGGTCCTCCTTGTATGCACTCCGTATACCTAGGAGGACTAATGGAAGAGACTCCACCCAGTTGTCGTTGCCGTGGCAAGTGATTGCGGATTTCAACTGCCTGTGGAACCTTTCCACTAGTCCGTTACACGCTGGATGATATGCCGTTGTGCTACTATGCTTGAAACCGACAAAATTTGACAAGCGCTTGAAGAGATCAGACTGAAATTGCATGCCACGATCGGTGACGATGTCAGAAGGACAACCAAAGCGGGCGATCCATCCATATAGTAAAGCCCTGGCCACAGTCTCAGCTGTTATGTCACGGAGTGGTATTACCTCAGGCCAACGAGTGAAACGGTCGACGGCAGTGAGGCAATACCTGTATCCATGAGACAGCGGAAGTGGACCGACTAGGTCTATATGGATGTGTGCGAACCTCGATCGTGGTAGCTTAAACGTGCCAAGGGGTGGTGAAGCATGTCGGGTGATCTTGGACTTCTGGCAAGCTAAACAGGCCTGCGTCCATGTCCTACAATCTTTTCTCACACCTGGCCAGACGTACCTTTCAGCCACGAGTCGGGTAGTTGCATTTGCTCCTGGATGACTCAGAGAATGCAGGCTCTCGAAAATTCGGCGGCGAAGGTCCTTTGGGACATATGGTCGCGTAGTGTTCTTTTTATCGTCACAGTACAGTTCAGCATCTGACCCAGGAATCTTGACCTTCTTTAGGCACAAGGACGTATTGCTATCCAGTAGTTGGCTTAACTCAGAGTCAGTGTTTTGCAGCTTTGCTAAGAGCTCTAAGCTGACTGGTTGAGCTACTTCCTCGATTCTGGACAGCGTATCAGCAACTACGTTATCCTTGCCAGATATGTGCCTAATATCGGTTGTGAATTGGGATATGAAGTCAAGATGTCTGAACTGTCTGGGCGAGCAATTCTCTTTGCGAGAGTGGAATGCGTAGCAAAGAGGTTTGTGGTCAGTGTAGACCACGAAATCTCTTGCTTCGACCATATGCCTAAAATGCTTGATGGCTTCGTATATGGCCAGTAGTTCTCGATCATAGGGTGAGTATTTTCGCTGTGAAGGGCTAAGCTTGCGCGAAAAGAAAGCAAGCGGCTGCCACGCCCCATCATCTCCTAGCTGCTGCAACGCTGCACCTATCGCCATGTCAGAAGCATCAGCCACTACGGCTAATTTTGACTGGCAGTTTGGGTGAGCTAGTAAGGTAGCCTGACATAGACCTTCCTTACAAGCATCAAAAGCATGTTGTTCTGCTTCAGCGAACGTAACAGGGTGAGAACCCTTTACGGAACCCTCGAGAAGTACGTTTAGGGGAGCTTGGTGTTGGGCTGCGTCAGGAATAAACCTCCTGTAAAAATTAAGCATACCCAGAAATCTCCTAAGTTCCCTAACGGTCTTCGGCACTGGGAAGTCCCGGATTGACTGGACCTTGGCAGGTAGGGGTGTGGTACCATCGGCTGAAATATGGTATCCCAAGAATTTTACCTCCGATGCTCCAAAAACACACTTGGAAGTATTGATGACCATACCATACTCTTTTAGTCTGGTGAAAATTTCCCTCAGGTGTGTTTTGTGCTGCTCCTCATTCTGTGAAAATATCAAAAAATCATCTAAATAGGCATAGCAGAAGTCCAAGTCACGTAACATCTCGTCCACAAAACGTTGAAAAGTCTGTCCGGCGTTTCGAAGTCCAAACGTCATGTATGGAAATTCGAAAAGCCCGAACGGTGTTGATATTGCAGTTTTGGGGATATCCTCTGGATTCACCGGCACCTGGTTGTAAGCTTTCACTAGGTCTATCGTAGAGAAGACCTTGCAGCCTGAGAGACTATGAGCGAAGTCATGAATATGGCGTATCGGATATTTATCCGGTATAGTCCTCGCGTTGAGCATTCTATAATCTCCGCAAGGACGCCAGCCGTTGTCTTTTTTGGGAGCGAGGTGCAGTGGAGAAGACCAAGGGGAGTCGGAAGGTCTGGCTATACCCATTTGCAGCATAGATGCAAACTCTTCCTTTGCGATCTTCATTTTGTCAGGGGCCAGCCTACGTGGTGTACATGATACTGGATGTCCTGGTGTAGTACGTATGTAGTGTACTGTGTTGTGTGTAGGTGCATGATGTGTACCGGTTGGGCGAGTGACTTCGGGGTATTCCCCTAGTATGTGGTGATACACAGACTCACCAGTAATCACCTTCACTGAAGAAATAATGTCCGAAGGATATGCAGGCAAAGCCCCGGCAGCAAGGCTAGTGCTACTGTCGATTAGACGTTGATTCCTGCAATCAACGACCAGGTTATAGTGACTTAAAAAATCTACACCTATTATCGCCTTTGTGACGTCTGCAATGATAAATCTCCAAACAAAGTCACGGCGCAACCCCAGGTTAAGTATTAAATTCATAAATCCATATGTGTTTATTTTTGATCCGTTAGCGGCGCATAAATCAAATTCCGTTTTAACCAACCGTTCACGAATTTTAGATACTGGAAACACACAAAGATCACTACCGGTATCTACTAAAAATTGTACTTTGGACCTTGCATCAGTGATAAATAGGCGACCGGTACTAGGGCAATCGTTGGTCGCCATTATCGACCGCCCGCCGCGTTTTCCGCAAAGTCGCATGGCTTTACGCATTTCCTTGCGTTCTTCCCAAATTTGGAATGATACCAGCATTGGGGGTACTTGCGGTAGTTGGACTGGGACCGCGTTGAGCTGGAACGAAGGCGTCGATGGCTGTCCGAATGGTCCTCACGTTGAGTTGAACGAGACCGCCTGACTTCAGCGGACAGTGCCCTCACCTCCGTTGTGAGCGCCGCGATCTGACGCTCCATGGCTTCCACGACGCCGCCGGGTTGTGCAGAGCTCGACGTAGCAGCAACTTGCACGTTCGGCATGACGACATCGTGCACTCTGTCTGCCAATTCCGCTAATTCTTCCAACGTAGCCTTTGGCTGTGACGCTATAATAGACTGCGTACTTTGTGGCAAACGGCTCGTCCAAATTGTCTTCAGGAAATCTTCTGGTACATCTGGGCCCGCCAAGTTCCGTAGGTGGCGAACAAACTGAGACGGCTTCCGGTCTCCGAGTTCTTCATGGACAAGCAGTTGTCTAACCTTTTTTTCACGGGAAGCCGACAGTCGTTTGACTAGTTCTGCCTTCAGCTTGTCATATTTGTTGCTCGCAGGTGGCGAAGTGATAATATCTTCCACCTCCGTGGCATATTGCGGCTCCAGCTGAGCGATAGTGTGGTAAAATTTCGTACTATCACTCGAAATATTTGCCAAGACGAACTGTCCTTCCAGCTGCGCGAACCACAACGCTGGCTTCTCAGGGTAAAAAGGTGGTACCCGTACGCCCACGCGGCATGATTCGCCAAATCCACGTGCGCCATCTTGTTTCGCTTCGTCCGGCATGGTTCTCGTGTACAGTTCGGGGTCACCACTTTAGCGCGTGTTAATTATAAGCTCTTGTTATTCACTGTAATAGCTTACCGTGTGCGAGAGAGGAATAAAAAGTCAGTCCGTTGATGCACAATGTTTATTGCACCAAACAGAGTATATATAGATCACAGATTGAAAGCACAGGATAAGAGACACAAGAAGAAAAATGTTTAAAGCGCTAAGAAAGAAGGAGAACATAGAAAATAGCGATATTTAAGATAGGCGAGTGCGCAAGCTAGGGACATGCGTTCCGCGTCGTAACAGGTAATCGACTGCCGGCCGAAGCCCGATGTTGAATGCTAAAAAGTGAAAGGCGCCCGCGCACCGTCCATTATGACGTAGCGATGACGACAATCCTGCCTAAATCACTACTAATAAGAAATATCGTACTTTGTATATAAAACAATATTTTTATCAATATTTATGTTTACAGTAAAATATATATTTAATTTATTATAAGACTTTGACAATATTATATGTATGAACTATAAGTATGTATTTATACAAAACAAACATTTATTTACTTATGGTATTTATTATTATACATAATAAAGATACAGACCTTAATATTAAGTTTACACAAGTAATGAATAATACAATATGCTGAGGCTACGCCACAACATGCACGACTTTGGACACAATTATCCAGTCTCTTGGCATCCTCTCAGGTAAGATTAACTTGCCTGAGAAGCATCTAGGCCTACGAGAAAAACTAAGAACACATTTACATTATGTGTTTAATCCAACGGCAATATACATATTTTTGTAATTGAAGTTTTGTGAGTTTTACCATTGGATTTTTTAACTTCCATGGCTCTAACCTTACCATCATCACCAGGAAAAACTTTGATAATTCTGGCCATTGGCCAGGTCATGGGGGGCGTATCTAACTCTTTTAGGATAACTAAATCCCCTACTTTAACATTAGGTATATTATCTTTCCATTTAGGACGGTTTTGTAACATGTTTAAATATTGCTTTGACCAATATTTCCAGAATTGCTGTTTAATTGCAGTGCATTTAGCCCAAAATTTTAGTCTATTATCTGGTAAATCAGTTAAATTTGGTTCTGGTATACAATTTAATGGTGCTCCAGTCAAAAAGTGACCAGGAGTTAGGAATGACAGATCGTCAGCATCTGAAGACATTAATGTAAGCGGCCTGGAATTTAAGACTCCCTCTATTTGGACGAGTATGGTATACAGCTGTTCGTAAGTAAGTACATGGCTACCTAGTACTCTTTTGAGGTGATATTTTACACTTTTGACAGCTGCCTCCCATAATCCTCCAAATACAGGTGAGTAGCTAGGTATAAAATGGAAGTTGACACCTAACTTAGAAGCCGTGTTTTGTACATTTGTTTGATGAGAATTTGAATTTACTAAGTTATACAATGCTATTAATTCGTTGTTCGCACCTTTATGAGTGGATTGATTGTCACACCAAACATCGGTAGGTATATTTCGCCTAGCTATAAACCTTTTAAACCCAGCCAAAAAAGTGTCTGTGGTGAGGTCAGAGACCAACTCCAGATGTATGGCTTTAGTTACAAAACATACATATACAGATATATAGGCCTTTGTTTTAAGTACACTTCTGACACGAGATTGTTTGACTAGTATAGGACCAGCAAAATCTATACCTACTTTTTGGAATGGACGACTAGCATTTATTCTGTCACTTGGTAATGATCCCATTAGTTGCTGAGCTGTAATAGCTTTGAAACGATAACATGTTAAACATTTGTGTATAATCTTTTTAATTGAACGCAAGCCATTTATTAACCAGTAGCGCTGATTTAAGCTGCTTAAAACAAGTTTTTGACTGGCATGCAGTAGTTTTAAGTGTTCATTTTTAATGATTAAATGAGTGATTGTAGACTCTTTAGGCAAAATTATTTGATGCTTTTGAGCATAAGGCAAATCAGAATGCTGCAGCCTCCCACCAACTCTAAGCAAACCGTTTTTATCTAAAAATGGGTTTAGCGATTTTAATTTGGAATTGACTGTCAGGCCTTTTTTCAGCGAGCTAATATCCTTTTTAAAATATTTATTTTGTTCGTGCTTTATAAACATAAGCAAAGCTTTATTAGATTCAGCATATGTGATGAATTTAAGTTTATTTTTTGTAGCATTTTTTTTAATATTAGTGCAAAAACGGAGAATGTAAGCAAGAATGCGTTGCATTTTGTTAATATCAGAATACTTATTGATAAATTTATCTAGAAATAACTCTTGAACACCCTGTGACACTGCACAAACCGTCCCGCTCAACGCAGAAGGCTTCATATCGGGTAATTCTATTGGTGCTTCAAAACTACAATCATTGAAATTATAATCAGAGCTAGACATTACCTGTGGCCCTGACCACCAAAGTTCATGTTTTTGTAGGTTACAAGGCTTGACTCCTCTACTCAAGCATTCGGCAGGATTTTGACATGTATTTATGTAGGACCAACTAAATTGTTTTGTGAAATCTATTATCATTTTTACTCTGTTTGCCACGTAGGCATTGAGCTTAATTGGATCGGACTTTAACCATGCTAAAGTTACTTGAGAATCTGTGAAGAGATGTACTTTATCAATATGTAATTTTTTGCTTAAAGTATTATAGACCCTTGTAGCTAATTTACACAAAAGCAGTGCTGCGTTTAGTTCTAAACGAGGCACTGATAATTTTTTGTTAGACTTTGGATTTATTCTTGATTTGGAGCAAATTAGTGACATGTTTACATTAGTATTTTGGTCAGTGGTTCTCAAGTAAATTGCACAACCATATGCTATGTTTGATGCATCTGAAAAACCAATCAATTGTGATTTTGGTTGGTCTATATTACAGAGACTCCTGCTTACCTGTATAGGGGTCATATTTATTAAATTCTGATAAAAAGAATGGCAATCTTTTTCAAATCAGGCTGGGGCTCTTGGTCCCAGTCAGTATTTGACAGCCAGAGGTTCTGCATAATTAGTTTAGCTTGAACAAAAATCGGTCCAATTAAACCTAAAGGGTCATAAAATTTACTAATGAAGCTTAATATTTCCCTCTTTGTTGTTACAGATTGCTTGGGTGGAGAAGTAAACTTAAATGAATCTGAGTTTATATCAAAACTCAGCCCTAAAGTTTTAATTTCATTGTGAATTATTCGTTCTCCGAAGTGCTGCTGATCCTCTGGTACATCTATCAAAATATTGTGATCATTGGCTGACCATTTATGTAGACTAAAGCTGCCTCTTGCTAATAAACCAATAAGTTGTTTTTTGACCTGTATTACTGTGTCCAAATTATTGTTAGTATATAAAATATCATCAACATAAATGGAATTTAAAATAACAGGTGAAGCTAGCGGATATTCTTTTTGAAATCTGTGTGCCAGTTCATTAAGACATCTTGTGGCTAAAAAGGATGAAGCTTTTAGTCCATATGTTACAGTATTTAACTGCAGACATTTAATTTCTTGATCAGGGCTATCTCTCCAAAGAATATTTTGTAATGATCTTTGTTCCTTGGAGATTAAAATATTTCTAAACATGCGCCTGATATCACACACAAAAAAATATTTGTATAATCTAAACAATGTTAAAATGTCAAATAATTCTGGTTGAACTACTGGGCCGTTCAACATAACATCATTTAATGAAATTTTATTTGAAGTTTTCATGGATCCGTCAAACACTGTCCGTAATTTTGTACTTACAGCGTTCTCCCGTATGACGGGATGATGGGCCATTATATAAACTGCATCTCGTGACAAATCATAACTACTAATATCAACATAGCTTGCATGGCCAAGATCTATGTATTCTTGTATAAATTTTTGATACTCATGGAATAAAGCTTTATCCTTTTTGAATCTTTTTTCAAGATTTAAAAATCGTTTTAGAGCGAATGCTAAAGAATTGCCTAATGTGCTACTCACATCAGGGATTTTTAAAGGCATAGAGACTTCAAATTTATTGTCCACAAGCTTGACTGTGTCTTTAAAATATTGTTCACAGTATTGTTGTTCTGAAGTAAGTTGCTCAGTGTATATTTCTGGTACAGCCTCTGATAGCCAAAACTTGGATAATGTACTGTTTATGTCAGTTTTACATTGCTGACAGAATAGAGAAACAGCAGCATCTCGGAGAGGTTGAGTCGGAACATTGCCTACAACTATATAGCCGAACTGCGTATGAACGAGACGGAGTTGTGCAGGATCACTGGGCTCACTTATTTGTTCAGGCTGGGGTAACAGCGTCTGAAAGAAGATGTCAGATGAGAGTAAAATGTCTATGTTACTTGTAACATTGAAGGTGTCATCAGCTAACTTTATATTTTTTGGTAAAGAAATATCTGTAAGATTGAATTTTGTTTGTGGCAAACTAGTAGTAATTTTTTCTACTACAAGGAAATTAGTATTAACTTTGTATGGATACACACAAGAAAACAATTCTAATTGAACGGACTGCTTTATAGGTTTTTCTGTGTTAGCTATGCCAATTATACGTGTTGAGTTTGATGACAGCTTTTTGCCAATTTTTGCTGCTAAGTTTGACGTAATAAAGGAAGATTGACTGGCAGAATCCAAGAGCGCTCTTGCAATGATCTCACATCCATTTTTGGTAACAATTTTAACTTTTACGGTAGGTAATAATACCTGACTACTGCTGTTAACGCCTGAAATCAAGGCAGTTGCTTTTACCAAATCACCATTTATTTCATTCTCTTTATGCAGTAATGTATTGTGCATTTGTTTGCAATGTGTACATTTAAAATGATATTTGCATTTGCCAGCATGGTTATTTAAACAAATTTTGCACAATTTCTTGTTTTTTACAAATGAAATTCTGTCATCAATTGAAGCTAACATGAATTTTGGACAATTAAATAACTTATGTTCTTGCTTACCACAGAAAGTGCAGTCTCGCTTTATGGCAACTGTGTGTACTGCAGCAGAAGTCGCTTTTAATTGCTCCTTTTTGTAATCCTTACCAGACTCTGTGGAGTTTTCTAATGCGAGTGCTCGCCCTTCAAGATATTTAATAAAATCTGAAAACATATACTCTTTGGTAGGATCACGATCTAAACAATATGCACGGTTAGTTGATTGATCTAACTTGCGAGACAAAATGCATACAAGCATGCTGTCCCAGTGTTCAACGGGCTGCTCGAGGTTTTTGAGAGCTGCAACGTTCTGCTTTGCACTTGAAATAAGATTTCTTAAAGCAATTACATTTGGTTTTGTAATACTGGGCATGTCTATTATTTGTGTTATATGATCAAATATTATTTTATGCCTGTTGTTGTATCTATCACTTAGCATAGATAAAGCTTGTGAATAACTGGAACCTACGACGGGAAGATGTTTTATCATATCATAGGCTTCATCCTTCAAAAAAGAACGTAAATAAACAAGCTTTTGTATAGGATCATAACTAGAATTTTTGTCTACTAAACACAAAAAAAGATCAATAAATGGCTTGTAATCAAGATATTTGCCTGAAAATATTGGTATTTCAATCTTTGGAAGTTTTAAATTAGCTGAGGAAGAATTATTATCGTTTTTACCTGGACTCATTGACATTCTTGTTGTTCTCAACATGTCAATACATTCAAAATACAAATTTTCGGTACACGTCGGATTCTCATTGTCGGCTAATTGTGAATTTATTTCGTTGTATTCATTGAATGTAATTTGCAACCTTTCTTCTTTTGTTAGTAACATTTGAGAAGATGATTGGTTAAGAAATTCCTTTGTAAGAGTATTTCTTAATCTAGTGATCGCACCTTTTAGGTAGGTTCTTTTATTTGACAACATTTTTATGGCATTGTCGTCCATCCTTGAACACAAACTTATAGTAAAACAATAGTACAATAACCACTACGTTAAATAACAAACTTTTTCGTGCCAAACCAATTTGTTTTACACGCACTGTACTTAATTAATACTGTAATTATCGTGGATTGTTTACTTAATTCAAAATATTCTATGAAAAATAAAATGACGCAGTAACTTTTGAAGTTTTGAATGCCGAATGCCGAACGAAGTACAAAAGTACAAACCGAATGTCTGACAAATCATGAAGAAAGAAAGTTTTCCAGATATTACGTTGAATACTTATCGAATATTTTGAATTGAATTGAATTGAATAATCGAAAGTTAGCTTCTTGCTTGCACGCGTTTACTTTTTGCTTCACTAGAAAGAGAAGGATGACTGACAGATGCGCCCAATGTTGTACGAATTTACGCTGGAACGCGATCGTTAGTTCACCGTTTCCGCTGTAGCTGTCGCTCACTTTGGTAGCACTGGGTGACGCCACGACAGTCGAAGGAGTAAACACGCTGTTGCTTGCTGTAACGCGTTGATTTTGTCCCGCTCTCCAGAAGTGACGTTGCATACTACGGACCTCGCCCGCCGTGGACAAGCACGATGAAGGACGAGTAAAGGTCACGTACGCAGATATGCAACTTGGTTTTGGCTTCGGAATCGTCGGATTTTTCACCGAAATGGCAGGAAAACACCGTAAAACGATCACTGACACTTTTATTAACACCTTACTACCGACTTGTAACGAAGGACCATGAAAAAGGCAAGAATTAGGGTCCTCGAAATGAAAGCCGATGTGAAGGCTACGGAGTTTAATTAGAGAAGAATTGACGTTTACACATATTGACAGATTAAACTTATGCACAGATAAAATAATATTTTAATGTTTCCAACACACAGTACGCACGCGTTTTCTGTTATCGTCGTCGCCTACACCGTTCGGACCGTCCTTCGCCGACCCGTTGCCACCGGTGTGTATTTATACACGCCGCACGGTCGCGGTAGGCCGCGCTACCATGGCGCCTTCGCCCGGTTCCCGGGGTCCCTCACAGGACACGGGACCGAGCCCAAAAGGCCATTCTAAGGGCCAACAACCCCCACCTCCACCAGTGAAGCAGCAACAGCTCCACAGAGCTATCTCCAACCCGGAGATCCGCGCCACTGGCTCAAGAAGTTCGTCTGCATCAGCCGCCCGTCACGCGGCGAGTGACGCAGCGGCTCCGCAACGCACCCTTGACGCCAGCACGGCGCCAAAGCAGCCACCAGCCTCGCAGACAGCAGGCCGCCTACGTGACCCGCGCCCCGGTGCACGAAGCAAGATTACCACCGCTACACCTACGGACCCAATACCTTCCACCTCGCGTCACGCAGCCGTTTCCGCTGCCATGACCTCGACCCATACCATCTCTGCCCGCGCCCCGCCCCGCGCTGCTCCACCGACCCGCCCGTCGGTGTTGAGCGTGCCCGCGAGTGTCGCTAAAACAGTACCATCGTGTGTTTCGCCAATCCGGCCGTTTGTGCTCAAGTCGGTCGCGAACATCGCGTCGCCTGCCCCACCCCGCGGTTCCGCACCGGCCGGCATCTCCGGCGTCCCGAGCGATGTATTTTTTTTTATTTTTTTTTTATTTTTTTTTTTATTCTTCAGGACAACAAACAATTCGCCATTCGTATTCGTCGCTCATAGGCTCGGATGCATCGTTCGGGTCGAACGAATCCGTCGCGAGTGTGTGCAGTGCCCCAAACTCGGATTGCAGTGTCTATAAGGATTGCAGTGTTCAAAAGGATTGCAGTGCTTTGGATATTCCCAGGACTGCGCTGAGGAAGACCCGGCCCAGCCCTCAAGAACACAAGAAAGCGCCATCGATGCCGGACCTGCAAATGCAGGTCACGCCAGAGGCCCAGGTAGGTGAAATTTGTTTCGACCTGGATTTCGATTTTAACCTGCCCCGCCTAGCGCAGCGACGTCAGCGCAGTCCTGACGACGACGCCGTGGAGGAGGCAAAACGGCCGTGTGTCGCCGCACCTCAGCCGCAGCGGCCCGTACGCCCGCGTGCTGATAGCGACACCACGGCACAAACTGCTAAAAACCCACTATCTTTTTCCCAAGCCGCGAAATTGCCGCGTACCCCCAAAAACTCGGCGTCGTCAACAGCGAACACGGCAGCCCCCACGCGCACCTCACCGCAACCAGGAGGTGCTGCGAAAGGGAAGCCGGTGAAGAAGCTCCGCTTCCCACCGCTGATAGTCGAGTCAATGCCACAATGGGCGCGCCACTTTAAGGCGCTAAAAGATAAGCTGGGCCGGGCACCGAGTGCGCGCCCATTCGGAAAGGGGGTGAAATTCACCCCCCAACATGAGACCGAGTTCCGACTGGTACAGAGCTACCTGACGGAACTTGAAAAGGAGGAGAACATAAGTTGGTTCTCCTACTCACTACCAGCGGACAAAAGTGTAAAAGTGGCCATCAGGGGGCTGCCAGTAGACACTGAACCGGAGGAAATAGAAGAGGAGCTTCGCGCGCTCGGATATGAGCCGGAATTCGTCCGCCACATTAAGGCGAGACTAGGAAGACCCGGCTGCATATTCCACGCCGCCCTCAAACGCACCCCAGACACCATACCGGGCATATACCACGTCAATGAGATATTGTGCATGCCCGGTGTGAAAATCGAGGCCTGGCGTGGGAAAAAGGGCCCAGCGCAGTGCGACCGATGTCAAAAATTTCGGCACTCGTCCGCTCAGTGCCATCGCCCCCTCGCATGTGTGAAATGTGGCGGGCCTCACTACGCAAAAGAGTGCACACGCCCCCAAGAAGAGCCTGCCACCTGCACGAACTGCGGGGGCCCACATGCAGCCAACCACTCAAGATGCCCAGTGTGGGCAAAAGAGATGCGCAACAAGAGAGCGGGCACCGTCGCCATCACCGGGGGGGACTCACGCCGGCCTCATACAGAGACCACCGAGAGGCTTAACCCCACCCCGAAAGGGGAGCTTCCATCAACTACCCTGATGTAAGATGCGGCGGCAAATGGGCCCCAGGTGCGCGAAGCAGCCACCACCTCTTCCGGGCGGAGGAAGAAGCGTGGCGGCAAGAAACGCAACAAACGGGATCCTAAAATAAACACAAACACCGCCGGTAATCGTACTGAAAACGATACCGGCGATAAAATGCGCATACAGAGACCACCGAGAGGCTTAACCCCACCCCGAAAGGGGAGCTTCCATCACCTACCCTGATGTAAGATGCGGCGGCAAATGGGCCCCAGGTGCGCGAAGCAGCCACCACCTCTTCCGGGCGGAGGAAGAAGCGTGGCGGCAAGAAACGCAACAAACGGGATCCTAAAATAAACACAAACACCGCCGGTAATCGTACTGAAAACGATACCGGCGATAAAATGAATGAAGAATAAAATGAAGTGTCCGGGCCCGAGATGCCTACAAGATACCCAACCATTGCTCAACACACACCGGAAGTCCTGGACATTGTCGTCCACCGCGGCCTGACCTGCCAGATCGCGCAAGAGACGCTGGATGACGAGTTACTGTCTGATCATCAGCCAGTACTCGTCACCCTCACAGGACACACCATCCGTTATGCTCGTCCCGCGCCACGTCGCCGCACGGACTGGACAGGCTTTGCGGCGAAAATGGAGACCACCACGCCCACTCGGCCTATTACCGATGCCGCTGACGTCGATGAGCTGGCGAACGAGCTCACCGTCAGCATGCAATGTGCCCTCCAAGCGGCAACCGACTCAACTCCAGCACCACAGGGGCGTTACTCGACGCTCCCCGCACACCTCACGCGCATGATTGCCGCAAAGAGGGAGCTGCGCAGACGGTGGCAAATCATTAGAGACTCGACGCTGAAGACCCAGCTCAACCGACTCACGGAAAAGGTAAAGGCCGAATTACAGGACCATACCACCGAGAGCTGGGAGAACTATATAGAAGCCGACTGCGACTGGACGTCGGTTCACCGTGTGTGCCGACGCCTCAAGAACACCCCAGTTCCGGTGAGACCGCTGCTCAACAGCGACGGGGCGTTAAGATACACTGCAGCAGACCGGGCAGAGATCTTCGCCTCTCACCTGGAGCGTCAATTCACGCCGAACCCAACAAACGACGAAGAACACGTCGCAGCAGTCGAGAAACACCTTGGAGAGTACTTCAACACGCCGATAGCCCCCGAGGAAGACCCAATTTTCATCTCCCCGGGCCAAGTGCGACGCGCGATTCTCCGCACTAAGCCAAAGAAGGCCCCCGGTGTGAATGAGATCACAAACGCCGCGCTGCGCCACTTGCCACCACGATCAGTGGCTGCACTAGCGCGGCTTTACATAGGAATTCTCCGCACCGGGACTTTTCCACAGACATGGAAGGTGGGGAGAGTCGTGATGATCCCAAAGCCCGGGAAAAATCCCAGGAAGCCGGAGGGCTATCGGCCGATCACCCTCCTACCGACCACCTCCAAGGTGTTCGAAATGCTTCTGCTGCGACACATGACGCCGCACGTGACACCAAGACCGGAACAATTCGGGTTCCGCGCTGAACACAGCACGACGCTCCAGCTGTCGAGGGTACTGCACCTTCTGACAGCGGCCATACCGGTCTGCTCTACAAACTGTCACTATCGTCGACGCCCCGCCGCATCGTGCGGGTGGTCTCTCATTTCTTACAGGACCGGACCATTAAGGTTGCGGTGGAGGACCAGCTCTCCGGCGCTCGCCCCATCGCGGCCGGGGTGCCGCAGGGGAGCTGCATCTCGCCTGTGTTATACTCCGTCTATACCGACGACATTCCCGCCACGCACACTTCGACACTCGCGCTGTATGCTGATGACGCCGCGTATATTATGACGTCATTAAACGCCGACCACGCGGCGATCAAAATGCAGCGCGCCCTGGACGACATTCCCGACTGGCTCAGCAAGTGGAGACTGTCGGTAAACGTGGGTAAGACACAGGCGATGATTGTTACGGCAAGGAGCCGTTCTTACCCACCCAACCTTAAATTCCAGGACGCCGACATCGAGTGGACCCTCACGGCTAAGTACCTGGGGTTCACGCTCGACAGCCGGCTCACAATGGGCCAACACGTCCGCAATGTTGTCGCGCGGGTGCGATCCACCCGCCACCTGCTTCGCCCCGTGCTCTCGTCGCGCCTCCCGCTGCGAGTCAAGCTGGGGGTGTACAAGACGTATATCCGCCCCCAGCTCACCTACGCCGCGCCAGCATGGCTCGCCCTCACGTGCGAGACACACCGTAAAAAGCTCCGGGCGCAGCACTATCTAGTGCTGCGCCGAATCACTAATGCTCCTCGCTACGTGAGGAATTCTGTGCTCCACAGGGACCTGCGCGTCGAGAGCATAGACAACTTCGCTGTGAAAATGGCGGAGAGGATGTTCGCGCGTGCCGACGTATCCGCCTGGTAGGTCCTAGCCCTCGCCGGCGAGGCTTGCCGCTTAACGGTGATTCGCGAAACGCGTCTCCCCCCCCCCCCCGTTATACCGAAAGTCCGCCTCTTTCGAGAAAACACTTTCCGATGCAGCAACGGCTGCCGGGGGACGTAGCGGCGGTGTCCCCCAGCAATGCCCTAAGCCGAGGTCCGAGCCCTTCCCTGGGGGACGCCCTTATGCGGCATTGCAACCGCGAAATTAGTATGTAAGTTAGTAGTTAGCAAATATTTCGGCGGATGGAGTCCCTAACGGGACTCTCCGCCCCCAAAGCCCGGTTAAGCAGAAAGAGCACTATAGTGCTTCCTGTGAGTAGCCAATTCGAAAAAAAAAAAAAAAAAAAACGGCATTCGATGGACTGCTCGTGGCCGCCACTCAGTCGCACCTCTGCCTCAGTTCGCGATTGACGTACGCCCGGACCGACTAAAACGCCTTTCACTTTTGTGTTCACCGGACTGTCAACACGGTAAACCAGTGAGCGCGCGCACAAAAGAGGAAGCCCCGCTGCTGCCCGGTGTGGCTACACCGAAGCGGTCGCGGAGGCCACGCATCATCAGATGCCCAAGCACGGTGCCCGGGGCCCCCTAGGGGGCCCGGACGCCCCTCCCAGCTCAACCGAGGACATGCCGATTCTCAGTCGGGCGACGTCGGAACCGGGAATCCGTTTCCAGCGTGCGCCCGACCGAAACCCGGCACCACGCCCCGACGCCCGGTATGTATCGACCGCCGCGCCGGCAGCGCCCGCACCTGCTGTCCACGCGCCGGCTCTGCTGGCGATGCCGTCGCGCCAGCATGCGGTACCACTCCGCCCCACCATTTTCCGCCCGGTACCAACGCGGGCACCGGTGCCCGCCGCGTTTGCGCGCCGCGCACCGCCTGCGCGCCCGCCCGCGCCCGCTACCCGCGTACCCCCCCCCTCAGCTCCCGCGACGACTCGTGCGCCGATGTCAAGCTCGGCTAGACCGACGCGCCCAGCCGCGACCGATACTGCTCCGCAAGTGCGATCGCCTGCGTCGAGCAGACCAACCCCGACAGCAAGCACCTCTCAAATGAGGACACCCCCGGATCAAGCCCTGCGGATGATGCATAGAGCGGCAGCTGAAATAACGCATGCCGTGACCGCCTCACCTGCGCCCCCCCGCATCTCAGCCCAGGACTCACCGGCGATAAGATCAGCGTGTTCGTCCCGCGCAGGATCAGACACGTCATTATCGTAGTTTTCCTAACATTATTTGATGTAAATAGAAAGATCATGTAATTCTGTATAAGAACCAACTATTGTTTGAAATATTTAAGTTTTAATTAGTTGTAAAAACATATAAACATGCCGTAATTGTAAATAAAAATGTAACTCAGAAACGGCTAAAAACGTATGGCTCACGTTACGGTAAAGTTTAGTAGTACAATAGTAACCACGATCTGTATGGAAATTGTCACTTCAAGGTCCCTAGTACTAATAAATAAATAACAAGAAATCGGGTTTTAATTCAAGATCCCAACAGAAGTTGGTCCTTCGTTAGCCGGATCAAGAACTGAAGCCTGAAGCTGAAGAAAACTCGACGCGCTACGGAGAAATTCTACAGTTTGAAGTCACGTCTGAAGATTGCGTCGGTCGGGCGCACTACGCAACATTTGTGCCCCACCAAAATACTACCTAAGGTCCGGCGTTCTATGAAGATAGAATCGTCCATTCACGCTCTGACACTCGCCCCGAGAGGTCGTGCTGCTCCTGCTCCGTCCTCTCGTGACGAATTAAGTGCTCGAATATTTTTCGCTACGGCTCACCGTAGCGTCCTCCGCAGTCGCCCCGCCGACTGCAGCCCGATAAGCACATTCGCTGTCTTTTTCAAGACAGCGGGCGCGCTTTTGTCTCTTTAGACAGAGTTTCGTCAAAAACGTAGTGTCCCTTCAGGAAAAAACCCACTTATTTACTGTGGTTCTCGGTGGATACCTAACGGTGACAACAAACCGAGGGGCGTTGACCCGACACGCCAGCTGCGCTCCTTAAGGGCAAAGCAAAATTGGAAGAAGCTAGGGCCAGAAGGCCTTGGGGGATCTCCTAGTCTTCCCTAGCTTACCCCCGTTTCGTCCTATCTAGCATTCTCTAGGGGTTTACACCCATTGCACACTAGAGACTTAGGGACCTGGTTGCACATTAAGACTGGCAATCAGGAGTGCAAGCTTAGGGCTCACCAGTAGGCACACAACCTCCCCGTCTATACCCGACGGGGAGGGTTTGAACACACTCCCGGGAACACCCACCCGAGGAGAAAAACCCCCATGTTAGTACGCCACTAACTTGCTCCCCTTCTCATTGTTGCTAGGCTTGGCTTAGTCATCATCTATATGATGGTGTCTGATGCCGAGTTCCTCAGCATCTTAAAAAACGTCCTCTTCAAGGACCCCGTCTTTATCGCCAATCATGGCGACTTGTTTGGCAACGCTTTTGCCGCCAAGCAACAAACACCACCTAATGTCCCCGACTCTCTAAAGTCGCCCGATTCCCCCCCACCCATAAGGATAAATTCCTTAAAAAGGGCTAGGCGCCTCGCCCTCGAAGCCCGCGCCCTCGAAGCCCGCGCCCTCGAATCCCGCGCCCTCGAATCCCGCGCCCTCGAATCCCGCGCCCGCGCCCGTCCCGACAGCGATGAGGAGAGACCGAGGTCTCCATGCGGTCCATCTAGGCGTTCAGCCAGCCTGGACCTCAAGGAACGTACCCCCTCACCTCTCCCCACCCCAGCCCCCACTCAAAACCCCGAGATCTCCCCGATCCCTTCAGACCAAGAGATGTCTTCGGACAGTGAGGTCAACTCCGACGAGGCCGATGCCTTTACCACAGTAGTGGGTAAAGGTAAAAAACGCGGCCGAAAAACAAATAAGGCCGAGGCTCTCGCCCCAAAATCATTAAAGCTTTCCGAGGCAAACACTGCCCCGGCCCCTACCCCCCGTCCCGCCTCTCACTCCTCCTCGCAGGACAACAGGCCCTCCTCCCCTCATGTCCATACCTCGTCTTCCCAGACGAAGGTACCCATCCCGCCTCCCTTATTCATCCAGGATAAGGCTTACTGGACGAGAATTTCTGACTGGTGCAACCAGTCCAAGATAAATTTCACCAGTGCCCGCCCCACACAGCAGGGCATTAAAGTAATTGTCCCCACCCCCACCGATTACCGCAACCTTACCAGGCTGCTACGCGAACGTAAGGTGTCCTTCCACACCTACGCCCTCCCGGAGGACCGACTCCTCAGAGTCGTAATCCGAGGAGTCCCTACGGAAGTCAAATGCGAAGAAGTATTTGACGACCTCAAAAACCAAGGCATCCCTATTAAAGAGACCCACCGAATGTTCCGTGGCAAACACGGAGACCCCTTTAACATGGTCCTCGCCATCTGCCACCCCAGCGAAAACGCTAAGGCAATATATAATATAAAGACCGTATGCCACCTATCAGGCATTACGATCGAGCGCCCCCACAAATCAAACCAGCCTGGACAATGTCACCGTTGCCAGTTGTATGGTCACTCCCAGCGTAACTGTTACGCTAAGCCCAGGTGCGTAAAGTGCCTAGGCGATCATGGGACAAGCGAGTGCGAGCGTCCCAAGGAGAGGGACCAGTGCACTGAGCCCCCTAGCTGTGTCCTTTGCGGCCAAGCCGGGCACCCAGCGAATTATCGCGGATGCCCCAAAGCCCCCAAAATGCGCAACGCCAAATCGGCTAAACGCGCTTCCGACCGCATTGCGAGGGAAGCCCCCTCCTACGCAGCCCCCTTCCAATATCAACCACCAAACCCTAGAGGCCCACTCGGGCCCTCCCCAAATTTCCGCGGCCCACTCGGGCCCAACCCCTGGTTTAAGGGTAACCAAAAACCCCAATACCCACCTCTTCCGCCCTCTCGTCTCGCGCCCCCGGCCTCAGAGCCCCCCGCGCTGATGAACATACCCATCCCCGCACCTTCTCTCAGGCCCAAAACTGCACCAGCAGCTAAAGCCCCCCCCCCCATGAGAACCCCCCCTCCGGTAAACTACCCCGGCCTTCTGCCGAGAGAATACCTCGAACCCCAGTCAGGGGAATCCCGCATCGACGCCTACTCTAGACTTTGGGCCTTTACCCAAGGCATCCATGAGCAGCGCCTTCAGGTACTTACCAAGTACCAAGACATCTATAGAATACTTAATTCCAATTATAATGTATAATACGGCCCCACCCAAAAGATTCAAACCCCGTTCCCTAAATTTAGGCTTTTTCAATGCCCGAGGCATTAGTGGTCAACGCGATGACATAGCTGTCTTCTTGCGTGAGCACCAACTTGACATATTACTCGTTCAAGAGTCTTTTCTCAAGCCCCACTGTCGTAATCCCAACATAGCCAATTATAGGCTGATTAGAAACGACAGAACGTACACCGCACTAGGCGGAACGCTAATCTATTACCGCAATTCTTTATATTGCATCCCCATTGATCCCCCAGAGCTAGCATGCCTGGAGGCTTCAATCTGTCGCCTAGGCATGACAGGGCACCAGCCCATCACCATAGTCTCGGCCTATAGGTCCTCAAACAAACCCGCGAGTCTGCTCGAGGACGACCTAAAATCCTTACTCGATCTTAGTAATTCTGTAATTATAGCAGGCGATCTAAACGCCAAACATTGCTCATGGAGCTGTGTCTCCAATAACACCGCTGGTGTTCAATTAGAAGCACTTAGCGACAGACTTTCCTTCGACGTCATCGCCCCGATGCGTCCCACTCACTTTCCCGACACAGTAGGGCAACGGCCCGACATCCTAGATATAGCCCTCTTAAAGCGCGTAAACCTCGGTATTCGCTCTATCGAGGTAATTCAAGAATTAGACTCAGATCACCGACCTGTGATCATTCAACTGGGTCCCCGAGGTGGTCCCTCGGATCCCGGTACTCCACCCTTAACTAAAACAATAACCGATTGGAGGAGACTAGAGGACCGCCTCAAATCTACCTCATCCCCCCAACTAGATTCAATCCCTGACTCCATCGAGACAGTCGCGGATACGGTGGCCGCGATCACCTCGCTCACCAACCATGTGCAGTCTGTAGTGGGCGAATGCTCACGGCAGGTTCCGATGCAGGATGACCAGCGTCTGAAACTGCCGGACGATGTAAATGAGTTGAGGACCGAGAGGAACGCGGCCATCCGTGCCTATGACGCTTTTCCCAACGAAGCCAACCGTGCCCATATGCGCTCTTTGCAGAATACTGTAAAAAGACGTGTAGCTCAGGTACGGGAGGATCGCTGGGACAAGGAAGTCAGCGAAATCCAACCGTCTCATTTAGCCTTCTGGGCACTTCAACGCAAACTCAAATGCGAGACCACGGCAGCTATGCCCCCCCTAAATCGACCCAATCAAAGGCCGGCCTTTGACGATGACGAAAAAGCCGAATGCTTAGCCGACAGCTTGGAGTCTCAATGCACTCTCAGTACGCTTCCCGTAAGCCAAACCCACCTTGACAAGGTTAATTCAGAAGTAGAGCGTAGGTCAGCCCTCCCCCCCCCCCCAATAGATGACCCTGATGACCCGCTCCCACCGATCACCCCTGACGAAGTTCTCTCTATAGTCAAGGATCTTAAGCCCAAAAAAGCCCCCGGCGCAGACGGCATCACCAATAAGGTGTTGAAACGTTTCCCTGCCACCCTAATCGCTCTAATGACCGTCATCTTCAATGCGGCATTTAAAAACAACATCTTTCCCCAGGCTTGGAAACAGGCTACGGTAATCGGTATTTCAAAACCGGGCAAACCAAAAGCCGAGCCGAGTAGTTACCGGCCGATTAGTCTCCTCAATGTCTTCGGTAAAATCTACGAGAAGCTTATTTATAAGCGACTCAAAGATTTCGCCGACTCAAATAAACTCCTTCCCGACGAGCAGTTTGGCTTTCGTACAAAGCACTGCTGCGTTAATCAACTGCACCGCATTGTAGAACACATCAGTGCAGGCTTCGTACGCGGTCAAATGACCGGTACTCTCTTTTTCGACGTAGCAAAGGCTTTCGATAAAGTGTGGCACAACGGCTTATTATATAAGCTGTACACTATGAATGTGCCACATCGTCTCGTGCTCATCATCCGAGACTACTTATCGAATCGTACCTTTCGCTATCGCATAGAAGGGGCTCTCTCCTCCCCCCATCCCATTCACGCCGGTGTGCCACAAGGCTCCGTGCTCTCCCCCCTACTGTTCACGCTGTACACCAGCGATATTCCAAAATGCGGTGCAGCCCGTATTGCCCTTTTCGCCGACGACACGGCAATCTATTACTCCGGCAGGAGCCATGTCGCTATTTCTCGTACCCTCCAATCCGCGGCCAACACCCTAGGTGACTGGTTCCGGAAATGGAGAATCGAAGTCAATCCTGAAAAAAGTGCAGCGGTCCTATTCGATAAGAAACCCCTGTCACAGTACCGCAAAGAATTGAACGTACCAGTTTCAATGTTCGGTAAACAGATCCCATGGCAAAGTAAAGCCAAATACCTTGGAGTGATCCTTGACCGTAGACTGACTTTCAGACCGCATATCCGCAAGGTGAAAAACCGTGCCGCCTTCGTCCTCGGACGTCTCCACCCCCTACTCAATGCGCACAGTAAGTTGCCCACTCCTCTCAAAGTAAGGATATACACCACCTGTATCCGCCCCATTCTCGCCTATGCTAGCGTTGTGTTCGCACACGTTAAGCCGGTGAGAATTCACTTACTCCAAACCCTCCAAAACCGTTTCATGCGAAGGGCCGTAGGCGCCCCCTGGTACGTACGCAACGCCGACCTCCACCTAGACCTCAAACTGCCGACCATCAAGCAGTTTTTCAAGCGTGTCACAAAACGCTATTTCGACTCCGCTCCCAAGCACCCCAATCCCTTGGTCGTGGCGGCCACCGTCTACCAGCCATCTGCTATTAGTAAAATCCGACGTCCCAGACACACACTCATTGAGCCCGATGACGCTATTACACTCCTCCAGGAGTCAAATAAAAGTACAAGCACACTCCGACGCCGTCGTCCAAAATATCGTCCCCGCCGGCGAGGACCGACGCGACACACACACAGAATCCGAGAGTCCGACTCTCGAGAAACAGAAACACATGCCGACGCAGCACCGGCTGCTGGGGGGACCGGTGGCGGGGTCCCCCTGCTGCACCCTGAGTCGAGGTCCGAGCTCCCCCCTGGGGACGCCCTCACGGTGTAAGCAACCGGAGATAATCTCGTCACGCGAGACCGGCCCTATGCTCTAGAGTAGTTCCTAGGAGCAGGCTATTGCGTAGCCACTGGTTAGGTTTTCTAGGTAGGTCTTAGCCTCGCCGGCGAGGCTTGCCGCTTCACGGCGTTTTAACACGTCACCCGATAGGAACCGAAAGTCCGCTACTTTCGAGGAAACCAATTCGATGCAGCAACGGCTGCTAGGGGGACATAGGAACGGCGGGGTCCCCCTGCAATGCCCCAGCGAGGTTCGAGCCCCCCCCTCGGGGGGCGCCCGCTTGCGCGCGGTATTGATACCGCGCGTATTTAGTTTATAAGTTAGGGAAAAACTTTCGGCGAATGGAGTCCCACATGGGACTCTCCGCCAACTAAGCCCGGTTAAGCAGAAATGGGACTTCGGTCCCACCTGCGAGAGCCCATTCGAAAAAAAGAAAAAAAAAAAAAAAAAAAAAAAAAATGAAGATAGAAAAAAGAAGCTAATAGTGAAGTTCGCGTTGGATGGGTACACTACGCAACATTTGTGCCCCACCGAAATACTACTTAAGGTCCGGCGCCCCTTGAAGACCGTGAGGATCGTTACGCGGTCCAGTGCGCACGTGCGATATATTTTTATTTTTCGTGCGCGTAAATCCGTTCGGACCGTTTTCGCCGACCCGTTGCCGCCGGTGTGTATTTTTCATATACGCGCCGCACGGTCGCGGTAGGCCGCGCTCCATGGCGCCGTCGCCCGGGACCCGTGGCCCCTCACAGGGCACGGGACCGAGCCCAAAAGGCCCTTCTAAGGGCCAACAACCACCACCTGTGAAGCAGCTACAAAGAACGCTGTCGAACCCGGAGTTTCGCGACGCCGGTTCCGGTGGTCCGCTCGCATCGGCCGCCCGTCACGCGGCGAGTGACGAGACGGCCATGCAGCGTGCTTCCGTTTCCGGCACCGCTTCAACGCAGCCGGCAGCCACCCAGGCAGCCCACCGGCAACAGCGCGATCCGCGCCTCGCTCCACGCACAACCACCACCGCAGCGCGTCCAACATCGGCCGCCACTCCTGTGCCCAAGGAGACTGCAGGCCAGCTTCCCACCACCTCGCGTCATGCGACTGCTGCTGCAGCCGCCACACGCACCTCTGCCCGCGTCCCGCCTCGCGCAGCTCCATCGGCCCGCCCGCCGATGTCGAGCGCGCCCGCGGGCGCGGCAAAAACAATGACGTCACGCTATTCGCCGAACCGACCGATTGTGCCCAAGTCGGTCGCGAATATTGCGTCACCTGCTCCACCTCGCGGTTCCGCACCGGCATCCCCGGCGTCCCGAGCGATGTATTCGTCGCTCGTAGGCTCGGATGCATCGTTCGGGTCCAGTGAATCGGTCGCGAGTGAACATAGTGCCTCCTCGGATCACAGTGGACCATTGGATCGCAGTGTTTTGGATCGCAGTGTCTTGGATCGCAGTGCATTGGATCGCAGTGTAAAGGATCGCAGTGCATTGGATCGCAGTGACATGGATGTGCCCCGGGCTGCGCTGAGAAAGACCCGGCCCAGCCCTCAAGGGCAACAGAAGACACCGTCGCTGCCGAACCTGCAGTCGCCGATGTCCCCGGAAGTCCAGCAGGTAGGTCCTGTGAGTTTTGATCTAGGCTACGACCTGGACCTGGACTTGCCACGCCTAGCGCAGCGACGTCAGCGCAGCCCCGACGACGACGCCGCGGAGGAGGCAAAGCGGCCGTGTGTCGCTGCACCTTTACCGCAGCGGCCCGTGCGCCCGCGCGCCGACAGCGACACAACGGCCCGCGTGAGTACTAACACGCACTCCTTTGCCCAAGCAGCAAAACAGCCGCACTCTCCCGGAACACACTCCGCGACGACCAGCACGGCAGCCCCCGCGCACGCTACCAACACAGGTAACGGCACACAGGGTAAGCCGGCAAAGAAGCCCCGTTACCCACCGCTGGTGGTGGAAACGATGCCACAGTGGGCGCGCCACTTCAAGGCACTCAAGGACAAGTTGGGCCGGGCACCAAACGCGCGCCCCTTCGGGAAGGGTGTTAAATTCATCCCCCAAAATGAATCCGAGTTCCGTCTCGTACAGAGATACTTGACGGAGCTCGAAAAGGAAGAAAACGTAAGTTGGTTTTCCTATTCCCTACCAGCGGACAAAAGTCTTAAGGTAGCCATCAGGGGGCTGCCGGTAGACACATCCCCAGAGGAAATCGAAGAGGATCTTCGCGCGCAGGGGTACGAGCCGGAGTATGTCCGCCATATCAAGGCGAGACAGGGAAGACCCGGCTGTATCTTCCACGCCGTCCTCAAACGAACTGCTGATACGATACCGGGTATATACCACGTGACAGAAATGTTATGCATGCCCGGTATTAAGATCGAGGCCTGGCGTGGAAAAAAGGGCCCATCCCAGTGCCACCGATGCCAAAAATTCAGGCACTCGTCCGCCCAATGCCATCGGCCCCTCGCATGCGTGAAGTGTGGTGGGCCACACCATGCAAAGGAGTGCGTACGCCCCAAGGAGGAGCCCGCCACCTGCGCAAATTGCGAGGGACCACACGCTGCCAACTACTATAAATGCCCAGTGTTGGTACGCGAACTGCGAAACCGCAGAGCGGGCACGGTCGCCATCACCGGGGGGGACTCACGCCGACCTCACACTGAGGCCACCGAGAGGCTAAACCCCACCCCGGAGGGAGAACTACCATCGTCTACCCTGATGGCGGCCGCAAATGGGCCCAAAACGCGCGAAGAAACCGCAACCTCTTCCGGGCGGAGGAAGAAGCGTGGCGGCAAAAAGCGCAAGGCCAAGAAAACAACAACAAACGAAAATGATACCGAACAAAATGCCCAAGCGCGCATGCCACGCCACTCTGCCGAGGCGGCAGAGAGCGGTACTAAGGTCGACCAATCCCGACCGCCGATTAACCGCAACCACCTGTTGCTCAAAAGCGCCGACCAATCAGCGGCCGCGCAACAGGTGGAAAATAAAAGTCACAAATCCTTGCACCAATCACATTCCACGGGTGCCTACGGCACCTTAGGGGGCACCCACGGTGCCCACGGCACCCAAACAAAGGCTCCGAGCAGCCGCGCAACCGTTGTAAACAAACACGGAAATGCGTATAACGCGGCTCTCGGAGCAAATAGAACAACCGGGCCGGTGCGAGGAAACGCGGCATCGGCGGGGGCACCCAGGGAAGGTAATTATACCCAGACCCGGGTTGCCACTGATGATGTCCAGCGTGAACCGAACACCAACCTGGACATTATTGAGGTCGCCATACAGGTGCTGCAGGACGTACTATACGCCCTGCGGAGAGGGGAAGACCCTGTGCGCGCAGTCCTCAACGGCATGGCCACCTTGATTGGTCAGTCAGTGCCACTGCAATGACCAAGCCGTTGAGGATATTACATTGGAACGCCGGCGGCCTCAGGAAAAAGGTCGCCCTCCTCCGCCCACTCTTACAGGAACAGGACATCGACGTGGCGCTTATAAGCGAGACGAAACTGAGTCCTGAAATCCCGCTGCGATTCCCGGGTTATCTCGTTTATAGGAAGGATGAGCAAGCGGCTACCGCAGCATACCGCGGTCTGGCGGTCATTGTCAAGAGAAGAGTTGTCCACCAAGAGCTACCTATACCACAACTCCAGAGCATGTACGCGCTGGGTGTCCGACTCCACGTCGCCGGCAGTGATTTGTGCGTGTACGCGGCCTACAAACCGCCACAAAACACGCTGCAAATCGCCGACGTACACGCATTACTAGCAACACCCCACCCAACCATCATTGCCGGTGACTTAAATTGTAAGCACCCGGCGTGGAACTCACACGCAACCAACAGAGACGGAAGACAACTCTTCAATGACGCGGACACCCGCGGCTACGAAGTGTTCGGACCCGAGATGCCCACACGATACCCACAAAACCAGCAACACACACCGGACGTTCTGGACATTGTCGTACACCGCGGGCTGCTTTGCCAGATCGCGCAAGAGACGCTGGATGACGAGCTACTGTCTGACCATCAGCCAGTACTCGTCACCCTCACAGGGCACACCACCCGCTATGCTCGTCCTATGCCACGTCGCCATACGGACTGGACAGCCTTTACGGCGAAGCTGGAGACCACCACGCCCACTCGGCCTATCACAAATACCGCTGATGTCGATGAGCTGGCGAACGAGCTCACCGCCAGCATGAAAAACGCCCTCCAAGCGGCGACTGACACTACCCCTGCACCACAGGGGCGCTACACGACGCTCCCCGCACACCTCACGCGCAAGATCGCCGCGAAGAGGGAACTACGCAGGCGGTGGCAAACAACACGAGATCCAGCACTGAAAACCCAGCTCAACCGACTCACGGAAAAGGTGAAGGCCGAACTACAGGACCACACCACCGAGAGTTGGGAGAACTTTATCGAAGCAGAGAGCGACTGGATGTCGGTACACCGTGTGTGCCGGCATCTTAAGAATACCCCAGCTCCGGAGAGACCGATGCTCAACAGCGACGGGGCGTTAAGATACACTGCAGCAGACCGGGCAGAGATCTTCGCCTCTCACCTGGAGCGACAATTCACGCCGAACCCGACCAACGACATTGCACATGTCGCAACAGTCGAGCAACGCCTTGGAGAGTACTTCAACACGCCGATAGCCCCCGAGGAAGAACCCATTTTCATCTCCCCGGGCCAGGTGCGACGCGCGATTCTCCGCACCAAGCCAAAGAAGGCACCCGGTGTGGATGAAATCAGCAACGCCGCACTACGCCACCTACCGCCACGCACGGTGGCCGCGCTCGCGCGGCTATACACCGGCATTCTCCGCACCGGGAACTTTCCACAAGCGTGGAAGGTGGGGAGAGTCGTGATGATCCCCAAGCCCGGGAAAAACCCTAGGAAGCCAGAGGGCTATCGGCCGATCACCCTCCTGCCGACCACCTCCAAGGTGTTCGAAGCACTCCTGTTGCGACACATGACGCCACACGTCACACCGAGACCAGAGCAATTCGGGTTCCGCGCTGAACATAGTACGACGCTCCAGCTGTCAAGGGTACTGCACCTCCTGACAGCGGCCGTGAACAAGCGGGAATACGCCGTTGCAGTATTCCTCGACATGGAGAAGGCGTTCGATAGAGTCTGGCACACCGGTCTGCTCTACAAACTGTCCCTGACAACGACGCCCCGCCGCATAGTACGGGTGGTCTCCTCCTTCCTACAGGATCGGACAATTAAGGTTGCGGTGGAGAACCAACTCTCCAGCGCTCGCCCCGTCGCCGCCGGGGTACCGCAGGGGAGTTGCATCTCGCCTGCGTTATACTCCGTTTACACTGACGACATTCCCGCCACGCACACATCGACACTCGCGCTGTATGCTGACGACGCCGCGTACATCACGACGTCTATGAACGTCAACCACGCGGCGGTCAAAATGCAGCGCGCCCTGGACGACCTTCCCGACTGGCTCAGCAAGTGGAGACTTTCGGTAAACGTAAGTAAGACGCAGGCGATGATAGTGACGACCAGGGGTCGTCCCAACCCATCCAACCTTAAATTACAGGATACCAGCATCGAGTGGGCCTCCACGGCTAAATACCTGGGGGTCACGCTCGACAGCAGGCTCAGCATGGCGAAACACGTCCAAAACACGGTCGCGCGGGTGCGATCGACCCGCTACCAGCTTCGCCCCGTGCTCTCTTCGCGCCTCCCATTACGAGTCAAGCTGGGTGTGTACAAAACGTACATCCGGCCCCAGCTGACTTACGCTTCCCCAGCCTGGCTCGCCCTCACGAGCGAGATACACCGCCGAAAGCTTCGAGCGCAGCAGAACATCACGCTGCGCCAAATAACAAAAGCCCCTCGCTTCGTGAGGAACACTGTGATCCACAGGGACCTGCGCGTAGAGAGTATCGAGGACTTCACCGCAGCGATGGCGAAGAAAATGTTCGCGCGCGCCGACGTCTCCGCCTGGGCCCACATTAAGGGCCTGGCACCTTGGCACGCGCGCCCCCCTGACGCCAAGCGCTTCCCGCGCGACCTGATTGCGGACGTGATCGCCCCACCACCGGATTGACTCTTGAGCAGACCATAATCACGTTACACGTGGTCTGCTCATACAAAATGACTCCACAACGAAACTCGCATCCACTGCGCATATTGCTACTAGGTTTCACTTAGGCGCAATATGCGTAGCACACACATGCACTACTTTACATGCTAAAGTAAACACTGACGTACACCGATTACGTCTCACGGGCGGGTGAGCGTATGAAAGTGTATACTCATAGAGCGATGTACCCACACCTCAATATCGCTCAAACACACAATTCGTCACGTGGCCTGTGGCGTGATCGGCTAGATCCGAGAGCGCAACGAGCCACGAGTCAATCATTATATCTGTAGGCGGGCGCCAAACAAGCCGCTGCCCTCGTAGCTGATCGACCCTCGTCGGGCCTCCCCCAGGGAACTGGGGGTCTCACCTAACGGGGGTCTGGTCGCTCGGGCAGCGTGAAGCACTTCAGGCGCCCCTACAGACACACAACAACAACACACGCTGCCGCGGAGCAATCCCGCGGCCTAGAAAAATTTCACTCACCACAGGGTCAACGACCCAAACCAAATTACCGACCCATATTTATATGGGTCGCGATCTGACACCACGGGAAAGGGGGGCCCAACCCCCGAGCCCGTTTCCTCGCGCCCCTTGCGGGGCGCAGAGAAGACTATGAGCTGGAAGACCGTGAAGGACTGCTCGTGGCCGCCACGGACAGTCGTGTTGTGCGTGTCGCTCCCGATTTTTCCGATAATTCCGCCCGGATCGTCGGCGCTCGCGCGAGCGCCACCGTATCTGCCCGGTGTGTCGTCACACCGAAGCGGTCGCGGACGGAGGCTACGCATCCAAGATGCCCAAGAAGGGAGGGCGAAGCCCCCCACGGAGTCCGGACCCCCCGGACCCCCCCATTCAACCCACGAGGAACATGCCGAGGACGGACCGGATGGCGACGGAACCGGAAATCCGGTACCATCGACCACCCGGTCCTGACCCGGCACTCTATGATGCTCCGAGGGTACAGGCAGCTGCACCAGCACCAGCGGCGCCCGCGCCGCTGGCGAAGACACCGCGTCAACACGCGGCGCCCCAACACCCATCTACTTCTCGTTCGGTGCCAACACAGGCACCAACACACACCGCGACCGCCGCGCGCCGCGCTATAACCGCTTGCCCGCCCGCGCCCGCGTCCCGCGCACCCTCCCGCGTAGCTCCACCGACGACCCGCGCGCCGGTGTCGAGCTCTGCGAGACCGACGCGACCTACCGGACCTGACCACACTCCGCAGGTACGACTACCTGCGTCGAGCAACCTGGATAAGACGACGCCTAGGACGAAGACTCCACCAAACAAGAAGCCCACTTCGGAGAAGACCATGCGGCTGAAAACACCCATGCCAGCCGCGTACGCATCACCCGCGCCACCCCGCAGTTCAGCCCGTGATTCACCGGCGATGCGGTCGGCGTGTTCGTCCCGTGTGGGATCGGACGCATCACTTTCGTCGACGGGATCGTACGGCCTATGCGCCGTGCCATACGTCACACCCGTACGCGCAGCAGCGGATCCCACAGGGGAACTGCTGTTTGCGTCGAGCTCGCTGCCTGAGCTACCGCTGCCACGACAGAGCTTGGAAGAGCCGCTGCCGTTTACAACATCCACCGACACGCTGGGCTCGGAACAGAGAGCCCAGCGCAGACCCAGAAGCCCTGAAGAGGACGCCGCTGAAGAAGCAAAGCGGCCCTGCACTTCATCCTCGCAGCCGCAGCGTGACCCGCGCAGGCAGCGAACAACCACGCAAACAACGCCGACCGCATCCTTCTCCGAAGTGGCAATGCGGACGCCACCTCCTACTGCCGCAGCCCCCGTGCAGCCCACTGCCGTGCCCAGTGGTAGCGCACAGGCAGCGGCGGGAAAGCCTTTCAAGAAGCTGCGCTACCCGCCACTGGTAGTAGAACACCTGCCAAACTGGGCACAGCATTTCAAGGCCATCCGGGACAAGCTGGGCCGCCCACCATGCGCGCGGCCATACCAGAAAGGTATACGCTTCGTCCCGGAATCCGAAGAAGAGTTCCGTCTGGTGCAGCGGTACCTGACCGACCTAGAGACACGCGAGAACATAGCGTGGTTCTCGTACTCGCTCCCAGCGGAGCTGAGCCTGAAGGTGGCCATCACGGGGCTGCCAGCAGACACGGCGCCGCAAGACATAGAAGAGGAACTCCGCGCGCTAGGCTTCGAGCCGGAGTACGTGCGACATATCAAGGCGCGCCAAGGAAGACCCGGCTGCGTTTTCCACGCCATGATCCGGAAGACTCCAAACTTCCGGGAGATCTATGACATCATCATCATCATCATCATCATCATCATCATCTATGCATCGGTCAAAATAATAAAAAAATATTTCAACACCAAATTGTAATAATTTGCTTGTTCGTTTTGTGTTAATGTTTGTGCAGTGTTTGTTGCTTTGTTGTAATCCTGTATTTTATTGTAACTTCCGTGTTTTATTGTAATTATTTTGAGTGTGATATTCGTATGCATGTCGTGTTCGCACCTAGAAGGCCGTTCGACTACCATGATTTTCCGCACATGTTATTGATTGAATATAATGTCGTAACGTCCAGTTTGCGAACCTAATAAAAAAAAAAAAAAAAAAAAAAAAAATCACCATGTTCATGAACATGCGTGGTGTCAAAATCGAGTCATGGCGTGGAAAACGCGGGCCAGCACAGTGCCACAGATGCCAGCTGTTTAGACACAGCTCGCATCTGTGCCATCGCCCGCTCGCTTGCGTGCGGTGCGGCGAGGAACATTCCGCCAAAGAATGCCCACGCCCTCTCTCTGAGCCGCCCACCTGCGCAAATTGCGCGGGCCCACACCCAGCTAACCACTTCAAGTGCCCCGTCTATCAGAGAGAGGCACGAAATAGGCGAGCGGGCACCGTCGCCAAAACGGCAGAGTACCGACCTCGTGCGCAGGTCACCGAAAGGTCTCTCGCCCAACCCTGCGCAGACGAGGCGCGGAGCGCGTCGCTAATGGCGACGGCGAATGCCCCGACAGCGCGCGGAGCGACCCCAGACCCCCAGAAGCGGAGGAAAAGGAAGCGCGGAGGAAAGAAGCGTAACGCTCGCCCCGCAGCTTCCGAGGCTGGTATGCAAGGAATGCACCCGGCCCAGGCCGACCTTGCCCCACCTCCCCCGCCGACCAAGAAGTTCACCACCACCACTGTCTTCACCGCAGCCTCCACCGTGAAAGGGGGCGCCGCGAGGACAGATAGGGCATCCAAAGCCACCGCGAGCGCCCCCAAAGCGCCACGCACCCAGACTGCAGCCTACGCGCCGCGCCAGCAGCAACACAGTGGTGGAGCAGCATCGGCGGGGCAAAGAGCACCATCAACACCCGGGGAGTACAGGAAGCACATCCTCGGGGCCGCTATCCGGGTCCTACAGGACGTTTTAAACGCCCTGATGGCAGAACAGGACCCGGTACCTGTCATTCTCGCCGGCATGGCCTCGCTGTTCACAGCCGGCTAAGCCGCCGAGAATGCACAGCACAGCAACCGCGGCACAGCAAGGTCGCCCCCCTCCGCTTCCACCTACCGGATTGACGCCTGAGTAAGTCAAAACATGGCCTACACTTGACTTATTCAAACACAGAGCACTCCACACACATAACTTGCACCCCAGTGCGCGACGTGTGCTAAGTTAATATAGGCACGGAGCGCACTATATACAGACACACATAACTGTACATGCATCTTTACTCTCACGTAGAATGCGCGGGCGCGCATTCGTACGTAAACATTGGGCGGTGTACTCACAATACAAACCGTCCAAACACACACCACGGCCTCTTAGCTGTAACGTGATTGGCCAGTCCAATTGCGCTATAGCGGAGGCCAGCATTCTCCTGTAGAGGGCGCTTAAGTCGACGCCTATGTCGCTGGTCGACCTCTGCTGGGCCTCCCCCGGGCAACCGGGGGTCTCACCCGGTAGGGTCTGACCGCCTAGGCGTCGTGAAGAAGCGCTCCCGTGAAAACGGCGAGCGCGGCGCTCCTACAGGAACACGCATAGCAACCACTCACACAGCTGTGTTGCCCGCCAACCTGCCGGTAGGCGGCTCACAGCTGCTAGGTTTAGGGAAAAGTCCCAACAAAAGGACACGCCCGTTTTTCACGGGCGGAGAACAGATCCTTCGGGAAAGGGGGTCTCAACCCCGAGCCCGATTCCTCGCGCCCCCTGACGGGGGCGCCGAGAAGATCATGAGAGAAGACCGTGAAGAAACATTCAACTGAAGAATTATTTTGAAGATCAAGCACGTCTAGTACCGGGTCATCGTGGGATATTGGAAGACTCGAGCCGATGACCGCCGCCGCCCGCCTCGAACATTGAACTTCAACATAGAAGAACGAAGTTGCTTCAAGAATCGACGTATGGCACAACCTACCACTACTTGTGCTTTGTCGTGTTGTACCTAAGCAACCTCGCGCCTTCGTCAGACTGGATAACAGTTAAGAAGATTGAAGATTCGACACCAAGCATTGAAGAGAAGCTGTTCGGGGCCTGCGGGGTCATCGCTTGTGCCTGTTCGGACACATCGCTGAGAAGACTACGCTTATACACCACCGCCGTGTGTATTTGCATTGAAGATTTGAAGAAAAGCGTCGTCTTTCTCGAAGCCGCACCGAACCACGATGAATACACGCAGCAAGAACGGCATGGCCACCTTGATTGGTCAATCGTCGGCATTGCAATGACCAAGCCGTTGAGGATCATACACTGGAACGCCAGCGGCCTCAAGGGAAAGGTCGCCCTCCTCCGCCCACTCTTACAAGAACAAAACATTGACGTGGCGCTTATAAGCGAGACACTCCTGGGACCCACGGACAAAGTCCGATTCCCGGGGTATCTCGTTTATAGAAAGGATGAGCACTCGGGAATTGCTACATACCGCGGTCTGGCGGTTGTAGTAAAGAGGATAGTCGTCCACCAGGAACTACCATTACCCATACTCAGCTCCATGTACGCGCTGAGTGTGCAACTTCACGTCGCTGGCGATCATCTGTGCGTGTACGCGGCCTACAAGCCGCCACTAAATAGATTGAGCGTAGCCGACGTACACGCGCTGCTGGCAGCGCCCCATCCCACGGTTATCGCCGGCGACTTCAACTGCAAGCACCCGGCGTGGAACTCACACACCACAAACATCAGTGGACGACTGCTGTTCAACGACGCAGAGGCCCGCGGATACGAGGTGTTTGGGCCCGAGACGCCCACACACTACCCAACAACAGCACGCTACCAGACGTCATCGACATCGTCGTGCACCGCGGGCTGAACTGCCAGATCGCGCAAGAGACGCTGGATGACGAGCTACAGTCTGATCATCAGGCTGTGCTCGTCACCCTCACAGGACAACCCACCCGACTTGCTCACGCCGCGCCACGTCAACGCACGGACTGGACTGCCTTCGCGGAGAAGCTGGAGACCACCACGCCCACTCGGCCCATCGCAAACGCCGATGACGTCGATGAGCTGGCGAACGAGCTCACCGCCAGCATGCAGCTTGCCCTTAAATCGGCGACAACCACACCCGCAGCGCCTCAGGGACGCTACGCCACACTCCCCACTTACTTCGTGCGAAAGATCGCCGAGAAAAGGGAGCTGCGCAGGCGGTGGCAAACCACGAGGGACCCGACAATTAAAACCCAGCTCAATCGAGTCACGGACAAGCTCAAGGCCGAGCTACAAGACCACACCACCGAGAGTTGGGAGAACTATATTGAATCCGCAGAGAGCGACTGGGCGTCGGTGCACCGCGTATGCCGACGCCTTAAGAACACCCCAACTCCGGTGAGGCCGTTACTTAACAGCGACGGGGCGTTGCGCTACACTGCAACGGACCGGGCAGAGATCTTCGCCTCTCACCTGGAGCGTCAATTCTCACCAAACCCGACCGATGACACGGAGCACGTCGTAGCGGTCGAGCAACACCTTGGAGAGTACTTCAACACGCCGGTAGCCACCGAGGAAGAACCCATCTTCTTTTCACCGGGCCAAGTGCGACGTGCGATTCTCCGCACTAAGCCAAAGAAGGCCCCCGGTGTGGATGGAATTACAAACGCCGCGCTACGCCACTTGCCACAGCGCACAGTGGCCGCACTAGCGCGGCTTTACACAGGAATACTCCGCACCGGGAACTTTCCACAGTCGTGGAAAGTGGGGAGAGTCGTCATGATCCCAAAGCCCGGGAAAAACCCCAGGAAGCCGGAGGGCTATCGGCCGATCACCCTCCTTCCGACCACCTCCAAGGTGTTCGAATCGCTCCTGCTACGGCACATGACACCACACGTGACGCCGAGACCGGAACAATTCGGATTCCGGTCCGAGCATAGCACGACGCTCCAGCTGTCGAGGGTACTGCACCTTCTGACAGCGGCCATAAATAAGAGGGAATACGCGGCTGCAGTATTCCTCGACATGGAGAAGGCGTTTGATAGAGTCTGGCACACCGGTCTGCTCTACAAACTGACACAAACAACAACGCCCCGCCGTATTGTACAGGTGGTCTCCTCCTTCTTACAGGGACGAACATTTAAGGTTGCGGTGGAGCTCTCCGGCGCTCGCCCCGTCGCCGCCGGGGTACCACAGGGGAGCTGCATCTCGCCTGTGTTATACTCTATATATACCAACGACATTCCCGCCACGCACACATCGACACTCGCGCTGTATGCTGACGACGCCGCGTACACCACGACGTCACTGAACGCCGACCACGCGGCGATCAAAATGCAGCGCGCCCTGGACACCCTTCCCGACTGGCTCAGCAAGTGGAGACTGTCGGTAAATGTAGGTAAGACACAGGCGATGATCGTAACGGCAAGAAGCCGCTCTTACCCACCCAATCTTAGGTTCCAGGACGCCGACATCGAGTGGACCCGCACGGCTAAATACTTGGGGGTCACGCTCGACAGCCGGCTCACCATGGGCCCACACGTCCGTAATACTGTCGCGCGTGTGCGTGGTGCGATCCACCCGCCATCTACTTCGCCCCGTGCTCTCGTCGCGTCTCCCGCTACGAGTCAAGCTGGGGGTGTATAAAACATACATACGCCCCCAGCTCACCTACGCCGCCCCAGCATGGCTCGCCTTCACGTGCGAGACGCATCGCAAGAAGCTCCGGGCGCAGCAAAACATAGTGCTGCGCTCCATAACAAAAGCTCCTCGCTACGTGAGGAACGCTGTTATTCATAGGGACCTGCGCGTCGAGAGCATCGACGACTTCGCCCAGGCAACGGCGGAGAGGATGTTCGCGCGTGCCGACACGTCCGCCTGGGCCCATATTAAGGGCCTGGCACCATGGCACGCGCGCCCCCCTGACGCCAAGCGCTACCCGCGCGACCTGATTGCGGACGTGACCGCCCCACCACCGGACTAACGCCTGAGCAGACCATAAATCACGTTACACGTGGTCTGCTCACACAAAATGACTCCACAACGATACTCGCATCCACTACGCATATTGCTACTAAGTTCTCTTAGGCGCAATTATGCGTAGCACACACACGCATCACTTTACACGCTAAAGTAAATACTGACGTACACCGATTACGTCTCACGGGCGGGTGAGCGTATGATAGTGTACACTCACAGAGCGACGTACTCACACCTCAATGTCGCTCATACTCACATATTCGTCCCGGGTCTCGGAGCGCGATCGGCAAGTTCTGAGAACGCTGTGAGTCACGGGACAATCACTATCTGCAGGCGGGCGCCAAACAAAGCCGCTGCCCTCGTAGCTGATCGACCCTCGCCGGGCCTCCCCCAGGGAACTGGGGGTCTCACCTAGCGGGGGTCTGGTCGCTCGGGCAGCGTGAAACACTTCAGGCGCCCCTACAGACACAAAACAAAAACTCAAGCTGCCGTGGAGTAATCCCGCGGCCTAGGGACCGAAATTTTTAATCCGGCCGCCAGCCAAAAAGGGTTTAAAAACCCACCCCAATTACCGGCCCATACTTATATGGGCCGCGAACCCGATACCTCAGGAAAGGGGGTCCCACCCCCGAGCCTGATTCCTCGCGCCCCTTGCAGGGCGATGAGAAGACTCCGAGGCCAGTGGAGTTCAGTTTGGATCAAGCGATACAAGCGATAACATCGAAGCGATATTCGGAGCGATTTAACTAGTAACTTTGTGTGTTAATAAGCGATTCACTTAGACCAACAGAAAAAAGGTAGACAGAGTACCGCGCTGTCACAAGGAAGCAGGGTAAAGGTTGTCTGGAAGATAACGCTATTAGCGATAAGACCGCCAATGTACCCTTATTTTACATGTTAGTCCTAAGTTTAATAATGTTATTGGTGTACAATAAAGAATATTCTATCTATCTATCTATCTAAAGGAAGCTGAATTTGAAATAGGAAGCTGATCGCGTTCCAGTGCGACGCAAGAAACCGAACGCGCTAGACGTCACATTGACTATATTGTTTATGGTCTTAATATGCGACGCAATGCTGCAATGTATGCAATGCTGGGAAATTGCTAAGAAAAATAATATGTGTTTTAAATGTTTAAATAATAAGCACCGGCGCTTCTTATGTAAAGCTTCGCCGTGCGGTAAACAGGGGTGCAATATGAAGCACCACAAGCTATTGCACTATGATAGGAGTATAGAAAGTACATCTCAGTCTGTAGCTACAACCAGTTCAAGCCAGGAGACAGTGACGTCAGCAACAGAGATAATCAAAACGGCAGTAGGACAGGAACGTCGCTCTTATTTAAAAATAGTACCGGTTGTGCTAAGCGGTCCACATGCTACAATAAATACATACGCATTATTGGACGATGGTAGCACGATAACATTGTTAGATGCCGCGATAGCTGACATGCTAGGAGTAGACGGTCCCACGAAGCCTATGTGGATTCAGGGCGTCGGTACTGAGATGAAACACGATCATAGTAGAATAGTGAGCTTATCTATAAAAGGAAAATATTCTGATAAGCAACATAAAATAGAAGCAGCGCGTACAATAGATCGCCTTAGTATCTCAGCGCAATGTATTGATAAAAATTACTTAAATTCATGTGATCATTTAATCGATATTAGGGACGAATTAACGTATGAACGCGCGCGTCCTATGATATTAATAGGTCAAGATAACTGGCACTTGCTTATTTCAAAACAAGTACGTACAGGTAGGCTTGATCAGCCGGTAGCTTCGCGTACAGAATTAGGATGGGTACTGCATGGCTGCCAGAGCTCAGTAAATAAAACAGTGGCCTTCTGTGGTAACATAAAAATAAAAGAAGAATCTATGGAAGATTTAATGAAAAACTTTTTCAAGTTAGAGTCATTAGGCGTAGAACCTAGGTTACCTAGGGACGATCCGGAGCAGCGCGCGCTCAACATACTCAAAGAAAAGAGCCGCCGACTGCCCGACGGTAGATTTGAAACCGGTTTGTTATGGAAAACCGATAATATAAAAATGCCTAATAACCGTTTAGATGCCGAACGAAGGCTGTATAGCCTAGAAAGACGTCTAGATCGCGATCAAGACCTAAAGTTAAAATATAACGAGCAAATGAACAATTTATTTACATCTGGCTATGCCGAGCGGACGGACAGAGCACCACAAGTAAACAAAACATGGTTTTTATCTCATTTTCCCGTCATAAATCCCGCTAAGCCACATAAACCGCCGCGACTAGTACACGACGCCGCGGCAAAGACAGCGGGTCTGAGTCTTAATGATGTATTGTTATCGGGTCCCGATCTTTTACAGTCATTACCGGGTGTGCTTATGCGATTTAGGGAACAAAGGATAGCCGTCTCAGCCGATGTTAAAGAAATGTTTAGGCAAATTAAAATAATAGAGGAGGATCGCGACGTTATGCGTTTTCTATGGCGGTCAGACCGGCGGGAGGGTCCGCCTCAAGAATATAGGATGACAACCGTATTATTTGGTACTACGTCGTCGCCATGTACTGCTTTATATATTAAGGATCGCAACGCGGAGGACTACGCGGAACAATACCCGGCGGCCGCGACCGCGATAAAGGTCAACCACTACATGGACGACTTACATAGCTTTGCAACTGAAGAAGAAGCTATACGGATAACCAAACAAGTAGATTTTATACATAAACAAGCCGGCTTTCAATTGCGCGGCTGGGCTTCGAATAGGAAAAATGTATTATGTATTGATGACGCATCATCGAACTCTACGGTCAAGTTAGGTGGTGATGAAAGTGAGAAGACTCTAGGTCTGCGATGGGACGTTCAAGAAGATAACTTCCGGTTCAAAATAAATTCCAATAAGACTCCAATTGAGTTATTAGAATGCAGACGCCCGCCCACAAAGAGAGAAGCTCTCAGTGTGATTATGGCTATATTCGATCCATTAGGGCTCATAGCACCAGTCACGACGCCTGCCAAGCGAATATTACAGGACACCTGGCGATATAGGACCGAATGGGACAAGCCGCTACCAGAGGAACTACAACCTAAGTGGAACACATGGATGAGGTCGTTGAGCAACATAGAGCAACTACAGATACCCCGCTGCTACGACTACGAGCAAGCTGTGAGACGTCAGCTCCACACCTTCGTGGATGCCAGCGAGGAAGCGTACGCAGCGGCAGTATACTGGCGCATAGAGAGAACCGACGGCAGCATCCATACAGTACTAGCAGCCGCGAAGAGCCTTGTGGCCCCTCTGAAACCGGTCTCCATTCCCAGGTTGGAGTTGCAAGCAGCGCTACTCGGAGCCCGACTGGCTAGAACAGTGATCAGCGAACATAGCTACGAGATCGAACACACTGCTTACTGGAGCGACTCGAGAACAGTGCTAGCGTGGATAAGGGCTGAAGCACGCACATTCAAAACGTTCGTAGCACATCGCATCAGTGAAATTGAGGATCTCACGAAAAAGAATGAGTGGAGATGGTTTCCCTCACTTCAAAATGTTGCAGACGATGCGACGCGGACTACGCCGGACAATTTCAATTCGCAGCATAGATGGTTTCGGGGTCCTGAATTCTTAATAAAAACGGAGGATGAGTGGCCAAAAGAAAAAACAACAGCCACTTTAGAAATTACAGGAGAGGAGCGCGTAAAATGTCACGTCACCACTCAAGAACATAAGAGTCATGGACACCTACCCGATATCAACAGGTTCTCTAAATGGACGCGACTAATAAGGACAACAGCACGCGTATTGCAATTCATACAGAAATGCCGACCCTCCTCAGAAACCGTAGCTTACAAACGAACTCGAAAGAATAAAGAAAAGGATCCAACGTGGGGCAAACAGAATAAAAACGCACCCACAACAATCGCTAAGAAGAAACCGGTCTTGAAGTCCACGCAGTATATACACCTGCCAGCCTGTCACCTAATAGCCGCAGAAGAATTATGGATAAAAGCGTGTCAGGAAGACAGCTTCAGTAAAGAAATAAGTGCTATAAAAAAGGAAAAAGCGCCCCCAAATGATGGCAGACTGTCAACACTCAGCACTTATTTAGATGAGAAAGGTACCTTAAGATAACGTAGCCGTATAGCGGCCGCTACGGAGATCGAGGCTACAATGAATCCACCTGTATTGGACGGCGGACACAGTTATTCACAATTATTTATTCAGCATACTCATGAAAAGTTGCATCACGGCGGTGTAGGGATAACAGTCAACGAAATAAGGCAACAGTTATGGTTGATACGACTGCGACCGTCCGTGAAAGAAGCTATAAATAATTGTCAAATGTGTAAAATTAAAAAAGCGAAACCCGCCGCGCCCTCTCCCGGTGACCTGCCGCACTCACGTTTAGCACATCACGCGCGGCCATTTACCTTTACCGGGTTAGATTATTTCGGCCCTATAACTATTACCGTAAGTAGGCATAAAGAAAAACGTTACGGTGCGTTGTTTACGTGTATGACGTCGCGAGCAATACATATCAAATTAGTAAACTCATTGAGCGCCGACTCCGCGGCTGCCGCCCTGAGGCGATTTGTAGCTAGACGTGGTTATCCCAATGAAATATGGAGCGATAACGCAACCTGCTTCAAAGCGGCCGACCGCGAGCTCGCTGATAGCGCGCTAGACGCCTTACAGTTTGAGGCGACTGACCGACTGACCGACGCATAAAATGGAAGTACATCCCGCCCGCTTCACCGTTCATGGGCGGCGCATGGGAAAGAATGGTACGTTGCGTTAAAAACGCGCTATATAACACACTTGTAGAAAAGTATCCGACAGAAGAGACACTTTTAACTCTCCTTGTCGAAGTAGAAAATACAGTAAATTCACGCCCACTTAGTCCACTTACACATGTCACTGTTATACCCGACGACCACGAATCTCCACGAACCATATATTGATAGGTCCCAATTGTCATGTACCTAGCCCTGGTAATTTCACAGAAAAAGACGTCACAGCTAAGCAACAGTGGAGGCGCGCCCAAGCACTTGCCGACTCATTCTGGCAAAGGTGGGTGCGCGAGTACCTCCCGCAACTTCAAAACCGGCGGGAGCCCTACGGCAGTGGGGTCACACCACAAGTAGGTGACATTGTAATTGTATGTGACTCCAATAGACATGGGTAGTTCGCGAACGATTGAAGGAAATGAAGTACTTCATTTCACAAAATAAACTTATCTTTCCTTCAGTAGTCATTCAAATGTGTCACTACTTCATTTAGTTCAGTCTTTCTTTGTGCTCGCAGCAACTCAGCAATCATTTCGCTCGCTTATGCATGACTCGTACGTGTTCGTGTCACTTCGCCGGCCGGTCGGCTGACGTCGGGCTGGTCACGAGCGACGACGACGGCGCGCTGCGCGGTGCCTTGCTGGCTAACGGCCAGTTTCTTCATCGAAAGTAACAGCTAAAGTAACGTCGAAAAGTAAAAGTCGCGGTTAAATTTGTTTCTTCACAATATTAGCTGTTGCTTTTACTGTTACTTTTACCTCTAACCTTTACTGCTCAATAAGCTGCAGTAAAAGCCAAAGTAAACGTCATTATGTCAAATTAATAGGTTATGTTTAACGCCAGTGATTGTATTATCTTTGTTTATCGCGAGTCAATAATTAATTACCTACCTCATTGCTTTAAATTTATTTTAGGTACCTATTTTATTAATAACTAAAATGTTGACAAGATCTTCGTCCAGTGAAAGTTCAAGTTCTTCAGACGATGAACTTATCATACGGTATTTGACGTATAGGCGTAAAAGGTTTAATATTCGCAAAGATCACTTTTTATGGGATGAAGCTGATTTTTTGTTCCGATACAGAATGCCAAGAGAAACAGTTACATACCTTAGTTTAATATTGCAAGATAAACTGACGCCAGCCACTGTAAAGTGAGTACCTATATCTTCAGTTTTGTACCTACCATCTCGTTTTTTCATTACCAGTGCCTCACCTACAGTGTAGGTCTTACTGAAATTATGTACCTCTACCTCAATGTAGCCGTACCTATCTTATCTACACTACTATCTACCTAAGTACCTGCTAACAGGAAGTATAAAAGTCTTAATTCCTTCCCTATATTTACAGGAACAAAGCTTTATCTGTGAAAGAGCAACTATTGCTGGCTTTACGATTTTATGCAACTGGATCAATGCAACAAGTTATTGGAGATATTGCTGGTGTACATAAAAGTACAGTATGCAAATGTGTCTTCAAAGTATCATCAAGTATAGCTTCTTTAGCAGGGATGTTCATACAAATGCCAAGAAATGACGAACTTGAAAGCATATCTTGTCAATTTTATGACATAGCCAGATTTCCAAAAGTAATCGGAGCTATTGACTGTACACATATAGGAATTTTATCACCTGGTAGGTAATAGGTACATATTACAAAACAAAATTACCATAAGTTTTAAATTAAATAATAATACTTTAGGCCTATTATAATTTAACTGTTTCAGGAGGCGAAAGGGCAGAGTTGTATAGGAATAGGAAAGGTGTATTTTCATACAATGTTCAGACAATATGTGATGCAAAATTAAAAATAAGAAACATAGTTTGTCGTTGGCCTGGTGGATCACATGACAGTACAATTTTTAATAATAGTAATGTTAAAGAGTTATTTGAATGTGGTCAGTACCAAGACTATGTTTTATTAGGAGACTCTGGATATCCTGCAGAAAGATATTTGTTGACTCCTCTTAGAAATCCCACAACCCCTGGAGAAATACTATATAATAAAAGTCATATTAAAACAAGGAATACAGTAGAGCGCTCATATGGGGTATGGAAACGACGCTTCCCATGTATTGGTACAAAGCTGAGATTAAAACAAAACCGTATAGAAGCTGTAGTTATAGCCACAGCAGTGCTGCATAACATATGTAGAGGTAGAAATGATCCTGAACCAGATTTCCCAATCCAGATAGAAAATAGGAATGATGATAGTAATGTTTCCAACTCTATAGACAACAGCAATGGGCAAACTATTATCAGTAATTTAATTCACAATTATTTTGACAGGTCAGTACAATAATGCACTATATTATTATTATTTTGACGAAGTCTGTGATCTAGTGGTTTGAGGGTCGGACTGCTGATCACGAGGTTGTGGGTTCGATTCCCACAGGACACAAATATTTGTGTGATGAACATAAGTGTTTGTGTTGGCCTGGGTGTTTCTTATGTATTATAAGTGTCGCGTACAGCACGCGGTGCGTGTTTAGAAGGGGTAAATGAATAGAAGTGGTTATGGTTTTAAAGCATCGGGAACGAAACGCTATCGGGGACTAACGCGTGGGTACCGCGGGCGGAGCGCAGAACGCGTGCGCTGAGGCTGAGGGCTGCCGAGATACTGACGATGGCGCTGCGCGGTAAGCGGCGCGTGCCGGCGCGCGGGCAATACAAGTACATACGCGCGCATGCGCGTAGGATTCCACGGTGACGGGAGGCACGGATTAGCTACCGATTTGCGTTTCTCCAGACTCATTTATTAAAATAACTAAAAACATGACATAAGGTAAAACAATTGTATCCCATCCGCAACATTCTCCCCCTCAGTGTCGTACGACACTCAAAACGGTAAACACTAAACTACAACAAAACTACTAACAACTAAAAGACAAACTCAAATAACTAACACCGAACTAAAATACAGCTACCCTAGCCGCAGGGCGTTTAAGTATGCCCTGTTTGGTTTTAATGTCGACAACTCTTACACGTCCGACAGCACCGGGGTACACGGATTGTACGACACCTTTAGGCCAGCAATTACGGGGGGAGTTTTTATTTTATTTTATTTTATGTTCTTACATTTATCTATGAACAGCAAAACAGTTCCAGTTGTTCGAAGTAATCGCAACCAACTAGAGAAGCGCGTCGGCTCCGGCACAGGTAAGTTGTTTACACTATTATGTACATTTATTATATTTATTTTTTTCTAATATTTCTTCATTAATTTTTATTTTATTTTCAGGTTCCTGCGGCCAGTTCTTCGTGTCATCGTCGTGCAGAAAGGAAGGTCCCAAGAACCACCCACAATTACTTTTTAGTTCATAATCTTTACTCTTCGAGGCGAGATCAGCGACGTTCAAGTCGGTAGGTACATAATGCCACTCTTGTATTTTGCTCAGCTCGTCGATTTCACCGAGCCTATTCGCAATAAATACTTTATAGTTCCTGCTTTCATTTCTAATCCAGTGCAGAACGGTAGTTGAGTCAGTCCAATAAAAGGTAGCAGTAGGTATCAGTCTGTGTTCTTGCTTAATAGTGTGAGCTAAGCGGCACGCTAATAGGGCACCCTGTAACTCAAGTCTAGGTATTGTAACTAGCTTTGTAGGCGCGACGCGGCTTTTGCTTGCAATGAACGACACTATCACTTTATCATTGTGCTTCTTTCGCCAATACGCTACGGCTGCGTAAGCGCTCGGGGACGCGTCGCAGAACACGTGCAACTCTAATGGTGTTGTCTCGCTCCCACATGCGGCGGAGTTTATGGGGGGCGAACACAACGATGCATTGCGGTCTTGAAAAAAGTATCGCGGAATGCGAATATCTTTTATTGCTTTCAGCTGAGTCATCCACTCTGCAAAGATTTTAAATAAATCTTCTGGTAATTCATGATCCCACGGTAAGTCAGTTTTCCAGGTTTTCTGCATCAAAATTTTCGCTTTAATAGTAAATGGACCGAGAAAACCGTGAATGTCAAATATTGACATAATAATACGCAACATTTCGCGTTTCGTAGGTTTGCGTTTTAAGTTTACAATATCACCTGGTATACGCTTCAGGGATAAATCGAATCCCAACTCGTCGCTAGCAGGATACCATAATAAACCGAGTGTCCTTTCAGATTGATTGGAATCTTTATCAAAGGCGCAACAGGCGCTGTCACTCAGAGCTTCCTTCGGCAAACTTTCCAGCACACCTGGTACGTTGCTAGCCCAGTTTCGTATTTCAAATCCACCTTGCTGGTGAATATAGGAGACTTCCTGTATTATTTGTTTTGTAAGATTGGTGTCCGGTAAACTGTCAATGTAATCGTCCATATAATGTTGCTTACATATGGCGTCGACAGCCGTCGGGTACTTATCTTTAAAGTTTAAAGCATTTTTATTTTTAATATGTTGCGCGATAAAAGGCGAACAGTTCGCGCCAAATATTAATGACGTCATAGCATATTCCTTAACGTCCTTAGTGGTTTCATCTCTAAATAAAAATCTAAGTGCATGTTGATCTTTTTCTTTAATTTTAATTCTAAGAAACATGTCTTTAATATCTGCAATAACTCCAATTTGATTTTCTCTAAATCTAAACATTATTCCGAATAAAGATTGCAACAAGTCCGGCCCTGTCAATAAAAAATCATTAAGAGAATAACCCTGCGTTTTTGCTGCAGCATCGAAAACTAAACGTAACTTTTTTTTATTAGGATTGTCCACACCGAAGTGTGGTAGATGCCAAACGTGGTCGCCAGACTCCCCCTCGTCTAGCCTCCTGGCATAATTATTCGAAAATAAATGCTGAACACGCTCCCGGTAACGCGACGCGTAAGCGTTGTCGGCTAACATTTTTCTCTCAACTGACTTCAAACGATTCAGAGCATTTTGATAAGAATCAGGCATAATAAAGTTGTCATATTTCCATGGCAATTCTACAGACCATTGGTTATTAATTAATTCACATGTGTTATTTAGTATGGTGATAGCACGCAACTCGTCCGCATTCTGTCGCGGTTTCTTCGATATTCCTATTGACTCTAACGCGAACGATTTTCTTACAAACTCGTGTAACTCAGAATCACAACAATGTTGCGCGCTGTCATCACTAGCAATACAATCAGCTGACATGTTTATATTTATGTTGTTTACAACACCATGTATACACCACCCTAGCGGTGTCTTTGTAACATAAGGTTTATTTTTCTTATTACTTTTTAAACACAAAATAGGAGCAATAAGGTCATAGTTATCCTGTCCAATTAATAATTTAGGTTGCGCATCACATTTGCAAAAGTCGTAATTATTCTCATCAAAGTGTGAATATTTACTAAGGCCCATACACGATAAACGTTGAATAGGTAAATTAAGTTCTTTCATTTTACGAGCACATAAGTTAAAATGATCACCTGTAGTATTATTGGAAATGTCAAAACTTACTGTTTCCGTTTGGCACACGAGCTCACCGGAGTCCCACGCGCTGCGGGCGCGCATGGTCACCGTCTTACCGTATAGTCCCGCCTGATCAGCGAGGTCAGCAGCGATCAGCGTCACGGTGGCGCCGTCGTCAAGTAACGCGTGAGTGTGGATATCGTCTTTAGGGCCATGAACGGTAACCGGCACTATTTTTAAGAACACTTTTGGCACTGATGATACGCTAACAGTAGTGGACGCAGTGGTGTGGGCAACGGTATCCTCGGGGCGCGACTCGTCGGTTGCCGACGGGTGCGCGGTCGCTACGTTCACCGCGGGGCACGGCGCCTCCGATCGCGCGGTCGCTGCGGGCGCCGGCGCCACCGGTCGCGAGTCCGCTTGGGCGGGCGCCGCGGACGCGTTAGGCTTCGTCCAGTGTAGAAGATGATGGTGTGGATATCCACACTCGCTGCAGTCAGCAGCAGTGCACGCGGCGGGTTCAGTATGCCGCGCGCCTAAGCACTTGTAGCACAGATGTTTTGCACGTACAAATTGCCATCGATCACGCCTCATAGCGCGTTTGAACTTGCCACATTTTTCCAAAGAGTGCGTCGGGGAAGCACGACAAAATATGCACTTTACATCTGAGGTAGTAGTGCACGCTAGCACTGAATGAGTTTTCGTATTATCATATTTCTTTCTCACGTCGTTCTGACTATGTACGTAACTCACACCTGAAGTTGCGACAATAGTCGCTTCTCTATACAAAAACTCGGATAGTAGTTCTAGTTTAGGTATAGAACTATCCTGTCTATCGTAGGTGTATTCGGCCCACTTATTAATAAGAGCGGGCGGTAACTTTGAAAGCACAATTGACGTCGTTTCCGGGCTTTGTAGGTATTCAAGTAGCTTAATAGCTTTAACCGCTGTGACGTAATTTTTTACTTTTATTGCGAAATTCACGATCTCTGTATGGTATGCAGTAGGAAGAGGGTGAATTTTCTTGAGTTGAGTGAATATTTTATTAATTATACACTCGGGTCTACCGAATCGTAATTCTAACGTGTCAATTATAGCTTGCGGTGTTGTGTTGCCGATAAGGAGCGATGACACGGCTTCTTTCGCGTCACCGCGAAGGCATTTTCGTAATCGCCAAATGTTTTCGGCATCGCTATAACTGCATAGGTGTGACGATTCTTTATATGACTCCTTGAATTGCAGCCACTGCATAGGATCACCATCGAACACCGGTAAATCCTTTGATGTTGCTAGGCGCGCAAGAAGTTCTCTGTTGTTATCACGAACGTTACATTTTGTAAATACTTGGTGCAACGCCTCCGTCAACTGACTGACGCTGTTGCCATGCGGCGGGCGCTCGTCAACGTGGTACTGTTGCTGATCGGTATGGTGCCAGGTTTTATTACACGGATCACACTGGCGATCTTTTCTAACTGGCATCGAATTTAGTGGATTGCAGACATTCTCCGCGCAATAACTTTGTGTAGACGACGCGACGCCATCTTGTTCATCGAGCCACGCCTCGACTATTCTTGAACTTTTGGAAACCGAGCCGCGGTTTTCTTCTTCCAAGTCGGCTAAATCGGCTTGCAGCTTTTTTGAGACCAAGTCTTTTTCTATTTGAGCACTCTTTTCGGCCAAATCGAGATCGATGCGGGCCTGCTTCTGCGCCGCTTCGTATTCTAGCCTCTTGCGGGCCGCCGCTGACGAACACGCGGTTGTACCACTTTTGACCGATTTTACCACTAATTGTTCAGTGCAGTGCGATCCGCCGTTGCATTTGGACGCGCCTGCACAGTACGCAGAAATTGTTTCGTGCCGAGCGCGGCACGTGCCGCTGCTATAATACCATGCGTTCGGAGGAACTCGTGGCGAACGAGGTCCTGGCATTCCTGCAATACCAGCTGGATGTCATGGACGAGGTCAGCGTGACCCAAATCTGCACCTCGAACTTCAGTGAAGAGGAGATACGCAGGGCCAAAACCTTGCTGTACGAGTCGCTTCAAATAGCCGACCGAATGCCGTCCCGCAGGAGGGATGAGAAGGGAGAGAGGAGTCTCCAAGACATTATTAAAGTGCTGAAGGAGACCGACCCGGACGACGTGCCGAGTTTCGTGGCGAAGGACTTGCGTAAGCTGCCCCCTGTCACGTTCGATCACGTCGATGTCACCAGGCTGCTGAAGGACATTACTAGTCTGAGAACAAGCCTGGCCGAGATGCAGTTGAAGTTGGAAGCATCGCAATCCACTATCAGTGATCTACGTACCGAAGTGGCAGATTTACGCAATACGGTATGTAGGTCGCTTATGCCTACTAACAACAACACACGTCACAGTGAGGTCAATACATCGCAGCCGAGTTTCGAGTCAGCAAAATTCGACTCGTCGCCGGCCGCTGTACCTGCAAGCGATGCACAACCGCACCCCGCCCTCCCCGTACCCCCCCTCGTTGGGGTGCCGACGAATGTGAGCACGTCAACACCTAGACGTGCTTACTCGGCTGCCGTAACTCAAGCTTCCACCAATAATCAACGGCAACCTAAATCCATCAAAGGAGCCCATGGGCCCCCCGAACCAATCCGGAGCACATTACCACCAGTAATCGGCCACGGACAGGCCGATGAAGAAGGCTTCATTAAAGTTATAAAGAAGAAGACGAAGAAGCCTGCTTGCCGCAATCAGTGCGGAACTGCACTGACTGGACCAAACATGTTGCTGCGTCCCGCTATCCCTACGACGCAGCTGTACGTGTCGAGACTGCATCACACCACGAAGGTAGAGGAGATCGTGGAATATATCCGAGTAAAGACCAATTTCACCCTGAGGGTTGAGAAGTTGGAGTCGCGCCACAAAGTTAATTTTAAATCTTTTGTGGTGCGGGTTCCGAGTCACCATATAGAAGCCTTCTCGAAGGAAGAATTTTGGCCGAAGGGTGTCGTGTTTCGGCGTTTTCGCGGAAGGCTACATGACACCATGACGCAGCGCCATACGTCGCCGAATTAACTTGTTTATTTATTAGTGTATAGCATATTTTTGTTATTTAAGTTTTATTGTGTATTGTTTTATGTATTTTTTATGGGTCTTGTAGCCTGAATTAAATGAATTATTATTATTATTATTGTTCACTTTTGGTAGTCAACTGCTCCGTAGCGCGCGTTTTACTGCGTGTTTTAACACCCTTCGGGGGTGTGCGGAGCAGCGACATCCCTGCACACAGGTTTAGTCCAACTAAACACACGAGTAGGTCGAGATCCGACTCGATGGACCACTTAATGTCGCGTACAGCACGCGGTGCGTGTTTAGAAGGGGTAAATGAATAGAAGTGGTTATGGTTTTAAAGCATCGGGAACGAAACGCTATCGGGGACTAACGCGTGGGTACCGCGGGCGGAGCGCAGAACGCGTGCGCTGAGGCTGAGGGCTGCCCAGATACTGACGATGGCGCTGCGCGGTAAGCGGCGCGTGCCGGCGCGCGGGCAATACAAGTACATACGCGCGCATGCGCGTAGGATTCCACGGTGACGGGAGGCACGGATTAGCTACCGATTTGCGTTTCTCCAGACTCATTTATTAAAATAACTAAAAACATGACATAAGGTAAAACAATTGTATCCCATCCGCAACATTCTCCCCCTCAGTGTCGTACGACACTCAAAACGGTAAACACTAAACTACAACAAAACTACTAACAACTAAAAGACAAACTCAAATAACTAACACCGAACTAAAATACAGCTACCCTAGCCGCAGGGCGTTTAAGTATGCCCTGTTTGGTTTTAATGTCGACAACTCTTACACGTCCGACAGCACCGGGGTACACGGATTGTACGACACCTTTAGGCCAGCAATTACGGGGGGAGTTTTTATTTTATTTTATTTTATGTTCTTACATTTATCTATGAACAGCAAAACAGTTCCAGTTGTTCGAAGTAATCGCAACCAACTAGAGAAGCGCGTCGGCTCCGGCACAGGTAAGTTGTTTACACTATTATGTACATTTATTATATTTATTTTTTTCTAATATTTCTTCATTAATTTTTATTTTATTTTCAGGTTCCTGCGGCCAGTTCTTCGTGTCATCGTCGTGCAGAAAGGAAGGTCCCAAGAACCACCCACAATTACTTTTTAGTTCATAATCTTTACTCTTCGAGGCGAGATCAGCGACGTTCAAGTCGGTAGGTACATAATGCCACTCTTGTATTTTGCTCAGCTCGTCGATTTCACCGAGCCTATTCGCAATAAATACTTTATAGTTCCTGCTTTCATTTCTAATCCAGTGCAGAACGGTAGTTGAGTCAGTCCAATAAAAGGTAGCAGTAGGTATCAGTCTGTGTTCTTGCTTAATAGTGTGAGCTAAGCGGCACGCTAATAGGGCACCCTGTAACTCAAGTCTAGGTATTGTAACTAGCTTTGTAGGCGCGACGCGGCTTTTGCTTGCAATGAACGACACTATCACTTTATCATTGTGCTTCTTTCGCCAATACGCTACGGCTGCGTAAGCGCTCGGGGACGCGTCGCAGAACACGTGCAACTCTAATGGTGTTGTCTCGCTCCCACATGCGGCGGAGTTTATGGGGGGCGAACACAACGATGCATTGCGGTCTTGAAAAAAGTATCGCGGAATGCGAATATCTTTTATTGCTTTCAGCTGAGTCATCCACTCTGCAAAGATTTTAAATAAATCTTCTGGTAATTCATGATCCCACGGTAAGTCAGTTTTCCAGGTTTTCTGCATCAAAATTTTCGCTTTAATAGTAAATGGACCGAGAAAACCGTGAATGTCAAATATTGACATAATAATACGCAACATTTCGCGTTTCGTAGGTTTGCGTTTTAAGTTTACAATATCACCTGGTATACGCTTCAGGGATAAATCGAATCCCAACTCGTCGCTAGCAGGATACCATAATAAACCGAGTGTCCTTTCAGATTGATTGGAATCTTTATCAAAGGCGCAACAGGCGCTGTCACTCAGAGCTTCCTTCGGCAAACTTTCCAGCACACCTGGTACGTTGCTAGCCCAGTTTCGTATTTCAAATCCACCTTGCTGGTGAATATAGGAGACTTCCTGTATTATTTGTTTTGTAAGATTGGTGTCCGGTAAACTGTCAATGTAATCGTCCATATAATGTTGCTTACATATGGCGTCGACAGCCGTCGGGTACTTATCTTTAAAGTTTAAAGCATTTTTATTTTTAATATGTTGCGCGATAAAAGGCGAACAGTTCGCGCCAAATATTAATGACGTCATAGCATATTCCTTAACGTCCTTAGTGGTTTCATCTCTAAATAAAAATCTAAGTGCATGTTGATCTTTTTCTTTAATTTTAATTCTAAGAAACATGTCTTTAATATCTGCAATAACTCCAATTTGATTTTCTCTAAATCTAAACATTATTCCGAATAAAGATTGCAACAAGTCCGGCCCTGTCAATAAAAAATCATTAAGAGAATAACCCTGCGTTTTTGCTGCAGCATCGAAAACTAAACGTAACTTTTTTTTATTAGGATTGTCCACACCGAAGTGTGGTAGATGCCAAACGTGGTCGCCAGACTCCCCCTCGTCTAGCCTCCTGGCATAATTATTCGAAAATAAATGCTGAACACGCTCCCGGTAACGCGACGCGTAAGCGTTGTCGGCTAACATTTTTCTCTCAACTGACTTCAAACGATTCAGAGCATTTTGATAAGAATCAGGCATAATAAAGTTGTCATATTTCCATGGCAATTCTACAGACCATTGGTTATTAATTAATTCACATGTGTTATTTAGTATGGTGATAGCACGCAACTCGTCCGCATTCTGTCGCGGTTTCTTCGATATTCCTATTGACTCTAACGCGAACGATTTTCTTACAAACTCGTGTAACTCAGAATCACAACAATGTTGCGCGCTGTCATCACTAGCAATACAATCAGCTGACATGTTTATATTTATGTTGTTTACAACACCATGTATACACCACCCTAGCGGTGTCTTTGTAACATAAGGTTTATTTTTCTTATTACTTTTTAAACACAAAATAGGAGCAATAAGGTCATAGTTATCCTGTCCAATTAATAATTTAGGTTGCGCATCACATTTGCAAAAGTCGTAATTATTCTCATCAAAGTGTGAATATTTACTAAGGCCCATACACGATAAACGTTGAATAGGTAAATTAAGTTCTTTCATTTTACGAGCACATAAGTTAAAATGATCACCTGTAGTATTATTGGAAATGTCAAAACTTACTGTTTCCGTTTGGCACACGAGCTCACCGGAGTCCCACGCGCTGCGGGCGCGCATGGTCACCGTCTTACCGTATAGTCCCGCCTGATCAGCGAGGTCAGCAGCGATCAGCGTCACGGTGGCGCCGTCGTCAAGTAACGCGTGAGTGTGGATATCGTCTTTAGGGCCATGAACGGTAACCGGCACTATTTTTAAGAACACTTTTGGCACTGATGATACGCTAACAGTAGTGGACGCAGTGGTGTGGGCAACGGTATCCTCGGGGCGCGACTCGTCGGTTGCCGACGGGTGCGCGGTCGCTACGTTCACCGCGGGGCACGGCGCCTCCGATCGCGCGGTCGCTGCGGGCGCCGGCGCCACCGGTCGCGAGTCCGCTTGGGCGGGCGCCGCGGACGCGTTAGGCTTCGTCCAGTGTAGAAGATGATGGTGTGGATATCCACACTCGCTGCAGTCAGCAGCAGTGCACGCGGCGGGTTCAGTATGCCGCGCGCCTAAGCACTTGTAGCACAGATGTTTTGCACGTACAAATTGCCATCGATCACGCCTCATAGCGCGTTTGAACTTGCCACATTTTTCCAAAGAGTGCGTCGGGGAAGCACGACAAAATATGCACTTTACATCTGAGGTAGTAGTGCACGCTAGCACTGAATGAGTTTTCGTATTATCATATTTCTTTCTCACGTCGTTCTGACTATGTACGTAACTCACACCTGAAGTTGCGACAATAGTCGCTTCTCTATACAAAAACTCGGATAGTAGTTCTAGTTTAGGTATAGAACTATCCTGTCTATCGTAGGTGTATTCGGCCCACTTATTAATAAGAGCGGGCGGTAACTTTGAAAGCACAATTGACGTCGTTTCCGGGCTTTGTAGGTATTCAAGTAGCTTAATAGCTTTAACCGCTGTGACGTAATTTTTTACTTTTATTGCGAAATTCACGATCTCTGTATGGTATGCAGTAGGAAGAGGGTGAATTTTCTTGAGTTGAGTGAATATTTTATTAATTATACACTCGGGTCTACCGAATCGTAATTCTAACGTGTCAATTATAGCTTGCGGTGTTGTGTTGCCGATAAGGAGCGATGACACGGCTTCTTTCGCGTCACCGCGAAGGCATTTTCGTAATCGCCAAATGTTTTCGGCATCGCTATAACTGCATAGGTGTGACGATTCTTTATATGACTCCTTGAATTGCAGCCACTGCATAGGATCACCATCGAACACCGGTAAATCCTTTGATGTTGCTAGGCGCGCAAGAAGTTCTCTGTTGTTATCACGAACGTTACATTTTGTAAATACTTGGTGCAACGCCTCCGTCAACTGACTGACGCTGTTGCCATGCGGCGGGCGCTCGTCAACGTGGTACTGTTGCTGATCGGTATGGTGCCAGGTTTTATTACACGGATCACACTGGCGATCTTTTCTAACTGGCATCGAATTTAGTGGATTGCAGACATTCTCCGCGCAATAACTTTGTGTAGACGACGCGACGCCATCTTGTTCATCGAGCCACGCCTCGACTATTCTTGAACTTTTGGAAACCGAGCCGCGGTTTTCTTCTTCCAAGTCGGCTAAATCGGCTTGCAGCTTTTTTGAGACCAAGTCTTTTTCTATTTGAGCACTCTTTTCGGCCAAATCGAGATCGATGCGGGCCTGCTTCTGCGCCGCTTCGTATTCTAGCCTCTTGCGGGCCGCCGCTGACGAACACGCGGTTGTACCACTTTTGACCGATTTTACCACTAATTGTTCAGTGCAGTGCGATCCGCCGTTGCATTTGGACGCGCCTGCACAGTACGCAGAAATTGTTTCGTGCCGAGCGCGGCACGTGCCGCTGCTATAATACCATGCGTTCGGAGGAACTCGTGGCGAACGAGGTCCTGGCATTCCTGCAATACCAGCTGGATGTCATGGACGAGGTCAGCGTGACCCAAATCTGCACCTCGAACTTCAGTGAAGAGGAGATACGCAGGGCCAAAACCTTGCTGTACGAGTCGCTTCAAATAGCCGACCGAATGCCGTCCCGCAGGAGGGATGAGAAGGGAGAGAGGAGTCTCCAAGACATTATTAAAGTGCTGAAGGAGACCGACCCGGACGACGTGCCGAGTTTCGTGGCGAAGGACTTGCGTAAGCTGCCCCCTGTCACGTTCGATCACGTCGATGTCACCAGGCTGCTGAAGGACATTACTAGTCTGAGAACAAGCCTGGCCGAGATGCAGTTGAAGTTGGAAGCATCGCAATCCACTATCAGTGATCTACGTACCGAAGTGGCAGATTTACGCAATACGGTATGTAGGTCGCTTATGCCTACTAACAACAACACACGTCACAGTGAGGTCAATACATCGCAGCCGAGTTTCGAGTCAGCAAAATTCGACTCGTCGCCGGCCGCTGTACCTGCAAGCGATGCACAACCGCACCCCGCCCTCCCCGTACCCCCCCTCGTTGGGGTGCCGACGAATGTGAGCACGTCAACACCTAGACGTGCTTACTCGGCTGCCGTAACTCAAGCTTCCACCAATAATCAACGGCAACCTAAATCCATCAAAGGAGCCCATGGGCCCCCCGAACCAATCCGGAGCACATTACCACCAGTAATCGGCCACGGACAGGCCGATGAAGAAGGCTTCATTAAAGTTATAAAGAAGAAGACGAAGAAGCCTGCTTGCCGCAATCAGTGCGGAACTGCACTGACTGGACCAAACATGTTGCTGCGTCCCGCTATCCCTACGACGCAGCTGTACGTGTCGAGACTGCATCACACCACGAAGGTAGAGGAGATCGTGGAATATATCCGAGTAAAGACCAATTTCACCCTGAGGGTTGAGAAGTTGGAGTCGCGCCACAAAGTTAATTTTAAATCTTTTGTGGTGCGGGTTCCGAGTCACCATATAGAAGCCTTCTCGAAGGAAGAATTTTGGCCGAAGGGTGTCGTGTTTCGGCGTTTTCGCGGAAGGCTACATGACACCATGACGCAGCGCCATACGTCGCCGAATTAACTTGTTTATTTATTAGTGTATAGCATATTTTTGTTATTTAAGTTTTATTGTGTATTGTTTTATGTATTTTTTATGGGTCTTGTAGCCTGAATTAAATGAATTATTATTATTATTATTGTTCACTTTTGGTAGTCAACTGCTCCGTAGCGCGCGTTTTACTGCGTGTTTTAACACCCTTCGGGGGTGTGCGGAGCAGCGACATCCCTGCACACAGGTTTAGTCCAACTAAACACACGAGTAGGTCGAGATCCGACTCGATGGACCACTTAATGTCGCGTACAGCACGCGGTGCGTGTTTAGAAGGGGTAAATGAATAGAAGTGGTTATGGTTTTAAAGCATCGGGAACGAAACGCTATCGGGGACTAACGCGTGGGTACCGCGGGCGGAGCGCAGAACGCGTGCGCTGAGGCTGAGGGCTGCCCAGATACTGACGATGGCGCTGCGCGGTAAGCGGCGCGTGCCGGCGCGCGGGCAATACAAGTACATACGCGCGCATGCGCGTAGGATTCCACGGTGACGGGAGGCACGGATTAGCTACCGATTTGCGTTTCTCCAGACTCATTTATTAAAATAACTAAAAACATGACATAAGGTAAAACAATTGTATCCCATCCGCAACAATAAGTATGTATTTACAACAAAAAAAAGTATATAAGTATTATATCCATTGTCTAGTACCCGATTCACGCTCTGACACTCGCCCCGAGAGGTCGTGCTGCTCCTGTTCCGTCCTCTCGTGACGAATTAAGTGCTCGAATATTTTTCGCTACGGCTCACCGTAGCGCCCTCCGCAGTCGCCCCGCCGACTGCAGCCCGATAAGCACATTCGCTGTCTTTTTCAAGACAGCGGGCGCGCTTTTGTCTCTGTCTGAGGAAGTCAGTCAAAAACGTTGTGTCCCTTCAGGAAAAACCCACTTATTTACTGTGGTTCTCGGTGGATACCTAACGGTGATAACAAACCGAGGGGCGTTGACCCGACACGCCAGCTGCGCTCCTTAAGGGCAACGCAAAATTGGAAGAAGCTAGGGCCAGAAGGCCTTGGGGGATCTCCTAGTCTTCCCTAGCTTACCCCCGTTTCGTCCTATCTAGCATTCTCTAGGGGTTTACACCCATTGCACACTAGAGACTTAGGGACCTGTTTGCACATTAAGACTGGCAAACAGGAGTGCAAGCTTAGGGCTCACCAGTAGGCACTCAACCTCCCCGTCTATACCCGATGGGGAGGGTTTGAACACACTCCCGGGAACACCCACCCGAGGAGCAAACCCCCATGTTAGTACGCCACTAATTTTCTCCCCCTCTCATTGTTGCTAGGCTTGGCTTAGTCATCATCTATATGATGGTGTCTGATGCCGAGTTCCTCAGCATCTTAAAAAACGTCCTCTTCAAGGACCCTACCTTTATCGCCAACTATGGCGACTTGTTTGGCAGCGCTTTTGCCGCCAAACAACCTGACGTCCCCGACTCTCCAGAGTCGCCCGATACCCCCCCACCCCTAAGGAGGAATAGGCGCCCCGCCCGTTCCGACAGTGATGAGGAGAGGCCGAGGTCTCCGCGTGGTCCGCCTAGGCGTTCAGCCAGCCTGGACCATAAGGACCGTACCCCCTCACCTCTCCCCACCCCAGCCCCCACTCAATACCCTGATCGCTCCCCAATCCCATCAGACCAAGAGATGTCTTCGGACAGTGAGGTCAACTCAGACGAGGCCGGTGCCTTTACCACGGTAGTGGGCAAAGGTAAAAAACGCAGCCGGAAAACAAACAAGGCCGAGGCTCTCGCCTCAAAATCTTTAAAACTTTCCGAGGCAAACTCTGCCCCGGCCCCTACCCCCCGTCCCGCCTCTCACTCCTCCTCGCAGGATAACAGGCCCCCCTCCCCTCAGGAACATACCTCACCTTCCCAGAAGAAGGTGCCCATCCCGCCTCCCTTATTCATCCAGGATAAGGCATATTGGACCAGGATATCCGACTGGTGCAATCAAAATAAGATTAATTTCACTAGTGCCCGCCCCACACAGCAGGGCATTAAAGTAGTTGTCCCCACCCCCACTGATTACCGCAACCTTACCAGGTTGCTACGCGAGCGTGGTGTGTCTTTTCACACCTACGCACTCCCAGAGGACCGACTCCTTAGAGTTGTGATCCGAGGGATTCCGTCCGAAGTCAGCTGCACGGAAGTGCACGCCGACCTCGATCGTCAAGGGATCCCGGTTGCAATAACCCACCGTATGTTCCGTGGTAAGCACGGTGAACCCTACAACATGGTCCTTGTCATTTGTCACCCTGGCGAAAACGCCAAAAACATCTATAATATAAAGACCGTATGCAATTTATCAGGCATCACGGTCGAGCGCCCCCACAAGTCAAACCAGCCTGGTCAATGCCACCGTTGCCAGCTGTATGGTCACTCCCAGCGTAACTGCTACGCAAAGCCCAGGTGCGTTAAGTGCCTAGGCGATCACGGGACTACCGAGTGCGAGCGTCCCAAGGAGAGGGACCAGTGCACGGAGCCCCCTAGCTGTGTCCTTTGCCGCAAAGCCGGGCATCCAGCAAACTATCGCGGATGCCCCAAAGCCCCCAAAATGCGCAACGCCAAAACGGCAAAACGCGCCTCCGACCGCGTTGCGAGGGAAGCCCCCTCCTACGCAGCCCCCTTCCATTACCAACCACCAAACCCTAGAGGCCTACTCGGGCCCTCCCCTAATTTCCACGGCCCACTCGGGCCCAACCCCTGGTTTAAGGGTAATCAAAAGCCCCAATACCCACCTCTTCCGACCTCTCGTCTCGCGCCCCCGGCCTCAGAGCCCCCCGCGCTGATGAACTTACCCATCCCCGCACCTTCTCTCAGGCCCAAAACTGCACCAGCAGCTAAAGCCCCCCCCCCCATGAGAACCCCCCCTCCGGTAAACTACCCCGGCCTTCTGCCGAGAGAATACCTCGAACCCCAGTCAGGGGAAACCCGAATTGACGCCTACTCTAGACTTTGGGCCTTTACCCAAGGCATCCACGAGCAGCGCCTTCAGGTACTTACCAAGTACCAAGACATCTATAGAATACTTAATTCCAATTATAATGTATAATACGGCCCCACCCAAAAGATTCAAACCCCGTTCCCTAAATCTAGGCTTCTTTAATGCCCGAGGCATTAGTGGTCAACGCGATGACGTAGCTGTCTTCTTGCGTGAGCACCAACTTGACATATTACTCGTTCAAGAGTCCTTTCTCAAGCCCCACTGTCGTAATCCCAACATAGCCAATTATAGGCTGATAAGAAACGACAGAACGTACACCGCACTAGGCGGAACGCTAATCTATTACCGCAATTCTTTATATTGCATCCCCATTGATCCCCCAGAGCTAGCATGCCTGGAGGCTTCAATCTGTCGCCTAGGCATGACAGGGCACCAGCCCATCACCATAGTCTCGGCCTATAGGTCCTCAAACAAACCCGCGAGTCTGCTCGAGGACGACCTAAAATCCTTACTCGATCTTAGTAATTCTGTAATTATAGCAGGCGATCTAAACGCCAAACATTGCTCATGGAGCTGTGTCTCCAATAACACCGCTGGTGTTCAATTAGAAGCACTTAGCGACAGACTTTCCTTTGACGTCATCGCCCCGATGCGTCCCACTCACTTTCCCGACACAGTAGGGCAACGGCCCGACATCCTAGATATAGCCCTCTTAAAGCGCGTAAACCTCGGTATTCGCTCTATCGAGGTAATTCAAGAATTAGACTCAGATCACCGACCTGTGATCATTCAACTGGGTCCCCGAGGTGGTCCCTCGGATCCCGGTACTCCACCCTTAACTAAAACAATAACCGATTGGAGGAGACTTGAGGACCGCCTCAAATCTACCTCATCCCCCCAACTAGATTCAATCCCTGATTCCATCGAGACAGTCGCGGATACGGTGGCCGCGATCACCTCGCTCACCAACCATGTACAGTCCGTAATGGGCGAATGCTCACGGCAGGTTCCGATGCTGGATGACCAGCGTCTGAAACTGCCGGACGATGTAAATGAGTTGAGGACCGAGAGGAACGCGGCCATCCGTGCCTATGACGCTTTTCCCAACGAAGCCAACCGTGCCCATATGCGCTCTTTGCAGAATACTGTAAAAAGACGTGTAGCTCAGGTACGGGAGGATCGCTGGGACAAGGAAGTCAGCGAAATCCAACCGTCTCATTTAGCCTTCTGGGCACTTCAACGCAAACTCAAATGCGAGACCACGGCAGCTATGCCCCCCCTAAATCGACCCAATCAAAGGCCGGCCTTTGATGATGACGAAAAAGCCGAATGCTTAGCCGACAGCTTGGAGTCTCAATGCACTCTCAGTACGCTTCCCGTAAGCCAAACCCACCTTGACAAGGTTAATTCAGAAGTAGAGCGTAGGTCAGCCCTCCCCCCCCCCCCCAATAGATGACCCTGATGACCCGCTCCCACCGATCACCCCTGACGAAGTTCTCTCTATAGTCAAGGATCTTAAGCCCAAAAAAGCCCCCGGCGCAGACGGCATCACCAATAAGGTGTTGAAACGTTTCCCTGCCACCCTAATCGCTCTAATGACCGTCATCTTCAATGCGGCATTTAAAAACAACATCTTTCCCCAGGCTTGGAAACAGGCTACGGTAATCGGTATTTCAAAACCGGGCAAACCAAAAGCCGAGCCGAGTAGTTACCGGCCGATTAGTCTCCTCAATGTCTTCGGTAAAATCTACGAGAAACTTATTTATAAGCGACTCAAAGATTTCGCCGACTCAAATAAACTCCTTCCCGACGAGCAGTTTGGCTTTCGTACAAAGCACTGCTGCGTTAATCAACTGCACCGCATTGTAGAACACATCAGTGCAGGCTTCGTACGCGGTCAAATGACCGGTACTCTCTTTTTCGACGTAGCAAAGGCTTTCGATAAAGTGTGGCACAACGGCTTATTATATAAGCTGTACACTATGAATGTGCCACATCGTCTCGTGCTCATCATCCGAGACTACTTATCGAATCGTACCTTTTGCTATCGCATAGAAGGGGCTCTCTCCTCCCCCCATCCCATTCACGCCGGTGTGCCACAAGGCTCCGTGCTCTCCCCCCTACTGTTCACGCTGTACACCAGCGATATTCCAAAATGCGGTGCAGCCCGTATTGCCCTTTTCGCCGACGACACGGCAATCTATTACTCCGGCAAGAGCCATGTCGCTATTTCTCGTACCCTCCAATCCGCGGCCAACACCCTAGGTGACTGGTTCCGGAAATGGAGAATCGAAGTCAATCCCGAAAAAAGTGCAGCGGTCCTATTCGATAAGAAACCCCTGTCACAGTACCGCAAAGAATTGAACGTACCAGTTTCAATGTTCGGTAAACAGATCCCATGGCAAAGTAAAGCCAAATACCTTGGAGTGATCCTTGACCGTAGACTGACTTTCAGACCGCATATCCGCAAGGTGAAAAACCGTGCCGCCTTCGTCCTCGGACGTCTCCACCCCCTACTCAATGCGCACAGTAAGTTGCCCACTCCTCTCAAAGTAAGGATATACACCACCTGTATCCGCCCCATTCTCGCCTATGCTAGCGTTGTGTTCGCACACGTTAAGCCGGTGAGAATTCACTTACTCCAAACCCTCCAAAACCGTTTCATGCGAAGGGCCGTAGGCGCCCCCTGGTACGTACGCAACGTCGACCTCCACCTAGACCTCAAACTGCCGACCATCAAGCAGTTTTTCAAGCGTGTCACAAAACGCTATTTCGATTCCGCTCCCAAGCACCCCAATCCCTTGGTCGTGGCGGCCACAGTCTACCAGCCATCTGCTATTAGCAAAATCCGACGTCCCAGACACACACTCATTGAGCCCGATGACGCTATTACACTCCTCCAGGAGTCAGATAAAAGTACAAGCACACTCCGACGCCGTCGTCCAAAATATCGTCCCCGCCGGCGAGGACCGACGCGACACACACACAGAATCCGAGAGTCCGACTCTCGAGAAACAGAAACACATGCCGACGCAGCACCGGCTGCTGGGGGGACCGGTGGCGGGGTCCCCCTGCTGCACCCTGAGTCGAGGTCCGAGCTCCCCCCTGGGGACGCCCTCACGGTGTAAGCAACCGGAGATAATCTCGTCACGCGAGACCGGCCCTATGCTCTAGAGTAGTTCCTAGGAGCAGGCTATTGCGTAGCCACTGGTTAGGTTTTCTAGGTAGGTCTTAGCCTCGCCGGCGAGGCTTGCCGCTTCACGGCGTTTTAACACGTCACCCGATAGGAACCGAAAGTCCGCTACTTTCGAGGAAACCAATTCGATGCAGCAACGGCTGCTAGGGGGACATAGGAACGGCGGGGTCCCCCTGCAATGCCCCAGCGAGGTTCGAGCCCCCCCCTCGGGGGGCGCCCGCTTGCGCGCGGTATTGATACCGCGCGTATTTAGTTTATAAGTTAGGGAAATAACTTTCGGCGAATGGAGTCCCACATGGGACTCTCCGCCAACTAAGTCCGGTTAAGTAGAAATGGGACTTCGGTCCCACCTGCGAGAGCCCATTCGAAAAAAAAAAAAAAAAAAGTCTAGTACCCATAGCACAAGCTCTGCTTAGTTTGGGACTAGATGGTGCTGTGTAAAAATGTCCCAAAGATATTTATTTTTTATATTATGTATGTTTATATAATGGTCCCCATAGGTATTGATTGGCTTATCAAAGACAAAAAATATTTTACAGTAACTGTTTAGCTTTTTTAGAGTCCCAGTAAAATGTATTCAGCAGTTCATGAAATTATCCCATCCAAACAGCAGAAATATATTATTAAGTAGGTTCACAGCAGACTATTACTTAAAATGACTAATGTTTTTATTTTCAGGTTAGCTGCAGATTGAAGATGAGGTGATCAATAAATCAGAATAAACTAAGTCAACCTAACCTATTTTTATTTTTTTCTGCTGTATAATAAAACCCACAATTAAAAATGATAAAACAAATTTCGGATTTTAAAACAGTTTGTGCAAAGATCACTATGTTATAAGTTTGTGCAGAGGATGATCAGTACTAACATTTTATGTTACACAATATGGATACCTACTTTGATCTAAAATAAAAGTTATATTAATAAAGTATTATTATATCACCATTAAATACCATTATTACCTACTTTTAAGATTGTAGCTGTAAGTTTTCCAAATTGTAACATCAAATAAAAACACACACTTATTAATATAAAAACATTAATAATTCACAATTTATTATGTTTTCTTCTGTAAAATATCTATTTCTAACTTAATTTTTAAAACTTGCAATTCATGTAATTGTTGCTTCCGTGTTTCATCATTTTCGAATGATCTCTTTAATAAGTCTATCTCCAAACGACATTTTTCTTCCTTGAGATGAACTAATGCGCTATCAGTATTTTCTTTAATATGCTTTGCTTTGAGTTCTACTAATTCCTTCTTCTTTTTGGCCAATTCCAAAAATGACTTTCTTGTGTGATGTGGAGTGGCAGTTAATAAAGTCTTTGCCGCAGGATTATTCATAGAGCTTACAGGGGTAGATGGTTGTTCTGGAATTTGTAGAACGGCATCTTTAACTTCAATATCAGTAACAATATTATCACTAACGTCCATCATGTTTATTGTGGCATAAACTGATGCTAGAGTTGGTTCGACAATGATGCTGCATGTGTCTCCATCAAATTGAGAATCAAGCCCAGTAGCAGACTCTTTCAGGATTCCAGCTACCCATTCATTTGTTGTAGATAATGGAGGTGGTGGTGGGCCTCCACCAGTCTGACGACGCATGCGGTTAACTTTTCCAGCCTCCTTTCTTGCACTTTTTTTCATATACTCCCATTTACATTTTAACTGTTTCACACTGCGATAAGTGTCAGTTGAGGCATTGAATTCTTTAGCAATTATATCCCAAGTTTCTTCTTTTTGCTTTGTAAATGCGCCATTTGTTTTTTTGTTTAATATTGTTTTGGCATATTTATTTATCAGCTTTTTCAACTTTTCAACTTCAGCGTTAGTGAAGTTAGAAGATCTGTCACTGTAAAAAATAAAAAATATTAACATTAGTACTTATAAACATCTTGGTAGTTAGGTATAGTGGAAAACGTTACTTCAGGCACTCTACTTTATAGTTTCTAGTCGAAAGTATTACTTCAGACACTTAAAATGCTTTATGCAACTAAATTGAGCTAAGTTTAGGGATCTTTCACGTATTTTTTTCTGCAAGAAACAAATATTCTGTAATAATGAATACCTGCATGTGGTAATTTTCATTGTAAAATACCGGTAACCTAGAATTAATAATAAAATAAAGACAGCATACCTAGGCGCCATGTTCATATCCATATTTTCTTGATAAACTTCGAAACCCTCCATGTTAAATGATAAACAATAAGTACTTTAATCTGTTATACAATAATTTATAAACAGCAGAATCATGTGAGAGACGAGAGAACTTTTGATGACAACTTATGTACTTGACACTAAAATCGCGGTGCTGCCATGTGTAAAAAAAGCTCCCGACAGTTTTATGGGGAAACTACGTCGTTTGTGTAATGGCAACACATTTGACTTTAACTTTAGCTGTTAGTTGAATGAAGAAACGTATTTGCTATGGTATCGGTAATGGTCAAGTAAAAGTAAGTGCTTTTACTGATTCTTTTAGCTATTCATGAAGAAACTGGGCGTAAGTGTGTGTCGCTCGTCTAGCTTACACACGACTATTTTTTTTTTGCATTCTGGGTAAATTATAATTAGACGTTATTCTCTTAGCAAGAGAGTTTATTTTTTTGTGTATGATAGAATGTTATCGTAAATGGTAGTCGAAACACACTGATATGAACTTTCGGGCTATATAATAAAGTCTAATTTAGCGTACAAAAATGGTTGTAAACTGTGACAAAAATACGTTTATGAAAGATTATTATTATTTACTATTTTAGTAAGTTTGTCGAAGGATCGGCATCTCTCTCTTATTACCATTGCTATTGCAATCAAAACTGAGCTTTTTGCGGTGGAGATAAAGCGCATTAATGTTCGCTAAAATTTATTGTTTACGTTTAGCCTTGGCGTTGAAAATTTGAATTTCTTATTCGCATATTTTCGGTGATATGTTGTTTTGAGGTCGAGGTCATGACGGAATGCACTTGTGCGTTACGTTAGTTGCAGCTAAATAGTAAATGAATACTTTTAATTGTGTTTTAAAGATGTAAATATGTAATGTAAATATTCGATTTCAGTCTTATAAATAATAATTTTATTAAGTACTTATAAAAACTAAAAGTGGCATAATTAGGTAGAAAGAAAAGTGCTGTGTGGTGGAACTATTTTACGGAAAACGGACCTAAAAAGAGACGAATTCGTACTCTCACTGTTCTAGTACCTATTGTGTTTTGTGTAAATTATCTACTTAGATTTAAAATGGAGGCTGTAAATAGAAAGAGAAGTGCTGTATGGAATCATTTTATGGAAACCGGACCTAAAAAGGCAAAATGTTCTTATTGTTCTAGTGAATTATCTGTGTCTGGTGGTAATGTAGGAAACCTTAACAGGCACTTAAAAACAAAGCACCCCACTATAAAGTTGGTTGAAGAGAGGCAACAGCCTACGGGTTCTGCAGACCCAGAGTCCCACATACGTCTAGTTGACAGTGTTGAAACTCAAGATCTACCTCGGGCGACTACTTCTAGTCAGCCATCAATAAAAATTTATGCACAAAGCACGAAGCCGATACCACCACGGCGTGCCCAACAAATCGACGAGCAGCTTATAAAAATGATTGCTAAAGGGCACTACCCCTTCCGTATGGTCGAAGATGTCGAATTTAAAAATTTAATTTCTCTGCTTAACCCACAGTACGCACTCCCAACACGGAAAACCATATCGGAAAGTATTTTGCCCAAACTTTATAATGTGTGCATAGAAAAGGTTAAAAGTGAGATCCAAGAGGGACAAGCTTTCTGTTTGACAACAGACGGTTGGACCTCTATTAACAATGATAGTTTTATAGCCCTGACTGTGCATTATATTAGCGCCACAACGGATGCTACTAAATTGAAGTCCAATTTAATCGGATGTATTGAATATAATGAACGACACACAAGCGACAATTTAACAGCCTTTCTACGTGACAAAATGGCAGAATGGAATATAGCAGACTATACGACAGCTATTGCCAGTGACAATGCAGCCAAAATTACTGCTGCAATAAAAGATACTGGTCGATGGCATATTCCATGCTTTGCGCATTCAATTAACTTGTGTGTGCAAGCCGCTCTGACGCCTCTATCAGAAACGTTGGTGAAAATAAAAAGTATCGTCGAATTTTTTAAAAGAAGCTCTCACGCTCAACATAAGCTAAGAGATATGCAAAAACAGCTGAACCTTGCCCAACTAAAGTTAAAGCAAGATGTTCCAACGCGGTGGAATTCTACGTATGACATGCTGCAGCGGCTGTTATCAGCCAAGGATGCCGTAATCGCTACGATCGCTATAATGCGTCAAGAACTGGCGCTAAATAACGAGGATTGGGACGTAATAGAAAACGCGGCGCCCATTTTAAAACTGTTTTACGACATCACAGTCGAAATTAGTGCCGAGAAAAACGTTTCGCTGGCTAAAGTCATCCCCCTGTGTGGCATCATGAAGAACCACGTCAAAACGCACATAAACAATAACACGCTTCCGACGCAAGTGCTGTTAGCAATAAATACGCTCGATAAACAGCTGGAAAAGCGTTTCTCCAATATTGAGAAACATATTCTCTACATATTTTTCGTAGATGAAGCGAAAGAGGTGTGTCAGGATCGTAGCAGGTGGAAATCCATAGTCTCTGCCTACCCCAATGGGAAACAGGCGTGATAATATGTATGTATGTATGTATTCTCTACAGCGAGGCGACGATATTGGATCCTAGATTCAAAAATAAAGGATTCACTGAAATTAATAATTTTGACCAGGCTGTGGCTACCTTAGAGGAAAGTCGGCAAAGTGCAGTACCTTCAACCTCAACATCAGAGCCATCCACATCCACGTCAGTGTCTTCTACCAAGACGTCCATATGGGACCAATTTGATAAAGAAGTGGCAAAATTGACACCCACAAATCCATTGGCTGCTGGCATTGTAGAGCTAGATAAATATCTCCAGGAGCCACTTTTGCAACACTGCAATGATCCACTGCGCTGGTGGCACGAGCGACGGACGTTTTACCCAATACTATTTAAATACGCCTTAAAAAGACTGCATCTAGTGGCAACCTCTGTCCCATGCGAAAGAATTTTTCTAAAGCTGGGCATATACTGAATGAAAGAAGGACAAGACTAACTACCAAAAAACTGTCCCAATTGTTATTCATAAGCAGTAATTGCAAATAATTAACAACGGTTGTAAATAGGTATGTAGATAATTATCCTCTAAATAATTTTGAATCACTGTATATATTTCGATTTTTAAATATGCCAACCTAGACAAAAAGGAATCTAACTATCAGTAAAAAAAACATACTACTTAAATTATATAGTTTTGCTTACTTTTGAAACTTAATTTTATATTAATATTTTTTTAGTTTTTTTTTTTAAGTGGTTTTCATATTTCATGGTTGACAGTCCTAAGCCTGTATAAAGTATGAAGGAAAATCGAGATACACAGTGAAGTGCATCATTCATCGTAACGTATCACACTACGCGAGCTCGATATCCATTGATTCGTTATTTCGTTCTGATTTGCTGAACTAAATGAAGTACTGAACTAAATGAGTGGACTAGTTCATTGAACCAAAAGATATACTTCATTCGATTCTTTTCACTGACACATTTTGCGCATGTCTAGACTCCAACTTGCCTCGCAATACGTGGCCTAAAGGGCGAGTTACACAAACGTTCCCTGGTGCTGACGGGGAAGTTAGAGTGGTCGACATTGTAACAAAGGGGGGGCACATCATGAGACGACCCAGTAAGAAACTCGTCGTGTTACCTGTACGGCGACGGCAGGAGAAATGTACACGACGACTGTAATTGTAAATACCTAGAATTAGTAGTTAAGGTTTGATATTATGTTTTCTATGTCCCTTGTTGTTCTATGTTCATTATGTTTTCTGTGTCACAATGTTTTTATTTTGTTTTTTAATATGTTTTCCTTATGATTTAATATGTTTGCTACAATGTTAATATAAGATCTTTTGTCACATAAATACACACAGACCCATAGACGGGCGACCTAATAGAAATAGGTAAACAAAAAGTAAGCGACGATGCATTACCTAATAAGGTAATTTTGCTCGTCTATGGGCTCTGATTGGATAAACTGCAATTAGGTTTAAGGAAAAATGACCAGGGGTGAGGGGGTCGGGAGCGGGACAGCTTATTATTTTTTTTTTTTTTTTTCGAATTGGCTACTCACAGGAAGCACTATAGTGCTCTTTCTGCTTAACCGGGCTTTGGGGGCGGAAAGTCCCGTTAGGGACTCCATCCGCCGAAATATTTGCTAACTACTAACTTACATACTAATTTCGCGGTTGCAATGCCGCATAAGGGCGTCCCCCAGGGAAGGGCTCGGACCTCGGCTTAGGGCATTGCTGGGGGACACCGCCGCTACGTCCCCCGGCAGCCGTTGCTGCATCGGAAAATGTTTTCTCGAAAGCGGCGGACTTTCGGTATAACGGGGGGGGGGGGGGGGGAGACGCGTTTCGCGAATCACCGTTAAGCGGCAAGCCTCGCCGGCGAGGGCTAGGACCTACCTAATCCTAACTGATCGGCGATCAAAACTGCTCATGACGCAGAATAGAATAGGAATATGAGCGAGCGAGAGCATAACCGGTCTCGCGTAACGAGATTATCTCCGGTTGCGACACCGTGAGGGCGTCCCCAGGTGGGGAGCTCGACCTCGGCTCACGGTGCAGCTGGGGATTCCCCGCCACTGGTCCCCCCAGCAGCCGCTGCTGCATCGTGTTGGGTTTCTCGAGAGTCGGACTCTCGGCATCTGTGTGGGTGTCGCGTCGGTCCCCTCCGGTGGGGACGAAATTTAGGACGACGGCGTCTGATGGTGCTAGTATTTTTATTTGACTCCTGAAGGAGGGTGATGTCGTCATCGGGTTCGATGAGCACGTGTCTAGGTCTGCGAGTTTTACTAATGGAGAGTGGTTTATAATCGGTGGCCGCCGCAACCAAAGGGTTAGGATGATTAGGGGCGGTGTCGAAATAGCGTTTGGAAGCACGCTTGAAGTACTGCCTGACGGTCGGCAGTTTTAGGTCAACATGGAGTTGGGCGTTACGGAGATACCAGGGGGCGCCCACGGCCTTCCGCATAAATCGATTTTGGATGGCTTGAAGGGGATGAATTCGTCCTGGCTTGACGTGTGCGAACACAACGCTAGCATAGGAGAAAATGGGTCGGACACAAGAAGTGTAAATTCGTATTTTGAGGTTAGTGGCTAGCTTACTGCGCGCATTTAACATGGGATGCAAACGTCCGAGGACGAATTTGGCACGATTTCGTACCCTGCGAATGTGAGATCTGAAGGTCAGTCTACGGTCAAGGATTACTCCCAGGTACTTGGCTTCCGGTTGCCAAGGGATCTTTTTGCCAAACATAGAGACAGGTATATGATTTTGAGAGCGGTAGTGAGTCAGACGTCTCTTGTCAAAGAGAACGGCTGTACTTTTTTCCGGATTAACTTCGATTCTCCATCTCCGAAACCATTCACCGAGGGTGTTGGCCGCGGACTGGAGGGTACGAGAAATGATGCTATGAGAGGACCCGGTGTAGTATACTGCCGTGTCGTCGGCAAAGAGGGCTAGACGAGCCTTACCGCACTTGGGGATGTCGCTGGTGTACAGTGAGAACAGGAGAGGGGAGAGCACGGAGCCTTGCGGCACGCCGGCAAGAATGGGATGAGGGGAGGAGAGAGTTCCCTCGATACGATAGCGAAAGGATCGGTTTGACAAGAAGTCTCGTATGATGAGCACGAGACGGTCTGGCACTTTTTTGGAGTACAGCTTATACAATAAGCCGTTGTGCCACACTTTGTCAAAGGCCTTTGCCACATCGAAAAATAGCGTTCCGGTCATACGACCACGCACGAAGCCTGCACTGATATGTTCTACAATTCGGTGCAACTGTTTGACACAGCAGTGCTTTGTGCGAAAGCCAAACTGCTCGTCGGGTAAGTGTTTGTTAGAGTCGACAAAATCTTTAAGTCGCTTATAAATAAGTTTCTCGTAGATTTTGCCGAAGACATTTAGTAGGCTAATAGGCCGATAGCTGTTCGGTTCAGATCTTGGCTTACCCGGTTTGGGAATCCCAATTACCGTGGCTTGTTTCCAGGCCTGGGGAAAGATGTTGTTACTAAACGCCGCGTTAAAAATGGCGGTCATTAGGACAATGAGAGCGGCGGGGAAACGTTTGATTACTTTATTAGTAATACCGTCTATGCCTGGGGCTTTTTTAGGTTTAAGGTCCTTGACTATAGAGAGAACCTCTTCGGGGGTGATCGGTGGGAGTGGGTCATCGGGGTCTTCTACTGGGGGGAGGGTAGACCTACGCTCCACCTCAGAGTTTACCTTGTCAAGGTGTGATTTATCGACGGGGAGTGTGCTAGGGGTGCATTGGGACTCCAAACTGTCGGCCAGGCATTCGGCTTTGTCGCTGTCCTCAAAGGCCGGCCTTTGATTGGGTCGGTTGAGGGGGGGCATATTGACAACGGTTTCGCTTTTGAGTTTGCGCTGAAGGTCCCAAAAAGCAGTGTGACTCGGACGGATTTCGCTGAGCTCCTTGTCCCAACGATCCTCACACACCTCTTTAACGCGTCTCTTTACAGCACGCTGTAAGGAGCGCATGTAGGCGCGATTGGCTTCGTTGGGAAAAGTGTCATAGGCACGGATGGCCGCGTTCTTCTCGCACCTCAATTCATTCACATCGTCCGGCAACCTCCAACGCCGGTCCTCCGGTATTGGAACCTGCCGTGAGCATTCGCTCACTACGGACTGCACATGATTGGTGAGCGAGTCGATCGCATTCACCGTGTCCGCGACCGACACGATATCATCGGGAATCGAGTCTAGGTGAACAGATGAGGTAGATTTGAGACGATCCTCTAATCTCCTCCAGTCAGTTATTGTTTTAGTCGGGGGGGGGCATACCGGGATCCGGGGGGCCCCCTCGGGGACCCAGTTGTAAAATAACAGGACGGTGGTCAGAGTCTAATTCTTGGTATACCTCAATCGAGCGTATTGCCAAGTTAACATTTTTGAGTAGAGCTATATCTAAAATGTCGGGACGGTCTTTTATATTATCGGGGTAGTGAGTGGGACGCATCGGTGCGATGACGTCAAAGAACAATTTGTTACTAAGCGTTTCTAAGCGAACACCAACGGGGTTGTTGGAGACGCAGCTCCATGAACGGTGTTTGGCGTTCAGATCGCCAGCTATTATAACAGAATTACTGAGGTCGAAGAGGGCTTTGAGGTCGACCTCGAGCGGCCCAATGGGTCTGTTGCAGGATCTATAAGTCGAGGCAATTGTTATGGACTGGTGACCCGTCATACCTATACGACAGATTGAAGCCTCCAAGCAATGTAGCTCGGGGGGGTCAATGGGGATGCAGTGAAGCGAGTTTCGATAATAAATAGCCGTTCCTCCCAAGGCGGCGTACGATCTATCATTTCGAATTAATCTATAGTTCGCAATGTTTGGGTTGCGGCAGTATGGTTTTAAGAAGGACTCTTGGATGAGTAAAATATCTAATTGATGGTCACGCAAAAAGATCGCTATCTCCTCGCGTTGACCGCTAATGCCACGGGCATTAAAGAAACCTATATTAAGGGAACGGGGTTTGATTCTACGTGATACTTTTGTATTATCCATTATTAATAATTAATCAGCAGAAATGTGGGCATAGATATCCTGGTATCTTGAGATTGCCTGGAGGCGCAGAAAGGGGTTTCCTTCTGATTCCTTCCATAAGCGAAGGAACACGTCGACTCGTGTCTCTCCTGAAGAGGGGAGGGGGTACCGCGGAGGTACCAGTCGGGGTAGATTTTGAGTTTGGGGCCTTCCTTGAGGGGGGGCTTTCCACGGGGCCTTGATCGCGGGCACCTTAGCAGGTGTAGTTGCGTTGAGAGTGGGTGCGGGGACTGTAATGTCCATTAGCGCTGGGGGGGCAGGGGCCGCGGGGGCTGAACGAGAGGGGGGGAGGGGCGGGAATTGGTTCAGTTGGCCTCCCCTGTTGAACCAGGGGTTGGGCCAATTTGGGCCCATGTGTTTAGCGTTGGGTCCTAGAGGCCCGTGGCTATTTAGCATCGGGCCCCAATTTTGCCCACGTGGGCCGAGATGATTGGAGTTTTGCCCAAGTGGGCTAAGTTGATTGGGGGTGGGCCCTGGAGGGCCTCTACGATATGGGGGCTGATAGGGGGTGTTGGGGTTTTGTGTCCCGAAGGAGGGGGCTTCTCTTCCCACTCGTCCGGAGGCACGTTTCGCCAATTTGGCGTTTTTCATTTTGGGTGCTTTCGGGCATCCGCGATAACTCGCCGGATGTCCAGATTGACCGCAGAGGACACAGCTCGGGGGCTCTGTGCACTGGTCCCTCTCTTTGGGACGCTCGCACTCCCTTGTGCCGTGATCACCCAGGCACTTGACGCACCTAGGCTTAGCGTAGCAATTACGCTGTGAGTGGCCATATAGTTGGCAACGGTGGCACTGCCCAGGCTAGCTGGACTTGTGCGGGCGCTCTATCTTTATGCCTGTTAGGTTGCATAGCGTCGATATTAAATATGGCCTTTGCGTCCTCACCGGGCTCGCAAATAACCAGGACCATCTCGTATGGGTCCCCGTGTTTGCCACGGAACATGCGGTGGACTTCAGCGGCGGGGATGCCTTGTGACTTAAGGTCACTCAGCACATCGGAGGTGGGAATTTCCGTAGGAATTCCTCTGACCACCACTCTAAGTAGGCGGTCCTCCGGGAGAGCGTAGGTGTGAAAGGACACACCACGGTCGCGCAGCATCTTGGTAAAGCTGCGGAAATCTGTGGGGGTAGGCACTTGGACCTTGATACCCTGTTGGGTAGTGCGGGCACTGGTGTACATGATCTGACGATCAGTACACCATTTGGACACTTCGGTCCATTTCGCCTTATCCTGTATAAATAAGGGAGGCGGGGTAGGCGTTTTCCTCTGCGAAGCGGAGGGGGGCGTGCCGCGGGGGGAAGCGGGCCTGCTGCCCTGCGGGGAGGGATCTGAGGCGTGGCTGGGGGGGGCCGGGGCGGAGTTATTCTCCGAGGTTTTCGGGGCCTTATTGGGGACGTGAGCGTCGGCCTTGGCCTTGCGCGCTCGCTTTTTCCCTTTAACCACAACTGTGGTAAAGGCATCGGGCTGATCGGAGGGTGCCTCACTATCGGAGGACATCTCCTGGTCTATCGGGTCCGTTTGTGATTCCGGGTTATGGGACGGGGCGGGGGTGGGGATGGGCGAGGGGGTGCGGTCCTTGTAGACCGGGCTGGCATAACGCCTATGCGGACTACGGGGGGACCCCAATGGTTCGCGGGATCGGGGCGGCGATGTCGAACGACTGCGCGCCGAATGCAGCTCGTCATCGTCACTAGTGGGGAGGGGCGTCTACGCCTTAATTGGTGAGCAGCCGGGGGCGATTCCGGGGAGTCGGGTATTAACGCCTCGGGGAACAGTTGGCCGTACTTCTCAATGATGTACGGGTCCTTGAAGAGGACGGTCTTCAGCATGTGTAGGAACTCGGCGTCAGTCATCCTCAATGACTAAAACCGAGAACCCACAGAAGGATAAGGAAAAGCGTTAAGCGCGACCTACATAAAACTAATACTACAAATACGCACACGACGACGATCGTAACTAAACGTAAACAAAAACGTTAACTATCGTAAACTAAAACGTAATCCCGGGTGGGTGTTCCCGGGTGGGTGTTCCCGGGAGTGTGTAAACCCTCCCCGTCGGGTGTAGACGGGGAGGTTGTGTGCCTACTGGCGAGCCCTAAGCTTGAATCCTGTTGCCAATCTCAATGTGCGAACAGGTCCCTAAGTCACTAGTGCAATGGGTAAAACCCTTAGTGAGTGCTAAATGGGACGAAACGGGGTTAAGGCTAGGGACGACTAGGAGATCCCCCAAGGCCGTCTGGTCCTAGCCCCTTCCAATTTTTGCCTTGCTCAGAAGGAGCGCAGCTGGCGTATCGGGTCAACGCCCACTCAGCTTGTTGTCACCGTTAGGTATCCGCCGAGGACCACGAAACTGTGGATTTTACCTGAAGGGCCACTACGTTTTAGACGAAAAACCGTAAAAGAGATAAAAGCGCGTTCGTTGTCTTTAAAAAGACAACGAATGTGCTTATCTGTTTGCAGACGGCGGGGCGCCTGCGGGGAGCACTACGGCGAACCGTGGCGAGAGATCGCGAACTGTACACGACACGAGCGGACAATCGCAAGCGACACGTTCGCTCGGAACGAGTGACAGAACGGGAATCGTTTCTTTTTTTTCCGAGCGGGACAGCGTGGGCGGGTCCCTTTTAGCGAAAAAGTACTGGGAAGTTTCACCCCCGCCCGCGTGTTCGCCGCATCCCGAGCTCCTTGCACGCCTGTATAAATATGCGGCATTTTGATATTGTAAAGTTAGAAGCACACATCATTCCCGTTCTGTCACTCGTCCCGAGCGAACGTGTCGCTTGCGCTTGTCCGCTCGTGTCGTGTACAGTTCGCGATCTCTCGCCACGGTTCGCCGTAGTGCTCCCCGCAGGCGCCCCGCCGTCTGCAAACAGATAAGCACATTCGCTGTCTTTTTAAAGACAACGAACGCGCTTTTATCTCTTTTACGGTTTTTCGTCTAAAACGTAGTGGCCCTTCAGGTAAAATCCACAGTTTCGTGGTCCTCGGCGGATACCTAACGGTGACAACAAGCTGAGTGGGCGTTGACCCGATACGCCAGCTGCGCTCCTTCTGAGCAAGGCAAAAATTGGAAGGGGCTAGGACCAGACGGCCTTGGGGGATCTCCTAGTCGTCCCTAGCCTTAACCCCGTTTCGTCCCATTTAGCACTCACTAAGGGTTTTACCCATTGCACTAGTGACTTAGGGACCTGTTCGCACATTGAGATTGGCAACAGGATTCAAGCTTAGGGCTCGCCAGTAGGCACACAACCTCCCCGTCTATACCCGACGGGGAGGGTTTACACACTCCCGGGAACACCCAGCCGGGATTACGCTTTAGTTTACGTTAGTTAACGTTTTTGTTTACGTTCTAGTTACGCTCGTCGTCGTGTGCGTATTTTTAATATTAGTTTTATGTAGGTCGCGCTTAACGCTTTCCTTTATCCTTCTGTGGGTTCTCGGCTTTAGTCATTGAGGATGACTGACGCCGAGTTCCTACACATGCTGAAGACCGTCCTCTTCAAGGACCCGTACATTATTGAAAAGTACGGTCAACTGTTCCCCGAGGCGTTACTGCCCGAATCGCCCCCTGCAATCCCGCAACTAAGGCGCAGACGCCCCCGCTCCGCCAGTGACAACGATGAGTTGCATTCGGCGCGCAGCCGTTCGGCTTCATCGTCACGATCCCGTGAACCATTGGGGTCCCCCGGTAGTCCGCATAGGCGCTATGCCGGTCCGGTCTACAAGGACCGCACCCCCTCACCCATCCCCACTCCAGCCCCCTCCCTCAACCGGGCAATCTCTTCGGACACATAAGACCGGGAGATGTCCACCGATAGTGAGGCACCCCCTAATCAGCCCGATTCCTTTACATTAGTAGTGAATAAAGGAAAAAAGCGAGCGCGAAAGGCCAAGGCCGATGCGCACGCCCCCAACAAGGCCCCAAAAACTTAAGAGGACAACTCCGCCCCGGCCCCCCCCCAGCACGCCTCAGACTCCTCCCCGCAGGGTAGCAGGCCCGCTTCCCCCCGCGGCACGCCCCCCTCCGCTTCTCAGAGGAAAACGCCCACCCCGCCTCCCTTATTCATACAGGATAAGGCGAAATGGACCGAAGTGTCCAAATGGTGTACTGATCGTCAGATCATGTACACCAGTGCCCGCACTACCCAGCAGGGTATCAAGGTCCAAGTACCTACCCCCAACGATTTCCGCAGCTTTACCAAAATGCTGCGCGACTGTGGTGTGTCCTTTCACACCTACGCTCTCCCGGAGGAACGCCTACTTAGGGTGGTGGTCAGGGGAATTCCTACGGAAATTCCCACCTCCGATGTGCTGAGTGACCTTAAGTCACAAGGCATCCCCGCAACTGAAGTCCACCGCATGTTCCGTGGCAAACACGGGGACCCTTACGAGATGGTCCTGATCATTTGCGAGCCCTGTGAGGACGCAAAGGCCATATTCAATATTAAAACGCTATGCCACTTATCAGGCATAAAAATAGAGCGCCCGCACAAGTCCAGCCAGCCTGGTCAGTGCCACCGTTGCCAACTTTATGGCCACTCCCAGCGTAATTGCTACGCTAAGCCTAGGTGCATCAAGTGCCTGGGTGACCACGGCACAAGGGAGTGCGAGCGTCCCAAAGAGAGGGACCAGTGCACAGAGCCCCCCAGCTGTGTCCTCTGCGGTCAATCTGGACATCCGGCGAGTTATCGCGGATGCCCGAAAGCACCCAAAACAAAAAACGCCAGATTGGCGAAACGTGCCTCCGGACGCATGGGTAGGGAAGCCCTCTCCTTCGGAACCCCTAACCCCTTCACCCCCTATCAGCCCTCATTCCGTAGAGGACCTCCCGGGCCCACCCCCAAACAACCCGGCCCACATGGGCCCACCCCCAATCACCTTGGCCCACTTGGGCAAAATTTGGGCCCGATGATAAACAGCCACGGGCCTCTAGGACCCAACGCACAACACGTGGCACCAACCCCTGGTTTAACAGGGGAGGCCAGCAGAGTCAATTTCCACCCCTCCCCCTCTCGTTTAGCCACCACGGCCCCTGCCCCCCCCAGCGTTAATGGACATTGCCGTCCTTGCGCCCACTCTCAGCCCACCTGCACCCGCTAAGGCGCCTGCGCTCAAGGCCCCATGGAAAGCCCCCCCTCAGGGAAGGCCCCAAAATCTTAAATTACCCGATTGGTACCTCCCCAGTACCCCCTTCCCTCCTCAGGAGAATCACGGATCGACGCGTTCCTTCGCTTATGGAAGGAATCGGAAGGTAATCCCTTCCTGCGTCTTCAGGCTATCGCGAGATACCAAGACATCTACGCCCACATAACTGCCGATTAAAAATGGATATTACAACTCCAGCACGTAGATTCAAACCCCGTTCCCTTAATATAGGTTTCTTTAATGCCCGTGGCATTAGCGGTCAACGCGAAGAGATAGCGATCTTTTTGCGTGACCATCAATTAGATATCTTACTCATCCAAGAGTCCTTCTTAAAACCATACTGCCGCAACCCAAACATTGCGAACTATAGATTAATTCGAAATGATAGATCGTACGCCGCCTTGGGAGGAACGGCTATTTATTATCGAAACTCGCTTCACTGCATCCCCATTGACCCCCCCGAGCTACATTGCTTGGAGGCTTCAATCTGTCGTATAGGTATGACGGGTCACCAGTCCATAACAATTGCCTCGACTTATAGATCCTGCAACAGACCCATTGGGCCGCTCGAGGACGACCTCAAAGCCCTCTTCGACCTCAGTAATTCTGTTATAATAGCTGGCGATCTGAACGCCAAACATCGTTCATGGAGCTGCGTCTCCAACAACCCCGTTGGTGTTCGCTTAGAAACGCTTAGTAACAAATTATTCTTTGACGTCATCGCACCGATGCGTCCCACTCACTACCCCGATAATATAAAAGACCGTCCCGACATTTTAGATATAGCTCTACTCAAAAATGTTAACTTGGCAATACGCTCGATTGAGGTATACCAAAAATTAGACTGACCACCGTCCTGTTATTTTACAACTGGGTCCCCGAGGGGGCCCCCCGGATCCCGGTATGCCCCCCCCCCCGACTAAAACAATAACTGACTGGAGGAGATTAGAGGATCGTCTCAAATCTACCTCATCTGTTCACCTAGACTCGATTCCCGATGATATCGTGTCGGTCGCGGACACGGTGAATGCGATCGACTCGCTCACCAATCATGTGCAGTCCGTAGTGAGCGAATGCTCACGGCAGGTTCCAATACCGGAGGACCGGCGTTGGAGGTTGCCGGACGATGTGAATGAATTGAGGTGCGAGAAGAACGCGGCCATCCGTGCCTATGACACTTTTCCCAACGAAGCCAATCGCGCCTACATGCGCTCCTTACAGCGTGCTGTAAAGAGACGCGTTAAAGAGGTGTGTGAGGATCGTTGGGACAAGGAGCTCAGCGAAATCCGTCCGAGTCACACTGCTTTTTGGGACCTTCAGCGCAAACTCAAAAGCGAAACCGTTGTCAATATGCCCCCCCTCAACCGACCCAATCAAAGGCCGGCCTTTGAGGACAGCGACAAAGCCGAATGCCTGGCCGACAGTTTGGAGTCCCAATGCACCCCTAGCACACTCCCCGTCGATAAATCACACCTCGACAAAGTAAACTCTGAGGTGGAGCGTAGGTCTACCCTCCCCCCAGTAGAAGACCCCGATGACCCACTCCCACCGATCACCCCCGAAGAGGTTTTCTCTATAGTCAAGGACCTTAAACCTAAAAAAGCCCCAGGCATAGACGGTATTACTAATAAAGTAATCAAACGATTCCCCGCCGCTCTCATTGTCCTAATGACCGCCATTTTTAACGCGGCGTTTAGTAACAACATCTTTCCCAAGGCCTGGAAACAAGCCACGGTAATTGGGATTCCCAAACCGGGTAAGCCAAGATCTGAACCGAACAGCTATCGGCCTATTAGCCTACTAAATGTCTTCGGCAAAATCTACGAGAAACTTATTTACAAGCGACTTAAAGATTTTGTCGACTCTAACAAACTCTTACCCGATGAGCAGTTTGGCTTTCGCACAAAGCACTGCTGTAGCAGTCACGCTCCCTGTCAATCTTAGGGCGGCGTGTCTAGGGACTACTCCCTTTTGTCAGCAATCTGAATGCCTCCCTATGTCCGGCTATCTGAAGGCGTTCCTAATTCCGGCTTCCTGAATGCCTCCCTAATTCCGGCTATCTGAATGCCGACCGTGTTGGGATACAGGTACACCACAAATAATACGCACAATTGTTCAACACACGTTTATTTATTACACAGTTATTCCGAGCACTCTGTCTATTGTTATTTATTAGGTACACTTTATGGCGCTGTAACGTTATACACGATATACATACACACGATTTATATACAAGAACAAAGAAACTATTATTAATATATCGAAACAAATACTTATTTAAAACTGCCCTAAATTACTTCCTAATTACCCTAATTATCCTAAGAGACCATGACCACGACCTGCAGCATTACTTCCATGCTATTTCTTTGTTGAGGACAACCCAAGGATATGATAAAAGAAACGAACGATCTGTTGAAAGGCACTTGCCATATGTATTAAAAATGAAAGTACACTCGTTCCTACGTAGCTCTGTTCTAGGCGACTAATACGTTATTCTTTCTTCAGGCTTCAGGGTTCAGGACGTCAGGATCAGTTCTTCATAGGTTGAGGTCTTGATCTGAAGCGTAGAACGAGTGACGATCGAATGAAATATTGCCCACACAAAATGCCGCTTATTCACCCGCTTAAGTAGTATTCAGCGGGGCACAAGTGGCGCGTAGTGCGCCCTGCGGCTGCTCTGTTCTTCCAACATTTTTACAAGTCATAGCTAGTTGTAGTTATGTATGGCTTATGACCTGTGATTGGTTCATGGTTTATGACTCATCAAACTGTGATTGGCTGATGATCTGTACCTAGCTATAGTGTGATTATAGCTAGATTTCATGCCCTTGTTACTTTGTGCATAACGTTTCAGCTGTGTTAGCACAAGTTTTCAGTTACATTAATTAAGTTCAGGCTTGCGTCCGCAACAGTCTCCCCCCGGCGTAGCCTCGCGAGCCTCTCCCTTCTGGTCGAGGACGATAAGCCTTCTTACTGGCCTTCTAAAAATGCCACCCCGAGTTCGCACATCCGCACTCCGCACAACACCGTCCGTACCTACTATCGCGCGCACAACAAGGCCCCGCGGCCACACATTCCGCGGTAATAAGCCGTCAGCGATTATGACGACATCGCCTTCTTTAATTTGTTCAGCGTGATTAGATCTGACGTCACCGCGCGGTGTCAGTGTCGGTAGATACTCTTTCATCCATCTTGCCCAGAATCGATCTGCCAGCGCTTGGGCCGCTCGCCAAGCGCGTTTATCAGCTACGTCACAAGTTCCAGTGACCGGTAGCCCTGCTGATGACCCCAACAGGAAATGATTCGGCGTTAACGCTTCCGCGTCTTCCGGGTTCACAGATACGTGAGTAAGCGGTCGCGAGTTCAATATGTTCTCAATTTCAGCCATGACCGTTATTAATGTTTCTTCCTTTGGCATTCGTTCTTTCAATATTACAGCGAGGGCTGTTTTCACGCTACGTATGAGCCGCTCCCAGGCTCCCCCCTGGTTTGGTGCACCAGGGTCGATGAAACGCCAATCGGTTTCCTTATTAAGGGCGTAATCCTTAAGTTCAGTCGCCCATTCTTTGTAAGCGTTTTTTAGTTCGACGTCAGCTCCACGGAAGTTCGTACCGTTGTCTGACATTATTGTGCGTGGCCATCCACGGCGCGCGGCCATTCTTCTAAGGGCCATGATCGCACTGTCAGTACTGAGACTCGGTAACAGTTCTATATGCACGGCCCTAGTTACCAAACAGGTAAATAACATGCCCCGGCGTTTTTCTCTACGTCTTCCTATAGTGATTGTCATGGGACCGAAACAATCAACACCGCTGCGAGTAAAAGGGCGAGCGTATGCATCAAGCCTTTCGCAGGGTAAGTTTCCTTTCACCGGTATAGGTGGCGCTTTACGTCGCATGCGACACACGATGCATTCGTTCAGCACAGCGCGCACACTCGTTCGTAATCGTAATATCCAAAATCGCTGACGCAGGTTATTGACTACGTGCTCTCGGCCTGCATGCCCATTCTTCTCATGTTCACGCTTTATAAGTAGGCGCGCAAGTGGATGCCTGCCGTCTAAGATCGGTGGCCTCTTCCTGTACTCTGGTACATTCGCTGCGTTGATTCGTCCGTTCAGTCGAATAATTTTATTTTCATACACCGGGTCTAGCTTGCTGAGCCGGCTCGATCTCTCAACGCTTTTTCCTGACGTCAATCTCTTAATTTCTTCAGAGAAACTGTCACGTTGCGAATCTCGTATAAGCATTAGTTCGGCTTCTTCGAGATGACGCACGTCCATCGTTGTCGCGCGTTTACGACATTTTTCTATAAAGAGCAACACGCTTGCCATAGCGCGCAATGCTCGATCATATGAGGAGAATCGTTTCAGGTCCATAACGTTCTCCTCGCCTCTAACATGGGCTACTGTTTCTTCCTCGCCCTGGTTCTCTTCGCTCGGCCACTGTTCTTCCGGTTCGCGTAAGAAGGCCGGTCCGATGAACCATCGATCGTGTTTATTGAGGCTCGTTCTGCCATATCTAGTTGCGTCATCAGCTACGTTCTGAGCGGTCGGCACCCAGCGCCATCGTTCAGCGGGGGTAAGTTCGGCTATCTCGCTCAGCCGATGCGCAACATATGGCGTATATCTCGCAGAGTTGAATGCAAGCTTATTGGTCTCTGGCGACCACATCATACCCAGCGTCTTGCCATAGGTATGCATTCGCACCTAGTTCTTTCGGGGCGTTAGCCTTATCCTGTTCTAGGATATGAGCGAGTAAGTGTGGACGATTCGAATTCCACCCGGCGAGTTCAAAGCCGGCTCGCTCATGAATGCGCTGCACCTCTTTGATCGTGAGGGCGGCGCTTTCTTCAGTTTCAAAACTGTCGACCCAATCATCCATGTAATGGTTCATTGTTATTGCATAGAGGGCGCGCGGGTGCGCGTCTTGACATTCCTCAGCGTTTCTGTTTCTAACGCTGTGAGCTAGGAAGGGTGAACTCCGAGCGCCAAATATCATAGAATTCATCACGTATTTCTGAGGCGGGCTTTTTCGGTCATCACCACGCCACAAAAATCGTTGCGCTGCTTTGTCTTCTGGTCGTATTTTGACTCGCAAGAACATTTCGCGTATGTCTGCCGCTATAGCAATTGGCTTCTCTCTGAATCGGAACAATATTCCGTAAAGCGTGTTCAACATATCGGGCCCGGCGAGCAGTTCGTCGTTCAGACAGCGCCCGCCTGTACTCGCGGCTGCGTCGAAGACAAGGCGCACCTTTCCTGGTTTGTTCGGATTGGTCACAGCGAAATGTGGGAGGAGCCAATCAATTGCGCTGTCGTCTGTGTCCTCGACTCGAGTTGCATAACCCTTCGCCAACAAGTTGTCAACTTGTGACGTGTATGCTCTGCGAAATTCCGTGTTTCGATCCATTTTACGTTCCATCGAGCGCAATCTGCTTAGGGCCATATTATAACTAGGCGGCAGGCGAGTATCGTCTGTACGCCATGGCAGGCCGACTTCGTAACGTCCGTCGACCAATCGCGCTGTTCTATTGAATATTTCTTTTGCGCGCTCGTCTTCCTTCACAGGTTTATTTTTGGATGATATTCCTAGCGCATCGATCTTAAAATGTTCTGTGATTAGTTCATGTAGTTCATCATCATGATCAAATCGTTCTCTATGCTGAGGCGCACGTATGTGCAGTACTGTGGCGCCATCTATCGGGTCTTCCTTCGCCACTATCGTTCGTGGCACCGTACCGTGCACTACCCATCCTAGCATAGTGATGCGGCCGGCTCGTTCCATTCTCCGGTCAGGAGTTTTCGCGATACTATTAAGTGCCAATGGTCTGCACCTATTAGTATGCGCGGCCTTGCTTGTCCATAGCAGACCTCGTTCCGTGGTAGCTGTTTCAAGTGTTCATAGTTCAAACACTCAGCTGCGATCGCTTGACTGGTAATGTTGAGACTCTTGACGGTTCGCGCCTGTATTGGATGGAAGCTAGTTCGTGCTCCCCGTATCTCCAATGACACGCTCTGACTCTCGGGTTCTTGCCGCGTTGCAGTTAATCCATGCAAACGCAGCGCGCATTTCGTTCCTTGCGCGTTCACTGATCTAGCGATTTCCTCATCGATCAAGGTTATCGTAGATCCCTCATCGAGTAGGGCGTGAGTTTCAACTTTCAGTCCATCGGGCCCTCTTATCGTGATAGGGCATATTTTTAATAACACCGCGCCAGCTGACATTACGGTGTTAGCCGAGGCGGTGATCTCTTGATCGTTCTGTTCGCCTCCTGGCGCGGCTTGCGGTGCGCTGTGTAACAACACATGATGAGGATGGCGACACTCATCTATACCGCATTTCTTTGCGGTACAACTGGCACGGCGGTGACGGCTATTCAAGCAACGAAAACATACGCGTGCTTCTTTTGCCCATTCCCACCTCTGTGGTAATGTCATCGCTTCCAGTTTCCTACATTTCACCGTATCATGTTCGGCCCCGCAACATAGACACATCTTTACGTTTTTATTTTCGGTTGCAGTGTACGCAGCACCGCCTCGCTTCTTGCCTTCCTGGCGTTTAGACGAACTACTGGTCTTAGCTGCTGGCGCATTACGTGCTGGCTCCTTTGTTGAGCTTCCTGCAGCGGAGTACGCGAATCGTACGGCACGGTCAGCCTCTCTCATGAGAAAACGAGACAGCGTAACAATCTCAGGTTCGCTGCGACTTCCATACTCTTCTGCGTAGTCGCACCATCTCGCTCTAATATGCGGACTTAATTTTTCTGTAACTTGCCGGGCCAACATAGGATTCTGTAGGTACCCCTTCTCATCTATACAAGTGAGTACACTGACTATGTTCTGAAGCCGTATCGCAAACGCGTTCAGTTCGCTAGCTGTTGTTCCGGGTCGCGGTAACTTTCTTAAGTCGTCCAGCGTTTTATCAATAATGATCTCAGGGCGGCCGTAATACTGTTCAAGTGTCTGCATTATAATTGCGGGATCGGCAGCTGTGCACAATAAAGCTGCTACTGTTTCACGTGCTTCACCTCGTACACATGTTCGGAGACGTGCCAGGTTCTCAGCTTTTGTATAGCTATACATTTTGGTCGAATCTCGCATCGCTGCTTGGAATAGTAGCCATTCGTTCGGCGCGCCGTTGAAGATAGGCAGTTCTTGCGCTTGTCTAGGCGGCGGGCGTTTCAAGGTCATTCGTTCTAAGACCTCGGCTAATCTATCTATTCCTCGTTCTCGGGACCGTGCTGGCGTAGGTGATCTGTCTCGTCTCGGATTGGGCGTAGGTGATCGGTTGCGCCGCGGAGTATCGATCGTGACTCCTCTTTGTTCTTGCGGCGGTGGCGCATATCTATAAAAAGAGTGGTGTGATCGTTGCCCTTCGTTCTCGCGCTGGTAACACAATGTGGCTCCGTTGTCGTCATGTTCGATACGTCGTCGTTCGTTCTGCGGTGCGCGCTCGGTACGTTCCCCCTGTGGTTCGCACAGGGCCGAGACGCGGACCGCTGATGACATGTCTTCATATGGCGTCATGTGGGGTCGTTCTTCCCTTTTGGGTTGTGTGTTATTTAGCCAATCAGCGATTCGGTTGTCCACTTCTATTGTTTCACGGGCGATGACGCTCTCGCGGTCAGTCTCCTCCCGTATAGTGGCGACGTCCAAAGCTAGCCTTTTCTTGATAAGTGCTGCTTCTAATTGCAGCTCTTTTCTCTGGATCTCGGCTAGACGTTCCTGGGCTTCGAATTCAGCTAATCTTATTCGGGCAACAGCGCTGGCAGTCGATCTCTGAGAGCGCACGGACGGCGCCCTCGATCTCCTCTCTTCTCTAGTATCAGGCGCAGCGGCGGCGGTGGTGGCGGCGGCGGCGCGTGACCTTATTGCGGCTATGCTGGGGTCTATTTGTGCGGGTAACGCGGGCACGCGGGGGTTCGGTTCGGCATGCGCGCGCGACGTGTTAGTGGTTTGTGCGGACGCGGACGCGGATGCTTGTGCGGACGGGGACGCGGGGGGGTCTTCGTACACTCTTGCTGTCCTCTCCTCAGCTGCTTGGCTTCTTGTAGTCGGCATCTTCGGCATTTGACGCCCCTAACAGCCCTATCAATCCTTTTGGAGGGCCCGGGTTTAACCAGGATATGCTCCGCCAGGGATGGATACGTGCAGGATTGGACAGGTGGGATCTACCCAGCAGAGGATCGTGCGCACTGTGGGGTGCTCAGGGCCGGTGGGAATACCCGGACTCTTCAGCAGTGCCTACAGTCCGGCCCCCACACCACGCACGACCTTACCGGCGTAGTGTACTGGTTCGGTTCGCGCCTTGAAAAAGGCGCTCTTGATGAACCGGTGGTATCGCACAATACCACACCGCCTTGTTCGGCGTTAACTCTGGCCTCCACCGTTTGACACCGTTAGGTGGCAGAGACACAGAGCCGCGGTCCACCCGCTAAGAAATAGTGACACGTTTTAAACGATCTTCACGTTCGAAGACCACCAGCTGATGCTCGCAGACACGGTCTTTCCTCTTGAGCTCCCGGCGCGAACGTTGACTTGATCTTCACGTTCTTGAGCTCCCGGCACCGTGTTCGTTCTTGGTCTTGGATCTTGAATCTTGCTATTGAATCTTCAATCTTGCTATTGAATCTTCGATCTTGCTATTGATTCTTCAATCCGGCTTCCGAAGGACCAGAAAACTTGGGCTGTTGAGGACAACCCAAGGATATGATAAAAGAAACGAACGATCTGTTGAAAGGCACTTGCCATATGTATTAAAAATGAAAGTACACTCGTTCCTACGTAGCTCTGTTCTAGGCGACTAATACGTTATTCTTTCTTCAGGCTTCAGGGTTCAGGACGTCAGGATCAGTTCTTCATAGGTTGAGGTCTTGATCTGAAGCGTAGAACGAGTGACGATCGAATGAAATATTGCCCACACAAAATGCCGCTTATTCACCCGCTTAAGTAGTATTCAGCGGGGCACAAGTGGCGCGTAGTGCGCCCTGCGGCTGCTCTGTTCTTCCAACATTTTTACAAGTCATAGCTAGTTGTAGTTATGTATGGCTTATGACCTGTGATTGGTTCATGGTTTATGACTCATCAAACTGTGATTGGCTGATGATCTGTACCTAGCTATAGTGTGATTATAGCTAGATTTCATGCCCTTGTTACTTTGTGCATAACGTTTCAGCTGTGTTAGCACAAGTTTTCAGTTACATTAATTAAGTTCAGGCTTGCGTCCGCAACATTCTTAGTTCTGTGACTGACCGCAACTGATTGACTGACTGAATAACTCAATTTTTTTTTTTTTTTTTTTTTTTCGAATGGGCTCTCGCAGGTGGGACCGAAGTCCCATTTCTGCTTAACCGGACTTAGTTGGCGGAGAGTCCCATGTGGGACTCCATTCGCCGAAGGTTTTTTCCCTACATACTTACAAACTAGATGCGCGCGGCATCAATACCGCGCGTAATCGGGCGGGCGCCCCCCAAGGGGGGGGCTCGAACCTCGCTAGGGCATTGCAGGGGGACCCCGCAGTTCCTATGTCCCCCTAGCAGCCGTTGCTGCATCGAATTGGTTACCTCGAAAGTAGCGGACTTTCGGTCCCTATCGGGTGACGTGCTAAACGCCGTGAAGCGGCAAGCCTCGCCGGCGAGGCTAAGACCTACCTAGAAAACCTAACCAGTGGCTACGCAATAGCCTGCTCCTAGGAACTACTCTAGAGCATAGGGCCGGTCTCGCGTGACGAGATTATCTCCGGTTGCTTACACCGTGAGGGCGTCCCCAGGGGGGAGCTCGGACCTCGACTCAGGGTGCAGCAGGGGGACCCCGCCACTGATCCCCCCAGCAGCCGGTGCTGCGTCGGCATGTGTTTCTGTTTCTCGAGAGTCGGACTCTCGGATTCTGTGTGTGTGTCGCGTCGGTCCTCGCCGGCGGGGACGATATTTTGGACGACGGCGTCGGAGTGTGCTTGTACTTTTATCTGACTCCTGGAGGAGTGTAATAGCGTCATCGGGCTCAATGAGTGTGTGTCTGGGACGTCGGGTTTTGCTAATAGCAGATGGCTGGTAGACGGTGGCCGCCACGACCAAGGGGTTGGGGTGCTTGGGAGCGGAATCGAAATAGCGTTTTGAGACACGCTTGAAAAACTGCTTGATGGTCGGCAGTTTGAGGTCTAGGTGGAGGTCGACGTTGCGTACGTACCAGGGGGCGCCTACGGCCCTTCGCATGAAACGGTTTTGGAGGGTTTGGAGTATGTGAATTCTCACCGGCTTAACGTGTGCGAACACAACGCTAGCATAGGCGAGTATGGGGCGGATACAGGTGGTGTATATCCTTACTTTGAGAGGAGTGGGCAACTTACTGTGCGCATTGAGTAGGGGGTGGAGACGTCCGAGGACGAAGGCGGCACGGTTTTTCACCTTGCGGATATGCGGTCTGAAAGTCAGTCTACGGTCAAGGATCACGCCAAGGTATTTGGCTTCTCGTTGCCATGGGATCTGTTTTCCGAACATTGAGACTGGTACGCTTAATTCTTTACGATACTGTGACAGGGGTCTCTTATCGAAGAGGACCGCTGCACTTTTTTCGGGATTTACTTCGATTCTCCATTTCCGGAACCATTCACCTAGGGTGTTGGCCGCGGATTGGAGGGTACGAGAAATGGCGACATGGGTCCTGCCGGAGTAATAGATTGCCGTGTCGTCGGCGAAAAGGGCCATACGGGCTGCACCGCATTTTGGAATATCGCTGGTGTACAGCGTGAACAGTAGGGGGGAGAGCACGGAGCCTTGTGGCACACCGGCGTGAATGGGATGGGGGGAGGAGAGAGCCCCTTCTATGCGATAGCGAAAGGTACGATTCGATAAGTAGTCTCGGATGATGAGCACGAGACGATGTGGCACATTCATAGTGTACAGCTTATATAATAAGCCGTTGTGCCACACTTTATCGAAAGCCTTTGCTACGTCGAAAAAGAGAGTGCCGGTCATTTGACCGCGTACGAAGCCTGCACTGATGTGTTCTACAATGCGGTGCAGTTGGTTAACGCAGCAGTGCTTTGTACGAAAGCCAAACTGCTCGTCGGGAAGGAGTTTATTTGAGTCGGCGAAATCTTTGAGTCGCTTATAAATAAGCTTCTCGTAGATTTTGCCGAAGACATTGAGGAGACTAATCGGCCGGTAACTACTCGGCTCGGCTTTTGGTTTGCCCGGTTTGGAAATACCGATTACCGTAGCCTGTTTCCAAGCCTGGGGAAAGATGTTGTTTTTAAATGCCGCATTGAAGATGACGGTCATTAGAGCGATTAGGGTGGCAGGGAAACGTTTCAACACCTTATTGGTGATGCCGTCTGCGCCGGGGGCTTTTTTGGGCTTAAGATCCTTGACTATAGAGAGAACTTCGTCAGGGGTGATCGGTGGGAGCGGGTCATCAGGGTCATCTATTGGGGGGGGGGGGAGGGCTGACCTACGCTCTACTTCTGAATTAACCTTATCAAGGTGGGTTTGGCTTACGGGAAGCGTACTGAGAGTGCATTGAGACTCCAAACTGTCGGCTAAGCATTCGGCTTTTTCGTCGTCGTCAAAGGCCGGCCTTTGATTGGGTCGATTTAGGGGGGGCATAGTTGCCGTGGTCTCGCATTTAAGTCTGCGTTGAAGGGCCCAGAAGGCTACATGAGACGGTTGGATTGCGCTGACTTCCTTGTCCCAATGATCCTCCCGTACCTGAGCTACACGTCTCTTTACAGTATTCTGTAAGGAGCGCATATGGGCACGATTGGCTTCATTGGGAAAAGCGTCATAGGCACGGATGGCCGCGTTCCTCTCGGTCCTCAACTCATTCACATCGTCCGGCAGTTTCAGACGCTGGTCATCCAGCATCGGAACCTGCCGTGAGCATTCGCCCACTACGGACTGTACATGGTTGGTGAGCGAGGTGATCGCGGCCACCGTGTCCGCGACTGTCTCAATGGAGTCAGGGATTGAATCTAATTGGGGGGATGAGGTAGATTTGAGGCGGTCCTCTAATCTCCTCCAATCGGTTATCGTTTTTGTTACGGGTGGAATACCGGGATCCGAGGGACCACCTCGGGGACCCAGTTGAATGATCACAGGGCGATGATCTGAGTCTAATTCTTGGATTACCTCGATAGAGCGAATACCGAGGTTTACGCGCTTTAAGAGGGCTATATCTAGGATGTCGGGCCGATGCCCTACTGTGTCAGGATAGTGAGTGGGACGCATCGGGGCGATGACGTCGAAGGAAAGTTTGTCGCTAAGTGCTCCTAATTGAATGCCAGCGGCGTTATTGGAGACACAGCTCCATGAACGGTGTTTGGCGTTTAAGTCGCCTGCAATAATTACAGAGTTACTAAGATCGAGTAGGGATTTGAGGTCGTCCTCGAGCAGACTCGCGGGTTTGTTTGAGGATCTATAGGCCGAGACTATGGTGATGGGCTGGTGCCCTGTCATGCCTAGGCGACAGATTGAAGCCTCCAGGCATGCTAGCTCTGGGGGATCAATGGGGATGCAATACAATGAATTTCGGTAATAGATGAGCGTTCCGCCTAGTGCGGTGTATGCTCTGTCGTTTCTTATCAGCCTATAGTTGGCTATATTGGGATTACGACAGTGGGGTTTGAGGAAAGACTCTTGAATGAGTAAAATATCGATTTGGTGCTCACGCAAGAAGACGGCTACGTCGTCGCGTTGACCACTAATGCCTCGGGCATTAAAAAAGCCTAAAATTAGGGAACGGGGTTTGAATCTTTTGGGTGGGGCCGTATTATACATTATAATTGGAATTAAGTATTCTATAGATGTCTTGGTACTTGGTAAGTACCTGAAGGCGCTGCTCATGGATGCCTTGGGTAAAGGCCCAAAGTCTAGAGTAGGCGTCAATGCGGGTTTCCCCTGACTGGGGTTCGAGGTATTCTCTTGGCAGAAGGCCGGGGTAGTTTACCGGAGGGGGGGTTCTCATGGGGGGGGGGGCTTTAGCTGCTGGTGCAGTTTTGGGCCTGAGAGAAGGTGCGGGGATGGGTATGTTCATCAGCGCAGGGGGCTCTGAGGCCGGGGGCGCGAGACGAGAGGGCGGAAGAGGTGGGAAATGGGGCTTTTGGTTACCCTTAAACCAGGGGTTGGGCCCGAGTGGGCCGCGGAAATTAGGGGAGGGCCCGAGTGGGCCTCTAGGGTTTGGTGGTTGGTACTGGTAGGGGGCTGCGTAGGAGGGGGCTTCCCTCGCAACGCGGTCGGAGGCGCGTTTCGCCGATTTGGCGTTGCGCATTTTGGGGGCTTTGGGGCATCCGCGATAATTCGCTGGGTGCCCGGCTTGGCCACAAAGGACACAGCTAGGGGGCTCAGTGCACTGGTCCCTCTCCTTGGGACGCTCGCACTCGCTTGTCCCATGATCGCCTAGGCACTTTACGCACCTGGGCTTAGCGTAACAGTTACGCTGGGAGTGACCATACAACTGGCAACGGTGGCATTGACCAGGCTGGTTGGACTTGTGGGGGCGCTCGATCGTAATGCCTGATAGGTGGCATACGGTCTTTATATTATAGATTGCCTTTGCGTTTTCGCTGGGGTGGCAGATGGCGAGGACCATGTTAAAGGGGTCACCGTGTTTGCCACGGAACATTCGGTGGGTCTCTTTAATAGGGATGCCTTGGGTTTTGAGGTCGTCAAATACTTCTTCGCATTTGACTTCCGTAGGGACTCCTCGGATTACGACTCTGAGGAGTCGGTCCTCCGGGAGGGCGTAGGTGTGGAAGGACACCTTACGTTCGCGTAGCAGCCTGGTAAGGTTGCGGTAATCGGTGGGGGTGGGGACAATTACTTTAATACCCTGCTGTGTGGGGCGGGCACTGGTGAAATTTATTTTGGACTGGTTGCACCAGTCAGAAATTCTCGTCCAGTAAGCCTTATCCTGGATGAATAAGGGAGGCGGGATGGGTACCTTCGTCTGGGAAGACGAGGTATGGACATGAGGGGAGGAGGGCCTGTTATCCTGCGAGGAGGAGTGAGAGGCGGGACGGGGGGTAGGGGCCGGGGCAGTGTTAGCCTCGGAAAGCTTCAAGGACTTAGGGGCGAGAGCCTCGGCCTTATTGGTTTTGCGGCCGCGTTTTTTACCTTTACCCACTACTGTGGTAAAGGCATCGGCCTCGTCAGAGTTGACCTCACTGTCCGAAGACATCTCTTGGTCTGAAGGGATCGGGGAGATCTCGGGGTTTTGAGTGGGGGCTGGGGTGGGGAGAGGTGAGGGGGTACGTTCCTTGAGGTCCAGGCTGGCTGAACGCCTAGATGGACCACATGGAGACCTCGGTCTCTCCTCATCGCTGTCGGGACGGGCGCGGGCGCGGGCGCGGGATTCGAGGGCGCGGGATTCGAGGGCGCGGGATTCGAGGGCGCGGGATTCGAGGGCGCGGGCTTCGAGGGCGCGGGCTTCGAGGGCGAGGCGCCTAGCCCTTTTTAAGGAATTTATCCTTATGGGTGGGGGGGAATCGGGCGACTTTAGAGAGTCGGGGACATCAGGTGGTGTTTGTTGCTTGGCGGCAAAAGCGCTGCCAAACAAGTCGCCATGATTGGCGATAAAGACGGGGTCCTTGAAGAGGACGTTTTTTAAGATGCTGAGGAACTCGGCATCAGACACCATCATATAGATGATGACTAAGCCAAGCCTAGCAACAATGAGAGGGGGAGAAAATTAGTGGCGTACTAACATGGGGGTTTGCTCCTCGGGTGGGTGTTCCCGGGAGTGTGTTCAAACCCTCCCCGTCGGGTATAGACGGGGAGGTTGTGTGCCTACTGGTGAGCCCTAAGCTTGCACTCCTGATTGCCAGTCTTAATGTGCAACCAGGTCCCTAAGTCTCTAGTGTGCAATGGGTGTAAACCCCTAGAGAGTGCTAGATAGGACGAAACGGGGTTAAAGCTAGGGAAGACTAGGAGATCCCCCAAGGCCTTCTGGCCCTAGCTTCTTCCAATTTTGCTTTGCCCTTAAGGAGCGCAGCTGGCGTGTCGGGTCAACGCCCCTCAGTTCGTTAGCACCGTTAGGTATCCACTGAGGACCACAGTAAATAAGTGGGTTTTTCCTGAAGGGACACTACGTTTTTGACGAAACTCTGTCTAAAGAGACAAAAGCGCGCCCGCTGTCTTGAAAAAGACAGCGAATGTGCTTATCGGGCTGCAGTCTGCGGGGCGACTGCGGAGGACGCTACGGTGAGCCGTAGCGAAAAATATTCGAGCACTTAATTCGTCACGAGAGGACGGAGCGGAGCAGCACGACCTCTCGGGGCGAGTGTCAGAGCGAGAATCGTGCTTAATAGTCAAAATAGTGAATTTCATGAATAACTCAAGAACGCTCTGACTATATATACAAAAGTGGCCTACAGCGACAGCGGCGGGGCGATCAAGTCGTTTCCTGTTCCACCAAAATTCCCGTGGGAAAATAGACTCGCTCAGATCCTCGCCCCCCGGTTACCCCACTTCAACCCCTATGCTAAATGAACCTAGCCAATCAGAGCGTATCTTTTTGATGTGATGCAATCGTTTACCTTATTAAGTAATGCTGCCGATCGGGTCACGGCTCCCGCCGCGCGCCGCGACGGGAGCAAGTTACGACTTGTTCGTATAACAATTACGATGTTAAATGCTACTAGTTAGCAAACAATGCGACATTTTCTTCGTACTTTGAGCTATTGTTGCTAACTAGAGCCCTAATCCTAGACCATTGTTAGGTCATACACACCCTAGCCTTATCTTTATTGTTTTTTAAAACTTACATACTAATGCCGACATCATTTCCTTACATCTATTTACATATGTCGCCGACATTCTCCCCCTCGTGCTCAGCACCGTCCTCTGCTTGCGGCGACTGGCGGGGGACGATCTTCACGATGCGGGAGCTGGGTCGCCTCATGACTCCGCCTGCAGTAGCCACGTCCGCCACGCGAACACGTCCATCCGGTCCCGGGTACACTCGTTCAATGGTACCCCGGGGCCAGCTACAGCGGGGCAGAGTGTGGTCGCCTATGACGACGACGTCGCCCACACGCAGGTCTCGTTCAGATGCTCTCTCGTCGATGTGTCGGGGGAGCAAGGTAGGCAAGTACTCTCGCACCCACCTGCTCCAGAAGTGATCTGCTAGTCGTTGTGCTGTCTTCCAGGTGTTAGGACCGACCAGATCTCGGTCGGAGAAGATGCCGATGCTCGTGGTACCGGAGGATCGCCCAATCAGAAAGTGATTGGGCGTGAGTGTTTCTTCCTCTGAGATGCCGACGTCTGTCAGAGGCCTGGAGTTGACTATGTGCTCGGCCTCCAACAGTAGGGTGTGAAGGACCTCTTCCCTCGGGTGTCGCTCGCGGAGTGTCGCCTGCAGCGCGGTCTTAATGGACCGCACCAGGCGTTCCCAGGCGCCGCCCATGTTAGGCGCGCCCGGGGGTATGAACTTCCAGCTCACACCCAGGTGCTCGGCTGCTGCAGCGATGTCAGAGGCCTTGAGAGCCTCAGCAGCCTCCTTCAGCTCGCGGTCGGCACCGACGAAGTTCGTGCCGTTGTCACTGAAAATGGTCTTTGGCATACCACGTCTGGCGGCGAATCTGCGAAGAGCTAAAATCATGGAATCAGTAGACAAGGAGGGCGCCAGTTCAATATGAACGGCCCTTACAGTGAGGCAGGTAAATAGAGCCCCCCATCTTTTTTCGTGACGTCGCCCGATTGTTACCGTCATGGGACCGAAGTAGTCTACTGCGGTACATTGGAACGGTGGAGCGCCATGCCTCAACCTTTCAATGGGTAAATCTCCTGGAGGCATGTTCTGTGGTTTCGCTCGATACACGCGACACCACTGGCAGTTGCTGGCAATATGACGCAGTACAGTTCGTAGACCTATTACACAAAATCTTTGTCGAATCTCATTCATCACAGTTAGGTGGTTACCGTGATTAAATCGCTGGTGATAGTAGGCGATTAAAAGTCTTCCTATGGGATGTCGACTATCTACTATTGCGGGCCTTTTGTAGTGCCTGCTTACTCCTCGTACTGCGTCAATTCTTCCACGTAGGCGGATCAGCTGGTCTTCCATGACGACGTCGAGTTTTCTCAATCTACTATTCCTTGGTACATCTTCATTCTGACTTAGCTTCTTGTATTCTTCGGAAAAACTTTCATTTTGACAGCGTTTTATCAATAAATTCTCTGCTTGTTCTAGCAGATGCACTTCTATGGCAAGGTATCTTCTTTCTTCGGTCCGCACAATATTTTTCTTCTTTATGATTGGCGGTGCCTTCCCTTTCGTTTTCTTCCAGCTGGGATCATCGCTTCCTTTTTTCTTTCTTACGGCGTTCACTTGTTCCTTGGGCTTGCACAGTTCTATAAATTGCAAGACCCTCGCCGTTGCACGTAGGAGACGATTCCAGTTTGATGAACGCACAGGATCAGGGGTCACATGACTATTCGGGTTCATGATCACTGCTGCGATAGCTATTTCCTTTTCTTCGCCCGTCTTCTCTGGCTTAACATTTCTTGGTTTATGCCAATCTTCTCCTTGCAAGTACAACGATTGCAGAGGGCGATCGAGTCTCATACTGATCTGCCAACCTTCCCGTTGGCCAATGGACTCGTCCAGATCCTCGCCCGCCGCATTCGCAGCCGCGTCGAATACTACACGCAGCTTCTCATTCTGCAGTTGCACCACTGAGGAGTGAGGAAGGTACCGTTTATTATTATTTTCTTCAGTAGGTACTTCCTCTGCATAACCTTTTTCTAATAAATTTTATATTTGAGCAGTATGTTCTTCTTTCAAATACTGATTCCTCTCAAATTTCTTCTCCAAAACGCATAGCCGCTTCTCTGCCATACCGAGGCTTTCTGGTATTCTTTCTTCTTTATTTTTCCATAAAAGGCCAACCTCGAATCTTCCACTTGGCAGGCGTCTGCTGGTCTTCTCTAAGATCTGGATAGCCCTATCATCAGCATCAGTACTAGGGCGCTTCGGCGCCACTCCCAGAGATTCTATAGAGAAGTGATCCTTCATCAGCTGTTCCAAGTCATCCTCAGCTGTATTGAGATTCAGGCACCGGTCTATGAAGTTGACCTGTCTAGTGTTGCAACCGTGCAGCACCCATCCGAGTAAGGTCATTGACGCCACAGGTTGTCCAGATTTTCCTCTCTTCAGTGACCGTGTGACTATCAGCTCCCAATTATTTTGACCTATAAGCAGCTTCGGAGCTTGTTCCGAATAGCAGACCTGGCCTGCTATGTCTTTCAAGTGTGTATATTTACTGACATCAATTTCTTCTAGGCGTTGAGATGTCAGGTTCAGGTTGTCTATTGTTCTGACTCCTTTCAGGCTTGAGGCTTTCATATGGTGGGCGCCTTTTATTCTTATATTCAATCTACGTGAATAAGCGTTCACTATTCTTTTTCCTCCCACCGTCTCCAGAGCGAATGGGTCTCTAGGCCCCTCCGCACCTATGGCCTCAGCCACCTTGGAATCTAAAAGCGACACAGTGGACCCCTCATCCAGCAGGGCAAGCACAATCATAGAGCCCTTAGGTCCAAACAATTCAACAGGCAACATTTTCAAATAAGCCTTATTATTCCTAATCGCATTCACCAAGTTAGTAGTCACCTCAGTCTTATGCTCCTCTTTCTGCTGCTGATCAGCTGATGTCCGTTGTAGGTCCACATGTAATAATCGATGATGCCACCTTTTACATATGCCGCATCCATTTCGCTTGCATGCATCCTTGCGGTGCCTACTACGCAGACATTTGAAGCATAAGCGCAGCCCTTTTACAATATCCCATCTCTCCTGAACTGATACACTCAAAAATTTCCTGCAATCTGAAAGGTGGTGCTCTTCCTCGCAATGCGGGCATTTGATTCTATTATCACTATTATTTACAAATTTCTTATCACTGTAATTCTCTCTTGCCGTATGAGTGGCATGCTTATTCAAATAGCGCTTAGGCTTTTCTAGACTTTCAGGCGTTGCGAAGGCACCACACTTATCAGCTTCAATATTTAAAAAATTAGCAATATTTACCAGTTCAGGGAGGGAGCAATCCATCTCTGCTGCGTAATCGTACCATCGGTACTTAACCACTGAGGGCAACTTATCCACTATTAACTTCACTATTTCGGGTGAATGTAAATATTGCGGTTTAGATAGTCCCTTAATTGCTGCCACACTATTATTCACTTGGCTAGCAAACATACATATTTCGCGAGCGCCGTCGGTTGGTTTCACTAATGATTTTATTTTATCAAGTTCACACAACACTAGTGATTCTGGTCGTCCGAAACGCCGCCGCAATGCGTCTAATACTTCCACTGGTTTGCAATCCGAGTACAACAAACTCTTGATAGCGTCGCGCGCAGTACCTTTCACCGCTTTCCTTATCCGTGCTATATTCTGCACATCGTTGAACATGGCCGCTGTATCTTCATACACCGTTTTAAAGGCGATCCATTCTGACGTATTCCCGTCGAAGAACGGCAGCTCATGTATGTACTTAGGTGGCTGCTGACGCGTATTCAATGCTTTCACTATCTCCGTAGCAAAAACCGCTATATCACTTTTTCTTGTTGTCGACTTATCGCGTTGCTCATATTTACTCGGTTGCACTATAATTTCTTCGCGCACTGTGGTTTCTACCCACTCTTGAACCTGGCCGGTGCGATCCTCTGGTTCTCGTTCTTCATCGGAGCTCAACTGTTCGTCCGCCTGGAGACGCGCTAGCCTTGCCCGGGCAAGCGTGGTCGCTGCCTTGGCCTGTTCCAGTTCCAATCTGGCTAGCTCCTCCTTGGCTTCCAGCTCCTTCCTCTTGGATCGCGTCGATCGGATGGACGGAGCGCGCGGAGGACCCAGGGGCACCATCGTCATGTTGGACCCCCAGCCCGCTTTATTCTTCTCGATTTGCTCCGCCTTCTCATCCTTCTTCTGGTCGGTTGTCTTCGATGCGCTGGTTGTTGCAGTCTTTGAAGTGGCTGCTGTGGTCGTGGTCTCTGTCGTTGCTTCGGTGCTCGTGCCGTAACTAGATGCTGTCACCTCGGTTCCTGTCGGTGTCGTCGACTCAGTTCCAGTCGCGGCTGTCGACTCGGTGTCACCCTCAGAGGATTCTTCTGCTGGTTGCTCAGCTTTTGAGGGCGCGCCCTTATTCGATCTCGTTACCGGCATTTTGATTCACGTATTTAATTAACACTGGTGTACCTGTTTATCCGGCTCGCTAAGGACCAATTTTGTAGCAGTCACGCTCCCTGTCAATCTTAGGGCGGCGTGTCTAGGGACTACTCCCTTTTGTCAGCAATCTGAATGCCTCCCTATGTCCGGCTATCTGAAGGCGTTCCTAATTCCGGCTTCCTGAATGCCTCCCTAATTCCGGCTATCTGAATGCCGACCGTGTTGGGATACAGGTACACCACAAATAATACGCACAATTGTTCAACACACGTTTATTTATTACACAGTTATTCCGAGCACTCTGTCTATTGTTATTTATTAGGTACACTTTATGGCGCTGTAACGTTATACACGATATACATACACACGATTTATATACAAGAACAAAGAAACTATTATTAATATATCGAAACAAATACTTATTTAAAACTGCCCTAAATTACTTCCTAATTACCCTAATTATCCTAAGAGACCATGACCACGACCTGCAGCATTACTTCCATGCTATTTCTTAGTTCTGTGACTGACCGCAACTGATTGACTGACTGAATAACTCCAGCTCATAGTCTTCTCTGCGCCCCGCAAGGGGCGCGAGGAAACGGGCTCGGGGGTTGGGCCCCCCTTTCCCGTGGTATCAGATCGCGACCCATATAAATATGGGTCGGTAATTTGGTTTGGGTCGTTGACCCTGTGGTGAGTGAAATTTTTCTAGGCCGCGGGATTGCTCCGCGGCAGCGTGTGTTGTTGTTGTGTGTCTGTAGGGGCGCCTGAAGTGCTTCACGCTGCCCGAGCGACCAGACCCCCGTTAGGTGAGACCCCCAGTTCCCTGGGGGAGGCCCGACGAGGGTCGATCAGCTACGAGGGCAGCGGCTTGTTTGGCGCCCGCCTACAGATATAATGATTGACTCGTGGCTCGTTGCGCTCTCAGATCTAGCCGATCACGCCACGGGCCACGTGACGAATTGTGTGTTTGAGCGATATTGAGGTGTGGGTACATCGCTCTATGAGTATACACTTTCATACGCTCACCCGCCCGTGAGACGTAATCGGTGTACGTCAGTGTTTACTTTAGCATGTAAAGTAGTGCATGTGTGTGCTACGCATATTGCGCCTAAGTGAAACCGAGTAGCAATATGCGCAGTGGATGCGAGTTTCGTTGTGGAGTCATTTTGTATGAGCAGACCACGTGTAACGTGATTATGGTCTGCTCAAGAGTCAATCCGGTGGTGGGGCGATCACGTCCGCAATCAGGTCACGCGGGAAGCGCTTGGCGTCAGGGGGGCGCGCGTGCCAAGGTGCCAGGCCCTTAATGTGGGCCCAGGCGGAGACGTCGGCGCGCGCGAACATTTTCTTCGCCATCGCTGCGGTGAAGTCCTCGATACTCTCTACGCGCAGGTCCCTGTGGATCACAGTGTTCCTCACGAAGCGAGGGGCTTTGGTTATTTGGCGCAGCGTGATGTTCTGCTGCGCTCGAAGCTTTCGGCGGTGTATCTCGCTCGTGAGGGCGAGCCAGGCTGGGGAAGCGTAAGTCAGCTGGGGCCGGATGTACGTTTTGTACACACCCAGCTTGACTCGTAATGGGAGGCGCGAAGAGAGCACGGGGCGAAGCTGGTAGCGGGTCGATCGCACCCGCGCGACCGTGTTTTGGACGTGTTTCGCCATGCTGAGCCTGCTGTCGAGCGTGACCCCCAGGTATTTAGCCGTGGAGGCCCACTCGATGCTGGTATCCTGTAATTTGAGGTTGGATGGGTTGGGACGACCCCTGGTCGTCACTATCATCGCCTGCGTCTTACTTACGTTTACCGAAAGTCTCCACTTGCTGAGCCAGTCGGGAAGGTCGTCCAGGGCGCGCTGCATTTTGACCGCCGCGTGGTTGACGTTCATAGACGTCGTGATGTACGCGGCGTCGTCAGCATACAGCGCGAGTGTCGATGTGTGCGTGGCGGGAATGTCGTCAGTGTAAACGGAGTATAACGCAGGCGAGATGCAACTCCCCTGCGGTACCCCGGCGGCGACGGGGCGAGCGCTGGAGAGTTGGTTCTCCACCGCAACCTTAATTGTCCGATCCTGTAGGAAGGAGGAGACCACCCGTACTATGCGGCGGGGCGTCGTTGTCAGGGACAGTTTGTAGAGCAGACCGGTGTGCCAGACTCTATCGAACGCCTTCTCCATGTCGAGGAATACTGCAACGGCGTATTCCCGCTTGTTCACGGCCGCTGTCAGGAGGTGCAGTACCCTCGACAGCTGGAGCGTCGTGCTATGTTCAGCGCGGAACCCGAATTGCTCTGGTCTCGGTGTGACGTGTGGCGTCATGTGTCGCAACAGGAGTGCTTCGAACACCTTGGAGGTGGTCGGCAGGAGGGTGATCGGCCGATAGCCCTCTGGCTTCCTAGGGTTTTTCCCGGGCTTGGGGATCATCACGACTCTCCCCACCTTCCACGCTTGTGGAAAGTTCCCGGTGCGGAGAATGCCGGTGTATAGCCGCGCGAGCGCGGCCACCGTGCGTGGCGGTAGGTGGCGTAATGCGGCGTTGCTGATTTCATCCACACCGGGTGCCTTCTTTGGCTTGGTGCGGAGAATCGCGCGTCGCACCTGGCCCGGGGAGATGAAAATGGGTTCTTCCTCGGGGGCTATCGGCGTGTTGAAGTACTCTCCAAGGCGTTGCTCGACTGTTGCGACATGTGCAATGTCGTTGGTCGGGTTCGGCGTGAATTGTCGCTCCAGGTGAGAGGCGAAGATCTCTGCCCGGTCTGCTGCAGTGTATCTTAACGCCCCGTCGCTGTTGAGCATCGGTCTCACCGGAGCTGGGGTATTCTTAAGATGCCGGCACACACGGTGTACCGACATCCAGTCGCTCTCTGCTTCGATAAAGTTCTCCCAACTCTCGGTGGTGTGGTCCTGTAGTTCGGCCTTCACCTTTTCCGTGAGTCGGTTGAGCTGGGTTTTCAGTGCTGGATCTCGTGTTGTTTGCCACCGCCTGCGTAGTTCCCTCTTCGCGGCGATCTTGCGCGTGAGGTGTGCGGGGAGCGTCGTGTAGCGCCCCTGTGGTGCAGGGGTAGTGTCAGTCGCCGCTTGGAGGGCGTTTTTCATGCTGGCGGTGAGCTCGTTCGCCAGCTCATCGACATCAGCGGTATTTGTGATAGGCCGAGTGGGCGTGGTGGTCTCCAGCTTCGCCGTAAAGGCTGTCCAGTCCGTATGGCGACGTGGCGTAGGACGAGCATAGCGGGTGGTGTGCCCTGTGAGGGTGACGAGTACTGGCTGATGGTCAGACAGTAGCTCGTCATCCAGCGTCTCTTGCGCGATCTGGCAAAGCAGCCCGCGGTGTACGACAATGTCCAGAACGTCCGGTGTGTGTTGCTGGTTTTGTGGGTATCGTGTGGGCATCTCGGGTCCGAACACTTCATAGCCGCGGGTGTCCGCGTCATTGAAGAGTTGTCTTCCGTCTCTGTTGGTTGCGTGTGAGTTCCACGCCGGGTGCTTACAATTTAAGTCACCGGCAATGATGGTTGGGTGGGGTGTTGCTAGTAATGCGTGTACGTCGGCGATTTGCAGCGTGTTTTGTGGCGGTTTGTAGGCCGCGTACACGCACAAATCACTGCCGGCGACGTGGAGTTGGACACCCAGCGCGTACATGCTCTGGAGTTGTGGTATAGGTAGCTCTTGGTGGACAACTCTTCTCTTGACAATGACCGCCAGACCGCGGTATGCTGCGGTAGCCGCTTGCTCATCCTTCCTATAAACGAGATAACCCGGGAATCGCAGCGGGATTTCAGGACTCAGTTTCGTCTCGCTTATAAGCGCCACGTCGATGTCCTGTTCCTGTAAGAGTGGGCGGAGGAGGGCGACCTTTTTCCTGAGGCCGCCGGCGTTCCAATGTAATATCCTCAACGGCTTGGTCATTGCAGTGGCACTGACTGACCAATCAAGGTGGCCATGCCGTTGAGGACTGCGCGCACAGGGTCTTCCCCTCTCCGCAGGGCGTATAGTACGTCCTGCAGCACCTGTATGGCGACCTCAATAATGTCCAGGTTGGTGTTCGGTTCACGCTGGACATCATCAGTGGCACCCCGGGTCTGGGTGACTGAATAACTCAAGAACGCTCTGACTATATATACAAAAGTGGCCTACAGCGACAGCGGCGGGGCGATCAAGTCGTTTCCTGTTCCACCAAAATTCCCGTGGGAAAATAGACTCGCTCAGATCCTCGCCCCCCGGTTACCCCACTTCAACCCCTATGCTAAATGAACCTAGCCAATCAGAGCGTATCTTTTTGATGTGATGCAATCGTTTACCTTATTAAGTAATGCTGCCGATCGGGTCACGGCTCCCGCCGCGCGCCGCGACGGGAGCAAGTTACGACTTGTTCGTATAACAATTACGATGTTAAATGCTACTAGTTAGCAAACAATGCGACATTTTCTTCGTACTTTGAGCTATTGTTGCTAACTAGAGCCCTAATCCTAGACCATTGTTAGGTCATACACACCCTAGCCTTATCTTTATTGTTTTTTAAAACTTACATACTAATGCCGACATCATTTCCTTACATCTATTTACATATGTCGCCGACAACTGCTGTGTCAAACAGTTGCACCGAATTGTAGAACATATCAGTGCAGGCTTCGTGCGTGGTCGTATGACCGGAACGCTATTTTTCGACGTGGCAACGGCCTTTGACAAAGTGTGGCACAACGGCTTATTGTATAAGCTGTACTCCAAAAAAGTGCCAGACCGTCTCGTGCTCATCATACGAGACTTCTTGTCAAACCGATCCTTTCGCTATCGTATCGAGGGAACTCTCTCCTCCCCTCACCCCATTCTTGCCGGCGTGCCGCAAGGCTCCGTGCTCTCCCCTCTCCTGTTCTCACTGTACACCAGCGACATCCCCAAGTGCGGTAAGGCTCGTCTAGCCCTCTTTGCCGACGACACGGCAGTCTACTACACCGGGTCCTCTCATAGCATCATTTCTCGTACCCTCCAAGTCGCGGCCAACACCCTCGGTGAATGGTTTTCGGAAATGGAGAATCGAAGTTAATCCAGAAAAAAGTACAGCCGTCCTCTTTGACAAGAGAAGTCTAACACACTACCGCGCTCAAAGTCACATACCTGTCTCTATGTTTGGCAAAAAGATCCCTTGGCAACCGGAAGCCAAGTACCTGGGAGTAATCCTTGACCGTAGACTGACCTTCAGATCTCACATTCGCAGGGTACGAAATCGTGCCAAATTCGTCCTCGGACGTTTGCATCCCCTGTTAAATGCACGCAGTAAACTAGCCACTAACCTCAAAATACGAATTTACACTTCTTGTGTCCGACCCATTTTCTCCTATGCTAGCGTTGTGTTCGCACACGTCAAGCCAGGACGAATTCATCCCCTTCAAGCCATCCAAAATCGATTTATGCGGAAGGCCGTGGGCGCCCCCTGGTATCTCCGTAACGCCCAACTCCATGTTGACCTAAAACTGCCGACCGTCATGCAGTACTTCAAGCGTGCTTCCAAACGCTATTTCGACACCGCCCCTAATCATCCTAACCCTTTGGTTGCGGCGGCCACCGATTATAAACCACTCTCCATTAGTAAAACTCGCAGACCTAGACACGTGCTCATCGAACCCGATGACGACATCACCCTCCTCCAGGAGTCAAATAAAAATACTAGCACCATCAGACGCCGTCGTCCTAAATTTCGTCCCCACCGGAGGGGACCGACGCGAAACCCACACAGATGCCGAGAGTCCGACTCTCGAGAAACCCAACACGATGCAGCAGCGGCTGCTGGGGGGACCAGTGGCGGGGAATCCCCAGCTGCACCGTGAGCCGAGGTCGAGCTCCCCACCTGGGGACGCCCTCACGGTGTCGCAACCGGAGCTAATCTCGTCACGCGAGACCGGTTATGCTCTCACTCGCTCCTATTCCTATTCTATTCTGCGTCATGAGCAGTTTTGATCGCCGATCAGTTAGGATTAGGTAGGTCCTAGCCCTCGCCGGCGAGGCTTGCCGCTTAACGGTGATTCGCGAAACGCGTCTCCCCCCCGTAATACCGAAAGTCCGCCGCTTTCGAGAAAACATTTTCCGATGCAGCAACGGCTGCCGGGGGACGTAACGGCAGTGTCCCCCAGCAATGCCCTAAGCCGAGGTCCGAGCCCTTCCCTGGGGGACGCCCTTATGCGGCATTGCAACCGCGAAATTAGTATGTAAGTTAGTAGTTAGTAAATATTTCGGCGGATGGAGTCCCCAACGGGACTCTCCGCCCCCAAAGCCCGGTTAAGCAGAAAGAGCACTATAGTGCTTCCTGTGAGTAGCCAATTCGAAAAAATAAAAATAAAAAATTGTAAAGTTATGGATGGATCGTCGCGCGGTCCACCAGTGCGCACGCGTATTTTGTTTTTGGTAATTTCTTACACGTCGTACACCGCTCGGACCGTCTCCGCCGACCTGTTGCCGCCGGTGTGTATACAAATACACGCCGCACGGTCGCGGTAGGCCGCGCTCCTATGGCGCCTTCGCCCGGCCCCCGTGGCCCTTCACCGGACCCGGGGCCGAGCACAAAAGGCCCTTTTAAGGGCCAACAACAACCACCGCCACCTCAACAGCAGCTCCACAGGACCCTGACAGGGTTTCCGGAGTTTCGCGTCGCCGGTCCCGGTAGCCCGCTCGCATCGGCCGCTCATCACGCGGCGAGTGACGTAGCGGCCATGCAGCGGGCCCCCGACCCCGGCGGCGCGTCAAAGCAGCCTGCAACACACCGGCAACAGCGCGATCCGCGCCTCGCCTCACGCACAGCCACCACCTCAGTGCGCCCAACACCGGCCGGCGGAGGCTCCTGTGCCTAAGGAGGTTGCAGGCCCAATCCCGTCCACCTCGCGTCACGCAGCTGCCGTCGCAGCCGCCGCACGCTCTTCTGTCCGCGCCCTGCCTCGCGCTGCTCCACCGGCCCGCCCGCCGGTGTCGAGCGCGCCCGCGGGTGCCGCAAGGACACCAACATCACGCTTTTCGCCAAACCGACCGTTTGTGCCTAAGTCGGTCGCGAATATAGCATCACCCGCCCCACCCCGCGGTTCCGCACCGGCATCTCCGGCGTCCCGAGCGATGTATTCGTCGCTCGTAGGCTCGGATGCATCGTTCGGGTCAAGTGAATCCGTCGTGAGTGATCACAGTGCCGCCACCTCGGATTGCAGTGTAACATTGGATCGCAGTGTACTGGATTGCAGTGTCTTGGATATACCCAGGGCTGCGCTGAGAAAGACCCGGCCCAGCCCAAAGGACCAGCAAAAAGCACCAACGATGCCGGACCTGCAAACGCAGGCCTTCCCGGAAGTCCAGGTAAGTTCAGTGACCTTTGACCTGGACTACGATTTCAATTTGCCTCGCCTAGCACAACGACGTCAGCGCAGCCCAGACGACGACGCGGTGGAGGAGGCAAAGCGCCCGTGTGTTGCTGCACCTCAGCCGCAGAGGCCTGCACGCCCACGCGCTGACAGTGACACCACGACTCGCGTGAGTACACAGTCCTTCGCACAAGCGGCTGCACAACAACAGCAGTCACCAAAAGCCTCAACCACCAGCAGTCAGGCAGCCCCCACGCACGTTACACCCACAGGTAATGTCGCGAAAGGAAAGCCGGTGAAGAAGCTCCGCTTCCCACCGCTGGTAGTAGAGACGATGCCACAGTGGGCGCGCCATTTCAAGGCGTTAAAAGATAAACTGGGCCGGGCACCAAATGCGCGCCCATTCGGAAAGGGGGTGAAATTCACCCCCCAACACGAGACCGAGTTCCGTCTCGTGCAGAGTTACTTGACGGAACAAGAGAATGTAAGTTGGTTCTCATACTCTCTACCGGCGGAGAAAAGTGTAAAGGTAGCTATCAGGGGGCTGCCCGTGGACACTACGCCGGAAGAAATCGAGGAGGAGCTACATGCGTTAGGTTTTGAGCCGGAGTTTGTCCGCCACATAAAGGCGAGACAGGGACGACCCGGCTGCATCTTCCACGCCGTCCTCAAACGCACACCCGAGACCATACCGGGCATATACCACGTCACCGAGATTATGTGTATGCCCGGCGTGAAAATCGAGGCCTGGCGTGGGAAAAAGGGCCCAGCTCAGTGTCACCGATGTCAACAATTCAGGCACTCGTCCGCTCAATGCCACCGCCCCCTTCCATGTGTGAAGTGTGGCGGTTCTTACAGGGACGAACATTTAAGGTTGCGGTGGAGGACCAGCTCTCCGGCGCTCGCCCCGTCGCCGCCGTGGTACCGCAGGGGAGCTGCATCTCGCCTGTGTTATACTCTATATATACCGACGACATTCCCGCCACGCACACATCGACACTCGCGCTGTATGCTGACGACGCCGCGTACATCACGACGTCACTGAACGCCGACCACGCGGCGATCAAAATGCAGCGCGCCCTGGACACCCTTCCCGACTGGCTCAGCAAGTGGAGACTGTCGGTAAATGTAGGTAAGACACAGGCGATGATCGTAACGGCAAGAAGCCGCTTTTACCCACCCAATCTTAGGTTCCAGGACGCCGACATCGAGTGGACCCGCACGGCTAAATACCTGGGGGTCACGCTCGACAGCCGGCTCACCATGGGCCCACACGTCCGTAATACTGTCGCGCGGGTGCGATCCACCCGCCATCTACTTCGCCCCGTGCTCTCGTCGCGCCTCCCGCTACGAGTCAAGCTGGGGGTGTATAAAACATACATACGCCCCCAGCTCACCTACGCCGCCCCAGCATGGCTCGCCCTCACGTGCGAGACGCATCGCAAGAAGCTCCGGGCGCAGCAAAACTTAGTGCTGCGCTCCAAAACAAAAGCTTCTCGCTACGTGAGGAACGCCGTTATTCATAGGGACCTGCGCGTCGAGAGCATCGACGACTTCGCCGAGGCAACGGCGGAGAGGATAGAGATAAACTTTATAATTTGGTTTGTTTAACCGAGGACGCAAACTATACGAATTCGATGTTTCTCGAGATGACAATCTCTCATGGCTGACAGAAGCCTGAGCTAAGTCAAGAGGTTCTACACCCTCTGGCTGGCTTAATTGACTCCCATTGGTTCCCTCGGCAACATCTAACGATTTTTTTTCGGGAAAATCACTTTCGGAACAAATTGGCAGTGATGAAAACCGATGACTTTTACGTTGTGGCAAAATTTGATCAACATGTTTGGTAGTGACACCATTATCAGCCAACACTTTATACGTAACTGCACCTGTTCTCTCCACTACCGTACCAGGTTTCCACTTATCATGATTGTTTCTGGAAAAATCTCTCACAAGAACACTATCCCCTTCATTGACGTGACGTTTAGTACCTGGAGCATAACGCAGCTGTCTCTTGAGCTGCAGCTATGTTGTCCGAAGTGTAACCTCGCAACAAATCAAACCGTGTACGCAGTGTCCGGCCTAACATGGCAACTGCCGGCTCACGTCGCGTACTTAAGTGAGCCGAGTTTCGGTATTGTAACAAAAACCTGCACAAAGCGCGGCCAGAATCTTCACCATCAATGGAAGCTTTCTTAAGTACTTTTTTAACTGTTTTCACAGCGTTTTCAGCAGCACCGTTACTGGAAGGGTGATAGGGCGCTGTTAAGATATGCTTTGTGCCATTGCGTTGTAGGAACTTTTCAAATTCTGACGTGAAAGGTGGGCCTCCATCAGTGACAATTTGCTTAGGAATGCCAAATCTTGCAAAACATTCTCGTAACTTAGCAATTACTCGCACAGCCGTTGTACCGCCAGACATCAAAAAAACTTCAATCCATTTGGAATGAGCATCAATAATTAAAAGGTAATGTTTTCCTTCATACTGCAAAAAATCACAGTGTATCCTAGTCCAAGGCTCGGCCGGCCAAACATAAGGCACAGGCAAAGCACGCGGCGGTGCATCGCGTACGGCGGCGCACGGCGCACACGCTCGAGCTCTTGCCTCTATATCCAAATCAATGTTCGGCCACCAAACGTAGTTTCGCGCTATTTGCTTCATGCGAACTACACCTATATGTCCAGAATGTAACTCATCGAGAATTTGTGACCTTAGTGACTTTGGAACAACGACTCTATAACCCCACACAATGCACCCATGATCTATATGTAAAGTGTCCTTTCTATGAAAATAGGGTTTTTCATTTTCGATTTCAATATCAACCGGCCAACCGCTCATTATATAGCCGTAAACACTGCACAAAACAACATCCTTTCTAGTTTCATTAGCAACATCCTTATGACTCAATGGAAAACTGTTCTCAACAAAGTGTAAATAAGTTGCAACATCAGGCTCCGATTCCAAACATTTACTATTTTGGATTGGTAGTCGCGACAATGCGTCTGCATTACCATTTCGTTCCTAAGAAACGAATTTAACATCAAAATTATATGCAGCAAGTTTTACTGCATAACGTTGTAGACGGCTAGCCGCAGTCTGTGGTATGCCTTTCTTTGGCCCAAAAATATGACTTAGAGCCATGTGATCCGTTTTAAGTGTAAAACGACGTCCATAAAGGTACTGATGGTGACGTGTAACTCCATATACTATCGCCAGTGCTTCTTTATCAATCTGGCTGTAACGAAGTTCTGAGGCAGTAAGCGTGCGCGAAGCACAACACACAACCCGCTCGCTGTTATCAGGGTACACATGTGATAACACAGCGCCTAGACCGTAAGAGCTGCTGTCTACTGCCAGCACTAACGGCAGTGAAGCGTCATAATGCGCCAACACTGGCTTACAAGTTAGTGCTTCTTTGATAGCCAGGAAAGCATTATCACAAGCTTGAGTCCAATGCCATCTAGTTCACTTTTTAAGTAAAGCGTACAATGGTTGCAATAATGTACTCATATTCGGAATAAAACGTGCATAATAATTTATAAGTCCCAGAGCAGCCCTCAACTTTTTTTTTTTTTTTTTTTTTGTGTTCTTTATCTGCAATCAGTCTTCTTTAACTATAATCAGATGAGTTGTCTGGGGCCTTATTATGAACTCTTATTTCCAGGCAGTTCTCGCTGTAAAGTGAACTGCCTGGCAAATTCGTATTAGTAACTCAATTGCCAGCGAGCCAGCGGTCACGTGACACTACAAGCCGACTTCTGCCCGTATTTTGGCTGACTGGCTGGCGATAACCGTATTATGAACGCTGATTTGACGTTTCATTTCTGTTTTTTTCAGTCAATAAGTGACATTAGAAACCAGTCAGTAAAAGCTGTCTTAGGAGTACCTTTTATTGAATTGCTTTGAGTTCGTTTGGTAAGATTTGGTAATAATAATCCACAATAATAATTCTAACACTAACATGTGCGATTATTACGAAGTAATTGCGTTTCTGGAAAGCGACGCTTCAAGGCAGACATTGGTGTCGATTCTCTTGTTCACGAACTAAACTTATTTTAAACTATCGCTCTCTTTTACTAAAAGTAGATACAAGAAAGGGATAGCAACCATTTTAGAACTGTCAAATTAGTTTACGTGTTACATTTCTTTGTATTTTAGTGGGCACGTTCCGAGATCACGACTAAACTTGTATGGAAATTTTAATTCCGTCTAATTTGACAGCTCTAAAATGATTGCCATCCCTTTCTTGTATCTACTATTTGTAAAAGAGAGCGATAGTTTAAAATAAGTTTAGTTCGTGAACAAGAGAATCGACACCATTCACAACATATAAAAAAATATAGACTAAGTGCTGCGAACAATCATAATGAAGCCAACAAAACCGTGCTCCTCCGTGAACAAACCAGCGCTCACGCACACATGCTCTTGAAAGATATATTTTTTGGCCATGCTTACTAGACGATGCCGCGACATGTGTACTATAAGAACGATCAGAAGGTAGGAGTAAAACTATGGCATTCTTTTAACAATACGTTTATTTTTCAACAGATTAGGGTGTACGATCGTAGGTTATGGAAATTGAATATAAACATTTTGCCATGCATAATATAATTATAATTATTTTAATACGTAGCACATTCTGCTGAACATCTCAAAATATTATCTACGAATCCACAAAAATAGAATAAAATAACGGTCACAGTAAGATTATTATTTATAGAATATATAACCAAATGACATTAACTTACATGAATTCCTGCTACAACAGTTTACTATTACGACCACTCAGCTCGGGCGTCCATGCTCGAATGCCGCGGTTCTCAGTTCCCCGCCACGTACAATACCAACGAGTGAATATTGATCGAGTCGATGGTTAAGCGAGTGAATGAAATCAGCCAGGAATCGATGTGTAATCGATTTATTTTTGGCGGAAACAGATTTTTATATAAAAACAGTGTTTATAATTCTGAATTATCTAACAGACGGCCGTCCTGAGAGAGGAATGTCCCCATTCCTTTCCGGCCATTCGAGCATGTTTGTATGTCTCTATACAATTTAACTACCTTAACTTAACCTTAAATATCATTGCTTTATATTTACAATTAATTTAACTTAAACTTAACCTCAACCATCAGTGCTTTACATTTATAATTACTTTAACTTAAGTGCTTTATATTTATAATTACTTTAACTTAACATTAACCATCAGTGCTTTACATTTATAATTACTTAACCTTAACTCTCAGTGCTTTATATTCATAATTACTTTAACTTAACCTTAACTATCAGTGCTTTATATTTATTTGTAAAGTTTAGTAAACTATCTTACTAATTAGTATAATAACATTTATAATACCTAATAATAATTTCTACATACAAATATGAAAATAGTCTTATTCTAATCATAATATATAAAACAAAGTCGGGCTAGTTACATCATTTATAACTCAAGAACGGCTGGAGCGATTTTAATTAAATTTGGTATAAAACATATAGGCTTTGTATCCCGGGAAGATGAACAGTTCCCGAGGGATACGCGATAAACGACATTCAGGCCGGCGAAGTCGCGGGCATAGGCTAGTTTATAATAAACGCTATTGTGAAATACAAAACATTTTACAATATCTTCTTTTTAGCTCCGAATGCTCTGATTATACCTTATTATTAAGTTTATATAATCTGTGTTGTCCCCTTTTGTCATGTCATGTGATTATGTTGTAGTTACCTGAAAACAGATGTGTAGGTATTAGTTTCATGCAAGATAAACCACATTTATTTTTGATACATAGTTACAAAAATAATTAATTGCCAATATATGAAGTTAAATGGTTGATTATAGAACTAATAAATGAAAAGTCATATTTAATTAAATCAATTTTCATTCAGAGATATTTATTGATAAATTGCCGTTCATACGAGCTTTTAAGTTAATTTATTTACCAAAAGGTAAAGAATAAAGTATAAATGAATAAATTAGTAATTAAATGATAGCAAACTGCTTATACGTTACGTATTGTATTTCAGTATCTTTGTGTATTGTGACGAACACCGCTTGTACTTCGGAATCTGTCATTGTTACTGACTACCGCTTGTACATCGGCCTCGGTCGTCTTAATTATTGTGACGAACACCGCTTGTACTTCGGAATCTGTCATTGTTACTGACTACCGCTTGTACATCGGCCTCGGTCGTCTTAATTATTGTGACGAACACCGCTTGTACTTCGGAATCTGTCATTGTTACTGACTACCGCTTGTACTTCGGCCTCTTTCGTCTTCATTATAGTGACGAACACCGCTTGTACTTCGGAATCTGTCATTTTTACTGACTACCGCTTGTACTTCGGCCTCTTTCGTCTTCAGTATTGTAACTGAACACCGCTTGTACTTCGGAATCTGTCATTGTTACTGACTACCGCTTGTACATCGGCATCACCAGTTGTGCAAAATGGAGCACATACTGGCAAGTGGCTTCAGGGCAGCATCATGTCTTACGATCACGTCAAGACAATTCTGCAACAATGAAACAGGAAAAGGTTTTTGGGAAGGAAAGTCGGGAATTGTCAGCTATGTGTAAAAGTCATTAAAATATTATCACTGTCTAGAATCTAGACTAGATCACTACCTTGTTTGGAATCCAAGTTGTCACTATGTTCGTTATTTGTGTTGTTTTCATGAAAGTCACCGTCTTAACTGTCGGTCTTGAAAGTCCATCCATCGTTTAAGTTAGTCTGCGGGATAAATACTTTTGTATTTGCGTATTTGGGTATTTTTATAAATACTTTTGTTTTGTTTAGAGTAACCTTTAATACTAGAGACTTCATAACGAACGGTCATTTTGTAGAACGGCAGTTATTTTGAAAGGACCCCAAAATTTTGGACGTAACTTTTTACTCTTGTCATTTGCTGGGTTATGATGATTAGGGATCATTACCAAGTAATTCCATTTAAAGAATTTCGTAATTCGTAAAACATAATTATAAAACTAGAAATAAAAAACAAATGTACAGACATCTTTCGTGAGGTAGTGTGTACAATTTTACAACAAAATACCTTCTAATATATTGCAATTAAATGAAAGAAAATTTGAAACTTATATTGTACACTTTGTAAGCAATCATATTATGAATTAATTGACTATATTGAAGATAAGAATGTTTGGAAATATGCTGATCGTGCTCCATAGGACAATCTAGACAAAATCAAACTGGTTGCTAATTTTATTATATAGTTCTAGTTTATTGTTTTTGTGACATTGATTATTTAAAAATGATGATATTTATTCAATTTTGTGATTATTCTGGTTATAATTTATACAATTGATCCTATTTGAAATACCGTCTACGGCTACAATTTTAAAATGTGACCACCATGTAACTATCATTATAATTACTTACAATGGCTAAATTTGTAATATGCTGTTATTATGTATTATTTATTTATATTTATTTAAATATGCTTTATTGCACACCATAAAAAAAAACATTACATTGAATATGCATTTAAACAAAAATAATATATATATATACATATTACATATATATATATATATATGTAATATGTATATTTTCATATGCATTTTTTTTTTAAATTTATTTATGTATTATTAAGTTAATAGATTTAATGTATGTTATCAATAGTAAATTACATGGCATTTTATCTAATTTTTTTTTTTATATGTTAAATTAAGACTGATTTAATATTAAAAGTATTGTTTTGATTTTGTACTGCCGACTGCATTCGGGGATGGCACGACAAACCAATCGGAGCGCATTGTAGAGAATGTAAGAATAATGGGGTAACCCCACTTGGTTGTCCTGCCAGCTGGCGAACGCAGTCGTGGATGGGACATCAAGGTACGAGTACCAGATTTCCAGTAGAAAATTGAAGAATAATCATAACCTGTGTATTTGGTAATTTGTGTGTGTTGGAAAATTATATCAAGTAAGTACATTGACAAGTGTTTATTATTTCTACTCCTTATTTTACTTTCAAGAGTCAAGAACCCGAATAACAGTTAATACTTCATATTTAAATTATTTTAGATTCCGTACCAGAGTCTACATGTAGATATACAAAATATTGTTAAACGATTAATACAAGATTAACCATGGAGTTTCTTCTGTCCATTCTTCTCCATAGGAATTTACATTTTGGAATGGGCAATTTACAATTTACTTTTCACTGTAGACTTTCAAAAGTGCCTGTTAAATGGTCTAATTGAAATAAATGATTTGACTTTGAATAACCAACGCGCAATACGTGGCATCAAATCTCGTTTTGCAAAATTCAACGCGTTGCAGTTAGTAAATACTTTGAATGGAATACCGATAAGGTATATACGAAACTTTAGTGATAGGATTACCGCGGGAGTTTCTATTGGGCCTATGAAGTAGGATGCCGCCTACCCCTAATTTACTAGCATCGCAATGTACTTTGGTTATAAAAGTTACAGGTCAGACCTGTGTAATCCGTTCCTAAAGAGATATCTACACCACATATTCCGGCTATATAAACATCTGATTTAACATAAACTTTAGTTTTTCCGCCTCGGCCATCTCCCGAGTATAGCGTCATACTACTGCTAGTTTTGCACACTAGCAATTCGGGTAGTTCAGTTAAATTTTTACCAATAAGTAAATCAGTCTTTAAATATACTTAACGCGTCTATTAAACTTTGCATGACATTATTTTCTTTGTAACTTCTTCGACGTCGTGTAGAACAACGTGATTTGGCTGAAGACCGGACCGTGCAGCGCGATCTACGCTTGCTGCCACAAGATTCAAAGGAACTTGATGTAAATACATAGCTTGATGGTGATCTACTGCCATCACTTAGTTTCCAGTCTCTACCGCGTGAGCGATGTCGGCAAGCGTGCCTGTTTTCCAATTTAAGAGTAGAAAGTCTCTCGGACGATTGTGACGAGTTTGTGCTTCTAACGTAACTCATACTGAACCGGGAAATACGCGCACGGTTCCTTCGCTTCGATCCCTCATGCCTACGAGACGCGAACGTATAACTTTAGAAGAAACCGACGACGGCCTTTTAGAGCTACTACTACGTCTGGCAAAGAGAATATAACCACTACGATCTGGTTAATTGTGTATATGGGTTCGCTAGTTCTGCAATCATTTTTTTTTTTTTGACATAACTTAATATATTAATCTTTATTACTAGTCAGTATTGAATGTTTCTTCCTGGTGTTGGTTGAACATTGCGCCATCTATTGTAATTTTAGAATAACATAGCTTTCCATAGCTTATAACATTAAAATATTAATTTATACTCTGACTCAGACCAATTATTGCTTAATTATAGCAATTTGTTATTTATTGTTCCCTGTAAGTTTCATAAATTGTTATAGTTCTAACTATTGTTATATTTCTAACTATATCGCATAAAGTTACTTTACTGAGTATAATTAATGTCTATGCTATATCGATGCTTACAACGCCACTTACTGCCATTTTGATTAACTGCCCGGCAGTTTATACAATTAATTACTTTTATATTATGACATTGTTTGAAATAAATATTCTTTATTTCCAGAATTTGCTATATAATTTATTAATCATGAAATTCTGTAAATCATACTGATTTCTGTTGTATTTGTTGTACTTTGCAAAGATCACCAAAGAAGATACCTTTTTATATTTACAAGATTTTGTTTAATTAGATCCATGTTATAAATAATGTTAATATTATGATAATTATAATTCGAATATTCTAATTAGATTAATGAAATGATTAATTTAAATGTTGTTAATTTAATTTTGTGGTTCTGATAATTCCGCTTTATATGGTTTCATATTTAAAAATCTGGTATGAGTTGTTGGTTTATATAATGTTTAGAGATTATCTAAATTAATATTAGTTTTTATTTTAGTGTTCATTTATAAATTAAAATTTATTAGTGATTATTTGTGTTGTACCTACTGTACCTAGTAATATCAAGATGGAAACTGCGCGGGTACTCATTCTGCTTGAAAAACTTATCTTCTGGGCAGTTCATGTAATAATCGGGAAAATACATAATTTGGAGTAATGATGGTAATTACATGGGACTATAACATAACTGGCGAAATGTGGGTGTGCTATTACACCTTTGCCTACCCCTTCGGGGAAATGCAGGCGTGATGTTATGTTGTTGTTGTTGTGGAGTAATGAGAAATTTATTTCTTGATGAATCCTGATGAAACATTGGGCTACACGCGCCGACATGTACGTACCAGTTTAGTTTCTTTAGATCGACTTTTCGCCTTTCGGCCGACGTAGCTTGTTCGATAGTATATGGTGGCGTCAAGCTCTCTTGATCAGACATTGTTGTAATCAAACAGTCTACTAAAGTCAATTCAAGTCCCAATCATATGGAATAGTGATAGGTTGGTAATAGGAAAGTAATATGTAATTAGAATAATGTTTACACAACAAAATACACAGCATGATATTGCTATTCAATGCAATATCAATCATATATTGATATTATCATTATTTATTCTATGAATCATATTCATCAGAAAGTAATTTTAAAGTCTGATCGAAAAGGAAAGACATAAATGAAACGGTTTATTTGTACGAAACATTGTACATACTGGTGTTACATAAGGTAAGTTCTGCATGTACCGCCAGCCAGCTGGCATACAAAATAAAAGATATATGAAGTTATTTATAAACTAAAATTGCAAAGCAATTAAAAGTGGTAGGCATAGATTATGTAATAGTGCTTATAAACATAGTTGTACTATAATTTCATTTACTGGATGTATACCCAGAATAAAAAAAAATCTATTTTAAGAGCGCTTATATGAGCCCGGAGTGCAGCCCCGGCATGATGCGTGCGGAAACCCCTCAAGGCTATACTTCTACCTAACCTACACCCCCATAGAGTATCCATGGCTTGGTGTGTGTAGGGAAAAACAAATACGGAAACGTTCTTATATGCATTTAACACCTACATCTCCATAGAGTAGCCATGGCAAGACGCATGCGTTTATGCATCGTTATAAACAGGGAAAGCGCGTCACAACTCCGAATACAAATTCGTATTATAAAAGCGCTTTAACCAAACAAAACGAATATCCCGCTCGTACCCCGGAGTGTAGCCCCGGTAAGGTGCGTGTGAAAACCCGTCAAAGCCATATTCTTACCTACACCCCCATAGAGTAGCCATGGCTTGGTGTGTGTAGTGAAAAGTAAATACGGAAACGTTCTTATATGCAATTAACGCCTACGTCTCCATAGAGTAACTATGGCAAGACGCATGCGCTGACGAATCGTTATAAACAGGGAAAGCGCGTGTACCTCCAGAGAATAGTCCCGGCAAGGTACATACGGGTTCCCCTAATACTAGCTGCCTGCGTCACCATAGAATAGCCATGGCAAGACGCATGCGTTTATGCATCGTTACAAACGGAAAGAGCGTGCACACTTCCGAATTCAAATTGTATCATAAAAGTGCTTTAACCAAACCAATATCCCGCTCGTACCCCGGAGTGTAGCCCCGGCAAGATGCGTGCGGGAACCAGTCAAAGCCATATTCCTACCTACACCCCCATAGAGTAGCCATGGCTTGGTGTATGTAGGGAAAAGCGAATACGGAACCACTGTTATAATGCAATTAGCGCCTACGTCTCCATAGAGTAGCCATGGCAAGACGATTGCGCATATGAATAGATATAAACAGGGAAAGCGCGTGTACACCCAGAGAGTAACCCTGGCAAGATACATACGGGTTCCCCAATACTAGCTGCCTACGTCTCCATAGAGTAGCTATGGCAAGACGCATGGGGCGTACAAAATTAAGATCTCAAAGAGTGGGTACACAGTAAAATATTAAAATAGTTTTTATTTTCACTTGTTTTACAAACACATATTGCTTTGCTATATTGTAATGTAACCGTTATTTTATCCGAAAAATACTAATGTTGCAATGAAATTAGAAAGTTAGTGAGCGTTGTAATCCCAGTTCTGATTTATAAGAACGATCAGAAGGTAGGAGTAAAACTATGGCATTCTTTTAACAATACGTTTATTTTTCAACAGATTAGGGTGTACGATCGTAGGTTATGGAAATTGAATATAAACATTTTGCCATGCATAATATAATTATAATTATTTTAATACGTAGCACATTCTGCTGAACATCTCAAAATATTATCTACGAATCCACAAAAATAGAATAAAATAACGGTCACAGTAAGATTATTATTTATAGAATATATAACCAAATGACATTAACTTACATGAATTCCTGCTACAACAGTTTACTATTACGACCACTCAGCTCGGGCGTCCATGCTCGAATGCCGCGGTTCTCAGTTCCCCGCCACGTACAATACCAACGAGTAAATATTGATCGAGTCGATGGTTAAGCGAGTGAATGAAATCAGCCAGGAATCGATGTGTAATCGATTTATTTTTGGCGGAAACAGATTTTTATATAAAAACAGTGTTTATAATTCTGAATTATCTAACAGTACTGAGAGCGGTGAGCATGGTTTGATGTGCATGTGTGTGCGTGAGCGCTGGTTTGTACACGGAGGAGCACGGTTTTGGTGGCTTCAGTAGGATTGTTCGCAGCACTTGGTCTATATTTTTTACTATGTCTGTGTCTGAACTAAATAACATGAAATGGAAAATTATTTTCTTTTTATTTTATTACATATTTTAAGCCAAATAACATCACACATAGCACTTACGCCATTCTAATACGTATTGTTTAAAACATTAATTTAAAGTAATAAGAAAATAATAAGATGTATTGAAATCTCTTTGTTCCCACCTACTAAACGTAGTGATTATATACTCTTTGCCCACCTACGATTAACTTCCCGCTGACTTTTAAATGGGGTGTCGTTCGGAAACGTAACACCGTGAACCATTCATATAAATATACATTTAGTAAAATGTGGTAAAATCAACACATTATTATTTTTGTTGTAGGCAAAATACGATGCTTCAAATATTTAATTATACTTTTGTGTTCATGCAACTAATATTTTGAATTTTTAATATCAATACATTACAAAATTAAAACCGTAACTTACCGACAAAAAAATTTATCTTGTTCCTAAACGTCACCGTCAAAAGTTAAAAGACAGCCATAGACAACTTATCCATCCAGAAGTCAGCCAGGTTTACGCATGTCATAATACGACATTTTACAAGGCAGTTAAATGGATTGCCTGGAACTTGCATGGTTTTTTAAAAGCTCATAATACGGCCCCTGGACATTGTTATGTGGAGTGCTTCCTCCAGCGAGGGAGCTACTCCTCTATGCAGCAGCTACAGTCTAGCCTGTAGCTTCATTATGTCATGTCTCTTAAGACGATTGGTATAGCTTTGAGACGTTAGTTGGACTGCTAGTTCGTTTGGGTGGTGTGTTAATCGCCGTTTATATTTCTCAGCAGTCAGTCGGATTTCTTCCTTAACTGTGCTTATTTGTAGATGTTGGTGAATCTCATTGTTTGTGATAAACCAATGAGCGTTTGTGATCGTTCTCAATATCATGTTTTGGAGGCGTTGTAGTATGGAGATGTTGGAGTTGCTTGCACTACCCCACAATTGTATACCATATAACCAAATTGGCTTGAGAACCGATTTATATATTAGTAGCTTGTTGTCTGTGGATAATTTACTATTTCTGCCAAGTAGCCAGTATAAGAGTCTGTACCGGATGTTCAGTTCTTCTCTTTTTGTTTTTATGTGCTTTTTCCAGGTTAAGCGACGGTCCAGGTGCATTCCAAGATATCTAACGCTTTCTTCGTGAGGTAAGGTGACGTTTCCAAGTTGTACAGGTGGACAGTCACCTTTTCTTAGTGCGAAGGTTACTTGCACAGACTTAGAGGGACTGGCTTTGATTTTCCATCTTTGAAGCCATTTATTGATCTCATGGAGTCCCTGCTGTAAAACCTCTGACGCAACACTTGGATCTTTGTTACAAGCGAGAATGGCAGTGTCGTCAGCATACGTGGCCGTGGTCAAGTCAGTTAGCGCTGGGAGATCTGCAGTATATAGGATATACAGGATTGGCCCTAGTATGGATCCCTGCGGTACGCCTGCTTTTATGCAGTGAAAAATAGACGTCGATCCAGCTTCTTTCACTTGGAACAATCTGTCAGAAAGATACGATCTCATCAGGAGGTGGTAACTATGTGGGATGCTTTCCTTTATTTTGAAGAGTAGGCCACTGTGCCAAACCTTGTCGAAAGCTTGTTGGATATCCAGGAATACTGATGAACAGTACTCTTTTCGTTCTAGGGCTTTTCTAATTGTTTCATAGACTCTGTGAACTTGCTCGACTGTAGAATGGTGGTGCCGAAATCCGAACTGATGGTCTGGTATTGTTGCGGACGCAAGCCTGAACTTAATTAATGTAACTGAAAACTTGTGCTAACACAGCTGAAACGTTATGCACAAAGTAACAAGGGCATGAAATCTAGCTATAATCACACTATAGCTAGGTACAGATCATCAGCCAATCACAGTTTGATGAGTCATAAACCATGAACCAATCACAGGTCATAAGCCATACATAACTACAACTAGCTATGACTTGTAAAAATGTTGGAAGAACAGAGCAGCCGCAGGGCGCACTACGCGCCACTTGTGCCCCGCTGAATACTACTTAAGCGGGTGAATAAGCGGCATTTTGTGTGGGCAATATTTCATTCGATCGTCACTCGTTCTACGCTTCAGATCAAGACCTCAACCTATGAAGAACTGATCCTGACGTCCTGAACCCTGAAGCCTGAAGAAAGAATAACGTATTAGTCGCCTAGAACAGAGCTACGTAGGAACGAGTGTACTTTCAAATTTAATACATATGGCAAGTGCCTTTCAACAGATCGTTTGTTTACTTTCATGATCCTTGGGTTGTCCTCAACAGCAGCAGACCGGGCAGAGATCTTCGCCTCTCACCTGGAGCGACAATTCACGCCGAACCCGACCAACGACATTGCACATGTCGCAACAGTCGAGCAACGCCTTGGAGAGTACTTCAACACGCCGATAGCCCCCGAGGAAGTACCCATTTTCATCTCCCCGGGCCAGGTGCGACGCGCGATTCTCCGCACCAAGCCAAAGAAGGCACCCGGTGTGGATGAAATCAGCAACGCCGCACTACGCCACCTACCGCCACGCACGGTGGCCGCGCTCGCGCGGCTATACACCGGCATTCTCCGCACCGGGAACTTTCCACAAGCGTGGAAGGTGGGGAGAGTCGTGATGATCCCCAAGCCCGGGAAAAACCCTAGGAAGCCAGAGGGCTATCGGCCGATCACCCTCCTGCCGACCACCTCCAATGTGTTCGAAGCACTCCTGTTGCGACACATGACGCCACACGTCACACCGAGACCAGAGCAATTCGGGTTCCGCGCTGAACATAGCACGACGCTCCAGTTGTCGAGGGTACTGCACCTCCTGACAGCGGCCGTGAACAAGCGGGAATACGCCGTTGCAGTATTCCTCGACATGGAGAAGGCGTTCGATAGAGTCTGGCACACCGGTCTGCTCTACAAACTGTCCCTGACAACGACGCCCCGCCGCATAGTACGGGTGGTCTCCTCCTTCCTACAGGATCGGAAAATTAAGGTTGCGGTGGAGAACCAACTCTCCAGCGCTCGCCCCGTCGCCGCCGGGGTACCGCAGGGGAGTTGCATCTCGCCTGCGTTGTACTCCGTTTACACTGACGACATTCCCGCCACGCACACATCGACACTCGCGCTGTATGCTGACGACGCCGCGTACATCACGACGTCTATGAACGTCAACCACGCGGCGGTCAAAATGCAGCGCGCCCTGGACGACCTTCCCGACTGGCTCAGCAAGTGGAGACTGTCGGTAAACGTAAGTAAGACGCAGGCGATGATAGTGACGACCAGAGGTCGTCCCAACCCATCCAACCTTAAATTACAGGATACCAGCATCGAGTGGGCCTCCACGGCTAAATACCTGGGGGTCACACTCAACAGCAGGCTCAGCATGGCGAAACACGTCCAAAACACGGTCGCGCGGGTGCGATCTACCCGCTTCCAGCTTCGCCCCGTGCTCTCTTCGCGCCTCCCATTACGAGTCAAGCTGGGTGTGTACAAAACGTACAGTCAACAAATCGGAATCATGACCCACTCAGCTGATAATTCGTTTGAAATCGTCAAAACAGTAAGGTCTTCTTCTATGCTGCACTTAGGACATTTTGAATATTACAGAAACTGTATTAATACGGGTCAGAGGACTGTGCCATTTTGAGCTTTGTTATCAATGCAATAGATTTATAATTGGATTGGAAATTATGTTTTTGATAAAGCAGGAATTGTTTTGAATTTCGAATTAGCTGTCGTTTCACGTGCTTTTCCTACAAACAACTATATTTTTTATGAAACCTATACTAACTTTTTCGATTACAGAACATTAATAAAATAAAAATAAAAATGACAAATAATAAAACGTCAAGTATAAAATGGTGTCAAACATTATTTGGAGTTAAACATCAAGAATAAAAATTAGAAAAAACAATTATAGATTCTGCGGAAGACCACGTAGTGACTAATTAATTATCTGGCCGAATTTCTGCTAACATGTGGGCCTGGTGAGTGCCGGAAATGTAGGCGAAGTCGTCCAGATTTATTCTCGTGCAAATTCAGTTGACTTATTAGAAGAAACTATGTTACCGACAGTGCGAACGGTTTACCCGCGAGAAGAAGTTCCGAACTTCTTCTACGTTCACGATACCTGTCCAGTGCATACAGCAAGAGTTGTCACCAGATTTCATCAGCATTTTCATAGCCATCTAGGTCCCCGGATCCCAATACAAATGAAAATGTATTGGGCTTGATGGTCCAAATGTGGGATAATAGAAACGAGAGGACAAGGCAAGCACTTGATCAACGTTGTAACAAAATTTGGGATTATATGAGAGGAACGGACATTTGCAGTCGCCTAATCGGATCGATGCGTTCTAGACTATTGGACGTTATTGAAAACTATTTTGCTTTCTCTCGTTTTTAGGATAAATTAATTGTCATTCATTAATGTTATTTTGAATATTTTATTAACTATTTAAATAGTCTTTTATTGTGTATTTCCCTTATATTTAATTTAATTATGTTTTATAAATAAATAAATATTTTTGGGACATTTTTACACAGCACCATCTAGTCCCAAACTAAGCAGAGCTTGTAATATGGGTACTAGACAATGGATATAATACTTATATACTTTTTTTGTTGTTGTAAATACATACTTATAATAAACAAGAAATACCCAGACCAACACAAACACTTATGTTCATCACACAAATATTTGTGTTCTGTGGGAATCGAACCCACGACCTCGTGATCAGCAGTCCGACACTCGAACCACTAGACCACAGAGGTCGTCAAAATGCAGTGGGTATGGTGACTAAATAATAAAGAAGTGCTTATTATTGTGAGATTTCACAAAACTGTCGTCGCATCAATCCATGTCTTTGATCGACGCCATTCGGGTATTACGCAGTAATACCCTTGCAATATGGCATCGAATTTTTATAACAAGTCAGTCCATCATGAGGTATCGAAACTCAATGTGTCTATTGTCCGCCATCATGCGCGTTAGCATTTGAAAGTTATAACTTCACGTGCTTCACATGTTATGGTTAATGCCAAACGTGTCAAAGAAAGTTCACGATCTATATGCGTCAATATGCGTAGCATCTCTAGTACGTCTGTGCGTTCTATGCACGAAAGGGCACAGACCTACATAGGGAGACGACAATTTTATTGGTGAACGAACTGTCACTGTCAATAGCTAACAAAATTGATAACAAGTCTGTTGCCAGGGAAATATCTGTTTAAGCGAAATTCAACCTAATTGTATTAGAATGTCTGTAGGATATTAAGCTTATCGTGGGTCATGATTCCGATTTGTTGACTGTACATCCGGCCCCAGCTGACTTACGCTTCCCCAGCCTGGCTCGCCCTCACGAGCGAGATACACCGCCGAAAGCTTCGAGCGCAGCAAAACATCACGCTGCGCCAAATAACAAAAGCCCCTCGCTTCGTGAGGAACATTGTGATCCACAGGGACCTGCGCGTAGAGAGTATCGAGGACTTCACCGCAGCGATGGCGAAGAAAATGTTCGCGCGCGCCGACGTCTCCGCCTGGGCCCACATTAAGGGCCTGGCACCTTGGCACGCGCGTCCCCTGACGCCAAGCGCTTCCCGCGCGACCTGATTGCGGACGTGATCGCCCCACCACCGGATTGACTCTTGAGCAGACCATAATCACGTTACACGTGGTCTGAGGTCCGAGCTCCCCCCTGGGGACGCCCTCACGGTGTAAGCAACCGGAGATAATCTCGTCACGCGAGACCGGCCCTATGCTCTAGAGTAGTTCCTAGGAGCAGGCTATTGCGTAGCCACTGGTTAGGTTTTCTAGGTAGGTCTTAGCCTCGCCGGCGAGGCTTGCCGCTTCACGGCGTGTAGCACGTCACCCGATAGAGACCGAAAGTCCGCTACTTTCGAGGAAACCAATTCGATGCAGCAACGGCTGCTAGGGGGACATAGGAACGGCGGGGTCCCCCTTCAAAGCCCCAGCGAGGTTCGAGCCCCCCCTTGGGGGCCGCCCGCTAGCGCGCGGTTTTGTTACCGCGCGCACCTAGTTTGTAAGTATGTAGGGAAAAAACCTTCGGCGAATGGAGTCCCACATGGGACTCTCCGCCAACTAAGTCCGGTTAAGCAGGAATGGGACTTCGGTCCCACCTGTGAGAGCCCATTCGAAATATTGCTCGAGAATTCATTCCCGCTCTGACACTCGCCCCGAGAGGTCGTGCTACTCCTGCTCCGTCCTGTCGTGCCGAGTTACGTGCTCGAATATTTTTCGCTACGGTTCACCGTAGCGCCCTCCGCAGTCGCCCCACCGACTGCAACCCGATAAGTTCATTCGCTGTCTTTTTCAAGACAGCGGACGCGCTTTTGTTTCTGTCTGAGAGAGTCAGTCAAAACGTTGTGTCCCTTCAGGAATAAATCCACGTATTTACTGTGGTCCTCGGTGGAAACCTAACGGTGATAACGATCCGAGGGGCGTTGACCCGACACGCCAGCTGCGCTCCTTAAGGGCAAAGCAAAAATTAGAAGGAGCTAGGACCAGAAGGCCTTGGGGGATCTCCTAGTCTTCCCTAGCTGTTGCGGAAGCAAGCCTGAACTTAATTAATGTAACTGAAAACTTGTGCTAACACAGCTGAAACGTTATGCACAAAGTAACAAGGGCATGAAATCTAGCTATAATCACACTATAGCTAGGTACAGATCATCAGCCAATCACAGTTTGATGAGTCATAAACCATGAACCAATCACAGGTCATAAGCCATACATAACTACAACTAGCTATGACTTGTAAAAATGTTGGAAGAACAGAGCAGCCGCAGGGCGCACTACGCGCCACTTGTGCCCCGCTGAATACTACTTAAGCGGGTGAATAAGCGGCATTTTGTCTGCGTCATTCACGCTCTGACACTCGCCCCGAGAGGTCGTGCTGCTCCGCTCCGTCCTCTCGTGACGAATTAAGTGCTCGAATATTTTTCGCTACGGCTCACCGTAGCGCCCTCCGCAGTCGCCCCGCCGACTGCAGCCCGATAAGCACATTCGCTGTCTTTTTCAAGACAGCGGGCGCGCTTTTGTCTCTTTAGACAGAGTTTCGTCAAAAACGTAGTGTCCCTTCAGGAAAAAACCCACTTATTTACTGTGGTTCTCGGTGGATACCTAACGGTGATAACAAACCGAGGGGCGTTGACCCGACACGCCAGCTGCGCTCCTTAAGGGCAAAGCAAAATTGGAAGAAGCTAGGGCCAGAAGGCCTTGGGGGATCTCCTAGTCTTCCCTAGCTTACCCCCGTTTCGTCCTATCTAGCATTCTCTAGGGGTTTACACCCATTGCACACTAGAGACTTAGGGACCTGGTTGCACATTAAGACTGGCAATCAGGAGTGCAAGCTTAGGGCTCACCAGTAGGCACACAACCTCCCCGTCTATACCCGACGGGGAGGGTTTGAACACACTCCCGGGAACACCCACCCGAGGAGCAAACCCCCATGTTAGTACGCCACTAATTTTTCTCCCCCTCTCGTTGTTGCTAGGCTTGGCTTAGTCACCATCTATATGATGGTGTCTGATGCCGAGTTTCTCAGCATCCTAAAAAACGTCCTCTTCAAGGACCCCACCTTTATCGCCAACTATGGCGACTTGTTTGGCAGCGCTTTTGCCGCCAAACAACCTGACGTCCCCGACTCTCCAGAGTCGCCCGATACCCCCCCGCCCCTAAGGAGGAATAGGCGCCCCGCCCGTTCCGACAGTGATGAGGAGAGGCCGAGGTCTCCGCGTGGTCCGCCTAGGCGTTCAGCCAGCCTGGACCATAAGGACCGTACCCCCTCACCTCTCCCCACCCCAGCCCCCACTCAATATCCTGATCGCTCCCCAATCCCATCAGACCAAGAGATGTCTTCGGACAGTGAGGTCAACTCAGACGAGGCCGGTGCCTTTACCACGGTAGTGGGCAAAGGTAAAAAACGCGGCCGAAAAACAAACAAGGCCGAGGCTCTCGCCTCAAAATCTTTAAAACTCTCCGAGGCAAACTCTGCCCCGGCCCCTACCCCCCGTCCCGCCTCTCACTCCTCCTCGCAGGATAACAGGCCCCCCTCCCCTCAGGAACATACCTCACCTTCCCAGAAGAAGGTGCCCATCCCGCCTCCCTTATTCATCCAGGATAAGGAATATTGGACCAGGATATCCGACTGGTGCAATCAAAATAAGATTAATTACACTAGTGCCCGCCCCACGCAGCAGGGCATTAAAGTAGTAGTCCCCACCCCCACTGATTACCGCAACCTTACCAGGTTGCTACGCGAGCGTGGTGTGTCTTTTCACACCTACGCACTCCCAGAGGACCGACTCCTTAGAGTTGTGATCCGAGGGATTCCGTCCGAAGTCAGCTGCACGGAAGTGCACGCCGACCTCGATCGTCAAGGGATCCCGGTTGCAATAACCCACCGTATGTTCCGTGGTAAGCACGGGGAACCCTATAACATGGTCCTTGTCATTTGCCACCCTGGCGAAAACGCCAAAAACATCTATAATATAAAGACCGTATGCAATTTATCAGGCATCACGGTCGAGCGCCCCCACAAGTCGAACCAGCCTGGTCAATGCCACCGTTGCCAGCTGTATGGTCACTCCCAGCGTAACTGCTACGCAAAGCCCAGGTGCGTTAAGTGCCTAGGCGATCACGGGACTACCGAGTGCGAGCGTCCCAAGGAGAGGGACCAGTGCACGGAGCCCCCTAGCTGTGTCCTTTGCCGCAAAGCCGGGCATCCAGCAAACTATCGCGGATGCCCCAAAGCCCCCAAAATGCGCAACGCCAAAACGGCAAAACGCGCCTCCGACCGCGTTGCGAGGGAAGCCCCCTCCTACGCAGCCCCCTTCCATTACCAACCACCAAACCCTAGAGGACCACTCGGGCCCTCCCCTAATTTCCACGGCCCACTCGGGCCCAACCCCTGGTTTAAGGGTAATCAAAAGCCCCAATACCCACCTCTTCCGACCTCTCGTCACGCGCCCCCGGCCTCAGAGCCCCCCGCGCTGATGAACTTACCCATCCCCGCACCTTCTCTCAGGCCCAAAACTGCACCAGCAGCTAAAGCCCCCCCCCCCATGAGAACCCCCCCTTCGGTAAACTACCCCGGCCTTCTGCCGAGAGAATACCTCGAACCCCAGTCAGGGGAAACCCGTATTGACGCCTACTCTAGACTTTGGGCCTTTACCCAAGGCATCCACGAGCAGCGCCTTCAGGTACTTACAAAGTACCAAGACATCTATAGAATACTAAATTCCAATTATAATGTATAATACGGCCCCACCCAAAAGATTCAAACCCCGTTCCCTAAATTTAGGCTTCTTTAATGCCCGAGGCATTAGTGGTCAACGCGACGACGTAGCTGTCTTCTTGCGTGAGCACCAACTTGACATATTACTCGTTCAAGAGTCCTTTCTCAAGCCCCACTGTCGTAATCCCAACATAGCCAATTATAGGCTGATTAGAAACGACAGAACGTACACCGCACTAGGCGGAACGCTAATCTATTACCGCAATTCTTTATATTGCATCCCCATTGATCCCCCAGAGCTAGCATGCCTGGAGGCTTCAATCTGTCGCCTAGGCATGACAGGGCATCAGCCCATCACCATAGTCTCGGCTTATAGGTCCGCAAACAAACCCGCGAGTCTGCTCGAAGACGACCTCAAATCCCTACTCGATCTTAGTAATTCTGTAATTATTGCAGGCGACTTAAACGCCAAACACCGCTCATGGAGCTGTGTCTCCAATAACGCCGCTGGCACTCAATTAGGAGCACTTAGCGACAAACTTTCCTTCGACGTCATCGCCCCGATGCGTCCCACTCACTATCCTGACACAGTAGGGCATCGGCCCGACATCCTAGATATAGCCCTCTTAAAGCGCGTAAACCTCGGTATTCGCTCTATTGAGGTAATCCAAGAACTAGACTCAGATCATCGCCCTGTGATCATTCAACTGGGTCCCCGGGGTGGTCCCTCGGATCCCGGTATTCCGCCCGTAACTAAAACAATAACCGATTGGAAGAGATTAGAGGACCGCCTCAAATCTACCTCATCCCCCCAATTAGATTCAATCCCTGACTCCATTGAGACAGTCGCGGACACGGTGGCCGCGATCACCTCGCTCACCAACCATGTGCAGTCCGTAGTGGGCGAATGCTCACGGCAGGTTCCGATGCTGGATGACCAGCGTCTGAAACTGCCGGACGATGTAAATGAGTTGAGGACCGAGAGGAACGCGGCCATCCGTGCCTATGACGCTTTTCCCAATGAAGCCAATCGTGCCCATATGCGCTCCTTACAGAATACTGTAAAGAAACGTGTAGCTCAGGTACGGGAGGATCATTGGGACAAGGAAGTCAGCGCAATCCAACCGTCTCATGTAGCCTTCTGGGCCCTTCAACGCAGACTTAAATGCGAGACCACGGCAACTATGCCCCCCCTAAATCGACCCAATCAAAGGCCGGCCTTTGACGACGACGAAAAAGCCGAATGCTTAGCCGACAGTTTGGAGTCTCAATGCACTCTCAGTACGCTTCCCGTAAGCCAAACCCACCTTGATAAGGTTAATTCAGAAGTAGAGCGTAGGTCAGCCCTCCCCCCCCCCCCAATAGATGACCCTGAGGACCCGCTCCCACCGATCACCCCTGACGAAGTTCTCTCTATAGTCAAGGATCTCAAGCCCAAAAAAGCCCCCGGCGCAGACGGCATCACCAATAAGGTGTTGAAACGTTTCCCTGCCACCCTAATCGCTCTAATGACCGTCATCTTCAATGCGGCATTTAAAAACAACATCTTTCCCCAGGCTTGGAAACAGGCTACGGTAATCGGTATTTCCAAACCGGGCAAACCAAAAGCCGAGCCGAGTAGTTACCGGCCGATTAGTCTCCTCAATGTCTTCGGCAAAATCTACGAGAAGCTTATTTATAAGCGACTCAAAGATTTCGCCGACTCAAATAAACTCCTTCCCGACGAGCAGTTTGGCTTTCGTACAAAGCACTGCTGCGTTAACCAACTGCACCGCATTGTAGAACACATCAGTGCAGGCTTCGTACGCGGTCAAATGACCGGCACTCTCTTTTTTCGACGTAGCAAAGGCTTTCGATAAAGTGTGGCACAACGGCTTATTATATAAGCTGTACACTATGAATGTGCCACATCGTCTCGTGCTCATCATCCGAGACTACTTATCGAATCGTACCTTTCGCTATCGCATAGAAGGGGCTCTCTCCTCCCCCCATCCCATTCACGCCGGTGTGCCACAAGGCTCCGTGCTCTCCCCCCTACTGTTCACGCTGTACACCAGCGATATTCCAAAATGCGGTGCAGCCCGTATGGCCCTTTTCGCCGACGACACGGCAATCTATTACTCCGGCAGGACCCATGTCGCCATTTCTCGTACCCTCCAATCCGCGGCCAACACCCTAGGTGAATGGTTCCGGAAATGGAGAATCGAAGTAAATCCCGAAAAAAGTGCAGCGGTCCTCTTCGATAAGAGACCCCTGTCACAGTATCGTAAAGAATTAAGCGTACCAGTCTCAATGTTCGGAAAACAGATCCCATGGCAACGAGAAGCCAAATACCTTGGCGTGATCCTTGACCGTAGACTGACTTTCAGACCGCATATCCGCAAGGTGAAAAACCGTGCCGCCTTCGTCCTCGGACGTCTCCACCCCCTACTCAATGCGCACAGTAAGTTGCCCACTCCTCTCAAAGTAAGGATATACACCACCTGTATCCGCCCCATACTCGCCTATGCTAGCGTTGTGTTCGCACACGTTAAGCCGGTGAGAATTCACATACTCCAAACCCTCCAAAACCGTTTCATGCGAAGGGCCGTAGGCGCCCCCTGGTACGTACGCAACGTCGACCTCCACCTAGACCTCAAACTGCCGACCATCAAGCAGTTTTTCAAGCGTGTCTCAAAACGCTATTTCGATTCCGCTCCCAAGCACCCCAACCCCCTGGTCGTGGCGGCCACCGTCTACCAGCCATCTGCTATTAGCAAAACCCGACGTCCCAGACACACACTCATTGAGCCCGATGACGATATCACACTCCTCCAGGAGTCAGATAAAAGTACTAGCACACTCCGACGCCGTCGTCCAAAATATCGTCCCCGCCGGCGAGGACCGACGCGACACACACACAGAATCCGAGAGTCCGACTCTCGAGAAACAGAAACACATGCCGACGCAGCACCGGCTGCTGGGGGGATCAGTGGCGGGGTCCCCCTGCTGCACCCTGAGTCGAGGTCCGAGCTCCCCCCTGGGGACGCCCTCACGGTGTAAGCAACCGGAGATAATCTCGTCACGCGAGACCGGCCCTATGCTCTAGAGTAGTTCCTAGGAGCAGGCTATTGCGTAGCCACTGGTTAGGTTTTCTAGGTAGGTCTTAGCCTCGCCGGCGAGGCTTGCCGCTTCACGGCGTTTAGCACGTCACCCGATAGGGACCGAAAGTCCGCTACTTTCGAGGTAACCAATTCGATGCAGCAACGGCTGCTAGGGGGACATAGGAACTGCGGGGTCCCCCTGCAATGCCCTAGCGAGGTTCGAGCCCCCCCCTTGGGGGGCGCCCGCCCGATGAAGCGCGGTATTGATGCCGCGCGCATCTAGTTTGTAAGTATGTAGGGAAAAAACCTTCGGCGAATGGAGTCCCACATGGGACTCTCCGCCAACTAAGTCCGGTTAAGCAGAAATGGGACTTCGGTCCCACCTGCGAGAGCCCATTCGAAAAAAAAAAAAAAAAAAAAAAAAAAGGCATTTTGTCTCGATTCTCGCTCTGACACTCGCCCCGAGAGGTCGTGCTGCTCCGCTCCGTCCTCTCGTGACGAATTAAGTGCTCGAATATTTTTCGCTACGGCTCACCGTAGCGTCCTCCGCAGTCGCCCCGCCGACTGCAGCCCGATAAGCACATTCGCTGTCTTTTTCAAGACAGCGGGCGCGCTTTTGTCTCTTTAGACAGAGTTTCGTCAAAAACGTAGTGTCCCTTCAGGAAAAACCCACTTATTTACTGTGGTCCTCAGTGGATACCTAACGGTGCTAACGAACTGAGGGGCGTTGACCCGACACGCCAGCTGCGCTCCTTAAGGGCAAAGCAAAATTGGAAGAAGCTAGGGACAGAAGGCCTTGGGGGATCTCCTAGTCTTCCCTAGCTTTAACCCCGTTTCGTCCTATCTAGCACTCTCTAGGGGTTTACACCCATTGCACACTAGAGACTTAGGGACCTGGTTGCACATTAAGACTGGCAATCAGGAGTGCAAGCTTAGGGCTCACCAGTAGGCACACAACCTCCCCGTCTATACCCGACGGGGAGGGTTTGAACACACTCCCGGGAACACCCACCCGAGGAGCAAAACCCCCATGTTAGTACGCCACTAATTTCTCTCCCTCTCATTTTGCTAGGCTTGGCTTAGTCATCATCTGTACGATGGTGTCTGATGCCAAGTTCCTGAGCATCCTGAAAAACGTCCTCCTCAAGGACCCCAACTTCCTAGCCAATTATGGCAACCTCTTTTGCGACGATGAGGTGATCAAACCTCAAACGTCCGAATCCCCCAACTCTCCTGAGTTGCCCGATACCCCCCCACCCCAAAGGAGGAATAGGCGCCCCGCCCGTTCCGACAGCGATGAGGAGAGGCCGAGGTCTCCGCGTGGTCCGCCTAGGCGTTCAGCCAGCCTGGACCATAAGGACCGCACCCCCTCGCCTCTCCCCACCCCAGCCCCCACTCAATACCCCGATCGCTCCCCGATCCCATCAGACCAAGAGATGTCTTCGGACAGTGAGGTCAACTCAGACGAGGCCGACGCCTTTACCACGGTAGTGGGTAAAGGTAAAAAACGCAGCCGAAAGACAAATAAGGCCGAGGCTCTCGCCTCAAAAACACTTAAACTGTCCGAGGCAAACTCTGCCCCGGCCCCTACCCCCCGTCCCGCCTCTTACTCCTCCTCGCAGGATAACAGGCCTGCCTCCCCTCACGATCATGAACATACCTCATCTTCCCAGAAGAAGGTACCCATCCCGCCTCCCTTATTCATCCAGGTTAAGGCATATTGGACCAGAATTTCCGACTGGTGCAATCAAAACAAAATAAATTTTACTAGTGCCCGCCCCACGCAGCAGGGCATTAAAGTAGTTGTCCCCACCCCCACCGATTACCGCAACCTTACCAGGTTGCTACGCGAGCGTGGTGTGTCTTTTCACACCTACGCACTCCCAGAGGACCGACTCCTTAGAGTTGTGATCCGAGGGATTCCGACCGAAGTCAGCTGCACGGAAGTGCACGCCGACCTCGATCGTCAAGGGATCCCGGTTGCAATAACCCACCGAATGTACCGTGGTAAGCACGGTGAACCCTACAATATGGTTCTTGTCATCTGTCACCCTGGCGAAAGCGCCAAAAACATATATAACATAAAGACCGTATGCAACTTATCAGGCATCACGGTCGAGCGCCCCCACAAGTCAAACCAGCCTGGTCAATGTCACCGTTGCCAGCTGTATGGTCACTCCCAGCGTAACTGCTACGCAAAGCCCAGGTGCGTTAAGTGCCTAGGCGATCACGGGACTTCCAATTGCGAGCGTCCCAAGGAGAGGGACCAGTGCACGGAGCCCCCTAGCTGTGTCCTTTGCGGCAAATCCGGGCATCCAGCGAATTATCGCGGATGCCCCAAAGCCCCCAAAATGCGCAACGCCAAATCGGCGAAACGCGCCTCCGACCGCGTTGCGAGGGAAGCCCCCTCCTACGCAGCCCCCTACCAGTACCAACCACCAAACCCTAGAGGCCCACTCGGGCCCTCCCCTAATTTCCGCGGCCCACTCGGGCCCAACCCCTGGTTTAAGGGAAACCAAAAGCCCCAATTCCCACCTCTTCCGCCCTCTCGTCTCGCGCCCCCGGCCTCAGAGCCCCCTGCGCTGATGAACATACCCATCCCCGCACCTTCTCTCAGGCCCAAAACTGCACCAGCAGCCAAAGCCCCCCCCCCCATGAGAACCCCCCCTCCGGTAAACTCCCCCGGCCTTCTGCCGAGAGAATACCTCGAACCCCAATCAGGGGAGTCCCGCATTGACGCCTACTCTAGACTTTGGGCCTTTACCCAAGGCATCCATGAGCAGCGCCTTCAGGTACTTACCAAGTACCAAGACATTTATAGAATACTTAATTCCAATTATAATGTATAATACGGCCCCACCCAAAAGATTCAAACCCCGTTCCCTAATTTTAGGCTTTTTTAATGCCCGAGGCATTAGTGGTCAACGCGACGACGTAGCCGTCTTCTTGCGTGAGCACCAAATCGATATTTTACTCATTCAAGAGTCTTTCCTCAAACCCCATAGTCGTAATCCCAATATAGCCAACTATAGGCTGATAAGAAACGACAGAGCACACACCGCACTAGGCGGAACGCTCATCTATTACCGAAATTCATTGTATTGCATCCCCATTGATCCCCCAGAGCTAGCATGCCTGGAGGCTTCAATCTGTCGCCTAGGCATGACAGGGCACCAGCCCATCACCATAGTCTCGGCCTATAGATCCGCAAACAAACCCGCGAGTCTGCTCGAGGACGACCTCAAATCCCTACTCGATCTTAGTAACTCTGTAATTATTGCAGGCGACTTAAACGCCAAACACCGTTCATGGAGCTGTGTCTCCAATAACGCCGCTGGCACTCAATTAGGAGCACTTAGCGACAAACTTTCCTTCGACGTCATCGCCCCGATGCGTCCCACTCACTATCCTGACACAGTAGGGCACAGGCCCGACATCCTAGATATAGCCCTCTTAAAGCGCGTAAACCTCGGTATTCGCTCTATCGAGGTAATCCAAGAATTAGACTCAGATCATCGCCCTGTGATCATTCAACTGGGTCCCCGAGGTGGTCCCTCGGATCCCGGTATTCCACCCATAACAAAAACGATAACCGATTGGAGGAGATTAGAGGACCGCCTCAAATCTACCTCATCCCCCCAATTAGATTCAATCCCTGACTCCATTGAGACAGTCGCGGACACGGTGGCCGCGATCACCTCGCTCACCAACCATGTGCAGTCCGTAGTGGGCGAATGCTCACGGCAGGTTCCGATGCTGGATGACCAGCGTCTGAAACTGCCGGACGATGTAAATGAGTTGAGGACCGAGAGGAACGCGGCCATCCGTGCCTATGACGCTTTTCCCAATGAAGCCAATCGTGCCCATATGCGCTCCTTACAGAATACTGTAAAGAGACGTGTAGCTCAGGTACGGGAGGAGCATTGGGACAAGGAAGTCAGCGCAATCCAACCGTCTCATGTAGCCTTCTGGGCCCTTCAACGCAGACTTAAATGCGAGACCACGGCAACTATGCCCCCCCTAAATCGACCCAATCAAAGGCCGGCCTTTGACGACGACGAAAAAGCCGAATGCTTAGCCGACAGTTTGGAGTCTCAATGCACTCTCAGTACGCTTCCCGTAAGCCAAACCCACCTTGATAAGGTAAATTCAGAAGTAGAGCGTAGGTCAGCCCTCCCCCCCCCCCCAATAGATGACCCTGATGACCCGCTCCCACCGATCACCCCTGACGAAGTTCTCTCTATAGTCAAGGATCTTAAGCCCAAAAAAGCCCCCGGCGCAGACGGCATCACCAATAAGGTGCTGAAACGTTTCCCTGCCACCCTAATCGCTCTAATGACCGTCATCTTCAATGCGGCATTTAAAAACAACATCTTTCCCCAGGCTTGGAAACAGGCTACGGTAATCGGTATTTCCAAACCGGGCAAACCAAAAGCCGAGCCGAGTAGTTACCGGCCGATTAGTCTCCTCAATGTCTTCGGTAAAATCTACGAGAAGCTTATTTATAAGCGACTCAAAGATTTCGCCGACTCAAATAAACTCCTTCCCGACGAGCAGTTTGGCTTTCGTACAAAGCACTGCTGCGTTAATCAACTGCACCGCATTGTAGAACACATCAGTGCAGGCTTCGTACGCGGTCAAATGACCGGCACTCTCTTTTTCGACGTAGCAAAGGCTTTCGATAAAGTGTGGCACAACGGCTTATTATATAAGCTGTACACTATGAATGTGCCACATCGTCTCGTGCTCATCATCCGAGACTACTTGTCGAATCGTACCTTTTGCTATCGCATAGAAGGGGCTCTCTCCTCCCCCCATCCCATTCACGCCGGTGTGCCTCAAGGCTCCGTGCTCTCCCCCCTACTGTTCACGCTGTACACCAGCGATATTCCAAAATGCGGTGCAGCCCGTATGGCCCTTTTCGCCGACGACACGGCAATCTATTACTCCGGCATGACCCATGTCGCTATTTCTCGTACCCTCCAATCCGCGGCCAACACCCTAGGTGAATGGTTCCGGAAATGGAGAATCGAAGTAAATCCCGAAAAAAGTGCAGCGGTCCTCTTCGATAAGAGACCCCTGTCACAGTACCGTAAAGAACTGAACGTACCAGTCTCAATGTTCGGAAAACAGATCCCATGGCAACGAGAAGCCAAATATCTCGGAGTGATCCTTGACCGTAGACTGACTTTCCGTCCGCATATCCGCAGGGTGAAAAACCGTGCCGCCCTCGTCCTCGCACGTCTCCACCCCCTTCTCAATGCGCACAGTAAGCTGCCCACTCATCTCAAAGTAAGGATATTCACCACCTGTATCCGCCCCATACTCGCCTATGCTAGCGTTGTGTTCGCACACGTTAAGCCGGTGAGAATTCACATGCTCCAAACCATCCAAAACCGTTTCATGCGTAGGGCTGTAGACGCCCCCTGGTACGTACGCAACGTCGACCTCCACCTAGACTTCAAACTGCCGACCATCAAGCAGTTTTTCAAGCGTGTCTCAAAACGCTATTTCGATTCCGCTCCCAAGCACCCCAACCCCTTGGTCGTGGCGGCCACCGTCTACCAGCCATCCGCTATCAGCAAAACCCGACGTCCCAGACACACACTCATTGAGCCCGATGACGATATCACACTCCTCCAGGAGTCAGATAAAAGTACTAGCACACTCCGACGCCGTCGTCCAAAATATCGTCCCCGCCGGCGAGGACCGACGCGACACACACACAGAATCCGAGAGTCCGACTCTCGAGAAACAGAAACACATGCCGACGCAGCACCGGCTGCTGGGGGGATCAGTGGCGGGGTCCCCCTGCTGCACCCTGAGTCGAGGTCCAAGCTCCCCCCTGGGGACGCCCTCACGGTGTAAGCAACCGGAGATAATCTCGTCACGCGAGACCGGCCCTATGCTCTAGAGTAGTTCCTAGGAGCAGGCTATTGCGTAGCCACTGGTTAGGTTTTCTAGGTAGGTCTTAGCCTCGCCGGCGAGGCTTGCCGCTTCACGGCGTTTAGCACGTCACCCGATAGGGACCGAAAGTCCGCTACTTTCGAGGTAACCAATTCGATGCAGCAACGGCTGCTAGGGGGACATAGGAACTGCGGGGTCCCCCTGCAATGCCCTAGCGAGGTTCGAGCCCCCCCCTTGGGGGGCGCCCGCCCGATGAAGCGCGGTATTGATGCCGCGCGCATCTAGTTTGTAAGTATGTAGGGAAAAAACCTTCGGCGAATGGAGTCCCACATGGGACTCTCCGCCAACTAAGTCCGGTTAAGCAGAAATGGGACTTCGGTCCCACCTGCGAGAGCCCATTCGAAAAAAAAAAAAAAAAAAAAAAAAAAAAAAAAAAAAGGCATTTTGTGTGGGCAATATTTCATTCGATCGTCACTCGTTCTACGCTTCAGATCAAGACCTCAACCTATGAAGAACTGATCCTGACGTCCTGAACCCTGAAGCCTGAAGAAAGAATAACGTATTAGTCGCCTAGAACAGAGCTACGTAGGAACGAGTGTACTTTCATTTTTAATACATATGGCAAGTGCCTTTCAACAGATCGTTCGTTTCTTTTATCATATCCTTGGGTTGTCCTCAACAGGTATGATTTTATTCTCTGTCAATATTGGTTCTATTCTACGCAATAGCACTTTCTCAAAAAGTTTTGAGAGTATGGGCAAAACACTAATTGGTCGATACGACGTTACTTCATTCGCAGGTTTCCCCATTTTGTGGATCATCATTATCTGTGAGACTTTCCAAATTTGGGGATAGTGTTGTACCCTAAGAATTCCATTAAACAATGTAGTTATAAAGACTAAAGCCTTCTTAGGTAGTTCTTTTAGAACTTCTTTGGTGATCAGGTCAAAGCCAGGCGCTTTTTTGTCCTTAAGTTCCTTGATGGTCCTAGCAACTTCTCGTACTGATGTTGGCTTTGGGGGCATTGACATCTGGTAGGCATAATTCAGCCCTCAACTGAGAAACATTTTGTGGTATCGGAGCGTTAGCTATAGCATCTACTTTACTTCTATCGGTATGCAAACCAAACATGTTTATTCTATACCCAAGATAACAAACTTTGTTGCGGACGCAAGCCTGAACTTAATTAATGTAACTGAAAACTTGTGCTAACACAGCTGAAACGTTATGCACAAAGTAACTGTTAACGCACGTATTCGCCTTCTTCCATTTTTGAATCTGCCACCGTATGTCGATGGCGCTGATTGGACGACGCGAGTGGACGCGTCGACCAATCACAAGGCTCGCCGTCGTTGTCGGGGTAATGGCGGTTTGAGAAAATCATAAGCGGTGTCTCTCGCAATATAATTTTGGATTAATATTAACGGCTTGTTTTACCGGGGTGATTCATACATAAACTTTGTATTGGAGTGAAAGCGGTGTGCTATTTGTGTTAGCGAACTTTAACGGATCCTGGACTTTGAAAATTTGAACCACATCCTCGTGCCTGCAGGTACCTACGAAACTCAAGCCCACAGCAAAGGTAGGTGGATTTGATTTGGTTGAGGACGAAAAATACGTGTTTTTTGGTGTTTAGGCTCGGCCTACTGGCCCTATAGAAATTTACAGTCCACAATTCTAGTACTCGGCAACTATACGGTACATATTTTTTGGTCCATCGACCTGGATGGTCGAACTTTTCGGTCGGTTCGGAAATATAGGTAGGTACCTACCTACCTACCATATTTTATTTTTGTTCAAGTCCATACACGTTTTAAATAATAATTCAAAATGTCGAAGTCCCTTGAAATAAAATTCAAACTAGAATGCGATTGGTTTCAATATTCGGTTGAGATCATAGACTCATCCGATTGTGCTAGCAGCATAATATCGGCAAGGTTGCGTAAGTTGGATTCACACTTCCAAAATTTAACGGCGGCATATGAAGGTATACTCGGGGCTACTAACGATGAGAACGTTATAGCAAATTATGATAAACGCTACGCAAATGCCACGTTGCAGTATGATACGTTGGAGGCCAAGTCGGCAGAGTTCCCGAACTCGCAGGGCATTCACAAACCCACGGATAGTGCGCCGTCGGCTCGTCTTCCACGAATAGATCTACCTAATTTCGACGGTGACTTATTTAATTGGTGTAGCTTTATTAGTTTATATAATTCACTCGTACTGTCACGGAAAGATATTTCAAAAACGGAGAAATATCATTATTTATTTTCTCACTTACAAAAGGAACCAAAGACGTTAGTACAGCACTTACCTATGGTTGACACATCACTCGACACAGCGTTAGAACTGTTATATTCTAGGTATGATAACAAACGTTTACTTGCGGATACGTATATTTCGCGTATTTTAAATATTCAACCTTTAAAAAAGTTATGTATGTTGCGGTCTCTCATTTTAAACCCTCTGCTTGAATGCACACGAGCATTGAAAAGTCTTGGTTTACCAGTAGACGAATGGAGTTTTATACTCGTTCATATTAGCTTGACTAAATTGCCTATTGAGATAAAAACACGGTTTGAGCAAAACTACGGAGGTCTCAAACGTGATTTACCAAAGTTCAATGACCTCGTGCAGTTCTTACAAAATGAATGCAGTATGATTGAAACTGCAAACTCTTCGGACACTTCTCGCACATACTCGGAAACTCGGCGGACGGTGGGTCATTCGGCTTCAAATCGGTCCGACTCGGTCAATCGTAACATAATGACACATCCGACAACTGTAAAAGCCAATTTAGTGTGCGCGTTTTGTAATATTCCGGGTCATAAAATTGATAATTGTTTTAAGTTTAAAAAAGATAATATTGATGAGCGTAGGGCATGGGTTCGTAACAGTGGGTTATGTTTTAAATGTTTCGGTGGGCATACGGCAGCCCAATGTACTAAAAATGTTTCGTGTGAACGGTGCGGCAATGCTGGTCATCACACCCTGATATGCAGAATGAGCATGCCATATAAGCCTAATAACAATCAGGCAAGTCAAATTGTACAAAAACCACAAGAGTCAAATTCCGGTCAAAATAGTCGCAACCAGAATGAGCGCGCGTTGAATAATGTTTCGTTCGGTCCGGACTGTCAGCATTTCGGCTCTCGACCGAATGACTGCGCGTCGGTCGGACACTCGGGTATTCATTCACAATAGCAGTCAAAGTCGGAGACGAGTTTAATCTCTCCGACAGATATTGTTCTACCTACAGTTGTTGTTAATGTTTTATCGGCTAACGGTGATATTATTAAGACGAGGGCATTATTAGATTTCGGTTCACAAATATCGGTAGTACGTAGTGATTTAGTTGGTTTGCTCGGTTTGAAAAAATATTATTATGCTACTCGATTGGATGGTATCGGCGGGACACAAATAGAAAATAGTAAATATATTGTTCGGTTACAATTTACATCAGATCATAATAATTCAATTTTGTTATCGGTTAATGCGGTTGTGTTAAAGACACCGACTAATTATGTCACAAAACGGTACGGTTTGTCGGATAGTTTGGAACTTTCGGATATCGGATTCGGATATTTATATCAAGTAGATATTATTTTCGGTTGTGACATTCTCGGTGAAATTACGGAGGGCAAGAAGGTAACCTTACGGCCGGGTGGACCTTATGCCTTGGATACTATCTTTGATTTTGCTATTTTCGGACCGATGAATGTTAATGTTAATTATTCGGATACGGAATATTTTTCGGGCGTTTCTTTAGTAGAAGCGGTTGAGCGGTTTTGGAAATCGGAAGAACCGCCAAATTTAAAAATAAAAGATCCGGTTGATGTTCAATGTGAACAAATGTTTGCAAATTCGGTGCAACGTTGTTCGGATGGTAAGTACATGGTGCGGCTACCATTAGTGCCTGATCATGCGGAGTTAGGTGACTCTCAGACACAAGCGGTTAGACAATTTTTATCTTTAGAACGGAGAATGAAGGCTCAGCCTAATTTTAGGGCTAAGTATATAGAATTTATAAACGATTATATAGATCTCGGACATATGCGGCTTTCGGACTTTGATGTCAATTCCGGACAAGAACATCATATTTTAGCACACCACGGCGTGTTTAAATCGGGTGACAAGGAAAAAATTCGAGTTGTTTTTAACGGCAGTTGTAAAACTTCGTCAGGCGTTAGCCTAAACGACTGTTTATATTCTGGTGAGAAATTGCAAAATGATATAACTAAAATAATATTGAATTTTCGGATCCCTTTTATTGTATTTACCACGGACGTTAGGATGATGTTTAGAATGACCTGGATTCATCCAGACGATCGCAAGTATCAACTTATTTTATGGCGTGAGAGTCCGGCGGAACCTTTACGAATTTATGAACTCACGACCAATACTTACGGTTTAAAGTCAAGCCCCTTTGTTGCGATTCGTTGTTTACACCAGTTGGCTGCGGATGAGCTGGAGCGGTTTCCCAGAGCAGCTAAGTTGCTGGTGACTAATTCGTACGTCGATGACATCAATGGTGGCGCTGATTCGGTTACAGAGGCTCGAGAAATTAGAGACGAGTTAATACAGCTCATGAGTACGGCTGGCTATGAGTTGCGAAAATGGTCAACGAATAAACCAGAACTTCTTAGTGACATACCTGAGGACTTCTGCGAGACACCTCGTTGTTTTGATGATGATGACAGTTTCGGTTTTGTCAAGGTCCTGGGCATTCAGTGGAACCCTTCGACTGATAGTTTCACTTATCGGATTCTAAACTTTCCTTCAGAAATGACGACAGTTACTCGGCGAAGCATACTTTCCTCGTTGGCAAAACTCTTTGATCCCTTAGGTTGGATATCACCTATTGTGTTCCGTGCGAAGTTGCTACTGCAAGAGTTGTTGAGTGACGGAGCTAAAAGTGTAGATTGGGACACGCCAGCCCCGGAGTATCTGTTGCAAAAATGGAATGAATTTATTTCGGACTTACCTAATATTCAGAAAATATCTATCCCTCGGTGTTTGAAGTCGCACGGAGACGTGTTGTTTTCTCTTCACGGTTTCTGTGACGGTTCTTCTTTGGGTTATGCTGCAGCTGTGTATTTACGAACGGAAAATACTTGTGGTGAAACCTCGGTTCGGCTAGTGATGGGTAAATCTCGGGTTGCCCCCCTAAAAACAAAAATGACTATACCTCAATTGGAGCTCAGCGGAGCTGTACTTCTTATGAATCTTCTGCAACATGTTTCTTCGGCGTTGCATGAAGTTTCAGTTCGTTTATCGGAAACTGTCGGTTGGTGTGATAGCACTATTGTGTTAGCCTGGTTGGAAACACCTTCACATAAATTAGAGGTATTCCAAGGAAACCGGGTTTCGCAAATTAAGAACGCAAACTTACCTGTTAATTGGAGGCACGTACCGGGTGCTCTTAATTGTGCAGATGTTGCATCTCGTGGTTGTTCAGCTGCTCAGCTTCTGGAACATCCTTTGTGGTGGGAACCACGTTGGCTTTGTCAGCCTCGTGATTCATGGCCTGATGAACGGGCTGAAATACCAAATAACTTACCGGGCCTTCGGTCTAGGCAGGTTTTTAATGTTACGGTTTCGGAAACACAAAATAATATTTCGGATATATTCGGTCGGTATAGTTCGTTTGAAACTCTCGTAAATGTTTTCGGTTTTGTGATTCGGTTTATTAATAATTGTCGACGGAAAAGTAGTCTCGGTAAAGACTCAAGTTTATCATCGGTTTCGGTTCTCGGTTCTTCTAATTCGGTTTCGGCTCTCGTTTCTTCTAATTCAGTTTCGGTTTCTAATATTTTCGGTATTACTATTTCGGTTTCGGAACGACGCAAAGCGTTAACTTGCTTAATTCGGACGGTTCAAAGGTTGCATTTCGGGGATTATATTGCAGCTTTACATTCGGCAAAACCTATACGTGATTCGGCACGTAAACTTAATTTGTTTTTGGATTGTGACGCCGTGATCCGCGTAGGTGGACGTATTCGTCATTCGGAATTACCTTTTTCGGCACGGCATCCTATTCTTCTTCCCGGTAAAGGCGAATTTTCAACACTTCTTGTTGAATATTATCACAAAACATATTGCCATGTCGGTGCCAATGCTTTGGCAGCTATCTTATCTCGCAGTTATTGGATAATATCGGTACGTAAACTAACTCGAAGCGTTACGTTTAAATGCGTACAGTGTTTTAGAGCAAACCCTCGGACAAATCAACCATTTATGGCAGATTTACCGCCAGATCGTGTTCGAATTACTCGTGCATTTGAAGGCGTCGGTACAGATTTCGCGGGACCTTTTTCAATAAAAAGTAGTCCTTTGAAACATGCTCGGATTTTAAAATGTTATTTATGCATATTCGTGTGCCTAAGTACAAAAGCGGTGCATCTTGAAGTTGTATCGGAGTTATCGGTTGAAGCTTTTGTTGCAACTTTTACTAGGTTTGTTTCGCGAAGAGGTCTTCCCTCCTTGATACGTTCGGATTGTGGAACAAATTATGTCGGGACGGATAAATACTTAAAAGATGTTTACGTATACTTAAGAGACCATCGGTCAGACTTGGAGCGTGAGTTAGTCAAGAAGAATGTAACGTGGTTGTTTAACCCTCCAAGTAGCCCAAACATGGGTGGACTTTTCGAAGCGGCTGTGAAGTCGGCTAAGACTCACATGTATCGTGTACTCGGTGATCGGCGGCTTACTTTTGAGGAGTTGACTACATTCTTCGCTAAGGTCGAAGCGGTCATGAATTCGCGACCACTTTGCCCTTTGAGTTCGGACCCTGCCGATATGGAAGTTCTAACACCCGGTCATTTTATTATCGGTCAACCACTAGTAGCGCTCCCTGAGTATCCCTTTGAAGATGTAAATATAAATCGGTTATCTCGTTTTCAACAAATTCAAAAACTTACGCAACATTTCTGGTCTAGATGGCGAGATGAATATCTACATACATTACAACAACGAAATAAATGGACTTCTCATTCGGAATCACTTAAGGTCGATGACTTAATTTTAATTAAAGAAGATAATTATCCTTCATTACAGTGGAAACGTGGTAGGATAGTTCGGTTACTACCCGGTTCGGATTCGGTTAATCGCGTTGCAGAAGTTAAAACGCGCAGCAGTACCTTGCTTCGGCCTGTATCAAAGTTGTGCAGGCTACCGATGTAGGTTAGGCAGGTTTCATTTCTTTCGGGGGGGGAGGGTATGTTAACGCACGTATTCGCCTTCTTCCATTTTTGAATCTGCCACCGTATGTCGATGGCGCTGATTGGACGACGCGAGTGGACGCGTCGACCAATCACAAGGCTCGCCGTCGTTGTCGGGGTAATGGCGGTTTGAGAAAATCATAAGCGGTGTCTCTCGCAATATAATTTTGGATTAATATTAACGGCTTGTTTTACCGGGGTGATTCATACATAAACTTTGTATTGGAGTGAAAGCGGTGTGCTATTTGTGTTAGCGAACTTTAACGGATCCTGGACTTTGAAAATTTGAACCACATCCTCGTGCCTGCAGGTACCTACGAAACTCAAGCCCACAGCAAAGGTAGGTGGATTTGATTTGGTTGAGGACGAAAAATACGTGTTTTTTGGTGTTTAGGCTCGGCCTACTGGCCCTATAGAAATTTACAGTCCACAATTCTAGTACTCGGCAACTATACGGTACAGTAACAAGGGCATGAAATCTAGCTATAATCACACTATAGCTAGGTACAGATCATCAACCAATCACAGTTTGATGAGTCATAAACCATGAACCAATCACAGGTCATAAGCCATACATAACTACAACTAGCTATGACTTGTAAAAATGTTGGAAGAACAGAGCAGCCGCAGGGCGCACTACGCGCCACTTGTGCCCCGCTGAATACTACTTAAGCGGGTGAATAAGCGGCATTTTGTCATTCTCGCTCTGACACTCGCCCCGAGAGGTCGTGCTGCTCCTGCTCCGTCCTGTCGTGCCGAATTACGTGCTCGAATATTTTTCGCTACGGCTCACCGTAGCGCCCTCCGCAGTCGCCCCGCCGACTGCAGCCCGATAAGCACATTCGCTGTCTTTTTCAAGACAGCGGGCGCGCTTTTGTCTCTTTAGACAGAGTTTCGTCAAAAACGTAGTGTCCCTTCAGGAAAAACCCACTTATTTACTGTGGTCCTCAGTGGATACCTAACGGTGCTAACGAACTGAGGGGCGTTGACCCGACACGCCAGCTGCGCTCCTTAAGGGCAAAGCAAAATTGGAAGAAGCTAGGGCCAGAAGGCCTTGGGGGATCTCCTAGTCTTCCCTAGCTTTAACCCCGTTTCGTCCTATCTAGCACTCTCTAGGGGTTTACACCCATTGCACACTAGAGACTTAGGGACCTGGTTGCACATTAAGACTGGCAATCAGGAGTGCAAGCTTAGGGCTCACCAGTAGGCACACAACCTCCCCGTCTATACCCGACGGGGAGGGTTTGAACACACTCCCGGGAACACCCACCCGAGGAGCAAACCCCCATGTTAGTACGCCACTAATTTTCTCCCCCTCTCATTGTTGCTAGGCTTGGCTTAGTCATCATCTATATGATGGTGTCTGATGCCGAGTTCCTCAGCATCTTAAAAAACGTCCTCTTCAAGGACCCCGTCTTTATCGCCAATCATGGCGACTTGTTTGGCAGCGCTTTTGCCGCCAAGCAACAAACACCACCTGATGTCCCCGACTCTCTAAAGTCGCCCGATTCCCCCCCACCCATAAGGATAAATTCCTTAAAAAGGGCTAGGCGCCTCGCCCTCGAAGCCCGCGCCCTCGAAGCCCGCGCCCTCGAATCCCGCGCCCTCGAATCCCGCGCCCTCGAATCCCGCGCCCGCGCCCGCGCCCGTCCCGACAGCGATGAGGAGAGACCGAGGTCTCCATGCGGTCCATCTAGGCGTTCAGCCAGCCTGGACCTCAAGGAACGTACCCCCTCACCTCTCCCCACCCCAGCCCCCACTCAAAACCCCGAGATCTCCCCGATCCCTTCAGACCAAGAGATGTCTTCGGACAGTGAGGTCAACTCTGACGAGGCCGATGCCTTTACCACAGTAGTGGGTAAAGGTAAAAAACGCGGCCGCAAAACCAATAAGGCCGAGGCTCTCGCCCCTAAGTCCTTGAAGCTTTCCGAGGCTAACACTGCCCCGGCCCCTACCCCCCGTCCCGCCTCTCACTCCTCCTCGCAGGATAACAGGCCCTCCTCCCCTCATGTCCATACCTCGTCTTCCCAGACGAAGGTACCCATCCCGCCTCCCTTATTCATCCAGGATAAGGCTTACTGGACGAGAATTTCTGACTGGTGCAACCAGTCCAAAATAAATTTCACCAGTGCCCGCCCCACACAGCAGGGTATTAAAGTAATTGTCCCCACCCCCACCGATTACCGCAACCTTACCAGGCTGCTACGCGAACGTAAGGTGTCCTTCCACACCTACGCCCTCCCGGAGGACCGACTCCTCAGAGTCGTAATCCGAGGAGTCCCTACGGAAGTCAAATGCGAAGAAGTATTTGACGACCTCAAAACCCAAGGCATCCCTATTAAAGAGACCCACCGAATGTTCCGTGGCAAACACGGTGACCCCTTTAACATGGTCCTCGCCATCTGCCACCCCAGCGAAAACGCAAAGGCAATATATAATATAAAGACCGTATGCCACCTATCAGGCATTACGATCGAGCGCCCCCACAAGTCCAACCAGCCTGGTCAATGCCACCGTTGCCAGTTGTATGGTCACTCCCAGCGTAACTGTTACGCTAAGCCCAGGTGCGTAAAGTGCCTAGGCGATCATGGGACAAGCGAGTGCGAGCGTCCCAAAGAGAGGGACCAGTGCACTGAGCCCCCTAGCTGTGTCCTTTGTGGCCAAGCCGGGCACCCAGCGAATTATCGCGGATGCCCCAAAGCCCCCAAAATGCGCAACGCCAAATCGGCGAAACGCGCCTCCGACCGCGTTGCGAGGGAAGCCCCCTCCTACGCAGCCCCCTACCAGTACCAACCACCAAACCCTAGAGGCCCACTCGGGCCCTCCCCTAATTTCCGCGGCCCACTCGGGCCCAACCCCTGGTTTAAGGGTAACCAAAAGCCCCATTTCCCACCTCTTCCGCCCTCTCGTCTCGCGCCCCCGGCCTCAGAGCCCCCTGCGCTGATGAACATACCCATCCCCGCACCTTCTCTCAGGCCCAAAACTGCACCAGCAGCTAAAGCCCCCCCCCCCATGAGAACCCCCCCTCCGGTAAACTCCCCCGGCCTCCTGCCGAGAGAATACCTCGAACCCCAGTCAGGGGAATCCCGCATTGACGCCTACTCTAGACTTTGGGCCTTTACCCAAGGCATCCATGAGCAGCGCCTTCAGGTACTTACCAAGTACCAAGACATCTATAGAATACTTAATTCCAATTATAATGTATAATACGGCCCCACCCAAAAGATTCAAACCCCGTTCCCTAATTTTAGGCTTTTTTAATGCCCGAGGCATTAGTGGTCAACGCGACGACGTAGCCGTCTTCTTGCGTGAGCACCAAATCGATATTTTACTCATTCAAGAGTCTTTCCTCAAACCCCATTGTCGTAATCCCAATATAGCCAACTATAGGCTGATAAGAAACGACAGAGCATACACCGCACTAGGCGGAACGCTCATCTATTACCGAAATTCATTGTATTGCATCCCCATTGATCCCCCAGAGCTAGCATGCCTGGAGGCTTCAATCTGTCGCCTAGGCATGACAGGGCACCAGCCCATCACCATAGTCTCGGCCTATAGATCCTCAAACAAACCCGCGAGTCTGCTCGAGGACGACCTCAAATCCCTACTCGATCTTAGTAACTCTGTAATTATTGCAGGCGACTTAAACGCCAAACACCGTTCATGGAGCTGTGTCTCCAATAACGCCGCTGGCATTCAATTAGGAGCACTTAGCGACAAACTTTCCTTCGACGTCATCGCCCCGATGCGTCCCACTCACTATCCTGACACAGTAGGGCATCGGCCCGACATCCTAGATATAGCCCTCTTAAAGCGCGTAAACCTCGGTATTCGCTCTATCGAGGTAATCCAAGAATTAGACTCAGATCATCGCCCTGTGATCATTCAACTGGGTCCCCGAGGTGGTCCCTCGGATCCCGGTATTCCACCCGTAACAAAAACGATAACCGATTGGAGGAGATTAGAGGACCGCCTCAAATCTACCTCATCCCCCCAATTAGATTCAATCCCTGACTCCATTGAGACAGTCGCGGACACGGTGGCCGCGATCACCTCGCTCACCAACCATGTACAGTCCGTAGTGGGCGAATGCTCACGGCAGGTTCCGATGCTGGATGACCAGCGTCTGAAACTGCCGGACGATGTGAATGAGTTGAGGACCGAGAGGAACGCGGCCATCCGTGCCTATGACGCTTTTCCCAATGAAGCCAATCGTGCCCATATGCGCTCCTTACAGAATACTGTAAAGAGACGTGTAGCTCAGGTACGGGAGGATCATTGGGACAAGGAAGTCAGCGCAATCCAACCGTCTCATGTAGCCTTCTGGGCCCTTCAACGCAGACTTAAATGCGAGACCACGGCAACTATGCCCCCCCTAAATCGACCCAATCAAAGGCCGGCCTTTGACGACGACGAAAAAGCCGAATGCTTAGCCGACAGTTTGGAGTCTCAATGCACTCTCAGTACGCTTCCCGTAAGCCAAACCCACCTTGATAAGGTTAATTCAGAAGTAGAGCGTAGGTCAGCCCTCCCCCCCCCCCCAATAGATGACCCTGTTGACCCGCTCCCACCGATCACCCCTGACGAAGTTCTCTCTATAGTCAAGGATCTTAAGCCCAAAAAAGCCCCCGGCGCAGACGGCATCACCAATAAGGTGTTGAAACGTTTCCCTGCCACCCTAATCGCTCTAATGACCGTCATCTTCAATGCGGCATTTAAAAACAACATCTTTCCCCAGGCTTGGAAACAGGCTACGGTAATCGGTATTTCCAAACCGGGCAAACCAAAAGCCGAGCCGAGTAGTTACCGGCCGATTAGTCTCCTCAATGTCTTCGGCAAAATCTACGAGAAGCTTATTTATAAGCGACTCAAAGATTTCGCCGACTCAAATAAACTCCTTCCCGACGAGCAGTTTGGCTTTCGTACAAAGCACTGCTGCGTTAACCAACTGCACCGCATTGTAGAACACATCAGTGCAGGCTTCGTACGCGGTCAAATGACCGGCACTCTCTTTTTCGACGTAGCAAAGGCTTTCGATAAAGTGTGGCACAACGGCTTATTATATAAGCTGTACACTATGAATGTGCCACATCGTCTCGTGCTCATCATCCGAGACTACTTATCGAATCGTACCTTTCGCTATCGCATAGAAGGGGCTCTCTCCTCCCCCCATCCCATTCACGCCGGTGTGCCACAAGGCTCCGTGCTCTCCCCCCTACTGTTCACGCTGTACACCAGCGATATTCCAAAATGCGGTGCAGCCCGTATGGCCCTTTTCGCCGACGACACGGCAATCTATTACTCCGGCAGGACCCATGTCGCCATTTCTCGTACCCTCCAATCCGCGGCCAACACCCTAGGTGAATGGTTCCGGAAATGGAGAATCGAAGTAAATCCCGAAAAAAGTGCAGCGGTCCTCTTCGATAAGAGACCCCTGTCACAGTATCGTAAAGAATTAAGCGTACCAGTCTCAATGTTCGGAAAACAGATCCCATGGCAACGAGAAGCCAAATACCTTGGCGTGATCCTTGACCGTAGACTGACTTTCAGACCGCATATCCGCAAGGTGAAAAACCGTGCCGCCTTCGTCCTCGGACGTCTCCACCCCCTACTCAATGCGCACAGTAAGTTGCCCACTCCTCTCAAAGTAAGGATATACACCACCTGTATCCGCCCCATACTCGCCTATGCTAGCGTTGTGTTCGCACACGTTAAGCCGGTGAGAATTCACATACTCCAAACCCTCCAAAACCGTTTCATGCGAAGGGCCGTAGGCGCCCCCTGGTACGTACGCAACGTCGACCTCCACCTAGACCTCAAACTGCCGACCATCAAGCAGTTTTTCAAGCGTGTCTCAAAACGCTATTTCGATTCCGCTCCCAAGCACCCCAACCCCTTGGTCGTGGCGGCCACCGTCTACCAGCCATCTGCTATTAGCAAAACCCGACGTCCCAGACACACACTCATTGAGCCCGATGACGCTATTACACTCCTCCAGGAGTCAGATAAAAGTACAAGCACACTCCGACGCCGTCGTCCAAAATATCGTCCCCGCCGGCGAGGACCGACGCGACACACACACAGAATCCGAGAGTCCGACTCTCGAGAAACAGAAACACATGCCGACGCAGCACCGGCTGCTGGGGGGATCAGTGGCGGGGTCCCCCTGCTGCACCCTGAGTCGAGGTCCGAGCTCCCCCCCTGGGGACGCCCTCACGGTGTAAGCAACCGGAGATAATCTCGTCACGCGAGACCGGCCCTATGCTCTAGAGTAGTTCCTAGGAGCAGGCTATTGCGTAGCCACTGGTTAGGTTTTCTAGGTAGGTCTTAGCCTCGCCGGCGAGGCTTGCCGCTTCACGGCGTTTAGCACGTCACCCGATAGGGACCGAAAGTCCGCTACTTTTGAGGTAACCAATTCGATGCAGCAACGGCTGCTAGGGGGACATAGGAACTGCGGGGTCCCCCTGCAATGCCCTAGCGAGGTTCGAGCCCCCCCCTTGGGGGGCGCCCGCCCGATTACGCGCGGTATTGATGCCGCGCGCATCTAGTTTGTAAGTATGTAGGGAAAAAACCTTCGGCGAATGGAGTCCCACATGGGACTCTCCGCCAACTAAGTCCGGTTAAGCAGAAATGGGACTTCGGTCCCACCTGCGAGAGCCCATTCGAAAAAAAAAAAAAAAAAAAAAAAACGGCATTTTGTGTGGGCAATATTTCATTCGATCGTCACTCGTTCTACGCTTCAGATCAAGACCTCAACCTATGAAGAACTGATCCTGACGTCCTGAACCCTGAAGCCTGAAGAAAGAATAACGTATTAGTCGCCTAGAACAGAGCTACGTAGGAACGAGTGTACTTTCAATTTTAATAAATACGACAAGTGGTCTTCGAACGAGATCATTTGTTGTGTTTTGCTGACGAAGACCAAGTTTTCTGGTCCTTCAGAAGCCGGATCGAAGAATCAATAGCAAGATCGAAGATTCAATAGCAAGATTGAAGATTCAATAGCAAGATTCAAGATCCAAGACCAAGAACGAACACGGTGCCGGGAGCTCAAGAACGTGAAGATCAAGTCAACGTTCGCGCCGGGAGCTCAAGAGGAAAGACCGTGTCTGCGAGCATCAGCTGGTGGTCTTCGAACGTAAAGATCGTCTAAAACGTGTCACTATTTCTTAGCGGGTGGACCGCGGCTCTGTGTCTCTGCCACCTAACGGTGTCAAACGGTGGAGGCCAGAGTTAACGCCGAACAAGGCGGTGTGGTATTGTGCGATACCACCGGTTCATCAAGAGCGCCTTTTTCAAGGCGCGAACCGAACCAGTACACTACGCCGGTAAGGTCGTGCGTGGTGTGGGGGCCGGACTGTAGGCACTGCTGACGGGTCCGGGTATTCCCACCGGCCCTGAGCACCCCACAGTGCGCACGATCCTCTGCTGGGTAGATCCCACCTGTCCAATCCTGCACGTATCCATCCCTGGCGGAGCATATCCTGGTTAAACCCGGGCCCTCCAAAAGGATTGATAGGGCTGTTAGGGGCGTCAAATGCCGAAGATGCCGACTACAAGAAGCCAAGCAGCTGAGGAGAGGACAGCAAGAGTGTACGAAGACCCCCCCGCGTCCCCGTCCGCACAAGCATCCGCGTCCGCGTCCGCACAAACCGCTACCAGGTCGCGCGCGCATGCTGAACCGAACCCCCGCGTGCCCGCGTTACCCGCACAAATAGACCCTAGCATAGCCGCAATAAGGTCACGCGCCGCCGCCGCCACCACCGCCGCCGCTGCGCCTGATACTAGAGAAGAGAGGAGATCGAGGGCGCCGTCCGTGCGCTCTCAGAGATCGACTGCCAGCGCTGTTGCCCGAATAAGATTAGCTGAATTCGAAGCCCAGGAACGTCTAGCCGAGATCCAGAGAAAAGAGCTGCAATTAGAAGCAGCACTTATCAAGAAAAGGCTAGCTTTGGACGTCGCCACTATACGGGAGGAGACTGACCGCGAGAGCGTCATCGCCCGTGAAACAATAGAAGTGGACAACCGAATCGCTGATTGGCTAAATAACACACAACCCAAAAGGGAAGAACGACCCCACATGACGCCATATGAAGACATGTCATCAGCGGTCCGCGTCTCGGCCCTGTGCGAACCACAGGGGGAACGTACCGAGCGCGCACCGCAGAACGAACGACGACGTATCGAACATGACGACAACGGAGCCACATTGTGTTACCAGCGCGAGAACGAAGGGCAACGATCACACCACTCTTTTTATAGATATGCGCCACCGCCGCAAGAACAAAGAGGAGTCACGATCGACACTCCGCGGCGCAACCGATCACCTACGCCCAATCCGAGACGAGACAGATCACCTACGCCAGCACGGTCCCGAGAACGAGGAATAGATAGATTAGCCGAGGTCTTAGAACGAATGGCCTTGAAACGCCCGCCGCCTAGACAAGCGCAAGAACTGCCTGTCTTCAACGGCGCGCCGAACGAATGGCTACTATTCCAAGCAGCGATGCGAGATTCGACCAAAATGTATAGCTATACAAAAGCTGAGAACCTGGCACGTCTCCGAACATGTGTACGAGGTGAAGCACGTGAAACAGTAGCAGCTTTATTGTGCACAGCTGCCGATCCCGCAATTATAATGCAGACACTTGAACAGTATTACGGCCGCCCTGAGATCATTATTGATAAAACGCTGGACGACTTAAGAAAGTTACCGCGACCCGGAACAACAGCTAGCGAACTGAACGCGTTTGCGATACGGCTTCAGAACATAGTCAGTGTACTCACTTGTATAGATGAGAAGGGGTACCTACAGAATCCTATGTTGGCCCGGCAAGTTACAGAAAAATTAAGTCCGCATATTAGAGCGAGATGGTGCGACTACGCAGAAGAGTATGGAAGTCGCAGCGAACCTGAGATTGTTACGCTGTCTCGTTTTCTCATGAGAGAGGCTGACCGTGCCGTACGATTCGCGTACTCCGCTGCAGGAAGCTCAACAAAGGAGCCAGCACGTAATGCGCCAGCAGCTAAGACCAGTAGTTCGTCTAAACGCCAGGAAGGCAAGAAGCGAGGCGGTGCTGCGTACACTGCAAACGAAAATAAAAACGTAAAGATGTGTCTATGTTGCGGGGCCGAACATGATACGGTGAAATGTAGGAAACTGGAAGCGATGACATTACCACAGAGGTGGGAATGGGCAAAAGAAGCACGCGTATGTTTTCGTTGCTTGAATAGCCGTCACCGCCGTGCCAGTTGTACCGCAAAGAAATGCGGTATAGATGAGTGTCGCCATCCTCATCATGTGTTGCTACATAGCGCACCGCAAGCCGCGCCAGGAGGCGAACAGAACGATCAAGAGATCACCGCCTCGGCTAACACCGTAATGTCAGCTGGCGCGGTGTTATTAAAAATATGCCCTATCACGATAAGAGGGCCCGATGGACTGGAAGTTGAAACTCACGCCCTACTCGATGAGGGATCTACGATAACCTTGATCGATGAGGAAATCGCTAGATCAGTGAACGCGCAAGGAACGAAATGCGCGCTGCGTTTGCATGGATTAACTGCAACGCGGCAAGAACCCGAGAGTCAGAGCGTGTCATTGGAGATACGGGGAGCACGAACTAGCTTCCATCCAATACAGGCGCGAACCGTCAAGAGTCTCAACATTACCAGTCAAGCGATCGCAGCTGAGTGTTTGAACTATGAACACTTGAAACAGCTACCACGGAACGAGGTCTGCTATGGACAAGCAAGGCCGCGCATACTAATAGGTGCAGACCATTGGCACTTAATAGTATCGCGAAAACTCCTGACCGGAGAATGGAACGAGCCGGCCGCATCACTAACTATGCTAGGATGGGTAGTGCACGGTACGGTGCCACGAACGATAGTGGCGAAGGAAGACCCGATAGATGGCGCTACAGTACTGCACATACGTGCGCCTCAGCATAGAGAACGATTTGATCATGATGATGAACTACATGAACTAATCACAGAACATTTTAAGATCGATGCGCTAGGAATATCATCCAAAAATAAACCTGTGAAGGAAGACGAGCGCGCAAAAGAAATATTCAATAGAACAGCGCGATTGGTCGACGGACGTTACGAAGTCGGCCTGCCATGGCGTACAGACGATACTCGCCTGCCGCCTAGTTATAATATGGCCCTAAGCAGATTGCGCTCGATGGAACGTAAAATGGATCGAAACACGGAATTTCGCAGAGCATACACGTCACAAGTTGACAACTTGTTGGCGAAGGGTTATGCAACTCGAGTCGAGGACACAGACGACAGCGCAATTGATTGGCTCCTCCCACATTTCGCTGTGACCAATTCGAACAAACCAGGAAAGGTGCGCCTTGTCTTCGACGCAGCCGCGAGTACAGGCGGGCGCTGTCTGAACGACGAACTGCTCGCCGGGCCCGATATGTTGAACACGCTTTACGGAATATTGTTCCGATTCAGAGAGAAGCCAATTGCTATAGCGGCAGACATACGCGAAATGTTCTTACGAGTCAAAATACGACCAGAAGACAAAGCAGCGCAACGATTTTTGTGGCGTGGTGATGACCGAAAAAGCCCGCCTCAGAAATACGTGATGAATTCTATGATATTTGGCGCTCGGAGTTCACCCTTCCTAGCTCACAGCGTTAGAAACAGAAACGCTGAGGAATGTCAAGACGCGCACCCGCGCGCCCTCTATGCAATAACAATGAGCCATTACATGGATGATTGGGTCGACAGTTTTGAAACTGAAGAAAGCGCCGCCCTCACGATCAAAGAGGTGCAGCGTATTCATGAGCGAGCCGGCTTTGAACTCGCCGGGTGGAATTCGAATCGTCCACACTTACTCGCTCATATCCTAGAACAGGATAAGGCTAACGCCCCGAAGGAACTAGGTGCGAATGCACACCCATACCTATGGCAAGACGCTGGGTATGATGTGGTCGCCAGAGACCAATAAGCTTGCATTCAACTCTGCGAGATATACGCCATATGTTGCGCATCGGCTGAGCGAGATAGCCGAACTTACCCCCGCTGAACGATGGCGCTGGGTGCCGACCGCTCAGAACGTAGCTGATGACGCAACTAGATATGGCAGAACGAGCCTCAATAAACACGATCGATGGTTCATCGGACCGGCCTTCTTACGCGAACCGGAAGAACAGTGGCCGAGCGAAGAGAACCAGGGCGAGGAAGAAACAGTAGCCCATGTTAGAGGCGAGGAGAACGTTATGGACCTGAAACGATTCTCCTCATATGATCGAGCATTGCGCGCTATGGCAAGCGTGTTGCTCTTTATAGAAAGATGTCGTAAACGCGCGACAACGATGGACGTGCGTCATCTCGAAGAAGCCGAACTAATGCTTATACGAGATTCGCAACGTGACAGTTTCTCTGAAGAAATTAAGAGATTGACGTCAGGAAAAAGCGTTGAGAGATCGAGCCGGCTCAGCAAGCTAGACCCGGTGTATGAAAATAAAATTATTCGACTGAACGGACGAATCAACGCAGCGAATGTACCAGAGTACAGGAAGAGGCCACCGATCTTAGACGGCAGGCATCCACTTGCGCGCCTACTTATAAAGCGTGAACATGAGAAGAATGGACATGCAGGCCGAGAGCACGTAGTCAATAACCTGCGTCAGCGATTTTGGATATTACGATTACGAACGAGTGTGCGCGCTGTGCTGAACGAATGCATCGTGTGTCGCATGCGACGTAAAGCGCCACCTATACCGGTGAAAGGAAACTTACCCTGCGAAAGGCTTGATGCATACGCTCGCCCTTTTACTCGCAGCGGTGTTGATTGTTTCGGTCCCATGACGATCACTATAGGAAGACGTAGAGAAAAACGCTGGGGCATGTTATTTACCTGTTTGGTAACTAGGGCCGTGCATATAGAACTGTTGCCGAGTCTCAGTACTGACAGTGCGATCATGGCCCTTAGAAGAATGGCCGCGCGCCGTGGATGGCCACGCACAATAATGTCAGACAACGGTACGAACTTCCGTGGAGCTGACGTCGAACTAAAAAACGCTTACAAAGAACTGAACTTAAGGATTACGCCCTTAATAAGGAAACCGATTGGCGTTTCATCGACCCTGGTGCACCAAACCAGGGGGGAGCCTGGGAGCGGCTCATACGTAGCGTGAAAACAGCCCTCGCTGTAATATTGAAAGAACGAATGCCAAAGGAGGAAACATTAATAACGGTCATGGCTGAAATAGAGAACATATTGAACTCGCGACCGCTTACTCACGTATCTGGGAACCCGGAAGACGCGGAAGCGTTAACGCCGAATCATTTCCTGTTGGGGTCATCAGCAGGGCTACCGGTCACTGGAACTTGTGACGTAGCTGATAAACGCGCTTGTCGAGCGGCCCAAGCGCTGGCAGATCGATTCTGGGCAAGATGGATGAAAGAGTATCTACCGACACTGACACCGCACGGTGACGTCAGACCTAATCACGCTGAACAAATTAAAGAAGGCGATGTCGTCATAATCGCTGACGGCTTATTACCGCGGAATGTGTGGCCGCGGGGCCTTGTTGTGCGCGCGATAGTAGGTACGGACGGTGTTGTGCGGAGTGCGGATGTGCGAACTCGGGGTGGCATTTTTAGAAGGCCAGTAAGAAGGCTTATCGTCCTCGACCAGAAGGGAGAGGCTCGCGAGGCTACGCCGGGGGGAGACTGTTGCGGACGCAAGCCTGAACTTAATTAATGTAACTGAAAACTTGTGCTAACACAGCTGAAACGTTATGCACAAAGTAACAAGGGCATGAAATCTAGCTATAATCACACTATAGCTAGGTACAGATCATCAGCCAATCACAGTTTGATGAGTCATAAACCATGAACCAATCACAGGTCATAAGCCATACATAACTACAACTAGCTATGACTTGTAAAAATGTTGGAAGAACAGAGCAGCCGCAGGGCGCACTACGCGCCACTTGTGCCCCGCTGAATACTACTTAAGCGGGTGAATAAGCGGCATTTTGTGTGGGCAATATTTCATTCGATCGTCACTCGTTCTACGCTTCAGATCAAGACCTCAACCTATGAAGAACTGATCCTGACGTCCTGAACCCTGAAGCCTGAAGAAAGAATAACGTATTAGTCGCCTAGAACAGAGCTACGTAGGAACGAGTGTACTTTCAATTTAATACATATGGCAAGTGCCTTTCAACAGATCGTTCGTTTCTTTTATCATATCCTTGGGTTGTCCTCAACAAACTTCATCCTTGAAAAACTCACATTTCTCTAATTTAATTCGTAAGCCTGCTTGTTGAAGTCGTGACAAAACTGATTTTAAATTAGATAAATGCTTAGCTTTATTTGGCCCAGTTATACAAATGTCATCTTGAAAGGCCACAACCCCATCACAATTCAAACCACTCAATGTTTCTTCGATAAATTTTTGGAACATTTCTGGCAAACACTTTAATCCAAAAGGTGCCCTACGATAAACAAAAGTGCCTACGTGAGTGGTAATTGCAGTAAAGGGCTGAGACTGTTCATCGAGAGTACATTGTAAATAAGCATGTTTGAGATCCAACTTAGTGTATTGTTCACCTCCACTTAAAGCTGCAAACAGTTGTTCTATACGCGGAAGCGGATAGTGAAAATCTTTTAAAACTTTATTTATTGTAATTTTATAATCACCACAAATTCTTATACATCCATCAGGTTTCACAACCGGCACGATGGGAGTGCCGTAGTCAGATCTTTCAACTTTATAAATGACATTTTCCTGCTCCAATCGCTCCAACTCATGCTCAACAGCTGTCCGCAGAGCTAGGGGCAGCGTACGGGCCTTGCAAAATATCGGAGTATCGTCTTTTAAATACAACTTCATTTTAGTTTTAGTACTTCCTAGACCATCCTTAAAAACATCGGGAAACTCAGTCTTCAGTCGCGATATAACAGCATCATTTTCATCGGAAAAATTATACAAATTGATTGCCTTTAGTCCTAACTTACGCAACCAACGGCGTCCGAGTAAAGGTGGACCGCCGTTGTCAATGATAAAGAGAGGTAACGATGCAACCGCGGTATTTCCGCAACGCACACTAACATTAACAAACCCAAGCGGGATGATCGCGTCCCTTATGTACGAATGAAACTTATTGTTATCACGGATGATAGGAAAATTAGACAGGTAGGAATCATAAAACGACTTATTTACTGCCGATATTTTGCTGCCTGTGTCGATCTCAAACATAATTTTTTTATTGTTTATCAATAACTCGTAAAAATAGGGACTATAACTGAAACTATTTTACACAGAAATAACATTATTTAACTCATCATTCGAACTGCTTTCGGATCCAGAGTCTTTCAAAATACAATTTTGATAATGTTTAGTGACATTTTTACCTTTGGTGCACACAGCTGACAAATGGCCTTTGACACTAATTTGTCACACACATAAAGTTTATACTTGCACTTGTTAGGCGCATGAGCTTCTTTACCGCAGCGCCAACAAGAGCGCCGCTTGCTGCCGGCGCCCGACGGCGCGGCCGGCGCTGCCGCGACCCGGTGCAGAGGTGCGGCCCCAGTAGGTAGGTCCTGTGTCATGATCATGGCCGCTCCCCGACAGCGCGCTACCGGCCGCGGCCTCGGCCGCATGCCGCTCAGCCGCCTCCAGCGCGAGCGCCATCTCTACCGCTTTCTTGTAGTCCAGTGACGGCTCGACAAAAAGGCGTGACCGCATCTCCTCACTTCGGAGGCCACATACAAACTGGTCGCGAAGGTTAACTTTGAGAGTTGCTCCAAAGTTGCAGTGGGTAGCTAGATGTTTCAAATTTTGAAGAAATGCGCCCACCAATTCGTCATGAGCCTGCCGTCGCTGACGAAACGTAAATCGTTCAGCAATTTCTGAACGCCTCGGCTCAATATGGTTACCTACGAGTTCTACTAGCTGTTCGAACGTACAGTCTTCAGGAAATTTGGGTGCACCCACAACAATCGCTAAGAAGAAACCGGTCTTGAAGTCCACGCAGTATATACACCTGCCAGCCTGTCACCTAATAGCCGCAGAAGAATTATGGATAAAAGCGTGTCAGGAAGACAGCTTCAATAAAGAAATAAGTGCTATAAAAAAGGAAAGAGCGCCCCCAAATGATGGCAGACTGTCAACACTCAGCACTTATTTAGATGAGATAGGTGCCTTAAGATTACGTAGCCGTATAGCGGCCGCTACGGAGATCGAGGCTACAATGAATCCACCTGTATTGGACGGCGGACACAGATATTCACAATTATTTATTCAGCACACTCATGAAAAGTTGCATCACGGCGGTGTAGGGATAACAGTCAACGAAATAAGACAACAGTTATGGTTGATACGACTGCGACTGTCCGTGAAAGAAGCTATAAATAATTGTCAAATGTGTAAAATTAAAAAAGCGAAACCCGCCGCGCCCTCTACCGGTGACCTGCCGCACTCACGTTTAGCACATCACGCGCGGCCATTTACCTTTACCGGGTTAGATTATTTCGGCCCTATAACTATTACCGTAAGTAGGCATAAAGAAAAACGTTACGGTGCGTTGTTTACGTGTATGACGTCGCGAGCAATACATATCGAATTAGTAAACTCATTGAGCGCCGACTCCGCGATTGCCGCCCTGAGGCGATTTGTAGCTAGGCGTGGTTATCCCAAAGAAATATGGAGCGATAACGCAACCTGCTTCAAAGCGGCCGACCGCGAGCTCGCTGATAGCGCGCTAGACGCCTTACAGTTCGAGGCGACTGACCGACTGACCGACGCATAAAATGGAAGTACATCCCGCCCGCTTCACCGTTCATGGGCGGCGCATGGGAAAGAATGGTACGTTGCGTTAAAAACGCGCTATATAACACACTTGTAACTCTTCTTGTCGAAGTAGAAAATACAGTAAATTGACGCCCACTTACACATGTCACTGTTATGCCCGACGACCAAGAATCTCTCACCCCTAACCATATATTGATAGGTCCCAATTGTCATGTACCTAGCCCTGGTAATTTCACATAAAAAGACGTCACAGTTAAGCAACAGTGGAGGCGCGCCCAAGCACTTGCAGACTCATTCTGGCAAAGGTGGGTGCGCGAGTACCTCCCGCAACTTCAAAACCGGCGAGAGCCCTACGGCAGTGGGGTCACACCACAAGTAGGTGACATTGTAATTGTATGACTCCAACTTGCCTCGCAATACGTGGCCTAAAGGGCGAGTTACACAAACGTTCCCTGGTGCTGACGGGGAAGTTAGAGTGGTCGACATTGTAACAAAGGGGGGGCACATCATGAGACGACCCAGTAAGAAACTCGTCGTGTTACCTGTAGGATCGCCTTCGGCGACGGCGGGAGAAATGTACACGACGACTGTAATTGTAAATACCTAGAATTAGTAGTTAAGGTTTGATATTATGTTTTCTATGTCCCTTGTTGTTCTATGTTCATTATGTTTTCTGTGTCATTATGTTTTTATCTTTCTGTGGTTTTTATTATGTTTTTAATGTTTTCCTTATGTTAATATAGGATAAGCTCTTTTGTCATGTAAGTAAACACAGACCCATAGACGGGCGACCTAATAGAAATAGGTAGACAAAAAGTAAGCGACGATGCATTACCTAATAAGGTAATTTCGCTCGTCTATGGGCTCTGATTGGATAAACTGCAATTAGGTTTAAGGAAAAATGACCAGGGGTGAGGGGGTCGGGAGCAGGACAGCGTGGGCGGGTCCCTTTTAGCGAAAAAGTACTGGGAAGTTTCACCCACGCCCGCGTGTTCGCCGCATCCCGAGCTCCTCACACGCCTGTATAAATATGCGGCATTTTGATACTGTAAAGTTTCAAGAATCACAGAATAAGCAATCAACATTCCCGTTCTGTCACTCGTCCCGAGCGAACGTGTCGCTTGTCCGCTCGTGTCGAATACAGTTCGCGATCTCTCGCCACGGTTCGCCGTAGTGCTCCCCGCAGGCGCCCCGCCGTCTGTAAACAGATAAGCACATTCGCTGTCTTTTTAAAGACAACGAACGCGCTTTTATCTCTTTTTCAGATTCTCGTCTAAAACGTAGTGGCCCTTCAGGTGAAATCCACAGTTTCGTGGTCCTCGGCGGATACCTAACGGTGTAAACAAACATACCGAGTGGGCGTTGACCCGATACGCCAGCCGCGCTCCTTCAGAGCAAGGCAAAAAAATGGAAGGGGCTAGGACCAGACGGCCTTGGGGGATCTCCTAGTCGTCCCTAGCCTTAACCCCGTTTCGTCCTATTTAGCATTCTCTAAGGGTTTTACCCATTGCACTAGAGACTCAGGGACCTGTTTGCACATTAAGACTGGTAACATGTTCAAGCTTAGGGCTCGCCAGTAGGCACTCAACCTCCCCGTCTATACCCGACGGGGAGGGTTTACACACTCCCGGGAACACCCACCCGGGATTACGTTTAAATTTTAGTTTACGTTTAGTTTACGCTCGTCGTCGCGTGCGTATTAATGTAGGTCACACCTAACGCTTACTCTTATTATTTTGAGGGTTCTCGGTTTTAGTCATTTAATGATGACTGACGCCGAGTTCCTGCATATGTCCGTCCTCTTCAAGGACCCGTACATAATTAAAAAGTACGGTAAATTGTTCCCCGAGGCAGTGCTACCCGACTCACCCGAATCGCCCCCTGCAAACCCGCAGCTAAGGCGCAGACGCCCCCCCTCCGGCAGTGACAATGATGAACTGCATTCGGCGCGCAGCCGTTCGGCTTCATCGTCCCGGTCCCGTGAACCATTGGGGTCCCCCCGTAGTCCGCATAGGCGTTATGCCGGCCGGCCCGGACTACAAGGACCGCACCCCCTCACCCATCCCCACTCCAGCCCCCTCCCTCAACCGGGCAATCTCTACGGACACATTAGACCGGGAGATGTCCACCGATAGCGAGGCACCCCCCAACCAGCCCGATTCCTTCACCACAGTAGTGGGTAAAGGAAAGAAGCGAGCGCGAAAGGCCAAGGCCGACGCTCACGTCCCCAATAAGGCCCCAAAAACCTCGGAGGATAACTCCGCCCCGGACCCCCCCACCACGCCTCAGATTCCTCCCCGCAGGGCAGCAAGCCCGCTTCCCCCCGCGGCACGCCCCCCTCCGCTTCTCAGAGGAAAATACCCCCCCCGCCTCCCTTATTCATACAGGATAAGGCAAAGTGGACCGAAGTGTCCAAATGGTGTACTGATCGTCAGATCATGTACACCAGTGCCCGCACTACCCAGCAGGGTATCAAGGTCCAAGTGCCTACCCCCAACGATTTCCGCAGCTTTACCAAGATGCTGCGTGACCGTGGTGTGTCCTTTCACACCTAAGCTCTCCCGGAGGAATCCCCACGGAAATTCCCACCACCGATGTGCTGAGTGACCTTAAGTCACAAGGCATCCCCGCCGCCGAAGTCCACCGTATGTTCCGTGGCAAACACGGAGACCCATACGAGATAGTCCTGGTCATTTGCGAGCCCTGCGAGGACGCAAAGGCCATGTTGCGGACGCAAGCCTGAACTTAATTAATGTAACTGAAAACTTGTGCTAACACAGCTGAAACGTTATGCACAAAGTAACAAGGGCATGAAATCTAGCTATAATCACACTATAGCTAGGTACAGATCATCAGCCAATCACAGTTTGATGAGTCATAAACCATGAACCAATCACAGGTCATAAGCCATACATAACTACAACTAGCTATGACTTGTAAAAATGTTGGAAGAACAGAGCAGCCGCAGGGCGCACTACGCGCCACTTGTGCCCCGCTAAATACTACTTAAGCGGGTGAATAAGCGGCATTTTGTCCAGTAGGCACACAACCTCCCCGTCTATACCCGACGGGGAGGGTTTGAACACACTCCCGGGAACACCCACCCGAGGAGCAAACCCCCATGTTAGTACGCCACTAATTTTCTCCCCCTCTCGTTGTTGCTAGGCTTGGCTTAGTCACCATCTATATGATGGTGTCTGATGCCGAGTTTCTCAGCATCCTAAAAAACGTCCTCTTCAAGGACCCCACCTTTATCGCCAACTATGGCGACTTGTTTGGCAGCGCTTTTGCCGCCAAACAATCTGACGTCCCCGACTCTCCAGAGTCGCCCGATACCCCCCCGCCCCTAAGGAGGAATAGGCGCCCCGCCCGTTCCGACAGTGATGAGGAGAGGCCGAGGTCTCCGCGTGGTCCGCCTAGGCGTTCAGCCAGCCTGGACCATAAGGACCGTACCCCCTCACCTCTCCCCACCCCAGCCCCCACTCAATATCCTGATCGCTCCCCAATCCCATCAGACCAAGAGATGTCTTCGGACAGTGAGGTCAACTCTGACGAGGCCGGTGCCTTTACCACGGTAGTGGGCAAAGGCAAAAAACGCGGCCGAAAAACAAACAAGGCCGAGGCTCTCGCCTCAAAATCTTTAAAGCTCTCCGAGGCAAACTCTGCCCCGGACCCTACCCCCCGTCCCGCCTCTCACTCCTCCTCGCAGGATAACAGGCCCCCCTCCCCTCAGGAACATACCTCACCTTCCCAGAAGAAGGTGCCCATCCCGCCTCCCTTATTCATCCAGGATAAGGAATATTGGACCAGGATATCCGACTGGTGCAATCAAAATAAGATAAATTTCACTAGTGCCCGCCCCACACAGCAGGGCATTAAAGTAGTTGTCCCCACCCCCACTGATTACCGCAACCTTACCAGGTTGCTACGCGAGCGTGGTGTGTCTTTTCACACCTACGCACTCCCAGAGGACCGACTCCTTAGAGTTGTGATCCGAGGGATTCCGTCCGAAGTCAGCTGCACGGAAGTGCACGCCGACCTCGATCGTCAAGGGATCCCGGTTGCAATAACCCACCGTATGTTCCGTGGTAAGCACGGGGAACCCTATAACATGGTCCTTGTCATTTGCCACACTGGCGAAAACGCCAAAAACATTTATAATATAAAGACCGTATGCAATTTATCAGGCATCACGGTCGAGCGCCCCCACAAATCAAACCAGCCTGGTCAATGTCACCGTTGCCAGTTGTATGGTCACTCCCAGCGTAACTGTTACGCTAAGCCCAGGTGCGTAAAGTGCCTAGGCGATCACGGGACTACCGAGTGCGAGCGTCCCAAGGAGAGGGACCAGTGCACGGAGCCCCCTAGCTGTGTCCTTTGCCGCAAAGCCGGGCATCCAGCAAACTATCGCGGATGCCCCAAAGCCCCCAAAATGCGCAACGCCAAAACGGCAAAACGCGCCTCCGACCGCGTTGCGAGGGAAGCCCCCTCCTACGCAGCCCCCTTCCATTACCAACCACCAAACCCTAGAGGCCCACTCGGGCCCTCCCCTAATTTCCACGGCCCACTCGGGCCCAACCCCTGGTTTAAGGGTAATCAAAAGCCCCAATACCCACCTCTTCCGACCTCTCGTCTCGCGCCCCCGGCCTCAGAGCCCCCCGCGCTGATGAACTTACCCATCCCCGCTCCTTCTCTCAGGCCCAAAACTGCACCAGCAGCTAAAGCCCCCCCCCCCCCCATGAGAACCCCCCCTCCAGTAAACTACCCCGGCCTTCTGCCGAGGGAATACCTCGAACCCCAGTCAGGGGAAACCCGTATTGACGCCTACTCTAGACTTTGGGCCTTTACCCAAGGCATCCACGAGCAGCGCCTTCAGGTACTTACCAAGTACCAAGACATTTATAGAATACTTAATTCCAATTATAATGTATAATACGGCCCCACCCAAAAGATTCAAACCCCGTTCCCTAAATTTAGGCTTCTTTAATGCCCGAGGCATTAGTGGTCAACGCGATGACGTAGCTGTCTTCTTGCGTGAGCACCAACTTGACATATTACTCGTTCAAGAGTCCTTTCTCAAGCCCCACTGTCGTAATCCCAACATAGCCAATTATAGGCTGATTAGAAACGACAGAACGTACACCGCACTAGGCGGAACGCTAATCTATTACCGCAATTCTTTATATTGCATCCCCATTGATCCCCCAGAGCTAGCATGCCTGGAGGCTTCAATCTGTCGCCTAGGCATGACAGGGCACCAGCCCATCACCATAGTCTCGGCTTATAGGTCCGCAAACAAACCCGCGAGTCTGCTCGAAGACGACCTCAAATCCCTACTCGATCTTAGTAATTCTGTTATTATTGCAGGCGACTTAAACGCCAAACACCGCTCTTGGAGCTGTGTCTCCAATAACGCCGCTGGCACTCAATTAGGAGCACTTAGCGACAAACTTTCCTTCGACGTCATCGCCCCGATGCGTCCCACTCACTATCCTGACACAGTAGGGCATCGGCCCGACATCCTAGATATAGCCCTCTTAAAGCGCGTAAACCTCGGTATTCGCTCTATTGAGGTAATCCAAGAACTAGACTCAGATCATCGCCCTGTGATCATTCAACTGGGTCCCCGGGGTGGTCCCTCGGATCCCGGTATTCCGCCCGTAACTAAAACAATAACCGATTGGAAGAGATTAGAGGACCGCCTCAAATCTACTTCATCCCCCCAATTAGATTCAATCCCTGACTCCATTGAGACAGTCGCGGACACGGTGGCCGCGATCACCTCGCTCACCAACCATGTGCAGTCCGTTGTGGGCGAATGCTCACGGCAGGTTCCGATGCTGGATGACCAGCGTCTGAAACTGCCGGACGATGTAAATGAGTTGAGGACCGAGAGGAACGCGGCCATCCGTGCCTATGACGCTTTTCCCAATGAAGCCAATCGTGCCCATATGCGCTCCTTACAGAATACTGTAAAGAAACGTGTAGCTCAGGTACGGGAGGATCATTGGGACAAGGAAGTCAGCGCAATCCAACCGTCTCATGTAGCCTTCTGGGCCCTTCAACGCAGACTTAAATGCGAGACCACGGCAACTATGCCCCCCCTAAATCGACCCAATCAAAGGCCGGCCTTTGACGACGACGAAAAAGCCGAATGCTTAGCCGACAGTTTGGAGTCTCAATGCACTCTCAGTACGCTTCCCGTAAGCCAAACCCACCTTGATAAGGTTAATTCAGAAGTAGAGCGTAGGTCAGCCCTCCCCCCCCCCCAATAGATGACCCTGATGACCCGCTCCCACCGATCACCCCTGACGAAGTTCTCTCTATAGTCAAGGATCTTAAGCCCAAAAAAGCCCCCGGCGCAGACGGCATCACCAATAAGGTGTTGAAACGTTTTCCTGCCACCCTAATCGCTCTAATGACCGTCATCTTCAATGCGGCATTTAAAAACAACATCTTTCCCCAGGCTTGGAAACAGGCTACGGTAATCGGTATTTCCAAACCGGGCAAACCAAAAGCCGAGCCGAGTAGTTACCGGCCGATTAGTCTCCTCAATGTCTTCGGTAAAATCTACGAGAAGCTTATTTATAAGCGACTCAAAGATTTCGCCGACTCAAATAAACTCCTTCCCGACGAGCAGTTTGGCTTTCGTACAAAGCACTGCTGCGTTAATCAACTGCACCGCATTGTAGAACACATCAGTGCAGGCTTCGTACGCGGTCAAATGACCGGTACTCTCTTTTTCGACGTAGCAAAGGCTTTCGATAAAGTGTGGCACAACGGCTTATTATATAAGCTGTACACTATGAATGTGCCACATCGTCTCGTGCTCATCATCCGAGACTACCTATCGAATCGTACCTTTTGCTATCGCATAGAAGGGGCTCTCTCCTCCCCCCATCCCATTCACGCCGGTGTGCCTCAAGGCTCCGTGCTCTCCCCCCTACTGTTCACGCTGTACACCAGCGATATTCCAAAATGCGGTGCAGCCCGTATGGCCCTTTTCGCCGACGACACGGCAATCTATTACTCTGGCATGACCCATGTCGCTATTTCTCGTACCCTCCAATCCGCGGCCAACACCCTAGGTGAATGGTTCCGGAAATGGAGAATCGAAGTAAATCCCGAAAAAAGTGCAGCGGTCCTCTTCGATAAGAGACCCCTGTCACAGTACCGTAAAGAATTGAGCGTACCAGTCTCAATGTTCGGGAAACAGATCCCATGGCAACGAGAAGCCAAATATCTCGGAGTGATCCTTGACCGTAGACTGACTTTCCGTCCGCATATCCGCAGGGTGAAAAACCGTGCCGCCTTCGTCCTCGGACGTCTCCACCCCCTACTCAATGCGCACAGTAAGTTGCCCACTCCTCTCAAAGTAAGGATATACACCACCTGTATCCGCCCCATACTCGCCTATGCTAGCGTTGTGTTCGCACACGTTAAGCCGGTGAGAATTCACATGCTCCAAACCATCCAAAACCGGTTCATGCGAAGGGCCGTAGACGCCCCCTGGTACGTACGCAATGTCGACCTCCACCTTGACCTCAAACTGCCGACCATCAAGCAGTTTTTCAAGCGTGCCTCTAAACGCTATTTCGATTCCGCTCCCAAGCACCCCAACCCCTTGGTCGTGGCGGCCACAGTCTACCAGCCATCTGCTATTAGCAAAATCCGGCGTCCCAGACACACACTTATTGAGCCCGATGACGCTATTACACTCCTCCAGGAGTCAGATAAAAGTACAAGCACACTCCGACGCCGTCGTCCAAAATATCGTCCCCGCCGGCGAGGATCGACGCGACACACACACAGAATCCGAGAGTCCGACTCTCGAGAAACAGAAACACATGCCGACGCAGCACCGGCTGCTGGGGGGACCGGTGGCGGGGTCCCCCTGCTGCACCCTGAGTCGAGGTCCGAGCTCCCCCCTGGGGACGCCCTCACGGTGTAAGCAACCGGAGATAATCTCGTCACGCGAGACCGGCCCTATGCTCTAGAGTAGTTCCTAGGAGCAGGCTATTGCGTAGCCACTGGTTAGGTTTTCTAGGTAGGTCTTAGCCTCGCCGGCGAGGCTTGCCGCTTCACGGCGTTTTAACACGTCACCCGATAGGAACCGAAAGTCCGCTACTTTCGAGGAAACCAATTCGATGCAGCAACGGCTGCTAGGGGGACATAGGAACGGCGGGGTCCCCCTGCAATGCCCCAGCGAGGTTCGAGCCCCCCCCTCGGGGAGCGCCCGCTTGCGCGCGGTATTGATACCGCGCGTATTTAGTTTATAAGTTAGGGAAAAACTTTCGGCGAATGGAGTCCCACATGGGACTCTCCGCCAACTAAGCCCGGTTAAGCAGAAATGGGACTTCGGTCCCACCTGCGAGAGCCCATTCGAAAAAAAAGGAGGCATTTTGTGTGGGCAATATTTCATTCGATCGTCACTCGTTCTACGCTTCAGATCAAGACCTCAACCTATGAAGAACTGATCCTGACGTCCTGAACCCTGAAGCCTGAAGAAAGAATAACGTATTAGTCGCCTAGAACAGAGCTACGTAGGAACGAGTGTACTTTCATTTTTAATACATATGGCAAGTGCCTTTCAACAGATCGTTTGTTTACTTTCATGATCCTTGGGTTGTCCTCAACAGGCCATATTCAACATTAAGACACTATGCCACCTATCAGGCATAAAGATAGAGCGCCCGCACACGTCCAGTCAGCCTGGGCAATGCCACCGCTGCCAGTTATATGGCCACTCGCAGAGAAACTGCTACGCCAAGCCTAGGTGCGTGAAGTGCCTGGGCGACCACGGCACAAGGGAGTGTGAGCGTCCCAAGGAGAGGGACCAGTGCACAGAGCCCCCCAGCGTCCTCTGCGGTCAATCGGGACATCCGGCGAGTTATCGCGGATGCCCGAAAGCACCCAAAATGAAAAACGCCAGATTGGCAAAACGTGCCTCCGGTCGCATTGGAAGGGAAGCCCCCTCCTTCGGGACCCCTAACCCCAACACCCCCTATCAGCCCTCATTCCGTAGAGGACCACCCGGGCCCACCCCCAAACAACCCGGCCCACATGGGCCCACCCCCAATCACCTTGGCCCACTTGGGCAAAATTTGGGCCCGATTCCAAACAGCCACGGGCCTCTAGGACCCAACGCAAAACACGTGGGCCCAACCCCTGGTTTAACAGGGGAGGCCAGCAGAGCCAATTTCCGCCCTTCCCTCAGGGAAAACCCCAAAATCTTAATCTACCCCGCGGGTACCTCCTCAGTACCCTCTCCCTTCTTCAGGAGAGACACGTGTCGACGCGTTCCTTCGCTTATGGAAGGAATCGGAAGGTAATCCCTTCCTGCGTCTCCAGGCTATCGCAAGATACCAAGACATTTACGCCCACAAATCTGCCGACTAAAATGGATATTACAGCTCCAGCACGTAGAACCAAACCCCGTTCCCTTAATATAGGCTTCTTTAATGCCCGTGGCATTAGCGGTCAACGCGAAGAGATAGCGATCTTTTTGCGTGACCATCAACTAGATATTCTACTCATTCAAGAGTCATTCCTAAAACCACACTGCCGCAACCCAAACATTGCCAACTATAGATTGGTTAGGAACGATAGAATGTACGCCGCTAAAGGAGGTACGGCTATCTATTACCGAAACTCGCTTCACTGCATCCCCATTACCCCCCCCGAGCTACATTGCTTGGAGACTTCAATCTGTCGTATAGGTATGACGGGTCATCAGTCCATAACTATTGCCTCGACTTACAGATCCTGCAATAGACCCATTGAGCCGCTCGAGGACGACCTCAAAGCCCTCTTAGACCTCAGTAATTCTGTTATAATAATAGCTGGCGATCTAAACGCCAAACATCGTTCATGGAGCTGTGTCTCCAACAACCCCGTTGGTGTTCGCTTAGAGACGCTTAGTAAAAAATTGTTCTTTGACGTCATCGCACCGATGCGTCCCACTCACTACCCCGATAATATGAAAGACCGTCCCGACATTCTAGATATAGCTCTCCTCAAAAATGTTAACCTGGCAATACGCTCGGCAATATTGCTTATTTTACAACTGGGTCCCCGAGGGGGGCCACCCCGGATCCCGGTTTGCCCCCCCCCCCCCCCCGACTAAAACAATAACTGACTGGAGGAGATTAGAGGACCGCCTCAAATCTACCTCAGACTCGATTCCCGATGATATCGTGTCGGTCGCGGACACGGTGAACGCGATCGACTCGCTCACCAATCATGTACAGTCCGTAGTGAGTGAATGCTCACGGCAGGTTCCAATACCGGAGGACCGGCGTTGGAGGTTGCCGGACGATGTAAATGAATTGAAGTGCGAAAAGAACGCGGCCATCCGTGCATATGACGCTTTTCCCAACGAAGCCAATCGCGCCTTCATGCGCTCCTTGCAGAATGCTGTAAAGAGACGCGTTAGAGTTGCGTGAGGACCGTTGGGACAAGGAGCTCAGCGAGATCCGTCCGAGTCACACTGCTTTTTGGGACCTTCAGCGTAAACTTAAAAGCGAAACCGTTGCTAACATGCCCCCCCTCAACCGACCCAACCAAAGGCCGGCCTTTGAGGATAGCGACAAGACCGAGTGCCTGGCCGACAGTTTGGAGTCCCAATGCACCCCTAGCACACTTCCCGTAGATAAATCTCACCTCGACAAGGTAAACTGTGAGGTAGAGCGTAGGTCTACCCTCCCCCCAGTAGAAGACCCCGACGACCCACTCCCACCGACCACCCCCGAAGAGGTTCTCTATAGTCAAGGACCTTAAACCTAAAAAGGCCCCAGGCATAGACGGTATTACTAATAAAGTAATCAAACGATTCCCCGCCGCTCTCATTGTCCTAATGACCGCCATTTTTAACGCGGCGTTTAGCAACAACATCTTTCCCCAGGCCTGGAAACAAGCCACGGTAATTGGGATTCCCAAACCAGGCAAGCCAAGGTCTGAACCGAACAGTTATCGGCCGATTAGCTTACTTACGTCCAAAATTAATATCCAATCTATCCACGATTTGCCCTACTAGAGATAGGAATTTGACATAAAAAAAAAAAAAAAAAAAAAAAAAAATGTCTTTATTTCAGGCATAGCCCATAAGTTGTTAGTGATGAGTTAGTAACAGATTGTGCTTATATGCTAGATTAGTGTTATTAGTACTTAAATTACTGAACAAATTATTTATTTAAACCTATAGCGACCTCCACCCAATGTCTCTGGATGGGACAATCCGGTCTGTCAACAATCATTTTCAGGATGCTGTTCCGAGTGTTACGCATGCGCTGCAGTAAGGAAGCCGCTTTCTTACGCATGATGGCGTGAAAGCCATCTGTGTGAGCTTCAGCAAACATTCCTGATGCACTGCAACGCCACGGCAGCCGCAACAACATCCTGAAGGCGTTGTTGTATTGTACGCGCAGGACGTTGTAGGCTCGGCTCGTATATGACACCCACAGGCCGCTTGAGTAGAAAGACTGACAGAACGCCTTAAATAAACTTACTTTGACGTCTGCCGTGCAGCGAGCGAACCTGCGGGTGAGCATATTGCTCCTCACCGCCAACGCCCTGCGCTCCCGTTCTATGTCGCTATCATCTCTTAAGTCACTGGTGACAACGTGACCCAGGTACTTAAAATTGTTGACCACATTGAGTTCTACGCCGTTGAGATATACCGGAGGTACACGACGGAGCCGTTGTTTAGGTGCTTTAAACACTAAGACCTCGCTCTTTTTTGAGTTGTATTTAAGGCCGTGTACCTCCGCATACGTCTCGCAAATCGATAGCAGCTCTCTCAGCCCACCTATCGATGGGCTGAGAGAGCCAAGCTCCATACAAAATATGTAAAATTTCTATCTCTAGTAGGGTAAATCGTAGATAGATTGAATATTAATTTTGGCCGTAAGTGTCTTCGGCAAAATCTACGAGAAACTTATTTACAAGCGACGTAAAGATTTTGTCGACTCTAATAAACTTTTACCCGACGAGCAGTTTGGCTTTCGCACAAAGCACTGCTGTGTCAACCAGCTGCACCGAATTGTAGAACATATCAGTGCAGGCTTCGTGCGCGGTCGTATGACCGGAACGCTATTTTTCGACGTGGCAAAGGCTTTCGACAAAGTGTGGCACAACGGCTTATTATATAAGCTGTACTCCAAAAAGGTGCCAGACCGTCTCGTGCTCATCATACGAGACTTCTTGTCAAACCGATCCTTTCGCTATCGTATTGAGGGAGCTCTCTCCTCCCCTCACCCCATTCTTGCCAGCGTGCCGCAAGGCTCCGTGCTCCCCCCTCTCCTGTTCTCACTGTACACCAGCGACATCCCTAAGTGCGGTAAGGCTCGTCTAGCCCTTTTTGCCGATGACACGGCAGTCTACTACACCGGTTCCACTCATTCCAACATTTCTCGTACCCTCCAATCCGCGGCCAACAACCTCGGGAACTGGTTTCGGAGATGGAGAATCGAAGTTAACCCGGAAAAAAGTTCAGCCGTCCTCATCGACAAGAAACCACTATCACACTACCGCTCTCAAAGGCACATATGTCTCAATGTTTGGCAAAAAGATCCCTTGGCAGCCGGAAGCCAAGTACCTGGGTGTAATCCTTGACCGTAGATTGACCTTCAAATCTCACATTCGCAAGGTACGCAACCGTGCCAAATTCGTCCTCGGACGTTTGCACCCCCTGTTAAATGCGCGCAGTAAACTAGCCACTAAACTCAAAATAAGAATTTACACCTCTTGTGTTCGACCCATTTTCTCCTATGCTAGCGTTGTGTTCGCACACGTCAAGCCAGGACGAATTCACCCTCGGCAAGTCATACGGAACCGTTTTATGCGGAAGGCGGTGGGCGCCCCCAGGTATCTCCGTAACGCTCAACTCCACGTAGACCTAAAACTGCCGACCATCAAGCAGTACTTCAAGCGTGCTTCCAAACGCTATTTCGGCTTGTTCTGATTACGTTGTAAGCGGGGGTCAACATTTCCCTGTAGAGGGCGCCAAACAAGTCGACGCCTATGTCGCTGGTCGGCATCTGCTGGGCTTCCCTCGGGGCAACCGGGGGTTCCACCTGGTAGGGCCTGACCGCCAAGGCGTCGTGAAGAAACGCACCCGTGAGAACGGTGTGCGTGGCGCTCCTACAGGCACATTCATAGCAACCATACACATAGCTGTGTTGCAACCTGCTCTCACGACAGGCAGCACACAGCATTAGGTTTGGGCATAGCCCAACACAAGGACATGCCCGTTGTCACGGGCATAGATCGATCCCTCGGGAAAGGGATTTATCCCGTGTCCCGATCCTCGCGCCCCCTGACGGGGGCGCCGAGAAGACCCCAGAAGCATTTTGTAGATTCCCGTTCTGTCACTCGTCCCGAGCGAACGTGTCGCTTGCGCTTGTCCGCTCGTGTCGTGTACAGTTCGCGATCTCTCGCCACGGTTCGCCGTAGTGCTCCCCGCAGGCGCCCCGCCGTCTGCAAACAGATAAGCACATTCGCTGTCTTTTTAAAGACAACGAACGCGCTTTTATCTCTTTTACGGTTTTCGTCTAAAACGTAGTGGCCCTTCAGGTAAAATCCACAGTTTCGTGGTCCTCGGCGGATACCTAACGGTGACAACAAGCTGAGTGGGCGTTGACCCGACACGCCAGCTGAGCTCCTTCAGAGCGAAGCAAAAATCGGAAGGGGCTAGGACCAGAAGGCCTTAGGGGATCTTTTGGTCTTCCCTAGCTCTAACCCCGTTTCGTCCTATCTAGCATTTTCTAGGGGTTTTTACCCATTGCACTAGAAACTCAGGGACCTGTTTGCACATTGAGATTGGCAAACAGGATACAAGCTTAGGGCACGCCAGTAGGCACACAACCTCCCCGTCTGTACCCGACGGGGAGGGTTTACACACTCTCGGGAACACCCACCCGGGATTACGGCTTAGATTACGCTTTTATTTATGTTACGCTCATCGTCGCGTGCGTATTTTATTTATGTAGGCCGCGCTTAACGCATCCTTTGAATCTTTCGCAACGGGTTCTCGGTATAGTCATCTAAAGATGACTGATGCCGAGTTCCTACACATTTTAAAGACCGTCCTCTTCAAGGACCCTTATATCATCAATAAATACGGGAACTTATTCCCCGATGCGGGATTACCCGACTCCCCGGAGTCGCCCCCGCCTGCTCCCCAATTAAGGCGTAGACGCCCCCCCCCCCCCACTAGTGACGACGATGAGCTGCTTTCGGCGCGCAGTCGTTCGACATCACCGCCCCGGTCCCGCGAACCATTGGGGTCCTCCCGTAGTCCGCTTAGGCGATATGCCAGCCCGGACTACAAGGACCGAACCCCCTCGCCCATCCCCACCCCCGCCCCGTCCCTCAACCTGGAATCACAAATGGACCCGGTAGACCAGGAGATGTCCTCAGATAGTGAGGCACCCACCGATCAGCCCGATACCTTTACCACAGTTTTGGGTAAAGGAAAAAAGCGAGCGCGAAAGGCCAAGGCCGATGCGCACGTCCCCAACAAGGCCCCAAAAACTTCGGAGGACAACTCCGCCCCGGCCCCCCCCCAGCACGCCTCATACTCCTCCCCGCAGGGTAGCAGGCCCGTTTCCCCCCGCGGCACGCCCCCCTCCGCTTCTCAGAGGAAAACGCCCACCCCGCCTCCCTTATTCATACAGGATAAGGCGAAATGGACCGAAGTGTCCAAATGGTGTACTGATCGTCAGATCATGTACACCAGTGCCCGCACTACCCAGCAGGGTATCAAGGTCCAAGTGCCTACCCCCAACGATTTCCGCAGCTTTACCAAGATGCTGCGCGACCGTGGTGTGTCCTTTCACACCTACGCTCTCCCGGAGGACCGCCTACTTAGAGTGGTGGTCAGAGGAATTCCTACGGAAATTCCCACCTCCGATGTGCTGAGTGACCTTGAGTCACAAGGCATCCCTGCCGCTGAAGTCCACCGCATGTTCCGTGGCAAACACGGGGACCCATATGAGATGGTCCTGGTTATTTGCGAGCCCTGTGAGGACGCAAAGGCCATATTCAATATCAAGACGCTATGCAACCTAACAGGCATAAAGATAGAGCGCCCGCACAAGTCCAGCCAGCCTGGGCAGTGCCACCGTTGCCAACTATATGGCCACTCACAGCGTAATTGCTAGGCTAAGCCTAGGTGCGTCAAGTGCCTGGGTGATCACGGCACAAGGGAGTGCGAGCGTTCCAAAGAGAGGGACCAGTGCACAGAGCCCCCGAGCTGTGTCCTCTGCGGTCAATCTGGACATCCGGCGAGTTATCGCGGATGCCCGAAAGCACCCAAAATGAAAAACGCCAAATTGGCGAAACGTGCCTCCGGACGAGTGGGAAGAGAAGCCCCCTCCTTCGGGACACAAAACCCCAACACCCCCTATCAGCCCCCATATCGTAGAGGCCCTCCAGGGCCCACCCCCAATCAACTTAGCCCACTTGGGCAAAACTCCAATCATCTCGGCCCACGTGGGCAAAATTGGGGCCCGATGCTAAATAGTCACGGGCCTCTAGGACCCAACGCTAAACACATGGGCCCAAACCCTGGTTCAACAGGGGAGGCCAACTGAGCCAATTCCCGCCCCTCCCCCCCTCTCGTTCAGCCCCCGCGGCCCCTGCCCCCCCAGCGATAATGGACATTACAGTCCCCGCACCCACCCTCAACGCAACTACACCTGCTAAGGTGCCCGCGATCAAGGCCCCGTGGAAAGCCCCCCCTCAAGGAAGGCCCCAAACTCAAAATCTACCCCGACTGGTACCTCCGCGATACCCCCTCACCGCTTCAGGAGAGACACGAGTCGACGCGTTCCTTCGCTTATGGAAGGAATCAGAAGGAAACCCCTTTCTGCGCCTCCAGGCAATCTCAAGATACCAGGATATCTATGCCCGGGCACATTTCTGCTGATTAATTATTAATAATGGATAATACAAAAGTATCACGTAGAATCAAACCCCGTTCCCTTAATATAGGTTTCTTTAATGCCCGAGGCATTAGCGGTCAACGCGAGGAGATAGCGATCTTTGCGTGCGCGCGATAGTAGGTACGGACGGTGTTGTGCGGAGTGCGGATGTGCGAACTCGGGGTGGCATTTTTAGAAGGCCAGTAAGAAGGCTTATCGTCCTCGACCAGAAGGGAGAGGCTCGCGAGGCTACGCCGGGGGGAGACTGTTGCGGACGCAAGCCTGAACTTAATTAATGTAACTGAAAACTTGTGCTAACACAGCTAAAACGTTATGTACAAAGTAACAAGGGCATGAAATCTAGCTATAATCACACTATAGCTAGGTACAGATCATCAGCCAATCACAGTTTGATGAGTCATAAACCATGAACCAATCACAGGTCATAAGCCATACATAACTACAACTAGCTATGACTTGTAAAAATGTTGGAAGAACAGAGCAGCCGCAGGGCGCACTACGCGCCACTTGTGCCCCGCTGAATACTACTTAAGCGGGTGAATAAGCGGCATTTTGTGTGGGCAATATTTCATTCGATCGTCACTCGTTCTACGCTTCAGATCAAGACCTCAACCTATGAAGAACTGATCCTGACGTCCTGAACCCTGAAGCCTGAAGAAAGAATAACGTATTAGTCGCCTAGAACAGAGCTACGTAGGAACGAGTGTACTTTCAAATTTAATACATATGGCAAGTGCCTTTCAACAGATCGTTTGTTTACTTTCATGATCCTTGGGTTGTCCTCAACAGCAGCAGACCGGGCAGAGATCTTCGCCTCTCACCTGGAGCGACAATTCACGCCGAACCCGACCAACGACATTGCACATGTCGCAACAGTCGAGCAACGCCTTGGAGAGTACTTCAACACGCCGATAGCCCCCGAGGAAGTACCCATTTTCATCTCCCCGGGCCAGGTGCGACGCGCGATTCTCCGCACCAAGCCAAAGAAGGCACCCGGTGTGGATGAAATCAGCAACGCCGCACTACGCCACCTACCGCCACGCACGGTGGCCGCGCTCGCGCGGCTATACACCGGCATTCTCCGCACCGGGAACTTTCCACAAGCGTGGAAGGTGGGGAGAGTCGTGATGATCCCCAAGCCCGGGAAAAACCCTAGGAAGCCAGAGGGCTATCGGCCGATCACCCTCCTGCCGACCACCTCCAATGTGTTCGAAGCACTCCTGTTGCGACACATGACGCCACACGTCACACCGAGACCAGAGCAATTCGGGTTCCGCGCTGAACATAGCACGACGCTCCAGTTGTCGAGGGTACTGCACCTCCTGACAGCGGCCGTGAACAAGCGGGAATACGCCGTTGCAGTATTCCTCGACATGGAGAAGGCGTTCGATAGAGTCTGGCACACCGGTCTGCTCTACAAACTGTCCCTGACAACGACGCCCCGCCGCATAGTACGGGTGGTCTCCTCCTTCCTACAGGATCGGAAAATTAAGGTTGCGGTGGAGAACCAACTCTCCAGCGCTCGCCCCGTCGCCGCCGGGGTACCGCAGGGGAGTTGCATCTCGCCTGCGTTGTACTCCGTTTACACTGACGACATTCCCGCCACGCACACATCGACACTCGCGCTGTATGCTGACGACGCCGCGTACATCACGACGTCTATGAACGTCAACCACGCGGCGGTCAAAATGCAGCGCGCCCTGGACGACCTTCCCGACTGGCTCAGCAAGTGGAGACTGTCGGTAAACGTAAGTAAGACGCAGGCGATGATAGTGACGACCAGAGGTCGTCCCAACCCATCCAACCTTAAATTACAGGATACCAGCATCGAGTGGGCCTCCACGGCTAAATACCTGGGGGTCACACTCAACAGCAGGCTCAGCATGGCGAAACACGTCCAAAACACGGTCGCGCGGGTGCGATCTACCCGCTTCCAGCTTCGCCCCGTGCTCTCTTCGCGCCTCCCATTACGAGTCAAGCTGGGTGTGTACAAAACGTACATCCGGCCCCAGCTGACTTACGCTTCCCCAGCCTGGCTCGCCCTCACGAGCGAGATACACCGCCGAAAGCTTCGAGCGCAGCAAAACATCACGCTGCGCCAAATAACAAAAGCCCCTCGCTTCGTGAGGAACATTGTGATCCACAGGGACCTGCGCGTAGAGAGTATCGAGGACTTCACCGCAGCGATGGCGAAGAAAATGTTCGCGCGCGCCGACGTCTCCGCCTGGGCCCACATTAAGGGCCTGGCACCTTGGCACGCGCGTCCCCTGACGCCAAGCGCTTCCCGCGCGACCTGATTGCGGACGTGATCGCCCCACCACCGGATTGACTCTTGAGCAGACCATAATCACGTTACACGTGGTCTGAGGTCCGAGCTCCCCCCTGGGGACGCCCTCACGGTGTAAGCAACCGGAGATAATCTCGTCACGCGAGACCGGCCCTATGCTCTAGAGTAGTTCCTAGGAGCAGGCTATTGCGTAGCCACTGGTTAGGTTTTCTAGGTAGGTCTTAGCCTCGCCGGCGAGGCTTGCCGCTTCACGGCGTGTAGCACGTCACCCGATAGAGACCGAAAGTCCGCTACTTTCGAGGAAACCAATTCGATGCAGCAACGGCTGCTAGGGGGACATAGGAACGGCGGGGTCCCCCTTCAAAGCCCCAGCGAGGTTCGAGCCCCCCCTTGGGGGCCGCCCGCTAGCGCGCGGTTTTGTTACCGCGCGCACCTAGTTTGTAAGTATGTAGGGAAAAAACCTTCGGCGAATGGAGTCCCACATGGGACTCTCCGCCAACTAAGTCCGGTTAAGCAGGAATGGGACTTCGGTCCCACCTGTGAGAGCCCATTCGAAATATTGCTCGAGAATTCATTCCCGCTCTGACACTCGCCCCGAGAGGTCGTGCTACTCCTGCTCCGTCCTGTCGTGCCGAGTTACGTGCTCGAATATTTTTCGCTACGGTTCACCGTAGCGCCCTCCGCAGTCGCCCCACCGACTGCAACCCGATAAGTTCATTCGCTGTCTTTTTCAAGACAGCGGACGCGCTTTTGTTTCTGTCTGAGAGAGTCAGTCAAAACGTTGTGTCCCTTCAGGAATAAATCCACGTATTTACTGTGGTCCTCGGTGGAAACCTAACGGTGATAACGATCCGAGGGGCGTTGACCCGACACGCCAGCTGCGCTCCTTAAGGGCAAAGCAAAAATTAGAAGGAGCTAGGACCAGAAGGCCTTGGGGGATCTCCTAGTCTTCCCTAGCTGTTGCGGACGCAAGCCTGAACTTAATTAATGTAACTGAAAACTTGTGCTAACACAGCTGAAACGTTATGCACAAAGTAACAAGGGCATGAAATCTAGCTATAATCACACTATAGCTAGGTACAGATCATCAGCCAATCACAGTTTGATGAGTCATAAACCATGAACCAATCACAGGTCATAAGCCATACATAACTACAACTAGCTATGACTTGTAAAAATGTTGGAAGAACAGAGCAGCCGCAGGGCGCACTACGCGCCACTTGTGCCCCGCTGAATACTACTTAAGCGGGTGAATAAGCGGCATTTTGTGTGGGCAATATTTCATTCGATCGTCACTCGTTCTACGCTTCAGATCAAGACCTCAACCTATGAAGAACTGATCCTGACGTCCTGAACCCTGAAGCCTGAAGAAAGAATAACGTATTAGTCGCCTAGAACAGAGCTACGTAGGAACGAGTGTACTTTCATTTTTAATACATATGGCAAGTGCCTTTCAACAGATCGTTCGTTTCTTTTATCATATCCTTGGGTTGTCCTCAACAGGTATGATTTTATTCTCTGTCAATATTGGTTCTATTCTACGCAATAGCACTTTCTCAAAAAGTTTTGAGAGTATGGGCAAAACACTAATTGGTCGATACGACGTTACTTCATTCGCAGGTTTCCCCATTTTGTGGATCATCATTATCTGTGAGACTTTCCAAATTTGGGGATAGTGTTGTACCCTAAGAATTCCATTAAACAATGTAGTTATAAAGACTAAAGCCTTCTTAGGTAGTTCTTTTAGAACTTCTTTGGTGATCAGGTCAAAGCCAGGCGCTTTTTTGTCCTTAAGTTCCTTGATGGTCCTAGCAACTTCTCGTACTGATGTTGGCTTTGGGGGCATTGACATCTGGTAGGCATAATTCAGCCCTCAACTGAGAAACATTTTGTGGTATCGGAGCGTTAGCTATAGCATCTACTTTACTTCTATCGGTATGCAAACCAAACATGTTTATTCTATACCCAAGATAACAAACTTTGTTGCGGACGCAAGCCTGAACTTAATTAATGTAACTGAAAACTTGTGCTAACACAGCTGAAACGTTATGCACAAAGTAACTGTTAACGCACGTATTCGCCTTCTTCCATTTTTGAATCTGCCACCGTATGTCGATGGCGCTGATTGGACGACGCGAGTGGACGCGTCGACCAATCACAAGGCTCGCCGTCGTTGTCGGGGTAATGGCGGTTTGAGAAAATCATAAGCGGTGTCTCTCGCAATATAATTTTGGATTAATATTAACGGCTTGTTTTACCGGGGTGATTCATACATAAACTTTGTATTGGAGTGAAAGCGGTGTGCTATTTGTGTTAGCGAACTTTAACGGATCCTGGACTTTGAAAATTTGAACCACATCCTCGTGCCTGCAGGTACCTACGAAACTCAAGCCCACAGCAAAGGTAGGTGGATTTGATTTGGTTGAGGACGAAAAATACGTGTTTTTTGGTGTTTAGGCTCGGCCTACTGGCCCTATAGAAATTTACAGTCCACAATTCTAGTACTCGGCAACTATACGGTACATATTTTTTGGTCCATCGACCTGGATGGTCGAACTTTTCGGTCGGTTCGGAAATATAGGTAGGTACCTACCTACCTACCATATTTTATTTTTGTTCAAGTCCATACACGTTTTAAATAATAATTCAAAATGTCGAAGTCCCTTGAAATAAAATTCAAACTAGAATGCGATTGGTTTCAATATTCGGTTGAGATCATAGACTCATCCGATTGTGCTAGCAGCATAATATCGGCAAGGTTGCGTAAGTTGGATTCACACTTCCAAAATTTAACGGCGGCATATGAAGGTATACTCGGGGCTACTAACGATGAGAACGTTATAGCAAATTATGATAAACGCTACGCAAATGCCACGTTGCAGTATGATACGTTGGAGGCCAAGTCGGCAGAGTTCCCGAACTCGCAGGGCATTCACAAACCCACGGATAGTGCGCCGTCGGCTCGTCTTCCACGAATAGATCTACCTAATTTCGACGGTGACTTATTTAATTGGTGTAGCTTTATTAGTTTATATAATTCACTCGTACTGTCACGGAAAGATATTTCAAAAACGGAGAAATATCATTATTTATTTTCTCACTTACAAAAGGAACCAAAGACGTTAGTACAGCACTTACCTATGGTTGACACATCACTCGACACAGCGTTAGAACTGTTATATTCTAGGTATGATAACAAACGTTTACTTGCGGATACGTATATTTCGCGTATTTTAAATATTCAACCTTTAAAAAAGTTATGTATGTTGCGGTCTCTCATTTTAAACCCTCTGCTTGAATGCACACGAGCATTGAAAAGTCTTGGTTTACCAGTAGACGAATGGAGTTTTATACTCGTTCATATTAGCTTGACTAAATTGCCTATTGAGATAAAAACACGGTTTGAGCAAAACTACGGAGGTCTCAAACGTGATTTACCAAAGTTCAATGACCTCGTGCAGTTCTTACAAAATGAATGCAGTATGATTGAAACTGCAAACTCTTCGGACACTTCTCGCACATACTCGGAAACTCGGCGGACGGTGGGTCATTCGGCTTCAAATCGGTCCGACTCGGTCAATCGTAACATAATGACACATCCGACAACTGTAAAAGCCAATTTAGTGTGCGCGTTTTGTAATATTCCGGGTCATAAAATTGATAATTGTTTTAAGTTTAAAAAAGATAATATTGATGAGCGTAGGGCATGGGTTCGTAACAGTGGGTTATGTTTTAAATGTTTCGGTGGGCATACGGCAGCCCAATGTACTAAAAATGTTTCGTGTGAACGGTGCGGCAATGCTGGTCATCACACCCTGATATGCAGAATGAGCATGCCATATAAGCCTAATAACAATCAGGCAAGTCAAATTGTACAAAAACCACAAGAGTCAAATTCCGGTCAAAATAGTCGCAACCAGAATGAGCGCGCGTTGAATAATGTTTCGTTCGGTCCGGACTGTCAGCATTTCGGCTCTCGACCGAATGACTGCGCGTCGGTCGGACACTCGGGTATTCATTCACAATAGCAGTCAAAGTCGGAGACGAGTTTAATCTCTCCGACAGATATTGTTCTACCTACAGTTGTTGTTAATGTTTTATCGGCTAACGGTGATATTATTAAGACGAGGGCATTATTAGATTTCGGTTCACAAATATCGGTAGTACGTAGTGATTTAGTTGGTTTGCTCGGTTTGAAAAAATATTATTATGCTACTCGATTGGATGGTATCGGCGGGACACAAATAGAAAATAGTAAATATATTGTTCGGTTACAATTTACATCAGATCATAATAATTCAATTTTGTTATCGGTTAATGCGGTTGTGTTAAAGACACCGACTAATTATGTCACAAAACGGTACGGTTTGTCGGATAGTTTGGAACTTTCGGATATCGGATTCGGATATTTATATCAAGTAGATATTATTTTCGGTTGTGACATTCTCGGTGAAATTACGGAGGGCAAGAAGGTAACCTTACGGCCGGGTGGACCTTATGCCTTGGATACTATCTTTGATTTTGCTATTTTCGGACCGATGAATGTTAATGTTAATTATTCGGATACGGAATATTTTTCGGGCGTTTCTTTAGTAGAAGCGGTTGAGCGGTTTTGGAAATCGGAAGAACCGCCAAATTTAAAAATAAAAGATCCGGTTGATGTTCAATGTGAACAAATGTTTGCAAATTCGGTGCAACGTTGTTCGGATGGTAAGTACATGGTGCGGCTACCATTAGTGCCTGATCATGCGGAGTTAGGTGACTCTCAGACACAAGCGGTTAGACAATTTTTATCTTTAGAACGGAGAATGAAGGCTCAGCCTAATTTTAGGGCTAAGTATATAGAATTTATAAACGATTATATAGATCTCGGACATATGCGGCTTTCGGACTTTGATGTCAATTCCGGACAAGAACATCATATTTTAGCACACCACGGCGTGTTTAAATCGGGTGACAAGGAAAAAATTCGAGTTGTTTTTAACGGCAGTTGTAAAACTTCGTCAGGCGTTAGCCTAAACGACTGTTTATATTCTGGTGAGAAATTGCAAAATGATATAACTAAAATAATATTGAATTTTCGGATCCCTTTTATTGTATTTACCACGGACGTTAGGATGATGTTTAGAATGACCTGGATTCATCCAGACGATCGCAAGTATCAACTTATTTTATGGCGTGAGAGTCCGGCGGAACCTTTACGAATTTATGAACTCACGACCAATACTTACGGTTTAAAGTCAAGCCCCTTTGTTGCGATTCGTTGTTTACACCAGTTGGCTGCGGATGAGCTGGAGCGGTTTCCCAGAGCAGCTAAGTTGCTGGTGACTAATTCGTACGTCGATGACATCAATGGTGGCGCTGATTCGGTTACAGAGGCTCGAGAAATTAGAGACGAGTTAATACAGCTCATGAGTACGGCTGGCTATGAGTTGCGAAAATGGTCAACGAATAAACCAGAACTTCTTAGTGACATACCTGAGGACTTCTGCGAGACACCTCGTTGTTTTGATGATGATGACAGTTTCGGTTTTGTCAAGGTCCTGGGCATTCAGTGGAACCCTTCGACTGATAGTTTCACTTATCGGATTCTAAACTTTCCTTCAGAAATGACGACAGTTACTCGGCGAAGCATACTTTCCTCGTTGGCAAAACTCTTTGATCCCTTAGGTTGGATATCACCTATTGTGTTCCGTGCGAAGTTGCTACTGCAAGAGTTGTTGAGTGACGGAGCTAAAAGTGTAGATTGGGACACGCCAGCCCCGGAGTATCTGTTGCAAAAATGGAATGAATTTATTTCGGACTTACCTAATATTCAGAAAATATCTATCCCTCGGTGTTTGAAGTCGCACGGAGACGTGTTGTTTTCTCTTCACGGTTTCTGTGACGGTTCTTCTTTGGGTTATGCTGCAGCTGTGTATTTACGAACGGAAAATACTTGTGGTGAAACCTCGGTTCGGCTAGTGATGGGTAAATCTCGGGTTGCCCCCCTAAAAACAAAAATGACTATACCTCAATTGGAGCTCAGCGGAGCTGTACTTCTTATGAATCTTCTGCAACATGTTTCTTCGGCGTTGCATGAAGTTTCAGTTCGTTTATCGGAAACTGTCGGTTGGTGTGATAGCACTATTGTGTTAGCCTGGTTGGAAACACCTTCACATAAATTAGAGGTATTCCAAGGAAACCGGGTTTCGCAAATTAAGAACGCAAACTTACCTGTTAATTGGAGGCACGTACCGGGTGCTCTTAATTGTGCAGATGTTGCATCTCGTGGTTGTTCAGCTGCTCAGCTTCTGGAACATCCTTTGTGGTGGGAACCACGTTGGCTTTGTCAGCCTCGTGATTCATGGCCTGATGAACGGGCTGAAATACCAAATAACTTACCGGGCCTTCGGTCTAGGCAGGTTTTTAATGTTACGGTTTCGGAAACACAAAATAATATTTCGGATATATTCGGTCGGTATAGTTCGTTTGAAACTCTCGTAAATGTTTTCGGTTTTGTGATTCGGTTTATTAATAATTGTCGACGGAAAAGTAGTCTCGGTAAAGACTCAAGTTTATCATCGGTTTCGGTTCTCGGTTCTTCTAATTCGGTTTCGGCTCTCGTTTCTTCTAATTCAGTTTCGGTTTCTAATATTTTCGGTATTACTATTTCGGTTTCGGAACGACGCAAAGCGTTAACTTGCTTAATTCGGACGGTTCAAAGGTTGCATTTCGGGGATTATATTGCAGCTTTACATTCGGCAAAACCTATACGTGATTCGGCACGTAAACTTAATTTGTTTTTGGATTGTGACGCCGTGATCCGCGTAGGTGGACGTATTCGTCATTCGGAATTACCTTTTTCGGCACGGCATCCTATTCTTCTTCCCGGTAAAGGCGAATTTTCAACACTTCTTGTTGAATATTATCACAAAACATATTGCCATGTCGGTGCCAATGCTTTGGCAGCTATCTTATCTCGCAGTTATTGGATAATATCGGTACGTAAACTAACTCGAAGCGTTACGTTTAAATGCGTACAGTGTTTTAGAGCAAACCCTCGGACAAATCAACCATTTATGGCAGATTTACCGCCAGATCGTGTTCGAATTACTCGTGCATTTGAAGGCGTCGGTACAGATTTCGCGGGACCTTTTTCAATAAAAAGTAGTCCTTTGAAACATGCTCGGATTTTAAAATGTTATTTATGCATATTCGTGTGCCTAAGTACAAAAGCGGTGCATCTTGAAGTTGTATCGGAGTTATCGGTTGAAGCTTTTGTTGCAACTTTTACTAGGTTTGTTTCGCGAAGAGGTCTTCCCTCCTTGATACGTTCGGATTGTGGAACAAATTATGTCGGGACGGATAAATACTTAAAAGATGTTTACGTATACTTAAGAGACCATCGGTCAGACTTGGAGCGTGAGTTAGTCAAGAAGAATGTAACGTGGTTGTTTAACCCTCCAAGTAGCCCAAACATGGGTGGACTTTTCGAAGCGGCTGTGAAGTCGGCTAAGACTCACATGTATCGTGTACTCGGTGATCGGCGGCTTACTTTTGAGGAGTTGACTACATTCTTCGCTAAGGTCGAAGCGGTCATGAATTCGCGACCACTTTGCCCTTTGAGTTCGGACCCTGCCGATATGGAAGTTCTAACACCCGGTCATTTTATTATCGGTCAACCACTAGTAGCGCTCCCTGAGTATCCCTTTGAAGATGTAAATATAAATCGGTTATCTCGTTTTCAACAAATTCAAAAACTTACGCAACATTTCTGGTCTAGATGGCGAGATGAATATCTACATACATTACAACAACGAAATAAATGGACTTCTCATTCGGAATCACTTAAGGTCGATGACTTAATTTTAATTAAAGAAGATAATTATCCTTCATTACAGTGGAAACGTGGTAGGATAGTTCGGTTACTACCCGGTTCGGATTCGGTTAATCGCGTTGCAGAAGTTAAAACGCGCAGCAGTACCTTGCTTCGGCCTGTATCAAAGTTGTGCAGGCTACCGATGTAGGTTAGGCAGGTTTCATTTCTTTCGGGGGGGGAGGGTATGTTAACGCACGTATTCGCCTTCTTCCATTTTTGAATCTGCCACCGTATGTCGATGGCGCTGATTGGACGACGCGAGTGGACGCGTCGACCAATCACAAGGCTCGCCGTCGTTGTCGGGGTAATGGCGGTTTGAGAAAATCATAAGCGGTGTCTCTCGCAATATAATTTTGGATTAATATTAACGGCTTGTTTTACCGGGGTGATTCATACATAAACTTTGTATTGGAGTGAAAGCGGTGTGCTATTTGTGTTAGCGAACTTTAACGGATCCTGGACTTTGAAAATTTGAACCACATCCTCGTGCCTGCAGGTACCTACGAAACTCAAGCCCACAGCAAAGGTAGGTGGATTTGATTTGGTTGAGGACGAAAAATACGTGTTTTTTGGTGTTTAGGCTCGGCCTACTGGCCCTATAGAAATTTACAGTCCACAATTCTAGTACTCGGCAACTATACGGTACAGTAACAAGGGCATGAAATCTAGCTATAATCACACTATAGCTAGGTACAGATCATCAACCAATCACAGTTTGATGAGTCATAAACCATGAACCAATCACAGGTCATAAGCCATACATAACTACAACTAGCTATGACTTGTAAAAATGTTGGAAGAACAGAGCAGCCGCAGGGCGCACTACGCGCCACTTGTGCCCCGCTGAATACTACTTAAGCGGGTGAATAAGCGGCATTTTGTGTGTGAGCGACATTCACGCTCTGACACTCGCCCCGAGAGGTCGTGCTGCTCCGCTCCGTCCTCTCGTGACGAATTAAGTGCTCGAATATTTTTCGCTACGGCTCACCGTAGCGCCCTCCGCAGTCGCCCCGCCGACTGCAGCCCGATAAGCACATTCGCTGTCTTTTTCAAGACAGCGGGCGCGCTTTTGTCTCTGTCTGAGGAAGTCAGTCAAAACGTTGTGTCCCTTCAGGAAAAAACCCACTTATTTACTGTGGTTCTCGGTGGATACCTAACGGTGATAACAAACCGAGGGGCGTTGACCCGACACGCCAGCTGCGCTCCGTCAGAGCAAGGCAAAAATCGGAAGGAGCTAGGACCAGAAGGCCTTAGGGGATCTCTTAGTCTTCCCTAGCTTTAACCCCGTTTCGTCCTATCTAGCACTCTCTAGGGGTTAACACCCATTGCACACTAGAGACTTAGGGACCTGGTTGCACATTAAGACTGGCAATCAGGAGTGCAAGCTTAGGGCTCACCAGTAGGCACACAACCTCCCCGTCTATACCCGACGGGGAGGGTTTGAACACACTCCCGGGAACACCCACCCGAGGAGCAAAACCCCCATGTTAGTACGCCACTAATTTTCTCCCCCTCTCGTTGTTGCTAGGCTTGGCTTAGTCACCATCTATATGATGGTGTCTGATGCCGAGTTTCTCAGCATACTAAAAAACGTCCTCTTCAAGGACCCCACCTTTATCGCCAACTATGGCGACTTGTTTGGCAGCGCTTTTGCCGCCAAACAACCTGACGTCCCCGACTCTCCAGAGTCGCCCGATACCCCCCCGCCCCTAAGGAGGAATAGGCGCCCCGCCCGTTCCGACAGCGATGAGGAGAGGCCGAGGTCTCCACGTGGTCCGCCTAGGCGTTCAGCCAGCCTGGACCATAAGGACCGCACCCCCTCACCTCTCCCCACCCCAGCCCCCACTCAATACCCTGATCGCTCCCCTATCCCGTCAGACCAAGAGATGTCCTCGGACAGTGAGGTCAACTCGGACGCGGCCGATGCCTTTACCACAGTAGTGGGTAAAGGCAAAAAACGCAGCCGCAAAACCAACAAGGCCGAGGCTCTCGCCTCAAAAACTCTTAAACTTTCCGAGGCAAACTCTGCCCCGGCCCCTACCCCCCGTCCCGCCTCTCACTCCTCCTCGCAGGATAACAGGCCCCCCTCCCCTCAGGAACATACCTTACCTTCCCAGAAGAAGGTGCCCATCCCGCCTCCCTTATTCATCCAGGATAAGGAATATTGGACCAGGATATCCGTCTGGTGCAATCAAAATAAGATAAATTTTACTAGTGCCCGCCCCACGCAGCAGGGCATTAAAGTAGTTGTCCCCACCCCCACTGATTACCGCAACCTTACCAGGTTGTTGCGCGAGCGTGGTGTGTCTTTTCACACCTACGCACTCCCAGAGGACCGACTCCTTAGAGTTGTGATCCGAGGGATTCCGTCCGAAGTCAGCTGCACGGAAGTGCACGCCGACCTCGATCGTCAAGGGATCCCGGTTGCAATAACCCACCGTATGTTCCGTGGTAAGCACGGGGAACCCTATAACATGGTCCTTGTCATTTGCCACCCTGGCGAAAACGCCAAAAACATTTATAATATTAAGACCGTATGCAACTTATCAGGCATCACGGTCGAGCGCCCCCACAAATCAAACCAGCCTGGTCAATGTCACCGTTGCCAGTTGTATGGTCACTCCCAGCGTAACTGTTACGCTAAGCCCAGGTGCGTAAAGTGCCTAGGCGATCACGGGACTACCGAGTGCGAGCGTCCCAAGGAGAGGGACCAGTGCACGGAGCCCCCTAGCTGTGTCCTTTGCCGCAAAGCCGGGCATCCAGCAAACTATCGCGGATGCCCCAAAGCCCCCAAAATGCGCGACGCCAAAACGGCAAAACGCGCCTCCGACCGCGTTGCGAGGGAAGCCCCCTCCTACGCAGCCCCCTTCCATTACCAACCACCGAACCCTAGAGGCCCACTCGGGCCCTCCCCTAATTTCCACGGCCCACTCGGGCCCAACCCCTGGTTTAAGGGTAATCAAAAGCCCCAATACCCACCTCTTCCGACCTCTCGTCTCGCGCCCCCGGCCTCAGAGCCCCCCGCGCTGATGAACTTACCCATCCCCGCTCCTTCTCTCAGGCCCAAAACTGCACCAGCACCTAAAGCCCCCCCCCCCATGAGAACCCCCCCTCCGGTAAACTACCCCGGCCTTCTGCCGAGAGAATACCTCGAACCCCAGTCAGGGGAATCCCGTATTGACGCCTACTCTAGACTTTGGGCCTTTACCCAAGGCATCCACGAGCAGCGCCTTCAGGTACTTACCAAGTACCAAGACATTTATAGAATACTTAATTCCAATTATAATGTATAATACGGCCCCACCCAAAAGATTCAAACCCCGTTCCCTAAATTTAGGCTTCTTTAATGCCCGAGGCATTAGTGGTCAACGCGATGACGTAGCTGTCTTCTTGCGTGAGCACCAACTTGACATATTACTCGTTCAAGAGTCCTTTCTCAAGCCCCACTGTCGTAATCCCAACATAGCCAATTATAGGCTGATTAGAAACGACAGAACGTACACCGCACTAGGCGGTACGCTAATCTATTACCGCAATTCTTTATATTGCATCCCCATTGATCCCCCAGAGCTAGCATGCCTGGAGGCTTCAATCTGTCGCCTAGGCATGACAGGGCACCAGCCCATCACCATAGTCTCGGCTTATAGGTCCGCAAACAAACCCGCGAGTCTGCTCGAAGACGACCTCAAATCCCTACTCGATCTTAGTAATTCTGTTATTATTGCAGGCGACTTAAACGCCAAACACCGCTCTTGGAGCTGTGTCTCCAATAACGCCGCTGGCACTCAATTAGGAGCACTTAGCGACAAACTTTCCTTCGACGTCATCGCCCCGATGCGTCCCACTCACTATCCTGATACAGTAGGGCATCGGCCCGACATCCTAGATATAGCCCTCTTAAAGCGCGTAAACCTCGGTATTCGCTCTATTGAGGTAATCCAAGAACTAGACTCTGATCATCGCCCTGTGATCATTCAACTGGGTCCCCGGGGTGGTCCCTCGGATCCCGGTATACCGCCCGTAACTAAAACAATAACCGATTGGAAGAGTTTAGAGGACCGCCTCAAATCTACTTCATCCCCCCAATTAGATTCAATCCCTGACTCCATTGAGACAGTCGCGGACACGGTGGCCGCGATCACCTCGCTCACCAACCATGTGCAGTCCGTAGTGGGCGAATGCTCACGGCAGGTTCCGATGCTGGATGACCAGCGTCTGAAACTGCCGGACGATGTAAATGAGTTGAGGACCGAGAGGAACGCGGCCATCCGTGCCTATGACGCTTTTCCCAATGAAGCCAATCGTGCCCATATGCGCTCCTTACAGAATACTGTAAAGAAACGTGTAGCTCAGGTACGGGAGGATCATTGGGACAAGGAAGTCAGCGCAATCCAACCGTCTCATGTAGCCTTCTGGGCCCTTCAACGCAGACTTAAATGCGAGACCACGGCAACTATGCCCCCCCTAAATCGACCCAACCAAAGGCCGGCCTTTGACGACGACGAAAAAGCCGAATGCTTAGCCGACAGTTTGGAGTCTCAATGCACTCTCAGTACGCTTCCCGTAAGCCAAACCCACCTTGATAAGGTTAATTCAGAAGTAGAGCGTAGGTCAGCCCTCCCCCCCCCCCCCAATAGATGACCCTGATGACCCGCTCCCACCGATCACCCCTGACGAAGTTCTCTCTATAGTCAAGGATCTTAAGCCCAAAAAAGCCCCCGGCGCAGACGGCATCACCAATAAGGTGTTGAAACGTTTCCCTGCCACCCTAATCGCTCTAATGACCGTCATCTTCAATGCGGCATTTAAAAACAACATCTTTCCCCAGGCTTGGAAACAGGCTACGGTAATCGGTATTTCCAAACCGGGCAAACCAAAAGCCGAGCCGAGTAGTTACCGGCCGATTAGTCTCCTCAATGTCTTCGGTAAAATCTACGAGAAGCTTATTTATAAGCGACTCAAAGATTTCGCCGACTCAAATAAACTCCTTCCCGACGAGCAGTTTGGCTTTCGTACAAAGCACTGCTGCGTTAATCAACTGCACCGCATTGTAGAACACATCAGTGCAGGCTTCGTACGCGGTCAAATGACCGGTACTCTCTTTTTCGACGTAGCAAAGGCTTTCGATAAAGTGTGGCACAACGGCTTATTATATAAGCTGTACACTATGAATGTGCCACATCGTCTCGTGCTCATCATCCGAGACTACTTATCGAATCGTACCTTTTGCTATCGCATAGAAGGGGCTCTCTCCTCCCCCCATCCCATTCACGCCGGTGTGCCTCAAGGCTCCGTGCTCTCCCCCCTACTGTTCACGCTGTACACCAGCGATATTCCAAAATGCGGTGCAGCCCGTATGGCCCTTTTCGCCGACGACACGGCAATCTATTACTCCGGCATGACCCATGTCGCTATTTCTCGTACCCTCCAATCCGCGGCCAACACCCTAGGTGAATGGTTCCGGAAATGGAGAATCGAAGTAAATCCCGAAAAAAGTGCAGCGGTCCTCTTCGATAAGAGACCCCTGTCACAGTACCGTAAAGAATTGAGCGTACCAGTCTCAATGTTCGGGAAACAGATCCCATGGCAACGAGAAGCCAAATATCTCGGAGTGATCCTTGACCGTAGACTGACTTTCCGTCCGCATATCCGCAGGGTGAAAAACCGTGCCGCCTTCGTCCTCGGACGCCTCCACCCCCTACTCAATGCGCACAGTAAGTTGCCCACTCCTCTCAAAGTAAGGATATACACCACCTGTATCCGCCCCATACTCGCCTATGCTAGCGTTGTGTTCGCACACGTTAAGCCGGTGAGAATTCACATGCTCCAAACCATCCAAAACCGGTTCATGCGAAGGGCCGTAGACGCCCCCTGGTACGTACGCAATCTCGACCTCCACCTTGACTTCAAACTGCCGACCATCAAGCAGTTTTTCAAGCGTGCCTCTAAACGCTATTTCGATTCCGCTCCCAAGCACCCCAACCCCTTGGTCGTGGCGGCCACAGTCTACCAGCCATCTGCTATTAGCAAAATCCGGCGTCCCAGACACACACTCATTGAGCCCGATGACGCTATTACACTCCTCCAGGAGTCAGATAAAAGTACAAGCACACTCCGACGCCGTCGTCCAAAATATCGTCCCCGCCGGCGAGGACCGACGCGACACACACACAGAATCCGAGAGTCCGACTCTCGAGAAACAGAAACACATGCCGACGCAGCACCGGCTGCTGGGGGGACCGGTGGCGGGGTCCCCCTGCTGCACCCTGAGTCGAGGTCCGAGCTCCCCCCTGGGGACGCCCTCACGGTGTAAGCAACCGGAGATAATCTCGTCACGCGAGACCGGCCCTATGCTCTAGAGTAGTTCCTAGGAGCAGGCTATTGCGTAGCCACTGGTTAGGTTTTCTAGGTAGGTCTTAGCCTCGCCGGCGAGGCTTGCCGCTTCAAGGCGTTTTTAACACGTCACCCGATAGGAACCGAAAGTCCGCTACTTTCGAGGTAAACCAATTCGATGCAGCAACGGCTGCTAGGGGGACATAGGAACGGCGGGGTCCCCCTGCAATGCCCCAGCGAGGTTCGAGCCCCCCCCTCGGGGGGCGCCCGCTTGCGCGCGGTATTGATACCGCGCGTATTTAGTTTATAAGTTAGGGAAAAACTTTCGGCGAATGGAGTCCCACATGGGACTCTCCGCCAACTAAGCCCGGTTAAGCAGAAATGGGACTTCGGTCCCACCTGCGAGAGCCCATTCGAAAAAAAAAAAAAAAAAAAAAAAAACGGCATTTTGTGTGGGCAATATTTCATTCGATCGTCACTCGTTCTACGCTTCAGATCAAGACCTCAACCTATGAAGAACTGATCCTGACGTCCTGAACCCTGAAGCCTGAAGAAAGAATAACGTATTAGTCGCCTAGAACAGAGCTACGTAGGAACGAGTGTACTTTCAATTTTAATAAATACGACAAGTGGTCTTCGAACGAGATCATTTGTTGTGTTTTGCTGACGAAGACCAAGTTTTCTGGTCCTTCAGAAGCCGGATCGAAGAATCAATAGCAAGATCGAAGATTCAATAGCAAGATTGAAGATTCAATAGCAAGATTCAAGATCCAAGACCAAGAACGAACACGGTGCCGGGAGCTCAAGAACGTGAAGATCAAGTCAACGTTCGCGCCGGGAGCTCAAGAGGAAAGACCGTGTCTGCGAGCATCAGCTGGTGGTCTTCGAACGTAAAGATCGTCTAAAACGTGTCACTATTTCTTAGCGGGTGGACCGCGGCTCTGTGTCTCTGCCACCTAACGGTGTCAAACGGTGGAGGCCAGAGTTAACGCCGAACAAGGCGGTGTGGTATTGTGCGATACCACCGGTTCATCAAGAGCGCCTTTTTCAAGGCGCGAACCGAACCAGTACACTACGCCGGTAAGGTCGTGCGTGGTGTGGGGGCCGGACTGTAGGCACTGCTGACGGGTCCGGGTATTCCCACCGGCCCTGAGCACCCCACAGTGCGCACGATCCTCTGCTGGGTAGATCCCACCTGTCCAATCCTGCACGTATCCATCCCTGGCGGAGCATATCCTGGTTAAACCCGGGCCCTCCAAAAGGATTGATAGGGCTGTTAGGGGCGTCAAATGCCGAAGATGCCGACTACAAGAAGCCAAGCAGCTGAGGAGAGGACAGCAAGAGTGTACGAAGACCCCCCCGCGTCCCCGTCCGCACAAGCATCCGCGTCCGCGTCCGCACAAACCGCTACCAGGTCGCGCGCGCATGCTGAACCGAACCCCCGCGTGCCCGCGTTACCCGCACAAATAGACCCCAGCATAGCCGCAATAAGGTCACGCGCCGCCGCCGCCACCACCGCCGCCGCTGCGCCTGATACTAGAGAAGAGAGGAGATCGAGGGCGCCGTCCGTGCGCTCTCAGAGATCGACTGCCAGCGCTGTTGCCCGAATAAGATTAGCTGAATTCGAAGCCCAGGAACGTCTAGCCGAGATCCAGAGAAAAGAGCTGCAATTAGAAGCAGCACTTATCAAGAAAAGGCTAGCTTTGGACGTCGCCACTATACGGGAGGAGACTGACCGCGAGAGCGTCATCGCCCGTGAAACAATAGAAGTGGACAACCGAATCGCTGATTGGCTAAATAACACACAACCCAAAAGGGAAGAACGACCCCACATGACGCCATATGAAGACATGTCATCAGCGGTCCGCGTCTCGGCCCTGTGCGAACCACAGGGGGAACGTACCGAGCGCGCACCGCAGAACGAACGACGACGTATCGAACATGACGACAACGGAGCCACATTGTGTTACCAGCGCGAGAACGAAGGGCAACGATCACACCACTCTTTTTATAGATATGCGCCACCGCCGCAAGAACAAAGAGGAGTCACGATCGACACTCCGCGGCGCAACCGATCACCTACGCCCAATCCGAGACGAGACAGATCACCTACGCCAGCACGGTCCCGAGAACGAGGAATAGATAGATTAGCCGAGGTCTTAGAACGAATGGCCTTGAAACGCCCGCCGCCTAGACAAGCGCAAGAACTGCCTGTCTTCAACGGCGCGCCGAACGAATGGCTACTATTCCAAGCAGCGATGCGAGATTCGACCAAAATGTATAGCTATACAAAAGCTGAGAACCTGGCACGTCTCCGAACATGTGTACGAGGTGAAGCACGTGAAACAGTAGCAGCTTTATTGTGCACAGCTGCCGATCCCGCAATTATAATGCAGACACTTGAACAGTATTACGGCCGCCCTGAGATCATTATTGATAAAACGCTGGACGACTTAAGAAAGTTACCGCGACCCGGAACAACAGCTAGCGAACTGAACGCGTTTGCGATACGGCTTCAGAACATAGTCAGTGTACTCACTTGTATAGATGAGAAGGGGTACCTACAGAATCCTATGTTGGCCCGGCAAGTTACAGAAAAATTAAGTCCGCATATTAGAGCGAGATGGTGCGACTACGCAGAAGAGTATGGAAGTCGCAGCGAACCTGAGATTGTTACGCTGTCTCGTTTTCTCATGAGAGAGGCTGACCGTGCCGTACGATTCGCGTACTCCGCTGCAGGAAGCTCAACAAAGGAGCCAGCACGTAATGCGCCAGCAGCTAAGACCAGTAGTTCGTCTAAACGCCAGGAAGGCAAGAAGCGAGGCGGTGCTGCGTACACTGCAAACGAAAATAAAAACGTAAAGATGTGTCTATGTTGCGGGGCCGAACATGATACGGTGAAATGTAGGAAACTGGAAGCGATGACATTACCACAGAGGTGGGAATGGGCAAAAGAAGCACGCGTATGTTTTCGTTGCTTGAATAGCCGTCACCGCCGTGCCAGTTGTACCGCAAAGAAATGCGGTATAGATGAGTGTCGCCATCCTCATCATGTGTTGCTACATAGCGCACCGCAAGCCGCGCCAGGAGGCGAACAGAACGATCAAGAGATCACCGCCTCGGCTAACACCGTAATGTCAGCTGGCGCGGTGTTATTAAAAATATGCCCTATCACGATAAGAGGGCCCGATGGACTGGAAGTTGAAACTCACGCCCTACTCGATGAGGGATCTACGATAACCTTGATCGATGAGGAAATCGCTAGATCAGTGAACGCGCAAGGAACGAAATGCGCGCTGCGTTTGCATGGATTAACTGCAACGCGGCAAGAACCCGAGAGTCAGAGCGTGTCATTGGAGATACGGGGAGCACGAACTAGCTTCCATCCAATACAGGCGCGAACCGTCAAGAGTCTCAACATTACCAGTCAAGCGATCGCAGCTTAGTGTTTGAACTACGAACACTTGAAACAGCTACCACAGAACGAGGTCTGCTATGGACAAGCAAGACCGCGCATACTAATAGGTGCAGACCATTGGCACTTAATAGTATCGCGAAAACTCCTGACCGGAGAATGGAACGAGCCGGCCGCATCACTAACTATGCTAGGATGGGTAGTGCACGGTACGGTGCCACGAACGATAGTGGCGAAGGAAGACCCGATAGATGGCGCTACAGTACTGCACATACGTGCGCCTCAGCATAGAGAACGATTTGATCATGATGATGAACTACATGAACTAATCACAGAACATTTTAAGATAGATGCGCTAGGAATATCATCCAAAAATAAACCTGTGAAGGAAGACGAGCGCGCTAAAGAAATATTCAATAGAACAGCGCGATTGGTCGACGGACGTTACGAAGTCGGCCTGCCATGGCGTACAGACGATACTCGCCTGCCGCCTAGTTATAATATGGCCCTAAGCAGATTGCGCTCGATGGAACGTAAAATGGATCGAAACACGGAATTTCGCAGAGCATACACGTCACAAGTTGACAACTTGTTGGCGAAGGGTTATGCAACTCGAGTCGAGGACACAGACGACAGCGCAATTGATTGGCTCCTCCCACATTTCGCTGTGACCAATCCGAACAAACCAGGAAAGGTGCGCCTTGTCTTCGACGCAGCCGCGAGTACAGGCGGGCGCTGTCTGAACGACGAACTGCTCGCCGGGCCCGATATGTTGAACACGCTTTACGGAATATTGTTCCGATTCAGAGAGAAGCCAATTGCTATAGCGGCAGACATACGCGAAATGTTCTTGCGAGTCAAAATACGACCAGAAGACAAAGCAGCGCAACGATTTTTGTGGCGTGGTGATGACCGAAAAAGCCCGCCTCAGAAATACGTGATGAATTCTATGATATTTGGCGCTCGGAGTTCACCCTTCCTAGCTCACAGCGTTAGAAACAGAAACGCTGAGGAATGTCAAGACGCACACCCGCGCGCCCTCTATGCAATAACAATGAACCATTACATGGATGATTGGGTCGACAGTTTTGAAACTGAAGAAAGCGCCGCCCTCACGATCAAAGAGGTGCAGCGCATTCATGAGCGAGCAGGCTTTGAACTCGCCGGGTGGAATTCGAATCGTCCACACTTACTCGCTCATATCCTAGAACAGGATAAGGCTAACGCCCCGAAGGAACTAGGTGCGAATGCACACCCATACCTATGGCAAGACGCTGGGTATGATGTGGTCGCCAGAGACCAATAAGCTTGCATTCAACTCTGCGAGATATACGCCATATGTTGCGCATCGACTGAGCGAGATAGCCGAACTTACCCCCGCTGAACGATGGCGCTGGGTGCCGACCGCTCAGAACGTAGCTGATGACGCAACTAGATATGGCAGAATGAGCCTCAATAAACACGATCGATGGTTCATCGGACCGGCCTTCTTACGCGAACCGGAAGAACAGTGGCCGAGCGAAGAGAACCAGGGCGAGGAAGAAACAGTAGCCCATGTTAGAGGCGAGGAGAACGTTATGGACCTGAAACGATTCTCCTCATATGATCGAGCATTGCGCGCTATGGCAAGCGTGTTGCTCTTTATAGAAAAATGTCGTAAACGCGCGACAACGATGGACGTGCGTCATCTCGAAGAAGCCGAACTAATGCTTATACGAGATTCGCAACGTGACAGTTTCTCTGAAGAAATTAAGAGATTGACGTCAGGAAAAAGCGTTGAGAGATCGAGCCGGCTCAGCAAGCTAGACCCGGTGTATGAAAATAAAATTATTCGACTGAACGGACGAATCAACGCAGCGAATGTACCAGAGTACAGGAAGAGGCCACCGATCTTAGACGGCAGGCATCCACTTGCGCGCCTACTTATAAAGCGTGAACATGAGAAGAATGGGCATGCAGGCCGAGAGCACGTAGTCAATAACCTGCGTCAGCGATTTTGGATATTACGATTACGAACGAGTGTGCGCGCTGTGCTGAACGAATGCATCGTGTGTCGCATGCGACGTAAAGCGCCACCTATACCGGTGAAAGGAAACTTACCCTGCGAAAGGCTTGATGCATACGCTCGCCCTTTTACTCGCAGCGGTGTTGATTGTTTCGGTCCCATGACGATCACTATAGGAAGACGTAGAGAAAAACGCTGGGGCATGTTATTTACCTGTTTGGTAACTAGGGCCGTGCATATAGAACTGTTACCGAGTCTCAGTACTGACAGTGCGATCATGGCCCTTAGAAGAATGGCTGCGCGCCGTGGATGGCCACGCACAATAATGTCAGACAACGGTACGAACTTCCGTGGAGCTGACGTCGAACTAAAAAACGCTTACAAAGAATGGGCGACTGAACTTAAGGATTACGCCCTTAATAAGGAAACCGATTGGCGTTTCATCGACCCTGGTGCACCAAACCAGGGGGGAGCCTGGGAGCGGCTCATACGTAGCGTGAAAACAGCCCTCGCTGTAATATTGAAAGAACGAATGCCAAAGGAGGAAACATTAATAACGGTCATGGCTGAAATAGAGAACATATTGTTACGACGGAGGGTTAAGCAGAGTGGACTGAAATACTTCAACCTCGATTTTCCTGGACTTAGAGACGTTTTCAGCAGGCTGAAATGCATTTTCAGTCCGTATCAGAGGAGGCTCTATCACATACCAAAGAATCGAAATTTTGAGTAAGTTGCCGTTGTTTTCAGGCGCCTGAAACATGTTTTCAGGCCGTTTCAGGAGCCAACAAATCCGATGCCGACATTTCCTGAAAACCCATTTTCAGGCGTTTTCAGGACCCCTTATGGCCATTTGACACCCACATGTAAAATTGTTGATGAGTGAGCGAGATAGAGCTAAATATCAGACAAGGATAGACGAAGAACCTTCTGGAAGAGAGTGAGCAGGATAGAGCTAATATAAGACAAGGATAGACGAGATTCGACAAGCTTCGAGAACATTCCATTCTAGAAGTGAGTGAGTGAGATAGAGGATAGATGAGGTTCGACGAGGTTCGAGAACTTTCTATTTCGAGAATGTGCAAGTGAGAAAGAGTTATCTTATGACAAGGATAGATGACGTTCGAGGACTTTCCAGTACCACGACTCGCGGCCTATATAAACGGCGCAGCTGAGCGCCAGTGGAGTTCAGTTTGGATCAAGCGATACAAGCGATAACATCGAAGCGATATTCGGAGCGATTTAACTAGTAACTTTGTGTGTTAATAAGCGATTCAGTGTAATTGTTCAGTAATAAAGTGTTCTCTACGCATTTAATCGGCTTTCTATCTATATACGAACCCCCAGCTCGTAACATTTGGTGTCAGAAAGCGGGATAGAAAATGCCGATTACGCCAAGAGAGGAGGAACCGACTGGTAATGAAACGCCGAGTCGGATGCAGACGAGACAGTTAACGGCGAGACAGACAGCTCAGGACGCATCAAGAACTATGAATCAGGAGGAGGTCGTCCAACAGGGACCTCAGCCTCAAGGTGGAAATAACGATATTGCCAGCTTATTCAACTTGATGCAGCAGAAGGCAAGAAGGCAGGAAGAGCAAGTACGCGAAACACGCGAACTAGCCACAAGGCAGGAAGAGCAAGTACGCGAAACACGCGAACTAGCCACAAGGCAGGAAGAGCAAGTACGCAGACAGGAAGAGCAAGCCGCAAGGCAAGAAGAGCGGTTCTGTAGAATGGAAAAGATATTTGAGCGAGGAGCAATATTGGAGGAACTCTATATCTCTGCTAAAAACAAACTAGATGAGGTGGAGATCAAGGTAGATGAGGTGGAGATTAAAGTAGATGAGCATGAGAAAAAGGTTATGGCTCATGACCACCGGATTACGCAGTTAGAAAAGAAGGTCAACAGTGCACACCTTGGACCAGTTCCCATCGTTTCCGCTGGTAATACAGGGGTGTCTTTAGGAAGGTTTAAGGTTCCACCCTTTGACGGAACCTCCTCTTGGACCGCATATAAGCTGCAATTCCAATCGGTGGCAACAGCAAATGGATGGACCAATGACCAGACGAAGACTGCTCTTATTTTAGGGCTTCGGGATCAGGCTTTGACGGTGCTGGAAGCACTCGGTGAGAACGTCGCCTACGAGCAGCTTTTGGAGGCCCTAGAAGCACGATTTGGTGACGCCCATTTAGAACACGTCTTCCGGGCCCAACTGAAAGAGCGTGTTCAGCGCTATAACGAAAGCTTACAGCAATGGGCGCTGGAGGTGGAAAAGCTTGTACGGAAGGCCTATAGGTCCACGTTTGTGCTCATCGATAACTTACTAGTACAGGCCTTTATCGATGGAATACGAGATTCGGAAGTTAGAGCGACTGTGCGACTCGGACATCACCAGACATTGAAGGACGCACTGGCACATGCACTGGAAGTAGAAGCTGTTCGGACGGACCCTAAGACAAGTCGGATCCGCGAAGTGGCCGAACGCAACAAAGCAAGTTGGGGACCAATTTGTTACCTGTGTGGAGAACGGGGTCACATCAGAAACAGCTGTCCGAAGCAAGCCAGGCGCGAGGAACCTCGTCGGTTCACAAGCAGAGCGGTGGGAACAGCCACCACCGAGCCGCTACAGGGAAACGAGTAAACGCCAGGACCGAGGGGCGGGTGCTGGCTGGTGTTCAAAAAGCCCCGAAAATCAAGATTAGGCAAGCCCAAGACGGAAATAGCCTGATAATCGACGGTGAGATTGATGGAATTCCCTGTGAAATGACAATAGACACAGGAGCGTCACATACAATTATCAGCTTTGGGCTTGTAAAACGTCTCGGCGGGAACCAACCTTGTCGGAACAGAAACGTTCAACTTGTGACAGCCACCGGCCAGCACATAGCCGTCCAGGGGGAGAGGGAGTTGGACGTAAAGCTTGGTGAGATGATGTTTACGCATAAGGCCATCATTGCTGATATCGTCGACGACTGCATTATTGGACTCGATTTCTTAAGAGCACACCACTGCCAGATTGACATAAAGCATGGTGTTTTAAATTGCGGATCAGAAGAAATATTCCTGAAAGGAGGATCTGTTGGGAATGTTTACTGCGCGAAAGAGACCATTTTGCCTCCATGGTCACAAACAACGGTTCCAGTTCGTTTAGCTCGAGGTAATATTGGAAACAATCATCGCTGCGTAATTGTGGAAAAAGTGGATAACAATAGTCCTTGGATAACGGCACGAACGCTTATAAAAGGAACAGGCATGGATGTTGTATCAATCCTGAACTTTAGCGATACCGAGCAAACCATAAAAAGGAACACAGTTGTTGGAACCTGCGGCCAAGTCTCGTGGTTGCGCAAATGTCAACAACCGTGCGGAGGAGAAAACATTACGCAATCCAACATTGACATAATGTCACTGCTGCAGGGCTGTCAACGGGATCTGTCAATGGAAGAGCTTTCCCAAGCTAAGACATTGCTGCAACAGTTCAGTGACTTGTTTTCTTCAAATGATGCTGATCTTGGAAGGACTGGACTTGTTCAACACAAAATTGACACTGGTGATAAAATTCCAATTCGTCAGCGAGCACGAAGGGTGCCAGTCGCACGTGAAAAGGAGGTTCAGAACATGATTGTACACATTGATCGACTGGCCCGGTACTACGGAGATAATGATGCTCGGGACGAGCATGTCTTAGGAGGGCTACCCCCTCCTAAGTTGTAAGTATTACGACGGAGGGTTAAGCAGAGTGGACTGAAATACTTCAACCTCGATTTTCCTGGACTTAGAGACGTTTTCAGCAGGCTGAAATGCATTTTCAGTCCGTATCAGAGGAGGCTCTATCACATACCAAAGAATCGAAATTTTGAGTAAGTTGCCGTTGTTTTCAGGCGCCTGAAACATGTTTTCAGGCCGTTTCAGGAGCCAACAAATCCGATGCCGACATTTCCTGAAAACCCATTTTCAGGCGTTTTCAGGACCCCTTATGGCCATTTGACACCCACATGTAAAATTGTTGATGAGTGAGCGAGATAGAGCTAAATATCAGACAAGGATAGACGAAGAACCTTCTGGAAGAGAGTGAGCAGGATAGAGCTAATATAAGACAAGGATAGACGAGATTCGACAAGCTTCGAGAACATTCCATTCTAGAAGTGAGTGAGTGAGATAGAGGATAGATGAGGTTCGACGAGGTTCGAGAACTTTCTATTTCGAGAATGTGCAAGTGAGAAAGAGTTATCTTATAACAAGGATAGATGACGTTCGAGGACTTTCCAGTACCACGACTCGCGGCCTATATAAACGGCGCAGCTGAGCGCCAGTGGAGTTCAGATTGGATCAAGCGATACAAGCGATAACATCGAAGCGATATTCGGAGCGATTTAACTAGTAACTTTGTGTGTTAATAAGCGATTCAGTGTAATTGTTCAGTAATAAAGTGTTCTCTACGCATTTAATCGGCTTTCTATCTATATACGAATCCCCAGCTCGTAACAATATTGAACTCGCGACCGCTTACTCACGTATCTGTGAACCCGGAAGACGCGGAAGCGTTAACGCCGAATCATTTCCTGTTGGGGTCATCAGCAGGGCTACCGGTCACTGGAACTTGTGACGTAGCTGATAAACGCGCTTGGCGAGCGGCCCAAGCGCTGGCAGATCGATTCTGGGCAAGATGGATGAAAGAGTATCTACCGACACTGACACCGCGCGGTGACGTCAGATCTAATCACGCTGAACAAATTAAAGAAGGCGATGTCGTCATAATCGCTGACGGCTTATTACCGCGGAATGTGTGGCCGCGGGGCCTTGTTGTGCGCGCGATAGTAGGTACGGACGGTGTTGTGCGGAGTGCGGATGTGCGAACTCGGGGTGGCATTTTTAGAAGGCCAGTAAGAAGGCTTATCGTCCTCGACCAGAAGGGAGAGGCTCGCGAGGCTACGCCGGGGGGAGACTGTTGCGGACGCAAGCCTGAACTTAATTAATGTAACTGAAAACTTGTGCTAACACAGCTGAAACGTTATGCACAAAGTAACAAGGGCATGAAATCTAGCTATAATCACACTATGGCTAGGTACAGATCATCAGCCAATCACAGTTTGATGAGTCATAAACCATGAACCAATCACAGGTCATAAGCCATACATACACACTATGGCTAGGTACAGATCATCAGCCAATCACAGTTTGATGAGTCATAAACCATGAACCAATCACAGGTCATAAGCCATACATAACTACAACTAGCTATGACTTGTAAAAATGTTGGAAGAACAGAGCAGCCGCAGGGCGCACTACGCGCCACTTGTGCCCCGCTGAATACTACTTAAGCGGGTGAATAAGCGGCATTTTGACATCATTCTCGCTCTGACACTCGCCCCGAGAGGTCGTGCTGCTCCTGCTCCGTCCTGTCGTGCCGAATTACGTGCTCGAATATTTTTCGCTACGGCTCACCGTAGCGCCCTCCGCAGTCGCCCCGCCGACTGCAGCCCGATAAGCACATTCGCTGTCTTTTTCAAGACAGCGGGCGCGCTTTTGTCTCTTTAGACAGAGTTTCGTCAAAAACGTAGTGTCCCTTCAGGAAAAACCCACTTATTTACTGTGGTCCTCAGTGGATACCTAACGGTGCTAACGAACTGAGGGGCGTTGACCCGACACGCCAGCTGCGCTCCTTAAGGGCAAAGCAAAATTGGAAGAAGCTAGGGCCAGAAGGCCTTGGGGGATCTCCTAGTCTTCCCTAGCTTTAACCCCGTTTCGTCCTATCTAGCACTCTCTAGGGGTTTACACCCATTGCACACTAGAGACTTAGGGACCTGGTTGCACATTAAGACTGGCAATCAGGAGTGCAAGCTTAGGGCTCACCAGTAGGCACACAACCTCCCCGTCTATACCCGACGGGGAGGGTTTGAACACACTCCCGGGAACACCCACCCGAGGAGCAAACCCCCATGTTAGTACGCCACTAATTTTCTCCCCCTCTCATTGTTGCTAGGCTTGGCTTAGTCATCATCTATATGATGGTGTCTGATGCCGAGTTCCTCAGCATCTTAAAAAACGTCCTCTTCAAGGACCCCGTCTTTATCGCCAATCATGGCGACTTGTTTGGCAGCGCTTTTGCCGCCAAGCAACAAACACCACCTGATGTCCCCGACTCTCTAAAGTCGCCCGATTCCCCCCCACCCATAAGGATAAATTCCTTAAAAAGGGCTAGGCGCCTCGCCCTCGAAGCCCGCGCCCTCGAAGCCCGCGCCCTCGAATCCCGCGCCCTCGAATCCCGCGCCCTCGAATCCCGCGCCCGCGCCCGCGCCCGTCCCGACAGCGATGAGGAGAGACCGAGGTCTCCATGCGGTCCATCTAGGCGTTCAGCCAGCCTGGACCTCAAGGAACGTACCCCCTCACCTCTCCCCACCCCAGCCCCCACTCAAAACCCCGAGATCTCCCCGATCCCTTCAGACCAAGAGATGTCTTCGGACAGTGAGGTCAACTCTGACGAGGCCGATGCCTTTACCACAGTAGTGGGTAAAGGTAAAAAACGCGGCCGCAAAACCAATAAGGCCGAGGCTCTCGCCCCTAAGTCCTTGAAGCTTTCCGAGGCTAACACTGCCCCGGCCCCTACCCCCCGTCCCGCCTCTCACTCCTCCTCGCAGGATAACAGGCCCTCCTCCCCTCATGTCCATACCTCGTCTTCCCAGACGAAGGTACCCATCCCGCCTCCCTTATTCATCCAGGATAAGGCTTACTGGACGAGAATTTCTGACTGGTGCAACCAGTCCAAAATAAATTTCACCAGTGCCCGCCCCACACAGCAGGGTATTAAAGTAATTGTCCCCACCCCCACCGATTACCGCAACCTTACCAGGCTGCTACGCGAACGTAAGGTGTCCTTCCACACCTACGCCCTCCCGGAGGACCGACTCCTCAGAGTCGTAATCCGAGGAGTCCCTACGGAAGTCAAATGCGAAGAAGTATTTGACGACCTCAAAACCCAAGGCATCCCCATTAAAGAGACCCACCGAATGTTCCGTGGCAAACACGGTGACCCCTTTAACATGGTCCTCGCCATCTGCCACCCCAGCGAAAACGCAAAGGCAATATATAATATAAAGACCGTATGCCACCTATCAGGCATTACGATCGAGCGCCCCCACAAGTCCAACCAGCCTGGTCAATGCCACCGTTGCCAGTTGTATGGTCACTCCCAGCGTAACTGTTACGCTAAGCCCAGGTGCGTAAAGTGCCTAGGCGATCATGGGACAAGCGAGTGCGAGCGTCCCAAAGAGAGGGACCAGTGCACTGAGCCCCCTAGCTGTGTCCTTTGTGGCCAAGCCGGGCACCCAGCGAATTATCGCGGATGCCCCAAAGCCCCCAAAATGCGCAACGCCAAATCGGCGAAACGCGCCTCCGACCGCGTTGCGAGGGAAGCCCCCTCCTACGCAGCCCCCTACCAGTACCAACCACCAAACCCTAGAGGCCCACTCGGGCCCTCCCCTAATTTCCGCGGCCCACTCGGGCCCAACCCCTGGTTTAAGGGTAACCAAAAGCCCCATTTCCCACCTCTTCCGCCCTCTCGTCTCGCGCCCCCGGCCTCAGAGCCCCCTGCGCTGATGAACATACCCATCCCCGCACCTTCTCTCAGGCCCAAAACTGCACCAGCAGCTAAAGCCCCCCCCCCCATGAGAACCCCCCCTCCGGTAAACTCCCCCGGCCTCCTGCCGAGAGAATACCTCGAACCCCAGTCAGGGGAATCCCGCATTGACGCCTACTCTAGACTTTGGGCCTTTACCCAAGGCATCCATGAGCAGCGCCTTCAGGTACTTACCAAGTACCAAGACATCTATAGAATACTTAATTCCAATTATAATGTATAATACGGCCCCACCCAAAAGATTCAAACCCCGTTCCCTAATTTTAGGCTTTTTTAATGCCCGAGGCATTAGTGGTCAACGCGACGACGTAGCCGTCTTCTTGCGTGAGCACCAAATCGATATTTTACTCATTCAAGAGTCTTTCCTCAAACCCCATTGTCGTAATCCCAATATAGCCAACTATAGGCTGATAAGAAACGACAGAGCATACACCGCACTAGGCGGAACGCTCATCTATTACCGAAATTCATTGTATTGCATCCCCATTGATCCCCCAGAGCTAGCATGCCTGGAGGCTTCAATCTGTCGCCTAGGCATGACAGGGCACCAGCCCATCACCATAGTCTCGGCCTATAGATCCTCAAACAAACCCGCGAGTCTGCTCGAGGACGACCTCAAATCCCTACTCGATCTTAGTAACTCTGTAATTATTGCAGGCGACTTAAACGCCAAACACCGTTCATGGAGCTGTGTCTCCAATAACGCCGCTGGCATTCAATTAGGAGCACTTAGCGACAAACTTTCCTTCGACGTCATCGCCCCGATGCGTCCCACTCACTATCCTGACACAGTAGGGCATCGGCCCGACATCCTAGATATAGCCCTCTTAAAGCGCGTAAACCTCGGTATTCGCTCTATCGAGGTAATCCAAGAATTAGACTCAGATCATCGCCCTGTGATCATTCAACTGGGTCCCCGAGGTGGTCCCTCGGATCCCGGTATTCCACCCGTAACAAAAACGATAACCGATTGGAGGAGATTAGAGGACCGCCTCAAATCTACCTCATCCCCCCAATTAGATTCAATCCCTGACTCCATTGAGACAGTCGCGGACACGGTGGCCGCGATCACCTCGCTCACCAACCATGTACAGTCCGTAGTGGGCGAATGCTCACGGCAGGTTCCGATGCTGGATGACCAGCGTCTGAAACTGCCGGACGATGTGAATGAGTTGAGGACCGAGAGGAACGCGGCCATCCGTGCCTATGACGCTTTTCCCAATGAAGCCAATCGTGCCCATATGCGCTCCTTACAGAATACTGTAAAGAGACGTGTAGCTCAGGTACGGGAGGATCATTGGGACAAGGAAGTCAGCGCAATCCAACCGTCTCATGTAGCCTTCTGGGCCCTTCAACGCAGACTTAAATGCGAGACCACGGCAACTATGCCCCCCCTAAATCGACCCAATCAAAGGCCGGCCTTTGACGACGACGAAAAAGCCGAATGCTTAGCCGACAGTTTGGAGTCTCAATGCACTCTCAGTACGCTTCCCGTAAGCCAAACCCACCTTGATAAGGTTAATTCAGAAGTAGAGCGTAGGTCAGCCCTCCCCCCCCCCCCAATAGATGACCCTGTTGACCCGCTCCCACCGATCACCCCTGACGAAGTTCTCTCTATAGTCAAGGATCTTAAGCCCAAAAAAGCCCCCGGCGCAGACGGCATCACCAATAAGGTGTTGAAACGTTTCCCTGCCACCCTAATCGCTCTAATGACCGTCATCTTCAATGCGGCATTTAAAAACAACATCTTTCCCCAGGCTTGGAAACAGGCTACGGTAATCGGTATTTCCAAACCGGGCAAACCAAAAGCCGAGCCGAGTAGTTACCGGCCGATTAGTCTCCTCAATGTCTTCGGCAAAATCTACGAGAAGCTTATTTATAAGCGACTCAAAGATTTCGCCGACTCAAATAAACTCCTTCCCGACGAGCAGTTTGGCTTTCGTACAAAGCACTGCTGCGTTAACCAACTGCACCGCATTGTAGAACACATCAGTGCAGGCTTCGTACGCGGTCAAATGACCGGCACTCTCTTTTTCGACGTAGCAAAGGCTTTCGATAAAGTGTGGCACAACGGCTTATTATATAAGCTGTACACTATGAATGTGCCACATCGTCTCGTGCTCATCATCCGAGACTACTTATCGAATCGTACCTTTCGCTATCGCATAGAAGGGGCTCTCTCCTCCCCCCATCCCATTCACGCCGGTGTGCCACAAGGCTCCGTGCTCTCCCCCCTACTGTTCACGCTGTACACCAGCGATATTCCAAAATGCGGTGCAGCCCGTATGGCCCTTTTCGCCGACGACACGGCAATCTATTACTCCGGCAGGACCCATGTCGCCATTTCTCGTACCCTCCAATCCGCGGCCAACACCCTAGGTGAATGGTTCCGGAAATGGAGAATCGAAGTAAATCCCGAAAAAAGTGCAGCGGTCCTCTTCGATAAGAGACCCCTGTCACAGTATCGTAAAGAATTAAGCGTACCAGTCTCAATGTTCGGAAAACAGATCCCATGGCAACGAGAAGCCAAATACCTTGGCGTGATCCTTGACCGTAGACTGACTTTCAGACCGCATATCCGCAAGGTGAAAAACCGTGCCGCCTTCGTCCTCGGACGTCTCCACCCCCTACTCAATGCGCACAGTAAGTTGCCCACTCCTCTCAAAGTAAGGATATACACCACCTGTATCCGCCCCATACTCGCCTATGCTAGCGTTGTGTTCGCACACGTTAAGCCGGTGAGAATTCACATACTCCAAACCCTCCAAAACCGTTTCATGCGAAGGGCCGTAGGCGCCCCCTGGTACGTACGCAACGTCGACCTCCACCTAGACCTCAAACTGCCGACCATCAAGCAGTTTTTCAAGCGTGTCTCAAAACGCTATTTCGATTCCGCTCCCAAGCACCCCAACCCCTTGGTCGTGGCGGCCACCGTCTACCAGCCATCTGCTATTAGCAAAACCCGACGTCCCAGACACACACTCATTGAGCCCGATGACGCTATTACACTCCTCCAGGAGTCAGATAAAAGTACAAGCACACTCCGACGCCGTCGTCCAAAATATCGTCCCCGCCGGCGAGGACCGACGCGACACACACACAGAATCCGAGAGTCCGACTCTCGAGAAACAGAAACACATGCCGACGCAGCACCGGCTGCTGGGGGGATCAGTGGCGGGGTCCCCCTGCTGCACCCTGAGTCGAGGTCCGAGCTCCCCCCCTGGGGACGCCCTCACGGTGTAAGCAACCGGAGATAATCTCGTCACGCGAGACCGGCCCTATGCTCTAGAGTAGTTCCTAGGAGCAGGCTATTGCGTAGCCACTGGTTAGGTTTTCTAGGTAGGTCTTAGCCTCGCCGGCGAGGCTTGCCGCTTCACGGCGTTTAGCACGTCACCCGATAGGGACCGAAAGTCCGCTACTTTTGAGGTAACCAATTCGATGCAGCAACGGCTGCTAGGGGGACATAGGAACTGCGGGGTCCCCCTGCAATGCCCTAGCGAGGTTCGAGCCCCCCCCTTGGGGGGCGCCCGCCCGATTACGCGCGGTATTGATGCCGCGCGCATCTAGTTTGTAAGTATGTAGGGAAAAAACCTTCGGCGAATGGAGTCCCACATGGGACTCTCCGCCAACTAAGTCCGGTTAAGCAGAAATGGGACTTCGGTCCCACCTGCGAGAGCCCATTCGAAAAAAAAAAAAAAAAAAACGGCATTTTGGGTGGGCAATATTTCATTCGATCGTCACTCGTTCTACGCTTCAGATCAAGACCTCAACCTATGAAGAACTGATCCTGACGTCCTGAACCCTGAAGCCTGAAGAAAGAATAACGTATTAGTCGCCTAGAACAGAGCTACGTAGGAACGAGTGTACTTTCAATTTTAATACATATGGCAAGTGCCTTTCAACAGATCGTTCGTTTCTTTTATCATATCCTTGGGTTGTCCTCAACACTAGCTTACCCCCGTTTCGTCCTATGTAGCACTCTCTAGGGGTTTACACCCATTGCACACTAGAGACTTAGGGACCTGTTTGCACATTAAGACTGGCAAACAGGAGAGCAAGCTTAGGGCTCACCAGTAGGCACACAACCTCCCCGTCTATACCCGACGGGGAGGGTTTGAACACACTCCCGGGAAAACCCACCCGGGATCAAACCCCCATGGTAGTTCGCCACTAATTCTTCTCCCCTCTCATTGTTGCTAGGCTTGGCTTAGTCATCATCTGTACGATGGTGTCTGATGCCAAGTTCCTGAGCATCCTTAAAAACGTCCTCCTCAAGGACCCCAATTTCTTAGCCAACTATGGCAACCTCTTTTGTGACGATGAGGTGGTCAAACCACAAACGTCCGAAATCCCCGACTCTCCAGAGTCGCCCGATACCCCTCCGCCCCTAAGGAGGAATAGGCGCCCCGCCCGTCCCGACAGCGATGAGGAGAGGCCGAGGTCTCCGCGTGGTCCGCCTAGGCGTTCAGCCAGCCTGGACCATAAGGACCGCACCCCCTCACCTCTCCCCACCCCAGCCCCCACTCAATACCCTGATCGCTCCCCGATCCCATCAGACCAAGAGATGTCTTCGGACAGTGAGGTCAACTCAGACGAGGCCGATGCCTTTACCACGGTAGTGGGTAAAGGTAAAAAACGCAGCCGAAAGACGAATAAGGCCGAGGCTCTCGCCTCAAAATCACTTAAACTTTCCGAGGCAAACTCTGCCCCGGCCCCTACCCCCCGTCCCGCCTCTTACTCCTCCTCGCAGGATAACAGGCCTTCCTCCCCTCATGATCATGAACATACCTCATCTTCCCAGAAGAAGGTACCCATCCCGCCTCCCTTATTCATCCAGGATAAGGCATATTGGACCAGAATCTCTGACTGGTGCAATCATAATAAAATCAACTTCACCAGTGCCCGCCCTACTCAACAGGGCATCAAAGTCGTTGTCCCCACCCCCACTGATTACCGCAACCTTACCAGGTTGCTACGCGAGCGTGGTGTGTCTTTTCACACCTACGCACTCCCAGAGGACCGACTCCTTACGAGTTGTGATCCGAGGGATTCCGACTGAAGTCAGCTGCACGGAAGTGCACGCCGACCTCGATCGTCAAGGGATCCCTGTTGCAGTAATCCACCGAATGTACCGTGGTAAGCACGGTGACCCCTTCAACATGGTCCTTGTCATCTGCCACCCTGGCGAAAACGCCAAAAACATCTACAACATAAAGACCGTATGCCAACTATCAGGCATCACGGTCGAGCGCCCCCACAAGTCAAACCAGCCTGGTCAATGTCACCGTTGCCAGCTGTATGGTCACTCCCAGCGTAACTGCTACGCAAAGCCCAGGTGCGTTAAGTGCCTAGGCGATCACGGGACTACCGAGTGCGAGCGTCCCAAGGAGAGGGACCAGTGCACGGAGCCCCCTAGTTGTGTCCTTTGCGGCAAAGCCGGGCATCCAGCGAACTATCGCGGATGCCCCAAAGCCCCCAAACTGCGCAACGCCAAATCGGCGAAACGCGCTTCCGACCGTGTTGCGAGGGAAGCCCCCTCCTACGCAGCTCCTTACCCCTACCAACCACCAAACCCTAGAGGCCCACTCGGGCCCTCCCCTAATTTCCGCGGCCCACTCGGGCCCAACCCCTGGTGTCGGCGACATATGTAAATAGATGTAAGGAAATGATGTCGGCATTAGTATGTAAGTTTTAAAAACAATAAAGATAAGGCTAGGGTGTGTATGACCTAACAATGGTCTAGGATTAGGGCTCTAGTTAGCAACAATAGCTCAAAGTACGAAGAAAATGTCGCATTGTTTGCTAACTAGTAGCATTTAACATCGTAATTGTTTTACGAACAAGTCGTAACCTGCTCCCGTCGCGGCGCGCGGCGGGAGCCGTGACCCGATCGGCAGCATTACCTAATAAGGTAACAGATTGCATCACATCAAAAAGATACGCTCTGATTGGCTAGGTTCATTTAGCATAGGGGTTGAAGTGGGGTAACCGGGGGGCGAGGATCTGGGCGAGTCTATTTTCCCACGGGAATTTTGGTGGAACAGGAAACGACTCGATCGCCCCGCCGCTGTCGCTGTACGCCACTTTAGTATATATAGTCAGAGCGTTCTTGAGTTATTCACAAACACAGAACACACAAGATTCCCGTTCTGTCACTCGTCCCGAACGAACGTGTCGCTTGCGATTGTCCGCTCGAGTCGTGTACAGTTCGCGATCTCTCGCCACGGTTCGCCGTAGTGCTCCCCGCAGGCGCCCCGCCGTCTGCAAACAGATAAGCACATTCGCTGTCTTTTTAAAGACAACGAACGCGCTTTTATCTCTTCTTTGGATTTTCGTCTAAAAACGTTGTGGCCCTTCAGGTGAAATCCAGTTTCGTGGTCCTCGGCAGATACCTAACGGTGACAACAAGTCGAGTGGGCGTTGACCCGATACGCCAGCTGCGCTCCTTCTGAGCAAGGCAAAAATTGGAAGGGGCTAGGACCAGACGGCCTTGGGGGACCTCCTAGTCGTCCCTAGCCTTAACCCCGTTTCGTCCCATTTAGCACTCACTAAGGGTTTTACCCATTGCACTAGTGACTTAGGGCCCTGTTCGCACATTGAGATTGGCAACAGGAATCAAGCTTAGGGCTCGCCAGTAGGCACACAACCTCCCCGTCTATACCCGACGGGGAGGGTTTACACACTCCCGGGAACACCCACCCGGGATTACGTCTTAGTTTTAGTTTAGTTTAGATTACGTTTTTTGTTTACGTTCTAGTCACGCTCGTCGTCGCGTGCGTATTATTTATTACTAGTTTTATGTAGGCCGCGCTTATCGCACCCTTACTCCTTCTTAACGGGTTATCGGCATAGTCATCTAAGGATGTCTGATGCTGAGTTCCTTCATATTTTAAAGACCGTCCTCTTCAAGGACCCGTACATCATAAAGAAGTACGGAAATCTGTTCTCCGATGTGGGGATACCCGACTCTCCGGAGTCGCCCCCGGCTGCTCCCCAATTAAGGCACAGACGCCCCCCCCCCACCAGCGATGACGATGACCTGCTTTCGGCGCGCAGTCGTTCGGCATCGCCGCCCCGATCCCGCGAACCATTGGGGTCCCCCCGTAGTCCGCATAGGCGTTACGCCAGCCCGGTCTACAAGGACCGCACCCCCTCGCCCATCCCCACCCCCGCCCCGTACCATAACCCGGAATCACAAACGGACCCAATCGACCAGGAGATGTCCTCCGATAGTGAGGCACCCTCCGATCAGCCCGACACCTTTACCACAGTTGTGGGTAAAGGGAAAAAGAGAGCGCGCAAGGCCAAGGCCGACGCTCACGTCCCCAAAAAGGCCCCAAAAACCTCGGAGAATAACTCCGCCCCGACCCCCCCCCCCTCCAACACGCCTCAGATTCCTCCCCGCAAGGCAGCAGGCCCGCGTCCCCCCGCGGAATGCCCCCCTCCGCCTCTCAGAGGAAAATCCCCCCCCCGCCTCCCTTATTCATACAGGATAAGGCAAAGTGGACCGAAGTGTCCAAATGGTGTACTGATCGTCAGATCATGTACACCAGCGCCCGCACTACCCAACAGGGTATCAAGGTTTCAATGCCTACCCCAACTGACTTCCGCAGCCTCACCAAGTTGCTGCGTGACCGTGGCGTATCGTTCCACACGGCCACGTTCCACACGCGGAACATACGGTGTACGGCTGCCGAAGTACACCGTATGTTCCGCGGTAAACACGGCGATCCATATGAAATGGTCCTAGTCATATGTGAGGCCCGCGAGGACGCAAAAGCCATTTTTAATATTAGAACAGTTTGCAACCTATCAGGCATCAAAATAGAACGCCCGCACAAGTCCAGCCAGCCTGGCCAGTGCCACCGCTGCCAACTTTATGGCCATTCACAGCGTAATTGCTACGCTAAACCTAGGTGCGTAAAGTGCCTGGGTGACCACGGCACAAGGGAGTGCGAGCGTCCCAAAGAAAGGGACCAGTGCACAGAGCCCCCCAGCTGTGTCCTCTGCGGTCAATCTGGACATCCAGCGAGTTATCGCGGATGCCCGAAAGCACCCAAAACGAAAAACGCCAGATTGGCGAAACGTGCCTCCGGACGCATGGGTAGGGAAGCCCCCTCCTTCGGAGCCCCTAACCCCTACATCCCCTATCAGCCCTCCTTCCGTAGAGGTCCTCCCGGGCAAACCCCCAATCAACCCGGCCCTCATGGGCCCTCCCTCAATCACCTTGGCCCACATGGGCAAAATTTGGGCCCGATGATAAATAATCACGGGCCCCTAGGACCCAACGCAAAACACGTGGGCCCAACTGGGCCCAACCCCTGGTTTAACAGGGGAGGCCAGCAGAGCCAATTCCCGCCCCTCCCCCCCTCCCGTTCAGCCCCCGCGGCCCCTGCCACCCCAGCGCTAATGGACATTACAGTCCCCGCACCCACTCTCAACGCAACTACACCTGCTAAGGTGCCCGCGATCAAGGCCCCGTGGAAAGCCCCCCATCAAGGAAGGCCCCAATCTCAAAATTTACCCCGACTGGTACCTCCGCAGTACCCCCTCCCCTCTTCAGGAGAGACACGAGTCGACGCGTTCCTTCGCTTATGGAAGGAATCAGAAGGAAACCCCTTTCTGCGCCTCCAGGCAATCTCAAGATACCAGGATATCTATGCCCACATTTCTGCCGATTAATTATTAATAATGGATAATATAAAAGTAGCACGTAGAATCAAACCCCGTTCCCTTAATATAGGATTCTTTAATGCCCGTGGCATTAGCGGTCAACGCGAAGAGGTAGCGATCTTTTTGCGTGACCATCAATTAGATATCTTACTCATTCAAGAGTCTCTCCTTAAACCACACTGCCGTAACCCAAACATAGCCAACTATAGACTGATCAGAAATGATAGGTCGTACGCCGCCATGGGAGGGACGGCTATTTACTACCGTAACTCGCTTTACTGTATTCCCATTGACCCCCCCGAGCTACACTGCTTGGAGACTTCAATCTGTCGTATAGGTATGACGGGTCATCAACCCATAACCATAGCCTCGGCCTACAGATCAAGTAATAGACCCATTGGGCCACTTGAGGATGACCTCAAAGCCCTTTTCGATCTCAGTAATTCTGTTATTCAAGTGATCCCTTCAACACCAGCACCGTCCGATCAAGCACCACGACCAGCAGCGTCGAGTGATAGAACACTGAAACCAACGGACAAGAATACGCGCCGTGAACAGCCGATGACTACCCGGGGTGACGCCCGTATCGAACCGTCAATACCGCCGTCAATAAGGACGACACGGAGCCAAAGAAAAATACTGAAGGCTCGAGAGGATCTACTAAAGATCAAGATGGAGCTTGCGCAAATAGCGCTACAGAGGGCCGAAGATGATTCGGACGACGACTATTTAGAAGATGCCGGCTCCAAAACAGAATTCGTGCGTTCCTGGCTCGAAGAAGGCCCGGAACCCCGCTCGACTGAGGTCACCGCCGCCGAGAGAGATATTCGTTATTCGGGCAATGCGCCACCAGTTCTCCCAGCGGTCATAGAACGATTAGAAGACCTGCAGCCGCGAGCGACAACAGAAGTGGAAGGTCCAGAACCCAGCTCCAAGGAGATCACCGCCGCCGAGAGAGATATTCGTTATTCGGGCAATGTGCCACCAGCTCTCCCAGCGGTCATAGAACCATTAGAACTCCAAAAGCGAGCGACCATAGAAGCAGATATAGCAAACAGTAAAGTGAAGGAGAAAATCGCACCTCTCATAACAGGAGAGCATAGTCAAATGGATACACTTCGCCCCTTCATAACAGAATTATCGTCAGCTATATCGGCACTCGCAGTCAAGAAAGATAGTGACTCGACCTGGACCCTACACCACCATGCTGCTTCCAAGGTCATTATGACCCTACCGAACTTCAGCGGAGCACATACAGAATGGCTTTCGTTTCGCGCCATTTATGAAACTACACGTGGATACTTTAACGATGTAGAGAACACTGCGAGGCTAAGAAGAAGCCTACGCGGAAGAGCACTTGAGACAGTAAGCTCAGAGCTCATAGGACACGCCAAGCCTGACGAAATTATGAAAGAACTGGAGCTACAGTTTGGTCGCCCAGATTCAATAGCACAAGCAGAAACCGAGAAGCTTCGTAACCTGCCGCGATGCAGCGAAACTCCAAAAGATATCTGCACATTCGCAAGCCGAATCAGGACTGGTGTCGTCACTCTTCGGGCTCTAAAGAAAGAGCACTATTTGTTGAACGCAGAGCTGCTACGGACACTTACAGAAAAGTTACCAAATTCGCTGCGCGTGCTGTGGTACAGAACATATACCGAAACGCACCACTCCACGCCAGACCTTAGCTTGTTCAGCGAATTCGTATCTGAACAAGCCCGTTTCTGCAGCGCCTTCGCACCGCCAGAAAATATAACAGAACCGCAGCCGAACCGACGCGTCATACAGAGAACACACACAGCCATAGATAAATCCGGTCAGAAGTGTCGCCTATGTGAAAAGGATGGACACCACGCTGCCGTGTGTTCGAAGTTCAAGGAAGCTTCCCCCGACAAGAGGTGGGAACTAGCCAAGAAACACAACATGTGCTATCGTTGCTTGCGAAATAGATTACCGGGACACGGTTGTAAGCGCAGGCAGTGCGGAATAGCCGAATGTAAGGCTACACACAATCGACTGCTTCATCATGATAGGAAGCCTAGAGATCCTGAAAATAGCTCCGAGGCAAAGGAGACAGTGGCCAGCTCAAGATCGTGCTCCAACCATGCGTACCTGAAAATAGTTCCAGTCCGAGTCGTCGGACCGGCGGGAGAAGTGTCTACTCACGCACTTCTCGACGACGGGTCTACAGTATCGTTGATCGCTGAGGAAATAGCGAAGAAGGTTGGAGCAGAAGGAGTACTGGAACCACTCAAGATAGCGGCAATCGGGAACATCACAATAAATACTCCCGGTTCCCGAAGAGTCGACGTCACACTTAGTGACTCTCGGGACAACAGAGTGCCTTTCAGAGCACGCACCATCCCCGAGTTCCACCTGTCACCTCAGACAGTGGGCGAAGAAGACATCGCAGAATGTGAACACCTTAAAGATCTGAAGGGACAGCTGACCTACGCAACAGGCACCCCGCAAATCCTAATAGGCCAGGACAATTGGCATCTTCTTCTGGCCACCGACATACGAAGAGGGCCTAATCACCAACCAGTGGCATCACTCACTCCACTGGGCTGGGTTTTGCATGGGGCACATACGAGGACGCTGGGTCAGCAAGTTCACTTCATCAACAACGTAATCGCCGGCGATGAGAAACTCGACCAGCAACTACGGGAATTCTTCGCACTGGAGTCATTAATGATCAATCCGCGTCGACCAGACTCCGATCCTGAAAAGAAGGCGGAGGATATTTTGAAAGAAAACACAGAACAGCTGGAGAGTGGACATGTTCAAACGGCGCTTTTGTGGAAAAATAGAAACGTCCAGATGCCAGATAGTTACGAGACAGCCCTGAGAAGGCTCGCTTCCATAGAAAAGAAACTGGACCGCAACCCTGCCCTCAAGACGAGATACCTAGAGCAAATGGAATCTCTTACACAAAAGGGATATGCTGAGGAAGCGCCGAAGGTGAACACCCCAGAAAGGACATGGTACTTACCCCATTTTGATGTCCATAACCCACTCAAACCAGAAAAGCTCCGGATAGTACACGACGCCGCTGCCAAAACAAAAGGGATGTCGCTCAATGACTTCCTGCTAACGGGACCAGACCTGTTACAATCCCTACCCGGTGTCATGATGCGTTTTCGTCGTCACCGCTTCGCCGTTTCTGCTGACATAGCGGAAATGTTCATGCAGGTCAAGGTGCGACCTGAAGACAGAGACGCCCTCCGATACCTATGGAGAGGACACCGGCGGGAGGGAGCTCCCGAAGAATACCGCATGACATCAATCATATTCGGCGCAGCCAGTTCACCTTGTACAGCAATTTTCGCCAAAAACTGGAACGCAGTACAACACATAGAGAGGCATCCGGAAGCAGTAGAAGCCATAATTAATAATCACTATATGGACGACTATTTAGACAGTTTTCAAACCGAAGAAGAGGCAACGCGCATATCCAAGACAGTTCGGGATATACACAGTAAGGCGCGATTCAACCTCACAAAATGAGTGTCCAATTCCCAGACAGTGCTCCGTGAGCTGGAACCACAGCAGAACCCAACACAGACTATCGATTTGGGAAGCAACAATAGCGAGGAAAAGATACTCGGAATAATGTGGAAACCGGCTACGGACCAATTAAGCTTCAACCTTAAGCTCGCTCGTCTACCTCCCAACATATTGGAAAAGAAGGCCCCGACTAAACGAGAAGCGTTAAAGATCGTGATGTCACTGTACGATCCCCTCGGTCTTGCTTCACCCGTCACTATTCGGGCAAAGCAAATACTGCAAGAAGCCTGGAGACGAGCAATAGACTGGGACCAAGAGATAGACGAAGACTTGGCCACACAATGGGCAGAGTGGATGTGTCATCTACAACAACTAAAAGAAGTCGGATTCCCAAGATGCTACCCCGGCTACAGCGACGCCACTAACCTCCAAATCCACGTATTCACCGATGCCAGCGAGTCCGCATACGCAACTGCGGTCTACTGGAGAGCGACCACACCAGACAACGAAGTCCGCGTCAGCCTCATCATGGCAAAGGCTAAAGTAGCTCCCTTCAAGCTAACATCGATACCACGGCTCGAGCTACAAGCGGCCGTGATGGGGAGCCGAGTCGCTGCCGCAGTGGTGCAAGAACACAGAATCAGGCCAGACTCGATCAGCTACTGGACCGATAGCAAGACTGTGATCACGTGGATAAAGAAAGGAGCCAGAACTTATAAGCCGTTCGTCGCTCATCGCCTGGCGGCCATAGAGGAGAATAGTAAAGTAGAAGATTGGCATTGGGTACCAACGAAATTGAACATTGCCGACGCAGCAACCCGTGATGTACCGACCAACTTCAACTCCGATCATGAATGGTATCGGGGACCAGCCTTCCTCTATAATCACCCGGCGACTTGGCCTGCAGAAAAGACTATAGAAGCAGAAAATACAGGAGAGGAAAAAGCTCTCACGCTATCGGGAACCGACTACATAGGAAACATCAGAGAAGTCGTTCCAGACCCAAAGAGGTTCTCCAAGTGGGAACGGTTGTTAAGAGCCACCGCAATCGTTCTCCAATTTACGTCCCTGTGCCAGAAAACCAAAGGGAGAACTCTATACAAGAGAACCAAGAAAAACGATGAGAAAGATCCCGACTGGAGGAAAAAGAAGAAGACCACACAGATGCCCGTGAAGAAGGCTGTGAAAATAGAACCACCAGTCAGGAGATTCGTCGTACTCGAAGCCGAATACTTGCACGAAGCTGAGAACATTCTGATGCGCGCGGTGCAGGAAGACGCCTTTAGGAAAGAAATAATAGAACTCAAGGCCAATAGAAGTGTCGCCAGAGACAGTCGCCTGCATCCGCTACGAGTCGAGATGAAAGACCACCTTATCGTTCTTCGAAGTCGGATTGCTGCCGTAACCGGAGTAACGGACTCCATGAGAAGTCCACCTGTACTGGATGGTGATCACTACATAACACAACTGTACATAGATTGGACCCATCGAAAACTCCAGCACAGTGGGACAGAGCTCACCATCAACGAGCTGCGACAGCGCTACTGGATCGTGAGAATGCGACCGATAACCAAAAAGGTCATTCATCAATGTTTACCATGCCGCATTAGAAAAGCACGACCATCGGAACCGGCAACCGGCGATCACCCCAGAACGCGTCTCGCACACCATAGGAGACCGTTCACCTATACCGGATTGGATTGCTTCGGCCCCCTCTCGATCACAGTAGGACGCCAGCATCAGAAAAGATATGTGGCACTGTTTACGTGTCTCACCACGAGAGCAGTGCACCTGGAAATCGCCGCCAACCTCAGTGCGGACTCCACCATACTGGCACTTCGGAGATTCGCAGCGCGTCGAGGGTGTCCGACCGAAATCCATTCGGACAATGGCACTAACATGCATGGGGCAGATAGAGAACTACGTGAGGCATTACAGGAAGAAGCAAATCGTCGTGGCATCTCATGGCGATTCATTACCCCCTCGGCACCATTCATGGGGGGAGTGTGGGAAAGGCTGGTAAGGTCAGTGAAGACCGTCTTGTACGCCGTCCTCAACGATCGTCACCCTCAAGAAGAGGTGTTATCGACTTTGCTTTGCGAAGCTGAGTATATTGTGAACAGCAGGCCTCTAACACATGTCTCCGTAGACAGTGAAGATGAAGAAGCAATCACGCCAAACCACTTCCTACTTGGCGGATCGGCGAGACTACCTAACCCCGGCGTTTTCAGCGAACAGGACCTGGTCGGCAGAAAGCATTGGCGCCACGCTCAAGTGCTCGCTGACATGTTTTGGCGCCGATGGGTACGTGAGTACCTCCCAGATCTACAGCACCGACGAGACCCGCAAGCTCGTGGGCCCGCTCTCCAAATCGGCGACCTAGTACTCATTGCCGATGGTCAGCTACCCCGCAACACCTGGCCGCGAGGCAGAATAGTGGCGGTCTACCCCGGTGCCGATGGCGAAATCCGCACAGTTGAGGTGCGTACAGCAGGCGGTATATTGAAGCGTCCGACGAAGAAGCTCGTCCCACTACCAAAGTGAGTGAACAGTCGCTCACCGAACAGATGTGCAGCTCCGCATCGAGTCGTCTCTACGCTGCACGGCGGGAGATATGGTCGCGACAACGCGTCACCCATACGCGAGTGTGTCATTCTAATGTTAAAAAAGTTAAATTAATCTAATCTAAGATCAATGTTTAAATCAATAGTTGATTGTTTGTGTTTTTATGTTACTCTTTATGTAATCTTTAATGTTTTTATAGTGTTTTGATAGTATTTTATAGTGTTTTGATAGTAAATGTAAAATAGAGCCAAAATACCTTTGTATGTGTGTGTGTGCGCATAACGCTTTGATGACCACAAAGTCGAATGTTCATACAGTTTTACCATAAGTAAATAGAAGATTGAATTGTGCCCTATATAGTGGACCTATTTACTTGGAGTTAGTGTCAAAAGACAGCTAACAGTTTAAATAAACAGCCATAGATAGATCCAAGTAAATAGGTACCGAGTTATGTAACCTAATTACATAGGGAAATAGTAATAGGGCATCAATTATTGTATTTTTAAAACTTACATCATCATAGTCTGTGTGAATGTAGTTAAAATACCCTGTAGCTGTATGTCATTCTGTAGGTATTACTGTAAGCTTTCTAATGATGTATCACACTAATATATATTAGCATGTATAATAGTTGTAAATCTAATAAAACACTGTATGATCAAGTGAAAATAGTTACAAAATAAAGTTAAAACAGAGCGTGTTTCTTGCGGTTCTCGAGTCGGTAAAGATTCGGGGTACCTTAGTAACCATGTTTCCCTGTAAAATTCGTAGTCATCGGTCTAATAGTACATCTGTGGGAAAACCAAACTTGTGAACCCTCAAGAACACGCCCTGAAGTTATAGCTAGAAGAATATTGTTGTTTTCATTTGTCTCCACTACACACGCCCAGTCTTCATCCAGCCTTCAGTACGAGGACACAGTTGCTGAAGTACCTGGAACCCATAGTGTATAGGGCGTCAGCGGCTTGGGTACCTTCGAGACCGCCCGTCCGGTACAAAGACCGTCCCGACATTCTAGACATAGCCCTCCTCAAAAATGTTAACTTGGCAATACGCTCGATTGAGGTATACCAAGAATTAGATTCAGACCACCGTCCTGTTATTTTACAACTGGGTCCCCGGGGCGGCCCCCCGGATCCCAGCATGCCCCCCCCGACTAAAACAATAACTGACTGGAGGAGACTCGAGGACCGCCTCAAATCTACCTCATCTGTTCACCTTGACACTATACCCGACGATATCGTTTCGGTCGCGGACACGATGAACGCGATCGACTCGCTCACCAATCATGTGCAGTCCGTAGTGAGTGAATGCTCACGGCAGGTTCCAATACCGGATGACCGGCGTTGGAGGTTGCCGGACGATGTAAATGAATTGAGGTGCGAGAAGAACGCGGCCATCCGTGCCTATGACACTTTTCCCAACGATGCCAATCGTGCCTACATGCGCTCCTTACAGCGTGCTGTAAAGAGACGCGTTAAAGAGGTCCGAGAGGATCGTTGGGACAAGGAGCTCAGCGAGATCCGTCCGAGTCACACTGCTTTTTGGGACCTTCAGCGTAAACTTAAAAGCGAAACCATTGCTACCATGCCCCCCCTTAATCGACCCAACCAAAGGCCGGCCTTTGAGGATAGCGACAAAGCCGAGTGCCTGGCCGACAGTTTGGAGTCCCAGTGCACCCCTAGCACACTCCCAGTAGACAAATTTCACCTGGAAATGGTAAACTCTGAGGTGGAGCGTAGGTCCACCCTCCCCCCAGTAGAAGACCCCGACGACCCGATCCCACCGATCACCCCCGATGAGGTCCTCTCTATAGTCAAGGAACTTAAACCGAAAAAAGCCCCAGGTTCAGACGGCATTACCAATAAGGTAATCAAACGTTTCCCCGCCGCCCTCATCGTCCTAATGACCGCCATCTTTAACGCGGCATTAAGTAACAACATCTTTCCCCAGGCCTGGAAACAAGCCACGGTAATTGGAATTCCCAAACCGGGCAAGCCAAAAGCAGAACCGAATAGTTATCGGCCAATTAGCCTACTAAATGTCTTCGGTAAAATCTATGAAAAGCTTATTTATAAGCGACTAAAAGATTTTGTCGACTCTAATAATCTTCTACCCGACGAGCAGTTCGGCTTTCGCACGAAACACTGCTGTGTCAACCAGCTGCACCGACTTGTAGAACATATCAGTGCAGGCTTCGTGCGTGGTCTTATGACCGGAACGCTATTTTTCGACGTGGCAAAGGCCTTTGACAAAGTGTGGCACAACGGCTTATTATATAAGCTGTACTCCAAAAAAGTGCCAGACCGTCTCGTGCTCATCATACGAGACTTCTTGTCAAACCGTTCCTTTCGCTATCGTATTGAGGGAGCTCTCTCCTCCCCTCACCCCATTCTTGCCGGCGTGCCGCAAGGCTCCGTGCTCTCCCCCCTCCTGTTCTCACTGTACACCAGCGACATCCCCAAGTGCGGCAAGGCTCGTCTAGCCCTCTTCGCCGACGACACGGCAGTCTACTACACCGGGTCCTCTCATAGCATCATTTCTCGTACTCTCCAGTCCGCGGCCAACACCCTCGGTGAATGGTTTCGGAGATGGAGAATCGAAGTTAATCCGGAAAAAAGTACAGCCGTTCTCTTTGACAAGAGACGTCTGACTCAATACCGCTCGCAAAATCATATACCTGTCTCTATGTTTGACAAAAAGATCCCTTGGCAACCGGAAGCCAAGTACCTGGGAGTAATCCTTGACCGTAGACTGACCTTCAGATCTCACATTCGCAGGGACCGAAATCGTGCCAAATTCGTCCTCGGACGTTTGCATCCCATGTTAAATGCGCGCAGTAAGCTAGCTACTAACCTCAAAATACGAATTTACACTTCTTGTGTCCGACCCATTTTCTCCTATGCTAGCGTTGTGTTCGCACACGTCAAGCCAGGAAGAATTCATCCCCTTCAAGCCATCCAAAATCGATTTATGCGGAAGGCCGTGGGCGCCCCCTGGTATCTCCGTAACGCCCAACTCCATGTTGACCTAAAACTGCCGACCGTCAGGCAGTACTTCAAGCGTGCTTCCAAACGCTATTTCGACACCGCCCCTAATCATCCTAACCCTTTGATTGCGGCGGCCACCGATTATAAACCACTCTCCATTAGTAAAACTCGCAGACCTAGACACGTGCTCATCGAACCCGATGACGACATCACCCTCCTTCAGGAGTCAAACAAAAATACTAGCACCATCAGACGCCGTCGTCCTAAATTTCGTCCCCACCGGAGGGGACCGACGCGACACCCACACAGATGCCGAGAGTCCGACTCTCGAGAAACCCAACACGATGCAGCAGCGGCTGCTGGGGGGACCAGTGGCGGGGAATCCCCAGCTGCACCGTGAGCCGAGGTCGAGCTCCCCACCTGGGGACGCCCCCTCACGGTGTCGCAACCGGACCGGTTATGCTCACCCTTACTCCTTACTCTACTCCACGTTATGAGCAGTTTTGATCGCCGATCAGTTAGGATTAGGTAGGTCCCAGCCCTCGCCGGCGAGGCTTGCCGCTTAACGGTGATTCGCGAAACGCGACCCACCCCCCCGATATACCGAAAGTCCGCCTCTTTCGAGAAATCATTTCCCGATGCAGCAACGGCTGCCGGGGGACGCAGCGGCGGGGTCCCCCCGCAATGCCCTAAGCCGAGGTCCGAGCCCTTCCCTGGGGGACGCCCTTATGCGGCATTGTAACCGCGAAATTAGTTTGTAAGTTAGTAGTTAGTGAATTTTTCGGCGGATGGAGTCCCTCACGGGACTCTCCGCCTCCAAGCCCGGTTAAGCAGAAAGAGCACTCTAGTGCTTCCTGCGAGTAATCAATTCGAAAAAAAAAAAAAAAATTGAGTTATTCATTCAGTCAATCAGTTGCGGTCAGTCACAGAACTAAGAAATAGCATGGAAGTAATGCTGCAGGTCGTGGTCATGGTCTCTTAGGATAATTAGGGTAATTAGGAAGTAATTTAGGGCAGTTTTAAATAAGTATTTGTTTCGATATATTAATAATAGTTTCTTTGTATTTGTATATAAATCGTGTGTATGTATATCGTGTATAACGTTACAGCGCCATAAAGTGTACCTAATAAATAACAATAGACAGAGTGCTCGGAATAACTGTGTAATAAATAAACGTGTGTTGAACAATTGTGCGTATTATTTGTGGTGTACCTGTATCCCAACACGGTCGGCATTCAGATAGCCGGAATTAGGGGGGCATTCAGGAGGCCGGAATTAGGAACGCCTTCAGATAGCCGGACATAGGGAGGCATTCAGATTGCTGACAAAAGGGAGTAGTCCCTAGACACGCCGCCCTAAGATTGACAGGGAGCGTGACTGCTACACCTGGTTTAAGGGAAACCAAAAGCCCCAATTCCCACCTCTTCCGCCCGCTCGTCTCGCGCCCCCGGCCTCAGAGCCCCCTGCGCTGATGAACATACCCATTCACGCACCTTCTCTCAGGCCCCATACTGCACCAGCAGCTAAAGGCCCCTCCATGAGAATCCCCCCTCAGGCTAGACCCTCTTCGGTAAACTCCCCTGGGCCTTTGCCGAGGGAATACCTCGAACCCCAGTCAGGGGAAACTCGTATTGACGCCTACTCTAGACTTTGGGCCGCAACCCAAGGCAACCATGAGCAGCGCCTCCAGGTACTCACCAAGTACCAAGACATCTTCAGAATCTTAAATTCCAATTATAATGTATAATACGGCCCCACCCAAAAGATTCAAACCCCGATCTCTAAACTTAGGCTTCTTCAATGCCCGAGGCATTAGTGGTCAACGCGACGACGTAGCTGTCTTCTTGCGTGAGCACCAACTTGACATATTACTCGTTCAAGAGTCCTTTCTCAAGCCCCACTGTCGTAATCCCAACATAGCCAATTATAGGCTGATTAGGAACGACAGAACGTACACCGCACTAGGCGGAACGCTAATCTATTACCGCAATTCTCTATATTGCATCCCCATTGATCCCCCAGAGCTAGAATGCTTGGAGGCTTCAATCTGTCGCCTAGGCATGACAGGGCACCAGCCCATCACCATAGTCTCGGCCTATAGATCCGCAAATAAACCCGCGAGTCTGCTCGAGGACGACCTCAAATCCCTACTCGATCTTAGTAATTCTGTAATCATAGCAGGCGATCTAAACGCCAAACATCGTTCATGGAGCTGTGTCTCCAATACCCCTGCTGGTATTCAATTAGAAGCACTTAGCGACAAACTCTCCTTTGACGTCATCGCCCCGATGCGTCCCACTCACTTTCCCGACATAGTAGGGCAACGGCCCGACATCCTAGATATAGCCCTCTTAAAGCGCGTAAACCTCGGTATACGCTCTATCGAGGTAATTCAAGAACTAGACTCAGATCACCGCCCTGTGATCATTCAACTGGGTCCCCGGGGTGGTCCCTCGGATCCCGGTACTCCACCCGTAACTAAAACAATAACCGACTGGAGGAGACTAGAGGAACGCCTCAAATCTACCTCATCCCCCCTACTAGATCCAATCCCTGACTCCATCGAGACAGTCGCGGATACGGTGGCCGCGATCACCTCGCTCACCAACCATGTGCAGTCCGTAGTGGGCGAATGCTCACGGCAGGTTCCGATGCTGGATGACCAGCATTTGAAACTGCCAGACGATGTGAATGAGTTGAGGACCGAGAGGAACGCGGCCATACGTGCCTATGACGCTTTTCCCAACGAAGCCAACCGTGCCCATATGCGCTCCTTACAGAATACTATAAAGAGACGTGTAGCTCAGTTGCGGGAGGAACGTTGGGACAAGGAAGTCAGCGAAATCCAACCGTCTCATGTAGCTTTCTGGGAACTTCAACGCAAACTTAAATGCGAAACCACGGCAACTATGCCCCCCCTAAATCGACCCAATCAAAGGCCGGCCTTTGATGATGACGAAAAAGCCGAATGCTTAGCCGACAGCTTGGAGTCCCAATGCACTCTCAGTACGCTTCCCGTAAGCCAAACCCACCTCGACGAGGTAAACTCAGAAGTAGAGCGTAGGTCAGCCCTCCCCCCTCCCACAATAAATGACCCAGATGACCCGCTCCCACCGATCACCCCTGACGAAGTTCTTTCTATAGTCAAGGATCTAAAGCCCAAAAAAGCCCCAGGCGCAGACGGGATCACCAATAAGGTGTTAAAACGCTTCCCTGCCTCCCTCATCACTCTAATGACCGTCATCTTCAATGCGGCATTCAAAAACAACATGTTTCCCCAGGCTTGGAAACAAGCCACGGTAATCGGTATACCCAAACCGGGTAAGCCAAAAGCCGAGCCGAGTAGTTACCGGCCGATTAGTCTACTCAATGTCTTCGGCAAAATCTACGAGAAGCTTATTTATAAGCGACTTAAAGATTTCGCCGACTCCAATAAACTCCTTCCCGACGAGCAGTTTGGCTTTCGTACAAAGCACTGCTACGTTAATCAACTGCACCGCATTGTAGAACACATCAGTGCAGGCTTCATACGCGGTCAAATGACCGGTTCTCTCTTTTTCGACGTGGCAAAGGCTTTCGATAAAGTGTGGCACAACGGTTTATTATATAAGCTGTACACTATGAATGTGCCACATCATCATTCACGCTCTGACACTCGCCCCGAGAGGTCGTGCTGCTCCTGCTCCGTCCTCTCGTGACGAATTAAGTGCTCGAATATTTTTCGCTACGGCTCACCGTAGCGTCCTCCGCAGTCGCCCCGCCGACTGCAGCCCGATAAGCACATTCGCTGTCTTTTTCAAGACAGCGGGCGCGCTTTTGTCTCTTTAGACAGAGTTTCGTCAAAAACGTAGTGTCCCTTCAGGAAAAAACCCACTTATTTACTGTGGTTCTCGGTGGATACCTAACGGTGACAACAAACCGAGGGGCGTTGACCCGACACGCCAGCTGCGCTCCTTAAGGGCAAAGCAAAATTGGAAGAAGCTAGGGCCAGAAGGCCTTGGGGGATCTCCTAGTCTTCCCTAGCTTACCCCCGTTTCGTCCTATCTAGCATTCTCTAGGGGTTTACACCCATTGCACACTAGAGACTTAGGGACCTGGTTGCACATTAAGACTGGCAATCAGGAGTGCAAGCTTAGGGCTCACCAGTAGGCACACAACCTCCCCGTCTATACCCGACGGGGAGGGTTTGAACACACTCCCGGGATCACCCACCCGAGGAGCAAAACCCCCATGTTAGTACGCCACTAATTTTCTCCCCCTCTCGTTGTTGCTAGGCTTGGCTTAGTCACCATCTATATGATGGTGTCTGATGCCGAGTTTCTCAGCATCCTAAAAAACGTCCTCTTCAAGGACCCCACCTTTATCGCCAACTATGGCGACTTGTTTGGCAGCGCTTTTGCCGCCAAACAATCTGACGTCCCCGACTCTCCAGAGTCGCCCGATACCCCCCCGCCCCTAAGGAGGAATAGGCGCCCCGCCCGTTCCGACAGTGATGAGGAGAGGCCGAGGTCTCCGCGTGGTCCGCCTAGGCGTTCAGCCAGCCTGGACCATAAGGACCGTACCCCCTCACCTCTCCCCACCCCAGCCCCCACTCAATATCCTGATCGCTCCCCAATCCCATCAGACCAAGAGATGTCTTCGGACAGTGAGGTCAACTCTGACGAGGCCGGTGCCTTTACCACGGTAGTGGGCAAAGGTAAAAAACGCGGCCGAAAAACAAACAAGGCCGAGGCTCTCGCCTCAAAATCTTTAAAACTCTCCGAGGCAAACTCTGCCCCGGCCCCTACCCCCCGTCCCGCCTCTCACTCCTCCTCGCAGGATAACAGGCCCCCCTCCCCTCAGGAACATACCTCACCTTCCCAGAAGAAGGTGCCCATCCCGCCTCCCTTATTCATCCAGGATAAGGAATATTGGACCAGGATATCCGACTGGTGCAATCAAAATAAGATAAATTTCACTAGTGCCCGCCCCACACAGCAGGGCATTAAAGTAGTTGTCCCCACCCCCACTGATTACCGCAACCTTACCAGGTTGCTACGCGAGCGTGGTGTGTCTTTTCACACCTACGCACTCCCAGAGGACCGACTCCTTAGAGTTGTGATCCGAGGGATTCCGTCCGAAGTCAGCTGCACGGAAGTGCACGCCGACCTCGATCGTCAAGGGATCCCGGTTGCAATAACCCACCGTATGTTCCGTGGTAAGCACGGGGAACCCTATAACATGGTCCTTGTCATTTGCCACCCTGGCGAAAACGCCAAAAACATTTATAATATAAAGACCGTATGCAATTTATCAGGCATCACGGTCGAGCGCCCCCACAAATCAAACCAGCCTGGTCAATGTCACCGTTGCCAGTTGTATGGTCACTCCCAGCGTAACTGTTACGCTAAGCCCAGGTGCGTAAAGTGCCTAGGCGATCACGGGACTACCGAGTGCGAGCGTCCCAAGGAGAGGGACCAGTGCACGGAGCCCCCTAGCTGTGTCCTTTGCCGCAAAGCCGGGCATCCAGCAAACTATCGCGGATGCCCCAAAGCCCCCAAAATGCGCAACGCCAAAACGGCAAAACGCGCCTCCGACCGCGTTGCGAGGGAAGCCCCCTCCTACGCAGCCCCCTTCCATTACCAACCACCAAACCCTAGAGGCCCACTCGGGCCCTCCCCTAATTTCCACGGCCCACTCGGGCCCAACCCCTGGTTTAAGGGTAATCAAAAGCCCCAATACCCACCTCTTCCGACCTCTCGTCTCGCGCCCCCGGCCTCAGAGCCCCCCGCGCTGATGAACTTACCCATCCCCGCTCCTTCTCTCAGGCCCAAAACTGCACCAGCAGCTAAACCCCCCCCCCCCATGAGAACCCCCCCTCCGGTAAACTACCCCGGCCTTCTGCCGAGAGAATATCTCGAACCCCAGTCAGGGGAAACCCGTATTGACGCCTACTCTAGACTTTGGGCCTTTACCCAAGGCATCCACGAGCAGCGCCTTCAGGTACTTACCAAGTACCAAGACATTTATAGAATACTTAATTCCAATTATAATGTATAATACGGCCCCACCCAAAAGATTCAAACCCCGTTCCCTAAATTTAGGCTTCTTTAATGCCCGAGGCATTAGTGGTCAACGCGATGACGTAGCTGTCTTCTTGCGTGAGCACCAACTTGACATATTACTCGTTCAAGAGTCCTTTCTCAAGCCCCACTGTCGTAATCCCAACATAGCCAATTATAGGCTGATTAGAAACGACAGAACGTACACCGCACTAGGCGGAACGCTAATCTATTACCGCAATTCTTTATATTGCATCCCCATTGATCCCCCAGAGCTAGCATGCCTGGAGGCTTCAATCTGTCGCCTAGGCATGACAGGGCACCAGCCCATCACCATAGTCTCGGCTTATAGGTCCGCAAACAAACCCGCGAGTCTGCTCGAAGACGACCTCAAATCCCTACTCGATCTTAGTAATTCTGTTATTATTGCAGGCGACTTAAACGCCAAACACCGCTCTTGGAGCTGTGTCTCCAATAACGCCGCTGGCACTCAATTAGGAGCACTTAGCGACAAACTTTCCTTCGACGTCATCGCCCCGATGCGTCCCACTCACTATCCTGACACAGTAGGGCATCGGCCCGACATCCTAGATATAGCCCTCTTAAAGCGCGTAAACCTCGGTATTCGCTCTATTGAGGTAATCCAAGAACTAGACTCAGATCATCGCCCTGTGATCATTCAACTGGGTCCCCGGGGTGGTCCCTCGGATCCCGGTATTCCGCCCGTAACTAAAACAATAACCGATTGGAAGAGATTAGAGGACCGCCTCAAATCTACTTCATCCCCCCAATTAGATTCAATCCCTGACTCCATTGAGACAGTCGCGGACACGGTGGCCGCGATCACCTCGCTCACCAACCATGTGCAGTCCGTAGTGGGCGAATGCTCACGGCAGGTTCCGATGCTGGATGACCAGCGTCTGAAACTGCCGGACGATGTAAATGAGTTGAGGACCGAGAGGAACGCGGCCATCCGTGCCTATGACGCTTTTCCCAATGAAGCCAATCGTGCCCATATGCGCTCCTTACAGAATACTGTAAAGAAACGTGTAGCTCAGGTACGGGAGGATCATTGGGACAAGGAAGTCAGCGCAATCCAACCGTCTCATGTAGCCTTCTGGGCCCTTCAACGCAGACTTAAATGCGAGACCACGGCAACTATGCCCCCCCTAAATCGACCCAATCAAAGGCCGGCCTTTGACGACGACGAAAAAGCCGAATGCTTAGCCGACAGTTTGGAGTCTCAATGCACTCTCAGTACGCTTCCCGTAAGCCAAACCCACCTTGATAAGGTTAATTCAGAAGTAGAGCGTAGGTCAGCCCTCCCCCCCCCCCCAATAGATGACCCCGATGACCCGCTCCCACCGATCACCCCTGACGAAGTTCTCTCTATAGTCAAGGATCTTAAGCCCAAAAAAGCCCCCGGCGCAGACGGCATCACCAATAAGGTGTTGAAACGTTTCCCCGCCACCCTAATCGCTCTGATGACCGTCATCTTCAATGCGGCATTCAAAAACAACATCTTTCCCCAGGCTTGGAAACAGGCTACGGTAATCGGTATTTCCAAACCGGGCAAACCAAAAGCCGAGCCGAGTAGTTACCGGCCGATTAGTCTCCTCAATGTCTTCGGTAAAATCTACGAGAAGCTTATTTATAAGCGACTCAAAGATTTCGCCGACTCAAATAAACTCCTTCCCGACGAGCAGTTTGGCTTTCGTACAAAGCACTGCTGCGTTAATCAACTGCACCGCATTGTAGAACACATCAGTGCAGGCTTCGTACGCGGTCAAATGACCGGTACTCTCTTTTTCGACGTAGCAAAAGCTTTCGATAAAGTGTGGCACAACGGCTTATTATATAAGCTGTACACTATGAATGTGCCACATCGTCTCGTGCTCATCATCCGAGACTACCTATCGAATCGTACCTTTTGCTATCGCATAGAAGGGGCTCTCTCCTCCCCCCATCCCATTCACGCCGGTGTGCCTCAAGGCTCCGTGCTCTCCCCCCTACTGTTCACGCTGTACACCAGCGATATTCCAAAATGCGGTGCAGCCCGTATGGCCCTTTTCGCCGACGACACGGCAATCTATTACTCCGGCATGACCCATGTCGCTATTTCTCGTACCCTCCAATCCGCGGCCAACACCCTAGGTGAATGGTTCCGGAAATGGAGAATCGAAGTTGTTCGCGACAACCCTAAAAATGTGCGCGGCAACCCTGTTTCAGTGTCGTTTTTTCTACTGAAAGACAGTAAAATCGCGAGTGAAAATTTCGTAAGTCAAAAGACGATTTAGAGACAATAATACAGAAATATTTAAGTGATTAGTACCGTAATACAGTAGATTCAGTGTGTTTATTAACCTAAATTCAGTGTTAGTGCTGAAACACGTAAGTTTTCATGATATTTTATGTGCTTAATAGTCAAAATAGTGAATTTCATAGTTTTTCGTAGAACGCATTTGACCCATGCAAATGGCAGGGAACAAGTTGCGCGGAGTGCGCGTCTCGAGCGAGGGCGCTGCCTCCAGTATATTTTTTAATTACTAGTACAGAATCGTAACTATGCACTTCATGAAAACTTATATCTTTATTATTTAAGTAAATATCAGTGTAATCTTTCAGGTATAGCGTTGTTTATGTTCGTTCTATATAGATTTATCCATTTATGTAGCATTTTAGCAGTTTCATAGTAAAATAACCGTTTTATATAGAAAATTAAATTTAAAAATACAGTTTTATAAGAAATACATAACTTTTGATAGTAAATGAAACGTAAATAGAAGGAACATAGTAAATAACGCTATATACTGCAAATATTATGTAAATTTGTAAGTTATTTAATAGTTTTAACAATGTTTTAGAGTCATGAAATTTGTAAGTTTTAATTGTGAAATTTAACATAGTAAAATAATAGGTAGGTATGTGTATTGTCACCTACGGCTAGACAATGCATGTATCTATAGTATACTATCAATAGAAAAACATTATCTTCAATAAATTTTGTCTGGGTTCGATAAGAAAAATGTAAACAAACCGATAACAAATGTATGAAAAATTCACCCGTTTGGTAGAATATGTGTACCTAGCCTAGTTTACATCAAATAAACACTTTTATTATTGTTTTTTATTTAAAGCCAAAATGGTCGTGCAGGGGATACCGTATAGTAAATAGTCCCAACCCTAATAACAAAAAAGTTATTAAGGGTGAAAGTAATAAAAATCCCCTGACACGGCCAATTTTGCATAGAAAACCTTAATCTATGGATAATCTATGACACCTAGAATGATGAGTCATAGATCAATAGATAGCCTAGATTTTTGCCTATCCATAGGTTTTGGTTGCATAAAACAAACACAGATAGATACATAGATATAGACAGAAATGTAAAAATAAATAGAATAAATAAAGTTGTAAATGGCTTGAGGCGCCTGCGGCTCTCGTGCCGGTAAAGTTTAGTGCCGCGTTAGTAAACGCATTTTTCAACAGAATTCGTAGCAAATCTACCATATAGTCAAGCCTTCAAATCAAATGGAGTAAGCAGAGGCCTCAAGCTCTTCATGAACAGTCAAGTCGGTGTTTTCATTTCCTGAAAAATTCTCCCGGTGTTCCCGAAATAATCCTTCAGTTCGGCGTGGGAAGTCAACCTATAGGTACAGGGCGTCAGCGGCTCATACACACGGTATCGAGTTCCGCCCGTCCGGTACATTCGCTGGTCCTTCGCGAGCCGGATTTCATCACGTGCCTGAAGAATTATCACCTGAAGAATTACAGCTGAAAAATCAAGATGCCGATTACGCGTTCAAAAGGAAGAGCTCCCGAATCCTGGACGTTGGACGTTGAAGCAGCAGCTACCAGTACACCCGGCGTGCGACATGAGCAGCCGCCGCGGTCACCGTCAACGTCAACGTCACACAGCGCCGATGCGCCGCCGCCCCCCCCGCACCCCGCGGAGGGAACAGTACCGTCTATTTCGAGGCGGGACACATCGGAGGATAGAAAAGGAACAAATTCGGATCAGACGTTGCGTCCAACCGACCGTGCTGCGCCCCACAGTATAGAAGAACAGGAAAAACAGAAAAAGGGACGCGGCGGACGCTCCGTAACTACGAATCGCTCCAATAGAAAACAGTTGAAGGCACGTGAAGAGATTCTAAGAATCAAACTACAGTTAGCAGAGATACAGTTACAGAAGGCTGAAGAGGAAGCGGACTCTGACGACTATGATGAAGACGGACAATCGAAAGCTGACTACGTTCGTTCATGGTTGGAAGAAGGACCGGAACCACAGCCCAACCCTATAGAAGCCGACACCGGGAGAAACACCGACTTGGCCGCACCCCCACCCGGGGGGAAGGAAGGGGAACAGAAAAATATTTTGGATGTCAAGCATCAAGATGAAGATCCTAAGAAGAAGGAAACTCATCAACAGGGAGGTGATTCACTGAAGCCGTTCATCACCGATCTCACCTCCGCCATAGCTGCGCTCGCCGAAAGGAAGCCGTTGGACTCGTCGTACACGTCGCCTCATCCAGCGGTTTCAAAAGTGATCATGTCACTACCGACCTTCGGCGGCGCGCATACAGAGTGGTTGTCGTTTCGTGCAATATACGACACCACAAGAAGATACTTCAACGACGTGGAAAATACAGCGAGGCTTAGAAGATGCCTCAGGGGGAGAGCGCTGGAAACAGTGAGCTCGGAACTCATCGGGCACGCAAGACCAGATGACATCATGCGAGAATTGGAACTTCAATTCGGACGACCGGACTCCATCGCTCAAGCCGAAACAGACAAGCTGCGAACCCTACCGCGCTGCAGCGAAGCTCCCAAGGACATCTGTTTCTTCGCGAGCAAGATTAGAACCAGCGTCGTCACACTTCAAGCATTGAAGAAGGAGCACTACCTCATCAATGCAGAGCTGCTGCGCGTGCTGACGGAGAAGCTGCCGAACTCCCTGCGCGTACAGTGGTATCGAACGTACACCGAAAAGTACAATTCGATGCCGGACCTTAGCAACTTCAGCAACTTCGTCACAGAACAAGCGCGCTACTGCAGTGCCTTCGCGCCAGCTGAGAACATCCGTACAGAAGAAGGTCAGCAGACTCGTCGTGCCATCCAGAGGACACACACCGCTACCGAGAAGCATGCTGCGGCCGGCGCTTCTGCCCCTGCCCCGAAGTGCAGGATATGCGAGCGCGTCGGACACTATGCAACGGACTGCACGAAGTTTCGCACAGCTGACTCAGATGGAAGATGGCAGCTCGCAAAGAAGTACGGATTGTGCTTTCGTTGTTTGCGCACACGACCGTACGGGCACTCATGCAAGGCGAAGAAATGTGGCATAGAAGGATGCCCCGCCACTCACCACCAACTCCTGCACTACGAAAGGAAGCCGAGAGAAGAGGCAAAGATTGAGAACCAAGAAACAGTAGCAAGTTCCAGTCTACACGCGAAGCCTCAAGCTTACTTAAAGATAGTTCCTGTGCAGATAGTTGGACCGGCGGGAGAAGCGAACACCTTCGCACTGCTGGATGATGGGTCAACAATTTCGCTCATAGATGAAGACGTCGCTAACGCAGTCGGAGCAGAAGGTCATCTAGATCCCTTCACCATACGAGCCATTGGGGATACGTCACTCGACATGCCCAGTTCGAGACGAGTCAACCTGTCTATGAGGAGCGCTGAGGGCAAGCAAGTGCCTTTATGCGCGCGCACCGTTCCAGGCCTGCATCTATCGCCACAGAGGGTCAACGAAGATGACCTAAGAGACTGCAGGCACCTCCAAGACATCAAACAGAAGCTCGTCTACAACATAGGCGTCCCGAAGGTGCTGATTGGACAAGACAATTGGCATCTACTCATCGCAAGTGTCATCAGAAAAGGTCCCAGTCATCAACCGGTCGCATCGCTGACATCATTAGGATGGGTGCTGCACGGCGCACACTCACGAACACTGGGCCACAGCGTACACTGCGTCAATCAGCTGTCACCGGACGAAGAGAACATAGAAAAACAATTGAAGGAGTACTTTGCACTCGAGTCTCTCGTCATCAACCCACGTCGCCCGAATACAGATCCAGAGAAGCAAGCTGAAGATATTCTTGAGAAGAATACAAAACAGTTAGAAGATAGACATATAGAAACGGCCCTTCTCTGGAAGAAAGAAGATTTCGTCATGCCCGATAGCTACGAGAACGCAACACAAAGACTTGCGTCTACAGAAAAGAAGCTCGACCGCGGTCTCGAACCGAAAGCAAAATATACAGAACAGGTGAACTCCGTTACAGCAAAACTGCCCGCTGGGAAGCCCGTCGTCAACGAGGCCACAGGGGAAGAACGGATGACAGCCGTTATAGAAAAACTGCCCGCTGTGAAGCCCGTTGTCAACGAGGCACCAGGGGAAGAACGGATCACAACAGCCACAGAATCGCGGCGAGCACAGAATGTGTCGGAAGCCGTCCCACATACGAACAGATTCTCAAAATCGGAAAGACACGCACGAGCTACAGAAAAAGCTCGGCAGTCTTCAGCCTTGCGCCGAAAACCCAAGGCCCAGGTTCCATACAGAGGAACAATACAGGATCCAGAGACGGATCCAGATTGGCGTCACACGAAAATAATACGAAGACCACGACGTCGGAAAGGGCTGCATCTCGCCCCGCCGCCGACTCCCAGGCCTTCGTGCTTCTCCCCGCAGAACACATTCGCGGCGCCGAGACCTCCTTGTGAAACCGACACAAGGAGACTCCCTCGGCGTCGACCTCCAAGAGCTTCGGCGCGGGGAAGGTGTCGCCAATGACAGCCGCCTACGATCACTGCCCGTAGAAATAAACAACGGCGTGATCACTCTACGCAGTCGCATAGCTGCCACAGAAGAAATCACCGAGAAAACAAAGAGACCGCCAATCTTGGATGGCGATCACCGCGTCACACAGCTCTATATAGACTGGACGCACAGAAACTTGCATCACAGCGGGACAGAGTTGGTCATAAACGAAGTACGCCAACACTACTGGGTTCTTCGCCTGCGGCCGACGACGAAGAAAATAGTGCATCAATGTCTGCAATGTCGCATTCGAAAATCGCAGCCTCCAGAGCCAGCCACAGGGGATCATCCGAAGGCGCGCCTCGCCCATCATCAGAGGCCCTTTACCTACACGGGCCTAGATTATTTTGGGCCGCTCTCCGTCACCGTCGGAAGACAGCACCAGAAACGGTATGTGGCGCTGTTCACATGCCTCACCAGCAGAGCGGTCCATCTCGAGGTCGCCGCTAGCCTCAGCGCTGACTCCGCAATCTTGGCGCTGCGAAGGTTCGCAGCGCGCCGAGGTTGCCCCACAGAAATCTACTCCGACAACGGTACCAACATGCACGGCGCAGACAGAGAGATGAGAGAAGCCGTGAAAGAAGAAGCAAGTCGTCGCGGCATCGTGTGGCGTTTCATCACTCCCACAGCGCCCTTCATGGGAGGCGCGTGGGAGCGCCTCGTCAGATGCGTGAAGACCACTCTCTATACGGTCCTTCACGAAAAGCATCCGCATGAAGAAGTTCTCGCAACCCTACTGTGTGAGGCCGAATACACCGTAAACAGTCGGCCCCTCACGCACGTCTCCATAGAAGCAGAAGACGACGAAGCCATCACCCCGAATCACATTATATTCGGGGGCTCAGCACGACTACCATCCCTCGGCGAGTTCAGCGAGTCCGACCTCGATAGCAAGAAGCACTGGCGGCGCGCCCAAATCCTAGCCGACATGTTTTGGCGTCGCTGGGTGCGCGAGTACCTACCCGAGCTGCAGTACCGGCGGGAGCCCCATGACACTGGGCTCAACTTTGAAGTCGGCGACCCCGTTCTCATCGCCGACGGCCAGCTCCCTCGCAATACATGGCCGCGAGGGAGAATCACCGCTGTCTACCCAGGCGCCGACGGACGAGTCAGGACCGTCGAGCTGCGCACAGCAGCGGGGGTCCTCAAACGCCCCGTCAAGAAGCTGGTGCCCCTGCCGAAGTGATGTCGCTCTCCGGGTCATCTGCAGCACGCTCCACTACGGGTCGACGCTCTGCTGCACGGCGGGAGAAATGTTCGCGACAACCCTAAAAATGTGCGCGGCAACCCTGTTTCAGTGTCGTTTTTTCTACTGAAAGACAGTAAAATCGCGAGTGAAAATTTCGTAAGTCAAAAGACGATTTAGAGACAATAATACAGAAATATTTAAGTGATTAGTACCGTAATACAGTAGATTCAGTGTGTTTATTAACCTAAATTCAGTGTTAGTGCTGAAACACGTAAGTTTTCATGATATTTTATGTGCTTAATAGTCAAAATAGTGAATTTCATAGTTTTTCGTAGAACGCATTTGACCCATGCAAATGGCAGGGAACAAGTTGCGCGGAGTGCGCGTCTCGAGCGAGGGCGCTGCCTCCAGTATATTTTTTAATTACTAGTACAGAATCGTAACTATGCACTTCATGAAAACTTATATCTTTATTATTTAAGTAAATATCAGTGTAATCTTTCAGGTATAGCGTTGTTTATGTTCGTTCTATATAGATTTATCCATTTATGTAGCATTTTAGCAGTTTCATAGTAAAATAACCGTTTTATATAGAAAATTAAATTTAAAAATACAGTTTTATAAGAAATACATAACTTTTGATAGTAAATGAAACGTAAATAGAAGGAACATAGTAAATAACGCTATATACTGCAAATATTATGTAAATTTGTAAGTTATTTAATAGTTTTAACAATGTTTTAGAGTCATGAAATTTGTAAGTTTTAATTGTGAAATTTAACATAGTAAAATAATAGGTAGGTATGTGTATTGTCACCTACGGCTAGACAATGCATGTATCTATAGTATACTATCAATAGAAAAACATTATCTTCAATAAATTTTGTCTGGGTTCGATAAGAAAAATGTAAACAAACCGATAACAAATGTATGAAAAATTCACCCGTTTGGTAGAATATGTGTACCTAGCCTAGTTTACATCAAATAAACACTTTTATTATTGTTTTTTATTTAAAGCCAAAATGGTCGTGCAGGGGATACCGTATAGTAAATAGTCCCAACCCTAATAACAAAAAAGTTATTAAGGGTGAAAGTAATAAAAATCCCCTGACACGGCCAATTTTGCATAGAAAACCTTAATCTATGGATAATCTATGACACCTAGAATGATGAGTCATAGATCAATAGATAGCCTAGATTTTTGCCTATCCATAGGTTTTGGTTGCATAAAACAAACACAGATAGATACATAGATATAGACAGAAATGTAAAAATAAATAGAATAAATAAAGTTGTAAATGGCTTGAGGCGCCTGCGGCTCTCGTGCCGGTAAAGTTTAGTGCCGCGTTAGTAAACGCATTTTTCAACAGAATTCGTAGCAAATCTACCATATAGTCAAGCCTTCAAATCAAATGGAGTAAGCAGAGGCCTCAAGCTCTTCATGAACAGTCAAGTCGGTGTTTTCATTTCCTGAAAAATTCTCCCGGTGTTCCCGAAATAATCCTTCAGTTCGGCGTGGGAAGTCAACCTATAGGTACAGGGCGTCAGCGGCTCATACACACGGTATCGAGTTCCGCCCGTCCGGTACAGAAGTAAATCCCGAAAAAAGTGCAGCGGTCCTCTTCGATAAGAGACCCCTGTCACAGTACCGTAAAGAATTGAGCGTACCAGTCTCAATGTTCGGGAAACAGATCCCATGGCAACGAGAAGCCAAATATCTCGGAGTGATCCTTGACCGTAGACTGACTTTCCGTCCGCATATCCGCAGGGTGAAAAACCGTGCCGCCTTCGTCCTCGGACGCCTCCACCCCCTACTCAATGCGCACAGTAAGTTGCCCACTCCACTCAAAGTAAGGATATACACCACCTGTATCCGCCCCATACTCGCCTATGCTAGCGTTGTGTTCGCACACGTTAAGCCGGTGAGAATTCACATGCTCCAAACCATCCAAAACCGGTTCATGCGAAGGGCCGTAGACGCCCCCTGGTACGTACGCAATGTCGACCTCCACCTTGACTTCAAACTGCCGACCATCAAGCAGTTTTTCAAGCGTGCCTCTAAACGCTATTTCGATTCCGTTCCCAAGCACCCCAACCCCTTGGTCGTGGCGGCCACAGTCTACCAGCCATCTGCTATTAGCAAAATCCGGCGTCCCAGACACACACTTATTGAGCCCGATGACGCTATTACACTCCTCCAGGAGTCAGATAAAAGTACAAGCACACTCCGACGCCGTCGTCCAAAATATCGTCCCCGCCGGCGAGGACCGACGCGACACACACACAGAATCCGAGAGTCCGACTCTCGAGAAACAGAAACACATGCCGACGCAGCACCGGCTGCTGGGGGGACCGGTGGCGGGGTCCCCCTGCTGCACCCTGAGTCGAGGTCCGAGCTCCCCCCTGGGGACGCCCTCACGGTGTAAGCAACCGGAGATAATCTCGTCACGCGAGACCGGCCCTATGCTCTAGAGTAGTTCCTAGGAGCAGGCTATTGCGTAGCCACTGGTTAGGTTTTCTAGGTAGGTCTTAGCCTCGCCGGCGAGGCTTGCCGCTTCACGGCGTTTTTAACACGTCACCCGATAGGAACCGAAAGTCCGCTACTTTCGAGGTAAACCAATTCGATGCAGCAACGGCTGCTAGGGGGACATAGGAACGGCGGGGTCCCCCTGCAATGCCCCAGCGAGGTTCGAGCCCCCCCCTCGGGGGGCGCCCGCTTGCGCGCGGTATTGATACCGCGCGTATTTAGTTTATAAGTTAGGGAAAAACTTTCGGCGAATGGAGTCCCACATGGGACTCTCCGCCAACTAAGCCCGGTTAAGCAGAAATGGGACTTCGGTCCCACCTGCGAGAGCCCATTCGAAAAAAAAAAAAAAAAAAAAAAAAATGTGCCACATCGTCTCGTGCTCATCATCCGAGACTACTTATCGAATCGTACTGTACACGACGACTGTAATTGTAAATACCTAGAATTAGTAGTTAAGGTTTGATATTATGTTTTCTATGTCCCTTGTTGTTCTATGTTCATTATGTTTTCTGTGTCACAATGTTTTTATGTTTTTATTTTGTTTTTTAATATGTTTTCCTTATGATTTAATATGTTTGCTACTATGTTAATATAAGATAAGCTCTTTTGTCACATAAATACACACAGACCCATAGACGGGCGACCTAATAGAAATAGGTAAACAACAAGTAAGCGACGATGCATTACCTAATATGGTAATTTCGCTCGTCTATGGGCTCTGATTGGATAAACTGCAATTAGGTTTAAGGAAAAATGACCAGGGGTGAGGGGGTCGGGAGCGGGACAGCGTGGGCGGGTCCCTTTTAGCGAAAAAGTACTGGGAAGTTTCACCCACGCCCGCGTGTCCGCCGCATCCCGAACTCCTTGCACGCCTGTATAAATATGCGGCATTTTGATATTGTAGAGTTCCCACCGATCACCCCTGACGAAGTTCTCTCTATAGTCAAGGATCTTAAGCCCAAAAAAGCCCCCGGCGCAGACGGCATCACCAATAAGGTGTTGAAACGTTTCCCTGCCACCCTAATCGCTCTAATGACCGTCATCTTCAATGCGGCATTTAAAAACAACATCTTTCCCCAGGCTTGGAAACAGGCTACGGTAATCGGTATTTCAAAACCGGGCAAACCAAAAGCCGAGCCGAGTAGTTACCGGCCGATTAGTCTCCTCAATGTCTTCGGTAAAATCTACGAGAAGCTTATTTATAAGCGACTCAAAGATTTCGCCGACTCAAATAAACTCCTTCCCGACGAGCAGTTTGGCTTTCGTACAAAGCACTGCTGCGTTAATCAACTGCACCGCATTGTAGAACACATCAGTGCAGGCTTCGTACGCGGTCAAATGACCGGTACTCTCTTTTTCGACGTAGCAAAGGCTTTCGATAAAGTGTGGCACAACGGCTTATTATATAAGCTGTACACTATGAATGTGCCACATCGTCTCGTGCTCATCATCCGAGACTACTTATCGAATCGTACCTTTTGCTATCGCATAGAAGGGGCTCTCTCCTCCCCCCATCCCATTCACGCCGGTGTGCCACAAGGCTCCGTGCTCTCCCCCCTACTGTTCACGCTGTACACCAGCGATATTCCAAAATGCGGTGCAGCCCGTATTGCCCTTTTCGCCGACGACACGGCAATCTATTACTCCGGCAAGAGCCATGTCGCTATTTCTCGTACCCTCCAATCCGCGGCCAACACCCTAGGTGACTGGTTCCGGAAATGGAGAATCGAAGTCAATCCCGAAAAAAGTGCAGCGGTCCTATTCGATAAGAAACCCCTGTCACAGTACCGCAAAGAATTGAACGTACCAGTTTCAATGTTCGGTAAACAGATCCCATGGCAAAGTAAAGCCAAATACCTTGGAGTGATCCTTGACCGTAGACTGACTTTCAGACCGCATATCCGCAAGGTGAAAAACCGAGCCGCCTTCGTCCTCGGACGTCTCCACCCCCTACTCAATGCGCACAGTAAGTTGCCCACTCCTCTCAAAGTAAGGATATACACCACCTGTATCCGCCCCATTCTCGCCTATGCTAGCGTTGTGTTCGCACAAGTTAAGCCGGTGAGAATTCACTTACTCCAAACCCTCCAAAACCGTTTCATGTGAAGGGCCGTAGGCGCCCCCTGGTACGTACGCAACGTCGACCTCCACCTAGAACTCAAACTGCCGACCATCAAGCAGTTTTTCAAGCGTGTCACAAAACGCTATTTCGATTCCGCTCCCAAGCACCCCAATCCCTTGGTCGTGGCGGCCACCGTCTACCAGCCATCTGCTATTAGCGAAATCCGACGTCCCAGACACACACTCATTGAGCCCGATGACGCTATTACAGTCCTCCAGGAGTCAGATAAAAGTACAAGCACACTCCGACGCCGTCGTCCAAAATATCGTCCCCGCCGGCGAGGACCGACGCGACACACACACAGAATCCGAGAGACCGACTCTCGAGAAACAGAAACACATGCCGACGCAGCACCGGCTGCTGGGGGGACCGGTGGCGGGGTCCCCCTGCTGCACCCTGAGTCGAGGTCCGAGCTCCCCCCTGGGGACGCCCTCACGGTGTAAGCAACCGGAGATAATCTCGTCACGCGAGACCGGCCCTATGCTCTAGAGTAGTTCCTAGGAGCAGGCTATTGCGTAGCCACTGGTTAGGTTTTCTAGGTAGGTCTTAGCCTCGCCGGCGAGGCTTGCCGCTTCACGGCGTTTTTAACACGTCACCCGATAGGAACCGAAAGTCCGCTACTTTCGAGGAAACCAATTCGATGCAGCAACGGCTGCTAGGGGGACATAGGAACGGCGGGGTCCCCCTGCAATGCCCCAGCGAGGTTCGAGCCCCCCCCCTCGGGGGGCGCCCGCTTGCGCGCGGTATTGATACCGCGCGTATTTAGTTTATAAGTTAGGGAAAAACTTTCGGCGAATGGAGTCCCACATGGGACTCTCCGCCAACTAAGCCCGGTTAAGCAGAAATGGGACTTCGGTCCCACCTGCGAGAGCCCATTCGAAAAAAAAAAAAAAAAAAAAAAAAATATTGTAGAGTCAGTCCTAATCTAATCTCTGTTTTGAGCGGTAGCTCTGTCCGTCCGCCGCGCCAAACACTATTGTTCTATTGTGTAAAACTATGATAAGTATATAATAAGAAAGTGATAAATAATAAGAAAAAGCCTTGAGTCAATTGAATAAAGTTTTGTTGTCGTAAAATCAGTGCATCATTTTATGGACCCTCAATACCATCCCCTAGAGTAGGTAATGCTCTTCAAGACCGGAATCTCTCCCTAGCTTTCGTACATTGGTCCTTCGCAGCCGGATTGAAGACATTACAAGATGGTATTGACAAGGAGCTGCAACGGAGACGCCAAGACAAGGCAGTTGGCTCAGGCAGCAGAACAGGAGCAGGCCAGCGAGCAAAACAATGAGGAAGCGGCCAGCTCTAACCAGGAGTCAGCCACAGAGTCAGGTACGAGCAGCGGCACGACGGAGACGACGACGTCGGCAGAGACTATGACGACGGTAGAAACTGAAGAAACCGTCACCGCCAAAGGCAAGAAGACTGGCTCTACACGCAAGCCCGCTGACACTCGGTCACGTCGCTCAGCAACCTCACGCAAGAGACTCCTCGCGGAGTTAGAGGCGAAAGAGCGGCTGGCTGAGAGTAAAGTCAAACAGGCGCAGGCAGAAGCAGAGCTCCAGGAGCTAAGGGTGCAGAGGCTAGGATTATAAGAGGACTCCAGCGACGTAGAGGAAGAAGATGACTTGGCCTCCGTCCGCATAGGTGCCTGGCTGGCACAGCCGGCGCCGCCACCAGTGCAGGAGAAAGAAGATTCCCCGCCGTCCCGTCATGTTAGCGGCGAGGTGCAACCAGCGGATCCGACGCGAGTGAATATAAATGTAGATAGTAGTAGGAAAGTAGGTAAGTGCGTGTTAGTGTTATGGATCACCCTTCGCCAGAGCTGAAATCGACTATGATCGATGTCGGTACGCTGGCCGCGGCCCTGTCGCAGGCTACCCGCAGCACCAGGGAACCTCCTAAGTACATTGTACAGTTACCGTTGTTCAGCGGTGACGCAGGTGAGTGGTTGTCTTTTAAAGCGGCATACAGTGACTCTCATAAATATTTTACATGTGTGGAAAATATAGCGCGTTTAAGGAGAAGCCTGCGGGGTACAGCTAAGGAGGCGGCTGGGTGTCTGCTACTCAGTCAGCCTGATCCCCAGGTAGTTCTAGATGCCCTAGAGCGACGATTCGGTAGGCCCGAATCACTCATACTCACCGAGTTAGAAAAAGTGAAAGCATTAAATAAAGTGAATGATAATCCGCGTGATTTGTGTATTTTCGCGGGTCGCATAGCCAATACAGTAGGCACAATAGAAGCTTTAAAAAAGGTATATTATTTACATAATCCTGACTTCCTGAGATGGTTAGAATAATTGTTGACAAGCTGACGCCTATATTGAAAAATAAGTGGTATGACTATGCGGCCCTAAGAAAAGCGGAAGATGTACCTGAAATGAAAAGGTTGTCGGCATTCTTAAATGATGAGGCCGACAAGTGCGGCGCCTACGCGCTCCCGGAGCGGGTCTACGATGACAGCGGCAGCGCCCGTACGCGTAGAAAGATAGAGCGCTCTTTTAACGTAAACAAACATAATAATATTGTATATAACAATTGTTGTCCCATGTGTAAACAGGTACATAAGCTAACAGACTGCGCGTTATTTTTAGAATTAGAGGTAGGCGCGCGCTGGGAAATAGCTAAGAAAAATAATATGTGTGTTCGAGCGCCTGCGAGAATAAACCAAGCTATGATTTGCGGTCAACACTATGTTGCTAATGTTCTAGCTATGAGTCATTACAATTTTATATTTTGCTGTCTTCTGTAGTCCTGTACTCGGAATACACGTAATTTTAACGCTTAACAGTTTTTTTATTTAAATACACCTGAAGAGTCTCCTACATGGTCCTAACGATCCGGATTACTATTAAATAGTAATAATTGATGAAGATCAGCGATAATTGTTGAAGAAATATTAATTCTTGGCAATGTTCGACGGGTTAACCTGAAACAACGTGGTCGAGTTCGTGAGTTGTTTAAAAACCGTGACTTGGACATTAATCTCAGTGTTTTTCAGTTGTAATAACCCAACACTCTTTAAGGTAGTATATGTTAAATAGTTAAGTGTATTAATAAGGTTAGTACGTGCACAAATTATCTTTTTATTGTAATAAGTTGCTGTGTCATTGAGCAAGTTGACGGTTAACTAATTAAATTTTTTGTTCTAATTTCGTTAGACATTTAGTTAATTATTGATTATTATTACTGACTGTGTTACAGTTACATTAATGAACTACTTTTTACTAGTTCTCCCGTGCAAGCTCATTTTATATTTCGACAAGTAGGCTGAAATTGATAATTATTAATTTATGTTCCGCAAAGTAGTAAATCAACCTTATTAAATTATTTTCTAGTACAAATTGCATTGTTTTGGTTTAGTATAAATAAAATCAAACTTAAGTTTCCAAATTATACGCTCAAACTGTAACTTAACTTCATGTTTGTAAGTTACACATTATAGGTAGTGATTTGTTTGTAATAACATTCCAGGGTTTCTCAACCGACTCCCACGATGCCTCCGAAAGGTGATAAACCTGATATGGAAGAGGCAAAGGAAGTAGCAGACCTCATTAAGAAACGCAGTAGCTACAAAGGTCGTATTACAATCTTTTCTGGATTTTTAAAGTCACTAGATGTTTCATGTTTAACATTTAAAGATATCAGTGAATTAGAGATGAGAATAGGTAAGCTTGAATCATTGTATGCTAATTATGACGAGACACAAACGAGACTGGAGTGTTTATCAGATTTAGAGACTCAAATGAGCGAGAGAGACGAATTTGAGTCTAGGTACTACAAAGTTCTTTGTCAAGCACAGGATATAGTGGCAAACCACAAAAAACCCCCAGTATCTAGTGACTGTTGTTCTCGTAGTGGTAATAATAACAAGCCTGTCAAATTACCTACCATTCAGCTACCTAAATTCAGTGGATCCTATCACAATTGGCTCGAATTCCGCGACACTTTTGATAGCCTAATAAATGCGAATGAGGATATAGATGTTATAAATAAGTTCCATTACCTGAGAGCGTCTTTGGAAGGGTCAGCTGCTGTGGTAATTCATTCTATTCAGTTCTGTTCCAGTAATTACAGCATAGCTTGGCAACTGTTGTGTGATCGTTTCGACAACAAGCGCTTATTGATTCAAAATCACGTTTCAGCGTTATTTAATATAGATCCAGTTACACGAGAAACATCGGTTAACTTGAAGCGTATCATGGACCAATTAAATAGGAATCTTCGTGCACTGGAATCCTTAGGAGAACCTACTCAGCACTGGGATACTCTCCTCATTCACATCATGACACATAAGTTAGATTCTAAAACGTTTCGTGAATGGGAGGAGTACAAAGGTCATCTGAGTAAGGAACAACCGATTTCGCTACAACATTTCCTTGAGTTCATGAAAATTCGCACTGATCTTATTGAAACAATAGAACTATCACGTCACACTAACACACAACAACATAATAATACTAACTTAAACACTAAACCATCAAAACTACAGACTATGGTTTCATTTGAAAGTAGTTTCAATAACAATTCAACCAGTTCATCAGCGAGTTTATGTCCTAAATGCAGTGGCGATCATAAGCTTAATAATTGTCCTCAGTTTTTAGCCTTAAGTAGTGAAGCGCGACTTCAATTATTACCTACTTTTAAAGTTTGCTTTAACTGTTTTAGCAGTGGACACTACGCTAATCATTGCAAGAAGCCTGGTTGCAAGTTATGTAAGCGGCGGCATAACACTCTAATACATGTGGCAGATAATACTAAACCGAGACCGGTTGTGCATAATGAACGAGCTGATATCAACAATAGCAGCGCGCCCCCCACCACCATCGATGTGAATCCCAACTTAACGCTGTCGGCGAGCGTCGCGGCCTCCAGTCGCCAAGGACACGGCCATCACACTGACGTTCTGTTATCGACGGTATTAATTAAGTTATATGATTCGAATAACCATGAGCACATAGCTCGCGCTATTCTCGATAGTGGCAGTACTTCCTGTCTCATGACGAACAAAATGTATCGACAGTTAAATCTGCCCTGTAGTCGTATAGATAAATCTATACTAGGGATTAATAATGTGACGTCACAAATTAGTAAAATGTGTTTCGTGTCAGTTAAATCATTAGATGAAAGCTACGCGACTAATTTGAGATGTTTTGTTTTGCCGTCGATAACAGATAACGTGCCGTGTCGTTCGGTCGACTTATCCATGCTTAATATACCTAGTGATATATGTTTAGCTGATCCCAACTTTCATACTCCTGCGTCGGTTGACTTGATCATAGGCGCTGACATTTTTTGGGATATATTGGGATCGCAGCGGATTAATTTAGGCACCGGAAAACCTACGCTATGTGAAACAAGGCTAGGGTGGATAGTTTCCGGGCAAATAAATACCAGCCATATACCTAGTTTAAGTAACCGTATTAATTGTAATTTTGTGCAATTTGATTCGACCACCACTGATAATTTTCATGATCAGATTCAGCATCAACTCGCACGTTTTTGGAGTTTAGAGGAGGTGAACAATAGTTCTAGTTACTCACCGGAACAAAAACTGTGTGAGGATCATTTTATAAATAACACTACACATTTAGGGGACGGACGCTTCTGTGTGAGAATTCCATTAAAGGATAACCCGGGTGTGCTGGGTAATTCTTTATACCGTGCTAAACAGTGTTTTTACTCATTGGAGCGTAGATTCGCGAAACAGCCGAATTTATGTAAAATGTACCGTGAATTTATGTCTGAATACCAAAAATTGGGTCACATGTCCGAATGTAGGCTTAGTTCTGAGAATAATGCACAATATATACCCCACCACGGCATTTTACGTGAACACAGTACGACCACTAAATTAAGGGCCGTTTTCAATGCGAGTAGTCCAACGACTACCGGTGTTACTTATAATAGTATACAGATGGTGGGTCCTACTATACAGGATGACCTTTTATCCATCCTTCTGCGCTTTAGACAGCATAAGTACATTTTAATGGCTGATGTTGAGAAAATGTACCGGCAGATAACGGTACATCCTGATGATAGGTATTTACAGCGGATAGTATGGCGTGATAATCCAAAAGATTCACTGAAGGCATTTGAGCTGAATACCGTTACGTATGGTACCGCCAGTGCTCCTTTTCTCGCGACAAGATGCCTTAAGCAAGTAGGTCTCGAGTGTGAGGATAAAGTGATTGCAGAAATCATAATAAATGATTTTTATGTAGACGACCTCTTGAGTGGTGGGGATGATCTCTTCGAACTTCGTGGAATACGTACGAAATTAACGTCAGTTCTTGATTCAGCGTGTTTCCCACTCAGAAAATGGAAGTCTAATGAACCTCAGTTAGTCTCGGAGTCCACTCAGTTCCCTCTCGATTTAAATATAGGTGATACTGAGCCTTGTAAAACGTTAGGTTTAGGATGGCAAACCGACTCCGATGAGTTGTGTTTTCCTATCGGTACATCGATCCCTAAGACAAACTCAAAACGCAGTATGCTTTCCATAATTTCGCAAATATTTGACCCTTTAGGTCTTGTTTCTCCTGTAGTCATTAATATGAAAATGCTCTTGCAAAAATTATGGCTACATAAGTTGTCTTGGGACGAGCCGTTAACGCCGGAGATAGAGGAGATTTGGCAAGACGTAATTAAGAATTTACATCATTTAAATAATATTCGCATTCCACGCCGTGTGATAATAGATTGTCATGAACGGCTGGAATTTCATGTGTTTTCGGACGCTTCCGAAAAAGCATATGGTGCATGCCTATACGTCCGTAGCATTGACTCTCATGGCAAAATTCTTGTCAGGTTGTTACTTGCCAAGAGTCGGGTGGCTCCCATTAAAGCTACCACTATTCCTAGGCTTGAGCTCTGTGGTGCTTTGGTGGGTGCTCGGCTTTATGAAAAGGCAGTAAAGTCACTACGTATTAAGGCAGCATGTTCTGTATTTTGGACTGACTCCACCATTTTATTAGGATGGTTAAAGATGTCACCAAGTAAGTTGCATACTTTTGTTCGCAATCGCATAGGTGAGATTTTAGAAAAGACTGGCGATTGTATATGGAGACACGTTCCCACTGAACATAATCCAGCGGATCATATTTCGCGTGGTGTGAATGTTGAGTTATTGCAGTCTCTCGATATTTGGTGGTCAGGGCCAAGTTTTTTGAAGGAACCTATAGATAGTTGGCCTTCAACTTCAGTTAATTCTGAATCATTGCCGGAAACTCGTACCGAGTTATCGTGTATTGCTCAAACGGACGAGTTTCCTAATGCTAATTGTTTTATTAATTTTAGTAGATTTTCGAATTTTAATCGGCTTAAGCGTGCAGTAGCGTATATGCTACGATTTATTGATGCATGTAAACGACGACCGGCCGAAACTAGTTATCTGTCTGAGCCCGAGTTATGTAATGCATTAAACGTCATTATTAGATTTGCTCAGATGGAATCATTTATAGAATATAATATGTTACTTAAAAATAAAAGTTTACCAAAAAAGAGTAGTTTACTTAAATTTAATGTATTCATAGATGATATTAATATTATGCGAGTTGGTGGTCGTCTCGAGAATTCTTCTTTTAATTTCGATAAAAAGCACCCTATCTTATTACAGTCCACTCATCGTTTTACGAAGTTACTTTTTGAATTCGAACATGCAAAACTTATGCACGCTGGACCGCAATTATTATTAGCTTCGATTAGAGAAGTTTACTGGCCAATAGGTGGCCGTAATTTGGCAAAGGCTTGTTATCGTCGCTGCATTAGGTGTTCAAGAATGAAAGGAAAGGTTGTAGCTCCACTAATGGGTAACTTACCACAGCAGCGTCTGACGCCAGGTGGATATCCTTTTCAGACAGTTGGTGTAGACTACGCGGGTCCTATTTCTTCCGTTAGTCGTCAAGGACGAGGTTCTCGCATCGTCAAAGTGTACATTGCGTTATTTATATGTTTTACCACCAAAGCCATACATTTGGAGCTGGTGGGTGATATGACGAGCAACAGTTATTTATTGGCCTTACGTAGATTTGTAGCTCGTCGAGGAAAACCTTCTGATATGTACTCCGACAATGGGACAACGTTTGTCGGAGCATACAATGATCTTGCAAAGTTTTTAAAGGATAACGCTGATGCAATATCTAGTGACCTTTTAAATGAAGGAATAAACTTCCACTTCATTCCTGCCTATTCACCACATTTCGGTGGCATCTGGGAGGCGGGTGTGAAATCAACTAAATTTCATTTACTTAGAGTGCTGGGACATTGTCATTTAAGTTATGAGGAACTGAACTCAACTTTAATACAAATAGAGTCAATTTTAAACTCACGGCCACTCACGCCTTTATCATCGCACCCGGAAGATATAACGCCTTTGACCCCTGGACATTTTTTAATTGGACGCCCACTTGTTTCCTTGCCAACAAAGGACCTCCAGGATCACAATACTGACCATCTGAGTCGATTTCAGCGCATTGAGCAACTGCGACAGCATTTTTGGACCAGGTGGAGCAAGGAGTACGTGTCGGAGCTCCAACAACGGACGAAATGGCAAACTTCAAATAATCCATTGAAGATCGACTCGCTTGTCTTATTGAAGGAAGATCACTTGCCACCTCTCAAATGGAAATTGGGTCGGATTGTCTCCCTTTACCCTGGTTCTGACCAAGTTGCTCGTGTAGCAGAGGTCAAGACCTCGACTGGAGTCGTTCGACGTTCTTTTAGTAAGCTGTGTCCACTTCCTACAAGTGAAGTCATTTAAAATGTTGAAAGGCAAGCTTTCAACGTCCGGGGGCATGTTCGAGCGCCTGCGAGAATAAACCAAGCTATGATTTGCGGTCAACACTATGTTGCTAATGTTCTAGCTATGAGTCATTACAATTTTATATTTTGCTGTCTTCTGTAGTCCTGTACTCGGAATACACGTAATTTTAACGCTTAACAGTTTTTTTATTTAAATACACCTGAAGAGTCTCCTACAATGTGTTTTAAATGTTTAAATAATAATCACCGGCGCTTCTTATGTAAAGCTTCGCCGTGCGGTAAACAGGGGTGCAATATGAAGCACCACAAGCTATTGCACTATGATAGGAGTATAGAAAGTACATCTCAGTCTGTAGCTACAACCAGCTCAAGCCAGGAGACAGTGACGTCAGCAACAGAGATAATCACAACGGCAGTAGGACAGGAACGTCGCTCTTATTTAAAAATAGTACCGGTTGTGCTAAGCGGTCCACATGCTACAATAAATACATACGCATTATTGGACGATGGTAGCACGATAACATTGTTAGATGCCGCGGTAGCTGACATGCTAGGAGTAGACGGTCCCACGAAGCCTATGTGGATTCAGGGCGTCGGTACTGAGATGAAACACGATCATAGTAGAATAGTGAGCTTATCTATAAAAGGAAAATATTCTGATAAGCAACATAAAATAGAAGCAGCGCGTACAATAGATCGCCTTAGTATCTCAGCGCAATGTATTGATAAAAATGACTTAAATTCATGTGATCATTTAATCGATATTAGGGACGAATTAACGTATGAACGCGCGCGTCCTATGATATTAATAGGTCAAGATAACTGCACTTGCTTATTTCAAAACAAGTACGTACAGGTAGGCGTGATCAGCCGGTAGCTTCGCGTACAGAATTAGGATGGGTACTGCATGGCTGCCAGAGCTCAGTAAATAAAACAGTAGCCTTCTGTGGTAACATAAAAATAAAAGAAGAATCTATGGAAGATTTAATGAAAAACTTTTTCAAGTTAGAGTCATTAGGCGTAGAACCTAGGTTACCCAGGGACGATCCGGAGCAGCGCGCGCTCAACATACTCAAAGAAAAGAGCCGCCGACTGCTCGACGGTAGATTTGAAACCGGTTTGTTATGGAAAACCGATAATATAAAAATGCCTAATAACCGTTTAGATGCTGAACGAAGGCTGTATAGCCTAGAAAGACGTCTAGATCGCGATCAAGACCTAAAGTTAAAATATAACGAGCAAATGAACAATTTATTTACATCTGGCTATGCCGAGCGGACGGACAGAGCACCACAAGTAAACAAAACATGGTTTTTATCTCATTTTCCCGTCATAAATCCCGCTAAGCCACATAAACCGCCGCGACTAGTACACGACGCCGCGGCAAAGACAGCGGGTCTGAGTCTTAATGATGTATTGTTATCGGGTCCCGATCTTTTACAGTCATTACCGGGTGTGCTTATGCGATTTAGGGAACAAAGGATAGCCGTCTCAGCCGATGTTAAAGAAATGTTTAGGCAAATTAAAATAATAGAGGAGGATCGCGACGTTATGCGTTTTCTATGGCGGTCAGACCGGCGGGAGGGTCCGCCTCAAGAATATAGGATGACAACCGTATTATTTGGTACTACATCGTCGCCATGTACTGCTTTATATATTAAGGATCGCAACGCGGAGGACTACGCGGAACAATACCCGGCGGCCGCGACCGCGATAAAGGTCAACCACTACATGGACGACTATTTACATAGCTTTGCAACTGAAGAAGAAGCTATACGGATAACCAAACAAGTAGATTTTATACATAAGCAAGCCGGCTTTCAATTGCGCGGCTGGGCTTCGAATAGGAAAAATGTATTATGTATTGATGACGCATCATCGAACTCTACGGTCAAGTTAGGTGGTGATGAAAGTGAGAAGACTCTAGGTCTGCGATGGGACGTTCAAGAAGATAACTTCCGGTTCAAAATAAATTCCAATAAGACTCCAATTGAGTTATTAGAATGCAGAAGCTCTCAGTGTGATTATGGCTATATTCGATCCATTAGGGCTCATAGCACCAGTCACGACGCCTGCCAAGCGAATATTACAGGACACCTGGCGATATAGGACCGAATGGGACAAGCCGCTACCAGAGGAACTACAACCTAAGTGGAACACATGGATGAGGTCGTTGAGCAACATAGAGCAACTACAGATACCCCGCTGCTACGACTACGAGCAAGCTATGAGACGTCAGCTCCACACCTTCGTGGATGCCAGCGAGGAAGCGTACGCAGCGGCAGTATACTGGCGCATAGAGAGAACCGACGGCAGCATACATACAATACTAGCAGCCGCCAAGAGCCGCGTGGCCCCTCTGAAACCGGTCTCCATTCCCAGGTTGGAGTTGCAAGCAGCGCTACTCGGAGCCCGACTGGCTACAACAGTGATCAGCGAACATAGCTACGAGATCGAACACACTGCTTACTGGAGCGACTCGAGAACAGTGCTAGCGTGGATAAGGGCTGAAGCACGCACATTCAAAACGTTCGTAGCACATCGCATCAGTGAAATTGAGGATCTCACGAAAAAGAATGAGTGGAGATGGCTTCCCTCACTTCAAAATGTTGCAGACGATGCGACGCGGACTACGCCGGACAATTTCAATTCGCAGCATAGATGGTTTCGGGGTCCTGAATTCTTAATGAAAACGGAGGATGAGTGGCCAAAAGAAAAAACAACAGCCACTTTAGAAATTACAGGAGAGGAGCGCGTAAAATGTCACGTCACCACTCAAGAACATAAGAGTCACGGACACCTACCCGATATCAACAGGTTCTCTAAATGGACGCGACTAATAAGGACAACAGCACGCGTATTGCAATTCACACAGAAATGCCGACCCTCCTCAGAAACCGTAGCTTACAAACGAACTCGAAAGAATAAAGAAAAGGATCCAACGTGGGGCAAACAGAATAAAAACGCACCCACAACAATCGCTAAGAACAAACAAAAAAAGAAAAACAAACAAATCATTCCCGTTCTGTCACTCGTCCCGAACGAACGTGTCGCTTGCGATTGTCCGCTCGAGTCGTGTACAGTTCGCGATCTCTCGCCACGGTTCGCCGTAGTGCTCCCCGCAGGCGCCCCGCCGTCTGCAAACAGATAAGCACATTCGCTGTCTTTTTAAAGACAACGAACGCGCTTTTATCTCTTCTTCGGATTTTCGTCTAAAAACGTTGTGGCCCTTCAGGTGAAATCCACAGTTTCGTGGTCCTCGGCAGATACCTAACGGTGTAAACAAGTCGAGTGGGCGTTGACCCGATACGCCAGCTGCGCTCCTTCTGAGCAAGGCAAAAATTGGAAGGGGCTAGGACCAGACGGCCTTGGGGGACCTCCTAGTCGTCCCTAGCCTTAACCCCGTTTCGTCCCATTTAGCACTCACTAAGGGTTTTACCCATTGCACTAGTGACTTAGGGCCCTGTTCGCACATTGAGATTGGCAACAGGAATCAAGCTTAGGGCTCGCCAGTAGGCACACAACCTCCCCGTCTATACCCGACGGGGAGGGTTTACACACTCCCGGGAACACCCACCCGGGATTACGTTTTAGTTTACGTTAGTTAACGTTTTGTTTACGATTTAGTTACGCTCGTCGTCGTGTGCGTATTTTTAATATTAGTTTTTATGTAGGTCGCGCTTAACGCTTTCCTTTATCCTACTGTGGGTTCTCGGCTTTAGTCATTGAGGATGACTGACGCAGAGTTCCTACACATGCTGAAGACCGTCCTCTTCAAGGACCCGTACATTATAGAAAAGTACGGACAACTGTTCCCTGAGGCGTTACTGCCCGACTCGCCCGAATCGCCCCCTGCAATCCCACAGCTAAGGCGCAGACGCCCCCGCTCCGCCAGTGACAATGATGAGTTGCATTCGGCGCGCAGCCGCTCAGCTTCATCGTCACGATCCCGCGAACCATTGGGGTCCCCCAGTAGTCCGCATAGGCGCTATGCCGGTCCGGACTACAAGGACCGTACCCCCTCACCCTTCCCCACTCCAGCCCCCTCCTTCAACCGGGCAATCTCTTCGGACACATTAGACCGGGAGATGTCCACCGATAGTGAGGCACCCCCTAATCAGCCCGATTCCTTTACATTAGTTGTAAATAAAGGAAAAAAGCGAGCGCGAAAGGCCAAGGCCGATGCGCACGCCCCCAACAAGGCCCCAAAAACTTCGGAGGACAACTCCGCCCCGGCCCCCCCCCATCACGCCTCAGACTCCTCCCCGCAGGGCAGCAGGCCCGCTTCCCCCCGCGGCACGCCCCCCTCCGCTTCTCAGAGGAAAACGCCCACCCCGCCTCCCTTATTCATTCAGGATAAGGCGAAATGGACCGAAGTGTCCAAATGGTGTACTGATCGTCAGATCATGTACACCAGTGCCCGCACTACCCAACAGGGTATTAAGGTTCAAGTGCCTACCCCCAGCGACTTCCGCAGCTTCACCAAGTTGCTGCGTGACCGTGGCGTATCGTTCCACACATACGCTCTCCCGGAGGACCGCCTACTTAGAGTGGTGGTCAGAGGAATTCCTACGGAAATTCCCACCTCCGATGTGCTGAGTGACCTTAAGTCACAAAACATCCCTGCCGCTGAAGTCCACCGCATGTTCCGTGGCAGACACGGGGACCCATATGAGATGGTCCTGGTTATTTGTGAGCCCGGTGAGGACGCAAAGGCCATTTTTAATATAAAATCGCTATGCAACCTAACAGGCATAAAGTTAGAGCGCCCACACAAGTCCAGCCAGCCTGGGCAGTGCCACCGTTGCCAACTATATGGCCATTCTCAGCGTAATTGCTACGCTAAGCCTAGGTGCGTCAAGTGCCTGGGTGATCACGGCACAAGGGAGTGCGAGCGTCCCAAAGAGAGGGACCAGTGCACAGAGCCCCCGAGCTGTGTCCTCTGCGGTCAATCGGGACATCCGGCGAGTTATCGCGGATGCCCGAAAGCACCCAAAACGAAAAACGCCAGATTGGCGAAACGTGCCTCAGGACGCATGGGTAGGGAAGCCCCCTCCTTCGGAGCCCCTAACCCCTACATCCCCTATCAGCCCCCCTTCCGAAGAAGAGGTCCCCCCGGGCAAACCCCCAACCAACCCGGCCCTCATGGGCCCTCCCCCAATCACCTTGGCCCACATGGGCAAAATTTGGGCCCGATGATAAATAATCACGGGCCACTAGGACCCAACGCCAAACACGTGGGCCCAACAGGGCCCAACCCCTGGTTTAACAGGGGAGGCCAGCAGAGCCAATTCCCGCCCCTCCCCCCCTCCCGTTCAGCCCCCGCGGCCCCTGCCCCCCCAGCGCTAATGGACATTACAGTCCCCGCACCCACTCTCAACGCAACTACACCTGCTAAGGTGCCCGCGTTCAAGGCCCCGTGGAAAGCCCCCCACCAAGGAAGGCCCCAATCTCAGAATTTACCCCGACTGGTACCTCCGCAGTACCCCCTCCCCTCTCCAGGTGAGACAAGAGTCGACGCGTTCCTTCGCTTATGGAAGGAATCAGAAGGAAACCCCTTCCTGCGCCTCCAGGCAATCTCAAGATACCAGGATATCTATGCCCACATTTCTGCTGATTAATTATTATTAATAATGGATAATATAAAAGTAGCACGTAGAATCAAACCCCGTTCCCTTAATATAGGATTCTTTAATGCCCGTGGCATTAGCGGTCAACGCGAAGAGGTAGCGATCTTTTTGCGTGACCATCAATTAGATATCTTACTCATTCAAGAGTCTCTCCTTAAACCGCACTGCCGTAACCCAAACATAGCCAACTATAGACTGATCAGAAATGATAGGTCGTACGCCGCCATGGGAGGGACGGCTATTTATTACCGTAACTCGCTTTACTGTATTCCCATTGACCCCCCCGAGCTACACTGCTTGGAGACTTCAATCTGTCGTATAGGTATGACGGGTCATCAACCCATAACCATAGCCTCGGCCTACAGATCAAGTAATAGACCCATTGGGCCACTCGAGGATGACCTCAAAGCCCTTTTCGATCTCAGTAATTCTGTTATAATAGCAGGCGATTTAAACGCCAAACATCGTTCATGGTGCTGTGTCGCCAATAACCCAGCTGGTGTTCGCTTAGAAACGCTCAGTAACAAATTGTTCTTTGACGTTATCGCACCGATGCGTCCCACTCACTATCCCGACATTGTTAAAGACCGTCCCGACATTCTAGACATAGCCCTCCTCAAAAATGTTAACTTGGCAATACGCTCGATTGAGGTATACCAAGAATTAGATTCAGACCACCGTCCTGTCATTTTACAACTGGGTCCCCGGGGCGGCCCCCCGGATCCCAGCATGCCCCCCCCGACTAAAACAATAACTGACTGGAGGAGACTCGAGGACCGCCTCAAATCTATCTCATCTGTTCACCTGGACACTATACCCGACGACATCGTTTCGGTCGCGGACACGATGAACGCGATCGACTCGCTCACCAATCATGTGCAGTCCGTAGTGAGTGAATGCTCACGGCAGGTTCCAATACCGGATGACCGGCGTTGGAGGTTGCCGGACGATGTAAATGAATTGAGGTGCGAGAAGAACGCGGCCATCCGTGCCTATGACACTTTTCCCAACGATGCCAATCGTGCCTACATGCGCTCCTTACAGCGTGCTGTAAAGAGACGCGTCAAAGAGGTCCGAGAGGATCGTTGGGACAAGGAGCTCAGCGAGATCCGTCCGAGTCACACTGCTTTTTGGGACCTTCAGCGTAAACTTAAAAGCGAAACCATTGCTACCATGCCCCCCCTTAATCGACCCAATCAAAGGCCGGCCTTTGAGGATAGCGATAAAGCCGAATGCCTGGCCGACAGTTTGGAGTCCCAGTGCACCCCTAGCACACTCCCGGTAGACAAATTTCACCTGGAAATGGTAAACTCTGAGGTGGAGCGTAGGTCCACCCTCCCCCCAGTAGAAGACCCCGACGACCCGATCCCACCGATCACCCCCGATGAGGTTCTCTCTATAGTCAAGGAACTTAAACCGAAAAAAGCCCCAGGTTCAGACGGCATTACCAATAAGGTAATCAAACGTTTCCCCGCCGCCCTCATCGTCCTAATGACCGCCATCTTTAACGCGGCATTAAGTAACAACATCTTTCCCCAGGCCTGGAAACAAGCCACGGTAATTGGAATTCCCAAACCAGGCAAGCCAAAAGCAGAGCCGAATAGTTATCGGCCAATTAGCCTACTAAATGTCTTCGGCAAAATCTATGAAAAGCTTATTTATAAGCGACTAAAAGATTTTGTCGACTCTAATAATCTTCTACCTGACGAGCAGTTCGGCTTTCGCACGAAACACTGCTGTGTCAACCAACTGCACCGACTTGTAGAACATATCAGTGCAGGCTTCGTGCGTGGTCTTATGACCGGAACGCTATTTTTCGACGTGGCAAAGGCCTTTGACAAAGTGTGGCACAACGGCTTATTATATAAGCTGTACTCCAAAAAAGTGCCAGACCGTCTCGTGCTCATCATACGAGACTTCTTGTCAAACCGATCCTTTCGCTATCGTATTGAGGGAGCTCTCTCCTCCCCTCACCCCATTCTTGCCGGCGTGCCGCAAGGCTCCGTACTCTCCCCCCTCCTGTTCTCACTGTACACCAGCGACATCCCCAAGTGCGGCAAGGCTCGTCTAGCCCTCTTCGCCGACGACACGGCAATCTACTACACCGGATCCTCTCATAGCATCATTTCTCGTACTCTCCAGGCCGCGGCCAACACCCTCGGTGAATGGTTTCGGAGGTGGAGAATCGAAGTTAATCCAGAAAAAAGTACAGCAGTTCTCTTTGACAAGAGACGCCTGACCCAATACCGTTCGCAAAATCATATACCTGTCTCTATGTTTGACAAAAAGATCCCCTGGCAACCGGAAGCCAAGTACCTGGGAGTAATCCTTGACCGTAGACTGACCTTCAGATCTCACATTCGCAGGGTACGAAATCGTGCCAAATTCGTCCTCGGACGTTTGCATCCCATGTTAAATGCGCGCAGTAAGCTAGCTACTAACCTTAAAATACGAATTTACACTTCTTGTGTCCGACCCATTTTCTCCTATGCTAGCGTCGTGTTCGCACACGTCAAGCCAGGAAGAATTCATCCCCTTCAAGCCATCCAAAATCGATTTATGCGGAAGGCCGTGGGCGCCCCCTGGTATCTCCGTAACGCCCAACTCCATGTTGACCTAAAACTGCCGACCGTCAGGCAGTACTTCAAGCGTGCTTCCAAACGCTATTTCGACACCGCCCCTAATCATCCTAACCCTTTGGTTGCGGCGGCCACCGATTATAAACCACTCTCCATCAGTAAAACTCGCAGACCTAGACACGTGCTCATCGAACCCGATGACGACATCACCCTCCTTCAGGAGTCAAACAAAAATACTAGCACCATCAGACGCCGTCGTCCTAAATTTCGTCCCCACCGGAGGGGACCGACGCGACACCCACACAGATGCCGAGAGTCCGACTCTCGAGAAACCCAACACGATGCAGCAGCGGCTGCTGGGGGGACCAGTGGCGGGGAATCCCCAGCTGCACCGTGAGCCGAGGTCGAGCTCCCCACCTGGGGACGCCCTCACGGTGTCGCAACCGGAGATAATCTCGCTACGCGAGACCGGTTATGCTCTCGCTCGCCCATAGTTCTATTCTATTCCGCGTCATGAGCAGTTTTGATCGCCGACCAGTTAGGATTAGGTAGGTCCCAGCCCTCGCCGGCGAGGCTTGCCGCTTAACGGTGATTCGCGAAACGCGACCCACCCCCCCGATATACCGAAAGTCCGCCTCTTTCGAGAAATCATTTCCCGATGCAGCAACGGCTGCCGGGGGACGCAGCGGCGGGGTCCCCCCGCAATGCCCTAAGCCGAGGTCCGAGCCCTTCCCTGGGGGACGCCCTTATGCGGCATTGCAACCGCGAAATTAGTTTGTAAGTTAGTAGTTAGGAAAAAATTTTAGGCGGATGGAGTCCCTCACGGGACTCTCCGCCCCCAAGCCCGGTTAAGCAGAAAGAGCACTCTAGTGCTTCCTGCGAGTAATCAATTCGAAAAAAAAAAAAATCGCTAAGAAGAAACCGGTCTTGAAGTCCACGCAGTATATACACCTGCCAGCCTGTCACCTAATAGCCGCAGAAGAATTATGGATAAAAGCGTGTCAGGAAGACAGCTTCAGTAAAGAAATAAGTGCTATGAAAAAGGAAAAAGCGCCCCCAAATGATGGCAGACTGTCAACACTCAGCACTTATTTAGATGAGAAAGGTACCTTAAGATTACGTAGCCGTATAGCGGCCGCTACGGAGATCGAGGCTACAATGAATCCACCTGTATTGGACGGCGGACACAGTTATTCACAATTATTTATTCAGCATACTCATGAAAAGTTGCATCACGGCGGTGTAGGGATAACAGTCAACGAAATAAGGCAACAGTTATGGTTGATACGACTGCGACCGTCCGTGAAAGAAGCTATAAATAATTGTCAAATGTGTAAAATTAAAAAAGCGAAACCCGCCGCGCCCTCTACCGGTGACCTGCCGCACTCACGTTTAGCACATCACGCGCGGCCATTTACCTTTACCGGGTTAGATTATTTCGGCCCTATAACTATTACCGTAAGTAGGCATAAAGAAAAACGTTACGGTGCCTTGTTTACGTGTATGACGTCGCGAGCAATACATATCGAATTAGTAAACTCATTGAGCGCCGACTCCGCAATTGCCGCCCTGAGGCGATTTGTAGCTAGACGTGGTTATCCCAAAGAAATATGGAGCGATAACGCAACCTGCTTCAAAGCGGCCGACCGCGAGCTCGCTGATAGCGCGCTAGACGCCTTACAGTTCGAGGCGACTGACCGACGCATAAAATGGAAGTACATCCCGCCCGCTTCACCGTTCATGGGCGGCGCATGGGAAAGAATGGTACGTTGCGTTAAAAACGCGCTATATAACACACTTGTAGAAAAGTATCCGACAGAAGAGACACTTTTAACTCTTCTTGTCGAAGTAGAAAATACAGTAAATTCACGCCCACTTACACATGTCACTGTTATGCCCGACGACCACGAATCTCTCACCCCTAACCATATATTGATAGGTCCCAATTGTCATGTACCTAGCCCTGGTAATTTCACAGAAAAAGACGTCACAGCTAAGCAACAGTGGAGGCGCGCCCAAGCCCTTGCCGACTCATTCTGGCAAAGGTGGGTGCGCGAGTACCTCCCGCAACTTCAAAACCGGCGGGAGCCCTACGGCAGTGGGGTCACACCACAAGTAGGTGACATTGTAATTGTATGTGACTCCAACTTGCCGCGCAATACGTGGCCTAAAGGGCGAGTTACACAAACGTTCCCTGGTGCTGACGGGGAAGTTAGAGTGGTCGACATTGTAACAAAGGGGGGGCACATCATGAGACGACCCAGTAAGAAACTCGTCGTGTTACCTGTAGGATCGCCTTCGGCGACGGCGGGAGAAATGTACACGACGACTGTAATTGTAAATACTTAGAATTAGTAGTTAAGGTTTGATATTATGTTTTCTATGTCCCTTGTTGTTCTATGTTCATTATGTTTTCTGTGTCACAATGTTTTTATGTTTTTATTTTGTTTTTTAATATGTTTTCCTTATGATTTAATATGTTTGCTACTATGTTAATATAAGATAAGCTCTTTTGTCACATAAATACACACAGACCCATAGACGGGCGACCTAATAGAAATAGGTAAACAACAAGTAAGCGACGATGCATTACCTAATATGGTAATTTCGCTCGTCTATGGGCTCTGATTGGATAAACTGCAATTAGGATTAAGGAAAAATGACCAGGGGTGAGGGGGTCGGGAGCGGGACAGCGTGGGCGGGTCCCTTTTAGCGAAAAAGTACTGGGAAGTTTCACCCACGCCCGCGTGTCCGCCGCATCCCGAACTCCTTGCACGCCTGTATAAATATGCGGCATTTTGATATTGTAGAGTCAGTCCTAATCTAATCTCTGTTTTGAGCGGTAGCTCTGTCCGTCCGCCGCGCCAAACACTATTGTTCTATTGTGTAAAACTATGATAAGTATATAATAAGAAAGTGATAAATAATAAGAAAAAGCCTTGAGTCAATTGAATAAAGTTTTGTTGTCGTAAAATCAGTGCATCATTTTATGGACCCTCAATACCATCCCCTAGAGTAGGTAATGCTCTTCAAGACCGGAATCTCTCCCTAGCTTTCGTACACGCTATCGCATAGAAGGGGCTCTCTCCTCCCCCCATCCCATTCACGCCGGTGTGCCACAAGGCTCCGTGCTCTCCCCCTTACTATTCACGCTGTACACCAGCGATATCCCAAAGTGCGGTGCAGCCCGTATTGCCCTATTCGCCGACGACACGGCAATCTATTACTCCGGCATATCCCATGTCGCTATTTCTCGTACCCTCCAATCCGCGGCCAACACCCTAGGTGACTGGTTCCGGAAATGGAGAATCGAAGTCAATCCGGAAAAAAGTGCAGCGGTCCTCTTCGATAAGAACCCCTGATACAGTATCGCAAAGAAATGAGCATACCAGTCACAATGTTTGGCAAACAGATCCCTTGGCAACATGAAGCCAAATACCTTGGCGTGATCCTTGACCGTAGACTGACATTCAGACCGCATATCCGCAGGGTGAAAAACCGTGCCGCCTTCGTCCTCGGACGTCTCCACCCCCTACTCAATGCGCGCAGTAAACTGCCTACTCCTCTCAAAGTAAGGATATACACCACCTGTATCCGCCCCATACTCGCCTATGCTAGCGTTGTGTTCGCACACGTTAAGCCGGTGAGAATTCACATGCTCCAAACCCTCCAAAACCGTTTCATGCGAAAGGCCATAGGCGCCCCCTGGTACGTACGCAATGTCCAACTCCACCTAGACCTCAAACTGCCAACCATCAAGCAGTTTTTCAAGCGTGTCTCTAAACGCTACTTCGATTCTGCCCCCAAGCACCCCAACCCCGAGGCACGCCCGAGACCAATTCCGAGGCAGGCGTACGAGCTACCACGTTTTGATGGATGTGATCCCGCTGAATGGTTGTCGTATAGGAACATGTATTGGGACACCGCTCAACTTTACGAGTTCCGACCGCATAAGAACCTGGCACGACTGAAGACGTCCCTTCATGGTGAAGCGAAAACCGCCGTCGAAGACCTATTGTTGACGTCCACGGACCCGGAGGAAATTATTCGGGCCCTGAACGATATTTACGGTCACCCCACACTCATTTTACAGTGCGCTCTAAAGAAAAGAGCATTTTACAGAGCGGTCGGGAGTTGATGAAATTTGCTACTGCAGTTCGAAATTGTGTGTCGTTACTTAAAAACGTGCGTGCCGAGGGCTATGTTAACAACCCTCAGTTGGTACAGGAATTGCTGCAGAAGTTAACGCCGGCCCAAAGAGCTCAGTACGGCGAGTATGCGATGCGACTAGACAACACCCAGGGCAAAGATTTAAGAATCTCTCCCAACCTTCAAATATTGGGAGAGTTCCTGGCACATCAAGCCCGCGTGTCGTCATACTACACGCAGCCAGAAATTACGCCGGCGTCAGCTGCTACAATACCATCGAAGAACAACAAGCCAACACCGCCGACATTCAAAAACAAAACGCGAATCGCAGCTACGCAGCCAGTACATGTACATAACGACGGCGAAACGAAACGTGACGACAGTGACGTTAAGTGTGTCATCTGTCAAAGTAATCATTCAGTCAAAGTGTCAAAGGTTTTTAGACGAAAAGGTTAAAAAACGGTGGGAACTAGTTAAAGAAAATGGATTATGTTTTAAATGCTTGGTTTGCAAGCACCCACAGAGATTTTGCAAGGCGCCTAGATGCAGTGAGTGTGATTACAGTCATCACAAATTACTACATGCCGAAAAGAAACGTGGCGAACCAGAACGCGTAACAAATATTGGGACCCAATCATCAGCTCTTCTTAAAGTGATTCCTGTGACAATCAGTGCGGATAAGTGCGGTGAGGTGGAGTGCTACGCGTTATTGGATGATGGCGCTACCGTATCTCTTATAGACAACGAAGTGGCCAAAGATTTGGAAGGCCCAAGGATGCCGCTAGTGCTTCATACTGCTCGCGGTCAAGAAGTGTCAGATGACAGCTCTCGCGTAGTGTCGGTGAAAGTGAAGGGGCCAAATGGGGTGTGCCACGACATTGAGTGCCGCACCATTAATAATCTGGGTTTGCCCCCACAGACCATCGGCGCCTCGGTGTTCCGGGACAACTGTCACCTGCGGGACCTCGAGGGCTGCGCAGCGATGAAGGGAGCGAGACCACTGCTGTTGCTGGGCCAGGATAACTGGGAGCTGCTCGCCTGCCGGGAGATTCGCCGAGGACGATCCGGTAAGCCAGTTGCCTCTTATACTAATTTAGGTTGGGTCGTACATGGCCCGTTAAGTAAATTTAGTAATAAAGAAGAGGTAAACAGCGTGGCGGTCTCTCTGCCAGACCTACATGGGTTAGTGAAATACTACAGTTTGAGCTAGAGGCTATCGGCATCACACAACAGCCCCGTCAACACCAGGAGGTGAAGCGGGCAATGGCCGTTCTCGATGGTACAAGCCACCGTATTGGGGACGGCAGCCAATGGGAGGTAGGATTGTTGTGGAAACAGGACGACACACAACTTCCTGACAATTATAGTCAGGCTCTGCAGTGGCTGCAAGGCATAGAACGGCGAATGCAGCGCGACCCTGGCTACGCAGAGGCCTACTCGAGGCAAATCAACAGGCTTGTGGAAGAGGGCTATGCCCGCAAGCTTGATGTGGACAACCAGGAACAAGGAAAGGTATGGTACCTTCCACACTTTGGGGTATCTAACCCAAATAAACCTCTGGTCTGGTGTTCGACGCTGCCATCGCTTACAAAGGTAAGAGTCTCAACGACTGTCTACTTACCGGCCCGGACCTACTCAACCCTCTGCTAGGAGTGTTATTGAAGTTTAGGGTTGGACCAGTGGCGTTCTCCGGGGACATAGCTGATATGTTCCTGAGAATCAAAATCAGGCCTGAAGATCAGGGGTTCCAGAGGTTCCTGTGGAGGGACGTACGTCATGACAGGGATCCGGACACTTATGTGATGACCTCAATGATCTTCGGAGCTGTGTCATCGCCCACGACTGCAATATACATTATAAATAAGAATGCGGGTGAGTATGAGGACTCGTGTCCTAGGGCAGTTCAGGCTGTGCGGTTCAATCACTACATGGACGACTACTTAGATAGTGTTTGGACCGAAGAAGAGGCTTGCAGCCTGGTGGAGGAGGTGACCCGGATCCACGCCGCCGGTGGTTTTGTTATACGGGGGTGGGTCACCAACTCGGCAGCACTCAGAGAAACATTGCAGCTCACCATGCCGGACAGAGTCGCTCTGGAAAAGGGTGACAGTGCCACAGAGAGGACCTTGGGTGATATGGGCCCCGGGTACCGACACTCTGGCCTTTGACCTGTCCTTCAAGAGGTTACCAACCGAGATAAGCGAAGGTAAGGCCGTGCCTACAAAGAGGCAGTTTTTAAGTTTTATTATGTCCATATTTGACCCGCTAGGTTTCCTTTACCCGTGCATCATCCAGTCGAGGGTGCTCATGCAAAGAATCTGGAAAGGAGGTACAGAATGGGATGAGCCGCTCAAACCTAAGGACGCTGAGGTATGGTTCGATTGGTTACATAATTTAAAATTGTTGCAAGAGATTAAGATACCCCGTTGGTATGGCATACAACTTGGCAATCTAGAATTGCATGTTTTCGGTGATGCCAGTGAGTTAGCATACGCCGCGGTAGCCTACCTGGTGGGAACAAATGCAGCAGGGGGGAGAGAGGTCGCCATGCTCATGGGCAAGGCCCGGGTAGCTCCTCAGAAGGTCACCTCAATACCTAGACTGGAACTACAGGCCGCGGTTCTGGCAAGTAGGCTCGGGGAGACAGTAGAAAAGGAATTAGGCTTACCGATAAGTAAGAAATATTATTGGTCAGACAGTAAGACTGTTTTGTTGTGGATAAATTCGGAAGCCTATGCCTATGAGTTTCAAAAGTTTGTATCCCATCGGTTATCAGAGATAGATAGGATTACTGATAGGGGCAACTGGCGCTGGGTTCCCTCGGCGGAGAACCCGGCCGACACAGCAACCAGGCTGGAATGGCCTATCAATTGTGACAAGTGGATTTCTGGCCCTTTGTTTCTGCGTTTTCCAGAGACCCAGTGGCCGGCGTGCCGGGACATCGGGGCGTCGGTTGTGGAGGGACCGGAAGCGGCGCGAGAGTTGCCGACGCCGCCGCACTACAACACAACTTTGCGCGCAAGACTTGCGCGATGCTGAGCTCTGCCTGCTGCGGAGCATACAGGCTGAGAACTTCGCGGAGGAGCTCGCCGCCATCAAGGCAGCGCTGCCCCTCCCCAAGGGCAGCCGGCTGCGCGGTGTGGATCCGATGCTGGCGCCTGACGGGCTGCTGCGCGTCCGAGGGCGGCTCACCGCCTGCGAAGAAATACCTTTCGGCGCGCGCCACCCCGTCATCCTGGACGGGCGCCACCCACTCACGGTGAAGCTTCTGCGGCTGTACCACGTAGCCGCGCTACACGCCAACAACGAAACTATCGTCAACAACGTACGAGAGAAGTTTTGGGTGCTACGTTTGCGCCCCGCTGTCAACAAGGCGGCGCTGTCGTGTCAACTATGTAAGATACGGCGCGCCAAACCGTCACCTCCAAAGATGGGGGACCTGCCTGCCGCACGCCTCACCAGCACCAGGCGTGCCTTCGTCCACGTGGGGGTGGACTACTTCGGCCCGATGGAGGTCGCCATCGGACGACGACGAGAGAAGAGGTGGGGCGCACTGTTCACGTGCCTCGCCACACGTGCCGTCCACCTAGAAGTGGCGGCTTCCCTGACGTCGGACTCTGCCATACTCGCCTTGCGGCGCTTGATAGCGCGCCGCGGGCAGCCCGCCCACATGTACTCAGACCGAGGTACCAACTTCTTCGGTGCCAACAACGAGCTTCGGGCGGCCCTCAAAACTCTGGACAAGAAGTTGCTGAAGGAAGAAGCGACTTCGCGCGGCATTGAGTGGCATTTCAACCCACCTGCTGCGCCACACATGGGAGGCTGCTGGGAGCGACTCGTGCGGTCCGTAAAAGCCGCACTGCACGTGACATTGCGAGAACGAGCGCCCCCTGAAGAGGTTCTCTACACCCTTCTCACGGAAGCGGAGCTGGTCATCAATAGCCGGCCCCTCTACTACGTGCCGAGCGACGTCGATCAACCAGTCGTGATCACGCCGAACCACTTCTCGGGACGGCGTCAGGTGAGACACCACACGTCGACCCGACTCACTGCGACGCCGATGGACGCAGCCAATGGAGAAAAGTTAACGCCCTCGCCGATGCGTTCTGGCGGAGATGGCAACGCGAGTACCTGCCCACCCTGCAACAGCGGCAGAAATGGAAAAGCGGTGGAGCCAAGGTCAAGGAAGGCGACGTCGTGTACCTCGTGGACGAACAACGGCCCCGTAACCAGTGGGCAAAAGGCGTCGTGGAGAAGACCTACTACGGCGAAGACAACATCGTGCGCGTGGTAGATGTTAAGACGGTATCTGGGGTCTTGCGTCGGCCCGTCGTGAAAGTCATCGTGCTTCCTACAGAGCCAGCTAGTGTAAGCGGTGGAACCCTTTTACAGGGGGTGGAATGTTAAGGATGCACAATGGCTTGACACGTAGTTATAGGGTACTTTTGTTTATCTGTATGGTAACACCGATAGTCTGTGTGGTATATATTTATTGAAGATAACCCCTCCGTATGCTAGGCTCGTTCCTAAAAACATCTGTCCACGCAACCTCTGCTTCCCCCCATTGGAGTTCACAAAGAAAGTGGATAGAAGCTACCAACTCCTAAAAATCTACAGTCCACTAGACCGAAGGCTGCCGGATCGGTCTTCTACAGCCAGACTTTCTCCAAATAAACATTGATCAATTTAGAACTGAAGATCCATCGTGTATTGAGATGACATATGAAAATGCCTCAACAAGCGTTTCTACAGTAACAGCACCTAGTACATCAACAGAGTTCGCTGTGCCCCGTACTGTGTCTGTGTCGACGTCAACCACTACAGTTACTCCTCGGAAAGAATTTGCTGACCTAAGTCCACTTCAAAAAAGAAGACGAACCGAAGATCTTCTGATTGAAAATGATTTTGATACACTAGCTTATACTCTTGTAATGAAAGCTGATGAAAATGAAAATCATAGGGACTTTGCAGAATTAGTGAAGCATTTAATTAAACATCCAGAGGATGCATCGATGCTTCGAGCCTGTCTGAATCCAACGAAACGAATTTTGCCTGCTGATAAGGCACAGGGTATGTCAACATCACTTAAGTTGTCAAAATGGCAATATATTACATTGAGGCAGACAACAAAAGATATGGGATGTGATATTTTTCCATCATATGATGTTCTACAGAATGAGAAGAAAAAGTGTTACGTAGAAAAAGAAGACATGGTGATAACCGATACTGAAACCAGAATTAAACTACAGTCAATTTTAGACATTACGGTCAAGAGGCTATTCAAAACTCTGGCAACTGAAGTTACTGGCAGTAATTTGACTCTAGTCAGTAAATGGGGATTTGACGGTGCATCTGGACACAGCAACTACAAACAAAAAATGGAAGGTGATGATTCCAGCATCTTCATGTGTTCATTTGTTTTTGCTTGTGGATGTAGTTAAACAAGGTGCAGGAACTACCAATGATGGAAATACTGCCAGAAGATTTGTTTGCTAATCCCGAAGTGACTGCGCAGATCACGGGTGTTGATAAAGAACTCATTAGAAGATTTGGAGTGATTTTTCAGGTAATCTCATGTGGAGAGTTTGTAGACGTGGAAAATTTCCGGCAATATTGTGCTACAGTACTCTACCCTTTAACTAGATTAAATAAGTACTTAAATTGTAAGCCTGTGCTAAAATCCTTCCATGTAATCTAGTCCAAGTTTAACAAATAAATAACTATAACTAATATTGTGCTACAACAATTCATACATATGTTAGGCTCTATGCATGGTATTATAATGCCCTCAAGTGTGCATAAATTACTCATGCATGGTGCCGACATAATTGAGTACAATAACTTTATTCCAATCGGTAAACTTTCTGAAGAGGCATCGGAAGCTCGCAATAAAAAATTTCAAAAATTCAGAACCTTCCACTCGCGGAAAACTAGCAGAACTGCAACAAATAAGGATATCATCCATAATTTGCTGATATCTTCAGACCTAAGATAAGGCAACTTAGTACTAAACCTCTATCAGATGAAGCCAAAATATTAATGTTAGTACCTTGTAGTTCAGATATAGAAAATATAGACTTTGTAGACATAGGCAACCTGTCTGACTGTGACATTGACTAATTTAATTGTGATTGGTTCTTCTACTGAATCTTTAATTCCATCTCATACAACTCATACTCATATATTGATTTCATATTTGAAATTACTATTAGGTACTATTGTTATGTTTTTGCTAATTACTAAATGTGTACTGCATTCTAATATAACCAAGATGTAATATCTAAATATTTTTACGGCTGAAATGCCGAATATAGTGAAACTTTCAATGTTACGAATATTTACGTGAAACCCATAGATCTTAAGAACATATGTTGGCTACCTATATTCTTGCAAATAAATATATCATTCATTCATATCGCATTATTTGTTGTGTAAATTCAATTATGAATTTATTCATACGCTTTGAATAAGGACGTTTTTCGTCAAGATCAATAGTCACATAAGTTTGTTGTCTATCAGGGAACAATACTGGGTAAAATAAATAAAAATAAACTTATTTTTGAGGTACATTACCGCGTGTTAAAACATCGTCCAAATATGCATTTTTATTTCATTCATATCATTTGAACGGGGAAGTTCGGGGTCAAGGTCAAAGGTCAGTGTGGCTTTGTTATAGGCTCGGCAACAATACCTAAAAGTTTCAGCTTTACAATCCAAGACAGAAAAAAGTTATGAGCAAAACTAATTCCATTTTCATACATTTGAAATATACAAAGTAATTTTTTTATGGTATAGACTCGAAAAAAAAACCCGTAACTACTAATTTATTCAATGTTTTAATGTACTCGACAAAACTGTATATTTGAAACGATCAAATAAAATATTTTATTTTTCAAAAATTCTATGAAAGGGAACCTTGTTTTTCCGTCCACTGTGTCACTGCGCCCATGATTCACATAGACAGCAAATGAACCATTCAACTAGACTAGGAGTGGGTCGTTGTCGATTTTACGGTAAACGGAACGCAGCCGTTTTCACGATGACGAAAACAAGTCTTCGAAACGGTCCTCGTTCGCAACTGGTTTGAAGACTGCCTGAAAATGATACTTTATTATCATAGCAATAATGATCAGTTTTCTTTGCTCTGAACGTCGCGGACGAAGACTGGTTTTGTAAGACATTGCATGTTCGGCTGTATGTTTAGAGACATTAGGTATAAATTAGCATGACACATTCGATGACTGGTTTGTGCAACGACGACTGTTTTATGAACGAAACGAAGAGTTATTAGACTTTTGCTTGAAGTTATACTTTATGTCTATAGTAGTAAAGATGTAAAGATCATTTTTCTTTGCTCTGATCGTCGCGGACGAAGACTGGTTTTGTAAGATATTGCATGTTCGGCTGTATTTTCAGAGACATTAAGTATAAATTCGCATCACACATTCGAAAACTGGTTTGTGCAACGACGACTGTTTTATGAACGAAACGAAGAGTTATTAGACTTTTGCTTGAAGTTATACTTTATGTCCATAACAGTAAAGATCATTTTTTAGGGTTCCGTAGTCCTACAAGGAACCCTTATAGTTTCGTCATGTCCGTCCGTCTGTCCGTCTGTCCTAATCCTTTACAGCTTAATAACTTCTACAGTTATAAACATAAGTAAATGAAATTTTGTTAAAAAATAGTATAGATATAGATCTCAATTTTAAAACAATAAAAACATCTTGATTACCTATTTAAGGGGTGGCGCCCATACATGTGAAATGGGGATGGAAATTTTTTTTCGCTGCACCCCCTCGTGTGGGGTATCATTGAATAGGTCTACTAAAATGTTGGCAATGTTTCATACACCACTTTTTTATCAGGTGTACCATCTGCGAAATATAGCCTGCCAAAGTGGCTTGCAATGTGTCCCCCCCTGCCATTTCTAAACTATGCAACGTAGAAGCTTATAATCTTCCACATTGATAGACCTTCGTAAAAACTCTCCTTTAAAATTATTTCGAGCATAATGTGATTATAAATTTTTGAGTTATGGAGAGAAAACTGAAAAATACTTAAAACGTCCTAGTTCAAAGGTCATTGACCTTAGAGAAAAATGATCATAGCAAATAATGCTCTTTTAGCTACTTTCTATTTGAAAAAATCACAAAAAGTAACTTTGTGTTATTATGACATGACAAAATTCTTAAATTTGGCGCCATCTAGCGGCGTCTAATAACACTCTCTAAGTCGCCAATGCTGCCGTCAAGTGCCGTCTATTGCATTTAGCACTGTATAGCGCCATCTAGCGGCTATTGACAACACTCTCTGAGTCGCCAATGCTGCCGTCCATTGCAAAAACTAAAATAGCCATGATTAATATTCGATTTGATTGGTTTGTAACACCTACTTAAGGAACCCTATAATACTGAGCATGGCCCGACATGCTCTTGGCCGGTTTTTATCTTTGCTCTGATCGTCGCGGACGAAGACTGGTTTTGTGAGACATTGCATGTTCAGCTGTATTTTCAGGGGCATTAAGTATAAATTCGCATCAAACATTCGAAGACTAGATTTTGGAACGACGACTGTTTTAATTAGAATACGAAAACGGTTCCTTCGTCGTAGATCAGAAAACGGTCGTTAAAAACGGTCCGTCTTTAAAACGCTCACTCCTAAACTAGACAGCAATGCTAATTTAAGCGGCATCAAACACCATAATACATCTGAATTTTTGTTGTTAAAAAAAGTAACGTGTGATATCTACACTAATATTATAAAGAAGAAATATTTATTTGTAATTGATAAACTCTGAAACTACTGAACCAATTTCAATAACTATTTCACCATCAGAAAGTTACTTTATCCAGAAGTAACATATGCTATGTTTTACTTCAGTACGCGGGCGAAGCCGCGAGAAAAGTCGTTTTATATCAAATGTGCTGATACAAGGATGAATTTTAAGTGCCACTCAAGGCCAAGAAGTTTAGGCGGTAATTATTTTTACAAAAATGGATAAAAATATGAACATTTCAACGTCTAGTTGCTGTCTAAACAATAAAAATTTCAATTAGACAGCAATAAACATTTCAATTAGACAGCAATGAACATTTCAACCAGACAGCAATAAACATTTCAATTAGACAGCAATGAACATTTCAACCAGACAGCAATGAACATTTCAACCAGACAGCAATGAACATTTCAATTAGACAGCAATGAACATTTCAATTAGACAGCAATAAAAAATTAAATTAAAACAACAATGAACATTTCAATTAGACAGCAGTAAACGTTTCAACAAGACAGCAATAACAAAATTATAACTAGACAGTAACTGTGCATGACGACAGAGTTGTAAATTTAACTAAGTAATAAACACCTTTTTTACCATGTTTTTGTCCCTTAATAGAAGTTTTCTTTTTTTTTGCATTATAGTAGGTAACACGTCTTAGTATAGCTAATTATTTAAGTCTTTATGTTTTAATTGTTTTTATTATTCTATTATGCTTTTGTTGTATACGTAAGTCTTTAGTATGATCATTACCAAATATGTTCTTTGCATGTATAAGTATGCTAGATACACTCCATCAAGCCCAAGAGGTTTATGTGGTAGGGTGGGGTCGGCAACAGTGAATCAGGTGGACACAGTGAATCACTATAGGTAGCGACGCTAGACAGCGTTGCCATATTGTGCAGTTTGCGTGAATTGGACGCTCCTCGCACCCTGATCCATCGCCCTTAGTTGCTCGGAAGCCGCCGTTGTGATTGGACGCGCACGGACGTTTTTTTTTGTTTTGAACTAAACAAAAGTAATAAAAACACGTGAGTATCTTTTCTTCTTTACTGTTTTTGTATTACAGACATCTTATGGCTTATTAATTTACCGTTTGGAATGTTTTATTACGCTTCTTTTAGCTTAAGAATTTAAGCGGCTAGGTGTTTCTGTTCGTACCTACATAACCTTTAACAAAAATATGCAGGGGTGGTGCAGTGATCAATTTCTAAGGGTACACGGTGAACCATGGTTCATTGTGTACAGCTTTATGTATGATAAGACTGATAAAAATAGATTGGAGATAAAACTGAAAATGTATGTAAAATATTTGTTTTAGGATGGGGAGACACACTGGGCAGGGAAGCACGAAAAAAAGGTACACATACATCTGAACAAATTCAAAAAGGTATTGACTTGCACCGTCGCGGAATGTCCATACGTAAAGCTGCTCAGGAATCTTAGGTTTCATACCCTACGCTTCGAAGATATATTCTTAAATATAAAAATGAATCGGTAGATTAGTCCCTAATTATGAAGTCAATAAAGTTTTCAACGATGAACAAGAGGCATCATTGAAAGAATAAGTTATTGAATGTGCTGACAAATTTTTATGTCATTTTTTTTATTATTATGAAGCTAAGTTTGTTTGTCGTTGCACTGAAGAAAATGCTCATGAGAAATAAACATATATTTTGTTACTTAACTTTTCATAGTAAATTAAACTCTGTTAAAGCATGGTTATTAAACACCCTAAAAATAATAATCAAATATATTTTATTTAGCTTATAAGTTGAGATATCTAGCTTATGATTCACTGTAAACTTCATCGGTACATTGAGTACCACCCCCCGGTTCATTGTGCACCAGAGGCAGTACACAGTGAACAATTTTCCAAAATTAAAAAAAAAAACCTGAAATATTCGTGATAAAAAATATACAAAAACTTGGTATGTGTGTTTAAACTTTATTAAATTTCCTAGCCTTTGGTGTGATTAGTTCAATATAGATCGCTTTAGAAATGAAGTTATAACCGCTCGAACTTTTTGTGGTTCATTGTTGCCACCCCCACCCTACATTTTTTGAGAAACTTTGATAAAAGTATGAACATTTCAACTAGACAGCAATGCTGATGCTAATTTAAGCTGTATCAAACTCGAATAATACATTTATATTGTTGTTAATCTTCTTCTTCGTATCAGTGGTACGACTGTCTTTTGTCAGACTTGGCAAGCCCGAAACTTAGCAACCTCTAGCGCGTATCAGTGGCTGCGCAGAGGTCGCTCAAGGTGCAGGTGTTGGGGCACAAAAGACAGTATAAAAGGTGAGTCATCGTTTAAGGGTACTACTTGCAACCAAACCCTGTCACCATTTTGTTGATTGTTAATAAATAAAAAACCGGCCAAGTGCGAGTTAGAATCGCAGTAAAGGTTCCGTACCTCTCAATGACCTGATACCCCATAAAAACTGATTTAATTTACGAGAGTTTATCAAAAGACATCAACGCACAGTGAAATATGAATTTTTGCACGTCTTTCTTACGCAGGTACCACCACATATGTCTATGTTTGTCTTATTTTTAGTATTTGTTGCTGAACTACATAATATGCACTATAATCTGACCAAGTTTGACGATGGTATATATTACCGTTTTGAAGATAGAGCAGGAACAAAAACGTTGAAAAAACTGCATGTTATTTGAGGTTTCTTGTATGGGGACCCCCTCTGGTTTAGTATTTGTCGTGATACACCTCATAGCAACACATACGGACGGACGGACAGCGTAGCGAGGTCCCGTTTGGCACCCTTCGGGTACGGAACCCTCAAAAGTAATGTGTAACATCCTTTTACATTAAATGTGCTGATACGAGATTGAATTGTAAGTGCCACACTCAGCTCAAGAGGTTTAAGCGGTTAATTTTATTACAATTTTGGATAAAAAGCATGAACAAATGTCCTAGACAGCAAAAAAAAACAACTAGACAGCAATGTAAATTTTAACTAGACAGCACAGTATCAGGTGCATGTGTGCGTGAGCGCTGGTTGTACACGAAGGAGCAGTTTATTTTGGCTTCACTAGATTATTCGCAGAACTTCATCTATATTTTTTACTATGTCTGTGTTCAATGTATAATCTATTTTATGATTTGAATTACCTAATTCAATTTATTATGTTTCTTAATGGACCAATATTTTAATATAATTTTCTGTGTAATCTGTATTATTCATAAATCAACAATTTACATATTAAGGCTGGTTCTCTGCAAAAAAAAATCTTTTCTAATAATTAATCAGGCTGGGAGGGGCCACTCTACCCTGAGATTTGTGAAACAATTATATACATACAAAACCAAGACAGCAATAAACACTTCAAGTAGCAATAAACATTTTAACTAGATAGCAATGAACATTGCAAATAGACAACAATGAACATTTCAATAACACAACAATGAACATTTCAACAAGACAACATGAGCATTCAACTAGCCAGCAATGAAAATTTCAATTAGCAATGAACATCTCAATTAGCAATGAACATTTTAAATAGTCATCAATGAACATTACAACTAAAGTTGGGAAAAACGGCATAAAATCGTAAGCGTGGTTAAACGTTGTGCTTTTTTCTGCCAACGAATTTTTTTACGCTTTTGACGCTTTTCGACTTTTACTTCTAAAAAAATTTACTTTTATTTGTCTTCATTACATTTATTTACACTATTCTATTTACAATTTCAGTAAGAACTGTACACACAAACTACAATCGTCGCGTAATTACCGAGGAGAACATTAAAAAAAAACGCATTAACTCGTTGACAACAAAAAATAAACTAAGCGTCAAAGCGAAAGCAAATCAATCAAGGTCAAAAACGTTTAAACGATACGAAAATAATCAACAAAATAAAAAAGTGATTTCTCTAAACTAATTTTACGTAAACGTTTAAAATTTAATTCTGCCGCTTATCAAGCCACCCGTCAAATTTGAAATTGGGTCTTATTTGCATTGAAATAAGGTTACATTTCAATCGTACTATTGAAAGCATAAGTTTGGTTTACGAAAAAGTCTAAACGAAATCTGCTTAAATCACTAAGCGTGCTTACACGCTTTTTTTTTAATTAGACTTTTTTAAGCGCTTTTCGTTTAAACGCCCACTTCTAATTACAACTAGAGCTGTCTAGTTGAAATTTTCATTGCTGTCTACAGCAATAAATGTTTCAACTAAACAGCTATCAACATTCAATTAGACAGCAAAAAACATTTTAATTAGACAGCAATGAACATTTCAAATAGACAGCAATAAAAGTTTCAACTAAACGGCTATCAACATTTCAACTATACAGCAAATGAACGTTTTGTGCACGACAGCTGTAAATACCTAGTGTTAGTAAATAAGGTGTAATATAATGATCTCATTATGTTTTCTATGTCTTCCTTATGTTTTTCATGTTTTTAATGTTTTCTTATTAAATTGATATAGGATAAGCCCCTTTCTTATGTAAATGAATAGGCACATAGACGGGCGAACTACCTAATAAGGCAATTCGCTCGTCTATGTGCTCTGATTGGATACATTACATTTAGGCATAAGACAAAATAAGCAGGGGTGAGGGGGTCGGGAGGGGGCGAGTCCCTTTTAAAGAAAATATACTGGGAAGTTCCACCCACGCCCGCGTGTTCACCGCATACCTAGCTCCTCGCACGCCCGTATATTACGCGGCATTTTTATAATGAAAAGATAGTCATCATCTAATCTTGGTATTGAGCAGAAGCTCTGTCTAACTATTGTAGTATTGTGTAACGTAGCTATAAATAATACCAGTGTAAAACTATAACAATAACACCTGTCTGTAAATATAAATAAGAAAGTGATAAGTATAAGAAACAGTCCGAGTCAATTAAATGGTTTTGTTGTCGTATAAGTTTCAGTGCATCATTTATGGACCTCAATACCATCCCGCTAGAGTAATTGTTCTTCAAAGCCGGAAACTCTCCCTAGCTTTCGTACACATTTCAACTAAACAGCTATCAACATTTCAACTAGACAGCTGTCAACATTTCAACTAGACAGCAATAAACATTTAAATTAGACAGCAATAAACATTTAAATTAGACAGCATTAAACATTTCAGTTAGACTGTAATAAAAGTTTATAAATTAAACGGCTATCAACATTTCAACTAGACAGCAAAGAACATTTGAATTCAACAACGATGCACATTTCAACAAGACAGCAATGAACATTTCAACAAGACAGCAATGAACATTTCAACAAGACAGCAATGAACATTTCAACAAGACAGCAATGAACATTTCAACAAGACAGCAATGAACATTTCAACAAGACAGCAATGAACATTTCAACAAGACAGCAATGAACATTTTAACAAGACAGCAATGAACATTTTAACTAGTCATCAATGAACATTACAACTAGAGCTGGCTAGTTGAAATTTTCATTACTGTCTACAGCAATAAAGATTTCAATAAGACAATAGTGAACATTTCAACTAGACAGCAAAAAACATTTGAATAAGACAGCAATAAAAGTTTCAACTAAACGCCTATCAACATTCCAACTAGACAGCAAAGAACATTAAAATAAAAATTAAATTCATTAAATTTGGGGTGCATTAAAAGAGCCTCCACGAGTGACGATATTTAATTGATCGTCCGGCGCACCCTGGGCAGTCAGCCCCGCTACCAACCTGCTGACTGGCTAATCTTTTGCCCACGGTATGACCTGTTATCATTATGTAGCTCATGTCGACACGATAGAAGAAGAAGCAAAGAACATTTCAATTAGACAGCAATGAACATTACAACAAAACAGCAATGAACATTTCAACAAGACATCAATGAACATTTCAACAAGACAGCAATGAACATTTCAATTAGACAGTATCATTGTAACTACTCAGGGTTGTTTTTAATTTTAATTAAATATGTCTAAAACAACAATTCTCTAAAGAGGATGTAACCACTAATACATGAGCTGGCTCGACAAAAATCTGCCAGACCTCATGAACTTGTTCCTGAAGACCCTTAGTGAACTAAGATGTTAAAAGATGTAAGATGATGTGACGACGTCTGTGGTCTAGTGGTTCGAGGGTCAGACTGCTGATCACGAGGTCGTGGGTTCGATTCCCACAGGACACAAATATTTGTGTGATGAACATAAGTGTTTGTGTTGGTCTGGGTGTTTCTTATATATAATTTATTTATTTATTATATTCTTTATTGTACATTACACCAAACGAAAACAAAGACAAAAAAAAGTATTTAAGTATGTATTTACAAAAAAAAAAGTATATAAGTATTATATTATGATTGTGATACATGATATTTTAATTTTTATTTTAATATAATTGATATAATTTGAGTGTTATACATTTGCACGCCCATGTGAAGGCAGAATGTGGAGAACTATAATTGTTGATAAGATCTTTATATAACTACCAATGTTTGCAAAGAAATAAATGATATGATATGATATCCATTGTCTAGTACCCATAGCACAAGCTCCTGCTTAGTTTGGGACTAGATGGTGCTGTGTAAAAATGTCCCAAAAATTTTTTTTATTTTTTTTCAACAGGTTTCATATCTGATACTATTATTGTACTGTAACATCATGTAAGCAGCATGCGATCAATAAATGATAATGAATTATCCTTTATTATTAGACCACCATAATATGCTTGTACTAATAAGCAGGGTTCTCACTGTACACTATCTTATTTGCCCTTAGTTTCTGTATAAGGACACTAACTCGACAACTAAGGGGTTAATGAGCTTAGATGAAGCGGTGTGTCAGGAACATAGCAAGTGGAAATCCATAGCTTCTGCCTACCCCAATGGGAAACATGCGTGATAATTATGAATGTGTATAGCGATAATCTCAACATTTTTTTGTTTTAGTATTCATATCTTCAGATGAAGATTCTTCGTTCCTGCTTATCAGCTTCTGCATTTTCCTGCGGAAAAGAAAGGTAATATTACCTTAAGAACGTCTAATTGTTTATATTAGAATTAATAAAATATTTAGATTCTCTATCAAGTATGTTGTAACTAAACAACTGAATCAATAATGATTTGAACTTATAGACTAGCGACCCGCCCTGGCTTCGCAAGGGTAGCCATAATTCCCTTTCCATTGTTAAAAACCATATGAAAATCTGTACTGTAGTTTCTTGAGATTAGCCCGAACAAACATGAACTCAGCGCAGCGGGTAGGGCTTCCAATACAGGTATTGTGGTAGTGGCCATTACCGGGATCATGGTATGATTACAGCACACAGCAGCAACAGAAACAGAACAGAGTTTTTGTAGTAGTAGAGCGCCTTTGTGAAAGAGCTCGTCCGGGGAAGTACTACCACCATACCTACTTCTCCGCCAAATAGTCATGCTTGTATTGCTGTTTCTTCTGAAGGGTATGGGTGCCGGAGAAATTACAATCACATGAGACTTTCCATCTTCATGTCTCAGTTTGGAGCACCGACTTGCGGTACCATTTAGGTAACAGCCTAGGTAGGCTAGGTATTGAAGTTGTTATGGACAAAGGTAGCTTAACATCAGGTGGGCCTTTAATTTAAAATATGTAACGAAAAGCAGCTACAGTGCTCAATCTATTTACAATATAGATTCATAGCAGCAGAATTAATCTGTACATAGTAAATGCGATGCTTGGGGGAGGCCTATGTCCAGCAGTGGACACTTTCGGCTGAAATGATGATGATGATAGTAAATGTCTATCTAATTAATGGCAACACAAGTCAAAAAAAATGGTAGGACTATTTGTTTTCCTGTAGTGTCCTCATGTCCTCACAAAGTTTTTTTACTATACAGGTGTTATTGCACAGAGAGCAGAACGGGAGCTAAGGCACTGTTTATGGTGTGACTCAAGTCATATCACATCTCCTGATTTGACTAAATTAATAATATCTAATGGTACATGCGACCTATTATTATAAGGAAAACCACACTAGAAGCTTAGTAAGCTGATGCATGTGTCTTGCGATTTGGATTAACAACATAACATCACGCCTCTTTTTCCCCGAAGGGGTAGGCAGAGGTGTAGTAGTACACCCACATTTCGCCAGTTATGTTATAGTCCCATGTAATAGGGGGCGAGCCTATTGCCATTGACCGGGCCCAAATCCAGACTCCAGGCTGCTACTGAGAATTTCCTAATGAAAAAATCCAATAACACTTTGCCCGACCCGGGAATCGAACCCAGGACCCCACGCTCAGCAGTCGCGCTTCCAACCACTAGACCAACGAGGCAGTCGATTTGGATTATGAACATACAAAAACCAAACGACTTTAAATGCTATGCAATGATGATAATGCTCGCAGAACGGATGGCCGATGGGGCAGTGGTGAGTGGCGACCGCGTACTGGCAGGCGCAGCGTGTAGTACCAGCGGGTAGGACCCCACAAGGTGGACCGACGACCTGGTGAAGATCGCGGGAATCCGCTGGATGCGGAAGGCGCAGGACCGGACGTTGTGGCGATGCTTGGGTGAGGCCTATGTCCAGCAGTGGACGTCTTTCGGCTGAAATGATGATGATGAATGATGATGATAAATAACATACCTGAATATTAAGTGTCTGCCCACTATTTCCTTGCTTCCAGTGCATTTCCAATGGTTGCCAGCCAATCAAAACAGATCATCTGAAATTAAAAATCAAGATAAGTCACTGTCACACAAGCGTCCGCTCCATATGAATGTTGAACCCTCCTTAAATATCTTCTAATGTATTATTTTGAGAAACCCTTTGTGCTAGTCAACATTATTGAAAGACAACGGCCATACACCCCATAGACGTCTCATAACAGGCGCCCGATGTCTGCAACACATCTATGAAATTTCACTAATGTAGGTCACCACTATTCGCCACTTGAAATCTTCAAATCAGTTTCGACCACTTACATGAGCTGTCAAAACTGCCGCGTTAGTGATTAGCTAATAGCCGCCTTGGTAGGGCCAATCGGATTGCAGTACCCTGCCTCAGCTAGTGGCAGAATTTAGTGTACGCATTATATTTAACATTATTATTCAACATTAGGCGTCTATTGGGCTGTATGGTCGTTGTTGAAAGATGACGAGGATCTAGAAAGACAAAGAAGATCGTTTGCCGCGAAAAGCAATATGCTGGCCCCGCGATTCGCGAAATGTATGAAACAAGTAAATGTTACTTTATTTAATGTGTACTGTCGGTCGCTGTACACATGCCACCTTTGGCCTTTGGTACGACTACACGCAACGCTGAGCGTTGCGTGTACAATATAACAACACATTTAGGTGCAAATTTGGGCTCCCATGGCGGTGTAGCGCGTCCTGCATGTTCGCGGAGAATAGAGTGGACGACTTCTTCGCTGTCCTGAGAAAGTAGAGGGCCTCCTTCATGAGCCGTGTACATGAATCTGACATTGGAATATTGAGAGCCATATAGGTATGAAGCTAACCTTTTTAGGGTTCCGAAGTCCTACAAGGAACCCTTATAGTTTCGTCATGTCCGTCCGTCTGTCCGTCTGTCCTAATCCTTTACAGCTTAATAACTTCTACAGTTATAAACATAAGTAAATGAAATTTTGTAAAAAAATAGTCTGCATATAGATCTCAATTTTAAAAGAATAAAAAAATAGTTTTTACGTTCTTTAGGGGTGGCGCCCATACATGTGAAATGGGGAAAAAAAAAAATTTTTCGCTGCTCCCCATCGTGTGGGGTATCATTGCATAGGTCTACTAAAATGAAGGTAATGTTTCATACAACACTTTTTTATCAGGTGTACCATCTGCGAAATATAGCCCGCCAAAGTGGCTTGCAATGTGTCCCCCCCCCTGCCATTTCTAAACTATGCAACGTAGAAACTTATAATCTTCCACATTGATAGACATTTGTGAAAACTCTCTTTTAAAATTATTTCGAGTATAATGTGATTATAATTTTTTGAGTTATAGACAGAAAACTGAAAAATACTTAAAACGTCCTAGTTCAAAGGTCATTGACCTTAGAGAAAAATTATCATGGCAAATAATGCTCCTTTAGCTACTTTCTATTTGAAAAAATCACAAAAAGTAACTTTGACATCAATCAGACTTCTTAAATTTGGCTTCTTGAATTTATCGCTAGATGGCGCTACTAACAACACGCTCTGAGTCGCGAATGCTGCCGATTATTGCAAAAACTAAAATAGCCATGATTAATATTCGACTTGATTCGTTTGTACACCTACAAGGAACCCTATAATACTGAGCATGGCCCGACATGCTCTTGGCCGGTTTCTTTGTATATGGCTGTCAATATCCCAGCTAATAATTATGGATATTTTAATTCAATTCCAATAATTACTAATTAATGTTAAATGAATTTTGAACTGATTTTGTAAATTTTTGAATGAAATTTGATTTTAAAGAGATTTTGAATTTTTAATACTTATTATAAATTCGCGCAATATAATGGCGCAACTTGGGAGACGCCTATGTCCAGCAGAGGACTGCGATAGGCTGAGTTGATGATGATGATTATTTGGATTAAATGAATCTTTTAATAACTATGATTTTTGCTTGTTAAATAAAATTTTATGTGACTGTTCTATGGGTGTATGGCAGCAATTTTTTTTTTTTATTATGTTTGGACCACCAATGCGTTTTGCCAGTCAGTCATACGTGATAGCCTTCCATTTGTTAAATTTTAATTGTTGCTTATACTAGTCGACCAAGACAACTGTCTGGTATACGGTTCCTGCTTAACATAACAAAACAACATCACGCCTGTATTTCCCCGAAGGAGTAGGCAGAGGTGTATAGCACACCCACATTTCGCCAGTTATGTTATAGTCCCATGTAATAGGGAGCGAGCCTATTGTCATCAACCGGGCACAAATCCAAACTCCGGGCTGCTACTGAGAATTTCCTAATGAAAAAACCCAACAACACTTTGTCCGACCCGGGAATCGAACCCAGGACCCCACGCTCAGCAGTCGTGCTTGCAACCACTAGACCAACGAGGCAATCACTGGACCAACAAGGCAACCCTCCTGCTTACCGGACATGTCTTGGTACCATACACATTTCAACCACCCACATATTTGCAGATGAACAGGTGTTGAAGTACAGGTAGGTACTGTAGCTTAATCAGAAACTATTAACTCTGTAAAATATGGGTAGTTCGCTGTAGTTGTAGATAGAAAAAAAGCCAAAAGTGGCAGTTTTTTATTATTATTTATTTATTATATTCTTCATTGTACATTACACCAAACGAAAACAAAGAATAGTTTACAGAAAGATTAACGGCCAAAATTAATATCCAATCTATCCACGATTTACCCTACTAGAGACAGAAATTTGACATATTTTGTATGGAGCTTATGTTAAATTTCTATCACTAGTAGGGCAAATCGTGGATAGATAGGATATTAATTTTGGCCGTAAGTACAATGGGTGGTCTTATCGCACATGGCAATCTCTTCCAGACAACCTTTGGATGGACTAGAATGAAAACCGATCGTGGGTAGGTACGGTGTAAAAGTAGGTACGTTTCATACATAATATACCTACATAAATATAATAATATAAAGTAGGTACATGGAGTTTACTTATTAATGTAACTTTTTTTGCACTTTTTCTATCTACAACTACAGCAATGTATAATTTACAGAGTTATTAGTTTCGGACTTAACTACAGTACCTGTTCTTCAATCGATAAAAACGAATTTTCGATAAATGATGTATTCATCAAGTAGGTAATATTTTTTTACTGATGGTAGCGCCACTTGGCTGCCACATTCCCCATAACTTGTTCAACTTGATTTAGTTTCATTTTATCTCATAACGTATGAGAAAACAAAAAACGATTGCTAATCTGAAATTTCAGAATACCTACAGAAGTAGGTAGGTACCTACACAAATGAAATTTCACAAAAAAGGCTACCATCGTTCGTTCTTCGCTATATTGTACGATTTACGGTATGTTGTTACCGACTTTTACATAATTACTAAATCGAGAGTAGCAAAGTTTTTGAAATTGGTACCTAAGACTTTAGAAAGAACTTATGTACCTACCTAAAGTAGTTTTTGACCGTCAATTTCACTGTACGATATGCCGAAGTTAGAAATAACGTATTTTCTGACGCTGAAGTTCAACAATTTAAAGAGTTAATTATTAAAATGTATATTGATATGGGTAAAAGTTAAAACTAATTATTTAAATCAAAAATAAATAACTTACCGGTCTGTTGCTCAGGCCAAAGAGGGTTGCCAGACGCGTCGAAGCAGTGTTGCAAAGTCCAAAAGTTCTAATTATCGCATTTCATCGTTTTGACGACAAAATTATTGTACAATCTGCAATAAACTGTAGGAAAAAAAAAAATTACCACTTTTGTAATGTCATTTGACTTTTTAGCGGGATTTCGACGACTGTTGTAATGTTTTAATCTAAAATGTTCTGGCTTTTGCCCTAAGGAGTGGGGGGGGGGAATAATGAATTCCCTGCAGGCAATTAGTAGCAGTGCGAGAGGGGCGAGCGTGATTTTTTTTTTGGGGTTTTCTGAAAACGTAAGAGCTTTTTAAGTGGGTTTTAAAATGAGTTTCAGGCTATGTATTTTTATGTACTTGCTATTTGAGGCTCTTTGGACTACATCTTAACTGAAACATGAAATCGCTGATCGCGATAAGGCCGCCATTCGTACAATAGTTTTAATTGCATATTCAATGTAATGTATTTTATGGTGTACAATAAAGCATATATAAATAAATAAATAAACTTGCGTATTAAAGGAAAAATTTACAAAAGCATAGTAGCGCGAGCAATGATATTTAAAAGCTTTGTTTATTTTTCTTTTAAATACCACTGAGCGCAACCGAAGCGTCTGCATTTTTTTATTTTATTTTACTAAAACTTCACACTATTTTAAAAGGAGTTTAAGGCAAACCCAAATTCTTTTGAAATTGGTTGGGCTGGACCTACGTATAGCGCACGTGCGCTGCAAGAGAACTGCACGAGTGCAAATATATACATGTACATAATGTATTTTAAGTGTATTTTAAATCAGTTTTGCACTTTATCTGATTCTATAGCAAGGCTGGATTTAGTTTTTTTTTACTGCCCTTTGGTCGTAGACGGAGAAAGTGTATTTAATTTACTGATACACACACTTGGGTAATACGTCAGCTCTGATTCTCATACATCTGTAGAACTCTTTTATTTTCTTCTACTGAAATACGCAACAAGACTGTTATGATTTGTATTAATAAGGAATCTGATAAAAAAAAGCTGTTGCTAGCTGTTGTTGTTGTGACTTTAATAGGTTCTAACTACTTCTAACTGCATTTTTTTTTTTTTTTTTTTTTTTTTTATTCTTAACGGGCTTGCGTTTGACCGCCACCTCACCTGATGTTAAGCGATGGTGCGGTCGACGATGGTACACGCTTGCCCAGCAAAAACCTATTCACTCGAGTCTTGAAGACCACCAGATTATATTTCTCGGGAAACACTGACGCCGGCAAGGAATTCCACTCTTTGGCGGTACTCTTTTTCGACAAAACGTCTCTTTTAACTTGTTGATACTGTTTGGATGTTCTCTGAGCACTTTCCTATTTTCGTCTAATTTCTTATCTACAATTTAATAAATCAACAAGCTTTAGGCTTTGCACATAATTATACAGCTGAGTGTATAGATGGCAGTTAGGGTTCGAGGCTGGTAGGCCCTTTCCAAGGGGTGAGTATAAACTTGAGTCAATCGCACTATCCCGGACGCTACAAAAGCTTTATTTTTATTTATTGTACGATATAGGTGCCACTAGTAGTCACACATTATAAAATATTCACTTTAAAAATCGCTTTTCTGCCAGAACATTAGATAGTTATATGAGGCTACGATAAATTCCTTAGAAACATATAGTTTTCCATTATTTTATTAGGGAGTGTTTTACTAAAGACGGAGCTAAAACGTAGAAGTGAGATTGAGTGAGCTGCTGTTGTTTTTACAAACGCAAAGTGAGGGTGTTGGTGTTGTTTGCGTAAATTTTTTCCTTATGGTAGCGTATTGATGTTTTTTTATCCAATGCTGAAAATGATCGTATGTACCTTCAACGTAATTTAGATCTTCGCCATCGTCCATCGTACATACATACCAATGGCTAAATTATCATACGCCCCCATAATTATCGTATGGGTTGGCAACACTGCGTCGAAGTGAATAATTATCGTAACAGTGTGACCGTTTTTTAAAAAGGTAATCAACTAAAAAATAATGTTGTCAGTAGTAAAATTACTGAATAGTTACCTATAATACTAAAATTGTACTAAAATAAAAAAATGAAGTTGGGAAAATTATTTAAATGAATCACCTAATTCCAATTGAAATTGTATTCTAAATAATTTTTTTTGATATATATTGTTATGAGACATTAATAAATTAGACAAAAAACTACTTTTCAATTTTATTTAGTACGAAAGGAATTAGGTAAGGGACGTAGCTCAATTTAGGGATGCGACCTAGCTGTTAAAAAATCGATTTAATAATAATCGATTCTTTTAAGTTTAATTAAAATCGATTAATAAAAAATCGGTTTATTTGTAAATAATAATCGATTTTTCCAAAAAAACTATTTTTTTAGTTTAAATTAAAGAAAAATATCAAGAATGAAAAACATGAAATAAACTTTACAGCAGTTATTATTACTTCGAAACAAAACAAAATGAACGAACCAACGAACGCGGTACGAGAACTTGAATCATACTGAAGATGTGAAAAAATTATTGAACAAGACACTATAATAAAATAAAGTTTAACCGGATTAAATCGCGTATATTATTTAAATTGGTTTCCCTGACGTTTCGAAAGCTTTGGAGCATTTCGTGGTCGCAGGTAGACTAAGGCCCGTATTACAGAAGCTTCCTCAAGTACAGTTTAAACTCCAATCACGTGATCATTACTTAAGTATAGAATCGTTACTTGAGTATCGGTCTTATTCCAGAACGGTAATTATAAACTTGAATTCAACAACATAACACACAAATTTGACCTGAAATTGAATAGAAATCTCTACTCAAGCGTAATCTGGACCGCACTAGAGTGATTACAGATCAAATCTCAGCTGAAATTCCGAAACAGGTGACAGTATAAAATAAAACTAAACTCAGCTGAACTGTGATCAATAAATCTCTGCTTGAGGAACGTTCTAAAATCAAAGCTCAACTCAAAACTAGTTTTAAACTGAGATCAACGCTTGAGTATCCTTCTGTAATACGGGCCTAAGATGACAATCGTCTCTACAGATAATTCTAAAAAAAAATTAAATCTACCGTACAATATTATTAATTAAAATCGTTTCGATGCACGCAGTAATCACTCACAATATCATTATCTTTTACAGTGTTGCGTACTGTTTGGGACTTGATTATTTTAAGGACTGGGTTCCAAACAGGTGGTAGCTGCCAACCATCTTCTCTATTAAAATTAGGATGTTTTTTAATTTCAATAGCCTCACGGAGCATTCTAGTTACATATCGGTTTTCCTTCGCCAGAACTTGTGGTTTATCAAATCGAAGAAAATGGTTGGGTTTGTCTAAGGCATGTTCACACACTGCAGACTTTGTGGAGCGTCTGTTCTTGACGTCAGCTATATGTTCTTTAATTCTAGTGGCAATGCCTTGTGGAAATCCTCATGTACGCACTCCGCCCAGGGTAGGCTGAGCCAGTGTCGGACTCTAACAGACTAAAACCACCACGGTGTTCCTTCAACTACCTTAACCGGGGGCGTGGGAACCCGTGAGTATTCACACAACCACCCCCGACAGGTCCCGGCTCGCCACAAGCAGGCGAGCCCCTTCTCCCCGTGCGGCTTAACGTCGGCCTCACCCTCCTTAGTGGCGCACACGGAACACTGCACACCACCTCACCTCATGGGCCTTTACCAGCTGCGCCAACTACGCCGGCTGTGCCAGCTACGTCAGCTGCTGGTCGGGCAACAGACTACCCCGAGTCTGCTGCTCGCAGGCCCTACCTCCCGTAATTTTTTGTAGAGGTTTTCTTCCTCGTGGTCCGAGCGGTGAAGCCAAGACCCTCGGTCCCAAGAGGCGCGAGAACACTACTCAGCGGGCACTCCTGGGGTTACAAGATCGCCGGGGGCAGGGAAGGACTGACCCCCGCTGCCTGCCCAGTGTGGCAGGGTGAGTGCACACCGGGCCCGCCCCTGCTCCTTCACTGTGCCCTCTGTTGGCAACAGAGGGATACGTGGAGTAACTCCCCACTGGCCCAGAACGGGCCCCTAGCGCCAGAATATTCGCCACAGGCAATAAAATCCCTCGAAGGTTAATCCCTTGAAAGGATTTTATTGCCCGTGCCCAGGATGCTCCGGCCAAACAACTGCCGTTCCCTCCAGACGTGTCCAGAAGGACAAGCAGCCGTCAGGCACATGTGGAGGTTTTCTGGCCAGCACCCCTCTAGTGGGATTACTTTTACGCTTTGTTTGCCCTATGTATCCCACAACCCACAATCACAATCAATCTTGTAGACCCCTGCATCTTGTAACATTTCACCGGTCTGAGGCTGTTGACCTAAGAAGTTATTATTGAACTAGTTAAAGTCAGTGTCAATAAATAAATGACTTTTGACTTGACCTTGACGAAGACATAGTAGAAAAAAATCGAAAATAAACGACGCATAAAATAAAAAATCGATTTCTAAATAATCGATTTTTCTCAAAATAATAATTGACCCAAAAAAAATCGATTAAAAAATAAAAGCAATCCATTTTTATAATAATCGATTATTTTTTCACATCCCTAGCTAAACCGGCCAAGTGCGTGTAGGACTCACGCAGTAAGGGTTCCGTGCCACCCATCGACCTGATACCCTATAGAAACTGATTTGTGCCAGAAATGTGAATTTTTGCTTCTCTTTCTTACGCACGGTACTACCACATATGTTTATGTTTGCCATATTTTTAGTATTTGTTGCTAAACAACATAATATGCACTATAATCTGACCAAGTTTGACGCTGGTAGGTATGTATTACCGTTTTGAAGATAGAGCAGGAACAAAAACGTTGAAAAAATGCATGTTTTTCGAGGTTACATTACACATATGGGGACCTCCATTGGTTTTTGTTTTTTTTTTGTTTTTAATCGACTTCATAAAAAGGAGGAGGTTATTAGTATTTGTCGTGATAGGCACCACAATAACACTTATTCTGTGAAAATTTCAACAGGTTATCTATTACCGTTACAAAGATACAGGCCTGTGACAGACAGACGGACGGACGGACGGACCAACAGCGTAGCGAGTAATAGGGTCCCGTTTGGCACCCTTCGGGTACGGAACCCTAAAAATGGGTACACATTTTAGTATTTTATACATTAAATCATTGATTTTATACAAAAATCATAATTCAGGTTTTACATACTCATTCAAAGTTATTGGGTTCCGAGGTCAAACACCCCAGGCACTCCATTAAATTCAACAGTATTCATTTAGTAGTAATAGAGCTTATTTGTGAAAGAGCTCGTCCGGGGAAGTACTGCCATAGAATAGGTAACCTTCTCTTTTCTTATGGTATACTACCACCTACTTCTCCGCCAAACAGTGATGCTTGTATAGAATATTATTAGCAACAAAGACATTAAATATAAATCTCTTTGATTAGCAACAAGCACGTTTATACAACGATTTAAGAATTATGTCTTGAATAGAATCTATGCGTTTATAGGATAAAAGTGTGTAGGTGTGACCATACTTTGACAGTTAAAAGTAATATCTGCTTATCAGTGGCTAGGCGGGTATGTTCAATAATAGTCACATTAAGGCCCGTATTACAGAAGCTTCCTCAAGTACAGTTTAAACTCCAATCACGTGATCACTACTTAAGGATAGAATCGTTACTTGAGTATCTGTCTTATTCCAGAACGGTAATTATAAACTTTAATTCAACAACATAACACACGAATTTGACCTGAAATAGAATATAAATCTCTACTCAAGCGTAATCTGGACCACACTAGAGTGATTACAGATCAAATCTCAGCTGAAATTCCGAAACAGGTGACAGTATAAAATAAAACTAAACTCAGCTGAACTGTGATCAATAAATCTCTGCTTGAGGAACGTTCTAAAATCAAAGCTCAACTCAAAACTAGTTTTAAACAGAGATCAACGCTTGAGTATCGTTCTGTAATACGGGCCTAAGACTCTCAAAACCAACCATGAGAGCACTGTATACTGTATGTGTAGGTTAGGTATTAGTAAGTTTTATCATTATTTCAATATTATAAAATAAAAGGACAAGTCATGTCGGGCTATAGAACGTCCGTCTTGTTCAACGACTCGTAGCAAAGTGCGCTCAAAGAGTATATAATCACTACGTTTAAGTGCGCTCTCCTCCGCTCCAACCGCCGACAATCAATATCACAGATTAATGATATATGTACAGTCGCTTGCATGACAGTGGTAACACGTCAATTCGAAAATCACCCTTACTGCTTACGAAATAAAGATGCTGCTAATGTCAAAGTGTCACCACCGACGTGCGGTCGACCGTACTAGTAATCAATATGGTCGACTTTGTTGGTTATTATGTTATGTGAGTAGTTTTATGGCCTGGTTGCTTAGACCCTCCAGCCAAGTCTTTAGTTTACTCACCCTAGTAAAGTGATGGAAACTTTACCAGGTTTTTGAGCGGATGATGAGAAAATACAAGTCACGTTTTTCAACTTTGTACCATTTACACACACTTGTACACGTTAACGAGCACTTAACATTTAATAATCCACCATTATTACACATTAACACTCGAAGAAACACAAATTTAGGAAAATAATACAAAATCCACAACACGATCTTTCCGAATTTTCCCGCCAACCCTTCCGTTCCGACTTTGGTGGGGTGTCAGTTCAGTGTTGCCATTTTATTCCGCCGAATCCTAATAATATATTTAACGTTTTCTCTATAGTACTCCGCCAACTACCTGTTATACTTTCTTGTACATTTAGGCCCGTATTACAGAAGCTTCCTCAAGTACAGTTTAAACTCCAATCACCTGATCACTACTTAAGGATAGAATCGTTACTTGAGTATCGGTCTTATTCCAGAACGGTAATTATAAACTTTAATTCAACAACAAAACACACGAATTTGACCTGAAATATAATAGAAATCTCTACTCAAGCTTAGTCTGGACCACGCTTGAGTGATTACAGATCAAATATCTGCCCAAATACCGAAACAGGTGACAATATAAAACGAAACTAAACTCAGCTGAACTGTGATCAACAAATCTCTGCTTGAGGGACGTCCTAAAATCAAAGCTCAACTTAAAACTAGTTTTAAACAGAGATCAACGCTTGAGTATCCTTCTGGAATACGGGCCTTAAACGGTTATCTGGAAGAAATTGCTTTAAGGCCAAAATTAATATCCAATCTATCCACGATTTACCCTACTAGAGATAGAAATTTGACATATTTTGTATGGAGCTCATGTCAAAATCCTATCTCTAGTAGGCCAAATCGTGGATAGATTGGATATTAATTTTGGCCGTTAAGCGATAAGACCGCCAATCAGTAGTACTGTGCTCATGTTTGTTATAACTTTATTTTTATTTTTATGGTGTGCAAACAATAAAGTATACTCTATCTATCTATCTTGTATTGCTGTGTTTCGGTCTGAAGGGTACGGGTGCCGGTGAAATTACAATCACATGAGACTTTCCATCTTCATGTCTCAGTTTGGCGAACCGTCTTGCGGTACCATTAAGACAACATCCTAGGTGGTATTGAAGTTGTTATGGGCAAAGGTAAACGCTTAACATCAGGCGGGGCTTTGGCTATTTTCGCCATCCTAAACTATAAAATAAAAAAACAATAATACAAAGTTTATAATAAAAGTCGTTTATTAAAAAAACCACAATAGCTACGTTTTGCATCTTCTCCTAGACATGCATGTAGGTATAAGAAAAGCTTAGCTATCACGTTGTTACAAAAAAACATAATACGTAGGTATGTAAGTAGCCTTTTCTCATCTATGTTGGGCTTTCCTTATGCGGCAGAATATCAATATTTTACACTGAGAATCTGCTATCTGACCCATCAATTACAGTGTAATACCGATATTCTAATATTAGACCGATAGGTAACTTAACAAGTCTGTTCGGAAAGAGAGCCGTCGTGGCCAAAAAATGAACTAAAGTTACTTATAAATAGATACAATACGCGTAATATAACTATGCCGCTCTGAAACCAGGCTTTGCGAAGGACCGCGCTGGTACATTCGCGTAATAAGTGTGAGGAAGACATAAGCATACATCGAACGTTCGAACGACTGAGACAGCGAGAACATGCAGTCCCCGCCATCTTGCCTCTCAGATGGACTACCAATCTGAATTCTTGCCGCCATTACCGCGCATGCGCGCTACTGATTTAGTTACAAAATTGAGTACTGCGCAGCCACCTGCTGCGCACTTGACAGCGGCAGGCTGGTAAAGGCTGTTTTTTTTTCAGACAGTAGGTATCTTGAACTGTTTTGAAGCATAAACTAAAAGAAATGGTTAAAATGACCAAAATTTAACAGACGCACAATATTGTGTAACGTGTTGCCACCTAAACAATAAAGATTATTAACTTATAATAACTAGGCTAAGAACAGCAGTAGTTGCACGCGGAGTGAAGCAATTTAAAGTTGGCCTTAAAAGGCTACGATCGTATTTTTATTTTCAAACTGTTTTTGAGCTACAACTTTGAGCGGAACTTTGGATGAAATTGTCACTTTGTGTGTTAATACTCTAAGGTAGTAAGCACGGCTGCGTCCTCGAATCCCACGTCAGGACGGCTCTCTTTCAGAACATACCCTAGTCTCACATTATAATTAAAAATAATCAACAAGTACAAAGAATCAACTTTTAACAACTAAATATAAATATTTTGATATAAAACTGTGGTGGCACTAGTTTATGTAATGTATAGACATTTTCACTTCCAAGATTACACTTTTCAAGTTCAAGGCATGAAAATATTTCAAAACTGAAACACTGTTGAATCAGAAAATTATCTTTTTCCAGACTTCAAAGAACAATTCTGAAAAGTGCTTCCTGTAGCATAATTTAAAAAAAAAAACTTCAAAACATAGACTTGGCCTTGTAATATAGGTCACCACAATTTCGTTAAGCATACAATCAACTTTTAACAACTAAAATACAAACCTCCTAATATAAAACTGTGGTGGCACTACTTTATGTCAATAGACATTTTCACTTTCAAGGTTATCTTTTCAAGTTCAAGGCATAAAAGTATACCAAAACTGAAACACCGTTGAACCAGAAAATTACCTTTTTCCTGAATTCAAAGAACTCTGAAGAGAGCTTTCTGTAACACAATTTAAAGAAAAACTTAAAGACACCAAAACATATTTTTAGCCTCATGAGTTACCACAATTTCGTAAAGCATTATACTCAACAAACACCTAAATACCATCAACTAAAATATAAATCATTGTATAAAACTGAGGTAATTCTTACTTCTTGTTGTCTTTTCAAGGCATAAAAATATTTCAAAACTTAAACACTTGGATCAGAAAATTCGTTTTTCCAGCCTTGAAAGAACAATTCTAAAGAATCTTCTGGAATATAATTTTTAAAACACTGCCTCCTTTACACTAAAACAGAGGCTTGGCCAATGATATTTAAAAGAATAGATACGTCATACCCTAAAAAAACCAATGAAAAATGTGTTCCGTACGCAGCGGCGGCACAATACACATAAACTAGTGCAAAGCAAGTAAATTAGTTACTTTCAGTTAGTTTCGCATCATAATTAGTACACTTTCTGTACACACATGACGGCATTTTTGTTTTTTTTTATGACACGTCACGCTCGGCGCCTTGCTTGATGGAGACTAGTAGAAAAACGTCACAATTAGGTCGTTTTCGAGTCTTCAGATTGCGCGCGCAACAACATATCTGTACTTTTTAAAGTATCATCGGGCTTGGCTTTATCTGTAAAAGAGGGCACACTCCATAACAGAGGCTTGACCTTATAAATCTTAAACATACTATTTAAGAAAATTCTAAAGAAACACTGAATATACCAACATACCATGACATAAGATCAAATATAAATGGCTGTTATGACAATGGTTTAAAATGATGACTCAATAGTCAAGTAAACTTAAAAACTACTATTATGGAAATTTGTAAAAGTTCCTATCTACTAATATAATCATCTCACACAGTGCTTTCCTAACAGTGTTAGCGACCCCCTGGAGGGTACACTGTAGAGGGGGGTCGCAGTCACTAAGAAATTAAGTTTTATAGTTCTTTGTAATATTAGGTACTAGGTACCTATATTTATTAAAAAGCCCTACCGCAGCCTCCGCCGCCGTCAATAGCGTGGGGGTCGCGGGCATTTATTTTTACTAAAGGGGGTCGCGCTATGGAAAAGCTTGAAAAACACTGATCTAACGGAACTTATCCACTTTCGGCCGATAGTGCCTATAAACCATTTAACAGTAGAAAATAAACAAGGACATGGATTGCAATGCATGCAAAAAAAAGGAGTGATTTAAACATAATTTATGAATCTTGTTAAAAACAAGATTTTAGAAATGGTTCCATTTAAAACTGAACTAAATGAAACGGAATTAGGGTAACTAATCTTAAAAATGACTAACTCTCAATAAAAGTAGATTAACAGCTAAACATACATTTATTATTCCTTATGTTTGTATAAAACATGATTATAAGCTTAACAGACTAGTTTCTTAACAAATCAGACTTAATTTTGGACCATGCAGGAATCACAAGTATTATTTCTCTAAAAACTATTTTCTGATAAAAATACTGGACTAAATAAAATTCATACCTCTAAATGTCAACATTTTAAGGAATGAATAAAGTATTTTCATTAAAAAATATGTCAATAAACTTTTTAATTAGTCTTACAGGTATTAAATTTAATAAATAGTTATTACTTTATTACATATAACATTTCCTACTCTAATCTCTGAAATGAGCCAAAAGGCAATAAAAAACAAATTATTATCACAACTGAGTATCAAATTACTACAAATAATTTGAACCAATTTATATAAATTGATGGTTGTGCCAATAAATTGCTTTTTACTTTACAGAGTCACAGAAAATGTACAGACTATTGAAAAATTTGGCATGAGATTCCTTACTGTGGGTTTGCACCAAAAAACATTTAACATGTAATGTCTCGAAACTTGTCATATGAAACTAATGTCACAACTTGTTTTGTTGATTGTTACGTTCGCACTGCCGAAAACTGGGTAATTTTTTTGACAGATTTCAAGATTTGTTGTTGGCTGTGTTTGCACTGACTAAAAACTTATACATTGACATGTTTGTCTATAGATTTGTCACGGCTGACGTTCGCACTGATGCTTAGTCATGTGTCAAAACTTGTATAAATCTCGTTTTTTGTGTTATCCAATGAGGTCGATATACACGTATGGCCGAAAGCAGATACTTTGAAGTGTATCGAAATTAATTGTGAAACATGTCAATAGACTATGAAATGTCAAACAAGTTTCGTTTCAACAAGTTGTGTGATAATGCGAACGCGATTCGATACATTGACAGAAAACTGACTTTTCAACATGTTTTTATGTGAATGTTTCGTCAGTGCAAACTCACAGTTAGAGGCGAGGCAAAGATTAAGTATTATAGGTACAGTAAACGCATATAAATATTAACAAAACCAAGCAAAAGCAAGCCTTGTACGAAACTAACGTAAAGTCGACTGCATGACAGTCGTAACACTTGAATTAGAAAACCGCCCATACTGCTAATGAAATAAAGACGCTTTAATGTCAAACTGTTACCACTGACGTGCGGTCGACCGTACTAAGCCAGTTCTGCTTATGTTGGTTTAGGTTTTGGTTTAGGTTATGTTGACATTGATACGCTTTTGACAGTACACCTCATAATCCCCTGTAGCAGAATTAAGTACGACGGACTAAAATAGGATAGGCATATAAACATATTTTTACTCAGGTACATTGTAAAAGGAATAAAAAAATCGAATACTGCAACAAATTGCACAATTTTCTAGTTTAAATTTTATTACATACGGTCTTAGGGAGTGTTCAAGTTCAAAAAAAGAAAAAAAAAATAGAAATCTCTTGCTTTTAAAAACAAGACATTTTTAAATGTTAATAAATAATAATTAAGCAATAACATAGATATATTAGCCACTTTCCGCTACTTCACGTCACATATTTGTGACTTTCAGGCAAAAGTGGTTACGTAACGTTTTACTAGAGGGGGGGGGGGGGGGGGGTGTGTGTGTGAAGAAAATCGTTACGGCGCGTTATATGGGGGGGGGGTGTTCAAAAATCTCCAAAAATTGCGTTACGTAATACTTGAACGCTCCCTTATAAATACAGTTTCAGTTTGAAGTGTTATTCATAGATTTAGAGTAGGCTAGATACCTCATGAATACCGTCAAAGCGTGCCCGGAGATGGTTCATTCAATCGTGTCGATTCGAAAAGGTTCCAAAAAAGATCGAATCCCTAATCCCTAATCGAAAATATTTGAAACAATTCTATTTATGTTGAGTATATCACCGAAAAGGTGGCGTGACGTTACCGTAAGTAGGAAAAATATGGCACGCTCGGTTTTCATACTATTTAAAAGGCCTTTTATGTTTCATAGCCTCGCTATAATTCAGCACGATTTTAAAGATTTCGAGAGATTTTAAGCGAAATTGAAAAATGTGTTCTGTAAACATCCTTCAGAGTAGGTACTTACTACGAATATTTGAAACACGTTTTCGTCTTGATTTGTCGCTTAGGAGAGAAAAAAATCTTTTTTTTTCTTACAATATAAATAATGTATGGAAATAAAAACATGGTTTAAATATTTATGATGACACTGAAAATGTTTATCGAATACATTTTTAAATTTCGCCTAAAATTTCTTTAAATCTTTAAAAAAGGCTTAAAATTAGAGCAAGATGGTTGTAAAACGTGAAAGGCCTCTTAATGAACAAGCCGTATCTAGCCTACTACAAATCTATGGTGTTATTAATATCAATAAAATATGAGATCAAATCTGTTTTGTATTTAAATTGTCGACATGGTAATTTGACTGTCTACTGCCATAAAAATTACAATTTTGCCCATTCACACCCTTGTCAGAAGAGGAATATATGTTAGATTGGGTGACGGCAGTATTTACGAACAGGCTCGAACTGGGTTCCGAGGTAGTGGTAGGTACATGCAAATTTCTAACTGGAGTCATAATCGAGGGTAAGTTATGCTTGCATGGAATGTATGTAGAAGTGGAGGGTGTAGTTTTTTTATCATAACTGTACGGTTCTAATCTGCTTTTATGTCTATTATTTTTAGGGGTACTTACCATAATTCTGGTATTACTTGCACTATAATGGCCTTTGTTAACGTCATCCACTGTTTTCGTTTTGATACCAGACGACTGATTCTGCTGTGTCACCTTACCAACATTTGTAGAGCTACTCTTGGATTCACCCTTTTTGTTCGATTTGTGAGTCTTCTTATGTGTTCTTTTTCGAGATTCTTCAGTATCTGTTTTAGAGTATGGTTTGTTAAACTCAGCTTTGATTGAATTGGAAAGGGATATTTCTGAATCCGAGATGTTATCAAACTGCAGTTTGTCGGGCAGAGTAAGTTGTAATTGTGAACATTCTACGACAATTTCGGTCTTTTTATCCAGTGTTTCTACTAACACGGTTTCATCAGAACTATGAGTGTCAACAGGGTACTTCCTATTTGGTTTACTGCATCTAATTCTCTTTTTCTTCTTTTCTTCAACGATTGTTTGTGTACTTCGGTCTACAAAAGATTTAGTGCTTGGATGTGATTCGACTGTAAAATGCAAATTTAAAATATTATTTTATTATTTTTAACGCATTTACGCATCAATCAATCAACTCATCCTATCGCAGTCCACTGCTGGACATAGGCCTCTCCCAAGTTGCGCCACAACGTTCGGTCCTCTGCCTTCCGCATCCAGTCCCCCCCCAGCCACGTTCTTTAGGTCGTCGGTCCACCTGGCAGGGGGGCGCCCTACGCTGCGTTGGCCGATTCGCGGTCTCCACTCAAGGACTCGTCTGCTCCAACGGCCATCGGTCCTTCGACAGACATGGCCAGCCCACTGCCACTTCAGCTTGCTAATCCTACAAGCTATGTCGGTCACTCCGGTTCTTCTCCGGATAATCTCGTTACGGATTTTATCCTTCAAAGAAACTCCAAGCATAGCTCGCTCCATAGCTCGCTGAGCGACTTTGAATTTGTGGACTAGCCCAACTGTCAGTGTCCACGTCTCGCATTTACGCATGCGAAGCGAAATCTAACGATTTAAACTGTGGAAAGAAAAATTGCTCACGAGCAGGATTCGAACCTGCGACTCCTGACTCAGTACGCCAGTGATTTAGCCACTAAGCTACCCTGAAACCCTGCACAGTTTCATCATTTCAGCCGAAAGACGTCCACTGCTGGACATAGGCCTCCCCCAAGCATCGCCACAACGACCGGTCCTACGCCTTCCGCATCCAGCGGATTCCCGCGACCTTCACCAGGTCGTCGCGTCGGTCACCTTACCACCTAACCACGCTGCGCCTTCCAGTACGCGGTCGCCACTCCAGAACTTTACTGCCCCATCGGCCATCCGTTCTGCGAGCAATGTGCCCCGCCCACTGCCACTTAAGTTTGGCAATTCTTCGGGCTATGTCGGTTACTTTCGTTCTCCTGCGAATCTCCTCATTTCTGATTCGATCACGCTGGGACACTCCAAGCATAGCCCTCTCCATTGCCCTATGAGTGACTTTGAGCCTTCTTATCAGGCCCTGCACAGTTTAAATCGTTATTTTAAAATATTATTATTAATTATTTATTATTTTTAACGCATTTTACGCATGCGAAACGAAATATAACGAACGATCTAATCTAACGATTTTTTCATTCCACAATTTAAAAATCGTTATTATTATTCAGATCACACATTTACATAACCATTATTAAAATTTAATCCATAATTATTGTAATAAATAAATTAAACTTAGTCACCATAAATGTATGTGCCAAAGTACTTTTGTTATTGTATAAAATATTGTATCATAAAAATCAAATCAAGTATTTAATAATATCTGTATAAGTTTTGAATAACAATTAAATTAATTATTAATAATAAGTTTCGAATAACAAGTATAGTTACAACTTGATGTGAAACAATTAATGATAATATTAGTTTAGTAGGTTATCAGCTAGCTACTAGTGGCGAGCCGGGACCTGCCGGGGATGGTTATAAGTTTCCCACGCCCCCGGCCAATGGTTGGAAGAGGAACACCGTGGTGGTTTTAGTCGGTAAGAGTCCGACACTGGCTCCGCCTTCCCCGGGCGGAGTGCGTCCAGGAGGATATCCCAAAGAAAAAAGAAAAAAAAAAAAAAATTGTTTATCAGCTAGCTATCGTTCCACTGTGAAAGTCGTGCAAGCCTGTAAGTGACCTATTTGCACAGGACCACTTTAGGAATACATTGTGTATTATGTATACTACCCTTCTATAAAAATAATTGTGGATAGGTTGTTGGTGTGCCTTTTAGTAAATAAATAAATTATAACAGTGCTTTCCAACATGTCGGTTACGAACCCTGTATGGTTGTTGTTGCATTGTTTAGTCTGAATGAATAATTCATTCAGACTAAACAATTATTGTTTCCTACATTTCTGTACTACTGCCATTATCCAGCCAGTATCTACTACTGCCATACTAAGATATTTTTTTTAATTTTGAGAAACTTTTATTCTAGTAAAAAAAATCGTAAAAATATTCATAATAAGTGAATAAGTGAGGGTTTTAAATCAATAATACTTAGAGTATGTATTTAGTAGCTCTTCTTAATATATTTTTTATTGTATGTCAGTAGTTAACATTTATGAAAACCACTCAAAAACTATAATTATTAATGGATAAAAAACGGATATGTTTCTTCCTTTTTAGGGTTCCATACCCAAAGATTTGATTGATTGATTGAAAGAGTGCTTACGGGACCCTATTACTTGTTAACGGGACCCTATTACTCTAGCTACGCTGTCCGTCCATCCGTCTGTCTGTCACAGGGCTGTATCTTTGTAACGGTAATAGATAACCAGTTGAAATTTTCACAGAATATGTGTTACTATGGTGTAATTAATAAATTGATACACACCAGCGTCAAACGATTATAGTGCATATTATGTAGTTTAGCAACAAATACTAAAAATAAGACAAACATAGACATTTGTGGTGGTACCTGCGTAAGAAAGACATGCAAAAATTCATAATTCGCGCACTGTACGTTGATGTCTTTTGATAAACTTTCGTAAATTAAATCATTTCTTATGGGGTATCAGGTCGTTGAGATGTACGGAACCCTTACTGCGCGAATTCGACTCGCACTTGGCCGGTTTTTTTCTTCAGAACAACTAGGATTTTTTCGCCATGTTTGGGACATTATCAGTTATCAGTAAGTTAATAAAAATAATCAACTTAAAATCCTTCAAAGACAAATAAAAAAACAAGGAGAAAAAGCGAAAATATCATGTCATTTTGACATTTTTAAAAAAATAAAAAAAATATGTCATAAACAAAAAAAACCAGCCAAGAGCATGTCGGGCCATGCTCAGTATTATAGGGTTCCTTAAGTAGGTCTAATTACAAACGAATCAAATCGAATATTAATCATTGCTATTTTAGTTTTTCCAAACAGCGCCACCTAGCGCTAAATTTATGAAGCAAAATTTAAGAAGTGTGTTTCTTTTTGTGATTTTTTTAAATAGAAAGTAACTAAAGGAGCATTATTTGTTACGATCATTTTTCTCTAAGGTAAATGACCTATGAACTAGGACGTCTTAAGTATTTTTCAGTTTTAATATTTTTCAGTATAACTCAAAAATTTATAATCACATTATACTCGAAATAATTTTAAAAGAGATTTTTTATAAAGGTCTATCAATGTTGAAGACTATAAGTTTCTATGTTGCATAGTTTAGAAATGGCAGGGGGGGGTAATTAATTCACGAGGGGGTGCAGCGAAAAAAAAATGTTCATCCCCATTTCACATGTATGGGCGCCACCCCTAAAATACGTAATCAAGATTTTTTTTATCTTTTAAAATTTAGATCTATATCTAGACCATTTTTTGACAAAATTTCATTTACTTATGTTTATAACTGTAGAAGTTATTAAGCTGTAAAGAATTAGGACAGACGGACAGACGGACGGACATGACGAAACTATAAGGGTTCCTTGTAGGACTATGGAACCCTAAAAAATATGATTTTATCAAACCTGCTATGCAATTCTGAACCATACGATAACCAGTAGTCGATCGATTCGGTTTGCTATCTTTTTTTCTCTCGTTGAGTGAATCATAAGATGAAACAAGATAACAAACCAAATCGGGTGACAACTAGTCATCGTGTGGTTCTGAATCGCAAAGCAGGTTTGATAAAAATCATAATTTTTCGGGGCACTGGATTATTGTATTAAAAATGTACAACAATTGTTAACTTTTACTATAATCTTCACGCAAGATCATCATCATTTCAGCCAAAAGACGTCCACTGCTGGAAATAGGCCTCCCCCAAATAAAGGCCAACCCGGCCAAGCGTGGCGATTATGGCATATCACATTTGGGGGAGGACTTTGTCCAGCAGTGGACGTTCGGCTGGAATGATGTTTTTTTTTACAGAAAGGTTACATTACATTAAGACTTCTTGTCTAAGCAGTGATAGCCTAGTGGTTGAACGCATGCCTTCCATGCAGGAGGGTGTGAGTTCGATCCTGGCCCGCACCTCTGACTTTTCGGATTCATGTGCGGATTTATATTCGATTATCACTTGCTTTAACGGTGAACGGAAACTTCGTGAGGAAACCTGCACATCTGAGAGTGCTTCATACAGTTCTCGATGGTGTGTGTAGTCCGCCAACCCGCACTAGGCCAGCGTGGTGGACTAAGGCCTTAGCCTTCTCGTACTGAGAAGAGACCCGTGCCCAGCAGTGGGACAGTAATGGGCTGATTATGTATTATGTATGTATGTATAAGACTTCTTGTAAAATCTCAAGTTGCGGAAATTAATAGTTTAATTAATTAGTTGGTTCGAATTTGACAGGCTCAGACCCCGCCATCCCCTTCGTGGTTATATTTCATTAAACCAACCACCAACCAACCAACTACGCCTTTTAAGTAACTTTTTTTTTTTTCAAACCTTGAAAATCCTTTTTTGAACCTCAAAAACTTAGAAAAATATCTCTTAAAGGGTGGGGGGTGAAGCCATAACTCAGAAAGGGGGTTTCGTTTTCCCCTTACCTTTCCCCCCCTGAAATCGATGTTTCCGATAGAAAATTCAAGTTAGGTTAGAATACAAAAAAAAATGTCTTGGAAGGGGGGGTTCTGCAATTTTTCCTTCACAGGGGGGTTCCACCTCTCTCCCACTACCCCCCCTTAATTTGACGTCAATTAATCCGAAGTACTACCCTGTAAAGGGTTCCATTTGAAAGTACAGTGAGCGACGGAGCGATTTTATTTTTTTATTTGGTTCACAAATTGGGTGTGAGTTGTGACAGATAAAACAAGGCTAGGATTACAAATACAATTAAAATACATAACAGGTGTCCACCCTGTGGCAGTGAACACATCATGCGTAGAAGACAATTACAAAAATAAATAAATTGATTTTTATATTATATTAAAACTAGTAAACGACAAACTATCAAAAAATTGTACTACTTGCTGTACGAAGTAGCCACTAGCAGATTAACTTAGCCATATTTAATTTAGACGAGGCCAAAGAACCAGTAAATATATGAAATGATGTTCTATATGAGGGTGAATGTTGCCCTATGTTATTTCGGCATCGAGGCAAAAAAAAGGTTCTATTATGAAGACGACTGCCAACCCTTGGAACTTCCAAATTTATCTTAGCAAGGTAAGTAGGACAATCCAATAACCCATGTATCAATTTAAAAAGCATAATTATATCGGCACATTTTCGTGGCGCACTTAAAGTCTTCATCCTGAAGAAACTCAATCTAGACTCGTATGATAGTAGCTCTCTACATTTATTATTAGCAAATGATAGTTGAAACAGAAATATTTTTTGGATGCGTTCTATTCTATTTGAGTGTACACTATAACTAGGATTCCACACTGGACTACAATATTCAAGAATGCTACGGACTAAACAGTTATACATAGGCAAAATTACACTAGCATCCTTAAAAGATTTTGTTTGCCTCGAGATGAAACCAGACAGCTTTGACGCTCTTTTGATCGTAGCATCAATGTGACTTCTAAAACTTAGAGCGCTATCCAAAATTATGCCTAAGTCACGAACACAGGTCACCTCTTCTAAAGATCTCAGGGTGTCATCATCATCATCATTTCAGCCGAAAGATGCCCACAGCTGGACTTAGGCCTCCCTCAAGCATCGCCACAACTACCAGTCCTGCACTTTCCGTATCCTTCACCAGGTTGTTGGTGCACCATGTGGGGGGCCTACCCACGCTCATCTCAGGATTTAATATATATTATATAGCGGCCCGTCCCGGTTTGCACGGGTGGACATGAAAATATAGCCTATGTTCAGCTCAGGGTGAATGTAGCTTTCTAACGGTGTCTTTTCTTTTTTAAATCGGCACAGTAGTTTTTGAGTCTATTCATTACAAACATACACACATAAATACAAATCTTTCCTCTTTATAATATTAGTGTAGATGTAGATTATATCCCATAGTGCAAAGGCTTAAGGCCCCTCGTTCCACTAATTGTGGTTGCGAGCAGGCTTAAAATAGGTATGTGCTCTTCATAGTATATGCCTAACAGTAGCTTGGAATAAAATTGCGTAGCAAAAATGCAAACATTTGTTTCAAATGCAGTTTACACTTGCAAGCTATTTCTTGCTTGCAAGTTGCCTAAAATCGAAATACAAGCCTAGAACTTGGTATTTGAGGTCATACGACACTGATTAAATAACCGAAAATGACGGGTACCTAGATAAAAAATAGGTAGATACCTACATCAGAAAATAAAATTACCAGATCATTGTCCTAAAAATGTTCTTAATTTTATCAAACACTACATTATTATAGTAATTAGCTTACCTCCTTCGCGATCTAATTCAAAAACTTTACTTTTCTTCAATCTCTCTAGGTCCGAATGAAGGTCGCTCTGGATTATCAAAATTTCCATGTCGGAGAGTATTATTTGTGATTTAGCGACCGCTGCAAGAGCTTTTACCTTCTCCCTCTTCAGTTTTGCAGACATAAGCGAGCATTCTAATTCAGATTTGGACACAATATCTTTTAATTTCGTTATTTCGTGCGACAAATATTCTATCGTGTCGTCGATTTCATCTAACCGCCTTTTATTAGGATTAAGACTATTTGATCCTGAGCTATCTGTCATTTTTATGAATTTTATTCCCAGATTTAGCAGAAAAACTTAATTCCGTTATAAATTGCCGATGGAAATATATACTACGAAAAGCAACAAACTTTTCAACAAGTAGAAAAAAACGTTCAGTTATGGTTTTGAACTTTTTGACATTTGAGAAAATAGTACGATTACCAGTGTTGCCAGCACGTAGATCCAAAAATGGCCGAAACCCCATTTCGAAAATGTCGATTTTTGGCAGGAAAAGCCGCTTGAACACTAAATTCCTTTTTAGGGTTCCGTAGTCCTACAAGGAACCCTTATAGTTTCGTCATGTCCGTCCGTCTGTCCGTCTGTCCGTCTGTCCATCTGTCCGTCTGTCCTAATCCTTTACAGCTTAATAACTTCTACAGTTATAAACATAAGTAAATGAAATTTTGTTAAAAAATAGTATAGATATACATAGATCTCAATTTTAAAAGAATAAAAAAATCATGATTTCGTATTTTAGGGGTGGCGCCCATACATGTGAAATGGGGATAAACATTTTTTTTTCGCTGCACCCCCTCGTGTGGGGTATCATTGAATAGGTCTACTAAAATGAAGGTAATGTTTCATACATCACTTTTTTTATCAGGTGTACCATCTGCGAAATATAGCCCACCAAAGTGGCTTACAATGTATCCCCCCCCCTGCCATTTCCAAACTATGCAACGTAGAAACTTGTAATCTTCCACGTTGATAGAATTTTATAAAAACTCTCTTTTAAAATTATTTCGAGTATAATGTGATTATAATTTTTTGAGTTATAGTGAGAAAACTAAAAAATACTGCTGCTCCTTTAGTTACTTTCTATTTAAAAAAATCACAAAAAGAAACTTTGTGTTTTATTGATAACACAAAGTAACAGCGCAACCTAGCGCTAAATTTACGAAGTGATATGACACATTTCTTAAATTCAGCGCTAGGTGGTGCTGTTTGCAAAAACTAAAATAGCAATGATTAATATTCGATTTGATTCGTTTGTAATTAGACCTACTTAAGGAACCCTATAATACTGAGCATGGCCCGACATGCTCTTGGGCGGTTTTTTACTTATTTGACTCAACATTACCAGAGTCAACTGGTCGATTGGATTCGATACTCACACTCTATATCATTAATCTGTGCTCACACTTAGAATTATTCTAAGGTGTACCATTAGTGGATACTGAAGCTACTGACGTCAAGATGTTGAGAGAAATGCTGGAGAGGCCGATCATGGGCCGATAGTATTAAAAGGCCGACGAAGGGCCGACGTACTGCGGGAAAGGCTGAGAATTGGCCCCTGGGGGCCGATCTGGCAACACTGACGATTACGATCACAGATGTCAGATTTCAGAGTATATTATACACATATGTAATACATACATATATAATGTTCTTGATTAAAATACACTAATACACTTTGATAATGTTCCTTAGTCAAAGATTATACACAGTTACACAGATCTATTACGTGTCTATTACGTGACCTAATATTATATTTTAAGATAGTTTTTTTTTGTAGTTTTAGGCCTGGTTACTTTTACCTTTTAGCCTCGTCTTTAGTAAAAGAGAACCCAATAAAGCCTAGCAATAAAGTGATGGAAATAATAGAGGTTTCTGAGGTAGTCCAAGCATATAACGGCAGACTAACAGAAAACGCTATTCTGCCACAAGTAGGTAGTAGTTAAAAAGTGTTACTTATTGCTTTAGGCTTAAAGCACACATTTCATTGATACAGGAAAGTGGTTGACAAATCGTTTGTGGCACTCGACGGCCGCTGGCGTGGCACCGTTCGCTTCGCTCGCTCGGCTCGTGCGTGGTGGTGTGGTACTGTTCTAACATAACTTAATCTAAACAGCTGCTATCTGCCGTCTGTTGTTTCTTTTAACGGGGGGCTTCGCCCCATCCCCCTCGTGGGGGCTCAAGGGTGGCTCCCAGAGATCCCTTGCTTGAGTGGATTCACCCCCAAATCCTCTAGCAGGAGCTTCGACTCCATTTCTACATTTTCACGAGTTAACAACTACTGAATACGGCGAATACCTATGTAATTTTTTCTTGTGGCAGAATAGCATTATTTCTTAGCTTGCATCTAGTTTCAGGATATTCCTTTTTACTAATCGGCCACTGGTGGCCGACTAGACACTTCCTATTTTGTTTCACTATATATCACAGACCAGTAAGCCTAAAGACACCGCATAAACAAGGTTTTGCATGACAACACGATCGTAAAATTTTGGCGAGGGAGTCGAGGGACAAGGGGTGGACGGCGCGTTATGATGGGTCGGCTCAAAAAATCGGTGGTATTATGTTGGTGCCGTTGGCTAATGGAGTGACGTGCTGATTGGCGGCAGGGCAAATTATATGCAGTACTACTCCATAAGCTTGGTGACGAGGTATCCAGCTTAGTGGTGTCTTGAGGCTTATTGGTTTGTGCTATAGATTATAAATTGAAGCATGTAAGTATTATATCCATTTTCTAGTATGCATAGTACAAGCTCTGCTTAGTTTGGGACTAGATGGTGTTGTGTAAAAATTTCCCAAAAATATGTATTATTATTTATTATTTTATTATGCACTACAATCAGACCCAGTATGTGCAGTCTGGTAAAAACGTGTGCTAAAATTGAAAATTATTTTCCTTGCAAAACAGTACTTGTAACCACTTAAATAAACTATCAAAAGTTCTGCCAAAAACGCAATTTTAAAAGAAAAAAACAAAGTATGACTAGTGGTAGTGTATTTTGTGTACTCTTTTATGCCAAACCATATTCCCGTGCACAAATTCAAAGTCGCTCAGCGAGCTATGGAGCGAGCTATGCTTGGAGTTTCTTTGAAGGATAAAATCCGTAACGAGATTATCCGGAGAAGAACCGGAGTGACCGACATAGCTTGTAGGATCAGTAAGCTGAAGTGGCAGTGGGCTGGCCATGTCTGTCGAAGGACCGATAGCCGTTGGAGCAGACGAGTCCTTGAGCAAGGGCGGATCCAGCCTTTGTGTCAGGGGGGGTCGCGTACTTATATCCAGCCCTGGATCGAATTTTTTTTGATGCAGAGTTAGACCCTTTAGGAAAAATCTTTCGACCAATAAAATTCTAGGATTTTCGTAATTTTTGCAAAAAAAAGTGAATTTTAGACAATAGAATTTTCTCTTTGTAGAATATTAATGTAACGGAATAGTTACTTGCTATTGCACGCCTAGCCTACACGCCAAAAAAGACGAAACGACAAAAATACACAGGCGCGAGCGAAGCGAGCGCGTACTTTTTACCAACTTTGGCTTTGTTCCTATTAACATACGTAACAGAATAGTTGCTTACAACATACGTCCAGTACGCAGAAAAAGGAAGGATAGAAAGACAAGCGCGAGCGTAGCGAGCGCGAACTTTTTTGGACTGTTCTTGAACAAACCGATTAGCTTTTCACGAAAACTGTGAAAACATAGACATTCTGTGACAAAAGAGTACGCATTTATTTGAGCACAACCCATTCTTGCGGCGCCTAGAGCGACTAATAGTAGACACCATTGCGTAGATAAGTAAATATAGATTCACGCTATGGCAGTCCTACACCTGTATGGGCAATGAAATAGAGCTTAAGCGCGAGCGCAGCGAGCGCGAAATTTTTTGGTACTTTTTTGCAAACAACCGTTTTAAGAGCTCCGATTTTCAAAAAACTAATTACATATCTTCTAATATCGATGTTAATTATTTTTACTTCGGCCAGGTTTTGTAAGGCTAACATCGTAGTTATTTCTGTTGTTGATGGTAAGCTAAGTATTCAATCGATTCGTTATCGATATTCAGGCGATCAGACGTAACGGAGTGATTGGAGAAGAGATGCTGCAAAATCACGCGAATATTATTCACAATGAACGAACGGATTCGGGTGCGACGTCAATTTAGTAATTTTTATGTGTGTATCTTGTTACATTAGTATGTACTTGTAACACATACAAACATTCATTCATTCATTGTATATTCATTTAGTAAATTATGTACACAGGAAAAAAACTGTGGTTGACCTAGGCCCAGGGGGGGGTCATGACCCCCATGACCCCCCCCCCCTGGATCCGCCCTTGTCCTTGAGTGGAGACCGCGAATCGGCAAACGCAGCGTAGTACGCCCCCCTGCCAGGTGGACCGACGACCTAAAGAACGTGGCTGGGGGGGACTGGATGCGGAAGGCAGAGGACCGAGCGTTGTGGCGCAACTTGGGGGAGGCCTATGTCCAGCAGTGGACTGCGATATGCTGAGTTAATTGATTGATATTCCCGTGCAACAAAAACCGTTTAGATATTTTTTTCTTGTAACATGGACCCACGTCGATCGGACTTAGGCCCGTATTACAGAACGTTCCTCAAGCGTTGATCACTGTTTAAAACTAGTTTTGAGTTGGGATTTAATTTTAGAACATTCCTCAAGCAGAGATTTATTGATCTGTTTCGGTATTTAAGCGTTTTGATCTGTTATCACTCAAGCAGGCGCGGATCCAGGGGGGGGTCAATAGGGACAATTGCCCCCCCTGAGCCTCGCCCTAAGTTCTTTCGAACTCGTCATAATCACATCACTACCAGTATTAGTAGTGGATTATGTGCACAGACTAAGAAGTGTTGATTATGTGACAAGGACGGGCAATTGAAATAATATAAAAATTAATTATTAATATTATTATTAAGAGACTGTACAGTCCCACTGCAGGGCAAAGGCTTCCCTACTCTCCTTCCACCTCTCTCTGTCTGTGGCTAATAAGGATCAGTCTTTTTGAAAGTTGTCCAGTTCATCCCGCCATCTCCGTCAATTACCTAATAAATTAAAAAAAATTGGAATGTGGACTGCATTCAAAATTCAAATTTTCTAAATAAGAATGGGGCGCACACAAATAAGCATTTATCTGGGAAATGCCTGTGTATTGCTTTATAAATTTTCTAATATAATGTGATTTTTAACAGAAATTAGATAAAAACTAAAGTACTATTTTTGATTTCCCTTCTCAATCATTGAATTATAGCGATGAATCGCTATTAATGATTAGTTTAATAGAAAATCCTCAAAGACTGCCGTTATCATTCCACATGGTTTTTCTTGTCTTAAGGTGCGTCCTGTGGGTGCGTCCCAGATAATGTAATGAACTGAATGAAGATTTTTTTAAATGTTCACGGACACACTGATTAGCTATTCACAAAAGAATAAATATTCAGTGACAAAAGTGTACGTATTTATTTGAGCGCAACCTGTTCTTGCGTTGCCTAGAGCGGCTAATAGTAGATACAGTCCTACACTTGGATAGCAATGAAATAGAGATCGTTTTTTTTGGTATTTTTTTGCAAACCCAGTTTATATTTACTTTCGGAGTTTTAAGAGCTTTTTTGATTGCAATTATGTTTTTGCATTCCGATTTCAAAAAACTACTTATAAACTAATATTGATGAATTATTTTTACTTGGGCGAGGTTTTATAAGGCTAACATGGTAGAAAAGTAGTTATTTCTGTTGTTGATGGTTAGCTAAGTATTCAATCGACAGTGACGCGATAGCGAGATTGGAGAAGAATATCGCGGTGCGGGCGGTGCGCCAAAATCAAACTTTAAATCGCGCGAATATTATTCACATTGAACAAACCGTTCAATTTAGTAATTTTGTTTGTGACTTTGTGTCTTGTAACAACATATATACATTCATTCAATGAATATTCAATGAATATTTATTTAGTAAATTATGTACCTAAACAAGAAAAATCTGTGGTTGACCTAGGTCCAGGGGGGGTCATAACCCCCATGACCCCCCCCCCTGGATCAGCCCTTGCATTATACTCACATTATTTGAATGAATTTGATGTAATATACAATTACAAGAGTATATCCTTGGATTTTCTTGCCGGTTCTTCTCCATAGGACCCACTATTTGGGACCGTGCAACTATAGTAAACATGGGCTAACTAGCTCCGTAAAAAATTGGATATGTAATATATTATCATTCTAAGTAACGATATGTATCCGATTAGCATATCCATATCCGCTTAATATATCCGGGACTGAAGTAACTTTACGTTGCAAGCTATTTCTTTTTACAATTTATATCTTTAGATATCGCTTCAATTGCGTATATGCGTTAAAAATATTAGTATAACTAGAAAACACAATTGATAAGTTTAAATGTTGGTGTCCAACATAAATATACATTAATTATCTTGTGGATAAGGATTTGGTAAATTTAACTTAAAAAATTAACAAACTTAACAAATTAAACATACAAAAAACTAAGGCAAATAAACTGGAAAACCTAATTTTTGGTAAATAATTGTCGACGAATTAGAATTCTAAAATATTTACGCCATCTATACAATTTTTTAGACAACAGCAGCGCATGCGTTTTTATACCTTTCTAGTCAGATCATTAGCCTCGGTAGCAGAGCTCGGATACCGGTTAAATTTTGAAACCGTTATCATGTACTTGAAACAAAACCTTTAAATATTGGTTTCGTTCGAATAAACCGGTTTTTTAAACCGGTATTTTGAGGGAACTTTACATAAAGGTTTTTTCAGATTAACCGGTTTAGAGCAATAAAAAACAAACAATTTGTTTTATCTTTATTCAGTAGAAATTAAATGTATGTTTTGGGACGAGCGTTTATTTCATTGCTTCAATCAGTTCCGCTGCAAAACATCCAAAAATGGGAAAGAATTGAATTGAATTGGGAAAGTATCTACTTTTCTTTTCTTTCTTAATTGGCGCTCGTCGATTAAACCGGTTAATTTAGGTTATGATAAAGTTCTTTAAACGTTCACGTTCTCAAGAAAAGTTCGGAGCCGCAATAACCCGGTGTTAACCGGTATTTCTCAAACCGGTTCCGAGCCTTGCTCGGTAGCATATGTACTAGGGACATTTATGTTTTTGGTATGAAAAAAAATGCTCAACGTAGTTTGACACTTTGACCACTAATCAGTATTGTATTTGAATTAATTAATTAATAATAATTAATAACAAGCTTTTCGTTTGATGAAACAAAATATGTTTAAATAAAAAATACATTCATTAAAATGTACCTAACCTAACCAAATCATAATTTGCAGTAAACCTGCGAAAAAAAACGAAATGTGTGCTGGGACACATGGTAGAAGTGAAACTTCAATGGACATGTGGAAAAACGAATCGCAACAGACAAGTGGAAAAACGAATGGCATTTGACAAGTGGAAAAACGAATCGCAACAAAATTTAAACTTGGAAGTTATACGGGCAGATTGTTAATGTACTTATGCAATTTGAAAACCTGCCCGTAAAACTTCAAGTTAAAATTTTGTTGCGATTCGTTTTTCCACTTGTCAGTTGCCATTCGTTTTTCCACTTGTCCGTTGCGATTCGTTTTTCCACATGTACATTGAAGTTTCACTTCTACCATGTGTCCCAGTACACATTTCGTTTTTTTTTGTCTTATTGTCACTGACTGCACTTATTCTAATTAATGCAAATTCCTATTAAATGTATGTTTCATATAATATCAACAAAATAATCCTGTTTAGGAAATTCCTGTTTAATTCTCTGGGCTGAAAGCTGGGTACGCCCAGGTTCAGGTACACAGGTACTGCCTACGCCAAAGGTATTATGTTTTTACACTATATTTAAAATAACAAGTGTAGGTTCAGAGAAATAATAAAAATAATCTTTTTTAATAAATATAATATAATTTTAGCCCAGATAATATAATACTATACTAGTATAGTTACATAAAATAATGTATACATACATTCGAAATTATTTATTTTATGAAAAGAATTTGATATAATCGAAAGATTGACTTACAATAAAATGTGATATTGCTGGCAAGTTTTGTATTGTAACTTTTATTCAGTTTTATAAGGAACCAATCAATTGCCTGTTTCAATTCTGTTCATAGATATCTGAAGAGATCGTTGATTATCAAACACAGACCCAGTAAGTCTCAAGACGCCGTATAAACAAAGTTTGCATGAGAACACAGTCGTAAAATGTTGGCAGGGGCCAGGGGGCGGACGGCGCGTTATGGTTGGTCGGCTCAAAAGTTCTGTGGTATGATTGGTGCCACTCGCTGACGGAGTGACGTTCACTTCTGATAGGTGGGGGCGCGTATGATATGCAGCAGTACCTACTACCTACTGCATATGCGTGGTTTCCGGCTAATCGGCGTCTAGAGGCTTACTGGTATGTGTTATCAAAGTACGAAATTAATGTGGGATTAGAATTAAACCCTGTTGTTTTTGGTTCCATAATGGCTGGGGTGTTTGGTTCCATAATGGCTGGGGTGTTTGGTTCCATAATGGCTGGGGTTTTTGGTTCCACGTATTCTGGGATGCTAAAGGCGAATGTTGGCTAGTTGGCCATTGGGTTTGAGGCAGCCAAGGTTGGTTGTTTGGTAACCACGGCTGGTTTTGGGGCCATTGCTCAGCACAGTATATTGTGGGTGTGACACTGCCGGGACCTTGAAGATTGCCGACGCGGCGTACGAAGATTAACGACTGGTCCAGAAATTGGGCCGTCGGCAACGCGTCACCGTCGCAAACGATTGCTGACACGCCGACTGGTCCGTTCGGACATTGCGGGATTGGCTGAAAAAATAAGAAAAAACAGTTAAATCTTTTTTTTCATATAACTTAAGAATCTTTTTGACTAGACAAAAATAATGAACTACTCATGGAATGAATAAGACCTAAATAAAATAAAATAAAAATACGCGTCGAATTGAGAACCTCCCTCTTTTTTTTCGTCGGTTAAAAAATCCGTTAAAATTCTTTTTCAGCTAAGTAGCCAATTTGGCGCGGTAGGTAGATAGGTATTAAAAACAATCGGTCAGCAAAGGAAAAAGCGCACGAGGGGAGCAGGTGACTGCGGATTGTAACCACTGTTATGCATTTGTTTTTCTCTACGTCCCGATTTTTTCGCCCCAGTCCCGATTGTTTCGCCCCATTCGAGATTGTTTCGCCCCAGCCCCGATTTTTTTGGCCATCCCGCTTTTTTCCATTTAAGTCCAGTTATTTGTAAAAATGGATCTGGCATGTTGTCACAACATCTCTTCTCGATTCTTCAACAAACCACAGAAAAAGTTGAAACACTTACTGGAATGACAACTTCCCAATCGGCTGTTCCCTGTTGCAGAGTAGTTTTCGCCAGTTGGACCCCCTTTCCAGAAGTTTGCCCTATTCATGAAAATAAAATATAATTTAAAAAAACCTGTCAAACCATATCACAGTTACGAACATGGTTTTTTTTTATAGTGTAGGATGGCGAAACGAGCTAAAGGCCCACCTGATGTTAAGCGGTTACCTTTGCCCACAACAACTGCAATACCACCTAGACTGTTGGCTAAATAGTACCGCAAGTCGGTTCGCCAAACTGAGACATGAAGATGAAAAGTCTCATGTGATTGTAATTTCACCGGCACCCGTATCATCCACACCGGAACACATCACTGTTTGGTGGCAGAAGTAGGTACGGTGGTAGTACTTCCCCGGACGAGCTTCTTCACAAGGAGCTTTTTTTTATAGTATAGGATGGCGAAACGAGCTAAAAGCCCACCTGATGTTAAGCGGTTACCTTTGCCCATAACAACTGCAATACCACCTAGGTTGTTGCCTAAATGGTACCGCAAGTCGATTCACCGAACTAAGACATGAAGATGGAAAGTCTCATGTGATTGTAAGTTAAAGCTCACCAATTTTGATGGAACCACATGCATCAGAATGCAGTGCGTAACCATTGATGGCAACAGCGGATGCAAGGATCAGAAGACTTGTTACAGGTACCATGATGACGAGGAAAGTGTAACCATGCTTAAACTCGACTCATATTTATACTACACCAAAAGTATTGAAAACTGTCTTAATTGCTTTTAAAATTCAATAATTTAATTATGGGCGTAATGAGTGCGCAAAACGAATTATTGATAATTCGTCATACCAACGTTACCCATTACATATTACGTAGGTATGTCATTAAAATAAGATATTCCCTTGAAATTCAGCCATGGTTTTTTTTTCTCCGTGGGGAAATCCTCTTGGACGCACTCCGCCCGGGGTAGGCGAAGCCAGTGTCGGACTCTTACCAACTAAAACCTCCACGGTGTTCCTTCAACTACCTTAGCCGGGGGCGTGGGAACCCGTGAGTATTCACACAACCACCCCCGACAGGTGCCGGCCCGCCACAAGCAGGCGAGCCCCTTCTCCCCGTGCGGCCTAACGTTGGCCGCACCCTCCTCAGTGGCGCACACGGAACACTGCACGACACCTCACCTCATGGGCCTTTACCAGCTGCACCAACTACGCCGGCTGTGCCAGCTACGCCAGCTGCTGGTCGGGCAGCAGACTACCCCGAGTCTGCTGCTCGCAGGCCCTGCCTTCCGTAATTTTTATAGAGGTTTTCTTCCTCGCGGTCCGGGCGGTGAAGCCAAGACCCTCGGTTCCAAGAGGCGCGAGAACACTACTCAGCAGGTACTTCAAGGGATTACGAGACCGACGACGGCAGGGTGGTATCTCAGTCTGACGCAAGATGTTTCCTGCCATCTATGGTTGTGTATTATATTTGCGAAATTTTGCATTATAATTTTATAATAAACATTTATATTTATATTATATTTTTTATATTAAAAAATTTTTATTAAATTTTTTTATTCATTTTTTTTTATATTTTATATAAAAAAAAAAAAAAAAAAAAAAAAAAAACCGGTCAAAAATTAATTTTAAAGATAACTTCGTTCCTGGCCGTATATTGTATTTTTTTAAACAAATCATTTTTTTACCTTTGCTAATCATTAAATTGTTTTAACCATTGAGCTATTATTAATTTACGTATAGAGTGGCAAATTTTTTTTTTTTTTTTTCGAATGGATTCTCGCAGTTGCTACCGAAGTACCACATCTGCTTAACCGGGCTTAGTTGGCGGAGAGTCCCATGTGGGACTCCATTCGCCGAAGGTTTTTCCTTAATCCTATACTTACTTAAAAACTAAAGTGCGACCCCTCTCACACCCTGCACTCGGCACCGCTCCCGGTGAGGTGTACAGATATCTTCATGACGTCTACTGTAAACATAAATTATAGCTCATTATTGCATGCGCGCTTGCATTTAGTATTATAAATTGTGAAAAGAAGAATTCCTGTGACTTATGGTTCAGTTGGTCTAACCGCTAAGCTATCACCAACTCCTCGCGATGTTAAACTCCTCCACGTTGAATCAGTCTCAAGGTGACGGCAGCGTTATTACGTATAGAGTGGCTATCGCGAATAATATATTTTCGCTCAGCCAGTCGGGCGCGGTGTGGAGTGCAGGGTGTTAGGGGTTGCGCTGAGCGTAAAGACTGAAGACCGACTAGGATAGTTGACGTCCACGGACCGCAAAGCTTGCAATATAAATGTCTTCGAGAAGGCCGCTCTATACAAGCTGTTGCTCTGTATTCGTGCCATATTTAAGGAGGTGACTATACCACTGATACTGAACACGAATCAGTAAAAAAAAACAATATCAATTTTTTATTTTTATTTTAAATACCTATTTGTTAACAAACAAATTGCCTCCGTGTGTCGCGTGCGACACAAAAACGATGCGTGCGACACCACCAAAACATTTTGCAGGTATTTCCACCCTTTGACAATGCAGCCGATGACTTATTTTCCGAGTCGTTCGGAATTTATTCTCGAACCCTCGCTTTGTTTCTAAGTGAAAATTTAGGTACTAAATAATCGTAGAATTTTTCAAGTAATTTTAGGTGACTAAGCACATTATTTATCATCAGATCTAGAAATATGGCACGGTTACAGATCAACACCTTGTATAACGTGCTCGTGCCGAGGCATGGAGGGGTCTCGATGTGCAAGAAACGGAACCCATCGATCGCAGCTAGCGCAGAGATCTTGCGATATCATTCCAAAGTATTACACTCAAATCAATCACACGCATAACGAAATTCGTGATTGGAAAAGATAGAGCATTTAGCATGGTTGACATAGGCAAAGTGCACACTGAAGTAAAAATTTCCTTTGATAAAAATAGCTATCCGGGTAAGGACCAAATTTTTTGCACTGTCGCACATGGAAATTACAGCCAATCTCTCTTAACTTTTCAACTTTTCCGTTGTGATACTTTATGGTGAGTTAAAAGTATCACAACGGAAAAGAAAAGAGGTAAAAGTTGTAATTTTCATTTTGCGACTGCGCCCAAAATTTGGTTTTCACCCACCTATCTTTTTACATTTTAAAACGTGTATTAAAACAGACACAGAAGAAGTCCATTACTGTTCCACTTCTGGGTACGGGCCTCTTCTTAGAATCAGAAGAGTTCAAGCCCTGGCTTGGTGCGGGTTGGCGGACTACAGATTGCGGTCTTCAGATGTTCAGGTTTGCTGATGGTGTTTTCCTGCACTGAAATCCTCCTGTCCCCTTTCCTAATTAAATTCTGATCGGTAAATAAATTCGAAAATGAGGTGTGGTCGGTGCGGGCTTATTTTTGTTTTCGGGTGGAAATCCTCATAGATACTCTCCATCTGGGGAATGTGGAGGTGTATGTCGGGATACAGGAAATAGAGCAGCTCCAGGAACTCCAGTGGACCCCGCCGGTGCCTCTCCAGCGCTAGCCTGGATCGAACTGAGATCCTTTTGCATGGAAAGCAAGCGTTCATTCATTCGGTCATTACAGCAAGCACCTTAAAAGTAAAAATAAATAGGCAGTCATGGGAACTGCCGACAGAAGTGAAAACATAAAACATTGGAATAACTGTTTTAAGCTATTGCATAGCTTCTATCGCGGGCCTTGAGCGTGGAGACCGAATCCAGAAATTCCGTAACGAAAATAACCTAACACCCCCCACTCCGACCGGCACAGCGGTGATACTTTTTAGTTTTGCCATCTATCGATGAATAGCAGAACTTTTAATGACTTTTTGAAATATCACGCTTGTCTCTTTAGTTCTGCAAATCGCCTCTAGGTGGCATTGGTTGTATCGGCGTTACTGCGCATGCGTAATCCCCCTCTTCGCCCCGCAATCTGGTGACTCATGCCTGCTTAGAGTTTCGGCGTTAGGGCACCTCCTCTTTGTATTTACATAAAAAATGCTATGCAATAGCTTTACCGCGGCAGTCTCCGAGTGCCACACGTCTTTTTTATTTTTTTTATTAATTATAGTTTAAATAATTAAATTTCCATAATTTGTTAATTGAAATTATTATTAGTCTGGTTTTCACATCTATTGGCACTACCAAAATTCGCTCAACGTGGTTAAAGAAGTTAGTCCAGTAAAATTATGAGAAATTTTGGGTATGTCTCATATTATAATCGCGTGTCTGCGTTTCGAAATATTCAAGGCCAATCTCAACAGAGACTAGCCATTTGCGCGGACGTATTATAGTGCACAAGTGTGTCCACAAACACAGGGGCATCTCTATTCCCTCACTCTCATAATCCGATGGGACGGCAATCCGACATGACCGGAGAGAAACCAGGTGCTGGGGGTCTACTCCCGTTCGACGATATTCGATAAATCGTACGATTCATCGCACAATTTGCTACTCCGGTCAACCATCGTTCCCTTATCGCATGCGATGATCGTGTTTTGACGTTTGTTTTTCTCATCTCCGGTAAATTGTATACGACTATGAACCGTAGTCTATCTTAATTGTGCCTTTTTTATGTGCCTATCTTTATTATGTAAGTCTTAGACCAACAGAAAAAAGGTAGACGGCGCATGTGTTAACAAAAGCGTTCAAAGATGTGATGCATGCTTTACAAACTTGTGTGCGTGACCTTGTGTCGCACGCAGTTGCCATGCATCTGTGTGCTTAGTAAAAAATGTTGCCACCGAAAACAAATTTACCCCATTTTCACATATTAAATATTATATTTTAAGGACAATATGTAGCAATGTAAATAAAACATATTTTTCTAATGATACGTTTAATTAAAGAGAATAATACTAAAAACCTTTGTGTTGTGTTAATTTCCGGTAGTACTGTCTTTTCTTACCGACTTCTGGGTATACCATCTAATTTACATATAAAGTATGATGGAATCTTGTCTTTAGGTACTTTTCATTAACAGACCTTATTCAATTTGTTTTCTGATTTATGCCGGAGAAATTATACATACGTGATACACGTGATCACTTGTATCATATAATAGTGATATTATTATCCTTTGAAAATGGCCGCGTGGGTGTGCGGCGGGCAGAGTAGGACGCGTCGATTAGAATAAGTATGACATCAAAAATCACCACTACAACGTGTTATTGAAATAACTGAAAACCTCTTAAGGGGTCATTGTACTCATCAGTATGAACAACTTCTACTACGGGACCAAACCAGAAATCGCGAAAAAAAAATCAGTTGATCCCTACATTTTGTCGATTCATGTGAACACAAATATAGGTAACAGATGATTTTTATCACGATTTCGGGGATGGTTCCATGGTAAAAGTAGTTCATACTGATGAGTACAATGACCCCTTAAGAGGTTCTCAGTGATTTCAATAATACGTTGTAAATTCTACAATAATTTATGAAAATAAATAATTACTTGCCATACCAATTTATTACAATAAGTTGGGGTGTCTGATGTTTTAAGCCATTGAAATAACACATCGTAATAATTAAATTAAGTACTATATGAAAGGTTCAAAATAAATAAAAACATCAAACCGATGGCCAAATTACGAAAGTTACTAATCCTAATAACACCATCAGACCCAAACATCACCCGTATTTTGGGGGTATTTTTGATGTCGATTTGCTGGTCACACCGATAACAATACGTCAGGTTTTGTGTTCCAACAGTACATTACGAAATTTTATTGTATTTATAATTTAAAATTACGTAAAATCAAGTACTTCTTTGTGAAATGTAATCCTGCAAGGCTTTTTTTGTGTCAACGAGTTATTTTTACACGTTTTCACAACACAGGAAGGCATATTAAGACCATAAACAATACCGTCAATGTGACGTCTAGCGCGTTCGGTTTCTCGCGTCGCACTGGAACGCGATCAGCTTCCTATTTCAAATTCAGCTTCCTTTACCCTGCTTCCTTGTGACAGCACAGTACTCTGTCTACCTTTTTCTGTTGGTCTAAGATGTAAGTATCAGTCGGAACGAAAGTTCGTACTTCGTTTGTCGTTCGTAAAACGCGAGTAGACCTACTGGACCGACGGCTTAGCGTGCTCTCCGAGCCTCGGGGGTGTAGTACCGCCAACTTCCTGACTCCAGGCTGCTACTTACGTAGTCATTAACTATTAGGTAATCTGTGCTGCTACTGTGTTTTCTTGACAGAAAAATCCCAATGACACTTTTTTGCCCAGGATACACTTGCAAAAAACACATCTTTCTACCTTTCATAGGCTAAATCTTAATTTGACTGAAAGATAAAGATAAGTACCTATATTTCTTTATACGTGTATTAATAATAGTTTGAATCAACATGTTTGACCATGAATGAAAATGACTGACTGATGCTTGGACGAATACTTTTTATTCGTCCAAGGACTGATGATTGTTTGTTTGAGTATGAAAAGAAAACTGTTTGTGTTGTGTTTGAAAATTTAAAGGTTTCGAAATAATAATAAAAATTGTTTTATCATTCTTATTGCATTTCATATTTTCTATAAGTATATTCTCGTAGTCCTATTCAGTTTAACTAAAAACACCTTACCTATATGATAGACATTCCACCCTGACGCAGGAAACGTTCTGCTAATACCTTTATCATGTAGGTACGCACCACTAAGGGTTGGAATTCCTTGGCGACGTCTGTATTTCTCGTTATATAACTAGGTATAATCAGGGTCTTTAAGGCTCGAGTGAATAGGTTTTTGCTAGGCAAGCACCATCCTCAACCGCACCATCGCTTAACATCTGGTGTGGTGGCGGTCAAACGCAAGCCCTTTAAGGAATTAAAGAAATCAGGACCAATTTGATTAAAATTATTAAAACAAATTGGGTTGTCACAGGTTTTGCTTTATTCAAAACATCCATATTGTGAATTTAGCTTTAGTATTATTATCTACTTTGTCAAGATAACTTCCCATACCAGTAAAAGTCTTAAATATGAAGTTTTTGATGAGACTGTCCTGTCTTTTTATGTGTAAGTATTTTTAATCAAGATTTCTTCTTCATTATGGTATTCAAGTTTAATGTTATGATTATCTCCGTATTCGTTAGTAAAACCAAGGCTCGTACGTCATACCGGTTTTACAGTCTACCGGTTTTTTTGGCATTTGGAGGTCCATATTCCATCAAAATAAAATTCAAAATCTTTTATTCAAAATAGACTAATTTTATTTAATTATACATATAGTGCTTTTCGAATGTCAGACAAAAAAACGGGCTCCGCTGGCGGTCGCGCGATACAATAGAAAATCTGTCTTGTCTCATAAGCTATTCTTTGATAAATTAGGTAATAGAGTAATTGTTTTATCATCATCCTCCTGCCCTTATCAAAATTTATTTGAGGTCAGTACGCATATGCGTAGAGAAAGACATATGTCTTTCTCTTCCATACATCTCTAAACAATCAATCTATCAGCAATCAAATCAATTGATCAAAATCACAAATCATTGATTTATGGGATTTATTTATTTATATTCGCCAAAAATCAAACTTTTTGCCTAATTACCATGGCATATTTTTAATTTCCATAACATATTCCTAATTTACTTGCAATAGAAATATAATTTCCTTGGAACCTTCCTAATTCCTTGTCTGACCAAAACTTTCAGACCCCATGACTTTTTTTTCTGAATTTATGCCAGCTTGGCTGTTCCATGGATAGAAGAACAAAACAAAAAAAAATTAGTGTCGGAGGGGTGTTACTGTTACAAAAAGATGTAACAAAAAAAAGTTATGGGGTCCGAAAGTTTTGGTCAGACATGGAAATTAGGAAGGTTCCAAGGAACTTATATTTCTATTGCAAGTAAATTAGGAATATGTCATGGAAATTAAAAATATGCTATCTAGTATGATAGATTTAATCAAAAATACAACAACAAAAACAAAAACAAAACAATCAACAAAAAACAACAAATCAACCAACAAAAACAGACGTCAGACGTCCACTGCTGGACATAGGCCTCCCCGAAGCAGTTTGGAGGGATATGCCATAATCACCACGCTTGGCAGGCGGGTTGGTTATTTGTGATGTATTGATAGTTTATTTGTTCACGCATTTTAGTTTATCAGTATTTCTGTCAAGTCCCTATTATACAATCGTGTACCTAAGCGCGATAATACAACTTGGGTACCGACTCGCTTTTTAACCTGTTTTTAAACGTCAATCTATTTCGCGAGATTCTAGATTGTAGATTAAATACTAATTCAGAATATTTTATCAGTGCTCCTCTGCGCAGCCAGTATTGCTTCGGGCATGGAGCTGATGAAACCCAGCAGACGATACATGACCATCACTAAGAATCAGATGCATGTGCTCAATCCTCAAATTCACCTGGGCCGCGGGAGACGGCTCGTCAACTTTAAGAACTTCCACACTTTGTACTAAATAAAGTTCTTTATTTTATTATTAAAAGCTTTTAAATTAATTAGCTGTCTGTCTACTACAATCACCAAGTTAATTGTAAGCCTGCTGCCGAATTGCGTAACTCACTCGCGATCGCAATCATCTGGATTTCAATTTTCATTGCTCTGTGTGTTTTGACAATCCGTCATATTGACAATTATGTACCACGCAATGAATATTGCTGTAATTTCAAAATGAAAGATGATGTCAATGTGAATGCATTACACAATTACCGCACTGTTCCTGTTGTCCAAACAGGGTGAAATTTTACACATTATTATGTTACCGACCAAACTCGATTTTAAAACAAATAGGCCAAAACAATTCTTCAGACTACGATATACCAATTTGTTCTGCAATTTGCGTATTCATACTAGGAATAACTATATTTTTTTTTTGCTTTGGGGAAATCCTCATGGACACACTCCGCCCGGGGTAGGCGGAGCCAGTGTCGGACTCTTACCGACTAAAACCACCACGACGTTCCTTCAACTACCTTAGCCGGGGGCGTGGGAACCCGTGAGTATTCACACAACCACCCCGACAGGTCCCGGCTCGCCACAAGCAGGCGAGCCCCTTCTATCCGTGCGGCCTAACGACGGCCGCACCCTCCTCTGTGGCGCACACGGAACACTTCACGCCACCTCACCTCACGGGCCTTTACCAGCTACGCCAGCTGCTGATCGGCAGCAGACTACCCCGAGTCTGCTGCTCACAGGCCCATCCTCCTGTAATTTTTTATAGAAGTGTTCTTCCTCGCGGTCCGGGCAGTAAAGCCAAGACCCTCGGTCCCAAGAGGCGCGAGAACACTACTCAGCGGACACTCCTGGGATTACGAGATCGACGGGGTCAGGGAAGGACAGCCCCCCCAGGGTGAATGCACACCGGACCCGCCCCTGCTCCTCCACAGTGCCCTCTGCTTTCTCAGAGGGACACACGGAGCAACTCACCATTGGCCCACATCGGGCCCCTCTGGTGCCAGAATATTCGCCACAGGCAGTAAGGTCCCCCGGTCCTAAGGAGACTTATTGCCCGTGCCCAGGGTGCACCGGCCCAACAACTGCCGTTCCCTCTAGACGTGTCCAGAAGGACAAGCAGCCGTCAGACATACGTGGAGGTTTTCTGGCCAGCACCCCATACTAGGACTAACTAGTTCAACCTAGGCTAAACTAGTTTCTCCTATCGGACTTAGGGCGAATAAGCTTAGCCGAGGCTATACCGGTTGATCATATTAGATCTCGGCTATATCGCGTATAGGAAGAACTGATTTAGCGTAAGCAAAAATAGTTTATTTTATTAGTTTTAACGCATTTTACGCATGCTAAGCGAATTCTAAAGATTTAAATTGTGGAAAGAAAAAATCGCTCACGAGCAGGATTCGAACCTGCGACTCCTGGCTCAGTACGCCAGTGCTTTAGCCACTAAGCTACCGTGAACACTGCTCGTGGTATCGAAACTGGTGGTAACTTTGATTTAACTGCAAAGTTAGTCGAGTCGGTTAAGGAACAATGTTTCTTAATAAGATATCGCTGACGTCACCCAAAGACGTATAGTGGAGGATAATTTCGATACCACGAGCAGTGTTCACGGTAGCTTAGTGGCTAAAGCACTGGCGTACTGAGCCAGGAGTCGCAGGTTCGAATCCTGCTCGTGAGCGATTTTTTCTTTCCACAATTTAAATCTTCAAAAATAGTTTGTCTTAAAATTGAATTTGGCCGCTAATAATCATAATTATACATTAGATACCATGCAGTTCTGATGACTATACTTAAAAGTATAATAATAAGGTCCTCCCGGCTGAATTTCCGTCACGGCGACTAATCTCAACGAAGACTATCCATCTACGCGGGAAATATTATAATTGTACAAGTGTGTGCGTAAACACAGGTGCACTCTCTATATTCCCTCACTCTCCTAGTCCGATGGGACGGCAATCTAAAATGACCGGAGAGGGATCAGGCGCGGGACCGACGACGGCTTTACGTGCTCTCCGAGGCACGGGTGTAAGCACCGCCAACTTCCTGACTCCGGGCTGCTACTGAGAAATATTTTTTACAGAAAAATCCCACTAACACTTTTTTCCCGACCCGGTAATCATTTAATAATAAATCATTTATTTATTTCTCCACCACAAAGAATTTTTACAGTGTAAACCATTAAAACAAATATTTTGTGAAGACTGGAGCCTGTACTAGGTGAACCTGTAATCGAATTGGGATTGCGACCAACAAGGCAGTCAAAGACTATAAAGTCTTATATTTCGTTCAGGTCCAGAATGACCAATTACCGAAATGTCAACCGGTTTTAAAACAGAGGTGCAGGCCGAGATCGAACTCAAAACAAGTTCCTACTAAGTACTTATATTGTATTTGATTACTTGACCTTTAATCACGCTGAAACGGCTGAACTGATATGGATGAAATTTATTACACAGATATACCATATTATTGTCCTGGATTAAAACACATGGATACTAACGGCCAAAATTAATATCCAATCTATCCACGATTTACCCTACTAGAGATAGAAAGACATATTTTGTATGGAGCTTAATGTCAAATTCCTATCTCTAGTAGGGCAAATCGTGGATATATTGGATATTAATTTTGGCCGTTAGTTGCTCACTTTTTATCTAAGCCGCGAGTTACAGCCAGGTAGTTATGTAATAAAAATATAACAAAGCGCCAATTACCTACTCCAATCACAACAAACAACCAATTCACTTGATACTAAAAGTGTAGTCAAGTGGGCGCCTTCGCAAGATTTAACTAACTCCATGGATTACAAAAATATTATTCTAAAATTATGTACGGTAAGCCAAAATGTTTTTGAACTTATTATAGACCCAAGGGCTTGGGTCTTTGTATTGTGTTAACAATTTTAAAATAATACTAATATTTTATTCATTCTCACTCACACACAAAAATTCACTGGCTGTTGTCACTATACTATTTTTCCTTTTCGTTCTGTACACAGACATAGTAAAAAATATAGACTAAGTGCTGCGAAAAACCATAGTGAAGCCAGTAAAACCGTGCTCCTTCATGTACAACCAGTGCTCACGCACACACATGCACCTTAAACCGTGCTCACCCCTCTCAGTTCACATGTCGCGGCATCTTCCAGTAAGCATCGCGAAAACAAATATCCTTCAGGTGCATGGTGTGTACGTGAGCACTGGTTGTACATGAAGGAGCACGGTTTTTGTTAGCTTCGCTATGGTCGTTCGCAGCACTTAGTGTATATTTTTTACTATGTCTGTGGTCCTGTAATACAACCGCGCCGGTGTTTCTTTCTGATGAGTTAGAACATAATGTCATTGGCTGGAGAACACATGAAACATCGCGGGAACAAAACGTAGTTATGTTATCTTTATTAGCACGAAATAAACTGCAGTCTTTCTCCGGTTTCTAAAAGGCTGATTATGTTCTTTTATAAAAGTGTTTTAAATCAGAATAATTATTTTTAAGTTACAACAGGCCAAAAGCTGTAAAATTGTGTGTAGATTATCACCATATGTATTGCGCGTTCCACATTTGCAGGCGCGAACCCATGAAAACGATCCACATTGCTGTCAGAGTCTACGTAAAATCATAAATATTTGGTTTAAAAACGCAACTTACCCACCCATGTTCGCGGGTACGTGCCTGTGAATGTGGAGTGGGCTTACAGTTCTAAATTCAATCAACTGAGCCTATCGCAGTCCACTGCTGGAGATAAGCCTCTCCCAAGTTGCGCCACAACACTCGGTCCTCTGCCTTCCGCATCCTGTCCCCCCCAGCCACGTTCTTTAGGTCGTCGGTCCACCTGGCGAGGGGACGCCCTACGCTGCGTTTGCCGATTCACGGTCTCCACTTAAGGACTCGTCTGCTCCAGCGGTCATCGGTCCTTCGACAGACATGGCCAGCCCACTGCCACTTCAACTTACTGATCCTACAAGCTATGTCGGTCACTACGGGTCTTCTCCGGATAATCTCGTAACGGATTTTATCCTTCAAAGAAAGTCCAAGCATAGCTCGCTCCATAGCTCGCTGAGCGACTTTGAATTTGTGGATTAGCCCAACTGTCAGTGTCCACGTCTCGACACCGTAAGTCATGACTTTGTGGTATAGGCGACGAGAAGACTCAGCGAAGTTTGCCAAATGCTGCCCAGCCCAAACAGATTCTTCTGTCGGCTTCTTTCTCGAAATTGTGTCTACCAAGCTGAATTACTTACCCTAAAGTCAATAGTCATCACGTATAACATATTTTTATTTACAGGTACTGTTAACAGTGCACATCGCAGGTGCCAGCAACGATGTTTCGTCATTTCAATTGGTAAATAATTATTTAGACAGCAATAATACATTGGTACCGATTCTGTTGCATCGAGCATTGAACGTTATAGAGATGTATTACGGGCTGTCCAATAACGAAAGTGTTCTATTGATTTGCACAGATAAATAGGAAATAGGCCGATATAAGTGTGCCCAAACACGCTTCTATTGGATCGCGTGTTGAAAATTGTCGGAATTTATTTCAAACAAATCGATGTAATTACGTCTCTAAAGGGATTAATGCTCTATGTTTTGTTGTTTACAAACTAATTAATTAAATAAATCTTTATGTATATTTGAAGTAAGTTAGTAAATTATTTCATCACTACAACTTAGCCCATATAACTAACATCATCATCTTATCTAAGCTGAATTAAATGTTAATTATGGCTGTTCACAAATCAGGTTGAAAAGTTCAAGACTTTTTTTTTGTTCCCAGCTCGCTCGTCTATCATTCCCGACGGTGGAAACGGTAAGTCATATTTTTCATCCACTTTATTGATTTCAAGTAATTCGACCAATGATTGGTCTAATGGCGTGTTTGAGCCAAAGCTTTAACCCGGTAAAAAAATGTCTTATTTCATCGAAAACCGGTTCTTGATTAAAACCGATTGTTAGAGGTTAAAATTACAACAAAACCGAAATGAAAATTAATAATTATGTTTTTTTTGAAGAGTCAAATTCATTTTTAACGTTGTATATTTTGTTGTTTTTTAGCATTTCTCATTCCAAATTACATTTAAACATATAAGTTGTATATATTTTCGTAAACCATTTACAAAACCCTTTATTTTGATACCCCACTCGATAGGTTTTGAGCAAAAATAATATTTTGAAGTCACATAAAATGGCTCCAAAAAGCGGCCATTTTGATTTTTATAATTTTGATATACCCAGTGTCACTCTCACAATTAAGACGAATCCAACGACACCTCTCAAGCTAAGATCCATCAAGCCGTTTAGGCTACAGAGCGTGCCAAAGAAATATACATACATACATACACTCGAAAAACATAACCCTCTGGCGCAGTCGGGTAATAAATAAAAGACAGTAGATAACATATATTACTTTATATTATAATAAAACAAAGTTTAACCGGATTAAATCGCGTATATTATTTAAATTGGTTTCCCTGACGTTTCGAAAGCTTTGCAGCATTTCGTGGTCGCAGGTAGACTAAGATGACAAGCGTCTTTACAAATATTTCTAAAAAAAAATTATTTTAATCTACCGTACAATATTACCTGCGACCACGAAATGCTGCAAAGCTTTCGAAACGTCAGGGAAACCAATTTAAATAATATACGCGGTTTAATCCGGTTAAACTTTGTTTTATTATAATGTGTAGTGATCGCGAAAACCTAAGAAGTTATTATATATTACTTTATTTAGATTTCTATGTAGTTTACTAACGAAATAGGCCAAAACAGACATTTTGTACTACATCATCCTCCGAGCCTTTTCCCAATTATATTGGGGTCGGCTTCCAGTCTAGCCAGATGCGGCTGAACATCACTATTTTACACGGAGCGACTGCCATCAGACCCCCGCAACCCAGTAATACTGACATTCGGAGGTTAGACCAGTTGTCAGACTTCTGACTACCCGTAACGACTGCCATAGATATTCGTATGACAACCGGGACCGACAGCTTAACGTGCTCTCCGAGGCACGGAGGGGTCTCGATGTATAACGAAACGGTCACCCATCCACAGACTGACCGCGGCAAGTGCAGCTTAACCTTGCAGATTGTACAATCTGCGCAGTCGTTGCTTCGCGAACTGCAAATAAGTACAAATTAGACATCTCTAATTTTGTTGGTGAACCTGGCCTTTAGAGTGATGGCAACAGGTGAGGAACGCACTGTTTCTCAGTAAGGGATTTCGCAGACGGAAAGCAGTCTCGCAATAGCGTTCCGCGCGTTCTCGTTCTGCGTTCTTTGTGTTGTATTTAGGTACGGTCACAATCCTTCGCAGTGATACATATTGTCGGCAAAATCCCTTGAACGAATCCTGTTACATTAGACGTACCTACCGCTGCCATGGAACAATGAGCGCAACCTATTTTGTCCTTATTGGTGGTTCACCGGAAAGTTTTAGTATATTACAATGTACTCTGTGCCGGAGGCCTATGTCCAGCAGTGGGCGTCGGCTGAAATGATGACTCTGTGCCGGCAAGATTTCTGATTGTACACATGGGGCGCAGCAGGCATTCTGACCGCGTCGATCAATTATAACGGAACGCTTGAATACTTCTGTCTGCGAAATCCCTAAAATGTAATGACGTACCTTTGATTGTTTATTATACTATTTCCCCAGAAACCGTACAATATGCCAGGCTCGAAGGAGATCGACCCTCGCCACAGTTACGCGGACGAAAAGTTTGAGAAGTTGCAAGACTACTACAATTATATGAACGGACGCATGAAGGAACCACACAATCCTGTACATAGCTAATTTATTTGTTTATAATAATAATAATGGCCTCCCGGCCGAATTTCGGTCACAGCGGCCAATCTCAATGGAGATTAACCATCTGCGCGAGACATATTTATAGTGCACAAGCGTCTGCGCAAAAACAGGTGCACTCCTTCCTTCATTCTCACATAATCCGATGGGATGGCAATCAGACATGACGAGGGAGAGATCAGGCGCAGTACCGACGGCTTTACTCTCCGAGGCACGGGGATGTAGCACCTTCAACTTCCTGACTCCGCAGACAGCTACTATGAGAAATTTTCTTGATAGAAAAATCCCAATAACACTTTTTACCCGACCTGCAGGGCAATTTCGTAACTCATTTTCATTTTCAATTCTACATTAAGTGTATAAGCATTTATGTCAATAAACGATTATTTATTTATTTGACAGTTCATTTTGATGTAAAATTGAAGACGATGTTGATAACACCGCAATCAAACATTGGAATTGTGTAACGACATAGAGGTACTTCATTATGAAGTAAATGACGTCAGGAGGGAAATCCATTGCGATGTAAATGACGTCATGTATGTTAGATCACGTTTCGTTATGCAAGTAAGCTGCTGCAAGTATACATTTTAAGCTTTATCATTCATTCAATTTCATGATGAATCCCTCCGACATCGTAATCAACTGTTTTGTAGTTACGCAATTCGAATTGTACCATTTTTCCGAATTCAAACGTCAAAATTGACATTTTATTGATTGCGATGCAGTTACACAATTGCCCTGCTGGGCTGGGAATCGAACCCAGGACCTCACGATCTGCGGTTGATCACGTTACCGTTAGACCACAGAGGCAGTCACAGTCTATAATAACTTTATATTAGACTATGACTTCGAGACTTTTCGCGCATAGATAAATCAAAACAACATTTTGACTAACCTCGACGTTTCGACCAAGTTGCATTGGCCGTGGTCACGAGAAGACTGAAGTTTGCCAGTGACAACATCCTGAGCGGCGGGTGTTTTTTCGACCTACCCGCGGTTAATCTTGCGTAAACGGCCACATATTTGATCACAACACAAAATGCTGTTAGTTTTCAACCAACCTTGGTGATATCAAGCCTTAGTGGACGTCTAGAATCCCCCCCATAGATAATATACTTATACTGGTAGTCCCTACTCTGAACGCTGAATTAAATTGTTCCGGTCGAGTATCGATAGGGAGGGGGTGACAGCCTTTAGTACCTACCTAGGTACTTTATTCTCTTGTCTTATGCAATATGCGTCATCTTAATATCTTTAATGCTGTTTTAGTCAGAGCGACGAGAGATAATGGACATCGGATCTAAAAAGCTGTACTCCTTCATCGACTCTCACATCAGAGATATGAAGAGACTGTTATTCGCTACCGACATGGCTCTCATGTCCATGGTTTTGTTGAAACTGAACAAAAAGATGGACACCTCCGAAGCCAAAATTAAGTCGACACAGGCGAAGATACCCTTCGGCTTGTATACTAGTCCAGGTAAGAATTAAGCAGGGACCCGGGGGAGGGGCGCACTGGTGCGGCACGGGCCCCTCCAGACGGAACAAATAAAACAAGGAGCTGGGAGATTGGATACGATACCGTTATTTGTTTTTGCGTACATAAATAGAGGCATCACTACCGCAAGATGCAAATCGCTAAATATCACACATAATAATAATATCCCAGCCGAATTTCGGTCACGGCGGCGGCTAATCTCAACGGATACTGTAGCCATTTGCGCAGAACATTTTTTTTTATAACATAGGGGGGCAAACGAGCAAGCGGGTCACCTGATGGTAAGCAATCTCCGCCGCCCATGGACATCCGCAACACCAGGGGAGTCACCGATGCGTTGCCGACCTTTTAAAAAGACGTATGCTCGTTTCTTGAAGGCTCCCATGTCGAATTGTTTCGGGAAAACTGCTGACGGGAGTTGGTTCCACAGTTTTGCTGTACGAGGCAAAAAATGACGTGTGAAACGTACAGTAGTTGATCGCCAATCATCAAGATGGTGAGGATGGAATTTAGATTTATGGCGAGTGGTACGATGGTGGAAGTCAGTGGTTGGTATAAGGTCGGACAATTCCTCAGAGCATTCCCCATTGTAAATGCGATAGAGTATACATACAGATGCAACGTCTCTACGCAAGGCTAGAGGGTCAAGCCGATTGGGAACAATATAGTCGCCGACGATTCGAACCGCTCTACGCTGAATGCGGTCAAGTGGAAGGAGGAGGTACTCGGGTGCTCCAGCCCAGAGATGAGAGCTATATTCCATGTGTGGTTTTTTTTGTTTTTTTTTTTTTTTTCGAATGGGCTCTCGCAGCTGGGACCGAAGTCCCATTTCTGCTTAACCGGGCTTAGTTGGCGGAGAGTCCCATGTGGGACTCCATTCGCCGAAAGTTTTTCCCTAACTTATAAACTAAATACGCGCGGTATCAATACCGCGCGCAAGCGGGCGCCCCCCGAGGGGGGGGCTCGAACCTCGCTGGGGCATTGCAGGGGGACCCCGCCGTTCTTATGTCCCCCTAGCAGCCGTTGCTGCATCGAATTGGTTTCCTCGAAAGTAGCGGACTTTCGGTTCCTATCGGGTGACGTGTTAAAAACGCCGTGAAGCGGCAAGCCTCGCCGGCGAGGCTAAGACCTACCTAGAAAACCTAACCAGTGGCTACGCAATAGCCTGCTCCTAGGAACTACTCTAGAGCATAGGGCCGGTCTCGCGTGACGAGATTATCTCCGGTTGCTTACACCGTGAGGGCGTCCCCAGGGGGGAGCTCGGACCTCGACTCAGGGTGCAGCAGGGGGACCCCGCCACCGGTCCCCCCAGCAGCCGGTGCTGCGTCGGCATGTGTTTCTGTTTCTCGAGAGTCGGACTCTCGGATTCTGTGTGTGTGTCGCGTCGGTCCTCGCCGGCGGGGACGATATTTTGGACGACGGCGTCGGAGTGTGCTTGTACTTTTATCTGACTCCTGGAGGAGTGTAATAGCGTCATCGGGCTCAATGAGTGTGTGTCTGGGACGTCGGATTTTGCTAATAGCAGATGGCTGGTAGACTGTGGCCGCCACGACCAAGGGATTGGGGTGCTTGGGAGCGGAATCGAAATAGCGTTTTGTGACACGCTTGAAAAACTGCTTGATGGTCGGCAGTTTGAGTTCTAGGTGGAGGTCGGCGTTGCGTACGTACCAGGGGGCGCCTACGGCCCTTCGCATGAAACGGTTTTGGAGGGTTTGGAGTAAGTGAATTCTCACCGGCTTAACGTGTGCGAACACAACGCTAGCATAGGCGAGAATGGGGCGGATACAGGTGGTGTATATCCTTACTTTGAGAGGAGTGGGCAACTTACTGTGCGCATTGAGTAGGGGGTGGAGACGTCCGAGGACGAAGGCGGCACGGTTTTTCACCTTGCGGATATGCGGTCTGAAAGTCAGTCTACGGTCAAGGATCACTCCAAGGTATTTGGCTTTACTTTGCCATGGGATCTGTTTACCGAACATTGAAACTGGTACGTTCAATTCTTTGCGGTACTGTGACAGGGGTTTCTTATCGAATAGGACCGCTGCACTTTTTTCGGGATTGACTTCGATTCTCCATTTCCGGAACCAGTCACCTAGGGTGTTGGCCGCGGATTGGAGGGTACGAGAAATAGCGACATGGCTCTTGCCGGAGTAATAGATTGCCGTGTCGTCGGCGAAAAGGGCAATACGGGCTGCACCGCATTTTGGAATATCGCTGGTGTACAGCGTGAACAGTAGGGGGGAGAGCACGGAGCCTTGTGGCACACCGGCGTGAATGGGATGGGGGGAGGAGAGAGCCCCTTCTATGCGATAGCAAAAGGTACGATTCGATAAGTAGTCTCGGATGATGAGCACGAGACGATGTGGCACATTCATAGTGTACAGCTTATATAATAAGCCGTTGTGCCACACTTTATCGAAAGCCTTTGCTACGTCGAAAAAGAGAGTACCGGTCATTTGACCGCGTACGAAGCCTGCACTGATGTGTTCTACAATGCGGTGCAGTTGATTAACGCAGCAGTGCTTTGTACGAAAGCCAAACTGCTCGTCGGGAAGGAGTTTATTTGAGTCGGCGAAATCTTTGAGTCGCTTATAAATAAGCTTCTCGTAGATTTTACCGAAGACATTGAGGAGACTAATCGGCCGGTAACTACTCGGCTCGGCTTTTGGTTTGCCCGGTTTTGAAATACCGATTACCGTAGCCTGTTTCCAAGCCTGGGGAAAGATGTTGTTTTTAAATGCCGCATTGAAGATGACGGTCATTAGAGCGATTAGGGTGGCAGGGAAACGTTTCAACACCTTATTGGTGATGCCGTCTGCGCCGGGGGCTTTTTTGGGCTTAAGATCCTTGACTATAGAGAGAACTTCGTCAGGGGTGATCGGTGGGAGCGGGTCATCAGGGTCATCTATTGGGGGGGGGGAGGGCTGACCTACGCTCTACTTCTAAATTAACCTTGTCAAGGTGGGTTTGGCTTACGGGAAGCGTACTGAGAGTGCATTGAGACTCCAAGCTGTCGGCTAAGCATTCGGCTTTTTCGTCATCATCAAAGGCCGGCCTTTGATTGGGTCGATTTAGGGGGGGCATAGCTGCCGTGGTCTCGCATTTGAGTTTGCGTTGAAGTGCCCAGAAGGCTAAATGAGACGGTTGGATTTCGCTGACTTCCTTGTCCCAGCGATCCACCCGTACCTGAGCTACACGTCTTTTTACAGTATTCTGCAAAGAGCGCATATGGGCACGGTTGGCTTCGTTGGGAAAAGCGTCATAGGCACGGATGGCCGCGTTCCTCTCGGTCCTCAACTCATTTACATCGTCCGGCAGTTTCAGACGCTGGTCATCCAGCATCGGAACCTGCCGTGAGCATTCGCCCACTACGGACTGCACATGGTTGGTGAGCGAGGTGATCGCGGCCACCGTATCCGCGACTGTCTCGATGGAGTCAGGGATTGAATCTAGTTGGGGGGATGAGGTAGATTTGAGGCGGTCCTCTAGTCTCCTCCAATCGGTTATTGTTTTAGTTAAGGGTGGAGTACCGGGATCCGAGGGACCACCTCGGGGACCCAGTTGAATGATCACAGGTCGGTGATCTGAGTCTAATTCTTGAATTACCTCGATAGAGCGAATACCGAGGTTTACGCGCTTTAAGAGGGCTATATCTAGGATGTCGGGCCGTTGCCCTACTGTGTCGGGAAAGTGAGTGGGACGCATCGGGGCGATGACGTCGAAGGAAAGTCTGTCGCTAAGTGCTTCTAATTGAACACCAGCAGTGTTATTGGAGACACAGCTCCATGAGCAATGTTTGGCGTTTAGATCGCCTGCTATAATTACAGAATTACTAAGATCGAGTAAGGATTTTAGGTCGTCCTCGAGCAGACTCGCGGGTTTGTTTGAGGACCTATAGGCCGAGACTATGGTGATGGGCTGGTGCCCTGTCATGCCTAGGCGACAGATTGAAGCCTCCAGGCATGCTAGCTCTGGGGGATCAATGGGGATGCAATATAGAGAATTGCGGTAATAGATTAGCGTTCCGCCTAGTGCGGTGTACGTTCTGTCGTTTCTAATCAGCCTATAATTGGCTATGTTGGGATTACGACAGTGGGGCTTGAGAAAAGACTCTTGAACGAGTAATATGTCAAGTTGGTGCTCACGCAAGAAGACAGCTATGTCATCGCGTTGACCACTAATGCCTCGGGCATTGAAAAAGCCTAAATTTAGGGAACGGGGTTTGAATCTTTTGGGTGGGGCCGTATTATACATTATAATTGGAATTAAGTATTCTATAGATGTCTTGGTACTTGGTAAGTACCTGAAGGCGCTGCTCATGGATGCCTTGGGTAAAGGCCCAAAGTCTAGAGTAGGCGTCGATGCGGGATTCCCCTGACTGGGGTTCGAGGTATTCTCTCGGCAGAAGGCCGGGTAGTTTACCGGAGGGGGGGTTCTCATGGGGGGGGGGGCTTTAGCTGCTGGTGCAGTTTTGGGCCTGAGAGAAGGTGCGGGGATGGGTATGTTCATCAGCGCGGGGGGCTCTGAGGCCGGGGGCGCGAGACGAGAGGGCGGAAGAGGTGGGTATTGGGGCTTTTGGTTACCCTTAAACCAGGGGTTGGGCCCGAGTGGGCCGCGGAAATTTGGGGAGGGCCCGAGTGGGCCTCTAGGGTTTGGTGGTTGATATTGGAAGGGGGCTGCGTAGGAGGGGGCTTCCCTCGCAACGCGGTCAGAGGCGCGTTTAGCCGATTTGGCGTTGCGCATTTTGGGGGCTTTGGGGCATCCGCGATAATTCGCTGGGTGCCCGGCTTGGCCACAAAGGACACAGCTAGGGGGCTCAGTGCACTGGTCCCTCTCCTTGGGACGCTCGCACTCGCTTGTCCCATGATCGCCTAGGCACTTTACGCACCTGGGCTTAGCGTAACAGTTACGCTGGGAGTGACCATACAACTGGCAACGGTGACATTGACCAGGCTGGTTTGACTTGTGGGGGCGCTCGATCGTAATGCCTGATAGGTGGCATACGGTCTTTATATTATATATTGCCTTAGCGTTTTCGCTGGGGTGGCAGATGGCGAGGACCATGTTAAAGGGGTCTCCGTGTTTGCCACGGAACATTCGGTGGGTCTCTTTAATAGGGATGCCTTGGTTTTTGAGGTCGTCAAATACTTCTTCGCATTTGACTTCCGTAGGGACTCCTCGGATTACGACTCTGAGGAGTCGGTCCTCCGGGAGGGCGTAGGTGTGGAAGGACACCTTACGTTCGCGTAGCAGCCTGGTAAGGTTGCGGTAATCGGTGGGGGTGGGGACAATTACTTTAATACCCTGCTGTGTGGGGCGGGCACTGGTGAAATTTATCTTGGACTGGTTGCACCAGTCAGAAATTCTCGTCCAGTAGGCCTTATCCTGGATGAATAAGGGAGGCGGGATGGGTACCTTCGTCTGGGAAGACGAGGTATGGACATGAGGGGAGGAGGGCCTGTTATCCTGCGAGGAGGAGTGAGAGGCGGGACGGGGGGTAGGGGCCGGGGCAGTGTTTGCCTCGGAAAGCTTTAATGATTTTGGGGCGAGAGCCTCGGCCTTATTTGTTTTTCGGCCGCGTTTTTTACCTTTACCCACTACTGTGGTAAAGGCATCGGCCTCGTCGGAGTTGACCTCACTGTCCGAAGACATCTCTTGGTCTGAAGGGATCGGGGAGATCTCGGGGTTTTGAGTGGGGGCTGGGGTGGGGAGAGGTGAGGGGGTACGTTCCTTGAGGTCCAGGCTGGCTGAACGCCTAGATGGACCGCATGGAGACCTCGGTCTCTCCTCATCGCTGTCGGGACGGGCGCGGGCGCGGGCGCGGGATTTAAGGGCGCGGGATTCGAGGGCGCGGGATTCGAGGGCGCGGGATTCGAGGGCGCGGGATTCGAGGGCGCGGGATTCGAGGGCGCGGGATTCGAGGGCGCGGGCTTCGAGGGCGAGGCGCCTAGCCCTTTTTAAGGAATTTATCCTTATGGGTGGGGGGGAATCGGGCGACTTTAGAGAGTCGGGGACATCAGGTGGTGTTTGTTGCTTGGCGGCAAAAGCGCTGCCAAACAAGTCGCCATGATTGGCGATAAAGACGGGGTCCTTGAAGAGGACGTTTTTTAAGATGCTGAGGAACTCGGCATCAGACACCATCATATAGATGATGACTAAGCCAAGCCTAGCAACAATGAGAGGGGGAGAAAATTAGTGGCGTACTAACATGGGGGTTTGCTCCTCGGGTGGGTGTTCCCGGGAGTGTGTTCAAACCCTCCCCGTCGGGTATAGACGGGGAGGTTGTGTGCCTACTGGTGAGCCCTAAGCTTGCACTCCTGATTGCCAGTCTTAATGTGCAACCAGGTCCCTAAGTCTCTAGTGTGCAATGGGTGTAAACCCCTAGAGAATGCTAGATAGGACGAAACGGGGGTAAGCTAGGGAAGACTAGGAGATCCCCCAAGGCCTTCTGGCCCTAGCTTCTTCCAATTTTGCTTTGCCCTTAAGGAGCGCAGCTGGCGTGTCGGGTCAACGCCCCTCGGTTTGTTATCACCGTTAGGTATCCACCGAGAACCACAGTAAATAAGTGGGTTTTTTCCTGAAGGGACACTACGTTTTTGACGAAACTCTGTCTAAAGAGACAAAAGCGCGCCCGCTGTCTTGAAAAAGACAGCGAATGTGCTTATCGGGCTGCAGTCGGCGGGGCGACTGCGGAGGGCGCTACGGTGCGCCGTAGCGAAAAATATTCGAGCACTTAATTCGTCACGAGAGGACGGAGCAGGAGCAGCACGACCTCTCGGGGCGAGTGTCAGAGCGTGAATGATGTCCATGTGTGGCCAGATTTGTGCCTTATATAGTTTAAGGCGATGATCCGGCCTGAAATGTTGTCTCGCTCTATTGAGCATTCCTAGTTTTTTGGAAGCTAATTTGGCTTTACCCTCCAAGTGACCGCGAAACTGAACGTCTTTCGATACATTGACGCCAAGGATTCCCAATTTAGGCGTAGCTAAGAGGGGAGTGCCCTCTAGGCGAGGTGCTTTGACAAATGGGGTTTTCATAGCGGTAAACGCGCAGAGTTGTGTCTTAGTGGGGTTGAAGTGGACTAGGTTTAGTCGGCCCCATTCCGAGATTCGCTCCAGAGAAGTCTCAATTTCAGACATATTATACAACATTTATTTACAACAACAACAACATTTTTTTTTTATTTCAACATACTATAGTGCACAAGTTTGTGCGCAAACACAGGTGCACTCTATTCCCTCACTCTCATAAATCCGATGGGGCGGCAATCTGACACGACCGGAGAGAGATCAGACGCAGGACCGACGACTTTACGTGCTCTCCGGGGCACGGTCGTGTAAGCACCACCAACTTCCTGACTCTGGGCTGCTACTGAGAAACTTTCTTGACAGAAAAATCCTAGTAACACTTTTTGCCAGACCCGGGAATCGAACCTAGGAACCTCGAACCAACCTCACGCTTGGCAGTCGCGTTTGCGACTACCTACCAAATGAACTGCAAAACCCGAACCAAACCAGCGATTTGGAATAAGTCCTACCCTTCCCAGTTTGAGGTCCGTGCCGAGTAGTGGGCTAATTGTTCTTTTTGTCTACAGAATTCAAATGCCTGGACACTTCGTACTATATTGTGTCAGCCCACAACCAAGAGGACGCTCAGATGATTCTGTCCAGTGAGAGGAAACCACACTGCTATACTTTCAGAGGTGACTCTTTTCTTCTCTCAATCATACTCATCATCATTTCAGCCGAAAGACGTCCACTGCAGGACATAAGCCACCAACACGTACATGCCATAATAGCTACCACAGAAATAAAATGGTTGTAATCACAATTTTACCTGAGATTCATGCGTGGCAATTTTTCGAACAAACTACGTCTCCCATATTGACGTCATTAATTAAAAAAAATAACTTTCATCAAATGTACTGTACAGCTTTACAATAAGGCACAATAAGACATTTTTGCGGGTTTTTGTTACAGTATTTACAGAAACAAGTCATAAGGCGTACTGAGAAAGGCTTTGAAATGCACAGCACTATGGTGCAGAGTGTTGGCACGCGCGCCCTGCCCACTTGGCCATTTTATCTATTTCTGTGATCGCTACACTTGGCAGGTTGGTTAGCGATAGCGCAGTTGGTTGAGTAAATACTCGGAGAACGCTGGTTTTTTTGTTTTTTTTTTTGCCGCGTGGGTGTACCTTCATGTGTTGACTCTTACCGACTAAAACCACCACGGTGTTCCTTCAACTACCATTGGCCTGAGGCATGGGAACCTTCTGTATTCGCACAACCATCCCCGATAGGTCCCGGCCCGCCGCAAGCAGGCGAGCCCCCCGTGCGGCCTAACGTCGAGTGCACCCTCCTCGGCAGCGCACAAGGAACGCTGCGTGCCACTTCACGGGCTCCGCCATAACGCAGCTAACACACCAATGTCACGGCCACGCCAGCCACGCTAGCTACGCCTGCCTCGTCAACTACGCCAGGCAGCAGACTACCCCGAGAGAACGCTGCTGCCCATCCTCTGCTGAATCCCTTACGGCCAAATTTAATATCCAATATATCCACGATTTGCCCTACTAGAGATAGGAATTTGACATAAGCTCTATACAAAATATGTCAAATTACTTTCTCTAGTAAGGCAAATCGTGGATATATTGGATATTAAATTTGGCCGTAAGGGATTCAGCAGAGGATGGGCAGCAGCGTTCTCTCGGGGTAGTCTGCTGCTGGATACATTGGATATTAATTTTGGCCGTTAGTCGCCTTTTATGACACCCATGAGAAGAGATAGGGGATTTCTTACAATAATATTGTTTTTAAGTCTTGTCATATGTTACTCTAAATATGTCATCGAATTCCAGGCGCGTTCGCCTTCAGCGGTTTCTATCACCGTCACTCGGAGACCACGTACGTTGGGCCACACGCTGAACAGTTTCAAGCCAAGGACCCGAGTCAGGGACTCTACTGTCATTCCGATGACAACTGGAGCGACGCGCAGTGTATCTACAAGTTAGTACTTACACACCCAGTTCACTGATAGGCACGGGCTCCAATAAAATATAGGTACTATAAGATCTTCACAAAATCACACTCGATTTGAGAATCGAATGGATTCGGAAACGCTATTCATAGTTCTTTAATTTTATATCGAGTGCTCTCCGATAACAAATGGCTAAAGCCCTCTAAATAAAGAGAAAAAAAAAAAAAAAAACAAATGGCTCTCGGAAGAATTTCCGTAAATTACGTTTCCGAATCGGTTCTCAAATCGTTTTGCGTTTGTTGTCGTTTTGTTTCGTTTGCCGGTCAAATTTGACTTAGGAAACGGAAACTTTTAGAACTTTTGTGAAAAGCAATCGACTGCCATCTGCCATAGATATTCACCACAGAGTACTGTAATATATATGAACCAAGGAACTTATATATAAAGCTGGAAAGCGGAAGGCTGACTAAAATTCCGTCCGATGATTGGGGAGCCCTTTGTCTCTTTCTATAGGGTGTCCATACATGCAGGAAAAGGTCAGCGGGCTCTAGGTAATACTATCTCAGTAAACCGGACTCGCCCGGTATTTCCTCCCTGATTTTGATAAAAGATTTTGGACCTTATATGAACGGGATATTATTCATTTTTGAAGTTCTTAAATTTCTCAGTCCGCAACATTTTATTCCTTCTTTCCAGAATCAACCCTCGGGAGGACTTCCCCGAGTCGGTGGAGTACGAGCCCAAGATATCGTACTTCTGCGGCCCGTACCGCTACTTCATACCGGCGACGACTGACGTCCGCTGCATATTCTCGATATTCTCCATGAACTTTGTATTCAGATTCGGTTACGATGGAGTCACTTATAAGAGCTCTGATTTGTCCTTTGTGAGTACTTACCTACAGTGCAATCTAACTTGGCCGGAGTGAAGTTGTCACAAAACCGTCGCGAAAAGAAAAATCAGCTGATCCCTACATTTGTTTTTACATAAATCGACAAAATATAGGGAACAAGAGATTCTTTTTCGGGATTTCAGGGTTGGTCCCATAGTAAAAGCTGTTTATAATGATGAATACAATGACACCTTAAGGGGTTTAGTATAAAGTTTATAATAACAATATCGACAACTGCCTCGTTAGTCTAGCGGTTGCAAGCGCGACTGCTGAGTGGGGTCCTGAGTTCGATTCCCAGGTCGGGCAAAGTCTTATTGGGTTTTTTCATTAGGAAATTCTCAGTAGCAGCCCGGAGTCTGGATTTGTGCCCGGTCAATGGCAATAGGCTCGCCCCTTATTACATGGGACTATAACATAACTGGCGAAATGTGGGTGTACTATACACCTCTGCCTACCCCTTCGGGGAAATACAGGCGTGATGTTATGTTATGTTGTTGTTGTTGTTATTAGTTTATACTATAAACTAATAATATTGTATACGGTTAGGTGGTCCGGACTAGTCCATAAGCACAGAACATCTAATAGTACTATGTCTACGCAAAAACGCTAATATTTAACTATTATCAACTACTACGCGCGCGACGTAGCCAAACCCGTAGCACGTAGCATAGCTATAGCTACGCCCGTGTTTGTAGGGTACAGCGAACGCCTCAGTCAAAGGGTCCGATGACCGTTTCTATACTTTTAAAATCATTGATTTTCTAACAGTCTTAACAGCAATATCTGTTTCAGATGTACCAAAACGGACAAGTATTCTACACGGACGAGCCGTGGGCAGGGATGTCCTGTTGGAACTGGGCGTGCAAGTGGCGCCACAACCAGAACCAGCGCTCCAACGAGTTCTTTATCAACTAAAGCTTTGAATGTCACAATTAAATATTTTATTAACCAATATTATGTGGTTTCATTTTATATTTCTGCTGCGAAACAGTATTTCTTGCATTGCTATAGACCAGTGCTACGAATATAACACATAGGCATATATATATCATATAGGCAAAGTTAAAATTGGTATTTGGCTTAGTTGTCCAAGCCAAATAACGGGTAAAAAAAAAAACAAACAAAAAAATATTAAGGAAATCTCTAAGAGGCTGGTCGGCACTTCGCGTGACCAGAGGGCTGGCTTGTTCTTTGGTCAAAGAATAAGCGTTGCCATTCAACGTGGCAACGCTGCCAGTCTTCTGGGCACTATGCCGGATGACAGCGGTGTGGAGGAATATTTTGACGCCTAGGCGCGCTTTTTTATATCATTTTATTTTGTACTTTGTAAATATTGTATCATTTTATTTTGTAGATTGTAAATATTTTCAATATTGATTGCAGTCTAATTAGGTACTATAAGTTAATCACAATACCGTGTTAATTAATTTAAAAAAGCAAAATAATAATAAACAAAAAAAAAACAAAATAGTGGGTAAATTCAGGAAAAATAAAAGACATAATTTTCCAAAATTATTTACTAACAATATAACAGATTTAAATCCATAACTGTAACAGCCTATAATACAACTATATACATAAAAATAATGCATCAACGTCGCGTTGCACCAACAGTACATTTTTTTACAAAAATCATATTAATTAATTCTTAGGTCTGGATAACATGAGTTCATTTTCTCTGGCATTTTCTCCACTTCTATGGTTTTCCCAGAAACATTTCACCCTAAGAACAAAGTTTATTACGTTTAGTGAGGCTTCTAGATTAGGTAGTCAAACTGACCGGTCAAATCAAAATTAACCAGATAAATTTTACCAGACAAAATCAAAATTGACCAGTCAATGTCACAATTTGCCAGTCAAAAGCAAAATTAACCGGTCAATTCGATAGTAAGTTTTGTTATTTTATTTATTTACTTTGGCTTATTTTCAAGATTAATGTAGCAATTTTCAAACAAATGAATTATTACAGAAGGGCAAAACAAGCTGGCATTTAAGTGTTTTTACAAACTTATGCCACAAGAATATTCACGTGTATTTAATTCTATTTGTAATGTATTCTTCATGACTTGCCATGGGCAATAAATTCATGAACTTATTTCGAAGAGTTAAAATTAAATATAATTTTAACATTTTGCATACATAATTTGAACATTGCGGGATAATGAATAAAGATAATAATTTTAGAAACATATAAATACCTAAAGTATTTTCTGTCTAACTTAAATAATAACTACATCAGTGCTGTTTCTATGTGAATTTGTTTTTTATCTACATATAATAAAACATACATAACATTTATGGCTTAAGGGTGCGTACACATTTGCGCCATATGCTCTCAATACAGAAAGCAACTTTGGCATAATTTGAGCATGAAGATATTGGAGTAGCTTGTTCGCAAGTTGTAAGCAGTAATGGATACATTTGTAAGTAAAATATCAAGCACATTGCTTTAATTTTTCGTACCAGTAGCTGGTGAACTCCTTGCATGCTATTGAGCAAGCTACAGGCATATTGCCTGCTTTTAAGATGACCTGACGTGATCAATCGAGGCTGATGCGTGTTTGTGAATATGTACACACCCTTATCCATGACGGATTGAGTTTCAATAAGGGCCAAAATACAACTTGAAACTTGTATAATATAAATAAATAGAATAATATTTTTACTAAGTATACATAAAATAATTATGCTATAAATTCATAACAGTGGTGTCGATTATCTTATTTACGAACTAAATGTATTTTAAACTATCGCTCTCTTTTACTAATAGTAGATACAAGAAAGGGTTGGCAATAATTTTAGAACTATCAAATTATTTTACGTGTTACATTTCTTTGTATTTTAGTCTGCACGTTCTGAGATCACGACTAAACCTGGATGGAAATTTTAATTCCGACTAATTTGTCAGCACTAAAATTGTTGCCATCCCTTTCTTGTATCTACTATTTATTATTTATTTGACGACCTCTGTGGTCTAGTGGTTCGAGTGTCGGACTGCTGATCACGAGGTTGTGGGTTCGATTCCCACAGGACACAAATATTTGTGTGATGAACGTGACTGTTTGTGTTGGTCTGGGTGTTTCTTATGTATTATAAGTATATACTTACAAAAAAAAAAAAAAGTATGTAAGTATTATATCCATTGCCTAGTACCCATAGTACAAGCTCTGCTTAGTTTGGGACTAGATGGTGATGTGTAAACATGTCCCAAAATATTTATTTATTTATTTATTAGTAAAAGTAATAGTAGTTATACAGTTTAGCTCGTGATATATAGAATAAAATAATTTAATTGTGGTAATTTAATACCGCGATAGTTAAAAATAAGTTTAGTTCGTGAACAAAAGAATCGACACCAATGTCACTACATTCGGAAGACTATGGACTAAAAATAAAACTATTGCACTGTACTGAGTAGTAACTACATTTGTATGGCATTATACAAAATGAGCAAACATTGAAAAAACTAAATTGACATTTATCATCATAACACCTTAGGCGTTGTCTTAATACAAAGCGACTACGCGAACATCACAAATTCGCGAGAATTTTGTTCGTGCGAACGCGAGCTCGCGATCAAACATTCAAGTGTCGAATAGGTCTAGTGTCTTAATTAGGATTTGCGGTAAAATATAAGCAGAGCCTGTCTTGTATGAAACTTAAATACTAAGCCAGATCCGCTTATAATAGTTTGTTACCATTAATGTGTGCTTGAACGGTTTTTACATTTTTGAATACCTTTTTATGTACACTCCAACTTTGCCTACATAACCGAACTTTGCTTGAGACATTAACTGAATTTTTGACACACACTGACACTTCATAACTGAACCTAAAGTTAGTGTTGTCTGTCACAGTTATTTTAAAATCACCCCAAGTACAGAAATCATAGCTATTATAGTTAATTAACGCAATGTGCAATGTGGGCAAAGTTGGAGCATTTTACGATATGGAGTTTAACGTTAGTAACTATCATATCTTTTGTGGTAAAAAGTACCATAAATACGTGTTCAGCAGTTGTTTAGATCTATACAAGACCGAAACAAAAGTTAGACACGGTTTTCACATGTGTTTAATTTTTTTTTGCAAGATTTTTATTTTACATTTTTGATCCAACACTACAGGATTCTAAGAGCCGTATTACAAAAAACGCAAGAAATCTGAGTTTTAAGCTACTTTTTGGTATCGTAGATCTCAGTAATAGAGGTGTTTATTTTAATTATTTTTTGTGGAATATTATGGTAGTTTTATTCATGTCAGTTACAACATTTTGTAGCATTTCCATTTATTGCGTCTAAGACTAACAATAGCCTTTTTTCCCCGCCGCCACGTCGGTTAAACGCTAAGAAGCAGTATTTTGACGTCCTGGATCTCAGTTTCCTTTTACTATATACTGTTTAAAAATAGATCATAATCATAATATTCGGAATATGTTCCCATTGTTTATATTAAAATCAGGGCTCGGATACCGGTTAAATTTTGAAACCGTTATTATGTACTTGACGCTAAACCTTTAAATTTCGGTTTCGTTCGAATAAACCGGTTTTTTAAACCGGTATTTTGAGGGAACTTTACATAAAAGTTTTTTTGGATTAACCGGTTTAGAGCAATAAAAACCGGTTAATACAAACAAACGCCGTTTAGTTTTTATTTTTCTTTAGTAGAAAGACAATTTCTGTTTCGCGACGAACGTTTATTTCACTGCTTCAATCAGATCAGAATCAGATCCGCTACGAAAAAAAATATCCAAAAATGGGTTAGTATCTACTTTTCTTTTCTTTCTTACTTGGCGTTCGTCGATTAAATCGGTTTATTTAGGTTAAATAAAGTTCTTTAAACGTTCACGTTCTCAAGAAAAGTTCGGAGCTAAACCGCTATAAACCGGTACTAACCGGTATTTCTCAAACCGGTTCCGAGCCTTGATTAAAATGATAAAAAGTGGTATTCGCAAATAAATTAGCTCAATATTGGTAGACTACATTTCTTTGGTCAATTTGTGCTAACTTAAGCCAGTGGCTGAATCTGCACTGAAATATAGTGTAAACTAAGTCTAAAACTAAAAAGAGTTATTAGTTTTACATTATAAACTTACTTTCAAAAACTTTACTTCATAGACTAATAATCATTTTTAATATTTTCATGGGGTATTTTTTTTTTACTTTTCTGAAGTTTCAAGTGCTTTACAGTACTTACTTGTTTTAAAAAATCTTAAAAAGTAGGTAAACATAATATTACCATTTAAATAAATCCATTTCCTATGTGTTCATACCTGTTTTTTTTTTTATTAAAACTCTATTCCTACGCACATACATTAACTTATTAAATTGACGTAATTTTATTAATATTAAAGAGCGCCTTATGCTGTGTCCACATTCTGTAGGGGCGGAGAATTATAGTTGCATCCTACGAGCATATATGTCGACGCGTTTGCGAACTGCTTGTAAACATGTACCTATATTCTGTTCATTATTTGATGATTTGCATGCTATATCTATAGAAAATCTCGATATTTAAACAAAACATGTGTGGGTGCAAGTAATTTAATGTTCTCGGACATGTCATGCAAAAGCAAAACTTCGAATAAAGATCAGAGATAAGAACGTTCGCGTGAGAAAACTTCTCGCGACTGCATCAATAGTTTTAGCAGTGGGCAAAGTTGCGCGTCAACAGTGATCTGTCGCGAAGTCAATGCAAGTTTCGCGCAAATGTGGACCCACCTTTCTAGTTATTTTACTTTCTTTATAATGTAACTTTATAATTAATAGTAACTGGCTGTAATTTGCGGCTTTGCTCGCATGGTATCTATTATATTTCTAACTAAATTTTCATAATCCGCTTTAATAATACTCGTAATTTAAAACATTTAGCTAATTTTATTATAGATGTCTTAGATAGTCAACGTAAATTTCGATCTCGTGGTGCGAGTCCCACATAACCACGCTGCCCCCTCGGGTGGCGTGACATGCGACAAGCAAAATCATTTTTTTGTAATAGTTGTGTAAAATTATGAACTGAAGGCCAATTCTCGTAATAAAAAAACCGGCCAAGAGCATCTCGGGCCATGCTCAGTATTATAGGGTTCCTTAAGTAGGTGTAATTAACTAATTACAAACGAATCAAATCGAATATTAATTATGGCTATTTTAGTGTTTGCAATAGACGGCGGCATTGGCGAAGAGCGTGAGCGTATTGTTAGTAGCTGCTAGATGGCGCTGTATAGCGCCTCCTTTATTTATTATTATTTATTGTTTTAATGCGGTTTGTGGGATGTGATGTGACATGTGGGTGAGTTCTACTCGCAGTTTTGAATTCCATTTTCATATTGAACCAGTCTCACCCGTCGACCCGTTGACCCGTCGTCGTCCGTGTGGTGCCGGACGCAAAGAATTGCACCACCCTATATCTTGTCATGGGTGTCGTAAAAGGCGACTAAGGTATTCACCAGAGGATGGGCAGCAGCGTTCTCTGAGTATTTAACCAATCAACTGCGATCGCCATCCCGCCTGCCTAGCGTGGCGATTATGGCATATCCCCCCTTTTGGGGAGGCCTATGTCCAGTAGTGGACGTTTTTCGGCTGAAATGATGATGATGATTGAACCCGTCTAAGAGCAACCAATTTTATTATTTATGTATTTTGTTCACCTACATTAATAATTCTCCGGTTAACAACCGTTTATTTAAAATTCTAGTAGAATTAGTTAAATATACTCTTAATTTAAATATGGCGGGAATCGTAACATATCTAATATAATTTATTAATAGGTAACCAATTTTTAATACGTTTTAGCCTTAAATTATTTCTTCTACATAGTTGGCAGTATGTGCAAAACCTTATAGAAAGTCTGTTACGTTTTGGTTCACATTTTTCAAGACATTCTGCTATACAACGGGTTATTGAAGTAACTGAAAACCTCTTAAGGGCTCATTGTACTCATCAGTATGAACAACTTTTACTGTGGGACCAACCCAGAAATTGCGAAAAAAATAACAGCTGTTACATTTGTGTTCACATAAATTGTCAGAATGTAGAGAACAACTGTTTTCTTTTCGCGATTTCTGGGTTGGTCCCATAGTAAAAGTTGTTCATTCTGATGAGTACAATGATCAGATGAGGAGAATGATGACCTTAATAGGTTTTCAGTTATTTCAATAACAAGTTGTATAGTACTCACGTTCATGTATACTTTTAAATAGGCATGATAGTTTTCGTTGAACCATCAGTCAAAACAAATTGAAACAAATAAAAAATAAAAATAAAGTAATAAAGTATATAAGTATTATACCCATTGTCTAGTACCCATATCACAAGCTCTGCTTAGTTTGGGACTAGATGGTGCTGTGTAAAAATGTCCCGAAGATATTTATTTATTTAAATTCAATCGATAGTTGACTGAAAAATGTTGGATAGTTGTTCATTAGTAGAATAAAAAGCTGTGAAAAGCCGTGGTTGGATTGCATTAACAATTATTATTTTGTTAGTAGAATCGACCCCCTCTACCTTTTCAACACGTCACATTTTAAGATCTCCTAACGTTAAAGTAAAATCGAAAACTTATGGACTTGACATGGTCTCTGATTGGCTAGCCGAGCCTGGCGAGGGTCATCTGATTGGCTAGAATTCGAACGTTGTCATTATATATTTTTATTTCCCTATCTTTACAATTATCTACTTTAATAATAATATATTTATTTACGCTTTTACTAGTCACTGAGTTCATATTTTAATACATAATTCCTTTCCACTTTTCCTATTTTTTTTTTAGTATTTTTTTTACATAAAACATAAAGAAGAAAATAAAAGCTATGTGATTTGAAAATTATTAATAGAACAGTTTAACGTAAAGACTAGTTAGTCGGCTGTTATAAAAAAGAAAAAAAAAGAGAAAAAAGAAAAAGAAAAAAGAGAAAAAAAAGAAGAGAGAGAAAAGTCAAAATATATGCGTTGGGGTTAGTCCGGGCAGTCCGGAAATGGGGTAAGTTCGTTAAAATGTATTTTCCGCAGAAAATGTGCAAAAAATATCACGACGCGCTTTAAAGTGAGGGGCTACGTTCACTTACTACGCACTCAGTGTGAAAGTCACTCGGTGCGAATATCGCTCGATCATTGACAATTTTCTCAGAGCTACTGAACGACTTCGGGCGACCTTATGAAACTGACACTAGAACAATGAAGCACTGACAATTATGACAATTGAAACCTCAAATTATCTGTCATTTAATACTGTTATCTGTCAACATGACAGCAGTGCGTCTTTTACCCTACTATTTCACGGAGTGACCGGTGCGATCGCTCGACGACGCCCGCTCACAATACTAAACGGTTTGGTGTGAACGCCCTGACGATCACTCCGGGTAACCGAACGACCAAAGAACGCTCCGAGCGTCGTTCGCCGTCATCCGACGATAATACTGAACGTACCCAAGCGTAGCATAAAATTACGTCGCAAACTATTGCCACCAGCAATTAAAATACTACCACACTCTGCGTCAAATCCATTTGAACGAACTTGCCCTATGTACGGACTTACCCCATAGTTTACTATACCCACCCTTGGGGTTAAATATGTAGTTAATTTTACAAAAGCACATTTTCTGATCTTATATGTATTCATGGTACCTGGATTTTAAAACCTGGTACCTATCTATGAGGGTTAGAAGACTCTAAAGTTAAAATAATAGTTAGTTTTTAAAAAGCACATTTTCTGACCTTATAATCTTGATACCTGGATTTTGAAACCTGGTACGCTAAGACGGCCCTGTTGGTACCAGATTGACAGTTAACACCACAGATAATAGAGAAAGGTAGTAAACGAAAGATGGTGAAATCGTAAATTAATCGATCATGTAAGAAATGTCGAATCTATGACTAGGGCCCGTATTAATAAAATAATTATAAATCACTGGTGGCGCTCTGAAAGCAGCATCTCAAGTCTCAAAATGTAAACGTCATCGGAACACTGAGGTAATATGTACTACGTACTAGAGAAGACATCTCGAACAAAATGTTTGTAGCACGTTTTAGAGCTCCTGCACTCTCACTCGCTTAGTCATGTTCGCGCCGCGCGTACTCCGCGGCCAGCAAATTGCGCGATATTTTTTGTTCATAATGTCTACTCTAGTACGTAGTACATATTACCTCAGTGCATCGGAATGACATAATTCATCACAAGTTGTCGTGAACTGGACCTAATAGGCACAGCCGTGGGGCACACAGCGGTTTTTTTTTTCTTGTTTTATATATTTGTGTGCTTTCTGTTTGTAACAAATAAGGTACAAAACTCAATTTTAAACGACAGCCATAGATAGATATTCATATGGCAACCGGGACCGACAGCTTAACGTGCTGCTAGAGGCAGGGAGTAGTCTTGATGTGTGCAACGAAACGGTCACCCATCCAACTACTGATCGCGGCTAGCTCAGTTTAACCTCACAGATCGAAATTAATCAAAGAATTAATTAGGAGTACGAAGAAAATTTGTTCCACTACCGGAACCTTGGTGATCGTATCGTATCTACGTTTCTCTATATCTATGCTTACATGAGCGCCTCACACAAAGTAATACAAAGGGTACAAGTAGCGCCACCACCCACCATTTTTCGGTTGCTCCTCATCCGACTTATCGGTGTCCACTTCCGTTGAGACGGAGTGCGTGTCCTGAAACACGTTAAAAAACATCAGTGAATATTAAGAGGACATCAGTGAATATTAAGAGGACATCAGTGAATGTTAAGAGGACATCAGTGAATATTAAGAGGACATCAGTGAATATTAAGAGGACATCAGTGAATATTAAGAGGACATCAGTGTATTAAGAGGACATTAGTGAATATTAAGAGGACATCAGTGAATATTAAGAGGACATCAGTGAATATTAAGGTTATTTTGTCGCTAGGCCACGCGAGCTCATTAGGAATTCGGCCCGCTGCCAATCGGTACGTCACTCCGTCAGCGAGCGGCACCAATCATAGTGGAGCGACATTTATCTTGCTACATGGAAGCTAACAGAGACGTAGGCAATGACGATAGTAATGTATTGACATCTATCCCGCTACATGAGAACTACCCGGAATCACGCACACAGAGTATGACACGCAAGTAAGCATATACTTATACAAGCGCCCAACTTCAACCGTTGGGCAGTAGCCCGCCAGGCGCAGACCCAGCGTGGTCGGAGGATCCTCCCTTTGTGTTGGAGGAACATGCTACCTAGTGTGTATACACAATGGACCTCGTTCGTCCACTATTTGGTTCGATTGAACCAAATTTTTGAGCTGAACAACGTCGTTCGCCTCTTGTCCCCCGCCAACATTTTGCAAGTTCTCATGCAAAACTTGAAGGACAGACAGATTGACAGGTTTCTCATAAGAAACAGTTTTTACATCCATTGTTCTCAATAATGAACTAGCAACATTCCAATTTTTTAATGCGTTTTTCTCTTGATTGACTCCTGTGGACATACCCTGTTCTTTGCCTGTACCCTTCACTTTGCTTATGCGGCGTTTTTAGGCTTACCGGTATCAATCAACTCAGCCTATCGCAGTCCATTGCTGGACATAAGCCTCTCCCAAGTTGCGCCACAACACTCGATCCTCTGCCTTCCGCATCCAGTCCCCCCCAGCCACGTTCTTTAGGTCGTCGGTCCACCTGGCAGGGGGGTGCCCTACGCTGCGTTTGCCGATTCGCGGTCTCCACTCAAGGACTCGTCTGCTCCAGCGGCCATCGGTCCTTCGACAGACATGGCCAGCCCACTGCCACTTCAGCTTACTGATCCTACAAGCTATGTCGGTCACTCCGGTTCTTCTCCGGATAATCTCGTTTCGGATTTTATCCTTCAAAGAAACTCCAAGCATAGCTCGCTCCATAGCTCGCTGAGCGACTTTGAACTTGTGGACTAGCCCAACTGTCAGTGTCCACGTCTCGGCACCGTAAGTCATGACTGGCAGGACGAACGGTTGAAGACCTTTGTCTTCAAACTTTGCGGTATAGGCGACGAGAAGACTCTGCGAAGTTTGCCAAATGCTGCCCAGCCCAAACGAATCCTTCTGTTGGCTTCTTTCTCGAAGTTGTGTCTACCAAGCTGAATTGCCTGCCCTAGGTAGACGTATTCCGTTACAACTTCGAGTGCCGACCCTTCGACGAATATTGGCCTCGGCATGACATGCATATTGAACATGACTTTAGTCTTGTCCAGATTCATGCCGAGACCGACACGTCGAGAGGCTCCGTTTAAGCTGTGCAGCATTTCGCGCAGTTGTTCCAGCGACTCAGCCATTACAACGATGTCATGGTCAAAACGGAGATGTGAGATGTTCTCGCCGTTAACGTTGATACCCTGTCCAGTCCAGTCCAGCGTCTTGAAGACGTCCTCCAACGCGTTAGTGAACAATTTCGGGGATATTACATCCCCTTACCGGTATATGTATGTGCAATTTATCGCAAAAACTTTATATCCTTTTATAGTTAACTTACGTTTTTAACATCCTTGAGCTCAGTCTCGACAGCTTTGTCCTCAGTGACCTTTTCATCTAGCTGCATGACCTTGACCTCCGGCTTCGCCAAAGTCGCCGTGACCTCTGTTTGCGTGCCCTGGTCGCGTGTGCTTGAATCTGTGTGTTCCATATCTGGACCACTTTGAGATGACTGGGAAATAAAAGTAGAATATAATTTACTTTTCTCCCACTTGCTCGGAAATTGGTTCATTATTCAAAAAAAAGAATACAACAATCGGCTCTTTTCCGTACGCAACGAAATAACAGGCCGGAAATATCCAACAGGACAATAATAGAAATAGCTGGACACTTTTTATTTTTTAAATTATGCTACCGAGGTTTTTAAGTACACACTTACATAAACTAGGTGTTTTTAGGTACAAAATATTTATCATTATACAGGCTGAATGCGCATATTTTTTTTCAAAACTTTGAAAATAGAACAAGAAACGCACGTGGGCGAATTGGCGTGAATTATTATTATTTATTTATTTATTTGTTCAGTGGTATACATAACAAAAACATTCTAAAGATGTAAACATAAACTCATTAGAGTTTTACCGTACATCAGTATCATCGACTATACAAACAGGTAAACAAAAATATAGTTGACAAGGTAGGATATTAAATAAGTACAATGAGGGTAGATACCAGATAATATTTATCTACATTATGAAGGAGCGAACACCGGTGACTGCGCGATCCGTCTTTACAAACTGGTGGAGGGTAGTATTTGTGTTGATACAGGTTAAAATGAGATACTGTTGAATTAATTTGTGTTGTGTTTCCTCGCAAATCAGAGAAAAGTACTATACAAGTCTCGGCCGAAATAGCAATTAACGGCCTCGTTTAGTTAAAAAGGACTCGGCTTGCGCCTCGTCCTTTCAAAATCACTTGGGAAGTAGAAGACAATATTACTCGGCCGTAAATTGCTTCATTTCAGGCCTCGACAGTAATGTACTATTTTCGAAATGTGAGTGTGCTATACACCTTTGCTTTTTTTTTTCACTTTTTACCTTTGAAATCATTGTCACTGTCACTTTGCGAGCGCTCGGCCTCAATTAAGTGCGATAAGGACAACTGTAGTTCCGACTCTATAGCCTTCGTAAAAAAACCATAATTCGAGGTTTGGCTACAGGGTAGCCCGCGAAATTCAAAATTTCTAGCATTTTTGTTAATTGTAGCTTTATTTCGCGTTGTATATCGGTCGAAATATGATTCACGGCAGTAGTAACAATTTATCTACTGAATAATACTCATGAAAAGTATTAACCTGGCTCTATAAGCTGTACAAGCTCGTTAATATTAATTTACGATCAAATTATCGATTTTCGAGCTTGTACAGCTTATAGAGCTTGATTTATATTTTGTATGAGTATTATTCAGTAGATATATTGTTATTACTACCGCGAATCATGATTTTATTGATATACAACGCGTAGTAGAGCTACAATTGACAAAAAAACGCAAGAAATTTTGAATTTCGCGGGCTACCCTGTAGCATTCACCTTAACTCCTCCGAAATTGGACCAATTTAAAAGATATTTCTTAAACTGAATAAGAAGAATATGTACTGTGTCGCTATGTTTTATGTTTTTCTTTTATAGTTGTCTAATTTATACTCTGTAGACAGCGGTCTAAACAGGCAATTTTGAGAATTGTTGAGGGCTTCCAGAAATAATTCATCAACAAAAACGATACACGGGCACTTTTTCTAAAAGTTGATATTTATTTTAATGTAAGAAATCATTGTTCTAGGGTTATAAACCAGAAAGAAAACAGTCGAGAGCGTTTGTATGGAGAAAAGACAACCCGCATTTCCTGTTAACCATAGGAACCATGTTTTATTACACGCCTATTTTTACCCGACTGCGCCAGAAGGAGGGTTATGTTTTTCGAGTGTATGTATGTATATTTCTTTGGCACGCTCTGTGGCCTAAACGGCTTGATGGATTTGAGATTGAGAGGTGTCGTTAGATTCGTCTTAATTCTGAGAGTGACACTGGGTACATCAAAATTTAAAAAATTAAAATGGCCGCTTTTTGGCGCCATATTACCTCTTCAAAAATTTTTTTTTTCCGTCAATAACTATCGAGTGGGGTATCAAAATAAAGGGTTTTATAAATGCTTTACAAAAATATATACAACTTATAAGTTGTATATATTTTTGTACATACATGTAACATATATGTTTAAATGTAATTTGGAATAAAAAATGCTAAAAAACAACAAAATATTCAACGTTAAAAATGAATTTGACTTTTCAAAAAAAACATTAATAGCATGATAAATAAAACATCACAAAACTAAAAAAAAAAAAAAAAAAAAATTATTAACAAAAACAAAAAACCCGACTGCGTGTAAAAATAACATGTTTTTGGTCATGAATTACATAATAGTTCATAGGTAGCCTCCGCCTGCGTGTTGATAAGTCTTGTTTATATCTTTTCTGTTATTTTTACACGCAATCGGGTTTTTTGTTTTTGTTAATTCATTATTTTTTATACAAGGCGTAATTGAAATAACATAACTGGCGAAATGTGGGTGTACTATTACACCTCTTCATACCCCTTCGGGGAAATACAGGCGTGATGTTATGTTATGTAATTGAAATAACTGAAAATCTCTAAAGGGGTCATATATATAGGCCTCTCCCAAGTTGCGCCACAACACTCGGTCCTCTGCCTTCCGCATCCAGTCCCCCCCAGTCACGTTCTTCAGGTCATCGGTCCACCTGGCGGGGGGCACCCTACACTGCGTTTGCCGATTCGCGGTCTCCACTCAAGGACTCGTCTGCTCCATCGGTCCTTCGACAGACATGGCCAGCCCACTGCCACTTCAGCTTACTGATCCTACAAGCTATGTCGGTTACTCCGGTTCTTCTCCGGATAATCTCGTTACGGATTTTATTCTTCCAAGGAACTCCAAGCATAGCTCGCTCCATAGCTCGCTGAGCGACTTTGAATTTGTGGACTATTTCCAGGTTCAGTGTATACTAAAAATAAGGTTGTATACCTGTATACATTTGAAACCCGACGAATCTCCAAGAGTAGGCAGCTGGAACGCTTTATTCAAATTGAGGGGGGTCGTGGTCTCGGTTGCGTTCTCTGGGTTCTGCGTTCCACTCGCTCCAACTTTCCGCTGCGTAACAGGGTACTTGACTATTATTATTTTATTAAAAATCATGGAACTATTACAAAAAAGATAAGTAACGTAGAAACAACTAATTTTTAGGGTTCCGTACCCGAAGGGTGCCAAACGGGACCCTATTACTCTCGCTACGCTGTCCGTCCGTCCGTCCGTCCGTCTGTCTGTAACAGGGCTGTATCTTTGTAACGGTAATAGATAAGTAGTTGAAATTTTCACAGAATATGTTTTGCTATGAGAGGTATCACGACAAATACTAAAAACAAAAAAAGTCTTAAACCAAAGGGGGTCCCCATACAAGAAACCTCAAAAAACATGCATTTTTTTCAACGTTTTTGTTCCTGCTCTATTTTCAAAACGGTAACACATACCAGCGTCAAACTTGGTCAGATTATAGTTCATGTTATGTAGTTTAGCAACAAATACTAAAAATAAGTCAAATATAGACAAATGTGGTGGTACACACGGCTACACATCAAGCTGTACAATGCCAGTATAAGCTGACCTCGCATTGTATAGGTTTTCCTTCCAACGCGAGGTCAGCCTTTACTGGTTTTGTACAGCTTGATGTGTAGCCGTGTGTACCTGCGTAAGAAAGAGATGCAAAAATTCATATTTCGCACACTGAGCGTTGATGTCTTTTGATAAACTCTCGTATATTAAATCAGTTTCTATGGGGTATCAGGTCGATGGGCGGAACCCTTACTGCGCGAGTCCAATTCGCACTTGGCCAGTTTTTTTTTTTTTATCAATGATAAATGCTGCAAAATTATTCACTAAACATCCTTTCTATCTTCGTGTCTCAGTTTGGCGAACCGACTTGCGGTACCATTTAGGTAACAGCCTAGGTGGTATTGAAGTTGTTATGGGCAAAGGTTACCGCTTAACATCAGGTGGGCCTTTAGCTCGTTTCGTCATCCTATACTATAAGAAAAAAAAAAAATTGAGACAGCACTACTGGCAACTGACGTCATAAAATTTTAACGTCATTGTAAACGCTACTCTATACACGAACATAAAATACATTCTCCGAATTCTGATAGCAACTTTTTTCATATTTTTTTTAATACATCGTGGTTTTAGTCCATCTTTAAAAAAATATTCAAAGCATTTATCAATTTTGAGCAATAGTCAAACACCCTATTCGATACTACAAGTTGTTGATCTGTAATCGTGCCATATTTCAAATGATAAATATTTTTTTTTTTTTTTTTTTTTTATTTATGTACACACAACACATTTTATAATAGATAACATACAGAACAAACACTTGAGCACAAAGGTACTGCTTATCTCTAATACGATACGAATCGAATAATAATATGCTTAGTCATCTGAAAGTACTTGAAGTTAAGTTAAGTTACAGTTAAGCTGCACTTGCCGCGGTCAGTCTGTGGATGGGTGACCGTTTCGTTACACATCGAGACCCCTCCGTGCCTCGGAGAGCACGTTAAGCTGTCGGTCCCGGTTGTCATACAAATATCTATGGCAGTCGTTACGGGTAGTCAGAAGCCTGAAAGTCTGACAACTGGTCTAACCTCCGAATGTCAGTATTACCCAGTAACTGTGTTGCGGGGGTCTGATGGCAGTAGCTCCGTGTAAAATACTGATGTTCAGCCGCATCTGGCTAGACTGGAAGCCGACCCCAATATAATTGGGAAAAGGCTCGGAGGATGATGATCTGAAAGTACTTGAAGAGTTCTACGATTAATTAATGCCCAAATTTTCACTTAGAAACATAGCGAGGGTTTAAGAATAAATCCCGAACGACTCTAAAAATAAGTTATCGGCGGCAATGTCAAAGGGTGGAAATACCTGCGAATTGTTTTGGTGGTTTCGCACGCATCGTTTTTGTGACACAAGCGACACACGAAGGGAATTTGTATTTGTAAACAAATAGGTATTTAAATAAAAAAACCGGCCAAGAGCATGTCGGGCCATGCTCAGTATTATAGGGTTTCTCATACTTAAGGAACCCTATAACCCTAGGTCCTACTGGTCTAATTACAAACGAATCAAATCGAATATTAATCATTGCTATTTTAGTTTTTGCAAAAAATGCTCCTTTAGTTACTTTCTATTAAAAAAAAAAACACAAAAAGAAACTTTGTGTTATATTGATAACAGCGCCACCTAGCGCTAAATTTAAGAAGTGTGTCATATCAATATATTATTTTTGCTAAGATCATTTTTATCTAAGGTCAATGACCTATGTACTAGGAAGTCTTAAGTATTTTTCAGTTTTCTCACTATAACTCAAAAATTTATAATCACATTATACTCGAAATAATTTAAAAAGAGAGTTTTTATAAAAGTCTATCAACGTGGAAGATTACAAGTTTCTACGTTGCATAGTTTGGAAATGGCAGGGGGGGGGACACATTGTAAGCCACTTTGGAGGGGTATATTTCGCAGATGGTACACCTGATAAAAAAGTGATGTATGAAATATTACCTTCATTTTAGTAGACCTATTCAATGATACACCACACGAGGAAAAAAAAATTTTCATCCCCATTTCACATGTATGGGCGCCACCCCTAAAATACGTTATCAAGATTTTTTTATTCTTTTAAAATTGAGATCTATATCTAAACCATTTTTTAACAAAATTTCATTTACTTATGTTTATAACTGTAGAAGTTATTAAGCTGTAAAGTATTAGGACCGACGGACGGACATGACGAAACTATAAGGGTTCCTTGTAGGACTACGGAACCCTAAAAATGAAAAAATTGGTATTGATTTTTTTATTGATTCGTGTTCAGTATCAGTGGTATAGTCGACTCCTTAAATATGGCACGAATACAGATCAACATGTTGTATATTGCTAGCCTACTCCCCGATTCGGAAGAGTTGTCGACCTTCGCTTTGTTATCTCGTTTCGTCTACGAAATTGGTCCCATAGTAAAAGATTTTTATCCTAATGAGTACAATGACCCCTAAGAGGTGTTGCGGAGATGATGTGTGTTTTACCCAAACCCAAATTTAATAAAAACGACTAGTATTTTCCTTTTCTCATGTAACAGAACAATTTTACAAAGCCACAATGACAGATATTTTAAAAATAGATCAAAAAGAATATGATAATAAAAAGAAATAAAATATGTCAATAGCAAGGAGTTTGCAACAAGAGGTTTTCAGTCAATTCAATTGCACGTCGTAAATGAATTGAAATCGTCCGTGTGGTGCCGGACGCAAAGAATTGCACCACCCTTATCTCTTCTCATGGGTGTCGTAAAAGGCGACTAACGGATTCACCAGAGGATGGGCTGCAGCGTTCTCTGAGTATTTAACCAACCAACTGCGATCGCCAACCCACCTGCCAAGCGTGGCGATTATGGCATATCCCCCCAACATTTGCTTGGGGGAGCAGTGGACGTCTTAAGGCTGAAATGATGATGATAATGATGAAATGAATTGAGGTGGCAGCGTCACCAATAAAACATCGTACGGTTGTACATAAGAAAATGGTCTTGTTTTTTTTTTTTCAAATATTAACCGCTATAATAAAACAAAGTTTAAACGGATTAAATCGCGTATATTATTTAAATTGGTTTCCCTGACGTTTCGAAAGCTTTGCAGCATTTCGTGGTCACAGGTAGACTAAGATAACAAGCCCCAAAGAAAGATCAGCCAACTCCTCAGGCCGGTGAAGTGTCACATTCCCTTACAAGATGAAGGGGTCTACAAGATTGATTGTGATTGTGGGTTATCATACATAGGGCAAACAAAGCGTAGTATAGCCACTAGAATTAAAGAACATATAGCTGACGTCAAGTACAGACGCTCCACAAAGTCTGCAGTATGTGAACATGCCCTAGACAAACCAAACCATTTTCTTCGATTTGATCAACCACAAGTTCTGGCGAAGGAAAACCGATATTTACCTAGAATGCTCCGTGAGGCTATTGAAATTAAAAAACATCCTAATTTTAATAGAGAAGATGGTTGGCAGCTACCACCTGTTTGGAACCCAGTTCTTAAAATAATCAAGTCCCAAACAGTACGCAACACTGTAAAAGATAATGATATTGTGACGACTGCGTGCATCGAAACGATTTTAATTAATAATATTGTACGGTAGATTAAAATATTTTTTTAGAAATATTTGTAAAGACGCTTGTCATCTTAGTCTACCTGCGACCACGAAATGCTGCAAAGCTTTCGAAACGTCAGGGAAACTAATTTAAATAATATACGCGATTTAAACCGGTTAAACTTTGTTTTATTATAATGTGTAGTGATCGCGAAAACCTAAGAAGTTATTAGTAACCGCTACTCATTTAGACATGATTTTCAGTTTAAAATCATTAGAAATCGTACATCGTCGCCTTAAAGTGATAGTACTTTTATACTTTGAGTTGAGTCGGTGTTGAGTCAATATGGTGTGTGAATGCCTCATAAGTGTGGCCCCGGGGCCCAGGGTAAGGCCGGCTCCACACATTGGCTCCAACGTTGGTAGATGCGTCGCGTTGGTCCGTAAATTATGCCTAGCGTCCACACGCGTTGGAGATAATGTTAGTTCAGTCCCGTCAGAGCCAATATAAAGACGTCTGAAATAGAAGTTGCACTGGGCACTTAAACATTATTGAGTGCTTAAGAGCTCAATGTCAATTAAAATAACAAAATAGTTCAACAAAGGACGTCGTCTTTGGATGGATATCATTATTATTTGTTAGTAAACAAAAGTATTTATTTCTAGAAATTCTATAACTATTGCGTTTATCCACGCGGATGACATTTTCAAGACGCGGCGACCGTAGAAACAAGCTCATTCGATGCACCTTACTGCATGAGTGCTACAGCAAGACTGAGCAAACCGCCAACGTGTGGACGCATCGTGAACGTTGGCGCACAATTCCTTAGATAAGACCGACACGCGACGGCCAACTGCCAACTTCGGCCCAACGTTCGGGCCAACGCCATTTTCCCGATCCACACGCGTTGGCGCGAACGTTCAGGCCAACGTGTGGAGCCGGGGTAAAGTTTATAATCGTATATTACTCACCTCCATATCTTCTTCGCTGACTACAATTACTAGTTCCTCTTCACAAGGCTCCGGACCACTCACAAATGGGATGAACTCCGGTAAGTCTTGAACCTGGACAACATAATGGATCATTATAAAGGACCAATTGTAAAGAATCATGGCGAGATCCATATATTGATTTGTACAGTCAGAAGCAATAGTATGTTCCTATCGACAGGTTTAAAAACGCCAATAATATCTATCTGACCCAAGCCGAAGTGAAGCGTTCGGGAAGCTACACAATATCTTCTCGTCCAAAATACCGCAGGGTCTCAAGACGAAAGTCTTTGACCAGTGTGTGTTGCCAGTAATTACTTACGGCACTGAAACGTGGTCGCTCACAATGGGCCTCACTCAAAATTTAGATGTATGTTTTTTTAAACCTTTATTTATCGTTTGGTTAGACAGTTACAGAATTGGTTGATTTTTCTTCGATACTTTTCAATCAAATCAACTCAGCCTATCGCAGTCCACTGCTGGACATAGGCCTCTCCCAAGTTGCGCCACAACACTCGGTCCTCTGCCTTACGCATCCAGTCCCCCCCAGCCACGTTCTTTAGGTCGTCGGCCCACCTGGCAGGGGGGCGCCCTACGCTGCGTTTGCCGATTCGCGGTCTCCATTCAAGGACTCGTCTGCTCCACCGGCCATCGGTCCTTCGACAGACATGGCCAGCCCACTGCCACTTCAGCTTACTGATCCTACAAGCTATGTCGGTCACTCCGGTTCTTCTCCAGATACTCTCGTTACGGATTTTATCCTTCAAAGAAACTCCAAGCATAGCTCGCTCCATAGCTCGCTACTCGATACTTTTATTTTTTCAAAATCATGCGTTTTTGGAGATTTTTTGAATATTTCTCCTTTATTATTGAGGTTAGCTATCTCCTCATTTCTGATTCGATCACGCAGGGACACACCGAGCATAACCCTCTCCAATACCTTTGAGTGACTTTGAGCCTTCTTATCAGGCCCATTGTGAGCGACCACGTTTCAGTGCCGTAAGTAATTACTTAATTAAAAAAAAAAAAATGTTAATTTTCATTCAAGTTGAGCGGCGCACCCGACGTCCCTCCTCTCCTTGCCTCTCTTTCAGTTCGGTACAAAACGACAGTGACCACAAGGTCTGATTTTTCAGGTGTTGTCAGCCTCTTAACTGGATTTGATTGATTTTTGTGTACAGTCAGAGAACGTGAGACCAGTACGTGGTTTTATTTAATGTCGTATTGTCATATCCATGGTAGTTATATGATGTTTCGACGTTCAATGAAACATCTTATTATACCATGGTATAGTAAGGCCCATGATAACCTATGGCTGTGTCGTATGGCATGGAAAAACCCATCAGACTACCTGCAGGGATGCTCTCTCAAGCCTCCAGAGACTCGCGTGTCTCATAACAACAGGAGCAATTGCATCGACTCCGACCGCTGCACTTGAGGCTCTGCTTAATCTCGTTCCTTTGCATGTGCAGGTGCAAATGGACGCTAGGGCAGCAATGCTAAGGGCCAGAATAGCGGAAAGGACAAGATGGAAGTCGACTGCCATGAGGGCACTGCAAGAGAACCTTATGAAGAAAGACATCATTGCCATGCCCACTGATGCAATGTTAAAAGAATACAGCTTTGATAGGCTGTTTAGGGTATTCATACCTCAGAGGACTGAGTGGAAGGACGACACGCCAGGCCAGTCTCAGTCCACTGATGTTGTTTGGTTCACCGACGGATCAAAAAAAGAGGGTCTAGCAGGAGCCGGATTCCACGGTGGGCGGCCAAAGGTTAAAAAAAAACCACCAACCTAGGCCAGCACACCACCGTGTTTCAAGCGGAATTATTTGCCATTATTGGATGTGTCCGTTTAAGTCTGCAGAGGACCTATATTAATAGGCGAATCTTCATCTTCTCTGACAGCCAGGCTGCTTTAAAAGCCTTAAATTCAGAGGAAATTGACTCCAAACTTGTAAAGGAGTGTGCCCAGCTATTAAACTCACTAGGAGCGGCAAACTAGGTGGCACTAGGATGGGTACCTGGACACAATGGCATTAGGGGCAACGAAGCCGCTGATGAACTGGCTAGAGCTGGTGCTGAAAGCCCCACTGTGGGCCCGGAGCCAATCTGTGGCATTCCTAAATGCACCACTACAGCCCACCTTAAAAACTGGGGAACTGACCAAAGTATTAGCCTTTGGGAAAAAATCCCCAGGCCAAGAACACTCGAAAGCGCTACTTGTGGGCTTCAAAATAAGGTTTACGAAAGAAGCGCTTTCGTTGAACAAGAATCAGATAAGAATCCTGACAAGAACCCTTACTGGGCACTGCAAGCTGAACAAACACCTTCACAGGATGGGCCTCAGTGATACCACAGTTTGCAGGTTTTGTCGCGAAAAGTATGAGACGCCCATCCATATCCTATGCGAATGTGATGCAGTGCACCACATCAGAAGCCAGCATCTTGGAGGCCACGTCATCTCAATGCAGGAGATCAAATCCTCCTCCCCCAAAGTCATAGTCGACTTTATGATTGACTTGCAGCTTGGAGAAGTGCTGTAATGCTGCAAGAGGCGTCACAATAGATCTTTTAGGTCGCAGTGGCTTAGGGGCATTCAAGACCCTACCTCTTTCCTCAAATAATAATAATGGTCATATCCAGTCTGTATAGAGCATACCTGCTGACTTCTCTCGTGTCGCCAGGCGCGGTAGTCGCAGGCGGCGCGGCGCATGCGCGTCAGGTAGGCGGGGGCTGCGCGCCCCGTGGCCCAGGCCGCCACCGTGCTGGGCATCCCGCCCACTGCCGGCTCGTCGTAGTACGTTAACACGAACTCCATGCCCGACTGCGGCCAACAAAGTTATAGATCAGCGACCAAACACCCCATTTATTTATTTCAAGTATAATGCACAACATTAAATAAATAAAAATAAATATCTTCGGGACATTTTTTTTTACACAGCACCATCTAGTCCCAAACTAAGCAGAGCTTGTGATATGGATACTAGTTAATGGATATAATACTTATATACTTTTTTTGTTGTAAATACATACTCATAATCGCGGAGTGCTAATAGTATCCTTAAAACATTGATTGAGAAAATTGATAACCTTGATAATTGAGCACTGGGTCAATTTACACATATCGACCAAGCGACTCAGAACCACTTTTATAATTATGTGAAGTGAAAATGCCATTTAGAATATTCATGTATAATATTATTTACTAACATGGTTTTAAGATCTTGTAACTAACACTATGGATTGTAAAGTCCGCAATAAAGATTTTATTATTATTATAACATGCGGACGATGTCAGTCACACATATATGAAATTTCACTAATTCAGGTCGCCACTATTCGCCACTTTAAAACTTCAAATCAGTTTCGATCGAACACTTATATGAGCCGTCAAAACAGCCGCGTTAGTGATTAGCCAATAACCGCCTTGGTAGAGCCAATCGGATTGCAGTACCCCGCCTCAGCTAGTGGCAGAATTTATTGTACGCATTATAATCAACATTAGGCGTCTATTGGGCTGTATGGTCGTTGGGACAAGTAATTATTTATTCTTAGTTTATACTAAACCTCTTAAGGGGTCATTGTACTCATCATTGTGAACAACTTTTACTATGGGACCAAAGCTGAAATCGCGAAAAAAAAATCAGCTGGAACTACATTTGTGTTCCACATCAATCGAAAAAATGTAGGAATCAGCAGATTTTTTTTGGGGATTCGTCACATTCGATAAATTTAAAGTATTAATAACTCTAAACTTCAATTCAAACGAAAAAAATTAAAATATTACCATATTATCACGCCTGTTTCCCATTGGGGTAGGTAGAGGCTATGGATTTCCACCTGCTACGATCCTGACACACCTCTTTCGCTTCATCTACGTTCATTAACCTCGTCATGCATGCTCGTCGGTTTAGAGTACTCTTAAGGTGAATGCTACAGGGTAGCCCGCGAAATTCAAAAATTTTGGCGTTTTTTTGCAAATTGTAGCTTTATTTCGCGTTGTATATCGGTCTAAATGTGATTAGCGGAAATCATAACAATAGATCTACTGAATAATACTCATAAAAAATATTAACCTAGCTCTATAAACTGTACAAGCTCGAAAATCGATAATTTGATCGTAAATTAATATTATCGAGCTTGAACAGCTTATGGAGCTAGGTTAATATTTTTTATGAGTATTATTCAGTAGATATATTGTTATTATTTCCGCTAATCATATTTTGACCGATATACAACGCGAAATAAAGCTACACTTTGCAAAAAACGCAAAATAATTTGAATTTCGCGGGCTACCCTGTAGCATTCACCTTAACCTAGCATTTTTTGAGAACGTCCGCGATTTAATTGCGATACGTTCGCCGAGGTCGTCCCCCTCCAACTCTTCCATTCACACTCGCTTCGTAGGTATACTTGTTTCGTCAATCTCCTCTCGTCCATCCTCTCTATGTATCCAAACCAACTCTATCAATATCGTAATAAGGTTTAAATTTGTTTGTATCACTTTGGAAATGCTGTTTTAATTTAAGATTTTCTAAATTTACAATTGCAAAATATGTGACAAAAATCATGAGATGCCTGTGACGTTATTTATGAATGCTTACATTAAAAAAATACAATGATCTTCCTCACCTTATCAGGTCCATCCAAGGTCTTCACAACCATATGACTCCAATATTCAGACACCCGAATCGCATGCTTAGTCTCAGGCACCTTCGGGTGTTCACAAGACCTCGACATGATCACATAAACCTTGTTATCAGACGTAGTGCTGTCTCGCTCTCTCTGGTATGCCTCCATAGCTTTCCGTTTCGCGTTAGAGTGTACGCTCGGACGCTCTTCGTAGATCGGTTCTGGTCGGTTGTCGCAAGAGATAGGTCGGAAGAGACCATCTTTGTGCGGAAAACATTTTGTTAGTACGTCGAATTCTTTGTGCCGTCTTATGTAAACGTAATCTCTATTTGCGAATAGTCTCTGTGAAAGAAAAAGGTTATAAGTGCAATTGAAAATGACTGCTTACCTATCAATTCATTCGAACATATTTTGTAGAGATGAAACGGATAGCTGTTTAGCCGGATACCGGATATTCGGCCAACCTATAAGCCGGATTTTCGGCCGAATATTTCCATCGAGAGTCTCGTACCGTATATCGGCCAAAATTTATATCCAATCTATCCACGATTTACCCTAATGGAGATAGAAATTTGACATATTTTGTATGGAGCTTATGTCAAATTCCTATCTCTAGTAGGGCAAATCGTGGATAGATTGGATATTAATTTTGGCCGTATATCTGCTGTGCTATTCTGAAAAATATCACTCGCAAACTCACTTCTGAATCCGCAGTGAAAAGTAGTAAAATCAATAAAAAAAAACAATTTCACTGCGGATTCAGAAGTGAGTTTGCAAGTGAGATCTTTCAGAAAAGCCTAACTGAGCGAGCTTGAGGCACGGACGATCAGGTGGGTTATTAGACTCGTTATTTTTTATATTGAATTATTACTTATTAGTGGATGGCTATAAGAAAAGAGGTAGACCAAAGAAAAGATGGATGGATTGTGTGAAAGATGATATGGATAAAAAGAAAGTGAACACGGAGATGACGGCTGATAGAAAAGTATAGAAGAATTAGATTGGGATAAGGGCAGGAGGATGATGACTTATTAGTCTTGTAGACTAGATCGTAATTATATTAAGATACTACTATTTTAATAATGATCTATTATTAAACAAATTTTTTTTTTAACAAAGTCGATTATATGTTATGGATTTTTTCCGGCCGGATAGTAGGTCACCGGATACGGATTGGGTTTGGGTTAATTTTAATCAGCTTCCAGTATCGAATCCGTGGCTTATAAAAGCATCTGTCTCGAAAAATATACAGGTTGACTGGTTAAACGAGGGAACTTATTGAAGGAGCATGTTCAGTACTTGATTCTCGTTCCAAATATGTATAAAACTGGCACCTTAATTTTTCGAATATTTCTCCAGTCGATTTCATCAATAACTGAAGACACTATTCTGCGCTTACAAATCAAAGTTTCATGCAGTGTTGTGATGCACCTAGCACGGCAGTGTCCATCGGTCGCTATTTCCAACCTCTCTGCCTTTGGTACACACGGCTACACATCAAGCTGTACATTTCCAGTATAAGCTGACCTCGCATTGTATAGGTTTTCCTTCAAACGCGAGGTCAGCCTTTACTGGTTTTGTACAGCTTGATGTGTAGCCGTGTGTACTAGCCATCAGACCCCTAAACGGTCAGAGCTTGAACTAGCATTTTTTGTCCTGTACGGGTATTGTGGTATTTCATTATTATTATGTGTTCACACTTTCTACCCTTTTCTTGAATATGTCCCTCATTCACCCAGGAAAGTCTCATCTTATCTTAACTATTATAAAATTGTAAACGTCTGTTTGTTTGTTTGTTTGTTTGTTTGTTCCAGCATCACGCTAAAACTACTGGACCAATTTTGATGATTTTTTTGTTGTTTGAAAGCTGATGATCTGACTTAAAAACTGGTATGGGTTTTGAGAAAGAAAGAAAGAAAGAAAAAAATTAATTCGTGGGTTGCGTACTCACCCGACAGATCGAAGCTTCTATGCATTTGCACGAGGAGATAGTAATGTACGATGGAGTGGAGTGGAGTGGAGTGGACAGGGGATGGGACTGGGAACGGGACAGGGGAGGGGACTGGGGACGGGACAGTGGACGGGACAGGGGACGGAACATGGGACGGGAAATGAGACGGGACATGAGACGGGACATGGGACAGGACAGTGGGACGGCACATGGGACTGGACATAGGATGGAACATGGGACAGGACATGGGACATGGGACGGGACGATAGTGATATAGTGAGATAGTGGGACGGGACGATAGTGATATAGTGAGATAGTGGGACAGTGGGATAGTGGGACAGTGGGACAGTAGGACAGTGGCAGTGGGACGGTGGGACGGTGGGACCGTGGGGCAGTGGGGTAGTGGGGCAGCGGGGTAGTGGGCCAGTGGGGCAGTGGGATAGTGGGGCAGTGGGGTAGCGGGGTTGTGGGGTAGCGGGGTTGTGGGGTAGCGGGGCAGCGAGGCAGCAGGACAGTGGGGCAGCGGGGCCGGGAAGCGGGGCAGCGAGGCAGCGGGGCAGCGTGCCAGCGGGGCATCGGGGCAGTGGGGTACCGGGGCAGCGGAGAAGTGAGGCAGTGGGTTACCGGGGCAGTGGGTCAGTGGGATAGTAGGGCAGTGGGTCAGCGGGGCAGTGGGGCAGCGTGATAGTGGGGCAGCGGGGCAGTGGAGTAGCGGGGCAGTGGGAGAGTGGGGCAGCGGGAACGTGGGGCAGCGGGGCAGTGGGGTAGCAGGGTAGTGGAGTAGCGGGACAGTGTGGCAGTGGGGCAGCGGGGCAGTGGTTTACCGGAGCAGCGGGGCAGTGAGATAGTGGGGCAGCGGGGCAGCGGGGCAGGGGGAAAGCGGGGCAGTGGGGCAGTGGGATAGTGGGCAGTGGGGTAGCGGGGCAGAGGGGCAGTGGGATAGTGGGGCAGCGGGGCAGCGGGGTAGCGGGGCAGCGGGGCAGGCAATGGGGCAGTGGGGCATTGGGATAGTTGGGCAACGGGGCAGTGGGGCAGTGGGGTAGCGGGGCAGCTGGGTGGGGCAGCGGGGCAGTGGCGCAGCGGGGCAGTGGGGCAGCGGGACAGCGGGGCAGCGGGACAGCGGGGCAGGGGGCAGTCGGGCAGCGGGACAGCGGGGCGCTGGGGAAGCGGGGCAGTGAGATAGTGGGGCAGCGGATTAGTGGGGTAGCGGGGCAGCAGGGCAGTGGGATAGTGGGGCAGCGGGGCAGTGGGGTAGCGGGGCAGAGGGGAAGCGGGGCAGCTGGGCAGGCAGTGGGGCACGCGATAGTGGGGCAGCGGGGCAGTGGGGCAGTGGGGTAGCGGGGCAGCGAGCAGTGGGCAGCTGGTCAGCGGGGCAGTGGGGCAGCGAGGCAGTGGCGTAGCGGGGCAGTGGAGCAGTGTGGTAGTGGGGCAGCGGGGCATTGGGGAAGCGGGGCAGTGGGGCAGCGGGGCAGCTGGTCAGCGGGGCAGTGGGGCTGTGGGGCAGCGGTGTAGTGTGGCAGTGGGTTAGCGGGGCAGTGGGGCAGCGGGGCAGCTGGGCAGTGGGGCAGCGGGGCTGTGGGGCAGCGGGGCAGTGGGGTAGCGGGGCAGCGGGGCAGTGGGATAGAGGGCCAGCGGGGCAGTGGGATAGTGGGCCAGCGGGGCAGTGGGGTAGCGGGGCAGCGGGGCAGGCAGTGGGGCATGCGATAGTGGGGCAGCGGGGCAGTGGGGTAGCGGGGCAGCGGTGCAGTGGGGCAGCTGGGCATCGGGGCAGTGGGGCAGCGAGGAGTGGCGTAGCGGGGCAGTGGGACAGTGGGGTAGTGGGGCAGCGGGGCATTGGGGTAGTGGGGCAGAGGGGAAGCCGGGCAGCTGAGCAGCGGGGCAGTGAGGCAGCGGGGCAGTGGGGTAGCGGAGCAGTGGGGCAGTGGGGCAACGGGGCAGCGGGGCAGTGGGGCAGTGGGGCAGCGGGGCAGCGGGACAGTGGACTTGACTGGAATGGACTGGACTGGACTGGACTGACGTGGGTTAGCAGAATTTAACGCGAGCGGAGCCGCGGGTAAAAGCTAGTATGATTATAATTTCACTGGCACCCTTACCCTTCCCACCGCAATGAGATCTCCCTCCACGACCGCTAAGGACTGTGATATAAACACAGACCAGTAAGCCTCTAGACGCCGGATACCCCCGGCCGCCACGCATATGCAATACCACTGCATATCATACGCTTCGCTACCAATGTAGACGTCACTACGTCAGCGAGCGGCACCAATTATACCACCGAAATTTTGAGCCGACCAATCATAACACGCCGTCCGCCCCCCGACCCCCGCCAACATTTTACGACTGTGTTCGCATGCAAAACTTTGTTTATGCGGCGTCTTGAGGTTTAGTGGTCTGTGGATATAAATAATGCAGAGCCTAATAGATATTATGGTCTATTTTCAACTCACCGGCCACAACACCTCCCAGTGTAGCACAGCCTGGTCTGGCAGACCGTTGGCCCGTCCCTCCACGACCGACAAGGCGGCCACCGCAGCGTCCCAAACGCGACGGTAACCGTTATCTACTTGTACGGCCGCGAAGTCTGATGCTCGCACTTCGGAATACCTTCCGTAGACTGTAAAAGAAATAGGATTGGTTTTATAAAAAAATGCATTCTTCTTATCGTGTCAATGGTTCAAATATTGTTCGAAGACCGGCCAAGTGTGAGCCGGACTCACGCAGTAAGGGTTCCGTACCACCCATCGACCTGATTGATACCCCATATAAACTGATTTAATTTATGAGAGTTTATCAAAAGACATCAACGATCGTGAATTTTTGCATCTCTTTCTTACGTAGGTACCACCACATATGTCTAAGTTTGTCCTGTTTTTACCCGACTGCGCCAGAAGGAGGGTTATGTTTTTCGAGTGTATGTATGTATGTATATTTCTTTGGCACGCTCTGTAGCCTAAACGGCTTCATGGATTTTAGCTTAAGAGGTGTCGTTAGATTCGTCTTAATTGTGAGAGTGACATTGGATATAACAAAATTATAAAAATTAAAATGGCCGCTTTTTGGCGCCATATTACCTCTCCAAAAAAATGTTTTTTCCGTCAAAACCTATCGAGTGGGGTATCAAAATAAAGGGTTTTATAAATGCTTTACAAAAATATATACAACTTATATGTTTAAATGTAATTTGGAATGAAAAATGCTAAAAAATAACAAAATATTCAACTTTTAAAATATATTTATGTGTGACTTTAAAAAATAACATTAATAGCGCGATAAAACATGACAGAACTAAAAATTTTAAAATAAAAAAGTTAAGTAATTAATAAAACCAAAAAACCCGACTGCTTGTAAGTATAACTGAAAAGATGTAAACAAGACTTGTGTAGGTACACACGGCTACACATCAAGCTGTACAAAACCAGTATAGGCTGACCTCGCGTTGTAAGGAAAACCTATACAATGCGAGGTCAGCTTATACTGGAAATGTACAGCTTGATGTGTAGCCGTGTGTACATGTAGGTATATGTGAAAGTATCAAATCAACACGCAGGCGGAGGCTACCTATGAACTACTTTTGCAATTCATAACCAAAAACATACGTAGCCTCCAACTGCGTGTGGATTTGATACTTTCACATATACCACCTGAGAGAGTCAATTCGAAAAAAAAAAAAGTACCTACGTCCACAGATAATTTTCCTATCCACCACCACTATCAAAACTATTACTTTTATCCTCAATTCGTCATTGTAGTGCATTCATGTGCACAAGTGTTTGTTTACATTTTGTTATGACGTGATTTCGATAAAGTTTCACACAGCGATAATGTTAGTAATTGACCGTGACGTATGCGCAGCGTAGTCGGAAAATCACATGACCTTGCCAGTACCGTGGTAAGTATTCAATGCGGTTAACGTAGGTTGTGTTGAAGTACTAGGTGTACTTCATCAATCATCATCATCAACTCAGCCTATCGCAGTCCACTGCTGGACATAGGCCTCTCCCAAGTTGCGCCACAACACTCGGTCCATGGCCAGCCCACTGCCACTTCAGCTTACTGATTCTGCAAGCTATGTCGGTCACTCCGGTTCTTCTCCGGATAATCTCGTTACGGATTTTATCCTTCATAGAAACTCCAAGCATAGCTCGCTCCATAGCTCGCTGAGCGACTTTGAACTTGTGGACTTGCCCAACTGTCAATGTCCACGTCTCGGCACCGTAAGTCATGACTGGCAGGACGCACTGGTTGAAGACCTTTGTCTTCAAACTTTGCGGTATAGGCGACGAGAAGACTCGACGAAGTTTGCCACATGCTGCCCAGCCCAAACGTTTATTTCAATCTCCTGGCAGTAGATGTTCCTGTTTGCCGTTTATTTGTGACACTTAGGTGATTAATGTCACCAATAAACGGCAATCAGAGACATCTACTGTCAGGGGATCGTGATTTTTTAATATAGTTCCAAACTAGGAACTATATTTTGAACTATTTTAATTACGAGAACTCGCCTTCTGTGTTATCGCATTTACGCATGCACACATACAAACGTGTAAGGATAGGCTAGTGCTTCTGCAGTAGTCATCATCATCAACTCAGCCTATCGCAGTCCACTGCTGGACATAGGCCTCTCCCAAGTTGCACCACAACACTCGGTCCTCTGCCTTCCGCATCCAGTCCCCCCCAGCCACGTTCTTCAGGTCATCGGTCCACCTGGTGGCGCGCCCTACGCTGGGTTTGCCGATTCACGGTCTCCACTCAAGGACTATCTGCTCCAGCGGCCATCGGTCCTTCGACAGACATGGCCAGCCTACTGCCATTCAGCTTACTGATCCTACAAGCTATGTCGGACACTCCGGTTCTTCTCCGGTCTCGTTACGGATTTTATCCTTCAAAGAAACTCCAAGCATAGCTCGCTCCATAGCTAGCTGAGCGACTTTGAATTTGTGGACTAGCCGTTGGGCTATCGTAGTGTAGGTGAATAAATCTATTCGTTAGTATGGAGTGTCATAGGCTTGATCTTGCGATGCCGTTGGTAGAATATTACCTTTATATGCGTACAGTCCCAGCCCCGGTTTATATTCTTTGCGCCATATGATGACGTCCTCAGCCTCCATATATGGCACCCAGCCATCGCAGGAATCTTCTGGGACTTCACTCACTTTACACCTATACAGAAAGTTTAAAACTCTTAGTTGAATGTTGTCGATTTTCTTGTTCACAAACTAAACTTATTTTAAACTATCGCTCTCTTTTACTAATAGTAGATACAAGAAAGGGATGGCAACAGTTTTAGAGCTGTCAAATTAGTCGGAATTAAAATTTCCATACAAGTTTAGTCGTGATCTCGGAACATGCCCACTAAAATACAAAGAAACGTAACACGTAAACTAAATTGACAGCACCAAAATTGTTGCCATCCCTTTCTAATAATAATAGTACTAAACTTTTTTTTTATATATTATAGGATGGCGAAACGAGCTAAAGGCCCACCTGATGTTAAGCGGTTATCTTTGCCCATAACAACTGCAATACCACCTAGGCTGTTGCCTAAATGGTACCGCAAGTCGGTTCGCCAAACTGAGACATGAAGATAGAAAGTCTCATGTGATTGTAATTTCACCGGCACCCGTACCCTTCAGACCGAAACACAGCAATGCAAGCGTCACTATTTGGCGAAGAAGAAGGTACGGTGGTAGTACTTCCCCGGACGAGCTCTGTCACAAAGGAGCTCTACTACTACTAAAAAACATTTTGGCATTGACAGCACCTTTATTTCGTAAGCGGTAAGGTTGATTTTCTAATTCAAGTGTTACCACTGTCATGCAGTCGACTGTACATATAATATTGCTCAATAATAGTTTAGATGTAGATCTCAATTTTAAAAGGATAAAAAATCGTAATTATGTATTTTAGGCGTGGCGCCCGTACTTGTGAAATGGGACTGAAATTATTATTTTCGCTCATCCCTTCGTGTGGGATATCATTGAATAGGTCTATTGAAATGAAGGTTATGTTTAATACATCACTTTTTTATCAGGTGTACCATCTGCAAAATATAGCCCGCCAAAGTGGCTTGCAATGACCCCCCCTGCTATTTCTAAACTATCATCCAAGGCGAAAAACGCCCACCACTGGACACAGGCCTCCCCCAAAAAGGGGGATATGCCATAATCGCCACGCTTGGCAGACGGGTTGGCGATCGCAGTTGGTTGGTTAAATACTCAGTGAACGCTGCTACCCATCCTCTGGTGAATCCCTTAGTCGCACCCATGAGAAGATATAGGGTGATGCAATTCTAAACTATGCAACATAGAAACTTATAATCTTCCACGTTGATAGACTTTAGTAAAAACTCTGTTTAAAAATTATTTCGAGCATAATGTGATAGTAAATTTTCGAACCTCGAATTATGCATTGATGGCCTATGATATCTCCCTTATTTATTAAATCTATGCTTAAACCTCAAGGACTGCCCCGTTCGTCTAGTGGTTGCAAGCGCGACTGCTGAGCGTGGGGTCCTGGGTTCGATTCCCGGGTCGGGCAAAGTGTTAATGGGTTTTTTTTCATTAGGAAATTCTCAGTAGCAGCCCGGAGTCTGGATTTGTGCCCGGTCAATGGCAATAGGCTCGCCCCCTATTACATGGGACTATAACATAACTGGCGAAATGTGGGTGTACTATACACCTCTGGCTACCCCTTCGGGGAAATACAGGCGTGATGTTATGTTATGTTAAACCTCAAGGTGTACAACACGGTGTAAAACATACTAACGCGCAGTATGGCACTCCTGGCTGCTTCTTCTCAATGACCAGTCTCTTTCCACAGCTGTTGCAGAATAACGTGCTCTTGGATAATGTTTCAACGCCATCCAACTCCGATACCAGGGCCTGGAGACAAGAAGAAATTAAATGAAAAAATATTTTCGGGCCATTTTGTTAGAGATGCGCCGAATATTCTTTTGGTATTCGGTATTCGGCGTATTCGGCATCTTTTCCACTATTTGTATTCGGCCGAATTATTCGGTTTTGTTGCCGAATATATTCGGTTCAAGCATTTCTATTTTCTTGGCTACATGACATGGTGTAGAACTAAAAAACAAAACTTCTTAACCTATAGTTAGTATAGTCAACATTTATTTTAAACCTTAAATCAACATTTATTTTAAAACCTCAAAACAATATTTATTTTTAAACTTTAAATCAACATTTATTTTTAATGTTGGAATAAAAAAAAAATTAACCGCTATCTTATCCACATTTCTTTTTAAAACTTATATCAACATTTATTTTTAAACCTCTCAACATTTTAAATTTTTAGCAGCGACACATAGTTTACATGTTAGAACCTGTTTACGCGGCAAAACAATGTAATGGTAAACCGAATAATTCGGCCGAATGTCCGGTTCGGTAAAGGTTAAACCGAATAATATTCGGTATTCGGTTATTCGGTGAAAACACTATTCGGCGCATCTCTAATTTTTTTACCCAGCACCATCTAGTCCAACATCACCAAACGACTTTCTACAATATACCAGGAGCGTGCCCTCAGTCTTTTCGGTCATATTATGCGGTCACCTAAGCATTGTCTGGAAAGGCTCGTGATACTGGGCCGGATAGAGGGAAAGCGCGCTCAAGGCAGAGCACCGGCAAGATGGTCAGACGCGATTAAGAGGGCTGTCGGTGGCAGCATGTACCGAGCAGTCCACACAGCGGAAGACCGCATAGCTTGGAAATGCGTCGTATATGGTCGCGATCCTCAGCAGTGAGGGAACGACGAAGAAGAAGAACATCTAGTCCCAAACTAAGCAGAGCTTGTGCTATGGTTATAATACTTATATACTTTTTTGTTGTTGTAAATACATACTTATAATACATTAAGAAACACCCAGACCAACACAAACACTTATGTTTATCACACAAATAGTTGTGTCCTGTGGGAATCGAACCCACGACTTCGTGATCAGCAGTCCGTACCTCGAACCTCGAACAAGACGTCGTTAAACTATACGACTTTTAACGAATTACAACAACTATATGAGTTCTTAAACTAACATGGTCACTAACACTTACATTATTAAATGTCATGGGATATTTACTAGAGATGAAACGGATACCTGGCAACTATCCGGTATCCGGCCTAAATTTATTATATCCGGCCGGATACCAGATAATAAGCTAGTATCCGGCCGGATAACGGATTTAAAAAAATACGAAATATAAAATTTGGGTATTTTATTTAATCCACATAACAAATATAATCACCATATTTTCACTTTACAACAAAAAATGTAGTACTTTTACTGCACTAAGGGAATAAATACCAATTTATCTGCATTATGAGGCAACAAACGGTGGATGAAACACTTGCTAACTTCGCTCATGAACGAAAAGACCCGAATTCACCCAAGTCTGCCCGATCGTTCGTGCGCCACCTACGCGAGCTCGCTCATTACGATGCGCCAATCGTCTCTATTCCCCCTCCGTGCCTCGGAGAGCACGTTAAGCTGTCGGTCCCGGTTCATCAACTCAGCCTATCGCAGTCCACTGCTGGACACAGGCCTTTCCCAAGTTGCGCCACAACACTCGGTCCTCAGCCTATCGCAGTCCACTGCTGGACATAGGCCTCTCCCAAGTTGCGCCACAACACTCGGTCCTCGGCCTTCCGTATCCAGTGCCCTCCAGCCACGTTCTTCAGGTCGTCGGTCTACCTGGCTGGGCGCCCTACGCTGCGTTTGCCGATTCGCGGTCTCCACTCAAGGACTCGTCTGCTCCAGCGGCCATTGGTCTTTCGACGGACATGGTCAGCCCACTGCCACTTCAGCTTACTGATCCTACAAGCTATGTCGGTCGCTCCAGTTCTTCTCCGGATAATCTCGTTACGGATTTTATCTTTCAAAGAAACTCCAAGCATAGCTCGCTGAGCGACTTTCAATTTTTGGACTAGACTGACAGTTGGGTCAGTGTCCACGTCTCGGCACCGTAAGTCATGACAGGCAGGATGCACTGGTTGAAGACCTTTGTCTTCAAACTTTGCGGTATAGGCGACGAGAAGACTCGGTGAAGTTTGCCAAATGCTGCCCAGCCCAAATGGATCCTTCTGTCAGCTTCTTTCTCGAAGTTGTGTCTACCAAGCCGAATTACCTGCCCTAGGTAGACGTATTCCGTTACAACTTCGAGTGCCGACCCTTCGACGAATATTGGCCTTGGCATGACATGCCTATTGAACATGACTTTGGTCTTGTCCAGATTCATGCCGAGACCGACACACCAAGAGGCTCCGTTTAAGCTGTGCAGCATTTCGCCCAGTTGTTCCAGCAACTCAGCCATTACAACAATGTCATCGGCAAAACGGAGATGTGAGATGTTCTCGCCGTTAACGTTGATACCCTGTCCAGTCAGTCACTTGAATTCTTCTGAAAAATTAATTTTGTAGCTGCTAAATAAGATTTTAAAAAATGAACTTAATAAATTTTTTTTTTTTATTTATAGTATAGGCTGGTGAAACGAGCTAAAGGCCCACCTGATGTTAAGCAGTTACCTTTGCCCATAACAACTTCAATACCACCCAGGCCTAAATGGTACCACAAGTCGGTTCGCCAAACTGAGACATGAAGATGGAAAGTCTCATGTGATTGTAATTTCACCGGCACCCATACCCTTCAGACCGAAACACAGCAATGCAAACACCACTATTTGGCGGAGAAGTAGATATGGTGTGATACGGTGTGTGTGATGTGTTAGTTATTTTCACATTTCTTGATAAATGAGAAAGTCATAATAATAAGAAACAAAGACAAACAAAAATAACAACATCATAATTACGCACAGAATGGTACCAAGTGTATTGAACTTTCTTTGTGTCAGATGTTTATATTTATATCTGTTATTTTAATTTGACCTTTCAATATCCTGAGTGACAATGTAAGGTAAATAAACATTCCGATTTACGTTTTATGTCTACTATAGATATATGAAAGATAAAGAGACACAATAGATCATTTCCTATACTATTTAAGTAATATTATGAATGGAAAAAAAGTTTTATAAGAAGTTATCTTGTAAAGAATTCAGTGTAGCAAAGAGGTAATATGTGAGCTTTCAGTACAGTTATAACTGTCTTCACCACGGTTGGTAGGTCAGGGTTTTTTTTTGCAATTTTGGGAAAAAAATGGTTCTTGGGCAAATTTTGGGAAACAAAATTCTTGGGCAAATTTTGGGGAAATATTTGGGGAAAGTAAAATACAGATACAATATGTCTGTGAGTAAATAATTGAGGGTTTGAATACAGACGAAGTATCGAAAGTTTTAAATATCATCCACGATAATAAAATGTTCTTATAGCAATTTTTTGAATAAACATAGTTCGTCTTATATTTTTCAATATATAAAATTTCCCTTTGAAATAAAATGTGGGGAAAAGTTGGAAAATATCATTTTGGGGGAAAAAAATATGAATATGGGGAAAATTCAGAAACTCGATCTAACAACCCTGGTCTTCACAAACCATAGATGGTAACTGATTATTTACACATGATTAACATGCTAAATACACGACAGAGATGTGGAATATTTAATAAAAGGGCTTTTTTTCAAGTTTGTTGAAAAAACGTACCTGTAACTCTTCGTCGGTAATGTTTTTATCACAGCTGACGGGTGTGTCGTCGTCGTCTACGTCTCGAGCCTTATATGCAGCAGTCGCCGATATTAGCAGGGTCCTTCTTGGCCGGAAAAATGTTTGTCTGAAGCATTGTATCACTTCTCTTACACTGCGATCCCGTCTACACCTCTTTACCACCGTACTCACTAAGTTACTTCGTGTCCAAGCACTCCACACATGAAAATCTCTTAGAATAAATCGAAGAGCAGACATACTCCCAATTTCGTTTTTACCTACATTCGCCAAAAACCCGTCGAACAAAATCCATCTTTTGACTACAAATCGGGACGTTATTAACCAGCGCAACTGCACGGGGTGCTTTAGGGTCGATTGTGGCAATACAATTTGTTTTAATTTACTACATAACATCTCGAGAGCGATTGCGAAATTTATAACCTCACTCCATCCATTGACATTTTGACATTAGCCTGCCTGTAAATGACATCGAATAGTGATGTGTGTAAACGTAGTGATTATATTCCCTTTGGTGATGTGCTTAAGTTATGTACTATTGTTACTAAAATATTTGTTGGCGACGAGCGACGAACAAGTGAAAGCATGACGAAACTATAAGGGTTCCTTGTAGGAACTACGCAACCCTAAAAAGACACTTTTTTTTTTTATTTTTTTTTTTCAATCAATCAATCAATCATTTATTTATTTTGTGAACACAGGGTATACAGTATAGATGATAGTTACACAATTTAGGTTAAGGCCCGTATTATTACACACTAGGCCCGTATTACAAGAAGTTCCTCAAGCGTTGATCACCGTTTAAAACTAGTTTTGAGTTGTGATTTTATTTTAGAACATGCTTCAGACAGAGATTTATTGATCACAGTTCAGCTGAGTTTAGCTTTATTTTATACTGTCACCTGTTTTGGTATTTGAGCAGAGATTTGATCTGTAATCACTCTAGTGTGGTCCAGACTACGTTTGAGTAGAGATTTCTATTATATTTCAGGTCAAATTCGTGTGTTATGTTGTTGAATTAAAGTTTATAATTACCGTATTGGAATAAGACCGATACTCAAGTAACGATAATATCGTCTATCCTTAAGTAGTGATCAGGTGATTTAAGTTTAAACTGTACTCAAGGAACGATATGGACCTAAGTAAAGTGACCAAAGTGATTGTGCATTGATAATTCTGATTATTGTACCACAGCGTAATTAAAACTACGTAGTAGGAAAGAGCAGAGCTAGAGTTCCTTACGGCCAAAATTAATATCCAATCTATCCACGATTTACCCTACTGGAGATAGAAATTTGACATATTTTGTATGGAGCTTATGTCAAATTCCTATCTCTAGTAGAGCAAATCGTGGATAGATTGGATATTAATTTTGGCCGTTAGACTGTGATTGTACTATATCTATGGATAATTATTTTGCACTTTCGCTTCACTATGGAATGAGTTGCTATTGCAAAAAAGATATATATTTACGATAACTTACTAATCTGTTTATTATATATTAAATTATTGTCTTTCACAAGCAGATTATTTATTTTATTATAATAGTTTAGATAAATTGTGTCTTAATTTCTATGATATCTTTTCATAAAATCAATAAGGTTTAGTAAAATATTTTTTTAGTGATGGCATCAACAATGTACACATTTTTTCAAGTGCTGCCAAGTCATTGACTTATACTCAATGCATTAACATGTAAGTAACTTTTGTTTATTGGCAGTTTTCGTAACTTTTGAGAATATTGTTGTTTTTATATATTAAACTGAATTTGTTATTGCAAATAGTTTATCAACGCACCCAAATTAAATAATGAAGTCATAATTTTATGATATCTCATAAATTGGACTTAATAGAACGCGCGAAAACAAAATAAAAAATTAAAAAAATTGCGAATAAATAAATAAATAAATAATAAATAAAATCTACTACTTAAAGTAGTAGTAGTAGTGTATAACTAAAGCATTTACTTGTAACAGAACATTGAGTCGCTTTACCGTTTTACCGTTCAACGTTGTTTCACGATCTGAACATAGAGCACTATGCTCGATGCTTTGTTACAATTTGAGTTTACAAGCCAACGAGCGAATTTGTGTAACATTAATTTATCGAGCAAAGACACCAGCTGCAGATCCATCATTTCAACAAAAGAGTAAAAGCAAAATAGAGTGGAATGTTACAGGTAAATGCTCACTCGCCATGAGCATTTCGTCAAACAAAGCGTCGAGCATTCGCAGGAACCATTTTGTTTCAAAGTACCTACCTATTCCGTAGCTTGATTGTCGTACAAGTCTGTAGGTACAAGTACAAACTAACTTTTTCCGTATCACACCGCAGTTTGAACTCGACTCGAAAATTAAGAATTTTTTTTGAAGATTTTTTTCAACAGCCAAAATTTTTATCCAAAATTTGCCCTAATAGAGATAGAAATTTGAAATAAACTCCATTCAACTTAGATGGAAAATCGTGGATAGATGGGTTATTATTTTTGGCTGTATAAATCGTAATGGTGCTTTGTTGGTGTCAGTACATTATCATAAGTGTTAGTTCTGTGTATTCCAGCGACATTTATTTATGGTTTGTTAAGGTGAATGCTACAGGGTAGCCCGCGAAATTCATTTTTTTTCGTGTTTTTTGCAAATTGTAGCTTTGTTTCGCGTTGTATATTGGTCAAAATATGATTGGTGGAAATAATTTTTATTTATTTATTTATTTATCTTTCTTATAGCTACCAATACAGGATTTTTTTTTTTAACCCAAAGCGGCAGTGTACGGAATATAACATGATAATGTATTAATTAAATTTTGTAACATAAAACAAATAATGCTGTTCTTGTGAATTCACTCAGAGAACAACAGAATAGGTCCGTCTCCCCAGCTATGAGGTTAAGAGTGCGGAGTGCACGCATCAGCGGCGCCTCCCTCAAAAGGTTAGTCCGACCGCGCGGCTCCACCAGCAGTTGTGGCTGCCGTCGTCGCCACACGTACCTGTCCGGCACACACAGGCTCACCTGCCCTAACATTTCCGCATTATGCACCTTCCCTCTCAGTATTTTAAATAAATACGAGGTGAGTGCCAGTTCCCTCCTGACTTTTAACTCATTGTACCCTACCATACCCAAAATAAATAAAGTGGGGTACATTAATGGGTAAAACTGACAATAACAATATATCTACTGAATAATACTCATGAAAAATATTAAACTAGCTCTATAAGCTGTGCAAGCTCGGAAATCGATAATTTGATCGTAAATTAATATTATCGAGCTTGTACAGCCAATCATATTTTGACCGATATACAACGCGAAATAAAGCTACAATTAGCAAAAAACGCCAAAAATTTTGAATTTCGTGGGCTACCCTGTGAGGCCTATAGCATTCACCTTAAGTTAATAATGTAACAGTTCTTTCAATCTAACGCAGTGCAACAAAGTTGGTACTAATGGCAAGGTAACAAAATTATAATAAAGAGTTAAGAATGAAACTGAAAAAAAATTCGTGCCCACTTTGCTCGCGCTTAGATAAGGTTTCAAATTAGGTAGTAAAACTTCACAGACGTGATAGGTGTCGATGTCTAATGATAATAAAATAAGAAAAATATGATAGTCCAAACACATAATTTTCTTGTTTTATTATCATTAGATATCGATACCCATCGCGTCTGTGAAGTTTCGCCAGCTGATTTGATTTATCCTATTAACTTGTGCTGTCAGCAAATATTCTATTACATTTACATACAAACATAATATCACGCCAATATTCCCCGAAGGGATAGGCAGAGGTGCACACTACACCCGCATTGCACCAGAAATTTTATAAGTCCTATGTAATAGGGAGTGAGCCTATTATTGTTATTATCCGGGAATATTACATTTACATACTTCTATTACACAAAAAGTACATTTAAATAGAGGTAACAGTTAAATGCAAGAATCAGAAAAAATCACGCTCGCTTCGTTCACGCACGTGTTCCGCCTGCTTTCCTCTTTATATTTATATTGTATTACTTCCTGCTCTGACAAATACAATTTAAAGATTACGTTTTTGAAATACGACTGTAGATCTAAATCAAAATCTATTACCGAAAAAAATCATTTTCACACAAAACTAGGGGGGTCCATGCCTCTGAAAGGGCAAGTACGTCACTGATCGTCCATAAGGTACGTAGAAAGTGTTTTTAGTATTGAGCATTGACTGTTGAGGCGTAGTCGCCACTTATTACACATATTAGTAAACGTAGATTTTGATAAAATATATGACAAAATATGTAACTTTTCTTGAAACGAAACGTAGCTTTCAACTCCAGAGCTCTGGCAACACTGGATTTTTCTTTCATTTCATCGACGGACGACGAAGCGTTCGTTCGATCGTTTGTTCAACGTCATCTTTTATCCCTTTAATGTCTTATTTCTTCGTCCCACATGCTTAGGGGTAACCGAATAAGGAAAAAATCCAAGAATCCCCGCACCAGAAGAAAAGTACGAGCGACGGCAGACGTAAATGTGAACTAGAAAGTGTGTGAACGAAGTCGCGAGATTCTTGTCCGTCCGGTTCGATCTGGATTAGAGCAGTTTGGACCGCAAGTCGGGCTCCCTTCCTCTCGTAACCTTTATTTAGAAGTTTAGTGGTGTGTTATTTAGACTTTATTTTAATTATATTTGTCTATTAGTGAGTTTTTGTGGTGTATTAGTTAAATAAAACCGATCCAAAATGTCTGAAGAATCGTCAGCGGATCGCAATGTTGAAATATGGAAGATCAAGAAGCTGATCAAAAGCTTGGAAATGGCAAGAGGGTGAGTGTTTCATAGTCATTTAAGTTTTTCAATAGGCTTTGTTTGGGTTATGAAATTTCGTGGCGTGTTTTTGGCCACATGATAGGACCGATTGCCAACGAGGCTGCGTCATTTTTCGCACATGCGCCTGTGATGCATGCACTAGTCATAACCTGGTTGACACGCCAGCAATTGGGTAGCACATAGCGCAGCATTTTTCAATCTTCAACAGCACGACAGGGGGGGTTGCATAGCGACTGGAATTGGCATGTTTGCAACGTGCGTGGACGTCGGCTAGGCCCTAAATGTCAAAATCTAATGTCATAAATGTCTGACGAGCTTTTTTTTTGCACAAAAGTTGCATTCTCTTGAAGAAAATTGCAATAGGTTTTGTAATTCTAATTTTGAATGAGTAATATTATGCCACTGATCTTTTTATTGAGTGCCATTATTCTTGAACAAGACATAGCTGTAGGTATTAGCATTTTTTTTTAAAGATGGAATTGCAGGACCAACACTGTTATTATGGAAGGATTAGTTAAAGAATCATGAATGTAATGTGGTCAGAGTGTCGCCTTAGGGGCGGATGAAGGGAATCAAAAAAAATATCAACTTCTTTTTGAATTGATCTTTGAGTGATTTAATTTTCAACCTTTTTTTTTGCATATGTGTTGTTCCTGTCCTATCAAAAGTAGAGGCAAAGAGAGTTAAAATCATTTAGTTTTTTATTGATTATGAAGGTATAATTGATTTTTATAAAATACAGCTTTTGCTTCTGATTCTGTCTGCCAGTGACCTCTTTATTACCTATCCCATGGGAATTTCGAAAAATCCGGCTTATTCCTTGTCTAAATCTTAAATGAGCCTCTATGCAAAATTTCAACGTTCTAAGTCCATGGGTTTGGGCTGGGCGTTGAAGAGTCAGTCAGTGAGCGAGTCAGGACTTTTCTTTATACATATTATGTATTGACTAGCAGACGCCTGCGGCCGTGGCATCACTCTTTTTTTTGCATACAAACTTTCAACCCCTATTTAGCCCCCTTAGGGGGTTAATTTTCAAAAATCCTTTCTTAGTGGTCCTATGTCATTTAAAGAATTCCTGTGCAAAATTTCATCCTTCTAGAGCCACAGGTCTGGGCTGTGTTGTCTGTCCATCAGTTTTAAGAATTTTATTAAGTTGATAATAACACTGTAATATAAAAGACACTGACATTTACAAAAAGAAGAAAGAAAGAAAAATGGTTTATTGTCACAGTTAACGACGCGCAACATTTAAACAACAGTGATAAACACAAGCAGGTAACTAACAGGCGGGGTTACAAAGAAAGTAAAACAAAAAACACATAGGTAAAAATCAAAAAGGACAGTCGATATAAAATATAAGAAAAGTATAGTTGACCGCATGTCAGTAGAAATACCCGAGTCAGAAAACCGTCCTTACTGCTTACGAAATAATGGTGCCGCCAATGCCAAACTGTTACCACTGACGTATGGTCGACCACACCTATATTACCTAATAAAAAAAATATCTTCCTTAATAAAAAGAAATATCCTTATCAAGTTAACTAAATCTATATAATTAATATCCCAAAAAAAACAAGGAAAATTGGTATTTCCCATTCATAACAATTTAGTCATGGAAAATTATACTTTGCCTTATATGAGTTCATTGACATCAAGACTTGTGAATTGAATTATGTTAGAAACAGAATTTATGCCACACATAATTTTTTATTCAACATAAAAAAAAATGTTGACACACTTTAAATTAATCTTGATCATGAATAGAATAGGTAACATGAGAGTTTTTAATAATAAAAGTTGTAACAAAGACTTTCAGTTTCATAAGGTTGATGACCAAAATTGTTGCGAAAAATCTAAAATTATTACAAGTGATAGAAATTTATGTAAATATTACAGGAAAAATAGAATGTTGATTCATTTTTGAAATCACACAGACATAGTAAAAAATATAGACAAAGTGCTGCGAACAATCATAGTGAAGCCAATAAAACCATGCTCCTCCGTGTACAAACCAGCGCTCACACACACACATGCACCTTAAACCGTGCTCACCCCTCTTAGTTCACATGTCGCGGCATCGTCCAGTAAGTATCGCGAAAACAAATATCCTTCAGGTGCATGGTGTGTACATGAGCACTGGTTGTACATGAAGGAGCACTGTTTTTGTTGGCTTCACTATGGTTGTTCGCAGCACTTAGTCTATATTTTTACTATGTCTGTGTTAAATCATCAATATCCCATAACAAACAAACAAGTTTTATTTTTGAGATGGATGTTAAATAACTGTTTATACATTCAAGGTAGGTATGGAACCCTCGGAGCGCGAGTCCGTCTTGCACTTGGACGGATTTTGCATACAATATACGCCTAGCCTGCTAATCTGTACCTGACTAGTGTGATAGTTTATGGCCAAAAGTTGAGGCCATAAACCCAAAGGGGACAATAATTAGCTAATTACGCTAAACTATTTCAAGATATGGGTTTTGGCCCCCTGGGCATTAGTGAACCCACAGGTTCTACATCCATGAGCCAGAAGCTTGAAAAATCTTAATATATGTATTATGTGTATGTGGGTAGGCAGGCCGGTGGACGACGACCTGGTGAAGGTCGCGGGAATTCGCTGGATGCGGAAGGCGCAGGACCGGTCGTTGTGGCGATGCTTAGGGAAGGCCTATGTCCAGCAGTGGACTTCTTCCGGCTGAAATGATAAATGATGATGATGAATTAAAAAGCCTTGCATAATCCTATGTCTAAGGAGTGATGAGGGGGTTGCGTGGGCATTTCTTATACCAAAGGGTCACTATGGAAAAAGTTGAAAAGCACTGCACTAAATACACGAAGGTGCACCCTTTGCCTCAGGCGAAGGTACTTAAATTGCATTAAAAAAACATGTTACTTGCTAATTTTATTAAAACAAATATGTATCTTTATTTTCTACTGCGTATCCTGAAGCTCCCCACACAATATTTTGACTGTTATCAGGTAAGAATCTCACCCCTGGTTTCTGGAAGGCTGATCAATTTGATCTGTTGTCAAATCTAATGTCAGCTCCTGTGAGTGGTCGACAAAAATACTAACAACCTATCACAAAACTTGACATGGGATTTGACAGCTGATTAGTAAATTTTAACATTGATCAGCTTTTGGTCAGAAACTGGAGGTCAGTCTCGGCGTTAAACTTAATATTTTGGAGAGTATTCTGTTAAAAATAAAGAAATTGTACCGGTGATAAAAAAAAACTGTTCCCTCAGGAAGTCAGGTACCCCTTGACAAAATGACAATTTCTGCTGCCAAGAGCCATGACCATTGCTGTATTCCGTTTTGAAGCGTATGGGTAAATCATAGGAAAGAAAGAAAAACTTTTTTTTTTTATAACATACGACGCAAACGAGCAAGCGGGTCACCTGATGGTAAGCAATCTCCGCCGCCCATGGACATCCGCAACACCAGGGGAGTCACCGATGCGTTGCCGACCTTTTAAAAAGACGTATGCTCGTTTCTTGAAGGCTCCCATGTCGAAATGTTTCGGGAAAACCGCTTTGGCACATGACAGTGACAGCACAACAATAACGTCAATAAAATGACTAAAGTTGGCATAAGTAAACATGAGGCTGCTGTCAGGCATGCCCATGCCAAAAGGGTCATCAACTCACAACCAACCCATAGGCACTCATGTGATTTTAATTTCACCTTTCTATCTTCATCTCGAAGGTTGGATACGCGGTAGCGGTAACCACTTTGCACCAAACAAATAATAGTAACAAAAAAAATATAACGGCCAAGAGCATGTCGGGGCATGCTCAGTATTATAGGGTTCCTAATTACAAACGAATCAAATCGAATATTAATCATTGCTATTTTAGTTTTTGCAAACAGCGCCACCTAGCGCTGAATTTAAGAAGCTAAATTTTTAAAGTATGTCAAATCAATGTTTAATTACAAAGTTACTTTTTGTGATTTTATTAAATAGGTAGTAACTAAAGGAACATTATTTGCTATGATAATTTTTCTCTAAGGTCAATGACCTATGAACTAGGACGTCTTAAGTATTTTGTAGTTTTCTCACTATAACTCAAAAATGTATAATCACATTATACTCGAAATAATTTTAAAAGTGAGTTTTTATAAAGGTCTATCAATGTGGAAGATTATAAGTTTCTACGTTGCATAGTTTATAAATGGCAGGGGGGGGGGACACATTGCAAGCCACTTTGGCGGGCTGTATTTCGCAGATGGTATACCTGATAAAAAAGTTGTGTATGAAACATTACCTTCATTTTAGTAGACCTATTGAATGATACCACACACGAGGGGGTGCAGCGAAAAAAAAAATTTCATCTCCATTTCACATGTATGGGGGCCTCCCCTAAAATACGTTATCAAGATTTTTTTATTCTTTTAAAATTGAGATCTATATCTAAACCATTTTTTAACAAAATTTCATTTACTTATGTTTATAACTGTAGAAGTTATTAAGCTGTAAAGGATTAGGACAGACGGACGGACATGACGAAACTATAAGGGTTCCTTGTAGGACTACGGAACCCTAAAAATCGAATAGAAAAATAAGCATACAATCAGCCAGTAACAACGGCTTCATAGCTCATAAAATGTTACTTCTTGTCGCGTGACGTCATTATTAACGGAATTCAAGTACAACCTTGACTTATCAAGTTTTCCATTGTCGTGAAGGTTAATTTATTATGGAAAGAAAGAAACTTTAATGTAAGGTCTCTGTTATCTTTTATTCACACTAACAGGGATAGAAAGCAAAGAACGTCTTATCTATCGCATATAACAGACAACAGTTTTTTGGCGTTGCATGCTAAACTTCTAAACAATACTTTAAAATACACTTGAAGTTCGTTTCATACATATATTATTATTTAAATCCATTGACCATACAGCCCATAGACGCCTCATAACAGGCGACCGATGTCTGCAACGCATCTATGAAATTTCAGTAATGTAGGTCGCCACTATTCGTCATTTGAAATCTTCAAATCGCTTTCGACCACTTACATGAGCCGTCAAAACTGCCGCGTTGATGATTAGCCAATAGCCGCCTTGGTAGGGCCAATCGGATTGCAGTACCCCGCCTTAGCTAGTGGCAGAATTTATTGTAGATATTATATTCAACATTAGGCGTCTATTGGGCTTTACAGTCGTTTAAATCTGACTGACTGAATTTTGACTGCCTCGTTGGTCTAGTGGTTGCAAGCGCGACTGTTAAGCGAGATGTCCTGGGTTCGATTTCTGGTTCGGGCAAAGATGTTATTGGGAATTTTCTGTCAGAAAACTTCACAGTAGCAGCCTGGAGTCAGGAAGTTGGCGGTGCTACACCCTCGTGCCTTGAAGAGCACGTAAAGCCGTTGGTCCTGAGCATGGTCTCTCTCCGGTCGTGTCGGAATGCCGTCCCATCGGATTATGATAGTGAGGGACTAGTGCATCTGTTTTTGCACACACAGTTGTGTACTATCATATCCCGCGCACATGGCTACTGGCTAGTCTCCGTTGAGATTGGCCGCCGTGACCGAAATTCGGCCGGGAGGACATTGTTATTTAAATCTTTTGTGCCCATTTCACCGTAGACTTATGCTTAGTATGCTTGCATTGGTGTTTCGTTTTGAAGGATACGGGTGCCGTTGAAATTACAATCACATGAGACTTTCCATCTCCATGTCTCAGTTTGGCAAATCGACTTGCGGTACCATTTAGGCTACAGCCTAGGTGGTATTGCAGATGGGCAAAGGTAACCGTGTCATACAAATCGCTTTTGTTTGACCTTGAAGCCCTGTTCGGTAGACATTGTCAAGAGAACGTTAAAAGTTCTTAATCGATTGGAAGTCTAGACGTTCGCTTATGTTATTATGTACAGCTACACAAAGGCGAGCTTGTTGCGCTAAGTAATGAGCGCCCCTCAGTCCCTCAGTACGCCTACCATGAGTTGTTATCGTAAAATTACTCGCTAGCGTCCAACTCGCTAGCGTGTTAACGTGGTTCAAATAGATTTCGATAACGCTTGCACCATGAGTTTTACGGAGTCTTACGGAGGCGCTAGAGTAAGCTCGATCGTCTTCGAAATGTTATGTTGGTATAACGTAGTTAACTAGCTAACATCACTCATATTTTGTTTCTTTCTCTCTCAGTACAAAGAAGAGAGAACGGCTCATATGTAAAAAATGTAGTGGTATCGCTATGCTAAATATGTTATAACAGTCAACACGAAATATTCCGACTGAAATTGAAGGGTCAGCGGTTTGTGTTTATGTTAGTGAAGTGCTTATGGTATTTAGTGATTGTTGAATTTTTATACCTTGAAATATTTCAATGTCGTGTCGTCTATTAAATTATTTGTAATTTTGTTGACGTTGTGTGATTGTGTGGCTCGCGGCATTTTTGATAAGTTTATTTATTAAATAGAAAACAATGAGGACACAGTGAGTGTGTGAGTGGGTCACAATTTCAATTGTTGGCGGAGTTAATGGAAAGGTATGTTTCCAATAAATTATTTCAAACATAAAGTTACGAAATTTCCAAATAGTTGTCCCTAAACAACGCAGGTAGAATAGGTAGGTAAACAAAGCCACTTGAAACTTTGAAAGTGTAAATTTAGCTAGGCTCAACTCATATATTCATTAAATAAGCTCTTTCAGACATTATTTTGACCTTAATATGCACAAAAACCTATTTAATTATTATGTAAACATATGTTTCACACCTCAAAATGCTAGTGAGCTACGTAACTACTATCGCAAGCGTATTTTTCGATAGCGCCTGTCGAATTAGTGACTCATGGTGCCGTTTTGTATGGTAACAGCTGCAAAACGTTAGTGACTATCGAATAGATTACGTGAGGTTTCTTACCTATCGAAATCTATAGTACTCATGGTACGAATTTTAATTATTTCTGTGACCGCTAGGGGCGCTGTACAATCTTTCATATAAATTATTTACGGAGACGCTAGCGAGTTTTGACAGTGTAAACTCATGGTAGGGCTACAGGCGCTATCGAAAAATACGCTTGCGATAGTAGTTACGTAGCTCACTAGCATTTTGAGGTGTGAAACATGTTTACATAATAATTAAATAGGTTTTTGTGCATATTATTAAGGTCAAAATAATGTCTGAAAGAGCTTATTTAATGAATATATGAGTTGAGCCTAGCTAAATTTACACTTTCAAAGTTTCAAGTGGCTTTGTTTACCTACCTATTCTACCTGCGTTGTTTAGGGACAACTATTTGGAAATTTCGTAACTTTATGTTTGAAATAATTTATTGGAAACATACCTTTCCATTAACTCCGCCAACAATTGAAATTGTGACCCACTCACACACTCACTGTGTCCTCATTGTTTTCTATTTAATAAATAAACTTATCAAAAATGCCGCGAGCCACACAATCACACAACGTCAACAAAATTACAAATAATTTAATAGACGACACGACATTGAAATATTTCAAGGTATAAAAATTCAACAATCACTAAATACCATAAGCACTTCACTAACATAAACACAAACCGCTGACCCTTCAATTTCAGTCGGAATATTTCGTGTTGACTGTTATAACATATTTAGCATAGCGATACCACTACATTTTTAACATATGAGCCGTTCTCTCTTCTTTGTACTGAGAGAGAAAGAAACAAAAAATGAGTGATGTTAGCTAGTTAACTACGTTATACCAACATAACATTTCGAAGACGATCGAGCTTACTCTAGCGCCTCCGTAAGACTCCGTAAAACTCATGGTGCAAGCGTTATCGAAATCTATTTGAACCACGTTAACACGCTAGCGAGTTGGACGCTAGCGAGTAATTTTACGATAACAACTCATGGTAGGCGTACTGTCGAATTAGTGACTCATGGTGCCGTTTTGTATGGTAACAGCTGCAAAACGTTAGTGACTATCGAATAGATTACGTGAGGTTTCTTACCTATCGAAATCTATAGTACTCATGGTACGAATTTTAATTATTTCTGTGACCGCTAGGGGCGCTGTACAATCTTTCATATAAATTATTTACGGAGACGCTAGCGAGTTTTGACAGTGTAAACTCATGGTAGGGCTACAGATCGAGTTGTATATGACAGCTACGCAAAGCAGGAAGTATTTCAGACTGTAGTTTATGCTCGTTACCTCCTGTGCCTCAGGAAGTGAGTTTGTTTATTATGACACTGAATGAAATGTTTTAAAATGACGTCATAAAGGAAGGAACTCGCCACGCACTTTTTGAAGTTTCCAAGCTGGGTAGCATGTAATGTATCTGATACTGTATTAAACTACAAGAGAATACGCCTCGTCAATTTTCATTGCGTACCCGGCTGCGAGCTTCTGAACTGTGAGCGCTTTTGTTGCCTTTGTGCTCGCACAAAAACCGCCACCGGGGTGGTGTGTCGCCGCTCCACCGAAGAGCGACTCGCAGCAGAGCTCGCGCAAACGTATTCACTTGATACATTATTAGATACATTACGTGCTACACAATGATATTTATAGTAAATAGTAAAAGTATAGATATGTCATACCCTAACAAAACCAACGAAAAATATGTTCCGTACGCAGCGGCAGCACAATACACATAAACTAGTGCAACTTACTACTTACTAACTAAGTTACTTTAAGTTAGTTTCGCGTCATAATAATTAGTACACTTTCTGTACACACAGGATGGCATTTTTGTTTTTTTTTTGTCACACGTCACGCTCGGCGCTTTGCTTGACGCAGGCTAGTAGCAAAACGTCCCAGTTATCACGCTTTCGAGTCTTCAGATTGCACGCGCAACAACATATCTGTACTTTTTAAATTATCAACGGTCCTACACCTTTAAGTGAGTACCCGGCTCAAGTCTTTGGGGAGCAGCGTCCTCGTGTTTTGCTTCAAACAAACTACGATCATCAATCTATCTGGCTAACATGGTGATAGCATTTTCCCTTTGACTGTTCATATAGCGGTTATTGGAGTACAATGTCCAGCAATGTAAGCTTACGAGCCGATTTGATGATGATACATTTTGTGAAGACTTTCATGCCGTCCGCCTGAACTAAAATACCTTCTCATTTTGCTAACTACTATAATGCCTAAGATTGCTCCAACTAATATAATCAGATAAAAACCAGAGAAACCTATTCCTTATTCACAAACGTCGGAAAGTATTTCGAATCCGACAGAAAAGTTAAAGAATGCGTTCTCGAAACGCTATTCGCAAATGCGAAAACGAAAACTTTTGACAGTTCTTGTACTTCTAGTTGACGGATCGAAGACGTTACGGAATCTTCCGAGAACCATTTGCTGTCGGGAAGCTCTCGATGTGAAAATTAAAGAACTATGAATCGCTTTTCCGAATCCGTTTGGATCTCAAATAGTTTTGTTTTGTTTGCCGATCAACTTTAACTTCGAATACGAATAGGACTGCAGATCTCCGCAACTCGAATAAGTACTAGGAATGCCGATATCTAAGGTTGGACTGGATGTCGGACTTTCGGGCTGACGTTGCTTGTTTGTCGGTGTTATACAGGCTGTACTTTGGAGTGTGCGCAAGAGCTCCATGAGCTTATTCCGCCATCTCCTTTCTTTCATCGGACTACACGACGCACTGCAGGATATCATCCACATTTGGTAGAAATCCCTAATATCAGGACCAAGCTCTTTGAGAACTCTTTCATAATGCGCACAGCGAAGTTGTGGAATTCACTGTCGGAATGCATCTGTATTTCCGGGCACTTACAACCCTAACGCCTTTAAAGCTGGAGTGAATTGGCACCTAATAGATTTGCTCGCTCCATCGTCGACCACATCTTGACAAAGCTGTCTAGATTGCGGTCAAGATCAGATCTATATTTTGTTTTGTTATAAAAAAGGTATTCATGTGGAATCCAAGACCGATGGTTTGGAGGGCTCTCCCAAAGCACAACGGGATTCAATATGTCCACGAAACTTTCACCTCATCGGCAGACTGACGACGGCAAGCCCCACTTATCCTTGCGGATCCTCAAAGAATCATGGCGAGATCCGTACATTGATTTGTACAAAAAAACCGGCCAAGAGCATGTCGGGCCATGCTCAGTATTATAGGGTTCCTTAAGTAGGTGTAATTACAAATGAATCAAATCGAATATTAATCATGGCTATTTTAGTTTTTGCAATAATCGGCAGCATTCGCGACTCAGAGCGTGTTGTTAGTAGCGCTATCTAGCGATAAATTCAAGAAGCCAAATTTAAGAAGTGTGTCGTCAACATAACACAAAGTTACATTTTGTGATTTTTTCAAATAGAAAGTAGCTAAAGGAGCATTATTTGCTGTGACCATTTTTCTCTAAGATCAATGACCTTTAAGTATTTTTCAGTTTTCTCTCTATAACTCAAAAAATTATCATCACACTATACTCGAAATAATTTTAAAAGAGAGTTTTCACAAAGGTCTATCAATGTGTAAGATTATAACATTCTACGTTGCATAGTTTAGAAATGGCAGGGGGGGGGACACATTGCAAGCCACTTTGGCGGGCTATATTTCGCAGATGGTACACCTGATAAAAAAGTGGTGTATCAAACATTACCTTCATTTTAGTAGACCTATTCAATGATACCCCACACGAGGGGGTGCAGCGAAAAAAATTTTTTTTTCTCCATTTCACATGTATGGACGCCACCCCTAAAATACGGAAAAACGATTCTTTTATTCTTTTAAAATTGAGATCTATATGTAGACTATTTTTTAACAAAATTTCATTTACTTATGTTTATAACTGTAGAAGTTATTAAGCTGTAAAGGATTAGGACAGACGGACGGACGGACGGACATGACGAAACTATAAGGGTTCCTTGTAGGACTTCGGAACCCTAAAAAACAAGATTTTTAGAGAAGTTGGAATAATTTTATTATTGATCTTTGGTCAATAAAGAATAATTTTCGGCTTTTAAAATGTTTTTTTAACCCCGCAATAAAAAAAATTAACATTCCATTGTTATCAAACCAATTTCTGAACGAAACTAAATTGATAGCTGGCTATACGACGCGTTCAGAAATTAGCTCAATATCAAATGATTTATTTCATTTTATTCCGGGGTTCTAAAAATATTTTAAATGCCGAAAGTTATTCTTTGGGGCCCAAGGATCAATATTAAAACTATTCCATCTTCTCTAAAAATCTTAATATTTTTGTACAGAATTCGCCATTTACGAACCCCCGTACGTAACTACTCTTGATCTAGTACGGTATTCTTGAACATTGATTGATCGATCACCTGCTGTCTACAACGTATGCCCCAAAACATGCAGTAACGGCCAAAATTTATATCCTATCTATCCACGATTTACCCTACTAGAGATAGAAATTTGACATATTTTGTATGGAGCTTATGTCAAATTCCTATCTCTAGTAGGATCGTGGATAGATTCGATATTAATTTTGGCCGTAAAACTATTTATACATATAGATAAGAGAAAATTGCTTCCTGGCTATTCACCTTGGCAGCGTGGGCGCAGTATGGTCATGACATTGAACAACGCACGGTGATATGATAATATAATTAGCTCCTGGTTGTTTTACGTAACACTTAGCTGTACTTCATTTATTATAACACTAGACTTTGTCCACGGCCTCGCCCGCGTTTAATTCGGCTTATGACAAAAAGAGAAAGACTGTCGTGCATCCCTCGGGAAATGTTTATTTTCCCGGGATAAAAAGTAGCCTGTATTTTAATCCGGGTTATGGTATATTTGTATATTTTTTTAACTCATTTGTTGAAATTAATTTTTCTTAGCTTTTTCGTGGTGTCCTGGCTTTCTTTGAACGGAACCCTTGGGTGTTCCAGAAATACTGGGTGGAATAGTCTTTGGGAATCGCTGCTCTATGGCTAAAGGGTTTGTTCAAAATTTAACAACTCGATGGATATAATGTGGGTACAAATTTTACGTAAAATCCTGTATGGAAACTAATACAAAACCACCCATCATCCATTCTAAGACCATTTGTCCTTTGACTCATTTTGCCCCCAAAGTGCTCTTCAGAAATACAAAAAATGTGCCGAAAGAAACCCTAGGGTTGTTCATTAAGCTTTCCTTTTGTAACGTCAACTGATAAAGCCGCATATGATTTTATTCCGCGAAGGAAACCTTCGATACAAGAATTCCAGTCCACTGACACTCAGTAAAGATAATAAAGGTTATCATCGTATCAAACTATAAACAATCACTGTTGAGAGTCCCCCGCAAACCACTACAATCAACAAGGGCGAAGGTCGCGCCTTTGTGCCACTTATTTTTATTTATTCCGACACATTTATAGAATGAAATGAATTACGGGCCGTCTAATTCTGAAACTGATAATATATTTATTCGCACAGCTAAATATCAGGCCTCGAGCACGCTTGCCAATAGGAGTGAGCTAGGGCATGCTCCTATTGGCTCCCGCAAGGCTTACACCCGCGCGTGCCATTGCCCGAGCCAATAGAAGCGCGTTATATCTAGTTGAAAATTGGCGAAATTGGTTTCAAAGTAGGCAGATGCGTTTACGTCTCTATATGGTTTAATGCTAGATGTTCCGACAGCTTTAAAAATAAGGGCAGGTTTTAATTTATAACAAAACTACTAATGATGTAATATAAACAGCTAGGCAGAGACTACAGAGATCTCTCTCTGCCAGCGGTAGTGTCGGCTATGCTGGAGAGAACTGGCCTTTTGCTGTGAGACCGTCATGGTTCAGGAAGAGACTGGAGCGGGATCGAGATAGGGCCGATCCTGCTCGGTAAAGGCGGCGCTGGAGAGGCAACCGCTCCGGCCTAGCCCATTATGGCTATATGTCGCACCCCCCGCCCGATCCATACTCAACCGAAGCGCGGGGGGTCTTTCGAGGTTACGAGCGTTCAGAGTGGGGGCTTTGAGTGTCCATTAAGTGTCCTCTGGGATGGCGGTGGCACGCAGTGGTCACGTGCCACCATGTGCACCGGGAACGTGTACAGGGAGACTGTCTCCCTTAAGACGTGCCTTGCAGGCGTAGCTTAAGAAGGGCTCCAGAGGCACATCCCATTCCCGGAGTACCCCTTATTGTTCTGAAGGGGTTTTAGTGGGTAAAAATCCCACACACCTCCGTCCCCCAGAGTCCGACAGCCTTTTGGGGGTTTCCTCGCAGCAAAAAAAAGGCTGATGCTATGTGTTTCCACCCGCTACACACGCTTCTTTTGCTTTATTTACGTTTATTAACCTCCTCATGCAAGGCTGTCGGTTTAGGGTGCTTCCGCCATTTGGTCGACGTGCATTTATTTATCCTTGAAATTGGTACCCAATCAAAACTCGTTTGCATCTCCGCATGTAATGAAATAACCAATCACATTTAGCTATGCACCTCGGCACCCCCTTGTTCACGATTATGTAATCAAACATAATTCGAGCAATGAGGTGATCATCGGGCAACACATGTGACACGTTATGTATTACTAGCAGATGTCCGCAGTTTCCAATCGCGTAGCATGGCAACAAAAGTATCCAGTATCCTTCTACGGCTTTCCAGATATCTCTCTGCCAACTCAGCCTATTGCAATCCAATGCTGGGCCTCTCCCAAGTTGCGCCACAGCACTTGGTCCTCTGCCTTCCGCATCCAGACCCCCCCAGCCACGATCTTCAGGTCGTCGGTCCACCTGGCGGTTTCTCTGCCAAGTTTCATCCAAATTGGTTCAATACTTTAGTCGTAAAGAACTAAAAAACAGACAGACAAACTCTCGAATGTGATTGCTGATGTGTACAACAATAAACGGTCTATAAAATAAACCTATTGCGTCACCACGTTAAAAATTACGCCTATAAAATTGAAGAGTGACGCAATCCACCCTTAGCAAGTTTGCTGTGGATACCAGGCCACCGTGTTTATAAAACATAACATTCTGTTGCCAAGTTATTAGTAAATAATTAATGGGCTCACCCTATGAGCGTGTATGTTTTGTAGGTAACGATGTCTAAAATTTACGCAAAGCTACGTACGTACAATGGATTTAATGAACACTAGCTGTGTTTCCACGGCTGGAATCACAAAAAAATACCATTTGTCTTCTCCAGCAGACGTAGCATGAAGACTATTAGACAAAGGTTTTGTCTACGAGATAATAGACTCCTAGGCCCGTATTACAGAAGGATACTCAAGCGATTTGTTGATCACAGTTCAGCTGAGTTTAGTTTTGTTTTATACTGTCACCTGTTTCGGTATTTGAGCTGAGATTTGATCTGTAATCACTCTAGTGTGGTCCAGACTACACTTGAGTAGAGATTTCTATTATATTTCAGGTCAAATTCATGTGTTACGTTGTTGAATTAAAGTTTATAATTACCGTTCTGGAATAAGACCGATACTCAAGTAACGATTCTATGTGTGATATAAGTGATCAGGTGAATGGAGTTTAAACTGTACTTGAGGAAGCTTAGTATAGTATAACGGGCTGATTTCCGCAACTCCACGATCAAGCGTGTATTTTGCGTACGGTTGAGGAAGCTTCTGTAATACTGTAATACGGGCCTTATAGCTCCTTAGTGAAAGAGCACGTCCGGGGAATTACTACCACCGTACATACTTCTCCACCAAATAGTGATGCTTGCTTTGCTGTGTTTCGGTCTGAAACCATTCATACCCATGAGTGCCGGTGAAATTACAATGACATGAGACTTTCCATCTTTATGTCTCAGTTTGGCGAACCGACTTGCGGTACCATTAAGGCAACATCCTGGGTGGTATTGAAGTTGCTATGGGCAAAGGTAACCGCTTAACATCGGGTGGACCTTTAGCTCATTTCGCCAAACTATATTATAAAAAAAAAAAAAACAAAGACAAAAAAAAAAAAAAAAAAAACCCGGTTTGGGCAAAGTGTTACTGGGCTTTTTCATTAGGAAATTCTCAGTAGCAGCCCGGAATATGGATTTGTGCCCGGTTAATGGCAATATGCTCGCCCCCCTATTACATGGGGCTATAACATAACTGGCGAAATGTGGGTGTACTACACACGTCTGCTACCCCTTCGGGGAAAATACAGGCATGATGTTATGTTATGTTGTTCTCCTAGATGTACTCATGTCTCAAAAAATTCAGATATTAATTTTCGCACGTTATCAACGGACAAATACGCTTAAATGATGAAAATGAAATTTTGCTGCACAAAAAATTCTAAGGGTAGATTTGAGAATAATAAGTCATAAGGAAACGGAACCATAAAGTTGGCTGCAATAGCCAAAAATATAAATTTTGTAATCTAGTGTTATGTTACAGACAGCAAATCCCGACTTCTGATGACGGCCTCATAGTTTTTTATACTAAAAAATACAATGAAATCTTTCTTTCTTTCCAGAAATGGAACATCTATGATCTCCCTGATCATTCCACCTAAGGATCAGATCTCGCGGGTGTCCAAGATGTTGGCGGACGAGTTCGGGACAGCCTCCAACATCAAGTCGAGAGTGAACCGACTGTCCGTGCTTGGAGCCATCACGTCCGTACAGCATCGACTCAAGCTATATACAAAAGGTAAGAAAGAAAAAAGTTAAAAAACCCGACTGCGTATAAATATAACCACAGAGTACATTATAATATACTGAAATAGAGACCAATCTTCCACCACAAAACTGGTAACCGCTTACTAGCGCCATCTGATACTTTTAGTTTGGACCTGCTGTTAGTACATCAAAAGAACTAAAAATAAAAAATGCAAAAAGAGAATCATTTCTTGAGGATCGAACTTACGCCCTGTGTTTATAAATCGGACCGCAAGATAGTACTGCTATTAACACTTGTTTCTGACTTGCGAATTTTAGCACTATAATCAACCAGTCAAAATCAGTAAAAGTAGAATCCTTTAATGTTCAAGAATCAACAAAAAAGGCTCTGAAAAAGATACTTATTTATTATAATAATATTTCGTGAAAAATCAGTAAAATTATCTCGTGAAATGAAATCATAATCTCTTTGGAACAATTATCAAATATGGGGTCATGTAGCGACATCTATCCGATATTGAATAAACTATTACAGTATCTCGTTTCTTAAATTTGGTAAATCCGCCATCTATTACTTTTAGTCCGTAACAATAACAAATATAATGCTACTAAATTAAAAACCACCATCTTACCTGTTATCTAGAAGTATTCGAAGTACTACGTTTTTTTGCAGCGTTGTAAAAGCTGTTGTACCCGATTATTTGTATTAAGATTGAGGACCCTGAATATAACTGAAAATATGTAAACAAGACTTGTGTAGGTACCGCACGGCTACACATCAAGCTGTACATTTCCAGTATAAGCTGATCTCGCATTGTACGGAAAGCCTATACAATGCGAGGTCAGCATAAACTGGACATGTACAGCTTAATGTGTAGCCGTGTGTACATGTAGGTATATGTGAAAGTATCAAATCAACACGCAGGCGGAGGCTACCTATGTTTTTGGTCATGAATTACTTAGTAGTTCATAGGTAGCCTCCGCCTGCGTGTTGATTTGATATTTTCACATATACCTACATGTACCTATACAAGTCTTGTTTACATCTTTTCAGTTATATTTATACGCAGTCGGGTTTTTTGGTTTTGTTAATTAACTTTTTTATTTTAAAATTTTTAGTTCTATCATGTTTTATCGCGCTATTAATGTAATTCATTTTTAACGATGAATATTTTGTTGTTTTTTAGCATTTCTCATTCCAAATTACATTTAAACATATAAGTTGTATATATTTTCATAAAGCATTTATAAAGCCCTTTATTTTGATACCCCACTCGATAGGTTTTGAGGGGAAAAAAAAATTTTTTAAGACTTAAAATGGCGCCAAAAAGCGGCCATTTTATTTTTTATAATTTTAATATACCCAGTGTCACTCTCACAATTAAGACGAATCTAACGACACATCTCAAGCTAAAATCCATCAAGCCGTTTAGGCTACAGAGCGTGCCAAAGCAATATACATACATACATACATACACTCGAAAAACATAACCCTCCTTCTGGCGCAGTCGGGTAAAAAACTGATTAATTTTCGAGGTTTCTTGTATGGAGACATTGAGACCCCCTTTTGGATTAGAAGCCATAGTAACTTTCAATTTATTTAAATTGGCTACCTATGACGATTGAAAAGATACAGCGCGCTGTGACAAACATAGACAGACGGACGGACAAGAAATAAAACTGACGGTAGATAGTTGTATGTTAGGTTATGTTGTGTTAGAACTGTGACCGACAGCGGCCGGCGAGTGCCATAAGCAAATTTGCCAAACATTTGTTTCAATATATTCATCATTTCAGCTGAAAGACGTTCACTGCTGGACAAATGCCTCCCCGAGCAGTTTGGGGGGATATGCCATAATCGCCACGCTTGGCAGGCGGGATGGCGATCGCAGTTGGTTGGTTAAATACTCAGAGAATGCTGCTGTCCCTCTTCTGGTGAATCCCTTAGTCGCCTTATACGACACACCATGAGAAGATATAGGGTGGTGCAATTCTTTACGTCCGACACCACACGGCGTTCAATATATTGATTAAATGATATTCTAGGAAATGTAAGTTCGGTGAAACATTGTTCTATGAACCGAGACAAATTCAAATAGTTTTTTCGATTATTACAAAAAGTGATGAATTGAAAATTATGTGAATCATATTTTATGTGAAACAATATTTGTGGAATAATTTTCTGCAAATTGAAATTCTATATAAAAAAATCGGTAAAATGATAGTTCCAAACCACTATCCATTTCATCTCTATTAAATATACTAGAGAGAGAGTTTACTTGTATTAAACATCTTCTCATTAACCCATTCTCACTTCCAGTACCTCCAAACGGCCTGGTCATCTACTGCGGTACGATTGTAACCGAAGAAGGCAAAGAAAAGAAGGTCAACATCGACTTCGAGCCGTTCAAGCCCATCAACACCTCCCTCTACCTGTGTGACAATAAATTCCACACTGAAGCGCTGACGGCCCTGCTGGCTGATGACAACAAGTTCGGTTTCATAGTCATGGACGGTAATGGAGCCCTGTTCGGTACGCTACAGGGAAATACTCGGGAGGTTAGTATTAATTTTCAACAATACATGCTGAAATTTTATTGGCTTTTTTCCCGAAAAGGGGTCATTGTGCTCATCATTATGAACAACTTTACTATGGGACCGACCCTGAAATCGTGAAAAAGAATCAGGTGGTCCCTAAATTTTATCGATTTAATTAACATAAATGTAGGGAATTATTTTTTATTATTTTAACGCATTTTACGCATGCGAAGCGAATTCCAAAGGTATAAATTGTGGAAAGAAAAAATCGCTCACGAGCAGGATTCGAACCTGCGACTCCTGGCTCAGTATGCCAGTGCTTTAGCCACTAAGCTACCGTGAACACTGATCACAGTGATCACAGTAAAGCACTGGCATACTGAGCCAGGAGTCGCAGGTTCGAATCCTGCTCGTGAGCGATTTTTTCTTTCCACAATTTATATCTTTATAAATGTAGGGACCAACTGATTTATCCAAAATCCGGCCAAGTGCGAGTCGGACTCACACATTAAGGGTTCCGTACCACCCATCGACCTGATACTCCATAGAAACTGATTTAATTTACGAGAGTTCATCAAACGCACTGCGCAAAATATGAATTTTTGCATCTCTTTCTTACGCAGGTACAACCACATATGTCTATGTTTGCCCTATTTTTAGTATTTGTTGCTAAACTACATAGTAAGCACTATAATCAGACCAAGTTTGACACTGGTAAGTATAACCGTTTTGAAGATAGAGCAGGAACAAAAACGTTGAAAAACATGCATGTTTTTCGAGGTTTCTTGTATGGGGACCCCTTTGGTTTTTATTTTATTTTTAGTATTTGTCTTGAATCGTGGTACACCTCACAGCAACACATATTCTGAGAAAATTTCAACCGGCTACCTATTACCGATCAAAAGATACAACCCTGTGACAAACAGGCGGACAGACAGACAGCATAGCGAGAGTAATAGGGTCCCGTTAGTACGGTATGGAACCCTAAAAAGGTCTGACATATGTCTTATATATATATCTTCAGGAAAACCTCAACTGTCAATGCTGGAGATGGTCTTAATAAACATTATTTGTTCTCCGCAGGTACTCCACAAATTCACCGTCGACCTTCCAAAGAAGCACGGTCGTGGTGGTCAGTCCGCGTTGCGTTTCGCTCGTCTCCGTATGGAGAAGCGTCACAACTACGTGAGGAAGGTAGCTGAAGTGGCCACCCAGCTGTTCATCAGTGCTGACCGGCCGAACGTGGCAGGCCTCATCCTCGCCGGTTCAGCTGACTTCAAGACTGAATTGTCGCAGTCCGATATGTTTGATCCGGTCAGTTGAAGTTTAATCTTTCGAACGATTTAAATTGTGGAAAGAAAAAATCGCAGGATCCTGCTCGTGATTTTTTTCCACAATTTAAATCGTTAGATTTCGCTTCGCATGCGTAAATGCGTTAAAATAATAAAATAATTGAATCTTTCTGTCATCATCATCATTTCACCCGAAAGATATCCACTGCTGAACAAAAGTGGGGATATGCCATAATCACTATGCTTGGCAAGCGGGTTGGCCAATGGCCACAGAAATTGATTGAATGGTTGTTATCACAATTTTACTAGAGATTCATGCGTGGCAACTTTCGAACTAACTACGTCTCCCATATTGCCGTCATTAATTTTTAAACATACTTTACAGCTTTTGTTTCTGCAGTTAGAAACAGCACAATAAGGCATTTTTGCGGGTTTTTTTTACAGTATTTATAGAAACAAGTCATAAGGCGTGCTGAAAAATGCTTTGAAATGCGCTGCACTATTATTCTTCAATACAACAACACTATCATGAATTCTCGTCCTTGTCCAGTTACCTTTTATGTTATAAAACTACAAACAAATAAATAATTCGTCTACACTTGTTCCATAGCGTCTGCAAGCCAAGATCATCAAACTCGTGGATGTGTCGTACGGCGGCGAGAACGGCTTCAACCAAGCCATCGAGCTAGCCGCAGAGTCGCTGCAGAACGTCAAGTTTATACAGGAGAAGAAACTCATTGGCAGATACTTTGACGAGATCTCACAGGTCGGTGAAAATCTTTGCTTTTTTAACCAACGAAAAAAAGGAGGAGGTTCTCAAATCGACGCGCATAACTTTTTCAGAGTGGTCCGATTTTGATGATTCTTTTTAGGGTTCCGTAGTTTCTACAAGGAACCCTTATAGTTTCGTCATGTCCGTCTGTCCTAATCCTTTACAGCTTAATAACTTCTACAGTTATAAACATAAGTAAATGAAATTTTGTTAAAAAATGGTTTAGATATAGATCTCAATTTTAAAAGAATAAAAAAATCTTGATAACGTTATTTAGGGGTGGCGCTCATACATGTGAAATGGGGATGAAATTTCTTTTTCGTCCTAGTTCAAAGGTGACTTGTGTTGTGACCTTAGAGAAAAATGATCTTAGCAAAGAATGCTTCTTTAGTTACTTTCTATTAAAAAAAATCACAAAAAGTAACTTTGTGTTATGTTGACATGACACACTTCCTTAATTTGGCACTATACAGCTCCATCTAGCGGCTACTAACAACACTATCCGAGTCACCAATGCTGCCGTCTATTGCAAAAACTAAAATAGCCATGATTAATATTCGATTTGATTTGTTTGTAATTACACCTACTTAAGGAACCCTATCATTCTGAGCATGGCCCGACATGCTCTTGGCCGGTTTCTTATAGTATAGAATGGCGAAAAGAGCTAAAGGTCCACCTGATGTTAAGCGGTTACCTTTGCCCATAACAACTGCAATACCACCTAGGCTGATGCCTAAATGGTACCGCAAGTTGGTTCGCCAAACTGAGACATGAAGATGGAAAGTCTCATGTGATTGTTATGTCACCTGCCGTACCACGAGCACCGGAAAACAGCAATGCAAGCATCACTGTTTGGCGGAGAAGTAGATACGGTGGTTGTACTTCCCCGGACGAGCTCTTTCACAAAGGAGCTCTACTACTACTTGCTTTATTGGCTATGTGCAAGCTGGCTGTAGAGACAGTCAAATTGAACGCAGCGCACGCTGTGGGAGAAATGCGAAACATATCAGGCCCGTTTCCACGCTAAATTCGCTGTCTTTTCGTTGTTTTTGAGCTAAAGAAGGAAATGAGTTGACTTGTTGTATTGTGAACTGCACAAATAATGAGAAGAATAGTTTATGTGTATGTGTTTATGTATTGTAAGATTATTTATATATATATATTTATGATACCTATATGTGTAATATATTTTGTGCTATTTATTTATTTTAGTTTTAATAAACTGTTGTTGTTGTTTTGTTTTTGTTTTAATTGTTGTTAATACATGCAGTAGTACGCCACGGACTGCCCCCATTATATAGATGTTAGCTCATTATCATTTTATAAAATAAAAGAGGGGGTTTTCTTTGTTTAATGAATCGAGCTGACGTTATAAAAGTACCGTCATTCGAAGGAGGGGGGTCATTTTATTGATTTAAGTGAACACAAATGTAGGGACCAACTGATTTTTTTTTCGCGATTTCAGGGTTGGTCCCATAGTAAAAGTTGTTCATAATGATGAGTATAATGACCCCTTTTCGGGAATTAAGCGACTCAAATTTCAGCGTGTATACAAAATACGTCTGTACACGAACGCACACACACGTGTAGGTTAGGGATGCTTGCCGCTCGTAATGCCGACTGGGTTCCAAGCGCTTCTCAGTAGTTCTCAGAGATGGCGTGCTTGTATAGATAATGGCGAGTGACATCCATTGTACGATTGCAGTCCAAATGCCTTCAAACTGCAGGCACGGGCGAGGAATCTTGAATTAGCGGGGGGCGGTTTTATTATGTACAGTCACCTGTATGACAGTGGTAACACGTCAGTTCGAAAACCGCCCTTACTGCTTACGAAATAAAGATGCTGCTAATGTCAAAGTGTTATCACCGACGTGCGAAATAAGCTATTCATATTTCAGCGTGTATAGGTGGTGCTAGCGTTTATTTTGTATTGAGTGTCTGAGGTGTGGTATCAAGATGCTTCGACTGAGATACATTTCAGATCTGTTGGTTGATGCAAGTTCAGGGGGACGTTTTGACTCATTGTCCTTTCCCACATTCTCAAAGATTGGACATTTCGGGAATTGAACATGTTTGTTATAAGTTATAAGCATTATTGTTAAGCATCGCCACAGCGACCGGTCAGCGCAGGACCGGTCGTTGTGGCGATGCTTGGGGGAGGCCTATGTCCAGCAGTGGACGTCTTTCGGCTGAAGTGAAGTTATAAGACAATACGGCAATTGGACATTTATGGAATTGGACATTACGGGAATTGGACATTTCTGGAAATGGACATTTTGAAACCGATTGACATTTCGGTAATTGGACATTCTGGACCTAAACGCTGGGTTTAGGTAACATGTTTCAAATATCCGTAATGTTACCCTGAAGCATGGTATAATAACACCAGGTAGTCTCTTCCCGTGACAGCCAGGTCACGTGATTGCCTCCGTACTACGTCATCGGCCGTGGAGCCAATAGCGGGCTGTTAGCGTGACACTTGTCAGTTTGATGTGCTGCCACTTTGTGAAAATAAATTACCCGAGCAAAATGCATTTTTTCATTTACTTTCTTCTATAAAGAATCACTTTTTAACTTGTAATTTAATATAGTTTCCTTTATTAACTAATTAGATGAATAACACGAGATAACAAAATTTAGGCTAGTTAGGAATTTATTTTATATTCATTATGAACAAAAATCTCCTTAAGTATATTGAAGATATCAATCAATGGCAGCACTGATCGTGACGTAGCTTGGAGGCATCGCGTTGTCATTGCGGGAAGAGAATACCTGGTGAAACATCTTATTATACCATGCCCTGAAGGATGTTTACAGAACACATTTTTCTATTTCTCCTAAAATCTCTTGAAATCTTTAAATAAGGCAAAAAATCAGAGGGAGACCGCTGTGAATCGTAAAAGGCCTCCTAAGACACATTATAAATACCATTTTCCTTGTAATAATTTTATTGTTTGTTGTTTTCAGGACACTGGCAAATACTGCTTCGGTGTTGATGATACGTTGCGCGCTCTCGAACTCGGCTCCGTGGAAACACTCATCTGCTGGGAGAACTTGGATATTCAGAGGTAAGTCTAAGAAAGAAAATAAAATAAAATTGGACTCGAAATGTAAATTTTAAGATTAAATTTTCGACAATTTGACGACTCGGTTAGGAAAATTATGGGCTTGTCTAACTGTGAGTTTGCACTGACGAAACATTCACATAAAAACATGTTGAAAAGTCAGTTTTCTGTCAATGTATCGAATCGCGTTCGCATTATCACACAACTTGTTGAAACGAAACTTGTTTGACATTTCATAGTCTATTGACATGTTTCACAATAAATTTCGATACACTTCAAAGTATCTGCTTTCGGCCATACATGTTTACCGACCTCATTGGAAAATACGAAAAACGAGATTTATACGTAAGTTGTGAGACATGATTAAGCATCAGTGCGAACGTCAGCCGTGACAAATCTATAGACAAACATGTCAATGTACGTGGGACACTCAGAAAGTTTTGCGAAACTAAAAAAAATTGTTCTATACGTACATATATTTTTATCAAATCTTTTCAAAGTAGTTTCCACCAGCCTCTATACAAAGATTCATGCGCCTAAACCAGTTTTCAAAACACTTTTTCCAGTCCGCCGCAGACACCTCGTTTACAGCCTGCTCGAACGCAGCCAGCGCATCTTCCGGCGACGAAAATTGTATCCCTTTGAGCTGATTTTTTATTTTTGGGAATAAAAAGAAGTCACACGGTGCTAGATCAGGGCTGTAAGGAGGGTGACCCAGGAGTTTGACTGGCGTGCTGTCCAGGAAGTCCCTCGTTTTGAGTGCGGTGTGCGCAGGTGCATTGTCGTGGTGGAGCAGTAGCCCGCGGAGCCCTGTGTTTGGTCGCTTGTTGCTTATAACAGAGAAAACTTCTGGCAAACATTTGGTAGTATACCATTCGGCATTAATGCTTCTTTGATCCCGTAAGGGAATTGATACCAAGTGGCCAGTCAAATTAAAAAAGCTAGCGATCAAAATCTTACCCCCGCTTCTAGATCGCTTCACTTTGGTAGGCGTTGGCTCATTTTGAAACACCCAAACAGTCGACTGGCGCTTGGTTTCTGGGTCGTATTGATAAATCCAGGACTCATCACCTGTAACGATGTCGTAAACACGCCGAGACGAGCCTGCTTCAAATTTGTTAAGCATATCACGGCACCATTCCACCCGGGCCTGCTTCTGAGCATCGGTGAGGTTGTGCGGCACCCAGCGTGATACTATCCTCCTCACGCGAAGATGGCTGTGTAGAATCTCGTGAACGCTTCCCGATCCAATCTTCAATATGTGTTGAAACTCCTGATATGTAATTCGCCTATTGTCTTGGATTAAATTTTTCACTGCTAGCACGTTTTCTTCGGTAACAGCCGTCAAAGGGCGACCGCTTCTTTCGTCATCCCCCAAAGTTGGTCGACCGCGCTTGAATTCGTTATACCAACGATACACGGTTGCCTTGGAAGGGCCTTCATCCATGAATGCCATTTGAAGTCTATCGTACGATTCATCCGGTTTCAGGCGACACTTGAAATCGTATAAAATCATAGCTCTAAAATGTTCCCGGCGCAGATCCATATTTCAGTGAGACACAATACTTTGAATTAACTCGCAAAAAATGTGGAGGGAAATTTTGAAATTGGAACTTACTTATATTTACTTATAAATAATCATATTTTCGAAAAACATTATAACTGGCCAGTCTCCCATGTATAAAAACTTTTTTTCGCAATACTTTCTGAGGGGCCTGGTATAAGTTTTCAGTCAGTGCAAACACAGCCAACAACAAATCTTGAAATCTGTCAAAGAATTTACCCAGTTTTCTGCAGTGCGAACGTAACAATCATGGTATAATAACACCAGGTAGTCTCTTCCCGTGACAGCTAGGTCACGTGATTGCCTCCGTACTACGTCATCGGCCGTGGAGCCAATAGCGGGCTGTTAGCGTGACACTTGTCAGTTTGATGTGCTGCCACTTTGTGAAAATAAATTACCCGAGCAAAATGCATTTTTTCATTTACTTTCTTCTATAAAGAATCACTTTTTAACTAGTAATTTAATAGTTTCCTTTATTAACTAATTAGATTAAAAACACGAGATAACAAATAGGCTAGTTAGGAATTTATTTTATATTCATTATGAACAAAAATCTCCTTAAGTATATTGAAGATATCAATCAATGGCAGCACTGATCGTGACGTAGCTTGGAGGCATCGCGCTGTCATTGCGGGAAGAGAATACCTGGTGAAACATCTTATTATACCATGGTAACAATCAACAAAACAAGTTGTGACATTAGTTTCATATGACAAGTTTCGAGACATTACATGTTAAATGTTTTTTGGTGCAAACCCACAGTAACACAAAACAAATATTTGTATTGTCTACTAGCACCGCTGGTCTAATTAAAAAGTCTTTAGGATGTCGGTATAACCCAGTAACTGGGTTGCGGGGGTCTGATGTCATCCCTCCGAGTAAAATACTGATGACCAGTCACACCACATCGGGTTAGACTGGAAGCCGATCCCAGCAAAATTACTACGTCTGTGGTCTAGTGGTTCGAGTGTCGGACTGCTGATCACGCGGTCGTGGGTTCGATTCCCACAGGACACAAATATTTGTGTGATGAACATAAGTGTTTGTGTTGGTCTGGGTGTTTCTTATGTATTATAAGTATGTATTTACAGCAACAAATAAAAGTATATATGTATTCTATCCATTGTCTAGTACCCATAGCACAAGCTCTGCTTAGTTTGGGACTAGATGGTGCTGTGTAAAAATGTCCCAAAAATATTTATTTATTTAAATTGGGAAAAAGCTCGGAGGATGAAGAAATGCGCCATACAGGAGAAATCTTCAGTCAAACGATTATTTGTGAATGATTTCATAGGTTTTTTACTTGTTGTATAAATGCTTACAGATACGTGCTGAAGCTGCATGCGACCAACCAGGAAACCGTCCTGCATCTGACCCCCGAACAGGAGAAGGACAAGTCACATTTTACTGATAAAGAGGTAAATATACCTATCCTATATTACTTTTAGGGAAACAAAAATCCATGTTTTTTAAAATTAAAGATAAAGGCCCACCTGATGCCTCTTAGGCACCCTGAGACGTTTTTCACTTAACTCAGTAAGACCCCTTCAGACACTGCTGCGAATGCGCCATTCAATAGAGTTTGAACATTTGTGTTCACTTAAATCAATAAAATGTAGGGACCACCTGATTATTTTTTTGCGGTTTCGGGGTTAGTCCCATAGTTAAAGTTGTTCATAATGATGAGTAGATTCACCACTTCAAATATTTCGGATTAATAATGTATATTTATATATATACTGGGTGTCAGGCAAACGCTCCCGAAACTGAAAGGCTATTATTATACTACCTAAACACAATTGAATACCAATAACCATTAGCCTTATACTCATTGTTTTAGTGATTTGGTATTTTGCAAACCCGCAATGTAAAGCGTACTAAACTCGGGATCAATGCCGCGCGTACCTAACCTACCTACGCTCACGGACTGATATGCGAGCGGATGTCGTTCACCCCTAGCGCCAGCTGATATTATATGAATTACATTGCGAACTTTAAAAAAATAGGTAAATAAATGGGGTTTTTTTGCAAATCAGTTTTATTTAACTGCCCAAAGCTGGTTATGTAACAAAAATGCAAAAAAAATATGGAAAAATCTAAAAAAAGAATCGCATTTATTTTTGTGGTTTCGTATCAGTAATCACCAGTAGGTCTACTCGCGTTTTACGAACGACAAACGAAGTACGAACTTTCGTTCCGACTGATACTTACATAATAAAGATAGGCACATAAAAAAAGCACAATTAAGATAGACTACGGTTCATAGTCGTATACAATTTACCGGAGATGAGAAGAACAAACGTCATAACACGATCATCGCATGCGATAAGGGAACGATGGTTGACCGGAGTAGCAAATTGTGCGATGAATCGTACGATTTATCGAATAATGTCGAACGGGAGTAGACCCCCAGCACTATCACCTATCTTCGTTTTCGGAAGCGTTTCCCTGACACCCAGTATATTTATATTTTTGAACAATAAAACTTATTTAATTTTTTTCTCCTTCCAGAGTGGCGTAGAATTAGAGCTGGTCGAATGCCAGCCGCTGCTGGAGTGGCTCGCCAACAACTACAAGTCCTTCGGAGCTACCCTGGAGATCATCACCGACAAGAGCCAGGAAGGGAGCCAGTTCGTACGTGGCTTCGGAGGGATTGGAGGTGGGTGTCTTTGTTTTTGTATTTAACTACAGGTTTCTGCAAATGCTTACTAACAAAATGCTTTGGATATCTGAAAACTAGTGGATCTTGTATGTATGTACACATATTTGGTTCGGCACTGATCGGCAACGCCGAATGAAATTGAATACAAGTTGTTGATCTGTAACTGTGCCATATTTCTAGAGCAAATGATAAACAATGTGCTTAGTCATCTAAAAATACTTGAAAAATTCTACGATTATTTAGTAACCAAATTCTCACTTAGAAACAGAAACACTATACAAGGTGCTATTGAAATAACTGAAAACCTCTTATGGGGTAATTGTACTCATCAGTATGAACAACTTTAACTATGGGACTAACCCTGAAATCGCGAAAAAAAAACCAAATGGTCCCTACTTTTGTGTTGACATAAATCGAAAAAAATTAGGGATCAGCTGTTTTATTTTCGCGATTTCAGGGTTGCTTCCATAGCAAAAGTTGTTCATGGTGATGAATACAATTTCTTAAGAGGTTTTCAGTTATTGCAATAACACCTTGTATAATCGTGTAGGGTTACTCTTGAAAATAATTCCGATAGAATGCCGTGTATACTTTTGAATGCAAAATTGTTACTGAATTGGTTTAATATTCAGTGTTTTTAGAATGAATTAAACCTTATTAGAATTGAAATTGGTGTCAATTCTCTTGTTCACAACTATCGCTCTCTCTCTTTTACTAATAGTAGATGCAGGAAAGGGATGGTAAACTTTTTAGCGTTGTCAAATTAGTTTGTGTTCCAATTCTTCGTGTTTTTAGTGGGCATGTTCCGAGGTCACCACTAAACCTGTATGGCAATTTGAATTCCGACTAATTTGACAGCACTAAAATTGTTGTCATCCTTTTCTTGTGTCTACTATTAGTAAGAGAGCGATAGTTTAAAATAAGTTTGGTTTGTGAGCAAGAGAATCAACACCATTGTGTTTTGTGTACAGTCAGAAGTCTTTCCCGTAAACCACCACTAAGTCTAAAATCGCTTGCACTCAACGTTTGATTGCAGCAGTAGGTACATGTAATGTAGCAGGATCCGTTCAAGGAATTTTGTCGACAAAATGTACCACCGCGAAGTATCGTGACTACATTTTTAATCAAAAATACCCATTTATTGATGTCACCTTGACATTGGAATTGGATTGGATCGGAATAATTTTCAAGAGTAACCCCACTGACCTGTTACCTCAGGGTAAAAGTAATGATGCAATTGATATGCAAACTGCATTTGGGAAGCAACCCGCCAATACATGCTGAAATTTTAATGGCTTCTTTCCCGAAAAGGGGTCATTGTACTCATCATTATGAACAACTTTTACTATAGGACCAACCCTAAACTCGCGAAAAAAAATCGGTTGGTCCCTTTGTGTTGGTCACATTTGTGTTCACTTAAATCGATAAAATGTAGGGACCACCTGATTTTTTTGGCGATTTCTGGTTTGGTCCCATAGTAAAAGTTGTTCATAATGATGAGTACAATGACCCCTTTTCGGGAAAGAAGCCATTAAAATTTCAGAATGTATACAAGCTTATTCTAACTAATTAATGCTTTTTACAATACTAACTTAATTGTATTTCTTTTCCTTACCCGCTGCTCGGACACCGCTGGACTTACACGTAAATATAAAAGGCATACTCCGTTACAAAGTGGATTTTCAATCTCTTCAGCTCGACGAGCCGTTAGACGACGTAGACCTCGACGATTATTAAAACTAAGATGTTTCACTTATCTTAGAAAAAGACATAAAAACACCATTCTCTCTCTTTGTTAGTTTAAGTAATGCTTGCACTGATGTAGGGTTTAGAATGCACTGGGCGGTTAGGAAGCTGCGTTTCTAAGGCCGAGCCCACACTGCGGTTTCTAGCTGCGACGTTTTTACACCACGTACCCTACAGACGTCCGCACGTTAGTGGTAACACTTGAATTACGAAAACCACCCTTACTGTTTACGAAATAAAGACGCTGTCAAGGTCAAAAGATTTTGTTAACTCTTAAAATGATACCTAATTATTTATTTATTTATTTGACTTCTGATTTATTGGTTTTAATTTTTATTTATTGACTGCATTATTTTTTAATTACAACATAATGTCTTTTGATAATGAATTATATAGTATACCTAATAGCTCGTAGCGAAGCAACGACTGCGCGGATTGTACGATCTGCAAGGTTAAGCTGCACTTGCCGCGGTCAGTCTGTGGATGGGTAACCGTTTCGTTACACATCGAGACCCCTCCGTGCCTCGGAGAGCACGTTAAGCTGTCGGTCCCGGTTGTCATACGAATATCTATGGCAGTCGTTACGGGTAGTCAGAAGCCTGAAAGTCTGACAACTGGTCTAACCTCCGAATGTCGGTATTACCCAGTAACTGGGTTGCGGGGGTCTGATGACAGTCGCTCCGTGTAAAATACTGATGTTCAGCCGCATCTGGCTAGACTGGAAGCCGACCCCAATATAATTGGGAAAAGGCTCGGAGGATGATGACCTAATAATATTTAAATACATACAATGTTCATGTTGTGCTCATACATTTTACTTGTTTTTTTTTGCATGCCAACTGGTAAAATATGGTTGAACTGTATTTATTATTTTTACCACCATGTAATGTACCATGTACAGTCAACAAATCGGAATCATGACCCACTCAGCTGATAATTCGTTTGAAATCGTCAAAACAATAAGGTTTTCTTCTATGCTGCACTTAGGACATTTAAAATATTTTATTGGTAAACTGTCACTGTCACTTGCTAAAAAATTGATAACAAGTATGTTGCCAGGGAAATATCTGTTTAAGCAAAATTCAACCTAATTGTATTAAATGTCTGTAGGATATTAAGCTTATCGTGGGTCATGATTCCGATTTGTTGACTGTACCATACATATTTGCTAAATAAAATAATTTTATCTTTAAATTGTATTGCGATTTTTTATCGCAGTGCGGGCTGGCACCTGCATATGATTCCGTGTGTTATAGAATTGCGATTGACAAACCCCGCGGCTACAAACCGCAATGCGGTGAAAGCCTAAAGGTTTTCTTTAGGAATCTGAGACAGTATAGTATAACGGGCTGGTTTCCGCAACTCCACGTCTAAGAGTGTATTTTGCGTATGGGAGAGAACTTATTTGATCCACCTCAACTCCTCAAAAAATGCCAGCAACGCCTTGGTGTTGCTAGTGATATATCTGAGGGTACCTGGGTTACCGAAGTACTTGGCCCTGTATGTAGCGACCTCAGGGCAGTCTAGAAGCACATGGGCTGCTGTCTCGTCTTCCATCATGCAGGCTCTGCACAGTGGGCTGTCCGTAACACCTACGACAAAGAGATGTTTGTTAAAGGACCCGTGGCCAGTTATAGCAGCTGTGACTGTACGCAGCTGTTGATTTGACAATCGGAGGTCTTGTTTCGTAAAACCGCCGTCAATTGCGGGAAGTGCCTCCTTGGCCTGCCTGAATCTGACACAAAGTGAGTGGTCTCGGGTTCAGAGTTCTATCGCAGTCCACTGCTGGACATAGGTCTTTGCCAAGCTGCGCCACAACACTCGGTCCTTTGCCTTCCACATCCAGTCCACCCCAGCTACCTTCTTCAGGTCGTCGGTCCACCTGGCTAGGGGGAGCCCTACGCTGGATTTGCCGATTCGCGGTCTCTACTCAAAGACTCATCTGCTCCAGCGGTCATCGGTCCTTCGACAGACATGGCTAGTTCATTCCAGCTTACTAATCCTACAAGCTATATCGGTCACTCGGTCGTTACGGTAATTAAACCTATCAAATAAACTCCGAGCATAGCTCGCTGAGCGACTTTGAATTTGTGGACTATCCCAACTGTCAGTGTCCACGTCTCGGCACCGTAAGTCATGACAGGCAGGACGCACTGGTTGAATATCTTCGTCTTCAAAGATTGCCAAATGCTGCCCAGCCCAACTAGATCCTTCTCTAGGCTTCTGAGCTCTGCGATCACTGTAATATATGCGATAGTTTGTTCTCTAATATGCAAATTGATCGTTCAATTTTCAATTTTAAATCTCACAGAGTACATAATTTTCAAAATTGTATTTAAAATAAGGATTAAAATCAAAACAAAGGTAACATTTATTTATGAATTAATTAATTAAACAGATATATGTTCAGAATCCGTTATTGTTTGTTGTATTTCTAATTTTTATATCAGATCGACTGCATTTGTCGGTAACAAATGCGGTCAGAAAACCGGAACTAAAAATGTTGCCAAAATGTAACATTTTTGACGGTGGCAATGCAAACGCTTACCACACAAAAACAACTAAGTGCCTATGACAACACCTTTGAGAAGAAAAAATTAGACTTCTTGTTTACCCCAAATCACATCGAAAAAACGCAGCGTTAAAACGCCCAGTGCGACCTAAACATTTTCCTAGTTGTAGTTAGGTTAGACCTATGTTTTTCGTTAATAACTGCTTTACTCACCACGCGAAAAACCCCGAAGTTTTAGAATTAATTTAATAATTTGTATATAAATTCTGCAAAATTCGCCATCAGACATACATACCAAATTATATATCTCATCAATAAAGTATATTTAATCTTATTATTCTGTACACATTTTGTGATGATATTCGAAAAAGCGCAGCATATGCTGCGTTTTTTTTATGAAAGCAGCCATTGATATCAAACAGAGAACCGGCTAGGCAAAATGGTGATCACTTTATTCATTACCACTCATTTATAAAGAACATCATTATAGGAAAAATTGCAGCCAATGCTGCGTTTTTTTAATGCAAGCTGCAGTTGATATCAAACAGAGAACCGGAGAGACAAAATGGTGGATCACCTTATTCATAAAGAATATCATTATAGGAAAAAGAAGGAATGTCTACCGAGGCAGAGCTTTATCATAACATAACATAACCAGCCCATTACTGTCCCACTGTTGGGCACGGGTCTCTTCTCAGTAAGACAAGGCTAAGTCTTGGCCTTAGTCCACCACGCTGGTCCAGTGCGGGTTGGCGGACTACACACACTATCGAGAACTGTATGTATGGTGTGGTGGTGGTGGTGTGGTGTGTGATCACAGATCTTAAAAGTAATTTTCACAAAATGTGTACTCAGCCATATAATAAAATGTATTATTACACATATTTATAATTTTCAACGCATGCGGAGCGTAATCTAAAGATATAAATTGTGGAAAGAATAATTTTCTCACGATTAAGATTCGAACATGCTGAAGTTAGGAACACGGTCAATTTCTTAATAATAAAAAATAGTATCCTCCTGGCCGAATTTCGGTCACGGCGGCCAATCTCAACGGAGACTAGCCATCTGCGCGGGGCATATAATAAGTGCACAAGTGAGAGCAGTAAGCCTCTAGACGCCTATTAGCCGGATACCCCCGGTCACAAAGCATATGCAGTAGCACTGCATATCTTACGCCCAACCACCAATCGGGACGTCACTCCGTCAGCGAGCGGCACCAATCATATCACCGAACATTTCAGCCGACCAATCATAACGCGCCGTCCGCCCCCCGGTCCCCGCCAACAGTTTACGACTGTGTTCTCATGCAAAACTTTGTTTATGTGGCGTCTTGAGGCTTACCGGTCTGTGGCGCAAACACAGGTGCACTCTATATTCCCTCACTCTCGTAATCCGATGGAACGGCAATCCGACACGACCGGTAAGAGATCAGGCGCAGGACCGACGGCTTTACGTGGTCCGAACCACGGCGGCACCACCGACTTCCTGACTCCGGACTGCTACGGAGAAATTTTCTTAAGAGGACGCTCCCAAAACGAATTCCCACCCTCGCACTCCGCAACTGCGGGCCGCTTTCGTCAATTTTATGCGAGTTGCAATAGAACTCATTTTCGAGAAAATCATTCTCGCGTGTTTTACCACGGAAGTAAATGTCGTAAATCTCAAAACAGTTTTCTTTTTATTACAAGAATACTAAACAATCTATACAAATTTCCTCTAGCTAGTATTTAATAAACTTTATTATCTTCCTATTTGCATATAAATTATATAGCTAAGTTAAATAATAAAGGATAAATATTCGAAAAATCTCTAAAAACGCATGATTTTCAAAAAATAAAAGTATCGAACAAAAATCAACTAATTATGTAACTGTCTAATCAAACGATGGACAAAGGTTCAAAACAACATGTATCTAAATTTGACATTCATCAAGCATGTGTTCGACTCGGCATATGTTTTCAAAAAGTCACCTCATTTTGGGAGCCTAGCCTTAACAGGAAAATCTCAATGACATTTTCGACCCTGGACCTCACGCTTAGCAGTCACGCTTGCGACTACTAGACCAACGAACATAACATCACGCCTGTATTTCCCCGAAGGGGTAAGCAGAGGTGTATAGTACACCCACATTTCGCCAGTTATGTTATAGTCCCATGTAATAGGGGGTGAGCCTATTGCCATTGACCGGGCACAAATCCAGACTCCGGGCTGCTACTGAGAATTTCCTAATGAAAAAACCCAATAACACTTTGCCCGACCCGGGAACCAACGACCAACGAGGAAGTCGAAAAAGATGTAGCTGACGTCACACAAAGGCGAATACAAAATGAAAACTAAATTCGATACCACGAGCAGATATCGAGTTAGCTTAGTGGATAAAGCACTAGTGTACCGAACCAGACGCAAGTTCGAATCCTGCCAATTTTTCTTTCCACAATTTTTATCATTATTACACTTATAATAAAACAAAGTTTAACCGGATTAAATCGCGTATATTATTTAAATTGGTTTTCCTGACGTTTCGAAAGCGTTGCAGCATTTCGTGGTCGCTGGTAGACTAAGATGACAATCGTCTTTACAGATATTTCTAAAAAAATATTTTAATCTACCGTACCGTAACATACCCAATTATCGACACTTTAAGGGACGATCACAAGTATTTTTTTAAATACATTGGTTTCGTGATGATTTTTTACGTACTGTGGTGCACTATGTAACAGTTCAAAGTTCATTAGATAATATTTAACCGTATACCAAATTATAATTTTGCTCTTATTTTCTGAAGATTGTTGTTTTTTGGCGAACAATGGGGCTCTGTCGGTAACTCGGGCTTTTACTATACAATCATCATCATCATTTCAGCCGAAAGACGTCCACTGCTGGACATAGGCCTCCCCCAAGCATCGCCACAACGACCGGTCCTGTGCCTTCCGCATCCAGCGGATTCCCGCGACCTTCACCAGGTCGTCGGTCCACCTTGTGGGGGGCCTACCCACGCTGCGCCTTCCAGTACGCGGTCGCCACTCCAGAACTTTACTGCCCCATCGGCCATCCGTTCTGCGAGCAATGTGCCCCGCCCACTGCCACTTAAGTTTGGCAATTCTTCGGGCTATGTCGGAATAATGTTGTATATGCTATACAATATTATTAATTAAAATCGACCACGACACGAATGCGACCACGAAATGCTGCAAAGCTTTCGAAACGTCAGAAAAACCAATTTAGATAATATAAGCGATTTAATCCGGTTAAACTTTGTTTTATTATAATGTGTAGTGATCGCGAAAACCTAACAAGTTATTATTATTACACTTATACATTTATAAATAATTTATAATTTTCATCCAGAAATATTCGTGTACAGAATAGATACACATCGCATAAAATTTATAATAGTCGTGTGTATTTTGTTCTCATAACATTTTATATTATTTTTAGTGCCTATAGGTACAATGTTAGTTGGTATAATATGTTGTGCAGATTTCTATACATACATAATATTTTTAGTATTATATTTCTTCTGCATAAAAAGCAGATCGCGTCTAGGAAGGCGGCATATATTTTGTTTATCAACATATACGTGTATCAGAAATGCGTGGTCATATTTGAAGAGCTCATTCAGGAAATGCCATCGAACAGCTTTTACTACGGGATCAACCCTGAAATCGCCAAAAATAAATCGGCTTTTCTAAATATTTCAGTCGAGAGGTACTTGCTCTTTTCTTTGAAACGGCAGATAATTTCTTTTCACGATTTCAATGCTATCGCTATAATGGAAATGGTTAACTCTTTTTTCATGTAATATTTGGCCACTTCTATGACGGTGCTTGTGGCTTCGTTTAGGTCGGCTCTTGTACAGTTGACAGGGCAAAAGGGACTAAGAAGCCAATGGGCCATGGACTGAATGGCGGCCCACCAATCGCATTCAGTATTGGAGGAGTCTCGCATTTCCTATTTGCACGAAACTACGCTATGTTCTATGCTATGCCTAAAATGAGCTCTCCAAATATAACCACGCGTTTCTGATACACGTTGTATGCATTAAGTAACAGCCAACGATCAAATATATCATAGATGCACGGTCACCGTTCGAAAAACGGCCCCATCAAAACTGTGCAATAATCAATCGCGTGCGCAGTTTCGCTCTCAGTCGCTTCACGACCGCGCTAGCGGTGAGACGTTTCACGATGCTAAAATGTTTAGGAAAATAATAGAAAATCTATACTCCAAATGTGCAAACAAAGGATGGAGTGTCGTACTTGTCGTTGTCGTAAACATAATTACTAGTACATTTTATCGCGGAGACATTTTCTGGGTTTGATTTTGTACAAGAGCGTGCATCCATAGTATATTTGATCGGAGGTTAGGGCTTTGCAATTAAAACCTGGTAAAACCGTGACCGGTACTGTGAGAGAATCAGATAGCACTATTACAAATCTGAGCGCTAGAAAGAGCAAACGATATAAGAGTTGCTGTTAAGGAAATCGCTAAATTTGATTAATTTATCTTGTTTTAGTTGAATTTGTTATTATTGGAACTTCACAGGGTAAATACGAAACAGTGCTTAGTAATTATCGTTGCGTTGATGTAGAATGAAACATAAAGGAGGCCGCTTTAAAAAACTGACATATTGAATTGATTTCCAGAGCAATGAGACCAAAGACTAAAATAAAAGCTGGTCGAATATTTCTGGAATATTATTTTTAAGGATTTAAAATTGAAAATCACATTTATTCATCATAATTATATTATTTAAAATTATATACAGAGAAGCATATAGAAAGTTGAAGAAAGGGCAATCCCCTTTAGTGCAGATGGAAAAATATATTTTTTAAAGTTTTAATTAATTATTAATCAAAAGAAATAACTATGTTGTCTACAACTTAAAGGACCCCTAAACTTACAACTTAAAGGACCCCTAAACTCCTTGGATTGAAGTAAGGTAAAATGTTTGCTTTAGTGCAGATGGAAAAAGAACAATTTTAAAAGTTTCAATTAATTAATTAATCAAAAGAAATAACTATGTTGTCTACAACTTAAAGGACCCCTAAACTTACAACTTAAAGGACCCCTAAACTCCTTGGATTGAAGTAAGGTAAAAATTAAAAACATCTTAAAAAAAATACTTTCACAAGGCAGAATTCTGCCATTTATTTAAATGATGAGTTCGAAAATAAGTTATTTATAATAAGACGAAAAAATGGTCTCAATTCTAGTGCAATAAAAAGTGACAAGGACAATTTTATTGTTCATTTTAAAAGTGTGTTACAATTTAAGGCAACAGTGTGAAAAGAGTTGGAATGTATGCTTTTCTTATATATAAAAAGAGTTTGCAATGGTATCGTTCGTTATTATTGTATCACCCATAGAAATTAATAAGGTAATGGATTAAGAGGCTCGTTGGGCAACGACCCGCTGGTCGATGCCAAACACAGACCAGTAAGCTTCAAGACTCCGCATAAACAAAGTTTTGTATTCGAACGCAGTCGTAAAACGTTGGTGGGGTCAGGGGGGCGGACGGCGCGTTATGATTGGCCGGCTCAAAAGTTCGGTGGTATGATTCCTTATGATTGGTGGCGCTCGCTGACTGAGTGACGTTCCGATTGGCGGAGGGACGTTTGATATGCAGTGGTAGAGCATATGCGTTGTGACCGGGGGTGTCCAGCTAAGCGGCGTCTAGAGGCTTACGGGTCTATGATGCCAAACTACAAAGTCTCAAGCATCGGCGCAGTTTTTTTTTTTTTACATGAAACTTAACTTAAACTTTATTAACATACATTACATTTTCATTTTCCGTACAATGTTGGGCACCAATCTGGAATTGTCCTTTGAAACCGCTGCCTCCCAAACTAGGTTATAACCTGTATTTTGGGAGTCAGTGTTCCTTCGTAGGCTAACGTACAGTCGACTACATGACAGTGGTAACACTTCAATTCGAAAATCGCCCTTACTGCTTATGAAATAAAGATACTGTCAATGTGTTACCGACGTGTGGTCGACCGTACATACAATGCAGTAGTTATAATGTACAATACAGAAACCTTGAAATTTATTTTATTTATTTGACAGTTCACAATAGTTGCTAGCCTATCTGTTTTTTATTGGATGCATTTCGGCGAGTGTGCGTTGAAATTGCACAATTTAATTCCCCCAAGCCCTTTCCATCATCGGACGACCAGACGCACGGCGATGCGCCACCGTTATATGGTAGATATTTCACCCTTACGCACGAACCGTTTTGCTAATAGCTTTATCATGCGTACCGCCAAAGAGTGGAATCAGTGTTTCCCGAAAAGTATAATCTGGTGGTCTTCAAGGCTCGAGTGAATAGTTTTTTGCTGGGCAAGCGTGTACCATATTCGACCGCACCATCGCTTAACATCAGTGGGCCTAGTACGAGTTTCACACTTACGAATACTTTCATCGTTTTCGTCGACTTTCATTCATAAATCAGTAGCGCCCCTGGCGGATACGAGGAGGAACTACAGATTTATTAATGAAAGTCGACGAATACTTTGAAAGTATTCGTAAGTGTCAAACTCGTACTAGGCCCCCAGGTGAGGTGGCGGTCAAACGCAAGCCCGTTAAGAATACAAAAAAAAAAGAAAAAAAAAACGTAGAAAAGACGTGTGAACTTATCGCCGCGTACAGGGGCCTTACTCCGGACTGGTACTGGAGAGGAGACCCTGGCTTTAGACTTATGTACCACATGAGAACCTCCTCCTTTTTTTCGTCGGTTAAAAAATCAACAAGATTCTAAATGACATGTCGTTTATTAATTTACATATTATTTAATTAAAACTGCTGACTGCCTCGTTGGTCTAGTGGTCGCAAGCGCGACTGCTAAGCGTGGGGTCCTGGGTTCGATTCCCGGGTCGGGCAAAGTGTTATGGGTTTTTTCATTAGGAAATTCTCAGTAGCTGCCCGGAGTCAGGATTTGTGCCCGGTTAATGGCAATAGGCTCGCCCCCTATTACATGGGACTTAACATAACTGGCGAAATGTGGGTGTTATTATACACCTCTGCCTACTCCTTCGGGGAAATACAGGCGTGATGTTTTATGTATGTATGTTAATTAAAACAATGGTATTATATTTTTATTTAATGCATTTGTTTTTTGTTTTTTACTAACACGCTAACCATGGAAAAGAGGTAATTTTAACACAAATAATGTTACGGTGTGCTGTATGCTATTTTAATTTATACGTATTTAATAGTTTAAATGCATGATTTTGCGTACTAAATGTGTGTATTTTATGTAGATTTTTAATTTTAATTCATTACAGATTATATTGTAGATAGACTTTAAACACTGTCCACACATTTCCGGGGCCTTCTGGGGGCCATGTTTCTTTTCTTTGTGTGGTGTTTTGTGCCGGCACTGACATTGACGTCACGTGACCGGCCTAATAAGGTTTAGAAAGGCGTGCTAAATAAATTGTTTTAATAGTTATTCATTAATAGCAAATTAAGTATTAAAGTTTTTTTCATTATTTTTTATCATCAGTGCTTAGTGGTGTTGATGTTTCAAATTCTGCATGCTGCAATGCAAAAAAAAAGATTAATTAATTTTTTACCCTGTTTATAATACACAGGGTAAAATTTTAGCAATTGGGACAGTTTTAGCATTTTCTAGACCAAAAAAGCTACGGAAAAGCTTTCTTTTTTTCAGTAAATCAATGTTACCGTATATAATTGTTTGGTCGTGCGTGAACGTCCTCAGGGCCGAATCCAGGACGGGGGGCAGACTAAAGGGTGGCCAGTCTTTCTGTCTATTATGCTGGACCCGGTTTCTGAACAAAAATTTAGCCTAGAGGGTGGTAAATCGGCACTATGCACCTCGTACAAATTTAGATCCGGGGTTAGTTTGTGTCCGGGGCTGCTAACATTATTTCTATAGAAAGTAACTTCAATTTAAAAAAACTAAACTAACTTATTAATTTGAAATGTATTATATATAGCTTTCTATAGTATATAATATAATATTTTGATAGAATGTAATGTAATTAAATTTAATTGTTATTTTACTGGCCACCTAGTGGCACCCACTGCTTAATTTTATTGTATTATCTGTGGATAATGTAGTGGGCTGCAACATTACCTTGTACAAATTTGCTAACCCTATAATTGATGTCTTATGTTGTAGCTGTTATTATCCCTCAATAAATAAAATAAAATAAACTTAAGTAATGTTGGCAATTTGATTCTACCTACTCGGTTTCATCTAAAATCAAATTCGATGTATCGAAGAAAAATTTGTCCAGTACAAGTTTATCAAATCTGATGACTATTTTATTTTAAATTACAATACGGAAACGGTACGCGTTACGTTAAGTTGATCAAAAAAAAAAATTGCTTTAAGGGGCGGAATTGGAAAAAATAGGGATTTTAGAATGAAAATATTTGCATTTGTGGATACGACGTTGATCTAATTTTCATATTTAAGATTTTTCATTATATTTACTAGATTTTGGTGTAGGGAAAACACGATTTAATGAAATTTGCTGGATAGGTTTATTTTCCAAAGTAAGGTCTGTTTTTGCACTATTTCGCATTGCATTTAGAAATTCCAATAGTTTTTACTATTGTTTTTTGTGAATAAGATATATCTTGTACGTATCTAAATTGTGGTGTAACAGATTTTTATTTAAATGTTTATTCGCTGAGATATTTGCAAAAATGTAAAAAAACTTCAAAACAGCGCGATTCCGCTCTGTTATCACACGCGCAATTTGCCGTATGTTAGAAAGGGACGGTTGAAAATTCAATGCAGCACCTTAATAAAATATCTATATTAAAATGTCTCTTAAGAAAGTTGGTCTGTAGCTTCATTGGATTATTTGCCTATACTGTCCCAGTAATAAGGGCCCATCCATAAATTACTACACGATCGGGGGTGGGTCAACAAAGTCATCATCATATCGGGGGTGGGGTGGGCATCGTGTGCTTCGTGACGTCACGTGTATAAATCCTAAGTATTAAAACTCTAAACTTCAACACTTAACGAAAATCTTTAAAATATCTATTACCAAATCTAACAATATTTTTGTAAGGTTTAAATTAAGATTGCAAAATTTGTGACGTCACTCCTTTGAGAGGGTGGGGACTCAAAAAATCATGAAATTGGTATTTATGGATGGCCCCTAACTATAGTTTCATTGTCACTATAAAATACTGAAGTATATTTGTATTAATTGTTCGCAGGTCTACTCCGCTACAAAGTCGACTTCCAATCTATGCAGCTCGACGACGAAGAAATCGATAACCTGTATGACATTGACGACTATTAATCGCACAGCGACTAATAGTCGCACGGACGTCTTTGTCGCAACTGTGTGCCGTGTCGTACGACTTTGCGTTTGATGTGCGCACTTTGGCGTATACTGTTGTATATTTATAGATTTCTGAATTTTAAGGTAGTTTTTTCGCTGTTGAACATTTGAACAAGGAAATAAATATGCAGGATAACCAGATATAAGATATTTTACAGAAAATTAAAAAAATTAATTGAAATATTATTATGGAAAATTTTGAATATAGTTTTGTATAAATACGGTTAACTTTGTCTATTAATTTATAGTACGATCAACCGCTTGTTAATCGTTCGTCATATGGGAGCGTTCAAGTATTACGTAACGCAATTTTTGGAGACCCCCCCTCCCCCCATATAACGCGCCGTATCGTTTTTCTTTACACCCCCCCCCCCGCCCTTGTAAAACGTTATGTAACCACCACCAAGTGACCATTTTTTACCTGAAAGTCACAATTATGTGGCGTAAAGCACCGGAAAGTCGTTAATACACCTATGTTATTTTTTTAATCGCGTTAATATTATGTTTTTTTTTTTTTTCAATTTATTTAACTTAAAAACATACACAAAAATGATTATAAGAACATCACAAAAACCTTACACAGGTTTGTCTGGATGTTGAGACACTGAGCTTTAAAAATAGGTAATTCATACAAGTATCAGTAATTTGCAATAATAAGTAATGCGTAGGTAGACACAAAAACATTGAAGGAACGTTTTAGATAAGCAGCCCGACACGTGGCGCAGATGGCCGGCCGAAGCGAAGCAAATGGAATGGACGGTTCAAACAGGTTGATGCAATTTTAGTGTTTGAGTTAGTTGATCAATTGTTTACAAAGAATTAAAGTATTGTTTATATTTATTCTTATAATTTTTATCTGTTATTTCTAATTGTGTTTTTGTTGGTATTTCATTAATGAGAGTTGGTATTATGTAAGCATTTGTTCGTTTTCCGTAATAATTCTTAACCCACGGTATTTCAAGCTTAGCTTGAGTTATTTTTCGTGTTGTTATTTTATGATTGACTTTTATTTGAAGCGCTTTGTTGGTAAATTGTTCTATTAGTAACCACTCTTTTATTTTTGTATGAATTGGTAAGATTTTACAATATTTAAATACTTCTCTTACATCTGTATCATTAGCATGTATTAACATAATGCGTGAGAAAAAAAATCTACGCGACCGTTCTGAAGGGTCAAAACAATGTTACGTAACGCATAGTTCAAAGACCCGCTCCTTTAAAGCATCGTAACGTTTCAGAAGACCTCCCCAAATTCGGTATGTAATACTTGAACACTCCCTAAAGGCATCCTTGGCGATATTATGACATCCTTTTTCCGCGCGCTGTAATCCCGTATCGCTTGCCTGTACGTTCCACGCACACATATGCGTTACGCATACAGTGTCAGCGCACGGAGTCGAGCAGTATAACAGCGTGCTAAGTTTTGTGGTGACACGAATCGGACTAAATTGCTGTATCTATTTTTTTCCTTGATCGAAGGCATTATGAGGTAATATAAACCTAGGAATTGCCCGATTGTTTGTCCCTTACCTTCGTGGTCTCGCTCAGATCTATAGCGTGTTATTGAAATAACTGAAAAAATCTTAAGGGGTCATTATACTCGTCGGTATGAACAACTTTTACTATTGGACCAAACTTGAAATCGCGGTTCGGAATCGTTTTTTATTTTCGCGATTTCAGGGATGGTCCCATAGTAAAAGTTGTTTATACTCATGAGTACAATGACCCCTTTGTCAACTTCTGCAAGTTTTGTTGCTAATCTACACTTCACTTTATGACTGTTTATTCCCTGTACATCATTGCTGTATATAACATGTTATTGAAATACCTGAAAACCTCTTAAGGGGTCATTGTACTTATCAGTATAAACAACTTTTACTATGGGAAATCATATAATTCGACGAAATGTAGGGAATAGATGATTTTTTTTTTCGCTATTTCGGCGTTTTTCCCATAGTAAAAGTTGTTCATACTCATGAGTACAATGACCCCTTAAGAGGTTTCAGTTATTTCAATAACACGGTGGCTATAGTACGCTCGATTGCTATGTTCGACCGAATATCCGGCTTATAGGATGGCTGGATATCCGTTATACTAAACAGTTATCCGTTTCATCTCTAAATAATATATAAGTTTCATACAAGGCAGGTTATAATTATACTGGTTGTTACCATGGAATTGACGACGTCTGTGGTCTAGTGGTTCGAGTGTCGGACTGCTGATCACGAGGTCGTGGGTTCGATTCCCACAGGACTCAAATATTTATGTGATGAACATAAGAGTTTGTGTTGGTCTGGGTGTTTCTTATGAATTATAAGTATGTATTTTCACAAAAGGTATATAAGTATTATGTCCATGGTCTAGTACCTATAGTACTAGCTCTGCTTAGTTTGGGACTAGATGGTGCTGTGTAAAATGTCCCAAAAATATTTATTTATTAATAGAAAACAAGCTGGAAGTGCCCAACGGCTACCGCATGCGTGGCAAAATTAAGCGTAGATGCGCAACACTCAATTAATGGCGGATAATTTCGCGCTGCTACACGACGATGTCTCGAACGCTTACGTAAAATACAAATTATACCTTATTGTGCAATTTTAACGTGTAAAAATGATAGCAGAACGAAAAATTATTCTCATAGAGGTGTATTATATCACGGTTATGTGTTCAATTTTGATATATTTCAATAAATTTTTTATAAATTTTTAATAATATTGAATAAAAATATCACATTATATAGTTGTTGGGCTCAATTTGAATTTTAAATAGAATCAATCACATAATTCCTTTTGTATATTATATTTTTTTAGGTTTTCGCGATCACTACACATTATAATAAAACAATTTTAGCCGGATTACATCGCGTATATTATTTAAATTGGTTTTCCTGACGTTTTGAAAGTTTTGCAGCGTTCGTGGTCTCAGGAAGACTAAGGCCCGTATTATAGAAGCTTCCTCAAGTACAGTTTAAACTCCTATCACCTGATCACTACTTAAGGATAGAATCGTTACTTGAGTATCGGCCTTATTCCAAAACGGTAATTATAAACTTTAATTCAACAACATAACACATGAATTTGACCTGAAATATAATAGAAATCTCTACTCAAGCGTAGTCTGGACCACACTAGAGTGATTACAGATCAAATCTCAGCTCAAATACCGAAACAGGTGACAGTATAAAACAAAACTAAACTCAGCTGAACTGTGATCAACAAATCTCTGCTTGAGGAACGTTCTAAAATCAAAGCTCAACTTTAAACTAGATTTAAACAGAGATCAACGCTTGAGTATCGTTCTGTAATACTGACCTAAGAGATGACAAGCGTCTTTACAGAAATTTAAAAAAAGCGGTTAAAAAACCGGTTATAACTTGTTTTATTATAATACTATATCAGTTTTAAATGTGTCGTTTTAGTTACACTTTTTCCCGTACTGTGTACGTGGTGCGGCACGATGATGGCGGTTTTGACGTTTGCCAGCTCATGAAGACCCGTAAATATTGACAGCTACGTATGAAGGAACAATTGCCGTACTTTATTGTCATAGTGATGCACTGCTACGGCACTAAAAACTATTATTCAAATTCTATTTATTTCTACTGTATTTTTATGTATGACACAGCATAACATCACGCCTGTATTTCCCCGAAGGGGTAGGCAGAGGTGTAATAGTACACCCCATTTCGCCAGTTATGTTATAGTCCCATGTAATAGGGGGCGAAACTACTGCCATTGACCGGGCACAAATCCAGACTCCGGGCTGCTACTGAGAATTTCCTAATGAAAAAACCCAATAACACTTTGCCCGACCCGGGAATCGAACCCAGGACCCCACGCTCAGCAGTCGCGCTTGCAACCACTAGACCAACGAGGCAGTCAGAAAATTTGATTAAATAGCGATTAAACACGCTAGACGTTATGTTTATTGAATAATTTGATACATTATTTACTTTATGTAGATATTCATAATAGCTAGTTTGGAGTTGGCCAAAGTAATAAACCTGTGGCCTGATTCACAAACGTTCGAAAAGTTTCCGTTTCCGAAGTAAAATTTGACCGGCTAATAAAACAAAACGACCACTTCCTGCGACCATGAACGCTGCAAAGCATTCGAAACGTCAGGAAAACCAATTTTAATAATAATACGCGATGTAATTCGGTTAAACTTGTTTTATTAAGAAACAAAACGATTTGAGAACCGAACGGATTCGGAAACTCAACGCGTAATTCATGGAAACTCTCCCGTGAGCCATTTGCTGTCGGAAGGCACTCGATGTAAAATTAAAGAACTATGAATAGTGTTTCCGAATGCGTTCGATTCTCAAATCTTTTTAGGGTTCCGAAGTCCTACAAGGAACCCTTATAGTTTCGTCATGTCCGTCTGTCCTAATCCTTTACAGCTTAATAACTTCTACAGTTATAAACATAAGTAAATTTGAAATTTTGTTAAAAAATAGTCTGCATATAGATCTCAATTTTAAAAGAATAAAAAAATAGTTTTTACGTTCTTTAGGGGTGGCGCCCATATATGTGAAATGGGGAAAAAAAATTTTTTTTCGCTGCACCCCCTCGTGTGGGGTATCATTGAATAGGTCTACTAAAATGAAGGTAATGTTTAATACATCACTTTTTTATCAGGTGTACCATCTGCGAAATATAGCCCGCCAAAGTGGCTTGCAATGTGTCACCCTCCTGCCATTTCTAAACTATGCAACGTAGAAACTTACAATCTTCCACATTGATAGACCTTTATGAAAACTCTCTTTTAAAATTATTTCGAGTATAATGTGATTATAATTTTTTGAGTTATAGACAGAAAACTGAAAAATACTTAAAACGTCCTAGTTCAAAGGTCATTGACCTTAGAGAAAAATGATAGTAGCAAATAATGCTCCTTTAACTACTTTCTAATTGAAAAAATCACAAAAAGTAACTATGTGTTATGTTGACGACACACTTCTTAAATTTGGCGCCATCTAGCGGCGTCGTACAACACTCTCTGGGTCGCCAATGCTGCCGTCAAGTGCCGTGTATTACATTTGGCACTGTATAGCGCCATCTAGCGGCTACTGACATCACTCCCTGAGTCGCCAATTCTGCCGTCTATTGCAAAAACTAAAATAGCCGTGATTAATATTGGATTTGATTTGTTTGTAACACCTACTTAAGGAACCCTATAATACTGAGCATGGCCCGACATGCTCTTGGCCGGTTTTTTTTTGTAATATAACAAGTTTGACCGGATTACATCGCGTATTATTATTAACATTACTTTTCCTGATGTTTCGAATGCTTTGCATTATTCGTAGTCGCAGGAAGGGGTCGTTTTGATTTGTTTGCCGGTCAAATTTCACTTCGGAAACGGAAACTTTTCGAACCTTTGTGAATCAGGCCCCTGGTCCCAATCGCTAATAATTTGAAATGTGTCACAACCACTATTAAAAATGTTAAAAACGCCATCATAGCGTGCCGCGAGTATAAGTAATCGTAAGGGCACATCCACTTGTTTTCTTTATTCTGTGGTTGTTACCATTCATATGCTATTGAATGTAACTACTAGGGTTCAAAACTAGTAGAAATATATGACAGTATACGACAATATACTGAAAGACTGACAGTTTGCAATATATATTACTGTTGTCTGTTTCTGAATGAGTTCGCTTGGGAGCTGTTGGTTGATCAGCGTTTAAACCAGTGGTTTTAACTGTAGAACATTTATACACGGTGAATTTTCGTTGGTTTTGGAAAAGGGTCATTGTATTCATCATTATGAACAACTGTTACTATGGTACCAACCATGAAATCGCAAAAAAAAAAACAACTTTTTATGGAACTTTTTTTTGTAGCGGATAGCCACTACATGGAAACTGCCACTGACGAGGGTAAAGTAGCGACATCTATCCTTTTACATGAGAACCTGCTGAATCACGCACGCAGAGTATGCCACGAACTTAGCATATATTATACCTACAAACTCCCAACATCAACCGTTGGGCGTGTTTTGACTAGATGGTGCTGTGTAAAAATGACCCCAAAAATGTTTATTTTAATTTTATAATACCGATACTGATTAAGAAGTAATAGTGCAAGTACTACGTAGTATGTACTACTGTTGCTGGTACCGATAGTACAGGTACTACGAGTACCGGTATCACAACAAGGCCAATGGTACCGGTTCCCAAAGGTACCGGTTCCCAAAGATACCGTTTCCCAAAGATACCATTTCCAAAAGATATCAGTATTTCAAGCCCTGATTGCGACGCAGTAGCACGCAAATTCGAATTTTCTTGCGTTTTTTTGCAAATCCCAACTCTATTTTACGTTTTATATTGATGGGAATATGTTTTGCGAATAATCACAATATATCTACTGAATAATAGTCATAGAAAACATTATCCTAGCTCTATAAGCTACATTTGCAAAGAAAGAAAAAATTAAATTAAATTTTGAATTTCGCGGGCTACATGCAATCCCTTAAAGTATTAGAATGTTAAAATCAAGCCAATAAAAGCGTGTTTAAAAAAAGTTTGAAAACAGATTTTTTATCCTCTTAATTACATATTTCAGGACGGTGGTAGTATATCACAATATATTTATTTGAAAAAAGACAAGGCCTGATAGACTGTCAGAGAAACCATAAACCGCCACTGCAAGTCTGCAACAACATGAATATTAAATTTGGAGCGTAGCTTTCATGTACTATAGTGTAGAGGCGTACTAATAAAGCATATTACAAAATTCATCCCTTGGTCACTTGTCCCACTGCGAGGTGTAGACATAGGTAACTCAACAAAAATACGTGAGCTGCAGCTCAGCTCACAGTGAACCGGAGCTGTGAACCGGCTCACAGATCAGCTTAATTTGTTTATCTGCCTACTTCGAGTTATGATCCGGAATGCGAGTCGCTGAGCTAACAGAGCATTCGATCTGTTTGAGCTGCGCTCACTCGCTCACTCTGCGACTCACCGCCGATCTGTCGCCGCTCCCGCTCACCGGTTCAAAGAGGTTTTTATTGATATGGACATCTTTTATATTTCGTGCAACGAACGTTGTCGTACAGATAGATACTATTCTTTGAGCCGTGAGCTGCGTATTTTGTCATTGAGCTGCAGCTCAACAGCTCAGCAGCTTATTAGGTCATACCAGATTTTAATTTGAAATTAAATAAATTTACAAAAAAATTAAAATGCATTTAAAAATTGGAACTAGCAGTTCATTATTGAGAACAATGGATGTAGATACTGTTTCTTATGAAAAACCGGTACATTATAAAAAATCGGGCGATTGAAAACGAAAGTTTCTTAAATAATGTATACATTGCCATTAAAAAGTAAAAAATAGTGACATTTCCTGTTCATTCCTGTACCCTTCTAAGTGGTTATTTCACGCGAGAGAAGCCACACGGGCACTGCCAGTTCGACTATAATAGCAGCATTTACAATAATAAAGACTGAATTGAGCGTTGGTCACAAGAAAACCACTGGTTTGAACCTTGGCACTGTTACAAGACACGGCACACACTCACGACAAAATAGCTTGCATACAGAACTGTGTCATATTCACAGAAACAGATAGAATGGCCATGTGGGCAGGGCGCGTAGCAGCACCATGCACCATAGTGCAAGATATTTCAAAGCCTTTCTCAGCACGCCTTATGACTTGTTTCTATAAATACTGTTACTAAAACCCGCAAAAATGCCTTATTGTGCTGTTTCTAACTGCAGAAACAAAAGCTGTAAAGTACATTTGATTACAATTAATTTTTTTTTAAATATGACGTTAAAATGTAAGGTGTAGTTTGTTCGGAAAGTTGCCACGCATGAATCGCAAGTAAAATTGTGATTACAACCATTCTATCTATTTCTGTGGTCATATTCGAATATTAAATGATTGGAACGGAAAAAGTCCGCGCGTACTACAGAAGGCCAAAATTCTCGTAATTAAAACGAACAGTCACAATCTCAATGCTTTAAATCTCAATCTGGCTGTAGATGTTCCTGTTTGCCGTTTATTTGTGACACTTAGGTCATAAATGTCACCAATAAACGGCAATCAGAAACATCTAGATAGGTACTGTCTAGGCATAGCACTAGAGGGGCACCGGCGCGGTCCAATGGAGTTCCCGGAGCTCCTCTATTTTGTGCAGAGTGATGGCCATCGTGTGGTTTTAGTCGGTAAGAGTCCGACATACCCCTCCGCCGTCCCCAGTCGGAGGGTATCCATGACGATGATGATTTCCACCCGAAAAAAAAAGGTAGGTACTGTCAGAAGATTGAGATTTAAAGATTTGAGATTAGTTTGGAACTACTTTTTTAACGTTTTTAATTACGAGAATTTTGACCTTTAGACTGCGATTAATCGCAAAAATCGATCGGTAGACATTGCAATAAATTAAACATGACAGTATTTTGTTGACGATCGAAGCGGTTAATTACGGCACGGGTTCTGGATGCGACCTTTTATTCAAAAAAGCCAACCAAGACACCTGTATTTTTTTGTTCTCATTAAAAATACTTATATTTAATAATAAAAATGATAATTGATTTATTATGTATTAGCCAATAACACCTGCACAGGTTTTTAAAACTATTTTATTTGTTATATTGTATGATAATAAAGTGGCGGTTGGTGGACGATGACATTTCTTTATTTCTTTTCTTTCCTTTTTTCCCTCACAACGTAAAAGCCTATTAGAATTATCTGCTGTTGGCATAAAACCCTATAGAGAATAATTATGGGCTGTCCAATTACGAAACTATTCAATTTATTCGCACAGATAAATATAACGTCACGAGCGCGCTCTCCAATAGGAGCGCTCTGGTTGGATAATGGTGTCGAGTCTTTTGTTCAATAAATAAACTTATTTTAAAATATCGCTCTCTTTTACTAATAGTAGATACAAGAAAGGGATGGCAGCAATTTTAGAACTGTCAAAATTAGTTTACGTGTTACATTTCATTGTATTTTAGTGGGCACGTTCCTCGGAACGTTTGTAATCACGACTAAACTTTTATGGAAATTTTAATTCGGACAACTAACATGACAGTACGTACTAAAATTGTTGCCATCCCTTGTATCTACTATTAGTAAAAGAGAGCGATAGTTTAAAATAAGTTTAGTTCGTGAACAAGAGAATAGACATGGCGGAATTAATTTCTAAAAGCAGATTATTTGTTATCACGTCTAAGTATAGGGTTGCTCAATGGCTGTACAGGAGTCTCCCCAAAAAGGAGTGTACCACAAAGAATAAACAGGACCGAATAATATATAGCTCAATTTTATTATTAAGGCTCAATCGTCCTGGTAATGAAAACAAAAAACTAAGAAGGGTACAAGCTAATATAATTAGACTGTTTTAGGAAGAATTCGGTTTCTTCAAAAATCACTAATCAACATCAAATAAGGATTTTTGTTATCAGTGACATCTATGTTCAAGATCTAATAGTTTTTTTAAATTTCAGAATATAGATGTCGCTACTAGGCTTCTTAGTTATCCATAGAACGGTGTAGATGTCGCTACTAGTTTATTCATACGAGATTTTTAAATCAAATAATGCTTTTTACTTTACGCCACAGTTCCAGAACCAGATTTTTTTATGGTGGTATTAATTTGATGCATTAAAATCCTCAACAGTTCATCAAACTGCAGCTAGACTGGTTGAACTAGTTGGCTTACACTGCAGCCTGGGTCCACAGAAGCTGCGCGACAACGACATGTCTGCTTGAGAATTAATACACCAGCAATTACAGAAAGGATGGATACAGGATTTGTTAAGGGAGACATCACACACACACATCACATCTTGGTCATTTTGCTGCTATGCCTAGACTTTGTAGACGATACAATGCGTTATCAAAAACTTTTTAACAAAAAATAAAACCGCCTTCAAAAACCTTAACTAAAAAGTAAAAAATAATCCTTGTATGTATTTCAAAATCTTAACATAAACCAAAATTTTGAAGACGGCGCGTGACTGTCCCTTTGCGTCATGTAAATATAATGTACTGTGGAGCGCTTATCTATGGTAAAAAAAAACAGTTTATGCGAACATATATGAAAATGAAAAAAAAACACGCGCCGCCTTCAAAATTTTGGTTTATGTTAAGATTTTGAAATACATACAAGGATTATTTTTTACTTTTTAGTTAAGGTTTTTGAAGGCGGTTTTATTTTTTGTTAAAAAGTTTTTATTTCATACTTTTTAGTTGATAATTCACAGAAAAACGAAACTATTAGTAGATCATCTAGGTAAGCAAAGCTAAATTAAACTGATTTATTGAAGCTGGTTAAAAAACTACTCGACCTAAGTCAATAAAATTTATATGGGACCACCGCGCGGACTTCCTCTACCAAATAAAAAAACAACCACGCAAATCGGCCCAGAAATCTCGGAGTAATCGGTGTACATACATGAAAAAAAAAAAAAAAAAAAACCCGCCGAATACATAACCTCCTCCTTTTTTTGAAGTCGGTTAAAAACTCGCGATATTGACATCTGTGCGTCTTTATCAAAGTACCTACACGAAAAAATTTAAAGAATTTATTTAAATTATAATTAATTAACTGTTTTATATATATATAGAAAAATAATATACATAATGTAAAAAGTGTCTGACTCGATTGAAAGCGGGAAGATATATGTATTACCTACATATTGTTTTGTTTTTAGTTGAGTCCGATACTTTCACCTTAATTATAAGTTAGCTCAGTCATTAAATTTGTGCATGCTGTGGCCTCCTGTAAGTGAAGGAGTACACCAGATAGAATCTTGTATCTGTCACTTGTGATTTTTTGTGTACATCTTTTGTTGGAGGTCCTCAATAATATAAATAAATAAATCAGACATAACCAGAGGCGGACTTTTCGACTAGGGGGGCCAGATTTTAGGGGCGGCCAACCTGCGCTCCCCGCACTTTTTTTCAGCAGAAATGGGCGCGGCCGAGACTGTTAGTCCGCCTCTGGATACAACTGCCAAAGTGCCAAACCGAAAGAACTTTATGATTTTGAGACCTTAACTTTTTTTTTTGGCCGGTTTCGACCACGTATGTTACCCGTGCCCCATGATTTGACCGCTGATATCATGCATGGGTTGTTACGGGGAAACTGGGTAGGTATTGAGTAGCCGTCGCCATTGTAGTGTAGTGTAGATCCTGGCAAAAGGAATTACAGACGGATTCCCGCTTGTCCCAAAAAATCTTCCTAATTTAGATGTGCAACGTACCTATTTACCTATTTGGAGTATCTATTCTACATAAAAAGTAGTGCAAAACAAGTTTCCTTATTTAGAAAATTTAGGATGACCTGCAGATTGTAAATCAACAAAAAATATAGGTAGATACCTACATTATCGGCAGTCTAATTCAAAGATTTGTTATTTCATTCCGTTACAATATCCTTTTGTGATTTGAATCCAAAGTCCACAGTCACACTCAAGTAAATGAACTTTTTCTTAATAAATTGTCTAATCATCCACTGAGGCTTGTTCCGAGCATAGTAGTATTGAAATACGAAATTGCTTCATCATCATACTGGGGTCGGCTACCCACGAGGTACCCAGTTTTGGACTGGACTAAAACTGTTGGAATAAACAGCTGTTCAATTTGTTGGTACGATCGACCGCACGTGGTAACACTGACATTAGCAGCGTCTTTATTTCGCAAGCTGTAAGGGCGGTTTTCGAATTGCAGTGTTACCACTGTCATGCAGTCGACCACAGAAATAGGAGAGTAGTCAGTCTGTACCAAGCACAAGTTTGGTCGTGTATGGAGTAAGTACTGCTCTCATCTTTGGGATGGTTCGGCCAAATACCAGCTAGCGGCTCTCGAGTCGATAGAGAAGCGTGCCAAGAGGCTCCAGTGGCAACGATGCGCAGGTCGATGCCAAACTACAAAGCCTTGAGCTTCGGCGCAGAGTAGCTAGCCTATCGGATATATTTCGTCGAGTGTGCTTTAGATTAGTTTGCGAAATGCTATCCAACCAACTCAATGGATGTGACCGCCCCTTCCACTTAATCCTGCTACTGATAGTGATGTGATGAAATAAATCAAAGTTTCATGAAAATAGGAAGCCGTGGCCGTGGGCCTTCGCCCACACTGCACGTCTTGCTCCTTTACTGCGGTGCCTGGTGGCCCACATAGTCTTCGCTGACCGGGGCAAGTGTCCCTCTCGGTATATCGGATAGGTGACGCGTTTCGCGAAACGCCGTTAAGCCGCAAGCCTCTCCGGCGAGGGCGAAGACCTACCTAATCCTAACACAGTGGCGGTTAAGCTTACTCCTAGGAACTATTCTAGAGCATAGGGTCGGTCTCGCGTGACGAGATTATCTCCAGTTGCGACACCGTGAGGGCGTCCCCAGGGGGGAGCTCGGGCCTCGGCTCAGGGTGCAGCTGGGGGACCCCACCACCGGTCCCCCCGGCAGCCGCTGCTGCATCGTGTTGGCTTTCTCGAGAGTCGGACTCTCGGCATCTGTGTGGACGTCGCGTCGGTCCTCGCCTACGGGCAACTGCCATGGATATTCGATGAAGGTATTCGTACCTATTCAAACAGTTGATAAATCATTTGTATTCTGTGTGTCGAACATGGATAAAACAGTGTAAAAATCTACAAGGAAAACTTTGTACGCCAAGTGTTTTAAACCAAAATGTTCCACTGGCCTCTCAGCGAAAAAAAAACTCAAAAGGCCACGTAAAAACTATAGTGACGTAATACCGAGAACTTGGTTAGTTTCGAAAGTTAAATCACGCTTGTTCAATAACTAACTGACGAACAGAACTAGAAGATTAAAAGAAAAGGTGTATTTTGAACCCAAAGAGCACAAAATCAAGTTTTTATGTTTCTTAGGGCATCTCCTCAGCAACAGTGAACATAGGAGTATTTTTAAATGTGATGATGCTGTTTAAGCTCTGGCCCAGGGACGTATTATCCTAAGGATGTAAGGGGCGATCGCCTAGGGCGGCAGGTCCCAGAGGGGTATAAAAACCAGGGAACCGCAGGAAAGGTCCTTCCTCTATCTTTGGCCGGGGGCGTCATTCGCTAATCGCTAACCACCGGGTTCCGCCTCGCAGTACGGGCGGTGAAGCCATGACCCTCGGTCCCAAAAGGAGACGCGAGACGATAACCAGAGCACTCCTGGAATTCTGAGGTTGTGAGATAGATGGGGGCAGGGAAGGACATAGTCCCCCGGCTGCTTGCCTAGTGGCATGAGCGCACACCGGGCCCATCCCTGTTCCTCCTTGTATACCCTCTGCTAACATTATCATCAGATGGACACGTGGAGCAACGCCCCATTAGCCCAGACCGGGCCCCTCACATTGGTGCCAGAATATTCGCCATGGACAATAAGGTGCCTCGAAGAATTGTTATTGCCCGTGCCTAGGGTGCACCGGCCCTACAAACCGCTGTTCCTTCCAGACTTATCGAGAAGGGCCAGCAGTCATCGGGCACATAAGGAGGTTTTCTGACCCCTTAAATACATATCTGATCTAATCTATGCTATGACTATGTTAGAAGTAGTAGAGCTCGTCCGGTGAAGCATGTATTACCATCGTACCATTTTCTGCCGCCAAACAGTTGCTTGCATTTACAGACCAAGTAGAGATGCTACGCTTGCATTGCTGTGTTCCGGCGTGAAAGGTGCTGGTGCCGGTATAATTACAATCAAATGAGACTTTTCCATCTTCGTGTCTCAGTTTGGCAAACGCGATTAGCAATACCATTTAGGCAACAGCCTAGGTGGTATTGTAGTTGTAGTTGCTATGTGTAAACTCAGTGTCGTAGCTAAGGTTATGAACGCCCAGGACGATTTGAATTTTGCGCCCCCCAAAACTTACTTCTAGGGCAAATTAGAATTTTCCGCCTCAAAAACTCACTCCCTAGGCATAATTTGAATTATGCGCCCCCAAACTCACTTCCAGGGTGAAATTTGAATTATGCACCCCCAAATCTTACTCCGAGGCTTATGTCCAGCAGTGGACGTCTTTCGGCTGAAATGATGATGAAATCTTACTCCCAGGGCAAGATTTGAATTCTGTGCCCCCCAAAATTTATTTTGTAGGAAGAGCAAAACATAAACTTGTGTTTTACTTTTGGGTAACTTCTTAATGTGCCCGTACCCCAGCGATCTGCAGGCTGCGGGTCTGCAAGTGTGCCCCCTTGTGGTTTGCGCCCCTGGCAGCCGCAGCCAACCCCTAGCTACGATGCTTGGCAAAATAACTTCGCAATCCTATGACATAAAAAGTCTAGCTTCTCTAATAAGCGTACTGTGATCAACAATCCGTCAACCATGCGATGTGTGGTGGTAGATCTGAGAAGGCCTATCTTCTGTAAAAAGTTTAGGATAGTAAAATAATCCTAGGTAGCTAAAATACTTTTGATAAAAATATTATTCAAATCCAACAAAATCATACTGTATAAAAGCCACAGAGATTGGCCAATGTCCATTTTGAGTTGCATTACATCAAATCAAACAAAAACTCTGGCCCTGAACAGCTAGCAGAGTAAATAACTGAACTTCACTTTCAAATACAGACGTAATATTGCGTCAATATAGTTTTTTAAAACGACCATTTTACATTTTTGGCTGAATGATTTGGTTCCTCTATTTATGATAGATTGAAAAAAATTGTTATTGCGCCCAAATTGCAATGGCGGAAAAGTGTGGCTACCACTGGCTACTGTGGACTATTATTGCGTCAATAAGCACTAGAGGGAGACGAAACTATTTCCCATAGGACGTGCTTAACAGATGTAGCTTTACGGTGCCCCCTATTGTGCCCCTATTGAGCTAAAGATTCCCATTATTGTATTTTTTTATTTAAAAATCCTACATCCACGGCCTCTTCTTTCTTTTGAAGATTTCTCCTTTTAGAAGAAAAAAAAAAGGCTTGCCTCAAGGAGATTAAAATTGCCATATCAGCACGTTGGTTTAATGCCCACTATTTTATTTGTGGCAGGTGTGTGCATTTTTAAAATTCCAATAATTAATTTCTTAGGTTTTCGCGATCACTACACATATCATTCATCATTTTAATAGGTAGGTATGTAGGTACGTTATCGTCATTCTTATCATCAACTGCTTTAACCCACGCCATTGATGCACACCGCATACAAAATGTATTAACTGCACTACCTAGTGCCCGTGGCTTCGCTCGTGTATAATTCGGTTTATCACAGAAATATGTTATCGCGCATCCCTCAAGAGCTTATCCTCCCGGGATTAAAAGCAGCAAATAATGCACCTAATTAACTATAAAATCATGATCGTAGGAAAATCGCATTTATGTTTAAAACTGAAACGCAATTTTTCCATAATCATGATTTTTGAGTTAATTCGGTGCGATTGTTAATTCTGGTTATGGTCTATCTGTGTTCCTTTCATCCAAATCTATTCAGCCGTTTTAGCGTGTTGAAGGACAGACAAACAAACACCCGTACTTTCGCTTTTATAATATTAGTGGGCTTCGAATTATCCTAAGATTGGTGGGATAGGATAAATGAAAGATGGCAAATGATGAAAAACTAAGATTACAGATAAAAGGAATAAGTAAAGAAAGTACACTCCTAACCTTTCCGAACAATGTAATGCAGGTAGGTACTATTCTTTGTTTTGTAGTAATGCCACCTTTACGCTTTTCCCATTTCCATGGCAATCGGCAAAGAATGTATCGCAATGAATTCACGGACGTTCTTAAAAAAAGGTCAGTAAGATAAATCAACAAGCATGCGTGAAATTAAAAGCTGATAACGTAGATGAAGCGAACGGGATGAGTCCGAGTCACATGGGAAGTCTATAATCCCTGCCTACCCCAATGGGTGATACGTATGTAGCTAAGTCTTAGAGCAGGTCTAAATGCTCTAAGAGCTAAGTATCTAATGGGCAATGAAAAAGTGTAAAATGTACACTATTATAAATGGATCACGTCTATTGCTGTTTACCTTGCGATTGCTATTACGCCACCGTAAAGGTCGAAAAGATTGTACCTACATTGAGTTTTTTTTTCTGAAAACCGGCTAGGTTTACTAGAAAAATAAGCAATAGAAAACAAATTGACCAATTTTTTGAATTGTGCATTCGTGACCATACCTTAAATATAGGTACCTATCTATATTTAAGGTATGGTCACGAATGCACAATTTACTTACCAGAAATATACATTAGGTACAACCTACTAGCAATATTACTAGCCTATGTCCATTCCATTGTCTAGTACCCATAGCACAAGCTCTGCTTAGTTTGGGACTACATGGTGCTGAGTAAAAATGTTTTTTTTTTTTAAATGTATTTATTTATGCCCGCGGCGCGGCTTCACCCGCTTTTAATTCGGTTTATCACAGAAAGACGCTATTGCTGCCTCGGGAACTGTGTCGATTAGGTATATGTTAATCCGGATTTTGGTTTATTGTGTGCCAAATTTCACCTAAATCCGTTCAGCCGTTTCAGCATTATTGAAGGACAAACAAACATCCACTTATGAGTGGATGCCATACTTTCGCATTTATAATATTAGGATTAATTTCAGTAGTCATTTACAGCCACAAGTTTTTTTCAAGTCAGCCTTCTGCACCTAACTTTGTTTGGTAACTACCAGAAAACAAAAAAGCAACATGTTTTTTATCAATAAATGTTTTTATTCATGTTTTTTGGAGCTCGGTAGGTATTTTGTACCGTTGTGTGATGTAAGCAGTCCAAAATTAGAAAGCCGACATTTTCTGGTGCTATTTTTAGCTTGACGTCCATTAATAAGCAATTTTTGTAAACTCGTCGAGATCAAACCGGTTTGTTAATATTTTGAGCTTAGTTCTTATGACCTCTACTGCTTAAATTATGCTGTCACAGTGCATCTTCAATTGTTTTCTATTAAAGGAAAAAAAAACATTTTCGTAGTTCGCTTTTTTGTGTTTCCCGTAGTTGCAAGTTATAGAATCGGGTTACTTTGGTTAATTCGTGGTGACTGGAGACAGATGACGGGATGATATTTGTTTCCTAACCCATCTTATAGAGAGTACTAACGTCACCGGAAAACATGCGGAATTGGCATCAAAATGCTGATTGGCTATTTTGTGTAGGTATACTTAATGAAAAACTCAAACACACCAAAAATATTTCCATCAGAATCAGAACTATGAGAGTTTTTTTTCTAAATCATAAATTATCATGCTTTAGTTTATTTAAAGGTCTCCAGTAGTAAGCGGAGAAAGTGAAGAATGTCTTGCTCCCTGCTACCCCCTGCGAGCGTAGCCCTTTTATCTGATGCACGGAAACTCATCGAGCTGAACTTCCTGAACCTATTCACCATTATTTTTTTATAATTTATCTGAAAAAACTAGTTTCAGTTTAGCACTGTATCGTAGCTAAGGTCATGAGCACCCACCCACGGCAAAATTTAAATTTTGCCCCGCCCAAAACTTACGTCCAGGGCAAGATTTGAATTTTGCGCCCCCAAAACTTACGCCCAGGACAAGATTTGAATTTTGCGCCCCCAAAAACTTACGCCCAGGGCAATATTTGAATTTTGCGCCCCCAAAAACTTATTTTGTATGAAGAGAAAAGCATAATCTTGTGTTTTAATTTTGGGTAAGTTCTTAAGGTGCCCATGTCCCAGCGGCCTCCAAGCTGCGGCTCTGTGAGTGCACCCCCTTGAAGTTTGCTCCCCTGGCAACCACCCTCGCGGCCAGCCCCTAGCTACGACGCTGTTTGCACTATACTAAAAATAACGTTGTATACAGAACATTTTATTTATCTCAGTGGGTATTGTGTCAGTCTGTGTTTTATCATGCAGAATGTGTCTGTAAACACTTATCTGAATAGGATTACCCAAAGTTCTACTAGAAAATAGTTTGTAGCTTTTTTTGTTGTATGATTAGGGACGCCTCTGTTTTGTATACTTTTTATGCTAAACCCTGAAAAGTTTTCTGTTACACCCGAACCCTGACAAAGACAGACAGCAGACTGACAACACAACAGCTGACGTCAATAACATATTGTCTTATTAGTCTAGGGTTGGGGTGCATTAAAAGAGCCTCCACGAGTGACGATATTTAATTGATCGTCCGGCGCACTCTGGGCAGTCAGCCCCGCTACCAACCTGCTGACTGGCTAATCTTTTCCCCACGGCATGGGCTATTATATTATCATTATGTAGCTCATGTCAAAACGATAGAAGAAGAAGAACCCTAGGGTAGTCAGAAGCCTGAAAGTCTGACGACTGGTCTAACCTCCGAATGTCGGTATTGCCCAGTAACTGGGTTGCGGTGATCTTATGGCAGTCGCTCCCTGTAAAATACTGGTGTTAACGCTACGCTAACGCTCCCATTTCCAGCATCGGAAGTTACATCCCACCGCCACCCACCGCTATCATCTTACACGCGTATTCTTACATCATATCAGTAATGATTACGTCAGAAAGAGAGCATTTTGATAAAATTTCTAGGTCTTATACACGTGCCGGCGTTGGCCTTACAGATTTGGCCCACAAAGAATGTCCAGTGCCCCCATTTTCTTATACAAAAAAGATAAGGACTTAATTGAATATTTTTTATCTATGTACGCTATAATGTCAATGACGCCGGCGACTTTTTTTCATAAATTTGTTTTATACTCTGTACTCTAATTTTTGCGATTGCGAAGATATAGCACGAGTCTATGAAAAAAAAAAAACAGTTTCATAATGTTTTTCTAATTTGTGTTATTTAGGTATAAATGCTTTAACGGTTAACGGTGAAGGAAAACATCGTGAGAGTGCTCCATACTCCATACAGCCCTCGATAGTGTGTGTAGTCTGCCAACCCACACTAGGCCAGCACGGTGGACTAAGCAAAGCAGCTAGAGCCTGAAGTTTCAAAAGTGCCTTTAATTTTTAGTTTGGCTCTGGCGGTGCGGTTATTTCGTAGGCAGTAAGGGCGGTTTTCAGACTCAGGTGTTGCCACTGTCATGCGGTCAACTATACTTTTCTTATATTTTGTATCGACTGTCCTTTCTTAATTTTCTACCTATGTGTCTTTTGTTTTTACTTTCTATGTAACCCCACCTATAAGTTGCCTGATTGTGTTTATCACTGTGTTTTAAATGTTGCGCGTCGTTAACTGTGACAATAAACTATTTTTCTTTCTTTTTCTTTTTTTCTTAATTAGGTTTATTTGAAATAAAAAAACATTAGAATTTTAATTTATGGCCTAACCTTCTTATTCTGAGAAGATGCCCGTGCCCAGCAGTGGGACAATAGTAGGCTCCTATGTTGGGGATACATAATATATGTGATTTTAATTTCCGTAATTTTATTTTTAATTCGTAGTTTAAATATCAACTCAACTCAACTCTCAACTTCTTTAAAAAATTATATTAATTGATGTCAAGAGAATTATTAGTTGTTTAGCGTCCTCCTACCAGGGCCGTATTTTCGAATCTGTAGAACCCATAAATAAATAAATAATAAATAAATATCTTTGGGACATTTTTACACAGCACCATCTAGTCCCAAACTAAGCAGAGCTTGTGCTATGGGTAATAGACAATGGATATAATACTTATATACTTTTTTTTTTTCAATACATAGTTATAATACATATGCAACACCCAGACCAACACAAACACTTATATTTGTGTCCTGTGGGAATCGAACCCACGACCTCGTGGATCAGCAGTCCTATACTCAAACCACTAGACCACAGACGTCGTCAAAATAATATTAGGTACCTTATAATATTTTGATTTCTATGGTAGACCCCTAATAGTGCGGGTACCGAGTGATGGATGACGCATGGCACACGCGGATTCCACGGGGCACAAACAATTGTATCTAATTTTTACATGTTTATAGCGATTGCCCTTTGACCTATCCCTAGAAAAACTAATTTATGCAGTATCATAATTTTTTCAGAATTTTGTAACAATGCTTAATATTTCCAATTGTTTTGGTACGATATCAAAGAGGTTAGAACAATATTTACAAGACAGTTCTTATCAAAATAATTGTAGTACCTATGTATTAATTCACTCATTCAATTATTTATACCAACAAGGTTCTATTCTATTCTATATTTTTTTAATGGCAAGCTATGCCGATGTCGACAATTCTGCCAATGTCAGATGTGCAGTGGAAAAGCAAGTGTTTAAAGAATAATGTATAAAATTTGATTGACAGTGAAACTCAATGTGTATCTTGTTGACGGAGTTAGTAGTACACTGAAACAAGCAAACATATAATATACTTAAATAATATAATTTGTTAAAAACAGTATAATAAACCAACAAGGTCATTTTTAGGGTTCCGAAGTCCTGCAAGGAACCCTTATAGTTTCGTCATGTCCGTCCGTCTGTCCGTCTGTCCGTCTGTCCGTCTGTCCGTCTGTCCGTCTGTCCATCTGTCCTAATCCTTTACAGCTTAATAACTTCTACAGTTATAAACATAAGTAAATGAAATTTTGTTAAAAAATAGTCTACATATAGATCTCAATTTTAAAAGAATAAAAAAATAGTTTTTACGTATTTTAGGGGTGGCGTCCATACATGTGAAATGGGGATGAATAATTTTTTTTCGCTGCACCCCCTCGTGTGGGATATCATTGAATAGGTCTACTAAAATGAAGGTAATGTTTCATACACCACTTTTTTATCAGGTGTACCATCTGCGAAATATAGCCCGCGAAAGTGGCTTGCAATGTGTCCCCCCCCTGCCATTTCTAAACTATACAACGTAGAAACTTATAATGTTCCACATTGATAGACCTTTATGAAAACTCTCTTTTAAAATTATTTCGAGCATAATGTGATTATAATTTTTTGAGTTATAGAGAGAAAACTGAAAAATACTTAAAACGTCCTAGTTCAAAGGTCATTGACCTTAGAGAAAAATTATCAGCAAATAATGCTCCTTTAGCTACTTTCTATTTGTTAAAATCACAAAAAGTAACTTTGACACTTCTTAAATTTGGCTTCTTGAATTTATCGCTAGATGGCGCTACTAACAACACGCTCTGAGTCGCGAATGCTGCCGATTATTGTAAAAACTAAAATAGCCATGATTAATATTCGATTTTATTCGTTTGTAATTACACCTACTTAAGGAACCCTATAATACTGAGCATGGCCCGACATGCTCTTGGCCGGTTTTTTAACCGACGAAAAGGAGGAGGTTCTCAATTCGACGCGTATATTTTTTTTTTTTTTTTGTATACCTACCTAGTACCTAGTGAAAACCTCAAATACCTCAAAAAGATTTCCAACATAATTTTGAGCTCTGATTGGTTCAGAAATATACCCAAACCAAAAAACTATTTTTGTGCAATTTCAACCTTACTGGATTATAAAAATAATCTAGGTCCTAGGAACTCAATATATTTCGTTGTAGGAACTGAATTGTAGAGGCTAGGACGGCTAAAATGTAATAGCTTATGCTTGGAAAATGTGTAACGTAAATCCGCCACTGTCTAACGGCCAAAATTAATATCCAATCTATCCACGATTTGCCCTACTGGAGATAGGAATTTGACTTACGGCCAAAATTAATATCCAATCTATCCACGATTTGCCCTACTAGAGATAGGAATTTGACATAAGCTCCATACAAAATATGTCAAATTTCTATCTCCAGTAGGGTAAATCGTGGATAGATCGGATATTAATTTTGGCCGTTAGACTCCATACAAAATATGTCAAAATTCTATCTCCAGTAGGGTAAATCGTAGATAGATTGGATATTAATTTTGGCCGTTAGTCACAATATTAGATAGCGCTGGTTTTTAGATAGGGTCATACATGTGAGACCACGGCCAGTTACAAGTCACTTAATAATATGGTAAATTTGGTATTTAGAAATTAAAATAAATAATAATAAAAACTGGCCAAGTGTGAGTAGGACTCACACAGTAAGGGTTCCGTACCTCCCATCGACCAGATACCCCATAGAAACTGATTTAATTTACGAGAGTTTATTTAAAGACATCAACGATCGTACGCAAAATGTGAATGCTTACATCTCTTTCTTATGTAGGTACCACCACATATGTGTAAGTTTTCCCTGTTTTTAGTATATGTTGCTAAACTACATAGTATGCACTATAATCAGACCAAGTTTCACGCTGGTATGTATTACCGTTTTGAAGATAGAGCAGGAACAAAAACGTTAAAAAAATGCATGTTTTTCGAGGTTTCTAGTATTCTCCTTTGGTTTTAGACTTTTTTTTAATTCTATTTGTCGTGATACACCTGACAGCAACACATATTCTGTGAAAATTTCAACTGGTTATCTATTACCGTGACAAAGATACAGCCCTGTGACAGACAGACGGACGGACGGACGGACAGCGCAGCGAGAGTAATAGGGTCCCGTTAGCACCCTTTTTGGGTACGGAACCCTAAAAAAGTAAGTAGGTGTAAGGTACGACTTCATAAACAAAAAGGACAAATACTAACAATTAATAAATCGATCAAACTTTGTTTAGGACCCATGGTCAAACGCGCTAAACCGATGGTAAATTGCGGTTTTTTATGTCCAGCTATTTAATGTTGCCCTATAACTTTGATTAATTGAAATAAAAAGAGATTGGAATAGAAAAGATTTAGTTATTTTATTTATAAACCTGTCGTGGATTAAAAAAATACTTAGCAAAAAAAACGTTTAAGAAACGGCCAACCGTGAGTCGTCATTATGGGTTAGGTAAGTTCCGTACAATATTTACAATTTGTAGAGTTCTCTTTGATGTTTAAGAAAGATAAAAAATGTTGAAAATTGCCCATTCAAATTAAAATGGTTTTTATTTCAAACAAACCTAATTACAGAAACTTCAGGCACTGCTGCACTTTAGAAACGTCAGGCTCTAGTTACACGGTTCCAAATTCTTGGTCCTTCCAGGAGGAAAGCTTTAAAAAGAAGATCAACAGTTTTGCCCCGCATTCACGCTCTGACACTCGCCCCGAGAGGTCGTGCTGCTCCTGCTCCGTCCTCTCGTGACGAATTAAGTGCTCGAATATTTTTCGCTACGGCTCACCGTAGCGCCATTCACGCTCTGACACTCGCCCCGAGAGGTCGTGCTGCTCCTGCTCCGTCCTCTCGTGACGAATTAAGTGCTCGAATATTTTTCGCTACGGCTCACCGTAGCGCCCTCCGCAGTCGCCCCGCCGACTGCAGCCCGATAAGCACATTCGCTGTCTTTTTCAAGACAGCGGGCGCGCTTTTGTCTCTTTAGACAGAGTTTCGTCAAAAACGTAGTGTCCCTTCAGGAAAAACCCACTTATTTACTGTGGTTCTCGGTGGATACCTAACGGTGATAACAAACCGAGGGGCGTTGACCCGACACGCCAGCTGCGCTCCTTAAGGGCAAAGCAAAATTGGAAGAAGCTAGGGCCAGAAGGCCTTGGGGGATCTCCTAGTCTTCCCTAGCTTACCCCCGTTTCGTCCTATCTAGCATTCTCTAGGGGTTTACACCCATTGCACACTAGAGACTTAGGGACCTGGTTGCACATTAAGACTGGCAATCAGGAGTGCAAGCTTAGGGCTCACCAGTAGGCACACAACCTCCCCGTCTATACCCGACGGGGAGGGTTTGAACACACTCCCGGGAACACCCACCCGAGGAGCAAACCCCCATGTTAGTACGCCACTAATTTTCTCCCCCTCTCGTTGTTGCTAGGCTTGGCTTAGTCACCATCTATATGATGGTGTCTGATGCCGAGTTTCTCAGCATCCTAAAAAACGTCCTCTTCAAGGACCCCACCTTTATCGCCAACTATGGCGACTTGTTTGGCAGCGCTTTTGCCGCCAAACAACCTGACGTCCCCGACTCTCCAGAGTCGCCCGATACCCCCCCGCCCCTAAGGAGGAATAGGCGCCCCGCCCGTTCCGACAGTGATGAGGAGAGGCCGAGGTCTCCGCGTGGTCCGCCTAGGCGTTCAGCCAGCCTGGACCATAAGGACCGTACCCCCTCACCTCTCCCCACCCCAGCCCCCACTCAATACCCTGATCGCTCCCCAATCCCATCAGACCAAGAGATGTCTTCGGACAGTGAGGTCAACTCAGACGAGGCCGGTGCCTTTACCACGGTAGTGGGCAAAGGTAAAAAACGCAGCCGGAAAACTAACAAGGCCGAGGCTCTCGCCTCAAAATCTCTAAAACTTTCCGAGGCAAACTCTGCCCCGGCCCCTACCCCCCGTCCCGCCTCTCACTCCTCCTCGCAGGATAACAGGCCCCGCTCCCCTCAGGAACATACCTCACCTTCCCAGAAGAAGGTGCCCATCCCGCCTCCCTTATTCATCCAGGATAAGGAATATTGGACCAGGATATCCGACTGGTGCAATCAAAATAAGATAAATTTCACTAGTGCCCGCCCCACGCAGCAGGGCATTAAAGTAGTTGTCCCCACCCCCACTGATTACCGCAACCTTACCAGGTTGCTACGCGAGCGTGGTGTGTCTTTTCACACCTACGCACTCCCAGAGGACCGACTCCTTAGAGTTGTGATCCGAGGGATTCCGTCCGAAGTCAGCTGCACGGAAGTGCACGCCGACCTCGATCGTCAAGGGATCCCGGTTGCAATAACCCACCGTATGTTCCGTGGTAAGCACGGGGAACCCTATAACATGGTCCTTGTCATTTGCCACCCTGGCGAAAACGCCAAAAACATCTATAATATAAAGACCGTATGCAATTTATCAGGCATCACGGTCGAGCGCCCCCACAAGTCGAACCAGCCTGGTCAATGCCACCGTTGCCAGCTGTATGGTCATTCCCAGCGTAACTGCTACGCAAAGCCCAGGTGCGTTAAGTGCCTAGGCGATCACGGGACTACCGAGTGCGAGCGTCCCAAGGAGAGGGACCAGTGCACGGAGCCCCCTAGCTGTGTCCTTTGCCGCAAAGCCGGGCATCCAGCAAACTATCGCGGATGCCCCAAAGCCCCCAAAATGCGCAACGCCAAAACGGCAAAACGCGCCTCCGACCGCGTTGCGAGGGAAGCCCCCTCCTACGCAGCCCCCTTCCATTACCAACCACCAAACCCTAGAGGCCCACTCGGGCCCTCCCCTAATTTCCACGGCCCACTCGGGCCCAACCCCTGGTTTAAGGGTAATCAAAAGCCCCAATACCCACCTCTTCCGACCTCTCGTCTCGCGCCCCCGGCCTCAGAGCCCCCCGCGCTGATGAACTTACCCATCCCCGCACCTCCTCTCAGGCCCAAAACTGCACCAGCAGCTAAAGGTCGTAGGTCAGCCCTCCCCCCCCCCCCAATAGATGACCCTGATGACCCGCTCCCTCCGATCACCCCTGACGAAGTTCTCTCTATAGTCAAGGATCTTAAGCCCAAAAAAGCCCCCGGCGCAGACGGCATCACCAATAAGGTGTTGAAACGTTTCCCTGCCACCCTAATCGCTCTAATGACCGTCATCTTCAATGCGGCATTTAAAAACAACATCTTTCCCCAAGCTTGGAAACAGGCTACGGTAATCGGTATTTCAAAACCGGGCAAACCAAAAGCCGAGCCGAGTAGTTACCGGCCGATTAGTCTCCTCAATGTCTTCGGTAAAATCTACGAGAAGCTTATTTATAAGCGACTCAAAGATTTCGCCGACTCAAATAAACTCCTTCCCGACGAGCAGTTTGGCTTTCGTACAAAGCACTGCTGCGTTAATCAACTGCACCGCATTGTAGAACACATCAGTGCAGGCTTCGTACGCGGTCAAATGACCGGTACTCTCTTTTTCGACGTAGCAAAGGCTTTCGATAAAGTGTGGCACAACGGCTTATTATATAAGCTGTACACTATGAATGTGCCACATCGTCTCGTGCTCATCATCCGAGACTACTTATCGAATCGTACCTTTTGCTATCGCATAGAAGGGGCTCTCTCCTCCCCCCATCCCATTCACGCCGGTGTGCCACAAGGCTCCGTGCTCTCCCCCCTACTGTTCACGCTGTACACCAGCGATATTCCAAAATGCGGTGCAGCCCGTATTGCCCTTTTCGCCGACGACACGGCAATCTATTACTCCGGCAAGAGCCATGTCGCTATTTCTCGTACCCTCCAATCCGCGGCCAACACCCTAGGTGACTGGTTCCGGAAATGGAGAATCGAAGTCAATCCGGAAAAAAGTGCAGCGGTCCTATTCGATAAGAAACCCCTGTCACAGTACCGCAAAGAATTGAACGTACCAGTTTCAATGTTCGGTAAACAGATCCCATGGCAAAGTAAAGCCAAATACCTTGGAGTGATCCTTGACCGTAGACTGACTTTCAGACCGCATATCCGCAAGGTGAAAAACCGTGCCGCCTTCGTCCTCGGACGTCTCCACCCCCTGCTCAATGCGCACAGTAAGTTGCCCACTCCTCTCAAAGTAAGGATATACACCACCTGTATCCGCCCCATTCTCGCCTATGCTAGCGTTGTGTTCGCACACGTTAAGCCGGTGAGAATTCACTTACTCCAAACCCTCCAAAACCGTTTCATGCGAAGGGCCGTAGGCGCCCCCTGGTACGTACGCAACGTCGACCTCCACCTAGAACTCAAACTGCCGACCATCAAGCAGTTTTTCAAGCGTGTCACAAAACGCTATTTCGATTCCGCTCCCAAGCACCCCAATCCCTTGGTCGTGGCGGCCACAGTCTACCAGCCATCTGCTATTAGCAAAATCCGACGTCCCAGACACACACTCATTGAGCCCGATGACGCTATTACACTCCTCCAGGAGTCAGATAAAAGTACAAGCACACTCCGACGCCGTCGTCCAAAATATCGTCCCCGCCGGCGAGGACCGACGCGACACACACACAGAATCCGAGAGTCCGACTCTCGAGAAACAGAAACACATGCCGACGCAGCACCGGCTGCTGGGGGGACCGGTGGCGGGGTCCCCCTGCTGCACCCTGAGTCGAGGTCCGAGCTCCCCCCTGGGGACGCCCTCACGGTGTAAGCAACCGGAGATAATCTCGTCACGCGAGACCGGCCCTATGCTCTAGAGTAGTTCCTAGGAGCAGGCTATTGCGTAGCCACTGGTTAGGTTTTCTAGGTAGGTCTTAGCCTCGCCGGCGAGGCTTGCCGCTTCACGGCGTTTTTAACACGTCACCCGATAGGAACCGAAAGTCCGCTACTTTCGAGGAAACCAATTCGATGCAGCAACGGCTGCTAGGGGGACATAGGAACGGCGGGGTCCCCCTGCAATGCCCCAGCGAGGTTCGAGCCCCCCCCTCGGGGGGCGCCCGCTTGCGCGCGGTATTGATACCGCGCGTATTTAGTTTATAAGTTAGGGAAAAACTTTCGGCGAATGGAGTCCCACATGGGACTCTCCGCCAACTAAGTCCGGTTAAGCAGAAATGGGACTTCGGTCCCACCTGCGAGAGCCCATTCGAAAAAAAAAAAAAAAAAAACCGTAGCGCCCTCCGCAGTCGCCCCGCCGACTGCAGCCCGATAAGCACATTCGCTGTCTTTTTCAAGACAGCGGGCGCGCTTTTGTCTCTGTCTGAGGAAGTCAGTCAAAACGTTGTGTCCCTTCAGGAAAAACCCACTTATTTACTGTGGTTCTCGGTGGATACCTAACGGTGATAACAAACCGAGGGGCGTTGACCCGACACGCCAGCTGCGCTCCTTAAGGGCAAAGCAAAATTGGAAGAAGCTAGGACCAGAAGGCCTTGGGGGATCTCCTAGTCTTCCCTAGCTTACCCCCGTTTCGTCCTATCTAGCATTCTCTTGGGGTTTACACCCATTGCACACTAGAGACTTAGGGACCTGTTTGCACATTAAGACTGGCAAACAGGAGTGCAAGCTTAGCGCTCACCAGTAGGCACACAACCTCCCCGTCTATACCCGACGGGGAGGGTTTGAACACACTCCCGGGAACACCCACCCGAGGAGCAAACCCCCATGTTAGTACGCCACTAATTTTCTCCCCCTCTCATTGTTGCTAGGCTTGGCTTAGTCATCATCTATATGATGGTGTCTGATGCCGAGTTCCTCAGCATCTTAAAAAACGTCCTCTTCAAGGACCCCGTCTTTATCGCCAATCATGGCGACTTGTTTTGCAGCGCTTTTGCCGCCAAGCAACAAACACCACCTGATGTCCCCGACTCTCTAAAGTCGCCCGATTCCCCCCCACCCATAAGGATAAATTCCTTAAAAAGGGCCAGGCGCCTCGCCCTCGAAGCCCGCGCCCTCGAATCCCGCGCCCTTGAATCCCGCGCCCTCGAATCCCGCGCCCGCGCCCGCGCCCGTCCCGACAGCGATGAGGAGAGACCGAGGTCTCCATGCGGTCCATCTAGGCGTTCAGCCAGCCTGGACCTCAAGAAACGTACCCCCTCACCTCTCCCCACCCCAGCCCCCACTCAAAACCCCGAAATCTCCCCGATCCCTTCAGACCAAGAGATGTCTTCGGACAGTGAGGTCAACTCCGACGAGGCCGATGCCTTTACCACAGTAGTGGGTAAAGGTAAAAAACGCGGCCGTAAAACCAATAAGGCCGAGGCTCTCGCCCCAAAATCATTAAAGCTTTCCGAGGCAAACACTGCCCCGGCCCCTACCCCCCGTCCCGCCTCTCACTCCTCCTCGCAGGATAACAGGCCCTCCTCCCCTCATGTCCATACCTCGTCTTCCCAGACGAAGGTACCCATCCCGCCTCCCTTATTCATCCAGGATAAGGCTTACTGGACGAGAATTTCTGACTGGTGCAACCAGTCCAAGATAAATTTCACCAGTGCCCGCCCCACACAGCAGGGTATTAAAGTAATTGTCCCCACCCCCACCGATTACCGCAACCTTACCAGGCTGCTACGCGAACGTAAGGTGTCCTTCCACACCTTCCCGGAGGACCGACTCCTCAGAGTCGTAATCCGAGGAGTCCCTACGGAAGTCAAATGCGAAGAAGTATTTGACGACCTCAAAAACCAAGGCATCCCTATTAAAGAGACCCACCGAATGTTCCGTGGCAAACACGGAGACCCCTTTAACATGGTCCTCGCCATCTGCCACCCCAGCGAAAACGCTAAGGCAATCTATAATATAAAGACCGTATGCCACCTATCAGGCATTACGATCGAGCGCCCCCACAAGTCAAACCAGCCTGGTCAATGTCACCGTTGCCAGTTGTATGGTCACTCCCAGCGTAACTGTTACGCTAAGCCCAGGTGCGTAAAGTGCCTAGGCGATCATGGGACAAGCGAGTGCGAGCGTCCCAAGGAGAGGGACCAGTGCACTGAGCCCCCTAGCTGTGTCCTTTGTGGCCAAGCCGGGCACCCAGCGAATTATCGCGGATGCCCCAAAGCCCCCAAAATGCGCAACGCCAAATCGGCTAAACGCACTTCCGACCGCGTTGCGAGGGAAGCCCCCTCCTACGCAGCCCCCTTCCAATATCAACCACCAAACCCTAGAGGCCCACTCGGGCCCTCCCCAAATTTCCGCGGCCCACTCGGGCCCAACCCCTGGTTTAAGGGTAACCAAAAGCCCCAATACCCACCTCTTCCGCCCTCTCGTCTCGCGCCCCCGGCCTCAGAGCCCCCCGCGCTGATGAACATACCCATCCCCGCACCTTCTCTCAGGCCCAAAACTGCACCAGCAGCTAAAGCCCCCCCCCCCCCCCATGAGAACCCCCCCTCCGGTAAACTACCCCGGCCTTCTGCCGAGAGAATACCTCGAACCCCAGTCAGGGGAATCCCGCATCGACGCCTACTCTAGACTTTGGGCCTTTACCCAAGGCATCCATGAGCAGCGCCTTCAGGTACTTACCAAGTACCAAGACATCTATAGAATACTTAATTCCAATTATAATGTATAATACGGACCCACCCAAAAGATTCAAACCCCGTTCCCTAAATTTAGGCTTTTTCAATGCCCGAGGCATTAGTGGTCAACGCGATGACATAGCTGTCTTCTTGCGTGAGCACCAACTTGACATATTACTCGTTCAAGAGTCTTTTCTCAAGCCCCACTGTCGTAATCCCAACATAGCCAATTATAGGCTGATCAGAAACGACAGAACGTACACCGCACTAGGCGGAACGCTAATCTATTACCGCAATTCTTTATATTGCATCCCCATTGATCCCCCAGAGCTAGCATGCCTGGAGGCTTCAATCTGTCGCCTAGGCATGACAGGGCACCAGCCCATCACCATAGTCTCGGCCTATAGGTCCTCAAACAAACCCGCGAGTCTGCTCGAGGACGACCTAAAATCCTTACTCGATCTTAGTAATTCTGTAATTATAGCAGGCGATCTAAACGCCAAACATTGCTCATGGAGCTGTGTCTCCAATAACACCGCTGGTGTTCAATTAGAAGCACTTAGCGACAGACTTTCCTTTGACGTCATCGCCCCGATGCGTCCCACTCACTTTCCCGACACAGTAGGGCAACGGCCCGACATCCTAGATATAGCCCTCTTAAAGCGCGTAAACCTCGGTATTCGCTCTATCGAGGTAATTCAAGAATTAGACTCAGATCACCGACCTGTGATCATTCAACTGGGTCCCCGAGGTGGTCCCTCGGATCCCGGTACTCCACCCTTAACTAAAACAATAACCGATTGGAGGAGACTAGAGGACCGCCTCAAATCTACCTCATCCCCCCAACTAGATTCAATCCCTGACTCCATCGAGACAGTCGCGGATACGGTGGCCGCGATCACCTCGCTCACCAACCATGTGCAGTCCGTAGTGGGCGAATGCTCACGGCAGGTTCCGATGCTGGATGACCAGCGTCTGAAACTGCCGGACGATGTAAATGAGTTGAGGACCGAGAGGAACGCGGCCATCCGTGCCTATGACGCTTTTCCCAACGAAGCCAACCGTGCCCATATGCGCTCTTTGCAGAATACTGTAAAAAGACGTGTAGCTCAGGTACGGGAGGATCGCTGGGACAAGGAAGTCAGCGAAATCCAACCGTCTCATTTAGCCTTCTGGGCACTTCAACGCAAACTCAAATGCGAGACCACGGCAGCTATGCCCCCCCTAAATCGACCCAATCAAAGGCCGGCTTTTGATGATGACGAAAAAGCCGAATGCTTAGCCGACAGCTTGGAGTCTCAATGCACTCTCAGTACGCTTCCCGTAAGCCAAACCCACCTTGACAAGGTTAATTCTGAAGTAGAGCGTAGGTCAGCCCTCCCCCCCCCCCAATAGATGACCCTGATGACCCGCTCCCACCGATCACCCCTGACGAAGTTCTCTCTATAGTCAAGGATCTTAAGCCCAAAAAAGCCCCCGGCGCAGACGGCATCACCAATAAGGTGTTGAAACGTTTCCCTGCCACCCTAATCGCTCTAATGACCGTCATCTTCAATGCGGCATTTAAAAACAACATCTTTCCCCAGGCTTGGAAACAGGCTACGGTAATCGGTATTTCAAAACCGGGCAAACCAAAAGCCGAGCCGAGTAGTTACCGGCCGATTAGTCTCCTCAATGTCTTCGGTAAAATCTACGAGAAACTTATTTATAAGCGACTCAAAGATTTCGCCGACTCAAATAAACTCCTTCCCGACGAGCAGTTTGGCTTTCGTACAAAGCACTGCTGCGTTAATCAACTGCACCGCATTGTAGAACACATCAGTGCAGGCTTCGTACGCGGTCAAATGACCGGTACTCTCTTTTTCGACGTAGCAAAGGCTTTCGATAAAGTGTGGCACAACGGCTTATTATATAAGCTGTACACTATGAATGTGCCACATCGTCTCGTGCTCATCATCCGAGACTACTTATCGAATCGTACCTTTTGCTATCGCATAGAAGGGGCTCTCTCCTCCCCCCATCCCATTCACGCCGGTGTGCCACAAGGCTCCGTGCTCTCCCCCCTACTGTTCACGCTGTACACCAGCGATATTCCAAAATGCGGTGCAGCCCGTATTGCCCTTTTCGCCGACGACACGGCAATCTATTACTCCGGCAGGAGCCATGTCGCTATTTCTCGTACCCTCCAATCCGCGGCCAACACCCTAGGTGACTGGTTCCGGAAATGGAGAATCGAAGTCAATCCCGAAAAAAGTGCAGCGGTCCTATTCGATAAGAAACCCCTGTCACAGTACCGCAAAGAATTGAACGTACCAGTTTCAATGTTCGGTAAACAGATCCCATGGCAAAGTAAAGCCAAATACCTTGGAGTGATCCTTGACCGTAGACTGACTTTCAGACCGCATATCCGCAAGGTGAAAAACCGTGCCGCCTTCGTCCTCGGACGTCTCCACCCCCTACTCAATGCGCACAGTAAGTTGCCCACTCCTCTCAAAGTAAGGATATACACCACCTGTATCCGCCCCATTCTCGCCTATGCTAGCGTTGTGTTCGCACACGTTAAGCCGGTGAGAATTCACTTACTCCAAACCCTCCAAAACCGTTTCATGCGAAGGGCCGTAGGCGCCCCCTGGTACGTACGCAACGTCGACCTCCACCTAGACCTCAAACTGCCGACCATCAAGCAGTTTTTCAAGCGTGTCACAAAACGCTATTTCGATTCCGCTCCCAAACACCCCAATCCCTTGGTCGTGGCGGCCACAGTCTACCAGCCATCTGCTATTAGCAAAATCCGACGTCCCAGACACACACTCATTGAGCCCGATGACGCTATTACACTCCTCCAGGAGTCAGATAAAAGTACAAGCACACTCCGACGCCGTCGTCCAAAATATCGTCCCCGCCGGCGAGGACCGACGCGACACACACACAGAATCCGAGAGTCCGACTCTCGAGAAACAGAAACACATGCCGACGCAGCACCGGCTGCTGGGGGGACCGGTGGCGGGGTCCCCCTGCTGCACCCTGAGTCGAGGTCCGAGCTCCCCCCTGGGGACGCCCTCACGGTGTAAGCAACCGGAGATAATCTCGTCACGCGAGACCGGCCCTATGCTCTAGAGTAGTTCCTAGGAGCAGGCTATTGCGTAGCCACTGGTTAGGTTTTCTAGGTAGGTCTTAGCCTCGCCGGCGAGGCTTGCCGCTTCACGGCGTTTTAACACGTCACCCGATAGGAACCGAAAGTCCGCTACTTTCGAGGAAACCAATTCGATGCAGCAACGGCTGCTAGGGGGACATAGGAACGGCGGGGTCCCCCTGCAATGCCCCAGCGAGGTTCGAGCCCCCCCCTCGGGGGGCGCCCGCTTCGAAAAAATCCTACAAACGGGCCTAATAAACACCCTTTGGGTACAATTTGTACGAAACTCTAAAAAGGCTCTAGATAGTCAATTTTAAAACGAGTTCGAATGACGTAGATCGATTCGTTTAGAATTTGGTTACTGGCTTAATTGGAACTAGTTTACTTGCGTCAGTTGGTAACCTTTGGAACCGCTGAGTTTAGTCAAAATAGGCCCCGTAGAAAGAAGGCGACATAAATCAAAGAACTTAGATACTTGGGTTTTATTATAAAATACTAGTTGAACCCCGCGGCTTTGCTTGCGGGCTGTTGAAAGGACGTGGTCTATCTGTGTCAAAGGACATGTAAGATTTTTATTTTTATTTATGAACCAGTATCTGGTGTGGTTTTTCTGGTAGGGAAATTATCTAGGATATGACTACGAAAACAAAAAAATATTAAAAGCACACTTATTTAATAAATAAATATTTTAAAACAAGATATTTTTCAGCATAATATATAGATTTACTCCAATAGAACAGTGTTGCAAGAATTGCAATTTTATTTCTTGAATTATCATAATTTTTTTTCATCATTCCAGCCGAAAAACGTCCACTGCTGGACAAAGGCCTCCCCAAATGGGGGGATATGCCATACTCGCCACGCTTTAATTATTTAAAAAATGTATAACAAGAAGGATGTTATAATAAAACAAAGTTTAACCGGATTAAATCGCGTATATTATTTAAATTGGTTTCCCTGACGTTTCGAAAGCTTTGCAGCATTTCGTGGTCGCAGGTAGACTAACGGCCAAAATTAAAATCCGATCTATCTAGGATTTGCCCTACTAGAGATAGAAATTTGACATAAGCTCCATACAAAATATGTCAAATTTCTATCTCTAGTAGGGCAAATCGTGGATAGATTGGATATTAATTTTGGCCGTAAGATGACAATCGTCTTTACAGATATAAAAAAAATTATTTTAATCTACCGTACAATATTTATTAATCAAAATCGTTTCGATGCATGTCAGGGAAACAATAATATACGCGATTTAATCCGGTTAAATTTTGTTTTATTATAATGTGTAGTGATCGCGAAAACCTAAGAAGTTATTAATAGAAGGATGCTTTAAAAAAATACGAAAAATATACAGACTCCTTAACTTATGTAGTTTCATAAAAATATAATCTCTTCTCGGTTCACAGCAGTTTCGAATTTTAGCCCAGCCTCCATACAAAATATAACATGTCCTTTCATCCGAAATCCGTTTAGCCGTTTCAGCGTGATTGAAGGACAATCAAACAAACAACAAAACAAACGAACATAAATACTTTCGCATTTATAATATGAACCTCCAATACCCCTTTCAGAAAAATTCTGCCTCAGGGCTTGTCTAGGAAACTAAGGTTTCGGAAAATTCTGCCTCAGGGCTTGTCTAGGAAACTAAGGTTTCGGAAAAATTCTGCCTCAGGGCTTGTCTAGGAAACTAAGGTTTCGGAAAAATTCTGCCTCAGGGCTTGTCTAGGAAACTAAGGTTTCGGAAAAATTCTGCCTCAGGGCTTGTCTAGGAAACTAAGGTTTCGGAAAAATTCTACCTCAGGGCTTGTCTAGGAAACTAAGGTTTCGGAAAAATTCTGCCTCAGGGCTTGTCTAGGAAACTAAGGTTTCGGACGTTTCTAAAATTACAATAACATTTATGAATGTTTTCATCTTCATGCCTCAGTTAGGCGTAAGCAAACTGCAATACCATTTAGGAAAGCAGCCGGCAGCCTGGTTGGTTTTGGAGTTGTTATGGACAACGTAACATAACATTAGGTGGCAGTGTCGTAGATAATAAGGTCATGAACGCCCAGGGCAAGATTTGAATTTTGCGCCCCCATAACATACGCCCATGGAAATATTGGAATTTTGTGCCCCCAAAACTTATTCTGCCTTCCGCATCCAGTCCCCACCAGCTCCTCCTTTCATCAGGTCGTCGGTCCACTTGGTTGGGGGCGCCCTACACTGCGTTTGCCGATTCGCGATCTCACTCAAAAAAATATAATTAATCTAAATTTAATTATAGTGAACTTTAATTGTATTAAGTTAAACTTTTTTTAAATAAAGAACATGAAAAAGTTGTGTTTATTTTCAATGTTAACCTGCTAACTGACGTACATAAATCCATGTCCCGTTTTAAGTTAGAAAAAAATGGTCAGTTTAAAAATACCCCAAAAAAATCAAATTCAAATTATTATTTTTCCTAAAAACATTACGATAACAACCAAAAAAATTAATACGTAATTTTTACACGTGGTAGTGACACCAATTCAACCGGTCACCTCATTAGACCGAGTTTAGATAAAATATTGGGTCTCACAGACTCCGAGCTCAGTCAAACAATGACCTCTGACCGTAGCTGTAGTAAAAGCAGCTACAATATTAAATAAGCGCACCAAATTCATTGAAATATGATAAGAAAACTCTGGAAATTATCTTGAAAGTTATAACGAAACCAGTATTTGGATTTTTTGAATACAAATTTTCGTTTCAATATGTTTTTGGTATGATAGCGAAACGAGCTAAAGCTAGGAAACCTTTGCCCAAAACAACTGCAATATATACCACCTAGGCTCTTGCCTAAATGATATTGTAAATCACGTTTGCCACAAACTGAGACCTAAAGATGGAAATTCTCATATGAATGTGATTTAACCGACACCCGTATACTTTAAACCGGAACACAGCAATGCAAGCATCATTGCAATCCATAGACCAGTAAGCCTCTAGACGCCGGTTAGCTGGACACCCCCGGTCACAACGCATATGCTCTACCACTGCATATCATACGTCCATCCGCCAATCGGAACGTCACTCAGTCAGCGAGCGGCACCAATCATAAGGAATCATACCACCGAACTTTTGAGCCGGCCAATCATAACGCGCCGTCCGCCCCCCTGACCCCACCAACGTTTTACGACTGCGTTCGAATACAAAACTTTGTTTATAAAAATTAAAAAAATATTCTTATTTCAGACTAATTGATGTCCATAATTTTGTTAGTAACAATTATTATCTTACAACTATGTTAGTCACAGAAAGTATAAAATAAAATAAAACAAAAATCCACATTACAATCATCAGGTCACATGCAGCCTGATAAATCTCCCCACAACTACAGACTCTGGTCTCTCAGCAACCATCCATGCGGAGTCTTGAAGCTTACTGGTCTGTGTTGCAATTCAAGCTGACACTCCATTCCCCATTGAGTATCAGCCTGGATGGAAAGGTATCTGCTTCATATTAGGTGGGCTTTTAGCTCATTTCGCTCTCCTTACCTTAAAAGGGACCTATTTCTATCAGAGGACTGTGATAGGCAGAGTTGATTGACCGAAGCTTACTTACACGTTACGTTACGTTGGTTCGATATTTTTTTATTCTGTGGCCTAATTTATTTTTCCACGAGTCCGAAGATTAGATAATTCATTTGAGCCGAAGATTTAAGCTGTAAGAAGGTTAGTAGTTGCTGACTGATTAAACCTTATCATTTGTACTGGCCTTGGCATTAAATAAATGAAGGCCACTTTAGGAGAAAGATGATAGAAAAACAAGTCCTTAGCTAGAAGCTCGGGAGCTGAAAAGGCCTTTTATCGGGGCCCTTTTTGCACTGGTTCCAGGGCCCTAATTCCCGTAATTTCATGACGCACCGTTCAAGTTGCAGTGTTGACGCTGCAGTTCGTTTCTGACAGCGATCGCCATAGATAAGAGAATACGAAAAAGCATTGTGTTTTGATCGAAATTTGACTGCAACTTCTCACTGCACTTCTCTAGTTACGTGAATTGGCCTTCAGGACCTATGCTTAGGGGCCCTAGGGCTCAGCCCGTGCTGCCCTGGTCGTAGCAAAGCATAGAGCAACCGCAACCCCTGTTGCTTAATGTAGCAAAGCCCATAGAAGCTCATCTCATACACAACTTTTAAGAGGAAAAACAGACCACCTTGTTACACAATAGGGTTTAATAATAGGTTTTGCTTAAGCCAAGCTTAAACCCCTTTTTATGCATGGAGTTAGACGTTTAACCAAGGGTGTAAACCCCGCCTAAGCTTTTGTAATAAGAGGGAGAAGAGTTTAGTTTAAAAATAAATAAATATTTTTGGGACATATTTTTTATTTACTGCCTCGTTGGTCTAGTGGTTCGATTCCCGGTCGGGCAAAGTGTGATTGGGTTTTTTCTTGAGGAAATTATCAGTAGCAGCCCGGAGTCCGGATTTGTGCCCGGTTAATGGCAATAGGCTCGCCCCCTATTACATGGGACTATAACATAACTGGCGAAATGTGGGTGTACTATACACCTCTGCCTAACCCTTCGGGGAAATACAGGCGTGATGTTCTGTTATGTTATGTTTTTTTTTTTGGGAAATAAAGCAGTATAATGTTTTTAATATTTGCCAGTGACTCTTTTGTACCTAGGATAATAGATATTTTTACAGTTTTCAGCCCAGCCCCAGATTAACCCTATTCTCTATTAGGTTTTAACATTAAAATAAGCGCTAGTTTTACGGACTAGGTAAATTCCTTTAGTAGTCAACATACCCTCGGCACGTTCCGTACTTGTCGTGGTATGGCTCTGGGCATAGCAGGCTGGCCCGGCCACCACAAAAGTCTTCTAATCTCTTTCTCTTACTTATGTCATTTGGTGACACCAGGTTTGTAGCTAGGGGCTGGCCGTGGGGGTGGCTGCCAGCAGCGCAAACCTCAAGGAGCCACGCTTACAGACCCGCAGCCTGCAGGCCGTTAGGGCAAGGGCACAGCATTGGTTTTGCAACTGTCCCTTTCTTACAAACGGCAAATTACGTGTGTGAAAACAGAGCGGAACTGCGCTGTTCTCACATTTATCGGCGAATAAATATGTAAATAAAAAATTGTTAGGTGAATGATGTAGGCTCGGACGAATAATTCGTCCGAGGATGTAGGTATCTTATTCGCAAAAATAATAGGAAAATTAAAATTGTTAATTTGAAAAGTTAACATCGAGCAAATTTTATTGAATCGTGTTTTCCCTATACCAGAATGTAGTATATATTTTAAAAAAAACATATACCTACAATATAATAATTGCATGTACGTCGTATGCACAAATTAAAATATTTTTAATCAAAATCCCTATTTTTCCCAACGCAGCCCCAAAAACTCGAGTTTATGCTTTTCTGTTCCTAAAAACTAAGTTTTGGGGGACGCAAAATTCAAATCTTGCCCTGAACGTAATTCTGGGGGGGAGGGGCGCAAAATTTAAATTTGCCTTGGGCGCTCATGACCACAGATTAATGATATATGTACACAGATTAATGATATTACCTCATGACCACAGGCACTGGCCAGGTTTAAGACCAATAATAAGACTGCTTGCAGCTTGCAGGTTTAATTTTAAGCAAAAGCTAAACTTCTTTCAAACCAAATAAAAACCAAATTTCTGTGACTTTCAAGACTCGAGTGAATAGGTTTTTTTCTGGGCAAGCGTGTATCATCTTCGATTGTACCATCGCTTAACATTAGGTGAGGTGGTGGTTAAACGCAAGCCCATTAGATATAAAAAAAATATTAAAAAGTTATAATAATACCAAAAAGTGTTATCGTACTTCAAACAATTTGGGGCGCGTGATTTTGCATATTATAAAATTTATTTTTGAAGGATTTTCTTCACGTGTCGGTTAATGCGGCTATTTTGAGACCTAATATTTTATCAATGCGCCAAAATGCGGTCACAACCACGTGTAACTTTGGTACATGTGTAAAAACAATAAATATTATTATCTAATGACAAAAAAAGCTTCCAAAGCACTTATGAAACGTATTTACTGTATGTACAGCAATGATGTACAGGGAATAAGCTGTCATAAAGTGAAGTTTGGATTAGCAATTCTTCTTCTTCTATCGTGTTGACATGAGCTACATAATGATAATAGCTCATGCCGTGGGCAAAAGATTAGCCAGTCAGCAGGTTGGTAGCGGGGCTGACTGCCCAGTGCGCCAGACGATCAATTAAATATCGTCACTCGTGGAGGCTCTTTTAATGCACCCCAATAGCAATAAAACATGCAGAAGTTGACTTCCGCAAAAACTACTGTGTAAGTGGTGTGCTGCTTAGAGCATAAAATGCTTTAAGTAGTAAGCATTACCCTAACGCAACGTTAGTCTCGCTACGCAGAGATACTAAGGAGAACATGGCTTGATTTGTAGTACAAAGAAAGTAATTTTGAGCCTTATGAGCTCTTGCCGAAAAGTTTGCCAAGGTTATGTCGAATTCCCATACAGCACCCATTCCCGTAAACATCGGAGAATCTACACTCGAAGTTGTTGACGATTATGTCTACCTAGGACAAACTGTCCAGATATGTAGGTCCAACTTCGAGAAAGAGGTCAATCGTCGAATCCGACTCGGTTGGTCACGGGCAGCCTTCGGTAAGCTACGCAGTATCTTCTCGTAAAAAATACCGCAGTGTTTCAAGATGAAAGTCTTTGACCAGTGTGTGTTGCCAGTAATTACTTACGGCACTGAAACGTGGTCGCTCACAATGGGCCTGATAAGTAGGCTCAAAGTCACTCAAAGTTCAATGGAGAGGGCTATGCTTGGAGAGGAGTTTCCCTGTGTGATTGAATCAGAAATGAGGAGGTTCGCAGGAGAACGAAGGTAACCGACATAGCCCGAAGAATTGCCAAACGTAAGTGGCAGTGGTAGGGGCACATTGCTCGCAGAACGGATGGCTGATGAGTTCGTAAAGTTCTAGAGTGGTACTGGAAGGCGCAGCGTGGGTAGGCCCCCCACAAGGTGGACCGACGACCTGGTGAAGGTCGCGGGAATCCGCTGGATGCGAAAAGCGCAGGACCGGTCGTTGGGGCGATGCTAGGGGGAGGCCTATGTACGGCAGTGGACGCCTTTTGGCTGAAATGATGATGATGAGCCCTTGCCGCGATTTTTTACTCAGTAGTAATTGCTTGCGGAAGAGAACTTCTGCAAGTTTTGTTGCTAATCTAAAATTCACTTGAGACCAAGTTTTTATTAGCAACATTTGGCAGAAGTCTACTTCTGCATGCAATTTCTACCGTGTAAACAATCGCGGCAAGCTCCACTTACACGGCAGTAATGCTTGCGGAAGTCAACTACTGCAAGTTTTTTTGCTAATCTAAATTTCGCGGTTGATAGCTTGTCTTTCATTCAGAAGCGAACAACGTCTTACTTTTAGAATTTTGTGGAGTACAGCTACGGCCAGGGCCGGATTAACCATTAGGCAGAGTAGGCAAATGTCTAGGGGCCCTGCATCGACTAGGGGCCCCGCGCGCGCACAAAATTAATTGAAAATGTTTCATACAGTGAAAATTTTATCGGAAAATTTGTATCCTCAATTACAATAGATATTATTGCTTTTTTCCACGCATACTATAGTATGCGTCGGTTTAAAGAATTTTATTTCTCATAAGAACAAACAGTTCACTTATAATGAGATACAAAAGTACTTACAACTAAATTATATAATTATAGCCTCTAGAGCGTTGGAAATGTTAGTGTGCATACATAATTCTTTAGCTTAGCTTTGAACACATTCATGTTATCACATTCTTTTAGATCCTCTGGTAATCTATTGAACAGCTGTGCTCCTTCATACGATAACGTTTTCTTGCCGTAATTAGTCCGTGGTTTCATTAATTCGAGTTCATTTTTTTTCCTTAGGTTGTGTGTTATTGTTTTTTTATGTAGCTGTATGTTCGATTGGATGGAAATTAGTGGTGATATTTTTAACAAGAATACAAGTGTAATATGTGTAAAGTTGTGTCAGATTCATCAGAACTATCAGTTGATGAAATACTTCATATCTATAAATATATGAAAGATGGATAGATGTTTCATAGATGAACCATTTAGTATTGAGTAGAACTAATAATATGGATGCGTTAGGTAGCGTATTTTAAACAAAAGTTTTGAAATGCTTGATCTGTAATTGCGATTTGTGTGTTTTGCGACCGTGATCTCTTCCACCTTGAACTTGAAAAGAGCTGATGATCTTCCAACGGCTGAAAAGGGGCCCCGATAATTGCATTGCCTAGGGCCCTGATATGGTTAATCCGGCCCTGGCTACGGCTGGGTTCTTTTCTGATGGTTTTATCCTGACCGGGCTGCGGGAATCTTCTCAATTGTTTTAAAACAATTTCTTTTTCACAAGGGCGAGAGCAGTGGCGGCGCGTGCGAAGCTTGCCTTCCGAAGGACTTCAAGTTTACTGAATTACGAGAACCACCCTTACCTCATCATTACAGCCGAAAGACGTCCACTACTGGACATAGGCCTCCCCCAATTAAGGGGGGGATATGCCATAATCGCCACGCTTGGCAGGCGGGTTGGCGATCGCAGTTGGTTGGTTAAATACTCAGAGAACGCTGCTGCCCATCCTCTGGTGAATCCCTTAGTCGCCTTTTACGACACCCATGAGAAGAGATAAGGGTGGTGCTATTCTTTAAGTCCGGCACTACACGGACCACGGACCACCCTTACCTACTGCTTACGAAATAAAGACGCTGTCAAGGTCAAAGTGTTACTAGTAGTAGAGCTCTTTCACGGTAGCACCGTACCTACTTCTTCGCCAAATAGTGACGCTTGCATTGCTGTGTTTCGGTCTGAAGGGTACAGGTGCCGGTGAAATTACAATCACACTAGACTTTCCATCTTCATGTCTCAGTTTGGCGAACCGACTTGCGGTAGGTGGTTTTGAAGTTGTTATGGGCAAAGGTAACCGCTTAACATCAGGTTGTCCTTTAGTTCGTTTCGCCATCCTATACTATAAAAAATGAAAATAAAACCACTGACGTACGGTCGACCGCACGTCCGTGGAAACATTTTGACATTGACAGCACCATTATTTCGTAAGCGTTAAGGGTGATTTTCTAATTCAAGTGTTACCACTGTCATGCAGTCGACTGTACCTTCGACATGACAGTAGGTAATACTATTATCGTAGACTTTCTCTACACTTTTCACTTTTATATACGTTACAAGTGCTAAAACAAATATCCGGTTTATAATTTATTATACTTACTATACAATACAGTACAATACAATTCTTTATTTACTGAACATAGGTTAAAACATAGGTGTTATAAGTCACATTGATACAGACAGTCCTCTATATTCTACCTTTAGGCATGCATATATTTGGGTAATGCAATGATATTTAAAAAGTACAGATATGTTACTGCGCTCGCAATCTGAAGACTCAAAAACGTCCTAATTATGACGTTTTTCTATTAATCCGCGTCAAGTACGGCTCTGAGCGTGACCGATGACGAAAAAAAAAACTAATTTGCCGTCGTGTGTGTACAGAAAGTGCTCCAATTATGACGCGAAGGTAACTAGAAGTACCCAACTTACTTTGTACTAGTTTATGTGTATTGTGCTGCCGCTGCGTACGGAACATTTTTTCGTTTGTTTTGTTAGGGTATGACATATCTATATTTTGAAATATCATTGGGGTAATGGCTATAATTTCATATTACTATCAAATGCAAGATACATTTAATTAATCAAGAAATTTAAAATGTCAGAAAATTAATAATAATAATATATTCACGTCTACAAAATATAAATTTTATAAAACCACAATTTTTTTATTGTTACACATACAGGAACATATCAAGCTTTTAGAGTAAAGCTTTTTCATTTAGAAAGTCTGATATATTATAGTAACATTTTCATATCAGTAGATCCTTGAGGCGCTACTTATTTTACCGCCAAATTACACACATCTATTTGTACCAACGACCATACAGCCCATAGACGCCTCATAACAGACGACCGATGTTTTAAAACAATTTCTTTTTCACAAGGGCGAGAGCAGTGGCGGCGCGTGCGAAGCTTGCCTTCCGAAGGACTTCAAGTTTACTGAATTACGAGAACCACCCTTACCTACTGCTTACGAAATAAAGACGCTGTCAAGGTCAAAGTGTTACTAGTAGTAGAGCTCTTTCACGGTAGCACCGTACCTACTTCTTCGCCAAATAGTGACGCTTGCATTGCTGTGTTTCGGTCTGAAGGGTACAGGTGCCGGTGAAATTACAATCACACTAGACTTTCCATCTTCATGTCTCAGTTTGGCGAACCGACTTGCGGTAGGTGGTTTTGAAGTTGTTATGGGCAAAGGTAACCGCTTAACATCAGGTTGTCCTTTAGTTCGTTTCGCCATCCTATACTATAAAAAATGAAAATAAAACCACTGACGTACGGTCGACCGCACGTCCGTGGAAACATTTTGACATTGACAGCACCATTATTTCGTAAGCGTTAAGGGTGATTTTCTAATTCAAGTGTTACCACTGTCATGCAGTCGACTGTACCTTCGACATGACAGTAGGTAATACTATTATCGTAGACTTTCTCTACACTTTTCACTTTTATATACGTTACAAGTGCTAAAACAAATATCCGGTTTATAATTTATTATACTTACTATACAATACAGTACAATACAATTCTTTATTTACTGAACATAGGTTAAAACATAGGTGTTATAAGTCACATTGATACAGACAGTCCTCTATATTCTACCTTTAGGCATGCATATATTTGGGTAATGCAATGATATTTAAAAAGTACAGATATGTTACTGCGCTCGCAATCTGAAGACTCAAAAACGTCCTAATTATGACGTTTTTCTATTAATCCGCGTCAAGTACGGCTCTGAGCGTGACCGATGACGAAAAAAAAAACTAATTTGCCGTCGTGTGTGTACAGAAAGTGCTCCAATTATGACGCGAAGGTAACTAGAAGTACCCAACTTACTTTGTACTAGTTTATGTGTATTGTGCTGCCGCTGCGTACGGAACATTTTTTCGTTTGTTTTGTTAGGGTATGACATATCTATATTTTGAAATATCATTGGGGTAATGGCTATAATTTCATATTACTATCAAATGCAAGATACATTTAATTAATCAAGAAATTTAAAATGTCAGAAAATTAATAATAATAATATATTCACGTCTACAAAATATAAATTTTATAAAACCACAATTTTTTTATTGTTACACATACAGGAACATATCAAGCTTTTAGAGTAAAGCTTTTTCATTTAGAAAGTCTGATATATTATAGTAACATTTTCATATCAGTAGATCCTTGAGGCGCTACTTATTTTACCGCCAAATTACACACATCTATTTGTACCAACGACCATACAGCCCATAGACGCCTCATAACAGACGACCGATGTCTGCAACACATCTATGAAATTTCAGTAACGTAGGTCGCCACTATTTGCCACTTGAAAACTTCAAATCAGTTTTGACCACTTACATGAGCCGTCAAAACTGCCGCGTCAGTGATTAGCCAATAGCCGCGTTGGTAGGCCCAATCGGATTGCAGCAGGCCTCAACTAATAGCAGAATTTATTGTACCTACGCATTATATTCAACATTAGCCGTCTATTAGGCTGTATGGTCGTTGATTTGTACCTACTTTAACAGAGGTCAGTGACTGCACTCCACAACATTCATAAAAAATATTTGATAAGAAGATGGCGGAGTTTCAGGCATCTAGGATCAAAGATTTTTTACTAAATAACTTCCTTGTCCAGTTTCAAATCCATTTACTTAATTCATTTCTATTTTCAAACTCCAAAATTCTTGTTTTCTAACAAAACATCTAATAGGTAGGTACCAACATTATAAAACGAATTAAAATGGCAAGTCGCCGTTACATGTCAAGGCAAAAGAAAAAAAAATGTCTTGATATATCGAGGACAGTAGGCGGCTAGGTAAAATGATCCTTGTTGCTTGGGTTCAGAAGTTAGAATCGTTAAGCAAAGGGCGCAGTCCGTAAATAGTTTTGCTATTACGCGCGTTGGGCTTGCGGCTATGAAATGAGCGGAGAAAAGGGCAACTCATAAAATGTATGTTTTTTAGATACATAATATATAACCCTGAAATCGCGAAAAAAAAACAGTTGGTCCCTATATTTGTGTTCAATTAAATCGATAAAATGTCCTGATATTTTTTTCGCGATTTCAGGGTTATTGTTGTTGTTGTTGTTGTTCAGGGTTGTTGTTGTTGTTGAAAAAGTTGTTCATCATGATGAGTACAGTGACCCCTTTCCGGGAAATAAGCGATTAAAATTTCAGCATGTATTATTGGTGTACAAGAATCGAGTGTTGTGGCGCAACTTGGTAAAGGCCTATGTCCAGCAGTGGACTGCGATAGGCTGAGTTGATGATAATACAGATAATCAAATTAGCAAACTACCATGCAACATTGCAATAGGCCTGATAGGTAGTTTTAGCTGGTGTCAGTTTGTTACACACCTGAGAGTTTGGACGAATAAAAAAGGCGGACAGAATCTCGCTAAACAAAAAGTGAGGCATCCATAGTAAGACGGCTCGCTTAAAAGTACTGACTGGCACGCACACATGCACACCCATAGTAAGACAAAAAACAAAAAAACAAATCTCGTGTGGCGGTAGTTATTGTCGTAGTGTCATAAATAAAATAAATAATATGTATTCGCGGCTGTTTGTCTTACTAGGTGTAAATTTGTGCGTGAAAGTCCGTATAAAAAAAAAAAGTCAAAATAGTTTATTTGCATAGAACAAAAGCGAGTCGTCTTACTATGGGTGTTTCACTTATTGTTTAGCGAGATTCCGTCCGCTTTTTTTTATTCATACATTTCTATCAATAATCTTTTACAAGGTGTCCCATCGCTCTGGTTTCAAAACTCGCTATCTTCCTGGCCCTATAATTACGGAAATTGACGAAGGCGCCCGAATATAGCCGATCGATGTTTACAGCGCTAATCTGTACAGCAAGCATATACATGGAAAAAAATTCTATTTTTAATATTGTAAGCCGTGCTTGTTTAAATAATTTTAACATTTGTTATTTTGTATAAAATTTATTAGATTTATTTTTTACATGGTTTTGAGTACTGAGAACTACGAGTTACAATGGAATTTTTATTTTAGACCTTTCTTTTGTGGTCAAAATTCGAAGACTTCTCACTTCTCTCTGCCAGTTTGGTTCAACGTGGCCTGCCCAGAACTGCTTCAACTTGCTAATCTTAAGAGCTATGTCGATTACCTACTTTTGTTCTTCTACAGACTTCCTTATTCAGAAAAAAAAATCTGGTAAGAGTGAAGTGCAGCATATATAGGAAAGTAATAAATAATAATAAATAGTTGGGACATTTTTACACAGCACCATTTAGTCCCAAACTAAGCAGAGCTTGTACTATGGGTACTAGAAATGGTTATAATACTTATGTACTTTTTTTTTTAAGTATCGGGAGATTGTTCCTTCAATGTGGTTGCTGATGCTCGCGTCATGCTTATGAACGGATGCCGTCTTTCGGGACTGGTTAGCTTCTACAATGCTAAGGCAATTTTTCTCATTTTTAATCTTGTTTATTACTTTGACATAAACCTACATCGTTCATCGTTCTCACCATGGTATAATAAGATGTTTCACCAGGTATTCTCTTCCCGCAATGACAGCGCGATGCCTCCAAGCTACGTCACGATCAGTGCTGCCATTGATTGATATCTTCAATATACTTAAGGAGATTTTTGTTCATAATAAATTCCTAACCAGCCTAACTATTTGTTATCTCGTGTTATTCATCTAATTAGTTAATAAAGGAAACTATATTAAATTACTAGTTAAAAAGTGATTCTTTATAGAAGAAAGTAAATAAAAAAATGACAAATGTCACACTAACAGCCCGCTATTGGCTCCACGGCCGATGACGTAGTACGGAGGCAATCACGTGACCTAGCTGTCACGGGAAGAGACTACCTGGTGTTATTATACCATGGTTCTCACATTGTTTGAATTAATTTATTGTATCGAACCATTAATTTAAAAAGAGAATATCCATGGAGTTTCTTGCCGGTTCTTCTCGATAGGACCCACAATTTGCAACCGTGCAACTAGAGCCTAACGTTTCAAAAGCGCCTGTAATTAGGTTTCATTATCATCATCATTTCAGCCGAAAGACGTCCACTGCTGAACACAGCCCTCCCCCAAACATATGTTGGGTGGATATGCCATAATGGCCACGCTTGGCAGGCGGGTTGGCGATCGCAGTTGGTTGGTTAAATACTCAGAGAACGCTGCTGCCCATACTCCGGTGAATCCCTTACAGCCAAAATTAATATCCAATCTATCCACGATTTGCCCTACTAGAGATAGGAATTTGACATAAGCTCCATCATACAAAATATGTCAAATTTCTATCTCCAGTAGGGTAAATCGTGGATAGATTGGATATTAATTTTGGCCGTAAGTCGCCTTTTACGACACCCATGAGAAGATATAGGGAATTAGGAAAACCATTGAATTTGAATAACCATTTAACATTGTAACAAAATATACATTTATGAATATTCTTTTAAGTTTTTATTAATCGTACGTTGTTTGAAACAACATAAAAAGCGATAAAATCTATAAATAACATAATTTTGAAACACATGGTTGCCGAGAGAGCTTGAGCGGTACCTATCGAAAGAGTTTTACGATATTGTTGATAAAGATTTTATTTAGGTACTTAGTACCTATTTATTGATCTTATGTACGTTTGGCAATTATTTAACTGAGAAACACAAAAAGTAAAATTTCTGTAACAAAACCAAAATGGTGTTAGAATAGCGAACGTACAGTCAACAAATCGGAATCATGACCCACTCAGTTGATAATTCGTTTGAAATCGTCAAAACAGTAAGGTTTTCTTCTATGCTGCACTTAGGACATTTTGAATATTACAGAAACTGCATTAAAACGGGTCAGAGGTCTGTGCCGTTTTGAGCTTTGTTATCAATGCAATAGATTTATAATTGGATTGGAAATTATGTTTTTGATAAAGCAGGAATTATGTTTTGAATTTCGAATTAGCTGTCGTTTCACGTGGTTTTCCTACAAACAACTATATTTTTTAAGAAACCTATACTAACTTTTTCGATTACAGAACATTAATAAAATAAAAATAAAAATGACAAATAATGTAATAATAAATGTTAAGTATGAAAAGGTGTCAAACTTAACGGCCAAATATGTGGAACATACATTTAATTTATAATATCCTCTGTACCATATTTCACGCAATAAATGATAAATAAATAAATAACAATATTTGGAGTTAAACATCAAGAATAAAATTTAGAACAATAATTTTACTGGTAAACTAGCTGTCACTGTCAATAGCTAAAAAACATTGATAACAAGTCTGTTGCCAGGGAAATATCTGTTTAAGCGAAATTCAACCTAATTGTATTAGAATGTCTGTAGGATATTAAGCTTATCGTGGGTCATGATTCCGATTTGTTGACTGTACATTGAGCACTTGTACGACTTGTAAGAGTCGATGATATTTTAAAAAGTACGGATATGTTGCTGTGCGTGCAATCTGAAGACTCGAAAACGTCTTAAAATTAATATAATCTATCCACGATTTGCCCTACTAGAGATAGGAATTTGACATAAGCTCCATACAAAATATGTCAAATTTCTATCTATAGTAGGGTAAATCGTAGATAGATCGGATATTAATTTTGGCCGTTAATTGGGACATTTCAAACTTGCCACGCATGAAGCGCAAGTAAAATTGATTAAATAAATAATAAATATCTTTTGGGACATTTTTACACAGCACCATCTAGTCCCAAACTAAGCGGAGCTTGTGCTATGGGTACTAGACAATGGATATAATACTTATATACTTATTTTTTATGTAAATACATACTTATAATACATAAGCAACACCCAGACCAACACAAACACTTATTATAATTAAAAAAAAACACTTATGTTCATCACACAAATATTTGTGTCCTGTGGGAATCGAACCCACGACCTCGTTAACAGCAGTCCGACACTCGAACCACTAGACCACAGATGTCGTCGATTACAACCATTCTATCTATTTCTACGGTCGTGACCATACGTAGCAGTGATAGCCTAGTGGTTGAACGCTTGCCTTCCATGCTCGAGGGTATGAGTTCGATCCCGGCCCACACCTCTGACTTTTCAGATTCATGTGCGGATCAGAATTTGATTATCACTTGCTTTAACGGTGAAGGAAAACATCGTGAGGAAACCTGCACACCTGAGAGTGCTCCATACAGTTCTCGATGGCGTGTGTAGTCCGCCAACCCGCACTAGGCCAGCGTGGTGGACTAAGGCCTTAACCTTCTCATATTGAGAAGAGGCCTGTGCCCAGCAGTGGGACAGTAATGGGCTGATTATGTTATGTTATGTGACCATACGTGCAACCTTATTCTTAGTTTATACTAAACCTCTTTAGGCGTCATTGTACTCATCAATATGAACAACTTTTACCAACCTGAATCGCGAAAAAAACTGCTTTTATCTATATTTTGTTGATTTACGGCCAAAATTAATATCCAATCTATCCACGATTTACTCTACTGGAGATAGAAATTTGACATATTTTGTATGATGGAGCTTATGTCAAATTCCTATCTCTAGTAGGGCAAATCGTGGATAGATTGGATATTAATTTTGGCCGTTATATAAACACAAAGGTAGGGATCAACCGATTTTTTTTTCGCTCTTTCAGGGTTGGTCCCTGAACGGTCGACCAAGGATTCTTGGATTGTCAGGTTGTCGTCGGACGTGCAAAATAAAACCCAATACATATAATTAAAGTAAAATAGTTAAAATTGCTATCGTATTTTTCTTGTCGTCGTTCTGTCAAGTGAAAAACAAAATTCCCTTATGTCTCGTCATTGTCCATGCCTTTCGAAGAGGTTGGACGCCCCGACATTCCCACCTCCAGTATTAGAGTCCTGGCCTAATACTCAAGATGGGGAGCGGACGTCCAATCTGCACAACTTCGTCACAGGTCGTCTGTATGTCGCTCCAGTCTGTCCTGGTCCAGTCCTGACGTCTGCTACTCTGACATGTCCGTCTCTACCCGGGTACACTTGTGTTACCACTCCTCGTAACCATAAATTCCGAGGCATTTGGTTGTCAGCAATGATCACTAAGTCTCCTATTGTAAGTGGTTGTGTTTGTCTAAACCATTTGTCACGTCGTGTCAATGTCGGTAAGTATTCATGAACCCACCTCCGCCACAACAAGTCAACCAAGCGCTGTGACTCGCGCCAGTTACGACGAAGTAGATCATTATCAGTGTAAAAGTCAAACGGATAGTCCTTAAATTCCGTTGCTGTCAATAAAAAGTCCATTGGTGTCAGTGGTAGTGCGTCCATATGATCTAGAGGTACATAAGTCAATGGTCGATTATTGATCATAAACTCTGCCTCAGCCATCACAGTCTGCAAGGTTTGGTCAGTTGGAGTCTTGTCTTTCAAAATTACCTTGAGAGAGGTTTTGACCGAACGAATAAGCCGTTCCCAACAGCCTCCCATATGCGCTGCAGTCGGAGCGATAAAATTCCATTTTAGCTGTCTTATGGAACCAAACTTTAACAACTCCTGTCTATCAATTTGTGACATAGACTGCTTCAGCTCATTGTCAGCTCCCCTGAAAGTGGTTGCATTGTCGCTCCAAATTTCGCGTGGACATCCACGCCTTGCTACAAAACGCCTTAGGGCCATGATGGCACCACTAGTAGATAGGTCGTTTGTTAGCTCTATGTGTACAGCTCTCACTGTTAGACATGTAAAAAGAGCCCCGTATCTCTTTTCCACTCGCCGTCCTACCTTAACTGTCATCGGGCCAAAGTAGTCAAGTCCAGTGAAGGTAAAGGCTCGATTTCTGTGTGTAAGCCTTATTTCTGGCAGCTGTCCCATGAGAGGTGGTACGGGTTGTGCACGCCTATTTTTACATACTTGGCAGTCGTTCCAAATAGATTTGACGGCGTTGCGACCATTTATCACCCAATATCTCTTTCTCAAATTATTGAGTACTGACTCCCTTCCATTATGAGCAGCCTCTCTATGGTAGCGTTTTATCAGCAATCGTGTAAAATTATCTTTGGGGTGCAAAATAATGGGATGTTTAGTATCGTCGTGAACGTCAGCTAAATCTATTCTCCCACCTACTCGCAAAATTCCGTCAGTATCCAAAAACGGCGTCAATTGACGTATTGCGCTGTCTTTCGGAACGCACTTATTTTTAATTAGCTCCGTGATATCGTTTGCAAATCTTCTACGTTGACTCAATTTCAGCCATAGAAGTTCTCCTTTGGTCAACTCTTGAGCCGTCAGTTCACCAGTCTGTTTTTCTCTAGCGGGTCGTGCATTGTTCAGAAACCGTTGAGACCAAGCGGTTGCTCTAATCAAGCGCCAATAATTAGAGAATCTTCTATCGTCAGGCAAACAGTCACCCAGAATCTCTAGCGAAACAAAATAAACTGTTTTCACTTCCACATCGTCTGGGTCCAAAGGTTACCCACATTCGTCTTTGAAAGGCCATTTAGTCTCTGGTTCATAGAGAAAATCTGGTCCGCGCAACCATCTGTTGTTGTTTTCAACCATTGTGTCCCGTGTGGCGTCATCAGCGGCGTTCAAAACTGTCGGAACCCACCTCCAGTTGCAGACTTCTGTCAATTCCGCAATTTCACTTACACGGTGAGCCACAAAGGGCTTGAACCTACCGCTTTCTGACTTTATCCAGCTCAGAACAGTTTTTGAGTCCGACCAGTAACAAAGACGCGTCAGATGTACGGCCATATACCCTTTTAGAAATTGTCCTAGTCTTGCTCCCAAGAGAGCTGCCTGAAGTTCAAGCCGTGGTATGCTTAAAGACTTCAGCGGTGCAACCCTTGCCCTTGCCATGACCAGTGTCACCTGCCACGAGCCATCAATTAACTGCCATCTCAGATAGGCGACACTGGCAAAGGCTCTAGAACTTGCGTCACAGAAAATATGTAACTCAACAGCCCCTGCTTTATCGAAAGCGTCAGAAAACATCCAACGAGAAATTCTGACATCTCGCGCTTTGTATAACTCCTGGAGCCATGACTGCCACCTTTCAAAAAGACTCGAATCAATTTCGTCATCCCAACCGATTCTGGATTTCCAGATATCTTGGAACAAAATTCTTGCTTTAACTATAATAAACAGAAGAAATCCCAAAGGGTCAAATATCGTCATTATCACCTTTAAAACCTCTCGCTTTGTCGGTCTCTTAACTCCTAACTTGATCGTATCACTTAATTTGTCAAGCTTTAAAAGGTAACTGAAGCTGTCAGTCTCCGGGTTCCAGTTTACTCCAAGTACACGCTCCGCGTTCATAGTTAGCTCGTTTTTTGTGTCAGTCAGCATCTTGAGTCCGGCTGGAGCCAGCTTGTCGTTTGGTAGGTGTTGCAGAAGATTTTTGGAATTTGACATAAAGTTCCTCATATTAAATCCACCTGATGAATGAATCGAAATGACGTCATCAACAATTTTCTTAGCTTCGTCGTCGGAGTCCACAGTGTAAATAAAATCATCTACATAATGATGTTCTACTATAGCTTTAACAGCTTGTGGGTGCGTAGTCAGAAATCTTTTAGCATTAACATTTTTGACATATTGGGATGACGATGGCGAGCAGATAGCGCCGAAGGTCATCACGTTCATGACATATTCATCACCATCCCACAAGAGCCTTTGAGCTTGTCTGTCCTCCTCGCTAATGAGAATCCTATGAAACATCTCTTGTATGTCACCAACCACTGCTATTTTACCAAAGCGAAACCCCATAAGAACACCCGGCAGGGACGTAAGGAAATCGGGGCCACTTATCAAAAAGTCATTAATTGACTTTCCTTCCGATTTCGCAGCACAATCAAGTACTATGCGTAGCTTATTGGGTTTATTTGGATTGAAAACAGCAAAATGAGGAAGGTACCAAGTCTTACCTGTCTTGGCGTCTTTTTCATCCTTAGTCAATCGGCTTATGTAACCCTTCTGCTCGTTTTCAGCCATCTTCTCCGAATAACGACCAGAAAATTCTGACATACGCTTCATTTTTCGTGCCAGACTGTCAAATCGCTGCCGTGCTACACTATAACTGTCAGGAAGTTCTGGGTAGTCCTGACACCACAGAAGGCCAGTCTCCCACCTGTCACCTACCATTTTCGTTGTCTTCTCCATAATTTCCAGAGCCCTCACATCCTCTCGAGAGCGTGGAGTGTCGAAGTGCGGCGTCGTCCCGAAAGCCTCTGTCGAAAACATTTTCTTTACGGCGTCATTTAACTCCTCACAAGCACAAACGTGCAAAATAGACGTGCTGGTCGGCGTTAGAGGTGACATTTTACCGTGTATAATAATACCGAGACGAGTAAACGAAGCTATAGGGGCGCATCTGGGTCCGTCAACTACATGTCTCGTCACTATCAAGTCAATGTTATCATGTCCGATTAGGAGTCTCGGTCTTTCATTTGTCGTCATGTCATCATTTATATATTCAATTAAATATTCATATTTACAGAGTTTCTTATAACTACATCTATATACAGGCAAGCTTAAATTATCTACAACCCTGACATTGTCCATTTTATACACATTTGAACAATGTTTTCCGCGAATGTAAAAGGATACACATTGGGACCGGACACTGAGTGCTTTCATATCTGGTGTCGCGCCGTGCATGCACAGGTCGGTCGCCGGTCCTGTCGCACCAATCTCTGCTGCAAGTTTCGGGTCCATTAGGCTGATTTCTGCGCCTTCGTCGAACAAAGCCAAAGTATCCACAGTTCCAGTCGGCCCAGTGATGACAACTCGTGCCACTTTCATTAGAACGTGTACGTCACTTGTCATATGGTGGTTGACATTTGCTGTATTTTGAGTTTCATTCGAACGAGGTTCCGCATGCAACAAAGAGTTATGCAACCTCTGGCACTGACTACATTTTTGTTTTTGCCGGCACTCTTTCAATTGATGATTTTTCGAAAGACAGCTAAAGCAGAGCTTTTGTTCGGTCACATACTGCCATCTTTCGTCAATCTTCATTCGTTCAAAGTCGGAGCAATCATTTAGCATATGGTCACACGACTTGCAGATTGTGCATTTATCACTACCTTTGTTCTCTGTCGTCAGGACACTGTTTCGTTGCCACGTTCTAGTAATAGGTTGTTGTCTGTTGGTTGCCGCATTACTAGTCTGTACAAAAGGCTTCGTAGTCATGGGAGCAACGTGTGTCATAGCATTTGCCGCCTTCATAAGCCATTCCGACACGTGCGAGAGCGTCGCGGGCTTTATATTTGATTCGTATCGGTAAAAACTCCATTGATACTTTAAGATTGAAGGTAGCTTACCGATCACCTCTTTTATGAGCATGGGGTTTGATAGATGCCCGGTTTCATCGGTTGATGTCATGGCAGCTACTACGTTCTGTACGCTGGTGGCAAATTCAATGAAATTATTTATGTCATCATGTCTCACCTCCTTCATTGCTCTGATCTTATGTAGCATCACTTCGATTATCAGGTCTGGTCGACCGAAGCGAAGTTTTAATGTGTCAATGATCTTATTAAGGCTTGTCCCACTCACCAGCAACGCAGAAACAGAGTCCCGTGCTCTCCCAATCATTTAGCATATGGTCACACGACTTGCAGATTGTGCATTTATCACTACCTTTGTTCTCTGTCGTCAGGACACTGTTTCGTTGCCACGTTCTAGTAATAGGTTGTTGTCTGTTGGTTGCCGCATTACTAGTCTGTACAAAAGGCTTCGTAGTCATGGGAGCAACGTGTGTCATAGCATTTTCCGCCTTCATAAGCCATTCCGACACGTGCGAGAGCGTCACGGGCTTTATATTTGATTCGTATCGGTAAAAACTCCATTGATACTTTAAGATTGAAGGTAGCTTACCGATCACCTCTTTTATGAGCATGGGGTTTGATAGATGCCCGGTTTCATCGGTTGATGTCATGGCAGCTACTACGTTCTGTACGCTGGTGGCAAATTCAATGAAATTATTTATGTCATCATGTCTCACCTCCTTCATTGCTCTGATCTTATGTAGCATCACTTCGATTATCAGGTCTGGTCGACCGAAGCGAAGTTTTAATGTGTCAATGATCTTATTAAGGCTTGTCCCACTCACCAGCAACGCAGAAACAGAGTCCCGTGCTCTCCCTCTCAAGCATTTAACCAGTCGAGCGATATTTTCACCCTCAGTATATTTACATAGTCTTGTTGTATTTACAAATGTTGAATAAAATAAAGGCCATTCTTCTGGGTCTCCAAAAAACAAAGGCAGCTCTTTTTTCGATGCTTGTCGAGCTAAAAACTTTGACAAGTCCTTCGAAACATCATGTCCAGCAGTTTCTTTCACATTATTTACACTTGTACTACAGTCGGCAGCGACAGATGCGCTTCGCAATATGTCTTCGGGTGCTTTGTCCACTGTCATGGTCGTATTGCGAGCCGCGCCGCGTCCAAAACCGTCGAGAGCTTCTTGTTCTATTTTGATCTTATCCATAACAAGCTCATTTTTTATCTCTGCAATTCTTACTTCGGCTCTTCGTTCCGCAGCCTCAATTTTGAGCGCGATAATCCTCTCCCAACGCATGGAAGATGACGTACTCGCCACCGAGACTTGGGATGGAACTGGGGAGGGTGCGCGGCTGTCGGCCGGCACGCCGTCCTGCGCGCGGCTGTCAGCCAGCACGCTATCCTGCACGCGGCTGTCAGCCGGAACGCCATTCTGTTCCTTCTTGGCCCGAGCCCGAGTCGTCATAGGGCTCCGGAGGGTCATTTCTCCAAACGCAGCAGATGTTTTTCTATATGTCTGGTACGCAAAATAGATCGAAGGACCACCTTGAACGGTCGACCAAGGATTCTTGGATTGTCAGGTTGTCGTCGGACGTGCAAAATAAAACCCAATACATATAATTAAAGTAAAATAGTTAAAATTGCTGTCGTATTTTTCTTGTCGTCGTTCTGTCAAGTGAAAAACAAAATTCCCTTATGTCTCGTCATTGTCCATGCCTTTCGAAGAGGTTGGACGCCCCGACAGTCCCATAAAAGTTGTTCATAATGATGAGTGAGGTTAAGTATAAACAAAGAATAGGCTAAAAATCTTGCATCGTCATGTGACTACTCCTATTTTTTCCTCAGGGAACAGTTACAGTAAAGAGGTTTAAAGCGAAACGCTTTTTCATCTTTTTTTTTTTGCAATAAGAAATAGATGCTAAGCAATGATTTTACATAAGTACAGATAAGATATACCCTAACAAATCAAACGAAAAACATGTTCCGTGCGCAGCGGTCGCACACATACACAATGTTTTACATCACTTACATTTCACAACATTGCCGTGTCGTGTGAAAGAGATGGTGTATGTAAACCAATATGAACAAAAAAGACAGCTAGTGTTTGTCAGCTACGTGTAGTGTATGTGGCCATTTAGGCCAGCCAATCACAGCACGCAGCAGCACGCAGGGTAGCCAATCACAGCACGCAGCAGCATGCAGAGTAGCTAATCACAGCACTTTTGGCATAGATTAACGAAAAGTAAGTAGTAAGTATACAGAAGGTACAAGTATTTTACGCGGCAAGTATTATACCCTACGATTAAAGATTCAACTTTAATCGTAGATTATACCAGGGTAGACTGATTTAAATCAAGTGATTTTTTTCCATAAAATTTCATTGATTTATTTAAATTATAATGTATGGGACTAGATAAGAAAAATTCATATTAAAATTTATACAGTTTTTATTTTTTACTGAACATTGAATAAATTCAAACTACAAATAGTCAAGAAAATCGAGTTCGGAGTTGCTTCTATTAGATGTTGAATTTACTTTTCGGAACTGATTATAGACCAGTTATTTTTATTACTGGTCTATAATCAGTTTATTCAAACTTCTAAGACAAAGTCTTAGAAGTTTGAATAAACTGTTTCCTACATTTCTGTACTTAATTACTACTGTCATACTAAGATTTATTTATGGTTTTTTTAATTCTTACAAAGTTGCATACTAGTAAAACTTTTCGTAAAAATATTCATAATAAGTGAAGAAGTAGGTAAGAGTGTTAAGTAAATAGGGAGTAGGTCTTCTTCAAGTTTAGTTTTTTTTTATTTTGACGTTGTAGTTTTTGTCATAAATATGGAAGATTCTATGTCAGTAGATTAACATTTATGAAAACCATTTAAAAATGATAACTAATTTTGGAGATAAAAAATATTTTTTTACTTATCTAGTTTTTCTTCGGAACCATCGGGATTTTCGAGACAATATTTGGAATATTATCAGTTAAGAGTATGTAAATAATAAAAATTAAGTAAAAATCTTCAAAAGTCAAATAAAAAGTGAAAAAATCTAAAAAATCATGATTTTTTTGATTAAAATTTAAAAAAAACTGTCAATCAAAAAGTCATGATTTTTATCAACCCTGGATTAAACCTCATACATACCCCTGTGACAGTATAAATTACATAAACTATGCTTTCATTAAATTGATCTCAATTCAAAATTCGTAATTTACTAACATTAGGCCGCGTACAGTATTATCGTCTGACGACGCCCGCAGCGTACTTTAGTCGTTCAGTTACTCAGAGTGATCATACAAACAAACGCCAAGGAATGCTTCGAGCTTCATCCGACGACGGGTGATAATATTAAACGCGGCGCAGGGCAATATTTACTAACAAAATGGTTGCAAATCTGAAATAATGATGATCCTGTCTGGTGCGGGGAATTCAACCATTAAATTGTATGCTTTTTAAGGTGAATGCTACCAGGTAGTCAGAGAAATTAAAAATTTCTTGTGGGGTTATTTACAAATTGTAGCTCTATTTCGCGTTGTACATCAATATAACAATATATCTACTGAATAATACTCATAAAAAGATTAACCTAGCTCTATAATCTCGATAATCGATAATTTATTGTATTATTTCGCATTTACGCATACAAAGCAAAATCTAACGATTTAACGATCAGTTGATAGATCAAACTGTACTTGAGGAATGTTCTGTAATACGGACCTGAGCTGAGTAACTGAACGACCAAAGTACGCTCCGTGCGTCGTCGGACGATAATACTGAACGTACCACTTTTCTGCCTATGAGTCGCATCTGCATCTTTATAATCTATGTTTTGTCTTATCGCTCTCGGTACAAAAAATATTTATTGTTTTTAAATAGAAATACGCCTATAATGCAAATAATTTTTTGTACTTACAAGTGGTATGTGATCCCTTTTTGTTTGTTTGCTTTCATGTCATAATTAGTACACTTTCTGTACATTCACGACGGCATTTTTGTAATTTTTTGTCACCGGTTACGCTCGGCGCCTTGCCTTGACGCGGACTAATAGCAAGATGTCACAATTAGCTTGTTTTCGAGTCTTCAGATATTCGCACTAGTCACTCATCTGTACTTATGTAATATCATTGATGCTAAGTCTATGTAATAAGGAGGCTGTCAATGAAATCATTGACAGGTGTTAAAATGAAATCTTAAGATTTTGTTATGTCATTATTAAAAAAAAATACAATTACAATGCTGACAACGCATGATAGTAGATTGGTAATGGTGTCGATTATCTTTCACGAACTAAAGTTATTTTAAACTATCGTTCTCTTTTACTAATAATAGATACAAGAAAGGGATGGCAACAATTATAGAACTGTCAAATTAGTTTATGTTTTACATGTATTTCTTTGTATTTTAGTCGGCACGTTCCGGGATCATGACTAAACATTCCGACTAATTACAATTCTAAGTTTTTCCTACTAATATTATAAACGTGAAAGTTTATGAGGATGTAGATATGTGTGGATGTTTGTTACTCTTTCACGCAAAAACTACTGTATGGATTTTAATGAAATTTGGTAGGTATACAGATAGAACATAACATATAGGCTACTTTTTATCCCGGGAAGATGAACAGTTCCCGAGGGATGCGCGATAAAAAAGAAGTAGTAAGTAGTGATAAGTATTTTTATGTGCACCTACCGCATGTCGTCTTGTTGTGGCAATAAATCATTTTTCTTTCTTTTCTATCTTTCTTTCTATAAACGACATCCACGCCGGTGAAGCCGCGGGCACAGTATAGTCGTAAATAAAACAAGAAAGAATATGATTTTCTGAACTCAAACTGACAGAGTGAAAAACACAAGAAAAATTAACGACTATTTACGACCTTTTTTTTTGTTCTCGGGTTGTAGACAATCCTCATGGACACCCTCCGTCTGGGCACAGATAAAATACGGGATTAGACCAACAATATAGCAGTACTAGCTACTAGCAGAATAGGGTACCACTTTTTGACAGAACTGATTTTATATTGGTAATTTTAGTCCCATATCTAAAGCGGTTATTCCCAGTTGTCCCCACTATTAACGGCCTGGACTAATCCATGAAAATTGCCGTAGATTCTGCTACGGCAATTGGATGCTGTCATAGACCGTAGATTTGAAAGTAATATTTGCCCAATTACCGTAGAACATGGCAACGGTTCTACAACAATTGCTACCAATGGCAACACTGTGGATGGGCCGGACTCTTATCGACTAACGGCCAAAATTAATATCCAATCTATCTACGATTTACCCTACTAGAGATAGAAATTTGACATATTTTGTATGGAGCTTATGTCAAATTCCTATCTCTAGTAGGGCAAATCGTGGATAGATTGGATATTAATTTTGGCCGTAAAACCATACAGGCCATCCTCAGCACAAAATAGAAGCTCCCAGAACTCCAGTGGACTGGGCCGGCGCCGCAGCGCCTTTGGACCCTCCCAGGGAACAACGTCTATAGCAGGGACTGAATTACCGGAAAAATTGGATACCTCTATTTAATGATATGACGTCATATCGATATATTTCGATATCAATATCATTTGGTACCCACTGCATTTTCGGTAACAATGGTTATGGGTATCAATAATTTATTTCGGTTAAATATCGATACAGTTAGATTAGTGGTAGATAATACCGCGATGTGATAGCGGCAAAATGAAGCCACCCAATCGATTCCTTGCTTTTCGGTACCGAAATAAGGTTTAGGTTAATAACGGTGTGACTGGAAAAGGTTGTGATTACGGTATCGTTAATTTTCACCGGTTAAATACCCTTATTTCTCTACCGTTTTCAGTCCCTGGTCTATAGTCCCTAGATGTTATTTTTTTCTTATTCACTGATAATAATACCCATATAATACCTACCACGCCACGTGACATCGCTGCGGAACCCTAGAACGGTTTGATGAACGTTCACAGAATGTTTTTTTTTCTGAAATTCTCATTAGATCTTACTGCTCTAAGCTCTTGTAGTCATCATGACTCCACACTTTGAGGTTTTCATATTTACATTGTTGAAAAATATATTTTTAGCGATCATTTTCCTTATTCACAAACGTAAAAAGTTATTGAATTGTATCGATTTAAATACCAACTACCTACCTACAATCTAAAATGCTGAAAAAAATGTCATTAGACTTGACATTTTGAAATAAAGATTTGTATTTTAATCAACCCATTATCACAGTAAATAAGCTATATATTTACTGTGCCATTATAATTATATATAAGGGTTGTCAGATGAAAAAAAAAAACTGGAGAAAATTCTGAACATTAACATTTACAGAAAAATCCGGACATTCTGCTTAAAATTTCTAATTTCGCGGCAAATCGATTTCTTGCGTGATGCGATGCATTTGTGATTAATGCACGATGCGGTTAGGTGAAGTTGAAGTAAAGAAATTCCGGACAACTTAGAATTCCCCCCGCATCCCGGATAAAGGACCAAATTTCCGGAAATGTCTGGAAAATTGCGGACGTATGGCAAACCTAAACACGGGCCTCTTCTTAGAATGATAAGGGGACCTAAACCACACCACCATTCCACCACGCACGGACTACATAAGTCCCTACAACCATCGGAGCCCTCTCAGGCATACAATAGAAAATAGTAATATGCAGGCCGGGTTTGAACTCAACTCTCATGGATGGCAAACGCTTCAACCAAGGCTATCGCTGTTTTTTTTAAAACACCCTTTCTTAATTATCAGTCGGTCTGTACTGTAGGCCAAACAAATGCGTTATTGTACACGAGTCGAACCCGCGACTCTTTTACACAGCAGCTGAGCATTGCGCCAATCTTGTCGTCAAATAAGTCAGCTTTCTAATTAGTATATTATTTTCACTGAGATTTCTACGCATTGGTAGTGATAGCAAGACCGTCATCTTGTCGAAAAGGGTAGTATTTTTATATAGATCACCAGATCTGACTTTGAAATCAATAACAGATCAGTCAATTTTTAAATTTTCTGACTGCTCGTTTTCAGTCATCCTGAAATGCTACCTTGGTGGCGAAGGCAAGATCGTCATCTTGTCGAAAGGTGCAGTATTTTTACATAGATCAACGAGAAGCCGTTCGACGAGAAGATCTTTTGTTATTTCCAAACCAATAATAACAGATTGGTCCGTGTGGTGCCGGACTTAAAGAATTGCACCACCCTTCTCTCTTCTCATGGGTGTCGTAAAAGGCGACTAAGGGATTCACAGGATGGGCAGCAGCGTTCTCTGAGTATTTAACCAACCAACTGCTATCGCCAACCCGCCTGCCAAGCGTGGCGATTATGGCATATCCCCCTCTTAATTGGGGGAGGCCTATGTCCAGTAGTGGACGTCTTTCGGCTGAAATGATGATGAATAACAGATTAGTCAAACTTTTTGTTTTCTGAATGTCCGTAAAGACAGCCATCCTGAAATTTTACCTATATTCATGAAACAGCTGCTAGCGACGGCTAATTGATCTTTCCTCTCTGTCCTATTTTAAAACATAGTCATCTAATGTAATAGCTAATATAAAAATGTCTATAAAACTTCACGTCATGCCGCTGGCTATCGATTCGATCTTTTTTTTTTCTTGATCCACGCAGTCGCAAAGATATAAAAATTTTTAGAGCCTCCTCTCCCCCTTTTCGCCTCCCTATCTCAAAAATCCGCTGGCAAGAAATAGGATATTAAAATGTCTAGAGCGAGTTTCGTATATCTATGTATATCATGTATATACATTACTACATTATGACCCTTTTGAAGGAAGATAGTTTCGCCATTTTTAATTTTTCGTACCTATCCTTTTTTGATTTATTAAACTTTTTGGTGCAATGACGGTTCTGACGTTTGTGATTGTTAGTTTTGGCCAAAGAGAATATAACCACTACGTTTAGTTTTGGCTAGGTAATAGATCTGTGGTTTTGGCAATGTGGTAAATTACTATTAATTTCTCTTTATGTTATGGTATGCCCATAGAGAAACGACTCTATGGGTATGCTACAGATTGGTATGTCTCGGAAAAGTTCAGTAATGTGCAATAATAATCTTAACTTTGCATCTCTGAAGGTAGTATTGGTCACTTTTCCCTTTCCAATCCCTTCCGATTTGATCCGACTAACCTCGTCCCACGATTTGTATCTGCGACCTTTCGATCGCCCGTTAACACATAACCTTTGGGCTTTTCTTTCAACGGTTGGTAGAAAAGAAAAAGTTAGTTTGAAAGTTTGTCGCCTGCATTCTAGTGTTTGTTTTAAAGGCCAGACTGTAAGATTTTCAAGTTAACACATTGTTATGTCAAACATAACATCAAGCCACAAAGTGGTAGGCAGAGGTGTACATGTACACCCAAATTTCGCGAGTATAGTGTTATTTTCAAGTTACTTAATTGCATAGATGTACTGCGTAGTGATATATGAAATAAATAATTACTAATGTAATTAATAATTAGCTGACACAGACAAATATAAAATGGCTGAATATGATATGTTTGTAGTAGCTGGTTGCCTGATTGCTAATTCGTCACGTTTTTTACAAATAAAGTTTTAAACCAAATATGATTGTCACAGTGATCGATGGAGGTTTTAGATAAATTAAATGTACGTACCTACAATGGGTGGTTCTGCTTCTGTCAGTTCAACTTTAATCGAGTAGGTCTTGTTCCTGGTAAAATCAACTTTTCTGAACGCTCGGCTTCATATTACCATAATATAAAATGTCATCGTCGAAGCGGAATGGCTATAGGCTATAAAATAAAAAAATATATAAAAAAGTTGGGTCAGGCTGTAAAACGGAGCCTGAGATCCAAGGAGGGAATAAAAAAAGAAAAAATAAAAATGCCGTAAAAAGGCATTGGCGGGGTAATAGAAGTGAGCGGGGAGAGGTGTGCGGGGAGAGGCTGCTCCTCGAAGTTCCGCCGCCATTTCGAAAAATCGATCACGCGGCGCGTGTGTGGACCGTTTTGAATTTCGAATACGAAATTCTAAAACTTTCACGTCATTACTAAACTTAACCCTATATTTACGCATATAAAGTTTATTTTCGATTGTTTTTGTTCATGTGTGCGTTCCATACACGGACGGGCAAGATACCAAAATATTAATGGCGGACGTCCCGCCAAAATAGTATTTTTTTGGTGTGTGGACAAAAGTACACGAGGGCCAAAACGTCTGCATATTTTTAAAGTTTGTGTACGTCCTGTTTGCAAAGGACGAAGTTTCAGGCGGCTTGGAATTTTTTCAGATTGTTTATCTGTAGCGGAACTTTGCTTATCTGAGGGTCTTATCTCGTTGCTGTGCATGCATAGTTCGGGTAAAAAAAAACCTGTACTACGTGTTATTAAAAATGCGAAAGTATGAATGTTTGTTTATTTGTCCTTTAATCACGCTAAAACGGCTGGACGGATTTGGTTGAAATTTGGCACACAGAGACAATGTTCCTGAATTAATATTCAATATTCAGTATTTAGGGTACCTATGGGTAGGTACCTACTTTTTATTGTCATAGGTACACACGGCTACACATCAAGCTGTACAAAACCAGTAAAGGCTGACCTCGCGTTGTAAGGAAAACCTATACAATGCGAGGTCAGCTTATACTGGAAATTACAGCTTGATGTGTAGCCGTGTGTACCATGGGAGCGAAGCCGTGAGTGTCAGATAGTTTTTTTATCATAGGTACTTAAGGCGCATGTAGCAGCCAAGTGGCGCCCTCATCAGTAAAAAAATATTACTCGCTGAATACCTACATCATTTATCGAAAATTCGTTTTTAACAATTGAAGTACAGGTGCTGTAGTTTAATCAGAAACTATTAACTTTGTAAATTATGCTTCGCTGTAGTTGTAGATAAAAAAGTGCGAAAAACTGTTGGGGTGCCACTTGACACACACACACACACATTTGTCACATGCGCCTTAAGTGAAAACTTTGTCGATGTTTCCTAAAAAAAAGACTAAGTAATTTCCACATCCATTTTCTGCGTCAACCTGCTACTTCAGGGTACTTGTCTGTTCGCCAATGTAGATAATGAGCAAAGGTCTTATAGCCGCGCGCCGTTTTCACTAACCTATCATGAACCTATCTAGATACAGTTTGCCATAATTAGAAAATTGATATAAAACTGACTGCCTTGTTGGTCTAGTGGTTGCAAGCGCGACTGCTGAGTGTGGGGTCCTGGGTTCGATTCCCGGGTCGGGCAAAGTGTTATTGCGTTTTTTCATTAGGAAATTCTCAATAGCAGCCTGGAGTCTGGATTTGTGCCCGGTTAATGGCAATAGGCTCGCCCCCTATTACATGGGATTTATAACATAACTGGCGAAATGTGGGTGTACTATTACACTTCTGCCTACCCCTTCGGGGATATACAGGCGTGATGTTATGTTGTTGTTGTGACATAAAATGTATGGAGCTCCGAGATGGAGCATAAGTCAAATTTCTATCTCTAGTAGGGCAAATCGTGGATAGATAGGTTATTGAAGATGGCCGACCTAATTTCAAGACGATATCGCCTTTATAACGTCTTAATTAAATAACTGAAAACCTCTTAAGGGTTCATTGTACTTACTCAATAATACACCTTCAACATCTTGTATATTACATACCTCTTCCGAATTCCCACAAAACAGAATGGGTACCACAATGCGAAATTACAAATCAATAAAAAACAAATCGAATAATTTCGAAAGCTTTCACCGAAGGTCAAGTTGTTAAAGCATTTACTCCGGTACGCTATGGTTAATCTTAAATAACCAAAAAGTTACAATTAAAACCAGAGCAGGGCGTTCGTTGAACTGCGATTAGGGTTGTCGCTCAAAACATTAAGTAGGTTGTCGCCGCGCGATTCAACTAGTGTCACTGTCAAAACTCCAGTCTTAAGTCATTTATTAGGTACAAAAAATAATATGAAGTTCTTGAAGACAATAAAGAGTGCGCTGGAGTGCGCTATATTATGCCAGGCCCAGAAGACGTACATTTATTTAAAAACTACATAAATGTTAGAAAAAATCTTCAAATTATCATACATACAACCCCAAATGTCAAATAAACTGATGATGTTATACGATAAAATAAAATAATAAATAATATGAGGTATGAAAAATGGGAAAGCATTGGGACCAGATGGTATACCAGTAGAAGTATGGAAATTATTAGGAGAAGATGGATGTTATTGGCTGACTTTATTCTTCAATAAGTTGTTGCATGAAGAAACGATCCCACAAGAATGGTGTAATAGTACGCTAGTGCCCATCTTCAAAAATAAGGGTGATGTACAAGACTGCAACAACTATCGAGGAATAAAGCTCATGTCACACAGTATGAAAGTATGGGAGAAGGTGATAGAGAAAAGATTGCGAGAGGAGAGTGAGATCACCTAAAAACCAGATGGGATTTATGCCAGGTCGTGGGACAATGGATGCCATACGTGGGACACTCAGAAAGTTTTGCGAAACTAAAAAAAATTGTTCTATACGTACATATATTTTTATCAAATCTTTTCAAAGTACTTTTCACCAGCCTCTATACAAAGATTCATGCGCCTAAACCAGTTTTCAAAACACTTTTTCCAGTCCGCCGCAGACACCTCGTTTACAGCCTGCTCGAACGCAGCCAGCGCACCTTCCGGCGACGAAAATTGTATCCCTTTGAGCTGATTTTTTATTTTTGGGAATAAAAAGAAGTCACACGGTGCTAGATCAGGGCTGTAAGGAGGGTGACCCAGGAGTTTGACTGGCGTGCTGTCCAGGAAGTCCCTCGTTTTGAGTGCGGTGTGCGCAGGTGCATTGTCGTGGTGGAGCAGTAGCCCGCGGAGCCCTGTGTTTGGTCGCTTGTTGCTTATAACAGAGAAAACTTCTGGCAAACATTTGGTAGTATACCATTCGGCATTAATGCTTTTTGATTCCGTAAGGGAATTGATACCAAGTGGCCAGTCAAATTATAAAAGCTAGCGATCAAAATCTTACCCCCGCTTCTAGATCGCTTCACTTTGGTAGGCGTTGGCTCATTTTGAAACACCCAAACAGTCGACTGGCGCTTGGTTTCTGGGTCGTATTGATAAATCCAGGACTCATCACCTGTAACGATGTCGTAAACACGCCGAGACGAGCCTGCTTCAAATTTGTTAAGCATATCACGGCACCATTCCACCCGGGCCTGCTTCTGAGCATCGGTGAGGTTGTGCGGCACCCAGCGTGATACTATCCTCCTCACGCGAAGATGGCTGTGTAGAATCTCGTGAACGCTTCCCGATCCGATCTTCAATATGTGTTGAATCTCCTGATATGTAATTCGCCTATTGTCTTGGATTAAATTTTTCACTGCTAGCACGTTTTCTTCGGTAACAGCCGTCAAAGGGCGACCGCTTCTTTCGTCATCCCCCAAAGTTGGTCGACCGCGCTTGAATTCGTTATACCAACGATACACGGTTGCCTTGGAAGGGCCTTCATCCATGAATGCCATTTGAAGTCTATCGTACGATTCATCCGGTTTCAGGCGACACTTGAAATCGTATAAAATCATAGCTCTAAAATGTTCCCGGCGCAGATCCATATTTCAGTGAGACACAATACTTTGAATTAACTCGCAAAAAATGTGGAGGGAAATTTTGAAATTGGAACTTACTTATTTTTACTTATAAATAATCATATTTTCGGAAAACATTATAACTGGCCAGTCTCCCATATATAAAAACTTTTTTTCGCAATACTTTCTGAGGGGCCTGGTATTTGCACTTCGCCAAATATGCGAAAAGTATAGACGTGCGCATAAGAACTTGCACATGGTGTTCGTTGACCTAGAGAAGGCATACGACAGAGTACCCCGCGAGGTCTTGTGGTGGGCGCTGAAAGAGAAAGGTGTGCCTGCAAAGTATGTGGAGTTAATTCGTGCTATGTACAGCCAATCTAGTACCCACGTTCGGTCGGCCGCTGGCAACACCGACGAGTTCAGTGTGGCTGTAGGCTTGCACCAAGGGTCGGCTCTAAGTCCTTACCTTTTCTTGCTGATAATGGATGCCTTGACATCAGAAATCCAGGAAGAGGCACCCTGGTGCATGCTGTTTGCTGACGACATTGTCCTTGTTGGTGAAGATGGACTTGAGGTCCAGAGTAGATTGGCAAAATGGCAACAAAATCTGGAGAACGTTGGCTTGAAAATCAGCAGAACTAAAACGGAATACATGTTCTGCGATTTCGGCGGTCTTTCCGGTTTTGTTGCTATTGCGCTAGATGGCGTGCCCTTGCCAGTCTGCTCCGACTTTCGGTACCTTGGTTCACTTGTGCAAAGCGATGGTGAAATTGACCGGACAGTCAAGCACCGAATTAACACAGGATGGTTGAAATGGCGGCAGGTCACGGGAACTACATGTGACTCCCGAATTCCTCTTAAACTGAAGGGGAAAATCTATAAGACCATGATAAGACCTGCTGTCCTGCATGGATCGGAATGTTGGGCTACGAAAGGAATTAATGAAAGGCAAGTGCATGCAGCTGAGATGAGAATGTTAAGAGGAATGTGTGGTATAACGAGAATGGATAGGATAAGGAATGAATATGTAAGAGGGAGTCTGAAGGTAGCGCCAGTGACAGAGAAGTTAAGTAGCAACAGACTATCATGGTATGGACATGTGATGAGGAGGAATGGGGAGCATGTTACGAGGAAAGTTTTAAGTATGAATGTTGATGGCTATAAGAAAAGAGGGAGACCGAAGAAAATATGGATGGATTGTGTGTAAGATGATATGAATAGAAAGAAAGTAAACACAGAAATGACGGCTGATAGAGATGTATGGAAGAAAAAAAACATGCTGCGCCGACCCCAAATAAATTGGGATAAGGGCAGGAGGATGATGATGATGATGCATGGTCACTATTTTTGATATTATAATATGAATTGGGCATTTAAAAATTCTTCTACTGACAAAAAATAAGCTTATTGAATCTGAGCCTTAGAGTTTAAAGTAAGTTCTGCATTATATTTTGGTGTACATAGGATTTCATGTGTACCTAGTACTTTTAGGTGGTTATCGTAAAATTTACGGTCGACCGCACGTCAGTGGAAACAGTTTGACATTGACAGTACCTTTATTTTGTAAGCGGTAAGGATAATTTTCTAATTCAAGTGTTACAACTGCCATGCAGTCGACTGTACTAATGAATTTTGTCTTCTTCGCTGAAAAGGGAACCGAAATACAATAAGTTACATTTCATATAATCTCTAGAAAAAACTTTTTTGTTAGTTTTTATATTTTAAAATTAAAACTGTTAATAATTAATTTTACGTATTTAAGTATTTCTTGAAATTTTGTTTTTTAACACTTCCTTTGCCCCTCCATAAACACGCGGCACAACCCTATCCCTTAAAAACATCTGTGACTTAAATTGTTAACTCTTTCGTGCTGGGTTGATGACCTTACTAAATATTAGAGTTCACTTTAAACTAAACATGTGAACATCATGTTTTTATGTCTTTTAAACAAATTATAATTAGTTTAGGTCTTTCCTGAAAGTTATTAACAAAACCAAAAAACACGGCTACGTGTAATAAGAACTGAAAAGATGTAAACAAGTCGTGTGCAAGTATACAATGTGTAATTGAAATACCTGAAATCCTCTTAAGGGGTCATTATACTCATCATTTTGAACAACTTTTACTATGGGACCAACCCTGAAATCGCGAAAAAAATATCAGCTGCTGCATACATTTATGTTCACATAACTCGACAATATGTCGGCAACAGCTGATTTTTTTTCGTCTCTTACTAAAAGTTGTTTATAATTATGAGTACAATGACCCCTTAAAAGGTTTTCAGTTATTTCAATTATACGTTGTAAGTGTATGTATCAAATCATTACACGCAGTCGGAGGCTACCTATGAACACATACAGTACAAAATATAGACGAAGTGCTGCGAACAATCTAGTGAAACCAAAAAAACTATGCTCCTTCGTGTACAACCAGCGCTCACGCAACATAGGTATGCACCTCAAACCGTGCTCACGTAACAGTACACATTTACACATGTCACGGAATCGTCCAGTAAGCATTGTGAAAGTAAATATCCTTCAGTGGACCCACCAGTGGGTCCAAGAGTCATAAGTTTTCGAGCTTGAGTCGAAATCGAATTGCTCGAGTCATAAGTACAAAGCTAGTGGGTCCAAGAGCCATACATCTGATCTGTGTGAGCACTGATTGTACACAAAGGAGCAGTTTTTTTGGCTTCACTGTGATGGTTCGCAGCATTCGCAGCACCTTGTCTATATTTTTATTGTTTGTGGTCTGTGCCTATGAATTACTTTATGTACCTTTCTAGAGCTCTTATTCACAATTTTATTGTAATTCAGAAGCTTTATTTTGCTAACCAAACACGACTACCTACATGACTAAAAAGGTTTCTAGTTCGGACTTGGTGTCTGTGCTCGTGAGCTCACATGCACTTTATTAGAGTGGGCCTTCTGGTTTTACTTAACCATTCTCAACACGACGGTCTGAAAACAGCATCTCAAGTAATGCTCTCAAAATTAAAACTTTATCGGAATTTCATATAAGTAACTAGTTATTTGACGACTTTTTTGTCTGGCAGTGAAAAGTCAATATCCTAAGCGAAATCGAGCCAAAACCTAAAGTGCAAGACTGGGGTTAGGTAAGTTGAGAGCTCCTCTCAACTTGCAAAATCCCTTTTGAAAGTGACCGTAACATAACAGATCTCGACTGATGAAGTCTACGCTCCGTCCAGCACCGATCCAAATCCAAAACCCCGAGAGCTTTCAGCTCGAACTTCAGAATCGTTTCGAATGCCTAGGGAGCTCAGTGGACGATTACAACGATGGGTTTGTGGAAACTGTCCATACGGTCGGGTCTAGGATCTTTAGGACCCGTCGTACAAACAGAAACAAGAAGCTCTCTGACCACACTCTCGAGCTCATGGCGGAAAGACGCGAGATGATTCTGCAGTCCTCAGATGATGCGACTAAGTACCGGCAGCTCAATAGACAGATCTCAAAGTCCTTGAAAAGTGACCTACGCCAATTTAATACCGAACGTATTAAAGACGCGATAGAGAAGAATAAGGGCTCGAAAGTCTTCGCAAGAGACCTGTCTATTGGGCAGAGCCAGCTTGCAAAACTGAGGACCGACGATGGCAGAGTCGTTTCCTCCAAGCCAGAGCTATTGAAGGAGGTCGAGAAGTTCTATGGACAGTTATACACGTCCACCCGGAAACCCGCTGTAAATCGGGCTAATGACCCAAGAGCTCGATTGACCCGACACTATACCGAAGATATCCCGGACGTCAGCCTGTACGAGATTAGGATGGCTCTAAAGCAGCTCAAAAACAACAAGGCACCGGGTGATGACGGAATTACTGCCGAACTCCTGAAGGCGGGTGGAAAACCGATCCTTAGGGCCCTTCAGAAGTTATTTGATTCCGTCATTCTCGAGGGGAGAACGCCACAGGCATGGAGCAGAGGTGTGGTGGTACTCTTCTTCAAAAAGGGCGATAATGCTCTACTGAAGAATTATAGGCCCATCTCACTTCTGAGCCATGTCTACAAGCTGTTTTCGAGAGTCATTACGAACCGTCTTTCGCGCAGGTTTGACGACTTCCAGCCTCCCGAACAAGCCGGGTTCCGAAAAGGCTTTAGCACCGTAGACCACATACATACGCTGCGTCAGGTTATACAGAAGACCGAAGAGTATAACTTGCCTCTTTGTTTAGCGTTTGTGGACTACGAGAAAGCCTTCGATTCGATCGAGACTTGGGCGGTACTACAGTCTCTTCAACGGTGCCAGATTGACTATCGGTACATCGAAGTGTTAAAGTCTTTGTATGAAAACGCCACTATGTCAGTCCGATTACAGGACCAAGCCTCGAAACCTATCCTTCTGCAGCGAGGTGTGAGACAGGGAGATGTGATCTCTCCGAAACTGTTCACTGCTGCATTGGAGGATGTCTTCAAGGTTCTGGACTGGAATGGGCTAGGCATTAACATAAACGGCGAGTACATCACTCACCTTCGGTTTGCCGACGACATAGTAGTCATGGCTGAGACCATGGAGGACCTCGGTACAGTGCTCGATGACCTCAGTAGAGCTTCCGATAGAGTGGGTCTTAAAATGAATATGGACAAGACAAGGGTTATGTCGAATTCCCATATAGCACCTATTCCCGTAAGCATCGGAGAATCTACACTCGAAGTTGTTGACGATTATGTATACCTAGGACAAACTGTCCAGCTAGGTAAGTCCAACTTCGAGAAAGAGGTCAATCGTCGAATCCGACTCGGTTGGGCAGCGTTCGGGAAGCTACGCAATATCTTCTCGTCCAAAATACCGCAGTGTCTCAAGACGAAAGTCTTTGACCAGTGTGTGTTGCCAGTAATTACTTACGGTACTGAAACGTGGTCGCTCACAATGGGCCTGATAAGAAGGCTCAAAGTCACTCAAAGGGCAATGGAGAGGGCTATGCTCGGAGTGTCCCTGCGTGATCGAATCAGAAATGAGGAGATTCGCAGAAGAACGAAAGTAACCGACATAGCCCGAAGAATTGCCAAACTTAAGTGGCAGTGGGCTGGGCACATTGCTCGCAGAACGGATGGCCGATGGGGTAGTAAAGTTCTGGAGTGGCGACCACGTACTGGAAGGCGCAGCGTGGGTAGGCCCCCCACAAGGTGGACCGACGACCTGGTGAAGGTCGCGGGAATCCGCTGGATGCGGAAGGCACAGGACCGGTCGTTGTGGCGATGCTTGGGGGAGGCCTATGTCCAGCAGTGGACGTCTTTCGGCTGAAATGATGATGATGATGTAACATAACAGGCCTAATAAATCTTCTGATCATGTTTTTCTGTCTGACAATGAGAAGTCAACATCCTAAGTGAAATCAAGCCAAAACTAAAAGTGTAAGACTGGAGTAAGTTGAGAGTTCATCTCAACATAACTTGCAAAGCAAAATCCCTTTTGAAAGTAGCCGTAACATAACAGGCTTACAGGCCTAATAAATCTTCAGAACTTATGTTTTTCTTATCAGTCAGACAGAAACAATGTCAAGTTATTAACTTAAGTCAAGTACCTACCTATAGGTGCGGCACGCTATGATGGCGTTTTTGACGTTTGCCTGCTCATGAAGATCCGTAAATATTGACAGCTATGTATGAAGGAACAATTGCCGTACTTTATTGTCAATAGTGATGCACTGCTACAGCAATATAATTTTTTGAATTTCGAATCTATTATTCAAATTCAAATTCTATTTATTTCTACTGTTTTTTTATGTATGTCACAGAAAATTTGATTAAATAGCGATTAAACAAAATGGCTAGACGTTATGTTTATTGAATAATTTGATAGATTATTTACTTCATGTAGATATTATCCATAATAGCTAGTTGGAGTTGGTCAAAGTAATAAACCTGGTCACAATCGCTAATAATTTGAAATGTGTCACAACACTATTGGAAAATGTCAAAAACGCCATCATAGCGTGCCGCGGGTATAGTCAGATTGTTTATGGGCTGGACACACAGGAAAAACAGTGGGACCACGAGTCCAGAGATTTCTAGCAGGTGGGCCACGAGTAATGGTGGGACAAAGAAAGTGGGACCACGAGTCAATCATCGTCATACGATATACCATGAGCGGTGGTTGCACTAAACAGTGGGACCACGAGGCCAGATATTTCTAGCAGGTGGGCCACGAGTAATGGTGGGACAAAGAAAGTGGGACCACGAGTCAATCATCGTCATACGATATACCATGAGCGGTGGTTGCACTAAACAGTGGGACCACGAGGCCAGATATTTCGAGCTGGTGGGACCACGAGTAATGGTGGGACAAAGACGGTGGGACCACGAGTCAATCATCAGAAAAACAACTTTCTAACAAAGTTCCGCTAAATATGTCAAAACAAAAAAAAAACTATAAATCGGAATTTCAATTAATTCTGTGTTTCCTACGTGTTGTGGTTACAAGCTGATGAATTGAAATGGTTATCTGGCCTACTGGCTTAAAAGCCTCTTTGCTTTGTGTAAACAACTTCATAATAGAATCTGTTTCACGGGAAGAAGGGGCTCGCCTTCTTGTGGCGGGCCAGTACCTTTCGGGGGTGGTTGTGCGAATACAGAGGGTTCCCACGCCCCCGCCCAAATGTAGTTGAAGGAACACCGTGGTGGTTTTAGTCGGTAAGATTTCCCAATGGCAAAAAAAAAGATTAGCAGAATGATGAGCAAAGACCACCCTTGAAGTTTTTTTAGTAAGTAGAATTAAAAAATAGAGGCTTAAATCGGAAAATCGTGTTATGTTCATAAAATGGAAATGCAATCATTCTTAATTAAAACGCTTATCTTAGCAATGAGGTCAGATCGTCATGACTCGTCCGCCTTTTATTTAGCCTGTCTAGTGCCTATGTTGGCCTGTCTAGCTAGACTTAATTCCGAACTGAATGACTAATTACCCAGACCAAAAATTTTTTCTTTGAATTATTCTAGTTTATTCATGAGGATTTTGTTTTGGTTCAGCCACACTTTCACACATTTTTTGCGAAATAAATTAATAATATTATTACCCATTATCGATAAAAATGGAAGACACTACCAGTTCCCTAATTCTAATCGAAGGCTTCGATAGAGTTTCAAGAACTCGTAGTAGCGGTTTCATATTTTTTTTTTTTTTTCTTTTCATAAAAAATATGTGTAAATTATAATATGAAATTTTTATTTTTTTATCTTTGGGATATATACTTATATACGTATAATATCTTTGGGACATTTTTACACAGCACCATCTAGTCCCAAACTAAGCAGAGCTTGTGCTATGGGTACTAGATCGTGGTACTAGACAATGGATACAATACTTATATACTTTTTTTTTGTAAATACATACTTATAATACATAAGCAACACCCAGACCAACACAAAGACCTATGATCATCACACAAATATTTGTGTTCCGTGGGAATCGAACCCACGACCTCGTGATCAGCAGTCCGACACTCCAACCACTAGACCACAGAGGTTGTCAATCCCTTTTCTCGTCGTAAAACAAGATTCACATATACCGGCTATACTACAATTAGAAACTGAAAATTTCGTAATGAATGGAACGCTGACTGCGTTCCAACTTTTTGACTAAAAGTTTTTTTTTAAATTACATCACCTGCAGCACCGTCACGTCTTCATTCTGCATAGAAAACGGAAATGACGTAATGTCTCCTTTTAATGCCATTTTATTTGTATCTTTTATTATCTTCCACTTTCGTATTTTTACAATTTAATCAATTTAAAGTCTAGTCGTCAGCCCTAATGAGAATTAAGCAGTCGTTCCTCATACAAAATGTAAATTAAATAACTGAAAGAAAACCTCTTTTTCTTTTTTTTTTTTTCTTTTTCGATTTGACTCTCGCAGCTGGTACCGAGGTACCACTTCTGCTTAACCGGGCTGGTGGCGGAGAGTCCCATGTGGGACTCTATTCGCCGAAAGTTTTTCCCCAATCCTACACTTAAAAACTAAAATCGCGGTTGCAATACCGCATAAGGGCGTCCCCCAAGGGGGGGCTCGGACCTCGGCTTACTGGGGCATTGCAGGGGAACCCCGCCGTTCCTATGTCCCACTAGCAGCCGTTTAAAAAAAAATTAAAAAAAATTAAATTAAGCTTTTTTAGTCTTTTCCTAACTAAAACTAAACTAATGTAAATAACTAATTATGAGTCGTTTTGGAAAGTTATTGTTTATAATAATAAATATCTTTGGGACATTTTTACACAGCACAATCTAGTCCCAAACTAAGCAGAGCTTGTGCTATGGGTAGGTACTAGAGGGGCTGTGTTGTCGCTGGTACTAGACAATGGATTATAATACTTATATTTTTTTTTTTTTGTAAATACATACTTATAATACATAATATCATTAATTATGTTATCATTGAAAATTTCACGTTGTATTTGATGTTATATAGTTTTTATTATTTATTTAAAGTAATTTAATGATCTTCATTGATTGTTTGTTTGGCGCCGACTCATAATTAGTTATTTACATTCGTTTAGTTAGGAAAAGACTAAAAAAGCTTCATTTTATTTTTCGCTTATCTGTTTCTTCGCAGATGGTACACCTGATAAAAAAGTGGTGTATGAAACATTACCTTCATTTTAGTAGACCTATTCAATGATACCCCACACGAGGGGGTGCAGCGAAAAAAAATTTTGCATCCCCATTTCACATGTATGGACGCCACCCCTAAAATACGTAAAAACGATTTTTTTATTCTTTTAAATTTGAGATCTAAATGTAGACTATTTTTTAACAAAATTTCATTTACTTATGTTTATAATTGTAGAAGTTATTAAGCTGTAAAGGATTAGGACAGACGGACAGACGGACAGACGGACGGACATGACGAAACTATAAGGGTTCCTTGTAGGACTTCGGAACCCTAAAAAGGTACCCTTTGAATTGAGAACCTCCTCCTTTTTTTCGTCGGTTAATAAACTAATTAAACTATTCGAAGGCGGGACAGAGTTCTACCTGCATTGATATTGCAAGCACTTCAAAAACCATTGATGCATACCATTTCATTTACATACGAATATAGCGATGGACAATAAAGAATATTCAGCTTCAGCGTAAATATGTATTGTAGGTTTGTAGGTACAGAAACGATAAAACAGTAAAAGTTTGTATAAGTACCTAGGTACTTAGTTTTGTAGGTTTCACAGTGTTTTACTGCAATTGCCGCAATTTATTAAAAAATACAAGTTACTTAAAAACGGGGTTACTAGAAAATTGTTTCGTCATGGTGCAATTTTTGTAAATATTACGTATCTAGACGTACCTACTTAAAAATACTAACAAAAATCATTTCGTCAACTAAGTGAGTAGGTAGGTACCTATTTTTCATTGCATTTCTAATAACTAAAAACATTTAGAAAAATAATTAATTAAAATGTTTTCTAACAGTATCATAGAACCAAGCAAGTTCTAACCAACTTGGCACTGTCAGGCGAAAGGTGGGAAAATTCCAGCGCCAAACGGGTGAATTGTATTACACACACACATACAAACCTTTGCATGAGTGTGTGAGCGAGTGCAAGTCAACTAAAAACTGTTACTTACGTACTTATTGGTTGCATTGCATTTTTATGTTAGAACTATGTACCTAAGTACTTTAGTGGAGAATAAGATTTAGAGTAATTTTATAGATTTTTAGTTTGATTGAGGTTTTGTAATGGACGAACGTTTGTTCTAACCGTTGTCTTCCACCAATCTAAATAAGGAGGATGTGTCAATTTTTGAAGCTTGATTCCCCGTCAAATTATACTGAATTTCTACATTGTAATCGGCCTACGCCTATCAAAGGGTTAAACCCATAAGGATTACCTCACAGAATGAAAAACCCGTTCCAAACCTCGATTTACGGCCGTTTTCAAAAACCTATCTATCCACGATTTGCCCTACTAGAGATAGGAATTTGACATAATCTCCATACATTTTACGTCAAATTTCTATCTCTAGTAGGGCAAATTAAACTTTAAAATTCTTAAAACTGACTCACAGATAACGCACATCCTAAGCCGTTGGGTCTAGGAGGATGAAGTTTAGCACAGAAGTTCCTTATATGAGGTAGGTGAGCACTAGGAAAGGATTTTTGAAAATTCATCCCCTGGGGGGATAAATAGGCGACAACAAATGCGGCACGCCATTTTTTGTCGCAATGGGAAAGTGTTCAGGGAGACAAAAGTCACCCCTGAGACCCCCCCCCGCCCCTGAACCTTATAGGCGTAGCACAGGGGGGCAGCAATAGCATAACCCATTCCCAGACCCTCTATTACGCTGAAGATTGTCACCGTTTTAGAATTATTTATGCTATTCTAATATTCTAATTAAGTATTAGATGTTCTTGTTAGTATTAATTTAAAATAAAAGACTGTACTTAACTAACTTATAACTATGGGCGAATTTGCCTGAAATAAAATGATTTAATTTATTTATTTTTATTTATTTATTTAAAAATTCTCCACACCCCAGCCTCTGAGGCTGGTAGCTTACAGAAAGTTTCCTCCTTGAAAAAAAAATGGCCGCGAATCGGCAAACGTAGTAGACGGACGTAGAGTCCTCGGCCTAGGTGACTGATGGAGTGACGATCTTCGCAAGTCGGCTGGAAGAGACCCAGATTCGGCAAATATCCAGCTAGAGACTGCTATAATAAATATACATGGATTACTTTACTAGGTACGCAGTCCATTATCTTTGTTTGTAACGTTTATTTTTGTCAATCATTCAAAACTATTTGGTTGACTGAAACAAAGTGCGCATATTGTTGTTATTTCTAAGTAACTAGGTGTATACATGTTTATTTTCGGCGTAATAGTCATAAATGTTATAATCACGTCAAAATAGGTCATTTAGTACGTTCATATTTTATTGCTAAAGAAATAATATTTACTTAGGGAGATCTTGTACTCTCTCGGCATTTCGGTAGATTTATTGTCCGTGCTTTTTCCCATCTTTGTTGGGGTCGGCTTGCAGTCTAATCAGATAACGGCTAAATATCAGAATTTTACACGGAGCGACTGCCAACTGAACACCGCAACGTGATTTTAAACGGTTGTCGCTGTTTTAAACGGACATACAACGGTTTACAACGGTTGTCTATTACACCTCTGCCTACCCCTTCGGGGAAATACAGGCGTGATGTTATGTTATGTTGTGTTATGTTGATAGGTTTACAACGTGTTGTTGAAATAACTGAAAAACTCATCATTATGAACAACTTTTACTATTTGTTCAACCCTGAAATCGTGAAAAAAACAGCTGTACATTTTGTCGATTTAAGTCATATGTGTTCCTGTGGTGCCGTAAAGAATTGCACCACCCTATATCTTCTCATGGGTGTCGTAAAAGGCGACTAAGGGATTCAACAGAGGATGGGCAGCAGCGTTCTCTGAGTATTTAACCAACCAACTGCGATCGCCAACCCGCCGCGTAGCAATTATGGCATATCCCCCTTTTTGGGGGAGGCCTATGTCCAGCAGTGGACGTCTTTTGGCTGAAATGATGATGATGATTTGAACACAAATGCAGGGCAGCAGGGAACAGCCGATATACTTTCGCGATTTCAGGGGCCTTAACTCCCGACTGGTTCGCGTTCTGAACCAAATCGAGCTAATATCAATTCCTAGAGGAATGCTGTACGAATTGACACTAACACGAATTCAAATTCGATTAGGCCGATTAGGGTTGGTCCTATAGTAAAAAAAAATCATGAGGTTTAGGAAAAACAAAAACTAAGAAATAAAAAGATTTTAACCCTGCGTTTGTTTCGGGGTGTCTTCTCAAGCGATCAGCTAACGACAGTGTGTTATGTAAAAGTGTTGAAAAGTTGAAAACTTAGAGAAATGTTTAGTAATTTCTCTAAGATTGAAAACAACCTAACTAAACTTAATAACCCACGATTTGCCCTACTAGAGATAGCAATTTGACATAAAATGTATGGAGCTTATGTCAAATTTCTATCTCTAGTTGGGCAAGTCGTGGATATATATGTTATTAATTTTGACCTTAGTTAGGTTGTATAGCATAGGAGAGCAAACGAGCATGCGGGTCACCTGATGGTAAGCAATCTCCGCCGCCCATGGACATCCGCAACACCAGGGGAGTCGCCGATGCGTCGCCGACCTTTTAAAAAGACTTTTTTTGTTTTCAATATTAGAGAAATTACTAAACATTTCTCGTAAGTTTTCAACTTTTCAACACTTTTACATGACACACTATCGATAGCTGACCGCTTGAGAAGAAACGTCGAAACAAACTCAGGGTCAAAATCTTTTTATTTATTAGTTTTTGTTTTTCCTAAACCTCAAGATTTTTTTTTTACTATATACATATTAATGCTGGCCGTTACAGAATAAATATTTTGATTTCATGGGGTTATGTCAAATCAAAACTGTTACGGGTTGCATGACTGACAAAGCAGAACAACTTATAATGTAGGTACTAGGTACCTATCTGATCTTTACTAACCCCATCTTACAATCTAAGGTTTTTCTGGACTTTTTTCTAGGTGTCGATATACATCTATACCTATGGGATTCTTTCGACGATTTCTTTATACCTGATACACAGAATATCTAATAGTACTAACGTACCTGATAGGTAGCCCGGACCGATAGGTATGAAGTGTCTGGTTTTACGTGGAGCGACTGCAGTCCGGTAGACATAGGTACAGTCGACCGCACGTCAGTGGTAACAGGTTGACCTTGACAGCGTCTTTATTTCGTAAGCAGTAAGGGCGTTATCCTTACGGCGAGAACATCTCACATCTCCGTTTTGCCGATGACATCGTTGTAATGGCTGAGTCGCTGGAACAACTGGGCGAAATGCTGCACAGCTTTAACGGAGCCTCTCGACGTGTCGGTCTCGGCCTGAATCTGGACAAGACTAAAGTCATGTTCAATATGCATGTCATGCCGAGGCCAATATTCGTCGAAGGGTCGGCACTCGAAGTTGTAACGGAATACGTCTACCTAGGGCAGGCAATTCAGCTTGGTAGACACAACTTCGAGAAAAAAGCCAACAGAAGGATCCGTCTGGGCTGGGCAGCATTTGGCAAACTTCGCCGAGTCTTCTCGTCGCCTATACCGCAAAGTTTGAAGACAAAGGTCTTCAACCAGTGCGTCCTGCCAGTCATGACTTACGGTGCCGAGACGTGGACACTGACAGTTGGGCTAGTCCACAAATTTAAAGTCGCTCAGCGAGCTATGGAGCGAGCTATATGCTTGTAGTTTCTTTGAAGGATAAAATCCGTAACGAGATTATCCGGAGAAGAACCGGAGTGAACGACATAGCTTGTAGGATCAGTAAGCTGAAGTGGCAGTGGGCTGGCCATGTCTGTCGAAGGACCGATGGCCGTTGGAGCAGACGAGTCCTTGAGTGGAGACCGCGTATCGGCAAACGCAGCGTAGGGCGCCCCCCTGCCAGGTGGACCGACGACCTAAAGAACGTGGCTGGGGGGGACTGGATGCGGAAGGCAGAGGACCGAGCGTTGTGGCGCAGCTTGGGAGAGGCCTATGTCCAGCAGTGGACTGCGATAGGCTGAGTTGATTGAATTGAATTGATCACTTATCACATGACGTGCAGTTGACTTTATGATGATCGGTCAAAAGTGTAAGTAACCTAGGTAGGTAAGTAGTACTTATACCTTACCCCCTTTTTTTATTCGTCCTAGCCTTATCCTATGTTTTTTATAAATTCGTAACATAACTTAAGGCATACAATAGGTGAAGATAATGGTTAAGATAAAAAGATCTGGATTTCACATTCCCCTGATTTTATGAGGTTAGGGAGAAAGAAAAAAAGAAAAGAAAGAAAGAAAGAACTACTATTCATTTCTATACCGAAGATATCCCGGACGTCAGCCTGTACGAGATTAGGATGGCTCTGAAGCAGCTCAAAAACAACAAGGCACCGGGTGATGACGGAATTACGGCCGAACTCCTGAAGGCGGGTGGAAAACCGATCCTTAAGGCCCTTCAGAAGCTGTTTGATTCCGTCATTCTCGAGGGAAGAACGCCACAGGCATGGAGCAGAGGTGTGGTGGTACTCTTCTTCAAAAAGGGCGATAATGCTCTACTGAAGAATTATAGGCCCATCTCACTTCTGAGCCATGTCTACAAGCTGTTTTCGAGAGTCATTACGAACCGTCTTTCGCGCAGGTTTGACGACTTCCAGCCTCCCGAACAAGCCGGTTTCCGAAAAGGCTTTAGCACCGTAGACCACATACATACGCTGCGGCAGGTTATACAGAAGACCGAAGAGTATAACTTGCCTCTTTGTTTAGCGTTTGTGGACTACGAGAAAGCCTTCGATTCGATCGAGACTTGGGCGGTACTACAGTCTCTTCAACGGTGCCAGATTGACTATCGGTACATCGAAGTGTTAAAGTCTTTGTATGAAAACGCCACTATGTCAGTCCGATTACAGGACCAAGCCTCGAAACCTATCCTTCTGCAACGAGGTGTGAGACAGGGAGATGTGATCTCTCCGAAACTGTTCACTGCTGCATTGGAGGATGTCTTCAAGGTTCTGGACTGGAAGGGGCTAGGCATTAACATAAACGGCGAGTACATCACTCACCTTCGGTTTGCCGACGACATAGTAGTCATGGCTGAGACCATGGAGGACCTCGATACAATGCTCGATGACCTCAGTAGAGCTTCTGATAGAGTGGGTCTTAAAATGAATATGGACAAGACAAAGGTTATGTCGAATTCCCATATAGCACCCATTCCCGTAAACATCGGAGAATCTACACTCGAAGTTGTTGACGATTATGTATACCTAGGACAAACTGTCCAGCTAGGTAAGTCCAACTTCGAGAAAGAGGTCAATCGTCGAATCCGACTCGGTTGGGCAGCGTTCGGGAAGCTACGCAATATCTTCTCGTCCAAAATACCGCAGTGTCTCAAGACGAAAGTCTTTGACCAGTGTGTGTTGCCAGTAATTACTTACGGTACTGAAACGTGGTCGCTCACAATGGGCCTGATAAGAAGGCTCAAAGTCACTCAAAGGGCAATGGAGAGGGCTATGCTCGGAGTGTCCCTGCGTGATCGAATCAGAAATGAGGAGATTCGCAGGAGAACGAAAGTAACCGACATAGCCCGAAGAATTGCCAAACTTAAGTGGCAGTGGGCGGGGCACATTGCTCGCAGAACGGATGGCCGATGGGGCAGTAAAGTTCTGGAGTGGCGACCGCGTACCGGAAGGCGCAGCGTGGGTAGGCCCCCCACAAGGTGGACCGACGACCTGGTGAAGGTCGCGGGAATCCGCTGGATGCGGAAGGCACAGGACCGGTCGTTGTGGCGATGCTTGGGGGAGGCCTATGTCCAGCAGTGGACGTCTTTCGGCTGAAATGATGACTATTCATTTCTATGTATTTTATTATTATTTCTCTGTGTGTGCATAAATTTAATAAATAGATAAATAAATAAAGAAAATACATTTATTTGCGAGGTACCTACTCGGTCGAGATAAAAATACCTATAGGGTGGCCTATTTTTTTACCGACGAAAAAAACATACCATAATGTAAAGGTGACTGAAAGTTCCTACACCTACCTACCTACCAAGATAGGTGTTCAAAAAAATTCCCAAAAAATGACCTAGAATTCGAACCCGGAACTTCAAAACTTGTAAACTCTTGTAAAGGTAAAAAAAAAAGGTACCTACATATTAATCTGAGGTTAGATATTGAATATTCAAACGGTTGTACAATGCATGTAGGTACCTACCTACCTACCTACCTAATATAGGTACTAAATGAAATACCTAGTTAGGTACCTAACGTGGAATAAAATACTTACGTAGGTAGGTATCTACCTACCTACTTTACTTAGGTAGGTAGGTACCTATCTACTTATTAGTTTAAAAACTACGAGTTGGTACTTTTTTCCTAACGCACGTTTTAAATTAAAAGAGACCAAAGTACAAAGTCCCTCCGTAGGTACCCAGCCCATCATGACAGGTTCAAAAATATAAAAATGAATTTTTAGATTATTGATTCCATGAGCCGAGTCACCGACTATACAATTTTTATATAAGTGTAATACAAAACACGCACACTAATACAACTTTTCATCCATACGATAACTACACATACGGGAAGTAACGCACACTAGCACAGTTTTACATAGAAAAACAGCCGTTCTCCTCTCTAGTAGCCTATCTATACGTATTATAGAAAAAAACTTCAAAATAGTACGGCTTCACTCACTTTCACATTATATTACACCAATTTCAAACTATAATGTATGAACACAGGACGCAATAAAGATTAGTTTTGTTTGTATCAATATATATTCCGTCTCTTTTACTCAACCGAACGCTTTCGAGTTTTCCCGTTCATGATCCAACTCAAAATACGCCAAAAATGACGTCGAGCCAATGTTGTTTCGAAAACAGTGTCTCGCGTTTCTTTCTACGGATACCGCGCGCCCGCTCGCCGTTTATTATTTGGAATTTTCCAATCCACTGATTACTACTCGTCGTAAGTTTTACAAACAAATTTGAGTCTGTTTCGTATTTTTCGCGATTAGCGGCAATGTAGGAAAGTCGTAAGTGGCGATGGCGATAAGGTCGATTTTCGCGCGCACTTGTCGCCTACCCGGCCGATTTGAAACGAACCGCGGAGAGCCCTTCGTTGGTCGAGACGAGTACGCAGCTGAAATAGTCCGTATTGTACATAGAAAATTCTGACAGCTCGGAACCGTCACAAGAAAATAATGTCGTTTTTATTACATTTTTTGATAAATTATTATTCTAGTTTCGGTTCGGCGGCGTTCCAACGGCCTTATCGATTTTCCTATTTAGCGCGCTATCGTATTTTATACATTTTCGAAAGGTCTGTGGCGCGTCTATGCGCTTTCGAAAAATATTTTACAAGTATTTTCTCGGCGGCGAACGGACGTCGAGTGCGGTGCCGTAAATTGGTAATAATTCCGTTGATTACACAGTAATATAGTGGCCGAATATGGGTTAGTGGTGAGGAACACGGACACTGCGAACGTTGACTTCTGTGATACGATCCTATGAAAAATGTTAGTGCTGGTGCAAGTTTTTAGTGCATAGTTGGTTAATAGTTTGTGTCTGGTGCATTCCGATTGTGAAAGTGCACGGCTAGTGTTATTGTGCGTCGGATGCTGAAGCTGCGGCCACGGAGCTGGTCGCGCATTGCTCACCTGAACGGTCACTCGTGTAAGTACAGGGAACCTTTCTAGAATGACCTCGTAGGGCTCTAAACACCATCTAAATCACTTCCTTATTGATACACAAGTTCAGTTGACACTGTTGCACCAAGGAGTTCCTGTCTATCTCTAACATAACCTTAGAACTCTGACACCATACAGCTGTCAACATACCATATAAACAACTGCTCTTTAAAAACAATATTAGGTATTTATAAAAGGAATAAAAAATCAAAGAAAACTGCCAGTCTTATGGTTTTAAATTTGAATTATGTAAAATTAATTCATCCATTACAAACTCTTTAGACTAAATAAATTTATTGTAATGTTGTCTCAGAAGCCAATTTTTAAAAATAGCTATGTAAAGGTCACTGAAGAAGTTGAAATGCCATCATTTAAAACTTTGAATGATAACACAATTTTTGTGATTAAATTACCATCAGCATAGGCTAAAATAAAATAAATTATTATTATTATTTCATTATTAATATCCTGCTTGTGAGTGTTTTTTCCTTTCCACAATTTAAATTGTTAATAATTAAACCTCATTTTAATTAACTTCAACATTTGAAATTCGAAAATAACTTTTAATTAGGTACCTCATATTGTATATTTTTAATTGTATAAATTTTGTTTTGTGAGAACTTTGTCCTGTATACCTATATTACATGTTACCATATATTATTTAAAATAATGAACCCCTTAGCTAGTTAAAAACCTATTTTTGAAGGTTGGTAAGTAAATAGCTCACAAACAAATATTATAATTAGATATAATATGGTTGTACATTAATTGTCTAACTAATCATCCAAATTATTTACTTACTTAATATCCTTAATGTCAACATACCTAATTATTATCGTAAGATGCTATTAAAAGTCAATCATTATTAATTAATACAGATGGACTAAAAAAAATTGACATAGTAACTGAATTTTATTTCATAAATTTTAATGTACCTAATAAAGTATTAAGATAAGTCTACATATTTCGTAAGAAATTATTTTTATGTGACACTAACTGCTTAGGTATCTACTTATTTTGAGCTTATCCCAATTTTTTTATGTACCTAGCATTTTATCATCAACTTTCTGAAGATTACAATGAAATACTATAAACAATAAAAAAAAACATCATGCTAACATTGAATTACTAGTACATAGTAAGTACTTACATAAATTATAAAGTACTTATGTAAAATAGTCATAATACTATTACTAAGTATTAGTAAGAATACTCATTTTCTATTGAAAAGAATAATTCACCAATATTTTAATTTAATGCCGACAATTTGAGGCACATCAAATTTAAGCAAAGTATATTATTGATCTAATTAACATTTTATGTACCTATCAATAAAGAATATAATAAATAAATAAAAACAATTGAAGGTAGCCTTCAATGAATCAAATTCACTAAAGTTATCCCAGTCAGATTTTTCTCCGCAGTGTGACCAAGGAGGCTGAAAAGAATTCATACATATAGAGGACTTATTCCACTCACATTTTATATGCTTGGAATCTTCAAGTTATAAGTGAAAAGACATAATTTAAGCTAGTTGTAAATATATAGAACACTTCTTTTTTCCAGCGGAATCATGGTCAAATTTTAGTTTCTCCGGAATAATGAAACATGATGGAATATGTTGAGAATCTATTATTTTCAAGAAAGAACTATACATATTGATACTTAATGTTCACAAGGTCTATTAATTTAATTAGATGTAAATAATTTAATAATAGTAAAGGAAGGGCAACATTTATTAAGATTGTAACAGACCAAGGTCTCTAACTTTAGGCCCTTTTTAACCACTATTTAAACTACTTCTTCTTCGTCGTTTTGCTCTTGACAGAGCGGTCGTGGCCATCATGTACCATTGCCCGGGGCTGCTGTAGCTTGCCTCACGATGCCTCGCCACCTTTCCCTGCTTTTGGTTAGTCTGGTGCATTCATATAATGGCCAGCCCACGGCAGACTAGATTTAAACTACTAATGCGGTTTCATTTGTAGGTACAGCCAACTTCAAGTCAGTGGTAACAGTTTGGCCTTGACAGCATCTTTATTTAGTAAGGAGTAAGGGTGTTTATATATTTCAAGTGTTTCCAATGATGTGCAGTCGACTGTACTTATCTTACAACTTTATAAGTGAGATAAAAAAATGGCACTTCTTCATACTCTTTATGGGTTAAGCAGGGGCTCAATACGTACCTTACTTGTGATTAGGGCCTACTTCAGAGTGTCAGCAATCCCTGGACTAATTACCTATTAAGCTTTGTGACTTTTTTAGCGTGGACAAATCCTCATTAATAACAACCTTCACCGCTGTCCCTTTGGGCGCGGGATTTGCTCGCGCTTCGCCAGACTGGCGCCTTCAAGGACCTCGTGTCCCCATACTTATATATAGTCCATAGGGAAAATTAGGTCCTGCTTGTAATAACTTGTAATTATTAAGCTTTGCGACCTTTTTTACGTGAACAAATACTCATTAATAATAACCTCCACCAGTGTTCCTTTGGCGCGGGATTTGCTCGCGCTTCGCCAGACTGGCGATGGCGCCTTCAAGGACCTCGTGTCCCCATACCGGCTTATATAGTCCTAAGGGAAAATTAGATCCTGCTTGTAATAACTGCTAATTAATAATAACCTCCACCGGTGTTCCTTTGGGCGCGGGATTTGCTCGCGCTTCGCCAGACTGGCGCCTTCAAGGACCTCGTGTCCCCATACCGGCTTATATAGTCCTAAGGGAAAATTAGATCCTGCTTGTAATAACTGCTAATTAATAATAACCTCCACCGGTGTTCCTTTGGGCGCGGGATTTGCTCGCGCTTCGCCAGACTGGCGCCTTCAAGGACCTCGTGTCCCCATACCGGCTTATATAGTCCATAGGGAAAATTAGGTCCTGCTTGTTATAAAGAACTGCTAATTATTAAGCTTTGCGACCTTTTTTACGTGAGCAAATACTAATTAATAATAACCTCCACCGATGTTCCTTTGGGCGCGGGATTTGCTCGCGCTTCGCCTAAATGGCGCCTTCAAGGACCTCGTGTCCCAATTCCGGCTTATTATAGTCCATTGGGAAAATTAGGTCCTGCTTGTAATACCTGCTAGGTCCATGACATTAAGTTTATTCCGACGCAGTAGCCCGCGAAATTCAAAATTTATTTAGTTTTTTCAAATTGTAGCTCTATTTTATTTTGTATATTAATCGGAATATGTTTTACGACAATAATTAAAGAAAAAGAAAGATAAAAAAGTGTGAGTCGGACTCACGCAGTTGGGTGGTACGGAACCACCCATCGACCTGGTACCCCATAGAAACTGATTTAATTTACGAGGCTTAATCAAAAGACATCAACGCAACGTGCGATACGCGAAAAAAATATGAATTTTTGCATCTCTTTCTTACGCAGGTACCACCACATATATCTATGTTTGCCCTATTTTTAGTATTTGTTGCTAAACTACATAGTATAGTTCCCGGCACGAGACGTGAGCACAAATTGTACCTGCGTGGTAGTCTCTGTCGTCACCGTGTTCTAGTATTCCGTTTTCTGCGTATATTAAATTATGCTTTATTATATATTTAAGCCAATGCAAGTGCCTGTTTCTGGTCTATTGTACTGTGAACAGAGATTCGACCACTTACGCAGTGAAATCTGTGCTCACGACTCGTGCCGGCAATTGTACCTATGCATTACCTTTAATCAGACCAAGTTTGACGCTGGTATGTATTACCGTTTTGAAGATAATGCATGTCTTTCGAGGTTTCTTGTATGGGGACGCAGCTAGAAAGAAAGCTAGCAGAAATGGGTGTCCAGCTGCAATACCACTTAGACTGCTTTCGAGGTTTCTTGTATGGGGACGCAGCTAGAAAGAAAGCTAGCAGAAATGGGTGTCCAGCTGCAATACCACCTAGACTGTTGCCTAAATAGTATTCCAAATTGCGTACGCCAAACTGAGATCTAAAGATGGAAAGTCTCATGCACCTAATTGTAATTTCACCTTCGCACCGGAAGTCGGAACACAACAATGCATTACTGTTTCGGGGTAGAAATAGGTACGGTAGGTGTGTAACTCAGCTCAGAACCGGTTCAAATATACAGATCAATAAGCTTGAGCTGTTGAGCTGCAGCTCAATGACAAAATACGCAGCTCACGGCTCAAAGAATAGTATCTATCTGTGCGACAAATTTTGTTGCACGGAAGATAAAATATGTCTATATAGATAAAAACCTGTTTGAACCGGTGAGCTGGAGCGGCGACAGATCTGCGGTGAGTCGCAGAGTCAGCGAGCGAGCGCAGCTCAAACAGATCGAACGGTCTTTAAGCTCAGCGACTCGCATCACAGATCATGACTCGAAGTAGGAAGATACACAAATTGAACTGATCTGTGAGCCGGTTCACAGCTCCGGCTCACTGACCTGAACCGTGAGCTGAACTGCAGCTCACGCATTTTTGTTGAGTTACCTATGTCTATGGTAGTACTTCCCCGGACGAGCTCCTTCACAAGGAGCTCTGCTACTGATGTTGAAATACCTTACGAACATTTCTACTAAGACAAGAAGCAATGCAATTGGTACTAGGAATATTAAATCAACAGCATGATTGCTTAGTTCTGCGAATCAAAATTTGATTATCACTTTCGTCAAAGAACAAATAAAGTACCTACTACGTACATAATGGCCACTCACCTCCTCCCGCCGATCCGACTTACCGCACCTTGCCCGGATTTCAGACTTCATTTATTTGCTCTAAGCGACGCGCGTAGTAGTTATACTTGTGCTGTGTTTTCTTTTTCCAAAGGTGGCACATTCACAAAACGTGATTATTTCGTTCTGTGTTCAGCATATTCGATTGCGATTTGACATATTTATAATTTAGACTGTCATTTAATTAACAACATATTCGAAAAGATTGTTTACAAATTGAATTGACACTGACGTCATCGGTGGCAGCAGCCATATTATTACACACACATTTGGCGCGTGTAAAAACGCCATCTGTTTGTATGCAAGAGTAGTAGGCACTTAAATCAAAGCGGATATATGGAGTGTCCGAGGGTTTTACTTTATTAATTTTAGTTGTACTTAAGTCATTCATCATTATTTCAACCGAAAGACGTCCACTGATGGACAAAGGCCTCCCCGAAGCGGAGGGGATATGCCAAAATCGCCACGCTTGTCAGACGGGTTGCCGATCGCAGTTAGTTGTTTAAATACTCAGACAACGCGGTCGCACTTCAGCTTACTTCCACGTTATATGCCAATGCTTATTGTTAAGCCAAAGTAGGTAACACAGAAATAGATAGACATATAATGGTTGTAATCACAATTTTACTTGCGATTCATGCGTTGCAACTTTCGAACAAACTACGCGCTTACATATTGACGTCATTAATTTAAAAAAAATAACTTTAATCAATAATGTACTTTACAGCTTTTGTTTCTGCAGTTAGAAACAGCACAATAAGGCATTTTTGCGGGTTTTTGTTACAGTATTTACAGAAACAAGTCATAAGGCGTACTGAGAAATGCTTTGAAATGCCCTGCACTATGGTACAGAGTGTTGGCACGCGTGCCCCGCCCACTTTTCCATTCTATCTATTTCTGTGGTAGGTAACTTAATTAAGACCAGCCTTCAGGTCACATGAAGTGTCGACCAACCGCTTGGAAATGTTCATGAAATAGATTAGTATAATGGCCTGAATACACATGCCTGTAAAATGGAGCAGTAGCTTGCATGCCAGCTACGTAATGCAAGTACCTGGCACACTGGATACATTTGCAAGTAAACCTGCGTGCATTTTTTTACTTGCATGCCTGTAACTGGCAATTAGTATGTAACTAACACGTGCCAGTACGCCACGCTACCGATGCGAGCGACGTCTTGACATCACATTTTCTAGTTTTTGCATTAACGGAAAGCTTTCGAAGTGAATTAAATAGTGTGATATTGTTACTAGCAGAAGAATGTGTAGCTAATTTAAGAAAAGAAGAAGAAGACGGATTTGGCTGACACTGGCATGCCAGTAAATCAAATGTTAAATTTAAAGTCGCTTAGCGAGCTATGGAGCGAGCTATGCTTGGAGCATTGGAGTTTCTTTGAAGGATAAAATCCGAAACGAGATTATTCGGAGAAGAACCGGAGTGACCGACATAGCTTGTAGGATCAGTAAGCTGAAGTGGCAGTGGACTGGCCATGTCTGTCGAAGGACCGATGGCCGCTGGAGCAGACGAGTCCTTGAGTGGAGACCGCGAATCGGCAAACGCAGCGTAGCGTGGACCGACGACCTGAAAAACGTGGCTGGGGGGGACTGGATGCGGAAGGCAGAGGACCGAGTGTTGTGGCGCAACTTGGAAGAGGCCTATGTCCAGCAGTGGACTGCGATAGACTGAGTTGATGAAATCAAATGTTGTGCAAACTACATGTTTGCCAGGTACAGGCATGCCAGTTACAGTATTCACATGCAAGTAGCAGGCCCGTGCAAGAAGCTGGTATGCTAGCGTGAATGTTACAGGAATGTGTATCAGAGACTTTAGATACAGGTTTTACTCATACAGAATCGCCTGCCAACAATTGTGTAATAACAATTGAATAATTAAAAACATCCAACAGAGTATGGGAGTCAAAAAACGGGGCTGCACAAGTAACCTGACCTTTAAACTATGTCTTAGTATAAACAACTGCATTCTGAGAACAATGTCGGTTAGACAGAGATAGTGTAATTTTATTTCATGTGCGCCTGACAAGGATGGTGCGATTAGAAATATGCACGGAGTAGGTACTTTGTCCTTTACGGTTCTTATTGGAGAATGTCTGTAGGATGTACCCTCTTATATAATTTCAACGACCATATAATTTAGAAGTGAAAAGTTTTGTACGTTGTTGGTAAGTACTAAGTACGATGTTTGTGTCCTAAAAGCATACAGATTAGCAAAATGTTGGTACTTTCTTTTAAAATCTATCTACCTCGCTATCTAGAAATTATTTGAATGTGTTTGCCATCTAGATACTTTGTTTTTAAACACATATCTTCATTATAGCATTAGACAAAACATAACCTAGGCTAGAACATGGTATAATAAGATGTTTCACCAGGTAGTCTCTTCGCGTGACAGCTAGGTCACATGATTGCCTCCGTACTACGTCATCGGCCGTGGAGCCAATAGCGGGCTGTTAGCGTGACACTTGTCAGTTTGATGTGCTGCCACTTTGTGAAAATAAATTACCTGAGCAAAATGCATTTTTCATTTACTTGCTTCTATAAAGAATCACTTTTGATCTAGTAATTTTATACAGTTTCCTTTAATAACTAATTAGATGAATAAAACGCGATAACAAATATTTAGGCTAGTTAGGAATTTATTTTATATTCATTATGAACAAAAATCTCCTTAAATATATTGAAGATATCAATCAACAGCAACACTGATCGTGACGTAGCTTGGAGGCATCGCGCTGTCATTGCGGGAAGAGAATACCTGGTGAAACATCATATTATACCATGGGCTAGAAAAAGTATAAAAATAATAAAATAAAATAATATTCCTTCTAGCAGAGGTCAGAGACAATTTAGCGAGTCTATGAACCTGGTAGGTACTGGTAAGTCAATTTTAATATTTCTAAGCAAAAACTGCAGGTAGCAAAATCAAAATCAAATTGCTAGTGTAATGAAGCAATGATGTAAGTATGGTTCAACAAAACGATTTAAATTAATAAAAAATTGTAGGGTAGATTTTTTTTTTAAATCTAAAAGAAAGTAAAGACGCTTGTCATCTTAGTCTTCCTGCGACTACGAACGCTGCAAAGCTTTCGAAAGGTCAGGAAAACCAATATAAAAAAAAATACGCGATGTAATCCGGTTAAACAGTTTCCTACGGATGCGTAGCCTTGTATGCAACGTAAATACGCGTGCCTGTCAGTCTGTGTTGCGAATGCGATTTACGATCAACCGAAATTAAAAAAAAAAATTACGAGGCTTCCTGTATTCCTATCTTACATCCTAAGAGAATCAAATACTCCTGATGTAGACTCATCATCAACTCAGCCTATCGCAGTCCACTGCTGGACATAGGCCTCTCCCAAGTTGCGCCACAACATTCTGTCCTCTGCCTTCCACACCCAGTCCCCCCCAGCCACGTTCTTTAGGTCGTCGGTCCACCTGGCAGGGGGGCGCCCTACGCTGCGTTTGCCGATTCGCGAAGTACTCGTCTGCTCCAACGGCCATCGGTCCTTCGACAGACATGGCCAGCCCACTGCCACTTCAGCTTACTGATCCTACAAGCTATGTCGGTCACTCCGGTTCTTCTCCGGATAATCTCGTTACGGATTTTATCCTTCAAAGAGACTCCAAGCATAGCTCGCTCCATAGCTCGCTGAGCGACTTTGAACTTGTGGACTAGCCCAACTGTCAGTGTCCACGTCCACGTGATGTAGACTGAAAACTAAAAAGTTTTATTACCGCTTAATAACGCACGCCATTTGTTAAGAGTCGTAATCAGTTCAATTAATCAATTCAGCTAGTACTGGACATTGACCCCTCTGAAGTTGCGCCATAACACTCGTTTCTCCGCCTATCGCATCCAGTCCACCTCGGCTACGGTTCGTCTTAACTGGACGTAGGGTAACCGTTTTAAAATGGAGGGAGTCGGAAATACTCTACAACATAACATAACATCACGCCTGTATTTCCCCGAAGGGGTAGGCAGAGGTGTAATAGCACACCCACATTTCGCCAGTTATGTTACAGTTATAGTCCCATGTAATAGGGGGCGAGCCTATTGCCAATGACCGGGCACAAATCCAGACTCCGGGCTGCTACTGAGAATTTTCTAATGAAAAAAACCAATAACACTTTGCCCGACCCGGGAATCGAACTCAGGACCCCACGCTCAGCAGTCGCGCTTGCAACCACTAGACAGCAATACTCAAACTTTTTTTTATAGGGGCCAGAAACACGTTTCAGTCATGGTGTCGAGGGCCGCTGGAATTATTTAGGTCTTAATTAAAACGTAATTCCAAGTTAACGATGTAGTTACTTTATTAATGAAAAAAGAAGTTTTAACAAAGATGTTTATGTTTTAATGAGAATTTTGATACTGTGAACACTTTTTCAAAACTTTTGCAAGGTCTGGCTTGTCGCTACATGCTATCCTTATAACATCATCCAGATGAGAATCTGTAATTTTGTTTCTGTAAACGTTCTTTGTGTATTTCATTTTTGAAAAAAACCGGCCAAGAGCATGTCGGGCCATGCTCAGTATTATAGGGCTCCTTAAGTAGGTGTTACAAACAAATCAAATCGAATATTAATCACGGCTATTTTAGTTTCTGAAATAGACGGCAGCATTGGCGACTCAGAGAGTGATGTCAGTAGCCGCTAGATGGCGCTATACAGTGCCAAATGTAATAGACGGCACTTGACGGCAGCATTGGCGACCCAGAGAGTGTTGTTAGACGCCGCTAGATGGCGCCAAATTTAAGAAGTGTGTCGTCAACATAACACAAAGTAACTTTTTGTGATTTTTTCAAATAGAAAGTAGCTAAAGGAGCATTATTTGCTATGATCATTTTTCTTTAAGGTCAATGACCTTTGAACTAGGACGTTTTAAGTATTTTTCAGTTTTCTCTCTATAACTCAAAAATTTATAATCACAATATGCTCGAAATAATTTTAAAAGAGAGTTTTTACAAAGGTCTATCAATGTGGAAGATTATAAGTTTCTACGTTGCATAGTTTAGATATGGCAGGGGGGGGGGACACATTGCAAGCCACTTTGGCAGGCTATATTTCGCAGATGGTACATCTGATAAAAAGTGATGTATGAAACATTACCTTCATTTTAGTAGACCTATTCAATGATACCCCACACGAGGGGGTGCAGCGAAAAAAAATTATTCATCCTCATTTCACATGTATGGGCGCCACCCCTAAAAAACGTTACCAAGATTTTTTTATGCTTTTAAAATTGAGATCTATATCTAACCCATTTAAAAAAAAAATATCATTTACTTATGTTTATAACTGTAGAAGTTATTAAGCTGTAAAGGATTAGGACAGACGGACAGACGGATAGACAGACAGAAGGACAGACGGACGGACATGACGAAACTATAAGGGTTCCTTGTAGGACTACGGAACCCTAAAAAAGACGATTCGCGCACATACATAGACCCAAAGGATGTTAGTAGGATTTGGGCACATCTTTGGACGCTTTTATATTTTTGGGGAACAATACTCCAAAATTCCACATATATACTCTGTTTTCCCTTTTTTCTTTAAACAGAACTTCTAGATTGGTATCGTTTTTAGGGTTCCGAAGTCCTACAAGGAACCCTTATAGTTTCGTCATGTCCGTCCGTCTGTCCGTCTGTCCGTCTGTCCGTCTGTCCGTCTGTCCTAATCCTTTACAGCTTAATAACTTCTACAGTTACAAACATAAGTAAATGAAATTTTGTTAAAAAATAGTCTGCATATAGATCTCAATTTTAAAAGAATAAAAAAATAGTTTTTACGTTCTTTAGGGGTGGCACCCATACATGTGAAATGGGGAAAAAAAATTTTTTTTCGCTGCACCCCCTCGTGTGGGGTATCATTGAATAGGTCTACTAAAATGAAGGTAATGTTTCATACACCACTTTTTTATCAGGTGTACCAACTGCGAAATATAGCCCGCCAAAGTGGCTTGCAATGTGTCCCCCCCCCTGCCATTTCTAAACTATGCAACGTAGAAACTTATAATCTTCCACATTGATAGACCTTTGTGAAAACTCTCTTTTAAAATTATTTCGAGTATAATGTGATTATAATTTTTTGAGTTATAGACAGAAAACTGAAAAATACTTAAAACGTCCTAGTTCAAAGGTCATTGACCTTAGAGAAAAATGATCATAGCAAATAATGCTCCTTTAGCTACTTTCTATTTGAAAAAATCACAAAAAGTAACTTTGTGTTATGTTGACGACACACTTCTTAAATTTGGCGCCATCTAGCGGCGTCGTACAACACTCTCTGGGTCGCCAATGCTGGCGTCAAGTGCCGTGTATTACATTTGGCACTGTATAGCGCCATCTAGCGGCTACTGACATCACTCTCTGAGTCGCCAATGCTGCCGTCTATTGCAAAAACTAAAATAGCCGTGATTAATATTCGATTTGATTTGTTTGTAACACCTACTTAAGGAACCCTATAATACTGAGCATGGCCCGACATGCTCTTGGCCGGTTTTAATATAATGGGCCAATAACAAAGGCCCGGCGGGCCGCACGCGGCCCGCGGGCCGCAGGTTGAGTATAGCTGCACTAGACCAACGAGGCAGTCGAGGTACTCTACAAGTGTATCAGAAATGCGTGGTCATATTTTAAGAGAAGCTCATTTAGGGCATAGCATAGAACAACTTTTACTATGGGACCAACCCTGAAATCACGAAAAAAATATCAGCTGTTACTAAATCATCGATGTCGCTCGACAAAATGTAAGGATCAGCAGATAATTTTTTTTCGCGATTTCAGGGTTGGTCCCTTTGTAAAAGTTGTTCGATAGCATCCCCTGAATAAGTTCTTCAAATAAGACCACACATTTCTGATACACGCTGTATAATACTTTCTTTAAATTTTATGTGTTTTTTTGTTTTACTTTTTTTTGTATACCGTCCTGTTAGTTACCTGTTTGTGTTTTTGTGGCACTGTTATTCAAATGTTGCGCGCCGTTAACTAGGACAATAAACCATTTTTCATTCTTTCTTTCTACACTTACAATGTCCGGGCCCGTAAAATGGCAGCCATTGCAAGGGATGTAAGTATTTGAAACTTATTATATACCTATTCCATATTGCATCACTTGTACAAGTTATCTGTTTAGTAGTTATATCACTGCTGGTGCATTCACACACACATGCATTTAAACATAGTTATGTCGTACATGTACATTTCACACGCAGAGACGAATGTTACACAGATAAATAGCCACTATCGGCCAAAAATTAATATCCAATCTATCCACGATTTGCCGTACTAGAGATAGAAATTTGACATAAGCTCCATACAAAATATGTCAAATTTCTATCTCTAGTAGGGTAAATCGTGGATAGATTGGATATTAATATTGGCCGTATGTTGCATTGATAAAGTAACGATAGAGTAGCCAGAAGCATTGTGAGCACAGAAATAAATAGATAGAATGGAAAAGTCGGCGGGGCGCGCGTGGCAGCACTCTGCAGCAGAGTGCAGGTCATTTCAAAGCCTTTCTCAGCACGCCTTATGACTTGATTCTGTAAATACTGTAACAAAAACCCGCAAAATAGCCTTATTGTGCTGTTACTAACTGCAGAAACAAAAGTTGCAAAGTACATTAGATTAAAGTTAATTTTTAAACATTAATGACGTCAATATGGTAGGCGTAGTTTGTTCGAAAGTTGCCACGCAGGAATCGCAAGTAAAATTGTGATTACAACCATTCTATCTATTTCTGTGATTGTGGGATAGAATGGGTTACTAGAAACAAAATAACTTTTGTCAACACTCTGAAAAAGATTTATTTGACCAGTTGTTGTGTCTGTCTGTTGCTCTATTAATCCCCAAAATTAGGTATAGGTATTAGAAACCGGTCGGGCACACCCGATGATATAACGTGAGTGAAACCGTTTATATTAATCATTAGGTATTAGAAAATCGCATTGCCCTTTTGTCCACACGAAAAACGGAATTTCGGAACCCAGGGTCATACCTACGTAGGGCAACAGGCCAACAGCAATGATCTATTAATCTACACTTGCATTTGCATCAGACTTCAATGCCCAAACGCTTTAGGAAACTTATGGCTTACAAAAAACATTCCATCGAACGGTGTTTTTGCGTAGAACAAACAAAAATTTATATTTAAAATATTTGCATAAGTTCCAAATTGCATTTTTTTTTGCAAGTTGCATTAAAAATCTAAGCATAAACGCAGATAATATTGTGAGCGGCGCAGGCGCACCAAGGTTCGTTTCAAGGCAACTGCATCTAAGTTAACAAGACTTTCTCGTCGTAAGACAAAAATATATACATAGATAGCTAGGTATAATCTGAGACATCAACTTGTTTGTCTAGCTCGAGAACGGCTAATTGATTAAAAACAAGTATTTTAAACAAAAGGACTTAGAAAATCCTTTTTTTCCTTGACTTTCCCAAAATTTCCCTATATTTTTAGACAGATTTTCCGGCTTCTTACTACCCGTAAAAACTCCATAAAGATTCGTGTGATAATCGGGGCCGAAAATTACTGTGCTCTCCGTGCCATGGAGGAGTCTCGATGTGCGGCAAACGGTCACCAATCCACAGACTAACCTCGGCAAGTGGCTTAACCTCCCAGATCCTAAGCCGGGTGTACACGGGTAGAGTAAAGTTATTTACTTACTATTACTTAGTATTCTACGTATTTATATAGACAGTTAAATAAAAAATAAAAAAATCTATTCTGTGCTTATGCCCAAAGTTTCATCATTTTTTTTGTGGAAAAATACGGAAGTTTCAACTTTACTTTATTTTTTTCACAAACAAACTTAGATAACGTAAGAAAAATCGATGTAATTCTTAGTTTTGAACGCGCTACATCAAAACTGGAGTAATGACCATAAAAGCGTTTAACATAACACATAACATAACATAACGCCTGTATTTCCCCGAAGGGGTAGGCAGAGGTGTAATATTACACCCACATTTCGCCAGTTATGTTATGGTCCCATGTAATAGGGGGCAATGTAATAAAAGCGTTTATATGGAAGAATGATCGGTTAGCGCAGCCTTAAAATTCCGATTCGGAAATATGTCAGACGGTCATATTGTCCTATATTTTGCACTTTCCATTGTAGTTTTCATTCGATTCGTATTCTCTTGAATAACATCCGTCGACAATGTTTGCTTTCGGTATCGAAATATAACTCGAAATATTTTGTTTTTTGTTACGCAAACTGAAAAGGGACACGAAGTCTGAACTAGGTGTTTTGATTTTCGCAACTGTAAATTCTGAAGAGCTGGTGGACGAGCCTAATATTATTGACGTGATCAAAGCACGAAAGTAACCGACATAGCCCAAAGAATTGTCAAACTTAAGTGGTAGTGGGCGGTGCAAATTGCTCGCAGAACGGATGGCCGATGGGGCAGTAAAGTTCTGGAGTGGCGACCGCGTACTGGAAAGCGCAGGGTGGGTAGGCCCCCCACAAGGTGGACCGACGACCTGGTGAAGGTCGTGAGAATCCGCTGGATGTGGAAGGCGCAGGACCGGTCGTTGTGGCGATGCTTGGGGGAGGCCTATGTCCAGCAGTGGATGTCTTTCGGCTGAAATGATGATGAATGATGTACCAATTTCTGCCGCCAAACAGTAATGCCATAATGCTTACATTGCTATGTTCCGGTGGTGGTACGGGTGCTGGTGACATTAAAATCACATGAGACTTACCATCTTCATGTCTCAGTAAGGCGAACGCGACTTGCAATATCATTTAGACAGCAGCCTTTTCTTGCCGTGGAGAAATCCTCATGGACTGCATTCCGTCCGGGGAAGGCTGAGCCATTGTCAAACTCTTACCGACTAAAACCATAACAGTGTTCCTCTGACAACCGTTGGTGTAGGATAGACTATGCTTTCGCTAACTACCCTCGACAGGTCCCGGCTCGCTGCAAGTAGGCGAGCCTCTTCTCCCCGTGCGGCCTAAATCACACCCTCCTCGGCGGCGCAAATACATAGGTAGATAGATAAAACGTTTATTTAGTACAAAAACAAGACAGGACATACAAGTAAAAATACAATAAAAAGTGTGATGTAATGTAAGATAAGATAAGATAATGTAAATTTTTCAAAAAACAGTCATTTTTTTTACAAATATAATACTTATCTTTAGGATATGTGTCTTAGTATTGTACCAAATGGGTGTCCAGCTCATGCTGAGCCAGGTATTAAAAAATGGAACACCGCGCTACCATCACGGGCCTGTTCTGGTCGGGCAGCAGACTACTCAGAGTCCCCCGCCCTCAGGCCCTATCCTCCAGTAATTTTTATAGAGATTTTCTTCCTCGCGGTCCGGGTGGTGCAGCCAAGACCCCCGTGTCCGAAAGGGGGCACTAGAACACAACCGCAGCACCCCTGGGGTTCGAGATCGACGGGGGCAGGAAAGGACCCAGTCCTCCGCTGCTAGCCCAATGGCAGGGTGAATGCACACCGGGCCTGTCCCGGCTTCTCCACTGAACTCTCTGCTTACGTCAGAGGGACACGCGGAGCAACATTCCAAACTCCAAAGGCCCAGATCGGTCCCCTCCCGTGCTAGAATATTCTTCACTGGCAATGAGGTCCCTCAAAGACAGCCTAGGTTGTCAAGGGGAATGGTAAACGCTTAACGTCAACTGGGCCTTTAACTCGTTGTACGGCCGAAATTAATATCCAATCTATCCACGATTTACCCTACTAGAGATAGAAATTTGACATATTTCGTATGGAGCTTATGTCAAATTCCTATCTCTAGTAGGGCAAATCGTGGATAGATTGGATATTAATTTGGGCCGTTAAACCACAGAATCACATAAGAATTTAGTTGTTGTAGTACATCATTCAGAGATTGATAGTTTGTGATTAATATAATAAACGATCTGACGACAATCCGTCGGCACGTTGCATTGTTCGACACCTTGTGCTCGGTTTGTACACAAACTTTATTATATCGAATAGTACCACTGAATAGCTAAATATTATCTACATTATTATAGACAGTTAGTGGTTTGAATTATAGCCAAACTATTGCAGATTGGCTTTTGTAAAGAGGTGCAAAAACACAGTAAAACTTAGTTGTTTCATTTATAAAACGCGTTATTGAAATAAAGCCTCTTAAAGGGTCATTGTACTCATCAGTACGAACAACTTTTACTATGGGACCAAACCTTAAATCGCGAAAAAATATCAGCTGATTCCTACATTTTTGAGTGGCATTAGAAGCTCCTATGCAGGCGTAATTCAAAGTTTTTATGTGTTTTCATTTCATTTGCATAAATTATTGTTTAGTTCATGAATATTTATAACTAAGAGAAAAGGGAAAAAACCCTAATCAGATGCATCTTGGTCAGTATAGTGGAAAAAAGTTTAAAGTTAATAAATTTACTTAATTAAGATTTAGGTAACTGTTGTTACTTCTTAGTGTGTGTTTTATTGATGAGTTAGTTTTAATAAACTACACATTATAACAGCATAATGCAATATGAAGTAAGTGCAATTAACTGAGTTAGCACTAAATCTTTACCTAATGCAGAGTCAAAGAGCTTGGCCTTTGCCCCATCGACCAACCTATGGAGTAATAAGTTGGCGCCGCTATATTTGCATAAGGCCGGCTCCACACATTGGCCCCAACGTTGGGACGAGCGGTGGCCCTTAATGATGCCTAGCGTCCACACGTTGGAGACAATGTTGGTTTAGTCCCGTCAAAGTCAATGTCAAGACGTCTGAAATAGATGTTGCACTAGGCACTTTACGATACTGACAAGGCAGGTGCAATATTGATTCACGACACAAAACAGGATGAGAAATAAAATACAACTAAAACAATAGATATTTGTTTGATTTTGTTGGCTTCAATGTGATTGTTCGCAGCACTTCGTTTATATTTTTACTATGTCTGTGCACTCGGCATACTATTTATCCGGGGAAGTGTCCTGAAAAAGGTTTTGGCATACTTTCGTCTAAATATTCTTTATCTATTTTTCTTTCGATTCGTCGAAACTTATTACAGATCAAAATAATAATAAATCTTTTCAGATATTAAAAACTTTCACCCATGAAAACTAATCGATTGCGATTTCACCTAAATCGAATCAAGTTCTAATCAGGAAAGTGATCTGTAATAACTTAGAATGCGCTTATTGTAAATGCGCATCTTGAAATTCTTGGAAGGCCCCCCGCAGAGAGATATCAATTCAATTCAATTCAATTCAAAACTTTATTGCTGAACAAAGTAGGTACATAAATATACATTGCAAGATGTTGAGTGAATGTGCAGTTCACTATGTTCTACCAATTAAGGCATGCAAAATTATATTATAGTAGACAAATTAAAAACAAAAAAAAACAAATTAAAAAAACAAATAACAAATTAATTAACAATTATTCGGTTCAAATATCACGAAATTTGACCCAATGTTTAAGGTAAATTATACTTAGCTAAGTTATTGAACCGGGATAATGCTACCATTCCTTAATCTGTGACGAATGCCTCGTTGGTTTAGTGGTCGCAAGCGCAACTGCTAAGCGTTAGATCCTGGGGATTCGATTCCTGGGACAGGCAAAAAATCGAGATTTTTCTGTCGAGAAAATTTCTCAGTAGCAGCCTGCAGCAAAAACTATCAGGTAATCTGTGCCCGGAGTCAGGAAGTTGGCGGTGCTACACCCCCGTGTCTCGGAGAGCACGTAAAGCTTTCGGCCCTGCGCCTGATCTCTCTCCGGTCGTGTCGGTTTTCCGTCCCATTAGATTATGAGAGTCAGGGAATAGAGAGTGCGCCTGTGTTTGCACACACACTTGTGCACTGTAATATGTCCCGCACAGATGGCTAGTCTCCGTTGAGATTTGCCTGCCCGACCGAAATTCGGCCTAGAGGATATTATTATTCTGTGGTAGTACCTAGTGGAATACGTCACGCACACGCACTTCCCAGTATGCTCCCAATAATAATGCTGTTTCATTGCTCGACGCTCTGATTGCTCAACAACCAGAAGTTGATATTTTTAACACCAAAATAAACCTATCTGTCAGCTTTTGTCATAAATTTTTAAGTGATTAGACTTATAAGAATTATATATGTACAGTCGACTGCATGACAGTGGTAACAAGTCAATTCGAAAACCACCCTTACTGCTTACGAAATAAAGATGCTGCTAATGTCAAAGTGTTACCACCGACGTGCGGTCGACCGTACCTAAATTATAACTTGGCCTACTGTACGTGTTGGGCAACCGTAAGTACAGTAGGCAGCTGTTAAAATAAATAAATAAATAAGTTGCTATCATATTATTAGGGCAAGTTAATTTATTTAACCATGCAGCAATCCTCCAAAGTATCGTTAAAATGTTTGATTCTTCAGGAAAGTCTGAAGACAGTAACTGCTTAATTCATCAAAGAACGACTAATGTGAGAGAGATGTAAATTGAAAAAAAAACTTAATGTTTTTTTTCACAATCTTGAAAAAAACTTGGCACCGTCGTTTTTTTTCTACATTTGGTTTTTTTTCAGAAACAGTGAAACACAATAACTAAAATGGGATAAAACAATAAATTTTATTGTTTTGTTTTTAATTAAAGTCAAATTATGTTTAAATCAATGGGTACCTACCTATTATTATGAACTTAGAAAGTACTCAAGAATCAGTGTCAGTATCTCTATCTATTTTTTTTTTTTTTTTTTTTTTTTTTTTTTCGAATGGGCTCTCGCAGGTGGGACCGAAGTCCCATTTCTGCTTAACCGGACTTAGTTGGCGGAGAGTCCCATGTGGGACTCCATTCGCCGAAGGTTTTTTCCCTACATACTTACAAACTAGATGCGCGCGGCATCAATACCGCGCGTAAGCGGGCGCCCCCCGAGGGGGGGGCTCGAACCTCGCTGGGGCATTGCAGGGGGACCCCGCAGTTCCTATGTCCCCCTAGCAGCCGTTGCTGCATCGAATTGGTTTCCTCGAAAGTAGCGGACTTTCGGTCCCTATCGGGTGACGTGCTAAACGCCGTGAAGCGGCAAGCCTCGCCGGCGAGGCTAAGACCTACCTAGAAAACCTAACCAGTGGCTACGCAATAGCCTGCTCCTAGGAACTACTCTAGAGCATAGGGCCGGTCTCGCGTGACGAGATTATCTCCGGTTGCTTACACCGTGAGGGCGTCCCCAGGGGGGAGCTCGGACCTCGACTCAGGGTGCAGCAGGGGGACCCCGCCACTGATCCCCCCAGCAGCCGGTGCTGCGTCGGCATGTGTTTCTGTTTCTCGAGAGTCGGACTCTCGGATTCTGTGTGTGTGTCGCGTCGGTCCTCGCCGGCGGGGACGATATTTTGGACGACGGCGTCGGAGTGTGCTTGTACTTTTATCTGACTCCTGGAGGAGTGTAATAGCGTCATCGGGCTCAATGAGTGTGTGTCTGGGACGTCGGGTTTTGCTAATAGCAGATGGCTGGTAGACGGTGGCCGCCACGACCAAGGGGTTGGGGTGCTTGGGAGCGGAATCGAAATAGCGTTTTGAGACACGCTTGAAAAACTGCTTGATGGTCGGCAGTTTGAGGTCTAGGTGGAGGTCGACATTGCGTACGTACCAGGGGGCGCCTACGGCCCTTCGCATGAAACGGTTTTGGAGGGTTTGGAGTATGTGAATTCTCACCGGCTTAACGTGTGCGAACACAACGCTAGCATAGGCGAGTATGGGGCGGATACAGGTGGTGTATATCCTTACTTTGAGAGGAGTGGGCAACTTACTGTGCGCATTGAGTAGGGGGTGGAGACGTCCGAGGACGAAGGCGGCACGGTTTTTCACCTTGCGGATATGCGGTCTGAAAGTCAGTCTACGGTCAAGGATCACGCCAAGGTATTTGGCTTCTCGTTGCCATGGGATCTGTTTTCCGAACATTGAGACTGGTACGCTTAATTCTTTACGATACTGTGACAGGGGTCTCTTATCGAAGAGGACCGCTGCACTTTTTTCGGGATTGACTTCGATTCTCCATTTCCGGAACCAGTCACCTAGGGTGTTGGCCGCGGATTGGAGGGTACGAGAAATAGCGACATGGCTCCTGCCGGAGTAATAGATTGCCGTGTCGTCGGCGAAAAGGGCAATACGGGCTGCACCGCATTTTGGAATATCGCTGGTGTACAGCGTGAACAGTAGGGGGGAGAGCACGGAGCCTTGTGGCACACCGGCGTGAATGGGATGGGGGGAGGAGAGAGCCCCTTCTATGCGATAGCAAAAGGTACGATTCGATAAGTAGTCTCGGATGATGAGCACGAGACGATGTGGCACATTCATAGTGTACAGCTTATATAATAAGCCGTTGTGCCACACTTTATCGAAAGCCTTTGCTACGTCGAAAAAGAGAGTACCGGTCATTTGACCGCGTACGAAGCCTGCACTGATGTGTTCTACAATGCGGTGCAGTTGATTAACGCAGCAGTGCTTTGTACGAAAGCCAAACTGCTCGTCGGGAAGGAGTTTATTTGAGTCGGCGAAATCTTTGAGTCGCTTATAAATAAGCTTCTCGTAGATTTTACCGAAGACATTGAGGAGACTAATCGGCCGGTAACTACTCGGCTCGGCTTTTGGTTTGCCCGGTTTTGAAATACCGATTACCGTAGCCTGTTTCCAAGCCTGGGGAAAGATGTTGTTTTTAAATGCCGCATTGAAGATGACGGTTATTAGAGCGATTAGGGTGGCAGGGAAACGTTTCAACACCTTATTGGTGATGCCGTCTGCGCCGGGGGCTTTTTTGGGCTTAAGATCCTTGACTATAGAGAGAACTTCGTCAGGGGTGATCGGTGGGAGCGGGTCATCAGGGTCATCTATTGGGGGGGGGGGAGGGCTGACCTACGCTCTACTTCTGAATTAACCTTGTCAAGGTGGGTTTGGCTTACGGGAAGCGTACTGAGAGTGCACTGAGACTCCAAGCTGTCGGCTAAGCATTCGGCTTTTTCGTCATCATCAAAGGCCGGCCTTTGATTGGGTCGATTTAGGGGGGGCATAGCTGCCGTGGTCTCGCATTTGAGTTTGCGTTGAAGTGCCCAGAAGGCTAAATGAGACGGTTGGATTTCGCTGACTTCCTTGTCCCAGCGATCCTCCCGTACCTGAGCTACACGTCTTTTTACAGTATTCTGCAAAGAGCGCATATGGGCACGGTTGGCTTCGTTGGGAAAAGCGTCATAGGCACGGATGGCCGCGTTCCTCTCGGTCCTCAACTCATTTACATCGTCCGGCAGTTTCAGACGCTGGTCATCCAGCATCGGAACCTGCCGTGAGCATTCGCCCACTACGGACTGTACATGGTTGGTGAGCGAGGTGATCGCGGCCACCGTATCCGCGACTGTCTCGATGGAGTCAGGGATTGAATCTAGTTGGGGGGATGAGGTAGATTTGAGGCGGTCCTCTAGTCTCCTCCAATCGGTTATTGTTTTAGTTAAGGGTGGAGTACCGGGATCCGAGGGACCACCTCGGGGACCCAGTTGAATGATCACAGGTCGGTGATCTGAGTCTAATTCTTGAATTACCTCGATAGAGCGAATACCGAGGTTTACGCGCTTTAAGAGGGCTATATCTAGGATGTCGGGCCGTTGCCCTACTGTGTCGGGAAAGTGAGTGGGACGCATCGGGGCGATGACGTCAAAGGAAAGTCTGTCGCTAAGTGCTTCTAATTGAACACCAGCGGTGTTATTGGAGACACAGCTCCATGAGCAATGTTTGGCGTTTAGATCGCCTGCTATAATTACAGAATTACTAAGATCGAGTAAGGATTTTAGGTCGTCCTCGAGCAGACTCGCGGGTTTGTTTGAGGACCTATAGGCCGAAACTATGGTGATGGGCTGGTGCCCTGTCATGCCTAGGCGACAGATTGAAGCCTCCAGGCATGCTAGCTCTGGGGGGTCAATGGGGATGCAATATAAAGAATTGCGGTAATAGATTAGCGTTCCGCCTAGTGCGGTGTACGTTCTGTCGTTTCTAATCAGCCTATAATTGGCTATGTTGGGATTACGACAGTGGGGCTTGAGAAAGGACTCTTGAACGAGTAATATGTCAAGTTGGTGCTCACGCAAGAAGACAGCTACGTCATCGCGTTGACCACTAATGCCTCTGGCATTAAAGAAGCCTAAATTTAGGGAACGGGGTTTGAATCTTTTGGGTGGGGCCGTATTATACATTATAATTGGAATTAAGTATTCTATAGATGTCTTGGTACTTGGTAAGTACCTGAAGGCGCTGCTCGTGGATGCCTTGGGTAAAGGCCCAAAGTCTAGAGTAGGCGTCAATGCGGGATTCCCCTGATTGGGGTTCGAGGTATTCTCTCGGCAGAAGGCCGGGGGAGTTTACCGGAGGGGGGGTTCTCATGGGGGGGGGGGCTTTAGCTGCTGGTGCAGTTTTGGGCCTGAGAGAAGGTGCGGGGATGGGTAAGTTCATCAGCGCGGGGGGCTCTGAGGCCGGGGGCGCGAGACGAGAGGTCGGAAGAGGTGGGTATTGGGGCTTTTGATTACCCTTAAACCAGGGGTTGGGCCCGAGTGGGCCGTGGAAATTAGGGGAGGGCCCGAGTGGGCCTCTAGGGTTTGGTGGTTGGTAATGGAAGGGGGCTGCGTAGGAGGGGGCTTCCCTCTCAACGCGGTCGGAGGCGCGTTTTGCCGTTTTGGCGTTGCGCATTTTGGGGGCTTTGGGGCATCCGCGATAGTTTGCTGGATGCCCGGCTTTACGGCAAAGGACACAGCTAGGGGGCTCCGTGCACTGGTCCCTCTCCTTGGGACGCTCGCACTCGGTAGTCCCGTGATCGCCTAGGCACTTAACGCACCTGGGCTTTGCGTAGCAGTTACGCTGGGAGTGACCATACAGCTGGCAACGGTGGCATTGACCAGGCTGGTTCGACTTGTGGGGGCGCTCGACCGTGATGCCTGATAAATTGCATACGGTCTTTATATTATAGATATTTTTGGCGTTTTCGCCAGGGTGGCAAATGACAAGGACCATGTTATAGGGTTCCCCGTGCTTACCACGGAACATACGGTGGGTTATTGCAACCGGGATCCCTTGACGATCGAGGTCGGCGTGCACTTCCGTGCAGCTGACTTCGGACGGAATCCCTCGGATCACCACTCTAAGGAGTCGGTCCTCTGGGAGTGCGTAGGTGTGAAAAGACACACCACGCTCGCGTAGCAACCTGGTAAGGTTGCGGTAATCAGTGGGGGTGGGGACAACTACTTTAATGCCCTGCTGTGTGGGGCGGGCACTAGTGAAATTTATCTTATTTTGATTGCACCAGTCGGATATCCTGGTCCAATATTCCTTATCCTGGATGAATAAGGGAGGCGGGATGGGCACCTTCTTCTGGGAAGGTGAGGTATGTTCCTGAGGGGAGGGGGGCCTGTTATCCTGCGAGGAGGAGTGAGAGGCGGGACGGGGGGTAGGGGCCGGGGCAGAGTTTGCCTCGGAGAGTTTTAGAGATTTTGAGGCGAGAGCCTCGGCCTTGTTAGTTTTCCGGCTGCGTTTTTTACCTTTGCCCACTACCGTGGTAAAGGCACCGGCCTCGTCTGAGTTGACCTCACTGTCCGAAGACATCTCTTGGTCTGATGGGATTGGGGAGCGATCAGGATATTGAGTGGGGGCTGGGGTGGGGAGAGGTGAGGGGGTACGGTCCTTATGGTCCAGGCTGGCTGAACGCCTAGGCGGACCACGCGGAGACCTCGGCCTCTCCTCATCACTGTCGGAACGGGCGGGGCGCCTATTCCTCCTTAGGGGCGGGGGGGTATCGGGCGACTCTGGAGAGTCGGGGACGTCAGGTTGTTTGGCGGCAAAAGCGCTGCCAAACAAGTCGCCATAGTTGGCGATAAAGGTGGGGTCCTTGAAGAGGACGTTTTTTAGGATGCTGAGAAACTCGGCATCAGACACCATCATATAGATGGTGACTAAGCCAAGCCTAGCAACAACGAGAGGGGGAGAAAATTAGTGGCGTACTAACATGGGGGTTTGCTCCTCGGGTGGGTGTTCCCGGGAGTGTGTTCAAACCCTCCCCGTCGGGTATAGACGGGGAGGTTGTGTGCCTACTGGTGAGCCCTAAGCTTGCACTCCTGATTGCCAGTCTTAATGTGCAACCAGGTCCCTAAGTCTCTAGTGTGCAATGGGTGTAAACCCCTAGAGAATGCTAGATAGGACGAAACGGGGGTAAGCTAGGGAAGACTAGGAGATCCCCCAAGGCCTTCTGGCCCTAGCTTCTTCCAATTTTGCTTTGCCCTTAAGGAGCGCAGCTGGCGTGTCGGGTCAACGCCCCTCGGTTTGTTATCACCGTTAGGTATCCACCGAGAACCACAGTAAATAAGTGGGTTTTTTCCTGAAGGGACACTACGTTTTTGACGAAACTCTGTCTAAAGAGACAAAAGCGCGCCCGCTGTCTTGAAAAAGACAGCGAATGTGCTTATCGGGCTGCAGTCGGCGGGGCGACTGCGGAGGGCGCTACGGTGAGCCGTAGCGAAAAATATTCGAGCACTTAATTCGTCACGAGAGGACGGAGCAGGAGCAGCACGACCTCTCGGGGCGAGTGTCAGAGCGTGAATGGTCTCTATCTATAGCTACGCATACTGTTTTATCGGCATCGCCAATCGCAAATTATTTTAAGATATTTATGTACTATTTAACAAAAAACAAATGGTATTTTCTTATAAAACAAAAAAAAATTAATATCAACTCATATACGATAACCACCTTACCATATTTTTATTTTAGTACTCTTGAAAAAAAAAACCGCTTTTTTTCAGGTTTTTTTTTTTTTTTAATTTTCATCTCCTAAAAAAAGCCGTTTTTTACAACTCTAAATGAGACACAACAGGTTTCAACGGCCGCCAGCGGCTTTGCGCCCGTTGATGGGTTAATAAGAACTGGATAGAATATATCTGTCTGCAACGACTTTGACCAAGCCGACCAAATGCCTGTAAAGGCAGTAAGGGCCAGTCAAGTTGTAACTGTACGGCCATTTCTTTTGGCACAATGTTCTTGTTTTACCACTTCTGCGTAAACGCAACAAAAACTGTTTAATATGTAAGGTAATACACAAATGGCCGAAATTAATATCCAATCTATCCACGATTTGCCCTACTAGAGATAGGAATTTGACATAAGTTCCATACAAAATATGTCAATTTTTTATCTCTAGTAAGGTAAATCGTGGATAGATTGGATATTAATTTTGGCCGTAAATCTCGCGTCATCTTCTAGTTTATTCTGCAGTATCGCCGTCAATCTGGACTTGAGGGGGCGGCAACAAGCTCTTTGATAATCTGCCATTTCTGATGATGACGATGTGTCTTATTTAAGACGTAATATACTTATTCATAGTAGTGTTGCATAAAAATCGACTATCGATCTATAGATAGTCCCCCCTAATCTATACTATCGATAGTATCAAACTATTGATTCGATAGTATCGATTGTTCGAAATCTTGCAATACTATCGATACTATCGTGCTATCGTTTAGATAGTATTGATGTATAAGATTATTAAAGAAATGGTTAAGACGCTGACAACAGCCAAATACCCCAAAGAGGCTTCTTTTAAAAACATTTTCAGCTGTATCTATTTAGTTTGTGGCAGTAAAAAAAAATTTTAATCTTGATCGTATTTTCTAAAACTCTATTGTGCCCAAAACACGTTTTCTAGAAGTTTTCTCTATAGAAAATAATTGTAAACTAACCTCTTAAAACATGGTAATAATAGAGATTTTTTGCTTTAAAGCAAAAAATCTCTATTATTTACCAAATATTATAAATGAAATTAAGAAAACTTTTAAGAAAGACAATATTCTAAAACAGAGGTGTTTCTTTTTTTCAAATAAGCTTTAAGATTTTATAAAAAAAAAAAAAAAAAAATCATTCAAATTGAGCGGCTCACCCGACGTCCCTCCGCTCGTTGCCTCTCTTTCAGTTCTGTACGAAACGACAGTGACCGCAGAGGTCAGATTTTTTAGGTGCTGTCAGCCTCTTAAGTAGGTACCTACACCCTAACAGTGTGGTGTGTACCAATACACAAGCTAATAGGAAAATAAACTTTCTAAAAAGATAAATTCAATGTAAAATTGACGTCAATGAACACCGATAGTTATATTGCAATACTATCTAAACGATAGCACGATAGTATCGACAGTATTGCATGATTTCGAACAATCGATACTATCGATAGTATAATTGATCGGGGGTTTTTCGATACTATCGATAGACAATCGACAGTATCGATTGTCAGGCAACACTAATTTATAGCTATGGACCAAGCTATGCTTGGAATTTCTTTGAAGGATAGAATCCGTAACGAGATTATCCAAAGTAGAACCTGAGTGACCGACATAGCTTGTAGGATCAGTAAGCTGAAATGGGCTGGCCATGTTTCTCTTCCTCATCATCATATTCATCCGCAACCTCAACATGTACTTCTAATACTTCCTCATCCGCAGCTACTTTCCCATAACCACTTACTTCCTCATCAAACTTAGTCTATTCAGCGTAATATTGAACCCAGCCTAGTCCAACCCAGCCAGATGCCATATAGCGCGTTTATCTCTTTTGTTCGCAAATGCTTCCCACGCAGCACTTGATAACGTGAGACTAATATTCGGTGCGGAATTTACTAAACCATCCACGCCGTGTGCTGTGCTGGGGCTGGGTTTGGCGGCCTAATAACACTAACATAATTATTAACCCACTCGTTAAATACACGAGAAACGAATTAAACACCCAACAATTACCATTTAAAGGTGAATAAAATGTAAAGCAATTTTTATAGTGATTTAACGGAACCAAATGTTCATACCAGTTATTTTTAGCAGCGCATGCCATTATCACGTGACCGTTTAATTATAATGTAGGTATTTTTTACCTACGACTAATACCCAAGGTTGTGCCCAATTCTTTTGTTTTTATTAGTGACATATTCACATGCAATTTTTTGTGTATGTATGTTTGTTATACGGAGATTTATTTTATTTTTATTAAGTCGTTTTAGGTGTGTCACGATCATTTCAGCCGGAAGATGTCCACTGCTGGACATAGGCCTCCCCCAAGCAAGGGGGGCCTATATGCCATTAGGTGTGGACTTTCCTTAAATTTTGTGTCGTCTGTACTTTCTTTCTTTCTTTTCTTTCTTTATATTTCATGTGTTGTTTTTTTTTGTATACCCACCTGTTAGTTAGTTACCTGTTTGTGATACTGTTGCACTGCTATTGTGGCACAATAAACCATTTTTTTTTAAACTTTCGCGAATTTCACTCATGCTGAACTTCAAATTTGAAGTGTTTGTTTTGTTTTGAATTTATTGTGCACGAAAAGTCCCGTAAATATAGTTCAATAAACCATTTTTCTTTTTCTTTAATTCGTTCTTATGCAAATTTTGTCTGCAAAACTAATCTTCAATCTAACCTTAATCTTGGTTATGCGGTGGATAATGACTGACGGCCAAAATTAATATCCAATCTATCCACGATTTGCCCTACTAGAGATAGGAATTTGACATATGCTCCATACAAAATATGTCAAATTTCTATCTCTAGTAGGGTAAATCGTGGATAGATTGGATATTAATTTTGGCCGTTAATGAGGGTGTTGAGTAAAGACTGGTTTAATTAAGAAGCCATTTTAACTAGACATGCGCCCAACAGGCCGTCTAACCACCGACTATTTGAGAAAACCGACTGTCTTTTAGTCGGCGACTAATCGGCATTTATTTTCAGCAAGTACTAGAAAATAAAGAACAGAAAATTACAATTCAATCTATATTAATATTAGGTAAGTATCTTTGACTATCTATACAGTATGTAACAAAAACCCTGTTGTTCCTGTGAGGTACGTTATCAGAATCGATATTCATATGTAAGGACACAACTCATTTGGAAAATATCTTCAATAAAAATAATTAAAAATTAAATGTGATATTAAAGTGATATAATCAGTTTCAATTTACAATTAATAATGATTTAATATTTAATTTGATTATTTTTATTGATATATTCACTGAGTGAGTGAGTTTTGAGTGATATAATCACTTTCAAAGAGTTTTTCCAGATGAGTTGTGTCCTTACTTATGAATATCGATTCTGATAACGTACCTCACAGGAACAACAGGGTTCTTGTTACAAATTGTATAATCAAAGGTAAATATTGAGCTTATATATTACTCGTCTAAAATTAAATTAGTAGATCGCCGTATTAATGGTGCAAATAGTAGAATTGTACCGTCGTCAAACGCAAGTACATCCCCCGCGCCATTTCTCTCTCCGGTCGTGTCGGATTGTCGTCCCATCACTCCCGTCCATCTCCCATCGGATCATGAGAGTGAGGGAATAGATTGCATCTGTGTTTGCGCACACACTTCTGCACTATAATATGTCCCGCGCAGATGGCTAGTCTCTGTTGAAAAAGGCCGCCGTGACCAAAAATTCGGCCAGGATGACATTATAATAAACCGAATAATTCGCGGGTGAAGCCGCGGACCAAGGCTTGTGGTTGATGAAAAGAAGGTTGGATGAAAGCATCAATACTTTTGTTAAACTCTTTTGTACCTTTCTTTTACTTTAGCTGGGTAAAACCACCAATTACATTCTACTCGCATACAAAGCTGTCTAGAATAGTGGACTACGAATAAAATAAATTGGTGAAAGTACTCCAAAATAAAATAAGACTAGACAGATATTCAGACATTTTGTGTTAAACGCAGACAGAGATTTTCTGTATGTAGTTCAGGAACTAAGGAAGATTTGGACTCGGCTTTCGGCGATTTAAGATGAAGCCGAATTTCAACTACTCAACGATCTATACTATTCTATGCTTATACCGATAATCGATAGTTAGATAATTCTTAATCAGTAGGTAGGTACCGAGACATATGGGACGGTGCGCACACTGGTAGACCGGCTATCGGCGGACTCGGGGAAGTCTGCTGCCTAGCGTAGCTGGTGTTGCTGGCGTGACTGGCGTGGCTGGCGTGGCTAGCGTGGCTGGTGTGGCCATGACATCAGCGTGTCAGCTGCGTCATGGCGGGGCTCGTGAGGTGTCGTGCAATGTTCCGTGTGCGCCACCGGGGAGGGTTCGGCCGACGTCAGGCCGCATAGGGAGAAGGGGCTCGCCTTTGTGGCGAGCCGGTACCTGTTGAGGGTGGTTGCGCGACTACAGAGGTTTCCCACGCCCCCGGCCAAAGTGTAATATTGGGGTTCCTATAGGATTGAAAAGAAGTACACAACCACTTTGATGGAACCCCATTTACTCAGTAAATCAATAATTACAAAAATAGTGCGCGCTAAAAACATTACTGGCGAAATGTGGGTGTACAATACACCTCTGCCTACCCCTTCGGGGAAATACAGGCGTGATGTTATGATGTTATGTTAGTGCGCGCTGAAGGAAAGTGCATCGTATGCATAATATTGAATTTAATTATAAAGGTGTGTATACAATGGGTGTAATCCTCTAAAGGAGGATATACACTAATAACATACACTTCAAAAGGGAGTTGGAGAATCACCGTGATGGTTTTACGGCCAAAATTAATATCCTATCTATCCACGATTTGCCCTACTAGACATAGGAATTTGACATAAGCTCCATACCATATATGTCAAATTTCTATCTCCAGTAGGGTAAATCGTGGATAGATTGGATATTAATTTTGGCCGTTAGTCGGTAAGAGTCCGACAGGTGTCGATTCTCTTGTTCACGAACTAAACTAATTTTAAACTTCCTCTCTTTTACTAATAGTAGATACAAGAAAGGGATGGCAACAATTTTGGAACTGTCAAATCAGTCGGAATTTAGATTTCCATACAAGTTTAGTCGTCTTCTCGGAACGTGCCCACTAAAATACAAAGAAATGTAACACGCGTAAACTAATTTGACAGTTCTAAAATTGTTCCCGTCCCTTTCTTGTATCTACTATTAGTAAAATAGAGCGATAGTTTTAAATAAGTTTAGTTTGTGAACAAGAGTTTAAAATAAGTTTAATTTGTGAGAAGAGAACACCACTGGCTCCGCCGTCTCCGGGCGGAGTGCGTCTATCGGCTGGTTCTATTCTTTATCAGCCGATAGTGAGTTTATTCCAAAATCTTTTGATTTACGACGACGATCTTACGACGTCTGTGGTCTAGTTGTTCGTGGGCCGCCGATCACAAGGTCGTGGGTTCGATTCCCACAGGACACAAATATTTGTGTGATGAACATAAGTGTTGGTGTTGGTCTGGGTGTTTCTTATGTATTATAAGTATGCATTTACAAAAAAAAAATGTATATAAGAATTATATCCATTGTCTAGTACCCATAGCACAAGCTCTGCTTAGTTTGGGACTAGATGTTGCTGTGTAAAAATGTCCCAAAAATATTTATTTATTTATTTTATTTATTTAAGCTTGATAATCCCCTCTGTCGGTTTAGCGGGCCAATGACCTATCCGTTTGCAATCTTTTCATGTAATCGTAATCTGCAGATTTAAGGTAGTTTCTCTGGTTAAACGACCGTTTACCTAATTGTAGTACTAAGGGGCAAGTTCACCCAGAAGATAACAGATGTTTATGTAAAAACCAGATGTTTAACCCGAACTTTGGTGTTCACCAACGATAACCAACCGTTATATCACAGTAATCAATCGATTTTTCTAACCGAAGTCGGGGACGTCGTTTAAGTACTAACCGGGTATTTAAACATGAAATTTTTGACGTTTGATGGTTGAAATTGTTGAGGTTATTAATTGATATTCTGTATTTCATTGTTTTTCGTAATTTTAGAAGAGTCTATGCTGCATAAAATATTAATATTAGGATTATAACTCTCCAATATAACAAAACAATTGCATTTTATCATATTCGTAAAATTTACAATAAAAACCGAATAAAATAAGGGCCGGAAAACGTTGCCGTTTTTCGAGCGTGCATTTTTCTTTTACGAACATAAACAAAGAAACATATTGCTTATGCTTTGAGAAAACTTATGAAAGATGTGTAAACATAACTGTTTTTGTCGTATTGAGGTAGTACGTAATTTTTTATTTATATTTTTTTTTATAATTAATCAAAATAAAAATGAATGCGGCTTATAAACGATGCTCACGCGAAACCTGCACAATGTTACCGCTACTTTTGGGTAAGCACAACTACCAGAATTTTATCATGTTTCAAAAAACGCGCCCGCCCGATACACTTCGAGTTTGTAAGGGGCCTAATATTCAAACATCAAAATGGCGTATTTAATTGGTTGCTATGACAACCAAGACCGCTTATCCTGCCAAATTAAAAATATATGTCAAATGTATAGAGTAGCATTATACTAGGATTTTTAATTTTGGAAGAGTTACCTGATATGCAACCGTTTTATATTGTCGTTCTTTTCATAGTGTTGTTGCCATTTAGTTACCATTTTGATTAATCGTGTTACATCATTCGTTCTTTCATTCCCAGAACGCTCGGTTTCAGAATCACTGATCGGATAGGATTCGTGAACACGAAAATTCCCGCGTCCCGGTTAAACATCTGTTGTTGAATAACAGGTTGATTTTGCAAACAGTGGTTATTTCATTGTCCGCGAACTCGGCCCTTAATTTTTTCGAGTAATCAACTGTTTAATCAGTTAAGAAACGTTTATGAAGACCGGCTTAAGTTATTATGGTGATCATTAGTTTTCACAACACAATTATTTTATTTTGATCAGGGTTGCGTAAAACAGCGTACCCGTTTTACGGAGTTATGAAAAAAAAAAAGAAAAAAACCTCCCAACAATTTGTAAAGATTTTCAACAATCTTGCAACAATCGGAGACCTTGATTAGCCATGGACATAGTTTTCTAAATGCTACAATGGCTGGCCACACCCTCGCTATGCCTCATTGGTTTTCAGTCAAGGTCAGTGATGTCATTACGTGACCTTATTCTGATTCTCTTTTGACAGAATTCAAAAAGGTGGGTAGGTACTTATTCAATATTTGTATTGAACGTGCGCAGTTTGTTTCTTGTCATTAAAGAGAAGCGACACAATTTGAAATTTCAACGGATTTATTGACTTTTTAAATTGTTACGTTAAATATTATACAACGTGTTATTGAAATAACTGAAAATCTCTTAAGAGGTCATTGTACTCATCAGTTTGATCAATTTTTACTATGGGACCAACCTTGAAATCGCGAAAGAAAAATCTGCTGACCCTTATATTTATGTTCACATAAATCGACAAAATGTAGGGATCAGCTGTTTTTTTCGCGATTTCAAGGTTTGTCCCTTAGTAAAAGTTATTCATACTAACCACAATATAACCACCATAATACGACCACCAAAATATAGTGTTTGTGTGGAAGACTAGCGGACTAGCGCAACATTAAAACGCTCAGATTCAGAATAATTTATTCACCTATAAATAGAGTACATAATGGCCCACCATAATCCATAATCTTCCACCACTGTTGCCCATAATGTTATGTTTCGAATATGCAAGTCAGGCAGTTCAATGCACGGCCCTTCGATCGAAGACCATTAAAATTTCACATGAGCTTTTTATAGAGCTACCTTACCGTTGCAGTATGGTTGCTGGTTGGTGTGTCTTCCTTGTCCATCCAAAGGTAGTCTGGAAGATATCGCTATTAGCGATAAGACCGCCAATGTACCCTTAATTTACATGTTAGTCCTAAGTTTTAATAATGTTAATGGGGTACAATAATAGTTCATTACTGTCGAGGCTTGATTTGAAGCAATTGACGGCCGAGTAATATTAAAATCCTTTTTAACTAAACGAGGCCGTTTATTGCTATTTCGGCCGAGACTTGTATAGTACTTTTCTCTCATTTGCAAGGATATGTCTCATACACAAATTAATTCAACAGTATCTAATTTTCATTTGTGCCAATTCATCCGAGCGCGGTTCTTGTTCTATTTTCAAAGTTTTAAAAAAGAAAATGTTCATTCAGCCTTTATAATGATAAATATTTTGTACCTAAAAACACCTAATTTATGCAAGTGTGTACTTAAAAACCTCGCTAGCATAATTTAAAAAACAAAAACTGTCCAGGAATTTCTATTATTGTCGTGTTGGAATATTTCGTTGCGTACGGAAAAGAGCCGATTGATGTATTCTTTTTTTAAAATAATGAATCAATTTCCGAGCAAGTGGGAGAAAAGAATATTCTATCTATCTATGGTTTCTAGTCATAGTTATTCAGATCTATGTTCTAGTAAATCAAATTAAGGGAAAATTACCCTTATGTATTCCTGTTTTTACCCGACTGCGCCAGAAGGAGGGTTATGTTTTTCGAGTGTATGTATGTATGTATGTATGTATGTCAAAGACATATTAAATCTCTTTGATGTATGTATGTATATTTCTTTGGCACGCTCTGTGGCCTAAACGGCTTGATGGATTTGAGATTGAGAGGTGTCGTTAGATTCGTCTTAATTCTGAGAGTGACACTGGGTACATCAAAATTTAAAAAATTAAAATGGCCGCTTTTTGGCGCCATATTACCTCTTCAAAAATTTTTTTTTTCCGTCAAAACCTTTCGAGTGGGGTATCAAAATAAAGGGTTTTATAAATGCTTTACAAAAATATATACAACTTATATGTTTAAATGTAATTTGGAATGAAAAATGCTAAAAAAACAACAAAATATTCAACGTTAAAAATGAATTTGACTTTTCAAAAAAAACATTAATAGTATGATAAATAAAATATGATAAAACTAAAAAAATTAACAAAAACAAAAAACCCGACTGCGTGTAAAAATAACAGAAAAGATATAAACAAGACTTATCAACACGCAGGCGGAGGCTACCTATGAACTATTATGTAATTCATGACCAAAAACATACGTAGCCTCCGACTGCGTGTTGATAAGTCTTGTTTATATCTTTTCTGTTATTTTTACACGCAGTCGGGTTTTTTGTTTTTGTTAATTAATTTTTGATGTAAGGAATAAAACAGTTCAGTTTTACGATTCTCAGCCATGCTTTTGTCAACAATGGCTCACCGTACCTCTTGCTCAATCACCCGTGCAAAGGCATTTTCAGTTAGGTTGTAGGTACTCTAAATTCTACAGTGTAAATAAGTCACCCCTACCCACTAAGACTAAATTAGTGCACGGAATTTAGCATAAAGGCTGTTATAGTAAGCAAAAATTAAGCAATCTTTGGTAGATGAGTTAACACTTTTGAAAGACAACAAAAAAAAGTAATCTCGACGCCATCTATACCACGCGGAAATTCTCATAGACTTCTATTGTTTTTTTTTTATTACCAGCTATTTTCTAAGCAATGTACCGTGATCGATTTTACGCAAACGATTTTCTTGGAAACGCTGGTCCCAGATCACGAAACAGGAATTAATTCTTAGAACTTCAAACCATGATGGCAGTTCACGACACATTTGCATAAGATTTGTTTTGCCCGTTAAGAAGCTCTAAAATAGGCTCTTAGTATGTCAGTAGTGGGATACTCTGACTGCCTCTGTGTTCTAGCGGTGACGTGATCAACCGCAGCTTGTGATGTGCTGGGTTCGATTCCCGGGTCGGGCGAAGTGTTATTTGGATTTATTGCCAAGAAAAATTCTCAGTAGCAGCCCGAAGTCAGGAAGTTGGCGGTGCTACACCCCCATGCCTCGGATAGCACGTAAAGCAGTCGGTCCTGCGCCTGATCTCTTACCGGTCGTGTTGGATTGCCGTCCTGTCGGATTATGAGAGGGAGGGAATAGAGAGTGCACCTGTTTGCGCAAACTCTTGTGCACTATGTGTCCCGCGCAGAAGGCTAGTCTCCGTTGAGACTGGCCGCCGTGACCGAAATTCGTCTGGGAGGACATTAGTAGGATACTCGTACTATACACGTAGATATACTATACCGGCCATAGGCTGGCTAACCTAAGGTAACTTTACCGTTATCAGCGAATTGTGGATGTAGAATACATCTTATAACAATTCACACACCTAACTGTTAAATAGGAGGCTTTTTCGAATTCTCCTATCGACGTCACCCAACAAAACCGGCCAAGAGCATGTCGGGCCATGCTCAGTATTATAGGGTTCCTTAAGTAGGTCTAATTACAAACGAATCAAATCGAATATTAATCATTGCTATTTTAGTTTTTGCAAACAGCGCCACCTAGCACTAAATTTAAGAAGTGTGTCATATCAATATAACACAAAATTTCATTTTGTAATTTTTTTAAATAGAAAGTAACTAAATGAGCATTATTTGCTACGATCATTTTTCTCTAAGGTCAATGACCTATGTATGAACTAGGATGTCTTAAGTATTTTTCAGTTTTCTCACTGTAACTCAAAAATTTATAATCACATTTTAGTAGACCTATTCAATGATACCCCAAACGAGGGGGTGCAGCGAAAAAAAAATGTTCATCCCCATTTCACATGTATGGGCGACACCCCTAAAATATGTTATCAAGATTTTTATTTTATTTTAAAATTGAGATCTATATCTAAACCATTTTTTAACAAAATTTCATTTACTTATGTTTATAACAGTAAAAGTTATTAAATAAATAAATAATAAATATCTTCGGGACATTTTTACACAGCACCATCTAGTCCCAAACTAAGCAGAGCTTGTGATATGGGTACTAGACAATGGATATAATACTTATATACTTTTTTTTTGTAAATACATACTTATAATACATAAGAAACACCCAGACCAACACAAACACTTATGTTCATCACACAAATATTTGTGTCCTGTGGGAATCGAACCCACGACCTCGTGATCAGAAGTCCGACACTCGAACCACTAGACCACAGAGGTCGTCAGTTAAGCTAAGCTAAGTTAGTTAGTTGCAGTTATTAAGTTATTAAGCTGTAAAGGATTAGGACAGACGGATAGACGGACAGACGGATAGACGGACAGACGGACGGACATAACGAAACTATAAGGCTTCCTTGTAGAAACTACGGAACCCTAATAAGGCAGTGACTTGGCAGTATTCTTCTTTGATGCCGTTGCCCACTGTTTGTCTACGCAGATACGAAAAACAAGAAAGTGTGAATGACACAGCGGTTTGGAGCATCCGCGTTCAACGTTTAAGATGGTGCGTTCGTATTTTGACACGCTTTTATAGAAAGAAAGAAGTGAGATCGCTCGATTTTTACTTAATTTTGTTATGATTTTTCGATGAAAACACGAAAACAGCTACTTCTCTTCTACTCCGTGCTACGCGTCATACTTCCAGCCGTTACGATGGTTCTTTTACTATCCGTGCAGTACGACTATGGAACTCCCTCCCACACTCACTACGTGACAGCCCCTCTCTGAACGTATTTGAGAAATAATTAAGGAGCATTTTCTTTCTCACTAATTGATAATACATATTTATTTATTATATATGTAGGTATATTATAGGTTTATATAAGTAGGTATAATTAAGTAATAGGTATGTATATATAGTTTTATATTTATTTGTATATAGGTATATGTTGTTGGTATGTTATTTTATAATTTTAGATGAACATTAGTTATGTACACTGAAAGTTACCCTCAGTTTTACATTTTATATTTGCTCTATCACTCAAAGGTTTGCTGGTAGAAAACTCAATTATGAGTTAAGCTCGCCTTTGTACATGTAATTTCAAAACTATTATGTATTGTTGTGATATTTTTTTGTGTGCAACAAAGAATAAGAATAAGAAAAAGTGTCATATTATAATCTCGGATCTGCATCTCGAAATATTCAAAGTCAAAGTAACGATGGGCGATTCGAATCATTTAACTCGAATAACTCGAGTTATCCTTTGAAATCGTTGATTCGAATTGTATTTCTTCAAAACCGAGTTGATTCGTTTTACGTAGCTATTCGCCGGCGCTCGGCTCGGTGACTCGTTCTCTCGGCCAAGTGGCGGTAAGCAAGCGAGTGAGGCAGCGAATAGCTGCGAACTACGAGTTCAAGTGAGAAAAAAATATCAGGCGGTGCGAAATCGTCATGATTCGTGTATTCTAATCAACTAGATCGATCCTTACGAATCACATGACTCGGCTTATTCGACGCCGCTCGCTAACTAGGATGGTTCGCTGACTCGGTGACTCGCTGTTTGTAAACATGCCCAACTCGGTAGCTCGAGTCGGCTCGATACATTAGAACATATGCGTCGCATTCGTACAGTCGACAGCATGACAGTGGTAACACTTCAATTCCAAAACCGCTCTTACTGCTTACGAAATAATGATGCTGCTAATGTCAAAGTGTTACCACCGACGTGCGGTCGACCGTACTGCCGACCGAATCGAATCAACTCGAATCGTGATTCGAATCAACGAACACTTCAACTCGAATGATTCGAGTTGAAAAAAATACGATTCGTCCTATCGCTATGTCAAAGGGTCACAAAATCTTTTTTTATATACTTTTCCTGTGCACGACATTAGTTACTATTAGGTATTCTGTGTCATTAGTCTAAGGACCATTAGTAGGTCATAAAATTCTCTACTAATTCGTTCTAGTTAATTTTCAAGTACACACGGCTACACATCAAGCTGTACCTGTCCAGTATAAGCTGACCTTGCATTGTATAGGTTTTCTTTGAAACGCGAGGTCAGCTTATACTGGAAATGTACAGCTTGATGTGTAGCCGTGTGTACGATCAACCATTTTAAAGAAAGAAAGAAAGAAAGAAAGAAAAATTATTTATTGCCACAACAAGACGACATATATATATATATATATTTTCGTTATAGGTACTTTCAATTCCGATGTTTACCTTAATTTCTCCTAATTTGACTGGACTGTATGAATACCCTTCGGCTGAGGAAACATTGTACTTGTCTACTGTGATCGCACTGCTACCCCTCCCCCACCTGCTCCACGTCCTGATGAAACAGAGTTGTATCCTGACCTTGACCATCTCACCTTGATCTCTTGAACATCTACGATCAAGAAAAGACCGTTATCGTTTTTGGGACTTGTTTTGAAGGTATTTTTTTTATTCCTAATGGTCTTGCGTTTGACCGCCACCTCACCTGATGTTAAGCGATTGTGTGGTCGATGATGGTATACGCTTGCCTATCCAAACCCTGTTCACTCGAGCCATGACAACCACCAGATTATACTTACCGGGAAACACAGACGTCGGTAAGGAATTCCACTCCATAGCAGTACGCTTGATAAAGCTATTAGCAAATCGCTTCATGCGTAAAGGTGATCCGTCTACCGTAAGGTCTGTAACGGTGGCGCATCGCCGTGCGTCAGGTTGTCTGATGATGGAAAGGGCTTGGGGGTATTAGATCTTGCAATTCCAACGCACTCGCTGAAATGCACCTGTGCATCACCTGTTTTATTTTTCACGACCTATTCTGTCAAAGTTCGGGGTCAATTCTCAAAAGTGCACTTGGCATATTATGTCAGTCATTAAGTAAACAGAAAAAATCTTGTATCCTCATGAACACGGTACATTAAAAGCATATACATAGGTAGTTCTTATTTAAAATACTTCAAGACAAAAAATACGATGACGCAAGATCCTTAACTGACGATTTGAACCAATTAATGTCACCAGCGTCACAAACAATTTGCTGTATGGAATCACCGTATGAATTTCGAAAATATCATTGTGAACCGTTTTATGGGCGACGAACGGAAATTCAATTGTAAATGTATGGGATGTGTAAGTGCGTAATGTCATAGTATTTGTGCCGATTGAATATGTGTCACTAAAAGTTCTGAAGATTCTATGAATGCTGCCGGGTAGACGGAATTCAAAATTTCGTGCGTTTTGCAAATTGTAGCTCTATTCCGCGTTGCATATCGATCAAAATATGATTCGCTGCAATAGTAAAAATATATCTACTGAATAATACTTGTAGAAAATATTTATTTAGCTCTATAAGCTCTACAAGCTCGATAATATTAATATACTATCAAATTATCGATTATCGAGCTTGTAGAACGTATACAACGTCTATTTTTGTTCGCGATTTGTGGGTTGTTCCCTTACTAAAAGTTGTTTATACTGATGAGTACTGATGAGTATGACCCCTTAAGAGGTTTTCAGTTATTTCAATAACACATTGTATTATTTTAATTGCAGCGAATCATATTTTATTTATTTATTTATTTATTATATATTCTTTATTGTAAATACACCAAACGAAAACAAAGACTAGTTTACAGATACATTATGTAAGTACAATGGGCGGTCTTATCGCACAAGGCAATCTCTTCCAGACAACCTTTGGATGGACTAGAAGAATAGGAACCGGTCGTGGGTAGTTACGGTGTAAAAGTAGGTACGTTTCGTACATAATATACTTAAATATAATGATATAAGTACATATTTTGCAAGAAGTTTTGAATTTCGCGGGCTACCCGGTAGCATATTCACTTTAAATACAAATAAAAGCACTATTATCAGACAAAGTCAAAAGTCAGTTTGAGTAATACGTCGGTTATGGTTTTTTTCCGTAGCCCTTTCATCAGAAGAGCTGATACTTTTGCCATTTGCAATAGGAACAATCTTCGGGATACCTGCTCTGGAATCGTATTCAGTAGGTACCTGATACTTCGAAATGCACAAATTTCTTAACAAATGTGTTCGCGACAACCCTAAAAATGTGCGCGGCAACCCTGTTTCAGTGTCGTTTTTTCTACTGAAAGACAGTAAAATCGCGAGTGAAAATTTCGTAAGTCAAAAGACGATTTAGAGACAATAATACAGAAATATTTAAGTGATTAGTACCGTAATACAGTAGATTCAGTGTGTTTATTAACCTAAATTCAGTGTTAGTGCTGAAACACGTAAGTTTTCATGATATTTTATGTGCTTAATAGTCAAAATAGTGAATTTCATAGTTTTTCGTAGAACGCATTTGACCCATGCAAATGGCAGGGAACAAGTTGCGCGGAGTGCGCGTCTCGAGCGAGGGCGCTGCCTCCAGTATATTTTTTAATTACTGGTACAGAATCGTAACTATGCACTTCATGAAAACTTATATCTTTATTATTTAAGTAAATATCAGTGTAATCTTTCAGGTATAGCGTTGTTTATGTTCGTTCTATATAGATTTATCCATTTATGTAGCATTTTAGCAGTTTCATAGTAAAATAACCGTTTTATATAGAAAATTAAATTTGAAAATACAGTTTTTATAAGAAATACATAACCTTTTATAGTAAATGAAACGTAAATAGAAGGAACATAGTAAATAACGCTATATACTGCAAATATTATGTAAATTTGTAAGTTATTTAATAGTTTTAACAATGTTTTAGAGTCATGAAATTTATAAGTTTTAATTGTGAAATTAAACATAGTAAAATAATAGGTAGGTATGTGTATTGTCACCTACGGCTAGACAATGCATATATCTATAGTATACTATCAATAGAAAAACATTATCTTCAATAAATTTTGTCTGGGTTCGATAAGAAAAATGTAAACAAACCGATAAAAAATGTATGAAAAATTCACCCGTTTGGTAGAATATGTGTACCTAGCCTAGTTTACATCAAATAAACACTTTTATTATTGTTTTTTATTTAAAGCCAAAATGGTCGTGCAGGGGATACCGTATAGTAAATAGTCCCAACCCCAATAACAAAAAAGTTATTAAGGGTGAAAGTAATAAAAATCCCCTGACACGGCCAATTTTGCATAGAAAACCTTAATCTATGGATAATCTATGACACCTAGAATGATGAGTCATAGATCATTAGATAGCCTAGATTTTTGCCTATCCATAGGTTTTGGTTGCATAAAACAAACACAGATAGATACATAGATATAGACAGAAATGTAAAAATAAATAGAATAAATAAAGTTGTAAATGGCTTGAGGCGCCTGCGGCTCTCGTGCCGGTAAAGTTTAGTGCCGCGTTAGTAAACGCATTTTTCAACAGAATTCGTAGCAAATCTACCATATAGTCAAGCCTTCAAATCAAATGGAGTAAGCAGAGGCCTCAAGCTCTTCATGAACAGTCAAGTCGGTGTTTTCATTTCCTGAAAAATTCTCCCGGTGTTCCCGAAATAATCCTTCAGTTCGGCGTGGGAAGTCAACCTATAGGTACAGGGCGTCAGCGGCTCATACACACGGTATCGAGTTCCGCCCGTCCGGTACAAAATGCTTATTATTAATTTATTTAGACAAACAAGAGAAACTCCTGAGGAAATTTATTTTGGTTTTGTCGTTTGTACACAAGGCTACATGCATTTCCAGTGTAATCTGACCTTGCATTTCCAGTGTAAACTGACCTTGCATTTCCAGTGTAAACTGACCTTGCATTTTATAGACTTTCCGAACAATGAGAGGTTAGCTTATACTGGAAATGTATAGCTTGATATGTAGACTTACTTACAACTCTTTACGAAAGAGTTCCTACCTATTCTGCGGCCACCTTCTTTATTCCTGTTTAATTAAAGGGTTTGTATAGGTGTCGGATAAAGGCAAAGCCACACAACATCAGGTAGACCATCTGCAAGTTCCGTTCATTATTCAAATTAAAAAACTTTTTATTGTTATCGTAAAAGGCCTCGACTGCTATCAAAAATCTTTTCAAAACCCTAAATTAGATTCTCGCCTATCTAAAATCCCATGAAATGTAATAATTATTAATTTTAAAGCGCTACAACGTTCCGCCAGTCACGGTTAACGGTATGTGGACTTTGAAAGTTACGCTGCAGTGGAAAAGTTTATAATAAGACTACGGTTACACTCATAGCTGATAGCGGAGCGTTTATGAAACAAAGTACTCGAGATAACAGTTCTAAAACTTAGACATTTGGCTGTAGTAGAGCTGCTTGTGAAAAAGCTCTTCCAGGGAAGTACTAACACCGCAAGGCCTTAGGCAGGGGGGGCGTGTTTGGGTGTTCATACTCTCTCCTGAAATGCCTCGAAACTCTCAATACTCGTGACGCTACCTGTGTGTGTCGACGGTGGCTTTAAAAAATTTCTATGCGCCTGAGCGTTAAAGCTTCAAAATACGATTCATAAATGCAGTTGGCTCAACTTAAAGGGATATCAGCAACTACTGCCTTGCCGACCACAGAGGATGTGAGAGAAAAACTTGGAAAAGTGGCTCATTCAAATTCCGCTCTCTTAAGTTACACTGTCCGCTCCGCTTGCGAGTCTTTATTCTAACCTTCTTTCAAAATATGAAAGTTGTTGACAAGAACTGAGTTTAGTTTAAACGAAATATGGTGTAATAATAACTAGTTGTTTATATTCTAGAATCGATAATTTGACAGTAAATTAATATTAGGAAGCTTGTTATGTAGAGCTAAGAAAGCGTTTCATCAACTCAGCCTATCGCAGTCCACTGCTGGACATAGGCCTCTCCCGAGTTGCGCCACCACACTCGGTCCTCTACCTTCCGCATCCAGTACCCCCGGTATACAATATGTTGGAGCAGAGCGGTGACGGTGTAAGGATGAATTTGGGTACTTATAAATGAAAGATGAAGCGCAATTTGCTAACACTTTAATCAATGAAAAATAGGTACGCACGGCTACACATCAATCTGTATATTTCCAGTATAAGCTGATCTCGCATTGTACGGAAAGCCTATACAATGCGAGGTCACCATAAACTGGAAATGTACAGCTTGATGTGTAGCCGTGTGTACAAGTTTTTCTGAGCGTTATGGCGAAAAAATTACATGTAATTTTTGAGTAATGCAAGTCTTAAAACAAATTTAAAAACAAAATTATGTTGCCATTCAAAGTAATTAAAATAAGGTCAAGACGATTTTCTGTAGGTACTGATAGGCGATGTTTGAACATGCCCCCGCGCCCGGCCTTGAAAGCACCAGCTTTCAATGAGGCTCTGGAACTTGAAGTTAGTCGTTAAAAAGAGGGCAGATTCTGGAGAATCAAAAAAAACAGTTACACTTTTATTAAACCCCCCTCCGATCTCTTCGACAAAGTAAATGTCAGCAGCTCGGACGAATAAAAAAGGCGGACGGAATCTCTTTTTTATTCGTCCGAGGTCAGCAGGGGGTCTACTCCCGTTCGACGATATTCGATAAATCGTACGATTCATCGCACAATTTGCTACTCCGGTCAACCATCGTTCCCTTATCGCATGCGATGATCGTGTTTTGACGTTGGTTTTTCTCATCTCCGGTAAATTGTATACGACTATGAACCGTAATCTATCTTAATTGTGCCTTTTTTATGTGCCTATCTTTGTTATGTAAGTATTAGTCGGAACGAAAGTTCGCACTTCGTTTGTCGTTCGTAAAATGCGAGTAGGCCTACAGGATCTTTTATAGAAATCGGGCTGTTAGTACAGACGATATTTGCATGAGGAGCTGTATGTGTCAATGATTTGCTCTCAATAACTACAATAGGCTATTAACATTAACTGTTTTATGTGCTACCTTGTCGCACAGTTGCTCGATCCATCTCTCCCACAGAAACAGATAGATAGAATGGTTGTAATTACAATTTTACTTGCGATTCATGCGTGGCAACTTTCGAACAAACTACGCCTCCCATATTGGTGATGATTCTCTTCTCTTGTTCACCAACTAAACTTATTTTAAACTATCGCTCTCTTTTACTAATAGTAGATACAAGAAAGGGATGACAACAATTTTAGAGCTGTCAAATTAGTTAACGTGTGACATTTCTTTGTATTTTAGTGGGCACGTTCCGAGATAACGACTAAACTTGTATGGAAATTTTAATTCGGACTAATTTGACAGTTCTGAAATTGTTGTCATCCCATTCTTGTAACTACTATTAGTAAAAGAAAACGATAGTTTAAAATAAGTTTAGTTCGTGAACGAGAGGATCGACACCATTGACGTCATTAATTAAAAAAAAAAAAAACTTTAATCTAATGTACTTTACAGCTTTTGTTTCTGCAGTTAGAAACAGCGCAATAAGGCATTTTTGCGGTTTTTTGTTTCAGTATTTACAGAAACAAGTCATAAGGCGTACTGAGAAAGGCTTTGAAATGCCATGCACTCTGGTGCAGAGCGTTGTCACGCGCGCCCCGCTCTCTTTTCCATTCTATCTATCTATTTCTGTGATCTCTCCCGTACAGGGGCCTTACTCCCGACTGGTTTGAGCTCTGAACCAAATCGAGCTAATGTCAATTCCTAGAGAAATACAGTACGAATTGACACTAACTCGAATTCAAATTCGATTGATTCAGAACTCGATCCAGTCGGGAGAAAGGCGATGCTCAACGCACTACTGTATACAAACCCAAGATTAAATAAATAAATATCTTCGGGACATTTTTACACAACACCATCTAGTCCCAAACTAAGCAGAGCTTGTGGTATGGGTACTAGACAATGGATATAATACTTATATACTTTTTTTTTTGTTTGTAAATACATACTTATAATACATAAGAAACACCCAGACCAACACAAACACTTATGTTCATCACACAAATATTTGTGTTCTGTGGGAATCGAACCCACGACCTCGTGATCAGCAGTCCGACCCTCGAACCACTAGACTACAGACGTCGTCGTCAGATTCAAATTAAAAAGGTTTTTATTTGAAATCGTACTGAGAAGAGGCCCGTGCCCAGCAGTTGGACAGTAATGGGCTGGTTATGTAAACCTAATTACAGGCACTTTTGAAACGTCAGGCTCTAGTTGCACGGTTCCAAATGTTGGGTCCTATGGAGAAGAACCGGCAAGAAACTCCATGGATATATCTATCGCACCTGTAATAAAACACCGTCACAACTCGAAAATCATGATTATTGGGAAATCACCTTTAAAGTTTAATATTTAAACGTGACATTCCAATGGTCTTGATTTTTGAGTTGCGACGGTGTTTTATTACAGGTGCGATATACTTATTTAAAAAAATACGTTATTGTTTATTACATCAAATTCATTCAAATAATGTGGTATAGTCCAAAGTCCTTTCGATTTTGAAATACATGCATTGATAATATAATTTGAATGAGTCGTAATTTCCGTTGGTATGTGGGGTCGCATGTACGATTCTGGTGCAGTGATAAAGATGAGTCAATGGTCTAATTAACTCACCAAATTGATAACGAGAAGGGCAGCGTGACATTTTGACTATAATTTTTAGAGTCAAATTGATAGCGAAAATTCAATAAATAATAAAAAATACGTAAGCCATTGAACAGCTATGTTTGACAAGAGTGTATTTTGTATGGGCCCTAGAATTTATAATAAACTGCCTGAGAATGTAAAAGGACCAACAAATTATAGTTCCTTTAAAAATTACTCAATTGACGATTACTAATGATAAATGTAATTTAATTTATTAGTTAAGTTACAATAAAATTATATAATAATTTATAACATAACATCACGCCTGTATTTCCCCGAAGGGGTAGGCAGAGGTGTAATAGTACACCCACATTTCGCCAGTTATGTTATAGTCCCATGTAATAATTAATACATTTCATAATAATGGTGTTTCTAATAACTTCTTAGGTTTTCGCGATCAAAGAAAGAAAAAAATCATAATATCAGATCATAATATCAAAAATCAGATCATAGAAACAAAGTTTAACCGGATTAAATCGCGTATATTATTTAAATTGGTTTCCCTGACGTTTCGAAAGCTTTGCAGCATTTCGTGGTCGCAGGTAGACTAAGATGACAAGCGTCTTTACAAATATTTCTAAAAAAAATATATATTTTAATCTATCGTACAATATTATTAATTAAAATCGAATTGAACCAATTTAAATAATATACGCGATTTAATCCGGTTAAACTTTGTTTTATTATAATAAAGTTGGGAAAAACGACTTAAAATCGTAAGCGTGTTTAAATGTTGTGCTTTTTTCTGCCAACGAATTTTTTTACGCTTTTGCCGCTTTTCGTTTTTCACTTCTAAAAAAATTTACTTTTATTTGTCTACATTACACTATTCTATTTACATTTAAACTATTTACAAAGTTCACTAAAAACTATACAAACAAACTACAATCGTCGCGTAATTACCAAGGAGAACATTCAAAAACGCATTCACTCGTTGACGACGAAAAATAAACTAAGCGCCAAAGCAAAAGCAAATCAATCAAGGTCAAAAACGTTTAAAATGTTTAAACGATACAAAAATAATCAACAAAATAAAAAAGTGCTTTCTCTAAACAAATTTTACGTAAACGAATAAAATTTAATTCTGCCGGTTTCAAACCACCACCAGTCAACTTTGAAATTGAGTCTTATGTTCATAGAAATAAGGTTACATTTCAATCGTTTACGAAAAAGTCTAAACGAAATCTGCTTTAATCACAAAGCGTGCTTATACGCTTTTTTTTTTATTAGACTTTTTTAAGCGCTTTTTGTTTAAACGCCCACTTCTAATTATAATGGTGTTTCTAATTTTAATATTTTTAATAGATAACTGTATGCCTAATTTAATATTTAGTTTACTTTAATTGCATGTGAATTATCACATGTACATATTTGCACACCTGTTAAGGTAGGATATTGTAAAATATTTTTTGTTATAATCTATGTATCACCTCATACCCGTATTCAAGCAAATAAATGATTTGATTTGAAGATTAAAGTTTACATAAGAACTTTACGTGATCAGCTCGGAAATCCGAGCCCAGTAAGCTCGAATTTTTCCAAAATGCGAAATGTCATCGACCAAATAGCCGTTATAATTCATAGACGCCTCATAACAGGCGGCCGATGTTTGTCAACACATCTGACGAATAGATCTGATATAGGTCGCCACTATTCGCCACTTGACAACTTCAAATCAGTTTTGCCCACTTATGTCAGTCGTAAATCCTTCCGCGTTAGTGAATAGCCAATAGCCGCCTTTGTAAGGCCAATCGGATTGCAGTACCCCGCTTCCTCGTACCTCGGCTAGTTAAGGGGCGGCATTGAGAAAAGTAGGGATTTTAGAATATAAATATTTATATTTGTGGATACGACGTAGATCTAATTTTTATATATGTGATTTTTCATTATATTTACTAGATTTTGGTATAGGGAAAACACGATACAATAAAATTTGCTCGATAGATTTATTTTCCAAAGTAAGGTCGGTTTTTCCACTATTTTGCATTGCATTTGGAAATCCCAATAGTTTTTACTATTGTTTTTTCCGAATAAGATACATCTTGTGCATATCTAAATTATGGTGTACCAGATTTTTATTTAGATGTTTATTCGCTGAGATATTAGCAAAAATCCAAAAAAACATCAAAATAGCGTGATTCCGCTCTGTTCTCGCACGAGCATTTTTCCGTGTGTTAGAAAGCGACGGTTGCAAATTCAATGCAGCACCTTAACATAATTTATTGTACGCATTATATTTTACAATAGGCGTCTATTGGGCTGTGTAGTCGTTAGTTTAGGTCTTAATTTACCCTACTGGACTGGTGCGGGTCAATGGACTTTGACAGGAACCTTAATAAGCAGTTCGACGTGGTGGAAGTAGAGATGGGCACGGAAAGAAAAAAAAACGGGTGGAAAAGAAAAATATGGGAAAAAACGGGAAAAAATGGAAAATATCGGGTTTATTCCCAAAGGCGGGAAAATACTATTCTATACAAGTGAAGTAATATGATGCTAACATTTGCCTTCGAAACGTATGTTTATTGCTCTAATATGATCCTAACCTAATTAATTCGTTTTTTTCTAAGCAGTATATCTAACACAATTGATTAAATTCACACAGTTATGTTAAATTCTTAATACTTCATCATCAACTCAACCTATCGCAGTCCACTGCTGGACATAGGCCTCTCCCAAATTGCGCCATAACACTCGGTCCTCTGCCTTCTGCATCCCCCCTCCTAACTACTTTCATCAGATCGTCGGTCCACCTGGCTGGGGGGCGCCCTACACTGCGTTTGCCGATTCGCGGTCTCCACTCAAGGACTCATCTGCTCCAGCAGCCATCGGTCGTTCGACAGACATGGCCAGCCCACTGCCACTTCAGCTTACTGATCCTACAAGCTATGTCGGTCACTCCGGTTCTTCTTCGGATTGTCTCGTTACGTATTTTATCCTTCAAAGAAAATCCAAGCATAGCTCGCTCCCTAGCTCGCTGAGCGACTTTGAATTTATGGACTAGCCCAATTGTCAGTGTCCAAGTCTCGGCACCGTAAGTCATGACAGGCAGGACGCACTGGTTGAAGACCTTTGTGTTCAAACATTGCGGTATAGGTGACGAGAAGACTCGGCGAAGTTTACCAAATACTGCCCAGCCCAAACGGATCCTTCTGTCAGCTTCTTTCTCGAAGTTGTGTCTACCAAGCTGAATTACCTGCCCTAGGCAGACAGACGTATTTCGTTACAACTTCGAGTACCGACCCTTCGACGAATATTGGTCTCGGCATGACATGCATATTGAACATGACTTTAGTCTTGTCCAGATTCATGCCGAGACCGACACGCCAAGAGGCTCCGTTTAGGCTGTACAGCATTTCGCCCAGTTGTTCCAGCGATTCAGCCATTACAACGATGTCATTGGCAAAACGGAGACGTGAGATGTTCTCGCCGTTAACGTTGATACCCTGTCCAGTCCAGTCCAGCGTCTTGAAGACTTCCTCCAACGCGTTTGTGAACAATTTCAGGGATATTACATCCCCTTGTCTCACCCCTCTGCGCAGTTGGATTGCCTTCGTCTTTTGGTACTGGAGCTGAACAGTCATGGTAGCAGCATTGTATAAGCATGATCAACAGCATCTCTATATACCGTTCGTCAATGTGATATCGCTGAAGGGCATCCAGAACTGCCCAAGTTTAGATGGAGTCAAACGCCTTCTCGTAGTCTACAAATGCCATACACAGAGGCTGATTATACTCTTCAGTCTTCTGTAAGATCTGCCGAACAGTATGGATGTGGTCTACGGTGCTGTAGCCTTTTCAAAACCCAGCTTGCTCTGGTGGCTGGAATTCGTCGAGTCTTTCGGCGAGACGATTCGTGATGACCCTCGTGAACAGCTTGTACACATGACTCAGTACAGAGATGGGTCTGTAGTTCTTCAGTAGGGTTTTATTCCCTTTTTTGAAGAACAGTACCACCGCACTCCCGCTCCATGCCACCGGTGTAAAGAGCCTTGTTGGATGACGGAACTATACAGACTCTGTAGCTCCTTCAGGACCGGAGTCCCTAAAAGCAGGCGCTGTTAGGAGTTCAGTGGTAATTCCGTCATCGCCCGGAGCTTTGCTGCTCGAGAGCCGCCCTAATCTCACCCTGGTCAACGTCCGGGATATCCTTGGTGTAATTGCGCATGAGCTGGGCTCTTTTGTCGTCATTGCTAGGAACCGCTGGTCTCGCCGTTTTCGTGGAATACAGATGCCGATAAAAGTTTTCAACCTCTTCGAGCATCTCGAACTTTAGATGTGACAATTTTGCCATCTGCAAAGCAATATTAATTTGGTATTTCTGGAAAAAGTAGTTTTTTTATGGACTGCTAGAGCTTGCAATGATGCTTTTGGCTTTTGCATGCCAACTAATGATGTGGCATTGCTTCTCCATCTTGTATTACAAGGCAATTTCAACTGTTGGCTACTTTTTTCTTGTATTCATTTTTTAGGGTTCCGAAGTCCTACAAGGAACCCTTATAGTTTCGTCATGTCCGTCCGTCTGTCCGTCTGTCCTAATCCTTTACAGCTTAATAACTTCTACAGTTATAAACATAAGTAAATTAAATTTTGTTAAAAAATAGTCTACATATAGATCTCAATTTTAAAAGAATAAAAAAATCGTTTTTCCGTATTTTAGGGGTGGCGTCCATACATGTGAAATGGGGAAAAAAAAATTTCGTGTGGGATATTATTGAATAGGTCTACTAAAATGAAGGTAATGTTTGACACACCACTTTTTTATCAGGTGTACCATCTGCGAAATATAGCCCGCCAAAGTGGCTTGCAATGTGTCCCCCCCCCTGCCATTTCTAAACTATACAATGTAGCAACTTATAATCTTCCACATTGATAGACCTTTGTGAAAACTCTCTTTTAAAATTATTTTGAGTATAATGTGATTCTAATTTTTTGAGTTATAGAGAGAAAACTGAAAAATACTTAAAACGTCCTAGTTCAAAGGTCATTGACCTTAGAGAAAAATGATCATAGCAAATAATGCTCCTTTAGCTACTTTCTATTTGAAAAAATCACAAAAAGTAACTTTGAATGGCACACTTCTTAAATTTGGCTTCTTGAATTTATCGCTAGATGGCGCTACTAACAACACGCTCTGAGTCGCGAATGCTGCCGATTATTGCAAAAACTAAAATAGCCATGATTAATATTCGATTTCATTCGTTTGTAATTACACCTACTTAAGGAACCCTATAATACTGAGCATGGCCCGACATGCTCTTGGCCGGTTTTAATATAAAGCAGACAAAACTTGATTTCCTTTAATGGTTTTTATTATAATTTTAGTAACTATAACTATAAGATTTTTAGAGAGTCGTGCTTTAAATAATCATGGCATAAGAGGTTCAGCCCAAGTGATACATCAACGTGTACAGCTAAATGCATGGAAATAAAAACAAACAAAACGTGCCGCTCGCAACTATTGTTAAAAATAATCTAAACATCGAAATCACGTCATAAATAATATACGTAATTTGATTTTTCTATAAAAAATATATCTTACATGAATTAAACATCTAAATGGTTTCACATGCAATGGAAATTATGTATTATTTTGATTACTTTAATCAAATATTGTCAATTAAGTATTTTCCCGACCAATGGGTTTAATCCCGAGTTTTTTCCCAGTCTGTTGGGAAAAAACTCACCTTTCGGAAAATACCCAGGTCTAAACCCATCCCTAGGTGGAAGTCGACCCTAGAAAAGCTTAAACTCGGTCGTCGTACTTGTTTGTGGTTTTTATAACATACCAATGAACCTTTTTAGGAATTCTAAATAGGCATTTAAACCTTCGACACACCGAACGCGGGTCGTGAACAGCACAGGTGTATCGGCTGAAAGAGTTTTATTTAAACTAAACTATGACGCATGTTATCACGGTTCCTAATCCTAATCCTACTTACGTCATACTAAATGACAGCTCAGGGCGTGAGCAACACTGTTGTCGGCGTTCCATGCAAGGTCCAAGGTCATCGACCCTACAGCCTATAGAGGCCTATTGTTAAATATAATGCGTACAATACATTCTGTCAACTAGCTGAGGCGGGGACTGCAATCCGATTGGCCCTACCAAGGCGGCTATTGGCTAATCACTTACGCGGAAGCTTTGACGGATCACTTAAGTGGTCGAAAATGATTTTAAGTTTTCAAGTAGTGAGTAGTGGCGACCTACATCAGCTCTATTAGATTGATGCCTTGACAGACATCGGTCGCCTTTTATGAGGCGTCTATTGGGTGTTTAGTCGATGTGCTTACAACTTAAGCGGGCTCGCCGACGACGCTTCGGCACCATGCAGGACCTGCGTTTGGTGTGTCTAAGTCTTTAGACATCTAAGCACAACATAGCCAGCTGACTGAAACCGCTTTTTGTGTAGTCATTGAATTGTAAATGCAGCATAGAGTGGACCGGACAAAAACGAACGAACGAACTAGCTACGGCCTTCCAGCTAGCTATGCTCTGTGTATGAAATAAAATTCAGTAAGGCAAGTTGGTACGGTCTTAGCAATAATAATAATAAAAAGCCTGAACACCTTAAACATGCCTACATATACACTACACATACTTGAAAAAGCCACCATCCTTAACACTTGTCGTATCACTAGGATATTCTTAACATCTTCAACATACACATCCACTTATCCCATTTAATTTTTACTGTCCCCCTCTCAATCTTGGCTTCAGCCCGCCATCGAGGTTCTTCGGCCTCCCAAAAAGAGGAGAAAATAAAGATATACCCATAATAATAATAATTTATTCATTTATTCCTCTCAAAATGGATTATACATATACACAATAAATAATAGACGGGGACAAACGAGCAAGCAGGTCACCTGATTCACTGCAGCCAACTTCTGCAACACCAGGATATTCGCCGATGCGTTGCCGAACTTTAAAAAAGTCATTATGCTCTTTTCTTGAAGGCTCCCAAGGTTAGGTTAATTGCTGCATTGATAAGTCGCATGGACGCAGTCACGTAGCGCTTCGACTTGCGTCACTGTCAGGAGAACTGCCTTTTAAGTCATTATAAAGAACGAATCATCATCCTCCGAGCCTTTTCCCAATTATATTGGGGTCGGCTTCCAGTCTAGCCAGATGGGCTGAACATCAGTATTTTACACGGAGCGACTGCCATCAGACCCCCGCAACCCAGTTACTGGGTAATACTGACATTCGGAGGTTAGACCAGTTGTCAGACTTTCAGGCTTCTGACTACCCGTAACGACTGCCATAGATATTCGTATGACAACCGGGACCGACAGCTTAACGTGCTCTCCGAGGCACGGAGGGGTCTCGATGTGTAACGAAACGGTCACCCATCCACAGACTGACCGCGGCAAGTGCAGCTTAACCTTGCAGATCGTACAATCCGCGCAGTCGTTGCTTCGCTACGAGCCCCTCATTATAAAGAACGAATATGCAAGAAAAATAAAGCAAAAGCAAACATCATCTAGGTACAATGCGCGGGACCTGCACGGGCAAGATCTTTCTCTGCCAGCACTAGTACCGGCTATGCTGCGACCACGAAATGCTGCAAAGGTTTCGAAACGTCAGGAAAACCAATTTAAATAATATACGCGATTTAATCCGGTTAAACTTTATAACATAACATCACGCCTGTATTTCCCCGAAGGGGTAGGAAGAGGTGAATAGTACACCCACACTTCGCTAGTTATGTTATAGTCCCATGTAATAGGGGGCGAGCCTATTGCCATTAACCGGGCACAAATCCATACTCCGGGCTGCTACTGAGAATTTCCTAATGATAAAACCCAATAACACTTTGCCCGACCCGGGAATCGAACCCAGGACCCCACGCTCAGCAGTCGCCCTTGCGACCACAATGCCAACAAGGCAGTCACTAGACCAACGAGGCAGTCGGTTAAACTTTGTTTTATTATAATGTGTAGTGATCGCGAAAACCTAAGAAATTATTATTAAAAGAGTAGTTTAATACAGAACCACAGCATATCTAATGTAAAAACTTGTAGTACTGTTGGTTTTCCACTATGGCCTAGTAGCGCTTTCTAAACCAGCTTAGGGACATAAGAAAAGCCAGAGGATAAAACTTGTATCTCATACTTGTTGCACACTTAGACGTTTTTAGTTGAACAGTTTCTGTTTGTACAAGACAAAGTCAAATTAACTTACAAAATTTGTTTTGCAGCATTATCTCGAGGTTAAAAATTTCTTGGTCATAATATTTTGAAAACTAGCCCCCGGTTTCCGAAAGGCTGATCAACGCAAAAATTAACTAATCAGCTGTCAAATCTCAGGTCAAGCGATGTGATTGGTTGTTAACATTTTTGCCGGCCAATCATTGGAGCTGATCTGCTGACATTAAATTTAACAACAGATCAAATTTATCAGCCTTCCAGAAACTGGGGGTTAGTATTAGGAATGCTAGGCATCCCTCCGAGTGTTGTGGTGAAACTTAGGAGAGGCCTATGTCCAGCAGTGGACTGCGATAGGCCGATGGATGGATGGAGCCCTCCGACTTTTATCAGAAATTCTGGCGCCTTTAAAGTTATCAAATTTTGGCTTAGATTAACATCATAACACAGACCAGTAAGCCTCTAGACGCCTATTAGCCGGATACCCCCGGTCACAAAGCATATGCAGTAGTACTGCATATCTTACTCCCAGCCTCCAATCGGGACGTCACTCCGTCAGCGAGCGGCACCAATCATATCACCGAACATTTGAGCCGACCAATCATAACGCGCCGTCCGCCCCCCGGTCCCCGCCAACATTTTACGACTGTGTTCTCATGAAAAACTTTGTTTATGCGGCGTCTTGGGGCTTACTGGCCTGTGCATCATAATTAATTTCGTATTGACATACCTACTCATGTCATGTCATATTGTCAAAAACATGGCATTTTTTTTTATTAATGTTTCACAAATCGGGCAAGACAATAATCACTTGTACATTGAAATATCATAAACATAAAAAATAAATTGCATGCCCTAAAATAGTGAACACAGCATGCATTGCTATTATGAATTCAGCAATTAAGATTTAGCGAATATTAATGAAATTATTAACAGAAAAAAACAAAAGAGCCATCAAACTACGTATTAGTCGAATGACTCACCATACTCTTATGATAAAACAAAGTTTAACCGGATTAAAACCTAAGAAATCCGAATTCCGCGAAAACCTAAGAAGTTATCACCATACTCTTCTTTATTATTATTTTGGCTGAAGTTAAGTTACCAGAGAAAATGTCAAAATAACAGTAAATTTAGTGTCCGACAGAAACAGGATTTTCAGCCGAAACCGAACCTTCGGTCTTGGTCCCAGTTTCGGCCGAAACCGAAACTTTTTGAATTTTTATAGCATGTTGAATCTATTGTATTTTTACGCATATATAGACAGTTAACACGTGTAAAAAAATAAAATGCAACAATTAAAATATGTAAAAAAATCGGTCAAGTGCGAGTCGGAATCACGCAGTAGGTTCCGTACCACCCATCGACCTGATACACCAATAGAAACTGATTTAATTTACAAGAGTTTATCAAAAGACATCAACGAACGTAAGTGAAATGTGAATTTTTGCATCTCTTTCTTACGTAGGTACCACCACATATGTCTATTATTGCCCTGTTTTTAGTATTTGTTGATAAACTACATAGTATGCACTATAATCAGACTAAGTTTGACGAAAGACTAAGTTTTTTTTATTACCGTTTTGAAGATAGAGCAGGAACAAAAACGTTGAAAAAAATACATGTTTCTCGAGGTTTCTTGTATGGGGACCCCCTTTGGTTTTAGACTTTTTTTACTTTTTCTTTTTAGTATTTGTCGTGATAGGGGTCATAGTAGTAGTAAATAATGAAGTTTAACTAGAAAACTTTCCCGTACTACTGTACCACGCGTCCGAATTGACTAAGCACCTCGCGTACTAAAGGGAAAAAATGCGTAAAAATGGTAGTTGCGTATCTGATTTACTGGGCGGTTCGAATACGGGTACAAAATGTAATCCAACAACAATTACAAACAAATATTTTATTTAATAATAATAAAATAATTACAAACAAGTATGTATGTCAAATATGTTTGAATCAAACATCACAGGTATCTTCATACATCTTTTAAGTGTTACATTAATTTCTACATAAATTCATATTGTATAAGTTCTAGGGAATAACTCAACAGAACCAAGTAAAATATCTTATATTCTATTCTAAATATATTATATTCTATTACAACTTACAACCTATGGCTAGCGAACTCAACTGGCATCACGTTCACTCACTCGAAGTTAGCCGAATGATGCGCGACAATACACGAACACCTAGTTTCGGCGGGGCCGAAGGTTCGAAACTGAAACTGTGGCTGAAACTAGATTTTTTGGCCGAAACTAGCCGTAACCGAAACCGAACCTTCGATCGGTCCTTCATAATAATAGATGTAATTTTACTATCAACTCCGCTCACGAAATCATAAAATACAAGGAACATAAAAATTGTGAGTACGTGAACATTTTAAAGGTACTCAACTAGGTACGCAATTAAAAACTAATTTTCGATAGCTAAAGTATCTTTAACGACCCAAGTAACACAAAACCGTTTAAAGGTAACCGTAAAAGCCAATATACATCTCCAAGTCTTACAAAAGATGTATAATGGCATCCGCAAAGTATTGAAGTTGTATAAACAACTTAAGTATTGAGAAAATCTATAGTACAGAATTTATACTTTGCGAATGTCATTAAACATCGTTTCTAAGACTTTGAGATGTATACCTATTGGCTTTGTCTTTTACCTTTAAATGGTTTTTTTATTTTTATTCCTGTACAAGAAACCTCGAAAAACATGAATTTTTCACCTTTTCTGCAAGGATCTATACTTCTGAATTTTCAAAATTCTTAATATTATGTTGATGAATTTGATAACCAATGGCTCTTTAGGGGTGTGAAAAACGTGAGGAAACCTGCACACATCAGGGGCCTTACTCCCGACTGGTTAGAGCTCTGAACCAAATCGAGCTAATGGTGTCGCTTCTCTTGTTCACGAACTAAACTTGTTTTAAACTATCGCTCTCTTTTACTTATAGTAGATACAAGAAAGGGATGGCAACAATTTTAGAACTGTCAAATTAGTTTACGTGTTAAAAGTGCTACTGACGATGCATCCAAAAGTCCGAATGGCGTGGCTGCATTCCAAAATCTATCCGTGAATGTTGAAAACGTATGTTATTTTTAGAACAAGTCAAGCTTTTTTGGATGGATCGACATCGTCAGTGCCCACCTTTACATTTCTTTGTATTTTAGTAGGCACGTTTCGAGATCACGACTAAACTTGTATGGGAATTATTTCAGACTAATTTGACAGCTCTTATATTGTTGCCAGCTTTTTCTTGTATCTACTATTGGTAAAAGAGAGCTATAGTTTAAAATAAGTTTAGTTCGTTAAAAAGAGAATCGACACCATTGCGAGTTCTTAGAGAAATGCAGTACAAATTGTCAGTAACTCGAATTCAAATTCGATCAATACAGGACTCGATCCAGTCGGGAAGGCCCCAGTGCTCCAATTTCTTTTTTCGTTGTTTTTATTCTACCAATTTGACACGCACCAGGCCGACGTGGTCGACTATGGCGTAAACCCTTCTCATTCCGAGAATAGGCTCTTGCCCAGCAGTGGGACAGTAATGGGTTAATTTTGTTTATGTCAATGCCACCAGCCCATTTTGCAATGCAATTGAAATCTGTCAGCAAATATTACACCTGTCTGTTGCGAAATCAAAAAACAAATATGATTTCGACGAATCAAAAGCTATGTTCATAAAAAAATGATAAATGTCACTGCGCAATGTCAGCTGTCAGTGATGTCATGTCGAACGGTCTGGGATCGAAATAGATTTTTAATTGTTGAACTGTTGTTACAAGATTGTTTCTTTGAAAATATTTTTTTCTTTTCGTTGTGCATGTAATTTGAGAAAATCGTATTTTTTCAACAATGTTGGGGTTAGCTGTTGAATATTAGGGCCCTCATCATCATCATTTCAGCCGAAAGACGTCCACTGCTGGACATAGGCCTCGTCCAATTATGGGGGGATATGCCATAATCGCCACGCCTGGCAGGCACCCGCCTGGCGATCACAGTTGGTTGGTTAAATACTCAGAGAACGCTGCTGCCCATCCTCTGGTGAAACTCTTAGTCGCCTTTTACTACACCCATGAAAAGAGATAAGGGTGGTGCAATTATTTATGTCTGGCACTACACGGAACGGATCAGGGCCCTAATTCACGTAATTTCATGACGCGCCGACGCCGATCAAGTTGCAGCAACGACCAAACAGCCCATAGACGTCTCATAACAGGCGACCGATGTCTGCAACACATCTATGAAATTTCACTAATGTAGGACGCCACTATTCGTCACTTGAAAACTTCAAATCGGTTTCGACCACATACATGAGCCGTCAAAACTGCCGTGTCAGTGATTAGCCAATAGTCGTCTTGGTAGGGCCAATCGGATTGCAGTACCCCGCCTCAGCTAGTGGCAGAATTTATTGTATGCATTATATTCAACATAAGGCGTCTATTGGGCTGTATGGTCGTTGAGTTGCAGTGACGCTGCAGTTCGTTTCTGAAAGCGATCGCCGTAGATAAGAGAATACGTATGTATAAGTTTTGTAGTTTGTGCTTCGATCAATGTCAAATGGAGCGCAAGAATAAAATATTTTTCTTTCTTTCTTTCTTTCTACGAAAAGCATTGTTTTGATCTGCGCTGCAACTGCACTTGTTTAGTTACGTTGTATCAGAAAGGAGTATTTTATATCTTTCGACACCTTTGCTTACTTCTCGATTAGAGGTGGGTTAATACCAAAGACTTTGTATATACTGACGTAAGTATAATACCTTTATGGTTAATACCGTAGAAATTTCAATATTATACAGACAGCAAATCAAATGGAAAGCGTAAAAGTAAAAATTACAAAACGCAGTAAAACATCAATCATTATTTAAATGCTTGTGTATTCATGCAAAACCGACGCGCACTCTATGTATGCCAAGCGATATTGTGTTCTTATTGGACAATACATAATTAATTTAAAGCCAAGTAATAATAAACATGTAGGTATAGTATACCCACAGAAATAGTAAAAATATATAGACGAAGTGCTGCCAACAATCAAAGTGAAGCTGTAGGCTCCGTGCTCCTCCGTGTACAAACCTGCTCTCACGCACACACATGCTCCTCAAACCGTGCTCACCGTTCTCAGTACACATGTCGCGGCATCGTCCAGTAAACATCGCGAAAACAAATATCCTTGAGGCACAGACTATCTAATAGTACTAACGTACTTGAGGTGCATGGTGTGTTCGTGAGCGCTGATTTGTACGCCGAGGAGCACGGTTTTGTAGGCTTCACTTTGATTGTTCGCAGCACTTCGTCTATATTTTTTTACTATTACTGTGGGTATACTATACCTACATATTTATTATTACTGGTTTTAAATTAAATATGTATTATATGTATTGTTGTATGTATTGGACCGTGGGGGCTATCCAGCCGATTCTTGAGGACTGGATGCGGAGGCGACATGGGACGCTGTCCTTCCGTCTGACGCAGGTTTTGTCGGGGCATGATTGCTTCGGCAAATACCTGCACAAAGTGGCGAGATGAGAGGCTACCCTCGTGTGTCACCAGTGCGGCCCTTCATACCCTTGCATACTGTCCTGCTTGGGTGATGCAGCGCCGTGCTCTCACTGCAGCAATCGGGGGAGACCTCTCGCTGTCGACCGTGGTTAAGGCCATGGCTGACAGTGTGGAAGCGTATGGAGGTGGTCGCATCCTGTGAGGAGGTTATTTCGCAAAAAGAAGTGGTGGAGCGGGTCAGGGAGGAAGACTCCCTCGCTAGTCCAATCCGCCGCAGGACGGGTCGGTGCAGGCGGCTTTACGCCGAACTGATGCCGCCCCAACAGAGGCCAGCGGGCGATAGACTGGGGAGTCTGTCGTCCGCATTGCACGGCTCTCGACTTGTGGTGATGTCCCAAGTGTGCCCGGACATTGCCGAAGAAGAGTCTGTACAGGAAGAGGATCCCGGGAACGGGCCGCGCTGGATGGGTCGCGAATGCCATGCATTGCAGTTCTCGTGGCTCATCCACCAAGGCGAGAGTAGGTACACGGCGGAGTTTTTAGTGGGTGTGAAACCCACATAACCACGCTGCGTCCCCGGGTAGTGTGGCATGCGGTACGCATTTTCTCCGTCTCAAAAAAAAAGTCTGAACGCGGAAGGTAGTCTGAGTATTGTGCGCAACTTAGGACAGGCGTTTGTCCAGCTGTTCTAGGCTGAGTTGAATCCTCAAACCTTCAATCCAGATTCCATGGTTCACTACATTTAGCGTAGGTACTCAAAAGAGTTCAACAAAGTCTCGGAATCTTAATGATATAAAATTGTTTAACAGATAACGCCTGGTCGTGACCTACCCTAACACATTTGATGATACTAAAACAAAAATAAGATTAATAACCTTTTCAGGGTCAAAATATGATAGCCGATAGGACGAAAAATCAAAATCATTGTTGTTGAAAAAATGTACTTAAGATAGTAGGTACATACCTACGAGATTTGTTTTTTAATTTTTTGTTTAACATTGCGTCATGGTTATGTTTTAATGTCTTTGCTCTCTGTAAGGTTATACAGACCTTAAGGAACTTCTTCCGTGAGCTATATAGCTTATACATATATAGGTAATCAGCTCATTACTGTCCCACTGCTGAGCACGGGCCTCTTCTCAGAATAAGGATTCAGTTCTTAGTACACCACGCTGGCCTACTGCAGGTTGGCGGACTTAACATATCGTCTAGAACTGTATGAAGCTGTTCCTCACGATGTTTTCCTTCACCGTTAAAGCAAGTGATAATCAAATTCTGATCCACACATGAATCCGAAAAGATTGAAGTGGTGGTCACTCGTTGAGCCTCTTATATTTTTTTGGGCTGAATAAGAAAGAAAAAGAAAGAAAGAAAAATGGTTTATTGTCCCAGTTAACGGCGCGCAACATTTAAATAACAATGCAACAGAAACAATGACAGGTAACTGACAAGTGGGTATACAACATATTGTAAAACAAAAAAATGCATAGAAAATTTAAATTAATACTGGGGGTCCACTCGTGTTTGACGAACGGCAAACGAAGTACGAAGTTTTGTTCCGACTGATACATACACAGTAAAGATAGGCACATAGGCGTGGACACTGACAGTTGGGCTAGTCCAAAATTCAAAGTCGCTCAGCGAGCTATGGAGCGAGCTATGCTTGGAGTTCCTTTGAAGGATAAAATCCGTAACGAGATTATCCGGAAAAGAACCGGAATGACCGACATAGCTTGTAGGATCAGTAAGCTGAAGTGGGCTGGCCATGTCTGTCGAAGGACCGATGGCCGCTGAAGCAGACGAGTCCTTGAGTGGAGACCGTGAATCGGCAAACGCAGTGTAGGGCGACCCCCTGCTAGGTGGACCGACGACCTGAAGAACGTGGCTGGGGGGGACTGGGTGCGGAAGGCAGAGGACCGAGTGTTGTGGCGCAACTTGGGAGAGGCCTATGTCCAGCAGTGGACTGCGATAGGCTGAGTTGATGATGATGATGAAAGATAGGCACATACAAAAGGCACAATAAAGATATACAGTTCATAGTTGTATGAAATTGATCGTAAATCAGAGAAACAAACGTCAAAACACGATCATGGCATGCGATAAGGGAACGATGGTTGACTGGAGTAGCTAACTGTGCGATGAATGGTACGATTAATCGAATATCGACAAACGCGAGTAGACCCCCTTAATGGTGTATTCGATCTGTGAGGTTTATATCCCACCCTTAAATCGTAGACATTCCACCCTTACGTACGAAGCGATTTTCTAATAGCTTTATCATACGTACTGCTGTGGAGTGGAATTACTTGCCGACATCTTATTCCCGATAAGTATAATCTGGTGGTCTTCAAGACTCGAGTGAATAGGCTTTTGCTGGGCAAGCGTGTACTATCGTCGAGCGCACCATCGCTTAACATCAGGTGGGGTAGCGGTCATACGTAAACCCATCAGGAATATAAAAAAAAAAAACAAAGTCCATGTGAGAGTTGCTCCCGTTATGTCTCAAATGGGTGAACAGTCTTCACAAATCGAGACATATCCTTGTCTTGGAGACAGGTGGTTAGGTTAGGAGCTCGTGTTATACGTTGCTCCTCAAGATCATACAAACACATAATATGACAGTAGATAAGGGCAGCAATAGGGCATAAGTATGAGGTGGTGAATGCAAGAACAAACCCGCGCCTCCAATCGAAGGTAGTAAGAGGAACGCCGCGGTGGTTTTAGTCAGTAAGAGACAAAACCCTTGGTCTTCTTTGCCCAGGCTGAGGGTCTACAATTTAGAAGAACTTGCCCAGCCAAAAAAGCAAGCATAGATGGCAGAGAACATCAAGCATCGGACTGATATACCACGGGGCCTAAGCTCGATCTCCAGTAAAACATGTATTTTTGTAGTTTTATTTAAGAGGACGCTCCCAAAACGCAATTCCCACCCTCGCACTCGCCTTACTCCCCGCAACTGCGGGTCGCTCTCGTAAATTTTATGCGAGTTGCAATAGAACACATTTTCGAAAAATTCATTCCCGCGCGTTTTACACACGGAAGTAAATGACGTAAGTCTCAAAACAGTTTTCGTTTTATTACAAGAATACTAAACAATCTGTCCAAATTTCCTCTAGCCAGTTTTTAGTAAACTTTATTATCTGCCTATATGCATACATTTTATACAGCTAAGTTAATTAATAAAGGAGAAATATTGGGAACATCTCTAAAAACGCATGATTTTGAAAAAATAAAAGTATCGAACAAAAATCAACTAATTATGTAACTGTCTAATCAAACGATAGATAAAGGTTCAAAAAAACATATACCTATGTAAATTTGACATTCATCAAAAATGTGTTCGACTCACATGTTTTCAAAAAGTCACCTCATTTTGGGAGCCTAGTAGTTAAACTCTGACGTGACGTTACATAATCACACCTACCGCAAGCCGTGATAAGGAACGTCGTTCCAAAAAACACCGAGGCGAGGGTATAAGCGGTCATAGCCGTGGAAAAGTTATTTTTTCAAATCTATTTGTCTGGACCAAAGGTCATTTTTAGGGTTCCGAAGTCCTACAAGGAACCCTTATAGTTTCGTCATGTCCGTCCGTCTGTCCGTCTGTCCGTCTGTCCGTCTGTCCTAATCCTTTACAGCTTAATAACTTCTACAGTTATAAACATAAGTAAATGAAATTTTGTTAAAAAATAGTCTGCATATAGATCTCAATTTTAAAAGAATAAAAAAATAGTTTTTACGTTCTTTAGGGGTGGCGCCCATACATGTGAAATGGGGAAAAAAACATTTTTTTCGCTGCACCCCATCGTGTGGGGTATCATTGAATAGGTCTACTAAAATGAAGGTAATGTTTCATACATCACTTTTTTATCAGGTGTACCATCTGCGAAATATAGCCCGCCAAAGTGGCTTGCAATGTGTCCCCCCCCCCTGCCTCTCAATCAAAACTCTCTTTTAAAATTATTTTGAGTATAATGTGATTATAATTTTTTGAGTTATAGACAGAAAACTGAAAAATACTTAAAACGTCCTAGTTCAAAGGTCATTGACCTTAGAGAAAAATTATCATGGCAAATAATGCTCCTTTAGCTACTTTCTATTTGAAAAAATCACAAAAAGTAACTTTGATATCAATCAGACTTCTTAAATTTGGCTTCTTGAATTTATCGCTAGATGGCGCTACTAACAACACGCTCTGAGTCGCGAATGCTGCCGATTATTGCAAAAACTAAAATAGCCATGATTAATATTCGATTTGATTCGTTTGTACACCTACTTAAGGAACCCTATAATACTGAGCATGGCCCGACATGCTCTTGGCCGGTTTTTTTCTAGTTATTTAATAGCTTAGACCAACAGAAAAAAGTTAGACAGAGTACTGCGCTGTCACAAGGAAGCAGGGTAAAGGAAGCTGAATTTGAAATAGGAAGCTGATCGCGTTCCAGTGCGACGCGAGAAACCGAACGCGCTAGACGTCACATTGACAGTATTGTTTATGGTCTTAATATACCTTCCTGTGTTGTGAAAACGTGTAAAAATAACTCGCTGACACAAAAAAAGCCTTGCGGGATTTCATTTCACAAAGAAGTACTTGATTTTACGTAATTTTAAATTATAAATACAATAAAATTTCGTAATGTACTGTTGGAACACAAAACCTGACGTATTGTTGTCGGTGTGACCAGCAAATCGACATCAAAAATACCCCTAAAATACGGGTGACGTTTGGGTCTGATGGTGTTATTAGGATTAGTAACTTTCGTAATTTGGCCATCGGTTTGATGTTTTTATTTATTTTGAACCTTTCATATAGTACTTAATTTAATTACGATGTGTTATTTTTTTTTTTTTTTTTTTGTGGCGCCCCCCTGCCAGTTGGACCGACGACCTAAAGAACGTGGCTGGGAGGGACTGGATGCGGAAGGCAGAGGACCGAGCGTTGTGGCGCAACTTGGGAGAGGCCTATGTCCAGCAGTGGACTGCGATAGGCTGAGTTGATGTTGATGTGTTATTTTAATGGCTTAAAACTTCAGACACCCCAATTATCGTAATAAATTGGTATGGCAAGTAATTATTTATTTCATAATTTTAATTTTAATTAGGGATCAGCTGTTTTTTTTTTCGCGATTTCTGGTTTGTTCCCGTAGTAAAAGTTGTCCATACTGATGAGTACAATGACCCCTTAAGAGGTTTTCAGTTATTTCAATAACACGTTGTAGTGGTGACTTTTGTTGTCATACTTATTCTAATCGACGCGCTCTACTCTGCCCGCCGCACACCCCCGCGGCCATTTTCAAAGGATAATAATGTCACTATTATATGATACACGCATAGACCAGTAAGCCTCTAAACGCCGCTTAGCTGTACACCCCCGGTCACAACGCATATGCTCTACCACTGCATATCATACGTCACTCCGCCAATCGGAACGTCACTCAGACAGCGAGCGGCACCAATCATAAGGAATCATACCACCGAACTTTTGAGCCGGCCAATCATAACGCGCCGTCCGCCCCCCTGACCCCACCAACGTTTTACGACTGCGTTTGAATACAAAACTTTGTTTATGCGGAGTCTTGAAGCTTACTGGTCTGTGGATACACGTGATCACGTGTATCACGTATGTATAATTTCTCCGGCATAAACCAGAAAACAAATTGAATAAGGTCTGTTAATGAAAAGTACCTAAAGATAAGATTCCACCATACTTTATATCTAAATTAGATGGTTTACCCAGAAGTCGGTAAGAAAAGACAGTACTACCGGAAATTAACACAACACAAAGGTTTTTAGTATTATTCTCTTTTATTAAACGAATCATTAGAAAAATATGTTTTATTTACATTGCTACATATTGTCCTTAAAATATAATATTTAATATGTGAAAATGGGGTAAATTTGTTTTCGGTGGCAACATTTTTTACCAAGCACACAGATGCATGGCAACTGCGTGCGACACAAGGTCACGCACACAAGTTTATAAAGCATGCATCACATCTTGGAACACTTTTGTTAACACATGCGCCGTCTACCTATTTCTGTTGGTCTAAGTTTAATAGCTATTCTAGCTATTATCCATACGATAGTACGAAGTTGATAAACTTTAAACATCCTATTGACATACGCGGCTGAAAGGCCTCCACTATTTCACGCAGTCATCACGCTCTGGTGAAGGCCAATGACCTCGGACAGCCCTCGCACTGATAATGCTATAGATTTCTAGCTTTTACTGACCTAGGCCACTAGGACGCAATGATGCAAGATTGACGTATATTTTTGTAAGCTTGGACTATAGCTTGCTGACTGCAGAGGGTGCGCCGGATGATCTATTAAATTCAAATTTTTTTTTTTTTGTTTTCAAATATACCTAATTATAGGCACTTTTGAAAGGTCAGGCTCTAGTTGCACGGTTCCAAAATTGTGGGTCCTATGGAGAAGAACCGGCAAGAAACTCCATGGATATAATCTTTTTATAATAGGTTATTGTTTATTACATCAAATTTATTAAAATAATGTGAGTATAATGTAGGTTAATGTCAGAAATAAACAAGAGTTTAAGAGTGAGAATATTGCCTTTAGAAATAAACTTAAAAAGAGTTGCCATAGTATGTAGGAGCTAACCTGTCCCGACACTCCCGACAGACGGCACCCGTTCACGAGCTTGACAAATAATTAAGCAAATACCAAAATTATATATCGTCATTGGTGGAGGCCCTTTAAGTATAAAGCTAATACTAATATTATTAACTAGTTAATACTAATATTATAAATACGGAAGTTTGTTTGTCTGACTGTTTTTTACCTCTTCACGACCATGCTACTGAACCTTTTATTAAACTTAGCGCAACGACAACCTTACACCCGGATAGAAACTTTTTATAGATATGATACCACGCGAGCATAAATGCCGACTTTTTTTTTGAGAAATAGTATTGATCGCGGATTCGTTTGCAGTAGGTAATAGATTTTAGGGTTCCGTACCCGTAGGGAGCCAAACGGGACTATTACTCTCGCTACGCTGTCCATCCGTCCGTCTGTCTGTCACAAGGCTGTATCTTTGTAACGGTAATAGATAACTAGTTGGAATTTTCACAGAGTATGTGTTACTATAATGCAAATCACGACAAATACTAAAAATTAAAAAAGTCTAAAATCAAAGGGGGTCCCCATACAAGAAACCTCAAAAAACATGCATTTTATTTCAACGTTTTTAGGGTTCCGTACCCGAAGGGTGCCAAACGGGACCCTATTACTCTCGCTAAGCTGTCCTTCCGTTCGTCCGTCTGTCTGTCTGTCACAGGGCTGTATCTTTTGAACGGTAATAGGTAACCAGTTGAAATTTTCTCAGAATATGTGTTGCTATGAGGTGTATCACGACAAATACTAAAACCAAAAAAAAGTCTGAAACTAAAGGGGGTCCCCATACAAGAAACCTCAAAAAACATGCATTTTTTTCAACGATTTTGTTCCTGCTCTATCTTCAAAACGGTAATATATACCAGCGTCAAACTTGGTCAGATTATAGTGCATATTATGTAGTTACGAACTAAAAATACGACAAATATAGACATATGTGGTGGTACCTGGTAACCTGCGTAAGAAAGACATGCAAAAATTCATATTTCGCGCACTGTGCGTTGATGTCTTTTGGTAAACTCTCGTAAATTAAATCTGTTTTTATGGGGTATCAGGTCGTTGAGAGGTACGGAACCCTTACTGCGCGAGTCTGACTCGCACTTGGCCGGTTTTTTTCCTACTCTATCTTTAAAACGGTAATACATACCAGCGGCAAACTTGGTTTGATTATAGTGCATACTAAGTAGCTTAGCAAAAAAATAAAAAATTGTGTAAACAAAGACATATTGGTAGTAGGTACATGCGTAAAAAAGAGATGCAAACAAACATATTTCGCTCAGAGTGCATTGATGTCTTTTGATGAACTCTCGTAAATCAAATCGGTTTCTTTGGGGTATCAGGTCAATGGGTGGTACGGAATCCTTACTGCGTGAGTCCGACTCGCACTTGGCCGGTTTTACTTCTTCACGACCATGCTACTGAACCTTTTATTAAACCTAGCGAAACGATAACCTTACACCCGGATAAGGTATTAGAAACTTTTTATCGATATGAAACCTAGCTAGCATAAATGCCGAAAAAATTTAGAAATAGTTTTAATCGCGGATTCGTTTGTAGTGTGGGTTATAGTTTTTGTTTCGGAATGAAAAGCACCCTATAAAGTACAGATATGCTATTGAGCTCACAATCTGAAGACTCAAAAATGTCCTAATTAGGACGTTTTTCTATTAATCCGCGTCAAGGCGCTGAGCGTGACCAGTGACAAAAAAAAACTAAAATGTCATCGTGTGTGTACCAAGTGTATTCCAATTATGACACGAAAGTAACTTGAAGTAATAAACCTACTTACTTTTTACTAGTTTATGTGTATTCACAGACATAGTAAAAAATATAGACAAAGTGCTGCGAACAATCATAGTGAAGCCAATAAAACCGTGCTCCTCCGTGTACAAATCAGCGCTCACGCACACACATGCACCTTAAACCGTGCTCGCCCCTCTCAGTTCACATGTCGCGGCATCGTCCAGTAAGCATCGCGAAAACAAATATCCTTCAGGTGCATGGTGTGTACGTGAGCACTGGTTGTACATGAAGGAGCACGGTTTTTGTTGGCTTCACTATGGTTGTTCGCAGCACTTAGTCTATATTTTTTACTATGTCTGTGTGTGTATTGTGCTGCCGCTGCGTACGGAAAAATTTTTTCGTTGGTTTTTTTAGGGTATGACAGATCTACTTTTAAATAGTCACCCTATATAACATAACATATAACATAATCAGCCCATTACTGTCCCACTGCCGGGCACGGGCCTCTTCTCAGTACGAGAAGGCTAAGGCCTTAGTCCACCACGCTGGCCTAGTGCGGGTTGGCGGACTGCACACACCATTGAGAACTGTATGGAGCACTCTCAGGTGTGCAGGTTTCCTCACGATGTTTTCCTTCACCGTTAAAGCAAGTGATAATCGAATATAATAAAAGTGTTAATTGTAGAGCAGTTTGCTATAATCCCTCTTCAGGAGACAAGTTACCTCTGCAAAAAATCTTTGAGGTATCAAGTTTAGGCTGAAAATCTTATCAGACAGACTCACTTGGATTTTTAGGGTTCCGTAGTCCTACAAGGAACCCTTATAGTTTCGTCATGTCCGTCCTTCTGTCCGTCTGTCCTAATCCTTTACAGCTTAATAACTTCTACAGTTATAAACATAAGTAAATGAAATTTTGTTAAAAAATGGTTTAGATATAGATCTCAATTTTAAAAGAATAAAAAAATCTTGACAACGTATTTTAGGGGTGGCGCCCATACATGTGAAATGGGGATGAAATTTTTTTTTTCGCTGCTCCCCCTCGTGTGGGGTATCATTGAATAGGTCTACTAAAATGAAGGTAATGTTTCATACATTACTTTTTTATCAGGTGTACCATCTGCGAAATATAGCCTACCAAAGTGGCTTACAATTTGTCCCCCCCCATTTTTTTATTTTTTTTTTGCCGTGGGGAATTCCTCATGGACGCGCTCCGCCCGGGGTAGTCGGAGCCAGTGTCGGACTCTTACCGACTAAAACCACCACGGTGTTCCTTCAACTACCTTAGCCGGGGGCGTGGGAACCCGTGAGTATTCACACAACCACCCCCGACAGGTCATGGCCCGCCACAAGCAGGCGAGCCCCTTCTCCCCGTGCGGCCTTACGTTGGCCGCACCCTCCTTTGTGGCGCACACGGAACACTGCACGCCACCGCACCTCATGGGCCTTTACCAGCTGCGCCAACTACGCCGGCTGTGCCAGCTTCGCCAGCTGCTGGTCGGGTAGCGGACTACCCCGAGTCTGCTGCTCGCAGGTCCTACCTCCCGTAATTTTTTATAGAGGTTTTCTTCCTCACGGTCCGGGCGGTGAAGCCAAGACCCTCGGTCCCAAGAGGCGCAAGAACACTACTCAGCGGGCACTCCTGGGGTTACGAGATCGACAGGGGCAGGGAAAGACAGTCCCCCCGCTGCCTGCCCAGTGGCAGGATGAGTGCACACCGGGCCCGCCCCTGCTCCTCCTCTGTGTCCTCTGCTGATATCAGAGGGACACGTGGAGCAACTCCCTACTGGCCCAGAACGGGCCCCTCCTGCGCCAGAATATTCGCCACAGGCAATAAAATCCCCCGAAGGTCAATCCCTCGCCAGGATTTTATTGCCCGTGCCCAGGATGCACCGGCCAAACAACTGCCGATCCCTCCAGACGTGTCCAGAAGGACAAGCAGCCGTCAGGCACACGTGGAGGTTTTCTGGCCAGCACCCCTCTGGCCAGCACCCCAATGTGTCCCCCCCTGCCATTTCCAAAATATGCAACGCAGAAACTTGTAATCTTCCACGTTGATAGATTTTATAAAAAATCTCTTTTAAAATTATTTCGAGTATAATGTGATTATAAATTTTTGAGTTATAGTGAGAAAACTGAAAAATACTTAAGACGTCCTAGTTCATAGGTCATTGACCTTAGAGAAAAATGATCTTAGCAAATAATGCTCCTTTAGTTACTTTCTATTTAAAAAAATCACAAAAAGAAACGTTGTGTTATATTGATATGACACACTTCTTAAATTTAGCGCTAGGTGGCACTGTTTGCAAAAACTAAAATAGCAATGATTAATATTCGATTTGATTCGTTTGTAATTAGACCTACTTAAGGAACCCTATAATACTGAGCATGGCCCGACATGCTCTTGGCCGGTTTTTGGTCTATGGTCTCGTCCAATTTTCGAAAACCAAGGTTTTATTGTTATGGCCGAAAACTAATGACGTCTGTAGTTTGTACTCAAAAAATATATTTTTGTGAACCATTAAATTGTGTTATCGACTATGTTTAGACTTATTCAATATCTAATCATATACGTGCTAACAATTATGTTATGGACGTAAATTATATAAACAAATGAATATAAAATTGGACGAACAAAACAACACATCTATGAAATTTCACTAATGTAGGACGCCACTATTCGTCACTTGAAAACTTCAAATCGGTTTCGACCACATACATGAGCCGTCAAAACTGCCGCGTCAGTGATTAGCCAATAGTCGTCTTGGTAGGGCCAATCGGATTGCAGTACCCCGCCTCAGCTAATGGCAGAATTTATTGTACGCATTATACTCAACATCAGGCGTCTATCGGGCTGTATAGTCGTTGGTTCCTAGGTATCCTCCGTCAGCGTGTTATGATTTAATTTTGATAGCATGATTTTGAATAAAAATATATGATTAATAATACGTCTTGTTCACATTTTTTTCAGTTCTTTTTACACACTGTCTGGTTTTTTTGGTTTTAATAATTTTATTTTTTATTTTCCTAGGTATATCTTTTAAACTAAAGAAGTACATTTTGTTTACGAAGGGTACCAAATAGTACAAATTAGGTAATAAATCCTGAAAAATAAATCATCAAAATTTTACAGTTGGTCCCGCTTGCTGCGATTACTTAGCTACGTCAAAATAGATTTTATGTACCTAATCATGGTACAAAATAGACACTAAACAAGGTCCCTTTCCGCAGAAATGTTTAATAGTTAGTCTTACAAGCTAGACAGTGACTGTTCGTTCCACATAGGCAGTTTTTATGCGATTTCCAAGAAATATGAAAGTGCAATAGCTTGTAGGAAAATGTACTAGATACTTTCATACTAGACACTTCGTAGAAATTAACGCATGCGGAGAAAAAGTGCAGTCAATACGGGAAGTATGCCGTTGTTGGCACTAATTTAAGTTCTGAGAATTAGAGACAGGCTACAAAAACTAGGTGGTTTATATTAGTACCTCCTTTTGAAAGAACGCTGCGAAGAAATTAATGAAAATGTTGAACGGATCGCTACAACCAACGCTCAAGAGACAGAACACTTTCTATATGGGAAGAAGCAAATAAAATTATACGCCCATTTCTGCCCCACTGCTGGGTGTGGTTTTTTTCTCAGAATGAGAATTTGAGACAGGCTACAAAAATAGGTGGTTTATATTTTATTTAATCTCCTTTTGAAAGAACGCTGCGAAGAAATTAATGAAAATTTTGAACGGATCGCTACAACCAACGCTCGAGAGACAACATTTTTTATGGGAAGAAGCAAATAAAAATATAAGCCTTTTTCTGCCCCTTTGCTGGGTGTGGCTTTCTTCTCAAAATTTGAGGCTTAAGACTAGACCTAGAACTAGAGTAGACCACCTTCTTCCTCGTACAAAAAGCGCCAAAGGTTTTTCACCCCCAAAATTAACCGATTGCGATGATTTTGTATGTTATTTAAACCGTGAAAAACTATGATGTGTTTTCATTATAAGCACCTAAGTTAACGAATTTTTGCGTTAAAATGATGACGAATAAAAGTAGTTTTATTAGAAAACAATAAATGTTTAAAAAAAAAACTTACCAGCGTATTAGATTATAATCTAGCCAAGCGATTGACACCAAAAACAAAAGATTTTGTTAAGATTTAGGGGGTGTAAATAGTTTTCCCCCGAAACGGTCAAAACATTAAAAAAAACCGGCCAAGTGTGAGTCGGACTCACGCATTAAGGGTTCCGTACCACCCATCGACCTGATACCCCATAGAAACTAATTTGAAAAGACATCAAAGAATGTACGCGAAATGTGAATATTTACATCTCTTTTTTACGTAGGTACCACCACATTTGTCTACGTTTGCCCTGTTTTTAGTATTTGTTGCTAAACTACATAGTATGCACTATAATCGAACTCAGTTTGACGCTGGTATGTATTACCGTTTTGAAGATAGAGCAGGAACAAAAACGTTGAAAAAATCCATGTTTTTCGAGGTTTCTTGTATGGGGGGTTTGGTTTTAGACTTTTTTTATTTTTAGTATTTGTCGTGATGAGTAACACATATTCTGTGAAAATTTCAACTGGTTATCTATTACTGATAGAAAGATACAGCCCTGTGACAGACAGACGGACGGACGGAGGGACGGACGGACGGACAGCGTAGCTAGAGTAATAGGGTCCCGTCAGCACCTTTTGGGTACGGAAACCTAAAAAGGTAAAAAAAGCCAATCGTCTATCGCCTCGATGTCGCCGTGTCATCGGCAAATGTGCCAAATATGACTACTCTTTCAGACACGGGGTGGCCATATGTGTAAAGAAGATAGAGAGTTGGATCCATCAAGTTACCTATACCGCAAAGTTTGAAGACAAAGGTCTTCAACCAGTGCGTCCTGCCTGTCATGACTTACGGTGCCGAGACGGACACTGACAGTTGGGCTAGTCCACAAATTCAAAGTCGCTCAGCGAGCTATGGAGCGAGCTATGCATGGAGTTTATTTGAAGAATAAAATCCGTAACAAGATTATCCGGAGAAGAACCGGAGTGACCGACATAGCTTGTAGGATCAGTAAACTGAAGTGGCAGTGGGCTGGCCATGTCTGTCGAAGAACCGATGGCCGCTGGAGCAGACGAGTCCTTGAGTGAGGAACGACGACCTAAAGAACGTGGCTGAGGGGGACTGGATGCGGAAGACAGAGGACCGAGTGTTGTGGCGCAACTTCGGAGAGGCCTATGTCCAGCAGTGGACTACGATAGGCTGAGTTGATGAAGTTACTTTAATGATTATCAAAATTGTAACCCATGTAATGAATTTGCACTCTGTTGAATGTTTAAATCACAGAAATAGATAGAATGGCCATGTGGGCAGGGCGCGCGTGGCAGCACCATACACCATAGTGCAGGATATTTCAAAGCCTTTCTCAGCACGCCTTATGACGTGTTTTTATAAATATTGTAACAAAAACCCGCAAAAATGCCTTTGAGTTATAGAGAGAAAACTGAAAAATACTTAAAACGTCCTAGTTCAAAGGTCATTGACCTTAGAGAAAAATTATCATAGCAAATAATGCTCCTTTAGCTACTTTCTATTTGAAAAAATCACAAAAAGTAACTTTGAAATGACACACTTCTTAAATTTGGTTTTTGAATTTATCGCTAGATGGCGCTACTAACAACACGCTCTGAGTCGCGAATGCTGCCGATTATTGCAAAAACTAAAATAGCCATGATTAATATTCGATTTGATTCGTTTGTAATTACACCTACTTAAGGAACCCTATAATACTGAGCATGGCCCGACATGCTCTTGGCCGGTTTTTCTTTTTTTAATAATGACGTGAAATGCAAGGCGTAGTTTGTTCGGAAAGTTGCCACGCATGAATCGAAAGAAAAATTGTGATTACAACCATTCTATCTATTTCTGTGGTTTAAACCCTTTTTTTACGCTGAATAAGGAAAATTTTCAATTATATATTTATTTTACAACCAAAAAATTTGTCTGAAATAGTAAAACTAGTCACTTTATCTGTCATAGTTACTCCTTATCGCTCATTAGGTACATGTTATCGGAATATTTTTAAAACTGTTTTCGAAAACTCGTTGATAAGGTATCGTGGTATTAGGTAATTTTCGAAACTATGATAAGGGCCCAGAGGGTCGGGCCCTTATCATGTTATACAAAAATAAATAGAATTACATGTTGAGTACAGGAAAAAATGTTTTTGAACAATATTAGGCGCTTAGGCGTGTGCGACCACACACAATACCATACAGCCCAATAGACGTCTAATGTTGAATATAATGCATACAATAAATTTTGTCAACTAGCTGAGACAATCCGCTTGGCCCTACCAAGGCGACTATTGGCTAATCACTATCGCGGCTGTTTTGACGGCTCACATGAGTGGTGGAATTTGATTTGAAGGTTTCAAATGGCGAATAGTGGCGAGGTGAGTGGTGACCTACATTATTGAGATTTCCATAGGGTGTATGGTCAATGCGTCAATGGTAACAAATTGTAACGTAACAAACCATGATCAGCGGAACTGGTTTACTATGTAAGTTTCATACAAGACAGGGTCTGCTCTCATATTGGTTGGAAACCATAAAAATAAATTGAGGGAAGAGGAGTAGGAGGAGTCTTGGACGTACCTAAGCCCCTCGGACCTGAAAAGAGCTATTGTGACGCCGCTTGCAGTATTACAATCTCCCCAAGCTGCAAGCCAATCATGAAGTTGACTATGGCCTGGGAAGGAAGATTTGATCTCCTGCGTTGAGATGACGTGGCCTCCATGGTGCTGGCTTCTGATATGGTGCACTGTATTTCATTCGCATAGAATATGGATGGGCGTCTCATCCTTTTCGCGACAAAATCTGCAAAGTGTGCAGCTTGATTGTACGAAATGATGATACAGATCACAATTTTACTTGAGATTCATGCGTGGCAACTTTCTGAAAAAACTACGCCTTACATTTTGACGTCATTCGTTAAAAAAAAACAAATGTACTTTACAGCTTTTGTTTCTGCAGTTAGAAACAGCACAATAAGGTTTTTTGCGGGTTTTTGTTACAGTATTTATAGAAACAAGTCATTGGCTTGCTGAGAAAGGCTTTGAAATATCCTGCACTATGGTGTATGGTGCTGCCACGCGCGCCCTGCCCACTTGGCCATTCTATCCATTTCTGTGTGATGTTACAACGACCGGTCCTGCGCTTCCCGCATCCAGCGGATTCTTGCGACCTTCACCAGGTCGTTGGTCCACCTTGTGGAGGCCTGGGAGCCTACCCACGCTGAGTCTTCCAGTACCTACGCGATCGCCGCTCGAGAACTTTTCGGCCCCATCGGCCATCTGTGGGCCTAGTACGAGTTTCACACTTACGAATACTTTCATCGTTTTCGTCGACTTTCATTCATAAATCAGTAGCGCCCCTGGCGGATACGTGGAGGAACTACAGATTTATTAATGAAAGTCGACGAATACTTTGAAAGTATTCGTAAGTGTCAAACTCGTACTAGGCCCCCCGTTCTGCGAGTAATGTACCCGGGCGTATGAAATGTTAGAAGTAAACGAAGCAAATATTTTTTAAATAAGATTTTTATGAGTTGTTGTTACTTGTTTAACCTGTGGAATGCCACAGTTCCAGACACAATTAAACATCCATTAAAAGTCTTTCTTTCTTTCATTACGTCTCGTCTGGTCCATGTTTCGGTAGTCTAAGGGCTGTAGATGGCATGAGCGCTTAAAACTATGTACAAAAATATAATAAGTTGATTAGGTAGGCGGCAACTACTAAGTAATCAATTTTTATAATAAAACAATTTTAACAGCATTACATCAGATCGGCTTAACGTCAGGAAAACAAATTTAAATAATATACGCGATGTAATCTGGTTAAAATTATTTTATTATAATGTGTAGTGATCGCGAAAACCTAAGAAATTATTAATACAATTTTTATTGAGGTACTCAAAGGTTTCGCGTCATAAAACTTAAAATAATGATAGAATGAATCGTTATCAGAAAATTATGATAACATTATGATAACGATTCATTCTATCATTATTTTAAGTTTTATGACGCGCAACCTTTGAGTATAAATGTGTCAAACTAATGATTGTGTGAAAGTTTACAAAAGTATGATCAACCATGAAATTCCCTGGTGACCTGTATTGTAATGCGATGCAGTGCCTGAATGAAGTCTTCAGTAGAAGAAGACTACAGAAGACCAATTCCCGTAATTAAAAACGTTCAAAATATGTTTCCAAACTAATCTCAATGCTTTAAATCTCAATCTCCTGTCAGTAGATGTTCCTGTTTGCCGTTTATTTGTGACACTTAGGTCATTAATGTCACCAATAAACGGCAATCAGAACATCTACATATCGATAGTTAAGTCGGGCATGAAGACTTTTTTAGGGTTGCGTACCCAAAGGGTACCAACGTCTGTCTGTCTGTCGGTCTGTCTATCACAGGGCTGTCTTTTCAACCATAATAGATACCCAGTTGAACCGAAAGTCCACAGTACTCCACAGATGTGTTTCTATGGCCTGTAACTTGGATACTAAAAATAAAAATAAAAATCCTAAGAGGATCTCCCCATTCTAAAAACCTCGAAAAACAACAGCATTTTTCAACGTTTTTGTTCCTGCTCTATCTTATTTTGTTTTCGGCTGGAAATCTCTGTGTCGGACACTTACCGACTAAAACCACTCGGTGGCCATCCTCAGCACAAAATAGAAGAGCTCCGGGAACTCCTGCGGACCGCGCCGGTGTTACGCCTTTGGTACATCCCGGGGAAACAACAATGTTTCCCCAACAGCATGCAGCGACCACATCGTGCTGCTGTCCTGGGTCGCTTAATGGACGCCTCGAGTCCAACTCTAAGGCTCGAATCAGGCTGCCACCCGTCCGAGTTTCCCCATATTTGTCCTAGTTAGCGGGGCGGGGTTCTTAAGAAGTGTTCTAAGGGGAAACCCGGATGCTCGCAGCATTAGAAAACCAAATAACATTTAACTATTTTTTAAGGGTTTTCGGGGAAAAAATCTGGTTTTTCCCAAATTTCCGGGGATTCCGAAATCTGTCAATTTAGATAATGGCAGCCCTAGGCGTGAAGGCATCTAGGTCTACCCTAATAGTACACACACTGCACACCGGCAGGCTCAATCTACACTAATATTATAAAGAGGAAAGATTTGTATTTTTGTGTGTATGTTTGTAATGAATAAACTTAAAAATTACTGTGCCGATTTAAAAAAAAAAATTCACCATCAGAAAGCTACATTCACCGTGAGGAACATAGGCTATATTTATAAAAATATAAATAAAAGGTAAAAATATATAAAAAACATGTCCACCCGTGCGAAGCCGGGACGGGCCGCTAGTTTCTTATAAAATAATATTCACAATGTAATCGGTCATCTAATCGGGTAATAATTCTGCGAGGAGTCTAATTCATGCTGGTCTTATTCCTACTCTAAGCGAAAACCCTTATCAAAGACCCTGTAATTGGTACGTGTCTAAATAAAAAACAGATTGTTTTTTTTACATACCACAGAGTCACGAGTCAAAATAGTTAGGTGCCTACTTGTACTAGTTGATAACTGATAAGCTATGGGTCAATAACTTGTTACTACATAATATTATTGTAGCGTTTATTTATCAATTGTTACCCTAAACAGTGTGGAGTACCTACTCAGTAGGCAGGCATAACATCATTCCGCCAGGGAAAGCCGGAGCCAGTGTCGGTCTCTTACAGACCACCACGGTGTTCTTCTAATAACCCTTGGCCGGGGGCGTGGGGAGCTCTGTATTCGCCCAACCATCCCCGACAGGTCCCGGCTCACTACTAGTAGGCGAGCCCCTTCTCCCCGTGCAACCTCCTGACGGGCGCGCGCGGAATTGAACGCGGTACCGTCACGGGCCTTGACTGGACTCGGGGTAGTCCGACGCCCGCAGGCCCACTCCTAGGGTGGCTGAAGGTCGGCGTGAGATAATCAGCCCATTATTGACATCTTTTTATAAGATCCATCTATCCTTCATTTTAGGGTTTCGTACCAAAAGGGTGCTAACGGGATCCTATTACGGTACTCATATTTTTAATTTTAATTTTTTTCTAAATAAAGCAGATTTTTTTCAAATATTGTATTTTCATCAGAACTAATGTCTGTAATAAATACATATATAATGTTCTTGCTTCTGTGTATGTATATAAAATGTCAGCCTAATCAGATGACAAGAACTCAAAATTGATTTGCAAGATTTGCAGCAGATGGACGGAGACTGACAATGAGGAAAGTTAAACAAAACCTTTTAATAAAAGTAGTGTTTTCTTATAACATAAGACTTCTACTTACTACACTTATTATACTTACTACACTTATTATACTTACTACACTTATTATACTTACTACACTTATTATACTTACTACACTTATTATACTTACTACACTTATTATACTTACTACACTTATTATACTTACTACACTTATTATACTTACTACACTTATTATACTTACTACACTTATTATACTTACTACACTTATTATACTTACTACACTTATTATACTTACTACACTTATTAGACTTACTAGCATAAAAGATACAAAGAAAGACATCAACGTGCAGTGCTGCACCTTTGGTAAACTCTCATAAATTAAATCGGCTTCTACGGGGTTAGGTATTACAGATCAATGGATGGTAACGGTGGCTGTTTAGCCACCGTTACCATCAAAATTACCAAAATGTTGAAGATAGGACTTCTAGGCGAATAATTAAATGCTTCTGTTTCTAACTTTGCCCAGTGCGTTTTCTGGGTTTTCCTTTAGTGTGATGGTAACACAAAACCGTCTGCCATCAAGACGTGTCGTAGTTCGTGTGAAATGTGTCTCACAGAATTTTTTATTTGTGCTTAACAATTTTATTGATGGTGAGCCTCGATTTCCCAAAATTTTGTTAGTGTTATTAATTATTATACTTTATTGTACACACAAATACACATTAATATTACAGTAGGAAAGCTTATGTACATCGGCGAGCTTAGCTTGTTTCTAATATTTCCCGACTGAAATTGCAATGTGTAGTGTGTATATTATTATTAGTAGGGCTCCCGCCCATTGGTCCAGCTACCACCCAGCCAAGTTTAATTTCTCTTAATATGGGTTTGTTTCGCCCTAAATTAATTTAATTATGATAATCCATTATTTCGCTTGCGTGTATCACGTCGGGGTCACCAAGAAAGTATTATGAGTTTTCTTATGTGCGAGTCCGACTCGCTCTTAGCCGTTTTTTTAGGGTTCCGTAGTCCTACAAGGAACCCTTATAGTTTCGTCATGTCCGTCCGTCTGTCCGTCTGTCCGTCTGTCAGTCTGTCCGTCTGTCTTAATCCTTTACAGCTTAATAACTTCTACAGTTATAAACATAAGTAAATGTTATTTTGTAAAAAAATGGTTTAGATATAGATCTTAATTTTAAAAGAATAAAACAATCTTGATAACGTATTTTAGGGGTGGCGCCCATACATGTGAAATGGGGAAGAATTTTTTTTTTTCGCTGCACCCCCTCGTGTGGGGTATAATTGAATAGGTCTACTAAAATGAAGGTAATGTTTCATACATCACTTTTTTATCAAGTGTACCATATCTGCGAAATATAGTCCGCCAAAGTGGCTTGCAATGTGTCCCCCCCCTGCCATTTCTAAACTATGCAACGTAGAAACTTATAATCCTCCAAATTGATAGACCTTTGTAAAAACTCTCTTTTAAAATTATTTCGAGTATAATGCGATTATAAATTTTCGAGTTATGGAGAGAAAACTGAAAAATACTTAAAACTTCTTATTTCAAAGGTCATTGACCTTAGAGAAAAATGAAAACAGCAAATAATGCTCCTTTAGCTACTTTCTATTTGAAAAAATCACAAAAAGTAACTTTGTGTTATGTTGGCTTCTTAAATTTGGCGCCATCTAGCGGCTACTAACAACACTCTCTGAGTAGCCAATAAATATAAATAAATAAATAAATTCTTTATTGACATAAAACTGGTACAAACATAGTATGACCCTGACTCCAGAGCTAGGCATTATACCTGTGTTTCAGGAGTCAGTGAGCCAATGCTGCCGTCTATTGCAAAAACTAAAATAGCCATGATTAATATTCGATTTGATTTGTTTGTAATTACACCTACTTAAGGAACCCTATAATACTGAGCATGGCCCGACATGCTCTTGGCCGGTTTTTTACTTTCAAAACTTTCCGCTATACATGCAATACTAACTTCTCGACCAAACTTGATACTTTTTAAGAGTTATGATGAAAAAATACTTCTGTCTTGGAAATTGATTGACGTCATAGCAACCGGTTGTCCAGGTTTATGCGACAGTCACGTGTAGCCCACCTAGTAATTTTAACTGCGAAATGCGAACCACTTCGAATATAAACACGAAATTTATAACGTTCGGTGAATTTTTATTATACGAATGCTTCATTTAAAACCCCAGACAGAAATTATGTAGGCATGGTGATATAAAGATTCATTTATAAGAATTGTATACTGTAAATGAGTGCATTCAATTTTATTGTTAAACAGACATGTAATAATTTAACGGAAATATCGTGACAGCCAAAGAATTACTATGGTGATAGCAATGTGTAAAAATCTAAAGAAAAATACATTGGAAAAATCAAGTGAGGCCATTGTTAACCAAGAAGTTTATTTATTCCTCTTGTCTTCCAGATGTTCTTCTCTACTGGGGGTAAATAGATTTTATTTCCTGTTGCCCCCCAATACAATTTCCCGTTGACCCCCATTAAAACATTAAGGTTACGTTTTTTATAATAAAACAAAGTTTAACCGGATTAAATCGCGTATATTATTTAAATTGGTTTCCCTGGCGTTTCGAAAGCTTTGCAGCATTTCGTGGTTGCAGGTAGACTAAGCTGACAATCATTAGCGTAGTATAGCCACTAGAATTAAAGAACATATAGCTGACGTCAAGAACAGACGCTCCACAAAGTCTGCAGTGTGTGAACATGCCCTAGACAAACCCAACCATTTTCTTCGATTTGATAAACCACAAGTTCTGGCGAAGGAAAACCGATATGTACCTAGAATGCTCCGTGAGGCTATTGAAATTAAAAAACATCCTAATTTTAATAGAGAGAATGGTTGGCAGCTACCACCTGTTTGGAACCCAGTCCTAAAAATAATCAAGTCCCAAACAGCACGCAACACTGTAAAAGATAATGATATTGTGAGTGATTACTGCGTGCATCGAAAAGATTTTAATAAATAAATATTGTACGGTAGATTGAAATAATTTTTTAGTAATATCTGTATAGACGATTGTCATCTTAGTCTACCTGCGACCACGAAATGCTGCAAAGCTTTCGAAACCTCAGGGAAACCAATTTAAATAATATACGCGATTTAATCCGGTTAAACTGTTTTATTATAATGTGTAGTGATCGCGAAAACATAAGAAGTTGTTACGTTTTTTATTAAAATTACAACAGATTTGGTTTGATGTCGACATTTAACATGAAAGGCATGATAGGTATTATTATGTAGACATGATATTAGTATGTTTGTTTTGTTATCAATATTTACTATTTTTAGAGATAGTAAAATATCAACATAGCTTTCTTTAGATATTAAAAATTATTGATGACACACGACTATATCATAGAGGGGCTCGTAGCGATGCAACGACTGCGTGGATTTTACGATCTGCAAGGTTAAGCTGCACTTGCCGCGGTCAGTCTGTGGATGGGTGACCGTTTCGTTACACATCGAGACCCCTCCGTGCCTCGGAGAGCACGTTAAGCTGTCGGTCCCGGTTGTCATACGAATATCTATGGCAGTCGTTACGGGTAGTCAGAAGCCTGAAAGTCTGACAACTGGTCTAACCTCCGAATGTCAGTATTACCCAGTAATTGGGTTGCGGGGGTCTGATGGCAGTCGCTCCGTGTAAAATACTGATGTTCAGCCGCATCTGGCTAGACTGGAAGCCGACCCCAATATAATTGGGAAAAAGGCTCGGAGGATGATGACACGACTATATCATAAATTCGCAACATAATAATATCATGTATTTCATGTTAAATGTCAACATTGAACCAAATGCATTATTATTACTAGCCAGGAGTCGCAGGTTTAGGTGTGACCAGGACACTGCACAACATACGCTCGAGGAGTGCCCTGCGTGGGGTTCCGAGCGGCAGGACCTGGTCAACCGGATCGGGCAGGATCTTTCTCTGCCAGCAGTAGTGTCGGCTATGCTGGCAGATCCGACGACTTGGAGGGCCGTGGCTTCCTTCTGCGAGACAGTCATGCTCCAGAAGGAGGCCGCAGAGCGGGATCGGGAGAGGGCTGACCCCGCTCGGAGACGAAGGCGCCGGGGAGGCAACCGCTCTGGCGCAAGGCCCAGATAGGGCGAAACGCAGCATCCCCCGCCGCCACATCTGGCAGGGGACCTCCGGGATCGCGGACGTTAAGAGTTGGGGACTCGAGGCGTCTATTAAGCGATTCTGGGGAGGATAGCAGTACGTGGTGGTTGCGTGCTGCTGTGAGGGAAACAGTATTGTTTCCCGGGACGTGCCAAAGGCGTAGCACTAGAGGGCACCGGCGGGGTCCATTGGAGTTCCCGGAGCTCCTCTATTTTGTGCTGAGGATGGCCACCGTGTGGTTTTAGTCGGTAAGAGTCCGACATATCCCTCCGCCTTCCCCAGACGGAGGATATCCATGAGGATTTCCACCCGAAAACAAAAAAAAAGGTTCGAATCCTGCTCGTGAGCTATTTATTCTTTCCACAATTTAAATCGTTAAATGTATTCAATCAACTCAGCCTATCGCAGTCCACTGCTGGATATAGGCCTCTCCCAAGTTGCGCCACAATGCTCGGTCCTCTGCCTTCCGCATCCAGTCCCCCCCAGCCATGTTCTTTAGGTCGTCGGTCCACCTGCCAGGGGGGCGCCCTACGCTGCGTTACAATAAAAAAAAATGAAAGTAAAAATGAAAAAAAAAATTAATGAATTAAATGTATTACAATTAAGGAATTAAATTAAACCTTGATATTTTAGTGTGGGTCAACAGGAAATTATAGTTAGGTAAGTTTACCCCCAATAAATTGTATTGGGGTACAACAGGAAAAAACTTTTTAGCAAAAAATTGAACCGACGAAAACAGAAACTGAAAAGCGAAAAATAACAAATTATGAGTCGGCGCCAAACAAAGTTTTAACAAGCAAAGTGCGTGCAAGTTGCAAGTGGCCGAGCGACGAACGAATTTTTTATTGTTTATTGTTGAAAATTTCACGTTGTATTTGATGTTACGTTTTTATTATTTATTTAATGTAATTTAATGATCTTCGTTGATTGTTTGTTTGGCGCCGACTCATAATTTGTTATTTTTCGCTTTTCAGTTTCTGTTTTCGTCGGTTCAATTTTTTGTTAAAAAGTTTTATTTTAACTTTTTTTGTGGTCAAAATCTAACTCCAGGTCTCCATTATGTTGTAGTGTCTAGAACTATATTTATGTGTGCCAAGTTTCAACAAAATCGGTTAACAGGTAAGAATTCAGTGGGTGAACAAGCACTCATCCCCTGTTTTCCCACCCTTAGGGGTGGATTTTGATTTTGAAATTTAAATGGGACCAATTTCGAGATATACCCTATCCATAAAAAAAATAATCATCAAAATCGGGCCACTCTGTAAAAAGTTATGCGTGGTCATAAATAAAAAAATATAAAAAAATATACGCGTCGAATTGAGAACCTCCTCCTTTTTTTCGTCGGTTAAAAAACCCTGTTCACACCCAGTGGAGGCGAACAACTGGGGGCCAACGGGAAAAACTGATTAAGTATTCATTTAGTTTACAGAAATTTACTTCAATCACTTCATTGTATCAAACAGCTAATTTTTTTCACTTATTTTTCGTATTTGTTTTAAAAGCACAGCATCAATTAGTTTTTTGTGTCATTTGATGCATTAAATTAAACAACACAGTTTTTATATCAGTTAAGTTTTGTATTATCTTCTAAATTAACTAAATAATTGGTTGGACACACTTATCGTTTCCACCCTGTATATTTTAATGTTGATTCAAATTGTGGAAAGAAAGAGATTCAAAGATTTCAAAGATTTATTTATTTTACATTTTTAGTGCATCATATACAATAGCACACTGACGCCCAAACTGAGACATGCTCGTATTTCGGGAGTCGGCGGCTCTCCGCTCTACACTTTTTATATAATAATATTATAATAATATAATCACATTAGTTTGTGGACCCTAAATTGTACAAAGCAATGTTAAAAGAATTATTAGAAAAAATCGTTTACGAGTAGAATCCTGCTCGTGAGCGATTTTTTCTTTCCAATTTGAATCGTTAGATTTCGCTTCGCATGCGTCAATGCGTTAAAATACCGTAAAATGCCCTATCTTTGCCCACAATACTTTTGCCCAATATACTTTGCCTAAGGCATTAACTTAATTTTTACACGCACTGACACTTTATAACTGAACCAAATGTTAGCGTTGTCATAGTTCTTGCAGCTCACCAAGTACGGAAATCATAGCTATTATAGTTTACTCAAAAAATAACTAGGCAAAGTAGGGCTTGTAGGCCAAGTAAGGGCAGTTTACGGTAATAAAATAACTAATGTAGATTTTTTATTCTTTAGGACGAAAAACAATTGCGCAATAATGTATAATTTACAAACAAAAAAGAATATCATATAAAACTTAGGTAATCACGCACCATTATCTACAAATATTACAAAAAAAAATAAAAAATACAGCAAGCTTACAGAATTAATGTACTATAATAATTATGAGCGTAAATTAATGTAGGTACGGTCGACCGCACGTCGGTGGTAACACTTTGACATTAGCAGAATCCTTATTTCGTAAGCAGTAAGGGCGGTTTCCGAATTGAAGTGTTACCACTGTCATGCAGGCGACTGTACCTAGGTATACAAAAGTTGTGGATAAGCATAATTTTATTTGAAAAAGTAGTTTACAATTAGGAATTATTAAATCATTTTTTGTGACATTATTTTTATATTGGGCGAGTGACATAACAAATAAGTCAATATCGGCAAAATTACCATTAGAATGACTTTGTAATTTGCCGCAATCGAGCTCGTATTACATATTAATAATTAAGTATGATTTTATATTCGGCGAGTGACATAAAAAACAAGTCAATATCTGCAAAATTACCATTATAATTACTTCATAATTCACTGCAATGGAGCTCGTGTTACATATTAATTAGGTATGAATTTATATTGGGCGAGTGACATAACAAATAAGTCATTATTGTATGTTATATATATATACCTATGTATGTTTATCTATTGTTTTAGTGGTAATTTATTTCTCATCTTGTTTTGTGTCGTGAATCAATATTGCACCTGCCTTGTCATCTCTGTATCACCCTAAGGTTGACTGGGAGAGAATGCCTAAGGCATTAAGTCCGCCTATGTACACATGTTGCATGAAGTTTAAATAAATAAATAAATATCGGCAAAATTACCATTAGCATGACTTCATAATTCGCTGCAATGGAGCTCGTATTACGTATTAATAATTAGGTATTATTTTATATTGGGCGAGTGCCATAACAAATAAGTCAATATCGGTAAAATAACCATTAGCATGACTTCATAATTCGCTGCAATGGAGCTCGTATTACATATTAATAATTAAGTATGATTTTATATTGGGCGAGTGACATAACAAATAAGTCAATATCGGCAAAATTACTATTAGAATGACTTCATAATTCGCTGCAATGGAGCTCGTATGTATTACATATTAATTAGGTATGATGTTACCTTCCTATCTTCAAGTCTTGTACCTTAATTATTACCTCTCTTGTTCCAGGTAAAAACTCCCACCACCGAAGGACTACATTCCAAACGAATTAAACTCAAAAGTACCTAATTCTGAAATTATTAGGGTTAAGAAAATAAGCATAGATTTTTAAAAGACTTAAAAGAAAAAAGAACTGTCGACCAAAATTTTCTACCAAACCTAGAATTCTCACTGATGACCTGCCTTTTCTATACCAAAGCCTTAAAATTAACTTATTTTGGACCTTTAGTGGTAGTTATATTTATAATACATGAAGATGATGCCGCAACAATATTGTCTGAGGTGGAAACATCACCACACGAATGTGCAAAATATGTTTGCTCAACTCCTAGAAAAAGGTTAGTTTAAAATTACCTATTTCTTTTTATAAAGCGTGTTATTTATATAACTGAAAACCTCATAAGGGGTCCTTGTACTCATCAGTATGAACAACTTTTACTATTGGACCAACCCTGAAATCGTGAAAAAAAAATCTGTTGATCTCTACACTTTGTCGATTTATGTGAACACAAATGTCGGGAATGTTTGTTTTTTCGCGATTTCAGGGTTGGTCCAATAGTAAAAGTTGTTCATACCGATGAGTACAATGACCCCTTAAGAGGTTTTGAGTTATTTCAATAACACGGTGTATGTATGTATATGTTACGGGTAATGCTTCTTCATCATGACGACGTCTGTGGTCTAGTGGTTTGAGTGTCGGACTGCTGATCACGTGGTCGTGGGCTCGATTCCCACAGGACACAAATATTTGTGTGATGAACATAAGTGTTTGTGTTGGTCTGGGTGTTTCTTATGTATTATAAATTTATAAGTATGTATTTACAAAAAAAAAGTATATAAGTATTATATCCATTGTCTAGTACCCATAGCACAAGCTCTGCTTAGTTTGGGACTAGATGGTGCTGTGTAAAAATGTCCCAAAAGTATTTATTATTATTATATTATTATCTTCTAGATGGAGTCTGGATTTGTGCCCGGTTAATGGCAATAGGCTCGCCCCCTATTACATGGGACTTACAACATAACTGGCGAAATGTGGGTGTACTATACACCTCTGCCTACCCCTTCGCGGAAATACAGGCGTGATGTTATGTGATGTTATGTAATGCTAGAAGAAAGGGGAAACCTAGTTCTATCCGGGTACCGACACCTTTTTTTTTTTTTTTTTTTTTTTTTTCGAGTGGAAATCCTCATGGATACCCTTTGTCTGGGGAAGGCGAAGGGGTATGTCGGACTCCTACCGACTAAAACCACACGGTGGCCGACCTCAGCACACAATAGAGGAGCTCCGGGAACTCCTGTGGACCGCGCCGGTGCCCCTCTGGTGCTATGCCATTTGGCACGTCCCGGGAAAGCGGTACTTTCCACACCACAGCAGTACGCGACCACCACGTACTACTGTCCTCCACAGGGTCGTGTAATGGGCGCCTTGAGTCCCCCACTCTTAGCGTCCACGATCCCCAAGGGTCCCCTGCCAGTACATGACGACAGGGGATGCGGCGTGTAGCCCTATCTGGGCTGTGCGCCAGGACGGTTGCCTCCCCGGCGCCTCCGTCTCCGAGCGGGATTGGCCCTCTCCCGATCCCGCTCTGCGGCCTCCTTCTGGATCATGACAGTCTCACAGAAGGAAGCCACGGCCATCCAAGCCGTCGGCTCTGCCAGCATAGCCGACACTACGACTGGCAGAGAAAGATCTTGCCCGATCTGCCCAACCAGGTCCCGCCGCTCTGAGCTCCACGCAGGGCACTCCTCAAGCGTGTGCTGTGCGGTGTCCTGGTCGTTCCCACAATGATGGCAATTTGCCGTGGCTTCGCGTCCGATCCTATTCAGGTACTCACCGAAGCAACCGTGCCCGGTGAATACCTGAGTAAGCCGGTAGGTGACACGCTCACCCCTCTCCAGCCAGGCTTCAAAGCACGGCAGGACAGCTGCGACCACACGCTTGTGCGCATACTGCGGCCCTTCTAGCCGCTCGCGCCACCTCTCGAGCGCGTGACGTCGCTCCTGCCGCCTCAACATTTCAAACGCCATCGCAGGCGCGCTTCCACCGCTTTGACGGATGACGCGGATCCGGTCGTAGACCCTCGCGTCCATGTCCGCCAAGATGTCCAACGGCGGGAAGCGTGCCAGGACAGTTGCCGCCTCAAAGGATATCGTTCGGTATCCTCGTGCGATCCGGATGGCCACTTTGCGCTGCAGGCTGTTGAACTTCAGTCTGGAGCGCTGGACGCCTGACAGTCGGTGTGACCATACAGGCGCCCCGTAAAGGGCCATGGACCGCACAACTCCCGCATAGAGGCGGCGAACTTCTGCCCGAGGTCCCCCGAGATTAGGTAGCAGACTATGCAGTGCACCGGCTACCTTCTCGATCCGGGGGACCAGGCGGTTGAAATGCTCTTTGAAGTCCCAGCGACTGTCCAGGATGAGGCCAAGGTACTTCAAGGACCGGCCCACCTGGACTTGCGCATCACCAACGCGCACCGACGAGCTGGGTGGTTCCCTGCCCCGCCGCAGGTTGTGGAACCATAGCGCCTCAGTTTCATGGGGCGCTATTTGCAATCCCAGCTCGCGGATTTTGGCCACGACTTTTGCCACCCCGAGCTCAGCAAGCCGGATGGTCCCATCAAAGGTGTCCCCGCCGGCCAGCACCAAAGTGTCGTCCGCGTAACAAACCACACTGACGCCAGCGGGGAGGTCGACACGCAGGACCGCATCATATGCAAGGTTCCACAAGAGCGGGCCGAGTACCGACCCCTGTGGAACCCCACAATTAATCCCCCTGCGATGGACGCAACCATCCCTGCCCACGTAGCTAATGTGCCTGTCGCGAAGATAGGCCCCGACAATACCCTGCAGGTAGGGAGGCATACCGTGGTGTATAAGTGCCGGTACCGACACCTAGGATTATCCAAACTGTGCAGGTTTCCTCACGATGTTTTCCTTCACCGTTAAAGCAAGTGATAATCAAATTCTGATCCACAACTGCATTTAAAAATACATTTGTAATTTGACCTTGCAGTCCAAATATAGTGTGTCTATTGCCTATGTTTACCTCATTCCAGAACAGGGTTTAAAAAATATTGCATAATATTTCACAAAAGCCACCAGCACCACTCATATTTATAAAGCGAACATCTTTTTATCATAGACCAGTCGGTTTTAAATTACGAAAATAAAAAACAAATCCAAAAAACCTGATGTATGTTAATTTTATACAATTCGGTTTTCGAAAATATTAAAATACCGGTTCGGACGAAAATAACAAAACTGGTTCCTTTTTTAAATGTTGTTGGCCACGTGAGGTCTCACAATGGTTAAATTCGAAATAAGGTTGTCTTCTATTTTTTGATTCAAAATAAAATTAGGTACCTACCTATAACAAAAACAGCTTTTGTTATGCAACCTTTAACAACCCTTTGCTTTTTTGAGTGCAGACACAAAACTTTTTCTTCCATTGTTTTCGCGATGTTTTCGTGTTGCTTTATGTATGAATTAAGGTTTTACCTAAAGTATTTAACCATAAACAGGTTTCATAAATAGATTTGATGCGGTATTTTGCGTAACATTATCTTAGTTAGATTACCAATTAATAATGGAATGGTAATTTTTCAACGAAAAGTCTCAGACATTACATATAATAATGATGATTGAGAGAACTGTGCCACTTTTCAACATATTACCACAATATGCCTTTAAAATGTATGTTTGCATAATAACACACTTCCTTAGAAAACCAAAAAACAGGCTCCTAACGTATTTTTAAATCATACAGAGGACAGCGAAGTAAGTACATTATCTATTCCAAAATATAACTAAACAACACTAAGCTTACCTATGTATTTTAAATCATACCAAAAACATGCTTGCCAAAAAAAAGTCGAAATAAAAAACCCAAAATCAATTTCCTACCTGTAAGTTTCCACGCTAGCAACCCTAATTATGCATGTTTTTTTGTGTAGGAACATTAGCATACTACGTTCAAATATAGAATTTAATTGGTATAATGTATGTGTGTGTCTCGAAGACAATTTGTGAAGTGTGAAAATGTGGGAAGGTATTAGAGGAGGATTTAATCGTATAGGTCAGGACTTGCGTTTTCATTATAAATAAGTAACTTTTTCACTTCTCGCGAGTAAGAGGCGACAATGAAATTGTAACCAGGTTACCGACATAGCTTGAGGATTAGTAAGCTGAAGTGGCAGTGGGCTGGCCACGTCTGTCGAAAGAACGGTGGCCGTTAGAGCAGACGAGTCTTTGAGTGGAGACCGCGACCCGGTAAACTCAGCGTAGGGCGCCGCCAGCTAGGTGGACCGACGACTTGAAGAAGGTAGCTGGACTGTATACGGAACGGACTGAGTTGATGATATTGTATTAGGCGAGTCGATCTCAAGTCAAAATCCGTCATTTTGCCAAAACGTAAAAAACCTTGCCCTTCATTAGGATTTCTCATGTATCGTGGGTACGTTTAAAGAGACAAAGCTGACATGCACAGCCACCTAGACCCGGAAATATCCGGAACAAATGCCATGCTTTGCAGTTCTTGTGGCTCGTCAACCAAGGCGAGAGTAGATACACGGCGGAGTTTTTAGTGGGTGCGAGCCCCATACAGTAGGTTCTAGCTGTACTTTTTGCATTTTCTGTTCGCGTCACTCGGTCATCCGACATTCACATCATTAAATCGCAGGAGTCCTTTTTTTCGTGGGAATATTCCCAAGCACCCACTTCGCTTGGGGAAGGTGGAGGTCGGTCACTTACCAACTAAAACCACCACGATGTTCCTCCTACTACCTTTGACCGGGGGCGTGGGATAGGCTCTGAATTCTTTTAACATCCCCGAAAAGTCCCGACTCGCCTCTAGTAGGACACCCACTAATCTTCACCCTGTGTGGCCTAACGTCGGCCCATCCTTCTGAATGGCGCGCGCGGAACATGATGCACCACCGTCATAAGCTTTGCCTGTTCGGGCAGGGAGCTGCCCCGAGTCCGCCCTCTCATAGGATGGCTGGAGGTCGTCCGTGTCCTGTGGGTGGGGAGCCAGGTCTTCGCCTCTCGTATCCTCTCCGCCGCCTCCTTCGCGAGCATCACCTCCTCGCAGAAGGAGACGACACCATCCAGCGCTCTAGCTCCATGACCATGGGTTATGTAAACAGCCTTATCTATCTCAGTTCTTAGCATCACGGTCCTGCCCTACACCATTATTATTATCATTAATGACAAGCAACATAGCAACAAGAATAATTTACCAAACAGGATTTCGCATATCAATTAAAAACGAGTATTAGACGCGCCTACTCGCGCAAATATTGCCCGAGGTCCAAGGTCGTTACTTTATTAAGTAGGTATTAGGTGGGAAAAACTATTGTCTGTGTGCGTCTCTAGAGTCTTAACTGTTTGTAGTATGAAAAGATGCACGCTGTATCTAAGGCCCGTATTAATAATAATAACCATTTATAATGCTATAAATTGAATTTAAGAATGTTTTCTTAACTTTTGGATTTATTTGAACTATGAATTTTACCATATTAAAATATAGTTCTGATGGCTTTAAGATCCCCTTTTTCGAATTCGGAAAATTCGAATAAGGAAATTTTTCGAAAAAAAAAATGGAACATTAATTTTATTTTTTATATTATTTGACAAGTACAGTAGAGCCATAGACTTTTATATATTACTAGCGTAGAAATCATTGAGAGAAGCACGATAAACTATGAAGAAACGAAGAAACCAACGAATGGCCATAAATTATGACTATTTTTTTACATATAACGTGTTATTGAAATAACTGAAAAACTCTTAAAGGGTCATTGTACTTATCAGTATGAACAACTTTTACTAACTATGGGACCAACCCCGAAATCGTGAAAAAAAATCATCTGTTACTTACATTTGTGTTCAAATGAATCGGCAAAATGTAGGGATCAGCAGATTTTTTTTTTGCGATTTCCGGTTTGGTTCCGTAGTAATAGTTGTTCATACCGATGAGTACAATGACCCCTTAAGAGGTTTTCATTTATTCCAATAACACGTTGTAGATATCGGCTCCTTCAAACCGAATCGGAATTTTCCCGAAATTTAAGTCACTGAGATTGTGAAACCTGGTAGGTACTTGTTTTTCCCATCCCAAAAACAATTTGATCCGGTTTTAAATTCGTTGCTTGATTGTTATCGAGGGATAGGTAACTTGAATTTTATCAAGGTTCGGTTTATACGAATTATATAATTATTACAAAATGGCTTACCGGCCCCACCAGGAAATTCCGACTTGATCCGTCTAGGACTTTCAACCAACGAATCAGTATATTTTTTATAATAAAAAATATGTCAGTACTGACCTTGTATTTAATAAAGTAGGTCGGTAGATTGAATTTATCAAATTAGTTGGAAAGAGACAGCGCTATACCAAATAATTTGTTCGTCTATGTTAATTTAAACTTTTCATTCAATCTGACTACTAAATATAAATGTAATTTTGAAAGAATTGTTGTACCCTATTGCTAAAAAACAACGAACATAAATATTAAAGCTAGGATTTTCCATATTCATTATTTAATTGTTTCACGAGCATAAACATTTGCGTCACACCTAGGGATGGCCCCAAATTTTGAGTTTCAAATGGAAACGTATTCGGTATTCCGAACGATCGGTTTAGGCCGAATATTCGGGCAAGGCGTGCACTGAATTTTCCTAATGTACGTATATTTTGGGTTTCATCCTAGTTAAAATACTCTGCTATTATAATTATGTTCTACTACAGGCAGTGGCGTGCATTGGCCTACTTCACTTGAATTTAATTGTGGTATAATTTATTGATTTTTTTATGTATGAAGATTAATTTAGCATTAATAGGTCTATTTTAAGATAAATAATCATCGTACTCTGAAAAAAGGATAATAATTTACACCACTATTGAATTTGAATGAGGAAGGCACTAGGTATTGCCTAATTGCCTATATGCAATGCACGCGCCTGACTACAGGCTGTCCAGTGGCAGATTTTAGACTGAAAAATTATAAAAAGTCATATAATAACGATAATCTACGTTGTGTCGACGCCGGCTGCCGCTGAAAACCAGCGCTGTGTCTGCTCCGTGCATGAGGCACAGCAATATGCTGAGCGGTAGCCGTTTTGCGCGGATGTGACGCATATCTTACCACACTTCTTGGCTCTGTACCTGTATTTGTTCTGTGTTCTTGATTTTTTTTGGTATTTTTGTGCGTCACTTTTGAAGCAAATAAATATTTTTTCTTTCTTTCTTTCTTTGTTTTAAATGAAACGATTTATTTTTATTGAAATCAGTAATCCTGCAGATATTTTTTATAAATAATAATGCTACTCAAATGAAGTTACAAATTGTTAAGGTGAATGCTACAGGGTAGCCCGCGAAATTCAAAATTGTTGACGTTTTTTGCAAATTGTAGCTTTATTTCACGTTGTATATCGGTCAAAATATGATTGGCGGAAATAATAACAATATATCTACTGAATAATACTCATGAAAAATATTAACCTAGCTCTATAAGCTGTACAAGCTCGATAATATTAATTTACGATCAAATTATCGATTTTCGAGCTTGTACAGCTTATAGAGCTAGGTTAATATTTTTTATGAGTATTATTCAGTAGATATATTGTTATTATTTCCGCTAATCATATTTTGACCGATATACAACGCGAAATAAAGCAACAATTTGCAAAAAACATCAAAAAATTTGAATTTCGCGGGCTACCCTGTAGCATTCACCTTAATGACAAATTGTTCAAAACGCGATATAGGCACATATAGGTATGAGGTAGCCCCAAAGAAAAAAGTAACATTAGGTGAAATCTCGGGATCTTATAGGGCAGTTATGGTCACCAAAACGGCTTATTAATTTTATGGAAAAAAACGCTTCTCGCTTTGTCCGTTGAAGCCTTAGCGCTGTGTGTCGTGAACTAATCCTGCTAGAAATGGGTTATGTTGTTGCAGCTATCATACCGATGCAGCTCCAGTGTAAAAAAAGTCTTCTAACAATGTGCAATACCTTTCTGCAATAACGGTTTGATAACCACTAACGACCAAAATTAATATCCAATCTATCCACGATTTGCCCTATTAGAGATGGGAATTTGACAAAAGCTTCATACAAAATATGTCAAATTTCTATCTCTAGTAGGGTAAATCGTGGATAGATTGGATATTACTTTTGGCCGTTAATAGTGTCGGAGCCTTGAACATCGATTCATGGCTTATAAAATCAGAAACGCTCTTGCGTCGAACAATACCCCTCTTGCCCCGCTGTCGCTGCTTTAACCAGCGCGAGCGTGATTCAAAGTATAAAATCTGCCACGGTCTTAGGTCCGTATTCCAGAACGATACTCAAGCGTTGATCACTGTTTAAAACTAGTTTTGAGTTGAGCTTTGATTTTAGAACGTCTCTCAAGCAGAGATTTGTTGATCACAGTTCAGCTGAGTTTAGTTTCGTTTTATATTGTCAACTGTTTCGGTATTTGGGCAGAGATTTGATCTGTAATCACTCAAGTGTGATCCAGACTACGCTTGATTAGAGATTTCTATTATATTTCAGGTCAAATTCGTGTGTTATGTTGTTGAATTAAAGTTTATAATAACTGTTCTGGAATAAGACCGATACTCAAGTAACGATTCTATCCTTAAGTAGTGATCAGGTGATTGGAGTTTAAACTGTACTTGAGGAAGCTTCTGTAATACGGGCCTTAGAGAATACCACGAGTCATAATAATATATTGTTGTATGCTCATATAATTAATTTATGTCCCCCGATAACGGTCCTCATTAAAATAAAAGTATGTAATCCTATAATTGATTGATTGACCAATACAGTGTTGAACAGGTAAATAATTACCGTAAAACGGTTTCGAGACGAGTATTGGTGATAAGTAATGACTAAACTAACGTTATTGTAAGTCTGATTAATTGGGAGTATCTTGAAGAAAGTATCGTCATCATAATTCCCTGTTGCTGAGCAATCTTTAGTTTATGCTAATCGTTTCTGTATCAGTTGATAACGGCCGAAATTTATAATTAATCTAATCCAAAATAAAAATTAATAAATGTCTTTATTGTATTTAAGAATTTCATATTATGTTTTATACCTATGATACACAAATGAATAAGTGACTTATAAAATCATTAGTCTGACCACGCTAACTCTGGATAAGAAAATGGCAACATCGAAACAAAAAACTACTAAAACTACCAAAACTAAACTAAACAAACAATCAAAACCTAAACTAACCTAAACTATCAAAATTTCTTCAATGATCTTAATGTTCCAATGTAGAGTTAGTTTTATCAGACTAAGTAATTACTACCCCCCTTATTACAAAACCTTAGACCAGGTTTAGACCCTTGTTTAAACCAGGTTAAACGTCAAACTCCATACATGAAAAGGTGTTTAAGCCTGGCTTAAGCAAAACCTATTATTAAACTTTTTGTCGGCTATTGTGATTGATTTTGGCCTTAATACAACACAAATAATTATAATGTTTGATTGATCATTAATAATTATTTAAAAATATGGGACGCCATATTGTATATTTTTCGGCCGAATAATTGGTATTTTCCAAAACCAAATTTTTACCCATCCCTAAAATTAAGTCATTACCAAAACTGTATGACATTTGGAATTCCCTGGTGTTGGCCGCGTTTTTGTTGTAATTTAAAAAGATAAAACTTTAACTATGACTTTAACGTACCTAATAAAATAAAATAAATAATAACGTTGTACACGTTGTCGTTGTTGTTGTTGTTGTGTTGTTGTTGTCGTACGTAATGTAGCATACATGTAAAATGAGATGTTTCATAGAGTATTAGATAGAAGTGATTGTCTATGTCTAGACGGGGAGAATGGCTAAGCTTATATTGTTGGGATGATTGTAAAGATTAAGTTTTTTAGAAAATATAAAAACTTTTTAACAAAAAATAAAACCGACTTCAAAAACCTTAACTAAAAAGTAAAAAATAATCATTGTATGTATTTTAAAATCTTAACTTAAACAACATTTTTAAGGCGGCGCGTGGTTGACCCTTTACGTTATGTAATGTACAGTCCAGCGCAATATCTATAGTAAAAACAGTTTATGTGAACGTACGTAAAAAAAACATGAAAATCACGCGCCGCCTTCAAAATGTTGTTTAAGTTAAGATTTTAAAATACATACAATGATTATTTTTTACTTTTTAGTTAAGGTTTTTGAAGTCGGTTTTATTTTTTGTTAAAAAGTTTTTATTTCATACTTTTTAGTTGAGGGTTGATTCATAAATGTTTATATAACCAATTTGAGAATATATTTTTATTAACCTTTGCTATCCCACTGCTGGGCAAAGGTCTCGCTCATGTTCTTCCAAACGTCCAATCACTATCGTGAAAAAAAAAACACGCATATCGGCCAAGAATTCTCAGAATGAGGAACCAATGAGCAGATCATCTAGATACGTAAAGCTAAAATAAACTGATTTATTGAAGCTGGTTAAAAAACTACTTAACCTAAGTCAATAAAATTGATATGGGACCACCGCGCGGACTTTCTCTACCAAATAAAAAAACAACCACGTAAATCGGCCCACAAATCTCGGAGTAATCGGTGTACATACAAGCCGCGGAATACATAACCTCCTCCTTTTTTTGAAGTCGGTTAAAAAGAGCTGAATAGTAACCGATACTCGAAGTATGGACATCTTAAGCGGAGCAAGTTACAAGAAGTGTTTTACAGGGATGTTATGGAGCTCCGTAACCGTAACCGAATCCGATATAAAAGTTTCGAATAATTTTGATAGGAGAGGAGTCTAAATGAGACATGTTTTAGTTTTTGCCCGGCTGAGCCGACACACTAGCCGCGCGCGTCCCTTGCATTGTTTGGTTTTTCTTTTACTTTTACAATTCCTTAAATATCTAATATCCATAACCAAAACTATCCGAAACTAACAGATAATCCGAAATAATTCCATATCCGTAACCGTATCTAAAACCGGTATAATATTATTCCTATATCCGTATTCAGATCCGAAGTTTCATATCCATAACATCCCTAGTTTTTTTTAGTATAAAAAGCGGCAGACCTAAGAAAAGATAGATGGATTGTATCCATGGGACTGTGTCTCTCTCTTCTCTCTCTATCGTGTCGACATGAGCTACATAATGATAATAGCTCATGCCATGGGGAAAAGATTAACCAGTGAGCAGGTTCGTAGCGGGGCTGACTGCCCAGGATGCGCCGGACGATCAATTAAATATCGTCACTCGTGGAGGCTCTTTTAATGCACCCCAATTGGATGGATTGTATGAAAGATGATAATGTATGCTAGAAATAAAATGGACACTGCTACGACTGCTGATAGAGAATTTTCCTTATTTTTGTTATTTGTTGTTAAACTATACAACGTGTTATTGAAATAACTGAAAACCTCTTAAGGGGTCATTGTACTCATCAGTATGAACAATAATCAAGTCCCAAACAGCACGCAACACTGTAAGATAATGATATTGTGAGTGATTACTGCTTGCATCAAAAAGATTTTATTGTACGGTAGATTAAAATATTTTTTTAGAAATATATGTAAAGACGCTTGTCATCTTATCTACCTGCGACCACGAAATGCTGCAAAGCTTTCGAAACGTCAGGAAAACCAATTTAAATAATATACGCTATTTAATCCGGTTAAACTTTGTTTTATTATAGTATGAACAACTTTTACTATGGGACCAACCCTGTAATTGCAAAAGAATATCAGCTGATCCCTACAGTTTGTCGATTTATGTGAACACAAATGTAGGGAACACCGGCGATTTTTGGGTTAATCCCATAGTAAAACTTTAGACTTTGGGAAAAAAACCCCAGGCCAAGAGCACTCGAAAGCGCTTCTAGTAGGCTTCAGGAAGAGATTTACAAAAGAAGCGCTTTCGCTTAACAGGAACCATATAAGGATCCTGATTAGAACCCTTACAGGGCACTGTAAACTGAACAAACATCTACACAGAATGGGCCTCACAGATATCACAGTTTGCAGATTTTGTCGCGAAAAGGACGAAACGCCCATTCATATCCTATGCGAATGTGATGCAGTGCCACATTAGAAGTCAGCATCTCGGAGGCCACACAATCTCAGCTGACGAGATCAGATCCTCAAACCCCAAGGCTATAGTCGACTTTATGGTTGGCCTGCGTCTTGGAGAGGTGCTGTAGTATACTATTAGAGGCGTTACAATAGATCTTTTAGGTCGCAGTGACATAAGGGACTTGCATAGACCTTACCTCTTTTTCCAAAATAATATTAATAATAGTAAAACTTGTTCATAATGATGAGTACAAAAGTTAAGAGCAGAAATAAACGTTGAAATTTTTTACTTTTTTAGACTTTTGCAGTTTTGCTTTAGACTTTTAACTTATCCTGTAAGGCGATAATATACGATGATTTTAAGCTGAATATCACGTCTAAACGAGTGTAATGTTCACGATTTGAAAAAAAAAATGTTCTATCTTTTATTTTATTACACTATTTTTTATTTTAAATCAAAGATTTATACTGTCTCGAGCGTCTGCGCGGGTGACGGGAGGCACTACCATAGAATACGTAATAATAGTTCTCTTTTCTTAAGGCAGTACTTCGGAAGGAAGACGGGAGAGAGAGTGATAGAGATGCTCAAGGTTATTGACGGATATCTGTGCCATACGGCCAAAATTAATATTCTATCTATCTTAGCCCTACTAGAGAGAAAACGGACATAAGCTCCATACATTTACAGGGTTCCGTACCCGATGGGTGCCAAACGGGACCCTATTACTCTCGCTACGCTGTCCGTCCGTCTGTCTGTCTGTCCGTCCGTCTGTCTGTCTGTCTGTCCGTCCGTCCGTCTGTCTGTCACAGGGCTGTATCTTTTGAATGGTAATAGGTAGCCGGCTGAAACTTTCTCAGAATATCTGTTATTATGAGGGATATTCACGACAAATACTAAAAACAAAAAAAGTCTAAAACCAGGACCCCCTTTGGTCATACAAGAAACCTCAAAAAACTTATTTTCAACGTTTTTGTTCCTGCTCTATCTTCAAAACGGTAAAACATACCAGCGTCAAACTTAGTCTGATTATAGTGTATATTATGTAGTTTAGCAACAAATACTAAAAATAGGACAAACATAGACATATATAGTGGTAACTGAAGAAAGAGAAAGAGATGCAAAAATTAATATTTCGCTCACGGTGCGTCTTTTGATGAACCTCGTAAATTAAATCAGTTTCTATGGGGTATCAGGTCGATGGGTGGTACGGAACCCTTACTGCGCGAGTCCGACTCGCACTTGGCTGGTTTTTTACCACGTTTTTAAATGTCAAATTTCTTTCCCTAGTAGGGCAAATCGTGGATAGATAGAATATTAATCTTGGCCGTTAGTCGGTCAATTTTTACATCATTTATCGGACTTATCATTTGGCTAGACCAAAGAATTAATTTATTTACCTACTTTATGTAGAATAAATTGATTGTTTTGTTTTGGAACCCAAATGTCGTTGAAACTAAATTAATTAATTTAGTATTTATTCAAATTTATTGTTAAATAATGTCTTAAACCGTTCAGAGTCTAGACTACAAAATTTTAATCTGTGCTTAAAATAACTTTGTGACGTCATTATCAGTAACCACCGTTACTTTATTCCGAAAATGGATGGTGTTTCAGAAGCTATTTAAATAAAATAAATACTTAATTAAATAAAATACGACTATTCAAACTGTCGTTTCGTATTTATATAAAGAATTTATTTCTAACCGAGTTCAAAAGGTTCTCAATTCGACGCGTATTTTTTTTACTTAGAAATAATTCATCATCATCATCATCACCCTATATTAGTTCACTGCTGGACATAGGCCTCTCCAATGGCACGCCACTGACATCGATCCTCGGCCACTCGAATCGAGTTGGTACCAGCCACTTTGCCAATATCATCGCTCCACCGAGCCTGAGGGCTTCCTACCCTACGTTTGCCGATTCGGGGTCTCTACTCAAGAACACGTCTACCCCAATGGTTATAGGTTCTTCGGTTACTATGGCCGGCCCACTGCCACTTCAGCTTGCTGATTCTGTGGGCCGTCAACAATTTTAATTCTCTGTCTGATCATCTCGTTCCGGATTCTATCCTTCAACGATATATTTTGGATTTCTCCGTATCAGAGAGACTCGGAGCATAGCATAGTGTTTAAATTTGTGGACCAGCCATATTGTGTGTCAGCGTCTTTGCAACGTAGCCCATCTCAGGCAGAACACACTGGTTGAAGTCTTTTGTCTTCCGTCTTTCGGTACAAACGACGCGAAGACTGCGGAAGTTTTCCAAACTGTGTTTTGCTTAGCCACAAAGAAAAGAAAGTCATATAGGACATCATGGACGAATAAAATATGGCCGACGCAATCGCGCAAAGAAAAGATTAAAGCACTATTTTTTTTTCTTAAGCCCACTATAATTTCGACAGTATTTTAATATTGTTATTTTATTTATAAAAACTAACTAAAAACTTCTGTCACACGACTCACACGAGATTTGTTGCGTAATCGTGGCTGTTAGATTTGCTTTGGGTGTGAATGTGTGCGTGACAGCCAGCGTTGCCAGATTTTTTTTTTGCCAAGTCGGGATTCTGAAACTTTTTAAGTGAAAAAAGCGGGATACTTTCGTCGAAAGCGGGACATAGTAAAAAACGTATTTAATCAGAAGTTTTAAATATTTATCTTTTTATTTGAGTTTTAAGTTACGTTTACTTGACAATAGATAGCAAAAACAGCCATAGAAAATATATTTTTCTCCCACTTGCTCGGAAATTGGTTCATTATTCAAAAAAAAGAATACAACAATCGGCTCTTTTCCGTACGCAACGAAATAACAGGCCGGTAATGTCCAACAGGACAATAATAGAAATTGCTGGACACTTTTTATTTTTTAAATTATGCTACCGAGGTTTTTAAGTACACACTTACATAAATTTGTGTTTTTAGGTACAAAATATTTATCATTATACAGGCTGAATGCGCATTTTTCTTTTTTCAAAACTTTGAAAATAGAACAAGAACCGCGCGCGGGCGAATTGGTGTGAATGAAAATGAGATACTGTTGAATTAATTTGTGTTGTGTTTCCTCGCAAATGAGAGAAAAGTACTATACAAGTCTCGGCCGAAATAGCAATTAACGGCCTCGTTTAGTTAAAAAGGACTAGGCTTGCGCCTCATCCTTTCAAAATCACTTGGGAAGTACGAGGCGAAGCCGAGTACTTCCAATATTATTCGGCCGTAAATTGCTTAATTTCAGGCCTCGACAGTAATGTACTATTAATAAAAATATTATATTTTAAATCAGATTTACCCTATCGTTAGGTAGTTGAACCGGCCGCGCTTCCTCAGCATACTCAAAGAGAATATAACCACGAGCATACTGCACGCACGGTCGAGTTATTCCCGAAAAGTGGGACTGAGCCTGTCCCGCGCGGGACATTTAATTTTGATAAATAAATCGTGAAGTCCCGCCAAAATCGGGACGTCTGGCAATGCTGGTGCCAGCCCGTACTTTCAAGCGAGCGGACTTACTATTGGGTGCTTTACTTACTGTTTAGCGAGATTCCGTCTGCCTTTTTTATTCGTCCGTGTAGAACATTGTAAGATACCTAGCATGAGGTAAAATACCTTTAAAATCCAAATTTAACTCCACATAATATCGATGCCAAAAATAACTGAGCGTGTCAAAAACCAGTTATTGTTTAAAATAACTTAATAACCCGTCATGCATCAAAGAATTAACTGTTTGCCTTCAAAACCGGGTATGGGTTAAAGATATTTTTAAATTTGAAAGGTAGAATTTTTGCAGCTCTTATTGGTCGGTTTTTAACTAAGACCCTCCTTTTCCGCACGCCTACTTTTATGATTTTTATATTATTTGTGAGTTATTATTGCAAAATGTTAGTGGAATAATTCAATAAGATACCTGCTGATTTGTCATGCATTTTATCTTGCTTATTTTTATTTATTTAGCATTCAAAGTGTGAATGCGGAAATAATCAGATTTTATGAGTCTTGTGGCGCTAGGTAACTTATTTTTAGTATTTTTGGCTGTTTGTTCTCAGACCAGGCATTATAGTTATCTAAGGCGGCACGTACACCTATTGACCGTGTAGGGGTGAGATTGAAAGACAAATGAAGATCAGGACGATACAATAATAATTGTGCAATATTAATATTGCTCAATTATATTGTAGGTGTATGGGCCGCCTTATAAATGTAGCAGGAGGTAGGGTTGGAAGTGGCAAGTCATATATGGCACAATCTGCTTAAGATATATCCAAAAATAGAACAAGATTTGTATGAAATATCGACCAGCCCATTATTATTTTGAGGAAAGAGGTAGGGGCCTTGAACGCCCCTAAGCCACTGCGACCTGATAAGATATATTGTGACGCCTCTTGCAGCATTACAGCACTTCCCCAAGCTGCAAGTCAATCATAAAGTCGGACCTTGGGGGACGAGTATTTGATCTCCTGCGTTGAGATGACGTGGCCTCCAAGATGCTGGCTTCTTATGTGGTGCACTGCATCACATTCGCATAGGATATGGATGGGCGTCTCATCCTTTTCGCGACAAAACCTGCAAACTGTGGTATCACTGAGGCCCATCCTGTGAAGGTGTTTAGACAGCTTGCAGTGCCCAGTCTTAGACCAACAGAAAAAAGGTAGACAGAGTACCGCGCTGTCACAAGGAAGCAGGGTAAAGGAAGCTGAATTTGAAATAGGAAGCTGATCACGTTCCAGTGCGACGCGAGAAACCGAACGCGCTAGACGTCACATTGACAGTATTGTTTATGGTCTTATTATGCCTTCCTGTGTTGTGAAAATGTGTAAAAATAACTCGCTGGCACAAAAAAAGTCTTGCGGGATTACATTTCACAAAGAACTACTTGATTTTACGTAATTTTAAATTGTAAATACAATAAAATTTTGTAATGTACTGTCGGAACACAAAACCTGACGTATTGTTATCGGTGTGACCAGCAAATCGACATCAAAAATACCCCCAAAATACGGGTGACGTTTGGGTCTGATGGTGTTATTAGGATTAGTAACTTTCGTAATTTGGCCATCGGTTTGATGTTTTTATTTATTTTGAACCTTTTAAATAGTACTTAATTTAATTACGATGTGTTACTTCAATGGCTTAAAACTTCAGACATCCCAACTTATTGTAATAAATTGGTATGGCAAGTCATTATTTATTTTCATAAATTATTGTAGAATTTACAACGTATTATTGAAATCACTGAGAACCTCTAAGGGGTCATTGTACTCATCAGTATGAACAACTTTTACTATGGGACCAACCCCGAAATCGTGATAAAAATCATCTGTTACCTACATTTGTGTTCACATATTTATGTGAACACAAATGTCCCGACAAAATGTAGGGATCAGCTGATTTTTATTTTCGGGATTTCTGGTTTGGTTTGGAAAAGTTGTTCATACTGATGAGTACAGTGACCCCTTAAGAGGTTTTCAGTTATTTCAATAACACGTTGTAGTGGTGATTTTTGTTGTCATACTTATTCTAATCGACGCGTCCTACTCTGCCCGCCGCACACTCCCGCGGCCATTTTCAAAGGATAATAATATCACTATTATATGATACACGTGATCACGTGTATCACGTACCTATGTATAATTTCTCCGGCATAAACCAGAAAACAAATTGAATAAGGCCTGTTAATGAAAAGTACCTAAAGATAAGATTCCATCATATTTTATATCTAAATTAGATGGTATACCCAGAAGTCGGTAAGAAAAGACAGTACTACCGGAAATTAACACAACACAAAGGTTTTTAGTATTATTCTCTTTTATTAAACTTATTATTAGAAAAATATGTTTTATTTACATTGCTACATATTGTCCTTAATATATGATATTTAATATGCGAAAATGGGGTAAATTTGTTTTCGGTGGCAACATTTTTTACTAAGCACACAGATGCAAGGCAACTGCGTGCGACACAAGGTCACGCACACAAGTTTGCAAAGCATGCATCACATCTTTGAACGCTTTTGTTAACACATGCGCCGTCTACCTTTTTCTGTTGGTCTAAGTGCCCAGTAAGGGTTCTTGTCCGGATTCTTATGTGGTTCCTGTTTAAAGAAAGCGCTTCTTTCGTAAACCTTTTCTTGAATCCCACTAGAACCCATAAGCCCATAAACGCCGATGTCTGCCAATACATCTGACTAATAAATCTAACGTAGGTCGCTACTATTCGCCACTTGAAAACTTCAAATCAGTTTCAACCAATTATGTGAGCCCTTAATACTTCCGCGTTAGTGAATAGCCAATAGCCGCCTTGGTAGGGCCAATCGGATTGCAGTACCTCGGCTAGTTGACAGAACTGTACGCATTATATTCAACAATAGGCATCTATTGGGCTGTATAGTCAATGGTATGAATCATAACTTGTCAGGAGGTGGTGAAACAGTCCCAGTGTTTTTAAAATGTTATTTGTGCTGTGAACTGTACTGTATGTATAAGGGAATCGGCACCAATATGTGTATTCTGATCTTCTGATCTAATATAATGATAATAAGTAATATATAAGTCTATGGGACATGGACAAATAATAAAAGGTGGACGGAATCTCGCTAAACAAAAAGTGAATTTTTAGGGTTCCGAAGTCCTACAAGGAACCCTTATAGTTTCGTCATGTCCGTCCGTCTGTCCGTCTGTCAATCTGTCCGTCTGTCCTTATCCTTTACAGCTTAATAACTTCTACAGTTATAAACATAAGTAAATGAAATTTTGTTAAAAAATAGTCTACATTGTATATATTTTTGTACGCCTGCTGGCATAACATAGCGGACTCTTTATTGTATTTAAGAACTTTATATTATTTTTTGTACCTATGTTACACAAATGAATAAATGACTTATGACTTATGACTTATGACATATAGATCTCAATTTTAAAAGAATAAAAAAATCGTTTTTCCGTATTTTAGGGGTGGCGTCCATACATGTGAATGGGGAAAAAAAAAATTTTTTCGCTGCACCCCCTCGTGTGGGATATCATTGAATAAGTCTACTAAAATGAAGGTAATGTTTCATACACCACTTTTTTATCAGGTGTACCATCTGCGAAATATAGCCCGTCAAAGTGGCTTGCAATGTGTCCCCCCCCCTGCCATTTCTAAACTATGCAATGTAGAAACTTATAATCTTCCACATTGATAGACCTTTGTGAAAACTCTCTTTTAAAATTATTTCGAGTATAATGTGATTATAATTTTTTGAGTTATAGAGAGAAAACTGAAAAATACTTAAAACGTCCTAGTTCAAAGGACATTGACCTTAGAGAAAAATTATCATAGCATATAATGCTCCTTTAGCTACTTTCTATTTGAAAAAATCACAAAAAGTAACTTTGAAATGACCAAAGACATTAAATATTTACTAGGAAATGACTGACATGCGCTACTAACAACACGCTCTGAGTCGCGAATGCTGCCGATTATTGCAAAAACTAAAATAGCCATGATTAATATTCGATTTGATTCGTTTGTAATTACACCTACTTAAGGAACCCTATAATACTGAGCATGGCCCGACATGCTCTTGGCCGGTTTTAAAAATTAACTTTAATCAAATGTACAGTCTAACAAAGCAATTAGTACACAGGGTCGCCAGATATAGATGAAGATTTCTCAGGAAGTTTTTATAGAATGGTTTGATTAGGGTTTTGTATAAATACAGTTTAACTTTGTCCGTTATTAAAATGATATTTCACTCGAAAACATCCATAATCTTCTGAGAAAATTTCAATTATACCTCTCTACCCTGAATAATAATTGCTTTGTTAGACTGTACTTTACAGCTTTTGTTTCTGCAGTTAGAAACAGCACAATAAGGCATTTTTGCGGGTTTTTGTTACAGTATTTACAGAAACAAGTCATAAGGCGTACTGAGAAAGGCTTTGAAATGCACTGCACTATGGTGCAGAGTGTTGGCATGCGCGCCGTGCCCACTTTTCCATTCTATCTATTTCTGTGCATTCACACCTATAGTAAGACAAAAAACTATTTGTTGATGACTAACCGGCCTGGACGACGGAGGGGTATGAAGTGCATGAGGAAGGGAGGCGCGGCCTCCCGGCCGCGAGCGGCGCCGGCGCAGGAATGATGATTCATTCAATATAGAACACCGTCCGATAAACACATTAGTACTGTACGCGTCGCGAGCTACTTGTTTTGTTATTACTTTTAGATTATTCATTATACTAGTGTACCTACAGTCCTAGTTCAGTTATTTCCAGAGTTCCCTTACACACTTAGATAGGGTACTGGATCCTACACTATGTATGCCCTATACAACGTGTATCAGAAATGCGTGGTCATATTTGAAGAGCTTATTCAGAGGATGCTATCGAACAACTTTTACTAAGGGACCAACCCTGAAATCACGAAAAATATCAGCTGATCCTTACATTATGTCGAGCGACATCGGTGATTTAGTAGGGAACAGCTGATATTTTTTTCGCGATTTCAGGGTTGGTCCCATAGTAAAAGTTGTTCTATGCTATGCCCTGAATGAGCTCTTAAAATATGACCACGCATTTCTGATACACGTTGTATAATCACAGCTGTAGTCGTTTGACAGGCTGATATATCCTACTTCCTACTAATATTAAATTACTATGAACTATTATAAACGTGAAAGTTTGTGAGGATGTATGTATGTGTGGATGTTTGTTACTCTTTCACGCAAAAACTACTGTATGGATTTTAATGAAATTTGGCATACAGATAGAACATAACCGGGATTAACATATAGGCTACTTTTTATCCCGAGAAGATGATTAGTTCTCGAGGGATGCGCGATAGACGACATTAAAGCGGGCGAATTCGCGGACATACTAAATAAGTTTCATATTATTATAGTAATAATGTGTATTGTTTTACTAAGAATCGTAACGGTTCACAGTTTCTGTGGAGCTGTTAATTATGTTTTTTTTTTGGATTTTTTGTAGCTTTTAGTTTTAACATAACATAATATCACGCCTGTATTTCCCCGAAGGGGTAGGCAGAGGTGTATAGTACACCCACATTTCGCTTTTAGTTTTGTTTTATTTATTTTGTTTATTCTTAAGTAAGTTGTGTATATAGTTGTGTATATGGTAATTTAATCCTTTTTATTATATGTAATTATAAGTCCAGATATCCATTTCAGTAAAGAAAATTTATTTTTGTCTCTGGACCATATGGAAAGCTAGCTATTTTCTAAATAAGTTGGAAAAATTCACAAGTTCAAGGTGAACAGGTGGTTGTTTGTATATTTGTAATATATCGTCTTAACCTTTGACTTCGTACTGAGAATAAGATACGGCTTAAGTGTCACGTATCATTCGAGAGTATCCAAAAATAACGATAAGGAGTTATGAAAGAGAGAAATTAAAGAAAACATGTTAATCTAGAACCGGGTTTTGTGAACACAGAGGTATATACAACATGTAACAAAAACCCTGTTGTTCCTGCGAGGTACGTTATCAGAATCGATATTCATACGTAAGGACACAACTCATTTGGTAAAACTCTTCGATAAACATAATCAAATTAAATATTAAATCATCATCCTCCGAGCCTTTTCCCATTAAAATATTGGGGTCGGCTTCCAGTCTAGCCAGATGCGGCTGAAGTTCAGTATTTTACACGGAGCGACTGCCATCAGACCCCCGCAACCCAGTTACTGGATAATACTGACATTCGGAGGTTAGACCAGTTATCAGACTTTCAGGCTTCTGACTACCCGTAACGACTGCCATAGATATTCGTATGACAACCGGGACCGACAGCTTAACGTGCTCTCCGAGGCACGGAGGGGTTTCGAGGTGTAACGAAACGGTCACCCATCCACAGACTGACCGCTGCAAGTGCAGCTTAACCTTGCAGATCGTACAATCCGCGCAGTCGTTGCTTAGCTACGAGCCCCTCAAATTAAATATTAAATAAAAATAAATATTTTTGTGACATTTTACACGGCAACATCTAGTCCCAAACTAAGCAGAGCTTGTACTATGGGTATTAGACACTGGATATAATACTTATATACTTTTTTTTGTTGTAAATACATACTTATAATACATAAGAAACACCCAGACCAACACAAACACTTATGTTCATCACACAAATATTTGTGTCCTGTGGGAATCGAACCCACGACCTCGTGATCAGCAGTCCGACACTCGAACCACCAGACCACAGACGTCAATCATTATTAATTGTAGATTGAAAGTGATTATATCACTCAAACCTCACTCACTCAGTGATTATATCAATAAAAACAATCAAATTAAATATTAAATCATTATTAATTGTAGATTGAAAGTGATTATATCACTCAAACCTCACTCACTCAGTGATTATATCAATAAAAACAATCAAATTAAATATTAAATCATTATTAATTGTAGATTGAAAGTGATTATATCACTCAAACCTCACTCACTCAGTGATTATATCAATAAAAACAATCAAATTAAATATTAAATCATTATTAATTGTAAATTGAAAGTGATATAATCACTTTTAATAATGATTTTTATCTATTTTCTGAAAGCTATTATTATTTTTATTTTACACAAAACATTTAAATTTTTACTTGATAAATAACTTCGATACTGACTTAATTAATCCATTAAATCAAAATATAACAAACATTTTGACTGACCTCGACGTTTCGGTCAAGTTGCATTGGCCGTGGTCACGAGCAGACTAAACTAAAGTCTTGATTTTGGTTTAATTGTGCGCGACAAGTCCCGTAAACTTAGTTCAATATGAGTGAAATTCGCGAAAGTTTAAAAACTTCTAATTAATCCATCTCCAAATGTACAATATTTACAACATAAATATAAAATACAAGTACAAAATATTTTTTTATAAAAAATATAATAATTAATATTTCAATTATATTATAATTTATTTATTTATTATTATAATTATATAATAATTTATATTAATATTTCATTTCATTATTTTCATTGAGGTGTTTTTTTCCAAATGAGTTGTGTCCTTACGTATGAATATCGATTATGATAACGTACCTCACAGGAACAACAGGGTTTTTGTTAAATACTGTATATTTAGATAGATTTTGTCTGTTCCACTTTGTGTCCCGATCAAGATCCGTACTGAAAAAAGGGACATCACGCTTCCCGCTCAAATCGGGACACCTGTCAAAGCTACCCCCACTTTCCATACTATTACAACGTTTCCTCAGTAACGTTACGTTCGAATATGCACCTTATTTCCCAAGCTGTAAGCTTTAGTGTACTCAATATGTTTCTCGTTATGTTTCAGAGCGGTTCTGCGATGTGACGCTATACTGCTCTCCCAGTTTCGCCACCCAGGTTGCCGGGAAGGACACAGTGGAACCACAAAACATACGAGGAGTTTCTTTAAGAGCACATAGGTGAGAAACTTTTTTTTTTATCACTATTACTATAACCAGTGCGTCCTGCCCTGTCATGACTTACGGTGCCGAGACGTGGACACTGACAGTTGGGCTAGTCCACAAATTCAAAGTCGCTCAGCGAGCTATGGAGCGAGCTATGCGTTTCTTTAAAGGATAAAATCCGTAACGAGATTATCCGGAGAAGAACCGGGAGTGATCGACATAGCTTGTAGGGTTAGTAAGCTGAAGTGGCAGTGGGCTGGCCATGTCTGTCGAATGACCGATGGTCGCTGGAGCAGACGAGTCCTTGAGTGGAGACCGCAAATCGGCAAACGCAGTGTAGGGCGCCCCCCCAGCCAGGTGGACCGACGACCTGATGAAAGTATCTGGTGGGGACTGGATGCGGAAGGCAGAGGACCGAGTGTTGTGGCGCAATTTGGGAGAGCCTATGTCCAGCAGTGGACTGCGATAGGCTGAGTTGATGATAATTAATGCTTCTATGATGACCCTGATGACCATAGAAATCTAAATAATAACAAATAAGGTAGTAGAAATGTTATCTAATCATCAGATAAATCTGCTGGTACCTAGATTTCTTTTTTAAATAAGCAGTACCTTTGTTCTAAATACTTTTAGTGCTGTCTCCTTTCATATGTTATTGTGTGTACCATAGATTATAAATAAATCATCATTTCAGCCGAAAGACGTCCACTGCTGGACAAAGGCCTCCCCCAAAGGGGAGGGATATGCCATAAACGCCACGCTTGGCAGGCGGGTTGGCGATCGCAATTGGTTGTTTAAAGACTCAGAGAACGCTGCAGGATGGGCACATCTTCTGGTGAATCCCTTAGTCGCCTTTTACGACACCCGTGAGAAGAGAGAGGGTAGTGCAATTCTTTACGTCCGGCACCGGCACGGTACTGTCTTGCTGCTACCAACTCATAAATACAACGTGTTATTGAAATAACTGAAAACCTCTTACCCCTCAGTATGAACAACTTTTACTATAGAAAAAAACAGCTGTCCCCTACATTTTTGTTCACATAAATTGACAAAATCAATCCAAGGTCACAAGGCACACCACGACCTGGTGAAGGTCGTGGGAATCCGCTGGATGCGGAAGGCGCAGGACCGGTCGTTGTGGCGTTGCTTGGGGGAGGCCTATGTACAGCAGTGGACGTCTTTCGACTTAGATGATGATGATGATGAAATTGACAAAATGTAGGGATCAGCTGATTTATTTTTTGCGGTTTAAGGGTTGGTTACATACTAAAATTGGCTGACCACTGTCCCTCTTTAGCGACGCCCTTGTATAATCTCGTAAGATAAACAAATTATTAACAGCCAGGAGTCGCAGGTTCGAATCCTGCTCGTGAGCGATTTTTTCTTTCCACTATTTAAAATCTTTAGATTTCGCTTCGCATGCGTAAATGCGTTAAAAATAATAAAATAAATTATTAACAGTTGTTTGAGCATGAGATGATTGAGGAAATAACATGGACGCTCTTCAATGAAGGATTCTTAATTCTCTGAACACAATACTTTTATTTTTATGAAAATTGCTAAGATACAATGTGATCCTTTGATTCCTTTGTTCGACCGAAAGTGCGCAGTCATCAGTGTTCCAGTGCAAAAAAAGTGTATGTTTTCTACCAGAGTGGTATGTTATAGATGCTCAAAGAATAGTTACGATGGCATCATGGGTAAATTATTACTTGATAATAGAGATGTCGCTAGGTACCTAACGGGCGTCCAGAGTGGGGACTTTAGGCGTCCACTGGGTGATCTCAGGGATGACGGTGACACGCTGTGGTCCTGTGTCGCCCTATGCTTTCGCATCGAAAAGGTGTTCAGGGAGACAAAGTCTCCCCTGGGACGTGCTTTACAGGCGTAGCACATGGGGAGCACCGGTAGCATACCCATTCCCTGAGTTCCCCCGCTATTGTGCTGAAGATGGTCACCGGGGAGGTTTTCGTGCGGTAAACATCCCACACACCCAGCCTCTATACCACGAGGTCGGTAGCCTTTTGAAGGTTTCCTACTCGAAAAAAAATAAAAAAAATGTACCTAACACAGTGATGCTTGCATTGCATTGCTATGTTCCAGTACGAAGAATGACAGTGAAATTACAATCACATGAGACTTTCCATCTTCATGTCTCAGTTTGGAACCCGATTTCCAATACCATTTAAGCACCTTATGGGCAAATGTAATCACTTAACATCAGGTGGGCCTTTAGCTCGTTTCGCCATCCATCATCATCATTTCTGCATCCAGCGGATTCCCGCGGCCTTCACCAGGTCATCAGTCCACCTTGTGAGGGACCTACCCACGCTGCGCCTTCCAGTACGCGATCGCCAGGCCCCATCGGCCATCCGTTCTGCGAGTAATGTGCTCCGCCCACTGCCACTAAGTTTGGTAATTCTTCGGGCTATGTCGGATACGTTCGTCCTCCTGTTCGTTCGTTCATTTTGCCATCCTATGCCATAAAAAATGTAAGCATAATAAGTTCCGCCCCTCGTAATTCTGAATATTCACACATAAACTTCGCAGGCTGTTTCATTCAGGTATTGATTTTCGTTAAAGCAGTTACGGTGTGACCTAGTTATGGTCTATATTATTATCATGTATATTTTAATTAATATTATCCTCTTTAGGCATTATATTTATTTACTAGCTTTTACCCGCGGCTTCGCTCGCGTTAAATTCTGCTAACCCACGTGACAGATCCTGTTAATTCAGTCCAGTCCAGTTCCATCCATCCATCCTTTCATTCGGACCGTCCAGTCCAGTCACTATCCCACTATCCCACTATCAAACTATCCCACTATGTCACATGTCCCGTCCCGTCCCATCCCATGTTATCAATTGTTCAGCAAATCAAATTTGGTGACATAACGACTGCAGCGCCACCTACCGGGTCCATTTGTTAATTCAAACCTTGCAGGGACCCGGACTCGAACGTACTTACACAAAAAATATCATTAAAATCTATCATCTATCAGTTTAGGAGATCAGTGACATACCGACAGCAGCGCCACCTACCGGGTCCAATTGTGTTTTTAAACCATCCAGGAACCCATTGAAACATACACAAATTTCATCCAAATCTTATTTAATACGTTCTTTAAATTAGAGGGGACCCGAGTTTACCATACCGAACGGGACGAACACCAAATGTTTGACAGGTAGGAACAGTTTGTATAGGAAAATAAAATTGTTGTTTATACTATTGACCTCGCAAATTTTCCACATTTTCTCAGCTTTCAAACCATCCCTGTACTTCCACAAATATTTTAAAACCAATATTAGCCAAATCGGTCTAGCCGTTCTCGAGTTTTATAGCGAGACTAACGAACAGCAATTGATTTTTATATATATAGATAGATAACAAGAGGCCTCACGCGGCTTCGCCTGCGTATATGTCGTTTATCACGCGTCCCTCGGGAACGGTTCATCTTCCTGGGATAAAAAGCAGCCTATCTCTTCTCCAGATCCCAGGCTACCTCATTGCCCAGTTTCATCCAAATCCGAGTGACTAACATCCAAACATCTTGACAAACTTTCACATTTATAATATTAGTAGGATAGGTAATTCGATTATAACGGCGAAGGAAAATATCGCGAGGAAACCTGCACACCTGATGCCGGGTACAGACCAAGCGAACGAAGGCAAGCGAAGGCTACCGAGCGAACGCGCAAGTTCAATGTGGACGCTTTAACGAAAGAGTGCGGGAGCCAGCGAAGGCCTTCGTTCGCATTCGGCCGTGCTCGTTCACTTTATGTGGACACGACAGCAAAGGCGAGCGAGCGTGCGGTGTCCATCGACGAAAATCACTGTTCGCTTTTGCTTGCCTTCGTTCGCTTGGTCTGTACCCGGCATGAGAGTGCTCCATACAGTTCTCGATGATATGTGTAGTCCGCCAACCCGCACCAAGCCAGCCCGCCAGCGTGGTGTACTTTTCATTCTTACAAGGGTTGGGACAGTATATGGCTGATCGTGTTGGGTAAAGTTAAATAGTGCTTGAGGTCGTCGGTCCAACTGGCTGCGTCACACGCTGCGTTTGCCGATTCACGATCTCCACTCGAGGAGTCGTCTGCCCCAATGGCCATCGGTCGTCCATATATAGCCAGCCCACTGCCACGTCTGCTTGCTAATCCTACCAGCTATGTCGGTTACTTACTATTTAATTCTTCAAAGAAATTCCAAGCATAGCTCGCTGAGCGACTTTGAATTTGTGGGAAAGCTCAACTGTCAGTGTCCACGTCTCGGTACCGAGAGTCATGACAGGCAGGACGCACTGGTTGAAGACCTAAAAAATCTTTCTTAGAAATTAATTACTACAAACGAAAGCGTGCGGATTTTTCAGAGTAGAGATGTATGGAAGAAAAAGACATGCTGCGCTGACCTCAAATAAATTGGGATAAGGGCAGGAGGATGAAAAGCGTGCGGATATTTTTCTCGGAAAGAATGCCGCTTCTTCGTTTTATATAAGATTTTCTCTACCCCATTTCAATTCTTGTTCTCCTTGTTGACAATAGCAATACCTTTATTTCCTCAGGGTGGTGTTAGCAGCATGTTCAGAACTCCTGGGCGCGTTGCTGGGCGCGCACGAGGCTCAGGGGGAGCCGGTCCTGGTGATCGACGGTGCGGAGCCCCGGCATCTGAAGGCGCTGCTCGACTACATGTATACTGGAGAAATGAACGTGCATCATGTGAGTGGATTTATCTATAGGAAGTTATAGCTAAGTCAGCGTCGCAGCTGAGTGAGGTACGCCCAGGCCCAGATTACAATTTCGCGTCCCTAAAACTTACGCCCAGACCAAGATTAGAATTTTGCGCCCTTAAAACTTACGCTCAGGCCAAGATAAGAATTTTGTGCCCCCAAAACTTACACCTAGGCCAAGATTAGAATTTTGTGCCCCCAAAACTTACGTCCAAGGCCGTAATTAGAATGTTGTGCCCCCGAAACTTACACCCAGGCCAAGATTAAAATTTCGTGCCTCCAAAACTTATGCCTATGCTTAGTTTAGAATTTTGCGTCCCCCAAAACTTATTTTGTAAGAAAGAAAGCATAAACTCGTGTTTTAATTATGGTGGGTAAGTTCTTAATGTGCCCGTGCCTCGGAGCCTGCAGGCTACGGGCACCTACGGGTCTGAGAGTGCGCACCCTTTGAGGTTTGCGCTTCTGGCAGCCGCTCCCCTAGCTACGACCCTGGCTACAGTCTCACTGCTTTGTATAACATGGGTGATAATGCAGCACTCTCACGAATCTCGCACTGATGTTGCTACTGCTCACCATTCTACTTCTTCGTCGATATATTCTTTTGCCAGAGTGGTCGTGCTCCACAGACCAGTAAGCCTAAAGTAAACTTGCCGGATACTCCCACTCACCAAGCTTATGCAGTACCGCCTTGTCGCCAATCGGTACGTACGTCACTCCGTCAGCGAGCAGCTCCAATCATACCACCAAATTTTTGAGCTGACCAATCATACCGCGCTGTGCGCCCCTTGCCCTCGGCCAACATTTTACGATTGTGTTCTCATGCAGAACTTTGTTTATGTGGCGTTAGGCTTACTGGTCTGTGTCGTGGTCGTAGCACGCTATACAATCCGTCGCAACTGTTGCCTCCACTCACGTACAGTCGATCGTACGTCAGTGGTCCTTGATAGTTTGACCTTGACAGCATCTTTTATTCATAAGGAGTAAGGGCGGTTTTCGTAATTTAAGTGTTACCACTGACGTGCGGTCGACTGTACCTAATTTTGCCTGCCTGGTGCACTCATAAAGTGGACCATTAACTTCAACCTCAAATTGGTCGATCCAACGCATAGGCAATCTGCCGCGAGCTATCCAACATTCCCTCATCACCATTACCATCAAAATATTAATTATTTTCTTAAATAAATAAATATTTTCTTAAATAAATAAATATTTTCTTAAATAAATAAATATTTTCTTAAATAAATAAATATTTATTTACAGTCTCAGTTGGCGAGTTTACTGAAGACGGCGGAGGAGCTTCGCATAAAGGGGCTCACGGATATACGGTGGAACAACAAGGATGAGCCGCCTGATTCAGAAGCAGGTATGTCAGCCGCCATGTTAAATTTAAAGGCACTTATGCCGCCATAAGCAAAAGGGCGCATCTAGCTAAAACACTCAACGAAGATGCGACCTTCTACCGTAAGGAAAAGGGGTGCATCTAGCTAGAACACTCAACGAAGATGATACACCCCCCTGCCATACGCATAAGGGGTGCATCTAGCTAAAACACTCAACAAAGATAATGCACCCCTCTGCCATAAGCAAAAGGAGCGCATCTAGCAAAAACGCACAACGGAGATGCGTCCTTCTACCGTAAGCAAAAGGAGCGCATCTAGCAAGAACACTCAACGGAGATGCGTCCTTCTACCGTAAGCAAAAGGAGCGCATCTAGCAAAAACACTCAACGGAGATGCGTCCTTCTACCGTAAGCAAAAGGAGCGCATCTAGCAAGAACACTCAACGGAGATGCGTCCTTCTACCGTAAGCAAAAGGAGCGCATCTAGCAAAAACACTCAACGGAGATGCGTCCTTCTACCGTAAGCAAAAGGAGCGCATCTAGCAAGAACACTCAACGGAGATGCGTCCTTCTACCGTAAGCAAAAGGAGCGCATCTAGCAAGAACACTCAACGGAGATGCGTCCTTCTACCGTAAGCAAAAGGAGCGCATCTAGCAAGAACACTCAACGGAGATGCGTCCTTCTACCGTAAGCAAAAGGAGCGCATCTAGCAAAAACACTCAACGGAGATGCGTCCTTCTACCGTAAGCAAAAGGAGCGCATCTAGCAAAAACACTCAACGGAGATGCGTCCTTCTACCGTAAGCAAAAGGAGCGCATCTAGCAAAAACACTCAACGGAGATGCGTCCTTCTACCGTAAGCAAAAGGGGCGCACTAGTTAGAACACTCAACGGAGATGCGTCCTTCTACCGTAAGCAAATGGGTCGCATTTAGCTTAAACACTCAACGGGGTAAATGCGCCCATCTACCGTAAGCAAAAGGGGAGCAAAAATCCTATACAAAACATGACCCTAATATACAATTAATTTCTTACAGGTATAGTAACAACAGCAACTACAGCCGACCCGAAGCCACTAGAGAAGCACGTCGAAGCGAAGCAAATACCGAAGCATTCTCCGAAGCGCACGCCCGAACCAGAGCCGCGAGTGAAGAAGGATGACTGCAGCGATGGAGAAGTGAAGCTTGGCGAAAAATTTAATGTTAACGGTATGATTAAGAGAGTAGCTATTCCATCATCTGCCTAGCCGTTTTTCATTTTTTTTTTATGTTGGTTTCGGCTTCTCTCAATGACACTAGTTTTTGCGTGATGCTGGAGCAAAGAAATAAACAGACATTCACAGTTTTATAATAGCTTATCTATATACAAGGTGTTATTGAAATAACTGAAAACCTCTTAAAGGAAATGTAGCAGCCAAGTGGCGCCCTCATCAGTAAAAAAATTATTACTCGCTGAATACATCATTTATCGAAAATATCTTTTTAACAATTGAAGTACAGGTATTGTAGTTTAATCAGATACTATTAACTCTATAAAATACGTTTTTAGTTGTAGATGGAAAAATTTACAAAAGTGGCCGTTTTTGGCACTTCTATCTACAACTACAGTGAACTATAATCTACAGAGTTAATAGTTTCTGATTAAACTACAGTACCTGTACTTCAATTGTTAAAAGCGAATTTTCGTTAAATGATGTATTCAGCGAGTAATATTTTTTTTACTGTTGGGGGCGCCACTTGGCTGCTACATTCCCCTTAAGGGGTCATAGTACTCATCAGTATGAACAACTTTTACTATGGGACCAACCCTGAAATCGAAAAAAAAACTGCTTTTACCATACATTATGTTCGCATAACTAGACAAAGTGTAGTCAACAGTAGATTTTTTCGCGATTTCTGGATTGGTCCCATAGTAAAAGTTGTTCATACTGATAAGTAACACCTTGTATAAATAGTGTAAAGACAAAACAAAAAGTTATTCGTTGAGATATGTCATTCCCATACATTTTGATTGTTTTCTAAGCGTTGACGATTGTAGATTTTCAACTTGGCTAGGGAGGCCTTTCTCTCCTCTGTCAACCGATTTTAATTTATTTTTGTTTATTAGCTAATGCTCTCGATTCTCTTGGTTACAAACTAAATTTATTTTAATCTATCGCTCTCTTTTACTTTTTTTTTTTTTAAGTTTTGTGGCCTGGTTGCTGAGACCTTTAAGCCAAGTCTTTTTTATTGGACACAACATTGTAACACAATATGAATAGAATATGTACACTATCTCTTTTACTTACATGCAAGAAAGGGATGGCAACAACTTTAGTGCTGTCAAATTGTCTTACGTGTTCCACTTCTTCAAATTGGGCACGTTCCGAGAAACGCAAACGCGTTCGGCAAACGCACCGTAGCACCCCCTCCAGCCAGGTGGACCGACGACCTGATGAAAGTTGCTGGGGGGGGACTGGATGCGGAAAGCAGAGGACCGAGCGTTGTGGCGCAACTTGGGAGAGGCCTATGTCCAGCAGTGGACTGCGATAGGCTGAGTTGATGACGTTACGAGATCGTATCACGACTAAACTTGTATGGAAATTTTAATTCCGACAAATTTTACAACATAATAATTTCTTAGGTTTTCGCGATCACTACACATTAATTTAATCCGGTTAAACTTTGTTTTATTATAATTTTACAACACTTCAATTTGTTGCCATCCCTTTCTTGTTTCTACTTTAAGTAAAAGAGAGCGATAGTTTTAAATAAGTTTAATTTACGGCCAAAATTAATATCCAATCTATCTACGATTTGCCCTACTAGAGATAGGAATTTGACATAAGCTCCATACAAAATATGTCAAATTTCTATCTCTAGTAGGGTAAATCGTGGATAGATTGTATATTAATTTTGGCCGTTAGAGAATCAACACCGTTGAAAGAGCTTTAATGTTATCAATAAAAAAATGGAAAAGGTTTTTTTCCCTTGGTCGAATTTCGACCTCAAGCGATACTAGTTAATTATAATTATTATACTTTTTGTTCACAGGCGGCCCTCCACCTCTAATAAAACTACCGGTAAAAGAGAAATCCAGTCCAATCAAGAGAGAAAATTCAGACTCGTAAGTAAATAAATACTTTTGGGACATTTTTACACAACACCATCTAGTCCAAAACTAAGCAGAGCTTGTACTATGGGTACTAGACAATGGATATAATACTTATATACTATTTTTTTTTGTAAATACATACAGACTTATAATACATAAGAAACACCCAGACCAACGCAAAAACAAAAAAAAACAAAAAAAAAAATATGGTCTTCACACAAATTTTTGTGTCCTGTGGGAATCGAACCCACGACCTCGTGATCAGCAGTCCGACACTCGAACCACTACTATAAAGGTGGTTTCACACCGGCGAGGCGTGGCGTGGATGGGCCGAGCGAGAATTGAAATTTGTATAGCAAAATTTCAATTCACGTCATGCCCATCTTTGGTGTGTAAGGTCTGGATGTGCGAGGCGAGACTTGAAATATTTGTTGGTACAACATTAAACTTTATTGTTGCATGAATAGAGTATTTATTACATTGCGAAACGGATACAAAAATCTCGCACCGGCCCGCCCGGTCTCGCTCTGTCATGCTCGGCCACGCCACACCCGGCCGCGCTCTACCTCGCGATGTCTCGCGCCGACACAGAACCAAATGAACTTTGTTGCTGCATGAATAGAGTATTTATTTGACAAAATTAGTAAAGGAACGTGGCGACGGAATCACGTTCACTTACTACTAGCACCTACCCGCGATGTAAATCTTTTGGTGTGAAAGCGTCAGCGAGATTTCTCTTATGTCTTATGTCTATATTTATTATTATTTATATTTTATTTATTTCAATTCACGCTCATCCAATCCACTCCACGCCTCGCCGGTGGGAAACCACCTTTATACTAATACTTCGTCAGCCATCATTTCCCAACAACCCTTCAAGCTTTCCAGTTAAAAGTGAATTATTTATGTCTTTACAGAGATAGTCCGAGTCCAAAGCGGCAGCGGCTACCAAGTGGTAATGAACACACCGACGATGAATGCCTCAGCATAACTAAATCGTAAGTAATTTGGTTTTGAATACAACTGTGTGAGGGGGGATCTGATTGTGGAAGAGGGTGTGTATACAGTAGTGATGCGACTCGAGTTCGATTTTACCACTCGAGTCATTTTACAATTTTACTCGAGTATTACTCGAGTGGTCGAGTCACTCGAGTGGTTCACGAGTCACTCGATCACTCGCCTCTATCGAATCACCTGCCACAATCCTTGAAACAATTATATTTTATTATGTCAATAAGTTGAGGCTTAAAACATAGAAGACATAAAATGTAAAAGCGTTCTTAAGAATAAAAACACATCGTTTCGCATGTCTAGGTGAGTCATTTGCGAGTGACTCGAGTCCGAGTGAACTCGAGTAGATATTTTTTTCACTCGAGTGCGTTTTTTTCGATGTCACTCGAGTCACTCGAGTAAAAGTGGACTCGAGTCGCATAACTAGTATACAGGAGAGGGTGTGTATACAGGAGAGGGTGTGTGTACAGGAAGATTTTTTTAATCACTATCCAAATTCTAATATTATGATCTTTGCTGAAAATAATAAAATACGTGTTTTTTCTTTTTGTGTCACTCAGTACAAAAATATTGAGTTAACGTTCGATTTAGTAATGACTGTAGAAAATGATGAAATACGTGTTTTGTTAGGGTTCCGTACCCGAAGGGTGCCAAACGGGACCCTATTACTCTCGCTACGCTATCCGTCCGTCCGTCCGTCCGTCCGTCCGTCCGTCCGTCCGTCTGTCTGTCACAGGGCTGTATCTTTTGAACGGTAATAGGTAACCGGTTGAAATTTTCTCAGAATATGTGTTGCTATGAGGTGTATCACGACAAATACTAAAAACAAAAAAAAGTCTAAAACTAAAGGGGGTCCCCATACAAGAAACCTCAAAAAACATGCATTTTTTTCAACGTTTTTGTTCCTGCTCTATCTTCAAAACGGTAATATATACCAGCGTCAAACTTGGTCAGATTATAGTGCATATTATGTAGTTTCGCAACAAATACTAAAAATAAGACAAACATAGACATATTGAGAGGTACGGAACCCTTACTGCGTGAGTCCGACTCGCACTTGGCCGGTTTTTTTTCTTTTATTGTCACTCAGTACTAAAATATTAAGATATTGCATCTCATAAATGACGTTTTATTTATCAACCTCACAGAAATTGATAATTTAACCGGTTAATTATTTTATTGCAAATTTCTTTTTTTTTTTTTTTCAAAAATGGAATAATTGAATTACAAAAAAATATAGTATTTTATCATAATAATAATATTGCCACTGCTGCCTTTATTTACGGCGTAATGTTATGGGGAATTATAATAATTTATACTTAGAATAATAAGACATAGAGTCATCATCCTCCTGCCCTTATCCCAATTTATTTGGGGTCGGCGCAGCATGTTAAGACAGAGTGATAGTTTCATTCTCTGCTAACGGCCAAAATTAATATCCAATCTATCCACGATTTACCCTACTAGAGATAGAAATTTGACATATTTTGTATGGAGCTTATGTCAAATTCCTATCTTTAGTAGGGCAAATGGTGGATAGATTGGATATTAATTTTGGCCGTAAAAGTTGAAGCACAAAAATAATTGATCTGTGCCCGCAAGCGGCACGTAAAATGTTCGCCGACACACACATAGGTGCGCATAAGCTGTACTGAACGGAGCCATTTGTGGCTCCCATTTAGTTGCTTCAAATTGTGTGTGCGGTCTTGGTTTCTATGTGTAGTTATTCTAAGAATTTATAATTTATTTGTTGCAGAGAACGGGATCAAGAATGGCAACATGGAAATTTAGTAAGTAATTACTTAATGTTTCTAGAGATAGGCCATATTCGATATCTAGCTTAAAAAAATTCCAAACTCATTTTTCATTCTTAATAAAAGTTAAGGTCGGACCACATCTGTCCATCTCTTTTTGTCACTGAAACATATCGTTTGCCAGAGCAAATGAATTGTTCGGCCGAAATCGGAATTGAGTGCGGGCGTGCACAATCAATTTCTCTCGCTCTAGCGAACGATATGTTTGAGTGACAGAAAGAGATGGAGATAGCTCATCTAGGTAAATCCGTTGCTGGTCTGATTGTGGTCCGACCGTTAATAGGCCTTTTATGTTTCACAGCCGTCTCGCTCTAATTTAGAACCATTTTAAACATTTCAAGATTTTTTAGGCGAAATTGAAAAATGTATTCTATAAAAATCCTTGTTTCCTTGATATTTGAAATATATTTTCGTCTTGATTTGTTGCTTAGAAAGACGAAGAGAGGGAAATGATATATTTCTTTAACGATTTAAATTGTGGAAAGAAAAATCGCTCACGAGCAGGACCGTTAGATTTCGCTTCGCATGGGTAAATGCGTTAAAAATAATAAAATAATAATATATTTCTTTGTTTTTCTTTTTATATAAATCATGTATGGAGGTAAAACCATTATTCAATTATTTAATGGTTAAAAATGTAGTGCTTCAATCTTTTCTTAGCGAGAGTCCGTCCGCCTTTTTTTATTCGTCCGTGGCGCACACATTCATATTTTCTCACGTACTAATTGGTGTAAGTAAACAAGTGCTCATTGAAGCATGCAGCAACACTAGACAATTTATTTAACTTACTAACTAACGGCCAAAATTAATATTCAATCCATCCACGATTTACCCTACTAGAGATAGCAATTTGACATATTTTGTATGGAGCTTATGTCAAATTCCTATCTCTAGTAGGGCAAATCGTGGATAGATTGGATATTAATTTTGGCCTTAAGTGTACAGATGCATGAAGTGGGCATACTGGACTGGCGTACAGTTCTTCAATCTTAAGCTCGTTTCGCCACTATAAAAAAAACTACTATAAAAAAAAATCTGTTCCGTCAGGGATATGATCATTTTGCGCAAATCGAAGCGTCAAGCATTGTTCCTACTTGGCCCAATATCTCTCTTGTTTAATTTATCTGTGACAAATGGCAATGGACCCCTAATGATATGGCCTATCTCTTCGTCAACTGTATCAATGTATGCGTATGTTACAACTGCTAAACTGTTCTATAGCGTCTCTATGAACACCAGGACATAACGGCCGAGCGTGTGGTAGGATGGGGGATGACGTCACGGGGGTCAACATCGAGGGATGGTTCGGACGACGAGTGGGCGGACGCGCCGACGGATATAGGCTCGTTTCTACACACCAAGCTGAGGGTGGACGGCGACAATAGTGCGGGTGAGTTGAAGACATTTATTATTATTATAATTTTATACTGGGTGTCAGGGAAACGCTTCCGAAAACGAAGATAGGTGCTGGTGATTACTGATACAAAACCACAAAAAAAATGCGATTGTTTTTCCACATTTTTTTTGCATTTTTTATGCTTTGATTATAACTGATTTGCAAAACAATCCCATTTATTTACTTAATTTTTTAAAGTTCGCAATGTAATTCAAATAAAATATCAGCTGGCGCTAGGGGTGAACGTGAACGACATTCGCTCCCATACGCAGTCCGTGTCGTAGCGAGCGTAGCTAGGTTAGGTACGCGCGGCATTGATCCCGAGTTTTGTACGCTTTACATTGCGGGTTTGCTAAATACCAAATCACTAAAACAATGAGTATAAGGCTAATGGTTGTTGGTATTCGATTGTGTTTAGGTAGTATAATAATAGCCTTTCAGTTTCGGGAGCGTTTCCCTGACACCCAGTATAATAATGTCTTAGGTTTTTATAATAAATAAATAAAAAAACAAAAAAAAAGTCCATTAAAAAAAAATCAATTATTAAAAATTAAATTAATTAAATTAACTCGAGGCTGGATTGCAGCCCGAGCCGAAGACGAGGGCGTAATAAAGCCGAGAGTATAATGAACATTGCTCACGCGTTTCATACGACGTTTTTCAACACACTTGCGGAAAAAAAATCTGCTTATCGTAAGGATCATTTTTGTCGATTTATGTGAACACTAATGTAAGGATCAGATGATTTTTTTTTCGCGATTTCAGGATTGAAGAACTGATGAGTACAATGACCCCTTAACAGGTTTTCAGTTATTTCAATAACATGTAGATAAACAGTTTTGTTAAATCAACTTAACTTTAGTAATGTCTTACGAAAATTTTGGTTGTCACCCCAGATTGGTTAAAAAAAAATTCAGTGTAGCCAACTTGTTTATTCATCTACGCTACTACAGAAGCGCTAGACTATCCCACGTTTGTGTGTGTACAAAAATTTCGGTAACTTAGTAGAACATAGCCATCTTTGCTAGAGGCGCTAAATTGGCGGGTGTCGGGGGGGGGGGGGAGAAAGTGTTTTTTATTTATCCAGTAATAGTTAGTACTTTTTGCCTATTCTCCTGACATAATCTGACTTGTACTTTTTGTTCAGATGAAGAATCAAACGAGAGCGTCCCAACACGACAATCAGCGGCGGCATCGTCATCATCATCTGCAGCAACGTCATCAGTGTCAGCCGCTGAGCTCAGAGTGGAGCTCGCTAAAACTCAGCTGTCGCAACTGAACAGGCGTAAGTCATCATTATCACATCACATCATCAGTATCAGCCGCTGAGCTCAGAGTGGAGCTCGCTAAAACTCAGCTGTCGCAACTAAATAGGCGTAAGTCGTCATTATCACATCACATCATCAGTATCAGCCGCTGAGCTCAGAGAGGAGCTCGCTAAAACTCGGCTGTCGCAACTGAACAGGCTTGAGTCATCATTATCATATCACATCATCAGTATCAGCCGTTAAGCTCAGAGTAGAGCTCGCTGAAGCTCAGCTGTCGCAACTGAGCAGGCGTAAGTCATCAACATCACATCATCAGTACCAGCCGAGTGGAGCTCGCTAAAACTCAGCTGTCACAACTGGACAGGTGTAAGTCATCATTATCACATCACATCATCAGTATCAGCCACTGCGCTCAGAGTGGAGCTCGCTAAAACTCAGCTGTCGCAACTGAACAGACGTAAGTCATCATTATCACATCACATCATCAGTATCAGCCGCTGAGCTCTGAGTGGAGTTTGCTAAAGCTCAGCTGTCGCAACTGAACAGATGTAAGTCATCGAGATCACATCATCACTATCAACCGCTGAGCTTAGAATGGCAATTACCACTTTCCATCAGATGGGTCGTCGACTTGTTTGCCATGCCACGTACATAGCCTTTTCCTAAATATGTTGAGCGTGGCTTCCAGTCTAGCTAGATGTAGTTAAATACCAGTATTCTACACGAAATTATTACCATCTGTCATATAAGTCCAATGATTGGAGAATCGGTATATTAACGATTTAAATTGTGGAAAGAAAAAATCGCTCACGAGCAGGATTCGAACATGCGACTCCTGGCTCAGTACGCCAGTGCTTTACCCACTAAGCTACCGTGAACGCTGCTCGTCGTATCGAAATTCTCATCCACTTGGTACGTCTTTGGGTGACGTCAGCGATATCTTATTAAGAATCATTCTTGCAGAAGTCGCAGGTTCGAATCCTGCTCGTGAGCGATTTTTTCTTTCCACAATTTAAATCGTTAGATTTCGCTTCGCATGCGTAATTGCGTTAAAAATAATAAAATAATCGGTATATTCTTAGGATCAACCGGTAATCAGTCAGAGTCTTCTGGTTCTGAAGACTGCTTCGTATTCTGTCGTTCGAACTGAACGCTGACTGCAAGCGCACTGCACAACAGTTGACAGTTTCGTTGCAATAAAAACCCAGGGCCGGCTCTAGAGGCCAAGGGGGGCAGGCGTCCCGGGCTGCGAAGATTGAGGGGCGGCCAGCCACCAGCTAGTCTGTACTATGCTGGATCTAATTTCTGGGCAAAACTTTTGCCTAGAGGGCGGCAAATCGGCACTCTGCACCCCCCTTTTTAGGGTTCCGAAGTCCTACAAGGAACCCTTATAGTTTCGTCATGTCCGTCCGTCTGTCCGTCTGTCCGTCTGTCCGTCTGTCCGTCTGTCCGTCTGTCCTAATCCTTTACCGCTTAATAGCTTCTACAGTTATAAACATAAGTAAATGAAATTTTGACAAAAAATGGAATAGATATAGATCTCAATTTTAAAAGATAAAAAAAATCTTGATTACGTATTTTAGGGGTGGCGCCCATACATGTGAAATGGCGATGAAAATATTTTTTTCGCTGCACCCCCTCGTGTGGGGTATCGTTGAATAGGTCTACTAAAATGAAGGTAATGTTTCATACACAACTTTTTTATCAGGTATACCCTCTGCGAAATACAGTTCGCCAAAGTGGCTTGCAATGTGTCCCCCCCCTGCCATTTCTAAACTATGCATCGTAGAAACTTATAGTCTTCAACATTGATAGACCTTTATAAAAACTCTCTTTTAAAATTATTTCGAGTATAATGTGATTATAAATTTTTGAGTTATAGTGAGAAAACTGAAAAATACTTAAGACGTCCTAGTTCATAGGTCATTGACCTTAGAGAAAAATGATCTTAGCAAATAATGCTCCTTTAGTAACTTTCTATTTAAAAAAATCACAAAAAGAAACACACTTCTTAAATTTAGCTTCATAAATTTAGCACTAGGTGGCGCTGTTTGCAAAAACTAAAATAGCAATGATTAATATTCGATTTGATTCGTTTGTAATTAGACCTACATAAGGAACCCTATAATACTGAGCATGGCCCGACATGCTCTTGGCCGGTTTATAACTATAGATTCAAGTATGCAAAACCGCATAAAAAATGTTTTGTCCTGTTTAGCAGCTAGCTTGCTAACCAAATGCAGACTGTCTGCAAAGGCCCTTTGAATCAGAGAATTGTACCATTTTGTACATATTTGGAACGAGAATCGAGTACTGAACATCCTCCTTCAATAAGTCCCTTGTTCAACCAGTCATGTTATGTATGCGTGTGTGATAAATAAATCATCATCATCAACTCAGCCTATCGCAGTCCACTGCTGGACATAAGCCTCTCCCAAGTTGCGCCACAACAATCGGTCCTCTGCCTTCCACATACAGTCCCCACGTTCTTCAAGTCGTATTTTATCCTTCAAAGAAATTCCAAGCATAGTCCGCTCCATATGTCGCTGAGCGACTTTGAATTTATGGACTAGCCCGAGTGTCAGTGTCCACGTCTCGGCACCGTAAGTCATGACAGGCAGGACACACTGGTTGAAGACCTTTGTCTTCAAACTTTGCGGTATAGGTAACGAGAAGACTCGACGAAGTTTACCACATGCTGCCCAGCCCAACTCGATCCTTCTGTTTTCTGTGTGTGTTGTGTTAAAAAATAATATAATATAATTGCTTGCAGCAACGGTGGGGCCGAAGTCAGGACCGACGGATCCCCGGTTCACGGATGTGGTGAAGCTGAGCGACTACCTGCAGCATGGAAGGAGGCCGCAGTTCTGGGAAGAGAACTATGTTAGGAGGGTAAATAATTTTATACATTCTAATCACAGACCAGAAGCCTCAAAACGCTGCATAATAGTACATTATGTTACAAGCACAGACCAGTAAGCTTCAAGACTCCGCATAAACAAAGTTTTGTATTCAAACGCAGTCGTAAAACGTTGGTGGGGTCAGGGGGGCGGACGGCGCGTTATGATTGGCCGGCTCAAAAGTTCGGTGGTATGATTCCTTATGATTGGTGCCGCTCGCTGACTGAGTGACGTTCCGATTGGCGTAGTGACGTATGATATGCAGTGGTAGAGCATATGCGTTGTGACCGGGGGTGTCCAGCTAAGCGGCGTCTAGAGGCTTACTGGTCTATGGTTACAAGTGATTTAATATGAATGCGCTATTTTCAAAAGTTTGAAAACAGAACAAAAACCGCGCACGAACGAATTGGCGCGAATGAGAATTTTAAGATACTGTTGAATTAATTTATGTACTTTTTCCTCGCAAATGAGAGAAAACTACTATACAAAGTGTAACCGAAAGGGTATATCTATCCGAAAGGGGTGAAGAGTACATCTGGTAGTATAGTATTATATTATCTGTGATCTGGTATAGAATCGCTATGCAAAATTTCAGTCCAAAATAAATTACTCGAAAAAATTATCCCAAATTTTTGATTTCATAAGTTTATTGAATTCAAATCATAAAAACGAAAGTGTCACTGCACTACGGAGGTCATTATCTTTTCACGTCATAATAATATTAAGATATAGGTGCTAGTGATGTGTAAATTTCAGTTTGAAGTGTTTGGTTTCTTATATTGGAGTTTCTTCTATGTTCCTAATATGTAGATATAGGGTTTAAAACCCTTGCCGTATAATTTGTTATCATCCAAAGAAGCCGTGCACTTGATGTGCATATACTCTTTCCGATACACGTTGTATAAGTCTCGGATGAAATAGCAATTAACGGCCTCGTTTAGTTCAAAAGGGCTGTGCTAGCACCTCGTCTTTTTAAAATCACTTCGGAACACAGACATAGTAAAAAATATAGACGAAGTGCTGCGAACAATCATAGTGAAGCCAATAAAACCGTGCTCCTCCGTGTACAAAGCGCTCACGCACACACACACCTTAAACCGTGCTCACCCCTCTCAGTTCACATGTCGCGGCATCGTCCAGTAAGTCCATCGCGAAAACAAATATCCTTCAGGTCCATGGTGTGTACGTGAGCACTGGTTGTACATGAAGGAGCACAGTTTTTTTTGGCTTCACTGTGGTTGTTCGCAGCACTTAGTCTATATTATTTTTTACTATGTCCGCCATAGAAGTGGCCAAATATTATATAAAAAAAGTGTGAACCATTGACACGAAAGAAGAAGACTATGTCTGTCCTTCCAATATTACTCGGCCGTCAATTGCTTTATTTCAGGCCTGTACAGTAATGTTATTTTCTAAAACCTAGGTAATGGAGGCAGTTCGTCTCAAGGAGTTGGAGATGAAGCAAGCAGCAGAGATCCTCGGAGTCAGCTACGGAACTCTCTACGGACGATATCGAGACGTATACGGGTGTATCAACCGGCCTTACAGGTGAGGGTTTGTCAGAAGTACCTTTTTTTTTGTTTTCGAGGACCTTCAAAAGGCTACCGGCCTCGCTGGCTGGGGCGTGTGGGATTTTTACCGCACTAAAACCTCTCCGGTGACCATCTTCAGAACAATAGTGGGGGAACTCCGGGAATGGGTATGCTACCGTTGTCCCCCCTGTGCTAGAAGTACCTACTTTAATCATAATCAGCCCATTACTGTCCCACTGCTGGGCACGGGCCTCTTCTCAGTACGAGAAGGCTAAGGCCTTAGTCCACCACGCCTACCTAGTGTGGGTTGGCGGACTACACACACCATTGAGAACTGTATGGAGCACTCTCAGGTGTGGAGGTTTCCTTACGATGTTTTCCTTCACCGTTAACGCAAATGATCAAATTCTGATCGGACGGAACACTGACTGTGCAAGTATTGGTTGCACACATAGATATCTGAAGTAAAGAGATATGTTGTTGAGCACTTGAGCACCGTTTGTTAGGAAACCGATGTTGCCATCTACTCACACAATGGCAAAATAACACTTCACAAGTAACATTGTCAAGACAGGCACACAACGTCAACGCGTGATTAGTTAAAAACACCGTACACCGACACCGTATTCATTTAAGAAGCTCGTGGCTAAGTAGCAAGCTTGTGGATTGTACGATCTGCAAGGTTAAGCTGCACTAGCCGCGGTCAGTCTGTGGATGGGTGACCGTTTCGTTACACATCGAGACCCCTTCGTGCCTCAGAGAGCATGTAAAGCCGTCGGTCCTGCGCCTGATCTCTCTCCGGTCGTGTCGAATTGCCGTCCCAGATTATGAGAGTGAGGGAACAGAGAGTGCACCTGTGTTTGCGCACACACTTGTGCACTATGTCCCGCGCAGATGCCTAGTCTCCGTTGAGATTGGCCGCCGTGACCAAAATTCGGCCAGGAGGACATTTTTATTATTTTTTATTATTTATTTACGAGCACACACAATATGTACCACGAACCTACCGTGTTAGTGAGAGTATCGGTAAAATACTTATCCATTGCGCCGTTAGACCACCCGATTCATTGATCGATTTGTACTAAACCAGCAATGGTTTTTAATACCACGAAATTGTGGTTTACTATTTCATAAAAAAAAAAAATTTAGTACTTATGTGTGAAAGGAGATGCCATCTTTCACGTAGTTCATATTAGAGCTTGTATTTTTTTATAAACATAAACAACTACTGAACAACTAGCCAGCAAATCAACGTCGCAGGGTCACATTCGACCAAAGACAGAAACTCGCCTCAAGTATATTATTATTTTACAGTCAGGATGTAGGCGCACATGCCACGCCCCCTGACCATATCTCTTTACTTCAGATATCTATGGTCGAATATGTTTTTTTTTTTTTTGAAAATAAAAGGTGCATCTCTTTAATCGTATGATTTCAGAACTGTAAACGGTTCCTCAAACTCTACTCTGACCCCCAGGGCGGTCCGTGACTTCTGGCAGGCCAAGGGACCTTCAGAGGTCCTGGACAGGTTACAACGAGGGGATATGTCCCTGGACTCCGCAGCACAAGCCCTGGGCGTCAGCATGGCGAACCTAGCTGCACATGTGGCCGACTTTGGGATGCCGGATAAAGGTAATTGCTGTATTTAGTATTTTAAGGAAATTGGGGAAAATTTACACAGTTACTAACATGGAAAAGTGGGTGTGACTTTGGCGTGCCGGATAAAGGTAACTGCCGGACATAGGTATTTCTCTTAATTTAGGGAAATGGTATTTAGTAACATTGCTGGGCGTGCCTTCAGAGCTCCTGGACACTCTGCTGCAACGAGGGGTGATGTCGCTGGACTCCGCAGCACAAGCCTTGGGGGTCACGAACCTAGCTGCTCAAGGGGAGGGTTTGGGGGTGCCGGAGAAAGGTAATTGCAAGATTTAGGCTTAGAAGGAAATTAAGGAAAATGGTTATAGTTACTAACATGGGAAAGTGGGTGTGGCTTGGGGTGCCGGAGAAAGGTAACTGCTGGATATAGGTATTTCTCTTAATTAAGAGAAATGGTAGTTAACATGGGAAAGTGGGTGTGGCTTAGGGTACCGGAGAAAGGTAACTGCCGGATATAGGTATTTCTCTTAATTAAGAGAAATGGTAGTAACATTGCTGGGCGTGCCTTCAGAGCTCCTGGACACGCTGCTGCAACGAGGGGAGATGTCGCTGGACTCCGCAGCACAGGCCGTGGGCGTAACGAAACTAGCTGCTCGAGGGGCGGGTTTCGGGGTGCCGGAGAAAGGTAATTGCTGGATTTAGGCTTTTATGAAACTAAGGAGAAATGCTTGTTATACCCGCGGCACGCTATGATGGCGTTTTTGACATTTTCCAATAGTGTTGTGACACATTTCAAATTATTAGCGATTGGGACCAGGTTTATTACTTTAACCAACTCCAACTAGCTATTATGAATTATATCTACGTAAAGTAAATAATTTATCAAATTATTCAATAAACATAACGTCTAGCCATTTTTGTTTAACGCTATTTAATCAAATTTTCTGTGACATACATAAAAAAACAGTAGAAATAAATAGAATTTGAATAAGAGATTCGAAATTCGAAAAATCATAGCAGTGCATCACTATTGACAACAAAGTACGGCAATTATTCCTTCATACGTAGCTGTCAATATTTACGGATCTTCATGAGCAGGCAAACGTCAAAAACGCCATCATAGCCTGCCGCACCTATAGTAATCAAAGACCAGTAAGCCTGGACGCCGCATGAATTCAGTTTTGCATGAGAACATAGTCGCAAAATGTTTGCGGGGGACAGCAGGCAGACGGCGTGTCATGATTGGTCAGCTCAAAAAGGAAATGACCACTTTTTGTATGGACGTTGGTTTTTTATTCCGAGATAATTGTAACCAGCACCAAACTACGCATCAGCGTATTTTTGTTTTAGTTGGAATAACAGAAAACATAATAGGGTGTTTGACAATTTTTGAAAATGTACGTAAAACGATGGCGAAACATCCAATTAAAGCATTCATTAACAAATAATTACTAAAATATGCTTGTAAAATTAAATAATCAAGATTTTAAATTCTCATTTTTTATTTCGCACCAAAACGCTAAGTCACGTGACATTATCGTCAATCTACGTCACTGTTCTTGTTCCGGTCAGTGTTGCCGGTGTGAATTCCCATAAAAGTACGACACGCTTACCAAAAATCGGAACGCGGTTGTTTTTTTGTCATGAGACATGACTAAAACGGTTTGTAGTTTGTGTTTGAATCACGCACATACAAAACAAAAGCTTTTAAATTACGTTCAAGTTACCTACAAATGCTGATTAGTTTAATTGTTAGTAAGTTATAAAGTACATAACCTGGCTCAATAAAATAAAAATGAACCTAAATTAACAATTAACATGAATATAATTATTAATAATATAGGTACCTACTCGATCAAAAACTGGTACATTTTATTTTTACGATCATGGCAACATTTAGCTTGCCCTACGTCGTACAGGATTATGACGTCACCCAAAATGGAGGCCAAGGTCTCAAGACGTTTTGTATCACGTGATAAACAGATTAAAAAATCAAAATTTCTAACAGAAAAATAAAATATTTAGAATATATTTAAATTAACAAAACTTAGTAAAAGTTAATCTTCAACCTAAAATCTACGTTGTGTACAATTTTCATAATTTTTGGCAATACCTGTCAAACACCCTATTTTAGACCCCTCCATTTAAAAGAAAAGCAAGAAATAATTTAATATTAGTAGATATATTTTATAGGCGAGTGGCAACATAAAAAAACCGGCCAAGAGCATGTCGGGCCATGCTCAGTATTATAGGGTTCCTAATTACAAACGTATCAAATCGAATATTAAATTGCTATTTTATTTTTTGCAAACAGCGCCACCTAGCGCTGAATTAAAGAAGCTAAATGTAAGAAGCGTGTCATATCAATATAAAACAAAGTAACTTTTTGTGTTTTTTTAAAAATAGGTAGTAACTAAAGGAGCATTTTTTGCTAAGATCATTTTTTATTTATTTATTTAATTCTTTATGCACAACAGGGTACAAATGCGGTCTTAACGCCATAGGCGTTCTCTACCAGACAACCTTAGGGTTTTTCTCTAAGGTCAAAGACCTATGAACTAGGACGTCTTAAGTATTTTTCAGTTTTCTCACTATAACTCAAAAATTTATAATCACATTATACTCTAAATAATTTTAAAAGAGAGTTTTTATAAAGGTCTATCAATGTGGAAGATTATAAGTTTCTACGTTGCATAGTTTAGAAATGGCAGGGGGGACACACATTGCAAGCCACTTTGGCGAACTGTATTTCGCAGATGGTATACCTGATAAAAAAGTTATGTATGAAATAACTTCTTAGGTTTTCGCGATCACTACACATTATAATAAAACAAAGTTTAACCGGATTAAATCGCGTATAAATGCTGCAAAGCTTTCGAAACGTCAGGGAAACCAATTTAAATAATATACGCGATTTAATCCGGTTAAACTTTGTTTTATTATTATGTATGAAACATTACCATCATTTTAGTAGACCTATTCAATGATACCCCACACGAAGGGTGCAGCGAAAAAAAAAATCGTCCCCATTTCACATGTATGGGCGCCACCCCTAAAATACGTTATCAAGATTTTTTTATTCTTTTATAATTGATATCTATATAGATATAAATTGTGGAAAGAAAAAATCGCTCACGAGCAGGATTCGAACCTGCGACTCCTGGCTCAGTACGCCAGTGCTTTAGCCACTAAGCTACCGTGAACACTGCTCGTGGTATCGAAATTATCCTCCACTATAAAAGCTAAAGCACTGGCGTACTGAGCCAGGAGTCGCAGGTTCGAATCCTGCTCGTGAGCGATTTTTTCTTTCCACAATTTATATCTTTAGAATTCGCTTCGCATGCGTAAAATGCGTTAAAATAATAAAATAATTAGTAAGGGTAGGCATATCTATACGACTTTGATTTAACTGTAAAGTTAGTCGAGTCGGTTAAGGAACAATGTTTCTTAATAAGATATCGCTGACGTCACCCAAAGACGTATAGTGGAGGATAATTTCGATACCACGAGCAGTGTTCACGGTAGCTTAGTGGCTAAAGCACTGGCGTACTGAGCCAGGAGTCGCAGGTTCGAATCCTGCTCGTGAGCGATTTTTTCTTTCCACAATTTATATCTTTAGAATTCGCTTCGCATGCGTAAAATGCGTTAAAATAATAAAATGATATCTATATCTAAACCATTTTTTAACAAAATTTCATTTACTTATGTTTATAACTATAGAAGTTATTAAGCTGTAAAGGATTAGGACGCCAAAAATTTTGAATTTCGCGGGCTACCCTGTAGCATTCACCTTAATCGCACTTGGCTCATTGCGGATCTTAAAAAAAACTTTTTTCTGGACTGACTGGAATGGGACTGCCATTTTACAAAATAATCTAAGAAAGAAAGAAAGAAAGAAAGATTTTATTTAGCACAGGACAGTGACAGCACAACAAATAACATTAAATAAAGTACTAAAATATATATAAGTAAAACATGAAGTTGCTGAAAAACAAAACAAAACATGTTGTTGTTGTTAAGAAGCTCCAAGGTAGTCCGCTGGATCGCCACTAGGGAAGAAATACTGGCGGCTTCCACCCACTTGTCACCCCTTGGTGCCAACACCCGGGGCAGACCGCTCCCACTGCCCTCCCCCCCCCCTTACGCCGCCCATGCTTGTAGTGCCTAATTGTATAAAATACAAAGATATAAACTGTGGAAAAAAAAAACATTTTTCTTTCCACAATGTATGTTTAGATTTCGCTTCGCATGCTTAAATGCGTTATAAAATAATTGTTCTAAAATACGTTTGGCACAGCGTATCATTGTTTGTGCATGTTGTTATTGTAATTAACAAAGATTTTTTGTCGGGGACGGCAAAATCGATTGACGCTTATTTATTTTATTTTACCTATTGTGTTTTTTTGTTTTACTTTCTTTGTAACCCCACCTATAACTTACCTGCTTGTGTTTATCACTGTTGTTTAAATGTTTCGCGTCGTTAACTGTGACAATAAACCATTTTTCTTTCTTTCTTTCTTTAAATGGTTTTGTTTCCGTTGATATTCGGTTTACTGTGTAGCCTTAGCACGAATCATTTTGACGTATCGAAACGAAACGTTAGTGTAAGCGTTTTAAAAAAAAATGCAACAGCGGTACCATGGTATAATAAGATGTTTCACCAGGTATTCTCTTCCCGCAATGACAGCGCGATGCCTCCAAGCTACGTCACGATCAGTGCTGCCATTGATTGATATCTTCAATATACTTAAGGAGATTTTTGTTCATAATGAATATAAAATAAATTCCTAACTAGCCTAACTATTTGTTATCTCGTGTTATTAATCTAATTAGTTAATAAAGGAAACTATATTAAATTACTAGTTAAAAAGTGATTCTTTATAGAAGAAAGTAAATGAAAAAATGCATTTTGCTCGGGTAATTTATTTTCACAAAGTGGCAGCTCCTCCTTTTTTTCGTCGGTTAATAAAAGCTCAATCATGTACTCCTACTAATCAGTATACATTCGGTAAACGTAACTAAATAATTTTTATTGCGCTTACTTACAGTTTAAAAACAATATATTCAATTATCTGGTGACGATGAAATTCAATTAAGTTATGAAAGTTTTACATTTGTTTTTTAAGGTGAATGCTACAGGGTACCCCGCAAATTCAAAATTACAACGATATACAACGCGAAATAAAGCTACAATTTGCAAAAAACGCCAAAAAAATTGAATTTCGCGGGCTACCCTGTAGCATTCACCTTAATAAATATGAATCTTTATAATTTCTGTAAGACATAAACAAAATGTTGGCCCCAAAGGACATTGCCCATTCTCTTAGGAGCTTTAGGCCCCTCAAAAAAAATTGCTATGTCACGGCGGTTTTAGTCTTATTTTGTAGACCAAGAATTATCTTTTATTATTCTGCAAACGATTTTAATTTTTTTAAGAGAAATCTAATTTTTTTCAACTCCTTAACTGATTGATAAGTACGCTCCGTGCATCGTTGGGCGATATAACTGAACGCACCCATAAGGACATCCAGAGACACCATGTATGGTGCTGCAAGATATAATTATTTTGTTAATCGATTTTTTAAATAATAAGATTGCAAGCTTTTAAGTTTTTGTGTGTATCGATTTTATAAGTAATATTTCAGTTAATTTAAAATGATTATAACAATATTTACAATAAATGCATAGGTATTATCATCTTATTTTTCTGTACAAAAAGATTTCAAAAATATGTTTTGCAATTTCTTTTGATTTGACGTCATAGGAGTGATTTTTTTATAATTTTTAACGGATTTACGCATGCGAACCGAAATCGAAACCGAAAGAAAAAATTAGCAATCAATCAATCAAGATAAGTCTAGTATAATAGCATCTGAAACACAGTAAAAGTGAATTCATAGAAGTATCGCTATTTAGAATCGATTCCGATTATTTGTGGAAATAGTCTGATATCTGGCAACATTTTCCTTCGGTTTGAATGGAGGATATTACTTACGATTCAGTTTAAAACATATTTATTATGTTTTTTAATGCTAGGGTGAAAGAAACGTTGATAAAGAACACATAAACATGAAAAAATAAGACATAATTTTTGAATAACATACAGTTTTGACATGGCGCCAAAAATGGGCCCATCTGTGGGCATTGTCCTTTGCCGCCCCTAAAATCTGCCGCCCTAGGCTCCAGCCAACTCAGCCTGCTGGTAAATCCGCCACTGCTGATGAGTACAATGAGCCCTTAAGAGGTTTTCAGTTATTTCAATAACACCTTGTATAAAATTTGCTTTGTTTCAGAGTTCGAGCCGATCCCGATCGAGGTAGACCCGTCGTTGAAGGTGCGCTCGCGCACGTACAGTACGGGCGCCACTAAATGCGTGCGCAAACCTGCGCCGCCCGCCGCTAATACCACTGATAGCAAGGTATGATACTCGATTAAAGATCCCACACACACACACACCACACACACACCACACACACAACACACACAAACCACAGGACACAAATATTTGTGTGATGAACATGAGTGTTTGTGTTGGTCTGGTTGTTTCTTATGTATTATAAGTATGTATTTACAAAAAAAAAAGTATATAAGTATTATATCCATTGTCTAGTACCCATAGCACAAGCTCTGCTTAGTTTGGGACTAGATGGTGATGTGTAAAATGTCCCAAAAATATTTATTTTATTTATTTAATTCCGAAACTGTTCTATTCATAAAATAAAATAATAAAAATAAAAAAGCCTTTTATTTCATGCAATTAGATAGGTTTTACAATAAATATTCATTTATAATTAAAAATAAAATTGTAACGGTTACGGTTAGTTAAAATTCAATTATTTTTTATTCATAGCAATTGTTTTCATAAATTTCATTTGTGTAATAATAATAATCAATAATATAAATTATTTTATATAGTATAATTATTCTATTTATACGCACAGATAAATATTTGACTTCGAGTGCGCTTGTTAATAATCTTCAGCGCGCTCACAAGAAGCCGTTCACTTTCATCATCATAATTTCAGCCGAAAGACGTCCATTGCTGCACATAGGCCTCCCCAAGCAGTTTGGGGGGATATGCCATAATCGCCACGCTTGGCAGGTGGGTTGGCGATCGCAGTTGGTTGGTTAAATACTCAGAGAACCGACTTGCGGTACCATTTAGGCAAAAGTCTAGGTGGTATTGCAGTTGTTATGGGCAAAGGTAACCACTTAACATCAGGTGGCTTTTAGCTCGTTTCGCCATCCTATAATATAAAAACAAAAAAAAACAAAAAAATTAAAATCTGTCAAGACGTCTCATTTATACTTCAGTTAAAAATTACCAGACTATTGAAATACCGGCCCACAATGTAATTAATTTATGTAGTAACGTTATCTCTAACGCGGATAGGTAAACGGGAATCACACAAAAACTAAGAACTTTTTTTTTTCATTCAAAAAATAACATTAGAAGCAAATAATTTAACTATATTGGACGCGAGCGATGGGTAGTAGAGTGGGCAGTACAGGACAGATAAGACGGGAACGATAGAGATGGAGATACTAAAAAAAAAAAGATTTACAACTTAGAATAATTAATTCAATAATGAAGTATCACTCTATCGCTCAAAGGTTTGCTGGTAGAAAACTCATTTTTGAGTTAAGCTCGCCTTTGTACATGTAATTTCTATTTGTAAGTTAATACTGTATTTTTATAGTGTACAATAAAGAATAAGAAGTATTATACCCGCTTATTTCTGTCCACAGCCCATCAAGAAGATATTAATAGGCACGATGACGGATGAGGAGCCGATCCCCGCGACGGTGATCACGACGCATGACACCACCAAGCCTCCCCCCGGCTCTCCTGCTGCAGCCAGTGAGTAACTCCTTCATTCATTCGGATGGATTCAAGGGGGGCACATAGGCACGTGACCCTCCTTAGCCGGCCTCGACCTCATATAATTTCTTATTCAAGAAAACACGAAAGATACTTATTTAAAAAAAAAACCAGAATAACACTCATAACATCACGCCTGAATTCCCCGAAGGGGGGGGGGCACATAGGCACGTGACCCCCCTCAGCCGGCCTCGGACTCATATAAGCTCATTCAAGAAAATACGAAATTTACTTATTTTCAGTTTCCTTTCAAATTCAATATAACATACAAAACATCACGCTTGTATTTTCTCGTAGGGGTACGCAGAGTTTTATACTTGTATAGTACAGTACACCTATTTCGCCAGTTATGTTATGTTATGTTGTTTATCACTCCAATGTCGTAGGGGGGTAGCCTTTTCTAATTCAACTTAAACAATCTGATTCCAGGTGGAAAATGGCCAACAATTCGCGTCGCGTCGCTCGACTCACTGCGGGGGAGCGAGCCCCCCTCCACGGCCGGTTCCCCTTCGGGGCCCCCCGCCTCTCCGTCCGCCCTCATGCGCACGCGGCCCGACCTCACAATAGTAGCCGCGAGGAGACCCCCCGAAGCGAAAAAAGATGAAGACGTAACCACGTGATCCTCAATTGATGAATAGTACTATGGAACCCGTGGACTTAAGCCTAGTGTTAACTATTTGGAGCTGTGGCCCAAGTTTTTTTGGACTGTGTAGTGTTTTTTCGTGACAAAATTTTCACTGTGAAATTTTCTACGCCGAAGTGTGGATACGGGAGTCACGTAAGTATAATCAGCATCAATTCGCTTTAAAATCCTTCTTATTCTAAGAGGCTCGTGAGGGGTTGATTATGCTGTACTATGTTTCTTTGCAGAACTTGTATGGCCACATAATATGCGATACAGGTTGATTTATTTAACTGAGATAGTACTAGCAAATCCTAAAACAAAAGAGATACATACTCATACATACTTGATGACTGCTGTAGAACCTTTTGTATGAAAAATGTTATCGTTAAAATTGACTAACTTTTGCTGCTCAGATTTTTTCCTCCCGTACAATAAATGAATCCTAACACAACACAAAAGTTCGCGCTTTACCATGACCTTGATCCAACGACGTCAATAAAAAGACTCGCGATCTTGTATAAGCAACATGTTCCAGATTCAGTTGACGCAACCTACCGCCATCTAGTATTGATGCGTAGAAGATTACAAGCGAGTAGTTGCGTAATGGACTTTCCCGCTTTTGCTTCGTAATGGACTTGCCCATAGAAAAATAATTATAATTACTAGTTATCGGGTTGCTAATTATTTTTAAGGTGAAATTGTGGGTTACTTAACAAAAAACAAAGCAAATTTACGCCAAAGAATCGTTCAATATTCGCTGATTACGAATAAAAACTAAAATAAAAATTAGACCCCACAAATTTACGTGTGTGTGCGAGACAGCTGTCAAGTGAACTAATGGCAGTGTGGTTCCGGAACCATAACTCGTGTAACCATGTTGTTCTTCTAAAGTCTAAACAGTGCATCTAGTACGTAGTACATACATATATATCGATGCCTTGATCTAATTGTGCCAATATCATTTTAAAATAATAGCAAATGTTTCCAAAGAAAGTTTTCTTGTATCTCTTTTGGTTTAGGATTTGCTATTACTGTCCCAGATAAATAAATCATTGTATAGATGACATTATTATTATTTTGTAAAATTACTGTCCTAAGTGACATTATTATTATTTTGTATTTTTCTGTCCTTGATTTTTTTTTCTAAGTCACGGGTGAAATACGTTATTATCAGAGATAAGCTATGACCAAACAATTCTATATACTTAGAAGAAAAAAGAAAACATTTTTCATACACTTTGAACATTGTTATAAAAAAGTTTAAAAAAAAACTTGTAAAATAAAGACGGATCACTAATCTCAAGATTTTGTTTATAAACACAGAATATTTGATTATAGTCTATTTTAATTGACTTCTCCAATAATATAAACAATATTTTTTTTTTTATTGACCTTATTTTCAAAATAAAATGTAATTTCGTTATCATTAATGCAATAAAAAAATATTCAATGATAACTTGACTATATTTCATTGTGATAAGTTGTTAATATTGTTGGAAAATTCAATAAAAATTAGCTATATTTATTAATGATATTATGTTGATTGTCTATAGTTCTTCTTTGTAGACTTTTCAGCCGCATCCGATTCATAGTAACAAATAACTAAAGTATGGAAACCAATGATATTTAAAAGTACAGATATGTTACTAGCGCGCGCAGTCTGAAGACTCGAAAACGTCCTATTTAGGACGTTTTGCTATTAGTCCGCGTCAAGCAAGGCGCCGAGCGTGACCGGTGACTAAAAATTACTTAAATGTCGTCGTGTGTGTACAGAAAATGTACCAATTATGACGCGAAAGTAACTTAAAGTAACTAACTTACTTTGTACTAGTTTATGTGTATGTGCGTACGTTACATTTTTTTGTTTGTTTTGTTGGGGAATAACATATCTATACTTTTACATATCATTGATAGAGAAAAACTATAGTCAGTCACATTGTTTATTAGTTTACTACTAATTATTTTAGATTTTATCTAGAATAGTTGACTGATGCATGTTGTTGAACGAAACAGGCTGTTGTTTCAAATCAAACTAACAGATAAAAAATATATTAAGTTTTTAAAGTAGAATATAAGTATTATACGTATAGACAATAGTTGATGAATAATAGCAGTTTTAAGTTTTATAGTTTGACAAAACATTCGAAATTTAAAACAACAGCCTGTATACACCGGAAGACAGATAATAAAACAGGATACACATTTCCATAGAATAAAAAAAAACAATCGAGTATTATAAAAAAATAACTCACTTATAATAGAGTTAATAGTTGTAATATATAATCATTTTTTTTTTATTAATATATTATTATTATTATAGCCTTAGATATAAATATATAGTAGAGAAATATATTAGAGATATACATACATATATATTTTTTATCACTTGCTATTTTCTAATAGAGATTAAGCAAGCCTTCTGGGTGAAACCACTTAAAAAGTTAAATATATGTACTATAGTGTCAATACAGGATATATTTGGAACTAAAACAAGTTTGAATAAGATGATATTGGGCAATTTTATTACAATGTTCATAAATTATTATGCCTTTATTTCTCTTTTCCAAGGCTGAACACCTCTATTTATCGTAAAAATGAGTTTATTTGTGTCAATTAAGTCAAATTTTTAACAAACTAAATGAGAAAATTATTTGAAAAAGATATAGTCCCTTTCTCCTTTTAACCAATAGCGTTATTTATTATATATTTATCTTTCATACGACGTAAAGGAGATACTATATAAAATCTATAGTTAAGACTCCAAGAGTCTCTCGGGCGCCTAATAAATGATAAAACACCAAAAAAAACATTATTCAAACTTATTCGAGTTCAAAAACACCCTGTATACCACCAGTGATGGGCACCATTACAACATAAATTCCTCAAACTGTCACTTTGATAATCTAATAGAATATATAAAATAAAATATATCCTCAACAATATTGACAGTGAATATTCACACTAGCGCCCCAGCGGTAGAAAAAGAATACACGAAACCACTGAGGATGTACTACGTACTAGAGAAGACACCTTGAATCAAATGTTTGTAACACATTTTAGAGCTCCTGCACTCTCACTCACATAAGGCCAGCAAGTTGTGCGATATTTGTTGTATGTACTCTAGTACGTAGTACATATTACCTCAGAGACACGAAACAAGGATCACACGGGAAAGGGTTTCCTCATAAGATATTAGAAATTTACTCTTATAGTAATTTCACTTAGTATCATCAGTGTTGGCTGCCTAATTTTCACTTTGTATGGTTAGTGTCGACCTTACAAATATTATTCACTTTGTATGGTGTGTTGACCTTCCAAATAATATTCACTTTGCATGGTCAATGTTGACCTTACAAATAATATTCACTTTGTATGTCCAGTGTTGACCTTCCAAATAATATTCACTTTGCATGGTCAATGTTGACCTTACAAATAATATTCACTTTGTATGTCCAGTGTTGACCTTCCAAATAATATTCACTTTGTATGAATGTTGATCTTTCAAATAATTTTCAATTTGTTTGGTCAGAGTTGAGCGCCTAACAAATTTTCTTCCTACTCTTAATTTCATTTCTGATTAATTTAGTTGCGGGTTCCAAATCAGTTAATTTCCCCGGGACGCGATGAGCATAATTGTTTCGGCGTTTTGTTCTGTTCGGCAATTTTAACCCGCTAGTTTCACAATTAACCGCAAGAGGCGCTACTGTGCTACTGAGCTGCTAAACTATAATTTTATATTTCGTCATTAAAACGAAAATAATTATTGAATATTATACAAGAAAAAGTTAATATATATTTGTAAATGATAAATGAATAGCTGTCAAATCTATGAAAACCGTCGGTTAGCGTAACATAAGTATGTTTAAGGTGTAGATATATTGTGACTATTAAAAAATGAAAATATTTATAATCACCTTGTTCCTCTGGATTAGATATTACTGTAATGCTGGTTTAAATGGTAGCAGATAACAATATTTGGAAAAAAATAACACTTTTATTGGTTAGGTATAATTTAATAACAAATCTTTTCTGTTTTTTGAGTCATATGGGCAACCTGATTTATGTGACACGTTCGTATGTCTTACATTGAAGATAAAAGAGATCTTGGCTGTTTTTAGAAAAAAAAATGAAAAAATATACAATATTTTTTTCTTCTTAAAACAGCCAACTTCTCTTAGGTATATTAAAATTCGGACTCTAAAGTTCGTTTTTTAATCCTAGATAGTAATTTGACAGGTGCAAATGTATAATCACGCAGATAAATTATTTTTTACACCAATTTGACGTTTTTGATGCGTCAATTTACTATCTGGAATTAAAAAACGAATTTTACATACAAACATCTTAAAATTAAAAGTAACATGATTGACTAAAAATTGAACTTATTCTGAATAAAAACTGTTTTCTAAAACCTTATCGCTATCTGCTAACATTAACTCACTTGTTTATTAAATATAAGTTATATTATTTGCTCGGACGAATAAAAAATGGCGGACGGAATCTCGCTAAGAAAAGATTGAAGCACTTAGTTTTTTCCTAAAACCACTATTATTTCGACAGAATTTTAACACACCAGATATAATAATATATTGTTATTTTATTTGTGACACTACGACAATGACTATTGTCACACGAGATTTGTTGCGTCATCATCATCATCATCATTTCAGCCGAAAGACGTCCACTGCTGGACATAGGCCTCCGCCAAGTATCGCCACAACGACCGGTCCTGCGCCTTCCGCATCCAGCGGATTCCCGCGACCTTCACCAGGTCGTCGGTCCACCTTGTGGGGGGCCTACCCACGCTGCGCCTTCCAGTACGCGGTCGCCACTCCAGAACTTTACTGCCCCATCGGCCATCATTTCTGCGAGCAATGTGCCCCGCCCACTGCCACTTAAGTTTGGCAATTCTTCGGGCTATGTCGATCACTTTCGTTCTCCTGCGAATCTCCCCATTTCTGATTCGATCACGCAGGGACACTCCGAGCATAGCCCTCTCCATTGACCTCTGAGTGACTTTGAGCCTTCTTATCAGGCCCATTGTGAGCGACCACGTTTTCGATTTGTTGCGTAATCGCGTCTTTTTGTCTTACTATGGGTGTGAATCTGTGCGTGCTAGCCCGTACTTTTAAGCGAGCCGTCTTACTATGGGTGCTTCACATTTTGTTTAGCGAGATTCCGTCCGCCTTTTTTTATTCGTCCAAGATTTGTATAAGTTTTAAATCGTTTCATATCGTGTCAAGATCAATTCATTATACATTTAGTTTGCTTGTATGATCCAAGAGCTTATTTACTTAATAGAAACTTGTGGAGGTGTTATGTTGCTCCAACACAAAAGGAGGTTCCTTCAACCAGGCCGGGTTTTTTTTGCCTGGCGGGCCAAGGCCCAACGGTTGACGTCGACATCGAAGGCTGATGGCATAATGTTCATGCTGACGTCACCAGTGTAGAAACTGGCTGACGATCTTCGCGCTGTTGTTGTATTTCAAATCTTAACGTAAAGCAACAAGGCCTGTATTCCATTGGTGTTTACAATCGTTTTTAGTCCTTTCTGCGCTAACGAATATTGTCGAATATTTTTGTTTTTTCTAACATCTAACATGTTTTTCTAACAAAATAGGGGCGTGGCCTAGCTGTTTGGCTACATGTGATTGGCCTAAGCAAAATGTTAACCAGTTTTGTTAGATTTTGGTCGTAGGAGACCAGCTTTACCTATACACAAAACTGGTCGTACTATACATAAATATGTGCCCCTATGATATACCACTACTAGGCAAAGAAAAACCAAGTTAGGGCCGTTTTTTCCATCATCTTTTAATAAAATAAACATTTTTGGATCATATGAACAGACCAGTCATTTTCTTTTATATATCATTTAAATTAATATACAGTGACGAACATACATACAATCCTTATATAATATTTTGAGCATTATATTGTGGCAAAATATGTAACAATATTTTACGGAAAATATCGACAAACCTATCTCTGGTTTTTAACGCAAGAAGGGTGTTAGATTGTTGCTCAAAATTTACATTAAAAAAAAAAAAAAAATAGGAGGAACATGATTTGTGAAAAAATTAATCGATGAAAATTTTTATAGGCGGCATTTCCTGTCTTGTTGCGTGAAATGGACATTGTACCGAGTGATGTATACTGGGTGGCAGGGAAACGCTCCCGAAACTGAAAGGCTATTATTATACTACCTAAACACAATCGAAAACCAATAACCATTAGCCTTATACTCATTGTTTTAGTTATTTGGTATTTTGCAAACCCGCAATGTAAAGTGTAGAAAACTCGGGATTAGTGCCGCGCGTACCTAACCTACCTACGCTCGCTACGACACGGACTGCGTATGCGAGCGGATGTCGTTCACCCCTAGCGCCAGCTGATATTTTATTTGAATTACATGCGAACTTTAGCGAACTTTAAAAAATTAAGTAAATAAATGGGGTTTTTTTGAAAATCAGTTTTATTTAACTGAACAAAGCTAAAAAAATATGAAAAAATCTAAAAAAAGAATCGCATTGTTTTTTGTGGTTTCGTATCAGTAATCACCAGCACTATCACCATCTTCGTTTTCGGAAGCGTTTCCCTGACACCCAGTAGTTACGATGGCGCTAATGTGCTATGACGTCAGCGGCCAGTAGTGCTCTCCTTGTCTAGTAAACAATTTTGAAACGCTTATAACTTGGATATTATTTAAAATGTTTCAAGATTTCATTAATAAAATAGAATAGAATAGATTTTTATTGTTTGTTACAGGTAATTGAAAATACAGATGTTAAAACAGATGAAACAGTTTCACTGTAACATATCCTTAAGATGTACAATATTCAGGGTGGTAAAGAAAAAATGGAGCTCTTCGACACATTAACACAAGATTTGTTCCTTATTAGCAGCCTGTGTTATTTTTTTTGTAAAAAAGAATGGGTTCGTTTCCTGGCCGAACCAACTGCTTTTTCAAATTTCTAACAAAGCAGTTTTTGTTTTCTCCAAAATCAAGCTCTTGACTCCTTTCACGACTTTTTTCTATACATTATAGTTTCGTATTTGGTCTTCCAGCACTATTTTCAAAACTCAGCCTTTACAATCAAATACCCTAATGTCGTTAAAATTAAATTGCCGTGTTTTACGTAACATCAAAAAACAACAGTAATAAAGTATGTTTAAGTCACTGTATAAAACATCATAATAATATGACTCTTGTGTAAAATGGTCAATTTTCTCTCGTTTTCTATTTATTGATAGATAACTGATTATGTTACCGTAGACCACACAGCCCATAGACACCTCAGGTGACCGACGCGACGTCTCAATACATCTGCCTAATAGATCTGATGTAAGTCGCCACTATACGCCACTCGAAAACTTCAAATCAGTTTCGGCCACCTAAGTGAGCCGTAGATACCTCCGCGTCAGTGAATAGCCAATTGCCGCCTTGCAAGGGTATGGGTTCCAGTGAAATTACTGTCACAAGACAAGACTTTCAATTATAGACGGATGTTGTCAACACTTCTGACTAATAGTTCTGATATAGGTCGCCACTATTCGCCACTCGAAAACTTCAAACCTGTTTCGACCACTTATGTAAGCCGTAAATACTTCCGCGTCAGTGAATAGCCAATAGCCACCTTGCTAGGGCCAATCAGATTGCAGTACCCCGCTTCCTCGGCTAGTTGACAAAATTAATTGTAATTATTGAGTTGTGTAGTCGATGTGGGAGACAGAATTATAATTAAAATTGACCATTATATACAAGTGTCTACACTGACCCACCCCAATAAAATTGTATTATACTGATTATGAAGAAGAAAAAAAAGATCATTATTTTTTTATAATTTATCCAAATCAATTGGATGTCTCGTACCAAATTATCATTGTACTATTATTTATGTTATTATTGCTAAGTTTTTGTTATTGACTCATAGGTTAAATCTATTTATAAATAAAGATTTTTTTAATAATATTTAAGAAGAGTTTTTTTTTCAGAAATTGTTAGTATTTTCTATAGTTTAGTTGAGAACTCATTATTTTTAGATTTTTTTGTTATTTTTAGTGATTGTCACAATTCTTGAAGGTTTTGTGTGACAAGTATCGATTTGGGATATTTGCTTCAGAGATTCTTTATAACAAACTGAAAATGTTTTTTTTTTATCAAAAACCTTAGGGTGTCGTCCTAATACAACGCGATTACGCGACCATCGCAAGTTCGCGCGAATTTCCGTTCAAATGTACAGCCTTACTCCTTACTGGATCGAGTTCTGTATCAATCGAATTTGAATTCGAGTTAGTGTCAATTCATACTGCATTCCTCTAGGAATTGATATTAGCTTGATTTGGTTCATAGATCGAATCAGTCGGGAGCAAGGCCCCTGGTGACGAATAGGTGCCCTTATTGTCATTCGCGCGATCATCGCGTTTCGAACGTCCATGCAAGGCAACGTGTGACACGATACGACCATCCTATTTACTATGGTGTGTTCTGTAGGCCTAGTACGAGTTTGACACTTACCGATACTTCCATTGAATTCGACGACTTTCATTCATTAATCAGTAGCGCCCCTGGCGGATACGAGGAGGAACTAGTAGTTTATGAATGAAAATTGACGAAAACTATGAAGTATTATAAAGTGTCAAACTCGTACTAGGCCCCCTGTGCTATTAGGACACTCGATTATTATCATCGCGCGAACGTACGATGATTGGGTCGCATATTCGTGGAGTCGCCTTGTATTAGGAAGACGCCTAATTCCATTCCATATTACAACTTAAATTAGTAATTATTGTTTTATGACATCTTAAGTTATTAACCATTCTGAAATCAACTTAGTTTGAATGTTGTTAAAAGCGATATTCGAATAAATTACTTTTCATTCTATAGGCCTTTTTTTCCTCAAGTTGTCTGTAATTTTTATGAGAACAATACAATTTCAGTATGAGATTTTTTAAGCAAATATTTCAATTCGATAAAAAAAGGGCGAACGGTTTTACAAGCTAGTAAAATCGTTGTTTATATTAAAATGTTAGAAAAAAAAACTCGTTTCCTGTCGCTGTTATGTATAAAAAAATATAAATGCGTTTTTTTGTATTTTTTTATTTGTTTGAAAATATTATGCAAAAGAGTTTGGTATTTAATTATTTTATTATTAGTTTGGTATTTCTTGAAACCGTTGAGCCATTTTGATAATTTACATAAAATGAATCTGTTAATGTATTATTGTTAAAAACAGACTTTTCCGAGCGATCGTTGGATTGGACTAATGTCACTGCACATTTGAATGCAAAATTGACGCATAAGGGTCTGCGCACACCGACTGAGTGGCGGCGAAAAGCAGTTCACTGCTTGCTCGACCGCTCTTCGCGGTGCTTTGTGTTATTTTATTTCACTATTAAAATTTCTGTCTTATGTGGAAGGTTGATTTTCAATAGTTACTAAATAAGCCGCCTCACCGTTGGTGTGTGCTGACCCTAATTATATAATATTGAATGATTATTGAATGATTTAATCAAAATTAGTACATATTGAAATTGTATGTTGGGTATATTATTTTTCATAAATACCCATTGTAGGCACTTTTGCCAGACAGGTGTCTACGCCATTATATAAATAGAAGATTTGTTCGGAACAGCGCGTCTAAGCAGATAATTATATAGAAATATTTTTTTCACTTCCGCTGTTGACTAAGAGAATCTGACAATGGTACCTTTACGCCCAGAATGCAATGAATTTAGATATAATATGTAACTATCATATAAATTAATGTATTTGTTTTGTTATTGCGTTTTGCCGCCATCTTAACAAAACATAACTGTTAGGAAATTTAATAAAAATAAAAAGTTAATCAATTTTATTGTTTTTATTTTATCAGAAATTGTCATAACCTTTCTCACAATTCTGACAGTAAAGACACAGGTACAGTATTTATTATCTAATAGCAGAACGGCCACTCGCTGCCCCCCGCCAATTGAAGATTCCTCGCCCGCTCCCCGCACGCACCCGGAGTTTGACGACACTTGTCACTTGGACTGCAATTGTGCAATGGATGTCACTCCCAGTCGCTATACAAGCACGCCATCTCTCAAAACTACTGAGAAGCGCTTGGAACCCAGTCGGCACCCAGACTACGCTTGAGTCAGTGTTGCCAGATGGCAAGATTGAAACTATCGCAGATCGAGGAAAAAATTATCGTATAATTATCGCATACGCTTTCTTATACAAAATTGATATTATAAGGTTTATGTTCAAAGGTTCTAACGATTAGTGTGTTCTTTTTAACACCATAGCTGTGCCCTGCAAAGCTATTTTCGTGTGTTTATGCGTTGCAAAGCTATTTTTGTTTTACAAAAACCTTCGCGGGCTCTCGCACAACAACTTACCAAGATTGTCATTCCAATCGGATGAATGTTATAAGAACACGTACGGAACAAACAGTGACAAACAAAGAAACATTCATTTTTATTTATAGATTAGTTATAAATAAAATCAGAAAATTATTAGAAAAATATAATAAATATTTATTATTGTTCCAGTGTCACGCTGCTACGTGTAACAATTAAAACGAAACAATGCAAAGCAGGCATACAAAACAGATAACTAATCCAATTGCACTCAGTCTGAATGTCTGACTCTAGATCTGACTGAACTAGGAATGAACTCACACAGACCGAATAAAATAAACGAGTAGAACAGCCAGAACAGGACGCAGGTATGCAGTTGAAAGCAAAACATAGCTTTTTTCGGTCTTTTTTGTGCATCTTGTTCAGTCTGTCGTATGCGTCACCATAGTGAGAGTGAGTGAAAGAAACGAGAATAATGCCTTAGCTTATTGTTAATTTTGGTTGTTGTCACTCTGCCTCAAAATTATCGCAGTGCTACTTAAATTATCGTATGAATTAGTAAAACTATCGTGCGATACCTTGCTATTATTTTTATCGCAAAGGACTTGAAATTATCGTAAATTTACGATAATTATCGCACGTCTGGCAACGCTGGCTTGAGTAGAGATTTATATTATATTTCAGGTCAAATTCGTGTGTTATGTTGTTGAATTAAATTGACAAATTGAAAGTGAAACCTGAAACCTGTGAAACTCACTTCTTAGTCTGTGGTGAAACTCTTCAAGAGCAAGAGCACAGTGTCGGAAATGAATCTCCGATTTTTTACAATCCCTGTATAAAGCCTAATATTATGAATAAGATCAAAACCTGGCAAAAAAACTGCATAAAATGAAACAGACGGATAAGTTGCTGCCCTGAATATTTCCGTCACTTGTTACACAGTGCAGTAAAATATCAAACTGCTTTGATTTTAATATTACAGCTGGATTGGTAGCAAAATATAATACTGGGATAACTTCAAAAACTTCGATTTTTGTCGAAAAACAATCTCCCGATTTTTTCTATTTTTCCTCGATACATCTCCCGCTTTTTTCATAATAAGCCTCCCGGATTTTGAAAATCGGACCTGGCAACACTGCTAGTATCCGCTAGTAGTCCATAGATAATGCATATAAACTGTAGTAGTCTGTGGTCTGTGCATAGCCGCCATTCTTGTTGTTTTTATTTGTTGTTTTGGTCCAACAAAAACAAATAATAAGGTCTGAAGAGAAAAATATTTACCTTTAAATAAGTACCAATATTTTATATTTCCACGCTAAGAAACGCAGTCTTTTCTTTTCGTTATTTATGAGCTACAGAGTACTGTAATATATATGAACTTATGAGCTATAGAAGAGAAGAAAATGGGTCACAGTTCTTGTTGTGTTGTGAACTGTAAAAATACTGGGAAAAATAGTGTGTGTAAATTTTACACGTTTCCGAAAGCGGCCTGGAAATTGGAGCAAAGAAAGAAATGGATAGTTGCTGTAAAAAGGAAAAAGTAAGTGACATAAAATTACATTTACTATTATATTAATCGTAAGTATATTCATATTCTGTTTTTTCTCTCTTGTCGTAAAAGTAAACAATATTCGCACGTCTCTTTATTCAAATAACTACTAATAAAATATAATTACTAGTTCTGCAAATGTGATAAGTTAAAAAAAAAAAGTGTGTGACATTGTTGACATTATGTCTTTTATTAAATATTATTGACAAATTGCATGCCAAGATTGTTTACTAAATAAGACAAGAAAAAACAGAGACTAGGTATTACCATGGTACTGATATTATAAGTTATAATAACAATATTTTTATTATTCCAGTGTCGATGGGTCGCCATGGTCCCCAAAACCCTATGACACAATATGTAGTGCACATTTTATTGGAGGCAAAAAGTCTGACGAGCAAGCAAATCCAAGCTACGTTCCAACAATATTTCCTTCGACATATTGGAAAAGGAAAATTGACGAATCCCAGATTGTAGCAAGATACAAACGTTCTATGGTGAGAAGGAACAAAAAAAACTCACAAACCATACCAAATGAAACAATGACTGAAAAAGTAACCATCAAAGTGAATCCAGCTCAGATTGATATGGTTGAAAAAGGACCATCTCAAGTAACCATCAAAGTGAATCCAGCTCTTTTTATGGTTGATCAAGGACTATCTCAAATTTCTACTATGAATCAAGGATGCCAAATTGATATGTATTCTACGTCAGAGCCAAGGCAAACAACATTTACTTGCAACAGATACATTTATAGTGATCATTGTGATGCTGAAATTCAAGTGGAAATACCAAAATCTTTGAAAATTGTGTTTACAAGTAATAGCCCAAAACAAAAAGATAAAAGTAGTGGTACTCCTAAGATAAAATATGTAGATCAATCAATAACAACAACCAGCCATTATTTCGTAGGTATTTCGTCAGTGCAAAATGATCAACAACTTATAGATCTTGCTGGTATATCATTTAAAAACTTTGAGTTCTTATTGAAAAAAGTATCCAGTGAAAAATGTTCAGTTTCCGATAAAGATCGGCTTCTAATTTTCTTAATGAAAATGAAAACAGGCTTAACGTTTACAGGACTAAGTGTGTTATTTGGTGTACATAGAACCACAGTCTCACGAATTTTTTATTCCATCTTAAAAGACTTAGTTTCTACAACTGCAAATATGGTTTTTTGGCCAGATAAAGCTACTGTACAAGCAACAATGCCCGGGTGTTTCCATCCAACTTTTAGTGACACACGAGTAATCATTGACTGCACTGAATTCCGAATTGAAATACCAGCAGCAGCAGATGATCATGATGTTTATTACTCGCATTATAAAAAAGGATTCACTGCGAAAGTTGTTATCGGAGTTACTCCAGGGGGATTCATTTCTTTTAAGTCTAAGGTAGCTGGTGGAAGGAAAACCGACTCCCAAATGACTGTGGAATCTGGATTAATTGATCAGTTAGAAACAGGAGACGTAGTTGTGGCTGACAAAGGTTTTGCTGAAATAAAAAAAGTTTTAGATGAAAGTGGAAAAGAAGTTAAAATTATTATGCCACCATTTCTAAAAAACAAAACTACATTTTCTAATGAAGAAACACAAAAAACCAATGATGTTGCTCGAGTAAGAATTCATATCAAAAGAATTATGCAAAGATTGAGGGTCTACCGTGTTCTTGATAAAATTCCTCATAATTTATTTCATTGTATCGATGATATTGTACATGTATGTTGTGTTTTAGTTAATGTACAGCATCCAATTTTCTCAATAATTAAACAGGAAATTAAGCAGGAATCTTGCTCTTGAGTGATTTTTCTTTCCACAATTTATAATGTTAATTAAACAGGACTGATATAAATAAATACATTTTTCAGTTTTTTTTTTTAGGCTTCAGTACACTGTAAATTTTAAATAGGGCTTTATTTTCTCAAAATATTTTTTTAACAATTTGTCATAATCCTGTAACAACTAGTAAAATAATAAAATATTTGGAATTTAAAACAATTCTTTATTTATGTACCAATTACAGACACTCTATTTTTTTTACTTGTCAGTTGTAAACAACCTTGGCATGTCTTTTTAATGTTGATTTTTTAAATAACTACTGATAAAATATAATTACTAGTTCTGCACATGTACCTACATTCATTTATTAAATTATGTAAACAGGAAAAAAAAACTGGTTGACCTCGCAGAGAAAATAATCACTATGTTACAGTTGACCTAGGCCCTGGGGGGTCATGACCCCCCCTGGATCCGCCCTTGCCCCCACTCGCTACGCTATGGCACAGAATACCTAATAGCACTAACGTACAGAATGGCCACTCACCGCCCACCGCCAATTTAAGATTCCTCTCCCGCACCCCGCATCCACCCGCGTTTTGCCGGCCATTGGACTGCAGTGCAGCACACCTCGGACACTCAATACAATATAACTGTTAGCACCACCTACATACACAAGATTACGTCTGTATACGAACGCACACACGTGTAGGTTATGGATATGCTCGCCGCTCGTAATGCTGACTGGATTCCAAGAGCTTCTCAGTAGTTCTCAGAGATGGCGAGCTTGTATGACTGGCGATTGACATCCATTGCAATCTTGCAGTCCAATTGCCGGCAAACGGGCGAGCGGCCGAGGTATCTTACATTGGCGGGGGGCGGGGAGTGGCCGTTCTTGTACTTAGTACTATTAGGTATTCGGTGACTGCAGTCTGTTACAGAATACCTCTATCTTCTTGCAGACATACAAGCACACCATCTCTGAGAACTACCTTAGTATTATATTATCTGTGAAACTACTGAGAAGCGCTTGGAGCAGTCTGTGCTACGAGCGGCTAGGAGCTTCTGGCTCCACGAATTTAAATAACACTAGAGGTATGACAAAGTCAGACCACGTGCAGTCGGGGTAAGCTAAAAATTGTGATAAAAGAACCAAGCACAGTCCAGGTAGACAGAGATGCTACGCATCCAAGTAACTGAAACTATATTGGAACAAAAATTACGTTAGGTATCCGTGGTCAGATCAGTTAGTTAGATTGATCCTGACCACGGCCACTGTTCAGTGTCCTTGGTTAGACTGATTATATGGGAAGACAACTCGTACCGCACCTCAAGCCAGGCCCGGCTAGTACCAATACTGACCAATAGCAACACTCTAAAGTGCATTATGAGCTTATGACGTCATTTTTAACGGTCGACCGCGGCATTCTCGTAGCAGACAAGTAGTAATTGTTAAAATAAGTTGAAAAAACCATCAAGGATTAAGATTTATATAGAAGAAAACGGAGTTTTGGTATTTCCAAAACTACGAGACAGAATGTGTATTGTTACGGTACTTACGGTAACAGGAATAAAGGTGCAAATAAAATTCAAAAAATACAGTAAATAAAAAAATATAATGACAAATTAGTTGACAAATTTTAAATATTTACATAAACCAAACATTTCGCAGATATACCAATAAATTAGATTTAACACAAATAACGTACACATTGGATACAGGCCAGCAGCTGTTATTGACCATTTAAAATAAGGTTTTTAGACCATTTATTTATGTACTACGTACTACAATGTTTTTAGCAAAATTGGCCTTATACGTGTTATTGAAAACCTTTTAAGGGGTCATTGTACTCATCAGTATGATCAACATTTACTATGGGACCAACCCTGAAATCGGGTGTCCCCTACATTTTTGTTCACATGAATCGACAAAATGTAAGGATCAGCTGATATTTTTGTCGCGATTTCCGTATTGGTCCTATAATAAAAGTTGTTCATACTGATGAGTACAATGACCCCTTAAGAGGTTTTCAGTTATTTCAATAACACTTTGTTTATACATGCATCAAAAAAAATTAAAATGAAAATAATGGGTAACTAATCTTTGGATATTATTTGAAGTTAGTTCATGTTTTTAACCGACTTCAAAAAAAGGAGGAGGTTATGTATTCCGCGGGTTTTTTTTTATAAAAATACTTTAAGTTTTCACAAAAAGACTATGTAAAATTCAATAAATTCAGTAATTTCAGCGCTTTTTATTATTATGGCTTGTAATACGTAGTACATAAACATCGTTGTCACAAACAGTTTAATTCTATTACACTTACGTCAAATGAATGAGCTCACACAATAATAACCTATATTGACTACATTTTGACACAAAATTGACAAATTAGTACAGTATGTACCAAAAATGGGATAAATATAAACTCAAAATGTAGCTTTTAAAAATAAAATCGATTAATACAACAGCAGATGCGTCAAATATTTTGAATAAATAAGCAATATAATTTTTTATTTAGGTAACTACAACATAAAGCTCCTATTTTTCTCTTACATAGACAATTAGATAAAGGATTTTGGGGATGCCAATTGAGAAACTAAACCAAAGCAATTTAATTTGTTTGACACAATTTCGTCGGCCGCCAGGCTGGAAGCATCATAGCTTTTTTTTTTTTTTTTGCTTGAATTCGTTATTGGTTTTCATGGTTACCAACGAAAGTGCTGCCATCTTGTTTAGTTTTATCTTCGTGATCAGCACAGAAGGTGATCAGGCTGTTAGCTTAGCTTTTTGCTAGAATTTGTTATTGGTTGTCATGGTTACCAACGAAAGTGCTGCCATCTGTTTTAGTTTTACCTTCGCTTCTCGATTGCCAGTATATACCATACAATAGTTCTCACGATTGTTGTTTCGACCACTAAATTATATTTCAGTTAAGACACATCTAACACCTTTGTGACATTCTACTATTACAACAGTGCTTTTTAGCGATAACAAGATGATATGATATGGTATAATAACACCAGGTAGTCGCTTCCCGTGACAGCTCGGTCACGTGATTGCCTCCGTACTACGTCATCGGCCGTGGAGCCAATAGCGGGCTGTTAGCGTGACACTTGTCAGTTTGATGTGCTGCCACTTTGTGAAAATAAATTACCCGAGCAAAATGCATTTTTTCATTTACTTTCTTCTATAAAGAATCACTTTTTAACTAGTAATTTAATATAGTTTCCTTTATTAACTAATTAGATGAACAACACGAGATAACAAATAGTTAGGCTAGTTAGGAATTTATTTTATATTCATTATGAACAAAAATCTCCTTAAGTATATTGAAGATATCAATCAATGGCAGCACTGATCGTGACGTAGCTTGGAGGCATCGCGCTGTCATTGCGGGAAGAGAATACCTAGTGAAACATCTTATTATACTTATACCATGATAGTGGCAATTTGTATCCTTGTCACTGTCAAACTGCAAGTGTATGACAGAGACGGGGATATGTCTTAGCCAAAGCACGTTATTTTTTTGTCGGACTAATAAATTTATGGCATTTTGTTTATTATAAGAAAATATCTTTAAGAGTACTGCCATCAGCGACCCCCGCAACCCAGTTAGACCAGTTGTCAGACTTTCGGGCTTCTGACTATCGGGAACGACTGCCATGGAAATTATGTTCAAACCATTATCATCTTGTTAAATCTAATTGTAATCTAATAGACACATGAATTACAATTTTATTTTAAGTGGTACAGTGCATAGTCTAAGAGACGGGCACTGATTTGTAATATTAATTATGTGAGGACATCTTCAAAAATACAGATAAAAATGCGATACCAAGTCTGTTTTTCTGCGTGTTACAGTATAAGCAAGACTACTTTCATCCAGAAAAGCAACAAAAAAAAAACTCAATAAATATTACAAATCAATTCCATCTATGAGTGCAAAAATATTTTTGTTCAATATTTTTTCAATATTTTTTCTTAAAAATTCAACACTTACATGTATGTACTTACAACCTGCTTTACTATTTTATATTATGTGTATATACGAGATTTTTATGTATAAAAACTATTATGTTACGATAGCAAAATATCGATCGCAAAATGTCCATTTGACGATAACTCATGAATAGACAATATAGAGCGATCGATATTTTTATTCGTACTTTAAAAATGTTATCAAGAGCATGGCATACTTTTGATTACTAAAAGCTTGCCCAGCTGTGAAATATAATGCATGCATATTAATTTATCAATTTACCTATGTCTATTTGAATATAGTATATTTTTCTATAAATGTATACGGTAAATTTTGGGTGGTTTTGGAAACGAAAAGGGGTCATTATACTCATAATTATGAACAACTTTTACTATGGGGCCAACACTGAAGTCGCGAAAATAATTCTCAGCTGTTCCCTATATTTTTCGATTCATATGAACACAAAAGTGTAGGGATCAGCTGATTTTTTTTCGTGATATCAGGGTTGGTCCCACAGTAAACAATGATGAGTACAATGACACCTTTTCGTTTCCAAAACCACTTGAAATTCACCGTGTATATATTTTATTTGATGCAAGTCTAATTCGTAGCATATGTTTGTCTCATTCGCACGTCACATTATATAGGGTTGTGGTGCTTAATTATCGTATACGACCCTCAATTTTTTTAGGGTTTTGTGAAAATTGAAATAAATTGTTGAGAAATACAGACGATAATTATACAAGACACCCTAATAAGTATTAAATCATTACACTTTTAACTACAAAACAGTTTTAAGAAGCTTTTACACAACTTTATACTACATATTTCAAATTCTACCACACAAAACATAAAATTACTTTTAAAATCGGACGCAAAATTGTGGCAAGCGGTTTATTTTCCGCATGCGGTTTTCGAAAAACCTGTCGTGTAGTTTAAAAGTGCATATTCGTCAAATAAAACTTTATTTTACTGTAAAACCTTTGTATATCAGCTTAACAACAGATTTAACATACTTAATTTATAGATTTGAGTACTCGAGTGCGTTTTTTTATTTCAATTTTTTAATCGATCGTATAAAGATCAATGCGATCCGTAATATGGCATCGATTTTTATACGAGGAATTAAAAATTCTACCCCAATTTTTGAGAATGTATTACTCATCTTTTTTTCAAGGAATTGGAGACTTATAACAGTATTTTTCAATTCCTTATGAAGTCATATTCTCAAGTACTCGTAGAAACCCTGGATATAAAATAAATAAATGATAGATGCACAGATGTAGCCAAAATAGGGGGACATACACCCATGCCCTCAGCTATAATCCTCACCCTTGATTAAAAATTGACCTTAAACATCAGGAATTACTGACCGAAAATATCTTAAGAATAGACACCCATCCGGAAACGTACCAGACTTTCCTGCCTTTTGTTTTTTTTAAGATCCGGTATTTTGTATACGGATTTTTCATCGCTGCGATTTTTAGTAAAAATAATAAATTGTGTCTATTCTTCCGGAAATCGGATCAGTAATTCTGGATGCGATACGGTCCGTTTATATACGAGTTTTCACCTCATTCTGGCTACACCCATGTATGGAATGGAGGCGCCGGCTTTTATCAACATTTATACTTATTAACCCACTACATTATTTATTTATAATATTTATATTTAGGCTCTATATAAACCATAGACTGAAGAGGCTTTTTGGGAAAAAGTTTCAAATATAAATGAAATCAGGTTAAAATACATTTTGACAACATTTCTGTCTATTATGTATGTAAAATAACTTCAATAAATAATATTTTGTGATATTGTGTAATTTCAAAGGACAGTGGTAATTTTTGGACATAATCAGCAGATTTTTTATTGATTATGTTTGCCCAGCAGTGGGATATTACAGGTGTGATAAAATAACAGCATGTGATAAAACTGACAGATCGTTCAAAAAACGAATCAAATATGACCCATTGACAGATGTAGTCCTTGGGTTATATATGACTCGTATAATTACAGGTGGGTCACATTATATGACCGATATTACTACAGGTGGGTCATATATGACCCATAATCCTTGGGCCAAATATGACCCATAGTAGGTTTTATGGTCAAATATGACCCATAGTAGGTTTTATGGTCAAATATGACCCACAGTCCTTTTTAACCGAAATTTTAGCCTACACCCCTCCAGTCCACGGACTTCAAACCCCGCTTAGTTAAGTGGTGACATGTACGTGATGTCATCCCAAGGGTGGCGGTAGAGGGGCTGCTTCATGCGTTTCTGGTCTAGGTAGTGGCCTACTAGACCGATGGTGCGGCCTAGCACGAATAGGGCGTTGATTGAACCCATGGAGATGTAGTTGTTGCCTTCTTCCCTGTTGACAGAAAGTTGTGGTTTAGAATTTGTTATTTTTCTTCGAAGAGAAACAGACTCGACAAAAGATTTAAATTTTGGGAAGAAAAATTCGCTCACGTCGCTTAAGGAGAATGTAGCAGCCTAGTGGCGCCCGCCCCCATCAGTAAAAAAAATAATTAAATTACAATAGTGGCCGTTTTTCGCACTTTTTCTATCTACAACTACAGCGAACTATAATTAATTACAGAGTTAAGTTTAGTTTCTCAAACTACAGTACCTGTACTTCAATGGTTAAAAACGAATTTTCGATAAATGTATTCAGCGAGTATTTTTTTTTTTACTGATGGGGGGCGCCAATTGGCAGCTATCCTCAGAGTCTCTAAGCAATGTGGAAATTAAATTCATTCACCATGCCTGAACATGTCGTATTCACGTTGCGTATGTGGTTGGGCTTCTTGGGGGCCATCCGTAAATTACGTCACACGAATTACATGATTTTTGGACCCGGGGGAACCTTGTCACAGGTGGTCACGTTTGTGTGACCCCCCCACACTGCAAAATATGTGACGTCACACCAGGGGTGACCTGGTGTGGCGTGAAATATTTTGCAGTTTAAAATTTACAATTAATTAAATTAAAACAGCATTTCAAAAATGATACAAACTTTAAACCTTATAATAATATTGATAAAGTTGGTAATATTTTAAAGTTTTTCGCAAGAGTTTTAATAATTTAGATTTATACATGTGACGTCAAGAGGCTTATGAAGTATCCCCACTCTTGTCACACATTGTTGACCCCCTTCCCCCCCTTAAGGTGTGACGAATTTATGGATGGCTCCTTGTGGCGATATAAACATAGCAATACTCACTGTGTGAACAGCTGACAATGTGTGAACATGTCGACCATAGCGGCTGCCACTATACCATCCACGTTGAGGGTGAGGAAAGGCTTCTTGGAGGCCATCCACAACTTAAGTCACATGTTAAGGGGGAAGGAGAGGTCAACAAAGTGTGACATCGTGTGACAAGGGGCGAGGGAGACGAGTCATAAGCTCCGTGTCGTCTCTCAACGAGGTTTAAATTTGTTTGTGTTACTTTGGAAGTGCCGTTTTAATTTAATAATTACTAAACATAAAATTGCAAATTGCCAGGTGGACCGACGACCTAAAGAACGTGGCTGGGGGGGACTGGATGCGGAAGGCAGAGGACCGAGCGTTGTGGCGCGACTTGGGAGAGGCCTATGTCCAGCAGTGGACTGCGATAGGCTGAGTTGATTGAAACATAAAATTGCAAAACAAGTGACGTCACACCAGGGAGGAGGGGTCACACAAATGTGACAAGGACTTCAAAAGGGGGTTCCAAAAATCATGAATTCCGTGTGACGCAGCGGTGGATCCAGAATTTTGTTTAGGGGGTGGGCTGGATTTGTCAGGGGTGGATCCAGATTGGGGGGAGCTTGAGCCCTTAGCCCCCCCTGTATCCGCCACTGGTGTGACGTAATTTACGGATGGCCCCTTGTGGGGATATAAACATAGCAATACTCACTGTGTGAACAGCTGACAATGTCTGAACATGTCGACCATGGCGGCTGCCACGATACCGTCCACGTTGAGGATGAGGTTGGGCTTCTTGCGGGTCGTGATAGCTTCGACGTCTAGTGCGTAGCGGGTCACAGGCCAGGCGGGCCAGCGGGCTGTTACGTAGGCTTTGAGTTCACGGACTCTGGAGTCGGGGTTGTTGATTGATTTTACTCTGTGGGAGGAAGAAAACCGGCTAAGTGCGTGTCTATTTATTTTCATAGATATATGAAAATAATAATTTTTAAAATAATGCTTTTCTTAATTACATAAGCTTTTGCAATGTAAAGAGTATTTTTTCCATATGATTACGCTAATAAAGCACTAAAAATATGTTCACAAAATTCGCATGAAAGAAAGAAAGAAAAAATATTTATTTGCTTCAAAGAGACGAGAGAACACAGACTACCTACATGCCTACTAAAGGTGGATTTGTCGTACATCTAATGTGTAAAAACATGTATTTTTAACATTTTCTGTACCATATCCTTGCGAATAAATATCTTTATCTGAATTCGCATATTGTAGTGTTCGGTGCAGTGCCACCGAACAATTTACCTAACAGACGCATGCGCCTATAAAGCGATGAGTTCAAGTAAAATCAATTAATGCATCACACGGACCCATCGCGACCGGGTGCATTAATAACATTCTTAACATTCTAACATTTTTCACAGTAACAATTCATAGTTTTATTTAACATACTAGCTTTTACCCGCGGCTTCGCTCGCCACGCCACGTGACGGATCTTGTTATTTCAATCCAGTCCAGTTCCATCCATCCATCCTTTCATTCGGACTGTCCAGTTCAGTCACTATCCCACTATCTCGTCCCATGTCCAGTCCCGTCCAATGACCCGTCGCGTCCCATGTCCCGTCCCTATGTCACATGTCCCGTTCCATGTCTCGTCCCCTATGTCACATGACCCGTCCCGTTCCATGTCCCGTCCGTCCCATGTCTCGTCCCATGTTATCAATTGTTCAGCAAATCAAATTTGGTGACATAACGACTGCAGCGCCACCTACCGGGTCCATTTGTTAATTCAAACCTTGCAGGGACCCGGACTCGAACGTACCTACACAAAAAAAAGACGTGGCACTCGGAGACTGCCGCGGTAAAGCTATTGCATAGCATTTTTATGTAAATACAAAGAGGGGTGCCCTAACGCCGAAACTCTAAGCAGGCATGAGTCACCAGATTGCGGGGCGAAGAGGGGGATTAAAGAGACAAGCGAGATATTTCAAAAAGTCATTAAAAGTTCTGCTATTCATCGATAGATGGCAAAACTAAAAAGTATCACCGCTGTGCCGGTCGGAGTGGGGGTATTAGGTTATTTTCGTTACGGAATTTCTGGATTCGGTCTCCACGCTCAAGGCCCGCGATAGAAGCTATACAATAGCTTAAAAATATCATTAAAATCTATCATCTATCAGTTTAGGAGATCAGTGACATACGAAGCGAAACTAAAAATCAGCTGATCCCCGATTTATGTGGACACAATGATGATGGTGTGTGTGATGAGAGTATTTCCATGCTCACCTGTGTCCGATCCCCATGATGAGTTCTCCCTTGGCCCTCTTCTCGTTGACGAACTCCTGCGGGTGCTGTCCGCGGTCATAGGCGGCGCAGAAGTCCAGCGCTGCCCGGTCTAGAGCGCCGCCGAAACGATCGCCCTGTAACAACACATTATTGTTATTAACAATACTGGGTGTCAGGGAAACGCTTCCGAAAACGAAGATAGGTGATAGTGCTGGTGATTACTGATAAGAAACCACAAGAAAAATGCGATTCTTGTTTTAGATTTTTTCATATTTTTTTTTTGTATTTTTCAAACATAACCAGTTTGAGGCAGTTAAATAAAACTGATTTGCAAAAAAAACCCCATTTATTTACTAAATTTTTTAAAGTTCGCAATGTAATTCAAATAAAATATCAGCTGGCGCTAGGGGTGAACGACATCCGCTTACATACGCAGTCCGTGTCGTAGCGAGCGTAGGTAGGTTATGTACGCGCGGCATTGATCCCGAGTTTTGTACGCTTTACATTGCGGGTTTGCAAAATACCAAATCACTAAAACAATGAGTACAAGGCTAATGGTTATTGGTATTCAATTGTATTTAACATAACATAACATCACGCCTGTATTTCCCCGAAGGGGTAGGCATAGGTGTATAGTACACCCACATTTCGCCAGTTATGTTATAGTCCCATGTAATAGGGGGCGAGCCTATTGCCATTGACCGGGCACAAATCCAGACTTCGGGCTGCCTCGTTGGTCTAGTGGTCGCAGGCGCGACTGCTGAGCGTGGGGTCCTGGGTTCGATTCCCGGGTCGGGCAAAGTGTTATTGGGTTTTTTTTTTCATTAGGAAATTCTCAGATTGTATTTAGGTAGTATAATAATAGCCTTTCCGTTTCGGGAGCGTTTGCCTGACACCCAGTATAAATGGATAGCTTAGGCCAGGGGTCGGCAAGTAGTTTTAAGTGGGGTCCGCATATGTTGAATTTTTTTAGAGAGAATCAGAAAAAATAAACTGATAATGATTAAGTAGGTACTATTTTTTACTTTGCTTTTAAATTATGTTATTAGACTTGAAAAGATGGCGAGCTACGCCTACAAAGAAATATTTGTACAGTCAACTGCATGACAGTGGTAACACTTGGATTAAAAAATCGCCCGTACCGCTTACGAAATAAAGACGCTCTCAATGTCAAACTGTTTCCACTGACGTGCGGTCGACCGTACATGCATACACTGAATAACATGCCATATTTTACGTAAATAAATATTCTCGCATTAATTTTACGTATTGTTTTATAATATAAGGTTAAAATTAAATTTGCTGGCATTAAATTTGGCAGACTTGATGGGTATCGAGAACTAAGGACAATGCAACAAGAATAGTACATTACTGTCGAGGCCTGAAATGAAGCAATTTACGGCCGAGTAATATTGGAAGAACGAGGCGAAGCCGAGTACTTTCCAAGTGATTTTGAAAGGACGAGGCGCAAGCCGAGTCCTTTTTAACTAAACGAGGCCGTTAATTGCTATTTCGGCCGAGACTAGTATAGTACTTTTCTCTCATATGCGAGGAAACACAACACAAATTAATTCAACAGTATGTCATTTTCATTCACACCAATTCGCCCGCGCGCGGTTCTTGTTCTATTTTCAAAGTTTTGAAAAAAAAAAATGCGCATTCAGCCTGTATAATGTTAAATATTTAGTACCTAAAAATACCCAATTTATGTGTGTACTTAAAAACCTCGGTAGCATAATTTAAAAAATAAAAAGTGTCCAGCAATTTCTATTATTGTCCTGTTGGATATTACCGGCCTGTTATTTTGTTGCGTACGGAAAAGAGCAGATTGTTGTATTCTTTTTTTTTAATAATGAACCAAATTCCGAGCAAGTGGGAGAAAAAAATATTATTTTAGAACTCGTAATTCGCTCAGATAAACCACCTATCGGAGTCTTGCCGCCATTACCGCGCATGCGCACTACTGATTTAGTTGTAAAATTGACGACTGCGCAGTCACCCGTTTCGCACTTCACAGGGGCAGAGTTATTTTATGCGTGTTGTATACTCACAATGGTCAGGAGGCCGCTGACGACAGAAGAGATGAGGTCCTTCCCGGCCCTGGCGGTGACCATGGTGTTGTGAGCTCCGGACACAGCGGGGCCGTGGTCCGCTGTCACTATGAGGACCAGCTCGAAGAATTTCGACGCCCATTCTGGGAGCTCGCGTTGGAACCTGGAATTAAAGGATTAAAAGGATTTAATTAGTACAGAAATACAAATTACTAGTAATTTATAGTAATAATAGTAGTTTTTGAAAAGACGGCTGTTATAATTTTGGAAATAATATTTGCACCCTTTCGATTTATGTGAAAACTATAGATAAAGGGAATACTGAACGGGTAAAGTAAAAATTCAATAGATAGAGTGAACACTCAATAGATACAGTGCAAATTAAATAGATAAAGTGAACACCTGAAAGATAAAGCGAACACCTAATTGATAAAGTGTACACTCAATAGATAAAGTGAACACTTTAACGTTTTACGTTTTTTATATAAAGAAAACACTCCATAGACAAAGTGAACACTTAATAAAATAAGTGAATACACAATAGAAAAAGTGAACACCTAATAGATAAAGTGAACACTCAATAGAAAAAGTTAAACAATTGATAGATAAAGTGAATAATCAATAGATAAAGTGAACAATCAATTGAATTCGATAGAATATATGGTAAGTATCAAACTCGCACTCTTGTCACTTTTTGACATTGAAAATGGTTTGGGATCGAAATTTTTTTCAAGAGTAACGGAACAGCACAGGTAGAATTAGAACCCAAAAAAGGAATACTTACCATAGCAAGCTGATGGTGCCACCGACTCCCAACTGCCTCTCTAACACCTGACTGATGGGTACTCCGCAGTAGGACAGCTCGTTTCCTCGCTCGTCGCAGATCGTGCTGATGAAGGCTGCTGGCTTCCTGATGATGCCCAGTTTCTGGAACATTACGAGAAATTGTAGTAAACTGTCATAACATAACATCACATAACAGCACGCCTGTATTTCCCCGAAGGGGTAGGCAAAGGTGTAATAGTACACCCACATTTCGCCAGTTATGTTATCGTCCCATGTAATAGGGGGCGAGCCTATTGCCATTGACGGGCACAAATCCAGATTCCGGGTTGCTACTGAGAATTTCCTAATGAAAAAACCCAATAACACTTTGCCCGACCCGGGAATCGAACCCAGGACCTCACGCTCAGCAGTCGCAAACTAAAAGACTAAAACAAACTAACTAAAAACTAAAGTAAACTGTCACGCTTGTTTAAACAGCAGCTAATAAGAGTTGAGTACACAGGCCAATATTAACGCACTATGTAGGTACGCTAGTGGTGGGCGAATTTGAATGATATCATTCGAATTATTCGAACAAGTATTTACCTATTCGAATTATTCAAACGAAATAATCGAAATGAATGAATCAATGATCATTAATTGAATTGTATTTACAATCCAGAATTGAAGTTGACTCAAAGACTACATATTCGAATGCTGTCAACTAGCGCAAGTCGAATTGTCATTCGATTATTCATATTAGTAACTACTAATTATTCGAATTGAATGGTGAAATTAATAGTTGTAGTTTATTCGAATAACCAAATAAATCGCAGAAGCGCACCACTAATTATGCCTTTTAACTCTTACGAAGATAAAAAATTGCACTGCACTGTTTCATCAGCAAACATCAAGAAATTGGCAAGTTTCAACATCTGATGACGTCTGTGGTCTAGTGGTTTGACTGCTGATCACGAGGTCGTGGGTTCGATTCCCACAAGCCACAAATATTTGTGTGATAAACAATAAGTGTTTATGTTGGTATGGGTGTTTCTTATATGTATATTATAAGTATGTAGTTTCTAGCGCTTGTGTCAGGATTAACGGCGCCTACTCTGACTGGTTCAGCATCGATAAGGGTGTGAGACAGGGATGCGTAGCGTCGCCGTGGCTGTTCAATCTATTCATGGACAGTTGTTTGAAAGATTTGAAAGAGAGTGAAAATGGTTTAGAAATGAATGGGTTACTTGTCAAATGTCTCCTCTATGCCGATGATCAAGTTATCCTTGCATCGTCGGAGGGGGAGATACAGAAGATGGTAACAACTATAGATGGTGCTTTGAAGAGTAAAGGAATGAAAGTTAATGTCAGTAAGACAAAAGTTTTGGTTTTTGAAAAGGAAGAAGTTATGACAGAGTGCAATATTTTGATAGGTGACGAAAAGGTGGAACAAGTGAAAGATTTTGTATACCTGGGTTCCATGTTTAAGAGAGATGGCAAGCATGTGAAGGACATTGAAAGGAGAGTGAGTGCTGGTAATCAGGTGAATGGGGCGCTACACACCTTCATGAACAGCCGCAAAGTGTCGGAAAAGGCACGGCTGGCTGTTCATGGGGGAGTGTTAGTGCCTACACTTATGTATGGTAGTAAAAGTTGGGTATGGCAGAAGAAACATGAAAGCAGAATAAATGCAGTAGAAATGAGAGCTTTGAGAAGTATGTGTGGTGTAACTTTAAGAGATAAAGTAAGGAATAACGTGATAAGGGACCGTTGTGTAGTGAAAGAAGATGTAGTGACAAAGATTGAGAAAGGTATGTTAAGATGATTTGAACATATAGAGAGGATGGACGAGAGGAGATTGACGAAACAAGTATACGAAGCGAGTGTGGATGGAAGAGTTGGAAGGGGACGACCTCGGCGAACGTATCGCGATCAAATCGCGGATGTTCTCAAAAAATGCCAGATTAAGAGTTCTCTAAACCGACGAGCATGCATGACAAGGTTAATGGACGTAGATGAAGCGAAAGAGGTGTGTCAGGATCGTAGCAGGTGGAAATCCATAGTCTCTGCTTACCCCAATGGGAAACAGGCGTGATAATATGTATGTATGTATGTATGTATGTAAGTATGTATATATAAGTATTATATCCATTGTCTAGTACCCATAGCATTATCATACAGTATCTATTGCCAAAAACCGGGCACAAATCCAGACTCCGGGCTGCTACTGAGAATTTCCTAATGAAAAAACCCAATAACACTTGGCCCGACCCGGGAATCGAACCCAGGACCCCACGCTCAGCAGTTGCGCTTGCAACCACTAGACCAACGAGGCAGTCACACAACACATTAACACACACAAACACTTAGTAAACACAACACAACTTGTAACACTTAATAAATCCACAAAAATTACATAATAGCTAATATTCTAGAGATATGCACTCACCCTTGCCCAGTCGTAGTCCATGGGTACTTTGGGAGGATCCTGCTCCTCCTTCACGATAATCTTGCCTTCTTTCACCAGTCTCTGGTATACCTGTTACAGAAATAATTTAGTAAATATCATCATTTTCATTTCATGTCGTCAGTCCACCTTGTGGGGGGCCTAACCCACGCTGCACCTTCCAGTACGCGGTCGCCACTCCACAACTTTACTGCCCCATCAGCAATCCGTTCTGCGAGCAATGTGCCCCGCCCACTGCCACTTAAGTTTGGCAATTCTTCGGGCTATGTCGGTTACTTTCGTTCTCCTGCGAATCTCCTCATTTCTGATTCGATCACGCAGGGACACTATGAGATTATATCAGTTACGAAAAACTATTTTGATGACGTTTCAGAGTTAAAAGAGTATACTCGTGACAGCTATGGCATTGGCGCTATAGTAGCTATTTGGAAGATTTTATTGCTCAAATTCGATACTTAACAGTGATGTAAAAATCAGCAACAGTACATTATTGTTCTATAGTTGTGTTTTTATCACTATTTAAACACTTGTATTATAATACTCATTTGGAAGATACAATAACACTAAATAGCTTCAAAACAGTATCGTGTAAATCTTTAATAACACAAGATGGCTCTGTAATTGATGTAGCGGCGTCAGTTATAGTACTGCGATAAAGACGTAACATATGGTGTCGATGTAAACGTTTACAACACTTCTTTTTGTTACCAAAATGCTGTTTAATATTATACAGCTAAAATATTGTATAAGTGTTACTATAGAACACACGGTCATAACGGATACTTTAATAACTCTTTATCATGACTTTTTAGTGATAAATGCATTTCTTAACGGACTACTTTGCTGGTTGGGAAGGGATTGGTCAAAAATATGAAGTCAAATGGATTATCATAGCCGCTCGCGTTATTATTGTGTTGATTAAATCTTTAAAATAAAAAAATGTTAACTGTACTGTCCGCATTAAATATGATGTGTAATGAAAAAATAAGAATGTGATTGTCGTACTTTTTTATCTTTATACAGACTCAGGGCTATTTTTAGCGATGTCCTTTAGTCGTTTCGAAAACAAAGAGGTGTCATTGTACTCATAATTACGAACAACTTTTACTGTAGGACCAATCCCGAAATCGCGAAAAAAATCGCCATAGCCCAGCAGTGAGCAGATAGCTTACCTTATTAACAGCTACGCCGAGGGTGTCAAAGGATTCGGGCACAGCGGCACCGAACGATTTGAGCGCAGCATTCTTGGCCACCGCCTTCTCCATAGCAGAGCCCGCGAGCGAACCCGCGTGACCGAACTGTACTTCTGATGTGAACATGTCTGTGAATAAAAATATACAATAATATTTAAAAAAAAACCATACTTATGTGACTTGTAACATTATTAGAGGCGGTGAGAGCCAGAGTGGCCTTAAGGTGTAACATTATTAGAGGCGGTGAGAGCCAGAGTGGCCTTAAGGTGTAACATTATTAGAGGCGGTGAGAGCCAGAGTGGCCTTAAGGTGTAACATTATTAGAGGCGGTGAGAGCCAGAGTGACCTTAAGGTGTAACATTATTAGAGGCAGCGAGAGCAAGAGTAGCCTTAAGGTGTAACATTATTAGAGGCAGCGAGAGCAAGAGAAGCCTTAAGGTGTAACATTATTAGAGGCGGTGAGAGCCAGTGGCCTTAAGGTGTAACATTATTAGAGGTGGTGAGAAACAGAGTGGCCTTAAGATGTAACATTATTAGAGGCGGTGGGAGAAAGAGTGGCCTCAAGGTGTAACATTATTAGAGGCGGTGAGAGCCAGAGTGGCCTTAAGATGTAACATTATTAGAGGCGGTGGGAGCAAGAGTGGCCTCAAGGTGTAACATTATTAGAGGCGGTGAGAGCAAGAGTGGCCTTAAGGTGTAACATTATTAGAGGCAGTGGGAGCAAGAGCGGCCTTAAGGTGTAACATTATTAGAGGCAGCAAGAGTAGCCTTAAGGTGTAACATTATTAGAGGCGGTGAGAGCCAGTGGCCTTAAGGTGTAACATTATTAGAGGTGGTGAGAAACAGAGTGGCCTTAAGATGTAACATTATTAGAGGCGGTGGGAGCAAGAGTGGCCTCAAGGTGTAACATTATTATAGGCAGCAAGAGTAGCCTTAAGGTGTAACATTATTAGATGCGGTGAGGGCCAGTGGCCTTAAGGTGTAACATTATTAAAGGTGGTGAGAGCCAGAGTGGCCTTAAGATGTAACATTATTAGAGGCGGTGGGAGCAAGAGTGGCCTCAAGGTGTAACATTATTAGAGGCGGTGAGAGCAAGAGTGGCCTCAAGGTGTAACTTTATTAGAGGCGGTTAGAGCAAGAACGGCCTTAAGGTGTAACATTATTAGAGGCAGTGGGAGCAAGAGCGGCCTTAAGGTGTAATATTATTAGAGGCAGCAAGAGTAGCCTTAAGGTGTAACATTATTAGAGGCAGTGGGAGCAAGAGCGGCCTTCAGGTGTAACATTATTATAAGCAGCAAGAGTAGCCTTAAGGTGTAACATTATTAGAGGCGGTGAGAGCCAGTGGCCTTAAGGTGTAACACTAGAGGTGGTGAGAGCCAGAGTGGCCTTAAGATGTAACATTATTAGAGGCGGTGGGAGCAAAAGTGGTCTCAAGGTGTAACATTATTAGAGGCGGTGAGGGCCAGTGGCCTTAAGGTGTAACATTATTAGAGGCGGTGAGAGCAAGTGACCTTTAGGTAAAACCTAAACGGTGACCTTAAAATATGACCACGCATTTCTGATACACGTTGTATATTTTCCCAGTTCTTATTTGCTTTCTTCCGCTCAGCAGTGTACTTACCGGAGCAAGTTCCAATACACCATGCGACAATAGGTTTCTTGATCTTGCCGTCCCGGATAGCTCTGCACACGTGGTATTCCTCTACACCTCCCACTTCGCCCAGTAACACTAACATTTTGACGTTGGGGTCGGCTTCGTATCTGAGAAATAGAGAAAGAAATTATTTAAATTGAGTATTTGATTGGTAGTCACGTACAGTCGACTGTATGACAGTGGCACAGACCAGTAAGCCTCTAGACGCCTATTAGCTGGACACCCCCGGTCACCACGCATATGCAGTACCACTGCATATCATACGCCCCGCTGCCAATCGGGACGTCAGTTCGTCACCGAGCGGCACCAATCGTATTGAATCATACCACCGAACTTTTGAGCCGACCAATCATAACGCGCCGTCTGCCCCCCGGTCCCCGCCAACATTTTACGACCGTTTTCCCATGCAAAACTTTGTTTATGCGGCGTCTTGAGGCTTACTGGTCTGTGGACAGTGGTAACTCTTCAATTAGAAAACCGCTCTTACTACTTACGAAATAACGGCGCTGTCAATGTCAAACTGTTACCACTGAAGTGCGGTCGACCGTACTATACACCCAATAGACGCCTCATAACAGGCGACCGATGTCTGTCAACACATCAGTCAGCAGAGCTGATGTAGGTCCCCACTATTCGCTAACCAGAAAACTTCAAATCAGTTTCGACCACTTATGTGAGCCGTCAAAACTTCCGCGTTATTGATCAACCAATAGCCGCCTTGGTAGGGCCAATCAGATTGCAGTACCCCGCCTCAGCTAGTTAACAGAATTACGGTATGAGTGTCGGACTGCTGATCACGAGGTTAGGTTTAGATTCCCACAGGACACAAATATTTATGTGATGAACATAAGTGTTTGTGTTGGTCTGGGTGTTTCTTATGTATTTACAAAAAAAGTATATCATTATTATATCCATTGTCTAGTACCCATAGTACAAGCTCTGCTAAGTTTGGAACTAGATGGTGCTGTGTAAAAATGTCCCAAAATATTTATTTATTTTAATTATTTTCAAGTTGTAAGTGTTCGAATTTGTTTACTAGACTAGGACAGCACTACTGACAACCGTCATAAAAAATTACCGCCATTGCTACATTGTAACTACACATCACTCAGTACAATGTCCATTTTACGCGACAAGGACAGGAAATAGATGGACTCTTTTATATTATACAGTCACGCTGTCTGCTCATATCAGCCCACGGTGTTTAAGAGGTTAATGGCCGCACGATCTGGGGCCCCAGACCCTCTAGCTAGCTGGTAATTATCAGGCAAAGTCTAGACTTTGCACTGATATTATTATTTTTCATTTTATTATTTTGTCTTTGATTTTCCTTCTTTTTAGGGTTCCGAAGTCCTACAAGGAACCCTTATAGTTTCGTCATGTCCGTCCGTCTGTCCGTCTGTACGTCTGTCCTAATCCTTTACAGCTTAATAACTTCTACAGTTATAAATGAAATTTTGTTAAAGAATAGTCTACATATAGATCTCAATTTTAAAAGAATAAAAAAATCGTTTTTCCGTATTTTAGGGGTGGCGTCCATACATGTGAAGTGGGGAAAAAAAAAATTATTTCGCTGCACCCCCTCGTGTGGGATATCATTGAATAGGTCTACTAAAATGAAGGTAATGTTTTATACACCACTTTTTTATCAGGTGTACCATCTGCGAAATATAGCCCGCCAAAGTGGCTTGCAATGTGTCCCCCCCCTGCCATTTCTAAACTATGCAATGTAGAAACTTATAATCTTCCACATTGATAGACCTTTGTGAAAACTCTCTCTTTTAAAATTATTTCGAGTATAATGTGATTATCATTTTTTGAGTTATAGAGAGAAAACTGAAAAATACTTAAAACGTCCTAGTTCAAAGGTCATTGACCTTAGAGAAAAATGATCATAGCAAATAATGCTCCTTTAGCTATTTTCTATTTGAAAAAATCACAAAAAGTAACTTTGAAATGACACGCTTCTTCAATTTGGCTTCTTGAATTTATCGCTAGATGGCGCTACTAACAACACGCTCTGAGTCGCGAAAGCTGCCGATTATTGCAAAAACTAAAATAGCCATGATTAATATTCGATTTGATTCGTTTGTAATTACACCTACTTAAGGAACCCTATAATACTGAGCATGGCCCGACATGCTCTTGGTCTGTTTTTTTTTTGCTTTGACTTTGCTGCCAATAAGGGCCCCCAAATCGTGTTGAAGAGGCCCTGACATATTATGATGGTAATTACCTGACCAGATGGCCAATGAAGATTTAGCATACGCCGTCGGCTTCTTTCGAGATGATGTTGTTTAGCTCGTTACTCAAGAAAATAGTCTACCTTGGGCTCTAGTCTATAACTAAGCTCATATAGGGCTGAATCCAGCAATGCCCCATTATCCCTGTCAGAAGGGTCCCCTTAAATCGTGGGGCCCCTTTTGCTAAAGGGTCCCCGATATATATGGTGGTAAGTATTTACCTGACTAGATGGTCGATGAAGGTGGTGCCAGGGTATCTGTCCCCGCCGATGGCGACTCCTTCGCAGACGCCGTCGGCTTCCTTTGAGATGATGTTGTTAAGCTCGTTGCTCATACCGCCTGAACGGGAAACGTAAGCCACACTGTAAAATAAATAAAAAAGAAAGATTTTTATTAGATTCGTACTAACTCTTCTCATGACTTACGGTGCCGAGACGTGGACACTGACAGTTGGGCTAGTCCACAAATTTAAAGTCGCTCAGCGAGCTATGGAGCGAGCTATGCTTGGAGTTTCTTTGAAGGATAAAATCCGCAACGAGATTATCCGGAGAAGAACCGGAGTGACCGACATAGCTTGTAGGATCAGTAAGCTGAAGTGGCAGTGGGCTGGCCATGTCTGTCGAAGGACCGATGGCCGTTGGAGCAGACGAGTCCTTGAGTGGAGACCGCGAATCGGCAAACGCAGCGTAGGGCGCCCCCCTGCCAGGTGGACCGACGACCTAAAGAACGTGGCTGGGGGGGACTGGATGCGGAAGGCAGAGGACCGAGCGTTGTGGCGCAACTTGGGAGAGGCCTATGTCCAGCAGTGGAATGCGATAGGCTGAGTTGATTGAACTCTTCTCATTCTGACCCAAGACTAGAATTTAAATCAATGCTCAAGCATAAATCTATACAAGCAGATAATTGATTCGTTTCGAAAACAAAGAGGGGTAGTCATTATACTCATCATTATGAACAACTTTTATTCGAAATCGAAAAAAAAATAAGATGATCGCTACATTTGTGTTTACATAAATTGACTAAATATAGGGATCATCAGATTATTTTTTTCGCGTTTTCATGGTTGGTCCCATAGTAAAAGTTGTTCATAATGATGAGTACAATGACCAAAAATGCTACAGTGATTGATTTCTATTATATGCAACATACCTGCCAGGCCTGTACAGTTTGCTGTCAATAATATTGTCGATCATACCGGCCGTGTTGCCGATCTTGAAGCAGCCTGGCTTGATGCCGCCCACCGTGGCTGGACCGATCACGTTTACCTAAAGTAGACAATACAATTTATCTTTTTTTATGAGATATAGATCTGCTCTTGACCGCAATCTAGACAGCTTTATCAAGATGTGGTCGACGATGGAGCGAGCAAACCTATGAGGTGCCGATTCTCTCCCAGCTTTAAAGGCGTTAGGGTTGTAAGTGCCCGGAAATACAGATACAGCAATGAATTCCACAACTTGGCTGTGCGCATTATGAAAGAGTTCTCAAAGAGCTTGGTCCTGATATTAGGGATTTCTACCAAATGTGGATGATATCCAGCAGTGCGTCGTGCAGTCCGATGAAAGAATGGAGATGGCGGAATAAGCTCAAGGAGCTCTTGCGCACACTCTCCAAAGTATAGCCTGTAGAACACCGACAAACAAGCAACTGTGCGTCAATAGGCTAAGCTTTGTAGCTTGGATTTTACTAGCAGTTCATCACCAATTAGCCTCTCAGCTCTGCGTTGAAAATAGTCAAGAGCGGCAAGCTGGTATTTGGCGGAGCCATCCCATAAGTGACGGTAATACTCCATCCATAAACAATCGGACTTGAGCTTTATGTAATTTTAGGTGCGGTCGACCGTACGTCAGTGGTAACAGTTTGGCTCTGGCGGCGCCTTTATTTCGTAAGCAGTAAGGGCGGTTTTCAGACTCGGGTGTTGCCACTGTCATGCGGTCAACTATACTTTTCTTATATTTTGTATCGACTGTCCTTTCTTAATTTTTTACCTATGTGTCTTTTGTTTTTACTTTCTATGTAACCCTACCTATAAGTTGCCTGCTTGTGTTTATCACTGTGTTTTAAATGTTGCGCGTCGTTAACTGTGACAATAAACTATTTTTCTTTCTTTTCTTTTTTTTTTTCTTTTTTTCTTTCTTTATATAAAGTGAAAAAAAAACTTTTAACATAGCTCAGGACTGGATGATAAAGCAATATTAACACGCTTTCTTATTAAAAACGTGGCTAAAAAAACTACTGTCGAGGCTTTAAATAAAGTAATTGACGGCCGAAGTTATTTTAAATGGACAAGCGCCACCCGAGTCTTTTTAAACTATACGAGGCCGTTAATTGCTATTTCGGCCGAGACTTGTATAGTACTTTTCTCTCATATGCGAGGAAACAATACACAAATTAATTCAACAGTTTCTAATTTTCATTCACGCCTTTTCGTCCACGCGCGGTACTTGTTATTTTCAAACTTATGAACAGAAAAATGCGCATCCAGCCTTTTTAATGATAAAATATCGTATACCTAAAAACACCTAATTCATGTAAGTGTGTACTCAAAAAACCCTAAAAAACCACTCTAGCATATTTAAAAAAAAAAACTGTCCAGCAATTTCTATTATTGTCGTGTTAGATATTGCTGGCGTGTTATTTTGTTGCGTACGGAAAAGAGCCGATTGATGTATTCTATTTTTTTTATAATGTAGCGATTTCCGAGCAACTGGGAGAAAATAATCGTTTTTATCAAATTATTTATGTAACCAACTTCAAAGTGACAATATTATTTGTTACTTACGCCTCGTGTGTCCGCCAGTTTGATAATCTTCCTTGTCATGTTCTCAGGGATGCCTTCAGCTATGATGACCACTGTGTTGATCTGAGGATGCTGCATCGCCTGTGATAAAAACGAAACAATTTTTATGAAAAACATTCATGTATTGCTATAAGTTATAATTGCGTGCCGACATTGCAACGTTTTTGTGGACGTGAGAAATCTACCATACATGCTGAAATTTTTATCGCTTCTTTCCCAAAAAGGGGTCATTGTACTCATCATTATGAACAACTTTTACTATGGGACCAACCATGAAATCGCGAAAAAATAATAATTGGTCCCTAGATGTAGGGACCACCTGATTTTTTGTAAAAGTAAAAGTTGTTTATAATGATGAGTACAATAACCCCTTCTCGGAAAAGAAGCCGTTATAATTTCAGCATGTATTTGATTTAAAAATTGAAAATCCTGAGATTTCCATAATCCGGCCGAAATCCTGTCAGAAGCCTAAAAATCCTGAAATCTTAGGACAAATCCTGAGATATGGTCCAGTACGCGTAACACAACTGTGCCGCTGTTAAGTGAGAAATTGGTGGCTGCGCAGTAGTCAATTTTGCAATCAAATCAGAAGCGCGCATGCGCGGTAATGGCAGCAAGACTCTGATAGGTTGTTCATCTGAATGACAAGATGGCGGGGGACCGCATGTTCACGCTGTCTCAGTCGTTCGTTAATGTTCGATGTGTCCTGCTCACACTTATTACGCGGCTGTACCTGCGCGGCATTTCGCAAAGCCTGGTTTCAGAGCGGCACAGTTATTTTACGTGTACTGTAATCCTAGCCACGAGCACCTCCTTTGCTAGCCGCGGCGACTATTCAGCCTATAGACGCCTCATAACAAGCGACCGATGTCTGCAACACATCTATGAAATTTCACTAATGTAGGTCGCCACCATAAATCTTCAAATCAGTTTCGACCACTTATTATTTTGAGGAAAGAGATTGGGGTCTAGAACGCCCCTAAGCCACTGCCTGGTAAGATCTATTGTGACGCCTCTTGCAGCATTACAGCACTTCCCCAAGCTGCAAGTCAATCATGAAGTCGACTATGACTTTGGGGGAGGAGGATTTGATCTCCTGCGTTGAAATGACGTGGCTTTCAAGATGCTGCTTTCTTGTGATGCACTGCATCACATTCGCATAGGATATGGATGAGCGTCTCATCCTTTTCGCGACAAAACCTGCAAACTGTAGTATCACTGACGCCCATCCTGTGAAGGTGTTTGTTCAGCTTGCAGTGCCCCGTAACGGTTCTTGTCAGGATTCTTATCTGATTCTTGTTCAAAGAAAGCGCTTCTTTCGTAAACCTTTTCTTGAAGCCCACAAGTAGCGCTTTCGAGTGTTCCTGGCCTGGGGATTTCTCCCAAAGGTTTTGATCAGACTTTGGTCAGTTCCCCAGTTTTTAAGGTAGGCTGCATTGGTGCATATAGGAATGCCACAGATTGGCTTGAAATCTTCAAATCAGTTTCGAACATGGTATAATAAGATGTTTCACCAGATATTCTCTTCCCGCAATGACAGCGCGATGCCTCCAAGCTACGTCACGATCAGTGCTGCCATTGATTGATATCTTCAATATACTTAAGGAGATTTATGTTCATAATGAATATGAAATAAATTCCTAACTAGCCAAACTATTTATTATCTCGTGTTATTCATCTAATTAGTTAATAAAGGAAACTATATTAAATTACTAGTTAAAAAGCGATTCTTTATAGAAGAAAGTAAATGAAAAAATGCATTTTGCTCGGGTAATTTATTTTCACAAAGTGGCAGCACATCAAACTGACATGTGTCATGCTAACAGCCCGCTATTGGCTCCACGGCAGATGACGTAGTACGGAGGCAATCACGTGACGTAGCTGTCACGGGAAGAGACTACCTGGTGTTATTATACCATGGTTTCGACCACTTACATGAGCCGTCAAAACTGTCGCGTTAGTGATTAGCCAATAGCCGCCTTGGTAGGGCCAATCGGATTGCAGTACCCCGCCTCAGCTAGTGGCAGAATTTGTTGTACGCATTATACGTGGGACACTCAGAAAGTTTTGCGAAACTAAAAAAAATTGTTCTATACGTACATATATTTTTATCAAATCTTTTCAAAGTACTTTCCACCAGCCTCTATACAAAGATTCATGCGCCTAAACCAGTTTTCAAAACACTTTTTCCAGTCCGCCGCAGACACCTCGTTTACAGCCTGCTCGAACGCAGCCAGCGCATCTTCCGGCGACGAAAATTGTATCCCTTTGAGCTGATTTTTTATTTTTGGGAATAAAAAGAAGTCACACGGTGCTAGATCAGGGCTGTAAGGAGGGTGACCCAGGAGTTTGACTGGCGTGCTGTCCAGGAAGTCCCTCGTTTTGAGTGCGGTGTGCGCAGGTGCATTGTCGTGGTGGAGCAGTAGCCCGCGGAGCCCTGTGTTTGGTCGCTTGTTGCTTATAACAGAGAAAACTTCTGGCAAACATTTGGTAGTATACCATTCGGCATTAATGCTTCTTTGATCCCGTAAGGGAATTGATACCAAGTGGCCAGTCAAATTAAAAAAGCTAGCGATCAAAATCTTACCCCCGCTTCTAGATCGTTTCACTTTGGTAGGCGTTGGCTCATTTTGAAACACCCAAACAGTCGACTGGCGCTTGGTTTCTGGGTCGTATTGATAAATCCAGGACTCATCACCTGTAACGATGTCGTAAACACGCCGAGACGAGCCTGCTTCAAATTTGTTAAGCATATCACGGCACCATTCCACCCGGGCCTGCTTCTGAGCATCGGTGAGGTTGTGCGGCACCCAGCGTGATACTATCCTCCTCACGCGAAGATGGCTGTGTAGAATCTCGTGAACGCTTCCCGATCCAATCTTCAATATGTGTTGAATCTCCTGATATGTAATTCGCCTATTGTCTTAGATTAAATTTTTCACTGCTAGCACGTTTTCTTCGGTAACAGCCGTCAAAGGGCGACCGCTTCTTTCGTCATCCCCCAAAGTTGGTCGACCGCGCTTGAATTCGTTATACCAACGATACACGGTTGCCTTGGAAGGGCCTTCATCCATGAATGCCATTTGAAGTCTATCGTACGATTCATCCGGTTTCAGGCGACACTTGAAATCGTATAAAATCATAGCTCTAAAATGTTCCCGGCGCAGATCCATATTTCAGTGAGACACAATACTTTGAATTAACTCGCAAAAAATGTGGAGGGAAATTTTGAAATTGGAACTTACTTATTTTTACTTATAAATAATCATATTTTCGAAAAACATTATAACTGGCCAGTCTCGCATATATAAAAACTTTTTTTCGCAATACTTTCTGAGGGGCCTGGTATTCAACGTTAGGCGTCTATTTGGCTGTACGGGTGCCGGTGAAATTACAATCACATGAGACTTTCCATCTTTATGTCTCAGTTTGGCGAACCGACTTGCAGTACCATTTAGGCAACAGCCTAGGTGGTATTGTAGTTCTTATGGGCAAAGGTAACCGCTTAACATCAGTGGGGCTACTCTTGAAAATAATTCCAATCTCAATCCAATACCAATGTCAAAAAGTAACAAGAATAAATGGGAATTTTTGTTTTAAAACACACACAATACACAATATTAATTCGGATAAGGTTTGATTAATTCTAAAATCACTAAATTTTAAACAAATTTATTGCTAATTTTGTATTTAAAACTACGATTTGATATTAGTCCAATAACAATCGATCGGAATTATTTTCAAGAGTATGGCAGCAGGTGGGCCTTTAGCTTTAGGTGGGCTTTAATACAGGGTGTCAGGGAAACGCTTCCGAAAACGAAGATAGGTGACAGTGCTGGTGATTACTGATACGAAACCACGAAAAAAAATGCGATTCTTTTTATATATTTTTTAAATTTTGTTTTGCATTTTTCATTATGTATGAGTTTTATTTTACTACCCAAAGCTGGTTATGTAAGAAAAATGCTATAAAAAATATATTATTATATGAAAAAATCTAAAAAAAGAATCGCATTTTTTTTCGTGGTTTCGTATCAGTACTAAATAAATAAATAAATAATAAATATCTTTGGGACATTTTTATACAGCACCATCTAGTCCCAAACTAAGCAGAGCTTGTGCTATGGGTACTAGAAAATGGATATAATACTTATACAAGGTGTTGATCTGTAATCGTGCCATATTTCTAGATCTGATGATAAATAATGTGCTTAGTCACCTAAACATACTTGAAAAATTCTACGATTATTTTAATACCTAAATTTTCGCTTAGAAACATAGCGAGGGTTCGAGAATAAATCCCGAACGACTCGGAAAATAAGTCATCGGCGGCATTTTTTTTACTGATTCGTGTTCAGTATCAGTGGTATAGTCACCTCCTTAAATATGGCACGAATGCAGAGCAACACGTTGTATAATTTTTTTTTTTTTTTTTTTGTAAATACATACTTGTAATCACAAGCACCTATCTTCGTTTTCGGAAGCGTTCCCCTTAGACCCAGTATAATCAATCAATCAAATCAGTTTATTGTGAGCATAGGTCAAAGTACAGATGATAGTATTAAAATTTCAGTTCCACTATGTCCTGCCTTTTCGGCATACAATAATATCACTGTAAATCATAAATCAAATTAATAAGTTAGGCACATGTCATTTTTTATAAGCATTACATTCAATTAATTAATTAAATAAATTTTAATACAATAAATCAGATTAATTAATACTATATTATTATTATTACCAAAATTTATGTTAGTATGAATTGAGGAAATCTTGGATCGTGTAATACGCCTTTTCAATGAGGAAGTCTCGAAGGCTATTTTTAAATGACTTATGTTCCTGAGTGCGTAGGATGTGCAGTGGTATTTTGTCATAAATCTTTGAGGCCATACCGAAGAAACTTTTGTCGAAGAGAGCAGTTGTGTGGGGTATATAATTATAATATAAGAATATGTTATAAAAAATAAAACTTTCGTTGGCTAGCCGTATGTTGTTTTGAAATGTGTGAAGATATATGTTTTACCTGCATAGTGCTGTCATAAGCTGAGCGTAGAGACGCGAAGTTGACGAGTACCGTCGCTTCTTGATGCTTTCGCATCGCTACGTCCATGTCAGAAAATACTGAAACAACACGTAATTGTTTTATGTTCTGATATATTTTAATTTTTTTTGACATCTGTGGTCTAGTGGTTCGGGTTTCGGACTGCAGATCACGAGGGTTCGATTCCCACAGGACAAGTCATGTCAGACAAGTCTGGGTAAGAAAAAACGAGTATTAACACATTACAAAGAATTATTCATTACTATCTAAAACTTAAAAATTAAAAGCATTTAAAATAGGCAAATTTAAGGTGAATGCTACAAGGGTAGCCCGCGAAATTCAAAAATTTTGGCGTTTTTTGCAAATTGTAGCTTTATTTCGCGTTGTATATCGGTCTAAATGTGATTAGCGGAAATCATAACAATATATCTACTGAATAATACTCATAAAAAATATTAACCTAGCTCTATAAACTGTACAAGCTCGAAAATCGATAATTTGATCGTAAATTTATATTATCGAGCTTGAACAGCTTATGGAGCTAGGTTAATATGTTTTATGAGTATTATTCAGTACATATATTGTTATTATTTCCGCTAATCATATTTTGACCGATATACAACGCGAAATAAAGCTACAATTTGCAAAAAACGCAAAATAATTTGAATTTCGCGGGCTACCCTGTAGCATTCACCTTAAACTAAATAAGTATCCTCATAAAATGGATTTTTAATTCAGCTGTGTTCATTATACATGCAGAAATTATAATCGCTTCTTTCCCGAAAAGCCGTCATTGTACTCATCATTATGAACCACTTTTACTATGGGACCAACTCTGAAATCGCGAAAAAAAAATCAGTTGGTCCCAACATTTGTGTTCACTTAAATCAATATATCGATTCGCGATTGACCCCTTGTCGGGAAAGAAGCCATTAAAATTTCAGCATATATACATATATTCATAATTATTTATATTGTATGGCCGTTTTTCGCGGATGTGATAGCATATCTTACCACACTTTTTGACTCTGTACCTGTATTTGTCGTTTTTTTCATATTTTTTTGGTAATTTTGTGTGTGGACGCAAATATATTTTTTTCTTTATTTCTTTCATTATTTATTGGCGCAGTATATGGAAGCCCAGCTAGGTAAGTCCAACTTCGAGAAAGAGGTCAATCGTCGAATCCGACTCGGTTGGGCAGCGTTCGGGAAGCTACGCAATATCTTCTCGTCCAAAATACCGCAGTGTCTCAAGACGAAAGTCTTTGACCAGTGTGTGTTGCCAGTAATTACTTACGGTACTGAAACGTGGTCGCTCACAATGGGCCTAATAAGAAGGCTCAAAGTCACTCAAAGGGCAATGGAGAGGGCTATGCTCGGAGTGTCCCTGCGTGATCGAATCAGAAATGAGGAGATTCGCAGGAGAAAGAATGTAACCGACATAGCCCGAAGAATTGCCAAACTTAAGTGGCAGTGGGCGGGGCACATTGCTCGCAGAACGGATGGCCGATGGGGCAGTAAAGTTCTGGAGTGGCGACCGCGTACTGGAAGGCGCAGCGTGGGTAGGCCCCCCACAAGGTGGACCGACGACCTGGTGAAGGTCGCGGGAATCCGCTGGATGCGGAAGGCACAGGACCGGTCGTTGTGGCGATGCTTGGGGGAGGCCTATGTCCAGCAGTGGACGTCTTTCGGCTGAAATGATGATGATGGAAAATAATTAAAAAGTAGACTCACCAGGTATAAAGACCTCCTTGTTACCGAAGTAGTACTTCTGTTTATGGTCGGCCGTGAAGGGGTACACTATGGCCACGACTGATGGCTCCGCGCGACGGCAGATGTAGTCGAAATCTAACATGCCCTGAAAAAGTACAATTGTATTCGTTTTAGTAAGTAAAAGGCAACTGGACTGTGGTTGTGGATGTCCAAAAGGTTTAAAGCAGGGATGTTATGGAGCTCCGTAACCGAAACTATCGGATATCCGAAATAAAAATATATCCGTAACCGTATCCGTTTCACAAGTTTCAAGAGTCTAAATAAAATGTTTCGATAGGTTTTGGTTTCACCGCTCGCGCGAAATGATGAGTACAATACTTTTCGGGAAATAAGTGATTCAAATTTCAGCGTGTATAGAAGACATGTACAATAGGCGGTCTTATCGCTCGCTTTTATTGTGGGACCAACCCAGAAATCGCAGATAAAAAATCAACTGATCCCTACATTTTGTCGATTGATGTGAACACAAATGTAGGGATCAGCTGATTTTTTTCTCGTGATTTCAGGTTTGGTCCCATGGTAAAAGTTGTTAATAATGATGAGTACAATGACCTCTTAAGAGGTTTAGGATAAACTAAGAATAAGGTTGTATAATAAAATATGTGGCTTTATTTAAAGTCGAACCGTCATCCCCACTTTGTATACGTACGTCTGGCACAGACCATTAAGCTTCTAGACGTCGATTAGACGGATACCCCCGGTCACAAAGCATATGCAGAACCACGACATATCATACGCCCCGCTGCCAATCGGGACGTCACTCCGTCAGCGAGCGCCACCAATCATACCACCGAACTTTTGAGCCAACCAATCATAACGCACCGTCCGCCCCCCGCTCCCCGCCAACATTTTACGATTGCGTTCTCATGCAAAACTTTGTTTATGCAGCGTCTTAAGGTCTGTGGCCAGTTAAAATAACAAAATAGTTAAACAATGGACGTCGTCTTTAAAAGGTGGTTTGGCATACGAAGGGATATGACGCCTTTCCTCCATACTTCCTTACCTGTATAGCCCTATTCTGCATGCCCCAGATGATGGCTTTGGTGCGGTCTGAGAACAGGTTCATCACTGTTGGTACACTTTGCCCAAGGTCTTGTCTCGTGGGAGAGTCGGAGCATACCAGGTCCAGGAGATTGTGGGTCAGCTCCGGAATTTCCAGCTCGGGTTTGGGCTGTGAAAGAAAATAATATGGATAGTAAAATTATGATAACGGGTGGCAACGGTACCCTTTTTTGCCCTGGGGGGAAATCCTCATGGACACACTCTGCTCGGGGAATGCAGAGCCAGTGTTGGGCTCACAGAAATATATAAGAGTAGAAAAGAGGGCAGGGCGCGCGTGCTAACACTCTACACCATAGTGCAGGGCATTCCAAAGCCTTTCTCAGTACGCCTTATGCCTTGTTTAAGTAAATTCTGTAACAAAAACCCGCAAAAATGCCTTATTGTGCTGTTTCGAACTGCAGAAACAAATGCTGTAAAGTATTTATTTATTTATTTATTGTTGCACAAACAGGTTACAGGCATGATAATTACAAATTTATATACATAAATTAACAAATATTGTACTGCTGGTACTTAAAAAAGGAAACCCTGAGCTATAAGTACCAGCAATCTTAAGGCAAACCTACACCAACGCGAGCTATCTCTAACCCAGAGTCAAACTTGTTTTAGACTTTCACACAAATTTAACATTGTTCAAGGCTTGACCCTGTGGGGCACGAAATAGCCCTCGCCTACCCAAGTGGGCCCTATTGACAAAGTGATTTTTTATGCAAAAATATTACACAGTGCAGACATGTTTAGATAAAGTTACCAAAATAACAAAAATATTTTTTTAGTGAAAATAAATCATAAAAGATTATTAAGTAGGTACCTAATGTTTCCAAATTTCGATCGCTTAAAACCAGTAAACTTTATATATAAAGTAGTGTGGTAATTGTGTATGTGTGTGTGTGTGTATGTAAGTGAGGGGGTGTGATGTGTGAGTGCATGTGTAGTTGGTATATTGTAATGTTTGCTTATCGTGTATGCAAATACGTACTTAAACGGCTAGCTATGTAACTGGATGAAGAAGATTCTCAGTATCATCATAGGTAAGTTTTGAGAGCCAGTCAATGACAGTGATTTTACATTCATGTTTATTTTTTTTTATTAATTCTTAATATTTTGTTAACCTCGAAATACAAGATTTTATTAGTATTTGATTAAAGTTAATTTAAAAAAAATTATGACGTCAATATGTAAGGCGTAGTTTGTTCGGAAAGTTGCCACGCATGAATCAAAAATGGCGCATGAGTCGCCAGTCTGGTAAAATTTCTTTGTCCAATCCGTTTATTTGATGATCCGTGTTTTATTACATACAACATTTGATGAAAATCATCCATTTTCTTTGATCCAAGTCACATTGGACAAAGAAATTTGACGAGTGGCATACCAGCCTAAGATGTTCAAATTTGTAGTGCATGACTAGTGGCACCTTGTATACTCTTTTATGCCAAACTGTATTCTAATTGTTAATATTATAAATTTTAAGCGTGCCATTTAAGGTAAAATATGTGTAAAATAATTGTGACTCTTTATCTATCTGCCTGGACCCGTATTTTTTGCGAAATAAATTATTCTTATACTAAAAAAAACGGACGGACGGACAAACGGACAGAACGGAACCCTAAAAAGGGTTAATACTTACAGCAGCCTGTGGTTTCGGCAGTTGTTTGGGTGCGTAGTCCAGCTGATGCTCTTTGGGGATGGCCGACTGGCCCAGCGCCAGCCCCACGATGGCCGTCATGTTGCTCTCTGGTCCGAACACGTAGAGCGGGATGCGGAGACGATGCCCTACTTCACGCATTTGTCTGAGAAAGAAAAGAAACAAAGATTTTTACAACTATAGTATAGTGCTCTGTGCAAGCGCGAGCGACAGATAAATAATGACAGGCCAAAAAAAATGAAAAAAATTAAAGTGCATGCTACCGGGTAGTCCGCGAAATTCAAAATTTCTTGGATTTTTTGCAAATTGTAGCTCTATTACACGTTGTATATCGATTGAAATATGATTCGCTGCAATAATAACAATATGTCTACTGAATAATACTCATAGGAAATATTAACCTAGCTCTACAATATGTAACAAAAACCGTGTTGTTCCTGTGAGGTATACATACGTAAAGACACAACTTATTTGGAAAAACTCTTCAACAAAAATAATCAAATTAAAAAACTTAATCATTATTAATTGTAATTTAATTAAATTAAATATTAAATCATAATCACTTTTAATTATGATTTAATATTTAATTTAATTATTTACAGTATTATGACTTGTGGCCTTACGTACGAATATCGATTCAGATAATGTAGGTACCTCACAGGAACAACAGGGTTTTTGTTACATGTTGTATAAGCTCTACAAGCTCGATAATATTAATTTACTATCAAATTATTAATTAAATCCTCCTATACACACCTCAGTCCCTCCTGGTAGTTAGGTCCTCCCCTCCTCACGAAGATGGTGATGTTGTACTGAATGAGCGCGTCCTTGTACGTCTCGATGGCTGTGATGATACCGCGGAACGTGTCCGCTACATTCGTAAAGTTGGCAATACCGCCGCCTATGATTAGGACCTGGGAAAAAAAAGGATGTAATTAATAAATCATTACAATAGGTCGGTCGTGGGTTCGATTCCCACAGGACACAAATATTTGTGTGATGAACATGAGTGTTTGTGTTCGTCTGGTTGTTTCTTATGTATTATAAGTATGTATTTACAAAAAAAAAAAAAAAGTATATAAGTATTATATCCATTGTCTAGTACTCATAGCACAAGCTCTGCTTAGTTTGGGTCTAGATGGTGATGTGTAAAATGTCGCAAAAATATTTATTTATTTATAGAAGAAAAAATCTACAAATATGTGTTTACTCCCCGCTTCTGTTAGCTGTATTCTTTCTTCGAAGAGACTTCGTAGTCAGCGGTCTCTCTCCGTGGGTACTCTGGAGTACTCACCGTAGTTGTGTAGTATTATATCGTATATTATGATCTATATTGTGTCCTCACATTGCCATTAGGATGTTTCTCTCCAGACATGAGACTGAAGAGTCTTCAGAGTAGTCTGCGGTCTGGCTCTCCGTGGGTGCTCTGGAGTACTCACCGTAGTTGTGTAGTATTATATCGTATATTATGATCTATATTGTGTCCTCACATTGCCATTAGGATGTTTCTCTCCAGACATGAGACTGAAGAGTCTTCAGAGTAGTCTGCGGTCTGGCTCTCCGTGGGTGCTCTGGAGTACTCACCGTAGTTGTGTAGTATTATATCGTATATTATGATCTATATTGTGTCCTCACATTGCCATTAGGATGTTTCTCTCCAGACATGAGACTGAAGAGTCTTCAGAGTAGTCTGCGGTCTGGCTCTCCGTGGGTGCTCTGGAGTACTCGGCGTAGTTGTACAGTATTACATCATACATTATGATCTATACTGTGTCCTCACCTTGCCATTAGGATGTTTCTCTCTACACATGAGACTGAAGATAGTCTTCGCGTAGTCTGCGGTCTGACTCTCCGTGGGTGCTCCGGAGTACTCGCCGTAGTTGGCGAGTTCTGCGGCTCCTCCTAGTTCGCAGATGGTGTCGGTGTAGACCACGGAGGCTCCACCGCCGGCTACCATCGTCCAGATGCGGCCAGATTTATTCAGGACTGTTAGCTGTGGAAGGAAGAGTAATTATTATTATAGAGAGGTAAAATTGGTAAAAAAATGTACGTATCTTGGGGAACTTTTTATTTCTGTTATTGTTTTTTTTTATAACGACATTTTTAGACTTTGGGGGTAGATATACACGGACGATCCAAGAGCAATATATCTTGAAAAAAATTTTTAGTGCTGGAAACTGAATTATAACTGCACTGATCATCAACTTTGATCCAAGTAATTATGGTTATAAATGGCCCTTTTGATCTCTTCTTCAGTGTCTTTGAGTTTTTCGAGGCAGGACAATCAATTTGTATGCGACAAGATATTCTACAAGTCAATTTTTGTATTGTTGATAACCAAAACCTTGCTCAAATTAAATGCTGGCTACAATTATGGATGATGAAACCACAGTCTAACCACTCCAAACAGTCGTCCTACGTGAGAGTTAAGTGTCCCAAGCTGCCTTGAAAACTGTCAAACAATGTCCCGAGTTGCCTTTAAAAACTGTCAATGTCAATTTTCGTTGAACCACTGAATGAAACAGATAAGTAATGTTCTGTTTCGGTTTCAGTGTAAACTATAATGAAACTATGTAGACGTACAACGCTGTATGTGACATCAAACATATTACCAAAAAAAACGTGTGCGGTCAGGGGACCCCCGTCACGCAGATACACAGACACACTAGAAAGAGACAGAAAGAAAGAGCCCGCGGTGTGCGTATATGCCTGCTCATAAAGTCATAACGCTGCGCTTACGTGCAGTGATGTCAACTTAGCTATTTTATAGCTAGATCTAGCCATTTTTGCAACCCCGTCAGCTACAATTTAAAAAAAATTGTAGCTAAAAGATTTTTGTTTTATATTGAGAGTATTTTCATATTTCCAGTTTTTTTTTACTTTAGCTACTTTGCGGGAGAAAATATGGTGATCTGGCAACTTTTGCAAAAGATCCAAGATGATAGTACTGTTGGCAACACTGCTTACGTGGACATCACATTTTCTCCCGAATCACACCTACCGCAAGCCGTGTTAAGGAACTTCGGTCCAAAAAAATATATGGAAAATCTGGTGATCTGGCAACTTGTGTAAAAGATCTTGCTACAAAGATGATAGTACTATTGGCAACACTGCATACGTGAAAATCACATTTTCTCCCGAATCACACCTACCGCAAGCCGTGTTAAGGAACTTCGGTCCAAAAAAATATATGGAAAATCTGGTGATCTGGCAATTTGAGCAAAAGATCTTGCTACAAAGATGATAGTACTGTTGGCAACACTGCATACGTGGACATCACATTTTCTCCCGAATCACACCTACCGCAAGCCGTGTTAAGGAACTTCGGTCCAAAAAAATACATTATTATACGCTTAATCTTTTGTATTTATAAGTAAATGACTCCAAAGGAACTAAATTTCAATTTCAATTTCAATTTCAATGTTTTCAATTTCAATTTCAATGTTTTTTATTTCAAATAAACCTAATTACAGGCACTTTTGAAAGGTCAGGCTCTAGTTGCACGGTTCCAAATTGTGGGTCCTATGGAGAAGAACCGGCAAGAAACTCCATGGATAAACTCTTTTTAAAATAGGTTATTGTTTATTACATCAAATTTATTCAAATAATGTGAGTATAATGTAGGTTAATGTCAGAAATAAACAAGAGTTTAAAAGTGAGTATATTGCCTTTAGAAATAAACGTAAGAAGAGTTGCCATAGTATGTAGAAGCTGACCTGTCCCGACAGACGGCACCCGTTCACGAGCATGACGCGAGCATCAGCCATCGCTTAACTCAACCATATTGAAGGGAACTTAACGACCCGACACTAACGCCACCATCAGCATGACATTTAAGTGAGCATGACAGACTCATACTGCTAGACAACAAATAGGCAGGAATATATAGAATTACTGTAAAAAACATTAATGGCCACATGATACTTACATTTTACATTTTAATCACCTATTAAAAATTGTAAGCAGTTCATATACGTTGCAGTTCTGTCAGAAATGCAATATTAGAAAAAAAGTGTAAATAAATTGTATAATTCCGAAACAGTAAAGTTAATAAAGTGTAAATAAATTTAATAATAAACAGTTAATAATAACTGAAAAAATATCAAAATAACATGACTTGGTAGAAAAATTACCAACAGATCGATACAAAAAATAAAATGTGTCAAAAAAAAAAAACAAAATGTCAAAGGAAATAATAAAAATAGATCCAATGTCAAAAGTAAAAGATAGAAAATAAAACTAATGGTCCAATAGGAATAAAATTAACAATTATAAATGATCCAATAGGAAATAATTACATGTCAAATGCGAAGAGATATCAAATACCTAGTTGAGGAGAACCAGTGGGTCGCAGTGTGCAGGTGGGAATCGTATTCCAGACATTTTTATCAGCAATGTATTGGTTTATATCATAATAAGCTCTTGACATTAACACACGTTTTGTTACTAACTTGAATTTTATCAATGGTAGTTCAGTAATACAAGTTGGAAGTTTATTATAGAACCTAATACTGTTTCCCATAAACGACTTAGTACTAGTTTTTATAAGTCTAAAACCGGGTACAACAAGCTCATGCTTATATCGTGTATTGAAACTATGGGTATCACTTCTTTTATTGTAATTTAAGATATTTTTACGCACATACAAAATATTTTGATAAATATACAAGGACGGTAAGGTAAGAATATTTATCTCTTTGAATAACTCACGCAAAGACTCACGGCAACCTAGATTATAAATAGCTCGGACTGCTCTTTTTTGTAATATGAAAATAGTCTCTACATCAGCAGATGAACCCCACAGTAAGATGCCATAAGACATAATACTGTGGAAGTATGCAAAATATACTAATCTAGCCGTAGCCACATCAGTCATCTGCCTTATTTTTCTAATGGCAAAAGCAGCAGAACTCAGTTTGCCAGAAAGTGCCTCTATATGAGGTCCCCATTGCAGTTTAGAGTCTACTGAGATACCCAGGAAGACAGTTGAGGGAACCAGATCCAAAACTTTTCCATCTAGTCTTACATTAGTAACAATATGGTGTACATTAGGTGTCGAAAATTTTATACATTTGGTTTTTCCTGCATTAAGAAGAAGATTGTTAGCAGAGAACCAATTGGAAAGAATATTAAGAGTATTATTGGGTTCCACAAGGTCACTATCTTTCCTATTCACTTTAAATATAAGTGAAGTGTCGTCAGCAAATAAGACTATGTTAGTCTTTGTATCTTTTATTATATATGGGAGGTCATTAATATTGTTGCGGACGCAAGCCTGAACTTAATTAATGTAACTGAAAACTTGTGCTAACACAGCTGAAACGTTATGCACAAAGTAACAAGGGCATGAAATCTAGCTATAATCACACTATAGCTAGGTACAGATCATCAGCCAATCACAGTTTGATGAGTCATAAACCATGAACCAATCACAGGTCATAAGCCATACATAACTACAACTAGCTATGACTTGTAAAAATGTTGGAAGAACAGAGCAGCCGCAGGGCGCACTACGCGCCACTTGTGCCCCGCTGAATACTACTTAAGCGGGTGAATAAGCGGCATTTTGTGTGGGCAATATTTCATTCGATCGTCACTCGTTCTACGCTTCAGATCAAGACCTCAACCTATGAAGAACTGATCCTGACGTCCTGAACCCTGAAGCCTGAAGAAAGAATAACGTATTAGTCGCCTAGAACAGAGCTACGTAGGAACGAGTGTACTTTCAATTTAATACATATGGCAAGTGCCTTTCAACAGATCGTTCGTTTCTTTTATCATATCCTTGGGTTGTCCTCAACAGCCCAAGTTTTCTGGTCCTTCAGAAGCCGGATCGAAGAATCAATAGCAAGATCGAAGATTCAATAGCAAGATTGAAGATTCAATAGCAAGATTCAAGATCCAAGACCAAGAACGAACACGGTGCCGGGAGCTCAAGAACGTGAAGATCAAGTCAACGTTCGCGCCGGGAGCTCAAGAGGAAAGACCGTGTCTGCGAGCATCAGCTGGTGGTCTTCGAACGTAAAGATCGTCTAAAACGTGTCACTATTTCTTAGCGGGTGGACCGCGGCTCTGTGTCTCTGCCACCTAACGGTGTCAAACGGTGGAGGCCAGAGTAAACGCCGAACAAGGCGGTGTGGTATTGTGCGATACCACCGGTTCATCAAGAGCGCCTTTTTCAAGGCGCGAACCGAACCAGTACACTACGCCGGTAAGGTCGTGCGTGGTGTGGGGGCCGGACTGTAGGCACTGCTGACGGGTCCGGGTATTCCTACCGGCCCTGAGCACCCCACAGTGCGCACAATCCTCTGCTGGGTAGATCCCACCTGTCCAATCCTGCACGTATCCATCCCTGGCGGAGCATATCCTGGTTAAACCCGGGCCCTCCAAAAGGATTGATAGGGCTGTTAGGGGCGTCAAATGCCGAAGATGCCGACTACAAGAAGCCAAGCAGCTGAGGAGAGGACAGCAAGAGTGTACGAAGACCCCCCCGCGTCCCCGTCCGCACAAGCATCCGCGTCCGCGTCCGCACAAACCGCTACCACGTCGCGCGCGCATGCCGAACCGAACCCCCGCGTGCCCGCGTTACCCGCACAAATAGACCCCAGCATAGCCGCAATAAGGTCACGCGCCGCCGCCGCCACCACCGCCGCCGCTGCGCCTGATACTAGAGAAGAGAGGAGATCGAGGGCGCCGTCCGTGCGCTCTCAGAGATCAACTGCCAGCGCTGTTGCCCGAATAAGATTAGCTGAATTCGAAGCCCAGGAACGTCTAGCCGAGATCCAGAGAAAAGAGCTGCAATTAGAAGCAGCACTTATCAAGAAAAGGCTAGCTTTGGACGTCGCCACTATACGGGAGGAGACTGACCGCGAGAGCGTCATCGCCCGTGAAACAATAGAAGTGGACAACCGAATCGCTGATTGGCTAAATAACACACAACCCAAAAGGGAAGAACGACCCCACATGACGTCATATGAAGACATGTCATCAGCGGTCCGCGTCTCGGCCCTGTGCGAACCACAGGGGGAACGTACCGAGCGCGCACCGCAGAACGAACGACGACGTATCGAACATGACGACAACGGAGCCACATTGTGTTACCAGCGCGAGAACGAAGGGCAACGATCACACCACTCTTTTTATAGATATGCGCCACCGCCGCAAGAACAAAGAGGAGTCACGATCGACACTCCGCGGCGCAACCGATCACCTACGCCCAATCCGAGACGAGACAGATCACCTACGCCAGCACGGTCCCGAGAACGAGGAATAGATAGATTAGCCGAGGTCTTAGAACGAATGGCCTTGAAACGCCCGCCGCCTAGACAAGCGCAAGAACTGCCTGTCTTCAACGGCGCGCCGAACGAATGGCTACTATTCCAAGCAGCGATGCGAGATTCGACCAAAATGTATAGCTATACAAAAGCTGAGAACCTGGCACGTCTCCGAACATGTGTACGAGGTGAAGCACGTGAAACAGTAGCAGCTTTATTGTGCACAGCTGCCGATCCCGCAATTATAATGCAGACACTTGAACAGTATTACGGCCGCCCTGAGATCATTATTGATAAAACGCTGGACGACTTAAGAAAGTTACCGCGACCCGGAACAACAGCTAGCGAACTGAACGCGTTTGCGATACGGCTTCAGAATATAGTCAGTGTACTCACTTGTATAGATGAGAAGGGGTACCTACAGAATCCTATGTTGGCCCGGCAAGTTACAGAAAAATTAAGTCCGCATATTAGAGCGAGATGGTGCGACTACGCAGAAGAGTATGGAAGTCGCAGTGAACCTGAGATTGTTACGCTGTCTCGTTTCCTCATGAGAGAGGCTGACCGTGCCGTACGATTCGCGTACTCCGCTGCAGGAAGCTCAACAAAGGAGCCAGCACGTAATGCGCCAGCAGCTAAGACCAGTAGTTCGTCTAAACGCCAGGAAGGCAAGAAGCGAGGCGGTGCTGCGTACACTGCAACCGAAAATAAAAACGTAAAGATGTGTCTATGTTGCGGGGCCGAACATGATACGGTGAAATGTAGGAAACTGGAAGCGATGACATTACCACAGAGGTGGGAATGGGCAAAAGAAGCACGCGTATGTTTTCGTTGCTTGAATAGCCGTCACCGCCGTGCCAGTTGTACCGCAAAGAAATGCGGTATAGATGAGTGTCGCCATCCTCATCATGTATTGCTACACAGCGCACCGCAAGCCGCGCCAGGAGGCGAACAGAACGATCAAGAGATCACCGCCTCGGCTAACACCGTAATGTCAGCTGGCGCGGTGTTATTAAAAATATGCCCTATCACGATAAGAGGGCCCGATGGACTGGAAGTTGAAACTCACGCCCTACTCGATGAGGGATCTACGATAACCTTGATCGATGAGGAAATCGCTAGAGCAGTGAACGCGCAAGGAACGAAATGCGCGCTGCGTTTGCATGGATTAACTGCAACGCGGCAAGAACCCGAGAGTCAGAGCGTGTCATTGGAGATACGGGGAGCACGAACTAGCTTCCATCCAATACAGGCGCGAACCGTCAAGAGTCTCAACATTACCAGTCAAGCGATCGCAGCTGAGTGTTTGAACTATGAACACTTGAAACAGCTACCACAGAACGAGGTCTGCTATGGACAAGCAAGACCGCGCATACTAATAGGTGCAGACCATTGGCACTTAATAGTATCGCGAAAACTCCTGACCGGAGAATGGAACGAGCCGGCCGCATCACTAACTATGCTAGGATGGGTAGTGCACGGTACGGTGCCACGAACGATAGTGGCGAAGGAAGACCCGATAGATGGCGCCACAGTACTGCACATACGTGCGCCTCAGCATAGAGAACGATTTGATCATGATGATGAACTACATGAACTAATCACAGAACATTTTAAGATCGATGCGCTCGGAATATCATCCAAAAATAAACCTGTGAAGGAAGACGAGCGCGCTAAAGAAATATTCAATAGAACAGCGCGATTGGTCGACGGACGTTACGAAGTCGGCCTGCCATGGCGTACAGACGATACTCGCCTGCCGCCTAGTTATAATATGGCCCTAAGCAGATTGCGCTCGATGGAACGTAAAATGGATCGAAACACGGAATTTCGCAGAGCATACACGTCACAAGTTGACAACTTGTTGGCGAAAGGTTATGCAACTCGAGTCGAGGACACGGACGACAGCTCAATTGATTGGCTCCTCCCACATTTCGCTGTGACCAATCCGAACAAACCAGGAAAGGTGCGCCTTGTCTTCGACGCAGCCGCGAGTACAGGCGGGCGCTGTCTGAACGACGAACTGCTCGCCGGGCCCGATATGTTGAACACGCTTTACGGAATATTGTTCCGATTCAGAGAGAAGCCAATTGCTATAGCGGCAGACATACGCGAAATGTTCTTGCGAGTCAAAATACGACCAGAAGACAAAGCAGCGCAACGATTTTTGTGGCGTGGTGATGACCGAAAAAGCCCGCCTCAGAAATACGTGATGAATTCTATGATATTTGGCGCTCGGAGTTCACCCTTCCTAGCTCACAGCGTTAGAAACAGAAACGCTGAGGAATGTCAAGACGCGCACCCGCGCGCCCTCTATGCAATAACAATGAACCATTACATGGATGATTGGGTCGACAGTTTTGAAACGGAAGAAAGCGCCGCCCTCACGATCAAAGAGGTGCAGCGTATTCATGAGCGAGCCGGCTTTGAACTCGCCGGGTGGAATTCGAATCGTCCACACTTACTCGCTCATATCCTAGAACAGGATAAGGCTAACGCCCCGAAAGAACTAGGTGCGAATGCACACCCATATGGCAAGACGCTGGGTATAATGTGGGTGCCAGAGACCGATGAGCTTGCATTCAACACAGCTATGCCCCGTGTACCGAACGAAGTACGCGATGGAACGAGAACGCCCACTAAACGTGAAATGTTGGGGGCTGTAATGTCGATCTTTGACCCGTTGGGCCTGTTGAGCCCTTTCACGATTACGGCAAAGATCACTCTACAGGAGCTATGGCGAAACAACATCGGCTGGGACGAGCAACTACCCGCCGAAGAGGCTATCGCGTTTCTCGAATGGATAAATGGTCTGACGAGCGTGGCGGGCTTGCGAGTCCCCCGATGCTACGCGAATCACATGACCGTAGAGCGATCGCTGCATGTATTCACCGACGCTAGTGAACAAGCCTACGCCGCTGCAGCATATTGGCGATTAACACGGCCCGACGGATCGATAGACGTCGTGTTAGTAGCGGGAAAAGCTAAAGTAGCGCCGATGAAAGCGCAGAGTATCCCACGCATGGAACTGCAGGCGTGCCTGATAGGCGCACGACTCGCCTCCGAGATACGCAAGGAGCATAGATGGGAAGCCGAAGTAACCTATTGGAGTGACTCTAAGACGGCATTACATTGGATAAGAAACGACTCTGCGAGATATACGCCATATGTTGCGCATCGACTGAGCGAGATAGCCGAACTTACCCCCGCTGAACGATGGCGCTGGGTGCCGACCGCTCAGAACGTAGCTGATGACGCAACTAGATATGGCAGAACGAGCCTCAATAAACACGATCGATGGTTCATCGGACCGGCCTTCTTACGTGAACCGGAAGAACAGTGGCCGAGCGAAGAGAACCAGGGCGAGGAAGAAACAGTAGCCCATGTTAGAGGCGAGGAGAACGTTATGGACCTGAAACGATTCTCCTCATATGATCGAGCATTGCGCGCTATGGCAAGCGTGTTGCTCTTTATAGAAAAATGTCGTAAACGCGCGACAACGATGGACGTGCGTCATCTCGAAGAAGCCGAACTAATGCTTATACGAGATTCACAACGTGACAGTTTCTCTGAAGAAATTAAGAGATTGACGTCAGGAAAAAGCGTTGAGAGATCGAGCCGGCTCAGCAAGCTAGACCCGGTGTATGAAAATAAAATTATTCGACTGAACGGACGAATCAACGCAGCGAATGTACCAGAGTACAGGAAGAGGCCACCGATCTTAGACGGCAGGCATCCACTTGCGCGCCTACTTATAAAGCGTGAACATGAGAAGAATGGGCATGCAGGCCGAGAGCACGTAGTCAATAACCTGCGTCAGCGATTTTGGATATTACGATTACGAACGAGTGTGCGCGCTGTGCTGAACGAATGCATCGTGTGTCGCATGCGACGTAAAGCGCCACCTATACCGGTGAAAGGAAACTTACCCTGCGAAAGGCTTGATGCATACGCTCGCCCTTTTACTCGCAGCGGTGTTGATTGTTTCGGTCCCATGACGGTCACTATAGGAAGACGTAGAGAAAAACGCTGGGGCATGTTATTTACCTGTTTGGTAACTAGGGCCGTGCATATAGAACTGTTACCGAGTCTCAGTACTGACAGTGCGATCATGGCCCTTAGAAGAATGGCCGCGCGCCGTGGATGGCCACGCACAATAATGTCAGACAACGGTACGAACTTCCGTGGAGCTGACGTCGAACTAAAAAACGCTTACAAAGAATGGGCGACTGAACTTAAGGATTACGCCCTTAATAAGGAAACCGATTGGCGTTTCATCGACCCTGGTGCACCAAACCAGGGGGGAGCCTGGGAGCGGCTCATACGTAGCGTGAAAACAGCCCTCGCTGTAATATTGAAAGAACGAATGCCAAAGGAAGAAACATTAATAACGGTAATGGCTGAAATAGAGAACATATTGAACTCGCGACCGCTCACTCACGTATCTGTGAACCCGGAAGACGCGGAAGCGTTAACGCCGAATCATTTCCTGTTGAGGTCATCAGCAGGGCTACCAGTCACTGGAACTTGTGACGTAGCTGATAAACGCGCTTGGCGAGCGGCCCAAGCGCTGGCAGATCGATTCTGGGCAAGATGGATGAAAGAGTATCTACCGACACTGACACCGCGCGGTGACGTCAGATCTAATCACGCTGAACAAATTAAAGAAGGCAATGTCGTCATAATCGCTGACGGCTTATTACCGCGGAATGTGTGGCCGCGGGGCCTTGTTGTGCGCGCGATAGTAGGTACGGACGGTGTTGTGCGGAGTGCGGATGTGCGAACTCGGGGTGGCATTTTTAGAAGGCCAGTAAGAAGGCTTATCGTCCTCGACCAGAAGGGAGAGGCTCGCGAGGCTATGCCGGGGGGAGACTGTTGCGGACGCAAGCCTGAACTTAATTAATGTAACTGAAAACTTGTGCTAACACAGCTGAAACGTTATGCACAAAGTAACAAGGGCATGAAATCTAGCTATAATCACACTATAGCTAGGTACAGATCATCAGCCAATCACAGTTTGATGAGTCATAAACCATGAACCAATCACAGGTCATAAGCCATACATAACTACAACTAGCTATGACTTGTAAAAATGTTGGAAGAACAGAGCAGCCGCAGGGCGCACTACGCGCCACTTGTGCCCCGCTGAATACTACTTAAGCGGGTGAATAAGCGGCATTTTGTGTGGGCAATATTTCATTCGATCGTCACTCGTTCTACGCTTCAGATCAAGACCTCAACCTATGAAGAACTGATCCTGACGTCCTGAACCCTGAAGCCTGAAGAAAGAATAACGTATTAGTCGCCTAGAACAGAGCTACGTAGGAACGAGTGTACTTTCAATTTAATACATATGGCAAGTGCCTTTCAACAGATCGTTCGTTTCTTTTATCATATCCTTGGGTTGTCCTCAACAAATATATACAAGAAACAGAAATGGGCCTAAAATTGATCCCTGAGGTACACCCATTTTAACAAGTGAGCCTACAGAAGTGACATTACCTATAGCTACCTTTTGTTCCCGATTCGACAAATATGAACTTACGAGATCAATAGATCTACCTCGGATTCCGTAGTGTTTTAATTTCAGAATGAGCGTTCGGTGATCCACGCAGTCGAACGCCTTAGAAAGATCACAGAACACTCCTACCGCATCCTGAGCCTGCTCCCAAGCCTCCAATACTGTTTTGATTAGGGTGGATCCAGCATCTCCCGTTGAACGTCCCTTCGTAAATCCAAACTGTTTATCATGAAGTATCCCATTTAAGTTAAAATATACTAACATTTGATTTAGTATTAGTTTTTCAAAAATTTTGCTTAAAGCTGGTAGAACAGATATTGGCCTATAATTAGATGCATTATCAAGGCTACCTGATTTGAAAATGGGCACAATTTTGCTATATTTCATTAGATCGGGAAAAATGCCATCTACGATGCAAGTATTGAAGATTGTCGCTAAAATTGGCGCGATATTGACTATTATTGCTTCGACAGCTTTTATGGACAATCCCCATAAGTCCTCTGTTTTTTTACTGGCTATTGTTTTAAATGTTTTTATTATATCAATGGGAGTAATAAAACTAAACTCAAAGTAAGCTGTAGTAGATATAGGCAAAGTAACATTTTCCTTTAAGAGTGTCTCAGCTGCTACGGGGGACGATGGAAGAAATTTAGTAGTCTCGAGTGGGATATTTGTAAAAAATCGTTCAAAGAAGTTAGAGACTACATTTTTATCTGAAACTAGTTTGTCATCTATTTTTATGCTCATTGTACTATCTGTAAGCCTACGATTACCAGTTTCAGTATTTATTATTTTCCAAGTCGTTTTTATTTTATTATTTGACTTCTTTATTTGATCACTAATATAAGCAGCCTTCGCTTGCACGCAAATCTTTTTAAAGATTTTTGAGTATCTTCTAACGTAAATATGAAAATTGATATTAGGTGTATAAGACTTTTTGTCATATAACCCATACAAAACATCTCGACTGCGTCTTATACCCTTTGTAGCCCAGGAGCTAAACATGATTTTTGGTTTTATAGTAATTTTTTTTACTTTGCATGCTTTTTCAAACTCATTACATATAACATTAAATAGTTTACTATACATATAATTAGGGTTGCCATTTTGCGATTGTAATGTAAGTAATTGGGATTCTAGATTTTTATTAAATTTTTGTAGACAATTTTTCGTTAATGACCTACATTGTATAATTTGGTGACTTATGATTTTCTTATAATTCAATTTAATAATCTGACACTTATGATCTGAACGAACGCCACTAATTAAATTCTTTTCAAATATTTTAAAGTTTGTCATAATATTATCTATGCAAGTAGCTGTGGTAGGTGTCACTCTAGTCGGCTCAAAGAACATATGTTTTAGGTTAAATGATTTAAATAATGACAAGAAGTTACGTTTATCTTTGGTATTTATCAGAATGTCAATATTGAAATCCCCACAAACTATCAACTTTTTATTTACATTTATTTTTCTAAGAGCATCCTCCATTGTTAAAAGAAATAGGGGCTTATTGGAGTCAGGAGGGCTATAAACACACAAAATCACATGCTCCTCCACTTCTGCACACGCGAGCTCACATACTCGTTCAACAGAGAGATTGCAAATATCTAGTCGCTCCTTACACTTCAGGTGTTGTCTAACCATGATTAAGGTTCCCCCACCTTCTGCTGACGCTCTCTGGAACGAACTGGCTATCTTAAAATTATCCACGTTAAATAACATTTTATCTGCTCTCAGAAAAGTTTCTGTGAAGCATAGAATATCTACATTATATCTCTCAGCAAATAATTCTACATCTAAAATTTTGCCAGAGAAGCGATTTATGTTTTGATGTGACATTATTAAACAATGACTCTGCTTCTCTGTTGTCGCTGTGGTTAGTTTAAATTATTTTGGTTAACCACCTTAATATTAGCATGACTATTATTAAAAACATAAGTAGTGGATGGAGACTTTGTCATGCTACTAATGACAGAGTTTATATTATAAGCCAATAGTGTTGTTATTTGACGTTTGAATTTAGTTGGTAGGTACACGGAATTCCTAGTCAGTTTTAATTTACCAACAAACTTGTTTGTGTCAAAGAACATGAACTTGTCGCTATAATGACTTACCAAGAAATGAATGTGCTTATTTAGCATATGTATACAGTCGTTTTGACTATCTGACAAGTGGTTGAGGTATGGGAAAGCACATAATATTATTTTGTGACAGTTTAGTGATAACAGCTGGGCAACACTATCAGTGATGTCTTTTTTACGAACATTAGTACTATTACCTATAAACACAGTTAGGTCGGTATGCTTGTTAAATTTATTATTAAGGAGTGATTTTATAATTTGATTGTATGTTAACCCAGGCATACAATTATTTAAAAAAGAATGATTCAGGCTGTTACCTAGTAAGTCTCCCAAACCCTTACCTAGGTCATCCGAATACATAATTGAGTTATAACATACTTGATCATTTGAAGCATTGGTACTTATATTTATAACAGAAGACAAGTCATGGTCAGTTGAAGCTGGTTCCTCTGTGTTAAAGTTACAGTCATATGATTCCTCAACTTCGGACAGGCCCTTTGTTAACTCGGTTGGGAAATCATTACTACTTGATTTATTTATGTAAGTACAATGAGTGTTGTTGAATGAGATTGAGTCCACTCTGTCTACATTACATGTACATGCATTACACATTGCAACTAACTCGTTAGCAGCTAAGATATGCTCTTTGATTTGCTTCTGAGAGCTCACATATTTAGAGTATAGTGAATTAAGTGAGTATAGAGTATAGTGAATATAGTGAATTAGAAGCAGATGTATAGTCACAATCCATCCCGGTAATTCGCGGTGATATATTTTGTCGACAAAGTCCCTTGAACGAATCCTGCTACATTACACGTCCCGACCGCTGCCAAAGAACATTGGATGCAAGCGAATTTAGCCTTAGTGGTGGTTCACTGGAAAGTTAGCTGATAGTATGGTCACAATAATTCGCGGTGATACATTTTGTCGACAAAATCCCTTGAACGAATCCTGCTACATTACACGTCCCGACCGCTGCCAAAGAACATTGGATGCAAGCGAATTTAGCCTTAGTGGTGGTTCACTGGAAAGTTAGCTGATAGTATGGTCACAATAATTCGCGGTGATACATTTTGTCGACAAAATCCCTTGAACGAATCCTGCTACATTACACGTCCCGACTGCTGCCAAAGAACATTGGATGCAAGCGATTTTAGCCTTAGTGGTGGTTCACTGGAAAGTTAGCTGATAGTATGGTCACAATAATTCGCGGTGATACATTTTGTCGACAAAATCCCTTGAACGAATCCTGCTACATTACACGTCCCGACTGCTGCCAAAGAACATTGGATGCAAGCGATTTTAGCCTTAGTGGTGGTTCATCGAAAAGTTTGCTGATAGTATGGTCACAATAATTCGCGGTGATACATTTTGTCGACAAAATCCCTTGAACGAATCCTGCTACATTACACGTCCCGACCGCTGCCAAAGAACATTGGATGCAAGCGAATTTAGCCTTAGTGGTGGTTCACTGGAAAGTTAGCTGATAGTATGGTCACAATAATTCGCGGTGATACATTTTGTCGACAAAATCCCTTGAACGAATCCTGCTACATTACACGTCCCGACCGCTGCCAAAGAACATTGGATGCAAGCGAATTTAGCCTTAGTGGTGGTTCACTGGAAAGTTAGCTGATAGTATGGTCACAATAATTCGCGGTGATACATTTTGTCGACAAAATCCCTTGAACGAATCCTGCTACATTACACGTCCCGACCGCTGCCAAAGAACATTGGATGCAAGCGAATTTAGCCTTAGTGGTGGTTCACTGGAAAGTTAGCTGATAGTATGGTCACAATAATTCGCGGTGATACATTTTGTCGACAAAATCCCTTGAACGAATCCTGCTACATTACACGTCCCGACCGCTGCCAAAGAACATTGGATGCAAGCGAATTTAGCCTTAGTGGTGGTTCACTGGAAAGTTAGCTGATAGTATGGTCACAATAATTCGCGGTGATACATTTTGTCGACAAAATCCCTTGAACGAATCCTGCTACATTACACGTCCCGACCGCTGCCAAAGAACATTGGATGCAAGCGAATTTAGCCTTAGTGGTGGTTCACTGGAAAGTTAGCTGATAGTACGGTCACGATAATTCGCGGTGATATATTTTGTCGACAAAGTCCCTTGAACGAATCCTGCTACATTACACGTACCTACGGCTGCCGTCAACACTGAGCGCAAGCGATTTTAGCCTTAGTGGTGGTTCACCAGAAAGTTTGCTGATAGTATGGTCACAATACTTCGCGACGCTACATTACACGTCCCGACCGCTGCAAAAAACATTGAATGCAAGCGAATTTAGCCTTACTGGTGGTTCACCAGAAAGATTTCGGACTGTACTTATCATTTATAAAAAATTACATACCTTAAGACTAGCTCCACTCTTAGCATCCAAGTCCGCGATATGGGCCTCCTCTGGATACGCATCCCTTCCAAACGGAGGGGGGAAGGTGACCTCTCCCCAGTTCTTGGCGCAGATAAAGTCGGCCGTCTGATCCAACTTCGCCGCTAAGTCAAGGAGGTAGATCCGGTCGTTGGTGACCACTATAGGATTGATTTCCATGTACGTGAAGTATAGGTCTACATATACCCGGTAAAGAGCTAGGATGAAGGTGGTTAGGAGTCTGGAAAGAGAAAAGAAAATGGATTTTAATATAAAGTTTTCAACTTTAACTGGCGTAAAGGAAGCTATGTCGCGGAGCCTGCTCGCCTTTATCGGCCTACTTTTCTTCTATGTGTCCTCTGATCGTATCAGAGCGAACTATAACAATAACTCTCGTGTGTGCCAAAATTAGTGTCCTGAAAAACACTTCTAGAAGACCAGATTGAAGTACCTAACTTCCATCCACGTGCAAGCGAATTGCCTCTTCGAGCTGCAAGCCTGATCTGATCCAGGATACGGGACCGCTTAAGATTGGTGGAATTGGGATTACTTTTGGCTAGACCAGGAATCAAATTAGGTCTCATAGTATTTTCTAGTCATCATCATCCTCCTGCCCTTATCCCAATTTATTTGGGGTCGGCGCAAAATGTTTTTTTCTTCCATACATCTCTATCAGCCGTCATCTCCGTGTTCACTTTCTTTCTATTCATATCATCTTTCACACAATCCTACTACATATTTTCTTCGGTCTCCCTCTTTTCTTATAGCCATCGACATTCATACTTAAAACTTTCCTCGTAACATGCTCCTCATTCCTCCTCATCACATGTCAATACCATGATAGTCTGTTGCTACTTAACTTCTCTGTCACTGGCGCTACTTTCAGACTCCCTCTTACATATTCATTCCTTATTCTTCTTCTAGTATTTTTCTAAATATATATACAGTCCAGTCTTCAGCAAAGGTCCACGAGCTACATTTCTTGGTTGGAGCGGTTTTGGGTACTATCTTACAGGATGAAAAAAATCCAAGGACATTAGGACATTACTGTCGAGGCCAGAAATAAAGCAATTAACGGCCGAGAAATATTTGAAGGACGAGGCGAAGCCGAGTACTGCCGAAGCGATTTTAAAAGGACGAGGCGCCAACCGAGTCCTTTTTAACTAAACGAGGCCTTTAATTGCTACTTCGGCCGAGACTTGTATAGTACTTTTCTCTCATTTGCGAGGAAACAATATACAAATTAATTAAACAGTATCTAATTCTCATGCACGCCAATTCGTCCGTGCGCGGTTCTTGTTCCATTTTGAAACTTTTGGAGAAAAAAAATACGCATTCAGCCTTTATAATGACATGATCGTGTATCTAATTTTTTTTTCTTTCCAAAAATTAATATCGTCAATACAGCCGAAAGACGTCCACTACTGGACAAAGACCAAAATTAATATAAATAAATAAAATATTATTCTCGTGATGGATATTGCTGGCGTGTTATTTTTTTGCATTCGGAAAAGAGCCGATTGATGTGTTCTTTTTTTCAAATAATTTTCTGAGCAAGTAGGAGAAAAACATGTTATTTGGAAGGCGCAGCGTGGGTAGGCCCCCAACAAGGTGGACCGACGACCTGGTGAAGGTCGCGGGAATCCGCTGGATGCGGGAAGCGCAGGACCGGTCGTTGTGGCGATGCTTGAGGGAGGCCTATGTCCAGCAGTGGCCGTCTTTCGGCTGAAATGATGATAATGGTGATGATATGAAATATTACCTTTTCGTTGCAGATGATTTGATGTTCTTGAGCAATACTCGCTCGATTTCTTCACCTGACGGGAAAGTGTCTACGGGTACCTGTAAAAATAAATAGATTTTATAAATACCAGCGAAATAACGTCTTACAATGAGCAATTAGCACTGGTGTACCGAACCAGGAGTTGCAGGTTCGAATCCTTGGGGCCTAGTAAGAGTTTGACACCGATACTTCCATCGAATTTGACGACTTTCATTCATATATTAGTAGCGCCCCTGGCGGATAAGAGGACGAACTACTGATTTACGAATGAAAGTCAACGAAAACTATGAAAGTATTTGTGTCAAACTCGTACTAGGCTCTCTGCTCGTAAGCGACTTTTTCTTCCCACAATTTATATTTTTGTCTTAAAATTACTTTATTTTAGGGTAAGACTCAATTTAATCAATGTTTTTTATAAATAGCCATTTAAGATCTATTCACACATCCCAAAACATACATGCAATCCCATAAAATTAAGGGAACAGTTAAAAAGTTGCGAATTATGAAGTTGTAGACCAAACATTCAGGGTCATAAATAAGACCTAATACAAAGTTAGTGCTAAGAGGTCTTGGGTATATTTTCAATAACCCTCCCTATATAACTCGACGTAGCCATCGAACCCAGAAGGTAGTTTCGCAGTCGCTCTTCGAGGACTAAAAAAATTGCCAATAACAGCTATAAAAATCTTCCCAAGACACAGAAACGGATGGGTGGCTTACCTCAAGGCGGATGGCGAGGGCATCCACATCTCCAATGTCGACACCGCCCTGGTGATGGAACAGGATCGTGTCCGACCTTCTGCCCGACATTATGTTTAGGTACATCTCTTCGCTCTGAAAGATAAAAGGAAATATATAACTGCTAAGAGGTGGACCAACGATAGTTTTTTCTCCGAAAGAGTAGAGACATTAGGAGTGGGATAATTAAAGACTGATATATTACATTGAAAAGGGAGTAACACGTATTTTTGATATGGGCCTAGAGATGATCTAAGTCCAATCTGAAATTGCGGGCCCCTCCACCCAACTTGTTGTACTATAAACATATAATTACATTATTCTATGACAAATTTAAATTTATCTTTGTTCCGTGTGGTGTCAGACGTAAAGAATTGCACCACCCTATATCTTCTCATGGGTGTCGTAAAAGGCGACTAAGGGATTCACCAGAGGATGGGCAGCAGCTTCTTTGAGTATTTAACCAACCAACTGCGATCGCCAACCCGCCTGCCAAGCGTGGCGATTATGGCATATCCCCATATATTATATATATTAGATTATTATTTATTATTATATATATTACTAGCTGTGCCCGCGACTCCGTCCGCGTGGATGTCGGAAAATAACATCGTGACATAATTATGAACACAATATCTTCAAATATATACATATAAGCGCCTACACAGACGATTACACTATTTACCGACCATACTATATTTTGTTTTTACAACCAACCGGCTAAGGTGATGGAATTTCATGGAATTAGCCCTAAACTCCCTCATTTTGAGAAGAGGGCCATACCCAGCAGTGGGACAGTAATGGGTTGATTACGTTATGTTATTCTATATTTTCTAGTTTCTTAACTCTTCTCGTTCCGAGAAGAGGTCCGTGCCCAGCAGTGGGGCAGTAGGTAATGAGCTGATTATGTTATGATAATCTATTACACTAACAATATCCAGTTCCTTAACTCTTCTCATTCCAAGAAGAGGGTCATGCCCAGCAGCGGGACAGTGATGGGCTATGTTATGTTATTCTATATTTTCTATAATACTAATAGAATCCAGTTGTATTTTTAGGAACCTGCAACCTGCATTTAACCAACAATCATGACCTCTACTTTGTATGCAACTTAATACAATAGAGGGGTCAAGCTGTATCGCTGGATCTACTCAACCAATTCAAATAAAACATACCCTATATTTTAAGTTAGACTAATACCAATACAAATGCTAAGTTTCATTACGATCCGTTCAGCCATTTTCACGTGATGAGGTAACAAACAGACAGACAGACAGACAGACAGACAGACAGACAGACATAATTTTTTTAAACGATTGATTCGTGTTCTATAGCTTATTTCTAGTCCCCCTAGCCGGTTTTCGCGAAAAAAAACTCAATGTACAGACTTTTCGACCTTTACAGTTTTATTATAGTATAGAAGATATAGATAGATGGGGGAGGCCTTTGTCCAGCAGTGGACGTCTTTCGGCTGAAATAATGATGATGATGATGATGACAAGTTTAGTGGAGGGGCGCGAAATTCTAAGAGATCTTTCTGGACTGAAGCAGGATTTGTGAAGAAAATAGTACGCTTCAAGGCGGACCTATGTATAGTCGTAGAAACCATCCTTATACTACCTTTCCGAGGTAAAAGGATGCGTTTGATGAAACTCACCAATATGTTGGTAGTAGGTGAGCATAATCCTGGGAGAAAGGCAACCTAATGCTTCACCTCTGTCTATTTTAGGCTAGTTAGAAAGAGAGGGAAAGTATCAAAGTGTACTCACAGCATCGTGCTTCACAAAGGGCTCGACAATGAAGTGCCTGAGTTTCCCCAGGGCTGCCCCCACTTGCTGCTCCTTGGCGACGTGTTCGCTCAGCCACCGCCTCACTTCGGTAGCTGTCTTGTTGACTCCCACTAATCCGAGCTTGCCGCGACGCTTGATCAGCTGGTCGGGTTTGACTACGAGTTGCTGTAAAAAAAAATGATTTTAAGTTATTTTGAGGTAACATTGCAGTGACAGCCTAGAGGAATCAGGGGGGAAGGCACAGGGCGACCCCTCTCCCCCCAGACAATTTGTATAAAACAAAGAGCTCGAAGATTAATACGATACCGCTTTGAGTGGAAATGCGGGTGGTATTTTTTTCTCCATACAAACGGTCTCGACGGTTTTCTTTCTGGTTTATAACGCTAAAGCAAAGATTTTTTAAACTAAAATAAATATCAACTTTTTCTATGTGAGACAATTTTGAAAATTAGGTATTTGATGAAACTATTGCTGTCGCTTTGCAAGCAAAGCATAAGGAGAACTGCAGGTCCAACTGAATAGCCTTAGTAAAAAAGTTGTAATTCGAGGTTTGGCTCTCGACTATTTTCCCCTCCGAAACTGGATCAATTCAAAATATATTTTCATTGACTGAATTAGAAGAACATGTACTGTGACGCTATGTTTTTCTTTTTAGGGTTCCGTACCCAAAGGGTGCAAACGGGACCCTATTACTCTCGCTACGCTGTCCGTCCATCTGTCTGTCACAGGGCTGTATCTTTGTAACGGTAATAGATAACCAGTTGATTTTTTTACAGAATATGTGTTGCTATGGGGTGTATCACGACAAATACTAAAAACAAAAAAAAGTCTAAAACCAAAGGGGGTCCCCGTACAAGAAACCTCGAAAAACATGCATCTTTTTCAACGTTTTTGATCCTGTTCTATCTTCAAAACGGTAATACATACCAGCGTCAAACTTGATCTGATTATAGTGCATACTATGTAGTTTAGCAACAAATACTAAAAACAGGGCAAACATAGACATATGTGGTGGTACCTACATAAGAAAGATACGCAAAAATTCACATTTTGCGTACGTCGTTGATGTCTTTTGATTAACTCTCGTAAATTGAATCAGTTTCTATGGGGTATCAGGTCGATGGGTGGTACGGAACCCTTACTGCGTGAGTCCGACTCACACTTTGCCGGTTTTTTTATTAATAGTTGTCAAAATACACTAGGCCTCTGTAGAAAGTGGTCTAACCCCCAGTTTCTGGAAGGCTGATCAATTTGATCTATTGTCAAATCTAATGTCAGCTTCTGCGATTAGCTGGCAACAATGTTAAAAATCAATCACATTGCTTGACCTAAGATTTGACAGCTGATTAGTTAATTTTTGCGTTGATCAGCCTTTCAGAAACTGGGGGTAAATAAGCCATTTTTAATTTTTTTTAGGGCTTCTAGAAATAATTTATCAACAAAAACGAAAACAGGGGCATAAAAAAGTTTATATTTATTTTACCGTAAAAAATCATTGCTATAAACCAGAAAGAAAACAGTCGAGAGCGTTTGTATGGAGAAAAAACCATCCGCATTGTTGTACATATTATTTCGTTGCGTAAATTAGTGACAGGAAATATATTATCCTGATAAATTATTGGGCCTATGTCCAGCAGTGGACGTCTTTCGGCTGAAATGATAAATTATTATGACAACATGTTTTGAAATTGGGTAATTCTGATAACAAATATTATGACTAAGAAGCTATTAAATTAAATCACTAACGATAGCGACGACTTTATCTCGAATATCAAAATCATGAGTGCTTTGTTTACAATTACTAATTCCACTGTCGCTATGGACCACAGATATAGATAGAGATAGAATGGTTGTAATCACAATTTTACTTGCGATTCATGCGTGGCAACCAAAGAGATTTAATATAGGGCTAGAGAGGCTATCAGACGAAATCTCAAAGAAAAACTGTGATCCCAATTCACAATGACGACATCTAACGTGTAATAGCAGAAACACGTATTAAATTATTCAAGTCTGTGTTCTCTTTCTTGTCTTATTTAGTAAACAATCTTGGCATGTCTCTTTATTGAAAAAACTACTGATAATATATAATTACTAGTCCTGCACATGTAATTCGGTTAAAGAATGTTATTAAGTATGTGGAGTTGTTAACATAATGTCTTTTAATAATTATTATTGACAAATTGAATTAAAAAAGACATGCCAAGATTGTTTACTAAATAAGACGAATAAAAAAAACAGAGTGTAAAATATAATTCAGCTATCGCCCGGTAGGTGACCAGTGCTGCCAGATCCGATTTTCAATCCGTGAATTAAGCTCGAAAAATCTAGAAATCCGTAGATTCCCCTTTATGAAAACCGTAGATCTAGAGACTTTTTTAAAGCTTTGTCTGACTATTTAGACTTGCCTTTACTCCTAATATAGTTAAAATCTGGTAAATAAATATTGGAAACTAAACAAACATAAGCAAAACGTGTCTATGACAGAAAAACAATTTTATTAAGTCTAAAAGTTTTTTCTCTCTGCCCGTGTCAGTGTCATTATCATTTAAAGTGGGTTTTTAACATAACATCACGCCTGTATTTCCCCGAAGGGGTAGGCAGAGGTGTAATAGTACACCCACATTTCGCCAGTTATGTTATAGTCCCATGTAATAGGGGGCGAGCCTATTGCCTAAGTGTGTTTTTATGTACATTAAATAGAGAGAATAACTTATTTATTATATATATATTATTTATTACGTTCAAAAATCCATAGATTTGCTATCGATATCCGTATAACCGTAGGCGACGTCAAAAATCCATAGATCTACAGAAAAATCTATAGGTCTGGCAACTCTGGGTGACGTTAAGTAGAAACTAGAAACTTGTGGTAGGGGTGTTACCATTTATCAGAGTATCGATAATATCGATAAATGTATTTTTTTTTTCAAATTTGAAAAGATAAAAATAAGTGACATTAATTAGGAGAGCAATAAAATTATTCCAGTAGTTTCAGTGTTTACAACTTAATTATTCATAAAATTATGTTTAAATTATAGCGAACTCATTTAAGTAAATATAGGTAAGTTAACTTTTTTTACCATAAAACATAACATATAGTAACATACAACAACATCTCTCTATCGCTCTAAGGTTTGCTGTAAGAAAACTAATTTTAACACTGAAAATTTTGCCGGCTTTTCTCATGCAAACGCTCATAATTCAAGAAATTATCAATATTTTTCAAAATGAAAAATATCCCGAAGTAGACGTCTTGTCTTCTAAAATGCTTATAGCATAATTTTAATGCAGCAGCTGGAAGCCAATTTTCTTCTCTGCGATCTATTTGAACAAACCGTATCCACTTCTCACGTGCTACATTATTTACTGGCGGAAACCTACAATAGCAGCAACATACTTGAACGAATAGCACTTGTTCATATACTTATATTTAAATGACATGATTATGTTTGCATTCAATACTTAAACAGTATTATATTTTTAATGTTATATATTTATTATTTACTATGGATAACAAAATCGATAAACATCACATCTCTAACAAGGCAGTAGTAAAGCTACTCAACAATAGATGGCGCTTATTACAATATTAGCACATGGTCTAGAATGATTTACGAAAATTATTTATTATATTTATTTACTAGTTAAATGTAAAAAATACTAACGACAATAAACTGAAGTAAGATGCAGTAATTTTCCCATAACGTGATTTGCAATATCGCAATGCGCAACACGGCATATTTTCTCCGTTTTTTGTTTTTGTTTTAGCTATACTGTCAACACACGGATGCGACCTAACATGCAGGGGTATGACATTAGACTGAGAGACTTGTTACCAATTAGTAACAAGTATTGGATTACGATTTTGGTCGTCTTGTCCTGTCTATCACTAGTAAATATTTAATGTCTTTGGTGGCAACTTACGAACAAACTACGCCTCCCATGTTCCGTGTGGTGCCGGACGTAAATAATTGCACTACCCTTATCTCTTCTCATGGGTGTCGTAAAAGGCGACTAAGGGATTCACCTGTCATGATTCACCTGATTATAATTAATACCATATTATTTTTTTTTGGATTTCTGAAAACGTTACTCCATTTTAGGCGCATTTTAAAAGGAGTTTTAAGGCTTTTCTTTTTAAATAAAAGCATTTGAGCTTTCTTTCACTATGCTAAACAAACGAGAGATAAACTTATATGAGGTTTACAAAGTTTTTGCATATAAAGAAAGAAACCTTTTGTAAGTGAAACTATTTAAACTGGACCTACTTTATTCCGTGTGGTGCCAAACACTATTTCTTTACTGACGTTATACTAGACCGTGTTCCGTGTGGTGCCAGACGTAAAGAATTGCACCACCCTATATCTACTCATGGGTGTCGTAAAAGTCGACTAAGGGATTCACCAGAGGATGGGCAGCAGCGTTCTCTGAGTATTTAACCAACCAACTGCGATCGCCAACCTGCCTGCCAAGCGTAGCGATTATGGCATATGCTTGGGGGAGGCCTATGTTCAGCAGTGGATGTCTTTAGGCTGAAATGACGATGATGACGCCTCCCATATTGACGTCATTAATTTTTAAAAATTAACTTTAATCAAACGTATTTTATAGCTTTTGTTTCTGCAGTTAGAAACAGCACAATAAGGATTTCTGCGGGTTTTTGTTACAGTATTTACAGAAACAAATCACAAGGCGTACTGAGAAAGGCTTTGAAATGCACTGCACCATGGAGCAGAGTGTTGGCACGCGCGCCCTGCCCACTTTTCCATTCTATCTATTTCTACGCTATGGACAGTCAGAAGCCCGATAGTCTGACAACTGAAGGGCAATTCGCGCCCTACGCTGGAATTGCCGATTCGCAAACTCCAATTCGCAAATTCATTTGTGCGACAGCGCAAAAATTTGGTCCTTACCCTTAAGAGGCTTTTTAGAAAGAAAAGAAAGAAAGAAAGAAAAAATATTTATTTGACACAACTGAGACACATACAAAAGAAATATACATGAACAAGAAATAGAGAAATAGATATAGTGAAGAAGTAACAAAGCGAGGAAAAAAGTCATTGACAGTCATGCGCCATGTGTGTCTCAAAATTGTGACAAATGGGTGTCCAGCTCAGCATATTGCCAGGTTATTAAACCTGACGCTGGTATTCTGCTGGATCCCTGTTGTGACGTAGGATTTTGTTTAAGATTTTACGTTTCCAGCCGTCTCGCTCTAACTTTGCTCTTCTACTTCTAATGTTACGCTGAAGGATAATAATAGAACACATTTTTTTTTATACACAGATCTGCTCTTGACCGCAATCCAGACAGCTATGTCAGGATCACAGACATAGTAAAAAATATAGACTAAGTGCTGCGAACAACCATAGTGAAGCCAACAAAAACCGTGCTTCTTCATGTACAACTAGTGCTCACGCACACACATGCACCTTAAACCGTGCTCACCCCTCTCAGTTCACATGTCACGGCATCTTCCAGTAAGCATCGCGAAATCAAATATCCTTCAGGTGCATGGTATGTACGTGAGCACTGGTTGTACATGTATTTTTTACTATGTCTGTGGTCAAGATGTGGTCGACGATGGAGCGAGCAAACCTATTCGGTGCCGATTCACTCCAGCTTTAAAGGCGTTAGGGTTATAAGTGTCCGAAAATACAGATGCCGGCAGTGAATTCCACAACTTGGCTGTGCGCATTATGAAAGAGTTCTCAAAGCGCTTGGTCCTGATAGTAGGGATTTCTACCAAATGTGGATGATATCCTGCAGTGCGTCGTGCAGTCCGATGAAAGAAAGGAGATGGCGGAATTTAGCCTAAAATCTTTTGAAAAAAAAAAAAAAAACAACAAATCACGCCTGTATTTCCCCGAAGGGGTAGGCAGAGGTGTAATAGTACACCCACATTTCGCCAGTTATGTTATAGTCCCATGTAATAGGGGGCGACCCTATTGCCATTGACCGGGCACAAATCCAGACTCCGGGCTGCTACTGAGAAAAAATCTTTAAAAATCCTATGAAAACTTAAAAAAAGAGCTAAAACTAGAGCGAGATAGCTGTAAACCGTGTAAGGCCTATTAAGCGCTTTTCAGCTTAGGTACTTATAAAATAGTTCTTACCTCCTTCGCGAGCCATGGGTTCTTGCCCAGTTCGTCTTCCCAAATGGTGCCCTGCTCGAAGGTGGCGAAACGGCATGGCACCAACGCTGTACCCGGAGCTATGTGCCTGAAGAGATTAATTACTTATTAGAATGATATGCATAATGGCTGTGGGATTGGTTGTTGCACTAAATAATAGTAAAGAAGATAGAAAGAAAAGAAAAGAAAAGATAGATAGATAAAACGTTTATTTAGTACAAAAACAAGACAGGACATACGTGGGACACTCAGAAAGTTTTGCGAAACTAAAAAAAATTGTTCTATACGTACATATATTTTTATCAAATCTTTTCAAAGTACTTTCCACCAGCCTCTATACAAAGATTCATGCGCCTAAACCAGTTTTCAAAACACTTTTTCCAGTCCGCCGCAGACACCTCGTTTACAGCCTGCTCGAACGCAGCCAGCGCATCTTCCGGCGACGAAAATTGTATCCCTTTGAGCTGATTTTTTATTTTTGGGAATAAAAAGAAGTCACACGGTGCTAGATCAGGGCTGTAAGGAGGGTGACCCAGGAGTTTGACTGGCGTGCTGTCCAGGAAGTCCCTCGTTTTGAGTGCGGTGTGCGCAGGTGCATTGTCGTAGTGGAGCAGTAGCCCGCGGAGCCCTGTGTTTGGTCGCTTGTTGCTTATAACAGAGAAAACTTCTGGCAAACATTTGGTAGTATACCATTCGGCATTAATGCTTCTTTGATCCCGTAAGGGAATTGATACCAAGTGGCCAGTCAAATTAAAAAAGCTAGCGATCAAAATCTTACCCCCGCTTCTAGATCGCTTCACTTTGGTAGGCGTTGGCTCATTTTGAAACACCCAAACAGTCGACTGGCGCTTGGTTTCTGGGTCGTATTGATAAATCCAGGACTCATCACCTGTAACGATGTCGTAAACACGCCGAGACGAGCCTGCTTCAAATTTGTTAAGCATATCACGGCACCATTCCACCCGGGCCTGCTTCTGAGCATCGGTGAGGTTGTGCGGCACCCAGCGTGATACTATCCTCCTCACGCGAAGATGGCTGTGTAGAATCTCGTGAACGCTTCCCGATCCAATCTTCAATATGTGTTGAATCTCCTGATATGTAATTCGCCTATTGTCTTGGATTAAATTTTTCACTGCTAGCACGTTTTCTTCGGTAACAGCCGTCAAAGGGCGACCGCTTCTTTCGTCATCCCCCAAAGTTGGTCGACCGCGCTTGAATTCGTTATACCAACGATACACGGTTGCCTTGGAAGGGCCTTCATCCATGAATGCCATTTGAAGTCTATCGTACGATTCATCCGGTTTCAGGCGACACTTGAAATCGTATAAAATCATAGCTCTAAAATGTTCCCGGCGCAGATCCATATTTCAGTGAGACACAATACTTTGAATTAACTCGCAAAAAATGTGGAGGGAAATTTTGAAATTGGAACTTACTTATTTTTACTTATAAATAATCATATTTTCGAAAAACATTATAACTGGCCAGTCTCCCATATATAAAAACTTTTTTTCGCAATACTTTCTGAGGGGCCTGGTACAAGTAAAAATACAATAAGAAAGTGTGATATGTGTCTCAATATTGTACCAAATGGGTGTCCAGCTCAGCATGTGCTAGGTATTATACCTGAAGCTGGTATTCTGCTGGATCCCTGCAGTGACATACGGACGTCGAGCAGACCAGATACATGAGAAAAATTAAAAGACAAAGTAAATAACAATTTTGCAAGCAATTTTACTTCTGCTAAACTGTAAAATAGTTTGTTATATGTAGCTCTCTTATTTCTCACTTTTTAATATTTAACACTTTTTAACCTATAAACTAACAAAAAATTAACTTATAATAAAACAAAGTTTAACCGGATTATGTCGCGTATATTATTTAAATTGGTTTTCCTGACGTTTCGAAAGCTTTGCAATATAATATATTTATTTATAATTAACTTATTTTTTATTTATTTTTATGAGATATAGATCTGCTCTTGACCGCAATCTAGACAGCTTTGTCAAGATGTGGTCGACGATGGAGCGAGCAAACCTATTAGGTGCCGATTCACTCCAGCTTTAAAGGCGTTAAGGTTGTAAGTGCCTGGAACTGCATACGTAGGTTGTAACTGCATTTTACCATGCACGAATGCATGCCTAAATGGCATTGCGAATCGCGTTAGCCTAACTGAAACCTAAAGATGGAAAGTCTCATGCGATTGTAATTTCACTGGAACCCGAACAGTATATTATCTGTGCCCGTACCCTTCGCACCCGGAACACAGCAATGCAAGCATCACTGTTTGGCGGCAGAAATAGGTACAGTGCTAGTACTTCTACTACTAAACTCTGCTAGCCATTTTCCAACATGTTGGGGGGGTCGACTTCCAGTTTTACCATATCCGGTTTTTTATTATTTTATTATAGGGTGGCGAAACGAGCTAAAGGCCCACCTGATGTTAAGCGTTATCTTACCCATAACAACTTCATTTTCAATTTCAATTTATTTCCAAATAAATATAACAGTACAATTTTTGACAAAGGAACATGCAATCAAAAACACGAAAAATAGGGTTAAGACTTTGCTTCCCAAAATAGAGCGGTGAGGCCCTGTGTTATGGGATAAGCAAAACGCTCTGCCCTCCAGAATTGTGATAAAGAAAATTATTGAGACTGATCTGTGTGCAAAAACAGATTCATTGTATACAAGATAAAATTATTAAATTTAGTACAAATGTGAGGTTATTTGAGTGAGTATGGGTAGTGTCCGTGTGAATGGGTGTGCATGTGGGTGTGTATGTGTATGTATTTGGGGGGGGGGGGTGTAGCGTATAATTATGGGATTAGGCGAGTGAATGTGAGTAAAACTAAAAATAAATTAATTTACATGATGGGTGTTTGGATAAATTTTTGGTCTATAACAATATAAAGTGTAAATAGAAACAGTTTATATTTAAAGCTAGGACATAACTGTAAGAAGAGCTTCGGTTTCCTTGTAGGTATTTACAAGTAGCCATTTGACGACAACTTCCTTACATTTTTGCTTGGTTAGTGGGTATATTGATAATTCTTTATTTGTCTTGTTATAAATATACGGTCCTAGAAAACAAAAGAATTTCTGAATAAAGCTGGTTTTGAATGTCTGATTATAGTCACAGACTGTATATTTGAGACGTTTAGAGGCATTTTTTGCAGGGTCATATACACTCAGTGAATGCTGTCTCAAAATGATTTTTAAGATAAATAGCTGCCTGACTGTAAGAACCTGACAGTTTTTATATAATAAAGAAGTTGGGAAAAGATAAGGTCTAAATGTACAGACTTTTAGAATATAACGTTGAGCTATTTCTAGGGTGATTAACGAAGTTTTTGGTGCACCACCCCAACATAGGATGCAATATGTGATGAGAGGTTCGCAAAGAGTGCGATAAACTTGCTTAAGAAGAGGAGGATCAACTACGTGCCTAAGGGTTTTAAAAATATAAATTAATTTCCTAATCCTGCCACTTACCAAAGAAATATGGGATTTGAAGCTCAAATTGTTGTCGAGCAGAACACCAAGATATTTGATGCTAGAGGATCTTTCAATATAATAGCAGGAACATGATGTTAAATAGGGGTTATTGCAAGAATGAGCGATGATGGAGTAATTGGGTATGGGTTGAGATGAGTTTCTCATAGAAAATGTCAAGCACTTTGTTTTTTCGGCATTTAAAGTAAGAATGTTCCGTTGAAGCCAATACCACCTAGGCTGTTGGCTAAATGGTACCGCAAGTCGGTTCGCCAAACTGAGACATGAAGATGGAAAGTCTCATGTGATTGTAATTTCACCGGCACCCGTACCCTTCAGACAGAAACACAGCAATGCAAGCATCCCTATTTGGCGGAGAAGTAGGTACGGTGGTAGTACTTCCCCGGACGAGCTCTTTCACAAAGGAGCTCTACTACTACTAATTAAATTTTAGTATTTTACACGGAGTGACTACCACCAGACCCCCGCACCCCAGTTACTGGAAAATACCGACATCCTATGGTTAGGTCGGTGCACCAATTATTCATACTATACTCCAATATGATAAATGTGAAAATCAGTTTGTCTGTTTGTTTGTTTTTTTAGAAAGAAGAAAGAAAGAAAGAAAATGTGTTTAACAATCAAATTAACAAAAATTAAAAAGAACACTTATCTCTTCTCATGGGTGTCGTAAAAGGCGACTAAGGGATTCACCAGAGGATGGGCAGCAGCGTTCTCTGAGTATTCAATTCATTTATTTTGTAAAAATGTGGTAAATACAGGTGGTAGGGTACTAAGATTAGTTCGACACATTAACCATTTCACATTATGGCATACATTTTTTTATTTTTTTATAATTATAAAACAATGATGTACAGAGCTAAAATCACATTCAGAGACTTCAATATTAAATTATCAATTTATATAATATATCATAAAGGAATAAAATTCTGAATACATTCATATTTTAAAATTTAGGTATTCGTCGACGGAGTAAAAACATTTTTCACATAAAAATCTAAAAAGTTGTTTTTTGAATTTAGTGAGCGGTAAATTCCGCGTGCTTTGAGGTAAATGATTAAAAATTTGCACCGACATTGCATAACTGTTTCGGCTACACAGTTCAGTCTTTATGAGAGGCAGAGCAAGTCTATCCTGATAACGCGTGTTAAAATTGCAGTTGGTTAAATTAATATTTAACCAACCAACTGCGATCGCCAACCCGCCTGCCAAGCGTGGCGATTATGGCATATCATATGGCATCTCTTCTCATGGGTGTCGTAAAAGGCGACTAAGGGATTCACCAGAGGATGGGCAGCAGCGTTCTCTGAGTATTCAATTCATTTATTTTGTAAAAATGTGGTAAATACAGGTGGTAGGGTACTAAGATTAGTTCGACACATTAACCATTTCACATTATGGCATACAATTTTTTTTTTTTTTATAATTATAAAACAATGATGTACAGAGCTAAAATCACATTCAGAGACTTCAATATTAAATTATCAATTTATATAATATATCATAAAGGAATAAAATTCTGAATACATTCATATTTTAAAATTTAGGTATTCGTCGACGGAGTAAAAACATTTTTCACATAAAAATCTAAAAAGTTGTTTTTTGAATTTAGTGAGCGGTCAATTCCGCGTGCTTTGAGGTAAGTGATTAAAAATTTGCACCGACATTGCATAACTGTTTCGGCTACACAGTTCAGTCTTTACGAGAGGCAGAGCAAGTCTATCCGGATAACGCGTGTTAAAATTGCAGTTGGTTAAATTAATATTTAACCAACCAACTGCGATCGCCAACCCGCCTGCCAAGCGTGGCGATTATGGCATATCCCCCCTTAATTGGGGGAGGCCTATGTCCAGTAGTGGACGTCATTCGGCTGAAATGATGATGATGATGAAAAAGAACATAAAAAATAAAACATATGTGAGTGCCAAAGGGCCACCAGCTCAGCATAGTGTTAGGTAGCATTTGTTGTTTTACTTCTTACTACTACCACTTTTGAAATTTGGCACAGAGATATCTCAAAGCCCATAGCAGGCAAACGATTTTTTACTATCACCACCACGCAAGCGAAGCCACAAGTGTTAACAATCAAATTTCTATTATAACTCTCCAAAATGTATCGTGTAAAGCACAAATTACACGTTTCTCTTATAATGTTCTATTTTGAGGCAAAGAGTTGTTGCGGCGCCGGCGTTAGGTGAGCGATGAGGTTTAATTATTATCTGTTTAACCAACTGTTTTGTGTAAACACAATTTTATTGAATTAATTAATCATGTGGTAGCTTCGATCAATATTAGTGATAAGTCAAATAACTGATGATAAAAGACCATCGCGAAGGTGTATCGATAGAGACCACAAAAAGTCTTTCCGGGTACGTGCTTTATAGGCGTATAGTCCGTGCAGGATTATAGGGCAATACCGGATATTGACTCGAGTTTCAATCCAATTTTTTTTCGCGATTTCAGGATTTATTCCATAGTAAAAGTTGTTCACACCGATGAGTACAACGACCCCTTAAGAGGTTTTCAGTTATTTCTATAACACGTTTCATATGATTTTTCATGTAGTTTACTAGATTCTGGTATAGGTTAAACACGATTCCGCACTGTTCTCACATGCGCAATTTACTGTTTGTTAGAAAGGGACAGTTCCAATCAATGCAGTACCTTAAAAACCGACTAAACTATCGGCCGATTAAAAGTCTGCAGTCTGAGGGTGGGGGGGGGGTAATAATAAAGGGGTTGCTATGCAACGACCTTGCTGTCTACGAGGCTACTGCCGGGATATGCCAGTGATATTAATTTAACACGTTGTATGTCGTATGAGCAGTCATTGTTGGCATGACAGAATAATAGCATGCACTAACTAGTAAGGAGGTGTGAACGGTCGCTATTGCCTTGTTGACCCGCACGAAATACACAATGACATTTAGGCTCCGGTAGCACAATTTATTTATGGTTTCCCCCACTCTATTGTGCTAAAGATGGCTACCAGGGGGTCGTCGGTGCTAGAAGTATCGTATGTGCTGACTCTAAAAAGCCTATTAAACAAATATGAGTCTTTCATCGTCATCATCATTTCAGCCGAAAGACGTCCACTGCTGGACATAGGCCTCACCCAAGCATCCCATACAACGACCGGTCCTGCGCCTTCCGCATCCAGCGGATTCCCGCGACCTTCACCAGGTCGTGGTCGTCGTTCCACCTTGTGGGGGGCCTACCCACGCTGCGCCTTCCAGTAAGCGGCCGCCACTACAGAACTTTACTGCCCCATCGGCCATCCGTTCTGCGAGCAATGTGCCCCGCCCACTGCCACTTATGTTTGGAAATTCTTCGGGCTATGTCGAATATGAGTCTTTATTTACCTGTTAATAAGGTCCTTGCCGGTCGCCTCATATATTGCTTTAGACGACATCTTTGTATGTGTTTAACTTTACTGTGTTGGTGTGGCCCACGTCATATGGATGAGAGTGTTAGCTGTGGACAAGAGAAACGAGGATTTACTTTATGGTTACAAACAGGTTTATTTAGTGTAATTGAGTTGCACATATTGTTGCTCAGTTTTCGTCTTGCGAACAAGACTTGCCCGTAAGACTGCAAGACCGTACGACTGCATGCCCGCAAGACTGCATACCCGAAAGACCGCAAGATTGTAAAACTGCAAGACTGCAAGACCGCAAGACTGCAAGACCAAGACAGTGTTTCCCGGGCATATACCCCCTGAAAATGTAATGGCTGTTTTCCTGAAAAGGGGTTATTGTACACATCATTACGAACAACTTTTACTATGGGACCTACCCTGATATCGCGAATAATAAAATAATAAAAAGATTTAAGTGAACACAAATGTAGGGACCATCAGATTTTTTTTGCGATTTCAGGGTAGGTCCTATAGTAAAACTTGTTCATAATGATGAATATAATGATCCCTTTTCAAGAAAACAGCCATTAATATTTCAGCGTGTATGTATAAAGGGGGAGAAGGGGTCCGGAACCCCCCCACCCCCGACTTATTTCAACAATAATTTTAACTTATATTTTAGACTAAGCTATGCCCGCGGCCTCGCCCGCGTATGATTTGGTTTATCACAGACAGCCGTTATCGCGCATTCCGCGGGAACTGTTTATCTTCCCGGGATAAAAAGTAGCCTATGTCCTTCTCCAGGTACCAGGCTACCGTTTCCCAGATTTCATTATGATCGGTTCAGACGTTTAGTCGTGAAAAGGTAACAAGCAAACAGACACGAGTTACTTTCGCATTTATAATTTTGTGTAGATGTGGATATAGGAAATGAGAGCTTTGAGAAGTATGTGTGGTGTAACTTTGAGAAGTATGTGTGGTGTAACTTTGAGAAGTATGTGTGGTGTAACTTTGGGAAGTATGTGTGGTGTAACTTTGAGAAGTATGTGTGGTGTAACTTTGAGAAGTATGTGTGGTGTAACTTTGAGAAGTATGTGTGGTGTAACTTTGAGAAGTATGTGTGGTGTAACTTTGAGAAGTATGTGTGGTGTAATTTTGAGAAGTATGTGTGGTGTAACTTTGAGAGATAAAGTAAGGAATAACGTGATAAGGGAGCGTTGTGGAGTGAAAGAAGATGTAGTGACAAAGATTGAGAAAGGTATGTTAAGATGGTTTGGACATATAGAGAGGATGGACGAGCAGATTGATGAAACAAGTATACGAAGCGAGTGTGGATGGAAGAGTTGGAAGGGGACGACCTCGGCGAACGTATCGCGATCAAATCGCGGATGTTCTCAAAAAATGCCAGGTTAAGAGTTCTCTAAACCGACGAGCATGCATGACGAGGTTAATGGACGTAGATGAAGCGAAAGAGGTGTGTCAGGATCGTAGCAGGTGGAAATCCATAGTCTCTGCTTACCCCAATGGGAAACAGGCGTGATAATATGTATGTATGTGGATATAGGTTTAAAGAATTGTATTTCTCATAAGAACAACATTAACAACCAATTACCTATACCAATTATTGCTTGATATAGCATTAGCAACTATAATTAAGTGATTCAAATCCGCGGTTTGACGCTTAAAAGTCAGTGACCTAAAAAGGTCATTACACAGCACTCGGGTAAGGTAACACCACGGTAACACTAACTATTTTCAAATTAAAATGTTTTTAGGGTTCCGAAGTCCTACAAGGAACCCTTATAGTTTCGTCATGTCCGTCCGTCTGTCCGTCTGTCCTAATCCTTTACAGCTTAATATCTTCTACAGTTATAAACATAAGTAAATGAAATTTTGTTAAAAAATTGTCTGCATATGGATCTCAATTTTAAAAGAATAAAAAAATAGTTTTTACGTTCTTTAGGGGTGGCGCCCATACATGTGAAATGGGGAAAAAAAAATTTTTTCGCTGCACCGCCTCGTGTGGGGTATCATTGAATAGGTCTACTAAAATGAAGGTAATGTTTCATACATCACTTTTTTATCAGGTGTACCATCTGCGAAATATAGCCCGCCAAAGTGGCTTGCAATGTGTCCCCCCCCCTGCCATTTCTAAACTATGCAACGTAGAAACTTATAATCTTCCACATTGATAGACCTTTGTGAAAACTCTCTTTTAAAATTATTTCGAGTATAATGTGATTATAATTTTTTGAGTTATAGACAGAAAACTGAAAAATACTTAAAACGTCCTAGTTCAAAGGTCATTGACCTTAGAGAAAAATGATCATAGCAAATAATGCTCCTTTAGCTACTTTCTATTTGAAAAAATCACAAAAAGTAACTTTGTGTTATGTTGACGACACACTTCTTAAATTTGGCGCCATCTAGCGGCGTCGTACAACACTCTCTGGGTCGCCAATGCTGCCGTCAAGTGCCGTGTATTACATTTGGCACTGTATAGCGCCATCTAGCGGCTACTGACATCACTCTCTGAGTCGCCAATGCTGCCGTCTATTGCAAAAACTAAAATAGCCGTGATTAATATTCGATTTGATTTGTTTGTAACACCTACTTAAGGAACCCTATAATACTGAGCATGGCCGACATGCTCTTGGCCGGTTTTTCATTTTAAATAAACCTAATTACAGGCACTTTTGAAACGTCAGGGTTTAGTTGCATGGTTCCAAATTGTGGGTCCTAGGGAGAAGAACCGGCAAGAAACTCCATGGATATACTCTTTTTAAAATAGGTTATTGTTTATTACACTAAATTTATTCAAATAATGTGAGTATAATGTAGGTTAATGTCAGAAATAAACAAGAGTTTAAAAGTGAGAATATTGCCTTTAGAAATAAACGTAAAAAGAGTTGCCATAGTATGTAGGAGCTGACCTGTCCCGACAGACGGTACGCGTTCACGAGCATGACGCGAGCATCAGCCATCGCTTAACTCAACCATTTTGAAGGGAACTTAACGACCCGACACTAACGCCACCATCAGCATGACATTTAAGTGAGCATGGCAGACTCATACTGCTAGACAACAGATAGGCAAGAATATATAGAATTACTGTAAAAACATGAATGGCCACATCATACTTACATTTTACATTATAATCACCTATTAAAAAATTGTAAGCATCTCATACACGTTGCAGTTCTATAACAGAAAAGATTGAAATATTAGAAAAAAAAAAGTAAATAAATTGTACCTATAATTACGAAATAGTAAGTGTAAAGATTAACTTACATAATTATAAATAATCTACAGGAAATAAGTTTTACGTATGGTGTTTGATGTAATAAATTGAATTGTAAGTTGACAAAAAAAACTAGGTATGAAAAGACAGATAGCCAGATCATTTCTTTCTAGAAAACAATAATTACAAGTAGGCACCGCGGTAATATTTCAGTGCAATTAGGTACCAAATTCTTATTTTAAAATCTCTGTACTTGGGCTAAATATGTTATTAAAGAGCTGTCGGTGGCAAAATAACAATCCATATTTTTGTTTTTCTGCCAAATGAACGACAACATTTACTATCATAAAATACAAAAAAAAAGTTTTTTTTCACTAACAACCTCCTTACAACAACACCTAGCAAAAAAAAAGTTAGTTTTTTTTATTTGGAATGCGGTAGCTACGACTACGCATTAATTGGTCGACGGGTTCGGAAGCGCGTTCTGATTGGTCGTCTCGCGTGGTCTGATGCTAGCGGCTTCTGCACATACGTCATACTGTTAGAATCAGCTGCGACTTCTGAGAGTGAACAGGCTATTGGAGTCAATAATTGCGGCCGGCGGCCCAGTTTCTTGGTTGTGTGACGGGTTTCCCTTGCCTGTTTTGTATGGCGTGTGCAAAGAGTATGTAAACGGACGTGTAATTGAAGTTAGCTCTTAAGAATAAATCGTGTTTTCTTGGTGACTAGGATAATTTTAAGGTTAGGAGAGTTTTGGAAATAAGGAAAAATGAACATCTATTCTTTCTTTGTTTATTTTTTAAGTGATTTGCGTTTAGTGTAGAAAAAGTAAAAAAACGCACACACCATGCACCTCAAATCATGCTCAAGCGGTACATCATTTGGGGTAGTTCTATTATTGTATCTGCACTACTTGATCTGCGATTCGCAAGATCTTGACTGCGGTAGTCCCTCTTTTTTGCCCCGTCCCGTTTTTAATTAGGAATTTCCCGCAAATCTGTAATCCAAGGTTGGCAAGCCTCCTTGCAGAAGAGGTCTTTTCGAATTCATGTGCATGTGAACAGGTGGTACCATAGTAAAAGTTGTTCATACTGATAAGTACAATGACCCCTTAAGAGGTTTTCAGTTATTTCAATAACACGCTGTAGTGGTGATTTTTGTTGTCATACCTACTTATTCTAAACGACGCGTTCTACTCTGTCCGCCGCATACCCCCGCGGCCATTTCCAATGGATAATAATATCACTATTATATGATACACGTGATCTCGTGTATCACGTATGTATAATTTCTCCGGCATAAACCAGAAAACAAATTGAATAAGGTCTGTTAATGAAAAGTACCTAAAGATAAGATTCCATCATACTTTATATCTAAATTAGATGGTATACCCAGAAGTCGGTAAGAAAATACAGTACTACCGGAAATTAACTCAACACAAAGGTTTTTAGTATTATTCTATTTTATTAAACGTATCATTAGAAAAATATGTTTTATTTACATTCCTACATATTGTCCTTAAAATATAATATTTAATATGAGAAAATGGGGTAAATTTGTTTTCGGTGGCAACATTTTTTACTAAGCACACAGATGCATGGCAACTGCGTGCGACACAAGGTCACGCACACAAGTTTGTAAAGCATGCATCACATCTTTGAACGCTTTTGTTAACACATGCGCCGTCTACCTTTTTTCTGTTGGTCAAGATCGGCACCTAATAGGTTTTCTCGCTCCATAGTCGACCACATCTTGACAAAGCTGTCTAGATTGCGGTCAAGAGCAGGGGGCCTAGTACGAGTTTGACACTTACGAATACTTTCAAAGTATTCGTCGACTTTCATTAATAAATCTGTAGTTCCTCCTCGTATCCGCCAGGGGCGCTACTGATTTATGAATGAAAGTCGACGAAAACGATGAAAGTATTCGTAAGTGTGAAACTCGTACTAGGCCCACTGATCTCATAAAAAAAATACTATTCGACGATTTCGCGCGGTAAAACTCCTTTAGGCACTGCTGCGTTTGTGCCGTTCAATAGAATTTGAACCTTCACAGATCAAAAATAGAGTAAAAAAAACCGGCCAAGAGCATGTCGGGCCATGCTCAGTATTATAGGGTTCCTTAAGTAGGTGTTACAAACAAATCAAATCGAATACTAATCATGGCTATTTTAGTTTTTGCAATAGACGGCAGCATTGGCGACTCAGATAGTGTTGTTAGTAGCCGCCGCTAGATGGCGCTGTACAGCGCCAAATTTAAGAAGTTTGTCATTTCAATATAACACAAAGTTACTTTTTGTAATTTTTTTAAATAGAAAGTAGCTAAAGGAGCATTATTTGCTAAGATCATTTTTCTCTATGGTCAATGACCTTAGAACTAGGACGTTTTAAGTATTTTTCAGTTTTCTCTCTATAACTCAAAAATTTATTATCAAATTATACTCGAAATAATTTTAAAAGAGAGTTTTTATAAAGGTCCATCAATGTGGGAGATTATAAGTTTCTACGTTGCATAGTTTAGAAATGGCTGGTGGGGGGGACACATTGCAAGCCACTTTGGCGGGCTATATTTCACAGATGTTACACCTGATAAAAAAGTTATGTATGAAACATTACCTTCATTTTAGTAGACCTATTCAATGATTACCCCAAACGAGGGGGAGCAGCGAAAAACATTTTTTCATCCCCATTTCACATGTATGGGCGCCACCCCTAAAATACGTAATCACGATTTTTTTTTTTTATTGAGATCTATATCTAGACTATTTTTTAGCAAAATTTCAATTACTTATGTTTATAACTGTAGAAGTTATTAAGCTGTAAAGGATTAGGACAGACGGACTTCACTGGGACGTTTTCGTCCCAGCGGTGCTTAAGGGTAATAACGATATTCTGGGTGAAAAACGTCGCTGAGAGGTAAGCACGGAGATACAGTGATAGGCGAGATATACCCCCAGTTTCTGAAAGGCTGATCAACGCAAAAATTAACTGATCAACTGTCAATCAGGTGATAACAGGTGATCAAATAGGTCATAGGTGACTGAGCACTGATTGTTTGAACACAGAAATTCGTTCCAAACACAAACCACAGAGTTATCAAACGATATTATTAGACATGAACTGTTTAGATTTCGATTTTCAAAATCTCAGGTCAAGCGATGTGATTGGTGGTTAACATTTTTGCCGGCCAATCACAGAAGCTGACATTAGATTTGACAATAGATCAAATTGATCAGCCTTCTAGAAACTGGGGATTAGATGAGGAAAGTACATTATTTTTCAAGGGCATTGACTTTTCTACAAAACAGGAACGCATACATTTTTGTCATGTGTCACTAAACTAGACAAGTTTTCTTCGACTGATGTCATTATTCTGAATATTGATTTATGGATAAAGTGTCACACAAAAAAAAATGAACAGACCAAAGAGAAAAGACATAACGATGTTTGAAGGACTGAAGGACCTGACGGAACTTCTGAACTTTCAGGGGCTTTACTCCAGACTGGATCAAATGATGTACAAATCGAATTTGAATTCGAGTTAGTGTCCATTCGTACTGCATTCCTCTAGGTATTGACATTAGCTCGATTTGGTTCAGAGCTCGAACCAGTCGGGAGTAAGGCCCCAAGGCCAGGAGCCTGCCACCATAATCAGAAGCATTCACGCGATTTATGTATTTACTAGCTTTTACCCGCGGCTCCGCTCGCGTTAAATTCTGCTAACCCACGTCAGTCCAGTCCAGTCCACTGTCCCACTGCCCCGCTGTCCCACTGCCCCGCTGCCTAGCTGCATCACTGCCCCGGTACCCCACTGCCCTAATACACCACTGCCCCACTGCCCCCCCCTGCCCCACTGCCCCGCTGCCCTGCTGACCCACTGCCCCGTTACCCCACTGCCCAGCTGCCCCACTGCCTTCCCCGCAGACCCCACTGCCCCGCTGCCCCGCTACCCCACTGCCTCGCTGCCCCACTATACCACTGCCCCACAGCCTGCCCGCTGCCCCTCTGCCCCGCTTCCAGACTGCCCCGCTGCCCCACTGTTCCGCTGCCCCGCTGCCCGACTATCCCACTGCCACACTGCCCCGCTGCCCCGGTAACCCACTGCCCCACTGCCCTGCTGACCCACTATCCCACGGCCCAACATCCTGCCCACTGCCCCACTTCCCCGCTGCCCCGCTGCCCCACTGCCCCGCTGCCCCACTATCCAACTGCCCCGCTGCCCCGGTAACCCACAGCCCCGCTGCCCCGCTGCCCAGCTGCGCCGCTGTCCCTCTGCCCCACAATCCCACTGCCCCACTTCCTGCCCCGCTGCCCCACTTCCTGCCCCGCTGCCCCACTTTCCCATTGCCCCACTTCCTGCCCCGCTGCCCTACTGCCACGCTGCCCCACTGCCTCGCTGCCCCACTATCCCACTGCCCCGCTGGCACGCTGCCGCGCTGCCTCGCTGCCCCGCTGCCCCGCCCCGCTGCCGCACTGTCCCGCTGCCTCGCTGCCCCGCTGTGCCACAACCCCACTGCCTCACTACCCCGCTGCCCCACTATCCCACTGCCCCACTGCACCGCTGCCCCGCTGCACCAATACCCCACTGCCCCACAGTCCCACCGTCCCACTGCCACTGTCCTACTGTCCCACCGTCCCACTATCTCACTGTCCCACGGCCCACTGTCCCACTGTCCCACTATCTCACTATATCACTATATCACTATCGTTATCGTCCCGTCCCATGTCCCATGTCCTGTCTCATGTCCCATCCTATGTCCAGTCCCATGTGCCGTCCCACTGTCCTGTCCCATGTCCCGTCTCATGTCCCGTCCCATTTCCCGTCCCATGTTCCGTCCCCTGTCAAGTCCACTGTCCCGTCCCCAGTCCCGTCCCCTGTCCCGTCCCCAGTCCCATCCCCAGTCCCATCCCCTGTCCACTCCACTCCACTCCATTGTACATTACTATCCGCTCGTGCAAATACATAGAAGCTTCGATCTGTCGGGTGAGTACGCAACCCACGAATTATTTTTTTCTTTTTTTCTTTCTTTCTTTCTTTCTCAAAACCCATACCAGTTTTTAAGTCAGATCATCAGCTTTCAAACAAAAAAAAACATCAAAATCGGTCCAGTAGTTTTAGCGTGATGCTGGAACAAACAAACAAACAGACGTTTACAATTTTATAATAGTTATGATTACCACAATATACAGATATAGATTATCTATAGGTACACATGAAATCATGACACAACCTTGATTACAAAATAAGTCGCGCGAGCATCGAAAGATGTTACGTCAGGCTCGCCCTCGAAATACTTGTCAAGACTACATGATATATGAGAAATCAGTTCCTTAAGGGGCTAAATGCAGGAGACTTAAGCTCTATTCACATCTGCAGACACCGTACGTGGCAGACACGAACCGAAAACGCCGCCCGCAGTCCATAACCTCCCGTAATTTTTAAAGAGGTCTTGTTCCTCACGATCCGGCCGGTGAAACCAAGGCCCTCGTTCCCGAAAGGAGGCATGAGAACACAACCGCAGCACTCCTTCTGGAGTTACGAGATCGACGGGTACAGGAAGGACATAGTCCCCCCGCTGTCTACCCAGTGGCATGGTTAGTGCACACTGAGCTCGTTCCTGCTCCTCCACGTGCCCTCTACTGACACCAGAGGGACACACGGAGCAACGACCCATTGGCTCCGATCGGCCCCTCGCGTGCCAGAATATTCGCGACGGACAATAAAGTAAGTACCCATGTACAGGGTGCACTGGCCCCACAAACTGCTGTTCATTCCAGACGTATCAAGAAGGACCAACAGCCATCAGGCACACGAGTAGGTTTTTTTTGCCCCAGCACCCCGTTATAAGCAGAGCCTGCCTGGTATGGAACTTACATACCAGGTCAGTTTCAATTAGGTATTTATTTGAACAATCACATGATGGAAATTTTCATAATTTCATCTAAATATTAGTAAAAAAAATCAGAGATACCCAACAAACTGCTGTTCCTTCCAGACGTATCAACAAGGACCAACAGCCATCAGGCACACGAGTAGGTTTTTTTTGCCCCGGCACCCCGTTATAAGCAGAGCCTGCCTGGTATGGAACTTACATACTAAGGCCCGTATTCCAGAAGGATACTCAAGCGTTGATCTCTGTTTAAAACTAGTTTTAAGTTGAGCTTTGATTTTAGAACGTCCTTCAAGCAGAGATTTGTTGATCACAGTTCAGCTCAGTTTAGTTTCGTTTTATATTGTCACCTGTTTCGGTATTTGGGCAGATATTTGATCTGTAATCACTCAAGCGTGGTCCAGACTACGCTTGAGTAGAGATTTCTATTATATTTCAGGTCAAATTCGTGTGTTTTGTTGTTGAATTAAAGTTTATAATTACCGTTCTGGAATAAGACCGATACTCAAGTAACGATTCTATCCTTAAGTAGTGATCAGGTGATTGGAGTTTAAACTGTACTTGAAGGAAGCTTCTGTAATACGGGCCTAAGTAAGTTTCAATTAGGTATTTATTTGAACAATCACATGATGGAAATTTTCATAATTTCATCTAAATATTAGTAATTTTTTTCAGAGATAGCTAGTTTATTTTTATAATCGTGTCGTGTTCACGAACTAAACTTATTTTAAACTATTTCTCTTTTACTAATAGTAGATTCAAGAAAGGGATGGCAACAATATTAGAACTATCAAATTAGTTTACGTGTTACATTCCTTTGTATTTTAGTGGGCACGTTCCGAGATCACGACTAAACGTGTAATGGAAATCTAAATTTAGACTAATTTGACAGTTCTAAAATTGTTGCCATCCCTTTATTGTATCTACTATTAGTAAAAGACTGCGATAGTTTAAAATAAGTTTAGTTCGTGAACAAGAGAATCGACACCATTGTTTAATAAGGAAAGCAAAACACATCATGATAAAAAGAAACGCGGAGGCATGGACAGATTGACGTCATGCGTCCTTAAACTTCAACCTTAACTTATGGCTTGTAATTTGAGCTAAAAATAGATATTATTGTTGTATAAAAACTTTAACACGATAAATACGCTAGGGAAAACGTATAAACAAGTTTTTTCCCTGATCAGGAGTAGGAGCTCTTTGTGAGAGTTCATCAGTGGAGGTACTACCACCGTACCTAATTCTGCAGCCAAGCAGCATTGCTGTCATACCAAATAGAACGGTAAGGGTACCGGTGAGAATCAGTGTCATAGCTAAGGTCATGAGCTCTTAGGTCAAGATTTGAATTTTGCGCCCCCCTAAACTTACACCCAGGTCATGATTAGAATTTTGCGCCCCCCAAAAACTCAAGCCCAGGGCAAGATTAGAAGTTTGCGCCCCCAAAACTTACCCTCAGGTCAAGATTTAAATGATGCGCCCCTAAAACTTACGCCCAGGACAAGATTTGAATTTTGCACCCACCAAAACTTACACCCAGGACAAGATTTGAATTTTGCGTCCCCAAAACTTACGCCCAAGGTAAGATTTGAATATCAGGCCCCCAAAACTTATTTTGTAGGAAGAGAACACCATAAACACGTATTTTACCTATGGGTAAAAATTTCAAGTGCCTGTGTCCCTGCAGCCTGTGACTCTGCGAGGTATCCGACCCTGGCAGCCGAGCCGCTCCCACGGCCTGCCCCTAGCTACGACGTTGGTGAGAATACAAACAACAAGAGACTTTCCTACTTCGTCTGCAAGTTGGGAACGTTTTAGATATCATCTTGGTGTTTATAATAATCGATTTCCATCACGTGGCCCTTCAGCCTGTTCCAAAACCCTCGCGCAATAAGCTATAATAGAGGCGTAATCACATTAGCTTTGTTTGAAATCAATTACGCCAATTTTCGCCTAGACAACGCACTCACGTTTGCTCCGTCCGGCAAAGCCACGCTTGAGAGAGGCATTCTTCGGAGCGCGCCCAAGCGCTCTCTTATGCTTATTTCACACAAGGGCTGGGCAGTGAGGCAAAGCAGTGAGAAGAACAGGGCCCTAATTCACATAATTTCATGACGCGCCAATCAAGTTGCAGTGGCGCTGCAGTTCGTATCTGACAGCGACCAGCGAAGATGAGAGACTACGAAAAGCGTAATCAAAACTAACTGCAACTGCACTTCTTTGTGAACATGAATTGGCGTACAGTACTGATATCATTTGAACGCCAGAACAGATACTGTTCGAGCGTTCAAATGGTAGCAGTTCTGTTTTGCTCACTGCTCAGCCTCACTACCCTGCCCTTGGTGGATATAGGCATTATTGGCAAGCGCGCTCATAGTTTGATATTTATCTGTGCGGAATTCACAGCCCGTAATTCTCGATGGCCAAAATACACAAGAATGGTTTTTTGAAAGCATATCTGCTGCTCATAGATTTAGTATTTTTTTTTATGACATATAGATCTGCTCTTAACCGTAATCTAGACAGCTTTGTCAAGATGTGGTCGACGATGGAGCGAGCAAACCTATTAGGTGCCGATTTACTCCAGCTTTAAAGGCGTTAGGGATGTAATGTAAGTGCCCGGATATACAGATTCCGGCAGTGAATTCCACAACTTGGCTGTGCGCATTATGAAAGAGTTCTCAAAAAGCACAGATGTCAGTAGCCTGAAGTTGCCCTCTAATTGGCGACAGTAGAAACTCCGTTAAAATCGTTTATCCAAAATGGACTAAGAACATCAGACAATATAAGACAGCCTCCAAAAACGCCCACCGTTTACCGCTTCCTGGTGTGAAGAAGTGGCGCAACGCACTCCCCGGCAACACGTGTTGCACTGCTCACGACCCGCGATTAGATAAAATACGACCGCTCTGAAGTAATTCATTCATTGCATAATCAAGGACGCATGGCCATACAAGGAAAATAAATAAATTAAAACGTCTGGTAATAACAATAGCACATTTTGTTTAGATTATGTTAAAAGCTGGACGTATAGTACGCCACATAGCACTTAATTTACGATTTCGATGAAAACGATGACCCACAGGACACAAATCTCACATGCAAAAACATAGATCCGGAACAACTATCTATAGAACTAATATTTGTTTCGTTCCCTTATTAACAACCGTCCGAAAGTATTTGGAATCTGAGAGGAAAGTTACTGAACGCGGTCTCTAAACGCTATTCGCAAATCCGAAATCAAAAACTTTTGACAGTTCTAGACGTATCGAATAGAGAGCCATTTGTTGTCGAAAAGCACTCTATGTGAAAATTATTAAGAAGGTTAATGATAGCGTTTCCGAATCTGTTCGGATCTTAAATCTTGCGATCAAATTTCATTTCGGATACGGAGTATTTTGGACGTTTGAGCATAGCACTCCAAAAATCGGAGCCACGACCTTGTGTATTGTATTGCGAATATTGCGATCGTACTTATTTACTACTAAATTCTAAATAGTTAACGTATAAACAGTTGTGAAGACCCCTGTCATTGTTACGTCCGAACGGAATTTCTTTAATACAAATATTTTTATGTTAATCGATGCGCGAAGTATGTTGGGTGGCAGGCTCGCCACACGTATGCGACTTGATCTTGTCGCAGGTTGAGCGTAACTTTCGACAGTTATAATGCATCGCTTCAAAAGAGAAGATTGCTTGAAAGAATCGGGTACTTATCGTATCATCCTCCCGCCCTTATCCCAATAAATTTGGGGCACAACATATCTTTTCCTTCCATACATCTCTCTCTATCAACCATCATCTCAATGTTCGTTAACTTCTTGCCTAGCTATTCCTACCATTTTTTACACAATACATCCATTTTATACCGGTTCTTTTCTTGTATCCATCGACACCAAACACCCATAAGTACTTAAAATTTCAATGCACTAATCAAAACTAAAATTCTCACGATGGCAGACATCTTGAAAAAAGTTTCTTGTCTAATACAAAAACGCGTGAATAAAATAACCTGTATAATATATCGTAGCCGAAGCACGAAGCCAAGAACATGTCCGGGAAAAAGCAGAAGAATAAACAAACAATAAGAGGACAAGCAAAATCGGCAAACGCAACGCAACTGATTTGCAAGAAAGTGGATTCTTCCGAAATTGAGAATCTCTGAGGGATTCATGGGTTAATTTGTCAAGAATAGATTTATTTACCACTGAAAATTATTACATTGGATTTATGTCAGTTCTGTATATCAGAATGCAAAATTGGAGCCAAACTGGTTTAATGTTATGTGTTTTTTTTATTGTGTATTTCTTGTCCATAAACACCGTTTTTTCTTTGCCTTTTTAATTTACATCAGATTTGTATTGAAATTGCAATAATATTCAGGAGCAGCCCTACATATCTCAGCATCGAACTCTTGACCCAGTTCCTTACCGAGACCCTCGAGTTCGTCGAGACTCTTGGCCACTGGGTCGTTGATCGTATTATGTTAATAAATGAATTTACATTCTAGGTGAATATTTTATGTATAAATATGGAAGACTATAAGAAAAGAGGATGAACAAAGAAAAGATGGACTGATTATGTGAAAGATGATATGGCTAGAAAGGAAGTGACCACTAGGACCACGGTTGATTTGATAGAGATGTTTGGTAGAAAAAGATCTGCTGCGCGGCACACATATAAATTGGGATAAGGCACAGACCAGTAAACCTAAAGACGCCACCTAGCCGGATACCCCCAGGCACCACGCTAATGCAGAAGCTGGCATAACATTTGCCTCGAAGCCAATCGGTAACTCACTCCGTCAGCGAAGGGCACCAATCATACCACCTTTTTGAGCTGATCAATCATAACCGCGCCGACCCCCTTGTCCCCCGCCAACATTTTACAACTGTCTCATGCAAAATGCGGTGTCTTTAGGCAGACTGGTCTGTGATATAAGGGCAAGAAGATGATTATTTTTAAATAGTTATTCATAATCCTAGTCTTCCTTCGAGTATGTTCGAGTGGGCTTCATCTAACCAGTGGCCTATAAATAAATAAATAAAAAATAAATATCTTTGGGACATTTTTACACAGCACCATCTAGTCCCAAACTAAGCAGAGCTTGTGGTATGGGTACTAGACAATGGATATAATACGTATATACTTTTTTTTTTTGTAAATACATACTTATAATACATAAGCAACACACCCAGACCAACACAAACACTTATGTTCATCACACAAATATTTGTGTCCTGTGGGAATCGAACCCACGACCTCGTTATCAGCAGTCCGACACTCGAACCACTAGACCACAGAGGTCGCCTATTTCACAAACGTTCGAAAAGTTTCCGTTTCTGAAGTGAAATTTGCCCGGCAAACGAAACAAAACGACCACTTTCTGCGACCACGAACGCTGAAAAGCATTCGAAACGTCTGGAAAACCAATTTTAATAATAATACGCGATGCAAGACTAACGGCCAAAATTAATATCCAATCTATCCACGATTTGCCCTACTGGAGATAGGAATTTGACATAAGCTCCATACAAAATATGTCAAATTTCTATCTCTAGTAGGGTAAATCGTGGATAGATTGGATATTAATTTTGGCCGTAAAAGATTTTGGGCAGTCGAAGATAAAAGACCACTAGCTTTTAAAATATCGATAAAACACTTCGTACTTTTCAGTGTACGACAAATCGAAAGCATGTAACGCACCTAATGCCGTATAATGTATTCAATTAGTCGGCTTGCTGTAGCGTGGTAAGACAGCGACAAACAAAAGTCAAAAGGTTAAAACCGACTAGTGTACGCTATTTTACTCTCAGTAATTGTTATTACAGTACATCTACCATGAGTTGTTATCGAAATATTACTCGCTAGCGTCCAACTCGCTAGCGTGTTAACGTGGTTCAAGTAGATTTCGATAATGCTTGCACCATGAGTTTTACGGAGGCGCTACAGTAAGCTCGATCGTCTTTGAAATGTTATGTTGGTATAACGTAGTTAACTAGCTAACATCACTCATGTTTCGTTTCTTTCTCTCTCAGTACAAATAAGAGAGAACGCTATCCTAAATATGTTTTATCAGTCAACACGAAATATTCCGACTGAAATTGAAAGGTCAGCGGTTTGTGTTTATGTTAGTTAGGTGCTTATGGTATTTAGTGATTGTTGAATTTTTATACCTTGAAATATTTTACTGTCGTGTCGTCTATTAAATTATTTGTAATTTTGTTGACGTTGTGTGATTGTGTATTGTGTGGCTCGCGGCATTTTTGATAAGTTTATTTATAAAATAGAAAACAATGAGGACACAGTGGGTGTGTGAGTGGGTCACAATTTCAATCGCTGTCGGAGTTCATGGAAAGGCATGTTTCTAATAAATTATTTCAAACTGAAAGTTACCAAATAGCCAAATATCCGCCCCTAAGGCGACACTCTGACCAAATAGTTGCCCCTAAACAACGCCGGTAGATTAGCAAAGCCACTTGAATTAGGTAGGCTCAACTCATATACTCATTAAATAAGCTCTTTCAGACATTATTTTGACTTTAATGTACTCAAAAACGTATTTAATTATTATGTAAACATATGTTTCACACCTCAAAATGCTAGTGAGCTACGTAACTACTATCGCAAGCGTATTTTTCGATTGCGCCTGTCGAATTTGTGACTCATGGTGCCGTTTTGTATGGTAACTGCTGCAAAACGTTAGTGACTATCGAATAGATTACGTGAGGTTTCTTACCTATCGAAATCTATAGTACTCATGGTACGAATTTTAATTATTTCTGTGACCGCTAGGAGCGCTGTACAATCTTTCATATAAATCATTTACGGCGACGCTAGCGAGTTTTGGCCGTGTAAACTCATGGTAGAGCTACTGTTCAGATTCGAATGGTTAAAAAACCTTTCAACTGTTTCATATAGAGTTGATAAATAACTTTACAGATTTATATTTCTTGTGAGAATTATTTTATAAAGAAGAAGATAGGTTACATCCAGATATATGTATATCAAATTGTGGATCTGGTTTTGCTCTTCCTAAATAACTAAATACGACGAGATGACTAATATTCTACAGGCACATGTTAATCATCTTTAAGTAGGCGTTTTAGTAGAAGTACGCGGCTATATGACAAGCTATACATTTTCAGAATAAGCTGAGCTCTCACTGTACGGAAAGCCTATACAATGCGAGGTCAGCTTATACTGGAAATGTATAGTTTCATATGTAGCCGTCTGTACTACCATCGTACTTATTTCTGCAGCGAACCTGCTGTGTTCTGTTGCGGAATGCGGAGGGTACGGCTGCTGGTGACATTACAATCACATGAGACTTTCTATCTTATTCTTTATTGTACACCAGAAAAATACAACAATATCAATAAGTAGAACTTACTGTACAAAGGCGATCTTATTTTCATGTCTCTGTTTAGCGACTTGCAATGCCATTTACGGCAAAAATTAATATCCTATCTATCCACGATTTGCCCTACTAGAGATTAACGGCCAAAACTAATATCCAATCTATCCACGATTTACCCTACTAGAGATAGAAATTTGACATATTTTGTATGGTGCGTAAATTTTTAATTTTTCATGTCTTATTCCTATCTCTAGTAGGGCAAATCGTGGATAGATTGGATATTAATATTGGCCGATAAAGGACACTTCTTCTTCTTCGTATCGACACGAGCTACATAATGATCATAGCTCGTGGGGAAGAGATTAGCCAGTCAGCAAGTTGGTAGCGGGGCTGACTGCCCAGGGTGCGCCGGACGATCAATTAAATATCGTCACTCGTGGAGGCTCTTTTAATGCACCCCATAAAGGACACTGATCAACTTGTATGGGGCTCCGGGCTCAAGAAAATTCTCGCCTTGTAACAGAATTTTTTATTTTTTATAGTATAGGATGGCGAAACGGGCTAAAGGCCCACCTGATGTTAAGCGGTTACCTTTGCCCATAACAACTTCAATACCACCTAGGCTGTTGCCTAAATGGTACCGCAAGTCGGTTCGCCAAACTGAGACATAAAGATGGAAAGTCTCATGTGATTGTAATTAATAAATCCTAGGTTAATTTCAAGTCTAAAATGATGACGTATTTAATAACTTCATACTACTTGTACTATTATTTATTTTATTTTTATTTATTTACTAAGATTTGCTCTTGTCAGTCTTGACCGCAATCTAGACAGTTTTGTCAAGATGTGGTCGACGATGGAGCGAGCAAACCTATTCGGTGCCGATTCACTCCAGCTTTAAAGGCGTTAGGGTTGTAAGTGCCCGGAAATACAGATGCAGTGAATTCCACAAATTGGCTGTGCGCATTATGAAAGAGTTCTCAAAGCGCTTGGTTCTGATAGTAGGGTTTTCTACCAAATGTGGATGATATCCTGCAGTGCGTCGTGTAGTCCAATGAAAGAAAGGAGATGGCGGAATAAGCTCATGGAGCTCTTGCGCACACTCTCCAAAGTATAGCTAAATACATTGAAATCCTGTCCTGTTATTACATGGTTCCTGAGAGGTTTTCTTAAAAGTCACTAGCAAATACGTTAAGATGGCGTGCGTCCCTGGTTCTCTTATTAATTAAAACTTTTTTTTTTTTTTTTTATGTCTATTATCATAATTTAAGTAACAGTTATATTTAATTTTACATTTGGGCCCGTTTCGTTCAATCTCTTTTGACATAATTTGCACGGAGCTCCATCTCTAGTAGGGCAAATCGTGGATAGATTGGATATTAATTTTGGCCGTTAGGCCACAGCCTAAGTGGTATTGCAGTTGTTATGTTATGGGCAAAGTTAAACGCTTAACATCAGGTGGGCCTTTAGTTCGTTTTGCGATCCTATACCCTATATCGTTTATTCCAATCTTAACGATTAGAATAGAGAAGATATTACAATAATTTCCTAAGCGATTTAAGATAAGTTTATTATGTCATTTGAACGATAGCATCGTGAAGGACGATTGCGCGATAGTGGAGAAAAAAATATTAGACTTGAGTCAGTTGCGATGGTGTTAATGAGTTATATGACGTCAGACGGCAGTAATCTTATAAAAAAAATTTAAACTTTTATTACTTGGGCATTTAAAAAAATATTTCATTAGTTATTTTTTTGGTCTAGTGGTCGCAAGCGCGACTGCTGAGCGTGAGGTCCTGGGTTCGATTCTCGGGTCGGGCAAAGTGTTATTGGGTTTTTCTTAGGAAATTCTCAGTAGCAGCCCGGAGTCTGGATTTGTGCCCGGTTAATGGCAATAGGCTCGCCCCCTATTACATGGGACTTACAACATAACTGGCGAAATGTGGGTGTACTGTACACCTCTGCCTACCCCTTCGGGGAAATACAGGCGTGATGTTATGTTATGTTATGTTGTTGTTTTATTAGTTTTTTCATTGTCATTGTTTTTGTTTTGTTTTTTAGTTGTTTCAATAAAGAATTTATATATTTTATTTATTTATTGTTGCTTATATTAAAAAAAAAAAAAAAATATATAACGCATTTACGCGTGCGAATCTTTTTCTTCTTTCCACCATTTAAATCGAAAAAAAAAATAGTCAAATACTTTGGGTATTTGACTATTACTTTTTAAACGCAGGGCGACAATTTAGTGAAAAGTCACTGTCGCATCTGTAGCTAGCTACTAATATAGTATCTGTGATCAAAACTTGACTGCTACTCTGCACTGCAACTGTACTATTCTGTCTAGATCAGCGGTACTCTAAGTGTGTTCCGCGGAACCCTAGGGTTCCGCGATACCCCTGTAGGGGTTCCGCAAGAATTTAGAAAAAAAAAAACAAAACACCTCTCTCTGGTCACTGGTCGAACGTTTTGAATCCGCCCGCCGCGCGTATACTTGTGAGCGCGCAGTCCCTTTGATAAAAGCCGCCTCTGAATTAGACGCTATAGTTGTGAACAAGCGACTTTCGGCTCTATCTTCAAAAGCATAAAGTCGAGATTGTTTACAACGCATTTTTTTGTATTTATATTTTTATTTCCGCTTTTTGTTTATCAAAGGCGCCGACTCGAGTATTTTTGAGAATGTTCGAGTTCGAGTCTAGGACTAAGTATAAAAGCGCTATTATATAAAAAAAGTCGCGCCTCGTCAGTCAGTTGACGATTAGCGTTCGGAGCGATAAGTTCGTACCTACCTACTTACAAGCTGGCTAGCCTGCTGCCTTCTTGTAAGTTCTACTGCCCGCTGTATTCTGATTGTATCAGTTTTGTACATTTCTTCTTTGGACTAAACTTTGTCTCATAAACGCAGTAACGATTGTGCATTATTTTGACCCTACCATCCTGACGTGTAACATTATTAATAAAGAAGAATGGAACGTTGGCTTAAAGGTGTTAAACGTGTTGCAACGACATCTTCTAATGACGCTGAATGTTCAAAAGCAGTACGCGCGGAGAATACAGCAATTACCGATCCAGACGATGATGCCACGACGTCAAGCTCCACGGTTTCAAAGACGAAAAAAAGGAAGTATGATGAATCATATATCAGTTTCGGATTTGTTGATTCCAACGGCTCACCTCTCTGCATGTTATGTAGTAAACTGCTTCCTAATAGTTCCATGGCACCTGCCAAATTACGCAGACATTTAGAAACTGTACACCCCGAGTCTAAAGACAAGAATAAAGAATTTTTTGTTCGTAAAAAAGAACAGTTATTGGAAAGTCAAAAAAATATGATGCATGTAACACAAACTATCAATGAAAAGGCCACGGAGGCATCATATTTAGTTAGCTATCGCATTGCACAAGCAGGTGAAGCGCACACTATCGCTGAGAATTTAATAAAGCCATGTGTGTTAGACATAACAAAATGTATGCTCGATGAAAAATCTGCAAAGCATCTTTCTACTGTACCGCTATCAAACGATACTGTTTCACGGCGAATCCATGATCTGGCAAGCTACGTCAAACAAGAACTAGTTGCACGTCTACAAAAAACACGATTCGCCTTGCAAATGGATGAGTCAACTGATGTCACTGGTCTGGCTATCTTGCTGGTTATCGTGAGATATCCATATGAACGTTCTTTTGAAGAAGACATGCTTATGTGTTCACCGCTGCCCACAAACACTACCGGGGAAGAAATTTTTAATAAAATAAACATATTTTTTAAAGAAAATAATCTTAGTTGGAACGATTGCATTGACATTTGTACAGATGGGGCCAAGGCGATGACAGGTAAAACAGCAGGAGCAGTATCACGAATAAAAAGTAAAGCGCCTAATTGTAGTTCCAGCCATTGTATTCTGCATAGACAAGCACTTGCGATGAAGCAAATGCCGTCAAATCTAAAATTAGTTATGGATGAAGCGGTAAAAATAATTAATTTTATCAAATCACGACCACTACAATCCCGATTGTTCTCATTATTGTGTGAAGATTATGGCAGCAAACATAAAACACTGCTGCTCCATACAGAAGTGCGATGGCTGTCTCGGGGTAAAACTTTAACAAGGCTATTTGAACTTAGAGCCGAGTTACAAATGTTTCTTTCAGCAGATACAGTTTCTTTTAATTTGAAAGACCGTTTGTATGATAAAACTTGGTTGTTCCGATTGTCTTTTATGGCGGATATCTTTCAAAAACTGAACGAATTGAATTTATCATTGCAAGGTAAACAGACAACAGTGTTCCAGGCCTATAACAAAATAACTGCCTTCAAAAGAAAATTAGATTTTTGGATTATTTGCGTTGGTAAGAGAGAAATAGAAAGCTTTACGTCACTCAGTGAGTTTGTTAGCGATAACGACTCGGAAATGTTTCAAGATGATGTGTTTGAAGAAATGGTCCAATATCTCACTTCGATGCGCGCATCTTTTGTAAAGTATTTTCCCGAAGAACATAATACAAAAATGAAGCTGAATTCATGGATTCATAATCCTTTTTTACCCAACTTGCAAAAGCCCGAAAGTATGTCAAACGAGATATATGAATCTCTTTTAGAAATGTCATCAGACACAAGTATGGAGTCACTGTTCAAAACGACGCCTCTCAACGATTTTTGGTGCAGAATCCGTGATGAATATCCAATGCTTGGCAGAATGGCTCTGAATATTCTTCTCCCGTTCCCAACAACATATTTGTGCGAAACAGGATTCTCAACCTATGCAGCCACGAAAACAAAATATCGCAATAGACTGGACGCCCAACCTGATATGAGACTTCAAATGTCTTCTATCAAACCTGATATCAACCAATTGATGAAAAATAAAAAACAGTTTCATACCTCCCATTAGTTAAGATTTTTTCATTTTTAATATCTTCTATTATTGTACTTGGCATGTGGTTAAAGTAAGTAATAATTAGTAACTGTTACATTGTACTTTTATTATGCTTATATAATAAAGAATACACTTTTAAAAACTATTGTTTTATTGTAGGGTTCCGTCAAGTATTTTGCTTGTCAAAAGGGTTCCGTGACCAAAAAAGTTTGAGAACCGCTGGTCTAGATGACAAAATAGTCCAACCACAGAGTCCAACAATATAACTATTTGACAAATTCTCAGGCTATCTACTTTCTAAACAACAATCGCAATTAATTAATTTATGTTTCATTATCTCTGTAATCACCTTGGGACTTATTCGTGATTTATTTTCTGAGGTGTAATATTTCCTGGCGACATTGTCCTTTAAGCACTTCCGGTTTCTAACGGAAGTTAGATAAGCATCTAGTTCTAGGATATATCTTAATGCCTTTTTTAACCGAGGTTTTAATTTCAAATCGCCTACTGTCTCAATCTAGTACTAGACGAAGGTCACATATCACATCGTATCACATGTAAAGTTACCAAACAATTTATTACGGTATTTCTAACATACGTATTATCATGCCTATTTTCCATTGGGAAACTAGATAACTAGATACTATGGATTTCCACCTGCTACGACACAACTTCGCTTCATTAACCGACGAAAAAAGGAGGAGGTTCTCAATTCGACGCGTATATTTTTTTTTTTTATGTATTTCCACGCATAACTTTTTACAGAGTGGTCCGATTTTGATGATTCTTTTTTTAATGGATAGGGTATATCTCGAAGTTGGTCCCATTTGAATTTCACAATCAAAATCGACCCCTAAGGGTAGTAAAACAGGGGATGAGTGTTTGTTCACCCACTGAATTCTTTCTTACCTGTTAACCGATTCTGTTGAAACTTGACACACATAAATATACTTCTAGACACTACGACATAATGGCTGGAGTTAGATTTTAACCACAAAAAAAATGAAAAATAAAACTTTTTAACAAAAACTTGAACCGACGAAAACAGAAGCTGAAAAGCGAAAAATAACTAATTATGAGTCGGCGCCAAACAACCAATCAACGAAGATCATTAAATTACTTTAAATAAATAATAAAAACAACGTCACATCAAAAACAACGTGAAATTTTCAACGATAAACAATAACTTTCCAAAAATGCGTTCTCCGCTCGGCCACTTGCAACTTGCACGCACTTTGCTTGTTAAAAGTTCGTTTGGCGCCGACTCATAATTAGTTATTTTTCGCTTTTCAGTTTCTGATTTCGTCGGTTCAATTTTTTGTTAAAAAAAACTTTTTAACAAAAAATTTAATCGGTCTTCATTTGCATTCATTAACCTCCTCATGCATCCTCGTCAGTTTAGAGTGCTCTTAATCTGGCCTTTTTTGAGAACATCTGCAATTTGGTTGCGGTACGTTCTCCGAGGACGTCCCCTCTAACTCTTCCATCCACTCTTGCCTCGTATACTCGTTTCGTCAATCTCCTATCGTCCATCCTTCCTACAAGCCTTAACCATCTTACCACACCTTTCTCAATCTTTCTCATTACATCTTTCACTTCCTGATCATGCTATTCGTCACTTTGTCTCTTAACGTTACACCCACCACACATACTTCTCAAAGCTTTTATTTCTACTGCATTTATTGTGCCTTCCTGTTTCTTAGCCATACCCAACTTTCACTACGAAGTTTTTATTGGGTAATCCTTAATAGGCTAAAATAAATCCTAATTCAATATTTTCGATGAAGGATGATTATATTAAAGTTGGTAGGATGGCCATCGATGATGTCAAAAACTGGGAAAAATTAAGCCTGAATTCGAGCTGATACAGAAACTTAACAAAAACAAAACAGGTGTATTAATATCAATATGGATACAATAAAAATAATCTAGCTTTCTTTATTTGTCATGTCAACGTGATTCAATGTGTTATCTCTAATAGTTTCAGTTATAACCGCCTTATTGCTTTTATTTGATCAAGGATTTCAAAGTTCTAGATAACATATAGCAAATCAATATTTGAATTTTATATCTCTAGTTTTGGAAACCCCGAAAAATCCCCCTAGAGTTCCCTAGATTTGATAGTGTACATTTGTCGCAAAAATACGAGTTTCTAGATTCGTAAGTGTACCTGTGACGCAAAAAAAATTAGTCCCTAGATTAGGGAGTATAGTGTACCTGTATCGTAAAAATAGGAGTCCCCAGATTTGGGAGTGTAGTGTACCTGTATCGTAAAAATATGAGTACCTAGATTTGGGAGTGTACCTGTGTCCAAAAAAATTATTAAAACAAAATACGTATACACGGAAAATAATAAAAACAGGTGTTAAAGATATAAACCAGCACTTTTTCTGTTTAGTTTATCTGTCTCATCAAATGATTCAATCTTTTATCTTCGTTAATTACGGAAAATATAAATGCCTCATTAGTTTTATTTGAGTAAACACGGGACTATATAGATATGGATAAACATACGGACTCCTAGATAATGGGTCCCTATATTTGGCAAAGCTATCCTGCGTCTCAAAAATATTGGTACCATGATTTTAGAGTCCTAAAAATACGATGTCCTAGATTTCCAAGCATGTCATAGGCATGCTTTGCAAAATAGATCCCCGAATGGATCCCTAGATTTGTATATCTTAGCTCTGTCCCGTAAATATGGCTCTTCAGATTTGGCGAAGCGTACCCGGTGTCAATGGATCCCTAGATTTGTGTAACTTAGCTCTGTCCTGTAAATATGGCTCCGTAGAATTGGCAGAGCGTACCTGTGTGTCAACGGACCCCTAACCCCTAGATTTGTTCTGTTACCAAGGTCTGTCCCATAAATACGGCTCCCTAGATTTGGCAAAGCGTACCCTGTGTCAATGGATTCCTAGATTTGTCCTGTAACTAAGGCCTGTACAAATAATGGGCTCTAGATTTGGAAGTGTATCATACTACATATGTTCCAAAATTTCTCAGAAACAACACATTAGATGATCGTATGTATTATTTCCACGTGTAGTTAGTTCTTCATGTTATGATAACATACCTATGCATCACCTATCAAGATTGAAGTCTTGACGACTGTTTTATCTTATCACCTTCCTTCGTAATATCTTAATTATAAATAATGATTCAATCACAGTTCTTCTTTGTTTATGTAGGTGTATAACTGATTAATATCATGATTATCGAGCAAGATAGTACAAGAGATATTAAGGTGCATTATAATTTGGTGTTTACAAAAGAAGCGCTTTCTTTGAACAGGAACCACATAAGAATCCTGACAAGAACCCTTACTGGGCACTGCAAGCTGAATACACCTTCACAGGATCGGCCTCAGTGATACCACAGTTTGCAGGTTGTGTCGCGAAAAGGATGAGACGCCCATCCATATCCTATGCGAATGTGATGCAGTGCACCACAAGTAACCAGCATCTTGAAAGCCACGTCATCTCAACGCAGGTGATGAAATCCTCCTCCCCCAAGGTCATAGTCGACTTCATGATTGACTTGCAGCTTGGGGAAGTGCTGTAATGCTGCAGGAGGCGTCACAATAGATCTTATCAGATCGCAGCGGCTTAGGGGCGTTCAAGACCCCTACCTCTTTCCTCAAAATAATAAATATAATTTGGTCCTTTTCTCTATTTACATTTTGTACAGCTTAATTGATTCCACCCGTGACTGATGCGGTGATGCCCATTACACTTTCGGTGTTGAACTTGTGTGTTAAAAATGCTGTCACTGTATTTTTCCAATACCATGGACTTTGTTTAAAAAAGTTTAAGATCCGACCTTCCAAGAAACGTTCACTTGTTGCAGTCAGTGTAGGTAAATCTGCATTCTAGAATATATGACCGTCGCGTCGTCCGTTGACGTCACTTTGACCTTCAAAAGATCCCAGTATGGGACTAAAAACAAGCGAAAAAACGCTATTGCCAGTTGAATAAGCGGTTAAGGCTGCCTGTCCATAGGAGCGGAGAGGAGCGGAGCGGAGAAACATAAACCAATAGAGTTGCATAGAAAAACGTAGCGGGGCGGAGACATCAATTTTGTGCAATTCTATTGGTTAATATTTGTCCGCTCCGCTCCGCTCCTCTCCGCTCCAGTGGACAGGCAGCCTAATTTAGTGGTTGCTTGGTAGTTTATTTTATTTTATTCAGAATGAACTTGCGTTTGACCGTCACATCACCCTGATGTTATACGATGGTGCGGTCGACGATGGTGTGTACCACCAAAACAGCAAAAACCACTGGTTCTTGCCCAGCAAAAACCTGTTCATTCGAGCCTCGAAGACCACAGATTATACTTATAAGAAACACAAATCCTGGCAAGGAATTCCATTCTTAAATTATAAGTAATTGGATTGCAAAACAATGCATAAGTCTCACACTTGAATCGTGGGACGATAATAATTACAGCAATTTTACTATAATTAACTATTAGAAAAGGCAATGAATTTCTTATAAGCATAACCAGTGATAGTCAAGCCATCCAGTCCCACACCCAGTAGCTGGGGTGAACTGGATGCGGAAGGCAGAGGACCGAGTGTTGTGGCGCAATTTTGGAGAGGCCTATGTCCAACAGTGGACTGCGATAGACTTGTGTGGACTTTTATACAGGAGTGTCTTAGTTCGAACCAGCTTCCCGGTTCAGAAAAAAAATCGATAAGCAGTCGACCGATTCAGTTTGTTTTCTCTTTTTCTCTCGTTACGTGAATCGTAGACAAAACGAGATAACAAACCGAAGCGTTCGAAAACTGCTTATCAAAATAGTTAGCCGACCTTCACTGACTTTTCGAATTCATGTGCTAGTTAAAATTTGATTTTAACTCGCATTAACGGTGAAGGAAAACATCGTGAGGAAACCTGGACACCTGAGAGTGCTCCATACAGTTCTCGATGTTGTGTCATCCGCCAAACCGCAGTAGGCCAGCGTGGTGGACCAAGGCCTGAATTCTTCTCATTCTGAGAAGAGGGCCGTGCCTAGCAAAGGGACAGTAATGGGCTGTTTATGTATGTACAGATACTTTTTAAAGTATGTCACATGTTCAGTCAGCCCTATCACCAATTGACATGTTAAATCCTCTCATTGTGTGCTATTTGCAGAATGATTTGAATGTGATTTACACATTCATCCACACATCCGTCTTCGCTGAAAAACTCAATGGATAGACATTTATCTATACTAGACGAATACATAGATCTAAAAAAACTGTCATACGAACATCGCCATGGTTAGTGGACCGAAAATCGGATAGACAATTACAGTTCTAGTTTTCGATTCTGCACATTCGATTCTGTAACCAAACCGCCATTCTGTTATCTTGGACAAACAAAAATTAATTTGATCAATCGTTGCATGAACCAAGCATGACGAGCAATGCATGAATGAGGAGGCAAGTCGTAGTAGGGAATGAGGTGTGTTGGGATCGTAACGGGTGGATATTCATAATCTTTGCATACCCAATGGGAAACGTGGATAATGTGCATGTATCCATGTTGGCTGAACCAAAATGTTGGATCGTTGCTACGACACGATACAACTGTCATAAGCCGTGGAGTGGATGTGGTTTGATTGCGATTTGGTAACAAGTTTGTTAGTAGAATCCCTTCCGGCCGCGTGGTTGGGAGTCTGTATCTCAATGTGACTTTTAGAATTCTTTGCATTTGACTCCTTCTTCTTTTTCGTGTCGACATGAGCTACATAATAATAATTTGACTCCGAAACTTCATCATTATGTTCGAAATTTAACACTAGTTTCGAGTTTCATCAATTGTGATGCTCAGGGGGTTGTATTACGAAGTATCAAAGCCATAATTGTTTTGGTGCGAAGAGGGATGGCGCTATAGGTCCTGTACATCTCTCTCTTTTAGTCAGCAGGGCTCCAGGGTGCGCCGGACGATCATTTGAATATCACCAGCCATGGTGTTTTAATGAAGAAGGAACTTTAAACTGAAAGTTGCAAAGAGACTCAGGGTTAAACTTTCGTTTAATCAGATAATATTAATAAAGTCAACGCTACACATTACATTTTGAAATAAGGAAACAATGGAAGGTCTTATAAATGTCAGTGTCAAAATTCTTATGAATATTGGAAAGGTTTTTGAACTTTTCAATTCAGTATTTAAGCATGGTCAAACGAGGGTCAAAAAACTATGTTCGTAAGAGATTATTTCGGAGCAGATGAATACATTATGCTTCTAAAAACTTGAAATATTGATAATTTATTGGGTTTTTGCGATCCCTATACACGTTATAATAAAACAAGTTTAACCAGATTACTATGAGTAAGAAAATTTACAAAAAGGTAATCCATGTTTTAGGCACAAAATACAAAAGCATATTACAAATAGGATTGGCTAAGCAGTCAGTAAGAAGAGAGCTTATAATGATTAGTGAAGACCTAAGAGTGTTACAAAATGTTTCTCAAGTAAAGTTTGATCTTTAATCACCTATTCACTATGTATGCATAGAATCGTTACTTGAGCATCGGTCTTATTCAAATTCTGTAATTATATACTTAAATTCAACAACATAACATACGAACATATACTGAAATAGCAAAGAAATCTATGTTCAAGCACAGTCTCAACCACACTTACGTGATTACTGATTACAGATCAAATCTCTGCTAAAACGCCTAAGTAGGTAACAGCTTAGAACAAAGCCTGAACTATAATAAATAAATCTATGCTTGAGGAGTATTCTAAAATCAAAGCTCAACTCAAAACTAGTTTCAAACAGTGATCAAAGCTCGAGTTTCTTTCTGTAATACGGATGATTAATCAAGATGAAAAAAAATACCACCGAATACATAACCTCCTCCTTTTTTTGAAGTCGGTTAAAAACAGAATCAGCCACACAGCTGCAGACTAAAGATAGCGGCCAAAAAAGAAAGAGGACATTGAAAGTATGGCTTGGTAAAATACAGCAAATTAAAAAGATATAGACCGAAACACCGTTCTCCGAAAAATATTTATATGTCCTACAGATAGGGGATTCGGCGCTGACTTTTGTATGTTAGATTTGAAATTCAAAGAGGCGATTGTTCTCTTACAGAATACTATTAAAAAGGGCATTGAGAACATTCACATTCATCATCAGAAACGGCCTATACACATCAAATTACGCTCCAAAAAACCTTGTAACAAAGCTAGCTAAATGAACTATAGAGACTAGAACAGTCACGACACAAAACATAACCATGTAAGTATTAAAAGAATTTGTGCCATATCCACACTATCCATAGCTTCCAAGTCCTAAAAGAAAAAGTCAATTTATAAAGACTATCTTACTGAAAATAAGTGTCAATTTTTACGACTGCAATGCCTTTAAGTCCTGATTTATCACTTTTTCATACAGAGTGCCACAAAACTCATTTGTAATGCTTAAAAATATTATTTAAAAGTTTGTACCTACCGATAGTACCTACTCGTTGGCCCATCTATTTGTCGTACGCGGAATGAACTTTGAACTTGCTTGTCCAATATTTGATTCGTACGACCACTTTACGTCGGTGACGCTGGCTCGACCGGTTTCGTTTCCATGCTACCTATTTGCTGAATGCCTGAGGCTCGCTAAAGAACTTTCTTAATTTTTTTATACGTTCTCCAAATAAAAGTGTACGTTTTCGTTCGTTTTTATGAATAAGCTGTGAAATCAATTATTTTTTTACTTGTTTGCGGCAGCAATTTCGATTGATAAGCATGACTAGGCTAAGTTTGTTTAGAATTATTCATTTATTCCGCAAATTATATGGTAAACTCTTGCAAAAATAAATCTTCAAACATGTTTGTTAGTTACACTCGAAAGATTGTTTTATTATATATATGGATAAATAAAATCTGATTTACTATAAACTACGCGTACGATTTACATGTTTTTTGTTCTGTTCCGCACACACTTTCGCTCAACGCCACCTTACAACCAATTTACATATTCAACGTAAACTAGAACTAATTCATACATAATATTGTAAAACAAAAAACACTCACTTCCAAATATCGCCTCGGCGTGCTGTATCAAATCCAGATAATATTCAACAAAAAATAATATGAATTATCCACGCGCGATTATCACTCGCGATTTATTTTCGAATTTTCAACAACGCGTCCGCTCCGTGCGGGTTTAAGCGCGCGACTGATATGACGAAAGGCGATAGGTAAGTGGCGTGCGCTTGCGCATATGTAATTTGGTTCGGTGCGTTCCGTTCCCTCGTGCGGCGGCTATGACGGGTGCATGAACCGTTATCACGCGTTTTTGGACCCAATTATTACGGTGATCTGTAATCATCCGATTGAACCGTTGTTTTGACAAAACAAACGTGATAGTGCAGTGTTAAGATACATCTTTTAACTAAACTACTGGTCGAAATATCTGATATAATTTTATTATACATTCAATTTAATTAACCCAGCTATAGGCCTGCAAAAATCGTAATTCAAGGTGAAAGTCACTTCGGAATTTTAATGGCACTATTCTTTACAATCGGGTTATGTAAAAGATGGGACGGGCCCTAATGTTACATCAGATCACAGTAAATGATGTCCAAGACCATGACACTGACATTACAGAGCGTCATCACAACTTGTTTGAAATTATAGAGCAAAAGGTCAAGAGTTACACGTTCTGTTATAATAAAAACTTGGTTATTTTAGTCTAACAGCTTTTGCTTTTGCAGTTTTTAATGTCTTTTTTGGCCCACAGGAGTAGCAGCGGCGACCATATTACCCTAAGGATCGATACCGCTTGGGGTAGGCCACAAGGGGAGAAGGGGCTCGCCTGCAACAGGCAATCGCAGGCAGGTCGCGGCAGGCCGGGACCTGTCGGAGTGGTTGTGCGAATACAGAGGGTTCCCATGCTCCTGGCCAAAGATAGTTGAAGGAACACCGGGGTGGTTTTAGTCGTTAAGAGTCCGACACTGGCTTCGCCGTCCCCGGGCGGAGTGCGTCCATGAGGATTTCACCACGTAAGAAAGGTGGCTGGTAGCTGCTGGATGCGATAGTGTCAGTGGCGTGCTATTGGAGAGGCCTATGTCCAACAGTGGACTAATATAGGCTTATGATGATAAAAGTATTTTTATTGTTTGTGATGTTTTGGGTAATGAAAGCCATCCGTTCCCTTTTCTTTCAATGGCCGCGGTTAAAGGCAACAAGCTGATTAGGTTTGCGTGGAAGGGAACTGAACAACAAGCTGCCCGGCCAGTCTAGGCCCGTGTCGGTGGCGCGCAGTGTTCCGCCTGCGCCAACGAGGGGGATGCGGAATTGCGGACGACGTTAGGCCGCACACGGAGAAGGGGTTCGCCTACTTGTGGCGAATCGGGACCTGTCGTGGGTGGTTGGCGAATGCAGTCTATTCCACGCCCCTGGCCAAAGGTAGTTAGCGGAACACCGTGGTGGTTTTAGTCGGTAAGAGTCCGGCACTGGTTCTGCCTTGCCCAGCCGGAGTGCGTCCATTCCATAAGGACTTCTTGTAAAAAAAGGGTTAAGGGAGAGCAGAATTCTAATGCTCGCTACCAGCAACATATTTCGATCACAATTCTGTGGTGATTATAGAAATATGTCTCCCCAATGATCGATCATTGTACCTACTGGTCATTATGAAGCTTAAAACGTTTGAGAGTTGCCTATTATCGAATGTTTGTGATAATTGTTTTAATGCTCATTAGCAAGTAGAAACCAGTTCCATTATTGACGATAGAGAAGGTATCAAGCAGGGCAATGGTTGATTCACATCGTTGTGACCTAAAGATTTTTGGCCCACCTGATCTGAAAGATCTGATTTGATCTGAAAGTGGTTATCGTAAACTATAATATTAAAAGGATTGTTAGTGCGTTGTCAAACTTAAGATATCAAACAGACTCGCGTGCCTGTAAAGCCATCACAGTCTTACCCTCACGATATCACATTGGAAAACAGCAATTCTGATTGGCGGCCGAAATAGGTTTGGTGGCAGTACTTCTTCAGACAAACGCTTTCAAAAGGAGCTCTGCTGCTAGTAAACAGTTCTTAGGGTTTATTATGACCTCCATGTTGGAATACAGCAATTCTGCTTGGCGGCAGAAATAGGTTTGATGGCAGTACTTCTTCAGACAAACGCATTCAAAAGGAGCTGTGCTGCTAGTAAACAGTTCTTAGGGTTTATTAAGACCTTCACATTGGAATACAGCAATACTGCTTGGAGGCAGAAATAGGTTTGGTGGCAGTACTTCTTCAGAAAAACTCATTCAAAAGGAGCTAACAGTTCTTAGGGTTTATTATGACCTCCACGTTGGAATACAGCAATACTGCTTGGCGGCAGAAATAGGTTTGGTGGCAGTACTTCTTCAGACAAACGTATTCAAAAGGAGTTGTACTGCCAGTAAACAGTTCTTAGGGTTCTTATGACCTTGTTCAAAGTCTTTATTATGTTTGAGTACGTGAGTTGTGTGTTTAATGGCATCAACGATCCAGGGAATCCTATTGTGGTCCTACGAATTACTTATTCATGCATTTGTAAATATGAAATAAACATAATATTTAGTTTATGAATGCAGAAGGCGTAGAATTGACACAGTAAACATAACATACAGTACGGAAACTACGTCCTAACGCTCCGGATTGAATTACTCACACAGACGCATGCCTCAACAAGAACCTAAGCGGACGTCACAGTGCTGTCAGTGCAAACACCCGCTTCGGGGCTTTGTCGACGCGTTCGTCTGTGTGAGTGCTTCGTTTCGAGCGTTTGTACGTAGTTTCCGTACTGTAGCTATTTTGTATTTACTGTGGAACTGGTTTGCATCATTGAGACTTGAGAGAACCTTTAGACACAACAGCCATATGATAACATAACCATATGCCATGCCCATATTATTGAATAATACGGAAATAACAAGGATTTTTTTACGCTTCATGATTTTGTTACAATATATATAAAAAACCGGTCAAGTGTGAGCCGGACTCACGCAGTAAGGGTTCCGTAACACCCGACCTAGGATACCCCATAGAAACTGATAAAATTTAGGAGTTTATCAAAAGAGGTCAACGATCGTACGTGAAATGTGAATTTTTGCATCTCTTTTATACCTATGTACCACCACATATGTCTATGTTTACCCCATTTATAGTTTTTGTTTTTTTTTTTTAGTTTTTTTTGCTAAACTACATAGTATGCACTATAGTCAGACCAAGTTTGACGTTGGTATGTATTACCGTTTTGAAAATAGAGCAAGAACAAAAACGATGTAAAAAATGCATGTTTTTCGAGGTTTTTTGTATGGGGGCCCCCTTTGGTTTTAAACTGTTTTTGTTTTTAGTATTTGTCGTGATACTCCTCATAGCAACACATATTCTCTGAAAATTTCAACTGGTTATCTATTACCGTTACAAAGATACAGCCCTGTGACAGACAGACAGACGGACGGACGGACAGCGTAGCGAGAGAGCGGGTCCCGTTAGCACCCTTTGGGTACGGAACCCTAAAAAACAATCATGAGAATTCAGAAGACCTTCCGTAATTAGATGAATTGATATTTTTCTTGAGATTTAACGTTATTTTAATTTGAGACTACAAGCTACGGTTTAAATAACATATTATGCCCAAACCTGACCAAACAAAAACAAATTGGAATAATTTTTATACTTGATTATAGCTATACTAGGCAAAGGAGAGGAGTATGCTCGGAGTGTCCCTGCGTGATCGAATCAGAAAAGAGGAGATTCGCAGGAGAACGAAAGTAACCGACTTAGCCCGAAGAATTGCCAAACTTAAGTGGCAGTGGGCGGGGCACATTGCTCGCAGAACGGATGGCCGATGGGGCAGTAAAGTTCTGTTCTGGAGTGGCGACCGCGTACTGGAAGGCGCAGCGTGGGTAGGCCCCCCACATGGTGGACCGACGATCTGGTGAATGTCGCGGGAATCCGCGGGATGCGAAAAGAGCCATGACCGGTCTTTGTGGCGATGCTTGGGGGAGGCCTATGTCCAGCAGTGGGCGGCTTTCGGCTGTAATGATGATGATGATACCTATATACTAGTTCTCTCGCATATCTTTGTGCTGATACTGGCAAAATGAGAGAAGCCTTTTGCTCAACTACAGAAAGAGTAGAGGGAGTTTTAATTGTGCGCGAAAAGTCCCGTAACCATAGTTCAATAGAGGGAGTTTATTCAAAGAAATCGACAAACAGGTTAATAAACCTTAAAATTACTATCAAACCATCGACCTTACACCCTATAGACGGCTCATAACAGGCGACCGATGTTTGTTAACATCGATAATTTAGCACTGATGCAGGTCGCCACTATTCGCCAATTGAAAACTTCAAATCAGTTTCGACCACTTTGCGAGCCGTCAAAACGTCAAACGTCAATCGGATTGCAGTACCCCGCCTCAGCTAGTTGACAGAATTCATTGCACGCAAAGTTTGAAGACAAAGGTCTTCAACCAGTGCGTTCTGCCTGTCATGACTTATGGTGCCGAGACTTGGACACTGACATTTGGGCTAGTCCACAATTTCAAAGCAGGATTAGTAAGCTGAAGTGGCAGTGGGCTGGCCATGTCTGTCGAAGGACCGATGGCCACTGGAGTAGAAGAGTCCTTGAGTGGAGACCGCGAATCGGCAAACGCAGCGTAGGACGCCCCCAGCCAGGCGGACCGACGACCTGATGAAGGTAGCTCGAGGTGACTGGATGCGGAAGGCAGAGGACCGAGTGTTGTGGCGCAATTTGGGAGAGGCCTATGTCCAGCAGTGGACTGCGATAGGCTGAGTTGATTGCACGCATTATATTCGACATTAGGTGTCTATTGGGCTGTTTGGTCGGTGTATCAAACCGTGCGTAGCAAAATAACGCAAAAGCATAAACATTATTTCGTCCCAGTTAATAGTAATGATATTGTAATATCCTGTAATTAAGTAATTAATTACTATTGCTTTATAACCCCTTATTGTAAGCATCAGTGGTTTTCACAAGTTACAAAACCATGCGAATATTACGAAATTGTGTGTTATCTGTGTCAGTTTAGGACGCAAAATAGCATAGCAGTGATACTGGTCGAAAACTTGACTTTAATTGAGCCACGCTTACATGCACTTTACAAATATTCGCGTTCATCGCGGTAACCCAGGGCCGGATTAACCATTAAAAAGAAAGAAAAATGATTTCTTGCCACAACAAGACGACATGCGGTCGGTGCACATAAAAAATGACTTAATTAGGTACATTTCAGGAATCATTTTATCAATGTATGATACCTACAGGCAGGCATTAGGCAGAGTAGGTAACTGCCTAGGGGCCCCGCGTGCGCACAAAAGTAAAAGAAAATGTTTCGTACAGTGATTTCATTCGAAAATTTGTATCCTAAATGACAATAGGCATTATTGTTTTTTTTCGACGCATGCTGTCAGTTGATGAAACACTTCATACTTACAGAACAGATCCATCTAGTATCAAGTAGAACTAATAATGTGGATGCGTTACGTAGCGTATTGTATGATAAACAAAAGTTTTGAAATGCTTTATCTGTAATAGCGATTTGTGAGTTTTGCGACCATGATCCCTTCATTAACTTGAAAAGAGCTGATTATCTACAAACGGCTGAAAAGGGGCCCCGAGAATTGCATGCCTAAGGGCCCCGAGTGCCCGACATTGTTAATCCGGCCCTGCGGTAACCCTAATAAAAACAAGAAATGCAAGTGATGAGACAGTACGATAAGCCCTATAAACTTATCAGGGGTAAAGATTGCTGCTGCTGGCAATCTAGATTCTTCAATAAATGATTGTGCCTGAAGTTCGTCATTAGTGCAACATGGTGCTGACTGAACCACTAATTTCTCAATACAAGGCTTTGGACTTGTCGTTTCAAATGATGTAATAATACTACCAGTGTTTCTACGGAGTGTGATGGTGTCTGTATGTTCATTATCATAAATTAACACCTTTGCGCGTTGGAATATCTGCAAAACAAGTTACAAAGGTCAAAAACTTGGTAAGTCTTATCTTTTGTGACTGTAATTTCACTAGAACCTTTAAACTGGACCTCAGGAATGCTCTCTGACGCACGGCAGAAATAGGTATGGTGGTATGTACCCAGCGCAGGGAATGCCGTAATAGCGGCGGTAAGGCCCGTCCTGGAAGAGTGGCTGGAGAGGAGCTTTGGTGTCCTCACCTGCCGGCTGACGCAGATATTTTCGGGGCACGGTTGCTTCGGAAGTATCCGTGTCGCATAGGCCGGGAGCCGACGCCCGAGTATCATCACTGCGGGAGCTGCCCAAAGGACACGGCGCAGAACACTGGCGGAGTGCTCAGCTTGGGCCACGCAGCGCCGTGACCTCATCACTGCAGTAGGCGGCAGCGATCTCTAGCTGCCGGCCGTGGTTCTATCTATGGTCGCGAGCAAGATTGGGAAGGCGTCGTCTCCTTCTGAGAAAAGGTGATGCTCCCCCAGGAGGCGGCAGAGAGGGTTCGAGAGGCGTTGAGCTCTCTTCCCATCCGCAGGAGACGACCTGGACGTCGCAGGAGGGCGTATGCCAACCTCCAGCCACCTGTTTGACTGCGGTCGGCGGACTCGGGGTGGCCCGCCGCCCGACCATTCAAAGCCCGTAACGGACGTAGTGTTCCGCATGCACCAGTCAAGAGGAGGGTGCGACTGATGTGATTGCCGCACGGGGAAAAGGGGCTCGCCTACTAGTGGCGAGCCGGGATCTGCCGGGATGGTTGGGCGAATACGGGAGTTTCCCACGCCCTCGGCCAAGGGTAGTTAGAGGAACAACATGGTGGTTTTTAGTTGGTAATTCGGACACTGGCTCCGCTTTCCCCGGGGGAGTGCGTTCATAAGGATTTTCCGGTAATGACACAATTTTTTATTAATAATCTGATACTTGTTACAGTATTTGTACAGTACTACAAATAATGAAAGGTTGGTCTATAAAATTCACAAGCAGTCGATATAATGACCTTTATGACGTAACAAAGCGAGAGGTACAATTCCGAAGGCATTCGAGACAGAATTAGCTCAAGGGTGTGTCGAGAGCTTGTGCCTTCTGTGGAGAGAAAATGGATCAATTCGGTTACGTAAGCTTTTGTGACTGCTAAAGCAGCAAGTTCACGAAAAATAAAGACAAGATTTTGAGATCAACATTTTCAGAGAGAAAGTGAGATCCTAGATCGTGTAAAGTCGGAGATAATAGGTTATTATTATTATTTTGAGGAAAGGTGTAGAGGTCTTGAACGCCCCTGAGCCACTGCAACCTGATAAGATATATTGTGACGCCTCTTGCAGCATTACAGCACTTCCCCAAGCTGCAAGTCAATCATGAAGTCGACTATAACGACTATAACGTAAGCGTGCCGTGCGGGCCATCGTCCAAATACCACAGGACGTTTCTGCAAGGCCACAATACTCGAAATTGGGCATCCTTACACTACCGGCTATAGTAATATATCAGGTCGCGTTGTATGTAAGGATGAACCTAGGGCTGTACACGAAGAATAGTGACATTCACTCGTACAATACCCGGAACAAAAACAAGTTATCAGTGGTAGCGAGGACTCTCACAAAGTCCTCAAAATCTTCACATGTTATGGGCCCGGAAGTTTACAACAAGCTGCCTGATAATATAGTTAGCGCCCCAACGTTTGCGAGTTTTAAGTCTCGTCTGAGGCGCTGGTTGGTCGAGCGAGCGTTCTACACTTATGAAGAATTTATCGAATTCAAAATACCTATAAATACTGTTCTACGCTCGTAGATTATTTATTTATTTTTTACTTTTTTATTATTATTTAATTTAATTTTAAATTGACATTTTATTGGTTATACTTGGCTTTGACATTTTATTACCTTGTACTTAGTTTTTAGATTGACATTTGTATTTTTCCTTTGACATTTATATTTTTTATTTTTATTTTATTTGGTATTGTTAATTTTTTAAATTAACGTCTCCTGTTTTTATGAAATTGACGTCTGATTGTTGTGTAATTTTAAATTGACATTTTATTTTATATACAGATATATATGCATGGTGTGTGCGTGAGCACTGGTTGTACATGAAGGAGTACGGTTTTTGTTGGCTTCACTATGGTTGTTCGCAGCACTTAGTCTATATTTTTTACTATGTCTGTGTTACGGCACTGAAACGTGGTCGCTCACAATGGGCCTGATAAGAAGGCTCAAAGTCACTTAAAGGGCTGTGCTCGGAGTGTACCTGCGTGATCGAAACAGTAACGAGGAGATCGCAGGAGAACGAAAGTAACCGACATAGCCCGAAGAATTGTCAAACTTAAGTGGCAGTAGGCGGGATACATTGCTCGCAGAACGGATGGCCGATGCGGCAGTAAAGTTCTGGAGTGGCGACCGCGTACTGGAAGGCGCAGCGCGGGTAGGCCCCCCACAAGATAGACCGACGACCCGGTGAAGGTCGCGTGAATCCGCTGGATGCGGAAAGCGCAGGACATTGGGACGTGGACTTCCATGTCCAACAGTGGACGTCTTTCGGCTGAAATGATGATGATGTGCGTAAGTTGAGCTTGCGATACTCGGACTCCATGCAAACTAGGCGGCTTGCCCGTTCTCCTTGTATTCTGTTATCTGTGATAATTCCCAATAAAAGACCTTTAGAGGTCAAACTGCATTGCAGTTCCGTGACTGGCTGGAGCGGTTACGTAAGATAGCTGTGCCGGTAACAACTTTGCAGCCCTCTGGGAACTAGATCAATGACAGTGAATGTATCAATTGTACTGGCATTGACACTATGGCGTATAATATAAATATTCGCTCATTGCACAGAAATAAATAGATAGAATGGTTGTAATCACAATTTTATTATACTTTTGCGATTCATGCGTGGCAACTTTCGGACAAACCACGATTAGTAATATGTATCGTACTGTATGTATCGTACTAAATCGATAAAGGATTTGGATAATATAAGAAGTAGTAGAGCTCCTTTGTGAAAGAGCTCGTCCAGGGAAGAACTACCACCGTACCTACTTCTCCGCTAAATAGTGATGCTTGCATTGCTGTTTCGGTCTGAAGGGTACGGGTGCCAGTGAAATTACAATCACATGAGACTTTCCATCTTCATGTCACGTACAGAACGGCCACTCACCGCCCCCCGCCAATTAAAGATTCCTCAGTCGTCATTACGAGCTGCGAGCATCCCTAACTTACACGTGTGTGTGCGTTCGTAGACAGACGTAATCTTGTGTATGTAGGTGGTGCTAGCATTTATATTGTATTGAGTGTCCGAGGTGTGGTATCGGATTATCAAGGAAACTACGAAGAGAAAATAACCTACAATACGTAATAAGTAAAATATTTGGTGTAAACCGACGTTAGGTACAAAGAACGCCAACCTTGACACCAAGCAACCGGCATAGATTAAACGTTACATACATTAACGCTGGTATCCACTTAAAATATTTGTGAATACTCAACAAACACGTGGCGTTTACATGCTCATTAGAGCTTCTCAGCTGTGAAAAATAGCAGAAGCCTCCACGAGTGACGTACTACCAGCGCGCTGGTAATACGTCACTCGTAGAGGCTATTGGAGGAGAGGCAAGGAGCTATTGGCTTTTTTACCCTTAACACAAGTTAAATACTTCCCTTCACTTTCATCTACAACCAGTGCGTCCTACCTGTCATGACTTACGGTGCCGAGACGTCGACACAGACAGTTGGGCTAGTCCACAAATTCAAAGTCGCTCAGCGAGCTATGGAGCGAGCTATGCTTGAAGTTTCTTTGAAGGATAAAATCCGTAACGAGTCCGGAGAGGAACCGGAGTGACCGACATAGCTTGTAGGATTAGTAAGCTGAAGTGGCAGTGGGCTGGCCATGTCTGTCGAAGGACCAACGGCCGCTGGAGCAGACGAGTCCTTGAGTGGAGACCGCGAATCGGCAAACGCAGCGTAGGGCGCCCCCGCCCAGGTGGACGGACGACCTGGGGGAGGCTGAGGGGTACTGGATGCGAAAGGCAGAGGACCGAGTGTTGTGGCGCAATGTGGGCGAGGCCTATGTCCAGCAGTGAACTGCGATAGGCCGAGTTGATGATGACAAGTTAAATCTTACCTTAGGTACCAAAGTTCACCGAAACCCTCTTATTTCTAGTTATAATGATAAGTCTAATGTTATCTGTAAGAAGTGTTTTTGTACAAATACAACTATAATACAACTTTTATTGAAATTTTTTTTTTTTAATATTCACTAACGCGGTATTTAAAAGTATTTACGGCTCACATAAGTGGTCGAAACTGATTTGAAGTTTTTGAGTGGCGATTGTGGCGACGTACATCAGATGAATTAGTCAGATGTGTCAGACATTGGTCGCCTGTTATGAGGCGTCTATTGGCTGTATGGTTGATGGTCACCATAGTGAAACAAGTTGTTATGTTCCTCCAACACAACGGGAGGACCCTCCTACCAGGCTAGGTCCTTTTACCTGGCATGCCGCGGCCCAAATGTTAATATCGGACGTTCTTATACTAACTGCGTTTTTTTATAGCGCCGTTCAGAATTTTCGACGTCATCAAATACGTCAGTAGTAGTTCGCTACACTAACTACCATATCACGGTAGATAAATGGCAAATAAAGGAATTTGAATTTAGACTTAGCGGTCTTGACAGGCAAGTTTATCATGCAAGTATTTTTTTGCCGCGTACATTCCTACAATACAAAAGTCTGCCACACTCTTAAAACTGGTTTCAGTTGTTCGAACAGAAAGCATATTAGTAGAGTAAAGTATAGAGAAAATCATCTTAATTCTGATTTTTATTTTGTTAGATTAGAAGCAAATACAAAGTTTCTTGCGAAAAGATAATAGTATTCGAAACATCGTTCAAGCTAAAATCTAAACGTAAAATTTCCAATCCACTCACAAATTAAAGATTAAAAATAAGTAAGAAACCCAGTTAGTAACATCACATCCGTGCATCACCTACCCTTCTACCAATCACGGGCCATTGTTCAGATAACCCCTGCCCCGGCTGCCCCAGGGTTAGCTTCTCAAAGTCGCGTGAAAGACATCGCGTCCTCAACGACTCTAGGAAATGCGTGGTGATAACAAAGCTGATATCTTGACCTTGGAAGGTCGTTTGATTGAATGAGCAAGGAGTTATGAAAGCTTGGTGGGTATTTAGCAGCGGTATTTTCTTAAATTAAGTTGGTCAATACTATGAATATTAACTAGAAATAATAAATAGCAATCTATGGGCATTTCATGTCATGTAAATATTTATGGTATCGTTAAGGGTTCCTCAGGGGTCTATCAAAGGACCTTTCCTTTTTAAAATTCATTCGGGAATGTAGAAATTTGTTTTTAAATTGATAAAATATATTGTTAACAAAAATAATAATCTACAAAATCCATCATTTTATGACATAGCTTCTCCGGGTTCTAGACTATCTCTGCGGTTTAGGCAAAAAACGTAACAGACAGTTACTTTCGCATTTATAACATTCATATGGATTACAGTTATGGCATCTTAAAGGAGTTCAACAAGGGTTCGATATAGGTCCTTTTCTTTTAGCATTGCCCAGGTTTTTTAAAAATTTATTTATCTGGTATGTCTTAGTAAACACCAAATTCACGAGAAGTTTGCCGAAACTAATATTGAAATTCTAAGCTCATGATAATAATAAACACGAAAATTATATGGTAAGAAAGTTATATATTACTGACACAATCTTTATATACAATTAATATTCATTGTTATAAATATAAAATACCCATACCAATTACTGTAAGGTAAGGCGACGAAAATATAAGAACTGAATAGGAAATTTTTCACATACCAATATATACTATACAGGGTGTCAGGGAAACGCTTCCGAAAACGAAGATAGGTGATAGTACTGGAGATTATAGATACGAAACCACGAAAAAAAATGCGATTCTTTTTTTAGATTTAAAAAAAAAAAAAACATTTTTCATTATGTATGAGTTTTATTTAACTGCCGAAAGCTGGTTATGTATGAAAAATGCAAAAAAAGATATGAAAAAATCTAAATAAAGAATCGCATTTTTTTTTTCATGGTTTCGTATCAGTAATCACCAGCACCTATCTTCGTTTTCGGAAGCGTTCCCCTTACACCCAGTATAACGTGTTATTGTAATAACTCAAAACCTCTTAAGGGGTCTTTGTACTCATCAGCATAAACGTTTACTATGGGAACAAACCTGAAATCGCAAAAAAAAATCAGCTGTTGCTTACATTCTGTCGAATAATGTGAATACAAATGTAGGGTAGGTAGGTCGGAACATCTGGTTTTTTTTCGCGATTTTGGCTTTGGTCCCATAGTAAAGGTTGTTTATACTAATAAGCACAATGACCACTGAGGTTTTCAGTTATTTCAATAACATGTTGTATACACCACTTTTTTAATTATCAAAAAACTTGAAGGTAAGAGTATATCCATGGAGATTCTTGCCGGTTCTTCTCCATAGGACCCATAATTTGGAACCGTGCAACATTTCAAAACTGCCTGTAATTAGGTTTACTTGAAATAAAATTGAATAACACTATCCACAGTAAATATATAGCTATAGTAGTAATGATACATACAAATGCTCAATATGTTGCACTGAGACAGACGCAGGCTTCAACAAGGCTCTAAGCGGACGTTGTAGTGCTGTCAGTGCAAAAACCTGCAAGGTCTTGTTGAGGCATGCGTCTGTGTGAGTGTATAATTTCGAGCGTTTGTATGTAGTCTTGGTATATTTACTGTGCACTAGCTCTTGTGCTCTCTTCTTCTCTCTTTTTTAGTCTCATACAGGCATGTCAATTTTAAGTTTTTTTGTTTTCATGTTATTTTTAGTTTTTTTTCTCTCGCCTGTACCGAGACTGAAATATATATTTTCTTTCTTTCTCTTAAGATCATCAACTGACCGTATTTTTGTCTTGTAATTTCGAAGTTGTAATTTGGAATTTCTTTGTAAGAATAAATATAGATAGATAGATAGAATATTATTTAGTTTCCAATATCATTTAAGTGCACCGGTAACTACCCTTTGTCTCTTCCATGACATTCCAGTCCATTCAATGGTTGTCTGGAAGAGATCGCCGTGGAGCGATAAGACCGCCAGTTGTACACTAGCGCATAAGTAGTTATTTAAGAAATTAATATAATCTTGTTGTGCAATAAAGAGGATTTGTATTGTATTGTATTGTATTTATTGTACACCATTAAAATTAATTTCAATATGAGTGAAATTCGACCATTAAAATTAATAAAACTTAGGACTAAAATGTAAATTAAGGGTACATTGGCAGTCTTATAGCTAATAGCGATATCTTCCAGACCTAGAAATATCTTAAATTGTATGAAAGACGATTATAATTTTAAGGTGTTAAATACTTGTTTTATATTCATAATGTTGCTTTTAATGGATGATATTAAATTGATTTAAACATTTTGATTATTTTTATTTTCTGTTCTGCATTGTACCCAACTTTTTCACGTGAGAACATTGTATGGAATTGTGAAATTGTATTGGAAGCGAACGGCATCCCTGACGCGCAGGATTCAGGAGAGCACTAACAGTATTCTAAAAGTTATTGTAGACAAGCCAGACTGTCCATTCCTGGAGTACTGGACCCGTATGCACAACTGCGGGTCCAGTACAGCTGGTAATGGACAGAGGTACACGAATTAATTTATTATTATAATTGTATCTAGGTATATTTGGTATGTAATGGATGGAATGTTACTAACATAGTCTATAAGCGATTTTTACTAACACATGGATTTTTGTGATCTGATTTGAATAAATAATAATAATTGTTATGATCACAATTCACAATTGCATTGTTTTATAAATTTTAATAATTATGTTCCTGATGCCAGTGGGTTACAATTTTAATATTTGTTAATGTTTGTTACTATTGTTTAAGAATAATAATAATAGACATTTATTTCGGACCATACATCATCCTCCTGCCCTTACCCCAACTTATTTGGGGTCGGCGCAGCATGTTTTTTCTTCCATACATTTATTTATTTAATTCTTTATGCACAACAGGGTACAAAGGCGGTCTTAACGCAATAGGCGTTCTCTACCAGACAACCTTAGGGTAATGCAGAGACAAAGAATAGGGTAGATGCACCAGTAAAGTAGTAAAATATGTTTCGTACTACGGACTTATAATTACATATAATAAAAAATAAAAAAAATAGATAAATACATTACACATATAATAAAATACATTACATTACATTGTACATTATACATATAATAAAATATATATATTATACATACCTACATATATAACTATAAATATATAACATCAAGATAATTCAAAGTCGAGCTGAATCTGCTAAATTGTTTTCATGGAAATATTTCCTTAACTTATTTTTAAAGGCGAGCCGACTGTTAGCCATCCTGATTTCCTGAGGAAGCGCATTCCATAATAGGATAGATTGCACGAAGAATGTAGAGTGAACGAAGTCAGAGCGGTGAGAAGGACATTGGAGAAGACGATTATTAGTGGAGCGGAGATATTTAGTATGACTTGTACATAGATACTGAAAATGAGAAGTTAAGTAAGAAGGAGAATTGGGAGAGAAAAGTAAAGAGAATAGAGTAGTTAATGCCCTCATATGCCTACGTTGGCGGATAGGCAACCATTTTAGAAGCAAACGATACTCAGACACATGGTCATATTTACGATGATTAAAAACGAATCGAATGCAGTTGTTAAGAAGCCGGTCAAGTTTGTTGAGAAGAACTGCATTCAGGTCAAAGTAGCACACATCACCATAGTCAACAATTGGGAAAATCAAGGCTTGTACAAGCTTTGTTTTAGTATTTGGTGGGAGGAAGTTTTTCAGGCGATAGATACATCTCTATCAGCAGTCATCTCCGTGTTCACTTTCTTTCTATTCATATCATCTTTCACACAATCCATCCATATTTTCTTCGGTCTCCCTCTTTTCTTATAGCCATCAACATTCATACTTAAAACTTTCCTCGTAACATGCTCCTCATTCCTCCTCATCACATGTCCATACCATGACAGTCTATTGCTACTTAACTTCTCTGTCACTGGCGCTACTTTCAGACTCCCTCTTACATATTCATTCCTTATCCTATCCATTCTCGTTACACCACACATTCCTCTTAACATTCTCATCTCAGCTGCATGCACTTGCCTTTCATTAATTCCTTTCGTAGCCCAAACAGTCCTTTCGGACCATACAGTCCACATAAATAAAACAAATTTAAAACCGAATATTATTAATTCACAGAAACTAAGAAAAGAAAATCAGTGTGTCACATAACTGCTTAAACAGTCTTAAGACACAACAGCAAGCCGACTGGTGGAGCTAACCGGATGCAACAGAGATGCAATCCTTATTCACATGACTACATCATCATCCATCATTTTAGCCGAAAGACATCCACTGCTGGACATAGGCCTCCCCCAATTAAGGGGGGATATGCCATAATCGCCATGCTTGGCGCCTGCCAACAACCAATACAAACCCGCCGGGGTTGGCGGTTGCAGTTGGTTGGTTAAATAGATAGATAGAATATACTTTATTGTACACCAAGAAAATAGTAGTAAACAGAAACAACTCGGAGATCGCTGCTGCCCATCCTCTGGTGAATCCCTTCATCATTACAGCCGAAAGACGTCCACTACTGGACATAGGCCTCCCCAAATTAAGGGGGGGTATGCCATAATCGCCACTCTTGGCAGGCGGGTTGGCGATCGCAGTTGGTTGGTTAAATACTCAGAGGACGCTGCTGCCCATCCTCTGGTGAATCCCTTAGTCGCCTTTTACGACACCCATGAGAAGAGATAAGGGTAGTGCTATTCTTTAAGTCCGGCACCACACGGACCACATGGTGAATCCCTTAGTCGTCGCCATTTACGACACCCATGAGAAGATGTATGGTGGTGCAATTCTTTATGTCTGGCACCACACGGAACATAAAACTGGAAAAAACCGGCCAAGAGCATGTCGGGCCATGCTCAGTATTATAGGGTTCCTAATTACAAACCTAATTATTTATTAATCATTGATATTTTAGTTTTTGCAAACAGCGCCACCTAGCGCTGAATTTAAGAAGCTAAATTTAAGAAATATGTCATATCAATATAACACAAAGTTACTTTTTGTGATTTTTTTAAATAGGTAGTAACTAAAAGAGCATTATTTGCTATGATCATTTTTCTCTAAGGTCAATGACCTATGAACTAGGACGTCTTAATTATTTAGCAGTTTTCTCACTATAACTCAAAAATTTATAATCACATTATACTGGAAATAATTTTAAAAGAGAGTTTTTATAAAGGTCTATCAATGTGGAAGATTATAAGTTTCTACGTTGCATAGCTTAGAAATGGCAGAGGGGGGGACACATTGCAAGCTACTTTGGCGGGCTGTATTTCGCAGATGGTATACCTGATAAAAAAGTTATGTATGAAACATTACCTTCATTTTAGTAGACCTATTCAATAACACCCCAAACGAAGGGGTGCAGCGAAAAAAAAATGTTCATCCCCATTTCACATGTATGGGCGCGCCACCCCTAAAATACGTTATCAAGATTTTTTTATTCTTTTAAAATTGAGATCTATATCTAAACCATTTTTCAAAAAATTTCATTTACTTATGTTTATAACTGTAGAAGTTATTAAGCTGTAAAGGATTAGGACAGACGGACAGATGGACAGACGGACGGACATGACGAAACTATAAGGGTTCCTTGTAGGACTACGGAACCCTAAAAAAAACTACATAACTACATAAAAGTCATCTTTGCAGGCTTCAGCGAACATTGCTGACACACTACAGAAGCAAGGCAGATCCATCAGTCCCCTGTACCCATTATAATACTAGACCTGTTAGACACTATGAGCTTTCTGCATATACTGGATCCATAGACTGCACGTGTAAAGACTAACACTGTCTAAACAAGGTACTTAAAGGCAATAAGGCATAGGTTATGGATTCATTAATTCAATCTTACTTGCTGTATATAAAATATATAGAATATGTAGAATTTTGGTCTTGCCAAGTCGTAGAAGCTTTTAGGGGCTAGATTGATGTGAATGCAAAAAATATTTTTTTATATACACAATAGTTTCCTAGGCGTTTTTGTAATTGATTCAAATGGTTTTATACATTTTACATTATTAGTATCTCGTATAATACCTATAATGTCATAATTACATCCTACGTGCATAAAAGAATATCGACCATTTAAATTTGAGTTTCTCTGGTAACCTACTTTCTTTTGGTTTTATGTAAAAATAATATTTGCTGACTTGTTGAAAATATACATCTTTGTTTCAAGGCGGAAATAGACGAAGAAGTATCTCGTTTCATAAAATTATTATTAAAATAAATAAAACTGTAACTTTAGATGATTAGACAAACAACCTACTTCGCGAAAGTAATAACAGAAGTTGTACATAATTTTTTTCTAATTTGATATGACCTACTGTATATAATCATCACCCCGCAATCACTGATGAGTACGACCATCGTCTTACAATCGGATTAAGCGATCAATTCGTATAAATAAGCATTAAAATAAAGATAACGCGATAGCAGATTCTTCGCACAACTCTCGTATTCAAACAAACAAAATCAATGAAGTAATACTTACAGATATATGTCAGCACCAGGCACACAGGTATAAACCACAATAATCACTGATATGTAATCAAAAGATTAATAATTAAATGATAAAACGACCAACCGATTAGCCGATGTCACCACGATTGACGTTCGCACTCGCAGTGCGGCCATTTCCAGAAATTCCAGATAAAGTTTAGAAACTTTTAGTGTTTTTTTTTTTTTTTTATGGTATTGGATGGCGAAACGAGCTAAAGGCCCACCTGATGTTAAGTGGTTACCTTTGCCCATAACAACTGCAATACCACCTAGGCTGTTACCTAAATGGTACCGCAAGTCGGTTCGCCAAACTGAGACATGAAGGTGGAAAGTCTCATGTGATTGAATAATGCAGCTGTCGATTGATATTATTAACGTTTTTAACATTATTTATGATTAAATACGTAATTTTATTATTGCAATTAACAGAATAATATAAGCTGTAATCTGTGAGCATTTATTTTTGATGGCTAAATTAATTTTTCAAAAAAAAAAAATGTTTTCAATTTAAAGTATTTCTGAACGGTATGAAATGAAACATAACGTTTAGTTGCGTTTAGTTGTTGTTTAAACGTAGTGATTATATTGTCTTTGGTTGTTGTTGTAAATTCAAAGATAAGGAAAACACAAAATGAAAAATATACGTAACAAGCTGTGTAACAAGCAGTAAAAAGCAAAGAAAATATAACCACTACGTTTAGTAACAAGCAAAGAGAATATAATCACTACGTTTAGTAACAAGCGGAACACAGGGTAGGCAAATTACGTGCAGTTTGAATAAAAACTTATAATACTAAAAAAATACTAAGATTGGACATAAAGTTTGGTGAATTTTTTATCAGTAATGTGTTACTGCATGAAATTGTATGTAAGACTAAGTACATAATATTTACATATTAATCACTTATTTATTAGTTCTATTTCTATGTATATTTATTACAACGTGCAAAGATAATATAATCACTACGTTTTAAATACGTGAGTTAGTTTTCCTTAGTCAAAGAGTTGACGTTACGAACAGTTACAAATTCTGGATAACAGAGAAAATAACGTAGTGAATGTTACTTCTGGACTCAGATTAAACCTTCTGGATAATCAAAACGCAAACGCAAACCTTTTATGTGAGCGTTCAGTTATATCGCCCGATGACGCACGGAGCGTACTTTGGTCGTTCAGTTACTTGGCTTGTATTAGAGCCACGAAGTTAGAGTAAATATATTAGAGCGATCATATTTGTATGCGAACGCCCAAAGCACATAGGTATATGCTGTTTGTTTTCTCTTGTCTTATTTAGTAAATAATCTTGGCACGTCTCTCGTCGTCGTCGTCTCTGATTTGCCCTAAGTAAGTACTAGAGATAGAAATTTGAAATTTGACATAAGCTCCATACAAGTTATGTCAAATCTCTATTATTCTCTATCTCTATTATAGTAGAGCAAATCGTGTATAGAGATATTCATTTTGGCCATTACACTATCCGGGCCCGTAAAATGGCGGCCATTGCAAGTGATGTAAGTAATAAAAACTTATTATAATCCACAGTCCACAGTACATTTTTGCATTACTTGTTGTCCAAAGCACAAAAAATAAATTTAGGACCGTTTTTAAAGCCAATAGATAATAGAGTTTAGAACGTCCCTCAAGCAGAGATTTGTTGATCACAGTTCAGCTGAGTTTAGTTTCGTTTTATATTGTCATCTGTTTCGGTATTTGGGCAGAGATTTGATCTGTAATCACTCAAGCGTGGTCCAGACTACGCTTGAGTAGAGATTTCTATTATATTTCAGGTCAAATTCGTGTGTTATGTTGTTGAATTAAAGTTTATAATTACCGTTCTGGAATAAGACCGATACTCTAGTAACGATTCTATCCTTAAGTAGTGCATAGTATCCCCTAGCAGTCTGTGAAGTAGTGATTGGAGTTTAAACTGTACTTGAAGAAGCTTCTGTAATACGGGCCTTAGTGCAGTTTAAAGTGTTTCCATAGTACTTAATAGATAAGTCTAGTTGTAAGTAGTTATACGTATGTTTTATAGTTAAATTTATTTCTTATTTTGTCTTGAACTGTAATAATAATACAATTACCATAGCTTAACATAGATATAGAAAATAGTTTTATAGAATTCCTGTTTCGATTATCGTGTTAGTTTGATAGATTTTATAAGTGTTTGTATAGTTTTAAGAAGCACATAGGAAAGGGTGAATTGTGTCTTGTCTGGCAGCCTTATCCGGACAAAAATAGTTTCAATAGTCAGTCCAGATGGCACTCAAGCCAATATAGTTTAGTGTGTCCGGATAAGTTACATAGACATAGAATAATAGACCGGGAAAAGTTAGACAAGGCATAGTTTCGCGAGTGAATTTACGCTTCCATCAAGACATTTATAAAATAAAATTATAGTGTTTTATATACTAACGCATAGGGAATTCTATGTACTTTCTGACAACATATAGATCATAGCAATTAGTAATAGACTAGACTTGGAAAACTTGTTGTAACTTCTTTAACCATAGTAAAAATTGTTGATTTTAATAAAGAAAACAGTGAGTGTTCTCGCGGGGCTCGATACGGTAAAAGTATCATAGTACGATAGTAACCATGTTCCCTTCAGGAACTCGTAGTCATCGGTCCAGTATTATATAAGAAGAAATCCTGAAATAGAAGCCTAGAAGAACACTCCCTGAAGATTCCTGTATTCAAGAGTTGGTTTTTATTTCGTCACCCCCGCGCCCCTGCCTTCAGCGGTCTTCAAGCGTTCCCGCACAGACCAAGTAGAGATTCTACGCATCGTTCCCGAGAACCACGGCATTCCCAACGAACCGTCAGCGGCTCGTCAGCGGCTTACCTGGCGAGAGTCCCGCACGGTCCCGCACACATACAAAACCCTGGCCCTTAAAATGGCGGAATTTCGCCTCGTGGACTCTTTGACTAAGGAAAACTATGTAGACTTGTATTAACGTATTAACGAGGTGTATTATACAGGGCGTCCCACGGATATGCCACATGGAGGGAAAGTAGAATATTGTAGATGGAACATTTTACTGAAAGAAGACATTATTTGAATTTAAAAATCAATTTGAACTGCATTCATATATTTAAATAATTACATGGTTAACCGGAAATCGAAGAAAAATAATCACCTACTTAGGGAACTCAAAGATTGCTGATAATTAAGACTGCTGCTACTGAGTTTACTACTGCTACTGAGTTTGCAGCTAAAGTATAAATACTCAATTACTTTAGTGAAAACTAAATCGAGGAACAGATTGAGGGTACCAATGATAAATGCCATTTTAACAATCCGATCCGAAACAGTATGAGAAATACTGCTATGGTTATGAGCTCCCCAAAGAATTAAAAGACGCTCCACGATAGTGGGGCACGCACGGGACATGGAGCCACGTGCCCCGGACGCGCGGACGGGAACGTGTATTAAATGTGTTGTATGTACACGCGTATTTACATACAAATTGAGTTAACTCACATAGAATTGTAAAAACTGCGGCCTCGCGCCTTTATACTAAGACTAGCAAATATTTTCAACTATTTTTATCTTTAGTTTTTTTTTATAAATATATTATAGCTATTTTTTAGCTATTAGCTATTTTATTAATAAAATCTATAATATTTTTGCAATTTTTTGCTGCTGAATTGCTTATATAGCTAATCTAGCTATCTTTTAAAATTTGAGTTGGCAACATCGGTTGTCATTTCATTTGTCAAATTGTCATTATTTCTTAAATCATTAATCTGTGATTATAAATTTTGTTTTCATGTCGGAATTTGGAATTTGTTAGAAATAAATAAATATTTATCGAATTATTCATTAACATTAATTAGGATTGCTGTATTTGCTGTTACATCAAGAATTTATAGTAAAATTTGAATGTAGGGAATATAATAAACGAAAAAATTGTGTTTTTACGATGGAAGTGAGCGCAACAAGTGGACTTTTCAATGATAAGTTAGATGTAACTAGTTTAATTGATTCCTGTAGAGTTTGTATGGCACAGAGCTCAAATATGAGCGCTATCTTTGACTCGGAGAAAGAAAATATCATAGATGAAATACAATTTTGTACTGGAGTCAAAGTAAGTTAATTGTCATTATTATTGTTGTTTACTGTGGTTCCCACAAAATTATAAGTCATCTCTTGGTCAGAGTGTCGCCTTAGGGGCTTTCCTATCGAAGGGCAGCACTCACACCCACTGTAACGAGGTTCGACTTGTTATGCTGCTCACCCTATTTGGATTTCCTGGCCACTGTTATACTTCATCAATCCAAATTGAGCAGCATAACGAGTCGAACCTCACTACATCACTCTGACTGCAGCACCACATTTTTTCGTAATGGGAGCCGAACGCGACATAATTGGGAACAATCTTGGAGAAAGAAGAGTGAACTGAACTGTTATCCACATGTCAAGCTTTTTGATTATGGCAGTGTTCCTATACTAATGTTTATTGTAGTTTTAACACAACCGGTCATTTCTTACACCACACTGGTACACAACCAAATACATCATAATATTTACTATTAAATCCCTGTATACACTTCTTTGTTTTATACATCACATCACAGTTTTGCAAACGCACAATATGTCACTCAGAACACTGACAACAGTCGCTCGACCATAATGTACTGTTTAAGCGAGGACTAATGTACTGTTTAGGGTTCCGAAGTCCTACAAGGAACCCTTATAGTTTCGTCATGTCCGTCCGTCTGTCCGTCTGTCCTAATCCTTTACAGCTTAATAACTTCTACAGTTATTAACATAATTAAATGAAATTTTGTTGAAAAATAGACTACATATAGATCTCAAGTTTAAAAGAATAAAAAAATCGTTTTTACGTATTTTAGGGGTGGCGTCCATACATGTGAAATGGGGCTGAAATTTTTTTTTTCGCTGCACCCCTTCGTGTGGGGTATCATTGAATAGGTCTACTAAAATGAAGGTAATGTTTCATACACCACTTTTTTATCAGGTGTACCATCTGCAAAATATAGCCCGCCAAAGTGGCTTGCAATGTGTCCCCCCCCCTGCCATTTCTAAACTATGCAATGTAGAAACTTATAATCTTCCACATTGATAGACCTTTGTGAAAACTCTCTTTTAAAATTATTTCGAGTATAATGTGATTATCATTTTTTGAGTTATAGAGAGAAAACTGAAAAATACTTAAAACGTCCTAGTTCAAAGGTCATTGACCTTAGAGAAAAATTATCATAGCAAATAATGCTCCTTTAGCTACTTTCCATTTGAAAAAATCACAAAAAGTAACTTTGAAATGACATAACTTCTTAAATTTGGCTTCTTGAATTTATCGCTAGATGGCGCTACTAACACACTGAGTCGCGAATGCTGCCGATTATTGCAAAAACTAAAATAGCCATGATTAATATTCGATTTGATTCGTTTGTAATTACATCTACTTAAGGAACCCTATAATACTGAGCATGGCCCGACATGCTCTTGCCCGGTTTTTCTAACCTGAAAACCTTTAGTGGGCAGATAGCCCCTTCCGTGAAACTTCTTTCTCTTTAATTAAAACTTCCTTGAAAATCCTTTTTTGAACCCCAAAACATGGGAAAAAAACTCGTTACGAGGGTGGGGAGGGGGTGAAGCAGTAACTTGGAAAGGATTAAAATTAAAAAGGAAAATTCATAAGTGAGATTAGAATTTAAAAGGAAAATTCGAAAAGGGGGGTTTCCGCCACTTTTCCTTCACAGGGGGGTTCTACACCCTATCCCTCTCACCCCTCCCTCAATTCGATGTTGGTTAATCCAAAGTCCTACCAAAACATTTGTTTATTTTTGCATACATAAGCAGAGCATACTACTGCATTTTGCAAATTGCAAAATATCACACATAGTGTGATACTATAGGGGACACTCTTTACCTGTCTAGCCCTTGTGCCCCTCTCAGAAATAAATCCAAAATCCGCTCTTGGGGCAAGCAAAAAATGTCCACAAAGCCGCCTAGGTACTATGCTATCCTTGTGACCAAGTTTTGACCAAATCTTTTTCCTGGTTTTATCTGCAATCAGTCTTTGATACTTTAAGCAGATGTGGTGAATGATATTTGGCAGATAGAGTGTGCTCTCCAGTGAGAGCATCTACTCATAGGTGTAGCATGTTTTTATATGCTTCTCAACTCGTCTTTTCTTTTTAGACGTTTTTGGTAAGTGCGCTTTGTCAACACAGCAGCCAGTTCATTTGAATGCCTCTGCAGCCTTTCCTTGTATGTTCCCAAAATTAATAAACTTAGAATAATCACTACAAAGAAGTCTTTAATCTCTATCTCATCTTTCCTTACATTATTAAGACCATAATGTTATGGTGCAAAATTTATGTAGAATAGAATAGAATATACTCTATTGTACACCATGAAAATAGTAGTAAACAGGAACAACATATAAATTATGGGTACATAGGCCGTCTTATCGCTAAAAGCGATATCTTCGAGACAACCTTTAAATACAAATACAAATTGTAAATACAATTCATTAACAATTTTCTCACAAATCTTCCAGCTAAAACAAGAAACAGGCCTACCAACACAAATATGCGTATTATGCCTCAACAACCTCTCAGTAGCGCACAAATTCAAAACAACCTGCCTTGTTGCGGACGAGGCATTCCGTAAAGTCATCCTGAACTCCATTATTAAAACTGAGGAACCAGATCTCGGTGTTGTAGATTACGATGAGGTTGTTGAGTATAAAGATGAGACTGCTGATGAATTTGAAGAGGAAGATTTTAAAGAAGAGATTGTAGAAACGGAGCTGGAGCAAAATGGGGTGAGAAAGAGTGGAGCGAAGGAGATTGAAAGGTGATTATATTTGACCATGTTTTTATTAACTCTCTTTCTTTCCTCTCTGTCTGTTTGGTACAGATTTTGCAATTGATTTTAAACTAACTTCCCAATGGCCCAATTTCAACGATGCAGACATCCACCAAACCACATTCGAACCACCAGACCACAGATGGTCTGGTGGTTCGAGTGTTGGACTACTGATCACGAGATAGTGGGTTCGATTCTCACTGGACAAAAATATTTATGTGATGAACATAAGTGTTTGTGTTGGTCTGGGTGTTTCTTATCTATTACAACTTACAAGTATTAATTTACAAAGAAAACTGGCCAAAAGCATGTCGGGCCATGCTCAGTATTATAGGGGAAGTGTGTCATATTATAACACAATTTTTATTTTTTTTAAATAGAAAGGAACTAAAGGAGCATTATTTGCTAAGATCATTTTTCTCTAAGGTCAATGACCTATGAACTAGGACGTCTTAAGTATTTTTCAGTTTTCTCATTATAACTCAAAAATTCATAATCACATTATACTCGAAATACTAGAGCCTCCACGAGTGACGATATTTAATTGATCGTCCGGCGCACCTTGGGCAGTTAGCCCCGCTACCAACCTGCTGACTGGCTAATCTTTTCCCCACGGCATGAGCTATTATCATTATGTAGCTCATGTGGACACGATAGAAGAAGACTCGAAATAATTTTAAAAGAGAATTTTTATAAAGGTCTATCAATGTGGAAGACTATAAGTTTCTACATTGCATAGTTTAGAAATGGCAGGGGGGGGGACACATTGCAAGCCACTTTGGCGAACTGTATTTCTCAGATGGTATACCTGATAAAAAAGTGATGTATGAAAGACCTATTCAATGATATGTATGTATGTATTCAATGGTATGACACGAGGGGGTGCAGCGAAAAAAATTTTTTCATCCCCATTTCACATGTATGGGCGCCACCCCTAAAATTTAAAATTGAGATCTATATCTAAACCATTTTGTAACAAAATTTCATTTACTTATGTTTAGAACTGTAGAAGTTATTAAGCTGTAAAGGATTAGGACAGACGGACAGACATGACGAAACTATAAGGTTTCCTTGTAGCACTATGGAACCCTAAAAAGTATATATTATGTATTATATCCATTGTCTAGTACCCATAGTACAAGCTCTGCTTAGTTTGGGACTAGATGGTGCTGTGCAAAATGTCCAAAAAAAAGAAAAAAAAGTATCCATAGACTTTATAATATTCATATGTTTATTTCTCAGTCCCATAGCCATAAGAAGAGGCCGTCCGAAGAAGTCCTCAGCCTTGCCCAGAGGACCCCGTAGGCTCAAGAAATTTAAATTTAAAAAGTTGTGGTGTGAACCGTGTAATATGAAGTTTGATACCAAGGAACAAAGCGATGAACATAAGAAGGAAATGCATAAGGATAGCGAAAATTGGGTTTGTGAGGTTGGTAGTGTTTTTTAGATTTTTCTATGAGCCTTTTCCCATTTATGTTGGGGTTGGCTTCCAGTCTAACCAGCTCCCCGATTCAGAACCACACGATAACCAGTTGTCGATCGATTCGGTTTGTTATCTCTTTTTCTCTCGTTGCGTGCATCATCAGACGAAACGGGACAACAAACCGAATCGGTCGACAACTGGTTATCGGGTGGTGTTGGAATCGGATGCGGCTGAACGTCGGTATTTTACACGGAGTGACTGCCATTAAACTCCTGCAATCCGTAATACCGACATCCTTTGGTTAGTCTACCCCGGATCTTGATTGTTTTTGAGGGCGGGGCAAAAACTGCCGTCTGCCGCCCCTCGTCCCGCTGAACCACCACGTTTCCGGCGCGTAATCGTGCGCGAGCGAAGCGAGCGCGGTATTTTGTTCAGTTAAAAGTGTCACAAATTCTATGGGTTTACGCGTCTCATTCATTGTAAAGTTGTGGTACGCTGGGTGGTGTACTTGTCTGCCACGCTTGAATTTGCCGCCCCCTGAAGCTGGCGCCCGGGGCATGGGCCCCGGCTTGCCCCCCCCCTAGATCCGGGGCTGTGGTTAATTCAGTTGCCAGACTATCGGGCTTCTGACTACCCGTAACAACTGCCCACAGACGAGTAAGCCTCAAGACGCCACATAAACAAAGTTTAGCATGGGGGGCGGACGGCGCGTTATTGGTCGGCTCAAATGTTCGTTATGTTCGGTAATATGATTGGTGCCGCTCGCTGACGGAGTGACGTCCCGATTGGTGGCTGGGCGTAAGATATGCAGTGCTACTGCATATGCTTTGTGACCGGTGCTATCCGGCTAATAGGCGTCTAGAGGCGTACTGGTCTGTGCAACTGCCATAGATATTCGTATGTATGGCAACGGGTCTCAATATTACTACCAACCAGGATCATTCAAGTAGGCCTTTGAAACCCATGCAAATTGTTCTGAACTTCCACAGATATGTGGCAAGATGTTCATCCACCGGGCATCCCACTATACACACGTGAAGTCGCACCAGCCGCCTAAATACGCGTGCGACCAGTGCGACTACAAGACGTGGCATAAATACGATCTCGTTAAACATATACGAATACACACTGGTAAGTAATATCCTATACACTTGCAGTACGACACAAAAAATAAGGCGCGTCGTCAATCTTCGTTCGCGCAGACACGAAAAGACTATCGACGATAACACCCGTAACATTGAAAAAATATAATCAATTATTTATTAATTTAACGCATTTTATGCATGCGAAACGAAATCTTTCGATTTAAATTGTGGAAATAAAAAATGCTAAAACGCAAAAACGCTAAACGCTACGATATCGCTGACGTCACCCAAAGATGTACCAAGTGGATGAGAATTTCGTTACCACGAGCAGTGTTCACGGTAGCTTAGTGGCTAAAGCACTGGCGTACTGAGCCAGGAGTCGCAGGTTCGAATCCTGCTCGTGAGCGATTTTTTCTTTCCACAATTTAAATCGTTAAATATAATCAACCTTATGCAATGCCCATAAGGTGTTAAAATTGATTGCCGTAACATCTTTTTCTATTTTGCTCTCACGCTTCCGTACTCTAATGGCAGCGGCTGAGACCTTTGGCGCGCAGCGATGGTGTTTTCTGATTGGTTAACCAATTTCCCGCGTATTTAAATTGTCTCATCTGCGAATGTACATCGGTGGGCCATATAAAATGTGTACTACTGTACCTCTTTATAATATGGTTCTTATTTTTTTGGGTATATAATTATTGGTTTCTTTTGACGACAACGACGACTTCTGTGGTCTAGTGGTCGTGGGTTCGATTCCCACAGGAAACAAATATTTATGTGGAGAACAAAGTGTTTGTGTTGGTCTGGGTGTTGCTTATGTATTATAAGTATGTATTTACAAAAAAAAGTATAATACGGTCTAGTACCCATAGTTCAAGCTCTGTTTAGTTTGGGACTAGATGGTGCTGTGTAAAAATGTTCCAAAAATATTTATAACTAGCTTTCGCCCGCTGCTTCGCACGCGGGTAATTCGGTTTATCACAGAAATTGACAGAAAGACGTTAGCGTATCCCCCGGGATCTTAGGGGAACTTCTGCTTTTTGTGGTTTTTTTTTGTCGCTGGTGCTTAATATCTCTTACACCTGCTAGTTATGCCTAATAAACAGTGATCGGAATAGGCTGACTATATTTGCCTAAACTTCGGAGGACAGAGGCAGAAAGTGGAGACATCCTTACGACTATATTTTTTATTCCCGGGATTCGGTAAAAATCTTCAGTAAGTTGAAAATAAGCTTTATTTAAGATATGTAAAGGCTATTTTGAACTAAACTTGCAATTACCAAATTTTCGGTATTTTCACGTAAAATACCGAAATAAATAATCTAACTTTAATTCATCGAATTATATTTACGACCCAACTAACCGTTGTATCAAATCATTGATTACATTACCGTTTTGTCAATAAGTATATATTTTACATTTTTTATGAATGAATCCCGGGAAAAAAAAATATAGTCGTTAGGAAGTCTCCACTTTCTGTCTCTGTTCTCCAAAGTTTAGGCAAATATAGTCAGCCTATTCCGATCACTGCTAATGAATAACATACGAATGCTATGTCTACTACAATGTAATATTACTACAAGGCAGGGACATATTGTATAAGCTAATTCCATTTGTAATGGTTTTGTTACCATTTATTTGCGGTTAGCGGTTGACCATACTTTGTTTTTCTCTTCCAGGTCTAAAACTTTACCAATGCGAGTACTGCACAGCGTCCTACTACACATCGTCTAACCTAACCAGTCACATTCGACGACTGCACATGAACGAGCGCCCACACAACTGCAGTATATGTCGGAGGACCTTCTTTGATAGAACCAAGCTCAATAGGCATCTAGATTCACATCTTGAGATTAAGAGGTAAGTTCTGTCAGTTAAGTGACCATTAAGCATTGTGAGACTTTAGTGACCATGTGTGATACGGTGATTGTGACAATTTAGTGACCATATCTACATGTGACACCTTGATTGTGACCATTTAGTGATCATCTTGTTATGAGACACTGACTGTGACCATTTAGTGACCATCTTGACATAGTACCACTCAAATATGACCATATGACGTCTAAACTGTATGAATTAAGTAACCTCCATGACCATGTAACACCTTTACTGAACCTAATTATTAGTTAACTTCACTGCTCATATGGCCATATAATAATACAACAGACAACTGCTACCAAACAATGCGAGTACCTACTGCACAGCGTCCTACTAAGTTAAGTTGCAGTTTGAAATTTATTTTATTTTATATTTTATTTTCATATAAAGAAATCACAATTAATATAATTTTTATTAATAAAATCACATCCGTCACGTTTACCATTGAAGGTTCAGTTGAAAACCAGCGTCAGGCACTTGTTGCCTGGCATTTATGCTGAACTGGACCTTTTTGGCACAGTCGCTAGACACACAGCATCGATGATCCGTTTTTTGTATATTTAATTGTGTTCCTGTTAATTGTGTCTGTGTATCTATGTGCTTTGTGTCAAGTAAATGTTTCTTTCTTTCTTTCTTTTCTTTCTTTGTGACCATATAAACGCTATTCTGTGACAATTTTGTGTTCATCCCGACCAATGACACCTCGACCTGTGACCATTTAGTGACCATGAAGCAATGTGACAGCTCTTCTATAATTCCAATTTTAATAACCATCCTAACCTTTCCCTTCTATTTTGGGGTTGGCTCTCAGTCTAATCAGCTGCGACTGAACATCAGTATTTTACACGGAGCGACTGCCATCAGACCCCCGCAATCCAGTTACTGGGCAATACTAACATCCTAAGGTTAGACCAGTTGTCAGACTATTGGGCTTCTGACTACCCGTAACGACTGCCATAGATTTTCGCATGACAACCGGGACCGACAGCTTAACGTGCTTTCCGAGGCACGGAAAGGTCTCGATGTGTAACAAACGGTCACCCATCCACGGACTGACCGCGGCAATCGTAGCTTAACCTCATAGATTGTACAATTCGCGTGGTTGTAACTTAGCCACGAGACCCCACCACCGTTAAACTAGCACCATTTAACCACGGAATATCTATATAATATAATCTTAACTATTATAATATTGTAAACGTCTGTTTGTTTGTTTGTTTGTTCCAGCATCACGCTAAAACTACTGGACCGATTTTGATGTTTTTTTTTTGTTGGAAAGCTGATGATCTGACTTAAAAACTGGTATGGGTTTTGAGAAAGAAAGAAAGAAAGAAAAAAAGAAAAACAATAATTCGTGGGTTGCGTACTCACCCGACAGATCGAAGCTTCTATGCATTTGCACGAGCGGATAGTAATGTACGATGGAGTGGAGTGGAGTGGACAGGGGATGGGACTGGGGATGGGACTGGGGATGGGACTGGGGACGGGACAGGGGACGGGACTGGGGACGGGACTGGGGACGGGACTGGGGACGGGACAGTGGACGGGACAGGGGACGGAACATGGGACGAGAAATGGGACGGGACATGAGACGGGACATGGTACAGGACAGTGGGACGGCACATGGAACTGGACATAGGATGGGACATGGGACAGGACATGGGACATGGGACGGGACGATAGTGATATAGTGAGATAGTAGGACAGTGGGACAGCAGGACAGTGGCACTGGGACGGTGACACGGTGGGACAGTGGGGCAGTGGGGCAGTGGGTTAGTGGGGCAGCGGGGCAGCGAGGCAGTGGGACAGCGGGGCAGCGTGGCAGTGGGGTACCGGGGCAGCGGGATAGTTGGGCAGTGGGGTAGCGGGGCAGCGGGGCAGTGGGGTAGCGGGGTAGCGGGGCAGTAGGGGAGTGCGGCAGCGGGGCAGGCAGTGGGGCAGGGGGATAGTGGGGCAGTGGGGCAGTGGTGCAGTGGGGTAGTGGGGCAGTGGATTACCGGGGCAGTGGGATAGTTGGGCAGCGGGGCAGTGGGTTACCGGGGCAGCGGAGCAGTGGGATAGTGGGGCAGCGGGGCAGTGGGGCAGTGGTATAGTGGGGCAGCGGGGCATTTGGGCAGCGGGGCAGTGGGGCAGCGGGGCATTGGGGATTCTGGGCAGCGGGGCAGTGGGGCAGCGGGGAAGCGGGGCAGTGGGATAGTGGGGCAGTGGTGCAGCGGGGCAGTGGGTTACCAGGGCAGCGGGGCAGTGGGATAGAGGGGCAGCGGGGCAGTGGGGCAGTGGTATAGTGGGGCAGCGGGGCAGTGGGGAAGCGGGGCAATGGGGAGCCGGGGCAGCGGGGCAGTGGGGATTCGGGGCAGTGGGGCAGCGGGGCAGTGGGATAGTGGGGCAGTGGTATAGTGGGGCAGCGGGGTAGTGTGGAAGCGGGGCAATGGGGAGCCGGGGCAGCGGGGCACTAGGGCAGTGGGGTAGTGGGGCAGCGGGGCAGTGGGATAGTGGGGCAGCGGGGCAGTGGGGCAGTGGTAAAGTGGGGCAGCGGGGCAGTGGGGAAGCGGGGCAATGGGGAGCCGGGGCAGCGGGGCACTAGGGCAGCGGGGCAGTTGGGCAGTGGGGATTCGGGGCAGTGGGGCAGCGGGGAAGCGGGGCAGTGGGGAAGTGCGGCAATGGGGAGCCGGTGCAGCAGGGCAGTGGGGCAGCGTGGCAGTGGGGCAGCGGGGCAGTGGAGCAGCGGGGCAGTGGGGAAGCGGGGCAGCGGGGCAGCGGGGCAGTGGGGCATCGGGGCAGTGGGGCAGCGGGGCAGTGGGGAAACGGGGCAGCGTGGCAATGGGGCAACGGGGCAGGCATTGGGGCAGTGTTATAGTGGGGCAGTGGGGTAGTGGGGCAGCGGGGTAGTGGGGCAGCGGGGTAGTGGGGCAACGGGGTAGTGGGACAGTGGGGCAGTGGGGTAGCGGTGCTGCGGGGCAGTGGTATAGTGGGGCAGCGGGGCAGTGGGGCTGCGGGGCTGTGGGGCAGTGGGGTAGATGGGCAGTGGGGCAGTTGGGTAGCGGGGCTGCGGGCAGTGGGGCAGCGGGGCAGCTGGGCAGTGGGGTAGCGGGGCAGTGGGGTAGCAGGGCAGCGTGGCATTTGGGCAGCGGGGCAGAGGGGCAGTGGGGCAGTGGGTTACCAGGGCAGCTGGGCAGTGGCATAGTGGGGCAGCGGGGCAGTGGGGCAGTGGTATAGTGGGGCAGCGGGGAAGCGGGGCAGTGGGGAAGAGGGGCAATGGGGTGCCGGGGCAGCGGGGCACTTGGGCAGCGGGGCAGTGGGGATTCGGGGCAGTGGGGCAGTGGGGCAGCCGGGAAGCGGGGCAGTGGGGAAGCGCGGCAATGGGGAGCCGGGGCAGCAGGGCAGTGGGGCAGCGTGGCAGTGGTGCAGCGGGGCAGTGGAGCAGCGGGGCAGCGGGGCAGTGGGGAAGCGGGGCAGCGGGGCAGTGGGGCAGCGGGTCATTTGGGCAGCGGGGCATCGGGGCAGCGGGGCAGTGGGGCAGCGGGGCAGCGTGGCAATGGGGCAACGGGGCAGGCATTGGGGCAGTGTTATAGTGGGGCAGCGGGGTAGTGGGGCAGTGGGGCAGTGGGGTAGCGGTGCTGCGGGGCAGTGGGATAGTGGGGCAGCGGGGCAGTGGGGCTGCGGGGCTGTGGGGCTGTGGGGTAGATGGGCAGTGGGTCAGTTGGGTAGCGGGGCTGCGGGCAGTGGGGCAGCTGGGCAGTGGGGTAGCGGGGCAGTGGGGTAGCAGGGCAGCGGGGCATTTGGGCAGCGGGGCAGTGGGGTAGCGGGGCAGTGGGGCAGCGGGGCAGTGGGGCAGCGGGGCAGCGGGGCAGTGGGGCAGCGGGGCAGCGGGGCAGTGGGGCAGCGGGGCAGTGGGATAGTGGGGCAGCGGGGCAGTGGGATAGCGGGGCTGTGGGGCAGCGGGGCAGTGGGGCAGCGGGGCAGCGGGGCAGTGGGGCAGCGGGGCAGCGGGGCAGTGGGGCAGCGGGGCAGTGGGATAGTGGGGCAGCGGGGCAGTGGGATAGCGGGGCTGTGGGGTAGCGGGGCAGTGGGGTAGCGGGACAGCGGGACAGTGGGACAGTGGACTGGACTGGAATGGACTGGACTGGACTGACGTGGGTTAGCAGAATTTAACGCGAGCGGAGCCGCGGGTAAAAGCTAGTATCTATATAATAGTACTAACGTACAGAACGGCCGCTCACCGCCCCCCACACTCACCCGCAGTTTGACGGCAATTGGACTGCAAGATAGTAATGGATGTCAATCGCCAGTCGTTATATAAGCACGCCATCTCTGATCACTACTAAGGCCCGTATTACAGGACGATACTCAAGCATTGATCTCTGTTTAAAACTAGTTTTGAGTTGAGCTTTGATTTTAGAACATTCCTCAAGCAGAGATTTATTGATCAAAGTTCAGCTGAGTTTAGCTTTATTTTATACTGTCACCTGTTTCGGTATTTGAGCAGAGTTTTGATCTGTAATCACTCTAGTGTGGTCCAGACTACACTTGAGTAGAGATTTCTATTCAATTTCAGGTCAAATTCGTGTTATGTTGTTGAATTAAAGTTTATAATTACCGTTCTGGAATAAGACTGATACTCAAGTAACGATTCTATCCTTAAGTAGTGATCAGGTGATTGGAGTTTAAACTGTACTTGAGTAAGCTTCTGTAATACGGGCCTAAGAATCGCTTGGAACCCAGTCGGCATTGCGAGCGGCGAGCATCCCAAACCTACACGTGTGTGTGCGTTCGTATACAGACGTAATCTTGTGTATGTAGGTGGTGCTAGCATTTATATTTTATTGAGTGTCCGAGGTGTGATTTAACCATCAAACAAATCCCCCCCTTCCCAGATTTGAGTGCGACGTCTGCCATGCCTGCTTCACTCGCCGTTGTTACTGGAAGAAACATCTTCTCCGCCAACACGACATAGTCACCCCCGCCCAAAGACCAGGCCGGCAGAAGATGAACCTGGTCATAGGGGACTACTTGGTTAACAGTAAACAGGACAGTATAGGAGAATATTATGCTAAAGAAGGGGGCAGTAAGAATAAAAAGGTATAGCAGTATACTTACAGTATAATTACGTCATACGTTAAGAGGGAGTGAGGGGGTCAACAAAGTGTGACATCGTGCGACAGGGTGGGGGACGAGTCATAAGCTTCGTGACGTCACATACAAGGTGTTGATCTGTAATCGTTCCATATTTCTAGATCTGATGACAAATAATGTCGACAACCTCTGTGGTCTAGTGGTTCGAGTGTCGGACTGCTGATACCAAGGTCGTGGGTTCGATTCCCACAGGACACAAATATTTGTGTGATTAACATAAGTGTTTTTGTTGGTCTGGGTGTTGCTTATGTATTATAAGTATGTATTTACAAAAAAAAAGTATATAAGTATTATATCCATTGTCTAGTATCCATAGCACAAGCTCTGCTTAGTTTGGGACTAGATGGTGCTATGTAAAAAATGTCCCAAAGATATTTATTTATTTACTAGCTGTGCCCGCGACTCCGTCCGCGTGGATGTCGGAAAATAACATCGTGTCATAATTATGAACACAATATCTTCAAATATATACATATAAGCGCCTACACAGACGATTACACTATTTACCGACCATACTATATTTTGTTTTTACAACCAACCGGCTAAGGTGATGGAATTTCATGGAATTAACCCTAAACTCCCTCATTCTGAGAAGACGCTCGTGCTCAGCAGTGGGAAGTAATTGGGCTGATTATGTTATTCTATAACAATAACCACATCTCCTCTTATGCTGAGAAGAGGCCCGTGTCCAGTAGTGGGACTGTAATGGGCTGGTAATGTTATGTTATTCTAGAATACTAATAATATCCAGTTCATTAACTCTTCTCATTTTGAGAAGAGGGCCATACCCAGTAGTGGGACAGTAATGGGTTGACTACGTTATGTTATTCTATATTTTCTAGTTTCTTAACTCTTCTCGTTCCGAGAAGAGGTCCGTGCCCAGCAGTGGGGCAGTAGGTAATGAGCTGATTATGTTATGATAATCTATTACACTAACAATATCCAGGTCCTTAACTCTTCTCATTCCAAGAAGAGGGCCATGCCCAGCAGCGGGACAGTGATGGGCTATGTTATGTTATTCTATATTTTCTATAATACTAATAGAATCCAGTTGTATTTTTAGGAACCTGCAACCTGCATACAACCAACAATCATGACCTCTACTTTGTATGCAACTTAATACAATAGAGGGGTCAAGCTGTATCGCTGGATCTACTCAACCGATTCAGATAAAACATACCCTATATTTTAAGTTAGACTAATACCAATACAAATACTAAGTTTCATTACGATCCGTTCAGCCGTTTTCACGTGATGAGGTAACAAACAGACAGACATAAATTTTTTAAACGATTGATTCGTGTTCTATAGCTTATTTCTAGTCCCCCTAGCCGGTTTTCGCGAAAAAAAACTCAATGTACAGAGTTTTCGACCTTTACAATTTTATTATAGTATAGATATTTGAGAACATAGTACAAGCTATGCTTTAATAACTGTACATGCAGGTTAATCATTATTACGGTTAGTGGAAAACGCTGTTGACAGCGTCTTCCGACCCCAAGATAAGCTCGTAGGGCTAGCCAAAACCACACTCTTAGATCATATCTCACTTATATTCACATAAATTCACACAGACACCTGAGGCATATAACACACCCCAACCACAGACCAGTAAGCCCCAAGACACCGCTTAAACAAAGTTTTACATGAGAACGCAGTCGTAAAATGTTGGCGGGGACCGGGGGGCGGACGGCGCGTTATGATTGGTTGGCTAAAAACTTCGGTGGAATGATTCTGTATGATTGGTGCCACTTGCTGACGGACTTCCGTCCTGATTGGCGGTGGGACGTGTGATATGCGTGCTACTGCATATGCGTTGTGACCGGGGGTGTACGGCTAATCGCCGTCTAGAGGCTTACTGGTCTGTGACCCCAACTCACATCCCATTCACTACACACATACAAAAATGCACACAAACAAACACACACTTCTCGCAATCTTAATAATTTTCTTTTCTTTCAAGTTTTATTTTATCATGCCAGAAGACAGCCTTCTTCTAAGGCTGTACAGAACTGTATCTAATTAAAACTTCAGTGCCTTATATTATATTAGAAGATAAATCTACGGAAGAGCGGTTTCTTCCAAAACAAGCATATTGTTGCTTAAAGGAAGACTCCTAATTAGAGATGCGCCGAATAGTGGTTTCACCGAATAACCGAATACCGAATATTATTCGGTTTAACCTTTACCGAACCGGATATTCGGCCGAATTATTCGGTTTACCATTACATTGTTAAAAAAAATGTTGATTTGATGTTTAAAAATAAATGTTGATATAAGTTTAAAAAATAAATGTGGATTTGATTGAGGTTAAAAATAAATATTGATTTAAAGTTTAAAAATCAATATTTTTTTGAGGTTTAAAATAAATGTTGACTATTTAACATTACATCAACATTCATTTTTGTTATTACTTATTTTTTATTTTAGTATAGGCTAACTATTTAACTTAACTACTGGTTAAGAAATAAATATGTTTTCTTTGACTTATAATATAACATAAATCTTACATAAGAAGTTTTGTCTTTTAGTTCTATCTAGCCAAGAAAATAGAAATGCTTGAACCGAATATATTCGGCAACAAAACCGAATAATTCGGCCAAATACAAATAGTGGGAAATATGCCGAATACGCCGAATACTGAATACCAAACGAATATTCGGCGCATCTCTACTCCTAATATTGTAAAACAAAATATTTATAAGTTACTGAAATAAACATTTTGATTTAGATTTTTTGATTTTGATTTTGGTATTTATTTAATGTGCTTAGTCACCTAAAAATACTTAAAAATTTGTACGATTATTTAATACCTAAATTTTCACTTAGAAACATAGCGAGGGTTCAAGAATAAATCCCGAACGACTCGGAAAATAAGTCATCGGCGGCAATGTCAAAGGGTGAAAATACCTGCAAATTGTTTTGGTGGTGTCGCACGCATCGTTTTTGTGACCGACGGGGGGAATTTGTTTGTTTACAAGCAGGTATTTAACGAAAAAAATAAAATTGTATTGATTTTTTTACTGTTTCGTGCTCAGTATCAGTGGTATAGACACCTCCTTAAATATGGCACGAATACAGATCAACACGTTGTATATAAATGTAAAGTATTAAAACTCAAAATATTACCACCTATATCAATATTCGGTTTTAATTTGTTTGTGTCACTTTGGATGTACTCTTTTAATTTTATAATATGATAGAAAGAAAGAAAAATGATTTATTGCCACAACAAGACGACATGCGGTAGGTGCACATAAAAAATACTTAATTAGGTACATTTCTTGAATCATAAAAATTAGTGTGAGGTCTAGGGCTTCAACCAATGTTATGTATATTTTTTGGCACAATAAAGAAATTTTTATTTTTTATTTTATTTATTATTTTATCAATGTATGATACCTACTTTGCATGTCGTAGCTGCGGCAAAGAGGAAGACACTCAGCATGATGCTGTGTTGTAACGTGAGTCACAACACAGCGCTGATTTTCAGTGTCAACCCCAAGTGATGATGAGCGGGTGCCAAGCCAGCAAAAGCAGCCAATGATTATTTTACCAAAAAGAAATAAAGCAATAATTATTATACTGGGTGTCAGGGTAACGCTTCCGAAAACGAAGGTAGGTTATAGTGCTGGAGATTACTGATACAAAACCACGTTTTTTTTTTAGATTTTTTCATTTTTTTTTCATTTTTATTATGTATGAGTTTTATTTAACTGCCCAAAGCTGGTTATGTATGAAAACTGCAAAAAAATATATATGATAAAATCTAAAAAAAGAATCGCATTTTTTTCGTGGTTTCGTATCAGTAATCACCAGGGGGTCTACTCCCGTTCGACGATATTCAATAAATCGTACGAATCATCGCAAAATTTGCTACTCCGGTCAACCATCGTTCCCTTATCGCATGCGATGATCGTGTTTTGACGTTTGTTTTTCTCATCTCCGGTAAATTGTATACGATTATGAACCGTAGTATATCTTAATTGTGCCTTTTTTATGTGCCTATCTTTATTAAGTAAGTATCAGTCGGAACGAAAGTTCGTACTTCGTTTGTCGTTCGTAAAACGCGAGTAGACCTACTGCACCTATCTTCGTTGTCGGAAGCGTTCCCCTTACACCCAGTATAAGATTGTGTGAGGTGTGTGTGTGCGTGTGAAGTGTGGAGATGATGATGAAGTGTGATGTGATCGATATGGAGATGAAGTCACAAATTGTTGAGGGTTTTAACGCGTGAGGTGACGTGATGTGACTCGGGACGCACCACGTTTACACGTCCCGTTCTATACACGTAGGCACAGCCTGTTCTTCAACGTTGATTTGTACTTGTACGTAGTTGAGTTGTATTTGTACGTAGGATGTTGCCGGTACGTAGGACCCCTAGTTGGGGATAAAGGATGTATTCCTGAAGGATAGTTACCACCTCGGAAGGCTGCTGTGTTAAAAGTGACAGAGGCCAGCGCGATTACTAATGTTGCACATACGTTTAAGGGACGGGAAACACCGGTTACGTTTTATCTGTTTCATTCAATCAACTCAGCCTATCGCAGTCCACTGCTGGACATAGGCCTCTCCCAAGTTGCGCCACAACGCTCGGTCCTCTGCCTTCCGCATCCAGTTCCCCCCAGCCACGTTCTTTAGGTCGTTGGTCCACCTGGCAGGGGGGCGAACTACGCTGCGTTTGCCGATTCGCGGTCTCCACTCAAGGACTCGTCTGCTCCACCGGCCATCGGTCCTTCGACAGACATGGCCAGCTCACTGCAACTTCAGCTTACTGATCCTACAAGCTATGTCGCCTCTCCCAAGTTGCGCTGTTTCCCCTGTACCTGTGTCAGTCTAAGGACTAAGGTCCAAGGAACATGTGCAGCTGTGGAACCTGTCTCCGACATCAATTGCCCAATGTCGGATTCATTGCCCATAAATATCCATGGCTGTACACGAGCTTTCCTAGACCCAGCCCACGCAAACCACACGGTGTGAATGGTTTTCTATAAAGTGTAACTACATCACACAGACCAGTAAGCCTCTAGACGCCGATTAGCTGGACACCCCCGGTCACCAAGCATATGCAGTAGCACTGCATATCATACGCGCCGCCGCCAATCGAGACGTCACTCCGTCAGCGAGCGGAACCAATCATACGGGATCATACCACCGAACTTTTGAGCTGACCAATCGTAACGCGCCGTCCACTCCCCGGTCCCCGCCAACATTTTACGACTGTGTTCTCATGCAAAACTTTGTTAATGTGGCGTCTTGGGGTTTACTGGTCTGTGCTACATCATCATCATCATTTCCGCATCCAGCAGATTCCCGCGACCTTCACCAGGTCGTCGGTCCACCTTGTGGGGGGCCTACCCACGCTGCGCCTTCCAGTACGCGGTCTCCACTCCACAACTTTACTGCCTCATCGGCCATCCGTTCTGCGAGCATTGTGCCTTGTGTCCTGTCCACTGCCACTTAAGTTTGCACGTTTCAGTGCCGTAAGTCATTACTGGCAACACACACCGGTCAAAGACTTTCGTCTTAAGACACTTTATTTATTTATTTATGGTATACCAACAGCAAGTACATATACAGCATACAGAAAACACACAATACAATAATAACTTTTCTTATATGTATGCCCATAACAGGTACACACAGCACTCATAGAAAAGACAGCAAGTACAAAAGTAATGTAGGGTTACTAACATTAATACATACATACATACATATTATCACGCCTGTTTCCCATTGGGGTAGGCAGAGACTATGGATTTCCACCTGCTACGATCCTGACACACCTCTTTCGCTTCATCTACGTCCATTAACCTCGTCATGCATGCTCGTCGGTTTAGAGAACTCTTAACCTGGCATTTTTTGAGAACTTCCGCGATTTGATCGCGATACGTTCGCCGAGGTCGTCCCCTTCCAACTCTTCCATCCTCTCTATATGTCCAAACCATCTTAACATACCTTTCTCAATCTTTGTCACTACATCTTCTTTCACTCCACAACGCTCCCTTATCATGTGAAAATAAATAATTATTTAGATACAAGAGTATAAAATAACTAAAACTAAAACCAAGCAAAACTTTAAAATCATTTTTTTATTAAAGTAAATTTAAATTTATGCACTGACGTTGTGTCCCCGCACCTCCGTGGTTAACTTCCTAAACCTATTCAGCGAGACACAGTGTATGTCAGTATCCGTAAATTTGCAGAAGCTGTTGTACTCCCAACTCATTCTGAGCAAGGGAGCATTTAGACCTAAGTTGGTGTTGCGTCTTGGGATATGGAACGCTCTGGTGTTAGGATGTCGGGGAGGTTTAGAAGGGACTGAATATAGGATACGTTCAACCAATTCACTGCATTTAGTTAATCCATTCACAATTTTGTAAAATAATATAAGATCGCGTGTACGGCGACGGTCATACAACGTCTTCATTTTAAAATACTGTAAGCGCTGCACATATGGACAGCGGTGGCTTATATCTCTAGATATAAAAGCTAGATGTTTGGAGAATGCTCTTTGGATAGTCTCCAATCTCTGCGAATGAACTGCATAGAATGGGTTCCAGGCTACACTGGCGTATTCCAGTCTACTACGCACAAGGGTGTTGAACAAAACTATTCTGGTCTTTGGATGTTGGAAGCCTCTAGTATTACGTTTTACAAAACCCAGCATCTGCGCTGACTTTTTAGCTACATTGTTAATATGTGGCTTAAAACTCAGATTTGCGCATATTTAATGGTGGTCTGAAGGATTGGCCCCAGAAGGCAAAAGACAGGGACAAGTGGAAAAGGGAAGGGAGGCCTTTACCCTGCAGTGGGACACTAAAGGCTGATAATAATAATAATAATAATGGTGCCGAAACCAGGAACGTTATCTATTTCATTCTATTTGTCGTAATTGTCTCTTTTCACTTGACCCAAACGTGCGTAATTTGATTTGCGCACATTTAATGTAATCGTCTACTATCACACCAAGATCTCGTATTTCTCTTACCTTTTCTAAGGTGGTGTTGCATAGTGTGTAAGTGGTAGAAACGGGTACTTTTTTTTTTTTGAAAACCGTATATGAAAGCATTTACGCGGATTTAAGGTCATATTATTGGTAATGCACCAGCTCTCAATGTTTTGTAGGTCACTCTGGACAAGCATAATGTCTTCAGCTCCTGTGATCCTTCTGTAAATTTTTAGGTCGTCAGCGAACAGTAAACTTTGAAAAAATTACATTAGACACTGCGGTATTTTGGACGAGAAGATATTGCGTAGCTTCCCGAACGCTGCCCAACCGAGTCTGATTCGACGATTGACCTCTTTCTCGAAGTTGGACCTAGCTAACTGGACAGTTTGTCCTAGGTATACATATATGTTCTTTATATAGAAATGTTACGAAAAAAGTTTTGTGCATAAATGTGGATGGCTACAAGAAAAGAGATAGACCAAAGAAAAGATGGATGGATTGTGTGAAAGATGATATGGATAGAAAGAAAGTGAACAAGGAGATGACGGCTGATAGAGATGTATGGAAGAAAAAGATATGCTTTTTTTTTTCGTGGGGTAATCCTGATGGACGCACTCCGTCCGGGGAAGGCGGAGCCAGTGTCGGACTCTTACCGACTAAAACCACCACGGTGTTCCTCTTCCAACCATTGGCCGGGGGCGTGGGAAACTTATAGTCGTCCAACCATCCCCGGCAGGTCCCGGCTCGCCACTAGTAGGCGAGCCCCTTCTCCCCGTGCGGCATCATCGGCACACCCTTTTCTTGACTGGCGCGCGCGGAACACGACGCGCCACCATCACGGGCCTTGACTGATCGGGCGGCGGGCTACCCCGAGTCCGCCGCCCGCAGGCCCACTCCTAGGGTGGCTGGAGGTCGGCGTACGCCCTCCTGCGACGCCCGGTCCGTCTCCTGCGGGTGGGGAGGGAGGTCGTAGCCTCTCGAACCCTCTCCGCCGCCTCCTTAGCGAGCATCACCTCCTCGCAAAAGGAGACGACGCCCTCCCAAGCGTTCTCGCTCCCGACCATAAGAAAAAGTCATGCTGCGCCGACCCCAAATAGATTGGGATAAGGGCAGGAGGATGATATAGAAATGTTATCTGTGGTTTTTTTTTTTTTTTTTTTTTTTTTTCCTGTCTATTATAAAGAGTATAATATTATATACATGTGTAATTTCTCAAAATTCATTCACTGGTCGATTGATTGGCAATCAGAACATTATTATTTATTTATACAACGTGTATCAGAAATGCGTGGTCATATTTTAAGAGCTCATTCAGGACATAGCATAGAACAACTTTTACTATGGAACCTACTCTGAAATCGCAAAAAAAAACAGCTGTTCCCTGTAAATTCATCGATGTCTCTCGACAAAATGTATGGATCGCTCGCAAGTGTGTTGAAAAACTTCGTATCGAAACGCGTGATCAATGTTCATTATACTCTGCTTTACTACGCTCTCGCCTTCGGCTCGGACTGCAATCCAGCCTTGAGTATAATGAACATCTTAGCTCACTTGTATCATAATGTACTTATTAGCTAAATGCACTAGTACTTATAAAAAAGTGCAACGTAATATTTCTAACGCAATAATGTTATGTACAAAACTGTGTCTGTATAGAAACTTATAATGTTATGAAAATATATAAATTAAATGTTATAATATATCTACAAATATGTTCTCTCTTTATTTTATTTACTATTATCCAACGACTATACAGCCCAATAGACGCCTAATGTTGATATAATGCGTACAATAAATTCAGTTGCGTAATAAGTGTGAGCAGGACGTAAGGATGAATCGAACATTAACGAACGACTGAGACAGCGAGAACATGCGGTCGCCCGCCATCTTGGCACTCAGATGAACAACCTATCAGATTCGTGCCGCCATTATAGCGCATGCGCGCTACTGACTAGGTTGCAAAATGACTACTGCGCAGCCACCTGTTTCTCACTTATCAGGGGCAGTTATTTTACGCGTATTGTAACTACGCCAACGCTATTGTTTTTGGAGTTGGGTCATAGGAGAGCAGCATCGGTGGGAAACTAAATGAAACAACGAATATTTTCGTCATTAAAATTAATTCTCTTGAATCCCATTAGTCAGATCTAAGACATCTGTCAGAACATCGCTTGAGACAGTCCGGGTCGTTCCGGCAGTGCGCGCGGCAGGACGCCTGGCAGCGCGTCAGAGTGCGCACGTTGGTGCGCGCCAGACGCTCGTCGAACATCACACTGCGGACAAAATGGGATAATAACTGAAAACCTCTTGAGGGGTCATTGTACTCTTAAGCATGAACAACTTTTACTATGGGACCAAACCAGAAATCGCGAAAAAAAAACAGCTGTGTCCCTATATTTTGTCAATTTATGTGAACAAAAATGTAGGGGCAGCGGATTTTTTTCGCTATTTCAGGGTTGGTTCTATATTAAAAGTTGTTGTTCATAATTATGAGTACAATGACCCCTTAAGAGGTTTTCAGCTATTTCAATTACACGTTGTATGAAGTTACCCTCAGTTTTACATTTTATATTTGCTCTATCACTCAAAGGTTTGCTGGTAGAAAACTCAATTATGAGTTAAGCTCGCCTTTGTACATGTAATTTCAAAACTATTATCTATTGTTGTGATATTTTTTTGTGTGCAATAAAGAATAAGAATAAGATACAGCGCAATTTGTAGGTTCTGGTTGGCAAAAACATTTATAAACAAAGAGCAAAGACAATGTTTTTGATCTATGCTATACAATCAGAAGCAAAAATATCTGCCTATCGACTGATTTAAAATCGCAGATAATGGTGCCGATTCTCTTGTACACCCACCTAAACCTAACTATAACTAAAATTTACAAATTTTAGTTTAGAAAATCATAAAACTTATTTTGTGTTTATCTTTTTCTTATTTTAGAAAACTTGTTGACAGCTCTAATAATTGAGTTTGACGCATCTAAGTTGAATTGGCGGTGTTACCAGTACATCTTAATTTTTTTATTAAAGAGTGAATGGAATGACCGAAAGTTCACAAAAACAGAAGGAAATTAATTAATAATTATATTTGGAATTATTAGTTTATCACTAAAATTAAGAAGAAAAAATCATGTCACAGTGTGATCAGATTAAAGAGTTAGGGTATTATTTTCTACGGCCCGTATTACAGAACGATACTCAAGCGTTGATCACTGTTTAAAACTAGTTTTGAGTTGAGCTTTGATTTTAGAACGTTCCTCAAGCAGAGATTTATTGATCACAGTTCAGCTGAGTTTAGCTTTATTTTATACCGTCACCTGTTTCGGTATTTGAGCAGAGATTTGATCTGAAATCAATCACTCTAGTTTGGTCCAGACTACGCTTGAGTAGAGATTTCTATTTTAATTCAGGTCAAATTCGTGTGTTGTGTTGTTGAATTAAAGTTTATAATTAGGTACCGTTCTGGAATAAGACCGATACTCATGTAACGATTCTATCCTTAAAGTAGTGATCGGGTGATTGGAGTTTAAACTGTACTTGAGGAACCTTCTGTAATACGGGCCTAAGAGTACCTATCAAAGGAGATATATTGTTATTATTGCAGCGTATCATATTGTATATCTTAAACAACGAGAAACAGAGCTATTTGCAAAAAACGCAAGGACCTTTGAATTCCATGGGCAATCACAATAATAAACTATTTCTTTAATTTAAAAAGCTGGAATTTCCCTTTTTAAAGACGAGGTTAAAAAGTTCTAGCACCCGGGACACGAAATTTCTCAAAAAAGTTGAATAAAATAGAATCATAGAGTTACTTATACTAAAAAAAAAATGAAATGAAATGTCTTTGATGAGAATTGAAGCTAAAAAGTACCACGCAGGATTACCAACTTGGAGACTTTCTCCCCAAAAGAGGGAAAATTTGTGAATTCAGGCTTTTTACGGACACATTAATAGCATAAAATGATATAATTGAATGTCACTTTAAATTGCGACGTCCAATTGGATTGTAGAATACGTCGATTTTTAGGCTTATATTAAGACGACGAACGAAATAGTACTGCATTTTGACAGTTGGAAGCATGAGTTCACGCGTAGATTCGTCTCTGAATATAAGCCTAAGACATAAGTTATTATTCTATGTATGTAATATATTAAAGGAAAAAAAAGATAAACAAAAACGTAACGTTATAATTTATTTCAATACTTATTGTAAAAAATACTATTACACAAAACGGGTAATTTCTGATTCGGTTTCAGAACTTTCAAACTTTTTCTTGTTTGATTGCCGGCAACACTGGACTAGACTTTTAGGAATTAAGATAGGAACAAATTATAAGTCGCGATATATAACTGTGATAAAATCATAAACTTACAGTAAAATAAGTTTATGGATACAATTTACAAATAGATGTTATGTTCAACACAAAAATCACTTCTTATCCTTTGATTATATAGGTACTTTGTTTTATCGAAATTATAAATTTCATTGTATATTTCTATGAACAATTTACCTTTCTGCTGAATCTACAACAGCTGCAACTACATAGTAGGCATCCATTATTTATTTTAAACTACCTAAAAACTATAAAAATGAATAAAATAAGCTTTGTAATTTTAGTTGTTGATAACTAATTATAGTCGACATGTATTTTGATGCCTTCTAAAAATAGTCAGATTTAGGTTGACATTTTTTTTTTTTTTTTTATGATTTATAGATCTGCTCTTGACCACAATCTAGACAGCTTTGTCAGGATGTGGTCGACGATGGAGCGAGCAAACCTATTAGGTGCCGATACATTTCTAATATTAGGTGAAAAACGTCAATTACAGAATAGCAAAATGTCAATTTCTACTAAGTTGAATAACTAAACTAATTTTGGTCCTGTCAAACCAAAAATTAGTTTTAAAATGAATTTCAGAATAGAAAACGTCGTTTGACAGGACTAAACTAAATTTAGGTGATTTTTAGTCTAGTTTAGAGAATTTTGTGACAAGAGAATCGGCACCAATATCTGACTGTCCAAAGCCACGAGAATAAATTATATATAGGGCCATCGCATCTTTACATAGGGCAGCTGCTTTCCGCCCCCCAACTGCTGAACCACTCTTTGTATTAAGAGTGCTAGGTGTATCTCTAACGTGACATTCTGAGAATACAATTATTCTTTTTTCAATCGACATTCGCTGTCTTGTTTCGACATTATGTCGAGTTCGGGATCGTCTACGACGCGAGAATCACCCCTTTGGCCCAAAGGCTGGCGACGCCCTTGTCTCTTCTCTCCATTTAATGGCGCGTACAGGACGTGGGACACTAATAATCAGATAGCTATTGTTTGTGACTTTAAAACCGTCGATAGGCAGATATTTTGGCTTCTGACTGTACACCCCATCGAATAGACACAGCCAACACTTACTCTCCTAAGTCTCCTGAGTGGTCATTGAGATTAGCTACTGCTTCTTCTTAAAAGTACCTACGACTCGTGCAACCGCTTCATATATTCTTCTTGAAATTGTAGCTAGTTGTTTTTTATTACAGGTTCCTATATCTTACCGATCGTTATTGGTTAAAACTACGCTTTCGTTTACGTTTTGTTTGTGGGTCGGCCCCCCACAAGGTGGACCGACGACCTGGTGAAGGTCACGGGAATCCGCACAGGATCGGTCGTTGTGCCGATGCTTGGGGGAGGCCTATGTCCAGCAGTGGACATCTTTCGGCTGAAATGATGATGATGATGACGCTTCGTTACCTGTCTATAAACGGTACTGAGGTGCAAGTGGCAGCATCGCAGTGCAGCACTGGGGGGGCGACCGCTGCCATCAGCGAGCTGTCCTCGCCCACCACGTACGGGATATGGTCTATATAGACCCCATCAAATAGACAAAGACGCTTCATGTATTCCTCGGTGTGTGTAAACATTGTTGGGGGAGTGCCTGGAAACACCGTTAATATTAGATCTCTTATAGGTACCTACTGGTGTTTGTCTGATCAGTAAGCTGAAGTGGCAGTGGGCTGGGCAAAGTGTTATTGAGTTTTTTCATTAGGAAATTTTCAGTAGCAGCCCGGAGTCTGGATTTGTGCCCGGTCAATGGCAATAGGCTCGCCCCCTATTACATGGGACTATAACATAAATGGCGAAATGTGGTTGTACTATTACACATCTGCCTACCTGTTCGGGGAAATACAGGCGTCATGTTATGTGAATATCAGAAGAGTTTATTATATGGAAGGTCCTTACCAACAGCATAATATCTGGTATTACACATATGCTCCTGTATAAGGTCAGATCTGTTATGGAACCACCCGATCAGCCACTGTAGGTCTTCAAACTTGGTGATCTCATCGTTGATTACTTTCCTGGTTAGCCGAAGGTATTCTACGTCGGCTTCTATCACCGATTCGTCTTTGTCTTCACCGTAGCTGGGGAGAAGAGAATTAGTTTCTTATTATAACGGTATATTATAATAGTGGAAAGTGACATTTATAGGGCTTCATTGAAGGAAGTAACTGAACAATATCTAGGTGAAATATAACTTCAAAACACCATTAAATTTTGGATCATCATCCTCCGAGTCTTTTCCCAATTATATTGGGGTCGGCTTCCAGTCTAGCCAGATGCGGCTGAACATCAGTATTTTACACGGAGCGACTGCCATCAGACCCCCGCAACCCAGTTACTGGGTAATTCTGACATTCGGAGGTTAGACCAGTTGTCAGACTTTCAGGCTTCTGACTACCCGTAACGACTGCCATAGATATTCGTATGAAATTTTGGATATATTTACGAAACGGTTTATTTTCAGAGATATATTTGATTTTTTTATGATCGAGGCAAATAGTGCATTCATGTTTTGGACTCAATAATATTGTCACCTATATCCTTAAGTATCATACATTTTAATTTCAGTACCATACAGTGAGTAATTTTTGAGCAGAATTGTAAAAAGTTGCCTAGACTTACGGGTTTCGGCCCCTTAAGGCTACTGCGCTCTTAATCATAAATAGCAGACGTGGCTTAAGCTGAAATTGGACTGTCCAGGACATGTCTGCCGTATGCCGGACGTACTGTGGGCCCAAATTGCACAGGAATGGTGTCCTGAGGTTGTGGTAGGCCACGAAGGGAACGAATTTGATGAATTTCTGACAAACTGGAAGGCAGAGGTGCGGGATCAGGAAAAAATTAAGAAATGGAGGGTGGCCTTTGCCAGCATAGGCTCATAATAAATTATAAGGTTAGACTAAAATTTCGCCAGGTAGGTATCATCATCATCATCATTTCAGCCGAAAGACGTCCACTGCTGGACATAGGCCTCCCCCAAGCATCGCTACAACGACCGGTCCTGTGCTTTCCGCATCCAGCGGATTCCCGCGACCTTCACCAGGTCGTCGGTCCACCTTGTGGGGGGGGGGCCTACCCAGGTAGGTATATATTATAGCAATAGGAATAAAACTTACATGAAATCGTAATACTAAATTACAGCGGTACAACTCTGAAGGAAATGGGAAATGCAATCAAAGTCTACACGATGTTTGTTTTGTAGGTCCAGCCCGCCCTTGCCAAGCCTGATGACTGGCAAATTTTTTCATCATTCTTGTATTAGCTCACATCGACACGAGAGCAGACGAGCATACTTCGATTCGTAATGAGATTACCGGAGCAGAATCAGAGTGACCGACTTTGCTTGTACGATCAGCGAACTGAAATGGCAGTAGGCTCGCCATGTCTGTCGAAGGACCGATGGCCGTTGGAGCAGACGAGTCCTTGAGTGGAGACCGCGAATCGGCAAAGGCAGCGTAATGCGCTCCACAGTCACTCGAGGCATCCATAAGAGATCCTAGGAAGGACAGCAGCACGTGGTGGTCGCGTGCTGCTATTGGGGAAACCCAAAGAATTTTTACCCAAGATAAAGTGCGGACGGAGAAATTTAATAACTTCAAAAATGAATAATATCCCGTTCATATAAGGTCCAAAATCTTTTATCAAAATCAGGGAGAAAATACCGGGAGAGCCCGGTTTTCTGAGATAGCATTACCGAGAGCCCACTGTCCCTTTCCTGCATGTATGGACACCCTATAGAAAGAGACAATTAAAGGGCTCCCCAAACATCGGACCGAATTTTAGTTAGCCGTCCGCTTTCCAGCTTGATATATAAGTTCCTTGGGGAAACCTTGTTGTTTCCCCGGGACGTGCCAAAGGCGTAGCACCGGCGGCGCGGTCCATTGGAGTTCCCGGAGCTCCTCTATTTGTGCAGAGGCTGGCCACCGTGTCTTTTTGTAGTTTTAGTCGGTAAGAGTTTGGCATACTCCCCACACGGAAGGTATCTGTGTGTATTTCCACCCGAAAAAAAAATCGTCCGTCAGCTCCAGCCAGGTGGACCGACAACCTGAAGAAGGTAGCTGGGGTGGACTAGATGCGACAGGGGGAGGACTGAGTGTTGTGGCGCAACTTGGGAGAGGCATTTGGTGGACTGTGATAGGCTGAGTTGATGATGACACGAGAGAAGATGAAGAGCTTTCAAAATAGACATGATTTTTCCAGGGTGAAGTTGTTCGACGCACGTTTGGAATGGGGACTTGACTCACAAAAAGTGAAACGCTATGAACACGGCAATAAAACGCACGTCATTGGCTGCGTATTGTTGCCCATATGAAAAGAGCTTATGTCGCGGGTGTCCCACGACACCTCACGACTTTTTTATTACTTAAGGTGAATGTTACAGGGTAACCCGTGAAATTCAAAATTTCTTGTGTTTTTTGCAAATTGTAGCTGTATTTCGCCTTGTGTTTAAATCTAAATATGTTTCGCGGCAGTAATAACAATATATCTACTGAATAATACTCCTAACAATATAAACCTAGCTCTTAAACTGTACAAGCTCGATTATATTAATTTACGATCAAATTATCGAGCTTGTAGAGCTTATATAGCTAAGTTTATAATTTTTACAAGTATTATTCAGTAGATATCTTGTTATCACTACCGCAAATCATATTTTTATTGTTATACAACGCGAAATAGAGCTACAATTTGCAAAAAAACGCAAGAAATTTTGATTTTCGCGAGCTGCCCTGTAGCGTTCACCTTAACTTACTTTCGGTACTGCATCTTGAGGATAGCTTCTGACATGTGAATCCTGAAGATTACTCCAGGCCTCAAGTGCGCTTGGTATAGATCCTTAGGCATCTCAACGTAACCTGCTTCCCAGTCCTGAAAAAAATAACCATAAAAAAAATCATCTTCATTCACAAAAAAATGCTACATATCGTTGGCGTCTTTGCGTTCTGTAATCAGAGATAACAGTAGGTAACCCTAAAGATGCCAATTAGCCGGATGCCAATCAGGCTTTCGCCATAGGTATTCTGTGCTTTCGCAGTAGCACTGCGTAACATTGACCCAGCCGCCAATCGGTACGTCATCGTCACTCCGCAAGCGAGCGACACCAATCATACCATCAAATTTTTGAACTGATAAAACGCACCGTCCGTACGTCCGCCCCTTGCCCCCTCCAACATTTTATGATTTTGTTCTCATGTTTAGCATGCTAAACCTCGTTTATGCGGTGTATATAGGCTAACTGGTCTATGGCCGTTGCCTGAGGCCCAGCACGCACTGCGCTTGCGATTGTGGCGGTTGAGAAATGTAGCCAATGAGGTTTCGCAATTCAGCCGCAATTTTTTTCCCGCAACTGAATTGAGTAACCGTATTGGCAAAAAAAAAAATTACACTTTAAAAAACCGCAACCGCAGTGCGTGCCACGGCCTAAACGTCTAACGGCCAAAATTAATATCCAATCTATCTACGATTTACCCTACTAGAGATAGAAATTTGACATATTTGTATGGAGCTTATGTCAAATTCCTATCTCTAGTAGGACAAATCGTAGATAGATTGCATATTGATTTTGGCCGTAAATGGTATTGCGCGTTCTCGAAACTAAGACATGCAGATGGAAAGTTTCATGTGATTGTAATAAACCGGAACCAACAGCAGCGGCGTTATCTTGGTAGAGCGAGATTGTCTTACAAATGCAGCAAAAAAGTAGACATAATAGTAAATCTGCTGTTTAGAATCGAATCGAGAGTCATTAGGGCGCTTAACGTATTTCATAGTGATGGCGATGCTAACTTCTTTTTACCCGACTGCGCCAGAAGGAGGGTAATGTTTTTCGAGTGTATGTATGTATGTATGAATGATGTATGTATGTATGTATGAATGATGTATGTATGTATGTATGTATATTTCTTTGGCACGCCCTGCAGCCTAAACGGCTTGATGGATTTTAACTTGTGAGGTGTCGTTAGATTCGTCTTAATTGTGAGAGTGACACTGGGTATATCAAAATTATAAAAATTAAAATGGCCGCTTTTTGGCGCCAAATTACGGCTTAAAAAAAAAAAATTTTCCCCCGAATCCTATCGAGTGGGGTATCAAAATAAAGGGTTTTTTAAATGCTTTTCAAAAATATATACAACTTATATGTTTAAATGTAATTTAGAATGAGAAATGCTAAAAAACAACAAAATATTCAAAGTTAAAAATTAATTTGACATTAATAGTATGATAAATAAAACATGACGACAAAACTAAAAAAATTCAAATAAAAAAATTAATTAACAAAAACAAAAAACCCGACTGAAAATAACAGAAAAGATATAAACAAGACTTATCAACACGCAGGCGGAGGCTACATAGGAACTATTATGTAATTCATGACCAAAAACATACGTAGCCTCCGACTGCGTGTTGATAGGTCTTGTTTATATCTTTTCTGTTATTTTCAGTCGGGTTTTTTGTTTTTGTGAATTAATTTTTTTATTACCACTCGTAAATACCTTTCCGATTTTGGCGCCCCTTTCCACCTGGCGCCTGGCACCTCTCGCTCTACCATAGGGCCCTGCATATTGGTGCGTGGTCATATTTTAAGAGCTCATTCAGGGCATAGCATAGAACAACTCTAACGGGACCAACCCTGAAATCGCGAAAAAAATATCAGCTGTTCCCTACTAAGTCATCGAAGTCGCTCGACAAAATGTTAGGATCAGCTGATTTTTTTTTCGCGATTTCAGGGTTGGTACCATAGTAAAAGTTGTTCGATAGCATCCCCTGAATTGCCGTGTGGTATCCGGCAAATAAAAAGAATAGACCACCCCCCTTCTACCCATGGGTGTCGTAAAAGGCGACTAAGGTTTGAAATCAGGAGGATGGGCAGCAGCGTCCTTTTGTGCACCAACATCGTGCAACATCACCCACTGCGGTCACCAACCCGCCTGCCCAGCGTGGTGACTATGGGCATACATCCCTATGAACGCACAACATATACAACGGCCCCCAGTTCCCGGTGGTCCCTCTATTCCCGACTACGGTAGCGGTCGTGGTAACGGTGGGACGGGGGGTGCTAGGAATCTCCGGGTTACGGCAGGCTACCAAAACCGACGACTATATCTGGCAGCGTACAATGGAAAAACGTTGAGACTGGACCATCACCTCGCCGAGCTTGAAGTAGAGTTAAGTCATATAAAATGGCATATACTGGGGTTATCCGAAGTCCGTAGAGAGGGAGAGGACACGATAACCCTGGAGTCAGGAAACTTACTCTACTTCCGCGAAGGTGATCAGCTCTCCCAAGGTGGTGTTGGTTTTCTTGTCAATAAGGCCCTCGTAAACAGCGTTGTGGAAATCGGTAGTGTGTCGACACGGGTAGCGTACCTTGTACTAAAGCTAAATGATAGGTACAAGCTGAAAATAGTGCAGGTATATGCGCCGACCTCGACACACTCTGACGATATAGCCGAAGCGATGTACGAAGACATAGCGAAGGCTATGAATAGTACCGCTAAGGCTCACTACAACGTTGTTATGGGGGACTTCAACGCTAAAGTGGGAGTACAAGAACGCGGCGAATCGAGAATCGGACCTTACGGTTTGGGGCGCAGAAACCACAGGGGCCAAATGTTGGTCAACTTCTTGGAGTCCCAGGGGCTCTTCTTAATGAACTCCTTCTTTAAGAAGAAGCCCCAAAGAAGATGGACCTGGAAAAGCCCCGACAAGGTGACAAGGAACGAGATAGACTTTATCATGACGGATAAGAAGCACATATTTAGAGATGTCTCTGTGATCAATAGGTTCAACACCGGAAGCGATCACCGACTTATCCGAGGCACTCTAAATATCAATTTTAGAGCTGAAAGAACGCGCTTGATTAAGTCTACTCTCCGACCTTCGCCGCTCCAAACCAGTTTGGGCTCCGAAAGGTTCCAAGCGGAACTTCAAAATCGATTCGACTCGCTGGAAACCACGGGCAATATTGAGGAGAAAACCAACACCATGGTCAAAACATTGCAGGAACTGTCTCGAAAATTCTTTCCGCCGCAGCGTGGAAGCAAGATGCCCAAGCTTTCGACTGAGACTCTCGATCTGATGAGGAAAAGACGGGAAATGTCAGCCGCGCATTCGTTTTCATCAGATAATAGGTCCTTAAACCTACAGATTAGGAAGCTGATGCGACGTGACCTCCGCCGCTCCAACACCCGCGCCATTGAGGCTGCGATTGAGCTAAATAGGGGGTCGAAAGTTTTCGCTCAGCAGCTAGGGAGGACCCATCTGATGAAACTGAAAGCCGCGGATGGCAAAATAGTCACCTCTAAGATCGAGATGCTTGATGAGGTCGAAAACTTCTATGGGCACTTGTATTCCACCAAAACGGCGAGACCAGCAGTTCCTAGCAATGACGACAAAAGAGCCCAGCTCACGCGCCATTACACCGAGGATCTTCCGGACGTTGACCAGGGCGAGATTAGGGCGGCCCTCGAGCAGCTTAAGAACAACAAAGCTCCGGGCGATGACGGCATTACCACTGAACTCCTAAAAGCAGGCGGGGCTCCGGTCCTGAAGGAGCTACAGAGTCTGTTTAATGCCGTCATCCAACAAGGCTCTACACCGGAGGCATGGAGCGGGAGTGCGGTGGTACTGTTCTTCAAAAAAGGGGATAAAACCCTACTAAAGAACTACAGACCCATCTCACTCCTGAGTCATGTATACAAGCTGTTCTCGAGGGTCATCACGAATCGTCTCGCCGGAAGACTCGACGAATTCCAGCCACCAGAGCAAGCTGGGTTTCGAAAAGGCTACAGCACCGTAGATCACATCCATACTGTTCGGCAGATCATACAGAAGACTGAAGAGTACAATCAGCCGCTGTGTATGGCATTCGTGGACTACGAGAAGGCCTTCGACTCCATCGAAACTTGGGCAGTTCTGGATGCTCTTCAGCGATGTCACATTGATGAGCGGTATATAGAGATGCTGAGATGCCTATACAACGCTGCTACCATGACTGTTCAGCTCCAGGACCAAAAGACGAAGCCAATCCAACTGCGCAGAGGGGTGAGACAAGGGGATGTAATATCCCCGAAATTGTTCACTAACGCGTTGGAGGACGTCTTCAAGACACTGGACTGGACTGGACAGGGTATCAACGTTAACGGCGAGAACATCTCACATCTCCGTTTTGCCGATGACATCGTTGTAATGGCTGAGTCGCTGGAACAACTGGGCGAAATGCTGCACAGCTTAAACGGAGCCTCTCGACGTGTCGGTCTCGGCATGAATCTGGACAAGACTAAAGTCATGTTCAATATGCATGTCATGCCGAGGCCGATATTCGTCGAAGGGTCGACACTCGAAGTTGTAACGGAATACGTCTACCTAGGGCAGGCAATTCAGCTTGGTAGACACAACTTTGAGAAAGAAGCCAACAGAAGGATCCGTCTGGGCTGGGCAGCGTTTGGCAAACTTCGCCGAGTCTTCTCGTCGCCTATACCGCAAAGTTTGAAGACAAAAGTCTTCAACCAGTGCGTCCTGCCTGTCATGACTTACGGTGCCGAGACGTGGACACTGACAGTTGGGCTAGTCCACAAGTTTAAAGTCGCTCAGCGAGCTATGGAGCGAGCTATGCTTGAAGTTTCTTTGAAGGATAAAATCCGAAACGAGATTATCCGGAGAAGAACCGGAGTGACCGACATAGCTTGTAGAATCAGTAAGCTGAAGTGGCAGTGGGCTGGCCATGTCTGTCGAAGGACCGATGGCCGCTGGAGCAGACGAGTCCTTGAGTGGAGACCGCGAATCGGCAAACGCAGCGTAGGGCGCCCCCCTGCCAGGTGGACGGACGACCTAAAGAGCGTGGCCGGGGGGGACTGGATGCGGAAGGCAGAGGATCGAGCGTTGTGGCGCAACTTGGGAGAGGCCTATGTCCAGCAGTGGACTGCGATAGGCTGAGTTGATTGATCCCCTGAATAAGCTCTTTAAATATGACCACGCATTTCTGATACACGTTGTATATGTAGGTATGTATAATATGTATATTTTATTAGTATAATGTACATAGTTATTTATTGATTTTTATTAGGTATATGTAATTATAAGTCCGTAGTACTAAACATATTTTACTACTTTACTGGTGCATCTACCTTGTTCTTTGTCTCTGCATTACCCTAAGGTTGTCTGGTAGAGAACGCCTATGGCGTTAAGACCAAAGACATTTCTATACTTACGTCAGTATAATACCTTTATGGTTAAGACCGCCTTTGTACCCAGTTTTTTTTTAATTCTTTTTTTTATTTATTCTTAACGGGCTTCCGTTTGACCGCCACCTCACCAGTTGTGCATAAAGAATTAAATAAATAATAGGCATAGGTTATATACAACGTGTATTAGAAATGCGTGGTCATATTTGAAGAGCTTATTCAGGGGATGCTATCGAACAACTTTTACTATGGGACCAAACCTGAAATCACGAAAAAAATATCAGCTGATCCTCACATTTTGTCGAGCGACATGGATGATTTAGTAGGGAACATCTGATATTTTTTTCACGATTTCAGGGTTGTTCCCATAGTAAAAATTGTTCTACGATATGCCCTGAATGAGCTCTTCAAATATGACCACGCATTTCTGATACACGTTGTATATGTAGGTATGTATAATATGTATATTTTATTAGTATAATGTACATAGTTATTTATTGATTTTTATTAGGTATATGTAATTATAAGTCCGTAGTACTAAACATATTTTACTACTTTACTGGTGCATCTACCTTGTTCTTTGTCTCTGCATTACCCTAAGGTTGTCTGGTAGAGAACGCCTATGGCGTTAAGACCGCCTTTGTACCCAGTTTTTTTTTTAATTCTTTTTTTTATTTATTCTTAACGGGCTTCCGTTTGACCGCCACCTCACCAGTTGTGCATAAAGAATTAAATAAATAATAGGCATAGGTTATATACAACGTGTATTAGAAATGCGTGGTCATATTTGAAGAGCTTATTCAGGGGATGCTATCGAACAACTTTTACTATGGGACCAAACCTGAAATCACGAAAAAAATATCAGCTGATCCTCACATTTTGTCGAGCGACATGGATGATTTAGTAGGGAACATCTGATATTTTTTTCACGATTTCAGGGTTGTTCCCATAGTAAAAATTGTTCTACGATATGCCCTGAATGAGCTCTTCAAATATGACCACGCATTTCTGATACACATTGTATCAAATATACAACGTGCATATATATTGATATAATCTTACCTTAACAGGAGGTTCGTAAACTTCGTAAGAGAGTTTTTGATCCCTGTAAGATGCCTTCTTGTTTCCGCTCCGGGCTATTGGTACCTCCGTGCTGGACGAGTTCTTTGACTGAAAAACAAAATTAATTAATTAATGGACTGTTATTAATCAGTTTGTAGGAGGCAGGAATGACTTTAAAAACTTCAATCCTCCAGTGAGAGGAAAAGGTCGTATGTACGTAAACGTTACTACCTACCTACTATGTAGTTCAAGGAAATAATCAGACGTCTTAAACTAGCTTCGACATCGACGGCGGCGGACGTTGATGTCCCTTGCACAAAGTAGGTACCTACATTTGTAAATATGAGAGTCCCTTGCAGCACCAACCATTGAGGTAATATGTACTACTTACTAGAGAAGACAGCTCGAATCGAATGTTTGTAGCACGTTTTAGAGCTCCTGCACTCTCACTCACTTAGGCCCGTATTACAGAAGCTTCCTCAAGTACAGTTTAAACTCCAATCACGTGATCACTACTTAAGTATAGAATCGTTACTTGAGTATCGGTCTTATTCCAGAACGGTGATTATAAACTTTAATTCAACAACAAAACACACGAATTTGACCTGAAATATAATAGAAATCTCTACTCAAGCGTAGTCTGGACCACGCTTGAGTGATTACAGATCAAATATCTGCCCAAATACCGAAACAGCTGACAATGGTGCCGATTCTCTTGTACACCCACCTAAACCTAACTATAACTAAAATTTACAAATTTTAGTTTAGAAAATCATAAAACTTATTCTGTGTTTATCTTTTTCTTATTTTACAAAACTTGTTGACAGCTCTAATAATTGAGTTTGACGCATCTAAGTTGGATTGGCGGTGTTACCAGTACATCTTAAAAAAATTATTAAAGAGTGAATGGAATGACCGAAAGTTCACAAAAACAAGGAAATTAAATAATAATTATATTTGTAATTATTAGTTTATCATTAAAATTATGAAGAAAAAATCATGTCACGAAATAAAGTACATTTTTGTTTTATATTTTCAATAAAATATATAAATTGGAATAATGTGATCAGGTTATTATTACCTACGGCCCGTATTACAGAACGATACTCAAGCGTTGATCACAGTTTAAAACTAGTTTTGAGTTGAGCTTTGATTTTAGATCGTTCCTCAAGCAGAGATTTATTGATCACAGTTCAGATCACAATAATAAACTATTTCTTTAATTTAAAAAGCTGGAATTTCCCTTTTTAAAGACGTGGTTAAAAAGTTCTAGCACCCAGGACACGAAATTTCTGAAAAAAGTTGAATAAATTAGAATATAACATTGAATTAAGAAACCTATGGAAGTGGCACATTCTTCTATATCCACCTAGTTTATACAAATATCTATTAAATCGTTATTGAATTATGAAACTATTCTTTGTCTCTTGTTAACAAACGTGTTATGTCGTTTGGTGAAAGAGATCGCATGCTATTTGTATATTCTCTGTTTGGCAACATCTTTACGGGATGTCAAAATACCTACGCCGCGTGGCAACCCCGCTTACCCCGCAATGTGGCCCATAATACATGAGCTGTCAAGTAAACAAACTAGGGCTGTTGATATTTTTTAAATATCAGATTTTCGATCTATCGATTATTATTGAAAAAAAAAAGATATTTCGATATATTGGCCAAATTTCATGATTCTAGGTCAATGCGAAGTACCCTATAGGTTTTTTATGTGAGTTTGCGAGTATCAAAATGTGACATAGCCGTATGATTGCCTTGACCTAGAAGCTTGATTTTTTATGTCCTAGGGACAGCCGAACTTAGTATTTGATATAATTGCATTATTTATTACTATTTGAAAATGATTTTAATCAGCACACATCTCTGGTACGAAACACGAGCATCGATATCGATACTTTTTAGTTTTGATTATTTACTTCCCTAGCTATGGCCACCATAACGGTGGCCCGGATATTGTAGGTATACCACGCTTATTTCGTAGGTATTACTGGTCCATAGGTACAAGTCAATGACTTCTTATCCTTTATTATATAGGTACCTCTTCTTATCGAAATTATAAATTTCATTGTACGTTTCTATGAACAATTTACCTTTCTGCTGAATCTACAACATCTGCAACCACATAGTAGGCATCCATTATTTATTTTAAACTACCTAAAAACTATAAAAATGAATAAAATAAGCTTTGCAATTTTAGTTGTTGATAACTAATTATAGTCGACATGTATTTTGATGCCTTCTAAAAATAGTCAGATTTAGGTTGACATTTCTAATATTAGGTGAAAAACGTCAATTACAGAATAGCAAAATGTCAATTTTTACTAAGTTGAATAACTAAACTAATTTTGGTCCTGTCAAACCAAAAATTAGTTTTAAAGTGAATTTCAGAATAGAAAACTTCGTTTGACAGGACTAAACTAAATTTAGGTGATTTTTAGTCTAGTTTAGAGAATTTTGTGACAAGAGAATCGGCACCAATATAAAACGAAACTAAACTCAGCTGAATTGTGATCAACAAATCTCTGCTTGAGGGACGTTCTAAAATCAAAGCTCAACTTAAAACTAGTTTTAAACAGAGATCAACGCTTGAGTATCCTTCTGGAATACGGGCCTTAGCCACGCTCGCGCCGTGCGTGCTCCGCGGCCAGCAAGTTGCGCGATATTTTGTGTTCGTAATATCTACTCTAGTACGTAGTACCTAAAGCATCCATTAGAATTTCCCCACGGGAAAAAGGGTGGGGGGGGATGTTATTCCAGCCCTAAAACCATGCTATGGCTCTTCAAAGTTGTCTGACCCATATTTTTATAGAAATAAAATAAAAGGATGTGATTACGTCATCATCAGGCTGGCTGGTGGTAGCTCGCTGACGACCTCGTCGTCTGCCGCCGCGACCACGACGCCTCTGCAATAAATCATAGTGTCTCCATGAACACAAAATAAATATATAATATTCTATTCTACTGTCTGAATCAGTGGTAGGTACCACTCATTTACAACTCCTTGCCCAAATCGATTTCTGAGTAACCATGCAGAAAATACTGCCGTGCGTTGGGGGATGGGTTGATAGAGGAAAGCTTCCACTCATAGAGGAAATGAATATAAGTATTCCGTGATTTCACTCCATAGAAGATTTTTTTTTTATAGAACTCTTGTCTTTATTGCAAATATAGAGGTGCATTGTAATCCACAGAATTTGAAATGTTACAAAAAAAAACTCATTTTATTAGTGTTTGATATTTTTATTGAAAGAAAGAAAAAAAAAAAAAAATTATATATATATATATTTTTTTTTTCTTTCTTTCCTTCCAAAGTGACGCACAAAATTACCAAAAAATTCAAGAACACAGAACAAATACAAGTACAGAGCCAAGAAGTGTGGTAAGATATGCGTCACATCCGCGCAAAACGGCCACCGCTCAGCATATTGCTATGCCACGGAGCAAAGACACAGCGCTGGTTTACAGCGACAGCCGGCAACCAATTTGCTAAAAATAATTTTTTTTTTTTTTTTTTAATGCTATGTGTATAAATTTGCATGCCTGTAGGATGGGTGGAATATGTCTTGGACAAACTATTGCATTGTAACAACTTATGCACCATATTTCGTGCAAATTTATAAATTATTTGAATGAATTGAATTGAATTGAACCTGTAGATGGCGCAGCGAGAAAGGGCTAAAAACCCTGATAGATATCAGTAGACTATAATTTAATTGATGCTCATCATAATTTTACAAGTAATTAATAGTAACCAGGTTTTATACATTTATAACTTGGGTTTTTTTGGGCCCGAACTGCTTGAAGCCCCATACAAGTTGATCAATGGCCTTTACGTAGGATGTACTTTACCTACATAGTGAACATTTCCGTAATATACATGCTGAAATTTGAATCGCTTATTTCTCGAAAAGGGGTACCTACTTATCATAATGCCCTTATCATAATCCTACTTTTACTATGGGACCACCAAACCTGAAATCGCAAAAATAAATCATTGGTCCCTACATTTGTGTTCACTTAAATCTAACGATTTAAATTGTGGAAAGAAAAAATCGCTCACGAGCAGGATTCGAACCTGCGACTCCTGGCTCAGTACGCTAGTGCTTTAGCCACTAAGCTACCGTGAACACTGCTCGTGGTATCGAAATTAACCTCCACTTTTTGGTATGTCTTTGGGTGACGCCAGCGATATCTTAATAAGAAACAGTGTTTCTTTGTTCAGGGTTAGGCTTATGATCCGTTAAGAAAAATCATATCAACCATCATCAACTCAGCCTATCGCAGTACACTGCTGACTGCTGGACATAAGCCTCTCCCAAATTGTGCCAAAATACTCAGTCCTTCACCTTCACCTAGTAGGTAAAAGTTGTTCATAATGATGAGTACAATGACCCCTTTTCTGGAAAGAAGCCGTTAAAATTTCAACATGTATAAGCACAACAGTAGAATAAAAAAAACGACTAATTTCCCAACAGATATTTATTAAACCACACCTCACTCCTCTACATCTTTGGGTTCAGTTATAGAATCAACGAACACAATAGAGTTGCACTCGGCTGCATCGCACTGCAGCATCGGGGGCACCTCTACAGGCGTCACAGAATACTCGTCACCGATCACGTATGGATTCCCATCAATCCAAAGGGCATCAAACAGGCAGTAGATATGGACTTTTATTGTCATGTAGCTTATGAATTTGTAGATCCGTCCGCCGCATTCTCCCAAATGCTCTTTAATGCTTTTGTCTGTTTTATACATCAGCAAAAGGTTGTGGAACTTCGTTATTTCATCCATAACGACCTTCTTGATGAGGTTTGTATAAATTATATCAGCTTCGATATGCCTTTCAGGGTCTTCGTACATCCTCTGTTTGATTCTCAATATAGCGTCCGACATTCTCACTCGAAAGATAACTCCTGGGTTCATCTGATCTGGTAGGATTCCAGGCTTTTTGGTGGAGGTTGAGAATTCTAGGATCTTATCCTTTACCGGTTCTGGATACACGTAGTGATGGGGCCTTTCCCGGAGTTGTGGGCCCAGCATTGTGTTAAATTTTCTCACGTTCTGCGGCAAAAAATTGTCTTGTCAGTTTGGGCTCTCAGTGTTGGCGTCAATGGGTGTGGCTGTTTCTTTTTGGACACAATATCACTCACTTAAATGTTTATCGACTAGTTTTTGAGTATAAATTGGGAAACTGTATGTTAATTTGGAGTGTTTTTTAGATAATTTGTGCTCTCGAATTCTTGTGCCGTTATGAAATAAAAAAATCCGTGTAAAGTCGACCGCACGTCAGTGGTAACACTTGAACTACAAAAACTGCTCTTAATGCTTACGAAATAAAGACGCTGTCAAGGTCAAACTGTTACGACTGATGTGCGGTCGACTGTACTATTGGCTCTAAAGTTAGGTATGATTTTGACTTTTTTGCAAATTGTAGCTCTATTTATTTTAATGATGTTGGTACATTGATCGAAATATGTTTGGATAAGAGAATAAAAATATGTCTACTGATTAATACTCTTAGAAAATAATACCAACAACAAACAATTTTTAATTTTTTAATTTTTTCCTTTTATGAGCAAAATAAATTATTATAAATGTTATATTTGCTCGATAATATTAATTTACTATCAAATTCTTGTTTATCGAGCAAATGTAGCTTAAAAAGTTGATAGATGTTTTGAGTATTAAGGGCAAGAATATTTGAATATCGCGGGCGTCGTTTTTTTTTTTTGCTTAGTTGCAAGCAGATTTTGTAAGGAACTTTAAAATGATAATCCATCTTATGTTACTTTACCCAAAATTATATGCAAATAAATTATTTCTGTTATATTCTACTGCGTAGAAATCACATTAAAACGACCTAGTGGAATGAGACCAGGCAAAAAAATAAATCATACCTACCTATTCTAAAATAGTTTTGCTTGAAATGTACCTGAAGACCAATTCTCGTAATTAAAAACGTTCATAATATCGTACCAAACTAACGGCCAAAATTAATATCCAATCTATCCACGATTTACCCTACTAGAGAGAGAAATTTGACATATTTTGTATGGAGCTTATGTCAAATTCCTATCTCTAGTAGAGCTAATCGTGGATAGATTGGATATAATAATTTTGGCCGTAATTCCAATGCCTTAAATCTCAATCTCCTGATAGTAGATCTTTCTGATTGCCGTTTATTGATGTCATTATTGACCTAAGTGTCACAAATAAACGGCAAACAGGAAAATATTTATAGCGGTTGTGAACATTCGGCGTATAACTGTGAAGTAGCAATATTTAGAGTGCGCGGGTGTCAATCGGGGTGCGGGGCGTGGCGGGGCTGCACAGCGCTAACTTCAAACTTCACAGCCGCTAAAGATCGGAGCGTACCACAGAAATAGATAGAATGGATGTAATCACAATTTTACTTGCGATTCATGCGTGGCAACTTTCCGAACAAACTACTAATTTTGTAGTAATTATTTAAAAAAAACACATGTACTTCACAGCTTTTGTTTCTGCAGTTATAAACAGCACAATAGGGCATTTTTTTTCAGGTTTTGGTTACAGTATTTATAGAAACAAGTCATAAGGCGTGCTGAGAAAGGCTTTGAAATATCCTGCACTATGGTGCATGGTGCTGCCACGCGCGCCCTGCCAACATGGCCATTCTATCTATTTCTGTGGTACGTACTGTAGCGAGAGTTGATAGGAAAGACGCTTACTTGGTAGGAAACAAATATGAATACTATTATATAACAAAGTAGATTAACTGACCCTGGCTCGCCTCTTGATGCGGTTGTGCTCAGGCGCCGAATCCTGCTTGTAGTTGTTGAGGTACTGGTCGAACTTGCTGAAGTCAAAGGGAGCCCAGGTGTCCAGGCCGGAGTCGCCCTGAATGTCTGCGGGCTCGTCCTGGAATGAGAGTACGTTGTATTTCTTGTAAATGTTTTTCTTTGATTATCTCTTGTTTTAACGGTGAAGGAAAACATCGCCCGGAAACCTGCATACCCAACATACCTGAGAATGCTCCATACAGTTCTCGATGGTGTGTGTAGTCAGCCAACCCGCACTAGGCCAGCGTTGTGGACTGAGGCCTGAACCCTTTTTGCTCCGAGAAGACGCCCGTGCCCAGCAGTGGGACAGTGAATAATTCTTACGGTGCGATTTCCATCCGCTACAATCCTGACATACCTCGTTCGCTTCATCTATGTTCATTAATTTATAAATTATTTTCTGACTCCTAAGTCACAGGATCACCTAGTTTAGGAGTCAGGGTTTACTCTATTCGTGTGACCTTTAACTATAAAAATCAAATTATTCTAGTCTTAAGAATTCTCTAAGATTTTTGTATCAATAAAGTTATATTATTATTAACCTCGTCAAGCTTGCTCGTCGGCTTCGAGTGGTCTTAAACTGGCCTTTTTTTTTTGAACTGTTTATTATTTCGGCATTATACAATTTATTTTCACTTATTTTTTTCTAATATTGCATTTTTTTCTGTCATAGAACTGCAACGTGTATGAAATGCTTACAATTTTATAATAGGTGATGAAAATTTAAGTATGATGTGGTCATTAATGTTTTTACAGTAATTCTATATATTCCTGCCTATTTGTTGTCTAGCAGTATGAGTCTGTCATGCTCACTTAAATGTCATGCTGATGGTGGCTTTAGTGTCGGGTCGTTAAGTTTCCTTCAATATGGTTGAGTTAAGCGATGGCTGATGCTCGCGTCATGCCCGTGAACGGGTGCCGTCTGTCGGGACAGAATACTATGGCAACTCTTTTTACGTTTATTTCTAAAGGCAATATTCTCACTTTTAAACTCTTGTTTACTTCTGACATTAACCTACATTATACTCACATTATTTGATTAAATTTGATGTAATAAACAATAACCTATTTTAATAAAAAAATTAATTAACAAAAACAAAAAACCCGACTGCGTGTAAAAATAACAGAAAACATATAAACAAGACTTATCAACACGCAGTCGGAGGCTACGTATGTTTTTGGTCATGAATTAAATAATAGTTCCTATGTAGCCTCCGCCTGCGTGTTGATAAGTCTTGTTTATATCTTTTCTGTTATTTTTACACGCAGTCGGGTTTTTTGTTTTTGTTAATTAATTTTTTTATTTGATTTTTTTTAGTTTTGTCATCATGTTTTATTTATCATACTATTAATGTTTTTTTTTAAAAGTCAAATTAATTTTTAACGTTGAATATTTTGTTGTTTTTTAGCATTTCTCATTCTAAATTACATTTAAACATATAAGTTGTATATATTTTTGAAAAGCATTTATGAAACCCTTTATTTTGATACCCCACTCGATAGATTACGAGGGAAAAAAAAAATTTTTGAAGCCGTAATTCGGCGCCAAAAAGCGGCCATTTTAATTTTTATAATTTTGATATACCCAGTGTCACTCTCACAATTAAGACAAATCTAACGACATTTCATAAGTTAAAATCCATCAAGCCGTTTAGGCTGCAGGGCGTGCCAAAGAAATATACATACATACATACATACATACATACATACACTCGAAAAACATTACCCTCCTTCTGGCGCAGTCGGGTAAAAAGAGTACATCCATGGGTTTCTTGCCGGTTCGTCTCCATAGGACCCACAATTTGGAACCGTGCAACTAGAGCCTGACGTTTCAAAAGTTCCTGTAATTAGGTTTATTTGAAATAAAAAACATTTGAATTTGAACATTCTGATAACAAGGTTTACGGTCTTTTTTCCCATGGGAAAATCCTCATGGACGTACTCCCGGGGAAAGCGGAGTCACTGTCTGACTTACCGATACCGACTAAAATACACCTTTGGCCGGGGGCGTGGGATGGACTCGGCATACACCAACCACCCCCGACAGGTCCCGGCTCGCCACTAGTAGGCGAGTCCCTAACGGTCTTACCTTAGCGTGTGGCGTCTTCTTGGGACTCATCAGGTTTACAGGCTGATCGTAGAGGTCATCTTTAACCTGCAGGGATACAAGACTGATCAATGATAACTGTTGACTTATGTGAGGCTATTATAATAAAACAAGTTTTACCGGATCACATCGCGTATAATATTTAAATAAATAAATATTTTTGGGACATTTTACACGTCACCAACTAAGCAGAGCTTATACTATGGGTAATAGACAATGGATACTTAGATGCTTTTTTTTGTAAAATACCAGGCCCCTCAGAAAGTATTGCGAAAAAAAGTTTTTATATATGGGAGACTGGCCAGTTATAATGTTTTTCGAAAATATGATTATTTATAAGTAAAAATAAGTAAGTTCCAATTTCAAAATTTCCCTCCACATTTTTTGCTAGTTAATTCAAAGTATTGTGTCTCACTGAAATATGGATCTGCGCCGGGAACATTTTAGAGCTATGATTTTATACGATTTCAAGTGTCGCCTGAAACCGGATGAATCGTACGATAGACTTCAAATGGCATTCATGGATGAAGGCCCTTCCAAGGCAACCGTGTATCGTTGGTATAACGAATTCAAGCGCGGTCGACCAACTTTGGGGGATGACGAAAGAAGCGGTCGCCCTTTGACGGCTGTTACCGAAGAAAACGTGCTAGCAGTGAAAAATTTAATCCAAGACAATAGGCGAATTACATATCAGGAGATTCAACACATATTGAAGATTGGATCGGGAAGCGTTCACGAGATTCTACACAGCCATCTTCGCGTGAGGAGGATAGTATCACGCTGGGTGCCGCACAACCTCACCGATGCTCAGAAGCAGGCCCGGGTGGAATGGTGCCGTGATATGCTTAACAAATTTGAAGCAGGCTCGTCTCGGCGTGTTTACGACATCGTTACAGGTGATGAGTCCTGGATTTATCAATACGACCCAGAAACCAAGCGCCAGTCGACTGTTTGGGTGTTTCAAAATGAGCCAACGCCTACCAAAGTGAAGCGATCTAGAAGCGGGGGTAAGATTTTGATCGCTAGCTTTTTTAATTTGACTGGCCACTTGGTATCAATTCCCTTACGGGATCAAAGAAGCATTAATGCCGAATGGTATACTACCAAATGTTTGCCAGAAGTTTTCTCTGTTATAAGCAACAAGCGACCAAACACAGGGCTCCGCGGGCTACTGCTCCACCACGACAATGCACCTGCGCACACCGCACTCAAAACGAGGGACTTCCTGGACAGCACGCCAGTCAAACTCCTGGGTCACTCTCCTTACAGCCCTGATCTAGCACCGTGTGACTTCTTTTTATTCCCAAAAATAAAAAATCAGCTCAAAGGGATACAATTTTCGTCGCCGGAAGATGCGCTGGCTGCGTTCGAGCAGGCTGTAAACGAGGTGTCTGCGGCGGACTGGAAAAAGTGTTTTGAAAACTGGTTTAGGCGCATGAATCTTTGTATAGAGGCTGGTGGAAAGTACTTTGAAAAGATTTGATAAAAATATATGTACGTATAGAACAATTTTTTTTAGTTTCGCAAAACTTTCTGAGTGTCCCACGTACATACTTATAAATAATACATAAGAAACACCCAGACCAACACAAACACTCATGTTCAGCACACAAATATTTGTGTCCTGTGGGAATCGTACCCTCGAATCCGTTCGACTCTCAAATCGTTTTGTTTCATAATAAAACTTTTTAACAAAAAATTTAACCGACGAAATCAGAAACTGAAAAGCGAAAAATAACTAATTATGAGTCGGCGCCAAACGAACTTTTAACAAGCAAAGTGCATGCAAGTTGCAAGTGGCCGAGCGGAGAACGCATTTTTGGAAAGTTATTGTTTATCGTTGAAAATTTCACGTTGTATTTATTGTTTATTTAAAGTAATTTAATGATCTTTGTTGATTGGTTGTTAGGCGCCGACTCATAATTAGTTATTTTTCGCTTTTCTGTTTCTGTTTTCGTCGATTCAATTTTTTGTTAAAATGTTTTATTTTTCATTTTTTTGTGGTTAAAATCTAACTTCAGGTCTCCATTATGTCGTAGTGTCTAGAACTATATTTACCTATGTGTGTCAAGATTCAACAGAATCGGTTAACAGGTAAGAATTCAGTGGGTGAACAAACACTCATCCCCTGTTTTACTACCCTTAGGGGTGGATTTTGATTTTGAAATTTAAATGGGATCAACTTCGAGATATACCCTATCCATTAAAAAAAGAATCATCAAAATCGGACCATTCTGTAAAAAGTTATGCATGGTCATACATAACAAAAAAAAAAAAAAAATATACGCGTCGTATTGAAAGAAAAAAAAGAAAGAAACAAAATATTTATTTCAGTCTCGGTACAGGCGAGAGAAAAAAAAAACTAAAAATAGTGTATTAATAATAAACTATATATATATATATGTATATATATGTATTGAGAACCTCCTCCTTTTTTTCGTCGGTTAATAAAACAAGTTTAACCGGATTACATCGCGTATTATTATTAAAATTGGTTTTTCTGTCGTTTCGAATGCTTTGCAGCGTTCGTGGTCGCAGGAAGTGGTCGTTTTGTTGCGTTTGCCGGTCAAATTTCACTTCAGAAACAGAAACTTTTCGGACTTTTTTGAATAGCACCGCAGCAGAATTTGATTACCACTTGCTTTAACGGTGAAGGAAAACATCGTGAGGAAACCTGCACACTTGAGAGTGCTCCATACAGTTCTCGACGGTGTGTGTAGTCAGTCCGTCTCACTCTGAGAAGAGGCCCGTACCCAGCAGCAGGGCTGATGATGGGCCTGTATTGTCAAAAGTATTTTTACCTTGACCAACGGTTATTATTTTTAAACAAATGAAAGTTATTGTACGGGCAGTGGTAGTGGGCGGGGCACATTGCTCGCAGAACGGATGGCCGATGGGGCAGTTAAGTTCTGGAGTGGCGACCGCGTACTGGAAAGCGCAGCGTGGGTAGCCCCCTCCCAAGGTGGACCGACGACCTGGTGAAGGTCGCGCTGGATGCGGAAAGCGCATGCAGGACCGGTTGTTGTGGCGATGCTTGGGGGAGGCCTATGTCCAGCAGTGGACGACTTCCAGTTTAAAATGATGATGATGAAGTACTTACATTTGGGTAGTCGAAACTCAAACTGGCGTACGGGTCTGACGTGACCGATGTGAAGAAGAAACTTATCTGAAAAAAGTTTTTATTTTAATTTTATAAACGGTATGTGTACAGTTTAACATAAGTACTAGATTGAGCGACAGATACATATGGAATTTTACGTGGCAGACGGAACAAAACCCAGTCTCGAGCTAGGAGTCAACCTGTGTTACGGGTGCTAGGTGATTGCTCCGTCGCCGCACTAAGGCCCATATTACAGAAGCTTCCTCAAGTACAGTTTAAACTCCAATCACCTGATCACTACTTAAGGATAGAATCGTTACTTGAGTATCGGTCTTATTCCAGAACGGTAATTATAAACTTTAATTCAACAACAAAACATACGAATTTGACCTGAAATATAATAGAAATCTCTACTCAAGCGTAGTCTGGACTACGCTTGAGTGATTACAGATCAAATATCTGCCCAAATACCGAAACAAAACAAACGAAACTAAACTCAGCTGAACTGTGATCAACAAATCTCTGCTAGAGGAACGTTCTAAAATCAAAGCTCAACTTAAAACTAGTTTTAAACAGAGATCAATGCTTGAGTATCGTCCTGTAATACGGGCCTTATACCATAAGAATAGACAAAAATACTAGTATATTATCTATTTTATGCTAATACCATGCTAACATCAATCGTTGTAAACCAAGTAAACAGATTAAGATAAGAAAATAGTCTGTCGTGATCGCTAAATTGAGAGATGTTTTTTAAGCTATTGCATAGCTTCTATCGCGGGCCTTGAGCGTGGAGACCGAATCCAGAAATTCCGTAACGAAAATAACCTAACACCCCCCACTCCGACCGGCACAGCGGTGATACTTTTTAGTTTTGCTATCTATCGATGAATAGCAGAACTTTTAATGACTTTTTGAAATATCACGCTTGTCTCTTTAGTTCTGCAAATCGCCTCTAGGTGGCATTGGTTGTATCGCGTTATTGCGCATGCGTAATCCCCCTCTTCGCCCCGCAATCTGGTGACTCATGCCTGCTTAGAGTTTCGGCGTTAGGGCACCTCCTCTTTGTATTTACATAAAAAATGCTATGCAATAGCTTTACCGCGGCAGTCTCCGAGTGCCACACGTCTTTTTTTTTTGCCCTAACCTAACCAAACCTAACTTATGTTTGTCTCCAGAATGGATACGATGGTAGTACTTCCCCGAACGAGCTTCTTCACAAGGAGCTCTACTACTATAAGATCTATGATACAAAAATAATCGACAAGGAAGTCTTCAAACCACTAGGAATCATCGACCATACTGCCCAATAGACGCTTAATGAATATAATCAACTCAGCCTATCGCAGTCCACTGCTGGACATAGGCCTCTCCCAAGTTGCGCCACAACACTCGGTACTCTGCCTTCCTTCCTTCTTATAATGAATGAATATAATGCGTACAATAAATTTTGTCAACTAGCTGAGGCTACTGCAATCCGATTGGCACTACTAAGGCGGCTATATTGGCTAATCACTAACGCGGAAACTTTTGCGGCTCACATAAGTGGTTAAAACTGATTTCGGAGTTTCCAAGTTTCAAATAGTGGCGACCTACATCGATGATAAATCATCGAATTGTTGACAAGATTTTTCAGAACTAAAATCGCTTGAAATGAGACTTCTCAAGTTGTACAAGGAAAAAAAAAAACGCTTACCAGAAAAAGCTGAAGATATCCCAGCATTTTTCCTTCTAGAGTGTTCAGCTCACTCACTGCAGAGCTACTGAAAACTCCTAAATGAAATACTATCATCTGTGCTAGAAATTTAGCCTGATTGATTGTTAGTGCATTCGTTTATGATAAAGATTTTATTAGTCAATTTGTTAATTGGCTATTGGATTTGAGTTGGGCTCTACTAGGGAATGCAATCGCCTTTCGAGTTGCGGTGATGTCCCAAGTATGCCCGGACATCGCCAAATGAGAGCTTAGTAATCAAGGAGGAAGATGACCCTAAAATGGAGCTGGGCCGGAAAACCTCATGTGCCTGACAGCTGTTGGTCCTTCTCGATACGTCTGGAGGGAACAGCAGTTGTTGTGCCCATACTCTTCTTAGGACCGGGGAACCTTATTGCCCGTGGTGAATATTCTGGCACGGGAGAGGCCTGATCTGGGCCAATGGGGCGTGACTCCACGTGCCCCTCTGAAGTTAGCAGAGGACACAGTGAAGGATGAGGGTTGAGGAAGAAAACTTCTATAAAAAAATACGGGAGGATAGGGCCTTCGGACGGCGATTTCGGAGTAGTCTGCTGCCTGTCGTAGCTGTCGTGGCTGGTGCTGCTTGCATGGCTTGCGTGGCTGACGTGGCTCTTGTGGCTGATGTTCGAGGCTTGGCTGGCGTAGCTAGTGTGGCTGGCCTTGCCGTGACACTGGCGTGTCAGCTACGTTTGTCCGAAAATCTGTAATAATCAATGAACTACGTAGGTCACGTTGGTGTTTATAAAAAATATATACCCGCAGATATCAAAATGTTCCGAATGCAGGTGAGATTTGTTTAAAAAAGTAAAAGCTAAATCAATTTTGACTGACAGACAAAAAGTTTGTATACCATCAAAAGCAGAAGAAACTGGTTGAAATCATGGTTTTTAAGAACAACATTTTTAAATAACCGTCATAGAACGCCTGAAAACCAAAGTACTCTGTGACATACGTAGTATCTCTATGTAGTCTGTGTCTGTGACCAATGTTTTGGTTTTATTTCGTAATTCAGTAATTTTTTGTGGTATTTATTTATTCTGTAGAAATGTTAAACCGTACTTTTATGTCTCTTTCGAAATGTATAACGAGGAAACAAGTAAAGGTATTGAACCAGCTGTACGGAGCGGTCTGCGATCACCAGTATTTGTTGACGGCCAAGCCTACGATCTTAAAACGGCACATAAGCGACGAAGAGAGAGACGAATGGCTGAAGTTTGATATGGAACTGATGAAAAGTTTCGGTAATACATTTTTGTTTCCACTACACATGCAGTGGCGTAGCTACCGTAGGGCTAGGCGGGGCAGTGCCCCGGGGCCCCCAAGCTCAAGGGGCCCCTCGGCCCCATGAACGACGTTCGAAAAAGTTACATATTATCCTAGTTAAATAAAGAATGTTCGACTTTTAAGTTTTGCCCCAGGGCCCTTGGTACATAGTTACGCCACTGTACACATGATAACAACAATACAGTCGATATTACACACAATTATTAATACAAACGGTTTCACTCACGTTATTCCATCGGGTGTGCCCGACCGGTTTAAATGATAGTTATTACATAAAGATATTACACACAATTAAAACCATTATTATTTAATAGAGACTAACTTGGCTGTTGGCTTTTGCACAGTCAGCCAGTGTCTCATATGACTGTCTAAATAGTCTTGAGCCACGACGGCAAACAGACTCTTGGAGCTGCCTCTCACCCGACGTAACAGGGATGCAATCCTTTTTCGCATGAATGCATAAAAGTCATCTATTAGGGCTTCAGCGAACATCCCTGACCCGCTGCAGAAGTGAGGCAGACCCATCAGTCCCCTGTGCCCGTTATTGTATTGGACCCGTAAGGCACTATAAGCTTTCTGCGTTTACCGGACCCACAGGCTGCACGTGTAGAAATACTGTCAGTACGCTCTAAATAAGGTATCTTTAATAAAACAAAGTTAAACCGGATTAGATCGCGTATATTATTTAAATTGGTTTTCCTGACGTTTCGAAAGCTTTGCAGCATTTCGTGGTCGCAGGTAGACTAAGATGACAATCGTCTTTACAGATATTTCAAACAAAAAAACGAAAACCTAAGAAATTATTAGGTATCTTTAACTTGATTTGGAAAACGTGCAAACCTGCGAGCCAGCATATTATTGCATCTAACTGATAATGCCCTGTTCCCTCTCAATGTCCATATCATTACAAAAAAAATCACACAATATCACAAAATTTCATTGCAAAGTAAGGTTAAGTAGGTAGTAAGTAGACTTTTTGAAAGAGCTCGTCCGGGAAAGTACTACAATCTTTCCTATTTCTGCCGCCAAACAGTGATGCTTGCATTACTGTATTACATTCATATTAAGGGACTTTCCATCTTCATGTCTCAGTTTGGCAAACGGTATTTGCAAAGGGTACCATTTCAGTTGTGACGGGCACAGATAACCGCTTAACAACAGGTGAGTCTTTAGCTCGTCGCCACCCTATGCCATAATTAATGTTTTTAGATTTTAACAGGACGACCCGCTTTTAAAGGCTCGGTCAAACCAACTGCAGCGCATCACAGGGCAGCGCGTCGCATCGTAGCAGATAACGTTGTAATGTATGAAATCGTATGAGCGATGACACACCAAGCGCGCGAGTCGCACGACTATGCGCAGCGCCGCTTGGTGTGTCACTTCCCATACGACAGACAGACAGACTACTCTATGATTATCGTATTATACCGGGGCGGACAGTTTGATGTGTACGATGTATAACGAACATTGACCCATCTAAAAGGGAAACATTACTTACTACAATAACTAACATTATGCACTTCATCCACAGAACAGAAATCTGATGGGCAAGATCTGGACACCTGGCGTGATCCCCTGACGACCAGGATCCACCTCGCAAACCCGCCCGATGAAAAAGGTTCTAAGCCTCACAATATCACCATGATTTAAAAAGAAGACAACACCAACCCAAATTCTTCGTAATAATATATGGACTGTATTTTGACTTAAAGACGTGTAACTATAAAATGGTACTGTGTTATCCCACTTCTGATTGATTTTGGGATCTGCATTAGAAGGATTTTGGGCTTAGTCCACCTTGCTGGTCTTATACGGGTTGGTAGACACAACCGAGAAATGAGCCGTCTCAGATGTACAGGTTTCTTCACGATGTTGTCTTTCAAAAAAACGGGGAGGAGAGACCGTTTCGTTGTACAATGAGACCCCATGCCTCGGAGAGCACGTTCAGCTGTCGGTCCCGGTTGCCATACGAACATCTATCGCAGTCGGTACGAGTAGTCAGAAGCCCGACAGTCTCTGACAACTGGTTTATCCTTAGGATGTCGGTATTACCCAGTAACTGGGTTGCGGGGGTCTGATTGCAGTCGTTCCGTGTAAAATACTGATGTTCAGCCGCATCTGGTTAGACTGGAAGCCGACCCCAAGATGATTGGGAAGTTTTCCTTCGAAAAACCGGAGTTAAGAATAAATTTTTAGATCTGTCCGATTCATCCTGCATTGGCCAAGGGTCGACCAAATATCTGGCATAAAACATGGACTTGTGCACTGGTCAATATCAATCAACTCAGACTATCGCAGTCCAATGCTGGACATAGGGCTCTCCCAAGTTGCGCCAACGGCTATCGGTCCTTCGACAGACATGGCCAGCCCTGCCACTTCAGCTTACTGATCCGAGAAGCTGTGTCGGTCACTCCGGTTCTTTTCCGGATAATCTGATTAAATCCTGATCAATATCGAATGGCTTTAACTTCGTTGTCTACACCTGTGCCTTGTCATCGCCTTAGGTTCGACTCGAGACTACACGTATCAGGTAAACTAGGAAATTGGATTTCTGTCACCTAGGTTGGCAACGCGTAGAACCAGAACCAGAGCCTTGGTCTTGCGAAAATGCAAGACTTGAACGCAAGACTGCAAGATCAAGACTTCAGGAAACAGTATTAACGCATCAGGAGTTGTGTAAATAGGTGGCGGTAAATGCGGTAATCATGCACTTTCCATCCGGTGAGCGGTCTGCCTGTTTATACACATACATACAGTGGCGTAGCTATGTAACCAAGGGCCCCGGGGCAAAAAGTTAAAAGTCGAACATTCTTTATTCAACTAGGATATTTTATAACTTTTTCGAACGTCGTTCCATGGCCGAGGGGCTTGAGCTTGGGGGCCCCGGGGCACTGCCCCGCCTAGCCCTACTGTAGCTACGCCACTGCATACATACATATTAAATCGAAGTCTCTGCCTATCCTTATTAGGATATCCTTATTAGACTTAGATTTAACATGCCTTTCAACAGATACCAGTTCAACATACCTTTCTCAATCTCTGTCACTACATCTTCAACGCTACCTTATCACGCCATTTCAAGTTACACCACATACATTTAAAAAATCTGGCCTAGTTGCCACCTTATTACAACCACAATCGTTAGTACCAAAACCACTGGATATAAAATTATTTTGACATTATCGCTAATGTCAATTTAACTCGATCTGATTGGTTATGATCGGTACCAACGAAAGTGTCGTCATCTGCTTTCGTTTTGCTCTAGTCTTTCGATTAGATGCCTTTTTACTTTTGCCGGCGCTGATGGCCGTGTTTTTGGTGATCAAGCTTACGAAAACTAGGTTTGTTTTTCCGATATATACCAACTTGGCCATCGGATTCCAGGCACGAACTATCAGGAAATAGTGTGAAAAGGGTTTAAAGCATCAAAGGGCGACCGCCGGTTATCTATGGTGTTTGATTATCGTTCCTTCGATGAATTAAGTTGTATTATGTGGTCCACAAGTCAATCTTGCCCTTAAATAAAAAATGCTTCTTATGCTAGGTTAGACGGCCACATCGTTCGCTGCGAGACTGTCCGGGCTAATAGAAACCTATTCGTTGACGTTATTGGAGTCTTTCTTCCAACCCGTTATTCTTGACATGGCCTGGCTCACAGACAGAGTACAGTAATATACCAGAGACTGGCCTTAGGTTCCTTAAAAAAGTACCAGTTTTATAGTTACAAAATCAAGATGAATATCTTATTCAAGCTTGGCTCACGAAATGCATCGTAAAATGTGTTGCTTTGATACAAATATATGTTTATAATGTATTTTGTAGTTTGAGTAAAGGATTCGGCTGTCGTATATAGAAATAAAAAAATCTAAAACTATTATACAATGAAGTTTTATTGTTCAATATCAGTTTTGTCTAATCAATTATCAGTCATCAATATCAAGGCCCGAGATAACTTCCTAGAGATAGCAAGGGTGCTGTCCGTACCTTGCCAAGAACTATGGGTGGATGGATAGGTATGGCAATGGCTAGGACCCAGATTTGAATCGCTCCGAGTCCACTCGAGGCGAGGGACATCACATCACACACACATCATTCACACACACAAACATACCCCCACACATATCACATCGTTGTTGTGTTCACATCAATCGACAAAATGTAGGGATCAACAGATTTTTTTTGCGGTTTCAGGATTGGTCCCATAATAAACGGTTGTTCGTAATAATGATGAGTACAATGACCCCTTAAGAGGAACCCTTAATCCTTAAGAGGAACTAAGAATAATAACATTATGTATAGATCCATGACCAGTCCGTAGGTGCCACAGAATGATAGAATGGATCACAATTTTACTTGCGATTCATGCGTGGCAACTTTCCGAACAAACTGTAACGAGGCTAAACTCGTTACGCTGCTCATCACCCTATTTGGATTTCCTGGCCACTTTATAAAACTTTACCTATCCAAATTCAAAATTTTAAATTCTTCTATAATTTTCTATTTTTATTAAAAACAACAGACTTATATCGCAGCCTTGGCCGGGCATGGACGTGTCCGACCATTACAGTTGTTTTTATATTATTTTACTTATCCGAGTTCTATATTGTACGCTGAAAGACACTCATGTGTCTGTGACTCTGTCTTATAATCATTATATTATTTTATTAACAAATAGTCAATGTATCAAGTTACCAGTGATACAGTATACCAAAAACGTTCCTGTTGTGTTTTTATTGTTTGTGCCGACCTACCTACCTACCTGAATCCAGCCCGAGCTAGCTGCATGGACATAGCAGCAGCTCAATTGTTTTATAGTCGGAGTTGACCTACCACTCCTCCGGCCCTCCGTACTACTGGCCCTCTGTGCCCTCATACCTCAGAGGAGTTCCATACCTCCATACCACTAGTTCCTGCAGTTCCTGTACCACTAGTTCCTGTTGTTCCTGAGTTCTGTTCCTGTAGTTCCTGTTCTCCTCCTACTTCCGTGTGTCACCGTGTGCCAAGCCACCGAACCTTCGACCCTGCGAGTTCTCCTGCCTGAGCTTCCCAACACTGGCCACGACGTGTCAAAACTACGCCTTACTTATTTTTTTAAATTATTATGTCAAAATCGTCATAATTTAAATATTTTAATCAAATGTAATTTACAGCTTTTGTTTCTGCAGTTAGAAACAGCACAATAAGGCATTTTTGCGGGTTTTTGTTACAGTATTTATAGAAACAAGTCATAAGGCGTGCTGAGAAAGGCTTTGAAATATCCTGCACATGGTGCACGTTGCTGCCGCAAGCGCCCTGCCCACATGGCCATTATTTCTGTGGTAGCTACACACGGCATATTTATGTTATCCTTGTGTGACTTTTCCTGGCTGGGCCAAGAGTGGGTCGCTAATCAGTCAAAACTATCGTAAAATATGGAATTCGGGAATTAGTCGGTCCGTGGTATGAAACAATGGTACATGAAATGCAACTTTATTAAAAGTTATTGAGGTAGTCCGGTGGCCCAGCCAGAACGGACTTTCTGGTTGTACCGCCGCTATATGTCAACAACCGAAGCACCTCGTAAGAACTGAGCACACAGAGTTAGTCGTTAATTAGTCGAAACTAGTCGCAAAATCTGCCCACATAACCAGAGCATAACCGTGCACGAAAAGAAACACGACACGTACTACTATGCCCACATTGCCCACTGCAATGGATCGACAGCGTTCTATTCCCGTATGCAACGCGGACCATGTCCGTATGCAACGCGTATCATGCCGGTATGCAACGCGTAAAATGTCCGTATGCAACGCATATCATACCCGCATGCAACGCATACGGGTGTATGCAACGCGTATCATGCCCGTATGCGACGGTTGTCATGCCCGTATGCAACGCGTTTCATGGCCGTACGCGACACGTATCATGGCCGTATGCAACGCGTATTATGCCCATATGCAACGCGTATCATTACCGTATACAACGCGTTTCTAGGCCGTACGCGACGCGTATCAGGCCCGTATGCAACGCGTATTATGCCCGTATGCAATGCGTTTTATACCCGTATGCAACGCGTACTACGCCCGTATGCAACGCGTATTACGCCCGTATGCAACGCGTAAAATGTCCGTATGCAACGCATATCATACCCGCATGCAACGCATACGGGTGTATGCAACGCGTATCATGCCCGTATGCGACGGTTGTCATGCCCGTATGCAACGCGTTTCATGGCCGTACGCGACACGTATCATGGCCGTATGCAACGCGTATTATGCCCATATGCAACGCGTATCATTACCGTATACAACGCGTTTCTAGGCCGTACGCGACGCGTATCAGGCCCGTATGCAAAGCGTATTATGCCCGTATGCAATGCGTTTTATACCCGTATGCAACGCGTAATACGCCCGTATGCAACGCGTATTACGCCCGTATGCAACGCGTATGCAACGCGTATTATAAACGTATGCAACGCGTAATTTGCCCGTATGTAACGTGTAATTTGCCCGTATGCAACGCGTGTCACGGCCGTATACGACGCGTATGCAACGCGTATTATGCCCGTATGCAATGCGTTTTATACCCGTATGCAACGCGTACTACGCCCGAATGCGACGCGTATTATGACCGTATGCAACGCGTATTATTCCCGTATGCAATGCGTTTTATACCCGTATGCAACGCGTACTACGCCCGTATGCGACGCGTATTATGACCGTATGCAACGCGTTTGCATCGCGTATCATTCCCGCATGCAACGCCTATCATGCACGTATGCAACGCGTATCATTCCCGTATGCAACGCCTATCGTGCACGTATGCAACGCGTATTTTGCACGTATGCAACGCGTTTCATGGCCGTATGCAACGCCTATTATGCACGTATGCAACGCGTTTCATGGCCATATGCAACGCATATAATGCACATTTGCAACGCGTATCATGCCCGTATGCAACGCGTATTATGCCCGTATGCAATGCGTTTTATGCACGTATGCAACGCGTAATTTGCCCGTATGCAACGCGTATTATGCACGTATGCAACGCGTAATTTGCCCGTATGCAACGCGTATCACGGCCGTATGCAACGCGTATTATGCACGTATGCAACGCGTAATTTTCCCGAATGCAACGCGTATCACGGCCGTATGCGACGCATATTATGACCGTATGCAACGCGTATTATGCCCGTACGCAATGCGTTTTATACCCGTATGCAACGCGTACTACGCCCGTATGCGACGCGTATTATGACCGTATGCAACGCGTTTGCAACGCGTATCATTCCCGTATGCAACGCCTATCATGCACGTATGCAACGCGTATTTTTGCACGTATGCAACGCGTTTCATGGCGGTATGCAACGCCTATCATGCACGTATGCAACGCGTATGATGCACGTTTGCAACGCGTATCATGCCCATATGCAACGCGTATTATGCCCGTATGCAATGCGTTTTATGCACGTATGCAACGCGTAATTTGCTCGTATGCAACGCGTATGCAACGCGTATGCAACGCGTATTATGCACGTATGCGACGCGTATTATGACCGTATGCAACACGTATGCAACGCGTTTCATGGCGGTATGCAACGCCTATCATGCACGTATGCAACGCGTATCATGGCCGTATGCAACGCGTATTATGCCCGTATGCAAAGCGTATCACGGCCGTATGCGACGCATATTATGACCGTATGCAACGCCTAATATGCACGTATGCAACGCCTATCATGCACGTATGCAACGCGTATAATGCACGTATGCAACGCGTATCATGGCCGTATGCAACGCATGTAATGCACGTTTGCAACGCGTATTATGCACGTATGCAACGCGTATCATGCCCGTATGCAACGCGTATTATGCACGTATGCAACGCGTAATTTGCCCGTATGCAACGCGAATTGTGCACGTATGCAACGCGTAATTTGCCCGTATGCAACGCGTATCACGGCCGTATGCGACGCGTATGCAACGCGTATCATGCCCGTATGCAACGCATTTGCAACGCGTGCCAATCCCGTATGCAACGCCTATCATGCACGTATGCAACGCGTTTTATGGCCGTATGCAACGCCTATCATGCACGTATACAACGCGTTTCATGGCCGTATGCAACGCATATAATGCACGTTTGCAACGCGTATCATGCCCGTATGCAACGCCTATCATGCACGTATGCAACGCGTATAATGCACTATACAACGCGTTTCATGGCCGTATGCAACGCATATTATGCACGTTTGCAACGCGTATCATGCACGTATGCAACGCGTAATTTGCCCGTATGCAACGAGTAATTTGCCCGTATGCAACGCGTGTCACGGCCGTATGCGACGCGTATGCAACATGTATTATGCCCGTATGCAACGCGTGTCACGGCCGTATGCGACGCGTATGCAACGCGTATCACGGCCGTATGCAACGCGTATTATGCACGTATGCAACGCGTAATTTTCCCGAATGCAACGCGTATCACGGCCGTATGCGACGCGTATTATGACCGTATGCAACGCGTTTGCAACGCGTATCATTCCCGTATGCAACGCCTATCATGCACGTATGCAACGCGTATTTTTGCACGTATGCAACGCGTTTCATGGCGGTATGCAACGCCTATCATGCACGTATGCAACGCGTATGATGCACGTTTGCAACGCGTATCATGCCCATATGCAACGCGTATTATGCCCGTATGCAATGCGTTTTATGCACGTATGCAACGCGTAATTTGCTCGTATGCAACGCGTATGCAACGCGTATGCAACGCGTATTATGCACGTATGCGACGCGTATTATGACCGTATGCAACACGTATGCAACGCGTTTCATGGCGGTATGCAACGCCTATCATGCACGTATGCAACGCGTATCATGGCCGTATGCAACGCGTATTATGCCCGTATGCAAAGCGTATCACGGCCGTATGCGACGCATATTATGACCGTATGCAACGCCTATCATGCACGTATGCAACGCGTATAATGCACGTATGCAACGCGTATCATGGCCGTATGCAACGCATGTTATGCACGTTTGCAACGCGTATTATGCACGTATGCAACGCGTATCATGCCCGTATGCAACGCGTATTATGCACGTATGCAACGCGTAATTTGCCCGTATGCAACGCGAATTGTGCACGTATGCAACGCGTAATTTGCCCGTATGCAACGCGTATCACGGCCGTATGCGACGCGTATGCAACGCGTATCATGCCCGTATGCAACGCATTTGCAACGCGTGCCAATCCCGTATGCAACGCCTATCATGCACGTATGCAACGCGTTTTATGGCCGTATGCAACGCCTATCATGCACGTACACAACGCGTTTCATGGCCGTATGCAACGCATATAGTGCACGTTTGCAACGCGTATCATGCCCGTATGCAACGCCTATCATGCACGTATGCAACGCGTATAATGCACTATACAACGCGTTTCATGGCCGTATGCAACGCATATTATGCACGTTTGCAACGCGTATCATGCACGTATGCAACGCGTAATTTGCCCGTATGCAACGAGTAATTTGCCCGTATGCAACGCGTGTCACGGCCGTATGCGACGCGTATGCAACATGTATTATGCCCGTATGCAACGCGTGTCACGGCCGTATGCGACGCGTATGCAACGCGTATTATGCCCGTATGCAATGCGTTTTATACTCGTATGCAACGCGTACTACGCCCATTTGCGACGCGTATTATGACCGTATGCAACGCGTATGCAACGCGTATCATGCCCGTATGCAACGCCTATCATGCACGTATGCAACGCGTATAATGCACGTATGCAACGCGTTTCATGGCCGTATGCAACGCATATAATGCACGTTTGCAACGCGTATCATGCCCGTATGCAATGCGTTTTATGCACGTATGCAACGCGTTTCATGGCCGTATGCAACGCATATAATGCACGTTTGCAACGCGTATCATGCACGTATGCAACGCGTAATTTGCCCGTATGCAACGCGTATCACGGCCGTATGCGACGCATATTATGACCGTATGCAACGCGTATGCTACGCGTATCATTCCCGTTTGCAACGCGTATTATGCACGTATGCAACGCGTAATTTGCCCGTATGCAACGCGTATCATGCCCGTATGCAACGCGTAATTTGCCCGTATGCAACGCGTATCACGGCCGTATGCGACGCGTATGCAACGCGTATCATGCCCGTATGCAAAGCATTTGCAACGCGTGCCATTCCCGTATGCAACGCCTAACATGCACGTATGCAACGCGTATTTTGCACGTATGCAACGCGTTTTATGGCCGTATGCAACGCCTATCATGCACGTATGCAACGCGTAATTTGCCCGTATGCAACGCGTATCACGGCCGTATGCGACGCGTATGCAACGCGTATCATGCCCGTATGCAACGCATTTGCAACGCGTGCCAATCCCGTATGCAACGCCTATCATGCACGTATGTAACGCGTATTTTGCACGAATGCAACGCGTTTTATGGCCGTATGCAACGCCTATCATGCACGTATACAACGCGTTTCATGGCCGTATGCAACGCATATAATGCACGTTTGCAACGCGTATCATGCCCGTATGCAACGCCTATCATGCACGTATGCAACGCCTATCATGCACGTATGCAACGCGTATAATGCACTATACAACGCGTTTCATGGCCGTATGCAACGCATATTATGCACGTTTGCAACGCGTATCATGCACGTATGCAAGGCGTAATTTGCCCGTATGCAACGCGTGTCACGGCCGTATGCGACGCGTATGCAACATGTATTATGCCCGTATGCAACGCGTGTCACGGCCGTATGCGACGCGTATGCAACGCGTATTATGCCCGTATGCAATGCGTTTTATACTCGTATGCAACGCGTACTACGCCCATTTGCGACGCGTATTATGACCGTATGCAACGCCTATCATGCACGTATGCAACGCGTTTCATGGCGGTATGCAACGCCTATCATGCACGTATGCAACGCGTATAATGCACGTATGCAACGCGTTTCATGGCCGTATGCAACGCATATAATGCACGTTTGCAACGCGTATCATGCCCGTATGCAATGCGTTTTATGCACGTATGCAACGCGTTTCATGGCGGTATGCAACGCCTATCATGCACGTATGCAACGCGTATAATGCACGTTTGCAACGCGTATCATGCACGTATGCAACGCGTAATTTGCCCGTATGCAACGCGTATCACGGCCGTATGCGACGCATATTATGACCGTATGCAACGCGTATGCTACGCGTATCATTCCCGTATGCAATGCGTTTTATACCCGTATGCAACGCGTACTACGACCGTATGCGACGCGTATCATTCCCGTATGCAACGCCTATCATGCACGTATGCAACGCGCATTTTTGCACGTATGCAACGCGTTTCATGGCCGTATGCAACGCATATAATGCACGTTTGCAACGCGTATTATGCACGTATGCAACGCGTAATTTGCCCGTATGCAACGCGTATCATGCCCGTATGCAACGCGTATTATGCACGTATGCAACGCGTAATTTGCCCGTACGCAACGCGTATCACGGCCGTATGCGACGCGTATGCAACGCGTATCATGCCCGTATGCAACGCATTTGCAACGCGTGCCATTCCCGTATGCAACGCCTAACATGCACGTATGCAACGCGTATTTTGCACGTATGCAACGCGTTTTATGGCCGTATGCAACGCCTATCATGCACGTATGCAACGCGTATAATGCACGTATACAACGCGTTTCATGGCCGTATGCAACGCGTATAATGCACGTTTGCAACGCGTATCATGCACGTATGCAACGCGTAATTTGCCCGTATGCAACGAGTAATTTGCCCGTATGCAACGCGTGTCACGGCCGTATGCGACGCGTATGCAACATTTATTATGCCCGTATGCAATGCGTTTTATACTCGTATGCAACGCGTACTACGCCCGTTTGCGACGCGTATTATGACCGTATGCAACGCGTTTGCAACGCGTATCATTCCCGTATGCAACGTCTATCATGCACGTATGCAACGCGTATCATTCCCGTATGCAACGCCTATCATGCAAGTATGCAACGCGTATTTTGCACGTAAGCAACGCGTATTTTGCACGTATGCAACGCGTTTCATGGCCGTATGCAACGCGTTTCATGGCCGTATGCAACGCCTATCATGCCAGTATGCAACGCGTATCATGCCCGTATGCAACGCGTATGCAACGCGTATTATGCACGTGTGCAACGCGTAATTTGCCCAAATGCAACGCGTATGCAATGCGTTTTATACCCGTATGCAACACGTACTACGCCCGTATGCGACGCGTATTATGACCGTATGCAACGCGTATGCAACGCGTATTATGCCCGTATGCAATGCGTTTTATACCCGTATGCAACGCGTACTACGCCCGTATGCGACGCGTATTATGACCGTATGCAACGCGTTTGCAACGAGTATCATTCCCGTATGCAACGCGTATTATGCCCGTATGCAACGCGTATTTTGCACGTATGCAATGCGTTTCATGGCAGTATGCAATGCCTATCATGCCAGTATGCAACGCGTATCATGCCCGTATGCAACGCGTATTATGCACGTATGCAACGCGTAATTTGCCCATATGCAACGTGTATGCAATGCGTTTTATACCCGTATGCGACGCGTATTATGACCGTATGCAACGCGATTGCAACGCGTATCTTTCCCGTATGCAACGCCTATCATGCACGTATGCAACGCGTATTTTTGCACGTATGCAACGCGTTTCATGGCGGTATGCAACGCCTATCATGCACGTATGCAACGCGTATAATGCATGTATGCAACGCGTTTCATGGCCGTATGCAACGCATATAATGCACGTTTGCAACGCGTATCATGCCCGTATGCAACGCGTATTTTGCCCGTTTGCAACGCGTATCATGCCCGTATGCAACGCGCATCATGCCCGTATGCAACGCGCATCATGCCCGTATGCAACGCGCATCATGCCCGTATGCAACGCGAATTATGCCCGTATGCAACGCGTTCATGCCCGTATGCAACGCGTATTATGCCCGTATGCAACGCGTATTATGCCCGTATGCAACGCGTATCATGCCCGTATGCAACGCGTTACGTATGCTACGCGTATCATTCCCGTATGCAACGCGTATCATTCCCGTATGCAACGCGTATCATTCCCGTATGCAACGCGTATCATGCTAGTACGCAACGCGTATCATACCCGTATGCAACGCGTATTATGACAGTATGCAACGCGTATCATGCCCGTATGCAACGCGTATAATGCACGTATGCAACGCGTATCATGCCCGTATGCGACGCGTATTATGACCGTATGCAACGCGTTTGCAACGCGTATCATTCCTGTATGCAACGCCTATCATGCACGTATGCAACGCGTATTTTGCACGTATGCAACGCGTACTACGCCCGTGTGCGACGCCTATTATGACCGTTGCAACGCGTTTCATGGCCGTACGTGACGCGTATCATGCCCGTATGCGACGCGTATTATGACCGTATGCAATGCGTATGCAACGCGTATTATGCCCGTATGCAACGCGTATTATGCCCGTATGCAACGCGTTTTATGCCCGTATGCAATGCGTTTTATGCCCGTATGCAATCCGTTTTATACCCGTATGCAACGCGTATTAAGCCCGTATGCAACGCGTATTATGCACGTAGGCAACGCGTAATAAGCCCGTATGCAACGCGTATCAAGCCCATATGCAACGCGTATCAAGCCCGTATGCAACGCGTATCATGCCCGAATGCAACGCGTATCATGCCCGTATGCAATGCGTATCATGCCCGTATGCAATGCGTATCATGCCCGTATGCTACACGTATTATGCCCGTATGAAACGCGTATCATACCCGTATGCAACGCGTATCATGCCCGTTCAAAATCCATTCTATTGAATACGTGCATTGTTACTACGTGCAGCACGGAGTATCTAATCGTCGCATTCTTATCAGCCTTGGAGTGTTGTTTTAAATATTTAGGCTTAAACAAAAAACAAAAATAACTTTTACAATTAACCATGATTTTGGACCAGGAAGAAAACCAAGTGCGAGTCGGACTTACGCACCACCCACCGACCTTATACCCCATACAAACTCATTAAAATAAAAGTTCATTAAAAAACAACGTACCGTGAGCGAAATATGAAGTTTTGCATCTATTGTTCTCATCTCTTCTCTTTTCCACATATGTCTATGTTTACCCTTATTTTTATTATATGTAGTAAACTAATGTAAAACTACATAGTATGATGTTTGATGTTGTATGTGTACTAAGTTTGACGCTGGTATGTATTGCCGTTTTGAAGATAGAGCAGGAACAAAAAAGTTAATAAATGCATGTTTTTTGAGGTTTCTTGTATGGGGACCCCCTTTGGTTTTAGACTTTTTTCATTTTTAGTGTTTCGTGTGTCATGGCAACACATATTCTGAGAAAATTTCAACCAACTAACTATTACCGTCCAAAAGATACAGCAGTGTGACAGAAAGACGGACAGACGGACGGATGGATGGACAACGTAGCGAGAGTAATATTTAGGGTAAAGTTTGCCACCCTTTGGGTACGGAACACTGAAAAAGAAAACCAAAAAATACAGACGATATTGGATCCACGATTCTCTAAGAGAATGAAACACCGAGGGAGAATTCAGACACTTATAGTTAACGAAGAATTTTTTTCAGTATTTTAATAATCTACCTACATTGTAATTCAATTAATTGTTGAAAAATAACATTCATAGACTTTCAAAGAACTACTAGTGCCTTGCGTCTGATAGGTAGGAAAGCAGAAGACACACGGCTGTAACCAGTGGCGTAGCCAAGGGCCCCGGGGAAATAGTTTAAAGTCGAACATTCTTTATTCAACTAGGATATTATATAACTTTTTCGAACGTCGTTCATGAGGCCGAAGGGGCCCTTGAGCTTGGGGGCCTCGGGGCACTGCCCCGCCTAGCCCTACGGTAGCTACGCCACTGGCTCCCGTACCAAACGCGGAGCAACACCAACGCGTGCCATGCACGGAGCGCTTCACCACCGGCAAAATATTCTGGCGTAGATTTATTGACGGTCCGGTCATGGCACGCTATGGTGTTGGTTGGTGACGGAACGGTCTAGTGGGCTTTGTTTCATTATTAATTCATACAAATAATATATTTTGCATGTGCCGATACCGTTACGTTCATAGCACGGTCATGGTATGGAACTGGGTAGACTTCTTTAAGGCCCTTGTGGCCTGTGATGTATGACTCGTGGTCCCACCAATTTGACCCACCAGTGGTACAAAATATTATTTTGTATGCATCGTGGTCCCACTGGCCGGTGGGTCCACGAGTCATAAGTTTTCGAGCTGGTGGGACCACGAGCACTGGTGGTACAAAGCTAGTGGGTCCACGAGTCATACATCCTCTTTTTGTGTGTATTTGAATGGGCCGAATGGCGGGTGTAGTTAGTTGGGATTGTGAAAAAATACGTAGCGAAAATAACATGATTGGTGTAGTTAGTTGGGATTGTGAAAAAATACGTAGCGAAAATAACATGATTGTGATCGCGAGTGAGACAATTCGGCAGCAATACATATTGAAACCTGAAACAGTTAAAAATAATAGTCAGCTTCTACTTTGATATAATCATATTTTTTTATTTTTACATTTTATGTAAATGACGTGTTTAAATTTTAATTGCTAACGATTGTTTTTGGACTACTTATTTATAAAATTAACCCAGTTTGACAAAAGACCATCGAATATACAGCCCAAGACTGCTATCGTTGAATACAAAGGCGCTCTCTCACTGGAGATATATCTCATTGCCTGTAATGTAACAATCCAAGATTCGATTTTGAGCATAACGAAACAAACTGACTCACTGACTGACCAGCATTCACAGGTACCTAATGTTACAATCCGAGATTCGATTTAGAGCATTACGTTACAATACTGCCTCACTGACTGACGACGACGCCTGTAGTCGTGCGCATATTGGCGAGTGTAATGTTACAAATGTAATCCTATAACGCCCGCCGCACATGCCATATTATGCATGCACATATTATTGCGGCCTTTAGGCGGCGCCACTGACGTGCTCATCTCATAGCCAATAGGCAACGTTACGCTGCCACTCACACGCGACACGTGAACACCAATGCGAGTGTGAGCATGTGTGGCGGGGCTAATGCTGTTCTCTTCACTCACTACACTTCAGCCACTCAATACAATATAAATGCTAGCACCACCTACATACACAAGGTTACGTATGTATACGAACGCACACGCACGTGTCGGTTAGGGATGCTCGCCGCTCGTAATGCCGACTGGGTTCCAAGCGCTTTTCAGTAGTTCTCAGAGATGGCGTGCTTGTATAGTGACAGGCGATTGACAACCATTGCAATATTGCAGTCCAATTGCCGTCAGACTGCGGGTGCGTGCGGGGCGCGGTTGAGGAATCTTAAATTGGCGGGGGGCGGTGAGTGGCCGTTCTGTATTAGATATTGTGCTTAAGTGGTCGAAACTGACTTAAAGTTTTTGAAAACTGGCGAATAGTGGCGACCTACATCAGATGTATTAGTCACATGTGTTGACATCGGTCGCCTGTTACGAGGCGTCTATGGGCTGTATGGTCAATGAGCTTAACAGAGTACCTAATTAAAACTTAGGCTGTCGACTTTTGACGTAACGATTTTACTTCTTTCTTCTATTATCTCTAGTTATGTGGGCTGGTGAGTGTGGAGAATCGTCTGGGTCTTCTTCCTCTTTAGGGGGGTTTGTAAGCTGGACCCTGGTTGCGATAGGATCGCGCCAAATACCAAGTAAATCTGGCAAGTCAGATTCTGGTTCACCGCCTGTTAAAAATAGAAAAGGGTGCTGTAGTGTGGTATTGGATTTTATGGTATTGGATCTTGCAACAAAGAAACTGACAGACTGGTATCACTATGTTGACTTTGACAGTAATCACTATAAGGGCCGTTTATTTATTTCAAGGGTCGAAACGCAGAAATCTAGAGCTCGCAAGACGCTCGCAAAAACTTGAGACAAAATAATGTGACATACATTAAAAATTTTGTTATTCCCGCCATTTTAATGTGCTAGGATCGCAACGAATTCGTACGTGACCTTGGGCTTACTTACGACAGATCGCACAAGGTGGCCGCGTCAAATCAGAGGATTGCGTGCGATATATATTCATAAGAAAATATCAACAGCAGATATTGCCTGCGTTTGACAGCTTCAGTTTGGTGCCTACATAGTGCTATCAGTCTAAGTTATAAAGGGCCACCCGCGTTCAAGTCTCCTAATTAATTAGCATGACGCTTAAAAATAAAAAATCGTTTGCAGTACCTATAAATCCACACACACGTACGGTCCAATTTACTTGATGATAGCCTGAGCCAGCAGATTGCACAGAAGGCTTGAACGTGTGTAGGGCCTATATACATTAAAAACAATGTTTTGGATGAAGGGATGATACAACATACAACACTAAATGCAAGCTGAGCACTAAAGGGGGGACTGAGCAAGCGTCACTTGGCCATCACTTGGCCAACAATATCTATTCATTATTTTAACAGATTTCTTTTGTATGATAGATTGTATTATTTTGTTCTGAGGACAGATTAAGGCTACGTTTATACGACTACGTTTACACACCACGTGTACGCCGCTCCACAACCACAGAGACTACGCGTTCACACCGCGTGTACGACGCTCCACAACCACAGAGACTACGCGTTCACACCGCGTGTAGCCGCAACACAACCACAAAGACTACGCGTTCACACCGCATGTACACCGCCCTACAACCACAAAGACTACGCGTTCACACCGCATGTACGCCGCTCCACAACTACAAAGACTACGCGTTCACACCGCATGTAACGCCGCCCCACAAACACAAAGACTACGCGTTCACACCGCATGTATACCGCTCTACAACCAGAAATACTACGCGTTCACACTTCACAATTCACACTGGATTCCTATGGAAAACTAATATTTTGGCTTAGCAATGGTCGGTACCATTGTTTAATGCGAAAACTAAATTTACTTTTGAGAGTACTGAGGTATTATGAAAAGATCTACTATAAAAAAACTAGGCATAGGGTCCAGGCTTCATTATTGGCAAAGGTATAAGAATATTAATTTAGTAGGTAGGAAGGCTAATACAGAAAAAAAGTGTACTAGGACACGATAGAAAGACAATTCACTGACCTAATTCGTGAATCACAGGAACGTAGAATCGGCAATCGGCCCGCAAGTCTGAAAAAATTAAATAATTTTGAAAAATCAAAAGCTATTTTAAGGATTTTTTGCACATTAGAGTCCGCCTAAGCTGTGAGAGAAAACATGACTGCGAAATCATCAACTAAGTAATAACTTTTATACCAAAAGTTATTAAAAATGGCGACAACAGTGGCGATGGGTCCATATAACACGATTCCCATCGGAGAATTACATAATTAATTCATACAAAGAATATTTTTGCATGTGCACGTCCATAGCACGGTCTTGGCACGGTGATGGTATGTATAACTTCTAATTAAGATTGGTAAAACGTATAAAGCCTAACAAAAGACGGAAAGTCTTACCGTCTAATTTGGCCGGACACGCATACAAAAAACCTAACTATATCCGGCTTTAGCCTGACGCCTGGCAACCCTAGTTTCGGTGTTAGTTTTTAGAAAAACGAATAACTATAGCGTGTGGCAGTATGGGACTCGGGTGTAGGCAACCCCATGACAGTTGCCTGGCCGCCCGCTAGAGTGTGAGGTGGCGGCAGTGAGCCAAGAGATAAGCTACGGGATGGTCGCGTTGCGCGGTGGCAGAATTCCGGCGCTCACGCCTGTAGCTGTAGTTCTTGTAGAATTGTGTGATTGTTTCGTTTCTTGTTCATGTGTGCCTCATATGTATTATTTGGAGTAATAAACGTGTGAAGGTAACGCTATAAGTGGCTGCCCAACGTGTGTAGGTATTAACTTCGAGTGAAAATTTTTGCCGTGTATCGTGAAATTGTCACTCCTAGTGCCTATTGGGGACTGTTGTCGAACCCAGTGTGGTGTTCCGTCAGTTTTCTAGAAGTAGCGTGTGTCTATCTCATCGAAAATGCCGCGAACACGGTCCGCAGAAGAAACGAACAATGATGGCGGCGGGGCCGCCGCCTCGAATATTACAATGTCACAAGAAACTCTCGCAAGCTTTATTAACACTATTCAGCAAACCCAGAATGAGTTTTGTCAGCAATTAATTCGCGAGGTGCGATCATCGACGCCGCAAGGGAACGTCTCGGAGGTCCAAGGATCGGGCTTCGCATTCGCCGCGAATGGGAATTTCGCGAAATGCACGACACGTTATGGCGGTCGCGCGGATGAGTCATTGGAAAACTTTATAGATGCGATTGTTACTTACAAGGATTGCGTTAATGTTACCGATGAGAATGCTCTCCGTGGTTTTTCGATGTTGCTGGAGGGGCCTGCTGCGGTGTGGTGGCAAGGGGTCAAGCGCTCGACTAGTACGTGGACGGAGGCGCTCACGCGTATAAAAGGTGCCTTCGGTGAGCATGACCCGCCACATCGACTTTACAGAAAGCTATTCACGTTTAACCAGGAGGAAGAGCATACGGATCTCTTCATTGCCAAGGTACGAGCTCTGTTGGCAAAATTACCGAAAGAGGATTTATCGGAAAAAGTACAACTCGACATGGCGTTCGGTCTCCTGAGTTCGCGAATAAGAAAACGTATAAGTAGAGAGAGCGTCAATAATTTCGACGAACTACTTCGTAAATGTCGCACGATTGAAGATTCCCTGAAGGAAAGTAGAAAAGGGCAGGAAAGCAGTACGTCTCAAGCGAAACCGCAGGCGCAAACAAGTACCCGCGCGGCATCGTCGTCAGGGTCGTCGTCGTCGTCAGGGTCGTCGTCGTCGTCACGAAAAGTACCTACGGATAACGCCGCGCCGAGCGCCGCCGTCGCAGCCCCCGCGTCCGCAGAGACAGCAGTCGACGCAGCTGTTAAAGGGAAGAAACAAGTAGCGAAGTTGAAAAGTGAAATAAAGTGTTACGGTTGCGGTGCCGCGAACGTTATCAAGTCAAAATGTAAAAACTGTTCGCCGGGTCACCAATCGTTTTATTCCGTCGACCACACGTCGCATGACGGGGCGTTAGGTACGTCTACGTCCGTCAGCTGTTGTGATGAAGCGGCCGCATCGCTGCGCGATTCTCGCGCGAAGTCTGCGCGACCGTGCAGGCGACGGCGCCGTCGCCCGGCCGGTTCGGCCTCCGCTGGCGCCGCGCAGTCGCCAGTTAACCCGTCAATGCGAGTGTTGGACCGAGGTAACCCTACGCGTGCCGTAGGGGGTTTATGTAATTGTTTTGTTGATGATAAAATTGTTCGTAATGTTGATAAATGTGTGTCTAGTTTTAAGGATTGTAATTGTTATTGCAATAGTTGTGAGTATGTCGATAAAGTTAACGATAATGCACCGTTTTGTCGCCCCGTGTTAAATATAAGTATTCTAGAGAATTGTGGCACTGCGCTCGTGGATTCAGCAGCTAAAAGCTGTATTGCCGGTCACACGCTCTACGCTCTCCTACTAAGGTTAGGACACCCGTTATCGCCGTCGACGCAAATTGTTAGGTTGGCGGATGGTGTAAGTAGGGAGATGAATGTATTAACTACGGAGGTACAGGTGACGCTCCAACATAAAACTAGAATGGTAAAATTTATAATTTTTCCTGAGTCTAATAATAACGAAAGCTTGTTAGGTATAGACTTTCTTACCATATTTAATCTTGTTTTTGATTTTGGGAATAGCAGTTGGTACTTTGCTGAGAACACTAAGAAAAAGTTCAAGATGCAGTTTGAGAGAGTGTCATCTGTGTTTTCGTGTACTGCTTTAGAGCTACCACGGGATGACGAGGCGACTTCTGTTAGTGGCAAACAACGTGAGGTTCTTGCCAATCTCCCAGTAGAACACGAAGATATCTTTGAGCCAGGGGGAGACGCGAATACTTTCGCTGAGCATATTATTGATACCGGCGATCACCCCCCTGTTTCTGTTCCGCCGTATATGTTGACGCCTGTGAAGAAGGTCATGCGGGCAGAGCTCGATAAGATGCTAGCAGACGATAGTGTTGTGGAGTGCGAGTCCGCGTGGGGCTCTCCGGCGCTTCTTATTCCCGAGGTTAATGTTATTGCAGACACGCTTAGTCGTCCAACCTGTAAAGAAGAAGACAAGGATCAGTGTGGAGTTTGCTCTGTCGTCGTAGACTTACCTGCTAGGAGTCCGACAGATCTCCGGCGCGTGCAGCTCGATGACCTGGAACTAAAGAAAATTGTTAGTGATCTAGAGGATACATCTGATGCCGAGTCTATAGGTGTTAAGCGTTGGTCTGAAAGAGGTTATTTCATGCAACAAGGCGTTTTGTACAGGTACAATCCTGATGTAGACAGTGAAGAGCCGCAACTAGTGGTCCCGGCTTCTTTACGCCTTGAAATTTTAAAGGAATGTCATGACTCCGATATAGCTGGTCATCACGGAGTAGACAGAACGTACAATAGAGTCGCTCAAGGGTTTTATTTCCCAGGTATGCGTAGGGTCATAACAGATTATGTCAAGACCTGCGCCACCTGTCAACGTTATAAATCGTCAAATACGAAGCCGTCAGGTCTCTTACAGACTCCTGTTCTAAACCAAAGGGGAGAAGTGTTGGCCATAGATTTGTTTGGTCCGCTTCCTACAGGAAAGAACGGAGAACGGTGGATATTGTTGGTAGAGGACACTGCGACTCGCTGGACTGAGCTTTATGCTTTGAAGGAGGCAACTTCAGAGGCGTGCGCTCGTACGTTGATAGAGGAATATTTTCTTCGTTATGGACTTCCTCGACGCATTGTGTCAGACAATGGCGTTCAATTTGTTTCCGCTGTTATGCAGCAGTGTATGTTTGTGTTAGGGATAGGTCAAGAGTTGTTACCTTTGTACCATCCCTCAGCTAATCCAGCTGAGCGTAAAAATAGAGATTTGAAGTTTCAGTTGTCACGTTTAGTCGACGCCGAACATTCGTCGTGGCCGCAGCATATTCCTGCGATAAGGTTTGCCATGAATTCGGCAGTGTGTCAGACTACTGGTGTGTCTCCAGCTTACCTTACGTTCGCTAGGGAGCTTCGTTCGCCACTCGACGTGCAACATGACATCAGGTCGATTCTTAATAAGGACAATTTTGTTCCCCAAATCACGCCCTATTTGAAAGATTTTGTCAACTCTTTTATTGCTGTAAGGGAAAGAGTAGAAGCTCAGCAGGATCGCCGCAAGGAGTGTGCTGATAAGTCTAAAAAGCCTGCTGAAGTCTTCGAGGTAGGAGATCAGGTACTCTTAAAGTCACATGTGCTTAGCAATGCGGCAAAGAACATTTCAGCTAAGTTTGTTCCGAAAAGAGACGGTCCTTATGTGATTGCGAAAAGAGCTAGCCCTACAGCATACTTTATCGCGAATTTAGATAGCCCGGATAGTGTTTTAGGTAAGTTTCATGTGTCAGAACTTACGCGATTTTATAACCGGGATAGTTCGCCTCCTCGTCCCGTGGTTCCTAAGCGTCAGAGAGGACGTCCTCGGAAGCACGTTTGTCCTGTTTGTTCCTTTATGCGAGTTCATGAGCGGGGACGTTCTCAGGAACTCGAGGGGGAGTGTATAGCGTGTGGCAGTATGGGACTCGGGTGTAGGCAACCCCATGACAGTTGCCTGGCCGCCCGCTAGAGTGTGAGGTGGCGGCAGTGAGCCAAGAGATAAGCTACGGGATGGTCGCGTTGCGCGGTGGCAGAATTCCGGCGCTCACGCCTGTAGCTGTAGTTCTTGTAGAATTGTGTGATTGTTTCGTTTCTTGTTCATGTGTGCCTCATATGTATTATTTGGAGTAATAAACGTGTGAAGGTAACGCTATATAACTTATTTATGACCAGTTAGTTACACACCACATAAAGCCATATAGGTACCTGTTATATCTTTGGAGGATATAATGGTGCCAAACCAAAGCCCCAAAAACAGCGAAATAACATTTAATAAAAAAGGAATGTTATAAGGACAGATGTTCTGAGGCAGGTGAAGTCAGCACTGCACTTTGTATAAACGAGACAAAGCGCCTACGCAAATTTTAATAATTTCGCATGATGAATGTTTGCTATGCGATATCTTGAAGGCGTGAAGCCTGAACAATACCTACCTTTTTTTTTTCCGTGGGGAAATCCTCATGGATGCACTCCGCCCGGGGTAGGCGGAGCCAGTGTCGGACTCTTACCGACTAAAACCACCACGGTGTTCTTTCAACTACCTTAGCCGGGGGCGTGGGAACCCGTGAGTATTCACACAACCACCCCCGACAGGTCCCGGCTCGCTACAAGCAGGCGAGCCCCTTCTCCCCGTGCGGCCTAACGACGGCCGCACACTCCTCTGTGGCGCACACGGAACACTGCACGCCACCTCACCTCACGGGCCTTTACCAGCTACGCCAGCTGCGCCAACTACGCCAGCTGCTGGTCGGGCAGCAGACTACCCCGAGTCTGCTGCTCGCAGGCCCATCCTCCTGTATTTTTTATAGAGGTTTTCTTCCTCGCGGTCCGGGCGGTAAAGCCAAGATCCTCGATCCCAAGAGACGCGAGAACACTACTCAGCAGGCACTCCTGGGATTACGAGACCGACGGGGGCAGGGAAGGACAGTCCCTCCGCTACCTGCCCAGTGGCAGGGTGAGTGCACACCGGGCCCGCCCCTGCTCCTCCACAGTGCCCTCTGCTTTCTCAGAGGGACACGCGGAGCAACTTCCCATTGGCCCACATTGGGCCCCTCCCGTGCCAGAATATTTGCCACAGGCAAAAAGGTCCCCCGGTCCAAAGGAGACTTATTGCCCGTGCCCAGGGTGCATCGGCCCAACAACTGCCGTTCCCTCTAGACGTGGCCAGAAGGACAAGCAGCCGTCAGACACACGTGGAGGTTTTCTGGCCAGCACCCTGAACAATACCTACCTATCTTATCTTAATCGACTCCAAGTTTTTGTGGCATCTTCCTTTCAGTCAATTCTGTTAATAGGAACTGATTCAAAACTTTCAAAAGTTAATAGATACTTGCAAGATTTGTCCCAAGCATACTAACACACTAACAATCATCATCATCATAATCCTAGCCCGGTATCACCCACTGCTGGGTATAGGCCTCCTTTCGTTTTAGCCAGGCTCTTCGATCTTGTGCGTCCCTCATCCAGGTGTTTCCCGAGCTTTCGGACGGCCGGGTTTCTCCGACCTGACCTTGACCACCACTCGGTCAAAGCTTTACTCCATCGGCCATCTCTACACCGAGGCAGATGCCCTGCTCAACTCCACTTCAGCGTAATCGCCCAATCACCGACGTCGTAGACTTTAAAAAAGCTTGAAATAAAAAAGGAGATAGTTATAATTATAACATCTTAGCATATTAGACTCTCTGCCTAGTGCCTATCCGGTAGGCGAAATCGTGATGGTACGAATCCATCAGTTTTCGTAATTAAACAGAAAGAGATATCCTGACGTGTGACGGACATGTGTTTTTTGCTCAGTTCTTATCTAATTACCCCCCTACCTAATTAAGGAGTGTCGTATTCTTCTCCTGGTCAAGAATAAGACAATCCTATTGTTCTCTGGGCCTCTAAGCAGCGATGACATGCGGATGAATTATCTGAAAAGTGACTATACGATCCAACGACCATACCGCCCAATAGACGCCTTGTGTTGAATATAATGCGTACAATAAATTCTGCCACTAGCTGAGGCGAGTACTGCAATCCGATTGGCTCTACAAAGGCGGCTATTTGCTAATCTGGAACGCGGCAGTTTTGTCGGCTCATGTAAGTGGTCGATTCTGATTTGCAGATTTCAAGTGGCGAATAGTGGTGGTACATTAGTGAAATTTCATAGATGTGTTGCAGATATCGGTCGCCTGTTATGAGGCGTCTATTGGGTGTATGGTCGACGGTACAGTCTAACAAAGCAGTTAGTATACAGGGTCACCAGATATAGATGAAGATTTCTCAGGAAGTTTTTATAGAATGGTTTGATTAGGGTTTTGTATAAATACAGTTTAACTTTGTCCGTTATTATAAAATGATATTTCACTCGAAAACATCCATAATCTTCTGAGAAAACTTCATTTAAATCTCTCTACCCAGTATACCAATTGCTTTGTTAGACTGTACGATCAAACTTCAAGATAAATATTGCGAGGCGTAGGTACGTTCATGTCAATAGTTTACATGGAACTAATATTAAGGTTAAATTTAATTAATTGGCAAAACTTTACAGACATACTCGTAGTTCATCGATATCAGATACAAAAAATACGTAAAAAAGATTTTTTTATTCTTTTAAAATTGAGATCTATATGTAGACTATTTTTTAACAAAATTTCATTTACTTATGTTTATAACTGTAGAAGTTATTAAGCTGTAAAGGATTAGGACAGACGGACAGACGGACAGACGGACGGACATGACGAAACTATAAGGGTTCCTTGTAGGACTTCGGAACCCTAAAAAAACAAGAAAAAGTATGATTTTCTAAACTCATCATTTTATTCAAGTAATTTATTTTTGTCAACAAATTAACATTAATTTGTTATAAAAATATTAAAAAAATATTATATTTTTAATATTAGGCTGTTTGGCGGTTTCCTTCGACCACCTGCGCGCGCATAGCTATTATTAGCTATACGTCACCGTGCGATTACAGTAATACGTCACCGTGCGATTACAGTAATACGCGCGCCATTTTACACAAATTCATTGTCTAAAATAAGTCTATGTTTTTTCCTCGCAAGTGTGTTGAAAAACGTCGTATGACACGCGTGAGCATTGAATACTCGCTACTCCATTACGCCCTCGCCTTCGGCTCGGGCTGCAATCCAGCCTCGAGTATAATAGTCAACTTAGCTCACTTGTATCATAATGTACTATTATACACATAAAAAATACTTTTCATGCGTCACGGGACTCACGGGGCCGTTGATCCCATGATCTGTCTGTAGTTGAAATTGAGTTCAGAAAATAATATTTTTTCTTTTTTTATTCATCATTAGGTATATATAACAAAGTATAATAGTCTACTCTACTATGCTCCGTACGTTTGCCAGCCCCTTGGCCACTCGGCGCTTTATCTGGCCCCTTAGCTATTTTTTTTTTCTCGTCAAGGTGGTGCGATGGTATATCCAGCGAGCGATTTCTGCATCGCTCACAGTCGTCGTTTTGATCACCTTAAAAATCATAAAAGTTAATGTCTATGGGATTTTGGCCGAAGCCGAAGGTTTTCTAGCAAGCGCCGAAATTAAACGAACTGTTACGAAATATCCGAAAATGAATAAATGTTATTTTGAAGTGTTAATATTTTGGACAAGATGCATGATAATTTTAATTAGGTACCTATCTCGTTACTTTGAAAAAATGTAGCCAATCGTGAACTGAATTTATTAGGGTTAGTTGAATTCTGAGTTTCTTTGGTCTGGCCGAAGCCAAAGCCGAAGGTTTATTACCTTAGCGACCTTAGCCGTCGGCTTTGGCTTCGGCCAGAAATCGACCTTCGGTCGGACACTACAATTGGTTTCTTCACTTTACTTCGTCGGATATTTTAATGAATGACCAACATTTCGCCGAAATTGCTTTTGTTATTTATTTATTGAGTTAGTATTTGACCTTCTTAGCGGATTTTACGGATTCTTCATAATAATTCCTCGGAGGTACGTAAAAGAGCATTCGCCATTTTTAACTTCTGTCGAACTAAACCACAAATAGGTACCTACTAAACGCCGATGATTTTTTATTGACATTTCATTACTTACTATCAAACGCCTGCTCCCCGATTCAGGGGCCTTACTCCCGATCCCGACTGGTTCGAGCTCTGAACCAAATCGAGCTAACGTCAATTCCTAGAAAAAAGCAGTACGATTTGACACTAACTCGAATCCAAATCCGATTGATACAGCACTCGATCCAGTCGGGAATAAGGCCGATTCACGTAACGAGAGTAAAAGAAACAACAAACCGAATTGTCCGACAACTGAGTTATCGTGCGGTTTTAAATTGGCCTGCTGGTCGTCATAAATACTACTATTAATTAAAAATATATAAACAAGCTCGACTCGACAAAAAGTTCGAAGCAATTTCTTTTTTGTTCATTCGCTAGAATGCTTCTCTTTTTCGACCAAATGCTCATATCGTGTGAGAGCATTTAGTTGTATGTAGTATATAGTCGAATGTTATATTAGCTACAATGCTCATTACTAGTGTATGCTCAGAGTTATCAGCGCCTTCCAGCGCCATTCAGTAGGTAATATGAGGCTATCATTGCTTTAAATAGTGTAGTCCGCCAAATCGCTCTAGGCCAGCGATGGACTGAGGCAACGAAATATATGTCAACATCGTTGGTCTGAGGCCTTTCTTATTCTATCGTGTCGACATGAGCTACATAATGATAACAGTTAATGCCGCAGGAAACAGATTAGCCAGTCAGCAGGCCTGAATGAACCCTGAGGCCGTGCCCAGCAATAGGATAGTAATGGGCTGATTATGTTAACATTACCTTGACTCCATATGGTACCATCAAGACAAGCTGACCGAAATGATTGGGTATCCACTAGCGGGCATAATGTTGCAACTTGAGCCAGTTGTGGTATCACACTATGATCCTTTTCTGCAACCAAAATAAACGAAAAGCTGTGTTTAGACATGGTAGAACTAAGAGCAACTACAGAAGGATTAAAGGTGCTTTCACACCGGCGAGGCGTGGCGTGGATAGGCCAAGCGAGAATTGAAATTTATATAGCTAAATTTCAATTCACGTCACGCCCATCTTTGGTGTGAAAGGTCTGGATAGGCGAGGATGTGCGAGGCGAGAATTGAAATATTTGTTGGTATAACATTAAACCTTATTGCTGCAAGAATAAAGTATTTATTACATTGCAAAACGGTACATCGCGAGCAGGCGCGTGAACATCTTTCGGTGTGAAAGGGTCAGCGAGATTTCAATTCACGCCCATCCCATCCAATCCTCGCCTCACCTCGTTTAAAATGTAGACGCAGCGCGATGTACGTCGCGTCTAGAGGTGGCGCGTGAACATTGGCGATTTATAGATTAATAATAATGAAATTCTTTATTCGGGCAACTAGATCCATTACATAATTTTATTGTTAGTAAGAACTTAAAACTATATTAGTATTTAATAACTACAAGTGACTTAGTCCTCTGGATGAGATTCCACAACAGAGGGCTCTCAAACCTATTACTTATCATGTACAGGATGCTGTTACTACTCCCACGTATTCTGCTTGGCAGTGAAGCTGCCTTTTTACGCCAGATAGCACCAAAACTATCTGTGCGTGCCCCAGCAAACATATTTGACACACTGCAGAAGCGTGGAAGACGTAACAGCACCCTAAAGGCATTGTTAAATTGGACGCGCAGAGAATTGTAGGCCTTTTGGGTATACCCGAACCACAGACTCGCTGAGTACAGAGATGTACAGTACGCTTTGAATAAAGTAATTTTCACTGCGTCCGTACATCGAGCGAATCTGCGGGCCAGCATGTTCGCCCGGACCGACAATGCTCTGCGCTCCCTCTCCATGTCAGCATCATCTCCAAGGTTATCGGTTACGACATTCCCAAGATACGTAAACTGGTAGACTCGCATAAGTGGATTACCATTAAGTAATACCGATGGAACGAAAATTGGGCACCTCGCACCCGCCTTGAAGATCATGTACTCTGTTTTCTTCACATTATACGTCAAACCGTGAGCGGTTGCATATTTTTCACACGCAGCATTTATGCGATAAATGCGGCGATAGCGCAAGCCTCGGTGCAGTGCCCGCTACTTCACATGCACACGCGCGAATACAATCATATGGAAAATTATGTGGTCTTGTTTACGAAGCGAAGTCGCGGTGCGTAGCGAAGCGGCGATGAGTGCGCCGTGCCGCTGCGATTAACGCCGTATGCGTTAAAATGAGGTACCCACGCCGCGTGCTCTGCCGAGAGCAATGCTATATTCCAACAAAAGCATCTGCATAACGCTCTCAGGCGTTGTCTCAATACAACAAAATTAACGCGAACTTGCGATGCCTGCGTAGTCGTGTTGAATTAGGACAAGGCCTTTCTGGAGACGCAATTCGATGTGCGTCGTATTAAGTCGCAGTCGCGTTGTATCCAGTGGCGGTTCTAGGGGGGGGGGTCGTAGGGGTCATGACCCCCCCAAAATCGTACACGTCAAATTGACAAATCTCTAATAAAATAGAAAATTTACAAAAATAAATAAAATAAATTATTGACTTCCTGCTTAAACGTCCAAAAGTAAACAATGAAATCAAAACTAGGTAAGTACTACCTCAAACACGACATCACACGATATCAACTCGTACGTCAAAAAATACATAACATTATTTTAGGGTTTTGTTTATGTACTGAAGTTCAATTTACAGCATAGGTATTATTTTGCTCAAAAGAAAGTATGAATGATATTTCCAGTTTAATGACAAATAATATCACATACGACGGCGGTAGTTCATTTTGTTGAACGGTTTGCGCTACTTTACATGAGCCTGCCGTTGCGATTGGACACTCAAAGGCGCAAGCGATTGAGGCTGGCTTTGGAGGTGAAAAAAAAATTTCGCGCTCGCTTCGCTCGCGCTTCTTCATTAACGTGCATAGCCTACTGCTCTATAAGATACACTTAAAATGAAGTCAAGTTTTCACATAAATATGAAAAATTCGCGCTCGCTGCGCTCGCGTTTGTTTCCAACGTTCGTTTCCGCTTTGTTGACGTTCATTTTGTAAATAACTATTCTGTTACATAATAATATACCTTGTCATTGCGAAAAAAAAACGGTAAATTTGACCCCCCCCAAAATCTTGGGCTGGAACCGCGCCTGGTTGTATCATGACAACGCCCAAACGCTTTTGTGACTGCGACAACGCAACTTCAGGCGGCGACCATTCACAGTTCACACGCGACCACTGCCTGGCGACAATTTTGCCGTCAATCTGGATAGAGTCTCCACCAAAGCGGAGATGTGCAAAGCTTAGCAGCTGGGATGTATCCACCGAAGCTGGGCGTACTGGCTTGACGGGAGCAGAGATGTGTACTGGCTAGAGCGGCTAGCTAATTCTATTGCTTATTTACAACACATCTCCGCTTTGGTGGAGTCCGGGTCTTACAGTTGCTTAACCACTTATAAATATTGAAAAAGTTACCAAATTTTTTCAACAACTCCAAGTCCAGTTTAGGCCATTCATCGTCATCGTCATCGCTCAGCATCCGCCTTTTAATGGTGTTAGGCTTGACCATTATGAAGTCCTGATGGTCGTAACTGACTCCGTATAGCTGGTTCAATATCTTTACTTGTTTTATGGTTAAAGACTAGAAAAAGAGACGTGTTAGACATTTAACTTTTTTAGAGATTATCCCACATGATAACCAAGGGCCTTAAGGCCCTGTCCCTGCACGAACTGTCTCGGGGTGGACTGCGGTGCGCAGTGGGGAGCTGGAGCACTGAGGCGCGCCGGCCCGTGATAACAATTAGTTATGTAAAACATTAAATTAATGTAATTTTATCTTTTTTTTTTTCTGAAATGGATTACTTGGCTTGCGATAAAATATATCGTGTAAGTTTCAAAATCATGTTCTGTATAAATTTTCGTCATAAAATGAATTCAAAGTGTCAAAAATTGGCTATGTTTGGTTTTTTTTTCTATCAAGCGAAGTTATTTAAATCGTGTATCGATCTTTCAAAATGGATACATAAACTACTCAACTCTACCATATATTTTTTCCATTCTCCCTACTTCAAGAATTGATGACGAAAAATGGAAAGAAACAATGTACTTTTTTGGAGTTTCGCGAAGGGACAGGGCCTTAATCCCGACTGGATCGAGTGCTGTGTCAATCCAATTTGAATTCGAGTTAGTGTCAATTCGTACTGTATTTTTCTAGGAATTGACATTAGGGTGGTGACAGTGGTCAAATTTCTTTGTCCAATTTTTTGTTCCTATCCAATTTATTTGATGACAAGCGTTTTTTTACATACAACATTTGATGAAAGTCATCCAATTTCTTTGATCAAAGTCACATTAGTCATAATGTCGATGAATGGATGTCCTATAAAGGAGAATAAGATAAAAAACCGGCCAAGAGCATGTCGGGCCATGCTCAGTATTATAGGGTTCCTAATTACAAACTAATCAAATCGAATATTTATCATTGCTATTTTAGTTTTTGCAAACAGCGCCACCTAGCGCTGAATTTAAGAAGCTAAATTTAAGAAGTGTGTCATCAATATAACACAAAGAAACTTTTTGTGATTTTTTCAAATAGAAAGTAGCTAAAGGAGCATTATTTGCCATGATAAGTTTTTCTCTAATGTCAATGACCTTTGAACTAGGACGTTTTAAGTATTTTTCAGTTTTCTGTCTATAACTCAAAAAATTATAATCACATTATACTCTAAATAATTTTAAAAGAGAGTTTTCACAAAGGTCTATCAATGTGGAAGATTATAAGTTTCTACGTTGCATAGTTTAGAAATGGCAGGGGGGGACACATTGCAAGCCACTTTGGCGGGCTATATTTCGCAGATGGTACACCTGATAAAAAAGTGATGTATGAAACATTACCTTCATTTTAGTAGACCTATTCAATGATACCCCACACGAAGGGGTGCAGCGAAAAAATTTTTTTTTCCCCTTTTCACATGTATGGGTGCCACCCCTAAAGAACGTAAAAACTATTTTTTTATTCTTTTAAAATTGAGATCTATATGCAGACTATTTTTTAACAAAATTTCATTTACTTATGTTCATAACTGTAGAAGTTATTAAGCTGTAAAGGATTAGGACAGACGGACAGACGGACAGACGGACAGACGGACGGACATGACGAAACTATAAGGGTTTCTTGTAGGACTACGGAACCCTAAAAACATTGATTGAAGAGAGATGACTTTAATGACAAGGGAATGATTCATATAGTGACTGCAGCCAGGAGAGAATGGAAGATGAAAACATAATTACGCCTACCCCAAAAACTTGGGACCAGGTCACAGGAACGGAAACCAGGGGCATCGCCGACGCATTGTCCTCGCGTGGACCACTCGCGGGCAGTGCGCGGTCCACTCGGGCACAGAATATCTAATAGTACTATGACTCGGGGCTCGTGCGTTGGCAAGCATGCGAGCAGCGAGTTGTCACCGAGTGGTCCACTCGCCTTCCGCGCGTGGACAGCTTACGACCGAGGCGAATTGGTGACGCTACAGAGTTGATGTAGTGAGCGCATATCCATAGAAGTCCATATAAAGAATACTAAATGCACGAGGTGTGGTGGTGTCGTCCGTGTGGTGCCGGACGTAAAGAATAGCACCACCCTTATCTCTTCTCATGGGTGTCGTAAAAGGCGACTAAGGGATTCACCAGAGGATGGGCAGCAGCGTTCTCTGAGTATTTAACCAACCAACTGCGATCGCCAACCCGCCTGCCAAGCGTGGCGATTATGGCATATCCCCCCAACATACATATGCTTGGGGGAGGCCTATGTCCAGCAGTGGATATCTTTCGGCTGAAATGATGATGATGATGCACTAGGTGAGGCGGTGCGGGTCGGATGCTGCGGGTGGCTCTAATGAGCTGTAACCTTCCTTAAGACCGATTGTCAAAACATACAGAGCAATGAATATTGAAATCAAAATGATTGCTATCACGAGCGAGTTAAATAAGAAAGAAAATGATGATGATTTTAAAATCTAGCAATTTTTTACACAAGCTCACCTGTATTCTGAACATATTGATGTTTGTAAAAGAACTATATCACCAGACTGCTTGCATAGCGTATGTAGGTACTTATGAGAATTTTGAATGGATCTTTATTTGGGAGCCACTTTGAATATACACTTGGCAGAGAGTATATAATCACTCCATTTTACATTGTCTAAAAATGAATTTTATAAGGGAGGAGTCATTGCGTACAGCAGAGTTGACAGAATTTTAAAAATGAGCGGTGTTCCAAAAATATTTCTAGCCAGTGCGTCGATGGGCGGGGGGCCATGGTATAATATGATGTTTCACCAGGTATTCTCTTCCCGCAATGACAGCGCGATGCCTCCAAGCTACGTCACGATCAGTGTTGCTGTTGATTGATATCTTCAATATATTTAAGGAGATTTTTGTTCATAATGAATATAAAATAAATTCCTAACTAGCCTAACTATTTGTTATCTCGTGTTATTCATCTAATTAGTTAATAAAGGAAACTATATTAAATAACTAGTTAAAAAGTGATTCTTTATAGAAGAAAGTAAATGAAAAAATGCATTTTGCTCGGGTAATTTATTTTCACAAAGTGTCAGCACATCAAACTGACAAGTGTCACGCTAACAGCCCGCTATTGGCTCCACGGCCGATGACGTAGTACGGAGGCAATCACGTGACCTAGCTGTCACGGGAAGAGACTACCTGGTGTTATTATACCATGGGCGGGGCCAAGTCAAGTTTAAGGACGCGAACGCCATTTTGTTTTTTTTTATATCAAAAGCTTGAGGCACAATACCATGGTTTTTATCACGATTTTGAAAGCATAAACAAGCCTGTGTGTATTCCAATAATTTAAGCTGCAAACCCACAACAAACGGAACTGAAGAGTACCGTCGTGTCGGCGGGTCTCGTCATGTTGTAATGTACTGAACTGTATTAGACAGTGCACACAGCGCCATCCTGCCGAGCGTTTTGACGGCGTGACCGATCCTCTGCTTTCCGTTGGGCGGAAAGACAACGCCGGGCGGTGCGCGACCGAAACGTTGGCGTTGTATTATATAGGAATGCATAGTAGTTGTCACACAGACAGCGGAACTTTTCTTCTGGCGCTGTCATTCCGCCGCCATTAATTCCCGCGCGCTATCCTCCCGCAGTGTGACATGCACGCCCTGTCCACGTTCGGTCGACGCTCCGCCTCAGTTCCGTCCCGCCCGCTGTGTGCCTGCACCTTTAATGTCGGTGAGGTGTGATGTTCCTAAACTGCTTTTTAAAATCTGAGGATTTAAGGATCAACAAAGACGTTTTTTTAAGATACTATTGGGCGCGTTTCATGACCGCGCGTTTTGCAGTCCAAAAAGCAGATTGTTGCTTTCGTATCGATACAAATGCGCATAAATCTCTCATGAGAAGCGCGTTTGTGTCGTGTCTCGACCGACGCCATTGTATTACTGTTGCAAAGTTGAATAATCATAATGAAAATGCAAGTGCGCGACCACAGCGCGTCTGTATGACGTATCTGCGCGTTTGTATCGATAACTGAACTTTTGGATGTGTGCAAAGGTATCAATCATGTCGTCTGCGCTTGAATAATACGCCGTAAACGTTTATCAAGCAGCCGACTAATTGAGTAGGTAATTGAGGAAAATATTGTCTTTACTTTGATTATATACCTCATAGTCAGTGTCTTTACAACCTTTCCTTATATTTCAAGATTATTTTCCTGAATGGCATACGTATAGTCTACGTGTTACAATGATAGCCCAACATATCCTTATTGAACGTGCCCATTCACAACACAAGGTAGTAGACGTTGGCAAACACGATCCTATGGTCTTTGGACTTGCCCAAGACTGCATCAATCTTATATGTTGTGATATTCCAAGGTTTTTGAGTCATCATATTAGGCTGGATGTAAGCACTGCTAAACAATGGTTTCTGGAAAACAAACCTATTTCATTTATTTATTATTTATCATGGAAATAACTGCGCGACCATTCGGTACCTTTGATGAACTTGCGATGTTCGCGTATAGTCGCGTTGTATTAGGACAACGCCTAATACAAAACGACTGCGTGCTCATCGCAAGCGACTTTTGTTCGTGCATTTTGTTTGTGACATTGCGTTGTCACGATAATGATAAGATAAGACAATGCGTTGTCACGATAATGATAAGATAAGACAATGCGTTGTCACGATAATGATAAGATAAGACAATGCGTAATCACGAAAAATGCACGAAAAAATTCGCGCGATCTTGCGATGAGCGCATAGTCGCTTTGTATTACGACGACACTCCCAATGCGGGAGTGTGGTCCTTAAGTATGCAACACATTACGTAAATGATTACAATGGTATTTTTGAGAATTCATTAATTGAGCAGGAAAATAAACAAACTCGTCTCGGCAACGTCATTCAATGTAGACAAGGCGCGCGTCATGGGCGTTTACCGAAGAAAACCTCCTCGTGTGCCTGATGCATCGAATGTTGTTTTAATTCTATGGTTGAACCATAAAGGTATTATACTTACGTCAGTATAGAAATGTCTTTGGGTTGAACCCACTGATTTTTTCACAGATCTATGTTTTTTTTCTGTTCCGTGATTGATGACATTTCGATCTTTAATCACCTGATCACTACTCAAACCATCTCAAACATAACATAACGTAACATATAAGGTTAAACGTATAGTCTTGTTAATCATAAACTCCAATTTAAAAAAAAAACATTTATTTTTAAAAGCTATTACTTTTTAAATAAATTGAATCGGTTGTTTTTTTTCTATTTAAAGGGGCAAAACAATTTCTATGGCGGTTTCTCGCCTTGGGTAGATGGGTCATACTGCCGTCCGTTGACTAAAAGGCCGTTAAGTAACAATTTTGTCAAATTTTGTTACATATACTACGAAAACGAGCAAATTTTGCTCTCTTTAGTAGTATATGTAACTCGAATTTGACAAAATTGTCACTTAACGGCCTTTTAGTTAGCGGACGGCAGCATAGCAGTCCATGCATGGCATTCGCGACCCATCCAACGCAGCCCACTTCGGAGCCTTCCTCTTCCTCCTTGACCACTACAGTCTTTCGGCAATGTCCGGACACAACTGGGACATCCCCACAACTCAAGGGCCATGCAAGGCAGATGATAGACCCCAGTCCACTGGCCCCTTTAGGGTGGCATTAGGTCGCCAAAATGACGCCTGCGCCGACCCGTTCTCCTACAGCGGATCGGATCCGCGAACGTGACCCGTTCCGCCGCTTCTTTCTGCGAGATATCTTCCTCGCAGACGGAAGTAACTGCCTCCCAGACTCTCGCACTATCAGCCATGGCTCTGAGCACGGCTGGTATTAAGAGGTCTCACAGACTGCTGCAGTGAGAGCAAGGCGCTGCACCACCCAGGCGGGGAACTGCACCAGAGTATGAAGGGCCGTGTCCTTATTACAGGCGCACTGGTGGCACACGGGAATAGCCTCCCGTCTCGCCACTTTGTGCATTTATTTTCCGAAGCAATCATGCCCCGACAACATATGCACAAGACGGAAGGACAACGTCCTGTGTCGCTTCCGTACTCCCGAATCACACCTACCGCAAGCCGCGTTATGGAACTTTGTTCCAAAAAAGTACAGTTAACCGCATAAAAATGATAACTTCTCCATTATAAGCGAAACTGGCTTAGTATGTAAGTTTCATACAAGACTGGCTTTCCTTACACTGGTTTTGCTACCATAGATGCACTTGACTGTTCTTCCCCGGATGAATTCTTTCACAAGGAGCTCTACGTACTACTACCGTTTGTTCCGGTATCTAGATACTGGGTTTTTGTTCATTCAACTTTGGGCATTTCCATTTCCTCACAGAATACCCATTATCAGTGGCTGATTTGAGTTTCCACTTACTTCGTGTATGAAGATGAATGACGACCTCTGTGGTCTAGTAGTTCGAGTGTCGGACTGCTGATAACGAGGTCGTGGGTTCGATTCTCACAGAACACAAATATTTGTGTGGTAAACATAAGTGTTTGTGTTGGTCTGGGTGTTGATTATGTATTATAAGTATGTATTTACAAAGAAAAAAGTATATAAGTATTATATCCATTGTCTAGTACCCATAGTACATGCTCTGCTTAGTTTGGGACTAGATGGTGCTATGTAAAACAAAGATATGTCCCAAAAATATTTATTATTTATTTACTTGAGTTTAGTCATAGCATTAAAGAATAGCACCACCCTTATCTCTTCTCATGGGTGTCGTAAAAGGCGACTAAGGGATTCACCAGAGGATGGGCAGCAGCGTCCTCTGAGTATTTAACCAACCAACTGCGATCGCCAACCCGCCTGCCAAGCGTGGCGATTATGGCATATCCCCCTTAATTGGGGGAGGCCTATGTCCAGTAGTGGACGTCTTTCGGCTGTAATGATGATGATGATGGTGCATGTTGCTGCCGCACGCGCCCTGCCCACATGGCCATTCTATCTATTTCTGTGGTAGCTACACACGGCATATTTATGTTATCCTTGTGTGACTTTTCCTGGCTGGGCCATGACTAATTTCAATTCTGATTGAACAGAGAGTGGTCGCTAATCAGTCAAAACTATCGTAAAATATGGAATTCGGGAATTAGTCGGTCCGTGGTATGAATCCGTGCTGTAATGATGATGACTTGAGTTTTAAGCTTGAAAATATCGCCGGCTTTTGTTAATAACCTTAGAGTAGGTCTTTGAGTAGGTATAAGACAGAGGTATTGAGTGATACCTACCTAGTTTAATTCTTTCCGCTCAAAGTTGAAGCACAAAAACAATCGATGTGTGCCCGCAAGCGGCACGTATTGTAAAATATTTGCCGACACACATACACATAGGCGCGCGTTAGCTGTATTGAACCATACTGGGGCCTTACTCCCGACTGGATGGAGTCTTTTTGTCGACGCCGGCTGTCGCTGAAAACCAGCGCTGTGGCTTTGCTCCGTGCATGAGGCACAGCCACGGGCACAGCAATGTGCTGAGCGGCAGCCGTTTTGCGCGGATGTGACGCATATCTTACCACACTTCTTGGCTCTGTACCTGTATTTATTCTGTATTCTTATATTTTTTTGTACTTTTGTGCGTCACTTTTGACGCAAATAAATATTTTTTAAGCTAGGTATTGCATAGCTTCTATCGCGGGCCTTGAGCGTGGAGACCGAATCCAGAAGTTCCGTAACGAAAATAACCTAACACCCCCCACTCCGACCGGCACAGCGGTGATACTTTTTAGTTTTGCCATCTATCGATGAATAGCAGAACTTTTAACGACTTTTTGAAATATCACGCTTGTCTCTTTAGTTCTGCAAATCGCCTCTAGGTGGCATTGGTTGTATCGGCGTTACTGCGCTTAAGCTATTGCATAGCTTCTATCGCGGGCTTTGAGCGTGGAGACCGAATCCAGAAATTCCGTAACGAAAATAACCTATCACCCCCCACTCCGACCGACACAGCGGTGATACTTTTTAGTTTTGCCATCTATCGATGAATAGCAGAACTTTTAATGACTTTTGAAATATCACGCCTGTCTCTTTAGTTCTGCAAATCGCCTCTAGGTGGCATTGGTTGTATCGGCGTTACTGCGCATGCGTAATCCCCCTCTTCAACCCGCAATCTGGTGACTCATGCCTGCTTAGAGTTTCGGCGTTAGGGCACCTCCTCTTTGTATCCACATAAAAAATGCTATGCAATAGCTTTACCGCGGCAGTCTCCGAGTGCCACACGTCTTTTCTTTCTTTCTTTTTCCTACTGTATCAATCGAATTTGAATTCGAGTTAGTGTCAAATCGTACAGCATGTTTCTAGGAATTGACATTAGCTCGATTTGGTTCAGGGCTGGAACCAGTCGGGAATTGGGAGTAAGGCCCCTGATCTGAGCCATTTCTGGTTCCAATTTAGTTGCTTCTAATTGTGCGCGCGGACTTGGTTTCTGTGTAGTTATTCCTACTTAATAATCCATCCAGGCATTCCAGGCTGAGATTGCATCTTACCTATGTAATTTCAAACAACAAAAACAAACGAGGTTTTGAAACTTGAATCTAAAGATTTAGGACTAGATATTCAATCAACTCAGCCTATCGCAGTCCACTGCTGGACATAGGCCTCTCCCAAGTTGTGCCACAACGCTCGGTCCTCTGCCTTCCGCATCCAGTCCCCCCCAGCCACGTTCTTTAGGTCGTCGGTCCACCTGGCAGGGGGGAGCCCTACGCTGTTTGCCGATTCGCGGTCTCCACTCAAGGACTCGTCTGCTCCAGTGGCCATCGGTCCTTCGACAGACATGGCCAGCCCACTGCCACTTCAGCTTACTGATCCTACAAGCTATGTCGGTCACTCCGGTTCTTCTCCAGATAATCTCGTTACGGATTTTATCCTTCAAAGAAACTCCAAGCATAGCTCGCTCCATAGCTCGCTGAGCGACTTTGAATTTGTGGACTAGCCCAACTGTCAGTGTCCACGTCTCGGCACCGTAAGTCATGACTGGCAGGACGCACTGGTTGAAGACCTTTGTCTTCAAACTTTGCGGTATAGGCGACGAAAAGACTCGGCGAAGTTTGCCAAATGCTGCCCAGCCCAGACGGATCCTTTTGTTGGCTTCTTTCTCGAAGTTGTTTCTACCAAGCTGAATTGTCTGCCAAAGGTAGACATATTCCGTTACAACTTCGAGTGCCGACCCTTCGACGAATTTTGGCTTCGGCATGATATGCATATTGAACATGACTTTAGTCTTGTCTAGATTCATGCCGAGACCGACACGTCAAGAGGCTCCGTTTAAGCTGTGCAGCATTTCGCCCAGTTGTTCCAGCGACTCAGCCATTACAACGATGTCATCGGCAAAACGGAGATGTGAGATGTTCTCGCCGTTAACGTTGATACCCTGTCCAGTCCAGTCCAGCGTATTGAAGACGTCCTCCAACGCGTTAGTGAACAATTTCGGAGATATTACATCCCCTTGTCTCACCCCTCTGCGCAGTTGGATTGGCTTCGTCTTTTGGTCCTGGAGCTGAACAGTCATGGTAGCACCGTTGTATAGGCATCTCAGCATCTCTATATACAGTGTTCTGTTGTGACCGTACCAAGTAGGACGTGTCATTTGTAATTTTACCACATTTAGCTTACTTATCGAAGTAGTGCGGGGCGCGGTGTGCGGGTGCGTGTGGGGGCGCGTTCGCGTCGCGCGTGTGTGCGTGGGTCGCGGTTACCTGCGCTTGCTTCGAGCATGATAATAACAAACAATGTCGTTAAGTGACACATTATGTGAAGAGAATAACATAACTGATGGAATAATACAAGATGACCTTACACAAATAAATAATATTACACACTTAGCAGAACCTACAACTATTTACAGCGAAAGCGAACCTGACAACTACCGTATAAATAGACAAAACAAAAAAAGAATGCGAGAACTAGATGAAACCGAGTTATGGACCTATGTGTCAAGATCTGGTAAGCGAGCGCGCAGCATAGGCGATTCAATAATACCTGAGGAAAAAATTGAAATTTGTATAACATCCAAAGAAACACTACCGACACAATTTAGGTTTGCAAAATTAATGAAAGAAAACAATATTAAAAAAATTATTCGAGTGAAATATATAAACGCATTTAAGATACTTACACAATTTGAAAATGAATCTAGCATGCAAGACTTTTTATCATGTAAAACCTTTAAAGACCTCGAATGGAACCTTCAAAGAACAATGGAAGTTGGTTTAACATATGGTGTGATTAAAAATGTCGAACTAGACCTAAAAGATGAAGAGATTTTAAACAGCCTTACCTGTGATACTGAGTTATTATCAATAAAGCGTCTTTCTCGAAAAAATTGGGATAGTTCAGAATGGACAAGCAGTGAAACAGTTAGGCTGTGCTTTAAAGGATCCTCCTTACCAGCATACATTTATACAACGTTATTCTTTGTATACCTGCATCCTGAAATTACTTTGTTCAGAATCATTAGGACAATCGATTTATAGTGAAAAAACATAGTGTTATATTTTTGGAAAAAAATCTTCAACTTTATTCAAATTTTGGATACCTAATTTATTTGTACTACACCGCGAGTCGGCACGCTGATTTTATTTTGTACTGCACCGCGAGCCGCCGTCGCCGCTTTGATGTAGCCGACCGACAACCAGTCGATCGCCGCCACACGCCACCGCGCCGCGCCGTCCGCGCCGCTGACCCTCCCCTGCCCCCGCTCGCCGCCGCCGCTTGCGCCGAGGGCGAGGGAGAATTTCGCCAAATCGCCAGTCTTACGAAGTTCGCTCAGCTGTTTAGTGTACATGAGGGTGTGGAAGGGCGCTGCGATCTCGTGATCATATTTTTCGACAATGGGATTTCGGTACACAAACCAACAGTCCTCCGAGAACAGTTTTTCGAAGCCCAGGAATGTACTATCAACACGATGGTGCCAGCGGCCATTTTTCAATCAGAGTCCAGCAGTTCCTAAATCAGGATTAAGGTGACAGGTGGATCGGCCGCGGAGGCCCCGTTCCCTGGCCCGCGAGGTCCCCTGAACTCACCCCACTTGATTTCTACCTAGTTTACCTACTTATGTGTGTCTGAACCATGTACGGTGACAGAACTTACCGGTCGCATCGGAAGTACCTAGCTTTGCTGTATTAAAAAGTGATACCTACGTATTAATAAAACTAAACAGAAATTTACGTAGATAGGTACCTACCTACCTAAACGTGCTCGACTTTGCATTCAAACAGGTGGCCTGCGATTTGACCGAATGCTACAATACGTTTAAACTGTGTAATGTGTAACGATGAGACACCTAGTGATAGTGATCAGTGTACAATAATCTACTTACAAAACAGTCCGCGGGGACATCGATGTAGGTACCAACTCTTTCTTTACTGCAAGGTGGAAGATGGTTAGAAACCGACGGATATGGTATGTACCTACCTACTATTTTGTTTAAAATGAATACCTACCTACCTACTTTGAAAACGACTAACATGTACACTACCTACCTACGTAATTATTTATTATTTTAACGCATTAATTAACGCATGCGGAGCCATAAGTACCTATGTACTTATTTTGTTAAATAATGATGTGTAATGAACATTAGCAATATTTAAGTTATTAACATAGCACCAGCTGTTCCATAACAAGTCGAACATATTACGTAAAATAAGTACCTACGTTTCATTGATCGAATCACCTAACTAGGTACCTACCTATCTGAGAAGGGCATAGACCCTTACTGTCAGTGCATTTTATTTGGGGCAAGCAAATTTCGTTTTAGCCGGTAATTAAGTATGTAGGTATCACATTGCAACTAGACAACCGAGCGGCGCGGCAGTGTCCAAATCTTACGTACGAAAAGCGGATAATTAAATCAGCTGTTTATAAAAAAACTGTTCATAGTAAGCCAATTTTTTTTTCACCCATAATTTTTTGAATATTTTAACTAATTGGGGTGTATAGGGATGTTGGTAAAGAAAGAATAACGTTGTATATACGGGGTTAGGACAAAAATAGAACCATACATATACCCTGTTACGCAATGTTCCAATTGCTGGCGCTTCGGTCACTATAAGAAAGTGTGCCCTAAGAAGAAACTGACATGCCTTAAATGTGGTAACAGTCACGAAGATTGCGAAACATCCGTTTACAGGTGTATTAACTGTCATGGGGACCATATAGCCATGAGTAAAAAATGTCCAATTTACTTGAAGGAAAAGAAAATTAGGGAAATTATGGCAGATTTTAACTGCACATACAGAAAAGCTGTCACTATTTATGTACCCTCCTCTACTCCTTTACGTGAGGACATAATCCCAAACGAGTACACTGCCACTCAAAAAGCTGTAAGTAATCAACGAACTCAAGGTAATATGGACACAGCTCCACCTCAATTGTCACCTTCGTACGCATCGGTTTTAGCTACCAACAATGTAGTTCACAACCAAACAAATGAAGTAAATTCACATTCTCAAATAACTCAGGGTTCTAATAAAAACACAACTAAGAAGCCTCGTTCTAATTCGAAGACAAAGAAACATCGACAGGAAATTAATGACATATCTCTGGAGTGGGAGTGTTGTTGTTCATCGGATACAGAAGCAGGATCTTCTGCTGAACCTAAGATTAAAGAGAACACCACAAAGAAAAAGAGTGAAAACACTCTTCACGGGCTAATAGAAAAACTATATAACGTCATATTCAAACAAAAAGATGTAATAAGGAACAAAATTAACACCGTAGTGATTATTATAATTCAATGGATTTTATCTATAATCAAGAGCAATATTCCAGATTTGAGTTGGTTTAAGGCATTCTTTAGTGATGGCGGAAAAGAATAAATATAAATTGAATATAGTACAATGGAATGCACAAAGTATTAAAAATAAACTAATTTCATTCGAACAATATTTATCGCAAGACAAAGTTCACATTGCTGTATTGAGCGAGACCTGGCTAAAACCCGAAGATGATTTACGGATTAATGGTTACCAAATCTTTCGTAAAGATAGACAAGATAGTTATGGGGGAGTAGCGGTATGTGTTCATAATTCTATCAAAAGTCAAATCTGCCAACTAACGTGTCAAAATCCCGGTATTGAGTTATTACATTTAAAATTATTTAATTGTCAAATAGTTCAAAACATTGTTTGCCTGTATTGTCCTCCGTCAATACATACTACACAAACAGACTGGGAAAGTATTTTATGTTCTTTTGACAGAAAATCGTTGTTACTAGGAGACTTCAATGGTCACCACCGTAGTTGGTCTTGTAAAACAGACTCTCGTGGCAACCAGATATTTGATGCACTACTTAACTACAATTTTATGACACTAAATAATGGTAGCCCTACTCGTATAAAATTAGTCAATGGCATTTTACAATCAACATCTCCAGACTTATCTATAGCATCTACAGATATTGCAATTCAGCATAACTGGACCACTACGAATGAGTCCCTAGGAAGTGATCATGTTATAGTTAAAATATCCACAGTTTGCAACAATTTCTTAAAACATATTAAAAAGAGACAATTTAAAAGAGCAGACTGGTCCTCATACAAAACACAATTACATGAGAATTTCACTCAATTTGTTTATTCCGAAAATTTACAATTATCATATGACTCTTTCGTAAATATCATAAATAAAGCGGCTGACTCCCATATACCATACTCTAGAATCAACCAAAACCCTAGTAACCGGTTCGCTCCGAAACCTTATTGGAGTCCAGGTCTTTCCAAAATTGTCGCAGAACGACGACATGCATTAGTAAATTTCAGACGAAATCCTACACCAAATAACCTTGATCCCTTACAGGCTAAAATTGGAGAGGCACAAAAGTATATTCGTAACGCCAAAAGTGATTCATGGCACAAGTTTTGTTCATCGGTAGATTCAACTGTTTCAGCTAGTTGTATGTGGAAGCAAATGAGGTGGTTAAAAGGCTACAAAACACAACATAATCATGTAGACGAAAATAGGGCAAATAGTCTTTTACAAAGCCTCACACCTGATTATGTATTAAATAAGCAACCTGTATTTAATTCTAACAATGCAATCTTGGAAGCTCAGATATCAGTTCAGGAAATGGAAAAGAGTATTAAATCATCAGACACTGCACCAGGATGTGATGACATCTCTTTTTCAATGATAAAACACTTACCTCTGAACGGTAAAATTATTTTAACTCATTTATATAATACATTTTTAACATGTGGATTTGTACCAAAACAATGGAGAGATACCCGTATATTTCCAATTTCAAAACCTGGGCGTAATCCTAGTTTGGTATCGTCCCTACGACCAATATCGTTGATGTCCTGCATCTGTAAAATTTTTCACGCGATATTAAATAAGCGATTAGAATGGTTTATTGAAAAAAATTATATGTTTTCTGAAAATACCACGGGTTTTAGAAAATCCAAATCCTGCCTTGATAATCTGAGCTTCTTGGTCTCAAATATTCAAACAGGTTTTGCAAATAAAGTTACTACACTTAGTTGTTTCCTAGATATAAACAGTGCTTATAATAATGTTAATATTGACATATTATTGCAAGTATTGGATAGTTTAGGTGTTGGCTCCAAAATTTGTATGTATTTATGGAACTTTCTGAGTGAACGTTATCTTAAAATTCCAGTTAATAATGTAGTTATTTGTAGATCCACAAATAGAGGCTTAGCTCAGGGGGACCCCTTGTCGCCTTTGTTATTTAATATAGCTACTATCAAAATTTGTAAACAAATAAGTAAAGAAGTGTGTATCTCACAGTATGCAGACGATTACGTTCTATTCATTACGGGTAAGGATATAAGAAATTGTATAAATGAATTGCAAAGGGCATTGGGTATTCTCTCTAAACTTTTGGAAGATCTAGGCTTAGAAATTTCACCTGATAAAAGTAAAATCTGCTTATTTATTAAAAACTTGAAACGGCAAGAGGTCCCGATTGAGTTAAAACTCAATAATATTAATTTACAGGTAGTTGATAATGTTAGGTATTTGGGGTTGTGGCTGGATCGTACTCTAAAGTGGTCAAAACATATTAACGAAACCTGTCACAAAATTTCAAAATTGATTAATCTTTTTAAGGTATTATCTGGTCCAGGGTGGGGAGTACACCCTAAACATCTTAGGCGTCTATATATTTCAGTTGTCCGAAGCCGTATAGACTACGCTTGCTTTCTTTATGATAACAGTTGTAAAACCCATTTAGCCAAGCTTGATAAAATGCAGAGCCAATGTATGCGGGTGGTAGGAGGATTTATTAAGACAACACCTATACACGTAATGCAAAGTGAACTGTGCTTACAACCTCTAGAAATTCGTAGAAACTACCTAGCTGGTAAATACTTATGTAAAATTAAATCCATGAAAAATTCTGTTGTACTCAAGTCACTTACCGAACTACATAATCTAATAATAAATGAAAGACCTAGTAGTTGGAGACGAAAAAAACCTTTACTGACTAAAACATATGACTGTTTAAAAGAAACAAGTATTCATAGTAGCAAACAGTTAGAAATGTTTTCCTTGGATACGTGGATGGCTAATATAGATCTATCACATAATATTTTCCATAATTTACAACTTGTTAATGAACCTAAACGTAAGTACAACCCTTTTGAATTAAGAGAACTTTGTAATGTAACATTAAGGCAATACTCTGATTTCTATGCTATCTATACAGACGGATCAAAACAATTAAATACTAACAGGGTGGGAGCCGCCTTTTTTGATTTTCAATCTGGGGAGAGCATTAAAATTTTAATTGAATCGAACATTTCTATTATGTACGCAGAACTTATTGCTATTTCAGAAGCACTTTCATACATTGAATCTGTTACGCACGACAAATTTGTTATATTTACCGACTCAAAAACAACAACAACATGTGGCTCGGTGCACCTCGAATGGTCGAGGTCTACCGATAGCCTACGTGATTATCAAGTCGATGTTGAAACTTATATCACTGTCGCGGTCGGTTATCCTTCAATGGATTCCCTCACACATCGGGCTGATGGGCAATGAAACCGCAGATAGACTAGCGGGTGAGGCTTGTTACGATGGAATTAATATGGATGTCCTACCATGTTACTCTGATTATACCTACATCATAAAAAATCATTGTTACAATATGTGGAAGGAATATTTCGATGAACGATCTAAGGAAGTTGGTATTTGGTATAGAACAATCCAGCCACAACCCTGGAAATCACCTTGGTTGGACGAAAGTTCACTTTGTAGACAAAATATTGTACTTATAATGCGATTACGTTCCGGACACATTCCGTTAAATAAGTTTGCTTTTCTAATGCGTAAATCGAATTCACCTAGTTGCAATGTTTGCGGTAAGACTGAAGATGTCTATCATATTTTGATGGAATGTGCCCGGAATGAGGCACATAGAAGACAATTGTTTGGCCTTATGAGCAATGATATTGGAGCCTGCAACAGCATTCTCTCTAATCCACACAGCGATAAAATTATAGATCTGATTAATATGGTTGAACTGGGATTGAAACATAGGTGATATGTTTCAATCTCAGTTTATGCCTTTAATGGACGATTTGTGTAATGATTTACTTTAAGTTTTTGTTCACTTATTATTTTGATTGTAACATTACGGAGTGACATATTCGCAAAAGCGAAAGGGTGATTCTTCGAAACAAGGTATTTTCATGTTTTTCCCGGGAGAACATACCAAATAATGCACTAAAATCAATGAGTTCTTAACATAATATGTACAAAGTTCTTCTCTGTCGAGGCCTGTTGTTTGTACCACATTTATTTAAATTAAAGCTAGTTTAAAGTTAGCAGAAAACAGCAAAATCTAATTAGTCTGCCTGTCCCAACTGCGTTTTCTGTTTATTCAAACTTGATTTTTGTGGCAGCCATTGAATTTGGGTAAAATGTAATGATCTGTATTGATTTTTCATGAACCTATCAATCGTATTTCAAAGACTGATATCACAAACAACGCATTTATTGAGAGATACGTACATTTTAAAATTGTCCATGACCATACCACTCATTAGGCTGGCACGATGTATTTGTGTGTGTGGCAGTGCGTGTGTTGAGTTTATCGACGAGTCCCAAACACAATCGATCACACCATACCACGGCAAGGCATCAACGTGGGAGCATATCTCTTCACGCCATTTTTGAGTGACGTACGATCGAGAACATTTTGTAATCTGGCTTTTGTAAGGTAAGTAGCATAATTTATCTGTGTTCATTTATGTAAATAATGTTAATATCAGTAATTTGTTATCAAAGTATTACGTATTACTAGGGTTTTTGTTATTGCTAATGCAGGTTTTAATTCCATACTCAAAAAGAATATAGAACTAAGTTAATTTATCTTCGAATTACTAATTGATCTGGCCCTCATTAATTTATTTTTTTCTGGCTCTTAATGCCAGATTAATTTTTAAAGACCAGACATTATGTTCAAAGCAAACTATTTAACAAGTTTAATAAAAACGCTTTAACAAGGTTAATAACGTTCGTGATTGACTGCGCCATGTGTGGTGATCGTAGTGGATTTGATTTCCATACAGGACAATAGAGGAGTGTCTTTTCAAAAACAGTTATATGTTATTGTCCATAAGGTGCAAATTAGCATGCTTATCTGTACAAAAAGTAACTAATTTCGACCTTATGGTCATTGGTATATATAACTGTTTTTGAACAGAAACTCCTCCATTTGTGTGATCTACAGATAGTTGTTTTATATCCGAGTGTACTTCAATATGTGTTTAAGTTATTTTATCTTTCAGATCCCCAGGTTTTCTCAAAGGCGAAACAAAAAAAACAGAGTATAGAAGAGAGATTACGTAAGAAAAGAGAGGCTGAAAAAAAGGTACGAACGAATATATTATGAAGAATTATGGAAGAAAAACCAAGAAAAGAATAAACAGGCTTATACGCAGAAAAGAGGGAAAAAGCAGCTATCTACAAACTAAATTAATCCTAGACAGCAATTAATGCAAAGGAAGAAATGGAGAGTAAACTATAAGCCCTATTATTTAAGACAAAAGCAAGCCAAGAAAGTTGCAGCTCACATTGCACAAAATTCCCTACCAGATCCGACTTTGAACAGATACCTCTACCAGTACACTATGATAATCACCCTGTCAATTCTCCAGCCTAAGTGTCTTCAATTTAACAATATCTGACATTACTTTACAGGCGATTGTAGTGATGACGATCTCAATATTTTATTATCATCATCATCATTTCAACCGAAAGACGTTCTCTGCTGGACATAGGCCTCTCACAATGGGGGGGATATGTCATAATCACCACACTTGGCAGGCGGGTTGGCGATCGCAGTTGGTTGGTAATATTTTATAGGTCAAGTTTACTGAGTTTACCCTTTTGATCGATCTCGGTTAAAGTTTCTAATGAAATTGAATTGTTAGAAGATATTTTATCATTTAAAATGTTATGATAATTAAGCTATCTGTAGTAAATACTTTTATTTTCGTTATCTGATAGACATGGCTTAAGTTAATTTCGATGATTAACGATCTCACTTCGATTGTAAAACTTAGACTGATTAGTAATAAGGTTTTTCTAAAGATTTTCATGTTACAATATTTTAATTTTTGTTGGTTTTAGTAAGATTTTAAGTTCAATTCATAGTTGATTTCATTTGGACAGAAAATTATTGTTAAATTCTGTTGAATTTTATTGCGAATAAGATATTAGTTGTTTCTGTTTCCTTTTTTGCTGTTATTAGTGTTAAATAATTAATACAAAATATTATACAAGGCTAAATTTCATGCCAAATAAAATGTGTAAAACTAAATTATATAGTACCTGACAGAAATTTAATTTCATGGCAGAAATATAAGTTTAGTCGTTTTAAATATAAAAATTAATTAAATAATTTAGAATATTTTTGAATTCCTCATTTAACTGTTCAACCCTATTTAATTATTATATTTAAGTATATTATGTACAAAACGTACCTAATTTTACACCATAACTACTCACGATCGGTTCCCATTCTTCTAGTCCATCCAAAGGTTGTCTGGAATATATTGCCTTGTGCAATAAGGCCGCCCATTATACTTATATAATCTTTCTGTAAACTACTGTCTTTATTTTCGTTTGGTGTATGTACAATAAAGAATATAATAAATAAAATAAATAAATATGTAACAAAAATCTAATTAATCTGCCCATTTCATAATTCATCTGGAAGGCTAATTCATCAGGAAACTCTTAATTTAAAACCCATGAGGATATAGCCGTGCCTTTCACAAGTGTTTTTGCGCATACTTATCAGACATGGATTTTAGGATAAATAAGGAGGAAATCCTAAAAATGAAAAAAGGCAGACGAATTAGTTGAAAACACTCTCTATCAAAGAATCACCCGAAAAAGCTCCTTAAATAAAGATTAAAAAAAAAAAAAAAAAAATCTCTATATACCGCTCATCAATGTGACACAGCGGCTGATTGTACTCTTCAGTCTTCTGAACTAGGACTAGATATTGAATTATTGATATTGTTATTTTTATTTTGGCGTTAACCGTTATACACGTTGAAATTTGAATCGCTTATTTCCCGAAAAGGGGTCATTGTACTCATCATTATGAACAACTTTTACTATAGGACCAAACCTGAAATCGCGAAAAAAAAACTGGTGGTCCCTACATTTTATTGATTTAAGTGAACACAAATGTAGGGAGGGACCAACTAATTATTTTTTCGCGATTTCAGGGTTTGTCCCATAGTAAAAGTTGTTCATAATGATGAGTACAATGACTTCTTTTCGGGAATTAAGCGACTCAAATTTCAGCATGTATATAAACTTTCATTAGGTATATTTCGAAAACTTGAAGACAAGGAAAATCATTAAAAAAATACAACGAGCTTGATTGTTTTCACCTATCAACTTGCCTACTATTTAATATGAATAACTTGACAATTAGACGCGTTTTTTTTATTAAGATTTTTGTGGTGTTGGTGCTGCTTGTAACTAAATTGCTACTTAGTGGATGGATCGTTCGATGAGGTCAAGTAACTTTTGTATCAGGGCCCCAACTAGAGATTTTGGGTTTTTGGGGCCCCGGGGCAGCAAATGATCAAGGCCCCTTATCTATTTGTTCTGGGCAGCATTGTCAGGCAACTTACGCACAGGGGCCCTAATCCCTATGGTCGGGGGCCCCAGGTTAACCTGATTGTCGCAAATGGTCCTATTTCATAACGGCCAATGAAAAATAGAACTAAATATAATGAAATAAATAAAAAAAGAAACAGAATAAAATAAAGAACCGATAAAACAGAAAGGTCTAAGGTAGACTTACTTACCTTACTTAATGATAAATTGGTGATTGTTTTAAGTTCTTGACAGACGGGGAAATTTGCTTGCTTATTCTCGTGACTTTATTCTAACCCTTGACTTCTTTTAGTCCCATTAGATTGACGTTTTGTGTTTTTTAATTAGTATATATAGGCTAGGGAAGATTGTATGTATGGCCGCTAAAAAATATTGATTTTAGGATATTGATTTGAACCTAGGATTTACGATGTTTTGTAAATGATGTATTTTATAATGTTCGTTTTTGAGAACGCACAGCAGTGTCGTTCACTAAACAAATCTCTAAATAAATGGCTCTTGTTTTACGCATTTTCCGCGGCCGCAAACGGACGCTTCAACTAGAAAATCTCGTACCCAAATCTGCATGGAAATGCAGCAACGGAATTTAGGAATCACATTAGTTGCAATCGGCGACCTATACCTACTTATGACATGTCATTTTTAAATATGGCTGCCACATATAATAAGCAACTTCGGTGAACCGCGTCCAGTCCGCGACGACCGCCGCGCTAAACGACCTTGTGGTACAAGGAAAATACGCGTAGAAATACAAAAACCTGCTTCTAAGAAGTTTGTGTGATTCGTTGTTATATTTATTATGTTATAACAGTGCAGCGTTACGTTCCGAAGATAATTCCTGGACGAAAGGTGGGTGATGTAAATTTTTTTTTGCTTCTCTTTGTTTTTTGGTAAAAACAGGGATGAAAAAATATTATTTGCGTCTTTTTGTTATAAAATAAGTACTTAAAAAGCTTGTTTGTATGTCAATAAATTCAAATTTTTCACAAAAAGTAACAAAAAATCGAAAAAGGTCCCTTATAAAGTACCTAACTACGTGTAATTTTGGAGATTGGCTCAAACATTGAGTCGGACAGTAAGTAGCAACTTTTTTAAATTAAAATTTCTAAAGGCTTTAGATTTAGAAAAAAAACACTCGATACAGTATCGACGAATATTGTGAAAAACTAAAAAAAATACTTTTAAAGTTATTCCATTTCTATATTATTATTCATAAGTAACTATATAAGAAAAAACATTACCTACTTAGTACCTAATAAGTAGGTAGGTTTAATAAACTTTGCCGATAAATTATTATTAGGTAGGTATAATCACGATTCCACGGTTCGAAAGGTTATCGTTTATCGTGATAAAATTAATAAAAACACACTTTCTTTTATTATAACTAGGTATGTTTAACTGTAGCTAAGTATTATTTTCATTGGTCGTTTTTAGGTATTTTAAACTTGTTTTAAGTATTTTTTTTTGTAATTACCAAAAGCTCTATGGCTCTGTGGCTATACGTAAATAATCACATAAATACATGCTGAAATTTTAATTGCTTCTTTCCCTAAAAGGGGTCATTGTACTCATCATTATAAACAAATTTTACTATGGGACCAACCCAGAAATCGCGAAAAAAATATCAGGTGGTCCCTTCATTTTATCGATTTAAGTGGACACAAATGTAAGGACCAACTGATTTCTTTTACGCGATTTCAGGGTTGGTCCCATAGTAAAAGTTGTTCATAATGTTGAGTACAATGACCTCTTTTCGGGAAAGAAGCGATTAAAATTTCAGCAAGTATAAAAAATTAAAATTGGTATTATTTTCAAATTTACTTAAAAAATAAATAATCTACACAGGTACGTCTACCCGCAAAATAGAAAGTTGGCACAAAAACAACAAAAAAACATGACTACCTGGAAATATTATAATTTTATTGTAAAATAAATTTTTATTAGGTAGGTACCTATAATTTTTGTAGCTTATTTTGATCAAAAACTTGTTTACCAAAAATAACTACTGTGATCTTGGTCTTGACCAGTTTCTTGAACATCATTGTTTAACATTAAGTTGCTGACCTCTATCCTTTAATAAAACTTGAATATCGGATTTTATAATTATTATTTTAATGCAGATTGTACGATCTGCAAGGTTAAGCTGCACTTGCCGCGGTCAGTCTGTGGATGGGTGACCGTTTCGTTATACCTCGAAACCCCTCCGTGCCTCGGAGAGCACGTTAAGCTGTCGGTCCCGGTTGTCATACGAATATCTATGGCAGTCGTTACGGGTAGTCAGAAGCCTGAAAGTCTGACAACTGGTCTAACCTCCGAATGTCAGTATTACCCAGTAACTGGGTTGCGGGGGTCTGATGGCAGTCGCTTCGTGTAAAATACTGATGTTCAGCCGCATCTGGCTAGACTGGAAGCCGACCCCAATATAATTGGGAAAAGGCTCGGAGGATGATGATTTTAATGGAGATGAAATCTTCATCGTTTTTGTAGCCACTGTGTCAAAATCCATGATAATTATGGTCCTTTTAAAGCCAAAGACCGAAGTCCTGCAAGAAAATAACCATAAATATAAGTACCTAGACTAGAAGTTAACCGAACGACCTGGGATGCAGGTACCTATAATTAATTTAGATTGGGCGATAAATCTAAACAAGTTCTTATTTTTTTTTCAAGATATAATAACTCCATAAAAAAGCTCTTTTTAAATTGTTGATAGTTATGCATTTCGGGCTGTTTGGTTAAAAATAACTGGTTTGAAATGAACTTTTAAGATTTAGCGGACGGACAGACAACGTAGCAAGCTAAATAAAAGCTTATAATATCATTTATATGTAAAGAATGATGTCACTAGTCAGCTTCACCTTGCCAAATCCTGTTTGAAGTCGTGATAACGGCAAAATAATATTGTAATACCCATAGAAATATAACACATGTCTATGGTAATACCATAAACGTTTTTGTTTTACCTTATTTGTCCTATTACATCTCAAAGAATGATAATTCTTTTCTTGCATTGTTGCTAAACGAGGAAGGCTACAGGCTTCCATCATGGAGGATATTTCACACCACGCTTGCCAGACTGTACTGGTTAACGTAGACCCTTCTGAGCGTAGACCATAATATCAACATATTCGAGTAGGTAATTTCTTATTTCTTCATTTACCCATTTTCCATTGGATGGTAGTTTACACTAGTTTACAGTATACTGAAAACCCAACTATGGAGATACTTATACTTGTAGCACCCTATGTAATTACCAACATATCGCAAAATAATTAGTTAATTGAATTTGATTGAATTATATTTGCGCATTCTCGGAACCATCTACGATGAAAGAAGCTACTACTAACTACTAACTAACAAATTTCTCTACAATTTACCCTACTAGAGATAGAAATTTTACATATTTTGGATGGAGCTTATGTCAAATTCCTATGTCTAGTAGGGCTAGTAGGGCAAATAGAAATTTATATACATATATTGGATGGAGCTTATGTCAAATTCCTATCTCTAGTAGGGCAAATCGTGGATAGATTGGATATTAATTTTGGCCGTTAGTAGTAGCTTCTTTCATCGTAGGAAACCATACATTATTTAATTATAAAAAAGTTGGTGACTCAAGGTTAAACTCAAAAAAGTATTTATTTCCTGCATCCTCCTGTCTTCTATTTAAAAAAAAACTCGATCATTGATCTGATTACAAAGCGTCGCTCGTGACAAGCATAGCATGACTTCGTCAATTGAGGGGCCCCAAAATGGGCCCCTCAATTGACGATAAATTTAAAATTAAATTCCTATAGGTACCGGATCTCGGATAACATAAAAAACGTGACTTCATTTGTGTTTTTAGTAAACAAATGAATAAATAAAACACAATCAGTATTGTTATTCATCGCAGACAAGATTTTTTGCTTCATAATGAGAATTTAAAATATATGCACACTACAGAGTTTGAAGGGACAAAAAATATATTTCACGGTCAAAAGAAGTCAATCAATTTTTTTTATTATTGTAATTTATTTTGACGCCCGTTGTTACGCTACCGTGTCAAAATTTACAAACCCTTTTCACCCATTTACAGAAGGAATAAAAAAAATTAGCTTAGCCTTTTTAAAAGGTCGGCAACGCATCGGTGACTTCCCTGGTGTTGCGGATGTCCATGGGCGGCGAAGATTGCTTACCATCAGGTGAACCGCTTGCTCGTTTGCCCCTCAATGTTATAAAAAAAGAAAAAAATGTTTTCCTGGGAAAATCCTTTTTTTTGTATCACTATATTATCGCCGCCATGCCTATTTCTGCTACCAAACAGCAGGCGTAGCATGACGACCACTAGGGTTTTGTCTAAGAAATAGTAATAGTAATAATAGACAAAATTACATTTAATAGGTCTGTATTTAGTTTTTTACAATGTCGTTTTGTGTATTCTTCCGTAGACATAGGTATATCTTCTGTACAGTGGTCATGCTGCGCCTGCAGCATTGCTGTTTTCCACTTTGAAGGGCATGCCAGTGAATGAATTACAGGCAGACTTTGAATTTGTCTCCAAGGTTGGCATAGCATCAGCAATCCTCTTGCTGGTGTATACAACGTTTATCAGAAATGCGTGGTCATATTTGAAAAGCTACCAACATACATTTTACATCTTTGCTCATTCGGGGCATAGCATAGCTTAACTTTTACATGGAGTAACCCAACCCTGAAATCGCGACAAAATGTATGGAACAGATTTCAGGGTTGATCCCGTAGTAAATTCCCGCATGTTCGTTTGCCCTCCTATATTATTAAAAAAATAAGTGGTTCCTGTGAAATGTGGATTTTCTCTAAAAAAAAAAGATTTTTTTTTCTTTTTTCATTGATTTTAAATTCTATAAATGAAAGTTCTATAAATGTTTCAAAGACAACGGTGTTTACCGTTACACGGTTACACCCAATACATTTATATCTTGCTGTCGGAATACAAAAAGCTGTATTCTGAGATCATGCTTTTAGGTCTATTTTGGATTAGGAGACTTTTTTCGTAGGGAAATCCTTATGGACACACTCCGCCTGGGAATGGCGAAGCCAGTGTCGGACTTTCACCGACTAAAACCGGTTTTCCTCTGACTACCTTTGACCAGGGGCGTGGGATAGGCTCTGCGTTCTCCTACCACCCCCGACAGGTACCTTCTCCCCGTGCAGCCTAAAGTCAGCTGTACCTACTTAACATCTTATCAGACTCGCGTGGAAAACGTGTGCCACGTACTAGGGGACTTGGGAATCCCCTCAGTCGCTAGAGTTCACTAGACAACATCGTTAAAAAAACAAGGTCGCCATCATAACCAGTTTCCGTAACGAAAATAATATTTTTACCCGATCAATTGATTTATCATTATTTTCCGAAGGATTAATTTTATGGGGCTAACTAGCTTACTAGGTACTGACATCTTTTATGTTTTTTTTTTCTATTTTCTACCTTTTTTTCTGAAAGACCTTTAGACACTCGCGGGTAATTTTCACCTAACCAACAAAAAACCATGGCTTAGCCGGCGAAATGTGTATTGTATCCTATTACAAATTGAAAAAAGTTCCTTCCTAACATTTAAACATTAATGGCAATAGCAAAGAAACATCGACAATTACTGTAAATTTAAACTTTTATTGGTTGACAATAATCGATTTATTGATCGATTTGATTTCAATAATTTGTGAGTAGGTGTTACGTAGGTACTTTTTGGTACAATTTACTCTTGTTGAGTGCGACCAGCAAGACCGGTTGGTATAGCAGCAAAACTAGCTGCGAGTTCATATTGTAACGTAAGGTTAATCTTAAATAATAAAAAGATAAAGAGGTGAATCACTTATTTTTAGCGCGAACTATACTCGGGGATGTAGTTCTAAATGGGGCCCCCGATAAAAGGGGCCCCAATCAATGGCCTCGATAAAGAGATGAATCACTTGCTGCTCTTCTCAAGATAAGGTGATAATTAGTAGTACTTGTGGAGTGCAATAAACGTATTGAGTATTTGAGAATTTGTTTACGCATATAAACAAATCAAAAGCAGTAAGCAGTAAGGGCGGTTTTCTGATTCGGGTGCTGCCACTGTCATACGGTCAACATAACATAACATCACGCCTGTATTTCCCCGAAGGAGTAGGCAGAGGTGTATAGTACACCCACATTTCGCCAGTTATGTTATAGTCCCATGTAATAGGGGGCGAGCCTATTGCCATTGACCGGGCACAAATCCAGACTCCGAGCTGCTACTGAGAATTTCCTAATGAAAAAACCCAATAACATTTTGCCGACCCGGGAATCGAACCCAGGACCCCACGCTCAGCAGTCGCGCTTGCAACCACTAGACCAATGAGGCAGCTATGCGTCATGCGGTCGACAATACTTTTCTTGTAACCCCACCTGTCAATGTACCGTTTTTCTTCGGGACAATAAACCATTTTTCTTTCATTCTTTCTAAAAGAGCAAGACGTAAAAAATATAACCACAGGCAAGGGAAATCCATTTGATTATTCATGATCTTAATTACTCGTTAATGAGGGAATACCTACAACTAATTACATGATCATTGACTATAGATTACTTGATGATACTACGTAATGTTGACATAGTAGGTACAGTCAACCGCACGTCAGTAGTAACACTTGAATTACGAAAACCGCCCTCACTGCTTACGAAATAAAGAAGCTGTGAAGGTCTATTACCACTGGCGTGCGGTCGACTGTACAAGTCTTGTACAAAGCTTATGGTTGCGCAGCAAGGAGTGCTGAGTGCATGGAATATAGGTAAACTACTTATTCTTTAGGCTGTTAATGAGAAGATAGAAGTTATAACTTATTAATGAGATTTTTATGAAGGTGGCCAATTTTATGACCGTGACTACAAAAATATCCCTCTCTTTCTGTAAACTCCCCCGGGGATTCAATGTCCCCAATAAAATCATAATCTTAATCACTGCCCATAGCGGAGACTAGTATCTTTACCGCGAAACAATTTCACCTTTTTTTTTTTTATAATTTCATACGAGCTCTTTTATAGGTATAAAATTGGGTATAAATTAAATCCTTTAACAGGAAAACTATACGTACAACTGTAATGATCATTATAAATAGTAAATTTAAACTGAGGTAAATGTTTTTTTATGGCAAAGAATGTGAAATGAGCTAAAGACCCAGCTGATGTTAAGCGGTTACCTTTGTTCACAAGTACATAGCACCCTGTTGTGATGGTACTCTGTGGAGTCTGTGGTACTGTACCTAGTTTTCCGCCTTCTCGGAAAACGGTGTCAATTTAAGTATGTAAACTCCATAATCAAGCAATAAAATTAGAAGCAAAGATCTTCAGTTGTTACTATCAATTAAAAGCAGGTATCTACTTGATTTGATGATGTCATTTGTCAATATTTATTTACACTTAGGAGTAGCCAGCATCGCGCCCCCAAGGGTCCGAAGGGACGTAGCGTGTGCAGTGGAGAAAGAAAAGCAGGAGTCAGACATAAGGTACCCTCTCTTTGGTGCCCAGCTACCAACACAACGCCTAAAGAGCCGCCACAGTTTCCTTAAATCAACAGAGGCTCTACAAGGTTCTCCAGCTGAAGCTCGTCGAAAACTGTGGCTGGAAAAATTACCTCCACCTGCACACTACATCCAACCCAGTGAGAGACTTTCTGTAGGGTATAAACTCCCCTGGCCTATATGGAAGTCCCTAAACAGATTGCGGACCCAGGTAGGCAGATGCAGGCTTAACATGAGCAAGTGGGGCTATATAGACCAAACAGCTACAGCCTGCATGTGTGGCATTGATCCTCAATCAATGTCACACTTGCTATGCTGCTCCTTGTGTCCAAGCACTTGCACATTGAGTGACCTTATCGATGCCACAGACAACGCACAAGACGTGGCAAATTTCTGGGCCAGCAGCGTGTGATTACTGTGCCACTATCAGTAAATTTTCTGTACCGTCGACACGAAGAAGGAGTAATTACGTAAAGTTAGTACCTACATCAATAAGTTTTTTTAGGAACCTAAAGCGCAAAACACACATAGGATGGGTGCGGGTCAGTCGCGTCATCGCGTGTCGGGTCGGGCAGTTACGGCGACGAAAACACACAAAACGCGGGCGCCCGCACTCGTCCTATGTATTTTGCTCTTACGTGCTGTCTGTAGATTGGGATTGGTTTCAAAAATCACTAACTACATTTTGATAAGGTTTTAGAAGATAAAGAACAAGTATTTTTATAGAAAATCTGTTAAAAACAATTGAAAAGTCCGCCCCCAGTAGAAAGCCCCAGCTTTCAACATAAGATGCTGTTAAATAACAGTATTTTACATGAAGCCACATGACCAGGCGCGGTTCTAGGGGGGGGTCACAGGGGTCATGACCCCCCCAAAAAACCATCCAAGCTGTACCTCAAAATTATCCTAACAACAAAGTTATTTGTCTAGTACCCATACCACAAGCTCTGCTTAGTTTGGGACTAGATGGTGATGTGTAAAATGTCCCAAAAATATTTTTTTATTTATTTATTTCAATTTGTCGTGACAACTCATTATTTGAAATTTACAAATAATGATTTGTCACGACATCTACTCGTACGTAAAAAAATACTAAACATTATTTTGGAATAGTTCAATTTACAGCATGGGTAATGGGTAAGTATTATTTTGCTCAAAATAAAGTATGGATGAAATTTCCAATTCAACGATAAAAATTGAATATGGTGGTATTTTTATTCTATGTGTCTCACGCTTACACAATACCATAGTACTATTAGATATTCTGTGACAATATTATACTGTGAGCAATTAAATTGTGAGCAAAAAAAATAGGAAAATACAAATGCCGCCATTTTCAATCTCATTCTTTATCTGCACGAGTAGTACATAGCCTAAAACTCCAAAAAATACACTTAAATTGAAGTCAACTTTTCGCATGTATATGTAAAATTTCGCGCTCGCTTCGCCCGCGCTTTTCGGCCAAAATTAATATCCAATCTATCCACGATTTACCCTACTGGAGATAGAAATTTGACATATTTTGTATGGAGCTTATGTCAAATTCCTATCTCTAGTAGGGCAAATCATGGATAGATTGGATATTAATTTTGGCGGTTAGGCCGTAAATCGAACGCAGCGCAACCGCTCTCAATCTTAAGGTAAACAATCTAATTTGGAATAATTTACGTTAAGTACATAGCTGACCTCTCAGTCCGCTGATAGCAATATAATCTAAAACATTAAGTTTAAAGTAGTTAGTTTCAATATTGGTCATGTTGAAGATTTTGAGTAAATGTACCATCGTCTGTACTGAATCCGGCGAAATGAGAATCCGACCTTTTGCGAATCTAACCAAGTGCTAACGGGTCATACACAAAAGTGGACGTTAAAAATTATAAATAATAAAAGTTCGCGTATTGTTTTGAAACTTTGTATTTACTTAAAGTTACTTACTAATATTCTTAAAAGTATGTCACTAGAGATCAGTCTTGGATATCTTAGGAAAAAATCTAGTTTTTGTTTTTTTTACGTCTACTGATGAGATCAAGTTGTCTACAGAAAATAACAAAACTGGACCTAATATAATCAAAGTAATAAGATTGCTACTAGAAAATATAACAAAAAACTTATAATCGAGTTATTCACAACCTCTACGCAAGTGATAATAAAAAACTGTTACCAGATAAGGACAAAAAAAAAACAAAAACTGTCCACAGAACAAACATATGCTTCTGTGGACATAAAAGAAAAACATGTTAAAATATAAAGATTTAAATTGTGGAAAGAAAAAATAGATCACGAGCAGGATTCGAGCCTGCGACTCCTGGCTCAGTACGCCAGTGCTTTAGCCACTAAGCTACCGTGAACACTGCTCGTGGTATCGAAATTATCCTCCACAATGGTACGTCTTTGGGTGATGTCAGCGATATCTTATTAAGAAACAGTGTTTCTTAACCGACTCGACTAGCTTTGCAGTTAATTCAAAGTTAATTCCATTTCACGTTTCTTCTTAGCTTTCTCTCTCCATATTTTCCTGATCGGTCTCTGCTCTCTAGGCGTGTAGTCCTTAATAATCTTAATTGAATCTTCTTCTTTTTTTCTTTGGTATCTTTCCCTATCCTTTCTTCTTCTTTCTTCGAGGGCTGTTTGATCCATTTTTGCTCGAGCACGGCGAATGCTAAGCTTTTTCTGTTCACGCCTGCGCTTCTTTTTTTCTTCCTCAAAGAGATGGACTTGCTCGCGGCATTGTAACTGAAGCAAAAGACATCTCGCGTCATGCATTGTAAGCGGCACATTGTAAAACACAAACATAATAAAAATACGTTTTTATTTAAACACCGCCACAAAATTCATTCAAAAGCGTCTCAAACCACGATTTATTTAGGGTTCCGTAATCAACATCATGTATCTACACTTCAACACATATTTTAGAATACTTAATTAATGTAATCAGATGTAAACAGTAGTAATGGAAGGTTATATCAAAGAGTATTATCTGTATTTTTTCAGATTTATTCAAGTAGGTACTGTTGGAAACTGTGAAAGTGTGACACGTGTAATAGATGTACAGACAGACAGACAGTCATGAGGACCAATGATAGTAGGTGTAACACCGTGGTGATTTTATTCGGTAAGAGTCCAACACTGCGACTTCCCCGGGCGGACGGCGTCGATGAGAACACCAAGTCTACAGTAAAGGTGTCTACAGGAGAGATATGTTATTAATAAATTAAAGATGGCATGCTGAGTTTTGAGGTTAGAATTTAAGCAATGCGATATTTGCGAACCGCTCCCTTATGCATATAATGCCTTTATATTTATTTATTTTTTTAAACTGTACTTACCCACAAACACTTTGCACAGGAAAGATACACTGATCTCGACCAAAAACTTGTGTAATAAAATAAAATTGTGTTTTTCTATCAGCACATGGGTTTCTTGTCAAATCCGCAAACGAGGAAATGACAGAGAATACAATATGACCATATAAAGGAGAAAAAAAATAACGATGCGTTCATTGAAGGAATTTTTTTAGCTGATTTTAGCGTCTACAGGAGTAGACCTAAAATCCGCGAACAACATGTTTAATCGTTTTATATCCCAATTAAGAGTCGTAATTTTTTTTTAATGTAATGGAATGTTTGCCTGACTATATAACTAATGTTACGGGACGAAATAAAACCATGAAAAGTATGTTTATGAATTTTTTACCGTCACTCAAAGTCAACTTCTTGGCATCCGAACAGTCTACAGTAGGAGACTTTTTCAGTTTAATAAATGTAAAAATAAATATAAATAACACTAAACCGCGACAATTTTATCGCACACGATTAGTTTTCAAAGAGAAATAATAAATAAAAATTGTCAAATATTGAAAAATGCCATAAGATCGATTTTATGCTGCCTGAACACTTTTTTTTTAGTTTTTGTGTTTGACCCTAACACAAATGGCTAAAACCACGGAATACTTGAATCATTTCCTCTATGGCTAAAACTGATGGTGTGTCGATAAAAATCCTGTGTTAATTTAGGGCATGGCCTATTTCAACAATGCCGTTTAGCTGTTTGTGTGATCCAACATCCCCTCTAGCATACATGCATATTATCACGCCTATTTCCCGTTGGGGGAGGCAGTGACTATGGATTTCCACCTGCTACGATACTGACACCTCTTTCGCTTCATCTACGTCCATTAACCTCGTCTAGCATTAAATCCTATAGAAATGAATTACGGGCTGTCCATGCGAAACAGTTCTATTTATTCGCATAGATGAATATCAGGACACAAGTGCACTTGCCAATAGGAGAAAATTTGCGGAATTTATTAAACAACAAACATATATGGTTACGTCTCTACAGTGTTTATTCATCATTTCAGCCGAAAGACGTGCACTGCTGGAAGTGTTGGACGTGGGCCTCCCCCAAGCATGTTGGGGGATATGTCAAAATCGCCACGATTGGCAGGCGGGTTGGCGATCGCAGTTCGGTTTAAATAATGTTATTTCTGTCCTTACATGAGAACAATACATAAAAGTACTAATAATTATTAACTCGATGCGGGTAGAATTCAATACATAGGTATTTATGTGGGTAGTTTTGTTGGCTGTCAACCGAACTGGTAAGAAGCGAGTTCCCTGCATTCTTGTTATAAGGCGGTGGCCCAAGTTTACAAGATGTTAACGGCCTAAATTAATATCCAATCTATCCACGATTTACCCTACTAGAGATAGAAATTTGACATATTTTGTATGGAGCTCATGTCAAATTCCTATCTCTAGTAGGGTAAATCGTGGATGGATTGGATATTAATTTTGGCCGTAAGAGTATTAATTGATTACGGTTTTTTTATAATGTGTTTTATTGAGGATTGTATCAGATGTATCTGTCGCTCAATTTGGACTGTACCCATACGTTTATAAATAAATAATAAAACTTGAACTTATTCAAAATCTTGGTCTGAATTGGCAAGAAGGATAAAATAAAAGTTTCTATGAAATAAAACGTTATTCATGTGTTTCAGATGTTCAAAACTATACCAATCCTGCTGCTAGTGGCAGCAGCCCACTGCCAGCAGAACAACGGGGACCTGGACGCGGTGCTGAACCAGATCTTCGGCAAGCCACCTACTTCTGAGGGCAATCAGAATCCAACCGTCCCGACCACCATTGCCCCCGCTGTGGACAAGACTTATGCTTCGACCATCGTGCCACCTATCAACCTCAATCCGAATACCAATGGCGAAGGTAAATATTTACTTCTATTGACAGAAAAACATGAAATGCAAGGCCTTAGCTAGACAGTTCTCTAATCCCAAAGCCATTTGCTCGATCCCATCTTCTTATTTTTGATCGCTGTCTCACTGCTCAGAATCGAGACCATATACAGGAAAAAAAATCAACTAGTGCTCAATTTTTTTTGGTGGTTCGGTATGTATGAGTAATAGAACACATTTCCATTAATTGTTCAATAGTTTTTTTATTTTTTATCCGACTTAAGTTCAGAAAAATATGGACACAATCTGTTCGCAATAACATAAATGAAAGCGCGCGACGGCTGGCTCACGTGGCCGTCAGGGAGGGGGTTGTACGCCTGATGCAAACCCGCAGCCGCATGGCATGAGCCAGCCTTCATTGATGTTATTACGAACAGATTATGTCCATATTTAGCTGATTTTAAGTCGGATAAAAAAATAAAAGTATAAAGTATTGAACAATTAATGGTAAAAAATAAAGTATTGAACAATTAATGGAAATGTTTTCTATTACTCATACTGAACCACCAAAAAAAATTTGCGCACTAGTAATTTTTTTTTCCTGTATAATATATACTTATACTGGTATCGTGACTCCGTTTAAACTTTGTCAACTGTTTGCCTCCATATTTTTCGATCAACCGCTTGGTGGAGTGCGGCGCTGACGGACATCTCCAGTTGGTCGGATATCTGATCCGTCCAACGCTTGGGGCTCCGGCCTCTAAGGCCCGTATTACAGGACGATACTCATGCATTGATCTCTGTTTAAAACTAGTTTTGAGTTGAGTTTTGATTATAGAACGTTCCTCAAGCAGAGATTTATTGATCACAGTTCAGCTGAGTTTAGCTTTATTTTATACTGTCACCTGTTTCGGTATTTGAGCAGATTTTTGATCTGTAATCAGTCTAGTGTGGTCCAGAGTACACTTGACTAGAGATTTCTATTAAATTTCAGGTCAAATTCGTGTGTTATGTTGTTGAATTAAAGTTTATAATTACCGTTCTGGAATAAGGCCGATACTCAAGTAACGATTCTATCCTTAAGTAGTGATCAGGTGATTGGAGTTTAAACTGTACTTGAGGAAGCTTCTGTAATACGGGCCTAAGTCTTTTTCCTTCTACTTCCCTGTCACAATCAGCCATTCCAGGTTATCGGTACTTCTCTGGGCAATGTGTCCAAAATATCGCAGTATGCGTTGCAGGCAGGTTGAAGACAGATGTTGAACGCGCTCAATTTTTTATTCATTTAGAATTGGGACATTAGTGCAGTGGGCCGTCTAAGGTATTCTTAACAAGCGACGTCAGCACCACATTTCGGAAGCGTCGGTTCTTTGTCTATCGGCTGCTTTCAATGTCCACGTCTCTGCTCCATAAAGAAATATGGAGAAGACAAGTGTGCGGACTAGTTTTATTTTTGTCGATGGGATTGACTTCGGTCTTTTATCGGATGTATTTCGGTGAGTGTGCGTTGGAACTGAATAATTTAATCCTCCCTTAGCCTATTCCATCATCAGATGACCAGACGCTCGATAATGCACCACCCTTGTTCCACCCTTACGCACAAAGGGTTTGACCTCTAACTGACGACGTTCTTTTTGCGAGATTGAGAACGAAGCCTATTACTTGACAATTTGACATTCTTTTTGCACGCGGCGCCCGCCGCATTGCCCGCGTTCTTTTGACAGAAGCTCGTATTACAGAAAGTTCCTCAAGCGTTGATCACTGTTTAAAACTAGTTTTGAGTTGGAATTTTAGAACATTCCTCAAGCATAGATTCATTGATCACAGTTTAGCTGAGTTTAGCTTTATTTTATACTGCCACCTATTTCGGTATTTGAGCAGAGATTTGATCTTTAATCACTTAAGTGTGGTCGAAACCACGCTTGAGTAGAGATTTCTTTCCTATTTCAGGTTATATTCGTGTACTACATGTTGTTGAATTGCAGTTTAAAATTACCGTTTTGGAATAAGACCGATGCTCAAGTAAGATTCTATCCTTAAGTAGTGATCAGGTGATTGAATATCAAACTGCACTTGAGGAACGATCTGTAATATATGGGCCTTAGTGTGGAGTGTTATGGGCAAAGGTAGGCGCTATCATCAGGTGGTCCATTTGCTCGTTTCGCCTATACAATAAAATTAGTATGAACCTTTTGTCTGCAGTCACTGAAGAGGACCTGTCATGCACCATGCCTGACGGCGAGGCCGGCGAGTGCGTGAGCTACTACCTCTGCAACGTCAACAATAATACCGTCATCGATGACGGCGTTGGAGTCATTGATATCCGGTACGTAAGGTCACGAGCTTTCCCGGTGGTACATTTTGTCGACAAAATCCCTTAAGACGCTGACAACAGCCAAATACCCCTAATAGGCTTCTTTTAAAAACATTTTTAGCTGTATCTATTCAGTTTGTGGCAGTGAAAAAAAATATGTTAATCTTGATCGTATTTTCTGAAACTGTATTGTGCCCAAAACACGTTTTCTTGAAGTTTTCTCGATAGAAAAGAATTGTAAACTAACCTCTTAAAACATGCTTTAAAGCAAACAATCTCTATTATTTACTAAATATTATAAATAAAATTAAGAAAACATTTGAGAAAGACAATAATCTAAACATTTGTTGTTTCTGTTTTTCAAATAAGCTTTGAAATTTTTGTAAAAAAAAAAAAGTGTTAATTTTCATTAAAGTTGAGCGGCGTATCCGACGTCCCTCGGCTCGTTGCCTCTCTTTCAGTTCTGTACGAAACGACAGTGACCGCAGAGGTCTGATTTTTTAGGTGTTGTCAGCCTCTTAAACGAATCCTGCCACATTACACGTACCTACTTATTGCTGCCACCGAACATTGGGTGCAAGGTGCAAGCGATTTTAGCCTTAGAGGTGGTTCACCGAAAAGATTTCTGAATGTACCATTTGTTTATTTGTATCTAAGTTAGCTTTGATATTTTTATGGTATAGGTGCACCACAGAAGAAGTCAGCATCTTGGAGGCCACACCATCTCAGCTGATGAGATCAATCCATAGTCTAGACACAAAAGGGGCTTGAAATTCTTGCAAAGACCTAAACTTATTTCTTAAATAATAATAATAAAATATACATCATTTTCACTTCACGTATAAAAGTGTCTTTGAGCACCTGGTGGTCCCAGTTCTCAATGAATGCGTTATCCACTTTCTCAATTAATGTTTTTAGGATACTATTGGCACTCCCGCGCATCCTGCTCTTTTTCTCATAATGGCACAGAAGCCATCAATGTGTGCCTCGGCAAACATCTGAGATGCACTACAGAAGCGCGGAAGCCCCATCAGCATCCTAAAACCATTAATAAACAACGTGTATCAGAAATGCGTGGTCATATTTTAAGAGCTGATTCAGGGCATAGCATAGAACAACTTTTAATATGGGACCAACACTGAAATCGCGAAAAAAATATCAGCTGTTCCCTACTAAATCACCGATGTCGCTCGTCAAAATGTAAGGATCCGCTGATTTTATTTTGGCGATTTCAGGGTTGGTCCCATAGTAAAAGTTGTTTGATAACATCCCCTGAATAAGCTCTTCGAATATAACCACGCATTTCTGATACACGTTGTATTGTATGCGTATGCGCAAGACATTGTAGGCCCTCTGCGTATACTTCACCCACAGGCTGCAGGTGTAAAATGTCTGACAATACGCCTTGAAGCCTTGCCTTGACTTGCCTTTGTTCCGTGTGGTATCGGACATAAAGAATTGCACTACCCTATATATCTATAGGGATTCACCAGAGGATGGGAAAATTTATAATTGCTTTCCATATCAATTTATTATAATAAAAACTAGTTGGGGTGTCTGAGGTTTTGAGTTATTCCAATAACACGTTATGTAAGTCATAAGGTGCTGCTTATTTTCTTTTAATCTTTTGTATACAATAAAGAGTATTTGTATTGTATTGTATTGTAAAGATGGAAAGTCTCATATGATTGTAATTTCACCGGTACCCGTATCCTTCTAGGCCAGCCTTTCCCAAAGTGGGCGATAACGCCCCCTTGTGGGCGCTGCAGGCCTAAAGGGTAGGTAAGAGATACAGAAAAAAAAAGGGGCGTTGTGTAAAGGCTTGGGGGGCGATTTGTAATTTCATCTAGCTAGGAGGACTCTTAGACACCGACTGAACTCTCGACTTTCGACTACAACTTGTGAACATCAACAGACTAATATTAATTAAGAGATTGCTCAAACTTAACTTAACTCTTGCGGGTTATAGTACTTAACTTAACTCTTGCGTCTCGTTTAGAATGAATGTTTAAATAAATAAATAAATATCTTTGGGACATTTTTACACAGCACCATCTAGTCCCAAACTAAGCAGAGCTTGTGGTATGGGTACTAGACAATGGATATAATACGTATATACTTTTTTTTTATAAATCATCATCATCATCATCATCATTTCAGCCGAAAGACGTCCACTGCTGGACATAGGCCTCCGCCAAGCATCGCCACAACGACCGGTCCTGTGCCTTCCGCATCCAGCGGATTCCCGCGACCTTCACCAGGTCGTCGGTCCACCTTGTGGGGGGCCTACCCACGCTGCGCCTTCCAGTACGCGGTCGCCACTCCAGAACTTTACTGCCCCATCGGCCAACCGTTCTGCGAGCAATGTGCCCCGCCCACTGCCACTTAAGTTTGGCAATTCTTCGGGCTATGTCGGTTACTTTCGTTTTCCTGCGAATCTACTCATTTCTGATTCGATCACGTAGGGACACTCCGAGCATAGCCCTCTCCATTGCCCTTTGAGTGACTTTGAGCCTTCTTATGAGGCCCATTGTGAGCGACCACGTTTCAGTACCGTAAGTAATTACTGGCAACACACACTGGTCAAAGACTTTCGTCTTGAGACACTGCGGTATTTTGGACGAGAAGATATTGCGTAGCTTCCCGAACGCTGCCCAACCGAGTCGGATTCGACGATTGACCTCTTTCTCGAAGTTGGACTTACCTAGCTGGACAGTTTGTCCTAGGTATACATAATCGTCAACAACTTCGAGTGTAGATTCTCCGATGTTTACGGGAATGGGTGCTATATGGGAATTCGACATAACCTTTGTCTTGTCCATATTCATCTTAAGACCCACTCTATCAGAAGCTCTACTGAGGTCATCGAGCATTGTACCGAGGTCCTCCATGGTCTCAGCCATGACTACTATGTCGTCGGCAAACCGAAGGTGAGTGATGTACTCGCCGTTTATGTTAATGCCTAGCCCCTTCCAGTCCAGAACCTTGAAGACATCCTCCAATGCAGCAGTGAACAGTTTCGGAGAGATCACATCTCCCTGTCTCACACCTCGCTGCAGAAGGATAGGTTTCGAGGCTTGGTCCTGTAATCGGACTGACATAGTGGCGTTTTCATACAAAGACTTTAACACTTCGATGTACCGATAGTCAATCTGGCACCGTTGAAGAGACTGTAGTACCGCCCAAGTCTCGATCGAATCGAAGGCTTTCTCGTAGTCCACAAACGCTAAACAAAGAGGCAAGTTATACTTATATGCTATGTTAGGATATCTTCCGTATAGTGTCGGGTCAATCGAGCTCTTGGGTTGTGAGCCCGATTTACAGCGGGTGTCCGGGTGGACGTGTATAACTGTCCATAGAACTTCTCGACCTCCTTCAATAGCTCTGGCTTGGAGGATACGACTCTGCCATCGTCGGTCCTCAGTTTTGCAAGCTGGCTCTGCCCAATAGACAGGTCTCTTGCGAAGACTTTGGAGCCCTTGTTTTTCTCTATCGCGTCTTTAATACGTTCCGTATTAAATTGGCGTAGGTCACTTTTCAAGGACTTTGAGATCTGTCTATTGAGCTGCCGGTACTTAGTCGCATCATCTGAGGACTGCAGAATCATCTCGCGTCTTTCCGCCATAAGCTCGAGAGTGTGGTCAGAAAGCTTTTTGTTTCTATTTGTACGACGGGTCCTAAAGATCCTAGACCCGACCGTATGGACAGTTTCCACAAACCCATCGTTGTAATCGTCCACTGAGCTCCCTAGGCATTCGAAACGATTCTGAAGTTCGAGCTGAAAGCTCTCGGGGTTTTGGATTTGGATCGGTGCTGGACGGAGCGTAGACTTCATCAGTCGAGATCTTTCCAGCTTGATGTTCAGATTCAATGTGCCTCTTACCAAACGGTGATCGCTTCCGGTTTTAACCGCGTTGATCACAGAGACATCATTGAATATTTGCTTCTTCGTCGACATAATGAAGTCAATCTCATTTTTTGTTACACCATCAGGGCCCAACCAGGTCCACTTCCTATGCTCACGCTTTCTGAAGAAAGAGTTCATCATATAGAGTCCCTCCTTCTCCATAAAGCCGGCTAGTAGATGACCCCGGTGGTTCCGATATCCATATCCAAATTGCCCCACTCGCAGCTCATCATCGTAGCGATTGCCCAGTTTCGCGTTGAAGTCTCCCATGACAACAGTGAAGTGAGTTTTAGAGCCATGCATGGCTCTCGAGATATCCTCATACATGGTCTCCACCTCATCGTCGGGGTGATTCGAGGTCGGGGCGTATACCTGTATAACCTTCAACGAATACCTTTCGGTTATTCTGAGTATAAGGTACGCCACCCTGCTCGAAACACTCTCGATCTTCACTATGTTGTTCACAAGAGACTTGTGGACGATAAACCCGACACCGCCCTGGGAAAGTTGATCGCCCTCCCGGAAATAGAGCAAGTTACCGGATATGAATAAATATGAATATGAAATATGAATATGAACCTGCTCAATTCTTCCTCGAGTTCGACAAGCTTCTCGTCGGTCCGCAGTGTACGTGTGTTGTATGCTGCCAGGTCCAGTCTTTTTTTGTTATGGTAGCCGGATCTCTGTCGGGGATTCTTAGCACCCCCTGCCCCGCCGTTACCTAGGCCGCTACCGTAACCAGGGCTAGCGGGGCCGCCGGGGACTAGGGGCCGATTTTTTGTTGTGCTTTGCATGAGGGGATATGCCATAATCGCCACGCTTGGCAGGCGGGTTGGCGATCGCAGTTGGTTGGTTAAATACTCGGAGGACGCTGCTGCCCATCCTCTGGTGAATCCCTTAGTCGCCTTTTACGACACCCATGAGAAGATATAGGGTGGTGAAATTCTTTGCGTCCGGCACCACACGGACGTATTTTTTATAACGTGACGTGGACGTGTTTTTTATAAATACATACTTATAATACATAAGCAACACACCCAGACCAACACAAACACTTATGTTCATCACACAAATATTTGTGTCCTGTGGGAATCGAACCCACGACCTCGTTATCAGCAGTCCGACACTCGAACCACTAGACCACAGAGGTCGTCAAATCTTGTTGTTTAATCTCCGCTAGTATAGCTCAAATAATTAATTAATTTAATTTGAAGTTATAGTGGTTTTTAAGTAGGTTAAAAAATGGGGGCGCTAAAAAATTATTTATTCTCAAAGTGGGCAGTAGACAAAATAAGTTTGGGAACCACTGTTCTAGGCTGTCTTCTTATTCGTTCCTTCTTTCTCTCTCAGAGTGCGCGACGGTCCGTGCGCGTCGTACATCGACACGTGCTGCTTGGTACCTGACAAGAGGCCCCCAGACCAGCCCGTGAAGCCTATCCCTAAGCCCGATCAGCCAAAGGTAAGATAACTCTTCTTGTTATACATGTTGAAATTTTAATCGCTTATTTCCCGAAAAGGGGTCATTGTACTCATCATTATGAACAACTTTTACTATGGAACCAACCCTGAAATCGCGAAAAAAAAATCAGTTGGTCCCTACATTTGTGTTCACTTAAATCAATAAAATGTAGGGACCACCTGATTTTTTTTTCGCGATTTCAGCGTTGGTCCCATAGTAAAAGTTGTTCATAATGATGAGTACAATGACCCATTTTCGGGAAATAAGCTATTAAAATTTCAGCGTGTATAGGGTATGTTGGCTGTGCAGTTGACGGCGGCGCCAGTAATACAGGACAAAGGTCAAACGTCATGTCTTCACCGAGTTTTTGGGGTGTATAGCCAGATAATTAAACTGTGGCTGATTATTATCATGACCATTAAATAAGACATATTATTATTATTGTTCGGTTATTTTCCAAAAAATAACTAAATAAATTATACCGTAACGCTACGCTGACCCCAATAACGATAACTGTTTTTAATTCTTATTTTCGTTATTAAATAACCGTGACAATTGTTTATTATTGTTGTTATTTTATTTTAATAAGCATTAAAGATCTAATCTTGTACTTAGGAAGCGTAGGACGTACTTAACAGCCTGTTTAACAATGATATTTAAAAGTATGGATATGTCTTAGGTACTCTAACAAAACAAACGAAAAAAATGTTCCATACGTAGCGGTAGCACAATACACAACGCGGCAACGTCAGTAAAGTTGGTTACTTCAAGTTACTTTCGTGTTATAATTGGAACACTTTCTGTACATACACAACGGCATTTAAGTTTTTTTGTTGCCACCAATCACGCTCGGTGCCTTACTTGATGCATAATAGAAAAACGTCCTAAGTAGGTGTTTTCGAATCTTCAGATTGCGAGCGCAAGTAACATATCTGTACTTTTAAATATCATTGCTATTGAAGATTGGCAAATGAAGTTGTGTTTTATTTTTAAATCATAGAATAATTCTACATACATACATACATACATACATACATACATACATACATACATACATATATGCATACATACATACATACATACATACATACATACATACATACATACATACATATTATCACGCCTGTTTCCCATTGGGGTAGGCATAGACTATTGATTTCCACCTGCTACGATCCTGACACACCTCTTTCGCTTCATCTACGTCCATTAACCTCGTCATGCATGCTCGTCGGTTTAGAGAACTCTTAACCTGGCATTTTTTGAGAACATCCGCGATTTGATCGCGATACGTTCGCCGAGGTCGTCCCCTTCCAACTCTTCCATCCACACTCGCTTCGTATACTTGTTTCGTCAATCTCCTCTCGTCCATCCTCTCTATATGTCCAAACCATCTTAACATACCTTTCTCAATCTTTGTCACTACATCTTCTTTCACTCCACAACGCTCCCTTATCATGTTATTCCTTACTTTATCTCTCAAAGTTACACCACACATACTTCTCAAAGCTCTCATTTCTACTGCATTTATTCTGCTTTCTTGTTTCTTCTGCCATACCCAACTTTCACTACCATACATAAGTGTAGGCACTAACACTCCCCCATGAACAGCCAGCCGTGCCTTTTCCGACACTTTGCGGCTGTTCATGAAGGTGTGTAGTGCCCCATTCACCTGATTACCAGCACTCACTCTCCTTTCAATGTCCTTCACATGCTTGCCATCTCTCGTAAACATGGAACCCAGGTATACAAAATCTTTCACTTGTTCCACCTTTTCGTCACCTATCAAAATATTGCACTCTGTCATAACTTCTTCCTTTTCAAAAACCAAAACTTTTGTCTTACTAACATTAACTTTCATTCCTTTACTCTTCAAAGCACCATCCATAATTGTTACCATCTTCTGTAACTCCCCCTCCGACGATGCAAGGATAACTTGATCATCGGCATAGAGGAGACATTTGACAAGTAACCCATTCATTTCTAAACCATTTTCACTCTCTTTCAAATCTTTCAAACAACTGTCCATGAATAGATTGAACAGCCACGGCGACGCTACACATCCCTGTCTCACACCCTTATCGATGCTGAACCAGTCAGAGTTCTAAGTTAGGAATATAACTACCTATTTATGTTGCTGAATTAGCTGTCCAATAAATATCATCACGCATTTCTGATACAACCGAACATTTCGGTAAAACATTATATTTTAACAACCTCGCAATACCGGTTGGTTGCATGGTCACCCGTGCGACCGGTTGAACAACCCGTTGATGCTAGCAACAACAACTTCATTATTGATATAAACTATTGACTTTGATCGTCTGGCGTGATCATGTAAATTGTACTTAAGGTGAATGCTACAGGGTAGCCCGCGAAATTCAAAATTTTTGGCGTTTTTTGCAAATTGTAGATTTATTTCGCGTTGTATATCGGTCAAAATATTATTGGCGGAAATAATAACAATATATCCAAGGAACAATACTCTTAAAAAATATTAACCTAGCTCTATAAGCTGTACTAGCTCGATAGTATTAATTTACGATCAAATTATCGATTTTCGAGCTTTTATGCATTTTATACATTTCGCCAGTTATGTTATAAGTCCCATGTACCTAATAGGGGGCGAGCCTATTGCCATTAACCGGGCACAAATCCAGACTCTGGAATGCTACTGCGATATTCCTAATGAAAAAACCTAATAACACTTTGCCCGACCCGGGAATCACTCCCAGGAACCCACACTCGGCAGTCGATAAACAAGGAAGTCCCAAAGAATAAAATTATCAAACAGTTTACCTTATTTTTTTATTCAAAAGTTTTACTATAGCTTACCTATTTATTTAGCTTGCTTCAACAATATCACTGCAAAGGATATTTTTATTTTTATAGTACCTATAGGATGGCGAAGCGAGCTAAAGGCCTACCTGATGTTAAGCGGTTACCTTTGCCCATAACAACTGCAATACCATCTAGACTGTTGCCTAAATGGTACCGCAAGTCGGTTCGCCAAACTGAGACATAAAGATGGAAAATCTCATGTGATTGTAATTTCACCGGCACCCGTACCCTTCAGACCGAAACACAGTAATGCAAGCATCACTGTTTGGCGGAGAAGTAGGTACCTACTAGGTACGGTGGTAGTACTTCCCCGATAAAAACCTTTGTTCTATTTTTTTTATTACATACCTAGTCATCATAATAAACCCATTATTGTCCCACTGCTGGGCACGGGCTTCTTCTCAGTACGAGAAGTATAAGGCCTTAGTCTACCACGCTGGCCTAGTGCGGGTTGGCGGACTACATACTCCATCGAGAACTGTATGGAGCACTCTCAGGTGTGCAGGTTTCCTCACGATGTTTTCCTTCACCGTTAACAAGTGATAATCTTATTCCGATCCGCACAATAATTCGAAAAATCAGAGGTTCGAACTCAGACCCTCCTGCATGGAAGGCAACCAAGGCAAGGTTCAACCACTAGGCTATCACTGCTTACTTAAATATTTATTAAATTAAGGTTTTATTATTTATAATTTTTATTATTATTTGCAGCGCGAAGGATGCGGTTGGGCCAACCCCGATGGTGCGGATATCCGTACAACTGGTGAAATTAATGGAGAAACGAAATTCGGAGAATTCCCTTGGATGGTGGCTATTCTCAAGTTAGTAATCATAATTTTTTTCTTTTACGTTTCTACATAAAATCTAGATTTCATTTAAATATACATTAACATCACCGTCGATCGGTCGACATAAAAGTCAATCTATCTTTAGATTTAAGCTTTAAACCTGATCTGTTTTTTAGAGCTAAATCTAAAGATTTATTTAATTTTTTCGGCCGATAGACAGCCATGGAGTAGTACCTATGTCAATGGAGTTTTCATACGTATTATTCGGCTCATCTCCCGTCATTGAATTATTGGTGGCGCGGCGTCACATCGAAGTGAAATGAGCTGCCGTGCAGCGCTATCTCGCTCTGTTGTAGGTACCAAACACTTCTTTCGATTACAACCACATAATTGACTGCGAGTTAAGCTGGTCTTCCTGCTTGTTATTATTCTGTGCCTCGTGTCCTCTTTTAAAAAGTGAACTTTGTACCTTTCTCAAAATTTCTGTAACCTGCTGCCCGTTTTCCATTTTCGGCTTCGTTTTCTCCATGTTTTGTGATTTCCCAGCATACAACGGCTTTAGCTTGATATTGGAGATCTCTTAAATGCTTTTCAGGACACCCAAAGATGTAGGTTCATATTCCTTACAAGACGCTATCTATTTTTTTTCTTTTCAGTATGAAATGTAAGAACAGTTCGAGTTTGTTTATCCCGTGAAATATAATAATAGTTTGTTGAAATTGCTTATATGAGTTTTATTCTTTTCATAATTCTTATAATACCTACATTAAAATTTAAAATAGGTACCTCATCATAATCATCATTTCAGCCGAAAGACGTCCACTGCTGAACATAAGCCACCTAATCGTGTTATTTTTATTATTTCTTTAAACTAAAATAGAAAATATGATCATTTTGAGTAGGATAGTCAAAAACCCGATTCGCATTCCATTCTTAACTTACTCCGTAACTTCTCAGGATTGAGCCAGTCAACGAGAACGAACCAGACGGTCAGAAACTCAACGTGTACGTCGGCGGAGGTTCCCTCATCCACCCCAGTGTTGTGCTGACTGCTGCCCATTATGTGGCCGCGGCCAAAGCCCTGAGGGTCAGGGCTGGGGAGTGGGACACCCAGAGCACCAAGGAAATCTACCCGTTCCAAGATAGAGATGTGGCTTCGGTTGAAATTCATAAGGACTTTAACAAAGGTACGTAACAATTGACTCGAAAAAATAGGTACCGTAAAATTCCCTAACTTTTCCCACAAGCCCTACTTTGCCTAGTTGTTTTTTTAGTAAACTATAAAGCGCAAATCACACACAAGGCGGATGCGGGTCGGGCGCGGGTCGGGTTGGAAGTACGGCGGGTATATTAACCTGCTTTTATTTATATGCACGAAATCTCACGAAACGCGGGCGTGGGTCGAGCCCGCGGCATGAAGCGCGGGAGCCACGCGCGGTTCACGCGCTCCACTCGACGCAGGCCCGACCCGCACCCGCTCCGTGAGTGGTTTGCGTTTAATAGCTATAAGGCTTATATTCAGAGACGAATCTAAGCGTAAACTCATGCTTCCAACTGTCAAAATGCAGTGCTATTTCACAGTTGCGGTCACAGCATGAGTTCACGCTTAGAATCGTCTCTGAATGTAAGCCTAATTTCTGTATTAGGGGAGATTCTAGAACTGTGACAACGCTATCTTTTGGTTCAGTTATAAAGTGTCAGTGCGTGTAACAATAAAGTTAATACCTTAGGCAAAGTAAGGCGTGTGGGCAAAGTTAGGGCATTTTACGGTAGGGGAAATACAAAAAAAAAGTTCTTGGGCAAGACAATACAGCATGTATGACTTGATGAACGTGGGACATATTCAAGATCAAGAATATGGTAGAATGTGCGTACATATATTGAAAAAAGTGACGAAACCAATTTCCACAAAACCACGAGCAGAGTTCTCGATAGCTTTGCTAAAGCACTGGTGTACTGAACCAGGAGTCGCAATTTATATCATACAAATATTTATTTATTTTATTCCGTACGGAAATCGTGGAAATCAAGACGCAGCGTGGGTAGGCCCCGCCACAAGGTGGACCGACGACCTGGTGAAGGTCGCGGGAATCCGCTGGATGCGGGAAGCGCAGGAACGGTCGTTGTGGCGATGCTTGGAGGAAGCCTATGTGCAGCAGTGGACGTCTTTCGACTGAAATTATGATGATGACGGAAATTGATCCCGACACGTTGGGCAACAGCCAATCACCCAGCCACTGTGCCAATCATGTCCTAATTATGCTTTATGCTTCTCTTCTTTCTAGGAAACCTGTTCTACGATGTCGCAGTCCTCTTCCTGGTTAAGCCCATGGACCTGGCACCTAACGTAGGAGTGGCCTGCCTGCCTCCCGCTCGTGTGCGTCAAGAGCATGGAACCAGGTGTTTCGCCACCGGCTGGGGTAAAGACAAATTCGGGAAGGAGGGACGGTACCAAGTAATTTTGAAGAAGGTGAGTGAATAGACTGTTTAAGGAATAGAAGTTCATGATAGTGATCGGATACTATCGATAGTATCGATAGTGAAATACTATCGCTGACTATCGATAGTCCAATATTACTATCGATAGTTTTGAATTTTTACCTGCAAACTAGTTCTTGAGGATTCAAAGTATAAAATTAAAATCCTAAATATCAGCCTCCTTAAAATAGCTAAGATTTTCAAACGAACAAATCATTGTTCGATTAATTTACAAAATAAATCGAGCAACGATTAACATTTATTTTCATGATTTGTTTTGGTGAAAACGATATGTATTTTTCTTGATTATTTAATTTAATTATTAGGAAGAATTGGTTAGGTTTCTTGATTTTAAGTATTTTTATTTCTTCTTTTGTTATTTCTGTTATAAATTCTACATATATTAAATAACTCTATCGTGTTCTTTTACATGTTTTAATTTTTTGATAGTACTATCGATAGTATCGGTAGTAGTAGTTTTTAAAAAACTATCGATAGTCCTCACTATCGATAGTATCCGACCACTAGTTCATGAGAAGATTTGAGGTGCTGGCGAACAAAACGGTGTTGTTAAATGTTAAATTACACTAAATTCAAGGAGAATGGGCGTTCTGATCTATCAGCGGCCATTAATGATGTTTATGCCATACGAAAGAGCTGTTATTATTAAGTAACTTTTGTTAAGAACTCAGGTAAAAATTGTACTTTGGAAAAAAGTTATATACCAAACACTTTTTTATTATTCATATATTAATTTTTATCTGGCATGATCCTTATTCACTGTACTATTCTATAAATAATTATCATTATAACAATAAACTATAAAACAAACCTATAATTAATAATAATTTCCATTGTTAAAGTTATAGTTCGTTGTTAGTTAGTTAATAAATGTTTGGATTTTTTTGAGTTTTTGTTTAAAAATACTGTAATCTCACCATTCTCGCCCATTTCGAAAAACTGTTTCCATAGTCTAATTTCCTATATGTTTTATAGTCTAACAGAAAACGTTTGTATTATTGATGGCCGCCGATAGACCAAGCGCCATACAAATTCGCCCATTGTCCTTTACTGGAGAAACAAAAAACTGATTTTAGCACACTTTTAGGCGGTTTTTAATTGAAGATTCAAATATATTTATTTTGCTAATTGACAGTCTAAATTAATAACCGATCTATCTACGATTTGCCCTATTAGAGATAGAAATTTAACATAAATAAATATAGTTTGGGACATTTTTACACAGCACCATCTAGTCCCAAACTAAGCAGAGCTTGTGCGATGGGTACTAGACAATGGATATAATTTTTTTTTTTTTTTTTGTACATACTTACTTATAATACATAAGCAACACCCAGACCAACACAAACACGTTCATCACACAAATATTTGTGTCCTGTGGGAATCGAACCCACGACCTCGTTATCAGGAGTCCGACACTCGAACCACTAGACCACAGAGGTCGTCGATAAAATTAAGCTTATGGCAAATTTCTATCTCTAGTAGGGCAAATCGTGGGTAGATATAAATAAATAAATAAATAACATTTTTGCGACATTTTACACATCACCATCTAGTCCCAAACTAAGCAGAGCTTGTGCTATGGGTACTAGACAATGGATATAATACATATATGATATATTATTAATCCTAGCCGTAAGTGTACATATTGCTGTTAAGTTTAAATAAAAGTATTTTGACGCACAACCCCCCCCCCCCCCCCCCCCCTCACTCCTACGGCCTTGATTAATATGGACGGATGGATAACTCCCAATTCACTCGATGTGTGCAGGCATTTTGACCAACCCTTTCCACCTTCCAGATCGAGTTGCCGGTAGTGAAGCACGATACATGCCAGACAGCTCTCCGTAAGACGCGCCTGGGCAGGTTCTTCCAGCTGCACACGACCTTCATGTGTGCCGGCGGGGAGCCCGGCAGGGACACCTGCAAGGGAGACGGTGGCTCTCCTCTATCCTGTCCTATTGAGGTGAGGAATCTTTCTAACATAGATACATAGAATATTCTTTATTGTATATAACATTATTAAACTTAGGACTAACATGTAAAATAAGGGTACATTGGCGGTCTTATCGCTAAAAGCGATATCTTCCAGACAACCTTTGGATGGACAAGGAAGACGTGAAAAATGGATGGGGGCAGTATGTGGTGCACTTTCATAAAGTTTACTAATATATAAGTTTACTAACATAGCACATGACTGACACCATAGAAATAGGTAGATAGATAGAATGGTTGTGATCACAATTTTATTTGCGATTCATACGTAGCAACTTTCGAACAAACTACGCCTCCCATATTGACGTCATTAATTTTTAAATATTAACTTTAATCAAATGTACTTTACAGCTTTTGTTTCTGAAGTTAGAAACAGCACAATAAGGCATTTTTGCGGTTATTTGTTACAGTATTTACAGAAACAAGTCATAAGGCGCACTGAGAAAGGCTTTGAAATGCCCTGCACTCTGGTGCAGTGTTGGCACGCGCGTCCCGCTCACTTTTCCATTCTATCTATTTATGTGACTGACACCTACCTTACCTACAAATCATATCATCTGCCCCCCTTAACCCCGTCTCATTGGCTGGCGACGCCCTTGACTGTACATATCATGGTGCTCATGAATAAACATCCATCAGAAGCCAAGCTGAGCACAAGCCGGTTCTTACCACAGCGGAGCATACCTATACGTGAATCCGTCAACAGTTTTTTTTTTTTTTTCGTTTGACCGCCACCTCACCTGGGGGCCTAGTACGAGTTTAACATCTACGAATACTTTCATAGTTTTCGTCGACTTTCATTCATAAATCAGGGGGCCTAGTACAAGTTTGACACTTTATAATACTTTCATAGTTTTCGTCGATTTTCATTCATAAACTACTAGTTCCTCCTCGTATCCGCCAGGGGCGCTACTGATTTATGAATGAAAGTCGACGAAAACTATGAAAGTATTCGTAGGTGTTAAACTCGTACTAGGCCCTCTGATGTTAAGCGATGGTGCGGTCGACGATGGTACACGCTTGCCCAGCAAATACAAAATCGATATCTGCAAATATCGATAGTGGGTACACGAAAAAAAATAGTATCGATAGACTGTACGACTACCTATACTATAGTATTTATACGTTGTTCCTGTTTACTACTATTTTCATGGTGTACAATAAAGCATTATTCTAAGTATCTATCTATCAATATTTCGATAATATAGGACACCGATAGTAACTGTAGGTACTATACTATCGTACATATACGTATCGTACGTATGTACGTAGTCGACCGCATGACGGTGGCAATCTATCTATCTATCGATATTTCTATAGTATTGGACACCGATAGTAACTGTACTGTACTATCGTACATATACGTATCGTACGTAGTCGACCGCATGACAGTGGTAACTTTTAAATTAGAAAACCGACCTTATTGCTTATGAAATAAAGGCGCTGTCAATGTCAAACTGTGACCACTGACGTGCGGTCGACCGTACCACGCTATCGATACCCTACTGATGTTCAAGGTCAACTATCGATAGCAGGACTATCGATATATCGGCATCACTACCCGTCAGTGAATGCGCGCACACATCGCCACGCTATGTATGCTACCACAGCGGCTAGCTTAGCTTCTGTATGGATTTTTATTCGTTTGCCGTGGGAACTTTGGTGACTAATTAATTTTTATTTTTCCAGTACGATAAAGACCGTTACGTTCAAAGCGGTATCGTCGCTTGGGGTATCGGCTGCGGGGAGGACGGCACTCCAGGAGTCTACGTTGACGTGTCAATTTTGAGAGACTGGATCGACGACAAAGTTGCCGGCAAGGGATATGATCCCAAGACTTATACTTATTAAGAGATGTGATGGAGACAGTGGTCTAAAAATGTTGTAAAATAAACAAAAAAGGTTTTTTTGGTAAAATTAATATAACGTATTAGTTAAAACCTGTTTGGACCCAAAATAAAAAATAACAGTACCAAAACATTTTAAAACATCTTTATAGGTATAGTTTATGGACAATAGATCTAAATGGGTTAATGAAGGCAATAAAAATTTGTTTTACGATGTCCAAATCGTTTTTGACTCATCATTATCAAGGTCGCTATAAATGCCTTATTATACTTATATTCATTTTTGCAATTTTTTTCGTATGTAGGTACTTCATAAGTGACAGCGAATCTCAAACTTTAGGCATGCGGCCCGTAGAGCTAGTCAATGCGGCCTGCGCAAACTTATTCACAAAAATCAATGTTTTAAACCACTGTCAAACTTTACAGAATATGCTCAATTTTACTTAGAACTCTCATTTTTGACAAAAAAAAAAACCTTATGATGAACATTGTGATTTTTTACTAGGTACTGTAGATAAAAAAATTGAAAAATATAATTAATAAAATGTAAATATGTCTAGGTTTGATTAAAAGTTAATTACCTAATTTTCATTAAACTCAGAAATATAATTTACCCTATGAGATTGTACTTGTATCAATCGCCTACTCAATGTTTTTAATAAAAAAATACTTTGAAAATTAGGTTATGTGTTAAATTTGTTCATTATCCCACATAATCATTATCCTTAATAAAATTAAACACAACCCACATCACCAGATGAGTCACTTCCCTTTTCTCAGTTATTGCGGACGCTTTCCAATTTTTTCGTTCCTTCTTCTATCGTGTCGACATGAGCTACATAACGGTAATAGCTCATGCCGTGAGAAAAAGATTAGCCAGTCAGCAGGTTGGTAGTGGGGCTGACTGCCCAGGGTACATCAGGGTTAGGATGATCAATTAAATATCGTCACGCGTGGAGGCTGTTTTGATGCACCCCACTCCCCCTCCCCTCTTTTAATTTTTTCGTTAAAAGAGATGTTGTCATGACTGGACAGCCACGCTTAATGTAATTTACAGAAATTCACAAAAAACCAGCATTATGTGGCAATAATCCTTAGGCCTGTTGCTTATGATACTATTGGAAGGTCCATGTTAATTTATTATTATTTTGGAAAAAGAGTCTAAGGTCTTTGCAAGCCCCTTATGTCACTGCGACTTAAAAGATCTATTGTAACGCCTTTAATAGCACCTCCCCAAGCCGCAGGCCAACCATAAAGTCGACTATTGCCTCGGGGTTTGAGGATCTGATCTGATCTCAGCAGCTGAGATTGTGTGGCCTCCAAGATGCTGACTTCTAATGTAATGTGGTGCATTGTATCACATTCGCATAGTATATGAATGGGAGTTTCATCCTTTTCGCGACAAAATCTGCAAACTGTGGTATCTATTATTAACTCTACCAGTTATTACTGATACAGCATGATTGGGTGAACGAGTGGCATGTTCATGAATATAGGTAGTACCTAAAAATAGGTCATTAAAAAAAAACCGCGACAAATCACGCATAGGTAGGAGCACAAAAATATTCGCGCATGCTCTGAGAACTGTCTAGGTGTCTGCTGGTTAGTATAAAAGGCGGAGAGGGGAAAAATAGCGACCGATGCGCGATGTACAGTTACACTGGCTATGCTAGGTGCATTACCTCACCGCATGCAACTTTGATTTGTAAGCGAGGAAATGTCCACAGTAATTGCTGAAATTGATAGTAAATAAACAAAAAAATTGTTTTGACTTTGTGAACGAGAATCAAAAACTGAACTTTTTTTTACATCCTCCTTCAATAAATCCCTCGTTCAACCAGTCATCCTGTATAATACTACAGTAAGTCGGCTCAACTCTGCCCTAACCTAGCCCCCAACTAATGACGATATACCAAGATGTAAGAGAGCTAGTTATCAGGACCATGTTTTAAAATAAATAATAAAATAAATATTTTTGGAACATTTCACACATCACCATCTAGTCCCAAACTAAGCAGAGCTTGTACTATGGGTACTAGACAAAGGATATAATAATTAGATACTTTTTTTTGTAAATACATACTTATAATACATAAGAAACACCTAACCAATGCAAACATTCACGATCATCACACAAATATTTGTGTCCTGTGAGAATCGAACCCACGACCTCGTGATCAGCAGTCCGACACTCGAACGACTAGACCACAGGTCGTAAAAATTCTATCTGCGGTAAGAATCCTAACTTGACGGTGTAAAGAGTTGGTGCTCTAGGATTCCTTACTCTTATTGCTACTTTTAAGAGGCGTGTATTATTAAAACTAAATCTAATCACAATATTATAAGCTTTATTATCTATTTCAATAACCAATATAAACAACTATATGTCTATATTAACATTAAGTATATTATTATTGTAGGAACGCACTCTTGAAATGAAAAGATAAAAAATAAAAGAAAAGAAACATATTTTGGTCTCACGATTTAATACTTCGAAACAACAATAAAATAATTCCGAAAACAACTATTTACAAAGTAAAATAAAGAAATAGTGAAATTACGCTTAGAACTAAGAAATCCATGCTTAAAAACTCTGAAAAATTAAGTCTGAAGTTATATTTGGCAAACAATTTTAGTACTGTAAAAGAACAGTCAATATTTATTCAAATATTTGACCACATCTTTCCTTGTAACTTGGTCATACCAAAAAATATCCCCAAATACAAACTACAATAAAATTTAAAAATTACTTGAATGTCAATTAAAAAGAAGTTGTAACTCTTATAAATACTTTTTGTTATAATTTTTATACTTTAATCAACATTATGGAATGGACTAACACACAATTGGCACTAGCATGGAGGGATCTTTTTATTTATTTATTTATTTTTATTTAACAGTCACCCTTGGTAGACAAAATTATGATTTAGTTATCCATCTATTGTGACAGCATAACCGTTAAAAGTTAGCAATTGATTCCAAACATGATAGGAGTAAACTGATATCCTTTGACGAACACTCCATTATTTTAGGCCGATTTTAAAACCAACAGTACCTGTTTACAATGCGGCCTGTAGTTTTTTTTTTGTGCGGCCGCCCATTACACACTAAATGTCACCCATATGCCAGAAGTTGTTTTTAAACAAATAAAACCAAGCGTTTAACAGAGTTCCAATTAGTATTAATATATAATTTTTAACTGCATTTGGCATATAAATGGCGGGATTTATAGTTGATTTATTTGATTATTGTTCTGTTTTCTTCATTTACAATATTTATTCTAATATGTCCGCAAGTTGCTCGTCAAAGGACAGGATCTTATACCTAATACTATGCATGTAAGACAAGCTCGGAACATTATTATCGTTGTAGATTTCACACTGGAAGTCAAAACTTGCGTTTTCTTCGGAATTTAAGGCCATGGTTTCTATGTAGGCTAAGAAAGACTTAGAGAATGCAAAGTGAGTTAAAAATATTGTTAAATTTAGCCACATTGATAACTCAAAAGGGTTTAAAAAAAGTTAAATACGTAAATAATACTTTATGTGGTACTTTATATCTGGTCCGCCTAGCAATTCCGTGCGGCCTGATTGCAAAAAGATTGAGTAATGATGATTTTAAACCCAATATGCACTCTCAAAGTAGATATATCTCTATTCATATAGTACATCACCCACATTTTATTAGTTTTTTTCATATTGTAGGCACATAATCGGTTCTCAAACATTCTTAACATTATTATATTAATTATCTACATTTAGTATACATAAGCAATTTTATATAAGCAAATACGCGGTAAGAGTATATATTAGCGTTTTGAACATCGAATAAAAACTAGTCGAGTTAAAATTTAGTGTCGAATGAGTTAGTCGATTATTAAAAATCAACTAAATTTAGAATTGATCGTGTAAGTCTTTAACTATTGTCTATGCATAGAGGCACCGTTGTTCTAATCGTATTAAATACATCGAAAACATTTCTTAGTTTAATCGACTATTATTAATAACAATAAATAGTTTTGGAATCGATTTGAGCTCAGAAGACGAACTATTTTGTTTTACTACGGCACCAAATTTGACGTTGAGAAACGTCAGTATAAGAAATCGCGATGGTTTAGTTTGATTGTCACTATTTAGTGAGAGAATAAACGGTTTTTCACTTGATTAGTATTTAAAAAATTCTATAAAATAAACATGATACATAAAAAACAACACAAAAAAACATTCAGAAAAATTACTCTTAAAATGATTCTAATTACATTTTCAAATGGTAAAATACAGAAAATGGATTTTTTTTTCTCAAATTAGCATCTCAATTTCTCAAATGACAGCTATGTACTATGTATTAATATGGGCCCTAAATACCAAAATGAACTGAATAAACCTCAAATCTCCCACTAAATGCTAAAACACCGCTATTCTGACGAAAATTACTCTCCAGCATTGATGGTGATGGTCTTGCCTTTAGGATCATCGAAACGGTCCATCGTTCTGATGTCCAACATCATCATAATACCGTAGAAGGTGATCATAAGTAAGATAAATACTACAAATAGACCGGCCCAGATGGGTGCAGTGAAGAAACCGATACAATAGAAAGCATCTCCAAATTCTTGAGTTGTGTTAGCGTTTGCTGTCTCGAAGAAAGGCTGGATCTGAGGAATGATACATGCAAATATTGTATTATTTATGATTTGAAAAGAGTACCTATGGAGTTTCTTGCTAGTTTATCTTAATAAGAAGAAAGACAATTATACATAACACACGTAACTATTAATAAGGACAACTTTTTAGAACTATGCTTATTTACATATAAAGTTTTGGACTCGCCAATTTTGATTTAAGATTTGTCATACCATCGACACGAAGAAGAAGCTGTGTTAACACAGAGCTGATGGTTGATTGAGATGTATGGAAGAAAAATATATGCTGCACCAACCAGACAAATAAATTAAGACTAAAGATGCAGACATGCAGCGGGCGGGACGGAACGGAGGCGGAGCGTCCACCGAACGTGTACGGGACGTGCATGTCACACTGCGGGTGGAGCGTGCGCGGGACTGCACGGCGGCGGAATTACAGCGCCAGAAGAAAACGTTCCGCTGTCTGTGTGACTTCTACTTAACATAACATAACATCACGCCTGTATTTCCCCGAAGGGGTAGGCAGAGGTGTATAGTAGGTACACCCACATTTCGCCAGTTATGTTATAAGTCCCATGTAATAGGGGGCGAGCCTATGGCCATTAACATTATGACTTCTACTTATTCTTATAAAATACAACGCCAGCGTATCGGTCGCGCACCACCCTACGTTGTCTTTCCGCCCGGCGGAACGGCGGCGGATCAGTCACGCCGTCATAATGCCCGGCAGGACGGTGCTGTGTGCACTATCTAATACAGTTCAATACATTACTACAACATAACGAGGCCCGCCGGTGATAGCCTTCAGTTCCGTTCCGCCCGCTGTGTGTCTGCAGCTTAAATGTTAGCGGGCCGCACTCTACGCCCAATGTACGAGTCGCGTCTATTAAGTATTTATTTTTTCGATCTATTTTACAGAACTACTAGTGTAAATACCTAAAAATCTGGACTCAAGGTTGCGGGCCGCATCATTACGGTCCGAGGGCAACATGCGGCCCGTGGGCCGTATGTCTGACATGTCTCATCTAAACCAAATAAAAAGCTATTATACAAATCCAACATACCTTCAGATCTTCAAAGCTGACAGTATAGGACCTGGTCTCGTTGACACTGGAGAAGCTGACGTGCTGTGAGCAACGGTAGCAGAAGCCCATGATAGCGAACAACTCTTCGTTGGGGAATAACTCCTCGGACACTGTTCCAACAGTCAGGGATACTGTTTCTGTGGAGACAAATGGAGAAGTACAAGTTAGAACTGTCATTTGATTATTTATGTTGCAAACCCTACGACCACACTGGTCGGAGTTTGGCGAAGGTTCGTATTATCGCGATAAGTGTGATTTCTTGTTTTCGGGCTATCACGATAACACCAATATTCACCGAACTCATATCTGTGGCCCTAGGGTAAGGAATAGAAACGCGAGTGCAATGATTTTGAATAAAGAATGAAAAGTTTTGAAAACAAAAACTTTCTAAATACTACCCAATGATCAGATTGAAGAGACGAGTTTCCAAAATAAAATCAGGGTCAAGGCAGATTGACAACTCATCAAAAAGTCACATGATCGATAAAAATGTTGCAACTGTGTTTGGAAATATTCAGATTTTCATTGTGGATGTTATTTGTGTGTAATATGCAGTGCAACCACTGACTTCTATAAACTAGTACGCTGGACATGCTATGTCATTTAAAATGACAGAAGTTCTTTGTACCCAGTACCCAATCAAAGCGACCCCACCAAAATTAGTCCCTGGAACTAAATTACAAATGGCCGTTGCGTTGTTTGAAGTAAATTGTCATTGTCCCATCTCTAACATAAGTTCAGAGGACCTACACCACTGCAGCCACTGCTAACAGCGCCAAAATGGCGGAAATCAAATGTCTTCATTACGACGTCATCAATAGCCTGTCCAGTGTACCTAATATAATAGGTCAGTGAGTGTGACACATTTTTTATTGATCTTGAATCTCCATTGACCTCTTTTGGCATGTTGCCAAGATCTGTAAATTCTTCCCTTTGAATTGCATAATGTGTTTCTAATCCTAAGACTCAGTGCAAATAATTAGTTATTCAGGGAAAGAATATCATTAATAAGTAATTGCATCCCGCTTCAAACAAAAACTGTTAGATTTACACCTTCCTAAACCCTTTAACTGCCAACCCCACTAATATGCAGAGTAAAAGTATAATGCGGAGAAGCGAACCAGTTAAGCTTAAGATTTTGTATTCAGGTTTAGATTGAATATTAATTTCGACCATAAGATATGAGTCATAAGAGCTTATTGTAAAGTTCATTTTTTAATTCCAGATAGTAAATTGACATGTGAAAATGTCAAATAAAGACCTTTATTTTAGCTTTATTTTATGAGCTTTATTTTAGAGCAGTAAGACCATTTAAAAAAAATTGTCACTTCAGTTTACTATCTGGATGTACAAAACGAACATTAGATAGGCAAAATAAAAATTTAAAAGAGCTCTTTAGTAATGTTGTTCTGCGGGGCAACTATATTGCATTTCTTGCGATAGGGTATTTAAAACCAAGTTCGGTCTAGCGAGCCATATAAGGGCTCATGCTAGGAAATAAATTGTTGGGGTCGCCGTTAAATCGGTAAGGAGGACTGTATATATATATATATATATAGAATTTAAAACCACAGACCAGTAAGCTTCAAGACTCCGCATAAACAAAGTTTTGTATTCGAACGCAGTCGTAAAACGTTGGTGGGGTCAGGGGGGCGGACGGCGCGTTATGATTGGCTGGCTCAAAAGTTCGGTGGTATGATTCCTTATGATTGGTGCCGCTCGCTGACTGAGTGACGTTCCGATTGGCGGATGGATGTATGATATGCAGTGGTAGAGCATATGCGTTGTGACCGGGGGTGTCCAACTAACCGGCGTCTAGAGGCTTACTGGTCTATGTTTAAAACAATGATTAGCCAAAGTTGTATGTAAGAATGTATAATCCTACTTCCTACTATTATTATAAATGTGAAAGTTTGTGAGGATGTATGGATGTTTGTTGCTCTTTCATGCAAAAACTACAGTATGTATTGTAATGAAATTTGGCATACAGATAAAACATAATCCGGATTAATATATAGGCTACTTTTTATTCCGGGAAGATGAACAGTTCCCGAGGGATACGCGATAAACGACAATTACGTGGGCGAAGTTGCAGGCATAGGCTAGTGGCTAATTTAAGTAAATGCAGAAGACTACATTTTTCTCGATAATGTCTTTGGTGTACAAATAGTATCAACTTGTAAACTAATAATAATCTGTAATAATTTCCTATAAGATAATTATTTACCCACCTCATTACAAAACTAAGGTAACAAAATGTCTCCACTATGACTAGTTTGCCACCACCCTCAATTTAGCTGTATTATATTAAATTGGTTCATTTTCAAAGTCTCTTAACGATAATTCCTCATACCCTGAGAAAAAGATTAGCCAGTCAGCAGGTTGGTAGCTGTGCTGACTGCCCAAGGAGCGCCAGACACTGAAGTGCCTTATGACATATTTTTTAATGGTCAACCTCGGCTTTAATACTGCAAATAATATACTGACAAGACAATTAAAAGTGGTGACTATACTATAGTTTTCCGTAAAGAATGACTGTCAAAATTACCATCCTACAGCTTCTTCTCATGATTCTTTCGGTTATAATAAATATTAAGAAAATAACATAACTCACCGAAGAACCAGTAGCCGCTCTTCTGATTGAAATTGAGGACGAGAGTAGTGTTGTCAAAAACCATTGTAGTGTTCATCGTAGTACCGTTAAACTCAGATGTGTTTGATGTGAAATCAGACAGAGTTCTTGTGTCATTTCCGCTGATCAGACGGATGCTTTTAGCATTCAAACCGAGACCATCCAATGCGTATGAGCGTTTGTTGGATTTAGCGGCACGGCGGGCTCGAGACTTGGTCACGGGGATGGTCCATGATGGGTTGTTAGCGGTGTACACCGCAACATACTTCAAGGTTTTCGGTAGGTTTTCTAATGTCTCCTGCATGAACGCGTCGTGGCGGCTCAGCAAATCAGCCCTCGATTCACTCTCGTGCGCGTCCTTGAGATTGATGAATATAAAACGGCCCTTGCTTGAACTGCCTGGGGCGATCTCTTCCGAGAGTCCATTCTCAGTAAGCTCTATGTGGTCGGAGTTAAGAGGATCAGCTGATGAGTTCAGAGCAACCAGCGGATCTTCTACAATAGGCAAGTAGATCGCTTTCGACAGTTTTTTGTGCAAGTAAGGGAAGGACGTCTCACCCAAACTGCCTTTCAGTGAAAAATCTTCAACGGAGAGCGTTTCTTCGATGAACACAATGGTCAGCGGGTCATCGGCCAACTCTTGCCTGAGGATAGCCGCAAATTCTTCTGTGGATTGCGTCGTAATAGGATTCGCTCTAGAAGAACTTTGAGGCGACTCACCCCATAAATACATTGGAACATTTGATGCATAACAGCTAACTACACTTAGAACTAATAACGGGAACACCACACGGCAAAACGCCATTTTTAAGGCTATTACTATTGGACGCAAAGCGGACTAAAAGTTAGTATTTTAGCCCAAATTTGTCATAAAAAGACAGCGTTCGGGCGATGACGACTGACCATCGGTCATGTGAAAAGTGATCATATGATAAGTTTGACGCCTTGTTTATGGTTCAGTAATGTTGCCAGTTTTATTCTTCAAAATTACCTAAACACGGATAGAAACAAAAAGATTAATAATTTAATATTTTTTCTGACCACGTTTGGTTTTGAAGTAGTTATGCTGTTCTTGGTCAAAAATATGTTAGCTATGCAAAATGTAGAAAAACACGTCGGCTAATGCCCTTTATACGTGAATTTAAAAAAATGAAAATTATTGCTATGCTATATTTTTCCCTATTGGATGGTTACGTGTGATAAAATTTGGCAATTGTCTTTCGATAGATTTCATAGACAATTAGGATTGAGGCCCGTTTTATAGAAAGTTTCTCAAGCGTTGATCACTGTTTAAAACTAGTTTTGAGTTGGGATTTAATTTTAGAACATGCCTCAAGTAGGGATTTATTGATCACAGTTTAGCGTTATTTTATAATGTCACCTGTTTCGGTATTTGAGCAGAGATTTGATCTGTAATCACTAGTGTGGTCCAGACCAGGGTTGTTGCGAATATCAGCATCAGCATCAGCATCCGCTGATCATCAGCATCATTTTCAACATCAGCATCAGCATCAGCATCCGCATTAAATGATGCTGATATTTATGCTGATGTTCATGTAGTAACGTGACTGAAGGGGGAGGGGCTTATGGCACATTTTTTTGTTTCTCTTGTGAGTTTTGACCGCTAGTATAATAAGTTTATGGTTTTGACCAATCATAGCACAGATTATTGCACTTCGGTGATTTTTAGCAAAACCAAAACAAATTTTTCTATTACGACAAATGTCAACAGCAGACAGTACAGTTGAAAGAGGCGTTCTAACAAAACCGGCCAAGAGCATGTCGGGCCATGCTCAGTATTATAGGGTTCCTTAAGTAGGTCTAATTACAAACGAATCAAATCGAATATTAATCATTGCTATTTTAGTTTTTGCAAACACCGCCACCTAGTGCTAAGTTTATGAAGCTAAATTTAAGAAGTGTGTTTCTTTTTGTTAATTTTTTATATATAAATTAACTAAAGGAGCATTATTTGCTACGATCATTTTTCTCTAAGGTCAATGACCTATGAACTAGGACGTCTTAAGTATTTTTCAGTTTTCTCACTATAACTCAAAAATTTATAATCACATTATACTCGAAATAATTTTAAAAGAGAGTTTTTATAAAGGTCTATCAATGTTGAAGACTATAAGTTTCTACGTTGCATAGTTTAGAAATGGCAGGGGGGGGGACACATTGCAAGCCACTTTGGCGAACTGTATTTCGCAGAGGGTATACCTGATAAAAAAGTTGTGTATGAAACATTACCTTCATTTTAGTAGACCTATTCAACGATACCCCACACGAGGGGGAGCAGCGAAAAAAATATTTTCATCGCCATTTCACATGTATGGGCGCCACCCCTAAAATACGTAATCAAGATTTTTTTATTCTTTTAAAATTGAGATCTATATCTATTCCATTTTTTGTCAAAATTTCATTTACTTATGTTTATAACTGTAGAAGTTATTAAGCGGTAAAGGATTAGGACAGACGGACAGACGGACAGACGGACGGACATGACAAAACTATAAGGGTTCCTTGTAGGACTTCGGAACCCTAAAAAGGGCAATGTAGAGTTATTATAGTCAGCTAATAAAAAGCCAAGGATGAAAAAAGTAATTTATGCTGGATTGCCTTTGCTGGATAAAAATAATCAAGCTCTTCATTAAAGAATACAAGTCATAACAGAAACATTAAGATAATAAGGGGAACTCTACATTTTTAAAAACAAATAAATATTGGCGTTTGCGTTCGCGCTGCTTTTTGTGCGCTCAAAATAGGACCATCATTCATCATCATCATCATGACAGTCGATAGTTGTCCACTGCTGGACATAGGCTTCTCCAAGCTGTTTTTGGGAATATGCCATAATCGCCACGCTTGGCGGGTTGGCGATCGCAGTTGGTTGGTTAAATACTCAGAGAACGCTGCTGCCCATCCTCTGGTGAATCCCTTAGTCGCCTTTTACGACAGCCATGAGAAGATATAGGGTGTTGCAATTCTTTACGTCCGGCACCACACGGAATAAAGTAGGTCTAGTTTAAATAATTTCACTTACAAAGGGTTTCTTTCTTTTTATGCAAAAACTTTGTATATTTGTCTCTAGTTTGTTTAAGCATAATAATATAGCCTTTTATTCCGATCAAAATTACATGCGGCAAAGGCCTCCTCCAACCTTTTTTTTGTTTAAGCATAGTCAAAAGAAAGCTCAAATGCTTTTATATCAAAAGAAAAGCTTTAAAACTCCTTTTAAAATGCGCCTAAAATGGAGTAACGTTTTCGGTAATTCTAAAAAAAATTGCGCTCGCTTCGCTCGCGCTACTGTGCAGGTTTCTTTACGGGTTTGGCTCGTGTAGATTTTCAATGTTCATGTTATGTTTTTCATAATATACCAGATTTTAGTTAATAATTCGCAAATGAAAATGTAGGGTAGCGATTTTTTTCCTAGAGCTCTATGAAAACATGAAAATTTTTCGTTTGTTATATTATTTTGCCCTTAATTTTAAAATTTGATTAATCACCGTAAAAGTTACAAAAAGGCACTATTTTTTAAGGCCTTTAGCCAATATCGGATTTTTATAAAAAGATATGTTATATAAATAAATTCAAATTACATTTTTATATAAATTCATAAGGATCAGTACACATTTCCAATCCAAAAAAATCAGCATCAGCATCAGCATCCGCTGATGTCAATGTCAAAAATCAGCATCAGCATCAGCATCCGCTGATGTGATAAAATTCTGGATCAGTAACAACCCTGGTCCAGACTACGCTTGAGTAGAGATTTCTATTCTATTTCAGGTCAAATACGTGTGTTATGTTGTTAAATTAAAGTTTATAATTACCGTATTGGAATAAGACTGATACACACGTAAAGAAAAGAAAGAAAGAAGAAAGAAAAATAGTTTATTGTCACAGTTAACGACGCGCAACATTTAAAACACAGTGATAAACACAAGCAAGCAACTTATAGGTGGGGTTACATAGAAAGTAAAAACAAAAGACACAGGTAAAAAATTAAGAAGGGACAGTCGATACAAAATATAAGAAAAGTATAGTTGACCGCATGACAGTGGCAACACCCGAGTCTGAAAACCGCCCTTACTGCTTAACGATTCTATCCTTAAGTAATAATCAGGTGATTGAAGTTTAAACTGTACTTGATGAACGTTCTGTAACACGGTAACGTAGTGGTTATATTCTCTTTGTAACACGGGTCTAAGAGCTATGTATGATACGTAGTATCCCCTAGTAGTCTGTGTATCCCCTAGTAGTCTGTGTATGTATGCTACACCCGTAGTAACAGTAGTAAGGCCCAGCACGCACTGTGGTTGCGGTTGTGGTGGTTGGGAAATATAGCCAATAGGGTTATACAGCCGCAATTTTTTTCCCGCAGCTGAATTGAGAAAACCTATCGTCAAATTTTTTTTACAGTTTGAAAAAACGCTACCGCAACCGCAATACGTGCGGGCTCTAACACTTGGTAGGTAATTTGGGATCACTATAGCTCAGAGATTATTGAAGTAATAGGTCTGTGCTATAGCTATATAGCATAAAGTAAGCCCGTAAGGCCCAGCACGCACTACGGTTGCGGTTTATTTACCTATCAAAAAAGCCATTCAACCGCAATTTGACGACAACGTCTGTGGTGTAGTGGTACGAGTGTCGGCCTGCTGATCACAAGTTTGTGGGTTTGATTCCCACAGGATACAAATATTTATGTGATGAGCATCAGTGTTTGTGTTGGTCTGGGTGTTTCTTATGTATTATTGTATGTATTTACGAAAAAAAAGTATGTAAGTATTATATCTATTGTCTAGTACTCATATTACAAGCTCTGCTCTGCTTAGTTTGAGACTAGATGGTGCTATGTTAAATGTACCAAATATTTATTTTATTTATTATTTATTTAATTCATATTCAATTTTTTTCCGGAGAACCCACCGCCACCGCCACCACTACGTCCCACGCTGAATTGTTATAGGTTTATTATGCGTTCTACCAAACTTTCAGTATATTAAAAAGTACCTACTCTGTGCTAACGACTGCCACATTGATTGTATGGTCATTAAGGGTTAGGTATGTCATCTAAACTACGCATGAGTACGCTGCTCTTCTTGAAATACCTACTAAAGGCTCTTTTAAATGGAGAGAGTTTCTCGAAGCATGTAAGCAAGTGTCCTGTTGTTGGTGTCTCTTTTTTATTGCCGTGAAAGACAAATACAGAACGAGTCCCACTTGGCGAAACTCTCCCCTAGTTAGTTGCTCTTTTACAACGCCAACTAGACTAACTAACTAACTAGAGTGAGTTGTTTTCAACGTTGTTTTACATTTTATATTTCTGAAAACCACAGTCCAAACCGTTATTGATATACATCTCTTTGGTTCATAGAGTAGGTACAGTTCTGGGTACCTATTGCATAACACCCATAACACCAACTTATCTGCTTCTTTACGATATAATTCCAACAGTGTCTATCGGTTTTGATTTCAAATGAAAGTATGGGAATTAGTAGAATTAAGGCCCAGCCACAGACATAGTAAAAGATATAGACTAAGTGCTGCGAACAACCATAGTAAAGCCAACAAAAACCGTGCTCCTTCATGTACAACCAGTGCTCACGTACACACCATGCACCTGAAGGATATTTGTTTTCGCGATGCTTACTGGAAGATGCCGCGACATGTGGACTAAGAGGGGTGAGCACGGTTTAAGGTGCATGTGTGTGCGTGAGCACTGGTTGTACATGAAGGAGCACGGTTTTTGTTGGCTTCACTATGGTTTTTCGCAGCACTTAGTCTATATTTTTTACTATGTCTGTGGGCCCAGCACGCACTGCGGTTGCGGTTTTTTAAACTGTCAAAGTGTAGAGACTAGAGTGTTTTTCAATTCTATTGGTTACATTAATTTATTAAGGAGGGGCTCGTAGCGAAGCAACGACTGCGCGGATTGTACGATCTGCAAGGTTAAGCTGCACTTGCCGCGGTCAGTCTGTGGATGGGTGACCGTTTCGTTACACAACGAGACCCCTCCGTGCCTCGGAGAGCACGTTAAGCTGTCGGTCCCGGTTGTCATACGAATATATATATAATATATATAGTCGTTACGGGTAGTCAGAAGCCTGAAAGTCTGACAACTGGTCTAACCTCCGAATGTCGGTATTACCCAGTAACTGGGTTGCGGGGGTCTGATGGCAGTCGCTCCGTGTAAAATACTGATGTTCAGCCGCATCTGGCTAGACTGGAAGCCGACCCCAATATAATTGGGAAAAGGCTCGGAGGATGATGACATTAATTTATTTGACATTTTAAAAAACCGCAACCGCAACTGCATTGCGTGCTGGGCCGAAAGGACTACGCATCACGGACTGCGGGTTTTTTCTACCCGCGGTTTTGGCTGCAGGAAATGTAGTCAATGGGGTTTCTCAATTTAGCCGCAATTTTTCCCCACGGCTGAATTGAGCAACCTCCTTGGCTACATTTCCAGACTAATCCCGAACTCCACAACCGCGAGCGGGAAAAAACTGCAAGCAGTGCGTGTCAATCATCCAGATGACTCCTGTTGAATTAAACTCTTCAACTTATCCTAAACTAACTTAGGGCCGGTATTTCAATAGTCTGATAACTTTTAACTGAGGAATAGGAATAAATAAACGTCTTGACAGATTTTCTATACTACAACTGTCAAAATGTCAAACTTATTCCTCGGTTAAAAGTTAACTGGCTATTGAAAGACCGACCCTTATTTATGAAGAACTCAAAGATAATATAATCAATACTAAATTATATTATCTTTGATCACTACGTTTTAGAAGAACATAACTGACGTCAAAAGATAGCAGAATAGAGAATAATTTTCCTGATTTTGTGAAATAAAGTCTGGAATAACAAACAGAAAAATGTTTTTGTTCAACTGCATGACGTTCATTCTTCTATTGCAAACAAGTTTTGCGGAGAAAAATACGATTCCAGTATTTATGTTAGATCTCGATCAAGTTATGTATGATGTTCAGATTGACCCAAACCCGTTTGGGAAAATGAGCTCTTCACATTTCACTGACATCATCCAGGATTCGATAAAACGCAGTGAAGGCATTATAATGTTCATTGAAGACTCATTTAGCGCCGAAGACATAAGCATTAAGGATAAATATGGGACTCCCTTCATAAATTTACGTGCAGGCTTGATAGAAAATAAAGTGAAATACTTTCCAGCTGTTATAGAACCATATAAAATTCTGAATCAAATCTTCCAGCCGCAGCAGTTTAATGTTTTTTATTTGAGAACTCACACTAAGCTACAACTGATGGATAATTTTAAGTATATCTACATTTTTTTCCAAGATGGTGTCAATGAGACTAGGGCTGACGTATTGAGGAGGCACGATTCCATTATCAGAGAAGTTGTTTTCGTGGTTCGTCAGTTGAAACCTGGTCCTGTCGTGGCGTTCTATACGGGGAAATTAAACCCAATTGTTGTCAAGAAATCTGAATTTATACATGTTAAGCCGCATCCAATTAAGCGGGATCTAGGAATTATGGTGGTTTCCTCTGGGGCCATTTTTCGGTTCTCTGGTTAGTACAGCTTTTTGTCAATCAACTAAGCCTGTTGTAGTGAACAACTGGTCTTAGCTAGACCTGGCTGTGCCTATGCCTTAAATGCTCTAAGGCCTATGCCTACGAAATCAGGGTTGTCCCGATAATGTTTGATTCTTTTGTCCCCCAACCCAACCCTCCCATTACATGTAGGTATAGTCGACGGCGTAACAGTGGTAACACTTGAATTAGAAAACCGCCCTTACTGCTTACGAAATAAAGAAGCTGTTAATGTAAAACTGTTACCACTGACGTGCGGTCGACCGTACAAGCCCGGCTCCACACATTGGCCTGACAATGTGACACTTCACCGGTCTGAGGAGTTGGCTGTTCTTTCTTAACATAACATAACATAACATCACGCCTGTATTTCCCCGAAGGGGTAGGCAGAGGTGTAATAGTACACCCACATTTCGCCAGTCATGTTATAGTCCCATGTAATAGGGGGCGAGCCTATTGCCATTGACCGGGCACAAATCCAGACTCTCTCTGTTCTTTCTTTGTGGCTTGAAATAGGTTTTGATAGAAGCACGCTTCAAGATATGACCAATTCTGTCGGTAACACCTTTGATGAATGGTAGAACAGCAGGTCCCAGGTCAGGGGTGTTTGAAACGCAGTTCTAAAAAATAATCAAGTCCCAAACAGCATGTAACACTGTAAAAGATAATGACATTGTGAGTGATTACTGCGTGCTTTGAAACGATTTTAATTAATAAAAATTGTACGGTAGTTTTTTTTTTGTTATATCTATAAAGACGCTTGTCATCTTAGTCTTCCTGTGACCATTTTACTCTTTGCTGTGACCACGAACGCTGCAAAGCTTCCGAAACGTCAGGAAAACCAATTTAAAATTTACGCGATGTAGTCCGGTTAAACTTGTTTTATTATACTGTAGTTTAATCAGAAATTATTAACTCTGTAAATTATGCTTCGCTGTAGTTGTAGATAGAAAAAGTGCGAAAAACGGCCACTTTTAGCATTTTTTTTATCTACAACTACAGCGAACTATATTTTACAGAGTTAATAATAATAATAATGTCCTCCCGGCCGAATTCCGGTCACGGCGGCCAATCTCAACAGAGACTAGCCATCTGCGCGGGACATATTATAGTGCACAAGTGTGTGCGCAAAGGTGCACTCTCTATTCCCGCACTCTCATAATCCGATGGGACCGCAATTCGACACGACCGGAGAAAGATCAGGCGCAGGACCGACGGCTTTACGTGCTCTCTGAGGCACGAAGGGGTCTCGATGTGTAACGAAACGGTCACCCATCCACAGACTGACCGCGGCTAGTGCAGCGTAACCTCGCAGATCGTATAATCCACACGGTTCTTACTTAGTCACGAGCCACGAGCCCCTTAATAATAAGAGTTAATAGTTTCTGATTAATAACGAATTTTCGATAAATTATGTATTCAGCGAGTAATATTTTTTTTTACTGATGGAGGCGCCACTTTGCTGCTAAAGTATCATTGTGTGTCCCACTCATTCTCTCTCACTCATTGTGTGGCTGCGCCAAATAGGCTCAGTTCAGCAAAAATGCCAGACAACTTCGTGTCTGGCGCTGGTTTTCAACTTGAGCTTATTGTATGGTGTCACGGGCGAGAATCAATGTACTTGCACTTGTAGGCACATGAATAAATAAACATCGATCAGAAGCAGACCTAACCACTATGGTACTGGTACACTCACATACTGGGTGTCAGGGAAACGCTTCCGAAAATGAAGATAGGTGATAGTGCTGGTGATTACTGATATGAAACCACAAAACAAAATGCGATTCTTTTTTTAGATTTTTTCATTTTTTTTTTTTTGCTTTTTTCTTACATAACCAGCTTTGGGCAGTTAAATAAAACTGATTTGCAAAAAAAACCCATTTATTTACTTAATTTTTTAAAGTTCGCAATGTAATTCAAATAAAATATCAGCTGGCCGCTAGGGGTGAATGACATCCGCTCGCATACGCAGTCCGGTAGTCCGTGCCGGCCGAAGCGAGCGTAGGTAGGTTAGGTACGCGCGATCCCTAGTTTTGTACGCTTTACATTGCGGGTTTGCAAAATACCGAATCACTAAAACAGTGAGTATAAGGCTAATGGTTATTGGTATTCGATTGTGTTTAGGTAGTATAATAATAGCCTTTCCGTTTCGGGAGCGTTTCCCTGACATCCAGTATAGCGCGGCGATGTGTGCGCGCATCCGCGCATTCACCGACGGGTTCTCTTACTCTTTTTTTTACCCAATATAGGAAACTGCTTAACCGGGTGGGTGGCGGAGAATCACGTTAGCGACTTAGGGACTCCATCCGCCAAAAAAAATCCCTAAACCTAACTTATAAACTAAAATCGCGGTTGCAAAACCGCATAAGGGTGTCCCCCAAGGGAGGGCTTGGACGTCGGCTTACTGGGGCATTGTGGGGGGACCCCGCCGCTATGTCCCCCTGGCAGCCGTTATAGCATCGGGATTGGTTTTCTCAAAAGTGGCGGTCTTTTGGTATATCGGGTGGATGACGCTTTTCGCGAATCGCCGTAAAGCGGCAAGCCTCGCCGGTGGCGAGGGCGAAGACCTACCTAATCCTAACAAAGTGGCGGTTAAGCCTACTCCTAGGCGAGTTCACGTACGCTCTGCTGTAGTAATAAGAACTGGTTTGCGCCAGCTTAGCTTTGCTTCTGATTGATGTTTTCATATGGAGCCAGCTGCTTAAGACAACCTTAATTCCATAGGAGTGTTTGCGGCAACTATGGCTCGTCGCTCCATATTCAACCAGTTACCGATGGTGGCCGAGGAGAAGTTTACACGCCGCAGCATGTCCACTAAGATGGCGTATACTGACTTCGAACTCGAATTCAACTTCAGTTTTAAGGATGAAGGATGGCTTATAGGTTAATAGTTATTCTTTTATTTCTATCATTCTCACTCATTCTTATCTTATCTTAGCACGCGTGCAGTGCATTCGCCATATCTGTACACACCCGTATCGTAAAAATTCACGACACGATGTCGTATCGTGCTACGATGCACGGCACCACGACGCTTCTAGGCTCAACGGATCAACTGTGGCAATTTTTCTTCAAATTTCAACGACGTTACGTCGGATCGCATGGTGAATCGTGTCACGTTGCGATGTCGTATTGTATGTGTTTTTGCTCTTTGGGTGAGATGTATCATTCTAAAATCTTAAATTGCTGATGTGTGACCAGCTTATTCAAACATTTATTCATCAGTTTTCTTTTGTGACACACCAGACAACGTGGCGTTACTGGAAGCTGGTGAGGAGGTAGGTCGCACGGAAATGGGAGTGGGGGCTCCCTGGAACTGGTCCTACGTCTGCGGTGAACCTCTCGTCATTGTCAACACTAGAGATGGCAGTTCTGTCACTATTTCACAGTACCAGGTTAGTTATGGTGGGCAGAAAGGAGAAATTCTGCTATTCATAATTTTGTTATTATTTAATTAATTTATGTTTCTTCTTGAGTGCTGTGCTGATTACGTCTATCGCCAATGCGGTTAAAAAGCGCTGCATCTTACTCATTTAAGGTAGTTTTAAAGGCAGCAGTGAATGGGAAGTTGAATGCTACCAGGTAGCCGGCGAAATTCAAAATTTCTTGAGTTTTTTTACGCAATCTTTAACAAAAAACGCAAGAAATTTTGAATTTCGCGGGCTACCCGGTAGTAGCATTTACATTAACAGGGGAATATTTAAGGCCCAGCGGCACTGATCTGATACGAATTGACACTGCAAATTCTGGATTTTAATAGACAGCAGTGCGCGCGCTTCCATTGTCCACGTCCACAATATTCGTTTATTGGTTTATGACAGAACTTATGATACGAATTCGCACCGCAACCACACCGCAGTGCGCGCTTGTCTTAAGTAGCACTAAGTAGACTTGAAAGACTTATTCCTTCAAGTAAGTAGATCATGAATGAATAGAAAGAAATAATAGTTTATTCTGTGAGTTTACTGTTTTATTGGTCTATGAAGGTTGGCGGGAAATTTCGGAAAGATCGAGTTGTGGATTTTGTAATAATTTCCATTCGAGTGTTAATGTGTAATACTGGTGGATTATTAAATATTAAGTGCTCGCTGTGCAGTATAAGTGTGGGTAAATGGTGCAAAGTTGAAAAACATGACTCGTATTTTCTCATCATCCCCTCAGAAACCTAGTAAAGATTCCATCACTTTACTAGGGTGAGTTAGGAGAGTAACGGTGAGTAAACTTTACTTTACTAAAAGGTCTAAGCAACAAGGCCATAAACCTACATACAAAACGAAATTGGTCTATGAAAATAGGTAAAAGTTTGTAGCGGGAAATTCAAATCTCCCATAGCTACATGTTATTTTATAAAAGGAGAAACAGAGAAGCTATAATAATGTGCTGAAGAAAGGAGCTAAAAAAGAAAAAAACCAAGATCTGGAAATTCCGGAGCGTAGGTGAAGCCCTGCGGTTTAGCTCAATGGCGGTAAAAATTTAAATCCATCCCTGCTTCTAGACACACAACGTGTAATAGAAAATACTGAAAACCTCATATGGGGTCATACAAATTCAAATTCAAATTATTTATTTACTAGAATATGGTATTATTACAGATGTAGGTGACTTATGATTAGTTTCAGCATATTCTGCCCCTTGGGGTGTGCAAATTGGACTTATACATAACAAAATTATTAAAATTATGAGCATGCATATTAATTATGTTTAACCTCATTGTACTCATCAGTATAATAAACATATTTTACTATGGAAACAATCCAGAAATCGCGAAAAAAACAGCTGTTACCTACATTTTGTCGAGTTATGCGAACATATTAGATTTCAGAGTTGTTCCCATAATAAGTTATTCATAATGATGAGTACAATGACCCCTGAAGAGTATTATTTATATGTTTGTAGATAATCTCTGGGACTACCTAAAGTACCACGCTATGGGATCTTGCCTACGGGGAGGGAATTTGATGGGTTGATGACGCCGTAAAGTCCGTTTTTTTTAACGCTTCATATTTATCAAGTGGAAATGCGGGCAGAGGCTTTTGTTCCGGCTGTTTTAATGGGGCTGTCCCGTTTCTGTAGCGCATCAGAGATGTATGCTGAAGCCCGCGTCGATTGTTCCTACGCTACGCTGCGAAAAAGGTGCGCTTCCTTGGTGCACCGGGTCCGGGGGCCAGCCTCAACGGCAGGCGTGACTGCGTGTGTGTGATGTGAACCACTGCTGTCAGCTTTCCACCTCAGTGCTTAACTTGTAGCAGGGATCCGCATACCAAACAGTGTTTGTGTTAAAGAAATAATAACATACCTAGTTATTGGTGCCGATTCTCTTGTCACAAAATTCTCTAAACTAGACTAAAAATCACCTAAATTTAGTTTAGTCCTGTCAAACGACGTTTTCTATTCTGAAATTCACTTTAAAACTAATTTTCGGTTTGACAGGACCAAAATTAGTTTAGTTATTCAACTTAGTAAAAATTGACATTTTGCTATTCTATAATTGACGTTTTTCACCTAATATTAGAAATGTCAACCTAAATCCGACTAGTTTTAGAAGGCATCAAAATACATGTCGACTATAATTAGTTATCAACAACTAAAATTGCAAAGCTTATTTTATTAATTTTTATAGTTTTTAGGTAGTTTAAAATAAATAATGGATGCCTACTATGTGGTTGCAGCTGTTGTAGATTCAGCAGAAAGGTAAATTGTTCATAGAAATATAAAATGAAATTTATAATTTCGATAAGAAGAGGTGCCTATATAATAAAGGATAAGCGGTACATAAATCCATACAATGGGAAAAAAAAATCTATGTGACATTCAATTCTATCCTTTTATTCCATAGATTTAGAACACTATAGATAGAAAATCGACGTGCCCCTTTTAGATAGCAATAGTTTTTACTTCAGTGATACCACACTAAGATTTTTACCCCCATTTTTTTGAGATTAAGTTAAGGGCTCTTAGCGTACGTAGAAAATAACTTGAAAATGCGCAGTGATCAGTTTAAACGATTTTAACCTCTATGTCAGTATTGAGTATAGTAACAAGCGCAATCGTACCATCTTTGTTCAAGTTATTTGCTGGATTAACATTTAATGGAAGCCAGTGGCTCCTACACTCTCGTCTATGAATCGCGTATGTATGTAAAGGTAATTTAGAAAAGGGAAATTAAATAAAGTATTTTGGAAAAATAGGATTTATTGTAATTTTTTTTGGATATATTTATACATAGATATATTTTGGATATTGATTGGATGTATAGGATTTATTGTAATTTTAAGTGTAATTTATTGGCCTTTAAACAGAATCAATTTCGTATGAAAGTTTCTCACTCTATCACCTTTCTGTGAAACAGTTTTTATAAGGTGATGTATTCGTACATCTAAATATTTTAATGCAACAGCTTTTATTAGGATTACGAGGTGGCTATCCAGCGGGTTTTGATCTCTAACATGGTCGTTCAACGTAGTAAATGTGGGTTTCTCAATGTTTTTTTTCAAAATGGTCATAACCATATGAGCCATTGCCTTGTTAGTGGCTAAAAAAATTTTATACTACACACATACTACACTGTGTGTACCCTACACATAATACTAAAACAACCATATAAACCAATCTACTTCATCAATAAATAAAGATGAAAATTAAAAACACCCTAAATAATGGGTACATAATTACGTAAATCACAGCAGCACTAATCACGGAATTATTTAAAACATACGTCTCCTTCAACAATTTAATAAAAAGCACCATATAACAGGTAGCACCCTAAATACTGGGAACGTAAACATGTCTATCATGGCAACACTAAACACGGAAATATTTTAGGTTATGTTATTTAGAAAACGCTGAAAACTGCTAATATTTCTATAAGAAATGGGTTCAAAATAATTAACACTTACGTACTTGTAGAAACACATTGTATGTAGTTAAATAAACACAACAATTTAGATATAAAATGCCACTTACCCGTGGAAAGTTAATCCTTCAATGTGTTGCTCGCTGCGGCTTTTGCAGCCTAACACACTACACCCGACCATATCACGGAACTGTATGAGTGTTTTATCACGAAGTTTCACCATAAAATTATAGAAAACTACGAAGCACAATTAATAAAACTCTTTAGTTTGACAGACCGAACGCTTTGTTTGTCAAACTTTAAAAGTGTGACAACGAAAATATGGGTAACATGTAAGAGATGGCGATATAATATTTGTGTCTTGCTCTATCTTAGGAGCAGTGGCATAAGTCCATTTCTTTCCCACATACTCTAACGTAGTTAGGAATCCATCTGTAGTGTTCATAATCTAAGTTTTATTCTAATATGTGTCCCTAAAAAGCCTGAATTCACAAATTTTCCCTCTTTTGGGGAGAAAGTCTCCAAGTTTGTAATAAACGTAGTGGTTATATTCTCTTTGGTTTGTACAAAGAGATTTAATATAGAATATTTAATGTCTTTGGGTTTGTAATCCTGCGTGGTACTTTTTAGCTTATATTCTAATTTATTCAACTTTTTTGAAAAATTTCGTGGCCTGGGTGCTAGAACTTTTTAACCACGTCTTTAAAAAGGGAAATTCCAGCTTTTTAAATTAAAGAAATAGTTTATTATTGTGATTGCCCATGGAATTCAAAGGTCCTTGCATTTTTTGCAAATAGCTCTGTTTCTCGTTGTTTAAGATATACATATGATACGCTGCAATAATAACAATATATCTCCTTTGATATGTACTCTTAGGCCCGTATTACAGAAGGTTCCTCAAGTACAGTTTAAACTCCAATCACCTGATCACTACTTATGGATAGAATCGTTACATGAGTATCGGTCTTATTCCAGAATGGTAATTATTATAAACTTTAATTCAACAACATAACACACGAATTTGACCTGAATTAAAATAGAAATCTCTACTCAAGCGTAGTCTGGACCACACCAGAGTGATTTATTACAGATCAAATCTGTGATCAATAAATCTCTGCTTGAGGAACGTTCTAAAATCAAAGCTCAACTCAAAACTAGTTTTAAACAGTGATCAACGCTTGAGTATCGTTCTGTAATACGGGCCGTAGAAAATAATAACCTAGCTCTTTAATCTGATCACATTATTCCAATTTATATATTTTATTGAAAATATAAAACAAAAATGTACTTTATTTCGTGACATGATTTTTTCTTCTTAATTTTAATGATAAACTAATAATTCCAAATATAATTATTATTTAATTTCCTTCTGTTTTTGTGAACTTTCGGTCATTCCATTCACTCTTTAATAATTTTTTCAAGATGTACTGGTAACACCGCCAATTCAACTTAGATGCGTCAAACTCAATTATTAGAGCTGTCAACAAGTTTTCTAAAATAAGAAAAAGGTAAACACAGAATAAGTTTTATGATTTTCTAAACTAAAATTTGTAAATTTTAGTTATAGTTAGGTTTAGGTGGGTGTACAAGAGAATCGGCACCATTAAGTAATATTGTTACTAACACAGTGAGTCAATGGGGTTGATTCTGTTGTTAACGAACTAAACTTATTTTAAACTGTCGCTCTCTTTTACTAATAATAAATACAAGAAAGGGATGGCAGCAATTTTAGTACTGTCAAATCAAAGTTTCCATACAAGTTTAGTCGTGACTCGTGATCTCGGAACCACAGACTAATAGGGATACTACGTATCTTGGAACGTGCCCACTAAAATACAAAGAAATGTAACACGTAAACTAATTTCTAAAATTGTTGACAGTTCTAAAATTGTTGCCATCCCTATCTTGTATCTACTCACAGACCAAGTAGAGATGATATTAGTAAAAGAGAGCGATAGTTAAAATAAGTATAGATCTTGAAAAAGAGAATCAATTGTTACTAACACAGCGAGTCATTGTTACTTATTTCAAAAAAATACTTATTATTCCTTTTCCCATCAGATTCAGCCTCGCGTCACAGAATTTCGCCGCGACGGTTTATATCAGCATGCGGAAGCTAATTCGAAAACCGGCGCAATATGCTTCGGCCAGAGCATAAACTGTGGACCTTATTTCAATGCCAATATTCTGGCAGGCTTGTTCTGCACTTTTATTTTTTTTGTAATCTTTATGTATGGTATTGCAACGATGTTCGACTGTGTCTCTAATGATAGGTATGAAGACCCGCAGAGTAAGCCTTTGGTCCTCGGCGAGGTTAGTGGTCATTGATGTATTTTGATTACAGCGCCTAATAATTGCGCTGGTAAACTCCCATTGGCGTTGCCAGGCAGGGGCATGGGGGGCACGCCCCCCCCAGAATTAAAGCGAATCAGTTTTTTTTCTGTCTCTTATTCGTGATGTTACCTACCTAACACTAAAACAATTTTGCAAGAAATCGTTCCCTTGTTCACGGAACTTTTTAAATATATCACACGTTTGTTCAAGCACAGCCCAAGGAAGCATAAATGGCAAATACATGAGGGGACAAAGCCTAAGTCTTCTAAAAATGCGCTTAAAATGGTGTGATGTTTTCGAAAACCTCAAAAGAATTCGCCCCCAGGCTACCAGTATGTACCATATTTCGTACAAATAAACATTTAATTTCATTTCAAAATGTATATACCTACGTAGGTACACATTTAAGTTTGGTTTTCGTTGCAAAAAATCATTGCTACGCCTTTGCAGGCTGGCCCCAACTATGGCACTCCATAACCATAACAAAACCCTGGCTACGCCAATGTAAACTCCCCCCGAGACAGTGGCCCTTTCTCAGCTCTATGTACAAAGTCTACTTGCGACGATATCAACCAAATATGAGCGCTAAAGTAATTAAAATAAGATTCAAAATAATTTCAGAATGCCTAGCGCGAGTTTGAAACTTACGTATACGCGATCGATTGCGTCAACTTTCATTCATAAATTAGTAGCGCCCCTGACGGAAACGAGAAGGAACTACTGATTAACGAATGAAAGTCTACGCATTCCTGTAGCGTTATCGAAAACGACGACGTAAGTTTCAAACACAAAATCAGCACTCAAGTGTCTAGTGCGAGTTTTAAACTTACGTATATACCTACGCGATAGATTGCGTTGACTTTAATATTCATAAAAATCAGTAGCGTCCGTGACTCAAACGATGAGATAGCGTATGTGTAAGTTTTAAACTGTCAGCAGTCTCTGCTCACACAGACCGTGCCGTTCCTGAGCGCCGACCGCTAGAATATTCAAACAGGTGCCAATTTAATCCGGAATTTAAAATAAACTTGTGGAAAGAAAAAATCGTTCACGAGCAAGATTTGAATCTGCAACTCCTGGCTCCCGGGGGCCTAGTACGAGTTCGACACTTTATAATACTTTCATAGTTTTCGTCGATTTTCATTCATAAACTACTAGTTCCTCCTCGTATCCGCCAGGGGCGCTACTGATTAATGAATGAAAGTCGTCGAATTCGATGGAAGTATCGGTAAGTGTCAAACTCGTACCGCAACCGCTTTACCCACTAACCGTGAACACACGTAGTGATTATTTTCTCTGTGGTGAACACTAGTAGTGTAATCTTAGTGCTCACGGTAGCTTAGCTTAGAATCGAATGATGCTCGTAAGCGATTTTTTACTTTCCACCTATTATATTATGTATTTATTTATAAAACGTGTACCTATCAGAATTGCGTAGCCATATTTGGAGAGCTCATTAAGGCATAGCATAAAACAACTTTTAATATGGCGACAACCCTGAAATTGTGAAAAAAATAATTGACTGCTTCATAGAAAAGTGCAATACCTCTCGACTCTCAACCACGAAGCATTGAAGGGCAGATTTATTTTCCGCGATTTTAGAGTTTAGCCCGCGTAGTAAAAGTTGTTCCTCTTAAAATATGACCACGCATTTCTGATACATGTTATAAAGTATCTTCGATCAAATACTTGATGGATGTATTGTTTCAACCTTAGGAAGAGTCAGGAATTATTATAAGTTGTCAACTTAGCTGTTTTATGTTAATTACTTACCAAATAAATACTTTCTAAGCAAAACCTGTATAATTTTTTGTCCTTTTTATTCCAAAAAAAAATAAAAAATAATTTGTATTATTTTTTGCTCCGTGCATGAGGCACTGCAATATGCTGAGCGGTGGCCGTTTTGCGCGGATATGACGCATATCTTACCACACTTCTTGACTCTGTACCTGTATTTATTCTGTGTCCTTGAATTTTTTTGGTAATTTTGTGCGTCACTTTTGAAGCAAATAAATATTTTTTCTTTCTTTTTTCTTTCAAAAATTTCCCTATGTTCTAACATAGGGAAATTTAACTAACTCTAGTTAAGAACACAGAAATTACAATAAAGCTATTATACAACGTTTTTATTAACTCTATCCTTCCTGTAGGATAACATAACGCCTGTATTTCCCCGAAGGTGTAGGCAGAGGTGTAATAGTAAACCCATATTTCGCCAGTTGTTATAACATAACTAGATGGGACTATAGTCCCATGTCATAGGGGGCGAGCCTATTGCCAAGATATTATACAGGGTGTCAGGGAAACGCTTCCGAAACCGAAGACAGGTGATAGTGCTGGTGATTACTGATACGAAACCACGAAAAAAAATGCGGTTCATTTTATAGATTTTTTATTTTATTTTTAGTATGTTTCATTATGAACGAGTTTTATTTAACTGCCCAAAGCTGGTTATCTATGACACATATATGAAAAAATCTAAAAAAAGAATCGCATTTTTTTTTCGTGGTTTCGTATCAGTAATCACCAGCACCTATCTTCGTTTTCGGAAGCGTTCCCCTTACACCCAGTATATTGCAAAAAGATCAAGATGAAGCATAAGTAAATAAAAACTAGCTTCAATAAGAATCTAGTTCTCACTCAGTATAATTCATTGATTTCTTCAGGAAAATCGAATACTACAGAAAATAAAAATAAAAGAACAGAATAATTCTTAGCAGTGTATTTGGTAAAGCTGAACTACCTACATACCAGTAAATTATGTAGAAATAAAAAATAATAACAAGAAACGACAATCTGGCGCGATGAATGATTCGAAAAGTGTTCACCTAATTCCATACATTGCTAGTGTTTTTGAGACATAGGTATTCGAATACAAATGATTCTAAATGCATTTCGAAATTCGGCAGTCAGTTTTCGTTGATTTTTTTCTTGCAATATCATGTACACATTTCTACAAATTTAATGTAATACTTAAAAACTTAAATGCATTATTTTTGCTGTAATAGCGATGTCAAAAAGAAATGTGTACGGGACATTTTAAATTTTATAACAGCGTTTAATAAGAAATATATTTAGCTTACGCGACATGAGACCAATTTGTAGGAATTGACAGTTCGTTGATTTCGTTTTGTGTAAACTAGGCGCATAATAGAATTTTAGTGTTTCTTGCTTGGAAACTCAACCAATTCTAAGTGATTGCCAGCAACCCAACCACTATTGTAATATTAAGCAATTAGGTATCGAACTAAAGTGAGCATTCTTAGTCAACTAAAATTAAGACTTGTGTACGTTTTAGTAGTATCATGTAGCGTAACCTAAATATATGTAAATCCCTACTTGTAAATAGTAATGAATTAATAACAGTCTAAATATAAAGAGAGACTTGCAATCTTTATTCATGATTTAATGTAGAAAATCAATTTTTAAATTATAAATAATTTTCTGAACAACATTGGTTCTGAAAAACGGATAGATATGCGTCCTATATATCAAAACGTATCTAAAATCCGATTTCAGTCATAAATAGTTTCAATTCGATAGTCCAAACTGGAAAAGTCGATTTTGCAAAACCTATATCACCGCAGAAACTCGACACGACGAAAGCAAACGGTACCAAACGATAGCTGATACAAATCAAACCGCACAATACTACACACAAAACCAATGAGATTAGCTTCTTCTCTTTTTAACTAAGCAAACGCTTGGCAGAGTGAAAAAGATGAAGCGATTCGCTTCTTCTCTTTCTAACTAAGCAAACGCTTGGCAGAGTGAAAAAGATGAAGCGATTTTTACTACACTCTATAGATTTGGCGGTTTCGTCAAAATAATTGCATATTGCAACAGAACTTCACTAATACTAATAACAAATAGCAATAAGATCGAATGTAGATTGATACTATAGTCGTTCCATAATAAAACCATAACTAAATCATTTCTAAAAACGGACTTTTATATCGATTTCAAAATCTGAAATCCGATTTATATCCGTTTGCGTAAAAAACCGAAAACGCTGATGTCTTAAGAGTTGAGCGAAATCGTTTAGAGCATGTTTTCTTTCGCGATTTCAGGGTTGCTTCCATTATAAGTTATTCGATCCGACGAGTACATAATAATAACATTACACCTTATACAACCTTATTCTTATTTTACACAAAACCTCATAAGGGGTCATTGTACTCATATGGGACCAACCATGAAATCGCGAAAAAAAAAACTGCCGTTCCATAGCTACATTTTTTCAATTTATGTGAACACAAATGTAGGAAACAACCGTTTTTTTACGCGATTTCAGGGTTGGTCTAATAATAAAACATGTTCATAATGATGAGTACAACGAAATAATAAATTAAGAATAAGGTTGTATATTCAGGATAGGTAAATTAAAAATAACAATTTAAAAAATGCTCTATTATTTATAATTTAATAAAAATACAGACTGCAAGTCTCATCTCCACTACAAGGAATCCATCAGCCCATTTACACTAAATAACAATTTATTATTAACTCTAATCTCTAAGTAAAAATGGCGTCAAAATGTGTGATGGTGAAAATGCAATATATTAGAAGCCACTGGAATTTTGTGTAGCTTGAATATTATGCATTTTTCATTGAATTAAGGATTTTATTCGACGTATTTGTATAATAAAATAATATATTTTAGAATACCAATGCGTTTTAATCCAGCCCAAGTACAAAGGACCCAAATTGGTATATTTTTGACTCATTCCCAATAAGCCATATATGGTACATCGCGTTTGTTTAACTATTATCACACCTCGGCCACTCAATACAATGTAAACGCTAGCACCACCTACATACACAAGATTACGTCTGTATATGAACGCACACACACGTGTAGGTTAGGCATGTCGCCGCTCGTAATGCCGACTGGGTTCCAAGCGCTTCTCAGAGATGGCGTGCTTGTATAGCGACTGGCGATTGACATCCATTGCAATCTTGCAGTCCCATTGCCGTCAAACTGCGGGTGCGTACGGGGTGCGGGCAAGGAATCTTAAATTAGCGGGGGGGGGGGGGGGGGTGAGTGGCCGTTCTGTACGTTAATACTATTAGATATTCTGTGCTATTACGTCTGCTACGCGGAAAGTTATCGTGTTAGTCCAGTAAATCCTTTAATAAAATATATAATAATCTTATTATTTCATCCAACTTTATTTGTTCAAGGAGCGGAATTTTTTGAAATCAATGTGCTTCCGACGAGCTTACCACGATCCCTTAAGATATTTAAAAAAATCTTATATCAAAATTTTGTACCAATATTGCAATAATTTATCAGTATTTTTTAGCAAATAATGGTACATTATAATTTTGTATACGTTTATCACAAAAATGTGACCAATTTGGGCCACAGTGTGCATGAGCAATTTTTTATGAAACTCGAAATGTGTGAAGTAGACAAATTTGTGCCTACCCTCGAAAATGAAGGATGAACCGTTCATACATCTTAATTTGATAACTACAGTAAATAAATTCTAATTGGTAAGTGTATTATACATGTCTAGTCAGGGTTGGCAAGTTGAGAAATAATACAACCTGGCCGTACTCGGCACTCGCAGTTGGTTGGTTGACGTCATTCACTCGTTGAGTGTAATATAACCTCTTCGATGCACGCAAGGTACATGATGGCTTGCGTTGATTTTTGTAGGTACGTTTCCTGTTACGCCAGTAACTGTTTCTTATTCTGTACTAATATTCCATCCTGCAACTGATGGGAACTGAACGTGACTTTTCCATCACTAGTCCTCATCAGCTTAAAGAATATTAGCTACACAAAATTGGATCACATTTCTGGTTTTTATCTTTCGTTTCACATCCAAATTTAGTGTTTCTGGCTTTATCGTATTAAAGATTATTCTCAACATTAAATAAAACAATATAAGTACGGTTTTCTTTGTCTATGACGAGACAGCTCAAAGAAAACACGGCTTACAGTACCAGTAATCTAACTCTACCTCTGTGAAAACAGCAACAGATGGCTGTGCAGTAGTCAATTTTGCAACCAAATCAGTAATGCGCATGCGCGACAATGGCGGCAAGACTGATTGGCACATATATCACTAATCACGATAGGTGTAGTTCATCTGAGCGGCAAAATGGCGGGAACTACATATTGACGCTGTCTCAGTCGTTCTTTAACATTCGATGCATCCTTATGTCCTGCTCACACTTATTACATGCACTATATCTGCGCGGCCTGGTTTCACAGGGGCACAGTTAAATTACGTGTACTGTAGGCAAGTATAGAACTTGAAACTATCTTCCTGACAGCCCTAGTGATTAGTCCCAACATACCAACTCTAACTAGAGTTTAAACCAACAATTTTTCACTGTATCAGACACACCGTAAATTAATAAAAATGGAGTAATAGTTACACTGTGTATATCGAAATAAGATACGATATAGTTGATCAACCCTTGATCTCCCCCACGGACGCTTATTGCAAGACACAAAAAGACTAGGCATGTCTAGAATTGCCGCTTTCAACGGGTTAATTAATCAAAAGTCCGCTAATGAGCCGCCGGGGGTATTATCTCCTTGTCTACGAAAAACAACACATATGTTGTGTTTTTCATACGAATATGCGTACTACAAACAAGGCGAATAATCGCCTATAGCTAAAATGTTATCAGATCACGGTCAAATTCACTTCAAAGGTTCACGAATGACACACAAATCGACACAATAGATAATTGTATCTATTGTTTCGTCGCCGGCGGTCTTATACCCGTGGACGGATATACATTAACGGTTAATGGGACACAATTACTACACACACACGAATGATAAATTGATGTGTGTATTAATGGAGACACTATTCTACTATTTCGCGGCCGCCGGCAGCTTTGCGCCCGTTGATAGGTTTAAAACATGACCACTCCATTTTTATTATTCCACATAATAAATATAATAATAACATAACCAATCGGCATCGTTTCTATACACAGTTCAGCAGTCGGGAACGCAACCCGCACTAGTCGAATCCAAGCAGCTATGTTAGCACTTAATTCTTCTCTTCTTTCTTCTCCTGGCTTTGATCGGTTTGCTGTGTCTGCTGTTGACCCTCGCGTTCGGCTGCCATCTGGTGGATAAAGTTATATTTTTAGTTTCTTTTATATTACAGGATGGCAAAACGAGCTAAACGTCTTCTTTGTCCATCCAAAGGTTGTCTGGAAGATATCGCTTTTAGCAATAAGACCGCCCATGTACCCATAATTTATACGTTGTTCCTGTTTACTACTATTTTCATGGTGTACAATAAAGTATATTCTATCTATCTATCTGAAGGCCCACCTGATGTTAAGCTGTTACCTTTGCCCATAACAACTGCAATACCACCTAGGCCAGGGATGGCGAACCAAGGGCACGCGTGCCACTGAGGGCACGTAACAAGAAATTTTGGGCAAGGCATCTAAACGAAATATCATTAAATGTGTTAGATGATGTCAAAAAAAATTCCCATTCTTCTAGTCCAGCTATACTCAACCTGCGGCCGCCGGGCCTTTGTTATTGGCCCATCTAAAGTTACAAATTTATTGTAAACCATTTTAAATTTCGCGCCCATCAGAGAATGGGTGTTACAGAACGGGAATGTGAGCCGAGCGCTATCAGCGATTTATTGTTCACCAAAAATATAAAAGCGTCCAAAGATGTGCCCAAATCCTATTCTTCTTTTTCTTTGGTTCTACGAATGGGTGTGCGAATAGTCTTTTTCAAAAATGAAATACACAAAGAACGTTTACAGAAACAAACTTACAGATTCTCATCTGGATGATGTTAAAAGGATAGCATGTAGCCCAAATCCTACTAACATTCTTTGGGTCTACGTATGTGTGCGAATCGTCTTTTTCAAAAATAAAATATACAAAGAACGTTTATAGAAACAAACTTACAGATACTCATCTGGATGATGTTATCAGGATAGATACTCATCTGGATGATGTTATCAGGATAGCATGTAGCGACAAGCCAGATCTTGATAAAATTTTGAAAAAGTGTTCACAATATCAATAATCGCATTAAAACATATAAACATCTTTGTTAAAACTTATTTTTTCATTAATAAAGTAACTACATCGTTAACTTGGAATTACGTTTTAATTAAGACCTACATACTTTTTTCTTGCGGCCCATGACTGAAACGTGTTCGTGGCCCCTATAAAAAAAAGGTTGAGTATGACTGTTCTAGTCCATCCAAAGGTTGTCTGGAATAGATTGCCTTGTGCGATAAGACCGCCCATTGTACTTACATAATGTATCTGTAAACTACTGTCTTTGTTTTCGTTTGGTGTATGTACAGTCTAGCATAGCAATTGGTACACAGGGTAGAGAGATATAAATAAAGATTTCTCAGAAGATTATGGATATCTTCGAGTGAAATATCATTTTAATAACGGGCAAAGTTAAACTGTATTTATACAAAACCCTAATCAAACCATTCTATAATAACTCCCTGAGAAATCTTCATCTATATCTGGCGACCCTGTATACTAATTGCTTTGTTGGACTGTACAATCAAGAATATAATAAATAAAGAAATAATAAGTTGACTATCATAATTGAATAATATTATTTTGTTTTCATATTATTTTCTACTAAGCTAAGATTATTTTTGGCATGTTATGTCCACATTTTGTTGAGAAGATTGTCAGGTTGATATACAACATGTTATTGAAATAACTCAAAACCTCTTAAGGGGTCATTGTACTCATTAGTATGAACAACTTTTACTATGGGACCAACCCTGAAATCGCGAAAAAAATACAGCTCAGTTGTTCTCTACATTTGTGTTCACATAAATCGACAAAATGTAGGGATCAGCTGTTTTTTTTTCGCGATACCAGGGTTTTTCTTATACTAAAAGTTGTTCATGCTGATGAGTACAATGACCCCTTAAGAGGTTTTCAGTCAATAGCCCGTTGTAGATTTATAATGCAAGAAACTAGCTCAAAATACAAAGAAACATGTCATTCCAATACTCCTGAAAGTAAATGATAATATTTAGTCTATGACAGTCGTTCACAAACTTATTTTGTCTACTCGAAAGTCGAGCGTTCAGTCGGTGTCTAAGGCTCGTATTACAGAAGCTTCCTCAAGTACAGTTTAAACTCCAATCACGTGATCACTACTTAAGGATAGAATCGTTACTTGAGTATCGGTCTTATTCCAGAACGGTAATTATAAACATCAAATCAACAACATAACACACGAATTTGACCTGAAATTGAATAGAAATCTCTACTCAAGCGTAATCTGGACCGCACTAGAGTGATTACAGATCAAATCTCAGCTGAAATTCCGAAACAGGTGACAGTATAAAATAAAACTAAACTCAGCTGAACTGTGATCAATAAATCTCTGCTTGAGGAACATTCTAAAATCAAAGCTCAACTCAAAACTAGTTTTAAACAGAGATCAACGCTTGAGTATCCTTCTGTAATACTGGCCTAAGAGTCCTCCTAGCTAGATGAAATTACAAATCGCCCCCCCCCCCCCCCCAAGCCTTTACACAACGCCCCCATTTTTTTTCTGGGTCTCTACCACCCACTTTGGGAATGGCTGGTCTATGATAAAAATTATAATGCTGTATGATTTGATTAAGCATGTAGTAGCCACGAATCGACCAGCTTGCTACAGAGCTAGATGGCTGATAACTGGGCTACGTTGTTATAGCACAATTGCTTGACCAAAACGCTTTTGAAACAGCGAGATGGCTCAAATATGTGCATGCTGTGACTTTAACATGAAAATTGCGGGGGGCTTGGCTCCGTCACGGGCGTAGTTGGCTTTCACATGGGGGGTTTAGCTCCGTCACGGGCGTAGCTAGCTTTCACATTGGATGGGGGGCTTGGGTCCGTCACGCGCGTAGTATGTGTGGACTGGCACTCTGCTTCACCTCGCAAGTATAGTTCGTTGCTATGTCAACCTAGCAGCGTGTGTAACTTTTGTGGCACGTATCATCATCATCATTTCAGCCGAAAGACGTCCACTGCTGGACATAGGCCTCCCCCAAGCATCGCCACAACGACCGGTCCTGTGCCTTCCGCATCCAGCGGATTCCCGCGACCTTCACCAGGTCGTCGGTCCACCTTGTGGGGGCCTACCCACGCTGCGCCTTCCAGTACGCGGTCGCCACTCCAGAACTTTGGCACGTATACAAAAGGTATATTCGGTGAATATTTGCATTTTTACGTAAACTAAGAGTGGAGGGGGTCCTCCCAACCTCCCCACCTATACTTCCGTGGTGGTTGCCGCTAATATTCCGTGGGAATATTATCGTTTTGCGTAGATTAGATCCCTGCGTGATCAAATCAGAAATGAGGAGATTCGCAGGAGAATGAAAGTAACCGACATACACCGACGAAGAATTGCCAAACTTAAGTGGCAGTGGGCGGGGCACATTGCTCGCAGAACGGATGGCCGATGGGGCAGTAAAGTTCTGGAGTGGCGACCGCGTACTGGAAGGCGCAGCGTGGGTAGGCCCCCCACAAGATGGACCGACGACCTGGTGAAGCTCGCGGGAATCGGCTGGGGACCGGTCGTTTTGTCCATGATTGGGGGAGGCCTATGTCCAGCAGTGGACGTCTTTCGGCTGAAAGATGTGTAGATTAATCCCCCCATCTCCAGACCCCCTACCCTCCATAGGTCCGTGGCAGTACTTCCGGGGCGAACCCTTTCACAAGCAGCTGTTATGCTAGAGAAATAGTTACCTTCTTGTAGGCTTGCTCAAACAGCTTCAGACTGGCCTGCTGCAGCGTGCTGGTAGCGGTGCGGATCTCCTCGGGTTCTGCGCTCTCCTTCTTGGCGAGGAGTTCGCGGAGCTTCGTGATCTCTTCACGCAGCTTGTCGCACTGTTGGAGAAAATATTCATATATATTTTTGCCACCTAAATTAATTAAACAGCTAAAAATATTTATGGAATTTTATGAATCAGTAAAGAGGTTTGCTCATTTGCTGTATACAACATGTAACAAAAACCCTGTTGTTCCTGTGAGGTACGTTATCAGAATCGATATTACATTAGGAAAGCTTATGTACATCGGCGAGCTTAACTAAAAAATGAATTTTCTTACAGCAAACCTTAGAGCGATAGAGAGATGTTGATATATTAATAGAGGATAAAAACAAGTGTACAACAGAATAACAAAAATTTTGACTATTTTATATTATATTATTATTTAGAATTAATAATGATTTAATTTTTTTTTTGTTTTTTTATTATTATTTGCCTATGTCCAGCAGTGGACGTCTTTCGGCTGAAATGATGATGATGATGAATGATTGATATAATCACTGAGTGAGTGAGTTTTAAGTGATATAATCACTTTCAATTTACAATTAATAATGATTTAATATTATATTGCTGTAGCAGTGCATCACTATTGACAACAAAGTACGGCAATTGTTCCTTCATACGTAGCTGTCAATATTTACGGATCTTCATGAGCAGGCAAACGTCAAAAACGCCAATATAGCGTGCCGCGATTATAAGTTAAATAAAAGCTTCTAAAAACGTGGTAATTAATTGAATTTCCCCACCTCGTCTTGGGGCAGCTGGCTCTTGTACTCGTCCATCTTGGTCTCGGTATCATGCAGCACCCCCTCGGCCTGGTTGGACACCTCCACCCGCTCGCGCCTCTGCTTGTCGGTGGCGGCGAACTGCTCGGCTGCCTTCACCATGTTCTCGATCTCGTCCTTGGAGAGGCCGCCCGAAGACTGAATTATGACTGTTGGCAGAAGAAGCCGTTAGAATGTGGAATACAAGATTATTAAATAGATTAAATTTTGATTTTTTTTAAACCGTAAAATGGGGTTAATAGGACAAAAGTGGGCAAAGATTTTAACATTGAAATAAGATATTTTTCTCCCACTTGCTCGGAAATTGGTTCATTACTTAAAAAAAAGAATACATCAATCGGCTCTTTTCCGTACGCAACGAAATAACACGCCAGTAATATCAAACACGACAATAATATAAATAGCTGGACAGTTTAATTTTTTTTAAATTATGCTAGCGAGGTTTTTATGCACACACATAATATTAGGTGTTTTTAGGTTTTTTTTTTCTTTCCACAATTTAAATCGTTAAGATTTCGCGTAAATGCGTTGAAAATAATAAAATAATTAGTAAGGGTAGGCATATCTATACTACTTTGAATTAAACTGCAAAGTTAGTCGAGTCCGTTAAGAAACACTATTTCTTAATAAGATATCGCTGACGTCACCCAAAGACGTACAAAAAGTGGAGGTTAATTTCGATACCACGAGCAGTGTTCACGGTAGCTTAGTAGCTAAAGCACTGGCGTACTGAGCCAGGAGTCGCAGATTCGAATCCTGCTCGTGAGCGATATTTTCTTTCCACAATTAAAATCGTTAACATTCTAAAGCAGCTATACTCAACCTGCGGCCCGCGGGCCACATGCGGCCCGCCAGGCCTTTGTTATTGGCCCATCTAAAGTTACAAATTTATTGTAAACAATTTTAACTTTCGTGCCCATCAGAGAATGGGAGTTTCAGAACGGGAGTGTGAGCCGAGCGCTATCTGCGATTTTTTGTTCCCCAAAAATATAAAAGCGTCCAAAGATGTGCCCAAATCCTACTAACATTCTTTGGGTCTACGTATGTGTGCGAATCGTCTTTTTCAAAAATAAAATATACAAAGAACGTTTATAGAAACAAACTTACAGATACTCATCTGGATGATGTTATCAGGATAGCATGTAGCGACAAGCCAGATCTTGATAAAGTTTTGAAAAAGTGTTCACAGTATCAGAAATCGCATTAAAACATATAAACATCTTTGTTAAAACTTCTTTTCTCATTAATAAAGTAACTACATCGTTAACTTGGAATTACGTTTTAATTAAGACCTAAATAATTTTTGCTTGCGGCCCTCGACACCGTGACTGAAACGTGTTTGTGGCCCCTATGAAAAAAAGGTTGAGTATGGCTGTTCTAAAGTCTTTGTGGGCAACAAACTATCTTATTTCAATGTTAATCCTTGCTCACTTTTGTTCCTATTCACCCAGTTTTACCCACATATTTTGGTGAAAAAAATAATGTGCCGCGGTTTCTAGGAAAGCAGCGTGCATTTGGCACGCTACTAGCTGGTACCGCGACTACTCTCGCACCGCTGCAAATGTGTACCGCGCACTGGCACGGACACCGATCGGCGGTGCGTTGTATTAACATTAATCATCATCATTTCAGCCGAAAGTCGTCCACTGCTGGACATAGGCCTCCCCCAAAAGGGGGGATATGCCATACTCGCCATGCTTGGCAGGCGGGTTGGCGATCGCAGTTGGTTGGTTAAATACACAGAGAACGCTGGTGCCCATCCTCTGGTGAATCCCTTACGGCCAAATTTAATATCCAATCCATCCACGATTTACCCTACTAGAGATAGTAATTTGACATATTTTGTATGGAGCTTATGTCAAATTCCTATCTCTAGTAGGACAAATCGTGGATAGATAGGATATTAATTTTCGCCATTAGTCGCCTTTTACTACACCCATGAGAAGAGATAAGGGTGGTGCAATTCTTTACGTCCGGCACCACACGGAACGGAACGGAAACTGAACTAAAATTACCAAATTAATTAATTAATGAAATTAAAATTAAGACGCTGACAACACCTAAAAAATCAGACCTATGCGGTCACTATCGTTTTGTACAGAAAAGAAAGAGATGCAACGAGCGGAGGGACGTCGGGTGCGTCGCTCAACTTGAATGAAAATTAACAATATATTTTTTTATTAAAAAAAAAAATGATGATTTTTTAATAAAAAACTAAAAGCTTATTTCAAAAACAGAAACAATAGTGTTTTAGATTATTGTCTTTCTTAAATGTTTTCTTAATTTCATTTATAATATTTAGTAAATAATAGAGATTGTTTGCTTTAAAGCATGTTTTAAGAGGTTAGTTTACAATTATTTTCTATAGAGAAAACTTCAAGAAAACGTGTTTTGGGCACAATACAGTTTTAGAAAATACGATTAAGATTAACACACATTTTTTTCACTGCCACAAACTGAATAGATACAGCTAAAAATGTTTTTAAAAGAAGCCTATTTGGGGTGTTTGGCTGTTGTCAGCGTCTTAATATGGCAAGCGAAGTTTAACGATGAATCCATGAATAAAAACATAGTGACATTCCAAAGAAGCAGATCATTGTAAATTCTTACTCAAAATCCTTTCCTTCTTGTTGACAATCATAATAAGCCAACATCGAGAATTAAACCCTATTGAGACGTAATCTCATTAGCTCCCCGATTCAGAACATTTTCGATGCATTTCTAACATATTGGCAAGCAAATTGTAAATCCTACTAATATTATAAACGTGAAAGTTTGTGAGGATGTATGGATGTTTGTTACTCTTTCACGCAAAAACTACTGTATGGATTTTAATGAAATTTGGCATACAGGTAGAACATAACACGGATTAACATACAGGCAACTTTTCATCTTATCTAAACTGACCTCGATCTGGGGCACTCTATGATGCAGGTGGGTTGCCCAGCAGTGGGAAACAATGAAATCTTTCATAAAACTCACTCTGTTGCTCCTTGCCGGTGCCCTTGTCTCGTGCAGACACGTGCACGATGCCGTTAGCGTCGATGTCGAAGGTGACCTCGATCTGGGGTACTCCTCGCGGTGCGGGCGGGATGCCCACTAGTGAGAATTGTCCCAGCAACTTGTTGTCGGCTGCCATTTCACGCTCGCCTTGGTGGACTTTGATTTCGACTTGAGTTTGGCCGTCGGCAGCTGTGGAATAAATATTTTGTTAGTGGATTTATTCATCTAACAATATTATTTAAAAGTCATTTAAATGTGAGACTTGAAATAGTACATTATGATACAAGTGAGCTACGTTGTTCATAGTTGTTGTTGTATAGTGGAGGCTGGATTGCAGCCCGAGCCGAAGAGGGCGTAATGAAGCCGAGAGTATAATGATCAATGCTCACGCGTGTCATAAGATGTTTTTCAACACACTTGCGAGGAAAAATATCACTAATTAACATATTTTAGACGAATATTAAATTTGTCAAAAATGACACGGATTTTTTTATTTGCGCGCTGTGCCTGTGGTTGATTTACGTATTAGCTATGCGCGCGCAGGTGGAGGGAAACCACCAAACAGCCTAATATAAAAATATAATAAATTGATTATTTTATTAATAACACAAATTAATGATAATTTGTTGACAAAAATAAATAATGTTATGAAATCAAATGTTTATTTCAAATTTTTTTACTAACACAGTTTATTTATTCACGTGGAAAGTAGAGTTTTCCTAGCATTATTACGATAAGCAATATTAAAATAATCGTTTAAAAATCGCGTATATAGTTAAACTTAGTACAAAACTGTATGTGAGCGTATAACCCGGCCGCGATGTGTCACGGCCGGGGAATATAACCCCAGTTCTCTCTGGCACCCGTCTATTAGACCGCCTAGACGGCCATGAGGGACTGACATCGGCTTGTGCTGTAAGGTGCTTATGTATTATACTGGGTGTCAGGGAAACGCTTCCGAAAACGAAGATAGTGTTGGTGATTACTGATACAAAACCACAAAAAAATTGCGTTTTTTTTTTTAAATTTTTCATAATTTTTTTTACATTTTTCATACATAACCAGCTTTGGGCAGTTAAATAAAACTGATTTGCAAAAAAAACCCTATTTATTTACTTAATTTTTTAAAGTTCGCAATGTAATTCAAATAAAATAACAGCTGGCGCTAGGGGTGAACGACATCCGCTCGCATACGCAGTCCGTGTCGTAGCGAGCGTAGGTAGGTTAGGTACGCGCGGCATTGATCCCGAGTTTTGTACGCTTTACATTGCGGGTTTGCAAAATACCAAATAACTAAAACAATGAGTATAAGGCTAATGGTTATTGGTATTCGATTGTGTTTAGGTAGTATAATAATAGCCTTTCAGTTTCGGGAGCGTTTCCCTGACACCCAGTATACTATTTATTTATTTTATGTCGCTTATCATTTTTAAACTAAAGAAAAATGACAAATATCTTTGGGACATTTTACACAGCACCATCTAGTCCCAAACTAAGCAGAGCTTGTACTATGGGTACTAGTCAATGGATATAATACTTATATACCTTTTTTTTGTAAATACAAACTTATAATACACAAGAAACACCCAGACCAACACTTTAGGGACATTTTTCGGCGGATGGAGTCCCTAACGGGATTCTCCGCCACCCGCCCCGTTAAGCAGTTAGGGTATCCATTTTGGGTACCGATTCTGGGAGTCCAGTCGAAAAAAAAAAAAAAAAAAAAGACCAACAAATACTGAAGTTCATCACCTAAATATTTGTGTCCTGTGGGAATCGAACCCACGACCTCGTGACAGTCCGACACTCGAACCAATAGACCACAGACGTTATTTCTATTCAATACATAGGCTATTTATAGATTTTGGACTCCCTAACTTTCATCGGAGCCTTGATACTCTGATACTTCAGTTCCCCCCCTCCAACCGATAAGGGGCTCGTGGCTAAGTAGCAAGCGTGTGGATTGTACGATCTGCAAGGTTAAGCTGCACTAGCCGCGGTCAGTCTGTGGATGGGTGACCGTTTCGTTACACATCGAGACCCCTTCGTACCTCAGAGAGCACGTGAACCCGTCGGTCCTGCGCCTGATCTTTCTCCGGTCGAATTGCCGTCCCATCGAATTATGAGAGTGAGGGAATAGAAAGTGCACCTGTGTTTGCGCACACACTTGTGCACTATAATATGTCCCGCGCATATGGCTAGTCTCCATTGAGATTGGCCGTGACCGAAATTCGGCCGGGAGGACATTATTATTATCACTTCAGTTCACACTCACCGGTAGAGAAAACTTGGCTCTTCTTGGTGGGGATGGTCGTATTTCTGGTAATCAGTTTGGTGAACACTCCTCCAAGGGTCTCGATACCCAGCGAGAGGGGGGTCACGTCGAGCAACAGGATGTCCGTGACGTCACCGGCGAGGACTCCGCCCTGAACGGCGGCGCCGACGGCGACAGCTTCGTCAGGGTTGACGGCACGAGAGGGGGCGCGACCGAAGATGTCTTGTACTGTTGTTTGTACCTGTAGGTTATAGACGAGTTAGTAGGAAGTTGTTTTTTTTTTTTGGCCAAAAACTAGAGACCGACCGGAAATGTATTTTTATTTTCGGCCGAAAACGAAACCGAAATTCGGCATAAGCTGTATTTTCGACCGACCGAAACCGAAAAAGTCAGAAAAAATTAAACCCTTTTATATTTAACCTTTATATCAATTGTTTGGTAAAAGTACTAACAAGACAAAGTTTATGAAATATCAATCTTTTAATCTTAGCACATAATTTAATGACCAAATGGTCGTACTTAAGTTAAAACTTGAAACATACGAAAATGTACATTATATTTTTCCTAAAAACAGATTGATATGCAAGGAAAAGCAATTTTCTTCCAATACATTAATTAATGCATCTGTCTGCTTGATCCGCTGAACTAAATAGTTTTCATGACCACGTAGATCGTTTAAAGTACAGGCCGAAAAAAAAAAAAAAAAAACAGTCGAAAACGAAAATTGCCGAAAATGATTATTTTGGCCGAAAGTGGCCGAAAACCGAAAACGCATACAGAATTTGGTCGGACTCTACTAAAAAAATAAAACTCAATAATGTATTATTAAACTACAGTGTACCTTTACTTCAATTCTGTGCAACCAGATATTTGATAAATTATGTACACATCAGGCATAATCATTAAATGATTGGAAGTCCCTAAAAAAAATAAAGAGAAAAAAAAAATTACACTTCATTTCAGATGAAATACGTCCACTGCTGGACATAGGCCATAATCGCAACGCTACGCAGGCGGGTTGGCGATCGCAGTTGGTTGGTTAAATACTCAGAGAACGCTGCTGCCCATCCTCTGGTGAATCCCTTAGTCGCCTTTTATGACACCCAAGATATAGGGTGGTGCAATTCTTTACGTCCGGCACCAAACGGAACACAGCGAGTAATTATTATTTTACTGATGGGGGCGCCACGTAGCTGTGGGGAGCCCCTTAGTGGTGTTTTATAAGGTAAATTTAATAATGTAAAACTGTATGTGAGCGTATAACCCGCCCGCGATGTATCACGGCCGGGGAATATAACCCCAGTTCTCTCTGGCACCCGTCTGTGAGACCGCCTAGACAGCCATGGGGGACTGACATCGGCTTGTGCTGTAAAGTGCTTATACAACTTGTTCTAGACTTCGATGAAGAGTACTAGATAAAGGATCAGGGGCCGTATTATCAAGGGTTAGAAACATCATTGTTCCGTTGCTAAAGAGAAAAAGAGAAACAAAGTTATACAGGACGTATATCGCCATCCTTCTTTGCACCGGAACAATTATGTTTTTAACAACTCATAATACTGCCCCAGGTATCAACAACTTCAGTTGATTAAAAACTTTCATCACTCAAACATAAAAATTAATAACGTTTGCAATATAAACGTTTAAGATCTTCTGTCATCCGAGAAGAGGTAAATTAAAATTTCAATTGAAAATAAAGTATTTTTTAAACAAGTTTTTTTTTAAGCTTTGCTATGATTGAACTATACTAAATTCAAATAAGACCACAAAATTATTTGTGCTCTTATTTTTCTGGCCGGGTTGATGCGCATCATGACAAACCCGGTATAAGCATAGGCTGTATCAAACTTACCTAGAGAGCTATCTATGCCCTGCATTGGGCTACCTAAGCACAACAGTAGGCAAGATTTCCAGTAGTAAACAACACATGCCCAGCAGTGGACAACCATGTCCAACCACGAATAATTTAGCAACTGGTGACCTATGCTCAATAGTGGGCAAGTCCAAAAACACACGTCATGCCTCCGACGAGGAGCACCTCTCCTATATCGGAGCGCTGTACCTTTGCAATTTGTAGCACTCGCTGGCACGGTGCCACTGTACGCTTGATTAATTTTTATACTAATGATTTCAGTTTTTAAAGAGCTATGCCCAACATTGGGCTACCTAATCAACAGTGGACATGGCATGCTCCTAGTAGTGGACGACATCATGTCCAGCAATGGACAACACATGCCCAACAGTGAACAACCATGTCCAACCACGGATAATATATGTCCAGCAGCTGGCGACCTATGCCCAATAGTGGGCAAGCCCAACAGGTTATTGATGAAGGTCTTACCTTGGGCATACGCGTCATGCCTCCGACGAGGAGCACCTCCCCTATATCGGAGCGCTGCACCTCTGCGTCTTGTAGCGCTCGCTGGCAGGGAGCCACTGTGCGCTTGATCAGATCGCCTACTAAAGATTCCAGTTTTGAGCGGCTCATCTGTTGACAAAAGGGTAACGTTAGCAAAAATTATTACAAATTAAACCATCATGTTTGTCATCGATGAAAATGTTAGATGCCATGCCAAATCATAGGTTTCGACATGATATTGATTATTTTAAAGGACAAATGCGCATTTTTTTTTAAAGTTTTAAAATAGAACCCGACCCCGCGCGGACGAATTGGCGCGAATGAAAACTAGATACTGTTGAAATTATTTATGTACTGTTTCCTCGTAAATGAGACGAAAGTACTATACAAGTCTCGGCCGAAATAGCAATAGGGAAGGTGACTATTTTTTTCATTAGAAAACTCGAAACTTTTTAAAGAAAAATAAGCAACAGTGAAAAAAATATTTAATAAAATGTCCAAGTTATAAGCGATTTCAATTTGTTCACTAGACAGAGACAGCACTATTAAAGAATGACGTCATTGTACAAAACCTTCATAGTAACTTGACATCTCTCTGAACAATGTCCGTTTCGCACGACAAGGACAGAAGATGCCCCTTCCAAAAACGTAAAAAGCGTATCTCTTTAATTTTTTCATGGATGTTTATTCTTTCTTGTTCTTTCTGTACCTTTTTTAAATAATATAAAATTTTTGGTACTTCTTAACAGTAGTCAACTACCGGATTAACGGCCTCGTTTATTTTCAATTCTCTTCGAAAGTGCTCGGCTTCGCCTCGTCCTTCAATACTACTCGACCGTCAATTGCTTTATTTCAGGCCTTTGACAGTAATGTACTATTTTAAAGTAAGTAGTAGGTCTCACCTTAAGGTTCATGTGTTTAGGTCCAGCCGCGTCCATGGTGAGGTAGGGAAGGTTGATGTCGGTTTGCAGGGAGCCAGACAGCTCGATCTTGGCCTTCTCAGCGGCCTCCTTCAGTCGCTGCATTGCCATTGCGTCTTTGCGGATGTCGATGCCTTGCTGCGAACCAGAAAAAAGGTTTAGATAAAGAAATAAAATATGTGGAATGTTTTTATTGCAGATCTAAAAATGAAAATAATGTTTTTTTTTTATGATTTATAGATCTGCTCTTGACCACAATCTAGACAGCTTTGTCAGGATGTGGTCGACGATGGAGCGAGCAAACCTATTAGGTGCCGATTCACTCCAGATTTAAAGGCGTTAGGGTTATAAGTGCCCGGAAATACAGATGCCAGCAGTGAATTCCACAACTTGGCTGTGCGCAATGAATTTTTACTTCTATTTAGTTATTTTTTTTATGACAGTGCATCAGTAGGATACGCCATAAATATCCATGTTAAAGACTAAAAATAAAAATGTATTAACTAGTTATGGTTTTGATGTATTTTCGGTTATCATTAATTAAGAGGCTGACTACACATAAAAATCAGACCTCTGCGGTCACTGTCGTTTCGTATAGAACTGAAAGAGAGGCAACGAGCGGAGGGACGTCGGGTGCGCCGCTCAACTCGAATGAAAATTAACAACATATTTTTTTAATAAAAAACTAAAAGCTTATTAGAAAAACAGAAACAACTATGTTTTAGATTATTGTTTTTCTAAAATGTTTTCTTAATTTCATTTATAATATTTGGTAAATAATAAAGATTGTTTGCTTTAAAGCATGTTTTAAGAGGTTAGTTTACGATTCTTTTCTATCGAGAAAACTTCCAAGAAAACGTGTTTTGGGCACAATAGAGTTTTAGAAAATACGATCAAGATTAACATATATTTTTTTCACTGCCACAAACTGAATAGATACAGCTGAAAATGTTTTTAAAAGAAGCCTATTTGGGGTATTTGGCTGTTGTCAGCGTCTTAAGAAGAAGATAGGTAATATGGGCTACAGAATTCTCATTTTTAGATCAGAAAGTAATGTGCCGCGGTTTCTAGGAAAGCGGCGTGCATTTGGCACGCTACTAGCTGGTACCGCGACTACTCTCGCACCGCTGCAAATGTGTACCGCGCACTGGCACGGACACCGATCGGCGGTGCGTTATATTTTAACCACAAACCAGTAAGCCTCTAGACGCCAATTAGCTGATTACCCCCTGTCACCACGCATATGCAGTACCACTGAATATCATACGCCCCGCCGCCAATCGGAACGTCACTCCGCCAGCTAGCGGCACCAATCATACCACCGAACTTTTGAGCCGACCAATCATAACGCGCCGTCCGCCCACCGGGCCCCGCTAACATTTTACGCCTGTTTCTCATGCAAAACTGTTTATGCGGCATCTTGAGGCTTACTGGTTACTGGTATGTGATTTTAACATCATTTTAAACGAAAAATTAAATAATAATAGAACAGTCCTAGTTTTGTCCAAGGGTGACTTTCTACCAGAGCTATGCGAGGCAGCAAAGCGGTGAGCGTGGAAAAAAATCCACCAATCATCAACTCCGCCTAACACAGTCACATAGGTCTCTCCCAAGCTGCGCCACAACACTCGATTCTCCGCCGTTTGCATTCAGTCTTCAGGGGCCGTATTATGAAAGGATAAAACCATCATTGTTTCGGTGCGAAGAGGGATGGCGCTGTACGTCCATTATAGCTATGTCTTTCTCTCGCAACGGAACAATGATGATTCTAAATGTTAGAATTTAGAATCTAACACTTCATAATACGGCCCTAGGTCGTCGATCCACATGGCTAGGGGGGCATACGCTGCGTTTGCCGATATGCGGTAGATACCGCGCGCGCGATACACGCACACGAGGAAGAGATTTTCAAGACGCGGTGATCGTAGGAACAAGCTCATTCGATGCACCTTACTGCACGAGTGCTGCGGCAAGACTGAGCAAACCGCCAACGTGTGGACGCATCGCCAACGTTGGCGCATAATTCCTTTGATAAAACCGACACGCGACGGCCAACTGCCAACGCTCGCCTCAACGTTCGGGCCAACGCCATTTTCCCGATCCACACGTTGGCGAATATCGTTGGCGCCAACGTTCGGGCCAACGTGTGGAACCGGGGTTATACATTGACGCTATTTCTGGATTTTTCCTTGCTCAACGCTTAGCTTCTTTGCGTAGCTCTGGTGGAAAGCCACCCTTAGGAAAGGCCACCTCATTTAATTCCTTGAGGTAACAAGAGAGGCGATGAAAGTTTTGTGAATAACATCGCACATAGATATAATCAACCCAGAATCAAATCCAAGGTAATCTTTTAAGGGTTTTCACCGCAAAACTAAAGAAGTTACAATATCATGTGGAGAATGGTGGAACCAGCGCTTACTTTCATGAAAATATGATTACGAAAATAGGCACTATTTGTAAGAAAGGTCACATGGTAATCACACTACCGTTTTTAGTTTTTCTAATGAACGTGCGACCATGAACTGGATAAGTAGGTACTTTTTGAAGCTACCATCATTCATGTATAATTATTGCTTGAAAATTTTTAATACTTTATTTTCCGTTTACCGATTTAAATTTTAGATTTTATAAAAACAGAAAAATTGCGTTTCTAATTCGCAGAAAAAGGGAGCTATATGTCGTAGGATAATTGGACAAATCGAATCTTTGCAAAAATACCGGATAATTGGGATTTAAGAAAGATTTTCGTAATCGTACGAGCTTATTTTCAGGATCATTCCGAAAATACGGTTTCTCTTAGATAAATCGCGAAAAACCGCTTAAAATACTGATGTTTCTGCCGCATCCGGTAAGACTGGAAGCCGACCCCAACATAATTGGGAACCCTTAGAAAAAATATTAAAATAACCAAAAAACATCTACAGAAGAGCATCAAAATATTCCTCCGTATCTGTCAACTGGTAACGTGCCCAGGATCTGGCAGCATTGTTGCTTGCTAAAGACTTAGTAAATTAATGTATAGCCAAACGACATTCTTCAAATATTTACCGAATTCCAGACTAATTAAAAATGATTAAATTTAGTCTCGCGGCCACAGAAATAGATAGAAAGGCCTTTAGCCTTAGCGCGTGGCAGCACCATGCACCATAGTGCAGGATATTTCAAAGCCTTTCTCAGCACGCCTTATGACTTGTTTCTATAAATACTGTAACAAAAACCCGCAAAAATGCCTTATTGTGCTGTTTCTAACTGCAGAAACAAAAGTTGTAAAGTAAATTTGATTAAAATTAATTTAAAAAAAAAATGACTTCTTTCTTTTTTCTTCTTCTTCAAAATGTAAGGCGTAGTTTGTTCGGAAAGTTGCCACGCATGAATCGCAAGTAAAATTGTGATTACAACCATTCTATCTATTTCTGTGCTCGCGGCATACGAGAGGTTAAAAAGTAAAAAATGCGGTTAAAAAAAGCTATGAGTTTAACGCATACATCAATTCAGCCTATCGCAGTCCACTGCTGAACATAGGCCTCTCCCAAGTTGCGCCTCAACACTCGGTCCTCTGCCTTCCGCATCCAGTCGCCCCAGCTACTTTCATCAGGTTGTCGGTCCACCTGGCTGGGGGGTGCCCTACACTACTACTACTACGTTTGCCGATTCGCGGTCTCCACTCAAGGACTCGTCTGCTCCAGCGGCCATCGCCACTTGAGCTTACTGATCCTACAAGCTATGTCGGTCACTCCAGTTCTTCGGAACGCAGACGCATTAGGGAGTTACAATTAAATCTAGATTGCTTTAATACGAAGAAGACATCGAAATTTTCCAGTAGGAACAGCATAGAAGTCAGTTTGAGTGTTCGAGAATATTCTATGACACAAAAGAAATAACAGAAAGTAGTACCACACCTCGGCCACTCAATACAATATAAACGCTAGCACCACCTACATACACAAGATTACGTCTGTATACGAACGCGCACACACGTGTAGGTTAGGGATGCTGATATGATTGACATCCATTGCAATCTTGCAGTCCAATTAGTCCCGCAATACGCGGGTGGGTGTGGGGTGCGGGGGTGAGGAATCTTAAATTGGCGGGAGGTGGTGAGTGGCAATTCTGTACTATAATACTATTAGGTATTCTGTGGTAGTACTTACGTCGCGTTTAAACTCATCAACGAGGAAATTGACGATGACATTGTCAAAGTCTTCGCCGCCGAGCAAGGTGTCTCCGTTGGTACTCTTCACTTCGAACACGCCCTTCTGAATCTCCAGGACCGAGACATCGAAGGTGCCGCCGCCCAAATCGTATACGGCAATGCTGTAGGCGTAAATTATAGGTTAATTTTATATTCTAAGCTGCTGAGATTAGACCAGGGTAGAAGCCTTTAAAAAAAAAAAAAAATAGTAGGATGAAACCCATTAGAAAAAGAGGGGAATATTATAAAAATGAATGGAAAAATAATTTACGGGCGATCTGAGGTCGGGAAGGGGATGGGGGTGAGTTTTTAAGGGTAAAAAACGGTTTTTCTCGATTTCCGGCAAAACTAAAAGTCCTATCGAAAAAAGTCAAATGGCAAAGTTGTAGGTAATAAAAAGATCTAAAACTTTTGTATTTACACTTTTTTCACATAACCTCAAAATTGATGTGAAAAATTCAAAAAACCAAGTTTTGGTTTTTTTATTAATCTTTTACAATTTTTTTTTTAACAAAATTTTGTGAAAACTTACCTTTTTATGTCCCAAATACGCTGTAATTTATTTGATTAAAAATATTTATTTTTTCACCTTATTTTGAATTAATATCGAAAAAGCACCCTAATTTTCAATCGAAAATTCACCCGTCAAAGTATCAGCTTTTTCAAAAAGTTGGTATGTTTTCTGTTCTTTGAAATCTCTACTTTCCGATGGTGAAAAAAAAACTATATGTTACTATAGTAAATCTTCTCAGAAAATGCAAAAAATCGAAAAAAACTCGTTTTTCTTTTTTAATTATTATAAATAATTTTGAGCTATTTATTAAAATTTACACTTTAATTTTCATCCTACTATTATTTTTTTTGGTTTTAAAAATTATCGATCCTGGTCTAGATGGATTCAAATACTTTACCGAGTTTTTGAACAACTTGCGATCCGATTCCGAGAAAATGCAGTCAAAAGTTACATAATTTAGTTAGTATAACCACTTTGTTTGTCTGTGTCCAGAGGAGTGAATTAATAATGAATCTCATAAAGAAATTCGTTGATCAACAATGCCACAGTTACATCTATCTCATCTAAAACCTATATTTAATTTATAAGGCTCATCTAATGCTGCCACACCGCCTCGCTGGCAACTCTACTATTGTAGGACCAACTTCGAAAAATAAATAATAATAATTTATTTATTTCCTCTTTCCCAAAGGTATGTACAGTCTTACAAAGAGATGCTGCGTCGCCAGATATAAAATGAAGTTATGTTAGGAAATTATGGATGGTTTAGAGTGGAATATAATTTCAATAACTGACAAAGTTGGATGCAAGGAACGCAGGACCGGTGGTTGTGGCGATAATTGGGGGAGGCATATGTCCAGCAGTGGACGTCTTTCGGCTAATAAACGGACAAAGTTATAACTGTATTTATACAAAACCCTATTCAAACTGTTTTATAACAATTTCGTGAGAAATCTTTATATCTGGATACCTATCTCTTTGTTAGACTGGACATGAAATACATGCATTTTGACAGTTTGATAAATGAATAAAATATAATAATTATATTATATTATAGATATCAGCCCCCCCCCCCCCCCCAACCCACACCATCCCCAGAACGGTGTATTTATGAAACATAACGTCATTTAATCCTTTGTTAAAGCAGATAAACTAGGTCTATAATAAAAACTTTTTAACAAAAAATAAAACCGCCTTCAAAAACCTTAACTAAAAAGTAAAAAATAATCCTTGTATGTATTTTAAAATCTTAACATAAACCAACATTTTAAAGGCGGCGCGTGATTGACCCTTTGCGTCATGTAATGTACAGTCGAGCGCAATATCTATAGTAAAAGCAGTTCATGTGAACGTAGGATTATGGTGAGACTTTGGAAGGCAAATCTTCAATCTAATAAAAGTACATTATAGCTGTAATGTTGGTGTATTGATCTTGTTGTTCCCTAGTACAGTCGACTGTATGACAGTGGTAACACTTCAATTCAAAAACCGCCCTTACTGCTTACGAAATAAAGTTGCTGCTAATGTCAAAGTGTTACCACCGACGTGCGGTCGACTGTACTACACATGATAATGCGCACAATTTGATGTGTAATTTGTATAATGGTTTCGCCAGTTAATGAAATATCAAAAGATAAATCTGAAGCAGACGCATTTGAATCTACCTCTGGAGTAGATGCATTCGGATCTAATGTAGGAGATGCCGGTGGCAGTGGCACATATGAAGTTTCAGTATTCTATAATTCATCAGCAGAATAACCGACTCATTTTCTGACTGACTTATTTGATTATAATTATATTATCGCCTGATAATTCCAAATTAGTATCACCCTATTAATTCGACCCTTATTCTGGTTTTCAGAAGTGCAGGTTTCCTTGGGCGTTGACCTAATACAACGCGACTACGCGACAATCACAAATGCGCACGAATATTATACGAGCCCGTGATCAAACATATTTGCATATTGTAGGCATTGCGATATTCTGTTTCTCGAAAACAAGGTCATTTTTAGGTTACCGGTATTAAAACGGTAACCTAAATAGAGGTAACATGTTTTTTTTCCTTGGTTACCCAGATAGCGGTAACCTCAACCTTAAAAATTACCTAAAATCTTCGATACCTGTACCGTAATTTATAGCGGTTTTCGGTCCCTGGTTATAATGTAGTGTGGGAAGCGCAACTTACTCTATTTTTCAATGCTCTATTTTGATGCGACATAGTGTGACGTCCATGGACCGGATCGAACCTCTTAAAGCCTTATTTTCTCGGATTCAGATCGAAGTTATGACTTTAGATGATGAAAAATGTGCCGCGGTTTCTAGGAAAGCAGCGTGCATTTGGCACGCTACTAGCTGGTACCGCGACTACTCTCGCACCGCTGCAAATGTGTACCGCGCACTGGCACGGACACCGATCGGCGGTGCGTTGTATTTAATACAGCATAATAGGTGAACGAGTGACAGATTTAAGAATATGGTCCGTACACAAAACCAAAAAATAAACCTCGATAAATCAAGTATACAGAAGAAAAAAATATCGAGCAAGTTCTGACTGTCTAGGGGTCTGCTGGCTAGTACAAAAGGCGGAAAGGGTGGAAATGGCGACCGATGGACATTACCGTGCTAGGGGCATATTTGTAAGCGCGGAATAATAGCCACAAGTATGATGAAATCGATTGCAAAAATATTTCCAAAATTAAGGTGGCAACTTTTATACATATTTGGAACGAGAATCAAGTACTAAACATCCTCCTTCAATAAGTCCCTCGTTCAACCCAGTCAACCTGTATACAGTTTTAAATAATTAAAACATGATGTGGAAGAAGAAAACATGCTGCGCCGACCTCAAATAAATTGGCATAAGAGCTCAGGTTGATGAATTATCATAATTATAGTTTCTGTTGCCGCCGCGACAAAGTTACTGCGTGCGGGCGCACGCAATACGTACGCCGCGCGAAGGACACTCTCCTAGCCGGGAGCCGCCATCAACAGAGACCACATCCACCGCCGCGCAATGCGCACGTTATATAAATTCATCGTTTTTGGGACTGTACTTGAAGTAAACTCATACATATTCAACGCAGTAATCGTTTTATTGGAAAGAACCTCAACAGTTTCACTTACATTTTGTCGTCAGTCTTGTCCATGCCGTAAGCGAGGGCTGCTGCCGTCGGCTCGTTGATCACTCTCAACACATTCAACCCAGAGATCTGACCTGTAGGAGAAATAGATATGTTGAGTTTAAACCCATTTTAAAACATCGAAGGGTATTTGGAGAACTGAGTAGGGCCAGAAGCACTTGTCAAGATTAACTCTTTTTTAGATTTTACAACAGCATCAAAAGGGTCCTCTGTTTCGAACTAAATTTAATGCACTAGGGCCGTAGAGGATATGGGCCCCGGCTACTAGAGATGGGTAGGTCTGGGTGGATACGAATCCGCGAACACGCATCACTTGTGTTACGGATTCGGATACCGATCCGACAGTACCGATTACCCCGGCCGGAGACACAGATTAGTAATGTATGTATCTACCACAGAGCGCCAAAGAAAGTAAGCGCACTGTGGAACCGAATCGAGAATCGCGGACCCAGGACCTGGATCCTTAGAGCTGGATGCTCTGGATGTGCATCCAGATCCTCGGATCTACCCATCTCTACCGGCTACCACTGAATGCTTCAGTAGTAGCTAGGCCCTGTTTTGAGCCTATTTTCAGTGATATGATTTTATTGATACATACTGATCTGTCTCTCTGCTTGGAAGAATGATTGAAGAACCTACAGATTTTTTTAATTTTTCAAAGAATAACTATATCTTTTTTTTATTGTGTCAATGGTTCAATCATTATAATAATTGAACCATTGACATTTAATATTTAGACAGAGAACATATTATGTTCTTTGTCTAAAACGTGGCCATTTCAATGACGTTCTCAGTGGCGGCGTAGAGATCGTCACTCATGCAGGTAGGTGTTCGGGCCCAAGAGACACACCAGTCGACTGATAAATTTATTTGAAGCCGTTTCGCAAAGTTATGAAAGTCATCCTAATTTTTATAAGTGCAGGGTTATGTGGGCAAGTCCGAGTTTGACCAAAATACGTCAAACTTTAAAACGTCATGAGTACATATTTTGGTGAAAAGTAATGTGCCGCGGTTTCTAGGAAAGCAGCGTGCATTTGGCACGCTACTAGCTGGTACCGCGACTACTCTCGCACCGCTGCAAATGTGTACCGCGCACTGGCGCGGACACCGATCGGCGGTGCGTTGTATTAACATTAATATGGCAAGCGAAGTTTAACGATGAGTTCATGCAAAAACAGTGAGACATTCCAAAAAAGCAGGGGGGTGATTCCCGCGTCGTAGACATTATCTCGAACTCTACATAATGAAGAAACAAGATGGCGAATGTCGATTGAAAGTTAATTTTCGTATTCTCAGAATGTCACGTTAGAGATATGTCGACGCCTAGCGTTCGAATAAAAAGAACGGATCATAGCAGTTGACATTACCGGCGACATTTTTTGCAGAGAAGTAAAATTAGAAATTATCTCGAATTAGACATTTATCTCTATAACGCGAGAATTGGGGTCCAGTGGCCTTACTCTTGAAAATAATTCCGATCGATCGGCATTGGTCTAATGTCAACTCGTACTTTTAAATACAAAATTAGCAATAAATTGGTGAAAAATGTGTTTTTATAATTAATTAAACCTTATTAGAATTAAAATGTATTGTGTATATTTTTAATCAAAAATACTTATTTTATTCTCGTCACTTTTTGACATTGGTATTCGATTGAGGTTGGAATTATTTTCAAGAGTAAGGCCACAGATCATTGTAAATCTTATTTAAAAATCTTTTTCCTTGCCAACATCTAGAATTAAACCCTATAGAGACGTAATCTCATCAGCTCCCCGATTCTGAATTTTTTCGATAAGTAGTTGTGGACCGATTTGGTTTGTTATCTCGTTTCTCCTACGATTCACGTAACGAGAGAAAAAGAGATAAAAAACCGAATTGCTCGAAAACTGCTTATCGAAAATGTTTTAAATCGGGGAGGAGGATTTGTTTGAAATAAATTCCGCCAATTTTCGACTAGACATATCGGGCTCGTATTGGCTCGGGCAATGCAACACGCGGCCGTGGCTTTGCGCGAGCCAATAGAAAGGCACCAAAGCTGCAAAGCGCGCTCGCATTGGCCTATTTCATATATACCCATTACATTATTGAAACTGTTAGTTTTCGTTTTTTTTTTGGAACACTTAATTTTATTTTTAACCGCTTCTACTGACCTGCATCCTTAGTAGCCTGTCTCTGTGAGTCGTTGAAGTAAGCTGGCACGGTGATGACTGCATTCTTAACTGGAGTGTTGAGGTAAGCCTCAGCAGTTTCCTTCATCTTTATCAGAACGAAGGCACCAATTTGAGATGGAGAGTACACTTTGCCATCGCTACCTGTTTGAGCAAAAATTGGAGGTTAAGTACTGACTTTTGTATGTGTAAATAAGATATCATTAACTTTTAAGTACTGACTTTTGTATGTGTAAATAAGATATCATTAACTTTTCATACGTTTTTGGACCAAAAATTTAAGTTGAGAGCCCTCTCATATTACACATTTTATCTCGTATTGTATTTAATCTTACTTATTTATTTTGTATCGTTATTTATCAACATCACGGCGCACTGATCTACGTTTTGTGTCGACGCCGGCTGTCGCTGAAAACCAGCGCTGTGTCTTTGCTCCGTACATGAGGCACAGCAATATGCTGAGCGGCGGCCGTTTTGCGCGGATGTGACGCATATCTTACCACACTTCTTGGCTCTGTACCTGTATTTGTTGTACCTGTGTTCTTGATTTTTTTGGTAATTTTGTGCGTCACTTTTGTAGCAAATTAATATTTTTTCTTTCTCTTAATTTTTTTTTAACGAAAACAGAAGAACGAGAAATGGATTTTTGGCGTTCTCATTCTATTAAATAGAAAGATACTGAATTGGATACCGCGATACTGAGTCCAGATGGTGTGATACTGTCTAACAAAACAATTAGTACAGGGTCGCCAGATATAGAAGATTTCTCCGGAAATTATTATAGAACAGTTTGATTAGGGTTTTGTATAAATACAGTTTAACTTTGTCCGGTATTAAAATGATATTTAACTCGAAAACATCCATAATCTTCTAAGAAAACTTCATTTATCGACCCTGGATACTAATTGCTTTTTTACACTGTACACTTGTACAGAGCCCACGTCGCGAGGGCAAATAAATGTAATGGCCTTGATTTTTATTTTTAGTCTATGATGATTTTTTTTAATGTTTTCTTATTTCAATTTCATCATGTTGGCAAAATTCTGAACTTTCATGTGGTATTTTTTTTGTTTTGAATCCATTTATTTTTAAAGAAACTTGAGGTTTATGGTTATTTTAAAGTGGTCATTTAGCTAGACCAAATATTTTTAAATAGATTGTATTTTTTTTGTCAATGGGAACATATTCCGAATATTAAACAACGTGCATATTTGAAGAGCTTATTCACGGGATGCTATCGAAAAACTTTTACTATGGGACCAACGCGGCAATCACGAAAAAAAAATGCTGCTGATCCTTATATTTTGTCGAGCGACATCCATGATTTAGTAGGGAACAGCTGATATTTTTTCCGCGATTTCAGGGTTGTTCCCATAGTAAAAGTTGTTTTATGCTATACCCTGAATGAGCTTTTAAAATATGACCAATGACCACGCATTTCTGATACATGTTCTACCATGGCTTTTAGCTTCGTAATGAGTCTTTTTTACACTTGTTTTTTTTTTCTGATTTACTCTCGCAGGTGGCACCGAGGTGTCATTTCTGCTTAACCGGACTGGTGGCGGAGAGTTCCAGACTCCATTCGCCGACATGTTATGTTCTGATATCTTGAGCATTTATAGTTATGATATGACGACTTGTGGCGCAACTTGGGAGAGGCCTATGTCCAGCAGTGGACTGCGATAGGCTGAGTCGATATGACGACTTGTCATCATATCACTTGAAATTTTTGGTCCAAAATGAATGATGTTAATAATAATGTGCCACGGTTTCTAGGAAAGCGGCGTGCATTTGGCACGCTACTAGCTGGTACCGCGACTACTCTCGCACCGCTGCAAATGTGTACCGCGCACTGGCACGGACACCGATCGGCGGTGCGTTGTATTAACATTATGGCAAGCAAATTGTAAATCGGTAATAAAATAATTCAAGAAACGCAAATGCGCATCAAATCCCAACTATTTTTGTTTTACGGAGCAAGTTTTTATATAATTTAACTGCGCTAAAAATATCGTGTATTTATGTCAATTTGTCTTTGTCATCTTAATGCCACTTCACGTGGCATATTTGTCCAAATATTCGCGTTATTTGGTTGATACTAAATGTACTATATTTCTATTAAACTAAAGTTTATTTTGTATCGGCGAGATGGCACGAATACTTAGGCAAATACAAGTGAAGCGCCAGCACAAATAACATACAACGTCCATAAAATTTCATTTGAAGCCAGTCATGGCGTTCATAGCCGTGATATTTAAGTGAATTTGGTTTGTTCCAAAAGCTTGGAATTTCAAAACATCAATTTAACAAAATAATTAAAAAAAAAAGTTAAACTCACCCTGCACCCACGCATCACCATTCGAAGCCCTAACCACTTTATAAGACAGATTCTTCATATCTTTCTGAACTTCAGGGTCGTCAAACCGTCTGCCGATCAGTCTCTTCGTCGCGTAGAAGGTGTTGCCGCTGTTGGTGACAGCTTGGCGCTTAGCCGGCATGCCGACGAGACGCTCGCCATCCTTGCTGAATGCGACGTGGGAGGGGGTGGTGCGGGAGCCTTCTGTGTTTTCCACCACCTGAACAAAACGGAAGGGATGATAAAGTTTGACATGGCAATGGGACTCGTATTGTAGTAGTAGAGCTCTTTGTGAAGGAGGTCGCCCGGAGAAGTACTACCACCGTACTTTCTACCGCCAAACAGTGATGCTTGCATTGCTGTGTTTCGGTGTGAAGGGTACGGGTGCCGGTGAGACTTTCCATCTTCATGTCTCAGTTTGGCGAACCGACTTGTGGTACCATTTAGGCAACAGTCTAGGTGGTATTGCAGTTGTTATGGGCAAAGGTAACCGCTTAACATCAGGTGGGACTTTAGCTCGTTTCCCCATCCTATAATAAAAAAAATATAGGTCGAAACTTAGAATTGATATCTAAATGTGAGACAAAAAAAGGTTGCATATAACGTGTTATTGAAATAACTGAAAACTTCTTAAGGGGTCACTGTACTCATAATTATCAACAACTTTTACTACTGGACCAACCCTGAAATTGCGGAAAAAGAACAGCTGTTCCTTACATTTGTGTACACATAAATCGACAAAATGTTAGGAACAGCAGATTTTTTTAGGCATCGCCACAACGAACGGGCCTCCCACAAAATTCTCAATGAATTCAAAACCTGACTCCTTCTATAAATTAATTTAATTGGATAAATCAGTGTAGCTTGAGTAAAAAAAATGGATGAGTGATCTTCGCTCTAATCTGTGTCAACTATAAATAGAATTAATAACAGTAGGAAAACTATTCGCAAAGGCATCCGTCAATGGGATAAAAATACATTTTAAATGAGCCATTCCTTTCAAAGATATTTTTCGGATGACGAGAATTGTTAAGTCACGTAATCATATATCTTTTCCTGCATTGCGTATAGCTCACCCAATGAATTATCTATCATAGTAGAAGATAAACGAAATGTTATCAAAGTAGAATATCTAAGATAAAAGTTATGTAATAAAAAATGTGCCGCGGTTTCTAGGAAAGCAGCGTGCATTTGGCACGCTACTAGCTGGTACCGCGACTACTCTCGCACCGCTGCAAATGTGTACCGCGCACTGGCACGGACACCGATCGGCGGTGCTGTTCTTATGGATAAAGCCTCATTGAGCTATCTCTACACATAGAGCGGCCATCTTGAAAAAATTTCGAGTCGCACGCTTTGCGGACCTAAAATTGTTCTATAGGTTCAGTGCGGCCCCGCTCACGATGCGATGCGATTGCCAACCCGCCTGCCAAGCGTGGCGATTATGGCATGTCCCCCATTAATTGGGGGAGGCCTATGTCCAGCAGTGGTCGTCTTTTGGCTGAAACGATGATGATGATGACGACCCCTCTCACACGTCTCATCACACCCGGTCGTGTGCAGATATTATTCACGATTTGGGGTGCATTAAAAGAGCCTCCACGAGTGACGATATTTAATTGATCGTCCGGCGCACCTTGGGCAGTCAGCCCCGCTACCAACCTGCTGACTGGCTAATCTGTTCCCCACGGCATGAGCTGTTATCATTATGTAGCTCATGTCGACACAATAGAAGAAGATTATTCACGATGGCCGCTCTATACGTAGTAATAGCTCAATGTAAAGCCTTAGACTTACATTCAGAGTTGAATTTATCCCTGTCAAAATGCAGCCCTATTGGACAGTTGGTAGCACGAGTTCACGCTTAGATTTTTCTCTGAATGTATGTAAGTAAGAGAGTAATTAGACTCAATTTAATTTAGTTTCGCTCGAAGTTGAAGCAAACAATCAATGTGTGTCCCATTAGCGGCGCATAAAATGTTCGCTGACACATGGAATAATAAGATGTTTCACCAGAAATCCTCTTCCCGCGATGACAGCGCGATGCCCCCAAGCTACCTATCTACTATATCTTCAATATATTTAAGGAGATTTTTGTTCATAATGAATATAAAATAAATTCCTAACTAGCCTATTTGTTATCTTGTGTTATTCATCTAATTAGTTATTAAAGGAAACTGTATAAAATTACTAGTTCAAACGTGATTCTTATAGAAGCAAGTAAATGAAAAAATGCATTTTGCTCGGGTAATTTATTTACACAAAGTGGCAGCACATCAAATTGACAAGTGTCACGATAACAGCCCGCTATTGGCTCCACAGCCGATGACGTAGTACGGAGGTAATCACGTGACCTAGCTGTCACTGGAAGAGAGTACCCGGTAAAACATCTTATTTTGCTTCACTCCGCGTGCGTGATCGTTTGAGATCGTCTACCTGTCTATGGATATTTAATTTAGAATCGTTGTTGACAGATAGCATTTAATACAGAAGTAACAAGAAAGCAAATAACTGGTCACAAACGATATAATTTATTTAAGCATTAGATGCTACCTAAAGATTTTTGTTTTATAAGCTGTGCTTACCTTAGGTGTCTTGCCCTCCATGACGGCGACGCAGGAGTTGGTGGTACCCAAGTCGATACCGATGACGGCACCGCGAACGCCATCCGACCTAAGTGCAGAGCAAACAGTTGATTTCATTGTAGAACCTTGAGTCGTTATTATTTCCATAACAAATCCTATTACAAACGAAAAAAAAAAATTGTGAATAGTTTTCGTCACAAAACAAATGGTTTTTTTTTTGTTATTATTTTTTAAATTCAGATTAATTTCCATAGTTTCATAGAGTAATGTCAGCTTATCAGCATAATTCTAGAAACGCGTTGCTTTGCTTAGCAACAAGCTCAAGTCAAGGTCAAGAAAATTAGAATTACTAGTGCCTTATTTATCTAGTAATTCTAACCTACTTATTGCAATTCCAAGTTAACACGTATAGGGTAACCGCATCGAGCATTAGACAGAGACGTAATCACATTTTTGTATGAAATAAATTCCGCCAATTTTCGACAACGCGCTTCCTATTGGCTCGAACAATGCAACACACGGGCGTGTCATTGCGCAAGCCAATAAAAGCGCGCCGTATTCATCTGTACAAATCAATAGAACAGTTTCATAATTGGACAGCCCGTAATTCGTCACTATAGGGTCTACTGCTCGATAGGTAAGCTGTTACAACTTGTCGTCCAAACTGTGAAAACTGTTTGTATGGGACTTAGCAGTTTTGTCTGGTCTGGACCATTATCTTGCACATCCGCAAAGGTCCACAGCACATGGGTGCTGGAACCGCTCAATAGTGCCTTCGAAAAGGACACCAACGCTTGTGCAAAGATCATAACTTTCAGAGACATTCTCAAAAGTAACTCAATTTTAAGTCGCCGTTATATTTCATGCTGTCTCTGTCACTTTAAGGTAAATTGTGGCGACAGAACTACTTTAACGAACGATTTAAAGTTAAGTCTAGTTTGAGAATTCAGGAATTTGAACAACATTAGAAAACATTTCTTTAATATTTTTCCTACGATAACAGATCTGCGCCACTACAGATATGTTCATGGATATATTGCATAAAATCCCCAAATTGTTTGTGTCTGTGGCATTTATTATCCTACGAAAACAGATCTGCGCCACCACAGATATTTTCATGGATATATTGCATAATATCCCCAAATTTTTCGTGTCTGTGGCATTTGACCCCTCGAGTGTTAGGGTAAAAAAAAACTTTTTTTATTGAACGGATGGACGCCATCGCTTATGGCTCGCGGTGTTTCCAACTTGCATTTTGTACGAAAATGTTATTAATCGGTAGTCCCGAGGGCACTTGAGGGGTTAATCATGAACCAGGATACAACATTATCATAACTTGTGCCTTTGTGAGACTTCCAAGTCTTGCCATTATATCGCTTTTTATCAAGAAATCTTTTCCTCATGGTATAAATGCTTCAAAAAGTCATAGTATCTTCTGAATTATAAAAATTTTAATCAGTAATTTTTGATCAATACATCAGTATGGGCCAAATATTCTAAGAAAAGTATGGTGTCCTTTCTTATAATTCTAGTCTACTTATATCAGACAGCGGACAGAACTACAAGTGAACACATGCACTACAAGCCAAGAGCATACAGGAGCGAATAATTTTTTCATGCCACTACTTTTACAAATGGGGTGTAGCTGTCACTTCTCAAACAAGGCAGTAATTTGAGAGTTCATAAGGACTAGACAGGAAAGAGGTTTCCACACAACTGATCTTTGGTGTCCAACGTCTGGGGACACATGCTCCTCCCCGCTATCTGCCTTCTCAAAGATGTGTTGTAGTTAGCCCCTAACAGTATGCTAAATGAGATTTAGCACACTAAAAGTAAAGCAAACAAGGCCATAGTTACAGAGCAGCCAAGGCAATGCTTGGAACAATAAAAGGCTTTACAACTTTCTGTAATGGGCCCAAGACCCTCTAGCTATAACTCTGATATCAAATGGTCTAGTGTCAATAAATGTGTATCTATTTACTTTTATTGACACTAGACCTAATATTTGAGGTCTTATGACACAAGTAAATGTCTAGGCAACATGCTTCTTTACCGTACAGTCTAACAAAGCAATTAGTATCCAGGGTTGCCAGATATAGATGAAGATTTCTCAGGAAATTATTATAGAATCTCTTCTCATGGGTGTCGTAAAAGGCGACTAAGGGATTCACCAGAGGATGGGCAGCAGCGTTCTCTGTGTATTTAACCAACCAACTGCGATCGCCAACCCGCCTGCCAAGCGTGGCGATTATGGCATATCCTCCCCTTAATTGGGGGAGGCCTATGTCCAGTAGTGGACGTCTTTCGGCTGAAATGATGATGATGATGATAAATACAGTTTTAACTTTGTCTGTTATTAAAATTATATTTCACTCTAAAACATCCATAATATTCTGAGAAAACTTTATTGGATAGTTAAATAAAATTCAAATACAGCTAAATACATTTTGATTAAATTGCATCTACAACTAAGATCATACAAGTCCTATATGAACAAACATACAATATGCAAGCTACAGACTACAAAGGGCCTAGTGCGAAATTTGAATCTTACACATACGGTTATCTAATTTTATTCATAAATCAGTAGGTCCTCCACATTTACCGAATTATGAATTAAAGTTGATGTGTTCGATCGAGCATGTCGTAAGTGTCAAACTCTCACTAGGCACTCAGATGCATGCCATCATTCTTATTATAACAAACAATTAACACATAATTTACACATCATGCACATGTATTATAAAAACTTTTTAACAAAAAAAAACCGGCCAAGAGCATGTCGGGCCATGCTCAGTATTATAGGGTTCCTTAAGTAGGTGTAATTACAAACGAATCAAATCGAATATTAATCATGGCTGTTTTAGTTTTTGCAATAATCGGCAGCATTCGCGACTCAGAGCGTGTTGTTAGTAGCGCCATCTAGCGATAAATTCAAGAAGCCAAATTTAAGAAGTGTTTCATGCAAAGTTTATTTTTGTGATTTTTTCAAATAGAAAGTAGCTATAAAAACTTTTTAACAAAAAAACAAAACCGACTTCAAAAACCTTAACTAAAAAGTAAAAAATAATCCTTGTATGTATTTCAAAATATTAACATAAACCAAAATTTTGAAGGCGGCGCGTGACTGTCCCTTTGCGTCATGTAAATATAATGTACTGTCGAGCGCTTATCTATAGTAAAAAACAGTTTATGCGAACATACATGAAAAACATGCGCCGCCTTCAAAATTTTGGTTTATGTTAATATTTTGAAATACATACAAGGATTATTTTTTACTTTTTAGTTAAGGTTTTTGAAGTCGGTTTTGTTTTTTTGTTAAAAAGTTTTTATTTCATACTTTTTAGTTGATAATTCACAGAAAAACTAAACTATTAGTAGATCATCTAGGTAAGCGAAGCTAAATTAAACTGATTTATTGAAGCTGGTTAAAAAACTACTCGACCTATGTCAATAAAATTTATATGGGACCACCGCGCGGACTTCCTCTACCAAATAAAAAAACAACCACGCAAATCGGCCCACAAATCTCGGAGTAAGAGGTGTACATACATGAAAAAAAAAAAAAAAAAAAAAAAAAAAAAAAAAAAAAAAAAAAACCCGCGGAATACATAACCTCCTCCTTTTTTTGAAGTCGGTTAAAAAGAGCATTATTTGCTATGACCATTTTTCTCTAAGGTCAATGACCGTTGAACTAGGACGTTTTAAGTATTTTTCAGTTTTCTCTCTATAACTCAAAAAATTATAATCACATTATACTCGAAATAACTTTAAAAGAGAGTTTTCACAAAGGTCTATCGATTTGGAAGATTATAAGTTTCTACGTTGGATAGTTTAGAAATGGCAGGGGGGGGGACACATTGCAAGCCACTTTGGCGGGCTATATTTCGCAGATGGTACACCTGATAAAAAAGTGGTGTATGAAACATTACCTTCATTTTAGTAGACCTATTCAATGATACCCCACAAGAGGGGGTGCAGCGAAAAAATATTTTGCATCTCCATTTCACATGTATGGACGCCACCCCTAAAATACGTAAAAACTATTTTTTCATTCTTTTAAAATTGAGATCTATATGTAGACTATTTTTTAACAAAATTTCATTTACTTATGTTTATAATTGTAGAAGTTATTAAGCTGTAAAGGATTAGGACAGACGGACAGACGGACGGACATGACGAAACTATAAGGGTTCCTTGTAGGACTTCGGAACCCTAAAAACAGACTTCAAAAACCTAACTAAAAAGTAAAAAATAATCATTGCATGTATTTTAAAATCTTAACATAAACCAAAATTTTGAAGGCGGCGCGTGATTGACCCTTTGCGGCATGTAATGTACAGTCGTGCGCAATATCTATAGTAAATACACTACAGTTTATGTGAACGTACATGAAAATCACGGGCCGCCTTCAAAATGTTGGTTTATGTTAAGATTTTAAAATACATACAATGATTATTTTTTACTTTTTAGTTAAGGTTCAAAAACCTTAACTAAAAAGTAAAAAATAATCGGTTGGTTTTTTTTTTGTTAAAAAGTTTTTATTTCATACTTTTTAGTTGAAAATTTTATTAATTTATATAACCAATTTGAGAATATATTTTTATTAATCTTTGCCATCCCACTGCTGGGCAAAGGTCTTGCTCATGTTCTTCCACTATTAAAATTGTGGAAAGAAAAAATCACTCATGAGCAGGATTCGAACCTGCGACTCCTGGCTCAGTACGCCGGTGCTTTAGCCACTAAGCTACCGTGGACACTGCTTAACTTTGCAGTTAATTCAAAGATGTATAGAGATGCCTACCCTTACCAATTATTTATTAAATTCTTCTCATTGTGAGATGAGGCCCAAGTCCAACAGTGGGATAGTAATGGGCTGATGTATTAAATTGGCATCAGTTTAATGTGAATATTCATAGAATAGATGACTACTATGTTCAAGTAATTTCATTTCAACATTCAATGCATGTTTTATTGTAGATTTCTTTACTTGAAATCAATGTTACCATTAAAGTTGATTTCTATTCAAGCTAGATACCATAACCAGTTTTCTCAGGTAGCTATTGTGTTTGACAAGTGTAGCAGTGAATGTGTTAAATAAGATGTGACAAAGTTTTGTAGATTTTTAGGTTATATTTATATAAATTACCACAACAAAAATTGTGACTAGCAAAACCCTATTTCAGGGTATTTACTAGTATGTTGTCTTAGGCCTAACATGAATGCTCACAATAAGGACAACGAATGTTGCCCTTTATCTTCTCATGGGTGGCGAATAAGGGATTCACCAGAGGATGGGCAGCAGCTTTCTCTAAGTATTTAACCAACCAACTGAAACCGCCAACCCGCCTGCCAAGCATGGCGATTATGGCATATCCCCCCAACATATGCTTGGGGGAGGCCTATGTCCAGCAGTAGACATCTTTCGGCTGAAATGATGACTATGAATGTAGCAGAGGCATAATATGTACTTTATTTGTATGCGAAAAGTTTCCAACTAACAGAGGGAATGATGCTTGTATGTTTTGTTTTTGTTATGTACAAATGCATTGTGAGTTGGATCATTAGAAATCAAAGAATAGTAAAGGTATATAGTAAATTGAGGACTTAATTGTTTTTACTTGATCCAGAGTGTTTTAAATTGTAGCTCAATGATGCCACTAACTAAATTTTGACCAACTTGTAGCTTCAAAAGTTTTTGCATAACTAGAAATTTTCTCAAATTAAGTTGTGTCGGTTGACATGACTGCACCAATGAGTACAAAAACTGAAAAATATTTCATAAGCCAGATATTTTTACAATTGCAAATTGACTTGAATAAGAGGTGAAGCAGCTGATTTCAACTTTGTATTACTGGGATTAGACAAAGATTGATAAAATGACATTGGAATTAAAAATTAGGAAATTTTGAAGGACACCATTGAATTCTAGTAACCATGGGGACCCCTATTATCTAATGTTGTTTGCTAATAGGTCAATTAAACTATCAGGGTTTAAAATATATAGAAAAGAACTTATGAGATAATTTACACATTCGTATAGCATGGAGGTCATGTCCCATTGATCAAAATCCTTAATTTATTACTATTACATACAAAGGTCATCCGAGATATGCAATATGTTAGGTTATGATGAAATATTAGAAAAAATGTATTTGAAACTTACTTGTTTCTGTATTGGACAGCATGTTTCTGGTAAATAGGGACTGTGGGGGCTGCGGTCTGAAAAGTACGACAAAATGACGAAATATTAACCTATAGACAATTTAGTCGTAGGGTCCATGTGTGCTCAGAACCGGCACATAAATGAAAGGAAACACCAATAAATAGTACTAAACGAAGCAGGAAAGTAGAAATTAATAAGGTTTTGACATTTTCAGACAATGTGACATACGATTTTCATTCGTTTTCCAAAATAAAATGGTTACTCACGTTTTTGAGAATTGACGAGAAATTCCTTTGTGTGTATATGTCTGAACTGAAGCCGGAACACTCCAAAGCCTTACGGCCGATCACCCGCGTAGCGGTCAACATTTTTGCAACAATATTATCAACTATTTAATTTATTTGCTAGCTTTATTTCACTTCAAACAGAACATGTGGGTGACGCAACTTCATGAAAGAACGATTTTTACTTTTTTTTCTAGCACACCTCGAAAAAAAAAGTTGCCATTACCAAAAATGAATGCCGCGCGCACTAGAATGTTCTCGTTTTTACGCCGCGATTGGAATGTTTTCATTGGCATAAATATAACTCTTCATTTCTATTGGTTAATGACTAATGACGTTATTGAGAACCACCAATGGAACCTGAGTAACAGAGTTGCTAGCAATGGAAACAAACTCATTACATAATAATTAATAAATTGCCGAATTATTAGAATGTAAATACTATGGTAAATAATTTACTGTTAAATCCGCTAATTTTCTTTTTTGGCGGAATTAGCTCTAAATAACTTCATATTTTGTACTTCATCATCATCATCATCATTTCAGCCGAAAGACGTCCACTGCTGGACATAGGCCTCCCCCAAGCATCGCCACAACGACCGGTCCTGTGCCTTCCGCATCCAGCGGATTCCCGCGACCTTCACCAGGTCGTCTGTCCACCTTGTACTAAACTTACCCAAAATTAAAACACGAGTTTATGCTTTTCTCTTCCTTCAAAATGAGTTACAGGGAGCGCGAAATTCAAATGTTGCCCTGGGCGTAAGTTTTGAAAAGCGCAAAATTCAAATGTTGCCTTGTTGCATTCTTAATAATGTCACAGAATATCTAATAGTATAATGTGTTATGTCCGACTTCTTTGTTGTGCAGTTTTAAATTTTGACATCAATTTGTTTAAAAAAAATATAATTTTTATTGAATAATGTGATATTGTTTTGTAATATTGTAACAACGTACGACATTTTTATTTTATGACATTTGTAATTTTATAAGCCATGAGGCTGATCACATATTTTATGATGGTACTGTATTGTATTTAATTAAATTGAATTACCCTCATAAGTTTTGGGGGGCGCAAAATTTTAATATTGCCCTGGGCGTAAGTTTTAGGGGGTGCAAAATTCAAAGCTTGCCCAGGCGTACGTTTTGAGGGTCACAAAATTCAAAGCTTGCCCAGGCGTAAGTTTTGGGGTACGCAAAATTTAAACATAAGCCTGGGCTCCTGTGACCTTAGCTACTGCGTCCCAGACTAGAATATACCAGACTATACTTTCGAAGTACTTATCCGAATAGAGCGAAGCTTATGCTTCGGGCTAGGTATATTAGGCAGAAAATTAAGTTTAGGGTAAATGGTAAAGAAAACTACAAATAAAATTCAAAAATAATCATTTATTGATCTTGACATGTTGAATGTTAAATCGTACTTAGACTACTTAGTACAATCTAGTTTTATATAAAGCTAAATAACATAAAGGAATTTTAAATGGTCGAAATCGAAACCTTTGACTATACTTCTATTATCAAAGGTCGAAACTGATTTGAAGTTTTCAAGTGTAGTTACCGTTGACCTCCGAGTTTGGGTTCAAAATCGTGTCTTATAAAAAGTTGTCTTGAAAAATAGATTTTTTAACAAAAAACTTAGGTATTAATTTTTTATATAGGTAATGTAATGTCCTCCCGGCCGAATTTCGGTCACGGCGGCCAATCTCAACAGATACTAGCCATCTGCGCGGGACATATTATAGTGCACAAGTGTGTGCGCAAACACGGGTGCACTCTCTATTCCCTCACTCTCATAATCCGATGGGACGGCAATTCGACACGACCGGAGAGATCTCAGGCGCAGGACCGACGGCTTTACATGCTCTCTGGCCGCTGACCGCGGCTAGTGCAGCTTAACCTCGCAGATCGTACAATCTTACTTAGCCACAAGCCCCTTAATTTTTTATATACCAGGAACCTGTCTACAAGAACATTAATGCCTGTCTATCATTAAATTATCGACTCGACATTAGATGGGACACGTGTTTTCACGTGTGTGAAATAAAGCAGTCAAATACCTACATAATTAACACTTTAACCTACTTATTTATAACTTTAGAAATATTTACACTAATTATAAAATTGCACTTCTGTATTGAGATCATCTTATTAACCAAGGGTGTCACCAATGGAAGGCAGGGCTGCCTAAAGACTAGAAGATTTTTTTAATAATAAAGTAGTAGCACAAAAAACCCAAGAAGAATATTTTTATTCTTGTAGCTTGTTGTAGCTAGTAATTGGATAATTAAATCTTTACAAATTATATTTATTTTACCTACAGGGGCCTCACTCCCGACCACAGACATAGTAAAAAATATAGACTAAGTGCTGCGAACAACCATAGTGAAGCCAAAAAAAACCGTGCTCCTTCATGTACAATCAGTGCTCACGTACACACAATGCACCTGATGGATATTTGTTTTCGCGATGCTTACTGGAAGATGCCGTGACATGTGAACTGAGAGGGGTGAACACGGTTTAAGGTGCATGTGTGTGCGTGAGCACTGGTACTACATAAAGGAGCACGGTTCTTGTTGGCTTCACTATGGTTATTTCGCATTTTACGCATGCGAAACGAAATCTAACGATTTAAATTGTGGAAAGAAAAAATCGCTCACGAGCAGGATTCGAACCTGCGACTCCTGGCTCAGTACGCCAGTGCTTTAGCCACTAAGCTACCGTGAACACTGCTCGTGGTAACGAAATTCTCATCCACTTTAGTACATCTTTGGGTGACGTCAGCGATTCACTATGGTTGTTCTCAGAACTTAGTCTATATTTTTTACTATGTCTGTGCTCCCGACTGGTTCGAGTTCTGAACCAAATCGAGCTAATGGTGTCGATTCTCTTGTTCACGAACTAAACTTATTTTAAACTATCGCTCTCTTTTACTATAGTAGATACAAGAAAGGGATGGCAACAATTTTAGAACTGTCAAATTAGTTTACGTGTTACACTCATGGTATAATAAGATGTTTCACCAGGTATTCTCTTCCCACAATGACAGCGCGATGCCTCCAAGCTACGTCACGATCAGTGCTGCCATTGATTGATATCTTCAATATACTTAAGGAGATTTTTGTTCATAATGAATATAAAATTCCTAACTAGCCTAACTATTTGTTATCTCGTGTTATTCATCTAATTAGTTAATAAAGGAAACTATATTAAATTACTAGTTAAAAAGTGATTCTTTATAGTAGAAAGTAAATGAAAAAATGCATTTTGCTCGGGTAATTTATTTTCACAAAGTGGCAGCACATCAAACTGACAAGTGTCACGGAGGTTGGCGGGAAAATTCGTAAAGATCATGTTGTGGATTTTTTATTATTTTCCAAAATTTGTGTTTCTTCGAGTGTTAATGTGTAATAATGGTGGATTATTAAATGTTAAGTGCTCGTTAACTTGTACAAGTGTGGATAAATGGTACAAAGTTGAAAAACATGACTTTCGTATTATCTCATCATCCCCTCAGAAACCTAGTAAAGTTTCCATCACTTTACTAGGATACAAGTATAATATGTTCAATGATTACGACTGAAGGACATGTATCCATGGTCATGAATAAATTAAAAAAAAAAAAAAAACATGTGTCACGCTAACAGCCTGCTATTGGCTCCACGGCCGATGACGTAGTACGGAGGCAATCACGTGACCTAGCTGTCACGGGAAGAGACTACCTGGTGTTATTATACCATGGTTACACTTAGATTATAAACCTCGTGTTACATTACTTTGTATTTTAGTGGGCACGTTCCGAGATCACGACTAAACTTGTATGTCACTCATGTCACTGTGTAATCTAAATTCTGACAAATTTGACAGTTCTAAAATTGTTGCCATCCCTTTCTTGTATCTACTATTAGTAAAAGAGAGCGTTAGTTTAAAATAAGTTTAGTTCGTGAACAGGAGAATCGACACGAATGTCAATTCCTAAAAGGAACTGACAGTAAAACCACTAAGGAATTGATATTAGCTCGATTTAGTACAAAACTCGAACCAGTCGGGAGTAGGCCCCTGTTCATATCCACTTTCATCTTGCCCCCCCTTGGTCCATTTGCTGGCGACGCCTTTCTTATTTACTATAAAATATCGTATTAGATAGATAGATAGATAGAGTATACTTTATTGTTTGCACACCATAAAAATTAAAATAAAGTTATAACAAACATACAGTACTAACAATTGGCGGTCTTATGGCTTAAAGCAATTTCTTCCAGACAACCATTGGATGGACTTGAAATGTACAAGAAAATATAATAGGTAGTTGGCGGTGTACTATAGAGAAAATACTATATCATCATCATCATTTCAGCCGAAAGACGTCCACTGCTAGACATAGGCCTCCCCCAAGCATCGCCACAACGACCGGTCAAATACTATATAAATAGCTAAAATAAAAACAAAAGCTTATTAATATATATATCAAAATTATAAGTATATTTAAGATAATACATGCTTACATGCATGCATACTTGTATTAATTTAAGTATTACAATAACAATCACAAAATGGACGGGATCTGAGAGATAGGTAGTTCTTAACTCTTATGGCCTGTTTCACCACCTCCTGATAGGCACTTTGTGCTAGATAAATTCGAAAATAGAACAAGATTTGTATCAAATTATCTGCTGGTTAAGTTAACCGGCACTTATCAGAAAGTAGTGGAACTATAAAATTACATCATGCCTAATGACTAGAATTCTTACTTCCGTTACAGACCCGTGGTACTACCGATTTGTCCTACTGGTAGTACCCCGGCGCCGCATAATGGGCCATTGTCCTACTAGTAGTACAACAGGAAAACGCACTGTCCCCTAGTACTACTGGTAGTACCACAAGGAAAACTTATGTTCCACAGTACTACTACTATCAGTATTGTGGAAAACTTGGTTTGCTTATTTCATTCTGAGTTCAAGTTATCTGTGTAGAAGTATCTAAACTGGAATTTATTTATTTTTATTCTCATTATTCTTTTTATTCTCACTTGAACCTCCCAAGCTTGGGGAGTACAAAAAAAAAGTAGCTCCATTAGGGAAATCAAAAACTTGCGGCGTCTTGAGCTCGATATCCAAAATTACTCAACACTGGTGCCGATTCTCTTGTCCACGAATTAAACTTATTTTAAACTATCGCTCTCTTTTACTAGTAATATTTTTTCAATTACTCGGTATAGATGCGCTCCCTGCAATAAGTCCTGCCGGCGCGCGGTGCCCATGGCTTTTACAAGTAGTCAGAAGCCTGAAAGACAACCAATATCTATCTAAACAGAAGCGTGGTAGAAATCAGATACTTTACTTTGATGAGATTGTTATTTAACCGCATTTGACCTATTAATTGATAAGGCTGGAAGCTGATTCAGACATATTTTGGGATAAGGCGTACGTATATATTGAGTACGCGTGTCTAGTCAGGAGTAGTAGAAGACGGCGCTGGAGCTGGTGGTTCATCTCTTGCTGCGAGGAGTGAGCGTAGTGCTAGAGCTTCTTGACGAAGAGCGGCTACATGGGCGCGCAGTGACGCATTCTCCTGTTCTAGAAGACAGGCTCGCCAGGCTATCTGGAAGAGGTTTAAAGATCAGATTGTAGAAAACTACTGCTGGAGATGGACCCAGAGATGGCGAGCAGAGACTACAAGAGAACTAGCCATTCACACTCCATTTATTCAGTTGCCCGCTACGTCTACTACGAGACTGACGTGATGGAAATGATTGCGTTAGCCGTTGTTGTTGCTGCTTTGTGTGCTTACCAATATTATAATTTATTTCTTGCATATCACAAACAGAATAAGCGGGACGTTCCGTTCCATATTCGTACCAGCGGTGCCAGAGAAAATATAAAATGCTCTTTTCAAAACATTGTAAGGAAACCTGTTCACCAGAGAGTGCTCCATACAGTTCTCGAATGGCGTGTATAGTCCGCCAACCCACACTAGGTCAGCGTTGTGGGCTAAGGCCTTAACCTTCTCATTCTGAGAAGAGACCCGTGCCCAGCAGTGAGACAATAATGGGCTGCTTATGTAATGGCAATAGACTCGCCCCTATTATATGGGATTTATAACATAACTGGCGGAATTTGAATATACTATATACACCTCTGCCTACCCTTTTGGGGAATACAGGCCTGATGTTATGTGTGGTCAAACTATTTCGCAAGATTCTGAAATCTAGTTTACGAGGTAGGCATTTTTGTTACTGGGACTGTAGCTGTACTGATGTATTTTTAGATGAAAAAACCGGAAAATATGGGTTGTTAGGGTGTTACCTGGTCTTCCCTAATTCTTCTGGCGTCTCTTGACTTCTTGGCAGCTTGGTTGTTGCGGCGCCGTCTCTCGAAATACTTCTCATCCTTCAGTTCTTGAGGGATGGGTCTTTTCTCACCTCGGCGACGGATTTCTAGGTCGCTTGTTGGGGATGGCAGAACTGGAGAGTGATATTATTTTTATGAATATAGTGGTAATGTTAGAGCCAGTCCCTTATATACTATGCAAGGCCTGCCCCCCTAGCCAAGTTGACAATCTACACAATCGTCAATCGTCAACGCTAATAGAAAACGATCAAAATGTATGGGAATGACATATCTCAACGAAAAAATTATTCGTTCAGATATGTCATTATTCCCATACATTTTGATTGTTTTCTATTAGCGTTGACGATTGACGATTGTGTAGATTGTCTACTTGGCTAGGGGGGCTGATCATTTTGTATAAGATATCAAACTGAACGTAATTTTGGTCCTTCGAACCAAATGTGGTTAAAAGTTTTTAAACTTTCGCGAATTTCACTCATATTGAACTATATTTACAGGACATGTAATGGTCATTGCAGCAGACGAGTCCTTGAGTGGAGTAGAGAGCCTAGTGATCAATTAGGTCTGTATTCAGCTGTGGCTATTGCCACCTTTTTTTATAAAGTAGCGGGGCAAACGAGCAAGCGGGTCACCTGATGTAAACAATCTCCGCCACCCATGGACCTCCGCATCACCAGGGGAGTCGCCAATGCGTTGCCGACCTTTTCTTTTTTTGGAATTGTTTCGGGTAAACCGCTGACGTGAGATGGTTCCAAGTTTTGCTGTACGAGGCAAAAAATGACGTGCGAAACGTACAGTAGTTGATCGCCAATCATCAAGATGGTTGGTGGATGGAATTTAGATTTATGGCGAATGGTACGATGGTGGAAGTCAGCGGCTGGTATAAGGTCGACCAATCTTCAGAACACTCCCCATTGTACATGCGATAGAGGATACATAGAGATGCAACGTCTCTTCGCAAGGCTCAAGTCAAGCCGATTGGGAATACCATAGTCGCCGACTTAGACCAACAGAAAAAAGGGTCGCCGACGATTCAAACATTTCGAGCCGCTCTACGCTGAATGCGGTCATGATGGTGCTGTGTAAAAATGTAAAAAAAAAAAAAAAAAAAAAAAAAAAAAAAAAAAAAAAAAAAAAAAAAGTGGAAGGAGGAGGTACTGGCCTGACTCGATTTTGATGAGGTATCTGCTAAGGAATATATACTAACGCGTACTACTCCTCGGAGGTAGATGGTGGCAATAAGGCGGGATACAGTGTAGCTGCGGTGGTAGTGCTGACAGCAGTGGGCTCACCACGCTGTGAACATCTGGAAAATAAGACGAATATTACAGGCTGAGCAGGCTGAGCTATACAAAATCATAAAAAAATGCCCTCCGTAAATTTAACCTCCGATCAATCCGACAACAATGTCCCCTCTATAATACTAAATTACTGACACTCATATTATCACATGAATGCCCCTCGGTTTCACCTGTCTTATTTAATGACGTGTTATATTTGATGGACGCCACGCGACCCCTAAACGTTTGTAACAATTATTGGCCATGTCATATTTGATCAAATATTTGTATGTTTGGGGGATTCAACGATTTGTTTGTGTTTTTACTTATATGTTGGTTTATGAAAGCATGTTACCAATGGAATTCGTTTGTATCTGATCTACATCTTATTCTTTTTGTCTGTGGTAAACGTGATTTTAAGTAAGTCGAACTAATCTGACGACTGTGTAGAGTGTCTTTAGTAAAAGAGAGCGGTAGACCAAAAGATATGAGACTGAAATTGTTTAAAAGAAAATCGCATTTATTGAACTTTTTTTTTTCGGTCAATAGACCGTGGCAGCACTGTTTTAAATTATCTATATTTCTACCTTATGTGGCTCAAAGGACCAACGGTTTGCAATGTTTCAAAAAATCTCAATGTTTGAAACAGTGCTGCCATCCGTGCCAAGGGCGCTAATGCGTAGCATCTCTAGTAAGTCTGTAGCGCTAACTTAGATTAAAAAACCGGCCAAGAGCATGTCGGGCCATGCTCAGTATTATAGGGTTCCTTAAGTAGGTGTAATTACAAACGAATCAAATCGAATATTAATCATGGCTATTTTAGTTTTTGCAATAATCGGCAGCATTCGCGACTCAGAGCGTGTTGTTAGTAGCGCCATCTAGCGATAAATTCAAGAAGCCAAATTTAAGACGTTTGTCATTTCAAAGTTACTTTTTGTGATTTTTTCAAATAGAAAGTAGCTAAAGGAGCATACTATGATCATTTTTCTCTAAGGTCAATGACCTTTGAACTAGGACGTTTTAAGTATTTTTCAGTTTTCTGTCTATAACTCAAAAAATTATAATCAGATTATACTCGAAATAATTTTAAAAGAGAGTTTTCACAAAGGTCTATCAATGTGGAAGATTATAAGTTTCTACGTTGCATAGTTTAGAAATGGCAGGGGGGGGGACACATTGCAAGCCACTTTGGCGGGCTATATTTCGCAGTTGGTACACCTGATAAAAAAGTGGTGTAAGAAACATTACCTTCATTTTAGTAGACCTATTCAATGATACCCCACACGAGGGGGTGCAGCGAAAAAAATATTTTTTTCCCCATTTCACATGTATGGGTGCCACCCCTAAAGAAAGTAAAAACTATTTTTTTATTCTTTTAAAATTGAGATCTATATGCAGACTATTTTTTTACAAAATTTCATTTACTTATGTTTATAACTGTAGAAGTTATTAAGCTGTAAAGGATTAGGACAGACGGACAGACGGACAGACGGGTAGACGGACAGACGGACAGACGGACAGACGGACAGACGGACAGACGGACGGACATGACGAAACTATAAGGGTTCCTTGTAGGACTTCGGAACCCTAAAAAGTGGTGTATGAAACATTACCTTCATTTTAGTAGACCTATTCAATGATATCCCACACGGGGGTGCAGTGAAAAAAAATTTTTTTTCTCCATTTCACATGTATGGACGCCACCCTTAAAATACGGAAAAACGATTCTTTTATTCTTTTAAAATTGAGATCTATATGTAGACAATTTTTTAACAAAATTTCATTTACTTATGTTTATAACTGTAGAAGTTATTAAGCTGTAAAGGATTAGGACAGACGGACAGACGGACAGACGGACAGACGGACAGACGGACGGACATGACGAAACTATAAGGGTTCCTTGTAGGACTTCGGAACCCTAAAAATGCGTTAGATTCCGCTAGACTCACAGAACATTATACTCAAGAGGCTAGACTAGACCAATGATTTTTTATAAGTAAGTAATTATTTTTATTGCAATTTCTTTTTGTGGTTTCGCAAGCCTCGTTTTTGAGTCGCACGCGACACACGGGGAATTTCTTTGTTTACAAATAGGTAGGTGTTTACAAAAATACAAAAAAATAAAAACATTTTTTATTAATTCGTGTTCAGTATCAGTGGTCAGTCTTAAATATGGCACGTATGTATACAGATCAACATGTTGTATTAACCCCAGCTGTATAAGCTATAGGTACAAGCTCGATAAAATTAATTTACTATCAAATAATCGATTATCGAGCTTATTTTTTCATTTGAATTTCTCGGGCTACTTTCACCTTAATAAGTATGTTTTATCATAGAACTCACCAAACGTCCTGTCGACCTCTCGACCCCATATAACTAATGACAGCACAGTTCATGACATGGTATTAGCTAAACCCACACTTGCACCTGCGGCGTGGGTACTGCCACACCTGTGTAGAATAGCTGCCGTAATGATAGCTGGTAATTATCGAAGAATCAAAGGGGTTTGTCATGGCAGACGATGAAATTAAAATGCCATGCGGAAATCGTGACTTTTTGGAACGAATACTTGCGTACCTCCTTATACTTGCGGTAAGTGTGATTCGGGAGACAATCTAGCGTCACGTCACGCTAAGATTTGCGTTATACCTATAGAATATATTGAATATACGGACATAGAGTTTGTGCACGACAACACCGAAATAGCGTGTACATAATAGGCTTAAGGAGTAGAATAAGTTAAACTGTAAAAATTATATTATTTCGTCTTTTGTCTTTTATTCCCCTTAATCGTAAGACCTTATTGTCCTAGCCTTAAGTAGCTATAAGTATGTTGATTGCCACGTGCGAATTGTAATGATTATACTGTTTTATTTACTTTGTTTTCATTACCCTTAGTTGTAAGTTTCTTTTGTATAATTTCGTTATGGTCATGCCTATATTATGTAATAGGTGTGTATGTGTATGAACAGGTATATCATGGTATGTCATATGGTACATAGATGTTGCGCCTACGACGCTCGGAAAATGAATGGTCGCTCCGCTGCGACGCATTGACATATATTTATGACCTCGGTGTCAAGTGCGCACTGTTTTTATAGTGTCCGACAAAATGCCTCGTAGCGGAGTCTCTGAGGGTCGTAGAACCACCATGACTGTTCCATATTATTGGAATCTTATGGGACAATGTATGTAAATAAGAATATAGCTTGATTATGTAAGAATTACTGTTAATTTGATTAATAAAGAAGAGGTGTGGGCGTGGCTTGATGACCAATAAGAAAATTAGATAAAAAAATAGGATAGTGCGTCACCAATGGTGAGCATGGACGCGAGTTTGCATGTCCGCTGGCCCAAGAGTGATTTTGGGTCACTGGCCCGCGGACCGAACCCGCAGGTATAAAGATAGATGCACTAACTATTGTCAGTCAGTCGTAATCCAGTATACAGTCTTCAAGAAATCTCTCTAAGGAAAAGTTCTGCCCTAAATGCCCTAGGCAGCCGAGCTAGTACTAAGCCATGTAAGTAAGTAGTGCTCACACCTCGCTATTGTTGTTGTCTATATGTAAAGTCGTGTTATTATTTCGCCGCAATATCCCCCGCAACCTCCACTATCCCAGCGAGTGCTGCCGTAAGTATCACCGTCTTGCGTTCCATGAGCTCCAGAACCAGCGAGCTCTCCTGAATACCGTACAGAGTTGTCAAATGACCTTACCTATAGCGCTATCTGGAGGGTAACGTCAAAGTTACAGCTAACTATTTAATAAAATAATCAGGTTGCGGTTGGATGGCTGTTAATTATAAAAAGATTGTAATCATAATTGGAAAATGTGGGGTCATTTTTGTAGTTTTTTTTTTTTTTGAGAAAAAGAGAAAACTGTGTTTTCAGCTCTCATATAACTATGACTCCTGAAGTGCTTGCATGTGATCCTATAAAATTCAGATTGTAGGTCAGTACCTAGTTCACAGAATAGAAAATAGTATGGTAGTGGTGTCGATTCTCTTGTTCACGAACTAAACTTATTATAAACTTACGCTCTCTTTTACTAATAGAAGATACAAGAAAGGGATGGCAATAATTTTAGAACTGCATATTAGTTTACGTGTTACATTTTTTTGTAACAATTTCAGTGGGCACGTTCCGAGATCACGGCTTAACTTGTATGGTAATTCCGACAAATTTGACAGCACTCAAATTGTTGCCATCCCTTTCTTGTATCTACTATTAGTAAAAGAGAGCGATAGTTCAAAATAAGTTTAGTTCGTGAACAAGAGAATCGACACCACATAACAACACATAACATAACATCACGCCAGTATTTCCCCGAAGGGGTAGGCAGAGGTGTGTAGTACACCCACATTTCGCCAGTTATGTTATAGTCCCATGTAATAGAGGGCGAGCCTATTGCCATTGACCGGGCACAAATCCAGACACCGGGCTGCTACTGAGAATGTCCTAATGAAAAAACCCAATAACACTTTGCCCGACCCGGGAATCGAACCCAGGACCCCACGCTTAGCAGTCGCGCTTGCGACCACTATACCAACGGGGCAGTCGACACCACAACCATAATATTTTCTATTCTGTGAACTAGGTACTGACCTACAACCTGAATTTTATAGGATCACATGCAAGCACTTCAGGTGGTTATATAAGAGCTGAAAACACTGTTTTCTCTTTTTCAAAAAACAGAAGAACTACATATTTTCCAATTATGATTACAATCTTTTTATAATAACAGCCAACCGCAACCCGATTTAACCCCAAATAGAACATCGGGGTTAACTTCGTGCAGTTCGCAAGAGTAGGGGTGTGTTCAACTAATTAAGTGTCATTATTGGGCAACTAGGGTTGCCGGTCCACCAGATTTATTGAAATATAAAAAGTGCAACGAGTATCAAATATTATCAACTAAGAGCGCTCGCGGCTTCGCCCGCGTGGATGTTGTTTCTTTAAGGCCCGTACAAACCAAAAGCAGGTCAATAGCAGCGCGGCGGACGTCACTCTAACAGGCGGAGTGCCCAGCTTGGGTCACGCAGTACCGTGACCTCGTCACTGCAGTCGGCGGCAGTGATCTCTCGCTTCCAGCCGTGGTTCTATCTATAGTCGGGAGCGAGAGAGCTTGGGAAGGCGTCGTCTCCTTCTGCGAGATGTAATGCTCGCTAAGGAGACGGCGGAGAGTTCGTGAGGCGTTGACCTCTCTCCCCATCCGCAGCAGATGACCTGGGCGTCGCAGGAGGGTGAATGCCGACCTCCAGCCACTCTAAATGTGGGCCTGTGGGCGGCGGACGCGGGGTGGCCCGCCGCCCGACCAGTCAACGCCCGTGAAGGTAGCGCGTAGTGTTCCGCGCGCGCCACAGTCAAGAGGAGGGTGCGGCCGATGTGGTTGCCGCACGGGGAGAAGGGGCTTGCCTACTAGTGGCGAGCCGGGACCTACCGGGGATGTTTGGGAGAGTAAAAGTTTCCCAAGCCCCCGGCCAAGGGTCGTTGGAGGAACACCGTGGTGGTTTTTAGTCGGTAAGAGTCCGACACTGGCTCCGCCTAGCCCGGGCGGAGTCCGTCCATGAGGATTTACCCCACGGAAAAAAAAAAACAAAAAGGCCGTCACTCTAAAAGGTAGGCAGTTTTAAACCGTTTTGACGGCTGGCCCACCATAGGACTGCTTTCAGTATGACATGTTGCGTCGGTGGTCAAACAATACAACTGCCTGGTAACCGCTTTGACGTCACACTGACACGCCGCCCACTGTCACACTGTCCTGCTCCAGTGTAGCCAGTCAGTCGTAGTGATACAATGCAACCACGCAACTTCTGCCCACACGCTGCGCTGCCTGGTTTGTAGCCGGCGGGTCCAGAACAGGGCTGGAGCGGCGCAGTTCGCCAGCGGATCCGCGCAAATATTTGGTGTCGTGTTTCATATCGTTCCTTTTGTATTACAACTTTCGCGGGCCCGCCTTCAACCTGCTCTGCTACTGGCCTGCTTTTGGTCTGTACAGGCCTCTAACGTGCATCCCTCGGGAACTTTACATCTTCCTAAGATAAAAAGTAGCCTATATGTTAATCCTATGTGCTCAAATTTCATCATTCCGAGCATAGCCCTTTTCCATTAGTTTTCATAGCCTGCTGACTTGCGACTTTTTTATGGACCAGATGTCCACGCCTCGGCTCCGTAAATCATGACAGGTAGGAGGACGCACTGATCGAAGGCCACAAGTCTTTAGGCTCTGTGGAATAGGTAGGTATATCAATTTTATATCTTATAAAATTTTATTTGTTAGCCGATTGAACCCTGTCTGCCCCCGTCACCCCATTCGGTGCCATCACATCGTAATACCACGCTCATTAAGCGATCGTGCTAAATTTTTGCTTTCCTGATTATAACGGAGCAAACGCATTAAATTGTATAGAAAGTTATACAAATTATGCGGCGTGGTTGATGACAAAAATATTTTGCAGTTCTGTTGTTGGTTTACTTTTGCTGCGATATGTGATCTAATTTTATAAAGGTTTTTTTTTGTCATCATTCATATTAGGTATATTCTATTGATGACTCATACTGTCGGAACCATAGTAGGTAATCTAAATAATATAGGTAAGGCAAGTCGGAACCCTTACTATCTACATCAGCTCTATGTACAGGCACGATCCTTCCCGGTGATACATTTTGTCGACAAAGTCCCTTGAATGAATCCTGCTACATTACACGTACCTACGGCTGCCGTCGAACACTGAGCGCAAGCGATTTTAGCCTTAGTGGAAAGTTTGCTGATAGTACCTAAAGGGTTCGGCAAATCCCAGCAATAAGCTCTGACCTGTATTGGCTATTATCTTAGTTAAGCGATGGCTGATGCTCGCGTCATGCTCGTGAACGGGTGCCGTCTGTCGGGACAGGTCAGCTCCTACATGGCAACTCTTTGTAGGTTTATTTCCAAAGGCAATATCCTCACTTTTAAACTCTTGTTTATTTCTGACATTAGGCTACATTATACCAAAAACATTTAAGTATAGTAACTTTATGCATTATACCTACTCACATTATTTGAATGAATTTGATGTAATAAACACGTCAACAATACACAAACACCGTTTCTTAATAAGATATCGCTGACGTCACCCAAAGATGTACTAAGTGGATGAGAATTTCGTTAACACGAGCAGTGTTCACGGTAGCTTAGTGGCTAAAGCACTGGCGTACTGAGCCAGGAGTCGCAGGTTCGAATCCTGCTCGTGAGCGAATTTTTCGTTCCTCAATTTAAATCGTTAGATTTCGTTTCGCATGCGTAAAATGCGTTAAAAATAATAAATAAACAATAATCTATTTAAAAAAGAGTATATCCGAGTTGAATTGTTTGGAGTTTCTTTCCGGTTCTACTCCATACACATAGGACCCACAATTTGGAACTGTGAGACTTCTGTGGTGCAACTAGAGAGCCTGACGTTTCAAAAAATCCTGTAATTGCAATTGTTATTTGCAATAAAAATCATTCGAATTTGAATCTTTTGGGAATTACCGTGTTGGAATAAGACTGATGCTTGAGTAACGATTCTATGCTTAATTAGTGATCAAGATCTAACTGTTTGTAGGTACTTTAGGAATGTTTTGTACCTAATAGGTACGGACCTATGATTGGCTTGGCTGAGCTAATTCTTTATTGCTTCTTCACCAATAAAAGTTACCAATATTTCAATGTGTTGAACTGAAGTAAATATTGATTTATAAAAGCAATTAGCCTCCGACCTTATGACCCTTCGCACCTGCTTGCTCACATAACCGATAGTTAAGTAACCCACACTTGATAATACACTTTATTTCAATAATAATAACGTAGGGTTCACCTTAAACTTGTTTGTCTGATGATACTGCTGAATCATAACTTGATATTGCACTTTATGCCTATAGATATAAAGTAAGAATTGGCTTGAAGTTCTTGAACTGATCAGTTCTGCTGATGACACGAAGAATTGTAAGTAAAAAATCTATTATTTAACAATCAGTGTGTCGGGTATTATAAGTTTATATGTAAAGTGTGTAGGGGATATTGTTTTGTTTGTTTTAGGGTACCTTCTGGCCATTAACAGTCCAAGAGGCAGGATTGGAGACTGGATTCTATGGTTACCAGATGCAAAAATGAGATTTCTTGTCAAAATTCCTGACTTTTCAGTACATTGCAAACATTTGTCTCGATGTCCTTTTTAACCGACGAAAAAAGGAGGAGGTTCTCAATTCGACGCGTATATATATATATATATACATTATTATAATTTTTTTATTTTTTTTAATGTATGACCACGCATAACTTTTTACAGAGTGGTCCGATTTTGATGATCTTTTTTTAATGGATAGGGTATATCTCGAAGTTGGTCCCATTTAAATTTCAAAACCAAAATTGACCCCTAAGGGTAGTAAAACAGGGGATGAGTGTTTGTTCACCCACTGAATTCTTACCTGTTAACCGATTCTGTTGAAACTTGACACACATAAATATAGTTCTAGACACTACGACATAATGGAGACCTGAGTTAGATTTTAACCACAAAAAAATGAAAAATAAAACTTTTTTACAAAAAATTGAACCGACGAAAACAGAAACTGAAAAGCGAAAAATAAATAATTATGACTCGGCGCCAAACAACCAATCAACGAAGATCATTAAATTACTTTAAATAAATAATAAAAACAACGTCACATCAAATACAAACGTGAAATTTTCAACGATAAACAATAACTTTCCAAAAATGCGTTCTCTGCTCGGCCACTTGCAACTTGCACGCACTTTGCTTGTTAAAAGTTCTTTTGGCGCCGACTCATAATTATTTATTTTTCGCTTTTCAGTTTCTGTTTTCGTCGGTTCAATTTTTTGTTAAAAAGTTTTATTTGGTACCAAATGCTCAATTTTGTTGATTCTCTTGTTCAAAAACTAATCTTATTTACACTATCGCTCTCTGCAAGAAAGGGATGCCAACAATTTTTGTGCTGTCAATTTTTAGTGGGCACGTTCCGAGATCACGATTAAACTTGTATAGATTCCGCCTTTCTCAAAGGGATTCCGACTAATTTGATAGCACAAAAATTGTTGCCATCCCTTTCAACAGTAGATCAAGTTCACAGGATAACTAATATAATAGAAAAAGCAAAAGAAGAGAACAAAGTATATTCATAGATGTAACTCAAGCTTTCGACAAAGTTTGGCATAAAGGACTTATACATAAACTTAGAAAAATGCTTCCCACACAATATACAGATATTCTAGAATCGTATATAAATAACAGGATGTTTATAATTGGGCAAGAAGACGCATATTCTGAACTCATGGAAATAAAAGCTGGAGTACCTCAAGGAAGTGTCTTAGGTCCGGTCCTGTACCTGCTCTACATGTGTGATGTTCCAGAACTTCCAGAATTAGAAAAAAAAACTATCGCAACATTTGCTGACGACACTGCACTGCTATTATGGCTATAGGACATAGTCACGAAGAGGCAAAGTTCAAGCAGCTATAAATAAAGTATACGATTGGACAAAACAATGGCGCTGGCTAAATGAAACCAAGTCACTTCATATTTACTTCATAAATAAGAAACCACAGTATTTCCCAGTACATATAAATAGCAAAACAATACCGTATTTTGCTAATACAGCCACGTATCTTGGCATACGCTTGAAGCGAAGCTACGCTGGAGACTGGAGAGCGCGCGTCTAGAAGAAAAGAGAAGAGCTAGAAATACGATATAGAAAAATGTACTGGCTCCTTGGCAGACATTCACCTTGTCAGTAGACAACAAAAAATTGCTATACTTACAAACAAAATGCCAATATGGTCATAATATGGTACATTCAGTTGTAGGCTGTACCAAACAGAGTAATCGTCAAATCATCCAACTACTACTCAGCCTGCTGGTAAATCCGCCACTGGATAATAACAGAGGCGGACTTTCCATAAGGCATACAGGCCCGGGCCACAGAATATCTAATAGTACTAACGTACCCGGGCCTAGGGCGGCCGACGCTGACGTGCGCTCCCCGTACATTTTGTACACTACAAAATCAGCAGAAAGTAGCGGCTACTACCTACGACTAAACGGCCGAGGGTGGCCGAAACTGCTAATCATCCGCCTCTGGATAATAGCTTAACAGAAGTGCGAAGGACTTAGGTAATGTCCGTGACACTCAAAATAAGGTCCAGTTGAAAACCAGCGCTAGACATTAGTTGTCTGGCATTTTTGCTGAACTGATCCTATTCCGTGTGGTGCCGGACGTAAAGAATTGCTCCACCCTCTCTTCTCATGGGTGTCGTAAAGGCGACTAAGGGTTTCACCAGAGGATGAGCAGCAGCGTTCTCTGAGTATTTAAACAACCAACTGCGATCGCCAACCCGCCTGCCAAGCGTGGCGATTATGGCATATCCCTTTGGGAGATGCCTTTGTCCAGTAGTGAACGTCATTCGGCTGAAATGATGATGATGATGATGAGCCTATTTGGCGCAGCCGTAGCAGTAAGTGTATTATAGTGATACAAGCTGTTGGTCTGTAACCGTGCCATATTTCTAGAGCAAATGATATAAAATGTGCTCGATCATCTAAAAATACTTCACCAATTCTACGGTTATTGAATAACCAAATTTTCACTTAGAAACATTAGCGGGAGTTTTAGACAAATCCCGAATGACTCTGAGAATAAGTCACCGGCGGCAATGTAAAAAGGCGGAAAAATCTGCCTATTTTTTTGGTAGTTTTGCTCGCATCGTTTTACTTTCGCGTGTGACGGTGAAATTTATTTTTAACACGGAGGAATTTGTTTGTTACAAATAGATATTTAAAAATAAAAATTTAATTTTTTGGTACTTATTGATTTTTTTTATTGATTCGTGTTCAGTATCAGTGGTATAGTAGAACATCTTGTATAATAAAATTGTATATTATTGTTATTGTGTGCGTCTGACTGTTGTCAGTAAACCATTTTTCTTTCTTTCTTTCTTATACGAGGTAATCCAGGATATGAAAAAATAAAATGTAATAAATCTTACCATTTCTTTATTGTTGAATAAAAAAATTGAATTAAAATCTAAACTGGTTCATAAAAAATGTTATAGTAAGTAGATCAAAATTTTTTTTATACATTCTTGCAATTACTCTTTGATATATTTTATTTTCATTAAAAGTAACAATAAAATCTAAATATTTTTATTTTTTTATGTATAAGACATCTAAATATATAAAAACAAAGTCGAGTTAGTTACACCATTTATAACTCAAGAACGGCTGGACCGATTTTAATTAAATTTGGCATACAGATAGAAAATAATCCGGATTAACATAAAGGCTACTTTTAATCCCAGGAAGATGAACAGTTCCCGAGGGATGCGCGATAAATGACATTCACGTGGGCGAAGTCGCTAGGCTAGACTTGTATAAAAAAACGGAATCATTTGAAGTGACTTACCAGGGGCGGGCGCGGGTGCTGTCGGTCCTAGCAAGTGGTTGTAGCTTCGCAGTAGACACGCTACTGACTCCAAGGAGTAAAGCGGTACTCCTGGTTCCATAACCAATGTATTCACTTCTCAGAACACATATGCACTTAAACTACTCTTACAAGAGCCTGGCCTCTAACAAGAAGTTAGTTAGCTTTGCATAGTTTCCGTTCTTTTGAACACCTTTTTCTTCACTTGTGTTAGTTAGTACCACTTTTCACTTAGTATTTGAGTTCACTTTTTAATTTAGTCTAGAGTTTGTGATGGATTGAAGGTTAGACTCGCGTTAGGCAATCGATTGTTGTAACTTGTAACCAGTTTTAACGTAGGTACAATCAGAAATCTATCCGGTCAACCTCCACTATAAATCGCTTGCACTCAATATTGGCAGCGGTAGGTACCTGTAATACAACAGGTTGATCTGTATTCGTGCCATATTTAAGGAGGTGACTATACCACTGATACTGAACACGAATCAATAAAAAAATCAATACCTTTTTTTTTGTTAAATACCTATATTTGTAAACAAACAAATTGCCTCCGTGTGTCGCGTGCGACACAAAAACGATGCGTGCGACACCACCAAAACAATTCGCAGGTATTTCCACCCTTTGACATTGCCGCCGATGAGTTATTTTCAGAGTCGTTCGGGATTTATTCTCGAACCCTCGCTATGTTTCCAAGTGAAAATTTGGGTATTAAATAATCGTAGTTTTTTTTATATATTTTTAGATTACTAAGCACATTATTTATCATCTGCTCTAGAAATATGGCATGGTTACAGATCAACAACTTGTATAGCAGGATTCGTTCAAAGGATTTTGTCGACAAAATGTATCTACCACCGCGAAGTATCGTGACGTACACGCATTGCTTCTTTTTTAATCTAAAAACTGATTATTTTAATAAGTAGGTACTTAGTGCTTAGACATTGAACACTTATGATTATCGAGTTCTTCAAAATTCTAAATTATTTATTTGTCAAACATAGGTAGGTAATTAGGTATGATGTACAAGAAATGTTATTAATTTATATAAATAAACCAGTATTACTATGTTTTGCCTTGATAGGCGTAAAGATAATATTACAGATTTATGGAAATTAATTGTTTAATAATAACAGTTTTTATTAATATATACCTATTAATGAATAGTTCAAACAATACCAAAGGTAAAAAAAAAAGGCATTGGATGGCGGAATTAGCTAAACGTAGTGGTTATATTCTCTTTGGAATTAGCTAAAGGCCCACCTGATATAAAGCGGTTACCTTTGCCCATAACAATTGCAAAACTAGGTTTTTGCCTAAGCAATATTGCAGATTACGTTCGCCAAACTAAAGACCTAAAGATGGAAAGTCTCATGTGATTGTAATGTACCCGGCACCCGTACCACGTGCACCGGAACACAGCAATGCAAGCATCACTGTTTGGCGGCAGAAGTAATATAACCAAAAGTTTGCTAATAAAGAATGCCACATGACGTTAACCAGTGGTGGATCCAGGATTTTGGTTTGGGAGGGGCTTGACCCAGCTGAGGGTAGGCTTTATCAAGATAAACACTAAACTACAACTGAACTGGATTAAATAAGGATAAGTGATGAAAATTGTACTGTAGGTAGTCTAGTAATATGAAAGTAGTATAATATCAAGTTTAATTTGAGATTTGTCAGGAGTGGATCCAGATTATTTGGGAGGGGGGCTTGGGCTCCTTACCCCCCCCCCACCCTGGATCGGCTACTGGCATTAAGTACGCCTTATGTACCTTTGTTTTATGTACATTGAAGCTTGAATAAATAAATAGTAGGTACACACGGCTACACATCAAGCTGTACATTTCCAGTATAAGCTGACCTCGCATTGTATAGGTTTTTCTTACAACGCGAGGTCAGCCTTTACTGGTTTTGTACAGCTTGATGTGTAGCCGTGTGTACAAACAAGGTAAGGTTTAGGTACAAATTTTCTTTTGTCTTTTTCAGCAAAAACCATAGACATTTCCGCTCTCGTTGAGAGAAGCCGGGAAACTCTTTGGCAAAATCAATGGCTTTATTTACTAGGGTTTTAATTAGAGGGTAATAAGCTTGGCGCCCTTAGATCCTATGCACACGGCGTATTTTCTACGCCCAGACAAAGCGTGTTTCACGAATGCGCGTTTACGGCGCTTTTTCAGTCAAAAAAATATTTTGAATTTGGTTTTAAGAATTGAAAGAAAGAAAGAAAAATGATTTACTGTCCCAGTTAACTGCGCGCAACATTTAAATAACGGTGCAACAGAAACACAAACATACAAAAAAACCTAAAACAAAAAAAATACAAAATATCTATAAAGAATGTACAGGAAACAGTATAGTCAATTGCGGCCCAAGCTATTGGAAAAGTGATAACCATAGAATAATGATGGGTTTCCGCTCCGCTGAGCGCAGCGGAAAGTGCGGAAACCCATCATTATTCTATGATGATAACTTTTCTTCTTGCAATACTTAGCTACTTCTCCAAAAAAATATCGCAAACCTACAAAAATAATGCTCAGTGATTTAAGTTTTTTTTTATGGCCTAAAGTTCAAACTGCAACTGATTTGATTCGGACAGCCTAAGGAAGTTTTCTTCAATTTAATATTACCTGTGGTTTATTTAAAAAAAAAGAAAATTAGATTTAATTTGAAAACTCCAATCTCAATAAGATGAAAATCAATTTGATCGCACCTTTTCGGAAGGATAATCGAGATAATGAGATTTTTCTTTTAGTTACCAAATATCGCGCCTAAAGTGCCAGTGTATCTACTTACTGATTTTTATTAATTTTTTTGTTAAAATTATCTTCCAAACACTCCCGTTATTCCTAATTCAAACAAGCCGCTCGACTAACTAAAACATAACATTACACCACTTTAGAAAATGCCACATCACTTTATGTAATTTCGCGCGCTTTCCCCCATTGGATACGTCACTAATTGTACAGCAACATCCTTGGTTCCTATTGGTGGCCTGAGTAATTATCGGGTGATTTTCCGGCGTCTGATTGGTTGGGTGTGAAGCCACGCCCTCTATTTTCCCGCGGTAACCCGGCCTGGCTTATGACACTGCGTGTAACGATCAACGTTGAATAGTTGATGAAGTGGCATTAACTTTTCAGGTGGTTTTATGGGCTCTTTTTAGGGTCGTTTTTGTGTAGGTATTTGTTTTAGTAATATTTGTTTTCTTTTTGGATACATTTTTGATGTTGTATTTATTTCAAAGGTTTTGAAATCAGAAGATGTTGCAAAAGAGAAATAACGTTTATTTAAAAGACTTTTTTCAAGACTACAGCCATAACTTCCGATAGTATTACGAAACCATGTCTTCTCTCTTGTCGGCATAAAATAAACGAGTCATAACGCTTGGAGAAAAGAATATAGCTAGTCAGCAAGGCAAGTAGCGTGGCTGACTGCTTAGTGCTTAGGTCACAACGGACTTAGCAGCTCTTTTAATGCAGAAGTAGAACAAATTAAATTACTTATGTGAGTTGTCTACAAAATCTTTGTAACTTGTCATGCTACAAGATCTTTACTCAAAGTTTAACTTTTTTTTTTCACGCAGAACTTTCGTTATTCAGGTATTACAATGTGTTAACCTACTTAAATACTTATTAGAAATTTCAGCTAGGTTGACGATATTACAGCGATCACAGGAAAGACCTAAAACGATCGGTGCAGAGCAAGGGCCTCACCCAAGTTGCGCCACAAAATTCGGTCCCCTGCCTTCCGCATCCAGTCCCCCCCAGCCACGTTCTTCAGGTTGTCGGTCCACCTGGCGGAGGGGCGCCCTACGCTGCGTTTGCCGATTCGCCACTCAAGGACTCTCGATTGTCTCCACTCAAGGACTCGTCTGCTCCAGCGGCCATCAGTCGTTCGACAGACATGGCCAGTCCACTGCCACTTCAGCTTACTGATCCTACAAGCTATGTCGGTCACTCCGGTTCTTCTCCGGATAATCTCGTTACAGATTTTATCCTTCAAAGAAACACCAAGCATAGCTCGCTCCATAGCTCGCTGAGCGACTTTGAACTTGTGGACTAGCCCAACTGTAAGTGTCCACGTCTGATGACTTATCATGATTAAAGTAATGCCCAGAAGGCCAATTCTCGTAATTTAAAACGTTCAAGTATAGTTCCAAACTAATCTCAATGCCTTATATCTCAATCTCCTGACAATAAATGTTCCTGTTTGCCGTTTATTTGTGACTAGGTCATTAGTGTCACCAATAAATGGCAATCAGTAACATAATATGTTATGTATATTATACCACAGGGGAGCTGACCAGTGTCCCCAGGCCAAGAACACTCGAAAGCGCTTCTTCTTCAAGAAAGGGTTCACGAAAGAAGCGCTTTCTTTGAACAGGAACCATATGAGAATCCTGACAAGACTCCTTACTGGGCAAGCTGAATAAACACCTTCACAGGATGGGTCTCAGTGATACCACAGTTTGCAGGTTATGTCGCGAAAAGGATGAGACGCCCATCCATATCTTATGCGAATATGATGCAGTGCACCACATAAGAAACCAGCATCTTGGAGGCAACGTCATCTCAACGCAGGAGATCAAATCCTCCTCCCCCAAAATCATAGTCAACTTCTTGATCGACTTGCAGCTTGGGGAAGTGCGGTAATGCTGCAAGAGGCGTCACAATAGATCTTACCAGGTCGCAGTGGCTTAGGGGCGTTCAAGACCCTACCTCTTTCCTCACATAATAATAATAAATAATTAGAACTACCTTTATTTTTAACGTTTTTAATTACGAGAATTGGCAATTGTAAAAACTGCTACCCATCTGCGAAGATATTTAGAATCTTCTAAAGCAACTTCACCGATAAAGCAATTGATAATGAAACTGAGTAAATATTGGAATATTCTTAAACTAACAAAAAAGAAGACGCTACTATAAAGAAGCTATTAAAAGCAACATGGCGTCGCGTGGCGTTATAATTGGCGCTTACGACGACGCGACCGTGCGCGTTATGAGCGACCGAGTAACTTGGACAGAGAATGGAGAAGACGTGGTTTTATATTTTGCAGTCGACAAGAAAAAATAAGAAATGGGTTCATCATCATCATTTCAGCCAAAAGACGTCCACTGCTGGACATAGGCTTCCTACAAACATTTTGGGGGATATACCATAATCGCCACGCTTGGCAGGCTGGTTGGTGATCTCAGATGGTTGGTTACACCCATGAGAAGAGATAAGGGTTACTAAGATATGAATTTCCTAAAAATGACTTACTTTAGAGCTGGTATTTTCTGCGGCCGTGGTTCTGTCCATGGTCAGGAGTGAGAGCGCATGGGAAGGCGTCTTCTTCTGTGAGGTGGTGATGCTCGCGAAAGAGGCGGTGGGTTCGAGAGGTGACGTCGTCTCTTCCCAACCGCAGGAGACGGACCGGGCACCGTAAGCGGGCGTACACCGACCTCCAGCCATCCTAGGAGGGGGCCTGCGGGTGACGAACTCGGGGTAGTCCGCCACCCGAACAGTCAAGGCCCATGACGGTGGTGCGCAGTGTACCACGCGCGCCAGTCAGGAGGAGGGTGCGGCTGCCGTTAGGTCGCACGGGGAGTAGGGGGTGGTAGGGGCTCGCCTACGTAGTGAGCCGGTGCCTGTTGGTGGTGGTAGGAGAGTGTACGTATCCTACGCCCCCCCTGCTAAAGGAAGTTGGAGGGACACCGTGGTGGATTTAGTCGGTAAGAGTTTGACACTGGGCACCGCCTTCCCACGACAGAGTGCGTCCATGAGGATTTCCCCACGAAAAAAGGTCTTTTCTGTAAGGCGGGTGACTGGCACAGTGTGCAGTGCACACTGCAGTACGCCCAACTCAAAGGTCAACTAAAAGGTCTTCCATAAAATAATCAGCCAGGATATTTTTATTTCCACAGGCGATTAAAGAGTTTAATAAGAAATACTGATTGATATCTGCTGCTTTAAATATGGTGAGACGATAGTGGTAAAACACTTTTTGAGAGCAATGACTCGTTTTCTTTGGAGAGAGTATATCCAAGAAATGGATATAAGACGCACTGAATTATACATTAGCATGACTTTTTAACCTTGTAGTTACGGTCAAAAGGTCAAACAGTCACCCTCTCCACAGTTTTCCCTGTGCTTCGAAGGATTAACATCAAATAACCGACTAATAACTATTGGAACGAAGGTGATGTTATTTTACGACGTTAGTTGGAGCGCTCGAAGTCGGTAGTATATGGAATATGGGATTGTATTTTTATCATTAGTCTACTCTAGTAACAAAAAGCACGGCCTCCCAACCCAACAGTCCCAACTCCCAACATGAGTCACATCTCAGGTCCGGTAAAATGTAGTCGTTTTTGTTTTGTTAAGTTTTGAATAGCTAATTATTTTATTATTTTTAACGCATTTACGCATGTGAAACGAAATCTAAAGATATAAATTATTGTGGAAAGCATAAATCGCTCACGTGCAGGATTCGAACCTTCGACCCTTGGCTCAGTATGCCAGTGCTTTAGCCACTAAGCCATAGAATACATCATCAACTCGGCCTATCGCAGTCTGCTGCTGGACATAGGCCTCTCCCAAGTTGCACCACAACGCTCGGTCCTCTGCCTTCCGCATCCAGTTCCCCCCAGCCACGTTCTTTAGGTCGTCGGTCCACCTGGCAGAGGGGCGCCCTACGCTGCGAATAGAATACATAGGTACAGCTATCGTGAACACTGCTCGTGGTATCGAATTTAACTTCCACAGCATTATTTCTCTCTTGGTGGCATTACCTCAAGCCATGAGCCTCCGCATTCTCTCACAGATGACCAACAGTTCCCTCAGACCACCAAAAAAGTCGGTAACTCCCCTGGTGTTGCGGATGTCCATGGGCGGCGTGTCTTTATTAGTAGTCGAGCTCCTTGTAAAAGAGCTCGTCCGGGAAAGTACTACCACCGTACCTATTTCTGACGCCAAACAGTGATGCTTGCATTACTGTGTTCCGGTGCTCATGGTACGGGTGCCGGTGACATTACAATCATATGAGACTTCCCATCTTTAGGTTTCAGTTTTTGGCGAACGCGATTGGCATTGACCATTTACGCAACAACCTGGGTGGTGTTGCAGTTGTTATGGGCAAAGGTAACCGCTTAACATCAGGTGGTTAACTTTAGCTAGGAAAAATATTCTCTGCAAATATAACAGGCAAACTAAAACTACCTCACTTGCACAAGTACGTGGGACACTCAGAAAGTTTTGCGAAACTAAAAAAAATTGTTCTATACGTACATATATTTTTATCAAATCTTTTCAAAGTACTTTCCACCAGCCTCTATACAAAGATTCATGCGCCTAAACCAGTTTTCAAAACACTTTTTCCAGTCCGCCGCAGACACCTCGTTTACAGCCTGCTCGAACGCAGCCAGCGCATCTTCCGGCGACGAAAATTGTATCCCTTTGAGCTGATTTTTTATTTTTGGGAATAAAAAGAAGTCACACGGTGCTAGATCAGGGCTGTAAGGAGGGTGACCCAGGAGTTTGACTGGCGTGCTGTCCAGGAAGTCCCTCGTTTTGAGTGCGGTGTGCGCAGGTGCATTGTCGTGGTGGAGCAGTAGCCCGCGGAGCCCTGTGTTTGGTCGCTTGTTGCTTATAACAGAGAAAACTTCTGGCAAACATTTGGTAGTATACCATTCGGCATTAATGCTTCTTTGATCCCGTAAGGGAATTGATACCAAGTGGCCAGTCAAATTAAAAAAGCTAGCGATCAAAATCTTACCCCCGCTTCTAGATCGCTTCACTTTGGTAGGCGTTGGCTCATTTTGAAACACCCAAACAGTCGACTGGCGCTTGGTTTCTGGGTCGTATTGATAAATCCAGGACTCATCACCTGTAACGATGTCGTAAACACGCCGAGACGAGCCTGCTTCAAATTTGTTAAGCATATCACGGCACCATTCCACCCGGGCCTGCTTCTGAGCATCGGTGAGGTTGTGCGGCACCCAGCGTGATACTATCCTCCTCACGCGAAGATGGCTGTGTAGAATCTCGTGAACGCTTCCCGATCCAATCTTCAATATGTGTTGAATCTCCTGATATGTAATTCGCCTATTGTCTTGGATTAAATTTTTCACTGCTAGCACGTTTTCTTCGGTAACAGCCGTCAAAGGGCGACCGCTTCTTTCGTCATCCCCCAAAGTTGGTCGACCGCGCTTGAATTCGTTATACCAACGATACACGGTTGCCTTGGAAGGGCCTTCATCCATGAATGCCATTTGAAGTCTATCGTACGATTCATCCGGTTTCAGGCGACACTTGAAATCGTATAAAATCATAGCTCTAAAATGTTCCCGGCGCAGATCCATATTTCAGTGAGACACAATACTTTGAATTGACTCGCAAAAAATGTGGAGGGAAATTTTGAAATTGGAACTTACTTATTTTTACTTATAAATAATCATATTTTCGAAAAACATTATAACTGGCCAGTCTCCCATATATAAAAACTTTTTTTCGCAATACTTTCTGAGGGGCCTGGTACAGTAACACCAACGGTTAATGATCGGTGTGGGAACGCGCGCGTTGCGACGACAATTAACCCCTTCACCCTACGCTTTACATAAACGCTCTGTCAGCGAACACAGACTTGCTGGTAACATAGGTATCATTATGGTACATGTCTATAAGGGCAGACAGAAGTTATTTGACTACAAAGACGACAGCCTACACTTTACGCCGATGAATATAAAGATCTACCTACTGGATACTGGATAGGTAACCCTATATTTCATTACAATATATTTTAGGCAAGTGGAAAAAGACGAACATGGCCAGATTGGCCAGCCCACTGCCACTTCAACTTCCCAAAGCAAATCATCATCATCATCATCATTTCAGCCGAAAAACGACCACTACTAGACATGAGCCTCCCCCAAAAGGGGGGGGGATATGCTATAATCGCCACGCTTGGCAGGCGGGTTGGCGATCGCAGTTGGTTGGTTAAGTTAAATACTCACAGGACGCTGCTGCCCATCCTCTGGTGAATCCCTTAGTCGCCTTTTACGACACCCATGAGAAGATTTAGGGTGGTGAAATTCAAAACAAATTTTTTTTTTTTTTTTTTTTTTTCATATAAATTCATGGAGATGACGGCTGATAGAGATGTATGGAAGAAAAAAATATGCTGCACCGACCCCAACTAGATTGGGATAAGGGCAGGAGGATGATGATTTCACATAAATGGTGTACAGTCGTCATTTCATGATCATCATTTCGACGTCCACTGCTGGACACAGGCCTCCCCCAAGCATGCCATTAATAGCCTCGCTTGGCAGGCGGGTTGGCGATCGCAGTTGGTTGGTTAAATACTCAGAGAACGCTGCTGCCCATCCTGTGGTGTATCCCTTAGTCGCCTTTTACGACACCCACGAGAAGATATAGTGTGGTGTAATTCTTTACGTCCGGCACCACACGGAACGGTGTACAGTAAACACTTTAGCACTTTATGTACCTAGTTATACAATTTATCTGGTGGGTATGAAGTTTTTGTTTCCTATACAATGTCGGTTATTCCCAGGTTGTCGCTGGTTATTCCTGTTCTCCGGATAATCTCGTAACTCGTACAGGTCCAGCGAGCCTATTGTAACTACCGGGAAAATGCAACTAATTTAAAGAACTGTCACGTCGTGGCCAGTGTTGGGAAGCTCAGGCAGGAGAACTCGCAGGGTCGAAGGTTCGGTGGCTTGACACACGGTGACACACGGAAGTAGGAACTTGGAGAACAGGAACTGCAGGAACTAGTGGTACAGGAACGACAGGAACTAGTGGTACAGGAACTGCAGGAACTAGTGGTATGGAGGTATGGAACTCCTCTGAGGTATGAGGGCACAGAGGGCCAGTAGTACGGAGGGTCGGAGGAGTGGTAGATCAACTCCGACTATAAAACAATTGAGCTGCTGCTATGCCCATGCAGCGAGCTCGGGCTGGAGGCAGGATTCAGGTAGGTAGGTGGTAGGTCGGCACAGACACAAATAAACACAACAAGGGACGTTTTTGGAATATTGTATCTCACTCAACTGGTAAATTGATACATTGACTGTTGTTAATAAAATAATATAACGATTATAAGATACAGTCTCAGACACATGAGTGTCTTTCAGCGTACAATATAGAACTGAGCTAAAACAGTGGAAAATTAGCCATTTTAAAAATAATTTTGAATTTTGAATTTGGATAGGTAAAGTTTTAATAAAGTGGCCAGGAAGTCCAAATAAGGTGGTGAGCAGCGTAACGAGTTTAGCCTCGTTACAGAACCTCTTGTATTTTAGCGTTTTTAAAATAGTGGCATCTATGAAAGGATAGAGAAACAAACACCTACTCCTTGTAGAAAATAAAATATGGAGCTGCTATCGTGTGAACTGTTATACCTTTTTTTTTGTTTTCGGTTGGAAATCCTCATGGATACCCTCCGTCTGGGGACGGCGGAGGGGTATGTCGGACTCTTACCGACTAAAACCACACGGTGGCCATCCTCTGCACAAAATAGAGGAGCTCCGGGAACTCCATTGGACCGCGCCGGTGCTCCTCTAGTACTACGCCTTGGGCACGTCCCGGGAAAACAATATTGTTTCCCCCACAGCAGCTCGCGACCACCACGTACTTCTGTCCTCCTGTTATACCTGCAGTGTCATTTAATATTTGCTATTTTTTGTGTTGGTTTTTACAAAACATGGTCTTTTAGTACACCACCACATGCCACGCGTATTATCTGCCACCCCACGAATCTTCAAATGATATCTTCTTGGCTAACCAGTTATCACCAGTCTCTGTTTTCAATCCTTGGTTTGGCTTTTGTGCTGGTAAACTATGCACACAAAACCTCTTTTGTTTACACAGAATTTTTGTACACCACCTGTCAATCTGGCCGTCAAATAGGTTATATTTAAAAACGTCAAGTCATCCAAGTTTCGAATTTTACGAAGTTCCAAGTCCAAGTTAAACATTTTCAGTAATGGAACCATTTTAATAGCTGAGAATACAAATATAGTTCGAAATGGAGAGGTTCACTAGACCCGCAGTTTTCTGTCGCATAAGAGAATCCTGTGAGTACCTATTTTATCTTATTCAATCGGTCGATCTACTACTCGACCAAGACTATCAGAAAACTGGCTGATATGCGTTACAAACGATCGGTTGATGCGCGTTCGTCTCAGTACCTACTACCTACCATACATTTTACTCTAAATCCAACGACTTTAAATCTATATGCAAATGACTGACGGAACATTTGACTCGACGCTATCACCTCAGACCAACAGCATGAAACTGGTGCGATGTGTATGCGCGGGCTACTCGCGTGGGCTAATGCGGTACATTCATAAGGCACTAGACCCGCGCGTTTATTAACACGATGCATAATTATAACCTACGCACGTGCCTCAACATGCGCATGCTACCAGCGCCATGTACAAGTACCTCAGAGCAACAGAATACTAGAGAGAGGACAAGCCGCCGGCGCCGCGTAAAGGCTGATTGTTGTATGCACAGCGAGCATACACCGCCGCTAGTTCACCGTCACTTGCACCCGAATGAGTATGCGCACTAGTTTAAAAGAAAATTTTCTTTTATTTCCAAAATGCCGTAAGGATACAAGCATAGAAATCTTATAAGGTCATAGAAATGTCATCAGTCTATGTCTTTTAATACCGGAACGCGTGTCGAGTGTCGACAGTTTGCCGCTACCAACAGTCAACACAAATACGCAATTACGCCCATGGCGGGCGTAGTTTCTAGCATTCAATGCAAAAATAAGCCTAAAAAAATTTCGATTGTTTAATTTAGATTTTGACTGCCTCGTTGGTCTAGTGGTTGCAAGTGCGGCTGCTGAGCGTGGGGTCCTGGGTTTGATTCCCGGGTCGGCAAAGTGTTATTGGGTTTTTTCATTATTAAATTCTCAGTAGCAGCCCGGAGTCTGGATTTGTGCCCGGTCAATGGCAATAGGCTCGCCCCCTATTACATGGGACTATAACATAACTGGCGAAATGTGGGTGTACTATTACTCCTCTGCCTACCCCTTTGGGGAAATACAGGTGTGATGCTATGTTATGTTAAAAAAAAATCGCTGCTAGATATGTGTAAATGTACCTATACAATTTTAGTGACTCTGCGTCCAAAACAGCACTGATGACCAAGAAAACGGTTCGCGCACTGGTGTCCTACGAGACAGAAGTGGCAAAGGTGCGTGAACTTGTCGCCGCGTACAGGTGTCTCCCTGTCTTTGCCACTTCTGTTACCTTATTATTTAGATTTCTATGGTCAACCGTGTTCATATCATAACTCACGGCCAGGCTACGATAGGTAATTTTTTTTTGGCGCACCAAGTGTTGGTCGCACGTCCAAAGCCTCAACGCCCCGTGAGAAGCGTTGTGAGTTGGAAAGCGTGCTTGGGATGCTGATAGGCTGGCCGTTTCCGTGTGCTGTGCTGGGCTGGGTTAAATATAAATATTATTGTGGAACATAACATAGGTCATAAAATAATACCACCCGCCCTTCCTTGCAGATAACATCGCTAAAATGCACGTATCGAACCTGCCGACGAGAGAATTCGTCCGCAGCCTTCCATCTTCGGACCAGGATTCCCCGAGAGGATGGCATCCGAGAAAGCCCAGAAATGTGGCAACGCTGTCGCCACGTAAAATGCAGAGATACGAGGCGAAATTCTTGCCGGTCGAAAAACCAGAGGTCTTTCTCCGACCAGCCATCGATCTGCCTGCAAAGAGAGAATATTTTTGGGATCCAATACTGAAGAAAACTGGCATAAACATAAAAGGAACCCAGCCAATGTTCAAATTCGGTGCTTGCGTCACAGTAAAAAATACCTTTAAAAAAGTATGTTTTCATGCTTTAACATACAGTAGGTACGCGTAATTTAACTGACCCCTGTGAAACCAGGCTTTCCGAATGCCGCGTATGTATAAAGTGTGAGCAGCTCAGGCAGGACATAATGGATAGATCGAACATTAACAAACGACTGAGACAGCGAGAACATGCAGTCCCCGCCATCTTGCCGCTTAGATGAACTACCTATCAGTCTTGCTCATCTCTAGTATAGTATATAATCTATGGTCTTGCCGCCATTACCGCGCATGCACATTGCACACTAGGTACTGATTTGGTAGCAAAATTGACTACTGCGCAAGCTTTTGCTGTTTTCACAGGGGCAGAGTTAAATTACGCGTAATAAAGTAAGCCACGCCTGTGGTCGAGCTGCCGAATTTTGTAACTCTCTAAATTGGGCAATTCTCTGAACTGCGAATTAGACAGGTTTTTCGTTAGATAACATATGTTTTTAAATATTTTATGCTTATATATTTATTGAATATTGCTCTTATAGTAGTGCTCCATTATGGCCTGTACTTATTTTTTCGTTTAATATAATAAAATTTTAGTAATTGACTTATAAACATCCAAAATCTAATTAATATGGCGCGTCCAAACTCACAATTTATCAATATAAGTCATTAAAACTTTAAGTAGGTATGCAATGTATTCATTGAATCAATGCACTTGCAACGATACTTCAAATATGTGCCTGTAATTTTCCACTTGTTATAGTTTATTTCATAATAAACAATTGTATTTAGAGAAGTTTTTAAAATGTCCAATCGTTTAAGCATAATTTCTATGGCTCATGCTTTCTCTAAGTTTCTACAAAAACCGTCTAACGTAACAGCCGACTCGATTCTACATTCGTTTCCTGTCATTTGCTGCCGCGCTAACGTGAAGTAAGGATGTGTCTGTGCCACTCGAGTAGAGAATTAAAAACGATAATATTATCGATTCTGGCTTTTGTAAGGTAAGTGGTCTCATTTTTATGGTCATGTTTTAATATAGAAAAACTTACAGGATATTACCGAAATAACATGACCAAAAATCAAAGAAGTTTTATAAGGCTGCTATGTATTTATTGCTCTTTAGCTGTGTTACGATCTAAAGATAAATTAATTTCAATAAATATATCTCATTTATCAGGCTCAAATTTTTCTGTATTTTTCTGGCGAATTTGCGGCAGATAAATGATTTAGGGTCCAGGTAAATGTGATATTTAGCAATATTATGGGCTATTCTACCAAAAACTGATTGTTGTACTGTATTTTTCATGTAATACGAAATGGGGAAGATAAAGAAGCAGAAGAGGGAAGAAAGACTTTTGAAAAAACGATTACAGAGAGACGAAGATATAACCGTATTAAGAATGACGAAAATTTATGGAAAGAAAAGCAAAAGGCCGACAATCTCAGATATCTTAGACGTAAGGAAGACAAAAAGCAACTAAGCATTCATAAATTTCACCAAGACAACAGAGAATTCAAAGAAAGAGATGGAGGAAGAATTTTAACGCTTACTATTTAAGAAAAAAGAACACAAGAAAATTTCTCAGTTGATTGCAAATAATACTCCCTCTAAAAGTGAACATGGATCTGACATTGAACTTGTTCGACAAGAAAAAGTTGATTTATCGCCGTCCCCTTTAATTTTATCTGACTTAAAACATATTTGTAAACCTACATCACCTTAATCATAGACAAGTTGCATCATGTATTTTGTGTCCTCATGGAAAGCACCTAGATTTTTACAAACTGCCTTCAAGTAACACTAATGATGTTGTTGTACCATTAGCGGAATTTACAAAAGAGATTAGTTTATTACATAAACAAGGCTGGACTAATATTCAAAATACAAACGATCAGAAAGGATGCGTGTCTCAAACGGGCACAGAATAAAAAAAACTAATGTGCTTTAGAGCACACGACTGAAGTAAAACTTCACTAACTTATACCTCTAGTAAGTAATTTAATGATCTTCGTTGATTGTTTGTTTGGCGCCGACTCATAATAAGTTATTTACATTAGTTTAGGTAGGAGAATAGTTATTAAGACTAAAAAGCTTCATTTAATTTTTCGCTTTTCAGTTTCCGTTTTCGTCGGTTTAAATTTTTGTTAATTAGTTTAATTTTTAAATTTTTTCTTTACATTATGTTGTAGTGTCTAGAACTATATTTATGTGTGCCAAGTTTCATCAGAATCGGTTAACAGGTAAGAATACAGTGGGTGAACAAGTGAACAAGCACTCATCCCCTGTTTTCCTACTCTTAGGGGCGGATTTTGATTTTTAAATTTTAATGGGACCAACTTCAAAATATACCCTATACATTAAAACAAGAATCATCAAAATCGGACTACTCTGTAAAAAGTTATGCGTGGCCATAAATAAATAAAAAAATACGCGTCGAATTGAGAACCTCCTCCTTTTTTTTCGTCGGGTAAAAATGTATCATTATCAATATTTTAGAAAAATCAATAATGCTCAAGCGAATAAGTCCTATTTTGTTATAATTTGAAAATTAAAATTAACTTCATTAAATGGTAAATTACCATTACATAAGCTCAATATTTTATTGGATAGAGAGAGAGTATACGTTGGTGAACCTACTAAATGCAGGTTTTCAATTATTTTCAATTAATGTTGATTTTAAATCAAGTCTGTGTCAGACTGTGATTTATTGATTAAAACAAATGATTGATGGAACTATGCCCGAGTTTATTATTTATCATTTTACTAATTTATATGTACTCTATTCCTCATTTATCTGATCACATCTCATTCAGCTGGTAATGAAAATTTTCAATGAGCTATATCTCATTAACCAACGAGTCAATTTAAGTGCCTTTAGTAGCTTTCAGTTTCTTGATGTTATCACTTTTATATGACTAAGGTAAATTGTGCAAAAATACATAAAAAAAAATTACCATATATATTATGCAAAAACATCACATAATGGAGAATTGCCCCTTTACTCAATCGTGACCGCACTCTTGTTGATTACGTCACATGTGGGCATAATACGAGTCGCATACGGGCTTCATACGCGCTGCATACGGGTATAATACACGTTGCATACGGGCCTAATACGCGTCGCATACGCGTTGTATACGGGCAATGGGCATCATAGACGTAAGTTAGCTGATGTCGTCTTTCTCTATAAGATCTTGCATGGGAAAGTAGATAGTCCCGATATACTGGAAATGTTAATCATATCATAAGCGTACCCCGAGCTGGAAACCGTCTGCACCATCGCAAACTGTTTAATCTAACCGTTACGTCGTAATAACTATGGTCAACATTCGCCATTATATCGTATGTGCAATTGTGCACTACTACTAACGATGTCTGTCAAGATTTAGATACATTCAATTCATCGGTCAAAATAATAATAATAAAAAACAACGTGTTTTTTGTGCAGTGTTTGTTGTTTTTTTGTAATCCTGTGTTTTGTTGTAACGTCTAGGAATTATTTTGAGTCAGCGACAACACAGCCCCTAGACGCCACATAACAGGCGACCGATTTCTATCACACATAAGGGAAAAATCCTGTATGTAAGCCGCCACTCAAACAATTTGAATCAGTTACGACCACTTCTGTGAGCCGTTGACACTTCCGTGTTAGTGAACACAAAATTTACAAATAAATGTTATAATGACTTCTTGCACAGTACGATTGTGTTGTAAAAACAGCAAGTCTTTGAGTGTCCAGAAAGACGGCATAACATTTCATCGTTAAGTTAATAATGTCATTATCCAATTAGATTTTTCAACTGATTTAATTTTTAATGAGAGTTCATCTTATACTGGTTAATTCGTAACGGACACCAAAGGTGCAGACGGCACGTTGATGTCTTTCACAAAACATCTCTTTCTTACGCAAGCACTTAATACACTATCTCTTTCCCTCTATTTAATTGTCAATGTAACTAGTGATGTACTAAATCTGTTATCGATGAAACAAAGTTCTCCATACTATCAACGAAATTGAAAAATATAGGTAGTAGAATATTTTGCAATCTATAAAAAAAAAAAAACTACGATTTCAAATATTCAATCTTTATATACCTATAACAGCCAGGGAGTCTACTCCCGTTCAACGATAAACGAACTTTTGTTCCGACCGATACGTACACGATAAATGATATATGTACCTTTTTTAGGGTTCCGTAGTCCTACAAGGAACCCTTACAGTTTCGTCATGTCCGTCCGTCTGTGCGTCTATCCATCTGTCCGTCTGTCCTAATCCTTTACAGCTTAATAACTTCGACAGTTATAAATATAAGTACATGCAATTTTGTTAAAAGATAGTTTAAATATAGATCTCAATTTTAAAAGAATAAAAAATGCGTGATTATGTATTTTAGGTGTGGCGCCCATACATGTGAAATGGGGATGAAAATATTTTTTTCGCTCCACCCCCTCGTGTGTGGTATCATTGAATAGGTCTACTAAAATGAAGGTAATGTTTCATACAGCACTTTTTTATCAGTTGTACCATCTGCGAAATATAGCCAGCTAAAGTGGCTTGCAATGTCCCCCCCCCCCCTGCCATCTCTAAACTATGTAACGTAGATACTTATAATTCTCCACGTTGATAGACCTTTGTAAAAACTCTCTTTTAAAATTATTTTGAGTATAATGTGATTATAAATTTTTGAGTTATAGACAGAAAACTGAAACATACTTAAGACGTCCTAGTTCAAAGGTCATTGACCTTAGAGAAAAATGATCTTAGCAAAGAATGCTCCTTTAGTTAGTTCCTTTAGTTAGTCCTTTAGTTAGTCCTTTAGTTAGTTAGTGTTCCTTCGTGACACACATTCGAGGCTCTTAAGGTCATCAGAAAACCTCACGTTGGCGATACCATCGCATTCCACAAATTTCCTTGGTAATTCTTTTACAGTTCAGGCTGCTCGCCTGTGGAATGCTTTGCCAGTACAAGTGAGGCGTGCTCAATCTTTGCCTATATTTAAAAAACTGGTAAATGATCGCTACCTATCATCACTGTAATTTCCGGCAGGTACATTATGTAATATTTAGACATATTGTATTGTATTTATTATGTTTATTGTATCTTATATTTATGTAGTTTTGTTATAGATATATGTATAGTATTTATGTTATGTAGTATATGTATTCTATTATGTTGTTACACTGCGTACTACCCCTCTCTTTACTTGCCCATATTGTCCATCCTAAGGTTGTCTGGAAGAAATCGCCTTGAGCGATAAGACCGCCCATTGTACATGTGTTCTATATAAGTCAAATATGTTGCTATCTTCTTTTGTGTTCAATAGTATTTGTATTGTATTGTATTGTTGAAAAAAAATTACTTTCCTTCGTACGTACGTATTTTTACATTTATTACGTATTACTAATTACTACATATTTAACTGTCGAAAACATTGAAAATTTCAAATTAACTAATAAAATTACAGTAAAAACTACAACAAAAGACCCTTCTTTTGTTGTACAAACAAAATTATAGATCTCAAACGATTTTAAACCTAATTGACTACTAAGTTATGTTAGAAATCGTAAAAATAAAGAAAGTCGCTAGCTAGCTACCAATAGCCAATAGCTATTTTACTTGGTCAGCTCACGGCAGCGCGGCGGCTGCCCGCTACACCGTAAACTTGTTGGTTATTCGAAGCAGTAGCCAATAGCTAGCTATCGTGTTGACAGATATCGTAGCCATTGATCGAAGTAGCCATGGCTATTTGTTGAATAGCCGCTATTTAGCTAGTTATTAGAGTAGCTACCCACTTCTAAGCCTTACTCCTGACCCCGCCTGGATCGAGTGCTGTATCAATCGAATTTGAATTCGAGTTAGTGTCAAATCGTACTGCTTTTTTCTAGGAATTGAAATTAGCTCGATTTGGTTCAGAGCTTGAACCAGTCGGGAGTAAGGCCCACGATGTTAATTTACAACTTCCACACGGACAGGGTCACAAGCACAGCTAGGAATGAATAATTTAGTAAAATAACAACTTTTGTGTCACATTCGATTTTATTTAAGATTTGCACGGATGTGTAATATTTCTCCATGAAGCTACTTGGCCTTTTACTTCTTTCGAAGGCCTCTTTGCGAAAAACTTCCTCAATTAAAATCAATCGCACTATTACATCCCTGAAAATGTTTGGTTTTGTTACATACATATATACATACATATTATCACGCCTGTTTCCCATTGGGGTAGGCAGAGACTATGGATTTCCACCTGCTACGATCCTGACACACCTCTTTCCCTTCATCTACGTCCAATAACCTCGTCATGCATGCTCGTCAATTTAGAGAACACTTAACCTGGCATTTTTTGAGAACATCCGCGATTTGATCGCGATACGTTCGCCGAGGTCGTCCCCTTCCAACTCTTCCATCCACACTCGCTTCGTATACTTGTTTCGTCAATCTTTTGGTTTTGTTAAAATCTATTAAATATCACAATAATACTGTCAAACGCGGTTTGACACGTAAACACTAAAAAAATTACTCAGTACTATCAGAATTTCGCTTTCAATTACTACTAAAATAAAATAATAAAAAAGATTTCAATACCCAAAAGAGACCTCTTGAGCAGTCGCATAATTTGAGGTTACATTGACGACAATTGTACAGTTTACTGTCTAATTCAACATTGTTTATATAAAAACAATCAGAAATATATCAAATAGGTTAGGTAAGGTTAGAACTGTGAGCGAGCGAAGTGAGTGGTGCCGCGGTAGCTGTTAGCGAGTACTAGAACCAAATTACAGTTATTAGTTGTTATATTCATTAGTCACAAAATTTGTTTTATTTGATTATATCGAATGGTATTTATAATGGCTTTATTATAAAAGCTCAAAGTTACAAATGCACTATTCGAAGGCTATATATATATAAAATTAATTTATTTAAAAAATGATTAGTGGTGATTAGATTTTTTTTGTTTTTTTTGTCCTTTAAATTTAAGTTATTTTTGAGTAGGTTATTTTCTTTTGAATAACGTTTTATTTACGTGCTAATTAGCTGTTATAGTTTGCAATAATATTTTTTTTTGTTCCATGCTGTGTTCACTTTTAAATGTTAAGTAGGTACAATAATATTTATACCTAGACGTAGTACCTAGTATGTTAATGTAACATTTTGTGTAATATTGCTGGGTAAAATAAATAATATAATACTACTACTAAATTAATTACTTTATTATTTAATATTTATTTACTATATAAACGGACAATTACCTCTTTTAAAATATCCGCTTTACAAAATAATAACTCCATATTCAACACCAAATAAATACATAAAGATATTTTTAAAGATATAATTATCTTAATTCTGAAAGTACAGAGCACCCATCTTACTTTCAAAATTAAGATAATTTTGAAAGACTCCCTCCCTACATGTAATACTTACTATTATTATTAGTATATTAATTACTTTATTATTAAATAATATTAAAAGAAATAAGAAGCTAAAATCCTTATAATTAATACTACGTATTACATAAAAATAATATCGATAAAATAATATTTTATCGATATTATATCGTGTTGAATCTAAATCTGTCTCGTCTCTAACCCTACAAAGTTTGAAGTTTCTATGACATAATGACATTGTCAGGGCCAACCGGATCGCAGTACCCCGCTTCCTCATACCTCACCTAGTGGCAGAATTGTTTGTACGCATTAAATTCAACAATATCCGTCTAGGGGCTGTGTTGTCGCTGTTTTGAGTGCGATATTCGTATGCATGCCGTGTTCGCACCTAGAAGGCCGTCCGACTACCATGAGTTTCCGCACATGATTAATTATTGTATGTAATTTCGTAACGTCCAGTTTGCAAAACTAGAAAAAAAAACATACGCGTTGCATACGGACATAATACGCGTCGCATACGGGCATAGAATCCTGTCGATCCGTTGCAGTGGGCATAGTAGTGCGTGTCGTGTTTCTTTTCGAGCCTGATACGTTCATAGTCCAAGTACTACAAAGTCTCGAGCATCGGCGCAAAGTTGCTAGTCTGTCAGTCTTTTATCGGATGCATTTTAGGCGAATGTGCGTTGGAAGTGCACGATCTAAAAAAAAGCAATAAAGTTTTGAATTGAATTGAATTCTCATTCCCCCAAGCCCTTTTCATCATCGGACAACCAGACGCACGGCGATGCGCCACCGTTATATGGTAGACATTCCACCCTTACGCACGAACCGATTTGCTAATATTAGCTTTATCATGCGTACCGCTAAAGAGTGGAATTCTTTGCGTCTGTGTTTCCCTAAAAGTATAATCTGGTGGCCTTCAAAACTCGAGTGAATAGGTTTATGCTGGACAAGCGTGTATCATCGTCGACCACAACATCGCTTAACATCAGGTGAGATGGCGGTCAAACGCAAGCCCATTTGATATAAAAAAAAAAATGCGTAGACTCCTTGACATCAAGGCTCATTTCGCCATCCTATAAAAAAACTTACTATTAATAAGTTAATATTCTTTCAGTTCACCACTTCAACGTTCATGTATGCAGATGATGATAAAATCAAGGAGCAGGAAGAAAAAATAAAGCGCTATTTGAAGTCCTCGGTAAATACAACTTGCTCGGCGGTGAAGACATCAGCGGAGCCCCAAGGGGCCGACACACAACGGGACGAAAAAACAAAGAGCAATTTGGGTAAAACATCTTGCGCGGCGGTGAAGTCGCCAGCGAAGTCCGCTGAGCGCGAACCTACAAAGACCCCCGGGGGCCCTCGAGGGCCACCGCCGACTGCAACCGCTGGTGTAGCTCAGGGAAGGATTATCGCTGGTCAGTTCCTAACATACCGTTAATAATTTGCCTTGCCTCGTAAGACCAAAATCGATGTAAAACAAGCAATTGTATTGTTTGACAACCGAAAACACGAAGCGGTTGTATTATTTGACAACCAACACAACTCGTCACACTGAAAGCAGTTCTATCGCGGGCCCGCCGTCAGAACGCTTTAAAACTGCCTGCCTTAAGGCCCGTACAAACCAAAAGCCGAACCAACATAGGGCAACATTCACCCTCATGTTATAAGTAGAATATTTTCTAGCTATAACGGTATCAGAACATCATTTGATATATTTACTGGTTCTTTGGCCTCGGCTAAATTAAATATGGCTAAGTTAATCTCCTAGTGGCTACTTCGTACACCAAGTAGTGCAATTTTCTGGTAGTTGTCGTTTTAAGTTACTACTTTTAATATTATGTAGCGACATCTATCCGGTGACATGAGAACTATCCTACATCGCGCAAGCAGAGTTTACACGCAAGTTAATATATATACAAGAGCCCAACATCAATCGTTGGGCAGTAGCCCGCCAGGCGCAGACCCAGCCTGGTCGGAGGATTCCTCCCTTTGTGTTGGAGGAACATGACACCTCGTTCCTCCACAATTAATATAAAAACCAATTAATTTATTTTTGTAACCATCTTCTACACATGATGTGTTCACTGCCACTTCGGTGTATATATAAAGTGTGAGGTGTGCCGTAACTCTGCGGCTCGTTGTGGTGCCGGCAAGGATTTCTGCGGGACGCCGACATGATTTGTCTTTCAGTGTCTTTTTATATATTATTGTGATACTTGAATTAGTGCGAAGTGAACCTTGTTTGTATGATAAAAATCATCAAGAATATTCTAGTAAAAAAACACTAGAAGAGTTATACTTAACATCAGCGATAAGACCGCCAATGTACCTACCCTTAATTTAAAAGTTAGTCCTATGTTTAATAATGTTAATGGTGTACAATAATAGTACATTACTGTCGAGGCCTGAAATGAAGCAATTTACGGCCGAGTAATATTGGAAGTACGAGGCGAAGCCGAGTACTTTCCAAGTGATTTTGAAAGGACGAGGCCGTTAATTGCTATTTCGGCCAAGACTTGTATAGTACTTTTCTCTCATTTGCGAGGAAACACAACACAAATCAATTCAACAGTATCTCATTTTCATTCACACCAATTGGCCCGCGCGCGGATCTTGTTCTATTTTCAAAGTTTTGAAAAAAAAAAATGCGCATTCAGCCTGTATAATGATTTTGTACCTAAAAACACCTAATTTATGTAAGTGTTTACTTAAAAACCTCGGAAGCATAATTTAATAAAACTTTTTAACAAAAAATTGAACCGACGAAAACAGAAACGCACTTTGCTTGTTAAAAGTTCGTTTGGCGCCGACTCATAATTAGTTATTTTTCGCTTTTCAGTTTCTGTTTTTGTCGGTTCAATTTTTTGTTAAAAAGTTTTATTTTTCATTTTTTTGTGGTTAAAATCTAACTCCAGGTCTCCATTATGTCATTATGTATGTATTAGTGTCTAGAACTATATTTATGTGTGTCAAGTTTCAACAGAATCGGTTAACAGGTAAGAATTCAGTGGGTGAACAAACACTCATCCCATGTTTTACTACCCTTAGGGGTGGATTTTGATTTTGAAATTTAAATGGGACCAACTTCGAGGTATACCCTATCCATTAAAAAAAGAATCATCAAAATCGGATTACTATATAAAAAGTTATGCGCGGTCATACATTAAAAAAAAAAAAAAAAAAAATATATACGCGTCGAATTGAGAACCTCCTCCTTTTTTTCGTCGGTTAAAAAATAAAAAGTGTCCAGCAATTACTATTATTGTCCTGTTGGATATTACCGGCCTGTTATTTCGTTGCGTACGGAAAAGAGCCGATTGTTGTATTCTTTTTTTTTAATAATGAACCAATTTCCGAGCAAGTGGGAGAAAAGAATATTCTATCTATCTATCTACAGGTGTGAAACGTAATGCGTGTATCTGTGTCATTTATCTGCATCGCAACATACGCTCGTGGCCTATATATCTGCATCAACTGCCGTGCCCTTGCTGTGCTGCAGACGAATGTTGCAGCTGAGGGCTGCAACCCTACGCGTATCACACCGCATTATTATGTAGCCAAGGAGGTTCGACGCGCATTTTTTAACACGCTTTTATTAGGTCGACCTGTAACTAACTATGTAATGGAATCTAAGGTAACTAATTTAACCATCTTTCAAGGGTCGTAGCGTAATGAAAATTGGCAGCTGTATGTAGTTCTGATGACAATACAATAATATGGTACTGTCGAACTGATCTGATGATGGAACCGGAAGATTTGAACTGGAACTTCGTGATGGAAAATCGTATCATAGCTGTTTTGGATTTCTTAGAAAAGTCTTGTAGTGAACTTTGACCACGATTAGGTTTCAATGTCTGATGATGATGCCGGAAGATAGGCACTGGCATTCCATGATGGAATATCGTACCATAGTCGTGTTTGCACTTGTGAGAAAGGCCACGTAATGGCCTTTGTTCAAGGTTATAAGCGTGTTTTTCTAGTGTTTTTTAAACTATTAATTTATTTTAACTTATCAAAGAGTTTTAAGCTGCATACCCACAGCGAGCGGAACTGAAGGGGGACGGAACTGAAGCGTCTCGTCGGCGGGTCTCGTCGTGTTGAAATGTACTGAACTGAATAAGACAGTGCATATATCGCCGCCGCCGCCGCTCCGGAGAGACAACGCCGGGCGCTGCGCGACCGATACCCTGGCGTTGTATTATATGGGAATGCATATGAGTAGTCACACAGACAGCGGAACGTTTTTTTCTGGCGTTGTCATTCCGCCGCCGCGCCGTTCAGTCCCGCTCGCGATCCGCCCGCAGTGTGAAATGCACGCCCCGTCCACGTTCGGTAGACGCTCCGCCTCAGTTCCGTCCCGCCCGCTGCGTGCCTGCACCTTTAGAGAGAAAATCCGCGTCGAACCTCTTTGGTAGTGTATAGCATTGAATTATAGCGCTAAACTGTTAGCCACATATGCGTGCTGTGTTTATTATAGCTTTAATTAACGCTTTAAGAAGCAGGTGAAGCCGTATCATAATGTAATGACGTACTCACAGTGATTGGCGCGGTGGTGGACGTGCAGTTTAACAAGCATCTGCCGCCAATCCTGAACGCGCTGGAGGTGCCTGGACGAAGTGAGTATGCTGCTAAAATCAATAAGGTAGGTAAGGTAAAGATGCATAACCTTGGAAATAATTAAATAGCTACAGGTCTTCACTATAAACTTTTTTCCATTCCATTCAAGAAATTCCATTTCGTAGTCTTCAAATTCATTTTAGTAGGCAAAAGCAATATTGTACATCATCAGTCAGCTCTAAAAAGCCAATCACTATTGGATTGCAACAATCATTATCATGTATTTACAATTAAGGCAGCCATATACACGCTCCGCTGTACCTGACAGGTCTGCCCGCAGGTGCACCTGTACAGGCAGACCTGAAGAAACGGCAACATGTATGGGGCAAGCTCAGTTCGCCTGTTAATCTGTTAAAAAACATGTTTTACGATTTTACTCGGGTTGCCTGCACAGGTTTGGGTGGTCTAATTCCGAGGTGAACAAAGTGGAATAGACCAAATAACTACGCATACGCAGGTCTACTCACATTCTCGCTGATGTCTACCTGTACAGGCATGACCTGTCAATACAACGGAGCGTGTATGATTATTAAGTGTTAAGGACTGCGCTGCGCTCGCAACCGCATTTCTAAATAATAAACTATTTGAACGAAATGAACATGCAGTCACACAAATACAAAGCTCATTTCTATTTGCAAAGTCTTTAGACTGCTGCAATCTTGCAGAACCACGCCTAATTCTGGAAGTAGCCCAGCATCTTGGAGAGAGCGCCTGCCGGACCATTGCTATGGATGGTACTGAGGGTCTGGTGAGGGGCCAGCCTGTTTCGGATACTGGGGCACCTATTACTATACCAGTAGGCGAACCTACACTGGGCAGGATCATCAATGTTATTGGAGAACCTATTGGTAAGTGATTATTGAGATGGATGATATTAGGAGATAGGAAGGGGCCAGCCTATTTCGGATAGTAGGTCACCTATAACTATACCTGTTGGAGGGCCTACGCTGGACAGGATCATCAATCTTAGAGAGTCCATCGGTAAGCGTCTATTAAGAGGAATGATGTTAGAGGACAGAGGTCAGCCTATTGCAGCAGACACAGGAGGACCTATTATTATACCCAAGGGGAACCTGAGTTCGGCAGGATTAGGTATCTATCAATGCTTTTGGTAATTTTCGATCGAATCTGAAAACACCGATCGGCGTCTTATTTTACACTACACACACGAGGTGCAAGTAGTGATGTGTTTATGCCGCGGCATTTTGGGCAGATTGAATAAACGCCCAATATCTGTCCGTTTCTGCCCAGTAAATGCCCACATGTCAGGGCATTTACTTTATACTTTTAAAATGATAAATTATTAATTATTTTTGGTTAAAATGCTTGTGATTAGTTTACGAAAATAACTTTTTGGAGGATTAAAGGTAATTGCAATTTAAAAAACCAAAATATCCCTACACTTATAACAATTTCTTAACGAATTTTTGTTTTGACTTCATAAAGATTTGTTTTTAGTGGTAATATTCATAATTTCAACATAATTATTGAGTAGCAAGGGGCGCGGGTGGATTGTGCGCAGCGCAGGCGACAGGCGGCACGGTGTTTGTCCACCCGGCACCACACTCCAACTCGACTCGTCCGGAACACGGACTCAACTGTACAGTGTACAATATGACCCGCTGAGTTGGAATTTCTAAATTTTTGTGCGTGTAGGACACTTCAAGACAGAAGCTATCGCCACGAATACATCGGTCTTGCTCTTACAAGAACCGTATGTCGGCTCCAATGGGTACCTGACTGCGGAACATAAGGTTGTGCAGTCGGAAACTTTCTCGAGTCCGATCAACGATCTGGTCAAGGCTGCGGTGGTGGTGGTCAATAAGGGGCTTGAAGTAATAGAGAACCCTGATCTTGTCACTAATAATGTAGTGGGTGTGGTGATAAAGTTATGCAACTTTAAGCTTGGGCTAATCAACATGTACTTCAAACCCAATGCTGATATTAGCGCCTAACAGCGGAGGATCTCAACGTGGCTTACATCATCCTAGCTGGAGATGTCAACGCTGCAGTCCCTGGTGGGGCTGTGAGATGGAGGACAGTAGGGGAACAGCGGTTATTAAGGCTCTGGCAGGGATGGATTCCTCAATGAGGAAACTGAGCCCACTTTCTACCGGCTCCGGAATGGGAACCCCTACACGAGTATAGTGGACATCGCAGCCTGCACCGCAAGGACTCTGCACAGGGTGAAGGAGTGGCGACTTGACTCTGACTTCGTAACGCTCTCGGAACACAGCTAGAAAGCTAGCTAGCCAGGTTCCAGCTGGAGATCCGGGCTGGAACTACCGCTGCATCACGTAAAATCAGCAGGATATAAAACACCAGGAAGGCTCGCTGCAGTGAGTTTAGAGACGTGCTTAAGGAACAGTTGGCACGTATGGGCATCATATCTCAGTGGATCACATAGCCAACTTGGAGAATTGCGAGGATGTAGATGCGGTGGTGAATTGCTGTGAGGAGTCTATCACCCGGGCATGCAAGAAAGCTATTCCAGTCATGAGAAATGCGCAGCTTAAGACAAACTGCTGGACCACAGAGTTGCCTGCCAAAAGAGAGGGAGTCGTCCTGTTACGCAGGAAAATCCATATGGCCAACCCCAGGCGTAGGCCTTTTGCAGTCGAGGAATATTTAAAAGCGAAAACGGATTACAAAGAGGCCATCCAGGAGGCAATTACTAATGGCTAGAAGGAGTTCTGCACGAGCCAAAAACTCAAGGAAATCTGGAAAAAGTTCACCGCATAACCAGCAAAAGTAGCACCGCCACTGTGGACAGACCCCTTCGAGCTCCAAACAAAAAGGCACCGGGAGCCGGGAGCGGACGGTTTCACTTCTACATTTGCAACGAAGCCTACCGCGACAACATCCTTTGCTTGGTAAACCAGTACCTCCACCAGGGCCATTTTTCGACGCAGTGAAAGATGGCGGTCGTCAAAGGGATCCCAAAGCCGGGGTAGGACAACTATTCCTAGGCCCGGTCATACCAACCCATGGTTGTCATACCAACCCATTGGCCATTGGTAACAAAATAATGAAAAAACGGTACACTTTTTAACATTTTCATAAAACACAACATTTTCGAAAGATTCTAAAGCTTCACAATAAAACGTTTGACATGAAAATAGCTTAGATTAGTATTATTTACTAAAAAAAAACCCTTTTTTCTACAAGATACATATATTTAATGTAGTCGATTTTTCTGCCCAGCGATTGGGCGTTTATTTGGGCGTAAATTCGTTTTTGCCCTATTCGCCCAGTTTATGCCCATTTATGCCTTTTGGGTTTAAACCCTCGACCCATCACTAGGTGCAAGTGACGTCGATCGGTGTTCACGCTTAAAACGCACCGGGCTTATAAACATAAATCTAGTCGCCGTAATGAATAGGCTACACACAAAATGCTTTAAGATTGGATGGAGAGGTATAATTCTCTGCAACAGTCCTCCTAAACGTGTCCATAATGATCAGGATCTTGCATTTCCTCTTCAAATCCAAACTCGTTGAAACTCTCATGACAGATGAACGTGGTCCCATCGAGACGGATGAGTACTCTTCCATTCATGCTGACGCTCCCCCCTTCGTGGAGATGTCGGTAGACCAGGAGATTCTGGCCACTGGCATTAAAGTCGTGGACTTATTGGCGCCGTATGTGAAAGGTATGTAGTGATGTTAGGTAGATGTGGTCTAGAAACTTTAAATGCTGCTTCTTTCCTCCGAGCCTCTTCTCAATTATGTTGGGGTCGGCTTCCAGTCTAACCAGTTGCGGCTGAACATCAGCATTTTACACGGAGCGACTGCCATCCGACCCCCGCAATCCAGTTACTGGGTAATACCGATATTAGATAGATCAGTTTTCAGACTTTCGGGCTTCTGAATATTCGTAACGACTGCCATAGATATTCGTATTACAATCGGGACCGTGAGCTCTCCGAGGCATGCGTCTCGATGGGCAACAAAACGGTCATCTATCCAAGATCCTTGGTAGCCCGCCGCACGACCAGTCTTCAAGGCCCTTGACGGTGTGCGCAAAGTTCCGCGCGCGCCAGGCAGGAGGAAGGTGCGGGCCGGGACCGGACTTATTTTTATGTGTCTTTTGGTCCTGTCAAATCATCCTTCTGCCTTGCGCATCCAGTCCCCTCAGCCACCTTCTTCAGGTCATCGGTCCACCTGACGCTGCTGGTAATGCTGTAAAATCATATTTTTGTTTTATTGAGGTGGAAAAATTGGTCTGTTCGGCGGTGCTGGAGTGGGCAAGACTGTGCTAATTATGGAACTTATCAACAATGTTGCCAAAGCTCACGGAGGATTCTCTGTAAGTAATTATTTTTTTGAGATGGAGAAAATGCCTATCGCATTTCACACCACACGGGGAGGCGGTGTGGTTGTGTTGAGCTCGCACCCACTAAAAACTCCGCCGAGTCCGCTGCCTTGGGTCATGGGTGGATGGGCCACGAGGACTGCATTGCATGGCATTCGTGACCCACTAAGGCCTTCCACATTTAACTTAAGCGCAAACCACACATAGGTGCAGGTCGAGCGTGGGTCGGGCCCGCGGCGGGTGGAGCGCGGGAGCCGCGCGTGTCTCCGCGCTCTGTTTGTAGTGGCGGGAGGCACGCGCGGCTCCCGTGCTCCGTCCGCCACGGGCCCGACGCACGCCCGCGTTTCGTGTGATGTCATCCATATAAAAACAGGTTAATATACCCGCCGTACTCCCGACCCGATCCGCGCCCGACCCGCGCCTGACCCGCACCCGCCTTGTGTGTGTTTTGCGCTTTAAACTCTCTTACGGCAATGTCTGGACACACTTGAGACATCACCGCAACTCGAGAGCCCGAGAGCTATTTACCAGCCCTTCAAACTCTATGTTCTATATGATCATTTGCAGGTGTTCGCCGGCGTTGGAGAACGTACGCGTGAAGGTAACGACTTGTACCACGAGATGAAGGTCGGCGGAGTTATCACCGATGACTGGAAGACTTCGAAGGTTCGTATGTTCGTGTACAATGGTCTTTTGAAGTAAGATAAAGCTGCCGCGATCTCTGCTCGCAATGTTTAGTTTCACTTCCACATTGAATCAGCAGCAGTGCCGCGTTTCGAAGATAAAAGTTTACTAAATTCTAATGCTAGGGCCGCACCCATCGCGATAACCCGAATATTTGCGTCATCGCTATGTATGTAGCCAAGTCATCGCGAAGCCGAAAACACTTCGCTCCGTTACTGTCGGTAAACTTGCGCACACACATCAAATGATTCTAACGCGAAACTTCGCTTGCGCGGCCACACTTGACACACTACAATGACTTCAATCGGCGCACAGACCAAAGAGAATATAATGCACAGACATCAAACGTAGCGCACGTAGCGGCATAAATTGTTAGGTAATATTTCTGGTGTGTTTATTGTTTAATGGATTGGAGTATTGATAAAATTTTAGAATTTATAATAATTAATAACGAGGCAGAGTCGATATTATGGAAGCCAATTTTGCTGGCTACAAATTTAGCAAAAAATTATTAAAATAAAGAGCGGTCACGCACGTCACGTTGTTTTGCCTCGTGTGTTATCGTGTACACTTGTGTATGATCGGGATTATCGCGATAAAACTTCATAAAACATCGCGACAACGCAACATCGATGTACCTATGTGGCTATGCACTGCACATTCGCCGAAGACGAAGTTTTATCTTACGAATGTCTTCGCGACGTGTGCGGCCCTAGCATAAGAATAACTTCAAAGAATCAGAGTAATACCTAGATCATTCCCTTGGTCGGTTTGGACTTTTATGCGCTTGGGTCCTTGGCAATTTTGGCTAGGAGTAGCGTGGTAACTTATTATACCACACCATTTGTTACGCCACTGACCATGTAGTTCCTCTGTTACAACTTCTCAAACCAGTTCTTGATCAGGTGGCCCTAGTATACGGTCAAATGAACGAGCCCCCGGGTGCTAGGGCTCGCGTTGCCCTCACAGGGCTCACAGTGGCTGAACACTTCAGAGACAAGGAAGGGCAGGATGTCCTGCTGTTTATTGATAACATCTTCAGATTTACCCAAGCTGGCTCTGAGGTGAGTGTGCATACCTCCTACGTCAAAACTGCTGACGTTTTTTAGCAGATAGATAGGTATGCGAATTGTTTTTTTTTGTTGTCACCAATTCTCTACTACTCTACTTATACCACTAGGTAGATACATACCTATGGTCCCATATCTCAGGATTTGTCCTGAGATTTCAGGATTTTAAGGCTCCTGATAGAATTGTGGCCAGATTTTATATGCGAACTGTTTTTTTTTTGTTGTCACCTACTCTCTCCTCTACTTATACCACTGTAGATAGATACGTAGGTACCTATGGTTCCATATCTCAGGATTTGTCCTGATATTTCAGGATTTTTAGGCTCCTGATAGAATTGTGGCCGGATTTTGAAAATCTCAGGATTTTTATATTTTTTTATTCACCAATTTTCCTTCTGTTTCACTAATTTTCCTTCTGGTTCACCAATTTTTCATCTGGTTCACCAATTTTCCATCTGGTTCACCAATTTTCCATCTGGTACACTAATTTTCCATCTATACGAACCTCGTTCAAGTTCTACCTCTTTCCTCAGGTATCCGCGTTGCTAGGCCGTATTCCATCCGCGGTGGGCTACCAGCCGACATTAGCGACTGACATGGGTACCATGCAGGAGCGGATCACCACAACTAAGACTGGTTCTATAACAAGTGTGCAGGTACGACTGGCGGAAAGATGGAAAAATACTCGATTATATCTATTATTAATACAGCATCAGTATTCACTTTCGTAGAATGAAGTAAGGCGAATTAGAAAAGCCATATTTTTCTGTCAATTTTGATCAAGACTTCTCACTCTTTGACTAATTACCTATCACTTGCAGTGGCGGTCCTATCTTTTTATAGAGCGAGATTGTCATACAGCGCCCTTTGGTCGACTACATGGAATAGACCATAATTCAGTTTCTGCGAAATATAATGTGATACCTAGAAGAGGACTTACCACCTCTCTGGCTCTGGGTGAGATTGGCATTTAATGAGATGCGGGGCCATCGAGTCATTTTTGTACATTAGATTCAAAGACACTAGAGATGTTAGCTATCATTGGCTATGTAGTATACGATGGCGAAACGAGCTAAAGGCCCACTTGATGTTAAGCGGTTACCTTTGCCCATAACAACTGCAATACCATCTAGGCTGTTGCCTAAATGGTACCGCAAGTCGGTTCGCCAAACTGAGACATGAAGATGGAAAGTCTCATGTGATTGTAATTTCACCGGCACCCGTCAGACCGAAATAATTCACCAAACCCTCTCCTATTCCTCACCCAGGCAGTGTACGTTCCCGCAGATGACCTGACAGATCCGGCCCCAGCCACCACATTCGCTCACTTGGACGCGACCACCGTGCTGTCCCGAGCTATCGCCGAGCTCGGCGTATATCCCGCTGTAGACCCGCTAGACTCCACCTCTAGGGTAATGGACCCTAATATTATTGGGCCAGAGCATTATGGAGTCGCTCGGGGCGTGCAGAAGATTTTGCAGGTTGGTTGGCTTGGTTTCAATCGTTATGTTTGACAAAAGCAGCAAATGACGGACACAATAATACAAGTACACACGGCTACATATAGTGGTGGATTTACCAGCAGGCTGAGTAGGCTGGAGCCTAGGGCGGCAGATTATAGTAATAATAGATAATAGCAAATTTGTGGCCAATGAATTTTTTAATGTCTTATAGAAATTAAAAATATTCATATTTATAAAAAATAAATTTTCATCGCCACTTTTTTACTAATAATTTTATACAGTTTCCTTTAATAACTAATTCGATGAATAATACGAGACAACAAATAAGCAATTTATTTTATAATCATTATAAATAAAAATCTCCTTAATTACTTATATTCAAGATGCCAATCAACAGCAGCACTGATCGAGACGTAGCCTTGGACCGTCGCAGGAAGAGAATACCTGGTGAAACATATTATTATACCATGAGTGATATCATCATGATCTCCCTTGTACCCAGGACTACAAGTCCCTCCAAGACATTATCGCTATCCTGGGCATGGACGAGTTGTCTGAAGATGACAAGCTGACGGTGGCGCGCGCTCGCAAGATACAGCGGTTTCTATCGCAGCCCTTCCAGGTAAGAAGCAAAGCATTGTTGAGTACTGTAATGTTTGCATTGCTGTGCTCGTGGTGACATTACAAGAGACTTTCCGTCTTCATGTCTCAGTTTGACGAACGCGACTTACAATAACGTTCAAGCAACAGCCTAGCAAGGCCGGCCGTCCATATAAGCGCACTAGGCATAACACACGAATATAATCTCAAATAGCAAAGAAATCTCTACTCAAGCCTGGTCTCGACCACACCAAAGAGAATATAATACTACGTAGACCACACTTGAGTGATTACAGATCAAATCTCTGCTCAAACACCTAAACAGGCTCAATTTTTTTTTATTTTTTTCGAATTGGCTACTCACAGGCACTATAGTGCTTAGTGCTCTTTCTGCTTAACCGGGCTTTGGGGGCGGAGAGTCCCGTTAGGGACTCCATCCGCCGAAATATTTTACTAACTACTTACTTACATACTAATTTCGCGGTTGCAATGCCGCATAAGGGCGTCCCCCAGGGAAGGGCTCGGACCTCGGCTTAGGGCATTGCTGGGGGACACCGCCGCTACGTCCCCCGGCAGCCGTTGCTGCATCGGAAAATGTTTTCTCGAAAGCGGCGGACTTTCGGTATTACGGGGAGGGGGGGGGAGACGCGTTTCGCGAATCACCGTTAAGCGGCAAGCCTCGCCGGCGAGGGCTAGGACCTACCTAATCCTAACTGATCGGCGATCAAAACTGCTCATAACGTGGAGTAGAATAGGAATAGGAGTGTGCGAGAGCATAACCGGTCTCGCGTGACGAGATTATCTCCGGTTGCGACACCGTGAGGGCGTCCCCAGGTGGGGAGCTCGACCTCGGCTCACGGTGCAGCTGGGGATTCCCCGCCACTGGTCCCCCCAGCAGCCGCTGCTGCATCGTGTTGGGTTTCTCGAGAGTCGGACTCTCGGCATCCAGGTGACGGTGTAGATAAAGCTAAACTCAGCCGCGATATCGATGATTTTCTAGGGAACAGCCATGCTATAACTTCATGGGAACAGCTGTTTTATGCGAATTCCGGGTTGATTCCAGGCCCGTATTACAGAACGTTCCTCAAGCGTTAATCACTGTTTAAAACTAGTTTTGAGTTGGGACTTGGGGTTTAATTTTAGAACATGCCTTAATTGATCACAGTTCAGCCGAGTTTAGTTTTATTTTATACTGTCACCTGTTTCGGTATTTGAGCAGAGATTTGATCTGTAATCACTCTTGTGTGGTCCAGACTACTTACGCTTGAGTAGAGATTTCTATTCTATTTCAGGTCAAATTCGTCTGTTATGTTGTTGAACTAAAGTTTATAATTACCGTATTGGAATAAGACCGATAATCAAGCAACGATTCTATCCTTAAGTAAGGTAGTGATCAGGGGATTGAAGATTAAACTGATTGAGGGATCAGCTGAAAATCAGTGCTGTGCATACCTACATGCACAGCAAATACTGAGCTGGATCCCTTGCTACACATACAGGAAAAAAAAAACTAGTTCCATTAATTGTAAATGTGTTCTATTACTCATACTGAACCACCAAAAAAAATTTGCGCACTAGTAAAAAAAAAATCCTGTATTATGTTAAAAATCAAAAAATCAAAATCATTTATTCATTCATTGCATTTTGGGTATAATGTGATCACAGGGTTATAGTAATTTGTACCACCAAAATCTGCCTGAAGAGGCGTTTGAAAATTAATACAAAAAATAATTTATTCCTTAACATTACATAACTTAATAATCCATCATAATAATATCAACAATATTTTAAAAATAAATTGAAAGACAGTCAGGGTAAATGGATAAGTCCTATAATATAAAATGTAATAAATGTCCCAAATAAAGTGTAAATGTCAATAATAAAAAATAAAAATAAAAATCAGTTCAAATTAAATTAATATCATTAAGAAATTCATTAACGCTATTATTACATTTATTTGTCAAGAGGTTTTTCATTTTCTTCTTAAATATTAATAAACTGTTATGTTGTATAGGTACATGTTGTGTTCTCAGTAATTTGTCCAATTCATGAAGTTTATAATCACCGTATTGGAATAAGGGACCGTTGCTCAAGTAATGATTCTATCCTTAAGTACCTAGTTGTCAGGTGATTGAAGATCAAACTGTACTTGAAGAACATTCTTGAGGACCATAGTTAAAGTTGTTCTAAGCTATGCCCGGAATGAGCTCTCCAAATTATGTTCACATGCGGTTTTGATGGTTTGGTTTTCGTTGCATAATTTATCTTCCAGGTTGCCGAAGTGTTCACCGGTCACATCGGGAAGCTGGTCAAACTGGAGGATACCATCAAAGGATTTAAGAGGGTAAATCCTATACAACAATAACATAACATAACATCACGCCTGTATTTTCCCGAAGGGGTAGGCAGAGGTGTATAGAACACCCACATTTCGCCAGTTATGTTGTAAGTCCCATGTAATAGGGGGCGAGCCTATTGCCATTAACCGGGCACAAATCCAGACTCCGGGCTGCTACTGAGAATTAATACAACAATAAGTACAATATATTCAGTTTTACACAAATACCGACACCATAAACAATAACATTTAGCTAAAATAATTTTATTGTAACCAATAACGTAGGTATTCTCTTTGTCTGTTAATAGATCCTGATGGGTGAATTGGACCACATCCCCGAAGCTGCTTTCTACATGGTGGGCACCATTGAAGACGTCATCGTCAAATCACAGGAACTTGCGAAGAATGTGTAGACTGTGTGATCAAGAATCAAAATAATTATTAGACTGTGAAATTCTTAGGCCCGTATTATAGAAAGTTCCTCAAGCGTTGATCACTGTTTAAAACTAGTTTTGAGTTGGGATTTAATTTTAGAACATGCCTCAATTGAGATTTATTGATCACAGATTGATTGAGTTTAGCTTTATTTTATACCGTCACCTGTTTCGGTATTTGAGAAGATATTTGATCTGTAATCACTCTAGTGTGGTCGAGATTACGCTTGAGTAGAGATTTCTATTCTATTTCAGGTCAAATTCGTGTGTTATCTTGTTTAATTAAAGTTTATAACTACCGTATTGGAATAAGACCGATACTCAAACAACGATTATATCCTTAAGTAGTGATCAGGTGATTGAAGATTAAACTGTACTTGAGGAACGTTCTTTAATACGGGCCTTAGAACTTTTGGTTAAATAGACTTGAAAAACCTAAATGCTCGTAGGAATTAATCGGCATGGAGTCGTAGGCGTTGTCCTAATCCCACGCGACTACGCGACATTATCTGGATTCTATTTTATAATTAAGTGAATAAAAAATATTGTTTTTAACTCCAATTTGTTTTATTTGGTAAACCTAACTCTGCAGCAGAGTATGAAAGGCCGTGCCCTCACTACAGCCACACTGGTGGCACACTGAAGTAGTCTTCAGTCTCGCCACTTTGTGCAGTTATTTTCCGAAGCAATCATGCCCCGACAACACCTACACCAGACGGAAGGACAGCGTCCCATGTCGCCTCCATACCCATTCCTCAAGGATCGGCTGGATAGCTCCCACAGTCAAAGACTGAGCGATTCCAGTCTCTCCTTCCATTGCCCCAGTAGCAGTGGCAGTCACCAGCCTGTGCCTCCCTGCGCCACATCTTCAGGCACGAAACAACAAAAAACAGGACTTCAGGCATAGGGTGTCTGCCACTTTCCACCTGGTGGTCCGCTTCCTGCTGATAGATCTCGGCGAGCACCTGGGTCTTTTAAGTCCCACGGGGGGTGCCAAGTGACGGGGGATCGAGGGAAGAACACAACTGTCTGCCCAGTCGCAGGATGAATGCACACCAGGCCCTTCCTTGTTCCTCCACTGTGCGTTCTGCTGGCATCAGAAGGACGCGTGGAGCAACTCCCCCAGTGGCCCAGAGCGGACCGCTCCCGTGCCAGAATATTCGGCACAAGCATTATTGCCTTAACACCTTGAGACCTTATGATCTCCTAGTAAAGTAAGTACCAAAGTAGCAGTGATAGCCTTGTGGTTGAACGCTTGCCTTCCATGCAGGAGAGTATGAGTTCGATCTCGGCCCGCACCTCTGACTTTTTGAATTCATGTGCGGATTTATATTCGATTATCACTTGCTTTAACGGTGAAGGAAAACATTGTGAGGAAACCTGCACACCTGAGAGTTCTCCATACAGTTCTCAATGGTGTGTGTAGTCCAGCAACCCACACTAGGCCAGCGTGATGGACTATGGCCTTAGCCTTCTCGTACTGAGAAGAGGCCCGTGCCCAGCAGTGGGACAGTAATGGGCTGGTTATGTAATAAGGTCTCCCGGACCAAAGCAGAGTTATTTCCCGTACCCAGAGTGCACCGGCCAAACAACTGCTGTGCTACTTCCTCCAGGCGTTTTAAGGTTCAGCAGCCGTCAGGCACATGATAAGGTTTTCTGGCTCAGCACCTCATACAAGAAAGCGTTTTTTATTTTCGTTAGCAAATCATCATGAACGCTCTCCACCCAGGGAAGACAGAGCCAGTGTCGTACTCTTATCGACTAAAACCATCGACCCTTAGCCGGAGGCGTTGGAAAATTTTATTCGCAAACCTTCCCGAAGGCCCCGCGCCACTAGTAGGCAAGTCTCTTCTCCCCGTGCGGCAGAAACATTGATACCTCGCACTTCAAAATCTGTCAAGCCGTTTAGGCTAACATACATACAAACATCGATATTGAACGCAATTTTATTGAACGAGACTCCGGGGTGCGTTCAGTATTGTCGTCCGACGACGTCGGGGTATATAACTGAACGCGGCCCCGATTTACATTGTAATATAACGTTCCGTTGCAAGTTAGGTATTTATTATTGATCAGTACAAAATAAATAATTTCTTTCACGATTTGTTCGGTCAATTTATTTTGATTTATAGAAAAAAATATCGCAGAGGTTTCTATAATATATTAAAAGCAATTATCGACTACATAATAAACAGAAACATTTTGAAACATTGATGTTGCCTAAACAAACCAAACAAAGCAAAACGTATTCTGATTAGACAATAAAATTTTCATGTAACGTAACGTCATTTCAAATGCAAGAAAATAACAAAGATGGCTGAAGAACAGGTGAGAACCAAAATATTATGATTTATAGACAAATTTAAATGAATTTACTACTAAAAATGCATTAAACACTACTTAAAACTCATACAAAAAAATATAATGGTCTGTTTTTTTAAACGCCGCCACAAATTTCATTAATTTTGCTCAAGTTATTGTTAGTGTTTGGGTCGCGAAGTGGTATTCCTAGCGTTAGTTTATCATAATAGGCGTTATTTTAGCAATTTATCAATTATAATAAACTCTGTTAAATGTTTAGGGGCAGATTATTATATGATTTTGCCGGCACTTTGGTTATATTGCGATGTTTACTCACCATATCCTTGAAATGTAATCAAAACTAACTGATAAATTGGTTGCATTCTGCCCCCTGGCGCGTTTAGCGATTTCTAGCGATGTTCTACTTTTTAAGCAGTTTATTATGATGGGGCTTGTATCTATCGTCTATTTGGCATTTTTTTGTGTTTTTATTTCATCATACTTCTCTTGTGTCTACAATGTTGAGGGACACGAAATATAGGAAAATATTCTGTAAAACTTATGTATTCCTTAAAGTTCATGGTGTTACTTTCAGTTCTACATGAATTTTAATTGATATTGTTTTTGTAGACCTTTGATTGTAGACTAAATTATTTTATATATTTTTTTTATCAACGAGTTAAAAAAAAAATAGGTTAAATTCATAAAAAAACTTTAGGTATTATGTTCCTGGCCTGTATATATCTTACTGTGACGTGAAATTTCCAAATAGCTACTGGTCACTGTTATTTTTGGTCAGAACAAAGGCTATCTGACCTCTTTATGGCCACATTCTTGAATATAACTCAATGTTGAGTCTCCTTGTAAGTCTCATGCTGTTACTGTCACTCTAAGGAGCATTATACTCCTGTGTACATCTGTTCTATGGTTAGAATAGATATATGCAGGAGGCTATAGTGAAAAAACAACTGAAGGGGAATGTACAGCCAAGTGGCGCTCCATTAGTAAGAACATGATTACGCGCTGAATACATCATTTATCGAAGATTCGTTTTTAATGATTGAAGTACAGGTATTGAAGTTTAATCAGATACTATAAACTCTGTAAAATATAGTTTGCTGTAGTTGTATACAGAAAAAATGCCAAAAGTGGATGTTTATCGCACATCCTGATCATCGTTTATTAGTATGTTAAAGTACAGTTGAGGCACAAAAAGGTTTGTCAATTTTCAAATTTATTCCTTTGAATATTTTGTGAGCACATGTTACCTTTTCAAACTGCGAACGAGAGATAATTAGGTGGGTGTATGTTCAACTGTCATTATGTTATCTGCCAGTACAAGCAAAAATAGACCTTAATGTGATGGACCTTTTCATTCCTCGACTGTACATGATCATCACTTCAGCTACTCAACTTAGTTGGGATTGTCTTTAGGTCTAACCAGATGTAGTTAAGAGGCATTGACACAGAACAACCACTCTCTAAACTTTGTCACCTAATTTCTAGGTGATACTTATGAAGGGATGCCGGAGATAAATTGTGATATAAGATTCACTTCTGAAAATTCTCTTGATATCACAATACAATACAGAAGTATACAAATACTAGCTGATGCCTGCAGCTTCACTCACAGGGCCACCTATCTGGTCCTAATTTTGTGATTTCCTGTTTTGGCACTAAACCAACATACATTCTGTTTTTTATTGCTTATCTTATTTAGTAAACTTGGCATGTCTTTTTAATGCAATTTGTCAATAATAAGTATTAAAAGACAACACATATAGAAGAGAAATCATTTCGTGCCCTCAGTGCCATGACTTTATAACTTTGTACTAATCTCCATTCTCCATACAATATTTGGTTTCTATAGAATTCAGCTCAGGGCACGAAAACCCTTACAACGCCGTAGCGGTGAAAAGTTAACAATTTCACACACTAAATAACATTTTTAACCTAATTATATGTGCAGAACTAGTAAGTTATTTGAATAAAGACAAGAGAGAGAAAAATAAACTTTTCTTATATTGTGAATGTGTGTCCTGTATGGAATCGTAGCTTTCCATATTAGTGTATAATCTGTAATCGTATTATAGCTAATAAATACTAACAACCTACCTACCTTACTACCTACCTTAATTATTACATTCATATTGTTTGTTAAGATTGTTAATAAAAGTAACACGTTTATACTTACATAAATAAATGTGCTGATACGAGGATGAATTGTAAGTGCCACACTCAAACCCAGGAGGTTTAAGTGGTACTTTTGTACTAATTTTAATTATGTATATTATTGATAATTTAATAAAAAAAAAAAAAAAACCATTGTTTCGACAAACCAAAAGTACATAATCAAAGCAAATATACAATCTTATTCTTAGTTTATAATAAACCTCTCAAGGGGTCATTGCACTCATCATTATGAACAACTTTTACTGTGGGACCAAGCCAGAAGAAACGAAAAAAAAACAGCTGTTACATAAGTAAACAAAAAAACATAGGTAAAACATAGGTTTTGTTGGTTTATGTGAACACAAATGTAGGGATAAGCTAATTTTTTTTTTTGCGATTTTGGAGTTGGTTTCACAATAAACGTAAATAGGAAGCGGCGGTGCGGGTCAGGGAGGAAGACTCCCTCGCTGATCCGATCCGCCGCAGGAGGATGGGACGGCGCAGGCGGCATTATGGCGACCTGATGCCGCCCTAAGAGAGGCCAGTGAGTGATAGATTGGGGAGTCATTCATCCACACTGCAAGGCCCTCGAGCTGCAGTGATGTCCCACGTGTGCCCGGACATCGCCGAAAGAGAGTTTAGTTTAGAAGTGGAAGGCCCTGAAGTGGGCCGCGCTGGATGGGCTGTGAATGCCATGCAGTTGCATACATTGCAGTTCTCGTGGCCCATCCACCCAAGGCGAAAGTAGGCACACGGCGGAGTTTTTAGTAGGTGCGAGTCCCACATAACCACGCCGCCTCCCCGGGTGGTGTGACATGCTATAGATATTTTCTCCGTCTCAAAAAAAAAAGGTCAAATCTTGCAAGACAAATTTAAACCTGTTTCCGTTATCAGAATTGGCTGAAATTTGGTACACATATTATGTTAACCCGATGACAATGTAATATTATGGTGTTTAGGAGCTGATCTGATGATGGAGCCGGAAGGGTTTAACAGGATCTCTGCTGTACCGTTGGAGTTTGGGTTACAGTACCAAATCCGTGTCTTATGAAAGCTTATCTTGAAAAATTGATATTTCAATAAAAATCTTATTATTAGTTACGTGTACCTCTTGAAAACTATAGCCGTCTACTGAAAGATATATTTTTGTGCCTTTTTTGTATTTCAGGAGGTGATACAAATAGAGCTGCTATGCAAACAGCTGTACGAGTCCCAGGACCCGCTCCTGAGGGACCAGGCAGAGAAGGCAGTCGTCGGGTTCCAGGTATGTATTAGTTCGTGACAGACCCTCGGTTTCTGAAAGCTTTTCAGATTAATATAAATAAAATAAATATTTGGGACTTTAGTATGCAGCACTATCTAGTCTCAAACTGAGCAGAGCTTGTACCTATGGGTACTAGACAATGGATACATACATACTTAAAATACATAAGAAACACTCAGGCCAACACAAACACTTATGTTCATCACATAAATTAAATTTGATTTATTTTAATATATTTTTTTTTACCGACGAAAAAAAGGAGGAGGTTCTCAATTCGACACGTATATATATATGACCACGCATAACTTTTTACAGAGAGGTCCGATTTTGATGATTATTTTTTTAATGGATAGGGTATATCTTGAAGTTGGTCCCATTTAAATTTCAAAATCAAAATCCACCCCTAAGGGTAGTAAAACAGGGGATGAGTGTTTGTTCACCCACTGAATTCTTACCTGCTAACCGATTCTGTTGAAACTTGACACACATAAATATAGTTCTAGACACTACGACATAATGGAGACCTGGAGTTAGATTTTAACCACAAAAAAAATGAAAAATAAAACTTAAAAAAAAAAAAATTAACCGACGAAAACAGAAACTGAAAAGCGAAAAATAACTAATTATGAGTCGGCGCCAAACAACCAATCAACGAAGATCATTAAATTACTTTAAATAAATAATAAAAACAACGTCACATCAAATACAACGTAAAATTTTCAACGATAAACATTAACTTTCCAAAAATGCGTTCTCCGCTCGGCCACTTGCAACTTACACGCACTTTGCTTGTTCGTTTGGCGCCGACTCATAATTAGTTATTTTTCGCTTTTCAGTTTCTGTTTTCATCGGTTCAATTTTTAAAAAAAAAGTTTTATATTAATTGAAATTGTTTTCAACTGCTGTGTTTTGTTGCTTTAAAATATCAGGATGAATCCTTCCTGCCCTATAGGTTTATTATGGGCAAGCGTGCAGTATTGTCGACTGTTCTATCACTTAACATCAGGTAAGATGGCGGTCAAACAAGCCAATTATGAATTTAAAAAAAAAAGTTAATTTACAAAACCAAAAAACCCGACTGCGTATAAATATAACTGAAAAGATGTAAACAAGACTTGTATAGGTACATGTAGGTATATGTAAAAATATCAAATCAACACGCAGGCGGAGGCTACCTATGTTTTTGGTCATGAATTACACAAAGTAGTTCATAGGTAGCCTCCGCCTGCGTGTTGATTTGATATTTTTAGTTCTGTCATGTAATTCTTTTTAACGATGAATATTTTGTTGTTTTTTAGCATTTCTCATTCCAAATTACATTTAAACATATAAGTTGTATATATTTTTGTAAAGCATTTATAAAGCCCTTTATTTTGATACCCCACTCGATAGGTTTTGAAGGAAAAAAAAATTTTTTGAAGACTTAAAATGGCGCCAAAAAGCGGCCATTTTATTTTTTATTATTTTGATATACCCAGTGTCACTCTCACAATTAAGACAAATCTAAGGACACCTCTCAAGATAAAATCCATCAAGCCGTTTAGGCTACAGAGCGTGCCAAAGAAATATACATACATACATACACTCGAAAAACATAACCCTCCTTCTGGCGCAGTCGGGTAAAAAAGGAGTGTGCTTTAGAGCACACGACTGAAGTAAAACTTCACTAACTTATATTTCCCTCAATACTATTTCAATGAGAACAAAGGAATGGCGGCGCGGCGCGCCTCGCTCCCCACATCCCGCACTACCCCCTCCGTTCGCCTCACTTTTCGTAACGCATTCACCAGCTTACTCCCCAAGTCAAGCGTACGTAAAGAAGTTTTACTTCAAAAACTTTCACAACTGATAGGGCTCCATTAGGGATCTTATCTTATTCTTTATTAAACACACATATACAACATGCTATTGAAATAACTGAAAACCTCGTAAGGGGTCATTGTACTCATCATTATGAACAACTTTTACTATGGCACCAAACCTGAAATCGTGAAAAAAACAGCTGTACCTTAAATTTTTTCGATTTATGTGAACACAAATGTAGGGAACAGCAGATTATTTTTGTGATATCAGTTTTTGTCCTGCAGTAAAAGTTTTTCATACTGATGAGTACAATAACCCCTTAAGAGGTTTACAAGCGCTCTGAGTCTTCAAAGAGAACTCAAGTCTTATTATTTGTAAGACTTAGGACTCGGGTTTCTTACAACACTACTTGATATTGGTGTGTCATATTCGCAGGAGTCACCCGACACTCTGAGCAAATGCCAGGCGTTGCTCGAACGTGCAGACTCGAGTTACTCGCAACTGTTAGCCGCCACTACACTCGCTAAGCTGATAAGCAGGTAACCCTATTTATTCATGACTTCCCCTTGTCGGTGTTGCCCACAGAAATAGAATGTTTGTAATGGGTCTTTCGAACAAACTACGCCTCCCATATTGACGTCATTAATTTTAAAAAATTAACTTTAATTAAATGTACTTTACAACTTTTGTTTCTGCAGTTAGAAACAGCACAATAAGGCATTTTTGCGGGTTTTTGTTACAGTATTTACATATATATATATATTATAGCACTGATAGCTTAGTGGTTGAGCACTTGCCTTCCATGCAGGAGGGTGCGAGTTCGATCCCGGCCCGCACCTCTGACTCTTCGGATTCATGTGCAGATCAGAATTTGATTATCACTTGCTTTAACAGTGAAGGAAAACATCGTGAGGAAACTTGCATACCTGAAAGTGCTCCATACAGTTCTCGATGGTGTGTGTAGTCCACCAACCCGCACTAGGCCGGCGTGGTGGACTAAGGCCTTAACCTTCTCATACTGAGAAGAGGCCCGTGCCCAGCAGTGGGACAGTAATGGGCTGATTATGTTATGTTATGTATGTTATTTACAGAAACAAATCATAAGGCGTACTGAGAAATTCTTTGAAATGCCCTGCACTGTGTTGAGACCTGTGCCCGCTAATCTTAAGCTGGGAACGTAGTCTTAATTGAAAATGACTGTATACTGGTTTAAAGCATGCATAGGTAGCGGTGAAAAGCATGAAACGAGGAAAGTCCCCCGGCCATGACTCACTGAGTATTGAACACTTGCAATATGCAGGACACCACTTGCCAAGAGTGCTCGCTATGCTTTTCACCTTCTGTGTAGGACACTCATACCTACCTGAAGCATTAATGAGGACTATAGTTGTCCCTATTATCTATCTATCTTCTATACTATAATAAAACTGTAAAGGTCGAAAAGTCTGTACATTGAGTTTTTTTTCGCGAAAACCGGCTAGGGGGACTAGAAATAAGTTATAGAACACGAATCAATCGTTTAAAAAAATTATGTCTGTCTGTCTGTCTGTTTGTTACCTCATCACGTGAAAACGGCTGAACGGATCGTAATGAAACTTAGCATTTGTATTGGTATTAGTCTAACTTAAAATATAGGGTATGTTTTATCTGAATCGGTTGAGTAGATCCAGCGATACAGCTTGACCCCTCTATTGTATTAAGTTGCATACAAAGTTGAGGTCATGATTGTTGGTTGGATGCAGGTTGCAGGTTCCTAAAAATACAACTGGATTCTATTAGTATTATAGAAAATATAGAATAACATAACATAGCCCATCACTGTCCCGCTGCTGGGCATGGCCCTCTTCTTGGAATGAGAAGAGTTAAGGAACTGGATATTGTTAGTGTAATAGATTATCATAACATAATCAGCTCATTACCTACTGCCCCACTGCTGGGCACGGACCTCTTCTCGGAACGGGAAGAGTTAAGAAACTAGAAAATATAGAATAACATAACGTAGTCAACCCATTACTGTCCCACTACTGGGTATGGCCCTCTTCTCAAAATGAGAAGAGTTAATGAACTGGATATTATTAGTATTCTAGAATAACATAACATTACCAGCCCATTACAGTCCCACTGCTGGACACGGGCCTCTTTTCAGCATAAGAAGAGATGTGGTTAGTGTTATAGAATAACATAATCAGCCCAATTACTTCCCACTGCTGGGCACGAGCGTCTTCTCAGAATAAGGGAGTTTAGGGCTAATTCCATGAAATTCCATCACCTTAGCCGGTTGGTTGTAAAAACAAAATATAGTATGGTCGGTAAACAGTGTAATCGTCTGTGTAGGCGCTTATATGTAGGTATATATTTGAAGATATTGTGTTCATAATTATGACACGGTGTTATTTTCCGACATCCACGCGGACGGAGTCGCGGGCACAGCTATTAAGAATAAGACAGGGGACGCGTCCAGTTTGAGCAACTACAGACCTATATCGCTCGCAACTGTGATAGCTAAGATACTGGATAGTGTGATTGATAAACATTTAGATAAACATCTTATATTACATGACGCTCAGTTCGGTTTTCGCTCCGGGCTGTCTACTGAAAGAGCAATATTAAATCTCAAGCACACTATCCAGTATTACACCAGCAGGAACACACCAGTCTACGCATGTTTTTTGGATTTATCGAAGGCGTTCGACCTGGTTGTGTATGACAAGCTGTGGCAGAAGTTGTCAAATGAGACTGAATTTCCTGACGAACTCACATCGCTCCTTAAGTATTGGTATGGCAATCAGCGTAACAATGTCAGGTGGGCGGGGTCACTATCGGATACGTATAGGTTGGAGTGTGGCGTGAGACAGGGTGGCATAACTTCGCCTAAGCTCTTTAACCTGTACGTGGATGGGCTGATCCGTGGGCTCAGCAGTACCCATGTAGGCTGTTCTGTTGATGGAGTTTTTGTTAACAATATAAGTTACGCTGACGATATGGTGCTGCTGAGCCCATCGATCAGTGCCCTAAGGCGCTTAATAAAAGTGTGTGAGTGCTATGCGGAGGCCCATGGGCTCAGGTATAATTCGAGCAAGAGTGAAATGATGGTGTTCAAGTCAGGTACGAAAAGCTATGACACCGTCCCGCAAGTCACATTGAACGGCAGTGTTCTCAAGAGAGTGCCGCAGTTTAAATACTTGGGCCACTAGGTCACCGAGGCCCTCACAGACGATGTGGATGTAGAGAGGGAACGCAGGGCATTGTCAGTCAGAGCTAATATGCTGGCCCGTAGGTTCGCACGTTGCACTGCACAGGTGAAAGTAACCTTATTCAAGGCGTACTGTCAGTCGTTTTATACGTGCAGCCTATGGGTGAAGCATACGCAGAAGACTTATAGTGCCCTGCGTGTCCAATGCGATAATGCGTTCCGGATGTTGATGGGGTTGCCACGCTTTTGTAGCGCATCAGGTATGTTCGCAGACGCAAAAGTAGATGGCTTTACAGCGATACATCGCAAGAGAATAGCGTCCCTGATGCGCCGCTTGCGGGGCAGCCCCAACAGCTTCCTGCAACTCATTGCTGGAAGAATGGACACTGACTGCTCCTTTATGAAGTGCTGGACAAAAATTCATGTAGCCCGTTCCTGAAACAGTGTTTCCATTAGTATAGGACATATTGTATTTTTTCTGTATGACATTTTATTATTATTATTTTTTGTTGCATGACATATTGTTTATTATTTTTATTGTATGGATTATTTTATATTTGCATGACATTATAATTATTATTTTATTATTATAGATATGGATAATTTATAATTTATTGTAATTTATCTGAAATAAATGAATTGAATTGAATTAACTGATATAATTAAGAGAATATTGGTAAATAAATACACGTAACCGCGGCGCGACAATGAAATCTCGAGGAAAGTAGCGACGTATGGTCGCCCGTGTCACGTTCCGGTGAATGCTGGCGCAGCCGGCGACGAGTGGAGCTCGCACAGGTGCGCCCCGCGCACCCCTCAGCCCCCTCGTGTGCTCGTGCGTCACCACACTGTGATGCAGAGTGTTGGCACGCGCGGGGCACCCACTTGGCCATTCTATCTATTTCTGTGGCGTTTCCCATAGAAATCTAAATAATAAGGCAATATAAATGTTACCTACAGTCTTTTAATACCGGACCGCGTGTCGCCGGTTCGCCGCTATCAACACATAACTACGCAACTACGCCCACCATGTTTCTAGCATTCAATGCAAAATAAATTAAGCCTAAAAAATCTGCTGTTAGATTTGCTGCAAAATACAATTTTAGTAACTCCCCATCCAAAACAGCACTGAAGATCAAGAAAACGGTTCTCATTGAAGGCCAGTTCTCATAATAAAAAACGTTTTTTTTTATTTATTTTTATTCTTTTTTTTTTATTCTTAACCGGCTTGCGTTTGACCGCCACCTCACCTGATGTTAAGTGATGGTGCGGTCGACGATGGTACACGCTTGCCCAGCAAAAACCTATTCACTCGAGTCTTGAAGACCACCAGATTATATTTCTCGGGAAACACTGAAAATTCCACTCTTTGGCGGTACGCATGATAAAGCTGTCAGCAAAATGGTTCGTGCGTAAGGGTGGAATATCTACCATATAACGGTGGCGCATCGCCGTGCGTCTGGTCGTCCAATGATGGAGTTCCAAACTAATCTCAAACGCTTAAATATCAGTCCGTGGTTCCATTTGGTGCCGGACGTAAAGAATTGCACCACCCTCTCTCTTCTCATGGGTGTCGTAAAATGCGACTACGGAATTCATCAGAGGATGGGCAGCAGCGTTCTCTGAGTATTTAAACAAGCAACTGGGATCGCCAACCCGCCTGCTAAGCGTGGTGATTATGGCATATCCCCCAAATTGCTTGGGAGAGCGTGCGTGTATAGCACACCCACATTTCGCCAGATATGTTATAGTCCCATGTAATAGGGGGCGAGCCTATTGCCATTAACCGGGCACAAATCCAGACTCCGGGCTGCTACTGAGAATTTCCTACTGAAAAAACCCAATAACACTGCCCAACCCGGGAATCGAACCTAGGACCCCACGCTCAGCAGTCGCGCTTGCAACCACTAGAAAAACGAGGCAGTCCAGTCAGTAGAACTAAAAATTTAACAAATTTTGTCTACTTTTCCGTAGACAAATGTCTTGTGTACCAGGGTTGTTGCGAATATCAGCATCATCATCCGCTGATCATCAGCATCACTTTCAACATCAGCAGCAGCATCAGCATCCTCATTAATTGATGCTGATATGAGATGCTGATGTTCGTGTCGTAACGCGACCGAAGGGGAAGGGGCTTATGGCACATTTTTTTGTTTCGCTTGTGAGTTTTGACCGCTAGTATAATAAGTTTATGGTTTTGACCAATCATAGCACAGATTATTGCACTCCGTTGATTTTTAGCAAAACCAACACAAACTTGTCTATTACGACCAATATCAACAGCAGACAGTGCAGTTGAAAACGGCGTTCTAGCAAAAAGGGCAATGTGGAGCTATTATTATATTATATTAAAATTATATTTTAATAAGTTATTTAAGCTATCTATTGAAGAGCGGAGTCTCCTAATACAGGCATTATTTGCTTAAAAGGAGGCTCCAATCACCAACTAATGTTACCTATATTGTGTTGATGAAATAAACCTTTTGTATTTTTATTTTTTATTATTTTTATTATAGTCAGCTAATAAAAAGCCAAGGATGAAAATAATTTATGCTGGATTGCCTTTTATTTTTACCAACCTCTTCATTAACGAAAGCAAATCATAACAGAAGCGTTAAGATAGTAAGAGAAGCTCTACATTTTTAAAAACAAAGAAATATTGGCGTTTGCTTTCGCGGTGCTCTTTCGTGCGCTGAAAGTAGGTCCAGTCTAAATAATTTCACTTACAAAAGGTTTCTTTGTTTATGTGCAAAATCTTTGTATATTTATCTCTCGTTTGTTTAACCACAGTGAAAGAAGGCTCAAATGTTTTTGTATAAAAATAAAAGCCTTAAAACTCCTTTGAAAATGCACCTAAAAAGGAGTAACGTTTTCGGTATACCTAAAAAAAATTTGCGCTCGCTTGGCTCGCGCTATTATGCAGGGTTCTTTACAGCTTTGTCTCGAGTAGATTTTTGAAGTTCATGTTATGTTTTTCATAATTTACCAGATTTTAGTTAATCATTCGTAAATAAAACTGTAGGGTCGCAATTTTTTTTCCTAGGGCTCTATAAAAACATGGAGAACTTTAGTTTGTTGTATTATTTTGCCCTTAATTTAAAAATTCAAGTTTTTTTTTAAATGCAGCATTTTTTGCCTTGAACTAATATCGGATTTTTATAAAAAGATATATTATATACCGCAAAGTTTGAAGACAAAGGTCTTCAACCAGTGCGTCCTGCCAGTCATGACTTACGGTGCCGAGACGTGGACACTGACAGTTGGGCTAGTCCACAAATTTAAAGTCGCTCAGCGAGCTATGGAGCGAGCTATGCTTGGAATTTCTTTGAAGGATAAAATCCGTAACGAGATTATCCGGAGAAGAACCGGAGTGACCGACATAGCTTGTAGGATCAGTAAGCTGAAGTGGCAGTGGGCTGGCCATGTCTGTCGAAGGACCGATGGCCGTTGGAGCAGACGAGTCCTTGAGTGGAGACCGCGTATCGGCAAACGCAGCGTAGGGCGCCCCCCTGCCAGGTGGACCGACGACCTAAAGAACGTGGCTGGGGGGGACTGGATGCGGAAGGCAGAGGACCGAGCGTTGTGGCGCAATTTGGGAGAGGCCTATGTTCAGCAGTGGACTGCGATAGGCTGAGTTGATTGATTGATTGATATTATATAAATAAATTCAAATTACATTTTTACATAAATTCATAAGGATAAGTACACATTCCCAATTCAAAAAAATCAGCATCAGCATCCGCTGATTTCAATGTAAAAAATCAGCATCAGCATCCGCTGATGTGATAACATTCTGGATCAGTAACAACCCTGTTGTGTACAGCGGTCATGCTACGCCTGCAGGTGAGGTAGCAGTCAAACGCAAGCCCATCCAGAATAAAAAAAAATGTGCATCTAGATAGAACTAGATCTTTATTCGAATTATACAATGTGTTATTGAAACTGAAAACCTCTTAAGGGGTCATTGTACTCATCAGCATGAACAACTTTTCCTATGAGACCAACCCTGAAATCGCGAAATAAAATCACTGATCCCTACATTTGTGTTCACATAAATCGAAAAAATTTAAGGAACCGCAGATTTTTTTTTCGCGATTTCATGGTTGATCCCATAGTAAAAGTTGTTCATACTGAAGAGTACAATGACCCCTTAAGACTTTTCAGTTATTTCAATAACACGTTTTATGTAGTTGGGAAAATTCTTAGTAAGGTAACCAACATAGCCTGAAGAATTGCCAAACTTAAATGGCACATTGCTCACAGAATGGATGACCGACGGGGCTGTATCGTTCTGGAGTGGCCACCGCGTACTGGAAGGCGCAGCGTGGGTAGGCCCCCCACAAGGTGGACCGACGACCTGGTGAAGGTCGCGGAAATCCGCTGGATGTGGAAGGCGCAGGAGCGGTCGTTGTGGCGATGCTTGTGGGAGGCCTATGTCCAGTACTGGACGTCTTTCGGCTGAAATGATGATGATGATGAAGTACTGTAGCATATGACCTACCGTATGGTGCGTCAACATGAAGGGCTGAAATGATGATGATGATGGGAAAATTCTATACAATATTATTATTATTTTAGGTCCACAGCGAGCCTGTCGACTCAGCAACGCTTGGACATCAGGAACTATGTTCTCAACTATCTGGCTACTAGGCCAAAGTTGGCCAGTTTCGTCGTTCAGGTAATTTAACTTTACTCAGGCTAAAGTTATAACAAGGGCCCGGGGAGCGCGCTTCGTTTTGAACGCTCTATGAAATTATGTGCAATGGACTATATCAAGTGCTATCGTACGTCAAAGAATTTTCATAGCGTCCAGGCCCATTATTTTGATCATAAATTTTCGAGTAATAGAGAGAAAACTGCAAAATACTTAGGAAAAGGTGTTTATACTGATGAGTATAATGACCCCTTAAGAGGCAGTCAGTTATTTCAATAAAACGTTGTATAGCTAAACCCGATTTTGTAAAAAGGTGGAATGGGTTTGTTAGGAACAGTGTAGGATATTATTTAATGTAGGTTATAATAATATTTTTTGTCTGCAGTCACTGGTGTCGCTATTCGCGCGCATCACCAAGCTGAGTTGGTTCGACATGATCAAGGAAGAGTATGTCTTCCATAATGTTATCAACGATATCACAAATTTTCTTAGGGTAAGTGGAATTACTACTATTTTTACTTTATTGTAGAGCTCCTTTGTGGAGGAGCTCGTCCGGGGAAGTACTACCACCGAACCTACTTCTGCCGCCAAACAGTGATGCTTGCATTGCTGTGTTCCGGTGCTCGTGGTGGGTGCCGGGGACATTACAATCACATGAGACTTTCCATCTTCATGTCTCAGTTTGGCGAACCGACTTGCGGTACCATTTAGGCAACGGCCTATGTGGTATTGAAGTTGTTATGGGCAAAGGTAACCGCTTAACAGAAGATGAGCCTTCAGCTTGTTTCACTATCCTATTGGTATTGGTATAACGGGCCATTTTCCGCAACTCCACGCTCGGCGTGTTTTTTGCGTGTGGGTGGGAATAACTTGTTTACTCGAGCCACCCCAGCTCCTCGAGGAAGGCCAGCAGACGCTTGATGTTGCTGACTGTCTCTCGGAGAGTACCCGGATCTCCGAAGTACTTAGCCCTGTATGAGGCGACCTCCGGGCAGTTGAGAAGCACGTGGGCCGCTGTTTCTTCTGTCTCCATGCAGGCTCTGCACAGAGGACTGTCAGTCACACCTATGACAAAGAGGTGTTTGTTAAATGAACCGTGTCCGGTGTAGGCGGCTGTCACCGTACGTAGGTGTTGTTTTGACAGCCGGAGGAGCTGTTTGGTGATCTTACCGTCGATGACGGGGAGTGCTTCCTTAGCCTGTCTGCATACCTCGTGGTTTATCCAGGAGTAGTTGTGTTTGTCTCTAGTGCGTTTCCTTACCAGAGTACGTAAATGACCGAAAGGGAGAGGTATTATGGGTTCAGGTCCTACCACGTCTGTACTCGATCCCCTCCTAGCGAGTTCATCCGCTGCGTCATTGCCTCTAGAACCACTATGACCTTTAATCCATTGTAGGGTTATATTGTTGGAGCTGCCTACCTGATTTAATTTCTGGTGGCATTCGTAGATGAGCCCAGAGTTGACAGTACAACTGTTGAGAGCCAGTAGAACCGCCATGCTGTCGGAGAGTATTCTAATAGAGTGATCTTTTACCTCCCGTGCCATGACTGCTGCAGTTGCCAGTAAGATGCCCATACACTCAGCTTGAAATACCGTGTTGTAGACACCCAGTGGCGTAGAGATGAATATGTTTAGGTCTTCTGAAAAGACCCCACATCCTGTACCTGATTCCGTTTTGGATCCATCTGTAAAGATCCTAAGTTCTCTGGGATTCAAACCCTCGCACAGATGGTCCTCATACAGTTGGATCTTGTATTTTTTGTCAAAAATGAACTCCTTCGGTATGCGGTCGTTAATTGCTCGCATAAATGGTAATTCCTCAGAGAATTCATCGAGTATAAGAGTGTGGTGTGTTTTGCAGTTTCTCCAGAGACCCAGCGATTTAAGCCGCACCGCCGCCACTGCAGCCTCTTGTTGGACAAATAGGTGCAGTGGAGGAAGGCCTAGTAAGGCTTCCAGCGCTGCCGTTGGAGTTGTTTTCATGCAGCCCGTGGTGGCCACACAGGCGAGTCTCTGGAGCCGTTGCAGTTTGTTTGCGGCTGTAACTAATTTAGTTCGCGGCCACCAAACCACTGCACCATATGTTATCATGGGTCGGATCACTGTTTTGTACAGCCATAAGATTACTTTAGGTGACAGTCCCCACCGTTTGCCTATCATTCTCCTACACTGCCAAAACGTGATACTGGCCCTGTTTAGTTTGTTTTCGATGTGACTACTCCATGTCAGCTTGCTATCAAGTATGACGCCAAGGTATTTAACCTCGGCGGACAGCTGGAGTTCTGTATTGAACAAACTTGGGAGGCTATATGATCCTAGTGCTCGTTTGTGCGTGAACATGATAAGTTCGGTTTTGGTGGGGTTTACCGATAGTTCATATTCTCTGCACCATCGTTCTACGATACGTAGTGCTTGTTGGGTAAGATTGCAGACAGTACTCGTGACCTTTCCTGGAACAAGGATTGTAAGGTCATCTGCATATCCCACCGTGTAAAAGTCTCTCGCGTTTAGTTTTGTGATGAGGTCGTTGATGACCAGGTTCCATAACAGGGGGGATAGTACTCCTCCCTGTGGGCAGCCTTTAGCTATTATGGCTGCCTTGACTTCACCTTCTAAGCGTACTACTCTTTTGCTGAGCATGTTGGTGATCCAGTCTGAAAGCAATGGTTCCACTCCATGTCTGGAGAGGGCATTACTTATGCTGGAGAAATTTGTTTTGTCGAAAGCACCTTCGATGTCAATGAAGGTACCCATACAAATGCTTTTATGTTGAATGGCTTCTTCTATCTGGCTAACAACCAAATGAAGGGCCGATTCTGTAGATTTGCCGGAACTATAGGCATGTTGATTCGCATGTAGTGGTATGTGTTTTAGGGCGCCGTCCCTCAGCTCCCTTTCGCATAGCCGTTCCAGCGCCTTTAACATAAAGGAGGTTAGGCTAATGGGTCTGAAGGATTTTGCGTTTGAGTAATCACTCTTGCCTGGTTTAGGAATGAAAATGACTTTCACTTCCCTCCATCCCTTCGGAACGTATCTAAAGGCCAGGCACGCTCTCATGATGGCGGCTAGTCTTTTGATGACCACTACACCACCCCATTGCAATAATGCAGGAAAGATGTCATCTGGACCAGCCGCTTTAAAGGGATGGAAGCTTTTGATGGCCCAATGGAGTTTTTCCATTGTTACCAGCTCGTGTACGTATTGCCAATCGTGTGTAGATGGGTTGTTTGGGACATCACGCCAGTTTATTACCTGAGTAAAGACGCATCCAGGGAAGTGAGTTTCAAGAAGGACGCGTCTGGTTTCTTCCGCTGATGTTGTAAACGTGTTGTCCGGCTTGCGAAGAGTTCCCGGCCCCACATCTTTCTGCTGAGCCAGTATCTTCCTTACCCGATTTGCATGCTGGCAGGACTCGATGTTGCCACAGAATTTTCGCCATCCCATGGTACTGTAGAGCCTGATGCATTTTTTGTAGCTGGATTTAGCAGCCCGGTAGTTATCCCAGTCCTCATCTGAGCTGGTGTTCATTGCCCTGTTAAGAGCCCTCCTCACCTTCTTACGCTTACGTTCGAGCTCCGGGCCCCACCAAGGTTGCTTCCCCGGTGTCGCAGGTGGAATTGTCTGCGGACACGCGTTATGGTAGCTCTCCAACATTGATTGTGTGAGGTCGCTTACCTGCTTGTCTATTTGTATTGTGTCCACACAGGTCAATGGACCGTCAATTGACGCAAGCTTGGCGCCAAGAACTCTGGAGTACTTGGTTTTGTCCGTTTTGCGCGGGTTCCGCCTCGGTGGTGTTTCACGAGTGTGGGCTAAGAGGTTGAAGCGGATCCACCTATGGTCTGAGCATGAGGCCTCCTTCGAGACGTGCCATCCCGTTATTAGACTGGCTGCTCCTTCCGATGCGAGGGTCAAGTCTATAATTGTTTGACTTCGTCTAGTGACGAAGGTGGGTTCAGAACCTGTGTTTAGGAGAGATAGGTTAGTTGTAAAAAGATATTCAACCAAATTCTTACCCCTGTCATTTGGCGTATCCATTCCCCATAATGGGTGGTGAGCATTGGAGTCAGTCCCAACGATTATCTCATACCCGGACCTCTCGCAGTAATTGACCAGTCGGGTGAGATCAAACGGGGGCGGCTCCTCTGACTCTGGCATGTAGACCGAGGCGAGGACTATCGCGATGTCCATGGCATCTCGCTGTATGTGCAGCCTTATTGCAGAAATATCCCTGGTACAGAATTCTGTTAAGGGTTGTGCTCTAATGTTTTTTGATATGTATATGCATGACCTAGGGTGGTCATGATCTGCAGCAAGGAAGAGCTTACCTCCTAAGTTAGAAAGTCCTCTGATGAGGCCGGCTCTGATCCACGGCTCTTGGATCAGTACCATGGCAGTTTGCTGGACCTCCAACCACTTACGCAGCTGAGCCGTCGCTGTTTGACTGTGGTGGAGGTTGGCTTGAAGGAGGTTAAACTGCAACGAAGGGGACGCCATCGCTGGGCGTATCCTCCTCGCCACTCTCAAGTGTGAGCCCCGCAAATAGGCCTCCAGATTCGGCCACTTCTGAACCCGGTGACAGTAGGTCGTCCAGGTCTTCACCCGACGACAGGGCTGGGTCAGAATCTGGGACGGCAGGAGCGGCTATCCCTTTGTCGGAAGTTGCCGCGTCGCTGACCGTTGGGGCGTTGGTAGGGGCAGTTGCCCCTGTACGTGACAGTGTGGCTGTGGTGTGATCCCAGCCCTGAGGGACGTCGATAAACTTACCGTTCCGACCCCGAAACTTCACGTACACCTTTCCCAAACCAAAGGAGAGACGGCGTCCGTTCTTCATCAGGGTCGGAATTTGGTCCTCAGAGACTCCGACCACCACAAACCACCCACCAGGTTGTTTCTCTGCGTTCTGTAGTGTCCACTTCTTGATCTCCAGCCAACGATTCTGGTAGGCTAAAGCGCGCCCTATGTCACGCGAGTCCACCAGAACCCCCTGCTCATCGGGGATCAGGATGCCACAGCGGGCACGTTGCGGGATCTCTGACTGGCTCCTGACCGTTAGCGAGATGCTGGAGGGGAGAGCCACATCGGCGACTGCACCCTTCAGCCAAGAGAGCGTGTGTTCATTGGAACACCAAAGTTTTAGGCCCCTTCTGCATACGTCGGCTTCCCGTTGAAGTCAGGTCCGTTTTGATCCTCTGGTGAGGACCAGGACTCGCTGATGATCCGTTTCTGGATCTCCGCGAGTACCCTGTCTGCTATGTCCTTCGTCACATGCCCCGTACGCGCGCAGGTGACTGCGACACTTAGGGGTGACTTGACGGCCTGGGCATATGACACGTTTCCAGTCCGATTGGAATCCCCGAGCCGCGGCCGCTTATGCTCCCCTCGAGGCGATGTTGACTCGTCGAGAGCCCGCTTGGCTTTGGCTCGGGCATTCCGACCGGGTCGGTTGGCAGACTTGTTGCGTTTGGTCAAGCCTTTCTCCTGAGCACCAGCCGGCAGTGCGTCAGATTGCGGGCGGTTTGCACCGTCCGTCTGCGCACGCCCACCTGCACTGGAGTAGGGCTGGTTGCTGGCTGGTTTATCCGGCACTGCAACACTGACCTGGATGGGTGAGGAGGAGACGGTCGCGCTTGCTTGCAAGGTGCAAGCTGCAGCTGCTGGCTTGCGCCGCCTCCTGCGCTTTTTGTTCGCTTTCTCAACACCGCCGGCAGGGGGAGCGTCACTAGGTGGTTTAGTAGCGGGGTTCGGGCGATTGCCCTTACCCTTTTTGTGGCTCATGACCTGCCAGGCTGCGGAGAAAGCGTCGTTTATACGTCTGACCTCCGAAGAGGTCGACGCCATCGGGGTGGAAGGATGAGCACCGGTTTTACCCAGCACCTGCATCCCGCCAAGTTTGGCACTGCCATCGGTTTTCACCGCGGCTGTACCCTTACCACAAACGTCCGTGAGTGGTTTTACGCCAGCAGACAAGGCTGCAGAGCCACCATTTCGGACCGAGTGTTGTTTGGAGGCGTCATCGGTTTTCACCGACTTCGCCCCAGTGACGGTAATAGTTGGCCTGTTATCCATTCTATTAGTGGTTATTAAATTCATCCTTCCGGCTTCCCACCCTCCACGGAGCCCGCACACATTGGGAACGTCCGAGAAATACAAACAGTTTCTCGGACGTTAGGACTACCGGAACAGATATAGAAGCAAGAGGCTGGCTTACAGCGCGACATCGGGCGTTCGATCGGGTTGGCGTCTGGGGCAAATCAGGCCTGCTCCAAACGACTAATCAACCCTCACTTACACCGTCAGCATGGCCTTTGCCCACCACATCAGCCATCTAAGACAGCTTCTGTGGACCCCCCACTTCTCGCCTGTGGCCCTCAGACGGGACACGTGGCCATTTCCCTACCTGTGGCTAGCAGGTAGGGCTGCCGTGTTGCTTGAAATCGGGACCAAAGGGGGCGTGTTGCCTCACGGACGCATTACCGCAAGCGCCGATTAGCTCAACCCCCCAGGACTCCGTCATCCCCGCATACGGCGCTCACTGCGCAGGTCCTAGCACAGGTGACCTGTTACTCCTACCCGTGACTTTTCACTACGGGCCCGTAGCCACCCAGTCACAAGGGGCTACAGTTCGGAGTGGAGTTTGGAGTGGATTTGGGAGTAAAGAGGGGGGAAAACGGGAGATAGGCGTGGAGTATGACAAAAGGGGGGAATGGTTTTAGTGGGGGAAAGCACCGGTGTTAGGAAATTAGGAAAGAAGGATTCGCTGGGAGAGGGAGTGGTGTGATGAGGTGTGGTGCTAATGGCGGTGAGAGGAAATTAGATAGGAGAATAGGGAAAGGAATTGGATACAGCTCTTAGCATAGACTAGGGAGAGGGCCGAAGCCAAGTCACTAGTCTAAGGTCCCGGGTGAGACGCCGTTGTTGCAAGTTGGCTCCCCCAACGGTCCCCAGATTACGGCGAGGCCCAAATTGGTCCCACAACATTCCCCCGGACCGCAATGGAAGCCAACAGGCGACACACACTTGGAGGCGGCTGGGGAGAACGCACCCTAAACTTCACTATCCTATACAATTTGTTGATCTGTAACCGTGTTATATTTCTAGAGCAAATGATAAATAATGTGCTTAGGCATCTAAAAATACTTAAACAATTCTAAGATTATTTAATAACCAAATTTTCACTTAGAGACAACAAGTTTTTGAGAATAAATCCCGAATGACTTTGAAAATAAGTCACCGGCGGCATTGTCAAAGGGCTAAAAATTCTGGACATTTTTTTGGTGGTTTCGCGTCATTCGCATGCTCCATTTATGTGTCGCGCGTTGAAAACGGCCGTTATCCCTATCTTACATTAAGGGGCGGCATTGGGAAAAATTGTGATTTTAGAATCGAAATATTTTCATTTGTGGATGCGACGTATATCTAATTTTAATTTATATAATTTTTCATCATATTTACTAGATTCTGGTATTGGAAAAACACGATTCAATCAAATTTACTCGACAGATATATTTTCCAAAGTATGGTGTTCTTTTCAATAATTCGCATTGCATTTAAAAATCCCAATAGTTTTTCCTATTGTTTTTTGCGAATAAGATAAATTGTACATATCTAGATTCTGGTGTAACAGATTTTCATTTACATGTTTATTCGTCGAGATATATGCAAAAATTTAAAAAAACATCAAAAAAGCGCGATTCCGTTCTGTTCTCACACGCGCAATTTGCCGTTGGTAAGAAAGGGACGGTTGCAAATTCAATGCAGCACCTTAATTAAAACAATCTATTACTTGTCCTCGCAGAGTCAAGAGCTTTGCACGATAGGAGTGCAACTTCTGTCGCAGCTGGTGGTGGAAATGAACCAGGTTTCAGAAGCGGACGCCAACCGTTCGCTCGCTAAACACAGGAAGATTGCCTCGTCTTTTAGGTAAGCGCTACAACATACTTGGTTAGCAACAAATACTAAAAATAGGGTAAATATGAATGTGTTACTATGGTGTAGAGATGTTATGGATATGATATTTCGGATCTGGATATGGATATAGGAATAAAATTATACCCTTCAATTCAATTTATTTATTCAGAAACAATTTTTACATTGTGTTTGAACATAATCACTTTAGTTACAATTCAATAAATCAAAATTATTAGGTAAATACATTAATTTAAAAAAATACACAATATATCGGATATGGTTACGTATATGTAATTATTTCGGATTATCCGTTAGTTCCGGATAGTTTCGGTTACGGATATTAGGTTGAAGTAAAATATAAACACAAATAGTATGTACTAATTTGGTTTTATTTATAGGTTATGAAAGATGTTATGTTATGACTAGAATAAAAATAAAATAATAAATATTTTTGGGACATTTTACACGTCACCATCTAGTCCTAAACTAAGCAGAGCTTGTACAATGGGTACTAGACAATGGATATAATACTTAGATACTTTTTTTTTGTAAATACGTACTTATAATACATAAGAAACACCCAGACCAACACAAACACTCATGTTCATCGCACAAATATTTGTGTCCTGTGGGAATCGAACCCACGACCGCGTGATCAGCAGTCCGACACTCGAATCACTAGACCACAGACGTCAAATAACAAAAAATCTGCAAGACTCACGTGGCGCGCGAGCGGTGAAACAAAAACCTGTCGAAACATGTTTTATTTAGACTCCGCCCTTAAACGAAACTATCCGAAATTTGTGAAACGGATACGGTTACGGATATATTTTTATTTCGGATATCCGATAGTTTCGGTTACGGAGCTCCATAACATCCCTACTATGGTGTATATCACTACAAATACTAAAAACTAAAAAAAGTCTAAAATCCATACAAGAAACCTCTAAAAAAATTAATTTTTTCTACGTTTTTTCTTCATGCTCTATCTTCAAAGTGGTAATACATACAAGCTTCAAACTTGGTCTGATTATCGTACGTACTCTGTAGTGTAGCAACATATACTAAAAATAGGGCAAACATAGACATATCTGGTGGCATCTGCGTAAGAAAGAGATGCAAAAATTCACATTTCGCGCACGGTGCGTTGATGTATTTCTTTCTTTCTTGTATGAACAACCAAAGCGGGACCCCCTTTGGTTGTAGAATTTTTTATTTTTAGTGTTTGTTGTGATAGGGGTCATAGCAACACAAATTCTGCGAAAATATAAACCGGCTACCTATTACCGCTGAAAAGATACAGCCCTGTGAAAGACGGACGGACGGACAGCGTAGCGAGAGTAATAGGGTCCCGTTTCGCACCCTTTGGTTACGGAACCCTAAAAATGACCGGCTTGCGCAGCCTTCATCATCATCATTTCACCGGAAAGACGTCCACAGCTGGACTTAGGCCTCCCCCAAGCATCGCCACAACGACCGTTCCTGCGCTTCCCGCATCCATTGGATTCCCGCGACCTTCACCAGGTCGTCGGTCCACCTTGTGGGGGGCCCACCCACGCTGCGCCTTCCAGTACGCGGTCGCCACTCCACAACTTTACTGCCCCATCGGCCATCCGTTCTGCGAGCAACCACTTAAGTTTGACAATTCTTCAGGCTATGTCGGTTACTTTCGTTCTCCTGCGAATCTCCTCATTTCTGATTCGATCACACAGGGACACTCCGAGCACAGAATATCTAATAGTACTAACGTACAGAACGGCCACTCACCGCCCCCCGCCAATTTAAGTTCCTCACCCGCGCCCTGCACGTGCCCGCAGTTTGGCGGCAAGTTGGACTGCAATATGCAATGGATGTCAATCGCCAGTCGAGTTCGTCACGCAATATATTTTTTGGTGTTTTTAGTTGTATTTTAATTAGCTCAGTATTATAGGGTTCCTTAAGTAGGTGTTATTACAAACGAATCAAATCGAATATTAATCATGGCTATTTTAGTTTTTGCAATAATCGGCAGCATTCGCGACTCAGAGCGTGTTGTTAGTAGCGCCATCTAGCGATAAATTCAAGAAGCCAAATTTAAGACGTTTGTCATTTCAAAGTTACTTTTTGTGATTTTTTCAAATAGAAAGTAGCTAAAGGAGCATTATTTGCTATTATAATTTTTCTCTAAGGTCAATGACCTTTGAACCAGGACGTTTTAAGTATTTTTCAGTTTTCTCTCTATAACTCAAAAAATTATAATCACATTATACTCGAAATAATTTTAAAAGAGAGTTTTTACAAAGGTCTATCAATGTGGAAGATTATAAGTTTCTACATTGCATAGTTTAGAAATGGCAGGGGGGGGGACACATTGCAAGCCACTTTGGCGGGCTATATTTCGCAGATGGTACACCTGATAAAAAAGTGGTGTATGAAACATTACCTTCATTTTAGTAGACCTATTCAATGATATCCCACACGAGGGGGTGCAGCGAAAAAAATTTTTTTTTCTCCATTTCACATGTATGGACGCCACCCCTAAAATACGCAAAAACGAATCTTTTATTCTTTTAAAATTGAGATCTATATGTAGACTATTTTTTAACAAAATTTCATTTACTTATGTTTATAACTGTAGAAGTTATTAAGCTGTAAAGGATTAGGACAGACGGACAGACGGACGGACATGACGAAACTATAAGGGTTCCTTGTAGGACTTCGGAACCCTAAAAAGGAAAAAATAATTTGCTTGTAATGCTTGAAAGCAGATTCCTTTGAGTACCTATTTATTGTATTTTATTAAAGGTAGGTATCTACTTACCGCGACAGTTTAATTTTACAACTATAGTGAGAGATTGTTTACTGTAAAATTACGTATTTATGATAAGAGAGGAATGAATTATTATAAATTGGAATGCTTGCAAAACGAAACTTTTTTTGAGATTCCGTATTTTCAATGTCATACAGTTCAATAACCGCCAATTTAAATCTTTTAGGCGTAACTTTTTCAGTGCGTGTAAAATATAATTTATTTAATAATTTATTAGGTTTTCGCGATCACTACACATTACAATAAAATAAATTTTACTGGATTACATCGTCAGATACAACCGATGCAATTTACGCGATGTAATCCGGTTAAACTTGTTTTATTATAATGTATAATTTCTATGGCAATAATAATATAATACATTTTTTTGATTAATTAACTGTTTATTTTATTTTCCAATATATATAATGATTGATAGTATTTTAATAAGCTTCAGAAATGTGATTCAGTAGTACGAGCTCTTTAAGTAACAATTTACAATAAATAAAACTATCAATTTACTGCAGCTAATTAAAAATACTAAATTATTATCTTCGCCGCCCGTACAAACTCACTGCGTTCGTGCGCAGGAATAACTTTCGCTACACAAGCTAACGCCATCTCTGAGAACTACTGAGAAGCGTTTGGAACGCAGTCGGCATTTCGAGCGGCAAGCAACCCTATTCATTCACGTGTGTGCGTGTTTGTATAAGACGTAAGCTTGCGTATGTAGGCGGTGCTAGCATTCATATTGTATTGAGTGGCCGGGGTGTGCTCCGAGCATAGCCCTCTCCATTGCCCTTTGCGTGACTTTGAGCCTTCTTATCAGGCCCATTGTGAGCGACCACGTTTCAGTGCCGTAAGTAATTACTGGCAACACACACTGGTCAAAGTCTTTCGTCTTGAGACACTGCGGTATTTTGAACGAGAAGATGTTGCGTAGCTTCGCGAACGCTGCCCAACCGAGTTGGATTCGACGATTGGCCTCTTTCTCGAAGTTGGACCTACCTAACTGGACAGTTTGTCCTAGGTATACATATTCATCATGCGCAGCCTTAAATCTCTATTATTTCTTTTCCAGGGACACACAACTGTTTGAAATGTTTCGGCTGGCCTGCTCCCTCCTCGGGACAATGAGAGGGAAGCCGGTGGAACTGAACGACGAGAGACAACACTCCCTAGTGGCTGCGCTGCTGAGGCTGGCACACAACTGCCTCACCTTCGACTTCATCGGAACCACCAGCGACGAGTCCAGCGATGATCTGTGTACTGTGCAGGTGAGTAATAGAAAAGAGAATGCATAACTATTTTATCATTGCGGCCTTATAATACCCATTTTTGGGTGTAGGCCTCCTCCAAATCCCTCCACTCCTGGCGGACTTGAGCCCTTGACATCCAATCTAGGCCTGTGTGATGTCGGATGTCATCCACCCAACGTTTTGGTGGCCGTCCCCGCGGTTTAATGTGCTGTCGTGGTCGCCACTCCAACAGTCTCCGCGTCCATCGTTCCTTGTCCATTCGAGCAATGTGTCCCGCCCATCTCCATTTACGCCTAGCTATTATGGACACTACGTCTTTGACTTTATTCGTCTTACGGTCACGTAAGGTAATTCCGAGCATTGCCCGCTCCATTCCTTGGCGCTACTCGTACCTTTTCTGCAGACAGTTCCGTAAGAGTTATAGTCTCTGCTCCATATGTAAATACCGGCGACACACATTGCTCGAAAACTTTTGCTTTTAGCGCAATGGACAGATTACCGCGCAAGATTTGGCTATTTGCACCGAAAGCTGCCCATGCATGGGATATGCGCCTCTCGACCTCTGCGGTTTGGTTATCATGATTTAACTCCTTCATCATCAACTCGGCCTATCGCAGTCCACTGCTGGACATAGGCCTCTCCCAAGTTGCGGCACAACACTCGGTCCTCTGCCTTCCGCATCCAGTCCCCCCCAGCCACGTTTATTTAACCCCTTGAATGGGTTCTTTGCTTCAAACCCAGTAAAAGGGTTAACTTTATAAGGGTTTTGATTGGGTTACCATATGGTTATTCAATAAACTTGTGCGAAGTAGGTGGTGGAGCACTTTGCATCCTATGCCCATCATCGAGCAATCATATTAAATTGCTCCAAGTCGGAATGTAACGCTGTTATTGTTTTATATTTACTAACTACACGAAAGAGAAAGAAAGATCGTTGAAAGTGTAACCCTTATGAACAGCTTTAAGCCTTTCAAAAGGGTTACCCATATTGTATGGGTTTTTGATTAACTACTTAGAAAAACCCTATCGAAAACCATTTGAATGGGTAATCAGATTGGGCCCTGGGAGAAACTCCTAGCATGAGGCAATTTTTTTGCTAAAATAGAAATAATATCCTTCTTTACAGATCCCAACATCATGGCGCCCAACCTTCCTAGAATCTGGCACACTGGACCTATTCTTCGAGCTATACCACCTACTAGGCGGCGCCCTAGCCAGCCTAGCACTCGCGTGTCTAGTACAGCTGGCGTCAGTGCGACGCTCGCTGTTCAGCTCCAACGAGAGAGCCAAGTTCCTCAACCGACTGGCCGCCGGAGTCCATAGGATACTGGATAACACGCAGGTGAGCTTACAACACTACTAGCCTATGAGCATGGTATAATAACACCAGGTAGTCGCTTCCCGTGACAGCTACGTCACGTGATTGCCTCCGTACTACGTCATCAGCCGTGGAGCCAATAGCGGGCTGTTAGCGTGACACTTGTCAGTTTGATGTGCTGCCACTTTGTGAAAATAAATTACCCGAGCAAAATGCATTTTTTCATTTACTTTCTTCTATAAAGAATCACTTTTTAACTAGTAATTTAATATAGTTTCCTTTATTAACTAATTAGATGAATAACACGAGATAACAAATAGTTAGGCTAGTTAGGAATTTATTTTATATTCATTATGAACAAAATTCTCCTTAAGTATATTGAAGATATCATCATCATCATCATCATCATTTCAGCCGAAAGACGTCCACTGCTGGACATAGGCCTCCCCCAAGCATCGCCACAACGACCGGTCCTGTGCCTTCCGCATCCAGCGGATTCCCGCGACCTTCACCAGGTCGTCGGTCCACCTTGTGGGGGGCCTACCCACGCTGCGCCTTCCAGTACGCGGTCGCCACTCCAGAACTTTACTGCCCCATCGGCCATCCGTTCTGCGAGCAATGTGCCCCGCCCACTGCCACTTAAGTTTGGCAATTCTTCGGGCTATGTCGGTTACTTTCGTTCTCCTGCGAATCTCCTCATTTCTCATTGAAGATATCAATCAATGGCAACACTGATCGTGACGTAGCTTGGAGGCATCGCGCTGTCATTGCTGGAAGAGATTACCTGGTGAAACATCTTATTATACCATGCCTATGAGTATGTATAGCATCATCTAGCAGAGGTGTAAATACAGTACGTGTAGTACTGTGCCGCTCTATGTCTGTACCAGGCTTTGCGAAGGGCCGCGCAGGTACAGTAGCGTAATAAATGCGAGCAGGACAAAAGGATGCATAGAACATTGACGAACGACTGAGACAGCGAGAAGATGCGTTCTCCCGCCATCTTGCCACTCGGATGAATAACTTATCAGTCTTGCCGCCATAACCGCGCATGCGCGCTACTGATTTGGTTGCAAAATTGACTACTGCTCAGCCACCTGTTTCTCACTTAACAGCGGCACAGTTACATTGCGCGTACTGTACAATACGCGCCACGGATCATTATGTTTCTGAAGTTAACAACAAATCGCTGCGCAGTGAGCTTAAAATAGATGTAAGAGACGAAAGACGGCAAGTGGGGAACGGGTGAGGTATAGTTGTTAAGCAACGGAGTGATCGAACAACTTCCAATCGTTGCTCTCGCTTTCGTCAATAGCTTCGTCCCACTCAGTACAGTCGTGTTCAGTTCATCATCATCATTTCACCCGAAAATCGTCCACTACTGGATACAAGCCTCCCCCAAAAGGGGGGATATGCCATAATCGCCACGCTTGGTAGGCGGGTTGGTGATCGCAGTTGGTTAGTTAAATACTCAGAGAACGCTGCTGCCCATCCTCTGGTGAATTCTGGTGTTCAGTTGTATTATTATAATTGTGATTAGTTTGTCATGTTTGTGTTAACTTTTATTCATCCATTAGATTTCAAAGTTGGTCCCATAGTAAAAGTTGTTCATACTGATGAGTACAATGGTCCTTTAAGAGGTTTTCAGTTATTTCAATACATACATACATATTATCACGCCTGTTTCCCATTGGGGTAGGCAGATACTATTGATTTCCACCTGCTACGATCCTGACACACCTCTTTCGCTTCATCTACGTCCATTAACCTCGTCATGCATGCTCGTCGGTTTAGAGAACTCTTAACCTGGCATTTTTTGAGAACATCCGCGATTTGATCGCGATACGTTCGCCGAGGTCGTCCCCTTCCAACTCTTCCATCCACACTCGGTTCGTATACTTGTTTCGTCAATCTCCTCTCGTCCATCCTCTCTATATGTCCAAACCATCTTAACATACCTTTCTCAATCTTTGTCACTACATCTTCTTTCACTCCACAACGCTCCCTTATCACGTTATTCCTTACATACAAAGTCTATCCTGTCCTTTATCTCTCAAAGTTACACCACAATAACAATAACACCTTATTTACCTTTCCAGGGCCTATCAGACCCTACAAACTATCACGAGTTCTGCCGGCTGCTGGCTCGCCTGAAGTCTAACTACCAGCTGGGGGAGCTGGTCATGGTGGACAACTACCCGCGACTCATAGAGCTCATCGCCAAGTTCACCGTGCAGAGCTTACAGGTAATCTTAATATAAAAGTATGTTTAATTTAACTGGGATGGTTTGGGGACGTCCCAAGCCGAAGGAACTACCGGAAAACTTTATACCGGGACAAATTTTTGCCATATTTATTAATTCTTGTGTAATTACCATAAAACTAGTCAAATATTGTTTATAAAAGTGTGTTTTATTTAACTGGGACAGTTTGGGGACGTCCTAAGCCGAAGGAATTACCGGAAAACTTTATACCGGGACAAAAATGTAGCCATATTTATTAATTCTTGTGTGTAATTTCCATAAAACTAGACAAATATTGTTTATAAAGTGTGTTTTATTTAACTGGGACAGTTTGGGGATGTCTAAAACCGAAGGAGCTACCGGAAATTTTATTTCGTGACAAAAAAATAACAATTTAGCCATATTTATTAATTCTTTATTTAAGTGTGTAATTTCTGTAAATCTTGTTCTGTGACTAACAGACAATGCACAGCTCAAACCACTGGGTCTAGAAGACACGGAGGTTCCTTATTGTATCTAATGTATGCAAGCACTCAGGATGGATTTAAACTAGGTGCAATGACTCTTGACTGACTAACTCTCAGTTTCCGAAAGGCTGATCAACGCAATAATTAACTAATCATGGTATAGTAAGATGTTTCACCAGGTACTCTCTTCCCGTGACAGCTAGGTCACGTGATTGCCTCCGTACTACGTCATCGGCCGTGGAGCCAATAGCGGGCTGTTAGCGTGACACTTGTCAGTTTGATGTGCTGCCACTTTGTGTAAATAAATTAACCGAGAAAAATACAGTTTTTCATTTAATTGCTTCTATAAAGAATCACTTTTGAACTAGGAATTTTATAGAGTTTCCTTTGGTAACTAATTAGATTAATAACTCGAGATAACAAATAGGCTAGTTACGAATTTATTTTCTATTCATTATGAACAAAAATCTCCTCAAATATATTGTAGATATCAATCAATGGCAACACTGATCGTGACGTAGCTTGGAGGCATCGCGCTGTCATCGCGGGAAGAGAATACCTGGTGAAACATCTTATTATACCATGTAACCAATCAACTCTCAAATCTCAGGTCAAGCGATGTGATTGGTTGTTAACATTTTTGCCAGCCAATCACAGGAGCTGACATTAGATTTGACCACAGATCAAATCGATCAGCCTTCCAGAAACTGGGGGTTAGATAGCTTATGGATGCGCTTAATCGATTTGTCTATTTAAAAGTCGATATTACTGTTCCTATCAGAGGATATTCTTCTTGCGCATAATTTTCGTCAGTATTTGATTTCTAACCTTCGTTAATCTATTTTCCTTGTTTCAGATGTGGCAATTCGCACCCAACTCGGTCCATTACCTCCTTTCACTGTGGCAGCGCATGGTCGCCTCAGTACCGTACGTCAAAGCTAGCGAGCCGCATCTGTTGGAGACGTACGCGCCCGGAGTGACCGGCGCGTACATCGGCTCGCGACTCGACTCTGTGTCCTGCGTGGTCAGGTATGTTATATGTGTAGTTACGTACCGTACCCTACGTCAAAGCTAGCGAGCCGCATCTGTTGGAGACGTACGCGCCCGGAGTGACCGGCGCGTACATCGGCTCGCGACTCGACTCTGTGTCCTGCGTGGTCAGGTATGTTATATGTGTAGTTACGTACCGTACCCTACGTCAAAGCTAGCGAGCCGCATCTGTTGGAGACGTACGCGCCCGGAGTGACCGGCGCGTACATCGGCTCGCGACTCGACTCTGTGTCCTGCGTGGTCAGGTATGTTATATGTGTAGTTACGTACCGTACCCTACGTCAAAGCTAGCGAGCCGCATCTGTTGGAGACGTACGCGCCCGGAGTGACCGGCGCGCACATCGGCTCGCGACTCGACTCTGTGTACTGCGTGGTCAGGTTTGTTATATGTGTAGTTACGTACCGTACCCTACGTCAAAGCTAGCGAGCCGCATCTGTTGGAGACGTACGCGCCCGGAGTGACCGGCGCGCACATCGGCTCGCGACTCGACTCCGTGTCCTGCGTGGTCAGGTATGTTATACAAAGTGGATATGACAATACGACATTAAATAAAACCACGTGCAGAGTAGCTCGTCCTCTGACCGTATAAAAAAAAACAATGAAATCCATTTAATAGCTTAGCCACAGGAAATTCATTAATTTTGAATGTTGGACCAGTTTTCTAGGCAGATCGTTAGGTCAAAGACCTGTGCGAGTCCAAATGATTTTAAACTCTCTTTCTCAATTATTACAGATGATTACAAAATAAATATTAAAACATCGAAATAATAAATAACATTATTATTTCGAAGGTTATTTATTTTTTTCAATTCGTTTTTTTTAATGTTCCATAAACAACTCATTAATGTGTTTAAAATGCTTCTATAGACTAGTAATAACCGTGTTTTCATTTATTGTCGTATTGTCATATCCACGTTGTATAGTGGTGCCGATTCTCTTGTACACCCACCTAAAACAAACTATAACTAAAATTTACAAATTTTAGTTTAGAAAATCATAAAACTTATTCTGTGTTTATCTTTTTATTATTTTAGAAAACTTGTTGACAGCTCTAATAATTGAGTTTGACGCATCTAAGTTGAATTGGCGGTGTTACCAGTACATCTTAAAAAAATTATTAAAGAGTGAATGGAATGACCGAAAGTTCACAAAAACAGAAGGAAATTAATTAAATAATAATTAAATTTGGAATTATTAGTTTATCATTAAAATTAAGAAGAAAAAATCATGTCACGAAATAAAGTACATTTTTGTTTTATATTTTCAATAAAATATATAAATTGGAATAATGTGATCAGATTAAAGAGCTAGGTTATTATTTTCTACGGCCCGTATTACAGAACGATACTCAAGCGTTGATCACTGTTTAAAACTAGTTTTGAGTTGAGCTTTGATTTTAGAACGTTCCTCAAGCAGAGATTTATTGATCACAGTTCAGCTGAGTTTAGCTTTATTTTATACTGTAACCTGTTTCGGTATTTGAGCAGAGATTTGATCTGTAATCAATCGCTCTAGTGTGGTCCAGACTATGCTTGAGTAGAGATTTCTATTTTAATTCAGGTCAAATTCGTGTGTTATATTGTTTTAAAGTTTATAATAATTACCGTTCTGAAATAAGACCGATACTCATGTAACGATTCTATCCTTAAGTAGTGATCAGGTGATTGGAGTTTAAACTGTACTTGAGGAACCTTCTGTAATACGGGCCTAAGAGTACCTATCAAAGGAGATATATTGTTATTATTGCAGCGTATCATATTGTATATCTTAAACAACGAGAAACAGAGCTATTTGCAAAAAACGCGAGGACCTTTGAATTTCATGGGCAATCACAATAATAAACTATTTTTTTAATTTAAAAAGCTGGAATTTCCCTTTTTAAAGACGTGGTTAAAAAGTTCTAGCACCCAGGACACGAAATTTCTCAAAAAAGTTGAATAAATTAGAATATAAGCTAAAAAGTATGTACCACGCAGGATTATTCACACAGATGCCGAGAGTCCGACTCTCGAGAAACCCAACACGATGCAGCAGCGGCTGCTGGGGGGACCAGTGGCGGGGAATCCCCAGCTGCACCGTGAGCCGAGGTCGAGCTCCCCACCTGGGGACGCCCTCACGGTGTCGCAACCGGAGATAATCTCGTCACGCGAGACCGGCATGCTTACCCCTACTCCTATTCTACTCCACGTCATGAGCAGTTTTGATCGCCGATCAGTTAGGATTAGGTAGGTCCTAGCTCTCGCCGGCGAGGCTTGCCGCTTAACGGTGATTCGCGAAACGCGCCTCCCCCCCGATATACCGAAAGTCTGCCTCTTTCGAGAAAACAATTCCCGATGCAGCAACGGCTGCCGGGGGACGTAGCGGCGGTGTCCCCCAGCAATGCCCTAAGCCGAGGTCCGAGCCCTTCCCTGGGGGACGCCCTTATGCGGCATTGCAACCGCGAAATTAGTTTGTAAGTTAGTAGTTAGGTAATCTTTCGGCGGATGGAGTCCCTCACGGGACTCTCCGCCCCCAAAGCCCGGTTAAGCAGAAAGAGCACTCTAGTGCTTCCTGTGAGTAGTCAATTCGAAAAAAAAAAAAAAAAAAAACGCTGGACACATTACATTTTGAAGACCGTCCTCTTCAAGGACCCACATAATTAATAAGTATGGAAATTTGTTTACCGATGCGGGGATACCAGACTCTCCGGAGTCACCCCCGGCTGCTCCCCAGTTAAGGCGCAGACGCCCCCCTCCCGTCAGTGATGAAGACGAGCTGCACTCAGCGCGCAGCCGTTCGGCATCTCCGCCCCGTTCCCGAGAACCATTAGGGTCCCCCCGTAGTCCGCATCACCGCATAGGCGTTTTGCCAGCCCGGACTTTAAGGACCGCACCCCCTCGCCCATCCCCACCCCCACCCCGTCCCCCAACCTGGAATTACAAACGGACCCGATAGACCAGGAGATGTCCTCCGATAGTGAGGCTCCCTCCGACCAGCCCGATGCCTTTACCACAGTAGTGGGTAAAGGGAAAAAGAGAGCGCGTAAGGCCAAGTCCGACACTCACGTCCCAAATAAGGACCCTAAAACCTCAGAGGATAACTCTGCCCCGGCCCCCCCCACCGCGCCTCAGATTCCTCCCCGCAGGGCAGCAAGCCCGCTTCCCCCCGCGGCACGCCCCCCTCCGCTTATCAGAGGAAAATACCCCCCCCCCCCCGGCCTCCCTTATTCATACAGGATAAGGGGAAGTGGACCGAAGTGTCCAAATGGTGTACTGATCGTCAGATCATGTACACCAGTGCCCGCACTACCCAACAGGGTATCAAGGTCTCAGTGCCTACCCCAACAGACTTCCGCAGCTTCACCAAGTTGCTGCGTGACCGTGGTGTGTCGTTCCACACGTACGCACTCCCAGAAGATCGCCTCCTTAGAGTGGTGATCAGAGGTATCCCCACCGAAATTCCCAGCTCTGATGTGCTGAGTGACCTCAAGTCACAAGGCATCCCAGCCGCCGAAGTACACCGTATGTTCCGTGGTAAACACGGAGACCCATACGAAATGGTCTCACACCCGTATTCAAGAACAACCCTTATGTAAGTGTATTCGTTCTCACTGCAAAGTGTCTGATTTCTCACAGTGTCGGAGATGTCCATAGACTCGTTTCATAAACAATACTTAAGCATTTCTTCACTCAGTGAACGCATAGGGACGAATTCGGCATTTTGATTGGTCGGTTCCGGGGCTAGCTTCAGGTAGTCATTTAAACGTGTTGATTTTTGAAACTTGCGTTTTGTTGCGTGCGCTCTTTGCAGTATAATTTTTGTAGGTACCTGCTACAGTTTTTGAATATGAGAGTATGAATATAATATATGAATAAAAGAAGAATATGGAAATAATATCTTCGAATAAAATGGATTTAAAATAAAATAAAATGGAAATTACATCTCCGGATAAAATGGAAATAAAATAAATAAAAATACCATGTACCTAATGGAAATTACATCTCCATATAAAATGAAAATAAAATAATTAAAAGTAAAATAACTGAATGAAATAAAAAATGCCATCTCTGGAAAAAATGGGTAAAATATAAAATAATAAAAATAAATTAAACAGGAAATGACATCCCCGGATATAACTGAAATAAAATAAAATAAATAAAATGGCAATTAAGTACATCATTCTTCCTGTTCCGGAAAACTTCAGCAAAACAAAAATAAAGTTTTAGGTATATATTTTTAATTATAAATAAATATCAATTCGTCTAAATAATTATTAAATTCCTCGTCACCATAACACTATTTTGATTAAAGTAACAGAAATACGCAACAGGCAACAACAACAATGTTATATTATATCGAGATTATGAATTCGCCTACACTATGCGTTCCGTAAAATAGCTAACGGGTAACCTTAGCTAAGGGTGCACTTTATTAGGTGCATAGTGTCGCTCAACACTCAAGTAAGGTTTATGAAACGAAATTTCGTCCACTGTGCGTTAGAGCCTACTGTGCGTTCTCATAGTATCGTTCTTGGATACGGGTGTTAGTCATTTGCGAGCCCTGCGAGGACGCAAAAGCCATTTTTAACATTAAAACGGTTTGCCACCTATCAGGCATTAAGATAGAGCGCCCGCACAAGTCCAGTCAGCCTGGTCAGTGCCACCGTTGCCAATTATATGGCCACTCACAGCGTAATTGCCACGCTAAGCCTAGGTGCGTCAAGTGCCTGGGTGATCACTGCACAAGGGAGTGCGAGCGTCCCAAAGAGAGGGACCAGTGCACAGAGCCCCCCAGCTGTGTCCTCTGCGAGCAATCTGGACATCCGGCGAGTTATCGCGGATGCCCGAAAGCACCCAAACAGAAAAACGCCAAATTGGCGAAACGTGCCTCCGGGCGCGTTGGTAGGGAAGCCCCCTCATTCGGGACCCCTAACCCCAACACCCCCTATCAGCCCCCATTCCGTAGAGGCCCACCTGGGCCCACCCCCAATCAACTCGGCCCACCTGGGCCCATCCCCAATCAACTTGGCCCACTTGGGCAAAGTTTGGGCCCGATACCAAATAGCCACGGGCCCCTAGGACCCAAAGCTAAACACGTGGGCCCAACTGGGCCCAACCCCTGGTTCAACAGGGGAGGCCAGCAGAGCCAATTCCCGCCCCTCCCCCCTCTCGTTCAGCCCCCACGGCCCCTGCCCCCCCAGTGCTAATGGACATTTCCGTCCCGGCACCCGATCCCAGGCCACCTGCACCCACTAAGGTGCCCTCATTCAAGGCCACGTTGAAAGCCCCCCCTCAGGGAAGGCCCAAAATTCACAACTTACCCCGACTGGTTTTAGGGACACATATTAGCATAAAATGATAGAATTGAATGTCAAACATAGATTTTTTTTCCCATTGTATGGATTTATGTACTTCTTATCCTTTATTATATAGGTACCTCTTCTTATCGAAATTATAAATTTCATTGTATATTTCTATGAACAATTTACCTTTCTGCTGAATCTACAACAGCTGCAACCACATAGTAGGCATCCATTATTTATTTTATACTACCTAAAAACTATAAAAATGAATAAAATAAGCTTTGCAATTTTAGTTGTTGATAACTAATTATAGTCGACATGTATTTTGATGCCTTCTAAAAATAGTCAGATTTAGGTTGACATTTCTAATATTAGGTGAAAAACGTCAATTACAGAATAGCAAAATGTCAATTTTTACTAAGTTGAATAACTAAACTAATTTTGGTCCTGTCAAACCAAAAATTAGTTTTAAAGTGAATTTCAGAATAGAAAACGTCGTTTGACAGGACTAAACTAAATTTAGGTGATTTTTAGTCTAGTTTAGAGAATTTTGTGACAAGAGAATCGGCACCAGTGTAGTTATTCTAATTTTATATCAATGTTAAATATCTTTTTTGAAGCAAAACTTCTTTACGCACGCTTGACTTGGGGAGTAAGCTGGTGAATGCGTTACGAAAAGTTTGATCGCCTTACGATAAGTTTGATCGCGTTACGAAAAGTTTGATCACGTTACGAAAAGTCTGATCGGGCGAGGCGAACGGAAGTTGAGAGGGAGATATAAGTTAGTGAAGATAGAAAGAGAGAGAGTTACGTTTCGTATATTACAATGTAGGGGCAAGAGAGAGTGCGAGCACATTTTTTTTTTTCTCTTGATGTTTCACTTCAGTCGTGTGGTCTAAACCACACTCGTTTTTTTTTCTTCCACAGGGACGGCTTAGAAGACCCTCTGGATGACGTCGGCACAGTCCAGCAGCAGCTGGAGCAGCTGTCGGTGATAGGTCGCTGCGAGTACGGCAAGACGTGTCAACTGTTGGTGGCACACTTCGACCGCGCCGCCGCCGCCTACAGCGTGGAGACGCAGCCGCAACAGATACTCGTGCTGCAAGGTAAATGACTCTTTCATCATCATCATCATTTCAGCCGAAAGACGTCCACTGCTGGACATAGACACTTTAAAGTAGGATTTTTAATCAAATAAGGGAGCGTTCATAACGTAACATCACGCCTGTATTTCCCGAAGGGGTAGGCAAAGGTGTAGTACACCCACATTTCGCCAGTTATGTTATAGTCCCATGTAATAGGGGGCGAGCCTATTCCCACTAACCGGGCACAAATCCAGACTCCGGGCTGCTACTGAGAATTTCCTAATAAAAAAACCCGATAACACTCAAGCGAGCGAGCGAGGGAGCGTTCAAGTATTACGTAACGCAATTTTAGGAGATTTTTGTCCCAATAAATTTAAATCTGAAGGGTTAAAACAATGTTACGTAACGCGTAGTACAACACCCCCCCCCCCCGCCCCGGTAACGCATCGTAAAGTATCAGAACCCCCCCCCCCCCCTCCCCCAAATTCAGTACGTAATACTTGAACGCTCCCTAAAGTGAACTGGCGTTTCTGGGGTTTATAGGGAAAATATATAATGCGTTGGCAAAAGAACCGATGAATACTCACTCAGTACGATCAGGATCGAAAGGCCATTACAGCTTTTGTTTCTGCTGTTAGAACCAGCACAATAAGGCATTTCTGCGGGTTTTTGTTACAGTATTTACAGAAACAAGTCATAAGGCGTACTGAGAAAGGATTTGAAATGTCCTGCACTATGGTGCAGAGTGTTGGCACGTGCGCCCTGCCCTCTTTTCCTTTCTATCTATTTCTGTGTCCGGGACTTTCTACTACAAAGAATAATGATTCATTCAATACTATCTCTATTCCTAGCTATTGAATCTATCTACGAATATTTTTTATCTTTTGTATTTCATCATCATCATCATTTCAGCCGAAAGACGTCCACTGCTAAACATAGGCCTCCCCCAAGCATCGCCACAGCGACCGGTCCTGCGCTTTCCGCATCCAGCGGATTCCCGCGACCTTCACCAGGTCGTCGGTCCACCTTTTGTATTTATATCCTAGAAAATAGATCATAGAAGAGATACAGGTTTTGAAAGATTCCTGACAGTGACAGCTTTACAGAATGTTGAACTTTTCCCTTGTAACTTGTAACTAAATTTTTTAACTAATTAAACTACCATTTTATGTAGACCTCTATTCTCACACACCATATTTCCCCTAACAGGTCAGCTAACCTGGTTAGTGTACATAATCGGAGCAGCTATCGGCGGGAGGGCGTCAGTGAACACTTGCGATGAAAACGACGCCATGGACGGAGAGTTAGTCTGCCGAGTATTACAGCTGATGGATTTGACTGACTCCAGGCTGGCACAGGTAAGCATGCATACATATAGCCACTTCTTAGAGAGTAGGTGAGTTATAAGACAACCCCCTACCCCCAAGGGAAGAAAACTCTTATTAGGCTTCTTGATAAAAAAAATATCTCTGGAAAATACGCAGCAAGGGACAGGGAAGGGGCTATAACTCCCCCTCACAGAAGGAGTGTGTACACACGGCTACACATCAAGCTGTACATATCCAGTTTAAGCTGACCTCGCATTGTATACGCTATCCGTACATAAATAAATAAGGAGTTTTACCATCATCTCTACAGCCCAGTAGACGCCTATTGTTGAATATAATGCGTACAATACATTCTGTCAATCAGCTGAGGTACTGGAAAGCAAGGTACTGCAATCCGATTGGCCCTACCGAGGCGGCTATTGGCTTTGCTGTGAAGTATTTACAGCTCTTAAGTGGTTGAAACTGAGAACGCCACATACAGTCTAATTTTGAACACACAGTGGCTTATGGTGGCGGCTCGATTATGGTTTGGGGAGGGATATGTTTGGGAGCTCGCACGGAGTTAGTGATAGTCACAGGAGGGACCATGACAGCAGATCGATACATCAGAGACATTTTAGAAGAACATGTTGTACCATTTGCCCCATTTATTGGTGACGACTTTATTCTAATGCAAGATAATGCTCGTGCTCATAGTGCACAATCGGTACAGGCATATCTGAGCCACGTAGGTATACCGGTGATGCAGTGGCCAGCAAATTCCCCCGATATGAATCTGATAGAGCATGTCTGGGACTTGTTAAAAAGAAGGGTTAAATCCAGAATGCCACCCCCCATCAATCTGAATGAACTTGGAAACGCATTACTTGAGGAGTGGGAGCGGTTGCCTCAAGAAATCATCGATAACATAATCTGTAGCATGCCCAGAAGAATGGAAACCGTAATCAGAGCAAGAGGGGGAAACACTCGTTATTAATTTTGCTTTAATTTTATTGTTAAATCATTTAATGCTTACTTTTTTTTATTTTTTGTGATGGTTCATAATCATCTAAAAATTTCACTTATTTCAAATTTCTTTATTTTTCAATAAAAAATAACGAAGACTTTTCAAAGTCGTTGTTAAAAGATGTTAATCAATTTGTTATTTTGTTTCTAATTACATTTTCGTCAAATATATGCGTTATTATCTCATAGTCTCACTTTTTTTTCTGTTCCGCTAATTGTGCCGGTGTGTATAGTACATAACCCGGATATAGGCTACTTTTTATTCCGGGAAGATGAACAGTTGCCGAGGGAAGTTTTTTTTTTTTTTTTAATATACTCTCGCAGATTGGCACTCAAGATAGGTGCCCTAACTGCTTAACCGGGCGGGTGGCGGAGAATCGAGTTAGGGACTCCATCCGCCGAAAATTTCCCTAAACCTAACTTGTAAACTGAAATCGCGGTTGCAAAACCGCATAAGGGCGTCGCTCAGACCTCGGCTTACTGGGGCATTGCGGGGGGACCTCGCCGCTATTTTCCCCTAGCAGCCGTTTGCTGCATCGGGTATGGTTTTCTCGAAAGTGGTGGACTTTCGGTATATCGGGTGGGAGTCCCGAGGGATGTGCGATAAACGATATTCACGCGGGCGAAGTCGCGGGACTAGTTGGATATATGGTCGATGGGTTTTACGCATCGCCCACAACTTCTATCTTATGCTACTACTTAATTGTAAGCAAAAACTTTTTTTGAATTTTTTTAATTTCTTCATTCCTGAACTCATTTCTTTCCACAGGGTGGCTGCGAAAAACTCGAGCTGGCAATGATGTCATTCTTCGAGCAGTTCCGCAAGATCTATGTTGGAGAGCAAGTTCAGAAGAACAGTAAAGTGTACCGGCGACTCAGCGACGTGTTGGGACTGGCTGACGAGAGCCAACTGCTTAGCGTGCTTATGAGGAAGATGTAAGTATAGCCCACTGTTGGGGCATAAGCGTTTAAAGAAAAAGATTATATCCATTGCTGAACATCGCTGCCTTAGTTCAATAGTCAGATATCTTGAAATAACTAGTCCGCCATCTTGGGTGTTCCGCCATGTTGGATTTAGAATGACGTCACACAGCTAACCATGCATTCTCATCCAAACTAAACGTGTATACATAATTTCAGCTCAATCGGTTGAAGATGTCTGCTTCAAAATTGAGTTGCAAGATTCCACCCGAACAAACATAGTTACATACATACATACATTGCAAGTTAAATAAAAGCTTGTAAAAACGGATATTATATTCGATTTTTGAACCAGTATAGTATAACGGGCTGGTTTCTGCAACTCCACGTCTAAAAGCGTGTATTTTGCGTACGGCTGGGAATTTACTCGATCCACCCCAACTCCTCGAAAATGGCCAGCAACACCTTGTTGTAGCTGGTGATCTCTCTGAGGGTACCTGGGTTACCGAAGTACTTGGCCCTGTATGTGGCGACCTCGGGGCAGTCTCGAAGCACATGGGCTGCTGTCTCGTCTTCCACCATGTAGGCTCTGCACAGTGGGCTGTCCGTAACACCTATGACAAAAAGATGTTTGTTTGTTGTTGTCAGGAAAACCAATTTAAATAATATACGCGATATAATCCGGTTAAACTTTGTTTTATTAAAAAGATGTTTGTTAAACAACTCATGGCCAGTTATAGCAGCTGTGACTAGTTCGCAGCTGTTGTTTTGACAATCGGAGGGCCCGTTTCGTGAAACGGCCGTCAATTGTGGGAAGTGCCTCCTTGGCCTGCCTGCACTCACCATGGTCTTTCCATAGTTTCTGGTGTTTGTCCCTGGTGCGTTTCCTTACCAAGTTGCGCAAGTACCCGAAGGGGAGTGGCACTATGGGTTCATGTCCCACCTGATGTTAAGCGGTTATCTTTGCCCATAACAACTGCAATACCAACTAGGCTGTTACCTAAATGGTACCACAAGTCGGTTCGCTAAACTGAGATGGAAAATCTCATGTGATTGTAATTTCACCGGCAGCCGTATCCTTCAAACAGAAAAACAGCAATGCAAGCATCACTATTTGGCGGAGAAGTAGGTACGGTGGTAGTACTTCCCCAGACGAGCTCTTTCATAAAGGAGCTCTACTACTACTTAATATTACCCATTGCTGGACATAGAACCTAAAGATGGATGGTTTCGCCCTCCATTCGCCAGGGAGTCGGTCTGTCAACTCAGCCTATCGTAGTCCCCTGCTGAGATAGGAGATTTATTATCCTCGAAATTGTTTACTGAATGAAGCCTTGGAATGTTTGCGTTTCTTGGGAAAGTCTGAAGACAAAAGTAATCGCCAATTATTGCGTCCTGCTTGTCATGGCCTCCGGTGCCGACACGTTGACATTGACAGTTGGTCTAGTTAGAGGAACCCCTTCATCAACTCAGCCTATCACAGTCCACTGCTGACATAGGCTTCTCCCAAATTGCGCCACAACACTCGGTCCTCTGCCTTCCGCATCCAGTGCCAGCTACTTTCATCAGGTATAGAATTTTCGCCATGGAGTGTACCTTTCTAAATTTGTTTTTGTTTACAGTATAACAAACCTGAAGTATTGGGGCGGTTCCGAACAGATAATAGCCAAGACCCTCGGTTTGTTGAGTGATCTGAGCGGCGGCTACTCCTGCGTGCGCAAACTGGTCAAGCTGGATGAGGTGCAGTTCATGTTGACGCACCATACGGTAGGTCATATACTACAGTAGTTCATCACCATTATCATTTCAGCCGAACGATGTCCACTGCTGGACATAGGCCTCCCCCAAGCATCACCACAACGACCGGTCCTGCGTTTTCCGCATCCAGCGGATTCCCGCGACCTTCTCCAGGTCGTCGGTCCACCTTGTGGGGGGCCTACCCACACTGCACCTTCCAGAACATTACGGCCCCATCGGCCATTCGTTCTGCGAGCAATGTGCCCCGCCCACTGCCACTTAAGTGGCAATTCTTCGAGCTATGTCGGTTACCTTCGTTCTCCTGCGAATCTCCTGGTTTCTGATTCGATCACGTAGGGACACGTCGAGCATAGCCCTCTCCATTGCCCTTAGTTGCTACAGTAGTTATTATAGAATAAAAGAAACCGAAAAAACCCTATTTCTTCTCATGGGTGTCGTAAAAGGTGACTAAGGGATTCACCGGAGGAGGCAGCAGCTTTCTCTAGTCTAGTAGAGTATTTAACCAACCACCTGCGATTGCCAACCCGCCTGCCAAGCGTAGCGATCATGGCATATCCCCCAATATGCTTGGGGGAGGCCTATGTCCAGCAGTGGACGTCTTTCGGCTGAAATTATGATGTAGATGATGAAAATAAGCCGGGCAAGTGCGAGTCGGACTCGCGCACCGAGAGTTCCGTACCTTCCCTGGATGTATAAAAAAATTAAAATTAAAATTCATTTATTTCGGGCATAACCCATATCATAAAATAAAACATGTCGTACAAATTTAAATTCAATTAAAAGAAACGCATACATCATTAAAATCATGCCAGAAGTAAAGGGCACTAGATTATATTTAACATGTAAGAAAATTAACAAAATAAATAATAAAATAAAATCAAAACAAAATTTAAATCATGTCAGTTAGTAAAGATTTAAATTGTGAATAGAAAAAGTCGCTCACGAGCAGGTTTTTTTCATTTCACAATTCAAAACTTTAGATTTCGCTTCGCATGCGTAAATGCGTTAAAAATAAAAATAAAAATTTAATAATTGTGATTTGTTAATGGTTATATTATTGTTACAGGCGGAACATTTCCCCTTCCTCGGTATAGCGGGTGTAGGCGCGGCTGAGATGCGTTGCCGAAGTATGCTGTACACGGCGTTAGGAAGACTCCTAATGGTGGACCTAGGAGAGGACGAAGATAGGTTCCTGGCGTTCATGATGCCGCTTACAGGTAAAAGAAAAAATGCCCATTAACCTCGTGATCAGCAGTCCGACACTCGAACCACTAGACCACAGAAAACTGTCAAAAATATAGCTGTAACGTCAAAATGAAAACTAATAATTAACAATGTTGTCCCCAGCGGCCTTCGAGAGCATCATAGGCCTTCTCAGCGGTCCTGAGTCCCCGATGTTCAGTTCAGAAGACGCCAAGAAGACCCTCATAGGACTAGCGAGAGATCTGCGCGGCTTAGCCTTCGCGTTCAACACTAAAACTACCTATATGATGCTGTTTGATTGGATGTAAGTTAATAACACTGGCTATGACGACGTCGTCATGAAGACATCTGATTTCCGCCATTTTGGCGCTGTTGTTTTGCTGCAGTGGTGTTGGTACACGGAACTAATGTTAGAGATGGGCCAATGACTCAGAACAATATGACGACCATTTGCAATGTTAGTTCAACGGGGCTGAGTGGACAGTAGTGTTTAACATAACTGGGATTGATACGCTTAATTTTATTGAGGCGTTTAAACACTATCATCATCATTTCAGCAGAAAGAACGTCCACTGCTGGACATAGGCCTCCCCCAAGCTGTTTGGGGGGATATTGCCGCGCTTGGCAGGCGGGTTGGCGATCGCAGTTGGTTGGTTAAATACTCAGAGAATGCTGCTTCCCATACTCTGGTGAATCCCTTAGTCGCCTTTTACGACACCCATGAGAAGATATAGGGTTGAACCACAGAAATAGATAGAATGGAAATGTTGGCAGGGCGTGCGTGCCAACACTCTGCACCATAGTGTAGGGCATTTCATTGCAGGGCTTGGCTACAAATACTGTAATAAAAACCCGCAAAAATGCCTTATTGTCCTGTTTCTAACTGCAGAAACAAAAGCTGTAAAGTAAATTTGATTAAAGTTATTTTTTTTTAAATTAATGAGTACAATATGTAAGGCGTAGTTTGAAAGTTCGAAAGTTGCCATCGCAAGTAAAATTGTGATTACTACCATTCTACTCTATCTATTTATGTGGTTTGAACACTATGGTACTAACCACATCTATCTACTTCCAGCTACCCAGTCTACATGAAAGTCCTCCTCCGAGGTATAGAGGTGTGGTTCTCCGAGCCAGCCCTCACGACCCCCGTCCTCAAGTTAACAGCAGAGCTAGCACAGAACAGGAACCAGCGGCTACACTTCGATGTGTCCTCTCCAAACGGGATTCTACTATTCAGGGAGCTTTCTAACATTATATGCGCTTATGGTGAGTCGAAGAACCTTTCCTTTTTACCACATTTTTAACCGACTTAAAAAAGAAGAAGGTTATCATTTCGACACGTATGTGTGTAAGTAATATTATTGGAACTGCAAAATATATCATAATAATCTATTAGGGCTTCCAAGCAAATGTACAAAATTTTATAAATAAATAAATCATTCATTTATTTCTCCACCACATAAAGAATTTTTACATTGTAAACCATTAAAACAACACATAACATAACATCACGCCTGTATTTCCCCGAAGGGGTAGGCAGAGGTGTAGTACACCCACATTTCGCCAGTTATGTTATAGTCCCATCAGTGGCGTGCAGTGACCTACTTTATTTGAATTTAATTGTAGTCTAAGTTATTGATTTTTGTATGTAGAAAGATTAATTTAGCATTAATAGGTCTATTAAAAGATAAATAATCATTGTACTTTGAAAAAAAGATAATAACTTACACCACTATTGAATTTCAATGAGGAAGGCACTGGGTACTGCCTAATTGCCTATATGGAATGCACGCCACTGAGTCCCATGTAATAGGGGGCGAGCCTATTGCCATTGACCGGGCACAAATCCAGACTCCGGGCTGCTACTGAGAATTTCCTAATGAAAAAACCCAATAAACACTTTGCCCGACCCGGGAATCGCACCCAGGACCCCACACTCAGCAGTCGCGCTTGCAACCACTAGACCAACGAGGCAGTCCAACAAAAACAAATATTTGCTTAACATTATAGGTGTATGTATGTATGTTTTTATAAACTCGCTTTCCTTCCTGTCTTTCTGTTTGGTATAAAGGAGATCGCTAAGAATAGCCAGAATCTGTTAGAAAGATAAAAAAAATATACGTGCGTATTTTTTCATTACTTTATTTCATTAATGCGGACAGTACAGTAAACATTTTTTATTTTAAAGAGTTAATTAACACAATAATAACGTGAGCGGCGATGATAATCCATTTGACTTCATATTTTTGACCAATTCCTTGTGACTACTCTATGGTTTTGTAAAAAAATATGTTGGCACCACTGTTATACCCAATCTCTTTTTAGCACCTCCACCTGTGTAGGAATAGAGGAGAAAAACTGTATAGTTGTTAGGCAACCACATGTGATGAACATAAGTATTTATGTTGGTCTGGGTGTTTATTATGTATTATTAGTATTAGTATGTATTTACAAAAAAAAAGAGTATATTAGTATTATATCCATTGTTTAGTACCCATAGTCGCTCTGCTTAGTTTGGGACTAGATGGTGCTGTGTAAAATATCCCAAAGATATTTTTTTAATTATATATTTAGTCTAAAAATGTGTAAATATTAAATTTATGTAATGTGTGTACAATATTATGTTTGTTTGTTGCAGGCAGCAGAATATTAACTATAGATGTGAACAAAAAACAGATGTACGCGATGAAATTGAAAGGGATATCACTATGCTTCTCTATACTAAAAGCGGCGCTATGCGGCAACTACGCTAATTTCGGAGTTTTCAGGTAAACAATTTATAGTTATTATTTTACATTCAGCGGGAGAACGAAAGTAACCGACATAGCCCGAAGAATTGCCAAACTTAAGTGGCAGTGGGCGGGGCACATTGCTCGCAGAACGGATGGCCGATGGGGCAGTAAAGTTCTGGAGTGGCGACCGCGTACTGGAAGGCGCAGCGTGGGTAGGCCCCCCACATGGTGGACCGACGACCTGGTGAAGGTCGCGGGAATCCGCTGGGGACCGGTCGTTGTGGCGATGATTGGCGGAGGCCTATGTGTAGCAGTGGACCTCTTTCGGCTGGAATGATGATGATGATTTTACTATCAGGTTTCTGAACTGATCTACTAGAATACTTGACTGTAAATGATTTTTTTATTAAAAATCTCGAAACTTGCAAAAAGATTATAGCAACAATGAAAAAATAAATGAAATATTTTCAGTAATGACCAAGTTATAAGAGTTTTTCAAAATTGTTTGCTAGACAGGGATAGCACTACTGGCCACTGACGTCATTATACATTTATGCCAATGTAACTACACACCCACGATGAAAGAACCTACTTTTTGTAGAAAGTAGGTTCTTTCATCGTACACACACAGTACAACATCCGTTTCACACGACAAGGACGAAAAACATCCCCTACAAAAAAAAAAAAACCTCTTCCATTTTGGCGTCGACTTTTATTAACAAACCATTTTATTTCTATTCTTTCTTCAATATAATATCAAAGAAGTGTGAGTCGGGCTCATGCAGTAAGTGTCCCGTACCACCCATCGACCTGATACCCCATATAAACTGATTTAATTTACGAGAGTTTATCAAAAGACATCAACGAGTGTACGCAAAATGTGAATTTTTGCATGTTTTTCGAAGTTTCTTGTATGGGGACCCCCTTTGGTTTTAGACTTCTTTTTGATTTTAGTATTTGTCGTGATACTCCTCATAGCAACACATATTCTCTGAAAATATCAATTGGTTATCTATTACCGTTACAAAGATACAGCCCTGTGACAGACAGACGGACGGACGGACGTACAGCGTAGCGAGAGTAATAGGGTCCCGTTAGCACCCTTTGGGTACGGAACCAAAGCTGTCTAGATTGTGGTCAAGAGCAGATCTATAAATCATAAAAAAAAAAAAAAAAAAAAAAAACCTAAAAAATTATAACTTCGAGAGACACATGGTATAATAACACCAGGTAGTCTCTTCCCGTGACAGCTAGGTCACGTGATTGCTTCCGTACTACGTCATCGGCCGTGGAGCCAATAGCGGGCTGTTAGCGTGACACTTGTCAGTTTGATGTGCTGCCACTTTGTGAAAATAAATTACCCGAGCAAAATGCATTTTTTCATTTACTTTCTTCTATTAAGAATCACTTTTTAACTAGTAATTTAATATAGTTTCCTTTATTAACTAATTAGATGAATAACACGAGATAACAAATAGTTAGGCTAGTTAGGAATTTATTTTATATGCATTATGAACAAAAATCTCCTTAAGTATATTGAAGATATCAATCAATGGCAGCACTGATCGTGACGTAGCTTGGAGGCATCGCTGTCATTACGGGAAGAGAATACCTGGTGAAACATCTTATTATACCATGGAGAGACAAAAAGTCAATTTCCATTTACAGTTGACCACTTTTATAAGTAACAGCGTTGTAGATATTTTAGCCAATCGTAACACACCACATTTACGCGCGAAAAAATACAATGTAAGTCTACAAGGTCACGCGTCCCGTGAGTGAATCAGCTGATACGAATGAAATAATTAGTTTAAAAAAATCATATTATTTTCTTGTTTCATTATCATTAGATATCGATATCCATCACGTCTGTTTCGCCAACTAATTTAATTTAACTATATAGAAAATATTGTACAGTACGACACAAAAGATAAGGCGCGTCGTCAATCTTCGTTGGCGCAACCACGAAAAAACCAGAAACATTAAAAAAATATAATCAACCTTATGCGATGCCTATAAAGTGTTAAAATTTAATACCATGCAGTCTTTTTCTATTTCGCTCACACGCTTCCGTACACTAGCGGCAACAGCTGAGACTTTTGGCGCGCAGCGATGGTGTATTCTGATTGGTTAACCAATTTAACACGTATTTAAATTGTGGCATCTGCGCAGGTACGGTCACGATACTTCGCGGTGGTACATTTTGTCGACAAAATCCCTTGAACGAATCCTGCTACATTACCCGTACAAATGGCTGCCATCAAAACAAAGTCAAATCATTTATTTCAATTAGACCATTTAACAGGCTCTTTGAAAGACGACAGTGACAAGTAAATTGCCCATTCCAAAATGTGAATTCCTATGGAGAATAATGGACAAAATAAACTCATGTTTACTCTTGTAAAAAACGTTAACAATATTTTGTATCTATTAACTTAACGTGAAGAACGTGGCTGGATGGACTGGATGCGGAAGACCGAGTGTTGTGACGCAACTTGGGAGAGGCTTATGTCCAGCAGTGGACTGCGATAGGCTGAGTTGATGAAATCTATTAACTTAATAATACATAGTTGTTAACAGCATATTATAGATTCAGCCACTGCAAGTAATTATAATAATAGTTACTTTCAAATTGTAGCCGTAGACGGTATTTATTAACAATATATGATGAACAATACACAATCAGTGCAAGCGATTTTAGCCTTAATGGTGGTTCACCGGAAATTTTTCTGACTGTACATCGGTGGGCCATATAAAATGTGTAGTACTGTACTTTAAAAAGTTTCGTTTTATAACAATCTCCTTGTTTTATTCCAGGTTATACGGTGACGAAGCTCTGGACAACGCGCTGAACATGTTCGTCAAGCTACTGCTCAGTATACCACAGAGTGATCTACTTGTTAGTAATTATTTCCTGTATAAAATAAAATATATAAGGTGTAAAATAATTAGCCTTCTAAGGGGCAAGTTCACCCAGAAGATAACAGATGTTTATGTAAAAACCAGATGTTTAACCCGAACTTTGGTGTTCACCAACGATAACCAACTGTTATATCACAATAATCAATTGATTTTTCTAACCGAAGTCGGGGACGTCGGTTAAGTACTAACCGGGTATTTAAACAAGATATTTTTGACGTTTGATGGTTGAAATTGTTGAGGTTATTCATCGATATTCTGTATTTGATAGTTTTTCGTAATTTTAGAAGAGTCTATGCTGCATAAAATATTAATATTAGGATTATTACTCTCCAAGATAGCAAAACAATTGCATTTTACCATATTCGTAAAATTTACAATAAAACCTAATAAAATAAGGGCTGGAACACGTTGCCGTTTTTCGAGCGTGCATTTTTCTTTTACGAACATAAACAAAGCAGACATATTGCTTATGCTTTGGGAAAACTTATGAAAAATGTGTAAACATAACTGTTTTTGTCTTATTGAGGTAGTAGGTTATTTTTTTATTTATAATTTTTTGTATAATTAATAAAAATAAAAATGAATGCAGCTTAAAAACGATGCTCGCACGAAACCTGCACAATGTTACCGCTACTTTTGGCTAACCACAACTACCAGAATTTTATCATGTTTCAAGAAACGCGCCCGCCCGATACTCTTCGAGTGTGTAGCGGCCTAATATTCAAACATCAAAATGGCGTATTTTATTGGTTGCTATGACAACCAAGACCGCTTATCCTGCCAAATTAAAAAGATATGTCAAATGTATAGAATAGCATTATGCTAGGATTTTTAATTTTGGAAGAGTTACCTAATATGCAACCGTTTTAAATTGTTGTTCTTTTCATAGTGTTGTTGCCATTTAGTTACCATTTTGATTAATCGTGTTACATCATTCGTTCTTTCATTCCCAGAACGCTCGGTTTCAGAATCAATGATCAGATAGGAGTCGTGAACATGAAAATTCCCGCGTCATGGTTAAACATCTGTTGTTGAATAACAGGTTGATTTCGCAAACAGTGGTTATTTCAAAGTCCGCGAACTCGGCCCTTAGGCTTCATTTCACCAACGATAATTCTCTGGTTAAACGACCGTTTACCCACAATTCCTGTACATTTTTCGAGTAGTCGGCCTATTAATCACAGAATTATTGTTGATGAACACCGGCCACACCAGTGAGCCTCAAGACGCCACATAAACAAAGTTTTGCACGAGAACACAGTCGTAAAATGTTGGCGGGGACCGGGGGGCTGACGGCGCGTTATGATTGGTCGGCTCAAATGTTCGGTGATATGATTGGTGCCGCTTGCCGACGGAGTGACGTCCAGATTGGTGTCTGGGCGTAAGATATGCAGTGCTACTGCATATGCTTTGTGATCGGGGGTATCCGGCTAATAGGCGTCTAGAGGCTTACTGGTCTGTGACACCGGGCTAAGTGGTGAATGTACGGTCACGATACTTCGCGGTTATACATTTTGTCGACAAAATCCCTTGAACGAATCCTGCTACATTACACGTACCTACCGCTGCCATCGAACATTGAGTGCAAACGATTTTAGCCTTAGTGGTGGTTCACCGGAAAGATTTCTGACTGTACTCATCATAAAAATACTCTCCTAACCTTGAGTTTGCGTATTGTGCATATGTGAGTGACCGGCATCACGCTTCTGTCCACATACTTCGTCGTCGTCCTCCCCCCCGCAGACCCTGAAGACCCCGCACCCGCGGATCATAGAAGCATCATGGACCCCTAAAGTTTTGTCAGATATTTTGGTAAAATAAAGATTACAAAAAAAGTATAGTAATCGTCAGCGACGAATAACTTCTTGCTTACTTGTCTTAAAATATTGTATGGTCATTTTGTTATAGGACTACCCGAAGCTGTCACAGACATACTACGTGCTCCTAGAGCGGTTGGCACAAGACCACATGCCGTTCCTAGCGTCGCTACAGCCGGACGCGACGCTATACATACTGTGCTCCATTTCGGAAGGACTCACGGCACTCGGTGAGTCTACTACTGCACGACAAGTGTCACATGTCGTGTTGTTACAAGACTAGTGTCGCAGACATACTACGTCCTAGAGCGGTTGGCACAAGACCACATGCCGTTCCTAGCATCGCTACAGCCGGACGCGATGCTATACATACTGTGCTCCATCTCGGAAGGACTCACGGCACTCGGTGAGTCTACTACTGCACGACAAGTGTCACATGTCGTGTTGTGTTGTTACAAGACTAGTGTCGCAGACATACTACGTCCTAGAGCGGTTGGCACAAGACCACATGCCGTTCCTAGCATCGCTACAGCCGGACGCGATGCTATACATACTGTGCTCCATCTCGGAAGGACTCACGGCACTCGGTGAGTCTACTACTGCACGACAAGTGTCACACGTCGTGTTGTGTTGTTACAAGACTAGTGTCGCAGACATACTACGTCCTAGAGCGGTTGGCACAAGACCACATGCCGTTCCTAGCATCGCTACAGCCGGACGCGATGCTATACATACTGTGCTCCATCTCGGAAGGACTCACGGCACTCGGTGAGTCTACTACTGCACGACAAGTGTCACATGTCGTGTTGTGTTGTTACAAGACTAGTGTCGCAGACATACTACGTCCTAGAGCGGTTGGCACAAGACCACATGCCGTTCCTAGCATCGCTACAGCCGGACGCGATGCTATACATACTGTGCTCCATCTCGGAAGGACTCACGGCACTCGGTGAGTCTACTACTGCACGACAAGTGTCACATGTCGTGTTGTGTTGTTACAAGACTAGTGTCGCAGACATACTACGTCCTAGAGCGGTTGGCACAAGACCACATGCCGTTCCTAGCATCGCTACAGCCGGACGCGATGCTATACATACTGTGCTCCATCTCGGAAGGACTCACGGCACTCGGTGAGTCTACTACTGCACGACAAGTGTCACATGTCGTGTTGTGTTGTTACAAGACTAGTGTCGCAGACATACTACGTCCTAGAGCGGTTGGCACAAGACCACATGCCGTTCCTAGCATCGCTACAGCCGGACGCGATGCTATACATACTGTGCTCCATCTCGGAAGGACTCACGGCACTCGGTGAGTCTACTACTGCACGACAAGTGTCACACGTCGTGTTGTGTTGTTACAAGACTAGTGTCGCAGACATACTACGTCCTAGAGCGGTTGGCACAAGACCACATGCCGTTCCTAGCATCGCTACAGCCGGACGCGATGCTATTTTATTTTTATTTTATTTTATTTTATTAGGAACTCCAACAAAGAATACACCTTACATGCTAATAATTGGTACATTGATAAGATCTTGTGTTTCTTTAATTAAAGGAGAACACAGCGTTCAAAAATAATAATCTTCACAAACAAAAAAAATTATAATAATAATAACATAACTCAAAAGAAACTTCTTTTTAAATAAAACAATTAAATTAAATTACTCTTCATGAAAAACTAAAACAAAATTTAGAGGTGAAAAAGAAAGAAAAATGTGTAAAACACATTGTACAAATAAAATCAAATCGAAAAAAATCAGTAGGTACTTAAATAACAGAAATAGTAGGTACTTGAATAAATAATTAAATAAATAAATAATCAAACTAAAATTAAACTAAAACTAAAAATAAAACTAAAATCAACTAAGACTAAAATTAAAATTAGAAATTAAAAATAACATTGTTAAAATAGAGAGTACATCAACACTTACACATTTAATCGGTTGGAAATGAGACGTCTGAATTTTCCAAACGAGTTTCCGAAGATATCTATGTCTCCCGAGCCACCAGATATGGCATTATATTGATGGGCCATCCTAACAATCGGCGAATGTTTACCAAGATTTGTTCGGTACCGAGGAGGTTTAAGTAATGAGCAGGGATAACGCGGGATTCTGTGCGGGACGTTAATAAATATTTTGCTTAATAACTCAGGACAGTCAATACCATTATTAAGCAGCTTATAGAGAAATATTAATTCAGATATAGTACGACGGGATTTGAGAGATTTCATTTTAAACAGTTTAAGCCTTTCCTCGTATGATCTTGTTTGGTTTCTTACTTTAAAACGATAGGCTAAGTGGCGAACCAGCCTTTTCTGTGTACTCTCAATCCTAGCCACGTGCACCTTGTACGTAGGATTCCAAGCATTGCTGCAATATTCTAATCGACTTCGTACATAACTGTTGTATAAAAGGAGCGTAGTAGATGGTTTTTTGAATTCCTTAGAGGATCGTAAAATAAACCCAAGGGCACGGTAAGCAGCAGAAATCATTTTGTCTATATGTTCAGTAAATCGTAGTTGACTGTCCAAATGAATACCCAAATCACGAATAACTGTTAATTCAGCCAGTGTATTTCCTTGAATGTTGTAGGTAGATTGCATTTTTCTGCGCTTTCTAGTAAACTTAATATGGTAACACTTGGAACTGTTTAAGTACATTTTATTTACAGTACACCAACGGCATAAGTTATCTATATCAGATTGAAGCAAATTTATATCGGATGCATTTACTATGACACGAATTAACTTCAAGTCATCGGCAAAAAGGTAAGGTGTAGAATAATTAAAGTAATCTGGTATGTCATTAATAAAAATATTAAAAAAGAGTGGTCCTAAATTTGAGCCCTGTGGCACCCCGGAGGTGGCAATGTAAAGTTCCGACTCATCGCCATCCACAACAACTGATGATGGCCTGGCATCAAGATACGACATGCACCAACTCAGGATAGTATTGGTAATGCCCAGAGATTGAAGTTTTCGTATAAGTATCATATGGTTCACTTTATCGAATGCTTTAGAAAAATCGGTATACACTGCATCTACTTGCTGACCCTGATCGACTGCAGCTATCAAATCGGTGACGTATGAGACAAGATTTGTATTAGTAGACTTTTTAATCATAAAGCCATGTTGATTACTTGATAAATAGTTTTTAACGTGGTCGTAAAATATCGGATAAATAAGTGATTCAAAGACTTTTGACACAGTAGAGAGAATTGAAATGGGACGGTAATTAGAAACCATCTCACGTTTTCCACTCTTGTGGATTGGCACAATCTTAGCCCGTTTCCATACACTTGGAAAAATGCCCGTTTTAAGTGAGGTGTTATAAATACTTGATAGTGGAGAGGATAGAAAGCGAGCACATCGTGACCAGAAAATCGGAGGTATGTTGTCAGATCCAGCGCCTTTTGACAGGTCTAGTCCAGAAAGTTTTTTATATATAGCCTCTGATGATATTGAAAAATCAGTGATGTCCGGATTTATTGAGATAGGGATATTGTTAGTAAATTCGTCAATATCGTGACTGGGGGGGTCATATACCGATGAGAACTGTTCGGCAAATAAGTTAGAAATGTCCTTAGAATTATTAGCATTTTTATCACCAAGAATCATTACAGAAGGATAAGAAGAACCACATTTCCGAAGGTTTTTTATATGCGTCCAAAAAAATTTTGGATGTTTTTTTATTGCACATTCTATGTTTTCTATGTACTTATTATAACATTGCTTAGTAAGCATATGACATTCTTTTCTTAAATAATTAAATTCAATTTTGTCTAATGGATTGTTATGATTTTTAATCTTGTTATGAAGTTTGTATTTAAGTTTAAGCAATTTTTTTAGTTGATTTGAGTACCAAGGTGGATATTTACCTCGGCAGTACATGGTTTCAGGTACATATTTTTTAATTACGTCCTTGATTATACTGTAAAACTTATCCATCATAATGTTAACGTCAGGGCATGACGAAAATTCATTGGACCAGTTAATGACGTTGAGTGATCTATTTATACCCTCATAGTCCGCCTTATAGTAATTGAGCTTACCTATTAGTTTCGGCTTATTTTGTATTTTTACTGGTAAATTAGGCATTACTTCTAAGACTGGGTGGAATTTATCTAACTGTCTAATAGGGTTAAGACAACTTCTTATTTCTATATGCTCCATATCAGAAAGTACTAAATCTAGGGTCTTATTTTGAAAGTTTTTAATCCAGTTAAATTGCTGTAAATTATTCAGTGCCATGAAATCAAGCAGAAGATTTTTAAGGTGACCTGTGCAGCAGCTTGATGCTATACAAAATTCGTTAGTGTCATTGTGTATCCAGTCAATGTTTCTAATGTTGAAATCTCCGATAATTAATGTAGAACTACGACTATTAGTATCGATCACCGAATTACAGTTTTCTAGGAAATGTTCGAATACTTCTGTACATACTGGAGGAGGGAGATATACAGCACCAAGTTTAATGAAATTGCTACTATTGTTCGACTGAGTTTCAATCGTAATCCATAAGTCCTCACAGTTACTCTCCCATTCCGTCTTACGACATGAATTCAATTTATTTGATACTGCGATTAACACTCCACCTCCAGTTTTTTTATGGTTGTTGTAAATGGATGACTCGCGATCCCTTCTATAAACTGCAAAACTGTCATTGAACAATTCAGAATCAAATATACCGCCACAAAACCAAGTTTCGGTCAATACATAAACATCATACTCACTGTTTTGTATATGTTGACGTACCTCTGCTAGATTGGTTCGTAGACCTCTGGTGTTTTGGTAATAACATTTAATGGTATTGAATTTTATGTATTAAAACTATGTAACTTGCTTAACATTAAACTGACGATGGTGCTTCAAGTTAACAATTTTAGTTTTTCTAGATTATTTACAACTATATTTTCTGATGTTTCATCCTTTTTTATAAAAATTCTTCCGTTGCGGACCCAGACAAATTTGTATGCCAGTTCTCGAGCACGCATACGGGTTGCCGCATGAAGTGCCTTATTTTGCGGTGACAGGTGTTCAACAATGAATATCGGCGCTGGATTGTCAGTAGCTATGCCTAGATGACTCGTGTTCAATTTGTTTTTTTTTATGTTGTTTTTGTTGAATTGTATAGCTGCTGCAAGAAAGGTGTCTCGTAATCGTGGGCTATTAAACTTAACAAGGATCGATCTTGGTCGTGAGTTCAGCTTGTCTTTTTTGGCAATCCTTGTGCACAGTTGTATGTCAGTATCCTTCATATCGCATTTGATCTGTTGACTGAGCTGGAGTACGGTACTTACTAAATTTTCCGTTCTGTGTTCAGGAACACATTGTAATTCAACGTTATTGGACCGAGCGTGCTGTTCCAATAAATTCATGCGATCTGTGACGTCACTAAGTGAATTTTGTAGCATTGAGTTATCTCTTTCTAGTTTCTGTATTTTTGTTGATTTTTCTTCCAATGTAGTCTTCATTTCCTCATATTTTATGTTAAAAAAAGAGAGGGCTTGTCTAAATTCAGCCACTATGTCATTTATTCTACTGAATTGTTCATTTATTACTTCCCTTACTGTATCCTGCAGAGCACCGCTTATTTCTTGTCTAATCATTTCTCTGAGAGAAATGATTAGACAAGAATATATATATCTATACATACTGTGCTCCATCTCGGAAGGACTCACGGCACTCGGTGAGTCTACTACTGCACGACAAGTGTCACATGTCGTGTTGTGTTGTTACAAGACTAGTGTCGCAGACATACTACGTCCTAGAGCGGTTGGCACAAGACCACATGCCGTTCCTAGCATCGCTACAGCCGGACGCGATGCTATACATACTGTGCTCCATCTCGGAAGGACTCACGGCACTCGGTGAGTCTACTACTGCACGACAAGTGTCACATGTCGTGTTGTGTTGTTACAAGACTAGTGTCGCAGACATACTACGTCCTAGAGCGGTTGGCACAAGACCACATGCCGTTCCTAGCATCGCTACAGCCGGACGCGATGCTATACATACTGTGCTCCATCTCGGAAGGACTCACGGCACTCGGTGAGTCTACTACTGCACGACAAGTGTCACACGTCGTGTTGTGTTGTTACAAGACTAGTGTCGCAGACATACTACGTCCTAGAGCGGTTGGCACAAGACCACATGCCGTTCCTAGCATCGCTACAGCCGGACGCGATGCTATACATACTGTGCTCCATCTCGGAAGGACTCACGGCACTCGGTGAGTCTACTACTGCACGACAAGTGTCACATGTCGTGTTGTGTTGTTACAAGACTAGTGTCGCAGACATACTACGTCCTAGAGCGGTTGGCACAAGACCACATGCCGTTCCTAGCATCGCTACAGCCGGACGCGATGCTATACATACTGTGCTCCATCTCGGAAGGACTCACGGCACTCGGTGAGTCTACTACTGCACGACAAGTGTCACATGTCGTGTTGTGTTGTTACAAGACTAGTGTCGCAGACATACTACGTCCTAGAGCGGTTGGCACAAGACCACATGCCGTTCCTAGCATCGCTACAGCCGGACGCGATGCTATACATACTGTGCTCCATCTCGGAAGGACTCACGGCACTCGGTGAGTCTACTACTGCACGACAAGTGTCACACGTCGTGTTGTGTTGTTACAAGACTAGTGTCGCAGACATACTACGTCCTAGAGCGGTTGGCACAAGACCACATGCCGTTCCTAGCATCGCTACAGCCGGACGCGATGCTATACATACTGTGCTCCATCTCGGAAGGACTCACGGCACTCGGTGAGTCTACTACTGCACGACAAGTGTCACATGTCGTGTTGTGTTGTTACAAGACTAGTGTCGCAGACATACTACGTCCTAGAGCGGTTGGCACAAGACCACATGCCGTTCCTAGCATCGCTACAGCCGGACGCGATGCTATACATACTGTGCTCCATCTCGGAAGGACTCACGGCACTCGGTGAGTCTACTACTGCACGACAAGTGTCACATGTCGTGTTGTGTTGTTACAAGACTATTGTCACGAGCTGTGAACAAATGTCACGGGTTATGACAAAACATTACAAACGTCTCGCGTCTTTAAAGGGAGACTTCTATGGGTCGCGGCCGATGCGACAGATGTGTGCGATGGCAATACTAAATACTATGAAAATGTATGGCACCGCTTCTGAGACCCGCGATAGATATTGTCACAGACATACTACGTCCTAGAGCGGTTGGCACAAGACCACATGCCGTTCCATCTCGGAAGGACTCACGGCACTCGGTGAGTCTACTACTGCACGACAAGTGTCACACGTCGTGTTGTGTTGTTACAAGACTATTGTCACAGACATACTACGTCCTAGAGCGGTTGGCACAAGACCACATGCCGTTCCATCTCGGAAGGACTCACGGCACTCGGTGAGTCTACTACTGCACGACAAGTGTCACATGTCGTGTTGTGTTGTTACAAGACTAGTGTCACAGACATACTACGTCCTAGAGCGGTTGGTACAAGATCACATGCCGTTTCATCTCGGAAGGACTCACGGTACTCGCTGAGTCTACTACTGCACGAGAAGTATCACGAGTTGTGTTGTGATGTCACAAGACTAGTGTCACGAGCTGTGAACAAATGTCACGGGTTATGACAAAACATTACAAACGTCTCGCGTCTTTAAAGGGAGACTTCTATGGGTCGCGGCCGATGCGACAGATGTGTGCGATGGCAATACTAAATACTATGAAAATGTATGGCACCGCTTCTGAGACCCGCGATAGATATGGTGCCGACGCCATACATTTTCATACTGTTGTAGTGTCGCGTTAACCTATCGACTATACATTCCAATAGACGCCTATCGTTGAATATAATGCGTACAATAAATTCTGTCGACTAGCCGAGGTACGAGGAATCGGGGTACTGCAATTTGATTGGCCTTGCAAATGCAGGTATTTGCTATTCACTAAAGGGGAAGTATTTACAGCTCATATACAGTACGCTTAATATAACTGTGCCGCTCTGAAACCAGGCTTTGCGAAGGGTCGCGCAGGTACAGTCGCGTTATAAGTGTGAGCAGGACATAAGGATGCACCGAACATTAACGAACGACTGAGACAGCGAGAACATGCGGTCCCCCGCCATCTTGCCACTCAATGAACAACCTATCAGTCTTGCCGCCATTACCGCGCATGCGTGCTACAGATTTGGTTGCAAAATTACTAGACTACTGCGCAGCCACTTGTTTCTAACTTAACTTAACAGCGGCACAGTTAATATTATGCGTACTGTACATCAGCGGTATTATTCACAAGCGTTCGAAAAGTTTCCATTTCCGAAGTGATATTTGACCGGTAAACAAAGCAAAACGACCACTTCCTGCGACCACGAACGTTGCAAAGCATTCGAAAAGACATGAAAACCAATTTTAATAATATAATCCGGTTAAACTTGTTTTATTATGAAACAAAACGATTTGAGAATCGAACGGATTCGGAAACGCTATTCATGGTTCTTTAATTTTACATCGAAACCTGCTTTCCTACAACAAATAGCAAATCCGTAAAATTCGCGTTGTGTTTCCGAATTCGTTCGGTTCTCAAATCGTTTTGTTTCTTAATAAAACAAGTTTAACCGGATTACATCGAGTATTATTATTAAAATTGGTTTTCCTGACCTTTCGAATGCTTTGCAGCGTTCGTGGTCGCAGGAAGTAGTCGTTTTGTTTCGTTTGCCGATCAAATTTCACTTCGGAATCGGAAACTTTTCGAACATTTGTGAATAATACCGCAGATGCCCTAGATGTGTTGACAGATATCGGTTGAGGCGTATATAGGCTGTATCATCAATGTGTTAGCCGCAGAGCGTCGGTCGTGCGCATCTGTCGCATCGGCCGCGACTCACGGAAGCCCACCTTTACATTTTCAATGCGGCAGGGTCGTGCACGAAACTTGCCGGGCCTAATGACGGACGTAATGCCTCAACTGACGGGGGAAGCAGTCAGGGGAACCAGCAAGTCAGCTCTCGGATATATAAAGTTGGTATGGCATACCATAGGGCTGTCAAAGCTTTAGCCGTCAATCCCAGTACTACGGCCAACGATACAGGTGAGAATTTAATTAATAAAATAACTAGCAACGCCAGCGATTACGCTCGCGTTGTATGCCGATAAAAAATATCTTATCTTTGCTTGCAGCTTCGCCTGCATATAATTCGGTTTATCGTGGAAAGAAGTTATGGCGCATTTTTCAGGAACTGTTAAATCTTCCCGGGATAAAAACTTGTATACAACCTTATTCTTGGTTTATACTAAACCTCTTGCGGGGTCATTGTACTCATCGTTATGAACAACTTTTACTATGGGAACAAAACTGATATCGCGAAAAAAATATCAGCTGAACCCTACATTTTTGTTCACATCAATCGGCAAAATGTAGGGTTCAGCTGATATTTTTTTCGCGATTTCAGTGTTGGGCTCATACTAATAGGTGTTCATAATGATGAGTACACCCCATGACCCCTTAAGAGGTTTAGTATAAACTAAGAATAAGGTTGTATATTTTAATCGGAGTTATGGTATGGTATGGTGGGCCATATATTATCCAAATCTGATCAGCCGTTTCAGCGTGATTGAGGGACAAACAAACATCAGTACTTTCGCAAATTTATGGATGGGTCCCTATGAGATTAGTTATTTTAAATCCAGGATATTTTATGGTGTATCTGTGCTAAATTTCGTCTTAATCCGTTGAGCCGTTTGTGCGTACCTGACGCTAGTGTAGTAACTATGTCATTTTTTGCTCGGTTGTCAATTTATTAGCCTTCGCAATATTATAAAGTCTTGAAACATATCACGACATCATATTACATCTAACGGCTTGATGATGTCTGTGGTCTAGTGGTCTATTGTCCTCCCGGCCGAATTTTGTATTATAAGAATTTTGACGACCTCTGTGGTCTGGTGGTTCGAGTGTCGGACTGCTGATCACGAGGTCGTGGGTTCGATTCCCACAGGACACCAAATATTAATGTGATGAACATAAGTGTTTGTGTTGGTCTGGGTTCTTTTGTATTATTAGTATGTATTTACAAAAAAAAAGTATGTTACTTACATACTTTTTTTTATATTAATAATCTAGTACCACAGAAATAGATAGAGATAGAATGGTTGTAATCACAATTTTACTTGCGATTCATGCGTGGTTACTTTCGAACAAACTACGCCTTCCATATCTTTTGTCAAATGTACTTTACAGATTTAGTTTGTGCAGTTAGGAACAGCACAATAAAGCATGTTTGCTGGTTTTTGTTACAGTATTTACCATACATGTACATGTAGTGTTTTAGTATTTTTGTTACAGTATTTACCATACATGTACATGTAGTGTTTTAGTATTTTTGTTACAGTATTTACCATACATGTACATGTAGTGTTTTAGTATTTTTGTTACAGTATTTACCATACATGTACATGTAGTGTTTTAGTATTTTTGTTACAGTATTTACCATACATGTACATGTAGTGTTTTAGTATTTTTGTTACAGTATTTACCATACATGTACATGTAGTGTTTTAGTATTTTTGTTACAGTATTTACCATACATGTACATGTAGTGTTTTAGTATTTTTGTTACAGTATTTACCATACATGTACATGTAGTGTTTTAGTATTTTTGTTACAGTATTTACCATACATGTACATGTAGTGTTTTAGTATTTTTGTTACAGTATTTACCATACATATTACATGTACATGTAGTGTTTTAGTATTTTTGTTACAGTATTTACCATACATATTACATGTACATGTAGTGTTTTAGTATTTTTGTTACAGTATTTACCATACATATTACATGTACATGTAGTGTTTTAGTATTTTTGTTACAGTATTTACCATACATATTACATGTACATGTAGTGTTTTAGTATTTTTGTTACAGTATTTACCATACATATTACATGTACATGTAGTGTTTTAGTATTTTTGTTACAGTATTTACCATACATATTACATGTACATGTAGTGTTTTAGTATTTTTGTTACAGTATTTACCATACATATTACATGTACATGTAGTGTTTTAGTATTTTTAGTAGTAGTTTTTTTTGTTTTGTATTTTTAGTGGTTACCTATTCGCCTTCGCCGGAATGCTCATATTCTTTATCTTCTTTATAACGTGCTTTTCTCTCCTTCTACTCCCCTTTACCTGAAGAAACGTTTGGAATTCCTCTGCAACACTCACACGCTATTCCTTAGGTCATCAAATAATTTAAGACTGAAAATGCCAATGCATTCCACAACATTTTTTGACAAATCCTTTACGGTTCAGGCTGCTCGTTTGTGGAATGCATTGCCAGTGCCTATTAGAAGAGCGCAATCGCTGCCTGTGTTTAAGAGGCTTGGAAGGAGCATTATTTGTCGCTATGAACATGTTTCTTCTCCTGTATGTGGTCGTTTTTAATTACTTTACCGTTGCTTATTATTTATATGTATATATGCATATAGTATTTATGTATTAGGATTTATAGAATATATTTTTGTTGTTATTTTATAGTAGTAGTATAGTATTTTATTTTATTATTAAATTATGTATCGAAATTGCACATCTGACAACCCCATTTTCTGTCCAGTTCATTCTTGTCCATCCTAAGGTTGCCTGGAAGAAATCGCTGATCGCGATAAGGCCGCCATTTGTACAATAGTTTAAATGCATATTCAATGTAATGTTTTTTATGGTGTACAATAAAGCATATATAAATAAATAATAAATAAATATTTACAGAAAAAAGTCATAAGGCTTACTGAAAAAGCTTTGAAATGCCCTGCACTATGGTGCATAGTGTTGGCAAGCGCGCCCTGACCACTTTTCCATTCTATGTATTTCTGTGTCTAGTACCGATATTACAAGCTCTGCTTGGTTTGGGACTAGATGGTGCTGTGTAAAATGTCCCAAAAATATCTGTTTATTTTTTCCTCGGAAAGTTGTGACGCCATGACAGTTTCTTATGACGTTTTATATTGTTACAGATACGAGCGTGTGCACGGGATGCTGCGCAACTCTTGACCACATAGTCACGTATCTGTTCAAACAGCTGGTTCAGAAGTGTGAGTTATACTACATATTTTATTATACTTTCATTATGTATCTGGTCTGCTCGACATCCGTATGTAACTGCAGAGATCATACGTAATACATACAAGGATTATTTTTTACTTTTTAGTTAAGGTTTTTGGAGTCAGTTTTTTTTTGTTATTTTAATCTTAACTATAATTTTTACTGTTTTTCATTAAAGCTAGCAACAAGGTATCGAACCCGCGCCAACCGCCTCCGGAAACGAGCAACATGTTCATAGAAGTGCTGCAGCGACGACCCGAGATCATGCAACAATTACTAGCAACTGTACGTACAACTTTTATCATATTAAAGTCCCATAAAATAGGTGCTCAAATGTTCACATAGCGCTGAACGCTATGTGAACATTTGAGCACCTATTTTACATGCAATCACGAAATAAAGAAAACATTTTTTTTTAATGCAAATTTTAATGCAAAATTGCATGTCAATAATTTGACTAAAGTTGTAAGAACTAATCCTAATTACATGTAAGACTAACTGTGATATGTACCAACTTTTATGCGAATAAATGAATTGAATTGAATTGAATTGAATTGAATTAATACTTTGAAAAAAGAACAATGCGGTGCGTGCGGTGGTTCCAATTCTGGCACGAATATAAATTAGATACTGTTGAATTAATTTGTGTACCAGGCCCCTCAGAAAGTATTGCGAAAAAAAGTTTTTATATATGGGAGACTGGCCAGTTATAATGTTTTTCGAAAATATGATTATTTATAAGTAAAAATAAGTAAGTTCCAATTTCAAAATTTCCCTCCACATTTTTTGCGAGTTAATTCAAAGTATTGTGTCTCACTGAAATATGGATCTGCGCCGGGAACATTTTAGAGCTATGATTTTATACGATTTCAAGTGTCGCCTGAAACCGGATGAATCGTACGATAGACTTCAAATGGCATTCATGGATGAAGGCCCTTCCAAGGCAACCGTGTATTGTTGGTATAACGAATTCAAGCGCGGTCGACCAACTTTGGGGGATGACGAAAGAAGCGGTCGCCCTTTGACGGCTGTTACCGAAGAAAACGTGCTAGCAGTGAAAAATTTAATCCAAGACAATAGGCGAATTACATATCAGGAGATTCAACACATATTGAAGATTGGATCGGGAAGCGTTCACGAGATTCTACACAGTCATCTTTGCGTGAGGAGGATAGTATCACGCTGGGTGCCGCACAACCTCACCGATGCTCAGAAGCAGGCCCGGGTGGAATGGTGCCGTGATATGCTTAACAAATTTGAAGCAGGCTCGTCTCGGCGTGTTTACGACATCGTTACAGGTGATGAGTCCTGGATTTATCAATACGACCCAGAAACCAAGCGCCAGTCGACTGTTTGGGTGTTTCAAAATGAGCCAACGCCTACCAAAGTGAAGCGATCTAGAAGCGGGGGTAAGATTTTGATCGCTAGCTTTTTTAATTTGACTGGCCACTTGGTATCAATTCCCTTACGGGATCAAAGAAGCATTAATGCCGAATGGTATACTACCAAATGTTTGCCAGAAGTTTTCTCTGTTATAAGCAACAAGCGACCAAACACAGGGCTCCGCGGGCTACTGCTCCACCACGACAATGCACCTGCGCACACCGCACTCAAAACGAGGGACTTCCTGGACAGCACGCCAGTCAAACTCCTGGGTCACCCTCCTTACAGCCCTGATCTAGCACCGTGTGACTTCTTTTTATTCCCAAAAATAAAAAATCAGCTCAAAGGGATACAATTTTCGTCGCCGGAAGATGCGCTGGCTGCGTTCGAGCAGGCTGTAAACGAGGTGTCTGCGGCGGACTGGAAAAAGTGTTTTGAAAACTGGTTTAGGCGCATGAATCTTTGTATAGAGGCTGGTGGAAAGTACTTTGAAAAGATTTGATAAAAATATATGTACGTATAGAACAATTTTTTTTAGTTTCGCAAAACTTTCTGAGTGTCCCACGTATTGTTTCCTGGCAAATGAGAGAAATGTACTATACAAGTCTCGGCCGAAATAGCAATTAACGGCCTCGTTTATGTAAAAAGGACTCGGCAGCGCCTCGTCCTTTTAAAATCATTTGGGAAGTACTCAGCTTCGCATCGTACTTCCAATATTACTCGGCCGTCAATAGGGAAGATGACAATTTTTTTTTGTCATTTTTATTAGAAAACTCGAAACTGTTTTAAAAAAAACCGGCCAAAAGCATGTCGGGCCATGCTCAGTATTATAGGGTTCCTTAAGTAGGTGTTACAAACAAATCAAATCGAATATTAATCACGGCTATTTTAGTTTTTGCAATAGACGGCAGCATTGGCGACTCAGAGAGTGATGTCAGTAGCCGCTAGATGGCGCTATACAGTGCCAAATGTAATACACGGCACTTGACGGCAGCATTGGTGACCCAGAGAGTGTTGTACGACGCCGCTAGATGGCGCCAAATTTAAGAAGTGTGTCGTCAACATAACACAAAGTTACTTTTTGTGATTTTTTCAAATAGAAAGTAGCTAAAGGAGCATTATTTGCTATGATCATTTTTCTCTAAGGTCAATGACCTTTGAACTAGGACGTTTTAAGTATTTTTCAGTTTTCTGTCTATAACTCAAAAAATTATAATCACATTATACTCGAAATAATTTTAAAAGAGAGTTTTCACAAAGGTCTATCAATGTGGAAGATTATAAGTTTCTACGTTGCATAGTTTAGAAATGGCAGGGGGGGGGACACATTGCAAGCCACTTTGGCGGGCTATATTTCGCAGATGGTACACCTGATAAAAAAGTGATGTATGAAACATTACCTTCATTTTAGTAGACCTATTCAATGATACCCCACACCAGGGGGTGCAGCGAAAATTTTTTTTTTTCCCCATTTCACATGTATGGGCGCCACCCCTAAAGAACGTAAAAAACTATTTTTTTATTCTTTTAAAATTGAGATCTATATGCAGACTATTTTTGTACAAAATTTCATTTACTTATGTTTATAACTGTAGAAGTTATTAAGCTGTAAAGGATTAGGACAGACGGACAGACGGACGGACATGACGAAACTATAAGGGTTCCTTGTAGGACTTCGGAACCCTAAAAATGAGCAGCAGTGAAAAAACCAATAAAATTGTCCATAAAATGTCCAACTTATAAGCGATTTAAATGTGTCCATTAGACAGAGACAGCACTATCAAACAATGACGTAATTTGTTCGCGACAACCCTAAAAATGTGCGCGGCAACCCTGTTTCAGTGTCGTTTTTTCTACTGAAAGACAGTAAAATCGCGAGTGAAAATTTCGTAAGTCAATAGACAATTTAGAGACAGTAATAGTGAAATATTTAAGTGATTAGTACAGTAATACAGTAGAATCAGTGTGTGTATTGACCTGAATTCAGTGTTAGTGCTGAAACACGTAAGTTTTCATGATATTTTATGTGCTTAATAGTCAAAATAGCGAATTTCATAGTTTTCCGTAGAACGCATTTGACCCATGCAAATGGCAGGGAACAAGTTGCGCGGAGTGCGCGTCTCGAGCGAGGGCGCTGCCTCCAGTATATTTTTTATTTACTAGTACAGAATCGTAACTATGCACTTCATGAAAACATATCTTTGTTATTTAAGTAAATATCAGTGTAATCTTTCAGGTATAGCGTTACTTATGTTCATTCTATATAGATTTATCCGTTTATGTAACATTTTAACACTTTCACAGTTAAATAACAGTTTTATATAGAACATTAAATTTAAAACACAGTTTTTTGTATTAAATACATAACCTTTTATAGTAAATGAAACGTAAATAGAAGGAACATAGTAAATAACGCTATATACTGCAAATATTATGTGAATTTGTAAGTTATTTAATAGTTTTAACAATGTTTTAGAGTCATGAAATTTGTAAGTTTTAATTGTGAAATTTAACATAGTAAAATAATAGGTAGGTATGTGTATTGCCACCTACGGCTAGACAATGCATATATCTATAGTATACCATCAATAGAAAAACATTATCTTCAATAAATTTTGTATGGGTTCGATAAGAAAAAATGTAAACAAACCGATAAAAAATGTATGAAAAATTCACCCGTTTTGTAGAATATGTGTGCCTAGCCTAGTTTACATCAAATAAACACTTTTATTATTGTTTTTTATTTAAAGCCAAAATGGTCGTGCAGGGGATACCGTATAGTAAATAGTCCCAACCCCAATAACAAAAAAGTTATTAAGGGTGAAAGTAATAAAAATCCCCTGACACGGCCAATTTTGCACAGAAAACCAAAACCTATGGATAATCTATGACACCTAGAATGATGAGTCATAGATCATTAGATAGCCTAGATTTTTGCCTATCCATAGGTTTTGGTTTCATAGAACAGACACAAATAGATACATAGATATAGATAGAAATGTAAAAATAAATAGAATAAATAAAGTTGTAAATGGCTTGAGGCGCCTGCGGCTCTCGTGCCGGTAAAGTTTAGTGCCGCGTTAGTAAACGCATTTTTCAACAGAATTCGTAGCAAATCTACCATATAGTCAAGCCTTCAAAACAAATGGAGTAAGCAGAGGCCTCAAGCTCTTCATGAACAGTCAAGTCGGTGTTTTCATTTCCTGAAAAATTCTCCCGGTGTTCCCGTATCAAGAAATAATCCTTCAGTTCGGCGTGGGAAGTCAACCTATAGGTACAGGGCGTCAGCGGCTCATACACACGGTATCGAGTTCCGCCCGTCCGGTACATCATTGTTCAAAACCTTCATAATAACTTGACATCTCTCCTACAATGTCCGCTTCTCACGACAAGGACAGCAAATACCACCTCCAAGAACTTAAAAATCGTGTATCTCTTCCATTTTTTCATGGATTTTGTTTATTTTTTCTACAATATTACCCTTTCTGTACCTCCTTTTAAATAATATAACATTTTTGGTCATTTTTAACAGTAGTCAACTACCGGATAGCTTCATTTCAGGCCTCGACAGTAATGTAATTCACTGCATCTGTATTTCCGGGCACTTATAACCCTAACGCCTTTAAAGCTCGTGTGAATCGGCACCTAATAGGTTTGCTCGCTCCATCGTCGACCACATCCTGACAAAGCTGTCTAGATTGTGGTCAAGAGCAGATCTATGCATACATCATAAAAAAAAAAACAAAAAAAAAATTGTATTATCGTTCCGCAGGTACTAAACGTAATAATGTTCGAGGACTGCTGCAACCAGTGGTCCATGTCCCGGCCACTGCTGGGCCTGATCCTCCTCAACGAGGAGCAGTTCTCCCGCATCCGCCAGGACATGATAGCTCAGCAGCCGCGGGACAAGCAAGCTCAGCTCGCGCACTGGTTCAACGGACTGATGGCTGGCATCGAGCCCAACCTGCTCACTAAGAATAGAGATAGGTATGTTTTTTTTTTATGATTAACTAGCATATGTCCGCGACTTCGCATGCTTGGAATTCGGAAATCTACATAATGTTGTTACTTAATGTATTAGCTTGAGTCCTGTGGCAGAAGTCAAATAATGTCAAAATATGTAAAAACTGGCCAAGAGCATGTCGGGCCATGCTCAGTATTATAGGGTTCCTTAAGTAGGTCTAATTACAAACGAATCAAATCGAATATTAATCATTGCTATGTTATTTTTTGCAAACAGCGCCACCTAGCGCTGAATTTAAGAAGTGTGTCATATATTCATATGACACACTTCGTAAATTTAGCGCTAGGTGGCGCTGTTACTTTGTGTTATCAATATAACACAAAGTTTCTTTTTGTGATTTTATTAAATAGAAAGTAACTAAAGGAGCATTATTTGCTAAGATCATTTTTATCTAAGGTCAATGACCTATAACTCAAAAAATTATAACCATATTATACTCGAAATAATTTTAAAAGAGGGTTTTTATAAAAGTATATCAATGTGGAATATTACAAGTTTCTATGTTGCATATTTTGGAAATGGCAGGGACTTATTCAATGATACACCATACGAGGGGGTGCAGCGAAAAAAAAATTTTCATCACCATTTCACATGTATGGGCGCCACCCCTAAAAAACGTTACCAAGATATTTTTATGCTTTTAAAATTGATATCTATATTTAAACCATTTTTTAACTAAATTTCATTTACTTATGTTTATAACTGTAGAAGTTATTAAGCTGTAAAGGATTAAGACAGACGGACAGACGGACGGACATGACGAAACTATAAGGGTTCCTTGTAGGACTATGGAACCCTAAAACAGCTGTTCCCCACATTTTGTTCACATAAATCGACAAAATATAGGGAACTGCTGGTTTTTTTCCGCGGTTTCAGGGTTAGTCTCATAGTAAAATTTATTCATAATTATGAGTACAATGGTGTCGATTCTCTTGTTCACGAACTAAACTTATTTTAAACTATCGCTCTCTTTTACTAATAGTAGATACAAGAAAGAGATGGCAACAATTTTAAAACCATCAAATTAGTTTACGTGTTACATTTCTTTGTATTTTAGTGGACAGGTTCCGAGATCACGACTAAACTTGTATGGAAATCTAAATTCCGACTAATTTGACAGTCCTAAAATTGTTGCCATCCCTTTCTTGTTTATTCTATTAGTAAAAGAGAGCGATAGTTAGTATAGTATAGTATAACGGGCTGGTTTCCGCAACTCCACGATCAAGCGTGTATTTTGCGTACGGGTGGGAACTTACTCGATCCACCCTAACTCCTCGAAAAAGGCCAGCAACGCCTTGGTGTTGGTGGTGATCTCTCTGAGGGTACCTGGGTTACCGAAGTACTTGGCCCTGTATGTGGCGACCTCAGGGCAGTCTAGAAGCACATGGGCTGCTGTCTCGTCTTCCACCATGCAGGCTCTGCACAGTGGGCTGTCCGTGACACCTATGACAAAAACATGTTTGTTAAAGGACCCGTGGCCAGTAATAGCAGCTGTGACTGTACGCAGCTGTTGTTTTGACAATCGGAGGGCCCGTTTCGTAAACCGGCCGACGATTGTGGGAAGTGCCTCCTTGGCCTGCCTGGACTCACCATGGTCTTTCCATAGTTTGTAGTGTTTGTCCTTGGTGCGTTTCCTTACCAAGTTGCGTAGGTATCCAAAGGGGAGTGGCACTATGGGTTCAGGTCCCACGACTACCATACTCGATCCCCTTCTGGCCAGTTCATCCGCTGCGTCATTGCCTCGGGAACTGCTGTGTCCTTTGATCCATTGAATGGTTATGTTATTGAGATTACCTACCTGGTTGAGGTTTTGCTGGCACTCGTGTATCAGCCCCGAGTTTACCGTATGGCTGCTTAGTGCTTGTAGTACGGACATGCTGTCCGAGAGTATACGAATTGAGTGGTCTTTAACCTTCCTGGCTAAAATCGCCGAAGCTGCCAGGGAAATGCCCATGCACTCGGCCTGGAACACCGTGTTATGGACCCCCAATGGTGTGGCTATGTGTATATTGAGGTCTTCCGAGAAGATCCCGGCACCCGTACCTGTGCCTGTTTTGGATCCATCCGTGAAGATTCGCACCTCTGCAGGGCACAGCCCTTCGCATCGGTGATCCTCATACAATTGGATTTTGTACTTCTTGTCGAAAATAAATTGCTTGGGAATCCGGTCGTTAATGAATTTCAACAGAGGGAATTCATTGCTGAGTTCCTCTATCAACACGGTGTGTTGTGTACTACTCTTACTCCATAGATTTAGTGTTTTTAGACGTACTGCCGCCATCGCTGCCTCCTGTTGTATAAAAAGGTGGAGCGGTGGAATTCCCAGCATGGCTTCGAGTGCTGCAGTCGGGGTAGTCCTCATGCAGCCTGTAATCGCCACACAGGCAAGTCTTTGCATGCGCTGTAGTTTGTTTGAAGCTGTAATCAGCTTGGTTCTAGGCCACCAAACTATGGCCCCATAGGCAATCATGGGGCGGATTACCGCGCTGTATAGCCATAGTATAATTTTAGGGGATAGGCCCCAATTCTTACCTATCATTTTCCTGCATTGCCAGAAGGTGATGCAGGCCCTGTTTAGTTTGTTTTCTAGGTGATTACTCCAACTTAGCTTACTGTCTAAGATGACACCGAGGTACTTGACTTCGTTGGCCAGCTGGAGTTCAGTACTGAACAGTTTGGGTAAGCAATAGGGTCCTAATGCTCGCTTTTGGGTGAACATGACTAACTCAGTTTTGGTGGGATTCACTGAAAGATCAAATTCTCTGCACCAGCGTTCTACAATACGAAGCGCTTGTTGGGTGAGGTTGCAGATGGTCCCAGTCACCTTACCCGATACGAGGATGGCGAGGTCATCTGCATATCCTATTGTGTAGTAGTGGTTGTCGTTGAGTTTGGTAATGAGATCATTAATTACCAGATTCCACAGAAGGGGAGACAGCACCCCTCCCTGGGGGCAGCCTCTAGCTATCATGGCCATCTGTTGCTCTCCTTCAAGACGAACCACCCGTTTACTTAACATGTTTGCAATCCAGTCAGTTAGTACCTGCTCCACTCCGTGCTTGGAGAGGGCTGTTCTTATGTTGGAGAAGTTTGTTTTGTCGAATGCTCCTTCGATGTCTATAAAAGTTCCCAGGCAAGTACCTTTGTTGTGTATCGCTCTCTCTATCTGACTAACCACCAGATGGAGAGCAGATTCTGTGGACTTACCTGAGCTGTATGCGTGTTGGTTGCCGTGCAGTGGTATAGTTTTAAGCGCGCCGTCCCTCAGCTCCCTTTCGCAGAGCCTCTCCAAGGTCTTTAGCAAAAAGGAGGTCAGACTGATTGGTCGGTGGGATTTGGCGTTTGTGTAATCGCCCTTACCTGGCTTTGGGAGCGCTAGTTTAAAATTAGTTTAGTTCGTGAACAAGAGAATCGACACCAATGACTCCTTTTTCTTTCCAAAACCACCTAAAATTCAGCGCGTATTTTACGAACTGAATTTGATTTTTTTTGGTAATTTTGTGCGTCAAGTTTGAAGCAATTTTTTTTTTCTTTTTACAGATTCACCCAAAATCTATCAATGTTCCGGCGCGATATCAACGATCTTCTCAAGGGCGCGGCCGGCGTCAGCGGCGGCAACGCCAGCGATATGATGACGTCGTAATGTACTGTTATAATAATATAGTATAAATTTTAATATAAAATACACCATAACATTTTATGTACCGGAAAATCTTTATGGCAACTTTTACTATAAATAAATAAAATAAATATTTTTGGGACATATTACACAGCACCATCTAGTCCCAAACTAAGCAGAGCTTGTACTATGGGTACTAGACAATGGATATAATACTAATATAATTTTTTTTTTTTTGTAAATACATACTTATAATACATAAGAAACACCCAGACAAACACAAACACTTATGTTCATCACACAAATATTTGTGTCCTGTGGGAATCGAACCCACGACCTCGTGATCAGCAGTCCGACACTCAAACCACTAGACCACAGACGTCGTATAGGACCAACTCTGTTGTGAAAAAATAACCAGCTGCTCAATACATTTTGATCGAGTTAGGTATCCATTTATCCTCGACCATACACCCCATAGACGCCTCATAACAGACCGATGTCTTTCAACACATCTATGAAATTTCACTTTTTCTCGCCACTATTCGCCTCTTGAAATCTTTAAATCGGTTTCGATTACTTATGTGAGCCGTCAAAACTGTCGCGTTAGTGATTAGCCAATAGCTGCCTTGCTAGGGCAGCTAGTGGCAGAATTGATTGTATACATTATATTTAACATTAGGCGTCTATTGGGCTGTATAGTCGATGCGACTTATGTATTGAACAGCTTATGTATCTGGTCTGCTCGACGTCCGTATGTCACTGCAGGGATCCAGCAGAATACCAGCGTCCGGTATAATACCTAGCACATGCTGAGCTGGATACCCATTTGGTACAATACTGAGACCATATCACACTTTTATTGTCTTTTTACTTGTATATCGTGTCTTGTTTTTGTACTAAATAAACATTTTATCTATTTCACAGTTGGTCCCATATTAAAAGTTATGCAAAATAATGAGCATATATTTTATTGGTATATAAAATCTTGTGCTGTATTAATAGCTGTATATTAGTGTAGTGAGTGTGGGGGGTCGAGTTGAGGAAATAACGGGGCATCATGGGTCATACTACAAAGTTTTCGACCTATCATTGTTCTGTTGTGAGAGGGACAGCTATACAGAGCGACTAGCGCCATCTCTCTTTCAACTCTCTCGCTAATATCATTTTGATTGTCTATGAAAAAAAACGACAAAAACACTCCTGCTCCTTTTTTTTTCTCCACATGCGAACATTGCGAACTACCACAGCCGTAGTAGATGACATCTCAAATCCTAAATAGCGCTATCAAAATATGACGCGCAGTTAGCATATACTGGGTGTCAGGGAAACTCTTCCGAAAACGAAGATAGATCGCATTTTTTGTTGTGGTTTAGTATCAGTAATCACCAGCACTATCTAATATATATATATATATAAATGCGATTCTTTTTTTTAGATTTTTTCATTTTTTTTTTGTATTTTTCATACATAACCAGTTTTGGGTAGTTAAATAAAACTGATTTGCAAAAAAACCCCATTTATTTACTTAATTTTTTAATGTTCGCAATGTAATTCAAATAAAATATCAGCTGGCGCTAGGGGTGAACGACATCCGCTCGCATACGCAGTCGAGCGATAGCGAACGTCGCTACGACACGGACTTACGACGAGGAAGGAATTAACACCAAATATTGTAAAATTTATATTTTGTATGTATAGAATCATTATTCGAAGCTTTTATCAACTACGTTCAGCGAAATAAACGTCCGATCCATTATACCCGCCCGATCCATTGTACCCGCCCAAACCATTGTTGCCAACTTGACGATACTCCTCAACTCGACCACTATCACCTCTGTATGTATGACATTATAGCTTCTATGTGTACTGTGAATTATTGTCAATATTATAATTATAATGTTTTGTATGGGATTACGTCGCTTGGGCGTCGAATGGACTATATTATTTTTGAGCGATCGAGAAAATCATCCTGGTAATTGACTATTGTTAAAAATTACCAAGAATCTTATATTATTTAAAAGAAGGTACATAAAGGACAACATCGTTGAAAAAAATAATCAAATCCATGAAAAAATGGAAGAGATACCCGCTTTTTATTACCGCGTTTTTTTTATTAAGGCTATAAATAATTACTCTCTCAGTACATCATTTGTCGAAAATTCGTTTTTAACGATTAAAGCACAGTAGGCCTAGTACGAGTTTGACACTTACCGATACTTCCATCGAATTCGACGACTTTCATTCATTAATCAGTAGCGCCCCTGGCGGATACGAGGAGGAACTAGTAGTTTATGAATGAAAATCGACGAAAACTATGTAAGTATTATAAAGTGCCAAACTCGTACTAGGCCCCCAGGTACTGTAAAGTCTGTTTTTACCGACTTCAAAAAAAAGAAGGTTGTTTCTCTCTTGTCTTAATAATTTCTTAGGTTTTCGCGATCACTACACATTATAATAAAACAAGTTTAACCGGATTACATAGCGTATATTATTTAGATTGGTTTCCTGAAGTTTCGAAAGCTTTGCAGCGTTTGTGGTCGCAGGAAGACTAAGATGACAAGCGTCTTTACAGATATTTCTAAAAAAATATTTTACGTCTTATTTAGTAAACAATCTTGGCACGTCTCTTTAATCAAATAACTACTGATAAAATGTAATTACTAATTTTGCACATGTAATCAGGTTAAAATACGTTAATTAGTGTGTGAAATTGTTAACATACATAACCAGCCCATTACTGTCCCACTGCTGGGTACGGGCCTCTTCTCGGTACGAGAAGGCTAAGGCCTTAGTCCACCACGCTGGCCTAGTGCGGGTTGGCGGACTACACACACCATCGAGAACTGTATGGAGCACTCTCAGGTGTGCAGGTTTCCTCACGATGTTTTCCTTCACCGTTACAGCAAGTGATAATCGGTTAACATAATGTTTTTTAATAATAATTATTGACGAATTGCATTAAAAAGACATGCCAAGATTGTTTACTTAATAAGACAAGTAAGAAAAAACAGAGATTAGTTTAATCAGAAACGATTAGTATATTATAGTTTGCTGTAGTAGTAGATACAAAAAATGCGAAAAACGGCCACTTTTGGCACTTTTTCTATCTACAGCTACAACTAACTATATTTTACAGAGTTAAGGCTAAGCTCCCAAAATGAGGTGACTTTTTGTAAACATATGCCGAGTTGAACACATGCTTGATGAATGTCAAATTTAGATACATGTTTTTTTGAACTTTTATCCATCGTTTGACTAGACAATTACATAATTAGTTGATTTTTGTTCGATACTTTTATTTTTTGAAAATCGTGCGTTTTTAGAGATTTTTCGAATATTTCTCCTTTATTATTTAACTTAGTTATATAAAATATATGCAAATAGGAAGATAATAAAGTTTATTAAATACTAGCTAGAGGAAATTTGTATAGATTGTTTAGTATTCTTGTAATAAAAAGAAAACTGTTTTGAGATTTACGACATTTACTTCCGTGGTAAAACACGCGAGAATGATTTTCTCAAAAATGAGTTCTATTGCGACTCGCATAAAATTGACGAGAGCGGCCCGCAGTTGCGGTGTGTAAGGGGAGTGCGAGGGTGGGATTTACGTTTTGGGAGCGTCCTCTTAATAGTTTCTGATTAAACTACAATTGTTTTCTGTACTACAATTGTTAAAAACGAATTTTCTATAAATGATTTACTCGACAAATAATTTTTTTTTTACTGAAGGGGTGCCACTTAGCTCCTAAACTTTTTTGTTCTAAGGAGTGTTTTTAAGGGGCAACGTTCTTTTTACAAAGAAAATATGAATTTAAATATAAGTGAAGAAAAAAATGCAATAAAGAATTGTCTAACGTATTCACAGTACACTTAGGAGACAAAATAATCTAAATTAACTATTAATATTATTAAATAATAATAACTAGTTCGGTTAATAGTCGTCTATCATTGAATCACAATTTTAACTTACATGCATTATAGTATTTTTTTATTTTTAATATTTCTTGTTTTTTAAACTTAATAATAATGCTGTTAGTTCTTCCTTGTTTCAATAAGTTCGTTGTCTATATTATATAAGATTATCATGATGTTATGCGGTATATGGCTATTGTGTCTGTCACGATTTTTTTTGAAAAAGGACCCTGAGCGCTGGGGGCCCTGTCCCTGGGGCCCCTTTGTCAAGGCTAGTTTCACTTAAATAGCCTCGTAAAATAGGCTTTTTTCTGAAACCCCTTATGCTTGAATAAATAAAGGGCCTTAACACATTCCCTGTCCAATGAGCCATATGTGGTACAAGACGATCGTTTAACTATTGTGTCTGCTGTCTGGGCAGTGATCGTGTAAATCACTTGCTTAGGGCCCTGCTAGGAGGCTGCTCAATCTAACCTGTTGTCGAATCCTAGCCTACTAATATTATAAATGCGAAAGTGTGGATATTTGCATGTTCTTTAATCACGCTGAATTAATTTAGATGAAAGGAGACTGCTACGGGGCAGTCTAGTTTGTGACGCAACCAAATGCAGTTTATAGAAAGTCACTTTTTTTTCAGCACATTTATATCTTTGGTAATAACACACACATAAAATAATTTTGTAGTAAGCAACATAAATCATGTATAGCCCTGCAACGCGAAAATCTTACATTGTCATACTTCAAATCAATTAATTTCTTGAACTTAACCTCAAAATATTAAATACAAAAAAATGCGAATTTGATCAGCCTTTTACTTTCCAGAGGTTATTCCAATGTTGGACATATGCCTCTCCTATATAGAAAATGATCGTGCTCGAATTCACCCAATATCACTTAACAGGGAATCGAACCATATTCTTAAACTCTGAAGCCTTCTTCCAACCACAAAACCGATAAGACAATCTTTAATTTGATTAGTGTTTGACCTATGATTAGGGATACCTTTGGCCAGCATTTTTTTTTATTCATAATGGACTTGCATTTGACCGCCACCACACCCGCATTGGGATCAATTAAGCCTTTTTAAGTCATAGTAGTCACGTATGCCGTATGACGTCATCACATATGCGTTTATACCGCCGTTAATATGTTGTGTAACTCCCAAGTTCCTTTCGTAACGTCGCTTCTGTTAATTCAGTCAAAATGTCTTTATATTTGCTTGATTTTTCATGAAATCGCGCCTTTTGTCCCTAAAATGGGAAATTCTTTTCTAATTTAGCTGGAAACAAGGAAGTAGGAATGCTCTAGGGCCTCTCATTGGGGCCCCGAATAGTTGAAAGGGCCCTTCTAGGTGGAAGAAAAAATAAGGTTGTGTAGTTGATATGAAGCGTTTCCTGGACAAAAACAGAGCAAATTCGAAAAATATAACTTGTTTGGTCCAGCATGTCGAGTAAAAATGATTATTGGTCGATAAAATCAAGCAAATACGTCGACACCATTAATATAAGATTTATCATTACTAGCCGAGGTCATGTACTCATCATAATGAATTACTATTCCTATAGGAGAACTCCCTGAAATCACAAAAAAAACAGCTGTCCCTTATATTTTGCTATGAAGGGAACACCTGTTTTTTTTTCCGAATCTCAGGATTGTTCCCATAGGCAGGGCCGGATTAAACATGTCGGGGCCCTTAGGCTATGCAATTCTCGGGGCCCCTTTTCAGCCGTTTGAAGATGATCAGATCTTTTTAAGTTGATGGAGGGGCCTCTAGCCGATGCGGGGCCCCTAGGCAGTTGCCTACTCTGCCTAATGGTTAATCCGGCCCTGCCCATAGGAAATGTTGTTCGTTATGATGTGTCAGCTAGTTAATAATGTTAAACCTTATTATTTATATTTTTTGTATGACCGCAGAGTGTTATTTTAATTTATCGAGTGTATTCTATCAAGATACTGCCAAACGAAGAACAAATTATTTTTAGCAGTAGCTATTCCCCAAGTTATCAAACGAAACTGGACTTTAAGGCTTTATATTCAGAGACGAATCTAAGCGTGAATTCATGCTTCCAAATGTCAAAATGTAGTGCCATTAGACCAACGACCATGCAGCCCATAGACGCCACATAATAGGCGACCGATGTCTATCAACACATCTATTAAATTTTACTAACGTAGGTCGCCACTATTCGCCACTTGAAATCTTCAAATCAGTCTCGAGCGACCAAAACTGCCGAGTTACTGATTAGCCAATAGCCGCCTTGGTAAGGCCAATCGGATTGCAGTACCCCGCCTCAGCTAGTGGCAGAATTGATTGCTCGCATTATATTCAACATTAGGCGTCTATTGGGCTGTATGGTTGTTGCATTTGACAGTTGGAAGCATGAGTTCATGTTCAGATTCGAAACTGAATGTAAGCCTAAAACATTCTTAAATTTATTCTGTCACTACAAATGCACCTAAAGGTTCTATTATACCGAGACGCCATGGCGGCGAAACTGGTTGCGCAACCGTGGTGTCTATACTGGTGGCCGAGTATCTTCAACGACCTACAGCGCTATACAACGTTTAAATCAAATTAGTTGGCACAACTTGACACACGTGATGGGTATCGATATCTAATCTATACTATAATGTTATAAAGAGGAAAGATTTGTATTTTTGTGTGTATGTTTGTAATGAATAAACTCAAAAATTACTGTGCCGATTTAAAAAAAAAATCACCATTAGAAAGCTACATTCACTCTGAGTAACATAGGCTATAAGATATATTTTCATGTCCACCCGTGCGAAGCCGGGACAGGCCGCTATGATAAATAAAACAAGAAAAAATATCATTTTCTAAGCTCATAATTTCTTAATACCATGGATAGTACAGTCACTATCGGTGTCCAATACTACCGATACAATCGAAATATCGATAGTCTATCGATACTATTGTTTTTTCGTGGACTATCGATCGGCAACACTGCCACCAGTATTGACAACACGGTTGCGCAACCATGGCGTCTCGGTGTAATAGGGTCTTAAAGCAATTAGATGCTCCAAGAATCCCCCATCTGAAACTAGACCGCGATATGTTGCTTAACTTTGCAGATAGATTACGCTCGATACAGGGGACCTAGTACGAGTTTGACACTTACGAATACTTTCATAGTTTTCGTCGACTTTCATTCATAAATCAGTAGCGCTCCTGGCGGAAACTAGGAGGAACTACTGATTTATGAAAGAAAATCGACGAAAACTATGAAAGTATTCGTAATTTTCAAACTCGTACTAGGCCCCCTGAATGGATTCAAGTGAGTAATTAATGTCTAAGATGACATTCCATGGAAGAGATGTTGTGTGACGTCATTCTTGAATAACTTGGTATGTCACGAAGCATGTGCAAGTGTGTTTAAGCCGGTCATATTTATTGTTGTACCGATCCTAATTCACTCGGGAACAATGAATCCGGGTTTATCAACATAAATAAATCTTGATATTTATCTCTGAAACTAAGGCCCGTATTACAGAACATTACTCAAGTATAGTTTGATCTTCAATCACCTGAGCACTACTTAAGGATAGAATCGTTACTTGAGTGTCGGTCTTATTCCAATACGGTAATTATAAACTTTAATTCAACAACATAGCACACGAATATAACCCGAAATAGGAAAGAAATCTCTACTCAAGCGTGGTCTCGACCACACTTGAGTGATTACAGAACAATCTCTGCTCAAATATCGAAACAGCTCCCTGATTCAGAACTACGCGATAACAAGCTATCGACCGGTTCGGTTTGTTATCTCGTTTCGTTGATGATTCACGCAACGAGAGAAAAAGAGATAACAAACCGAATCGGTCGACAACTGGCTATCGTGTGGTTCTGAATCGGGAAACAGGTGACAGTATAAAATAAAGCTAAACTCAGCTGAACTGTGATCAATGAATCTATGCTTTAGGAATGTTCTTAAATTAAGTCCCAACTCAAAACTAGTTTTAAACAGTGATCAACGCTTGAGGCATGTTATGTTGTAATACGGGCCTGAGAATGGTTGCTTATTCAAATAAAAAATATTTTATAGACTATTTAATAAAAAAACATAGCGTTTGTTCCGAGAGTAACCCCCAGTTTCCGAAAGGCAGAACAAAGAAGAAGAAGAAATTAACTAATCAGCTGTCAAATCTCAGGTCAAGCGATGTAATTGGTTGTTAACATTTTTGTCGGCCAATCACAGGAGCTGACATTAGATTTGACAACAGATCAGCCTTCCAGAAACTGGGGGTAAGTTTATCAAATTATACATGCTGAAAATTGAATCGCTTATTTCCCGAAAAGGGGTCATTGTACTCATCATTATGAACAACTTTTACTATGGGACAAACCATGAAATCGCGAAAAAAAAATCAAGCGGTCCCTACATTTTATTGATTTAAGTGAACACACATAGTAAAAGTTGTTCATACTGATGAGTACAATGACCCCTTTTCGGGATTTAAGCGACTCAAATTTCAGCATGTATAGGTGTTGTGCATAACTTCAGTTTCGTGAAGAATAATGTAAGGTTTGTGCAATGTTGTGTAAGTTTGTAATAAATTAAGTGAGTTTTGTGCAAAACATCTTCCCAGGAAATGCGTACCATAGAAATCTGAATAATAAGGAAATAGAAATGTTATCTACAGTCTTTTAATACCGGAACGCGTGTCGCCGATTTGTCGCTACCAACACATAAATACGCAATCACGCTCACCATGTTTCTAGCATTCAATGCAAAATAAATTAAACTTGAAATAATCCGCTGCTAAATATGCTGCAAAATTATTATTTTTTTTTGGAGTATAGGATGGCGAAACGAGCTAGAGGCCCACCTGATGTTAAGCGGTTACCTTTGCCCATAACAACTGCAACACCACCAAGGCTGTTGCCTGTTTTAGTGACTCGGCGTCCAAAACAGCACTGATGATCAAGCAAACAGTTCACGCACCTGGTGTCCTACGAGCACAGACCAGTTAGCTTCAAGACGCCGCATAAACAAAGTTTTACATGAGAACACAGTCGTAAAATGCTGGCGGGGGGTACAGGGGCGGACGGCGTATTATGATTAGTTGGCTCAAAAGTTAGGTGGTATCACAAAAATAGGGTGGTATGATTGGTGCCGCTCGTTGACGGAGTGGCGAGCCCCGATTGGCGGCGGGGCGTATGATATACAGTGCTACTGTATATGCTTTGCGACCGGGGGTATCCGGCTAATCGGCGTCTAGAGGCTTACTGGTCTGTGCCTACGAGAGACCTGCACGCGGCGACAAGTTCACGCGCCTCTAACACTTCTATTACCTTACTATTTTGATTTCTATGGGCATAGTCAGTAATACTGCAGTCATCACCATGGAAAACGGGTTCCATGATTTGCGAAGATATAACTTTTCCACTATGACATGCATGTTGAAATTTTAATGGCTTCTTTCCCGAAAAGGGGTCGTTGTATTCATCATTATGAACTACTTTTACTATGGGACCAACCCTGAAATCGCGAAAAAAAAAACAGGTGGTCCCTACTTTTATGTTCACTTAAATCGATAGGTGGTCCCTACATTTATGTTCACTTAAATCGATAAAATGTCGGGACCACCTGATTTTTGTCGGGTTGTTACATAATGATGAGTACAATGACCACTTTTCGGGAAAGAAGCCATTAAAATTTTAGCATGTATAGTATGTTAAAATTTAATAACTTTTTCATGAGTGGATCGGGATCGGTACATAAATAATGCAATTTTATTTGAAAGGACTTTACTTATACATGTAGTGTAAATTGTAACTTCATTATATTTTAATTAACGGCAGCCAGATATAGGCACCTCTTAATTATGGACAAAAAAGGTCATATTAGACCTTAAATCGGCCATTAGAGCTTATATTTTGCCCTTTAACGGGCTACCTCAGGAAAATTTATTATAATATCCTAGACTCGTATTTTCGATGTACCTACTAAGGGACTATAGCCATGTCAATGGTTGTAAGGTTTTATTAGTTTTAAAATAATTAGGCACATTTTTATTGTATGTTACACAGAAGGCGAGGTCGATTTTTTTTTATACTTAAGGGGAATGTAGTAACCAAGTGGCGCCCCCATCACTCCCATCAGTAAAAAAAATATTACTCGACGGGGGCGCCATTTGGCTCTTAGTAGGGCCTTAACGGGCTTGCGTTTGACCGCCACCTCACCTGATGTTAAGCGATGGTGCGGGCGACGATGGTTCACGCCCAGCAAAGGTGAGAGGATGGTAGTTAAATATTTCGACCCATCCTCTCAATTGGCTACACCGGGCATCGTTCCGGAACATGACTAGGTCGAAGTTTTTAAACGTTCGCGAATTTCACTCATATTGAACTATGTTTACGGGACTTGTCGCGCACAATTAAATCAAAATATAACAAACATTTTGACTAACCTCGACGTTTCGGTCAAGTTGCATTGGCCGTGGTCACGAGCAGACTGAAGTATGTGGGTGTCATCGTCTTGAGCGGCGGGTGTTTTCTCGAACTACCCGCGGTTGGTTTTTCGTAACGTCGCTGTCCGTAACAAGATAAGCTGAATCACGACACACAATGCTGACAGTTTCGGCGGACATACATGTAGACATACCACGACGCGTACACTTCTCGATTACCGGATTCCACGAGGAGGACAACCTATATCCATCTTCCCGATAGTTTTTTTTTTCGATTCAGGACCAAACCATTGGATTGAGCTACACGACCCGAAAATCCTCTCCACTGATCGTCATTACTATCCCCGAATTGTACGAGAAGCGATTGAGATAAAGAAATATAAAAAAATCATCGGGAAGATGGATATAGGTTGTCCTCCTCGTGGAATCCGGTAATCGAGAAGCGTTTGCGTCCCCCCAGCCAGGTGGACCGACGACCTGATGAAAGTAGCTGGGGCGACTGGATGCGGAAGGCAGAGGACCGAGTGTTGTGGCGCAACTTGGCAGAGCCCATGTCCAGCAGTAGACTGCGATAGGCTGAGTTGATGATTATGAAAGGGCTCGTCCGGGGATGGATGGATAATTTTTCGGCATGCTGAACCCCGCCTTCTGTATAACGCTTTTAAAATGAACTAAACATTTCTTATAAGTAAAGTCCAATGTTTGACATATATTCTAAGCGTAGTACGCGGCTATGTTTGACATATATTCTAAGCGTAGTACGCGGCTATGTTTGACATATATTCTAAGCGTAGTACGCGGCTATGTTTGACATATATTCTAAGCGTAGTACGCGGCTATGTTTGACATATATTCTAAGCGTAGTACGCGGCTATGTTTGACATATATTCTAAGCGTAGTACGCGGCTATGTTTGACATATATTCTAAGCGTAGTACGCGGCTATGTTTCACGTTGTTACTACTTACTATTTAGTGTCTACTATAGTTAGTTGCACGGACGAAGAAAAAAAGGCGGACGGAATCTCGCTAAGAAAAGATTGTAGCACTTAATTTTTTCCTAAACCCACTTTAATTTCGACAGCATTTTAACACACCAGACGGCATGATCTTATTTTATTTGTGACACTAAGACAACGACTACCGTCACACGAGATTTGTTGCGTAATCGCGCCTGTTTGACTTACTATGTGTGCGTGTCAGCCCATACTTTCAAGCAAGCCTTCTTACTATGGGTGCTTCACTTATCGTTTAGCGAGATTCCGTCCGCCTTTTTTTATTCATCCATGGTTAGTTGTATGTCTTTATAATAAGTTCAACAGTAACGTTTCCTATAGATGGCTCGAAAGAATTGAGTACAGTGATGTGGAGTTGATATTTTATCAAGTATAACCTCCTCCTTTTTTTGAAGTCGGTTAAGAAGTCGGCGCTCACCAACGGATTTTTGTAAACTGAAATGACTTTGAATCTTATCTTAATAAGCTTAGCGCTCAAATTTCGAGTGAGAGTCTAATCCTTGTTAGAATTTCAATGAAATAAGCGCTAATCTTATTAAAATAATATTTAAAATTATTTCAGCAGCTTACAAAAATCCTCTGCCGTGCCGTTGGTGAGCCACTGATATTAAATATTTGCCTGATGACATTTATAATTAATGATTTAAGTTTTTTTTTTTCTGTAACTATTCTGCGTACATAAATAATAAACACTTGATACTTACTAATATTAATATGACAATGTACAGTCGACTGCATGACAGTGGTAACACTTCAATTCGAAAACCGTCCTTATTGCTTACGAAATAAAGATGCTGCTAATGTCAAAGTGTTACCACTGACGTGCGGTCGACCGTACCTACTTAATAATATTATTTTAGCATTAATAAGGTAAAAAGTCCGCTACCGATCCATTAATTACTTTATCCGGCTCGATTTCGACCATATGTTTATGATGTTAGGGTTCACTTTGTGATGCACGAATGGACGTTGTATTTTTCAAACAAACAAACGTCTTTACTATACCACGATTTATTTGGTGGTCTAATTCAAACTAGATCGTTCTTGAAATTCAGCAGCGATAACGCCCCCTTGTGGCCGCTGTAGGCCTAAAGGGGGACGGTAAGATACCCAGAAAAAAATGGGGGCGTTGTGTAGACAAAATAAGTTTGGGAACCACTGCCCTAAAGGCCGCGCCACCTGCGCGGGGACGAATCCGCGAAGGCTCTGTACATTATCTTAAAACAAATATTTATGGTTGTAGCGAGACTTGAAGAGCAATTACATTGTTTTCGCGGTTTTTGTCTGCGAGTATAGAAAAAGTTTAGTTTTAGTAGTTATATTTCTACACGATTCAGTGATCAAAATTAAAGATTTAATTGAATCGTAATGTGTCGTATTCAAAAAGTGAGCTAGCTCGTAGCTCAAACAAAGCTGTTCCCAGCCTAAAATATATCCCAAAAGTAACGTGATAAGCACATTTTTACCGACAAAAAAAAAGGAAGAGGTTCTCAATTCGACGCGTATATTTTTTTAAATGTATGACCATGCATAACTTTTTGAATAAATCCTTCACTTTTTATATGAAAACGGTGCAGACTGACATCTCGGCACCTCTCGGGCGGACTTCGCCTGTGTATAATTCCGTGGCTGGCGTGAATATATTGATAATTTGATATGTCCAAAACAATGGTTTTACAAGGCAGCAATTTTAAAGTTTTATATTTTGTGTTTAAACTTATGTATTTAACCTGATGAATTCTATGCAGTCTTTCGAATTTCGTAATTTTTCTCCCTTTAAACCATAGGCGTGGGAAGCGAATAAGAAAAAATAAAATACATATATCACGCCAGCCATGGTATTATGCCATATGAAGTCTATAGAGGAGACATGAGTCCTCGCCTCGCCTCTGTGTCACTCGCCATATCTGTATAAACCAAGCCTAATGATTTAGGTACATTTTACTAACTCCACATCACATGCAGTAAGTTCGTCGGCCACATTTGTGTAGTAGTAATGTCGGAATACCTATATTTATATAGTTGACTGTATTAAGTTTGTACGCAGTGCGCAACGCGCTTGTAAATACAATAAATTGTGATTTGTACAAAGTGATATAACTGTTTTATTTCAAACTACCCGTCCCCCTGGTCTTTTCTTAACAGCTTCCAGTGTGACGTGCCAGGCTTGTACTCTTCCTGCTTCCATACATTCAGCGTCATTGTTCAGAGCACATCCATTGGCGTAGCCAGGGTTTTGTTGGGGGGGGGCAGCCTTCAAAGGTGTAGCAATTATTTTTTTGCAATGAAAACCAAACTTGAAATTACTACATAGGTGGTGTAGATACCCAGCTTTTGCCCGAGGGGAAACAAATCTGGATGGGCAAAAAAATTCTAAAATTTATTTATTTATTTTAAATAAATAAATAAATAAATTTTAGAATTTTTCTTCATGCAACATGTGTACATAGGCGGACTTAATGCCTTAGGCATTCTCTCCCAGTCAACCTTAGGGTGATACAGAGATGACAAGGCAGGTGCAATATTGATTCACGACACAAAACAAGATGAGAAATAAATTACCACTAAAACAATAGATAAACATACATAGGTATATATATATAACATACAATAAGTACTAAATATATATGATAATATACTATTATAGTCATAGATAAAATACTAATGAGATGATTCTGCCAAAATATTATCTAGAAAGAACTTCCGAACTTTCCTTTTAAAAGAGTCCCGACTGGTGGCCATCCTAAGCTCGAGAGGTAGCTCATTCCAAAGAAGAATTGATTGAATATGAAAGGATGAGTGAACAAAATTAGAGCTATGATAAGGGCAATGTAGAAGACGATTATTAGAAGACCGTAGGTTTCTTGTGTGTGTAGAGCATAAATATTGAAAGTGGGGAGTTAAGTAAAGAGGGGGGAAAGGAGAATTAAGTAAAGAAAAAAGCGTAGTCAAAGCACGTACTTGTCTCCGCTGACGAATGGGCAACCATTTAAGTTCAGACCTATATGAAGAAACATGATCATACTTTCTCAGGTTGTAAATGAACCTGATACAATTGTTAAGCAGCCGGTCGAGCTTACTGAGTAAGACTGAAATCAAATCGTAGTAGCACATGTCACCATAGTCGATTATAGGAAGGACTAGAGTCTGCACAAGCATTATTTTGGTCTTGGCGGGTAAAAAGTTCCTCAGGCGGTAGAGGGAACGCAACGTACCGTTGACTTTTCAAATTTATTTACATAAATAAATTTCAGATTTATTTACAATTTTTTTTTGGGATTTTCGAAAACACACCATTTGGAAGTTAATATTTTAGGCTTTGTTTTCTCATGTATTTGCCATTTGAGCTTCCTTGGGCTGTGCTTGAACAAACATGCGATTATATTTACAAAGTTCCGTGAACATGGAGAAGATTTAAGAACGATTTCTTGCAAAATTAAAGTGTTAGGTAACATAACGAATAAGAGAGAGTGGAAGAGTTTCTAAGGTTCGCGTCAGAATAGCAAATGTACCTACATATTTATTTTTAATAAGTGATATACTTTTATTCTGGGATGGGCCCGAAGGCTTCAAAGGGAACCGTGCCCCCATGCCCCTACCTGGCAACGCCAATGCACGTATCTAGACAATATCAACTGCAGTTAAAAGAGGCGTTTGTTCTACCAAAGAAGGAAGTAAGGAACTGTTTAAAGGAGTTCCGCACTTTCCCTAACCCACAGGTGTGTGTGCGGTCGTATAACGATGTAATCTTGTGTATGTAGGTGGTGCTAGCATTTATATTGTATTGAGTGTCCGAGGTGTGGGATTAGATATAGCGTAGCTACTATATAGTGATCTGTGATTAGATAGTGCACACAGCGCTGTCCTGCCGGGCGTTTTGACGGCGTGACCGACCCGTCGCCGGCCGCTCCGCCGCACAGTAGATCGTCCCCATAATAATAATAGGTTGGACACAGGCAGCTTGAGAAATCAAATCGTTTTTTTTTTTTTATGCGAACATGGGTCTTTATCAAAAACCAACAAATATTGTAAAGAGACTTTTTCTAATTGGACTCATATTTCAGGAGAAAATCGATAAAAAGTGTTTTCTTAGTATGGAAATGGACACTTAATCTCTCCCAGCGCCTGAGTTTCGCCTTGTTTCTGGTAGTCATTCCTATAATTGGTATTGTCTTTCCGCCCGGCGGCGGCGACGGCGAACGCCGACCGCGATGCATGCGTGTGATGCGCGACCGATACGCTGGCGTTTGGGAATACATAGTAGTACTCGCACAGACAGCAGAATGTTTTCTTCTGGCGCTGTCATTCCGCCGCCGTCCAGTCCCGCGTGCGATCTGCCTGCAGTGTGACATGTTTCAGTATATTACAATGTACTCTGTGGTGACATGCACGCCCCGTCCACGTTCGGTAGACGCTCCGCCTCCGTTCCGTCCCGCCCGGTTTGTGTCTGCACCTTAACTTGCAAAGGAACGTTATATTACAATAAGGCCTCTTGGCCGCAGTGCGTTCTTACGCACTGCGGTTTTTTCCCACCCGCAGTTTTGGCGGTTGGGAAATGTAGCCAATGTGGGTTCTACTCTGTATTGATAAACCCTACTGGCTATATTTTTATAACAGTATCAGAAGGTAGTACTCCTTGAACCGGCACGCATTGTGAGGAGGTTCCTTTCTCTGGGGCCCTGAGTCCCTGACTGCCGACTAGCTTGGACCCTGTTCCCGATGCCGCGGTGGGCTACTATTTTTATATTTGAAAATGTTTTTATTATTTATAAATTAATGTAATTTATTTCTTTAAAATCGTAGGTATATTAAAAATGAATATATAAGTGTATACAAAGAGAATTTAATCACTTGGGTATGAAAAGAAACTGGGGACAAAGGCAGAACTAATAAGGATGAATGTATTCTTCTAAATTATCTGTTCCTATCTTTTTCGTAACATCACCAGATAAAGCTGGCAGCAAAAAGGAAGAAGACGAAAACGAATACGTCGAATATTATTAAAAAATTAAATCGGAACAAAAGAAATACTGTCAAATTTTTTTTGTAGCCTTGTTAATTTTTCAGAAAAATGTAATTAAATTATTTTCGCTGCTTATCATTCCAAAATTAATGTAGCTTTACGATGATGTTAAGAACAACAATATCAAGAATTAAGAAGGTGTGTACAGTATCATTTGTGCCACGTCTCCTGCGCGGAGACAGCGCTCCAGGTAAATTTGAAATATGTAAGTTGTCGTTCCTACTAGAATCTATTTTTTAATGTTAACTCGCTTCACTTGGCGTATTTGTCCAAATACCTATTTGCGTTGTTAGTCCAATGAAAAATGTAGGTACTATAGGTATTTCCATTGGAATGAAAGTTTTATTCGTATCGGCGAGATGGCACGAATATTGGGCAAATACGCGAAGTGAACCGCCGGCATTAGGTTAGGCTTAGCGTACACTGGGTTGCGGTGAAATGCGATGCGAGCGCCAGGGAAATTCGAATATGTAAGTTGGTATTTCCATATTACTATACTCTTTGGTATATTATGACCAGTTTGTATGATCACTCCTTTGAGAATGTACCAAATCGCTCTGAGTAACTGAACGACCAAAATACGCTCCATGGCGTCATCGGCGATATAACTGAACGCACCCATTGTGCCCACAAAAAATAATACTAAATGGCTTTTGCAAATAATACTAAACTGCTCACGAAATAAAATAAAAATTTTATGACAAAAAATATATATTCTATTCTCGAAATAGTAAATGCTCACCAAAATTTGAACCCTCATTTTATTAAAAAGAAAGAAAAATTGTTTATTGTCCCAATTAACGGCGCGCAACATTTAAATAACTGAACAAGTACACAAACAGGTAGGTATACAAAAGGGCACGCCGCAATAGCGGCGGTAAGGCCCCGTCATGGAGAAGTGGCTGGAGAGGAGCCATGGATGGTGCCCTCACCTACCGGCTGACGCAGATATTCTCGAGGCACGGTTGCTTCGGGAAGTATCCGTGTCGCATAGGCCGGGAGCCGACGCCCGAGTGTCATCACTGCGGGAGCTGCCCAGAGGACGCGGCCCAGCACACACTGGAGGAGTGCCCAGCTTGGGCCGCACAGCGCCGTGTCCTCATCACTGCAATAAGCGGCAGCAATCTCTCTCTTCCGGCTGTGGTTCTGTCTATGGTCGGGATCGAGAGCTCTTGGGAAGGCGTCGTCTCCTTCTGCGAGGAGGTGATGCTCGCTAAGGAGACGGTGGAGGGGGTTCGAGAGGCAACAACCTCTCTTCCCATCCGCAGGAGGCGACCCGGTCGTCGCAGGAGGGCGAATGCCGACCTCCAGCCACTCTAGGTGTGGGCCTGCGGGTGGCGGACTCGGGGTGGCCCGCCGCCCGACCAGTCGAGGCCCGTGACGGTAGCGCGTTGTTTTCCGTGTGTGCCAGTCAAGAGGAGGGTGCGGCCGATGTCGTTGCCGCACGGGGAGAAGGAGCTCGCTTACTAACGGCGAGCCGGGACCTGCCGGGGATGGTTGGGCGATTACAAGAGTTTTTCCTACGCCCCCGGCCAATGGTCGTTAGAACACCGTGGTGGTTTTAGTCGGTAAGAGTCCGACACTGGCTCCGCCTTCCCCAGGCGGAATTGGAACATGAGGATTTTCCCCAGGAAAAAAAAAACGGTAGGTATAAAAAGAAAATAAAACGAAAATACACATAAAATATAAGGACGGTACAAAGCAATTTTATTTTTATCCCAAAAATCGTAAACACTCGCCATCATTTTACCTATATGGTGATATCAATTAGGTACCTATTAAAATTGGCACACAAGTATTTTTGACGGAAAGACATTGCAAAAATAGTTAAACCAGTCAGTGGCGTAGCGTAAATGGGCCTAATGGGCTTTTTACCCGACTGTGGCGATGCCCAAAGGGGGTGGGGGGGGGGTTATGTTTTATGCAAATGATTAATTTGTTCTAGTTGCTATAGACCAAAAACTACCATTATTTTCATTATACATTCATTACAGGCCTCTTATCAATAAGAATTTGAGATTGTGGAAAACGTCTGGGCCTCTGTAGCTCAGGGGCCCCGTATCATTGATACAGCTGATACGGCGGTAGCTACGCCCCTGTAACCGATGCAATATATTGAATGATTTATTCAGAGTCGTCTCTTACAAAGTTGCTGTGGAATTACTATAACAGTACCTTCATTTGAGTAGGTGCTAGGTGACATATAATAATGAGGTGTAAGACTCGTGGACCCACTGGCTTTTTGTACCACCAGTGCTCTGTCACTTTGGTAGCCAACCTATTAACTTAAACCATATCGAATCGTACCTATAGTCACAGATTTACCATTATATAAAACTGTGCTATAGTCATTCAAATAATTACCTATATGATTTTATGCAATTATCTTATTAATTGCATATTTAAATTATAAAACATTTATTTTGCCACACATACATGAAATACCTATACATATTACATGCAAAGGTAATAACAAATTACTGAGAACAACATGTAGGTATAGGTACACCATAATATGTGTAGCAAGGGATCCAGCTCAGTATTTATTTATACCTACGATCTCTAACACACAAACTGACCAAAAACAAACCCACGCCTACCACGCCACATATTTATTTAATCCTTTATACACAATTGGGTACAAAGGCGGTGTTAACATTAACATAAATGCTTAAGCAACAGAAACAGTTTTCTTATTCGGTATTTTGGTAATTTTATTTCGTTTTTTTTACATAACATGAGACTTAAAATTCTTCTAAAAGATGAACGAGGAAAAAATGGCGGAAAAAGCCTGCGGGCAGACTTCTTCTCTCAGAATTTCTTATGTAACTAAAAATTTTTTTATAAAACAAACTGATGGCTTTTTTCGCTATTTTTTCAGTTTCGTATGCAGTGCTAAGGAAAGCGCCGAAAAGTACAAAGTGCACGGATGACGACCATTATAATAAGAAAGGAAAATACTGTGATGGCTCCTGTGAATCCGGCGAATATATGTTTGTATCAGACAAGGAGCCCAAGATACAAAGAGACCAAAACAAAAGCGATGACGAACAACGTTTGGCCGAAGAATTGCTCAAAGAAAATATCATACCAATGACCTCCCCTAAACCACTACCTTTAGGGGATTCACGTAGCGAAAAACGCCAAAGAATTATAGATCAAGCGTTTGGCAAAGATGATCTTATGGAACCGATCTTAGGAGAACAATACTTTTCCCATAGCGTCAATCTCGATCAGACAAGACGCGAGATTACTGAGGCAGAAATGGCAAAACTAAAACTTATCGCTGAAAGTAAACTTAATAAGCCAGTTAGTGATAACAGAGTACATTTTGGAGTATTTAAGAAGAATCGTGAACTTCTTAAAGATGAAGCCTCAGTGGAATCTGATAGTTTTATAATGAATGAAGCTACATTAAAAGCCACCGGTAAAAGAGGAGGTGCGAAGGAATCCGCTAAAAGCACAGAAACCATGGACGAATTAGGTCTCATGGGACATACATTGAATATACATTTGACCAGCCCTAAAGATGTTCATGAACGTAACATTGTCGCTGAAAAAATACTTAACGCTGATCCTATTTCGACATCTCGAAACGAAAAACAAAATTTAATGTATGATGAAATTGAGGATGAAACTTTACCACTTAAAGCAACTGTTGCTGAAGCAGAATTAGATAAGTATGTTTATAATCAAGAAAAAAAAGAATATAGGTTTTTTAGTGATATACAAAATCCGAAACTTACCTTTGAGTCAACTGATGTCGCTAATTATTTAGAAAGTCAACCAAATTTCAATAATGCAATTAAAACTAAACAATATATTGGAGGAAAAGGGGCTCTTTATTCCACTACAGCTAAAGAAAATGAAGAGCAATTGACTCAAAAAATTGAACAGATAGATGAGACCCCGTTAGTTGAGGCTCAGAAACCTGAAATCGAAGGGTTTAACATAGCTCCAAAGATTTTAGGAGGTATTGATCCTACGTTTAATTGTTTTAGAGACAAAGTATTGGACAACCATCAAACTGGAGCATCTATTGAAAATGTACCAGCTAGCTTTGACGAAGTGGCAAAACGGTGCCTGGACACCCCAACCGGAAAGATAGACGAAATATTGCTCAAAGAAATGGAGAAACTCGGTATTCCCATTGCTAAACGGGATATCCATGCTCGATCGCCGATTATAGAAGAAGATCTGGTCCAAATGGACGTATTACAGAAGCAACAAAGGAGACCTGTGGAAAAGAAAGATTTAGATTTAGAGAGTCACGAATACGAGAGGGAAGCCGTAGAGCTGTGTTCAAATGAAACATTGTTCCCTTCACGTTACATGTGTAATGAAAAAATATTACCGGAGACTGAAAAAGACTCTGATGACTTGAAAGGTGTTGAGCCTTTTCAAGGTACCGGTGAAGAAAAATTCAAGGTACTCCCAAACCAAGTTCTTATAGATCCTTACGATAAAAAAACAATAGCTTATGACACTGAAGAATACGATGATTCTGAAACGTATGATCCGAGCAAAGTTTTCTCATATTATTACGTACCTGAAGCAAAAAAAGCAGAATCTAAAACCAATGACTTACCAAATGACCAAAACAACCCAGCTGATCTAGCAGTAATGGATACAGCAGATAATACTTGGGGTGCAGAACCATATAACCGCACGTTTTCAACTGAAACCGCACGGATACTTAATGCGGAAGAACCAACAACCAAACCACTATCAACTGCTCAAAACATCTCTGTAGTGAACTACGTATGGAACGGAGAACAATCAGCCTGTAATGCAGAAACTTATCAAAAGCCAAATGTTTATAACGTTAAGGAAATTGACAACCAATTTTCATTTGACCCGCCTGACGTTAGTACAACACAAAACATAAATGAAGATGGAATTAAATTATTAGTAAAAGAACAAAATTACGCAATGAGAATCGGTGACACGATTAATCCAACAAAAAGTATGAAGACGGCCGCCGCTCTTGGTGAGAAAGATTTAGACTATAAACAGAGGATATTCGATTACGCTCTAAAAATAAGCAAATCATCTCCAGATTTAAGTATCCCAGATGGCACGTTTGATAAAAAACTGTCGAGCGCTAATGCGGAAACGATGAACTCATCATTAACATATTATAATAAAACTAATATTAATGTTTCAGACGGCATATGGGATGAACCGTTAGACCCCGAGCCATCGACAAATCAAGATCATAAAGATTCAAAAGTATCAAACGAAATTTGGGACGAAGAAAAATTTGATCCTCATCATGTTTTAACATGCAATGAAACTTGTCCCATAGCACCGAGACCCCAGGTCTATGCTGTCGAAACGGTGCGTCTTGAAGGGACTGAGGCTATATTTGACAATAATTTTTTGGCACCCCACGCTTGCAGTTGTGGCGGTAAATTCAATTCGCCTACAAGATGCTCAGACGATCAAATTTCAAATGCCCAAGAAAGAATGAAGAAGGTATCAAAGTTCTTGAAAGGCGATGTTGAGAAAGACGATGATCCTTGTGAAAAGTCGACTGATGAAGACAGCCAGAAAAGATTGGCCAAGTTGTCCAGATTCTTGAAAACAGAGGCAGTTTTAAGTTCTCTAGTGGATGAGGATGCAGCGAGTAAATCTATGGTGAATTCTATACCGGTAAGCATGCCCGAAAATCTTACCATACCCGAATCCCTTCAACATCATCATAATGATACGTTACCAAAACTTGATGAAGATGTATCGCTGTCCGAACTCTTAAGAAGAGTCAGGGAAAGAAGTCGAATCCTTGAATATAATAACGAGCTGAAAACTTTGGGAGTTCTTGCGGAACCTGCTGAAGGGAAATGTGGAAGGAAGGCTCCTCGCTGTTCACCTTTGGCGCCCAGATCCCCACCTCCGAATCCGATCCCACCACCGTCTTTTGGCTTGCCTCCGCTGAAGCCGCGTCCGCCAACCTGTAAGCCGAGGAAGAAACCTCAGACGACGAAATGTGCAAGCTGCAATCTAGATGTGTCATCTGGGTTACATTTTGGACCCAAAATCAAAGCTAATGAACCAGTAGGGTGTCCAGAGATGGTTTGTGAAAGTAAAGACGTTGGAGCCGAGGTAGATGTTAAGAGCCCGAAATCAAAGGCTGATTTGACCGATGAAGTGATCGACCGACTGCAAACTTTAGGCAAGATTTTAGGCGGAGCAATACGCCAGGGGAATGCTGATGTTTTAGACTCTGGCTGCGTAGTAACAAACAGACGAGGTGCAAAGATATTATTAGCAAGAGACTACGAGCCGTGGGCACCGATACCATCTTGGCCTACGCCAAAAAAGGCGGAACAGAAGAAGCCGGAATGCTCTCCCGGTTGCAAAATCTTCCCGCCACCACGCTCGTTGCACGACCCCCCCTGTGATCAAAGGCCTTGTGTGGGTTTCCCCAAAAGGACGTTCTCGTTGTTGGACTGCTTCTCTGTTTCGCTGGGAGAGAATAAAATGTACGACCTAGGAGAGTTTTAAACACTGTACTTTTACTGTAACTATTTTGATAAACAGCGAAAATAAATTTCCTGGTTTAAGAGTAATGTTTTTAATTTTTCTAGTCACCAGGTTATTCTGAGGGGACACGAGAGCAAGGGACCAGGATCGTGTTCATTTATTGTTCTGTCTGAGACCATTTCCTGTTGTTTTTGTATATTCAATGTCGACCGTCGGACCCATCTTTTGATTCCCCTAAGGTCCTTGAGGTATCTAGCGGGGCCACAGAAATAGATAGATAGAATGGTTGTAATCACAATTTTACTTGCGATTCATGCGTGGCAACTTTCGAACAAACTACACCTCCCATATTGACGTCATTAATTTTTAAAAATTAACTTTAATCAAATGTTCTTTACAGCTTTTGTTTCTGAAGTTAGAAACAGCGCAATAAGGCATTTTTGTTGGTTTTTGTTACAGTATTTGCAGAAACAAGTCATAAGGCGTACTGAGAAAGGCTTTAAAATGCCCTTCACTCTGGTGCAGTGTAGGCACGCGCGCTCCGCCCACTTTTCCATTCTATTTATCTATTTCTGTGAGCCAGAGCCCCCTTATGCCAGAACGACGAAACTGATGTAAGCTGAGAAGATTCATTGTACGGTCGACCGCACGTCAGTGGTAACAGCTTGTCATTGACAGCGTCTTTGTTTCGTTAGCAGTAAGGGTGGTTTTCTAATGCAGGTGTTACCACTGAGCTGTACTCGACTGAAACAACATTATTTTATTATTTTAACGCATTTTATGCATGCGAAGCGAATTCTAAAGATTTAAATTGTGGAAAGAAAAAAAAACGCTCACGAGCAGGATTCGAACCTGCGACTCCTGGCTCAGTACGCCAGTGCTTTAGCCACTAAGCTACCATGAACACTGGTCGTGGTATCGAAATTATCCTCCACTATACGTCTTTGGGTGACGTCAGCGATATCTTATTAAGAAACATTGTTCCTTAACCGACTCGACTAACTTTACAGTTAAATCAAAGTCGTATAGATATGCCTACCCTTACTAATTATTTTATTATTTTAACGCATTTTACGCATGCGAAGCGAATTCTAAAGATATAAATCTAAAAAAATAAAAGAAAAACAATAAATGAAGGCAAATAGCAAGCAACCCAGCTGTTCCTTATTCGGCATCATATAAGTAATCTAACAATAAATTGACTACATTTTAAACTTAAATCTAAGTATTATTGTATTTTTTAACTTTAATTTTTTTCTTTGTAGTCCGTTCGCATGTTTTATACTTACCTGGTTACACAGGGAAACCTATTATTAGCCATACAATACTGTAATACACATATTATATGTATCGCTGTTGGTTTTCTAAATAAAATAAAATAAAATAAAAATTGTGGAAAGAAAAAATGAACAATGTTTCTTAATAAGATATCGCTGACGTCACCCAAAGACGTATAGTGGAGGATAATTTCGATACCACGAGCAGTGTTCACGGTAGCTTAGTGGCTAAAGCACTGGCGTATTGAGCCAGGAGTCGCAGGTTCGAATCCTGCTTGTGAGCGATTTTTTCTTTCCACAATTTATCTTTTGAAATAACATTGTTTCAACCAACGAAATTTAAAATAAAAAACCGGCCAAGTACGAGTCGGACTCACGCAGTAAGGGTTCCGTACCACCCATCGACCTGATACCCCATAGAAACTGATTTAATTTACGATAGTCCGTGCGCGAAATATGATTTTTTTCATTTCTTTAGAATATAACCAGTACGTTTAGTTCCATCCACGGAATACTTGAATAAGAACATTTCCTCTATGGTTCCATCTATCCCTACCAAGGTATCCCCACTGGTAGGGATATTTGGAAAATCATTCCATCCATACATACCAGTCAACGATTTAAGAAGCTACCAGTAGATTCAATTAGTATGTACCTATTATATTATTATAACTAGCTTACCTACGCCCGTGGCTTTGCCCGCGTGGATGTCGTTTATCACGCATCCCTCAGGAACTGTTCATCTTCCCGGGATAAAAAGTAGCCTATATGTTAATCCTGGTTATGTTCTATCTGTATGCAAAATTTCATTAAAATCCATACAGTATTTTGCGTGCAAGACTAACAAACATCCATATACTTATTTTATCTTGTATTGTATTTAATCTTACTTATTTATTTTTTATCATTATTTACCAACATCACGACGATCGGCTCAACGGGCCCAGATAACAGACGTCGTGGCTATGTGTAGGGTGAACCCTTCACATAGTAACTAAACTAAATAGGGGTAGGGTTTACATACCTACATGCATATAATCACGCTTGTTTCCAGGGGGGCTAAAAAGGCCACTTTGGTGAAAACATAATATTATCCTAATACGATTCATGTTAAAAACCACAATATGGCCACTTAAGGACAATTCATAATATTTAACGCGAACGAGACATATTCCGCAATACATCTGTTTGACAGTTTCCTATGGAAATTCGTAAAATGGTCCACAAAATAGGAATTGCTTATGTGTCAAATTGCTGTTTATTTAGAAGTTACTCAAGAGCAACATCTTGCGGTTCATATCAACGATCTTTTTGAAAAATAAATTAATAACGGCAGATTTAGGCCTTTACGAGAATTTCCTTGAGCAAGCGCGTGTTATGGAGAGAATTATATATAACCGGCGAAGTCTAGCTCTTCGGTAAATGGAACTAACTAACTAACTTTGTGATGCAGAGTTTGTTGGACTGAATAGATTAAATAAAAGAGTGTGTGGGTGGGTTAACCTCATAAGGAGCTTGGAAAATTATTTACACACCCGTTGAGGTGTAACATATCCAAGGTAAGTAAAGGAATCATAATAGTGGATTTATTTATGTTAGGTGCCTAAGTACAAGTTGACCCAGTTCTCCGTTGATGTAAACAAACAAATCTCTATGAAAGGGCTCTAAGTTCCAGCCATCGTTCATTACTATTTGATAAAGATTTAACTACTCTCAATAACAAACAGTGAAATTTAGTTAATACTATACTATAGGCACAGACAAAAAATATAGACGAAGTGCTGTCAACAATCATAATGAAGCCAGAAAAACTATGCTCCTTCGTGTACAACCAGCGCTCACGCACACACTATGCACCTGCAGGATATTTTTTTCGCGATACTTACTGGATGATGCCGCGACATGTGTACTAAGAGGGGTGAGCACGGTTTGAAGTGCACGTGTGTGCGTAAACGCTGGTTGTACCTACATGAAGGAGTATAGTTTTTTTTTTGGCTTCACTATGATTGTTCGCAGCACTTCGTCTATATTTTTTATTATGTCTGTGACTATAGGTAATACAATATTTTATTTTTGTTTTAGGTGTCAAGTGCATGTATACTTCTGGTTCGTATCAGGAGGTCTATACAAGCCACCTCACACCACAAAATGCACCAAGTTAGTGTCTCTTACTGTGTGAGGAGGGCTGTAATAGTAGCTCTTAACAATGACCACTTCAGAAGGAAAACAAAATATACATTTTCTACAAACTCTAGAAGAATGAAATGAAATCAAACATAGGTAAGTTACAATAAGTTACTACAAATAACTAACAGTGTCTAAATGAGGAATCCAAACCTAGCTTGCTTATTGCATATGTATATTCTGTTTTTTCTCTCTTGTCTTATTTAGTAAACAATCTTGGAACGTCTCTTTATTCAAATAAGTACTGATAAAATATCATTACTAGTTCTGCACATGTAGGTTAATAAATGTTATTTAGTGTGTGAACTCGTTAACATAATGGCTTTTGATAATTATTATTGACGAATTGCATTAAAAATGCATGCCAATATTGTTTACTAAATAAGACAAGAAAAAACAGAGATTACATGCATATACCTACATCAAAAAAAAAAAAAAAATCCCCTCAAACTCTAACTTTTATTGCATTCATGTGTATCCATAGGTGTTACATTTATAAGTTCTGTAGGTACTTATACTCTCTTTGCTACTAACCATTGGCATAAACAACACTTTTATAATTTCAGGTTTTACCATTGAGAACATTAGCCACCTCCTGCTGAAGTTATGAAACTCTACTCTACCCCAGCATCAGTAATTGTATCCTGAGTCTCAGACACACTAGCTACACACCTTTTCGTTCATGCCTACAAAATATAATGTTTTTGCTTGACAATTAATAATTGCCTACAATACTCATATATAAGAAAAAGTGTTGAAAAAAGCACATCATATAAATAAATAAAGCCTTTATTATTGACAAAATTACAACACTGTTTTTGTTTCACATTAAAGTTCTTTAATTCTCATTTTTGTTTTTATGTACTATTGTAATTTTATTTATTGGATTCCTTCCACTCTCCTTAGATATTGGTGGTATTGTTGTGTCAGTTTTCCTTTTGTCAAATGCCTCCCCTAGAATTCGCCATAATGTTTTGTCCATTGCCTGCCTTCCACAAGATACTCCAGCCATTTCCCTGGCATCATGCTCCCTTCTTTTTCTGTCTTCCCTTTTTACTCTTTCCATTGCGAGGATACCACACAGTGACATCTTTATTTTTCCTGCTTCGGAGTGTGTGACCAATCCATTTTCACTTCTTTTCTCACTGTATAGTTGACATCCGCCACACGAGTACTCTCTCTAATATCTGACAATTTATTTTGTATTTTAATTAATGTACAACATACTCTTTTATCTTAGTTGGGCACACTTAACCCTTACAACAATGCACTTGTTATGAATGAAAAAGTTCTAACTAGCACGAATTGCACGAAATACACAAGCTAAATAATTAAATGTTTGTTTTGTTTACAACATTCAAGTGCGTGCCACATTCCACAACATCTATGTGTGATTAGTTTTTCTCAACGTGATTCACAAAAACTACTATTTTAAAAGTGTTGAAATCCACTAATAACATTTATTTTTATTACTTATAACTTAATAATGTACCTAGTGTTTTTTTTTTTTTTTAATTTATTCATGACCATGGATACATGTCCTTCAGTCGTAATCATTGAACATATTATACTTGTATCCTAGTAAAGTGATGGAAACTTTACTAGGTTTCTGAGAGGATGATGAGATAATACGAAAGTCCTGTTTTTCAACTTTGTACCATTTATCCACACTTGTACACGTTAACGAGCACTTAACATTTAATAATCCACCATTATTACACATTAACACTCGAAGAAACACAAATTTTGGAAAATAATAAAAAATCTACAACACGATCTTTACGAATTTTCCCGCCAACCCCCTACCTAGTGTTTATCGAGAAGTGTTGACCTTGACCGTTGACTGACATCTAACTTGTTGCCAGCTAGAGTCCTACATAATATTTAATATAATAATCCCTTTGATTTCCTTTTTGGGCACTTAATTGATATAATTTTAATGGTTTATATGATCTTTTATTATAAAATATGTTTTTATTGCACAAATTCATAAAGAAACTTCGTTAAAATGATAAAACATACAAAGAAAACAAAACCGGTAAAGTTCCGATTTTAATTTTATTCGTATGGCAATATTAATACCAAATATGGGCCATATTATGAATTGAATTGAGTATGATGTGTGACCATTTTACGAAAAATAAAGGAATTGCTAATCTTCTGCTGGGAATTCAGGAATGATATTCCTTTCAGAGATATTGCTCTATGTGGCCGTTTTAGACCTCCTGTGCTTGTTTCCCATTGGGTAGGCAGAGACTATGGATTTGCTTCTTCCGCTTTTTTCTTTCGCTTCATCTAGATCTTCATTTGGTTCGTGAAGATTATACCTACGAAACATACCTACCTACGAAGTCTACAACCATTTGGTCGTGGCCTATCGCTTCTTTTACGAAATGTGTAAGCAATGTGTAAATAAGCAATGTGTAAACAAGCAATGTGTACCTATATAAGCAATGCGTAAATAAGCAATGTATAGTATTATATTATCTGTGGCAATGTGTAAGTATACTCGAAATGGTAGGTCCTTATCTAAAGGTTACCCGACTGCCCCAGAAGAAGGGTAATGTTTTCAGGTGTATGTATGAATGTGTAGCCTAAGTTCTGTGGCCTAAGGCGCTCCGCAGACGGGTCTCCGAGTTGCGGCAACAGACTAGTCGCAACTAGCTGTTTAAGACATTTTCATATAATTTAAAGAAACGCGCAGACAGCAACTTTAGTTGCTTGTCTGTCACTTTTGAAGCAAATAAATATTTTTTCTGTCTTTTCTTTCTTTCTTAATTGCGAGTTTTGACGATCGGCAACAGTTTTTGGTTGCTGCACTCTGTGGCAAAATCAATTTCAAATTGCCGTACTGAACTGTACCAGTTGTGTCAAGTTGCTGGTTTCCGCAACCGGGACCCCAACGCGTCGATCAAATTCACTCCCTCCCCGTCCCCCGCAGCGTCGCAAGCGCGGGGCCCGTAGCAAATTCTTTCAAAGAGCCCTTGATCTGCTATGGGTTCTTCAGTATAAATAAAGTGGTAAAAAAACAATTCCATACTCAATACGTTTATTTGCCATCTATAGGTTACAATTTTGTGGGTAATTATTAGTGTAGTAGATTACTATAGGCCCTGCGATGCGAGGCTCTGACAAGTACAAAAAGCCAGAGATGAGATTTCCTGGCAATTTAGAATAATTTTTATAAGAAACTAAAAATTGAAAACTGATGATACCTACTACACAAAAGTGTCGGGTAAGAGTGCTTGCATTGCATTTGTACAGCAGATTATCGGGCTGACTAAAATTCAACACGTTTAACATTTTGTAGAACTTGTGCGTTTACCGTATGATATTCGGTGTTTTATTTACGCTAAGTAAATAGTCTGTTACCGATTGTCTGACGTGGGTTGAAAAGTTGTAACGTTTCACGTAAATTTAATATACCACATCGTCCACATCTTAATAAGTTTCACTCAAAGTACTCAAACAATTACACTCCTGGCCTTGCTCTATGGTGTAGCGAACGTCCCACCAGCGCCATCTAGCTAGACTATGGGTCAACTTGGGGGTGACGTTTTAGCAACACTGCTCGCAGGCATTTTCTATAGTCGCTAACTGGGGGCCTAGTACGAGTTTGACACATACGAATACTTTCATAGTTTTCGTCGACTTTCATTCATAAATCAGTAGTTCCTCCTTGTATCCGCCAGGGGCGCTACTGATTTATGAATGAAAGTCGACGAAAACTATTAAAGTATTCGTAAGTGTCAAACTCGTACTAGGCCCCCTGATCGCGCACACCGCCGCGTTCGCAAATTACTGCTGCGTCGAAATCCTTGGTCTACTACTATTGTGAACCATCTCCACTCTGGAGCGCAATATTCCCGCATATACACAACTACAAATCTAGCCTAGATACGTCAGTGCATTGTGATCGAATACTGGTGGCCACCACGAAGAAGGATTCAACGATACCTGCTGAAGATCTCAAGCTGCAGCCAGAAGCAATCCGGTAAGCGAATTACAGATTTGCCAGTTGGCTTTGTTGTTGGATGACCCCTCAAATTCTTTCACATAGGCTAGATAGAATAGACGAAATTGGACTGACACGCATCCTCGTGTTGGTCGTATAAGTTCTCATCCCCGCCACTGGAGTACGACTATTTACACGCCTGCTCCAGCATTTGGTCCTTACGAGCCTAGGATAGGTATCAGCTTCATATTTTCTAAAAATATTCATCCCGCTTTAATACTTTGGCGCCGTTACATACTTACGTAGGTATTGGTAAGGTAACCGCCATCTCCTACCCTACATATTTTATATTTCATTTCTTAATTTTTCATTTTTAAAAACCATTAAAATGGCTCCCAATAAGCTTGAAATTGAATTAATTCAGCTTACTGCCAAAAAAGAAGCTATTTTCGAAAGAATTAATCGCTTGTATAATTCTTCGAAACATATTTCTAATTACGATTCACACTCTAATGAGTCATTCTTAGCGCAATCTGAGTCTATTACGGAATTGTATAGTAAGTTTGAAACAATTATTGATCAGATTAACGAGTTACAGTTCAAAATTGATAGCACTCCTCCAGACTACTCGTGTTTAAATTCAACTGAGGATTTATACTCGAGTATTAAATATAAACGTAACCTCATACTTGCAAATAGCAAAACATTCACATCGGATCAGAAAAAAGGTATTGTTAAATTGCCACCAATCCAGTTACCCTCATTCGACGGAAAAACGGACAATTGGCCAATATTTTACGAAATATTTCGTAGTAATGTGCATTTGAATACCAATCTGACGGATGCGCAGCGTGTGCAGTATTTAATTACAAAATTAACTCATGATGCTTTAAAATTAACCGCGGGTATTGTTCCCTCAGGAGATACCTATAACATTATCTGGGACAGTCTTGTCAAAAAGTACCAAGATAAACGTAGTTTAGGTGTTCATTATCTGAATAACATTCTGGACATTAAGAGTTGCCCCGGTACTGCCAGTAGTTTAAATAGTTATATAGAAAAATATTCCGCGTCTGTCGCTGCATTAAAACTATTAGACATTCCCGACCTATTAGATTTTGTCATGTTGCATTGTGGTTTGCGGAAACTTGATTCCCAAACACTACAGCAATTTGAGAATAGTGTTAGTGGGAAAGAATTACCTTCGTACAAGGAATTTATCTTATTTATTCAGGGTTATGTTAAAGTACTCGAGAGGTCGCATAATAATAATTCTCAGGCCGAGCCGCGCGCAAAGCCTAGTATAGCGAATAGTCGTAACACACAAGACACTCGTACTTCTAAGACGTTTGTGTCAAATAATGAACCGGTTTCCGTAACACGCTGCCCGCTATGCGATAACAATGTGCATCAGCTGTTTAATTGTTTACAGTTTAAAAATATGGATTCACCGCAAGCTCGTTTCGAGTTAATTAAATCGAAACGCGGCTGTGTGAATTGTTTAAGTATATCCCACTCGTTATCTAAATGCAAATCGCGTAACGTTTGTAACATTTGTAAAAAACAACATCATTCTTTGTTGCATTTTTCTAATGAGAAAAATGATTTACCGTGTGAGCAGTCACCGCCGGCGCCGCCGGTTCAAACCGCGGCTGCACCTATGTTGCCGCAGGATGCTACTCGCTCTGTTTCGCTTAGTGCTGGCGCTCGCTCAACGAATATGACAACAATACTGTTATCAACCGCACAAATTTATGCGCATTGCAATAACCGAGATAAGCTCGTTGTCAGATGTTTGATAGACAACGGGTCTCAAAATAATTTGATTACAATGGATTGTTGTAAACGTTTGAACATACCCGTAATTAAATTACGTAATTCGTCATTGCAGGGTGTTGGTATGACCTCACGACCAGTACATGGTTTTATAAATTTTACAGTAGAATCTCGCATTAATCCGATTAATAAATATTGTATTCATGCGTTGGTTGTGGATTGCATTACAGATAAACTACCCGCCAATTTTATTAAAGTAAACGACGACATGTCATACTTGAATAATTTACCGCTTGCCGATTTAACCTGGAATATACCGGGAGAAATCGACGTGGTTCTCGGTGTTCAACTGTTTCCATATATTTATTTGGGAGATAGGGTCGATTCAGGTAATCGCGCACCGCCCGCCATATTAACTAGCTTTGGTTACGTACTTATGGGAGATATTGCAAGTCAATGTGACGCGACTCCTACTAATTCTTCATTCACCGCGCTTGCTAACATTGACATAGAATCCAGTTTGCAGAAATTTTTCGAGTTGGAAGAAATTCCATCTCAACGTTTTATTAGTCCGGACGAATTAGATTGCGAAAATAATTTTAATTCTTCAGTTTTATTTAAAGACAGTAGATATTTTGTCGATTTACCTTTTTCGCGAAATCCCTCTGAGTTAGGCAATTCTCGCGGAGTGGCTCATCGTCGACTGCTTGCGCTCGAGCGCAAATTCGCGCACGTGCCAGCCCTACGCGAAAATTATAATAAAACCATCGCCGATTACATAACTCAGGGGTATTTATCAGAGGTACCCGATTCTGAATTGACAGAAGAGGGCTACTATATAGCGCATCAAGCCGTTATTAGACCGGACAAGGACTCCATTCGGGTAGTTTTAGACGCTAGTGCCAAGACTCACTCAGGGTTGTCACTTAATGACATTTTGCATGTCGGACCTAATTTACAGGCCGACTTGTTTTTATTATTGCTTGATTTTCGTACGTTTCCTATAGCTATGGCCGCAGATATTAAACAGATGTTTTTACGTATCGGTGTAAATGAGCACCACCGCAAATACCTAAGAATTTTGTTTCGTTTTAATAAAAATGAACCAATACGCACTTTTAATTTTAACCGCGTTCCTTTCGGACTAAAGCCTAGTCCTTACTTAGCTATGCGCACATTACGTGAACTTGCGTGTGAGCATAGTGACCGCTTTGCTGAGGCTTCTAAATTGGTAGAAACTCAATTTTATATGGACGATTATGTCTATTCTGTTCCCGATGAACAGGTCGCAATAAAATTATCGCAAGAATTAATTGAATTATTTAAAGTAGGTTCCTTTGATCTTATCAAATGGGGCAGTAATTCATCCGCTTTTTTGGAGACTCTCCCCGAGTCTTACCGTTTACCAGTAGTTTTTTCTGCCATGGCTAGTAATATTAATTTTCAAATCCTTGGTTTAACCTGGGAACTCGGAGAAGATGACTTTTCTTTGACGACGGTTAAGGTAAATACTAAATGCACGAAGCGCACGATTCTATCGCTAGTTGCCCGCTTGTTCGACGTACTTGGCCTTGTGGCTCCCGTCGTGTTGTACGCTAAAATCCTTATCAAGGAACTTTGGCTAGCTAAAATAGACTGGTATGAAGTTCCTTCGGAATCCATCATCAGTCGCTTTTCCGCCTTTGCACGTGATTTTCCCGCGCTCGCTTCTCTGAATATTCCGAGACATATTGGCGTTTTCAGAGAATTTGTAGTGAATATTGTAGCCTTTTGCGACGCCAGCTTCAGTGGTTATGGTTGCTGTATTTATTTACACATCACCGACCCTGAAGGTAATATCACCGTCCGGCTTTTATGTGCAAAATCTAAAGTTTCTCCCGCTAAAATAACAACACTAGCTCGATTAGAGATTGTCGTAGCTTTGCTTCTGTCGAAGCTTGTCCGCGTGGTCAAAGATAAGCTTTCCGCTCGCGTACCTATTGCAGGTGTTTTCGCTTTCTCGGATTCCACTATAGTTCCATCATTGGATCCACATCCGGACGTGCTCACGCCGGCGCATTTTTTAATGTCCAGTCCGCTCACATACTTGCCGTCTTCTAAACTGACAGAAGACAGCAGAAATTTAACGAATCGCAAGAAACTTTTAGACCAGCTTGTATTATTATACTGGAGAAAGTGGCGAATTGAGTACTTGCACACGTTGCAAGTTCGTCAGAAGTGGTGCACACCCGATCGCCCTATAGAGATCGGTACTGTCGTTCTCTTGGGTCAGGATAACGTACCACCTTTAACTTGGCCATTAGGCATTATAACAGAGGTGTTCCCTGGATCGGATGGCATAGTTCGAGTGGCTTCAGTCAGAACCGCGCCAGGCACGTATAAACGTCCTGTCACTAAGCTGTATTCTTTGCCAACTCAATAAAATAATTTATGGATTATTACTGGTTAATAATCTCATATTAGTTTAACTTAGATTTATATTTATTTCATAATCAAACCGCATTTAACTATCTGGAATATAAATTCAGAGTGCTATTAATTTCCTGATAAATTGTTTCAAGCTACTATTAGTTCTCTGATATTTTCAGACCGCTGTATTTATTTAACTTCACCGCTTAGAGCATCTCTACCCCAACAGGTCCTTAATTGAGTTTCATTTAACTTCATAATTATTTTCTTTTCGAAAGCTCTGGACCTTTCAAGGCGGGCGAAAGCTCTGGACCTTTCAAGTCGGGGAGTATGGTGTAGCGAACGTCCCACCAGCGCCATCTAGCTAGACTATGGGTCAACTTGGGGGTGACGTTTTAGCAACACTGTTCGCAGGCATTTTCTATAGTCGCTAACTGATCGCGCACACCGCCGCGTTCGCAAATTACTGCTGCGTCGAAATCCTTGGTCTACTACTATTGTGAACCATCTCCACTCTGGAGCGCAATATTCCCGCATATACACAACTACAAATCTAGCCTAGATACGTCAGTGCATTGTGATCGAATACTGGTGGCCACCACGAAGAAGGATTCAACGATACCTGCTGAAGATCTCAAGCTGCAGCCAGAAGCAATCCGGTAAGCGAATTACAGATTTGCCAGTTGGCTTTGTTGTTGGATGACCCCTCAAATTCTTTCACATAGGCTAGATAGAATAGACGAAATTGGACTGACACGCATCCTCGTGTTGGTCGTATAAGTTCTCATCCCCGCCACTGGAGTACGACTATTTACACGCCTGCTCCAACACTCTAAGTAATGACAATGGATATTGAAAAATTCAAAATTGCGGCAACCGTAAACTGGGCCTTCTTGTTGCTGCAATTGGCAACCGTTAACGGAAACTTTTAAAAAGTTAGAGTCAAACCCTAAGCCTCGACCTAAAAAGTACTTCCGAACTAGTCATAATCACATCACTACCAGCATTAGTAGGGTCGTTCTCAAAAAAGTGGCACCGCTCGAATAAAATTATCTTTTTTTTTTAATGTATCAATTATTGAGTTTTTTTTACAAAAATCCATTCGGAGTATTTTTCTTATGTTAATTTTTTCTAAGGGAAGAAAATTTTCACATAAATAGACAAAATACAGCTTTTCAAAAAAACTACCTAACAGGTTAAAGAGACATCTCACGGGTTAGTGAGAAAATGTCTCCAGGTTAAAGAGAATCAAACAGGTTAGTGAAAAAAAAACAATGTAACCATGCAAATCAGCTTTTATTATTATTAACTGCAAAACTAAAGTTACATTAAAAAGACCGGCTTTAGAACAGGAAACATAAAAAATCTCACCTAGATGTCTTCATGCTAAAATTTCTGTCGATACATTTAGAGAGATACAATAATCTATATCTGATCTCTAAAAAAATAAAATAGAAATTTTCTTCTTATCTAATCAGTCTTAAACAACCAGTCAGTCAATAGTTTGATACCAAGATATCAGAAAATGTTTAGAAGGAAGTGGAGAGAAGATGCAAAAAAATCCTACCAACGTAAAAAGGAGCAAAAAGCTAGAATACAACGCTTTATTGAATGCAACAGTCCACCTTCTAGCGATATCGAAAACATCAATGTAGATAATATTAATGACGTAATTGGTGGCCAAAGAGAAGAACCAGCAAGAGGGGCACAGGATAACTGTAAATGCAGAACAATTACTAGGTCTAGGTCACGAGAAGTTAGTCCTGCAACCTCACAAGGCTCTTCAGTAAGTTCTGGGATCGTATCACTTAATGCCCAAAAATTAGTAAGAAAGTTACGCTGTAAAAAAGAGAAAGAAATAGCGTCCTTACGACTTAAATTAAATTAAGTATTAAACATTCGTCAGTTTTGCAGAAGAAGAACGACGTGAAAATCTTTCTTTCAGGTGATGAAAATAGTAGCTACTATTTTAAGAAGAACGACGTGAAAATCTTTCTTTCAGATGATGAAAATAGTAGCTTCTATTTTCATCATCTTTCGTGAAAATCTTTCTTTCAGGTGATGAAAATAGTAGCTACTATTTTAAGAAGAACGACGTGATAATCTTTCTTTCAGATGATGAAAATAGTAGCTTCTATTTTCATCATCTTTCGTGAAAATCTTTCTTTCAGGTAATGAAAATAGTAGCTACTATTTTAAGAAGAACGACCTGAAAATCTTTCTTTCAGGTGATGAAAATAGTTGCTACTATTTTAAGAAGAACGACGTGAAAATCTTTCTTTCAGGTGATAAAAATAGTAGCTACTATTTTCATCATCTTTCGTGAAAATCTTTCTTTCAGGTGATGAAAATAGTAGCTGCTATTTTAAGAAAAACGACGTGAAAATCTTTCTCTTTCTTTCAGGTGATGAAAATAGTAGCTACTATTTTAAGAAGAACGACGTGAAAATCTTTCTTTCAGGTGATGAAAATAGTAGCTACTATTTTAAGAAGAACGACGTGAAAATCTTTCTTTCAGATGATGAAAATAGTAGCTACTATTTCCATCATCTTTCGTGAAAATCTTTCTTTCAGGTGATGAAAATAGTAGCTACTATTTTAAGAAGTACGACGTGAAAATCTTTCTTTCAGGTGATGAAAATAGTAGCTACTATTTTAAGAAGAACGACGTGAAAATCTTTCTCTTTCTTTCAGGTGATGAAAATAGTAGCTACTATTTTAAGAAGAACGACGTGAAAATCTTTCTTTCAGGTGATGAAAATAGTAGCTACTATTTTAAGAAGAACGACGTGAAAATCTTTCTTTCAGATGATGAAAATAGTAGCTACTATTTCCATCATCTTTCGTGAAAATCTTTCTTTCAGGTGATGAAAATAGTAGCTACTATTTTAAGAAGTACGACGTGAAAATCTTTCTTTCAGGTGATGAAAATAGTAGCTACTATTTTAAGAAGAACGACGTGAAAATTTTTCTTTCAGGTGATGAAAATAGTAGCTACTATTTTCAACATCTGAGAGAAAGATTTTCACGTCGTTCTTCTTCTGCAAAACTGACGAATGTTTAATACTGTAATTTAAGTCGTAAGGACGCTATTTCTTTCTCTTTTTTATAGCGTAACTTTCTTATTAATTTTTGGGCATTAGGTGATTCGATCCCAGAACTTACTGAAGAGCCTTGTGAGGTTGCAGGACTAACTTCTCGTGACCTAGACCTAGTAATTGTTCTGCATTTACAGTTATCCTGTGCCCCTCTTGCTGATTCTTCTCTATGGCCACCAAACACGTCATTAATATTATCTATATTGATGTTTTTGATATCGCTGGAAGGTGGACTGTTGCATTAAATAAAGCGTTATTATAAAGCGTATTTTAGCTTTTTGCTCCTTTTTTCGTTGGTAGGATTTTTTTGCATCTTCTCTCCACTTCCTTCTTAACATTTTCTGATATCTTGGTGTCAAACTACTTATAGATACTACTTTCCCCTCCTTTTTTAGTTTTTGGTACTTTGTCTTATTTTTTTCTTTATATTTTGCATAAAGCTCTGGATTATTTTTTATTCTCTCATATCTTTTTTTTTCAAGTACTCTTTTCCTAGCTAAGATGTCTTCATTTTTCTTACTTTTTGGCATTTTACCTTCGGAAAATAAACAAATAGGTTAGAATAAAACCCTAAATGCATCAAGAATAAGCATTTTCCTAAAAAAAAATGCCCTAATTAAAAAAAATTATTGGATTAATTTATCTTTTTATTATCATAGTAAATAAATTCTTTGTATTCACACCAAATTGTAACACGATTTTTCTAGCAACACGGTTTTACTAAACAAAAACAGACAAAGTCTCTTTAACCTGGTAATAGTCTCACTAACCTGTGTTTTCCAAACAGGTTAAAGAGACACAGGTTAATGAAAAAATAAAGATTATGATCCGATAACAACAAAACGGCTACGTTTTTGGAGTTTACACTTATTAAACAATAAATAGGCACTAAATTACATAATCTAACGATAACATTCACAAAGCAGTTTAAACAGAAATAACAATATTAAAGTCAGATTATAGATAACATACCTGTTACAAACTCCGATTGTGGCGCTTACACGTAATTTCTAAAAAAACGGCACAAATTTCGACACTTTTTTCCTTGGCAGTGGTTAGCCCGATACTGTCTGGAGATTTTGCACGGGGGTGGGATGTTGAGTAAGTAATATTGTGTGTGTGATGCACTTTAGAGTGCACTTTTGGTTATGGAGAAAATCACTCCGGACACAATTTGAACATGAATAACTCGAAAATTATGATAATTATTAATGTATCGTTTAAATAAAATAAAACTTATTAATATATTGTTTAGTATTGTAATAATTTTGAACCTATATCTTAAATTTTTTTTTTTTTATCTTTACTCAAAGTGTGACTCGTTGTGTTTGGACGTGACAGGATATTGAGAAATAGATATTACAATATAATTTTGTTGTTATTGTATCACTTCGGTTTTCTTATTATTACTCAGCCTCTGTGTAAAAAGTCTCTTTAAGTACAATATTGTACAGAATTTAATAAATAGCATTTGAAAAATCACACATTTCCATTAAAAACTGCTTGACAGGTTACAGCGCCACTTTTTTGAGAACAACCCAGTAGTGGATTAATGGCAAGGACGGGTAACGGACAGCATTCCAAAAACTTTGCTAAATAAGAACAGAACACACAAATTAGCATTTATCTGGGGAATTTTGTTTATTTAATTTTAACTTTCGCGCTCGCTTAGAACGCGCTGATCTTACTTACATCTTCGTTTCCTCTGTGCTCGCTTAGAACGCGCTGATCTTACTTACATCTTCGTTTCCTTTGTGCTCGCTTAGAACGCGCTGATCTTACTTACATCTTCGTTTCCTCTGTGCTCGCTTAGAACGCGCTGATCTTACTTACATCTTCGTTTCCTTTGTGCTCGCTTAGAACGCGCTGATCTTACTTACATCTTCGTTTCCTTTGTGCTCGCTTAGAACGCGCTGATCTTACTTACATCTTCGTTTCCTCTGTGCTCGCTTAGAACGCGCTGATCTTACTTACATCTTCGTTTCCTCTGTGCTCGCTTAGAACGCGCTGATCTTACTTACATCTTCGTTTCCTCTGTGCTCGCTTAGAACGCGCTGATCTTACTTACATCTTCGTTTCCTTTGTGCTCGCTTAGAACGCGCTGATCTTACTTACATCTTCGTTTCCTCTGTGCTCGCTTAGAACGCGCTGATCTTACTTACATCTTCGTTTCCTTTGTGCTCGCTTAGAACGCGCTGATCTTACTTACATCTTCGTTTCCTCTGTGCTCGCTTAGAACGCGCTGATCTTACTTACATCTTCGTTTCCTTTGTGCTCGCTTAGAACGCGCTGATCTTACTTACATCTTCGTTTCCTCTGTGCTCGCTTAGAACGCGCTGATCTTACTTACATCTTCGTTTCCTCTGTGCTCGCTTAGAACGCGCTGATCTTACTTACATCTTCGTTTCCTCTGTGCTCGCTTAGAACGCGCTGATCTTACTTACATCTTCGTTTCCTCTGTGCTCGCTTAGAACGCGCTGATCTTACTTACATCTTCGTTTCCTCTGTGCTCGCTTAGAACGCGCTGATCTTACTTACATCTTCGTTTCCTCTGTGCTCGCTTAGAACGCGCTGATCTTACTTACATCTTCGTTTCCTCTGTGCTCGCTTAGAACGCGCTGATCTTACTTACATCTTCGTTTCCTCTGTGCTCGCTTAGAACGCGCTGATCTTACTTACATCTTCGTTTCCTTTGTGCTCGCTTAGAACGCGCTGATCTTACTTACATCTTCGTTTCCTCTGTGCTCGCTTAGAACGCGCTGATCTTACTTACATCTTCGTTTCCTCTGTGCTCGCTTAGAACGCGCTGATCTTACTTACATCTTCGTTTCCTTTGTGCTCGCTTAGAACGCGCTGATCTTACTTACATCTTCGTTTCCTCTGCGCTCGCTTAGAACGCGCTGATCTTACTTACATCTTCGTTTCCTCTGTGCTCGCTTAGAACGCGCTGATCTTACTTACATCTTCGTTTCCTTTGTGCTGGCGTAAAGGTGACATCATGTTTTTGCAAACATCCCAAAAAACATAGCCAAAAAATTTCTTTAATTTTGTTTAAATTTTAGGATGGGACTGTAGAGCTATATTCGTAATCAGTCGTGAGCTGAATTTTGGAGGAAATAAGATCTAAGTTTTTTTGTTTTTGAAAAGCACCGGGCATTCATGTAATTTGTAAAATCATATGATAGGGTGAATTTCCCAAATGACTTATTTTTTTGTCTTCGGTGAAATTAGTATTTGAAAATAGGAATATTGTTCTGAATTTTTTTTTTGTATTTAATAGGTAGTTATTGGGTTGTGGCAAAAATATTATTTGCCTAGGACTATTACATAGGTAGAAATAAATACATAAACCTCTATTTTTTTCAAATCGGTGCTGTCCCTCTACTTTTTTTACAAACAAAAAAGCTTATACACTAATAAAAATAAGTAAGTTAAGTATATAACTCATTGTATGTCATAGAATATTAGTTTTGTTATTAATATATAGCATATTTTATTACATAATTAACGATTATTATTACTGAGAGGCACAAACGTACTTTTCCTGTAAAATGTTCTCATATCGCTGGACAAAAGTAATTTAAACCTAACTTTACATCGACGAGATACGTAATGCGTAGCATCTCTAGTCTGTGATGTGTGCACCGCCGGTTCACTTCCATAGAAAATATTTTTGCTGTAGAGCGAAGGGGGAAAATAGAACCGCGTCCTCCGCGCACCGCATTCCTCCCCCGCGGTGGCCTGGGTCGCCGCCATCTTTGACTGGTTGTAGTTAGCTGTCAGTAGTAGCGTCAGTTAGTTATTTTTTCTCCTGTGAGTAAATAAATTCCGTAAATTCTGTTGTTTTCGTCGAGTTTTTGTAATTGATTTTCCGAGGATTTAATTAAAGTCGTTTATTTTTGGTGCAAAACTATAAACGGAGAGCAACAATTATGCGGACACCAAAGTGCTGTGTTGTTGGTTGTAGTAATAAGCGAGAGGACGCATTTTTACATTATTTCCCCGTGAGTGATGATATTAGACTTAATAAGTGGTTGGACTGTATAAACTCTGAAAATCTCAAAAATGTACCGAAAGTAAAACTTGCTAAACTCTCGGTTTGTCACATACATTTTGAGAAAAGGTTTACCAGGCCGAATTCCCGACTGAGGTATGGTGCCTACCCATCATTGTTTACACCTGAGGAAATTACCAATGGGGTTCCCGCACTACACATTGATGATATTTGTAAGTAGCCTAAAACGATATTAACTGTTTTTTTTTAAATATTGTTCATGCTAATTCAATATAAAATGTATAAGTCAACTGTCTTTAATCCCATTTCAGCCAACAAATGTGAAGAAATAACCAAGAAAAGACATTCAGACCATTCCTATTTCAAAGATGAAGAACCAATTCCAAAGGTTGCGAGATTCAGTGGTAAGCCACCAAGAAATACAGATTAAATATAAAAAAAACACTAATACTTATGACTTATACTAGTATAATAATTATGGCAATGATGTATGTATATGTTGTTACAGCTTCAGCCTCCACATGCAAGGACTCTGGTCATCACTTTGTAGAAGAATCACCTTACATTACTCATCCATTGACCAGCTCTCAAGCAAAAGGTTGGTTACTTGTAAATGTCAATTTTGCCATGTGTCATTTTTTGCACAGAAGTATGTAGTAAATGTGGTCTTAATGTATGGTATTTATATGTTTTTACAGCTTCAGCCTCCATATACAAGGACTCTGGTCATCACTCTGCAGAAGAATCACCTTATAGTGCTCATCCATCTACCAGCTCTCAAGCAAAAGGTTGGTTACTTGTAAATGTCAATTTGCCATGTGTCATTTTTTGCACAGGAGTATGTAGTAAATGTGGTCTTAATGTATGGTATTTATGTTTTTACAGATTCAGCCTCCATATACAAGGACTCTGGTCATCACTCGGCAGAAGAATCACCTTATATTGCTCATCCATCTACCAGCTCTCAAGCAAAAGGTTGGTTACTTGTAAATTTCAATTTTTGCCATGTGTAATTTTTTTGCACTTGAGTACATAGTAAATGTGGTCTTAATGTATGGTATGTATATATTGTTACAGCTGTAGCTTCCATATGCAAGGACTCTGGTCATTATTCACCAACAGAATCAATTTTAATTGCTCATCCATCAACCAGTTCTCAAGCAAAAGGTTGGTTTCTTGAAATAAGTTTTTATTATTATTGTACTAAGTTTTCGACATTTTATATTGTATAAAAGTGTGTTAGTGTGTGTTTGTTAGTGTTATTGGGTTTTTTCATTAGGAAATTCTCAGTAGCAGCCCGGAGTATGGATTTGTGCCCGGTTAACGGCAATAGGCTCGCCTCCTATTACATGGGACTATAACATAACTGGCGAAATGTGGATGTACTATACACCTCTGCCTACCCCCTCGGGGAAATACAGGCGTGATGTTATGTTATGTTATATTGTATAATTGTTATACTGGATAAAGTAGCTTTCTAATAGTGAAAGAATTATTAAAATCAGTAGTTTTAGAGTTTATCGATTACAAACAAACAAACAAATCTTTCTTCTTAATAATATTAGTATAAATAGGCTTGTGTTGGACCACTATCTCACAAAGTATTAAGCAATGAAATGGTTGACAATAGTGCATGCTTACCTAGCTATTGAATGCTACTTTAACCTAATCAATTGAAACTTGAAGACTCCTTGGTTTATGAAACACACACACATAACACATAATATCACGCCTGTATTTCCCCGAAGGGGTAGGCAGAGGTGTAATAGTACACCCACATTTCGCCAGTTATGTTATAGTCCCAAGTAATAGGGGGCGAGCCTATTGCCATTGACCGGGCACAAATCCAGACTCCGGGCTGCTACTGAGAATTTCCTAATGAAAAAACCCAATAACACTGCCCAACCCGGGAATCGAACCCAGGACCCCACGCTCGTCAGTTGGGCTTGCGACCACTAGACCAACAAGGCAGTCAGCAACTGGTAGCTGTTTATGAAACACTGACTCCAAATTATAATCTCAAATGAATATTGATAATGAGATGAAGTTTTTTTGCAGGCCCAGGTTTGATTCTCCTAAAAACACCAAAGGCATCAAGAAAAAGACTAATAAGTAAAATAAACCAATTAACACCCAATTGTGCAAAGCTGTATAAGATATACAATAAATCTAAGCACCAAATTGATTATCTGAAGAGGGCAAAAAGGGCACTGAAATTTTCTAAGGAGAACTCTTTTGAAGAGCTTACTTGTAAGATGAACCCATATGCTAAGCAAATAATGCAGATGCAAATAAACCTTTGTATGAAAAAGAAACAGGCCCACAGATTTACAGACTCTGAAAAACTAATTGCACTATCTATTATGAAACAGAGCCCAAAGTGTTACAGATTTCTACGGAAAATATTCATCTTACCTTCAAAATCCACATTGAATAAGCTAATATCACAGCTGAATATTGAAGTTGGGATAAATTCTGTGCTTATTGAAGTAATGAAGAAAGAGGTATGTCATTTTCAAACTTATGTGTATAGTGTGATATATCCCACATGTGTGTAGTGCACAATGAAAAAGTAACATTTATTTTGTTTTCAGGTTGCCACATGGAACACTAACAAAAAATTTTGCTCCATAATTTTTGATGAGATGCACCTTGATGAACGGCTAAGTTTCAATCAAAACAAAGATAATATTAATGGATTTGTGCACTTCGATCAAAAACATAAAGAGTTTGCAGACCAAGCTCTTGTCTTTATGTTAAGAGGAGCTGTATATAAATGGCAGCAACCATTTGCCTTTTACTTTTGTAAAGGTGCAACTAATCCAGCTGAGCTGAAACGCATAATAAAAAAAGTTGTCACTGCATCCATAGAGATTGGGCTTAGGCCCATTGCTACAATCTGCGATCAGGGATCGACATTTCGCAGAGCTCTTGGGGAGCTTCAACAAGAGACAAGGCGAGCACAACTCATTGCAGATCTGCCAACAGGTTGGTAAAGAATACACATACTACTCATGCAAATAAAGAATGGGATTGGAAATGGCGGCACTTTTACTGTTCTATGTGCCTCTCACTCTCACAATACTATATGTGTGAGCGAGAGGCGAATACAAATGCTACTATTTTCAGTCCCATTCTTTATCTGTGCCAATAGCACATACATAGACCATACATCAGGATATCATAACATTAAACATTTTTTGTTGAATTTTAAATTCCAATCTAATTTATAATTATTGTCTTTCAGATGACACTGTGGAGTTATGCGGACTAAAATTAAACATTATCTACGACCCCTCACACATAATTAAGGGTTTCAGAAATAACTTCCTTAACAAATGTATTAAATTGGATGGAAAAATTTCCAAATGGCAGGATATTGTAGACGTGTATTTGACAGACTGTAACCATGCTGACTCAAGACTTCTTCACAAACTCAATGATCATCATGTCATTCCTGAGAAAATGAGCAATAGAAATAAAATGAAGGTTTGTATTTTCTTTGCATTCCAAAACAACTTTAATACTATTTATAAATGAACTTCTCACTTGACCTAACTGTCTCATTTTGGAATGGTAGTATGTTCCTGTGATGCTACTGTTGATTTGGAAACCTAGTTGCTTGGTCAATAATTAAGTATATGCCATGCTAATAAAAACGGCCAATTTATACTGCACAGTAAAATGATGTAGTGCACGGTATTACTAATAAACACCCAGTTTATTGTTTACTGCATTGCTTTTCAGATTTGTAAGCATTAATTGAAATGAAAAATTTGCAGGTCAAAACTGCCGCGCGTGTGTTCAGTTCCACCGTATCTGCTGCCCTTTCGTATACTTCACAGTTTTGTAAGTTTTTTTTTCTATACTATTAAAAAACTATCTGAGCCATATCTTGTTAAAGATATATTTGAAAAACTGATAAGATGTAACATAAGCTGGGGCCTGGGGACCTTTGAAGGGGTGAATGTACTTATCATAAAGAACAACTTTTTCTATGGTTTGTGCTAGGGCTACTGTTTCCTACAACAGTCATCAATGTTGCTCGACAACATGTCAAAACAGCAGATTTTTTGTTTTCACTTTATTTTTTTCATAAATCTATTATTACATGACAGACCCTGTTTTTTTTTTCAGATGGTAAAAAGTCATATTAATTTTGTAATTGGTTAGGTGGGCTCCTATTCTTCTTTTCTTTATTTTGACTATGATTCTATGATATACTACAAACCTTAAATATAATCATTTTCTATTTCCAGCTCACTATGCCGATGGAAGACCAGTGAGTGACACCATGCCAAACACAGCAAAAACAGTGAAGTTTTTCGACAACCTATTTGACAGCATCAATGGTGCTGCCCTCCACCATAAGCATACAAAAGGAAAGGACCTGCGGAGGGCAGTTACTTCCACAACTAAGCACCATTCATTCTGGAAGGACGCCATTAACATTTTAGAAAAAATTCAATTTCTGGATGAAAAAGGCAACACAATATCAGTGCCCACATTAAAAAGCTGTGTTACTACCTTGAAAAGTTTAATGAGGCTGTGGCAGTTCTTTCAAGAGCAGGGTCTAAAAGTTATGCGTCCTCGCTATTTCAACTCTGATCCAGTTGAAAACTTTTTTGGGCAAGTGAGGGCGTATAACTTCAGACACAATGACCCAGACTGCTACAGCTTCATTTGCACATTCAGATCACTTCTGATAACACGGATGATCAAATTTCACAATGATACATTTAACTGTGAGGATGATCGGGCAGACCAACTTTTGAGCATGTCTCAAATTTTAAAACTGAAAACAAGTTCCACTTTTGAAGCCGAATGTGAGACTGAAACAACCTCACCAACTTCACCAACTCGGTCAAAGTCAAATTTGCCTGATCATCCTGACAATGTGAATGAAGTTGTCAATCGGGCAAGACAACAACGCCTGGAAGTCCATTCTCGGGCGTACACTGCCGGATGGGTAGTGAGAAAAGTGTTAGAAAGAACTCCCTGTGACGAATGTAAAAATTTATTGACATCTGAATCACCTCTTCAAATTCATGAATGGGTGAGTCACAGGGAGTACAACCAATGTAAAAAGCGACTAAGCTACCCATCTGAGAAAGCAGTTCGGTGTTTCGGCACAGTTATGGAAACGACAAATAATTTTCTGGAAAATAGCCCTCACATAAATTATATCTCCAAAACTATTTTAAAAGAAATTAAATCAAAAATGACGTACGAAATAAACTGCCCGAAACACCGAAACAATCAATTTGCATTAATTGTTGTGAAATTTGCCATCCATAACTGGTGTAACACAATTAATAAAATTTTAGGGGGAACCGATATTGTGCGGCTCGAAAAACGAGTGGGGGTACTGCCGCAAATTCAAAAAATGGCGTATGAAAAATATATAAAAAAACTGAAAAATAAATCAACTAAAAAATGTTCTGTTGTTTAAATTTTAATATCCCAGACACAGTCCAGTACTGTACGTACCTAACAGTATGGGTATAAAGGTGAAATTCATTAGGTGACATTTTTGGCAAAAATCAGTTTTTTTTTCCATCCAATTCCCTATCAGCCGAAAGTGATGTATATTTTGCTAAAAATGTCACTTAGTGAATTTTACCTATAAGCCCACGTAAATATAATAAAACATTTAGTACCTACCTATCTATACACTAGTATCATTTATACCTATCTACCTATAGATATATAGATACTGAAAACCTACCTACTTGCAAATGTCAAATTCTATTTTCCCCCTGCTACAGATTACTTAATCGATGAAAAAATTTCAAGGCAGTCGTCCGTCTGATACGTAGTATCTTCTAAGTAGTCTGTGAGTCAGTCAGCTGAGTAAGCTGTCAGACGTGCGTCAGATATTGTTTGTTGTTACTAGCAATAGCAAGTACTATTCTTTGTAATTACACTTTGTGCCAAATAAAACTAAACATTTTATCAATAGAACAAAAATGACGTCTTCATTAAAAAGAGGACGTCCTTTAACAGGACAATCGAGGGAAATTGTGTATAATGTGCACGAGTTTATGAAAAAAGAAGCTCAAGATGCAAAAAATGAAGTGTTCAAAAAAGAAAAATTTCAGAAAGTAATTGATCGTACGGTTCAATGCACCGGTGTCTCTAAAAGGACTATTACGCGGATTCTGAAAGAAAAAGATAATGCTGCATCCAGCAGCGCTGGACCTAGTACCGGACCTATGTTTAGAACACCGAAAAAGGGTCGGTTTAAAAAAACCTATTGTTTGAAACTGGATGATTTTTCTTACCAAGCTATACGAAGAAAGGTTTACGATTTTCAATTAGTTGAAAAACAAACCGTGACAATAAAGTCACTATTAAATAAATTGAAGGAAGACATTGATTTCACTGGCAGTAGGGAAACTCTTCGCAGAATTTTAAAGGAACTAGGTTTCAAATTTAAGAAAACTGATTTGAATAGTAAAATACTTGCCGAAAAAGACGTTGTAAGACTACAAAGAATGAACTATTTAAGACATGTGAAAAGATACAGACATGAAGGTAGAGAAATCGTTTATGCCGATGAGACATATATACATTCAACCCACACAAACGAACATGCATGGGTTGACAACAGTGGCAAAGAAATAAAAAAACCGATATCAGAGGGCTCAAGACTGATAGTAATTGTTCATGCTGGTAGTGTAAATGGTTTCATGCCAAAAGCTTTATTAATACATAAATCTGCTCAGGCCACGGGAGACTATCACAGCGAAATTAACAAAGAAAACTATGAAAAATGGTTACAAGAAAAGCTAGTACCTAATTTACAACCTAACTCCGTGTTGGTCATTAATAACGCATCCTATCATTGCACGTTAGAAGAACGGGTGCCAAACTCTAACTCCACAAAGAGAGTTATGCAAGACTGGCTTACCAACAAAAACATCAATTTTGATCCAAGAGCATTAAAACCGGAACTTTTTAAAATTATTAAGCAACATAAACATCAGTACGTAAAGTACTCATTAGATACGGTCATGGAGGCACATGGGCACATAGTATTAAGGCTTCCACCATACCACCCTGACTTCAATCCAGTAAAAAATATTTGGTCGCAAGTAAAAGGTCTTGTTAGTAAATACAATGTTACAACGAATCTAAATGAAGTCAAATGTCTACTAATTGAAAAAATTTCATCGATTGGACGAGAAGAATGGTACAATGTTGTGGATCATGCCATCAAATGCGAGGACGAATTTTTCATGTTAGAAGAAGCTATCGATAGTGGGTTGGATCAATTTGTTATCAATACAAATGACGATTCATCAACGTCATCTTCGGATAGTGTAGGCAGTGATAGTGACAGCAGCACTAACAATGACGGTGAAAACAGTGAAATTATTATTGAGGTAGATCCTCTCAAATGATAAAATAATTTAAGAATCTATCGATAATGGGTTTGGTCAATTACAAATGACTATTCATCAACGTCATCTTCGGATAGTGTTGGCAGTGATAGTGACAGCAGCACTAACAATGACGGTGAAAACAGTGAAATTATTATTGAGGTAGATCCTCTCAAATACTAAAATAATTTAATTTGTTTTTTAGGCTAAATTTTTTATTAAGTAAAACGTGTGAAATTTAAAAAAGTTTTGTTTTTTTATTTAAGAAAGAAGAAGATTTCATTCTTGCGCTCCATTTGACGCACACACTACAATACTTATACATAATACTTTACAATTCCATGACAAATTAGTATAGTTACAGTTAAATTGACAACTGACAACACTGGACATAAACAATACATAATCTGTGGTTATAACGGTACATCATCGGTTTTACCTATCCTTGTTATCATAATACCCGTAAAATAATATCCCTATTAAAATTATTTCAATCTGTCCAACTAGTAGATAGGTAGTTTCTATTTTACTTTATGCGCATGCAAAACAAACTCGAAAAAAATATGAGAAAAAATTGCCATCTGTATCGAAATAATATCACCACGATTATTATTGACTGTATCAACAAATTAAACCTAAAGTTGACCCGCTAACAATGACACGCAGTGTACAGCATGACATCACATATCTTCGCGATGCACAGAGACAAGTGCTGCACAGAGTGGTGTAATTGAAAAAAAAAGAAACTAAAAACCTCTTGAGGGTCATTTTACACATCAGTATGAACAACTTTTACTATTGGACCAACCCAGAAATCGCAAAAAAAACTGGTGTTCCCTATATTTTGTCGATTTATGTTTAAACACAAATTAACAGCTGTTTAAAAACGTTTAGGTCACGAAATGTGTATTATTCGAATGTAGGTACACTTCTTCAGAAGCACTCTTACTACATATTCAATGAACCACCTTAATAAAAAAAATTGAAGCATTTATAGGGGGCTGGGCCAGCCTGACGTTTTCAGCCCGGCCCCATCTGTACCACGACAACTAACAAACTTACCGAGAATGTGGTGCCACAGAACGAATGTGCTCCGTAATAATACACACATAACACGTAGGTACATAGCGCTTAATTTAATATTAAAATCTAATATTTTCGGTGATAATAAGGTGGATATGGGGCTGGACTGAAAAATGTATCGACAGCTTTTAGCTGGAAAACCACTAACGGCCCAAATTAATATCCAATCTATCCACGATTTACCCTACTACCTAAATTTGACATATTTCGTATGGAGCTTATGTCAAATTCCTATCTCTAGTAGGGCAAATCATGGATAGATTGGATATCAATTTTGGCCGTTAAGCTATAAATCTTTATCCTAGTACGAAACAATCTCCGGCAAATTTAAAACACTTGTACCGCTTTATCTTCAAATTAAACCCTCTAAATATATTCCCCTTTTTTCAGCCGCTAATATCAGTCTCGATATTATATCAATTTCTTTGAGAACCGATCTTTGTATTCCTATACAGCAGTACATTTATATGCAGTTTCGAGTCCTGTGTCTGTCAGCCGTGTATTTGAAACGAGCCGGGCCAGCTTGACTAACGTGTTTTTTTTCGTGATTCAAAAGTTCTTTACTTAATTTCAGTGCGAAACGAAGATTCACCGGTGCTTAGTAGGAGCTTCTACAAAACGGAATGGACGAAGCCAAAGTTTAATGTCGACAAGCCATACACAATCTCGAGGGAAAACACTGATGGCATCAAGAACGAAGCTTCCGAAGAAAAAAAGGCGTGTAAAAACGCCAAGAAGGTCCGCGCAGAGGCCACAACTGCAAAGTTTAGCTCCATATCAAATGCTTCTTACATAAAAATTACAAATTGTTGCCATAAAAATGAGGACCTACCTGTCAAAATAGCACCATTGAATTTAGAACGGCTTTTGGTCCCGCCAATGGCATCATTGCCTTACTTAATCGTTCGGTATTACTCAACCGAATCGGATGATAGAAAAGACGTTTTTTGGAGACCTAAAGCAAGGATCCCAGCTGATGCCGAATGGAGGCAGAAAATGCAGGACCCAAATGTGCGAAAGGAGTTCGAAAACGAAGTGAAATATTTATTACTGTCTTATGATAAAAACGCACAGCAGGGCGTACAAACAAAAACTCCGCAAATGGAACCGAAAAGCCACAAGTCGCCCGCGATGTCAAAGCCCTAATGAAAACTTATCAGAATTTACTAATAATATGTATATTTACGTTTATAAACTAGAATATTGTCCTTAATTAAATGTGTGTTATGAATTTAGGGATTAAATACTGCGTGAATAGGTGAAATATATTATTTTTAATAGTACCTCGTTCGTTTTCCATTCATTCCTGTTTGAAAACGGTCTTCCAAAATCAGCAAGCTGAACGCGTGTTTTCAAATCCCTACTCAACCTTTTTTTTTATGATGTATAGATCTGCTCTTGACCGCAATCCTCCAGCGCTGTTAGGCCACAGACATAGTAATCTGTGTGTTAGGCTTATACAACATGTTATTGAATTGAAATAACTGAAAACCTCTTAAGGGGTCATTGTATTTATCATTATGAGCAACTGTTACTATGGGACCAACCCTGAAAACGCGAAAAAAAAACAGGTGGTCCCTACATTTTATCAATTTAAGTGACCACAAATGTAGACATCAGCCGTTTTTTTTTTCACGATTTCAGGGTTGGTCCCGTAGTAAAAGTTGTTTATACTGATAAGTACAATGACCTCTTAAGAGGTTTTCAGTTATTTCAATAACACCGTTGTTTATAGAACTACAAGTTGTGTAATAAATTCTAATCTTGAGAACGTGGCTCGACTATAATGTATTTAATTTCCAAGTATTTCTTCATTCTTACAGCCCTATTTTCCTGCAACATAATATTCATGACAAAGGAAAAATATTACGCATAGCACTTTCCTTATTGAGTGGAGCCGGTGAATCCCAATAGCTAAATGATCTGTGACGATTTGCGACCCACACCTCAATATCTCAGGTCAAATCAATTAAAATCATGATAATGATCATGTCTATAAAAAGGCATTTTCACGAGACAATTTTTAATAATCAACTTAGCCCAACTTACCCTCGGTCCCAAGAGGCGCGAGAACACTACTCAGCGGCACTCCTGGGGTTACGAGATCGACGGGGGCAGGGAAGGACAGTCCCCCCGCTGCCTGCCCAGTGGCAGGGTGAGTGAACACCGGGCCCGCCCCTGCTCCTCCACTGTGCCCTCTGCTGGCATCAGAGGGACACGTGGAGCAACTCCCCATTGGCCCACATCACATTTAATCCCTCGAAAGGATTCTATTACCGTACTCAGGATGCACCAGCCTAACAACTGCCGTTCCCTCCAGACGCGTCCAGAGGGACAAGCAGCCGTCAGACACACGTGGAGGTTTTCTGGCCAGCACCCCTAGACACACGTGGAGGTTTTCTGGCCAGCACCCCTAGACACACATGGAGGTTTTCTGGCCAGCACCCCTAGACACACGTGGAGGTTGTCTGGCCAGCACCCCTATACACACGTGGAGGTTTTCTGGCCAGCACCCCTAGACACACGTGTAGGTTTTCTGGCCAGCACCCTAGACACACGTGGAGGTTTTCTGGCCAGCACCCCTAGACACACGTGGAGGTTTTCTGGCCAGCACCCTAGACACACGTGGAGGTTTTCTGGCCAGCACCCTTAGACACACGTGGAGGTTTTCTGGCCAGCACCCCTAGACACACGTGGAGGTTTTCTGGCCAGCACCCCTAGACAAACGTGGAGGTTTTCTGTCCTATCCTATCCTACTAATATTATAAACGTGAAAGTTTGTAAGGATGTATGTATGGATGTTTGTTACTCGTTCACGCCAAACCTACTGTATGGATTTTAATGAAATTTGGCATACAGATAGAACATAACCCGGATTAATATATAGATAACTTTTTATCCCGGGAAGATGAACAGTTCCCGAGGGATGCGCGATAAACTACACCCACGCCGGTGAAGCCGCGGGCACAGGTTAGTAAAATATAAAATTATGTTTGATTTATCTCTCCAATATATTCTTACAACGCAAAGAGAACATTAGAAAGCTCTAAGTTACAACCATTCCCGTCGGTGCCAAACTTGACCTCAGGCGTTGCCCCTTTCTATTTACTTACCAACCAACCAACTTAAAACCTATACAAAACGTATTCGTTGTAATCTCTTTATTATTTCCTATCTGTTTTTATAACTATCATGTAGTTAAAATATACTGCAAAAAGAAAAACCATTTTCACAATTTTCCGCCGTGAGGCAGCAAGCGACACTCAACCTCGATCGGAGTTGTGCTGCCCTGCTTGTAGGCGGGCCGGGACCTGTCGGGGGTGGTTGTGTGAATACTCACGGGTTCCCACGCCCCCGTCTAAGGTAGTTGAAGGAACACCGTGGTGGTTTTAGTCGGTAAGAGTCCGACACTGGCTCCGCCTACCCCGGGCGGAGTGCGTCCATGAGGATTTCCCCAAGGCAAAAAAAAAGGAAACATACAGCCCCGGAGGGGTTAAGTCAGTGTCAAAAAATAAGGCACGTATATCTTGACAACTTCTTTGATTTTAATTCTTCGTACGCTTCGTTGGACCAACTTTGTATCGAAAGGGCTTTTTATAAGTAGGTACAAAATTACAGACTGGATTATTATTTTCTGCCTGCATTATCGCATAGAGTGCATTATGTTAAAACTGTTTTTATCTACACTGTTTATTTTGAAATAATATTTACATCTAAATCGCACCACTTTTGTAATAAAAATCTCGAAGGAATTTCAGATAATCCCGCTGGATTCGTCACCTTGAACTCAGATGTAAATTCTTAGTAGAAAACTCAGAGTAGCAAAATACTTATTAGGTACCTATATCTGTCGTAGAAGCGTGTGGCTGCGCTCGAAGACGAGTTCGTCGTTGAAACGTATTTGAGGCCTTTATCATATTTGAAACGGAATTAAATTAATTATTTTGAAAATTGGATGCTGAAATCTAACTTTTTCCTACTTGCTCGAAAATTGCTTCATTATTTAAAAAAACCGGCCAAGAGCATGTCGGGCCATGCTCAGTATTATAGGGTTCCTTATGTAGGTGTAATTAATTACAAACGAATCAAATCGAATATTAATCATGGCTATTTTAGTTTTTGCAATAATTGGCAGCATTCGCGACTCAGAGCGTGTTGTTAGTAGCGCCATCTAGCGATAAATTCAAGAAGTCAAATTTAAAAATTCTGTCATGTCAAAGTTACTTTTTGTGATTTTTTCAAATAGAAAGTAGCTAAAGGAGCATTATTTGCTATGATCATTTTTCTCTAAGGTCAATGACCTTTGAACTAGGACGTTTTAAGTATTTTTCAGTTTTCTCTCTATAACTCAAAAAATTATAATCACAATATGCTCGAAATAATTTTAAAAGAGAGTTTTTACAAAGGTCTATCAATGTGGAAGATTATAAGTTTCTACATTGCATAGTTTAGAAATAGCAGGGGGGGGAAACATTGCAAGCCACTTTGGCAGGTTATATTTCGCAGATGGTACACCTGATAAAAAAGTGATGTATGAAACATTACCTTCATTTTAGTAGACCTATTCAATGATACCTACACGACGGGGTGCAGCGAAAAAAGAATTTTCATCCCCATTTCACATGTATGGACTCCACCCCTAAAATACGTAAAAACGATTTTTTTATTCTTTTAAAATTGAGATCTATATGTAGACTATTTTTTAATCAAATTTCATTTATTTATATTTATAACTGTAGAAGTTATTAAGCTGTAAAGGATTAGGACAGACGGACAGACGGACGGTCATGACGAAACTATAAGGGTTCCTTGTAGGACTTTGGAACCCTAAAAAAGAATACATCAATCGTCTCTTTTCCGTACCAACAAAATAACACGCCAGCAATTTCCAACACGACTATATTAGAAATTGCTGGACAGTATTTTTTTTAAATCATGCTAGCGGGGTATCATAAAATAGGTGTTTAGGTACACAAAATGTAATCATTATAAAGGCTGAATGCACATTATTTTTTAAATGTTTGAAAATAAAACAAAAACCGCGGGTGGATGAATTTGCGCAAATGAAAATTGGATACTGTTGAATTTTGATTATTGTTGTTGTTTTTTTTTTTTCCTCGCAAATGTGAGAAAAGTACATTACAAGTCTCGGCCGAAATAGCAATTAACGGCCTCGTTTAATTAAAAAGGAATCGGCTGGCTCCTCGTCCTTTTAAAATCACATCGGAAGTACTAGGTTTTGCCTCGTACTTCCAATATTACTCGGCCGTCAATTGCTTTATTTCAGGCCTCATCTTTTAAAGAAAGTGCCAGGTCAATTTGAGTGGACCTGACCACGCATGCATCAGCCATAGTTTAGCTCAACCATCGATATTTTAGGGATTTTATTCTAAGTTGAGGCGTATAGTATTATATTATCTGTAGTTGAGGCCATAATACAACAAAATTAACAAAAATTTGAAACTATTTATTGCTCAAAACTGCCAAAAGTCGTGGAACGATTGTAATTTGCTTACTTATATTTTTTTGTACAATATAATCAGCCCCCAATATTTTCCTTTGCCGCCCTTGGCCGATATAGCCTTGAACTCAAAATGTCGCTCAGTTCATCTTTGGTCCAAGTTTGTTTAAAAACAGGTACGTTTGGTCCCTACTCTTAGACTTTACTTAACTTGTATTTAGCAAGGTTATTTAAAATGCATTCATTCTTGTTGTTATAACTTCACTTTGCACTTGCGTTAATAAATATTAATTTGTAAGGGTCTTTGTTAATGAGACGGTTTTTGCACGAGCCGGTGCCGGCTAAACTTGATCACACGAGCACTAGGAGGGCAAACGAGCATGCGGGTCACCTGATGCCATCGACCATACAGCCCAATAGACACCTCATAACAGACGGCTGATGTCTGTCAACACAGTCTAATAGATTTGATGTATGTCGGCACTACTCGCACTTCAAAACAGTGGTCTCAAACGTCAAAATGCAAAATCGGTAGAGCTGCCCCCAAAAATCGGTTTATTTATACCTAAAATCGGCATAATATGTAAAAATAATATTTAATCGAATTTTTCAATTTTAAAACTTCGAAAACATTATTAAAAACTTACAGAAATCACCACACAACAATTTTTTTCAAAATATCATTTGCTGGAGATTATCTGAAATAACCATTAGTTAATCTTTTTAAACAAATACATTAAAAAATTAAATATTTTCATAAATGCCTATCATAGCCTACTCCTATCACTACACTAACTTGAATCGGTGATCTTTAGAATCATTAAGACACCTATTTCACGATGCATTTGATTGCAGTTTTGTTCGTAATTTTTATCAACTTATTAATGAACGAGAATATGTGCTCAGCTTTGGCGAATAAATGGGCGGAAAACAGTAAATTCTTTCTAGAATTTCCTTGCTCAGAAATCATGGAAAAATGGTTCGGTTTCGGTATATCGGTAGGACAGTCCTTATATCGATAGAAATACCGAAAAATCTGTAGGTTCGAGACCACTGCTACAGAACTTCAAAACTGTTTCGACCACTTATGTGAGTCGTCAAAACTTCCGCGTTAGTGATTAGCCAATAGCTGCATTGGTAGGGCCAATCGGGATTGCAGTACCAGCCTCAGCTAGCCGATAGAATTTATTGTACGACGTGTCTATTGTGCTGTATGGTCGATGCTTGGTGGTAAGCAATCACTGCCACCCATGGACATCTGCAATACCAAGGGAGTCACCAATGCATTGCTGACCTTTTAAAAAGACACATGCTCTTTTCTTGAAGGCTCCCATGTCAAAGTTCGGGAAAACCGCTGACGTAAATTGGTTGGTTTCACACTTATACAACATATACAACATAACCAGCCCATTACTGTCCCACTGCTGGGCACGGGCCTCTTCTCATTATGAGAAGGCTAAGGCCTTAGTCCACCACGCTGGCCTAGTGCGGGTTGGCGGACTACACACACCATTGAGAACTGTATGGAGCACTCTCAGGTGTGCAGGTTTCCTCACGATGTTTTCCTTCACCGTTAAAGCAAGTGATAATCGAATATAAATCCGTACATGAATTCGAAAAGTCAGAGGTGCGGGCCGGGATCAAACTCACACCCTCCTGCATGGAAGGCAAGCGTTCAACCGCTAGGCTATCACTGCCTGGTCAAACTTTCACACTTATGCTGTACGTAAATTTGGCACATAGACAGACCAAACCCCGGATTAACATATAGGCTCCTTTTTATCCCGGATAAACAGATCCCAGGCTATGCGCAATAAGTCTTTCAGTAATAAACCGAATTACATGCGAGCGAAGCCGCAGTACAGCCTAGTATATAAAATATTACTTGTTTAAGCCTATCAACTTAAAATGTATGTTTCCATGATTATCGAGTAAATAATTGATCATCTACCTACTTGTAATTCTGCCCGTACCGTTTCAGTAAAGTCCCTACACTGTAGGTACTTATGAAGTTATGACACAGGCTATCAGATGAGTATGTGCCAATACGTTCCACTATAAAACAGCAAACCACCATAATAAAAGAAAACAGAAGGCCCAATAAAGATCAAGTTTCGTTGTTAAACTCGAAGAGGTGTCGTGGCCTTCGTGTCTCGGAGAGCGCGTCAAGATGTCGGTCCCGGTTGCCATACGAATATCTATGGCTGTTGTTACGGGTAGTCAGAAGCCCGCAAGTCTGACAAGTACTGACAATTGGTCTAATGTTAGGATGTCGGTATTACTCAGCTTAGGGGTCTGGTGGCGGTCGCTCCGTGTAAAATACTGATGTTCAGTTGCATCTTGGCATTCACCGAGTCTTCTCGTCACCTATACCGCAAAGTTTGAAGACGAAGGTCTTCAACCAGTGCGTCCTGCCTGTCATGACTTACGGTGCCGAGACGTTGTCACTGACAGTTGGGCTAGTCCACAAATTCAAAGTCGTTCAGCGAGCTATGGAGCGAGCTATGCTTGGAGTTTCTTTGAAGGATAAAATCCGTAACGAGAATCCGGAGAAGAACCGAAGTGACCGACATAGCTTGTAGGATCAGTAAGCTGAAGTGGCAGTGGGCTGGCCATGTCTGTCGAAGGACCGACGGCCGCTGGAGCAGACGAGTCTTTGAGTGGAGACCGCGAATCGGAAAACGCAGCGTAGCCCCCACCCCCCCCCCTCCGCCAGGTGGAACGACGACCTGAAGAAGGTGGCTGGGGGGGACTGCATGTGGAAGGTAGAAGAACGAGTGTTGTGGCGCAACTTGGGAGAGGCCTATATCCAGCAGTGGACTAAGATATGCTGATTTGAATGCTGCATCTGGTTAGACGAAAAGACTCAAGGAACGGACAGCGAAAAACTTATAAAAATCACCTCACCAAGGCTCATCACATGCTGCACCCAGCCCACACACAGCACACGGCCAGGTGGATAGTAAGTATAGTTTGTAGGACGTGTACCTAAAGAAATACCGCTATACCGCATAATGGCCCCACCATGTCACCTAGTGCCGCATGGGAAGCGTTTGTGAATAAAAGACAGTTTCTCCAAACGTGGTCTGACAGTAGGCTGGGCTAGAATGGGTTCAATGTGCGGCGGGCAGTAGCACAGTAAGTCCTACTGCTGGGCATGGACCCGTGTCTTCTCAGAATAAGAAAGGTAAAAAGGTTTAGGCCTTGATCTATTGTCCACCACGCTGTGTGTTGTTTATATGTTATTTATCACCACTGGCAACAGTTGGGATTTTTTTCGCATTTGTTAACAGTGGTGACAACTGGAAATAGAAGAAAAAATTATAAAATAATTTGCGTGAACAGTTTAGGAAGTAGGTGCCTTTGATTTGGTTTGATTTGAGAAAAAATTGGCACCGACTTTTTAAACTGTTTCACACACATTATTTTATTATTTATGAAGTCGGTTTTTACTTTTTTTAAAGTTAATTTTATTTTTGTATTTTGAGTGACATAAACAATACATAGCCAAGCGATTTCTGCAATCGTGGGTGATTTGCTGTTATACATTAAAGAGTTCCCTTCGTTATCTCCGAAGGTCATCGTTAGATCTTGACTAAATTTAAATGACATCACTTTGAGAGCATACCAATTCAAACAAAAAAGATTTTTTGAAATCGGACATTTGATGGAGTAATCGGCTTACATACAAAAACATACAGTCAAATTGAGAATCTCCTCCTTATTTTGAATTCAGTTAAAAAATCAATTTAGGATTCTTATCCTAAAAAAAAAAAAAAAATCTTATCCTAAAAATACCAAACGCCCTTTCACCAACCCCCTGCTCTTGCAGGGGTTGGTGAAAGGGCGTTTGGTATTTTTTTCAGTGATCTGTGTGTTAGTATAGTATAGTATATATATACACGCAAAATACACGCCGAGCGTGGAGTTGCGGAAAATGGCCCGTTATACCAATAGTATAGTATAACGGGCTGGTTTCCGCAACTCCACGTCCAAGCGTGTATTTTGCGTACGGATACGGATCTGTGTGTTAATTATTAATCTGTTAACTTTATTTTCCTTTTCTACACTACTCTTTTACTCGAGTGGACTCGTAAAAGAGTAAAAAAATAATTTAAAAAAACTCATTTTTTTAAAATATAAATCAAACTGAATTAACTTGCCTGGTCTGGGGGAAGGTGACGGCACTCGTGATACAGGTCTTTCCTAGTACGAGCGCCAAAGCACTCCTTTGACATTTAAAAGTGAACTTACAAGATAATGTACTTTTATGTAAGGAGATATACAGTAAAAAAAATATTTTTTCTGCAATAAATGAGTATAAAAATTAAGTGGGTCTTCTGTTAAGTATATTCGTTGTGCACAAACTGAATCATTCTCGTTGAATATATAAACAGATGCGTCGTCTTCCAATATTGTACACAACAAACAACACTGCAAAAAGGTGCGTTCCATTTTATTTACTTTTTAACTCGTCAAAGGGCACTCGACCAGCCGGTGGCGGCGAAACCATAGATTAACTATCTATTTTTATCTCATTAAATAGCGACCCTTTGATTAATTAAAATATACAAAGTGTGCCTAATTGAAATAACTGAAAACATGAACATCATCAACTTTTACTATGGGACCAAACCTAAAAACGCGAAAAAAGTTGAGCTGTTGAGCTGTTCCCTACATTTGTGTTCGTATAACTCGACAAAAGCAGATTTTTTATCCGCAATTTCATGGTTGGTCCTATAGTAAAAGTTGTTCATACTGATGAGTACAATGACCCCTTAAGAGGTTTTCAGTTATTTCAATAACACGTAGGTATGTTAACAGTTTTTTTCTGCCTGGTTGTAATGAAAGAAAACAGCTTTTCTTAAACATCTTTAAAATAACATCATAATCATCACCATTTGACGGGCATTCGAGTTAATTTCCCGGTTTCCTCGATGACTCCTCTCCCAAGTTGCTGTAAGCGTTGCCATACGCCTGGACTTTTCCGGGCATAATACGGGGGGGAATTCTAAGTTATCCGGAATTTCTTCACTTCAACTCCATCTCTACCCGTACCCGTTATAACAAATTAATGCATCGCCACGCGCAACAGATCGATACGCCGCGAAATTATTATTTTTAAAGAAACGGTAGCTTAGTGACTAAAGCACTCGCGTACTGAGCTAGGAGTCGCGGGTTCGAGTCCTGCTCATGAGCGATTTTTTCTTTCCACAATTTAAATCGTAAGATTTCGCTTCGTGTGCGTGGATGCGTTAAAAATAATAAAATAATTTTAAAGAAAGTTTCTGGCTTTTTCTGCAAATGTCCGGAATTTTATCCGGATTTTCTTTTTTTATCTGGCAACCCTATGTATTATCGTTGCCAGGATGCCGCTTTTGGCGGTACGTCCCGTTAACTCCCGTGTTTTAGCCCTCTCACTCGGGACGCGTCCCGCCATCTACCTGGGACGTGGACGCCCGAAATCTCGCTTTGCCATCTAAGTAGCCAAATTGGCGCGGAAAGAATCGGTCAGCGACGGAAGAGGCGCATGGGCGGCGGTGATTGCTTATTTACCATCGGGTGAGGGTAACCCACTTGCTCTTTTGCCGCCCTTATACTTTATAAAAATAATTATTTTAATAACTTCTTGGGTTTTCGCGATCACTACACATTATAATAAAACAAAGTTTAACCGGATTAAATCGCGTATAATATTGTACGGTAGATTAAAATAATTTTTTAGAAATATTTGTAAAGACGCTTGTCATCTTAGTCTACCTGCGACCACGAAATGCTGCAAAGCTTTCGAAACGTCAGGGAAACCAATTTAAATAATAATTATTTTATTAATTTTCAGGTAAAATGGACCGCGCTACGAAAAGTTGTTTAGTTTTGGCTGCTTGCATTGTTTTATGTAAGTTTTTTTCTGTATCACATACCTACTTACTTTTTCGTATAATTTTTTATACCTACTATGAAGTACTATTAAGTAGGTATAAAAAAATTAGTAAGTACAGTTTGGTGGCTCTGCATACATTACAAAATGTTAACTTTAAAGATCGCCTTTCTGGCAGAACTTTGGATTAATTGAAGTACCTATACAGGTACTGTAGTTTAATCAGAAACTATAACTCTACAATTTAATTTTCAATTGTTAAACATGAATTTTCGATAAATGATGTATTCAGAGAGTAATTTTTTTTTCTGATGGGGGCGCCACTTGGCTGCCACATGCGCTTAAGGCGCAAAAGGCGCGCGTTTTCAATTAAAAGAAAAACTATTCTTAAGGTGAATGCTACAGGGTAGCCCGCGAAATTCTAATTTTTTGGCGATTTTTGTAAATTGTAGCTTTATTTCGCGTTGTATACCGGTCAAAATATGATTGGCGGAAATAGTAACAATATATCTAAGGAATAATACTCATAAAAAATACTAACCTAGCCCTATAAGCTGGATAAGCTCGAAAATCGATAATTTGATCGTAAATTAATATTATAGAACTAGTACAGCTAATAGAGCTAGGTTAATATTTTTTTATGAGTATTATTCAGTAGATATATTGTTATTATTTCCGCCAATCATATTTTGACCAATATATAACGCGAAATAAAGCTACAATTTGCAAAAAACGCCAAAAAATTTGAATTTCGCGGGCTACCCTGTAGCAATCACCACCATAAAAACACGCTTTAATTAACTTCTTTCCACAGGCACAGCCCACCCCGTAGACAAGAGAGAAGCTCCCCAGCTGCCGGTCTTGAAGGACCAGCCGGCTGAGGTGCTGTTCAAGGCTGACAACTACTCCACGGTACTCCTGGAGTGCGCTACTGAGGGTGGCGACAAGGATGTCAAGTAAGAGAACTTTCAACACCAAGCTTGTATACAAGATGTTTATCTATAACTGTGCCATATTTCCAAAGCTAATGATATAATATGTGGTTGTTTATCTAAAAATGCTTAACAAATTCTACGATTATTTAATAACCTAATTTGGACTTAGGCCCGTATTACAGAAGGATACTCAAGCGTTGATCTCTATTTAAAACTAGTTTAAAGTTGAGCTTTGATTTTAGAACGTTCCTCAAGCAGAGATTTGTTGATCACAGTTCAGCTGAGTTTAGTTTTGTTTTATACTGTCACCTGTTTCGGTATTTGAGCTGAGATTTGATCTGTAATCACTCTAGTGTGGTCCAGACTACGCTTGAGTAGAGATTTCTATTATATTTCAGGTCAAATTCATGTGTTATTTTGTTGAATTAAAGTTTATAATTACCGTTCTGGAATAAGACCGATACTCAAGTAACGATTCTATCCTTAAGTAGTGATCAGGTGATTGGAGATTAAACTGTACTTGAGGAAGCTTCTGTAATATGGGCCTTAGAATCATTAGCGAAGGTTTGAAAATACATCCCGAACGACTCTGAGAATAATTCACCGGAGGCATTGTCAAAGGGCGGCAAAGTCGGCCAGTTTTTGGTGGTATCGCGCGTGTCGTTTTTGAGTCGCGTGTGACACACGGGGTGGATTTGTTTGTTTACAAATAGGCATTTAAAATAGAAATGAATTTTCTTGGTATGATTTTTTTATTGATTAATTTTCAGTATCAGTGGCATAGTCAACTCCTTAAATATGGCACGGATACAGATCAACAGCTTGTATAGGGACTTATCCCCAGTGGTAGGGATAGGTGAAAGAAAATTCCAAATATCCCTATCAGTGGGGATTTGGGGATACTTTGGTGGGTATAGATGGAACAGGCTTTGCTGCAGTATAAAACATATCACTTCTTTCATTGCTGTTATTATAACACTTTATTTATTTAATGAAGTCCAGTAGCAGATTTATACACACATTTCCCTAGTATAAACTTTTACATTTTTGCCGCCGTTACCTCTACAATTATCAGTTCTTAGATTATTTTTACAAGCGATTTGGTTAAAATTGCACAAGAAATAGTTTTGGGTGTAGGTACAACGTGTTACTGAAATAACTGTAAAACCTCTTAATTGCATTGTACTCGTTGTTCGTACAAGTTGTTCGTACTGATACGAACAACTTTTACTATGGAACCAACCCCGAAATCACCAAAAAAACAGCTTTTCCTTACATTTGTGTTCACATAAATCGACAAAATGTAAGGAACACGTTGGTCCTATAGTAAAAGTTGTTCATACTGATAAGTACAATGACCCCTTAAGAGGTTTTCAGTTATTTCAATAACACGTTATATTTCTGAACTAGTCAAAGCTCAATCATGTTATCGGAAAGATGTCTTGTAGACTTATTGCTACAAGACATCAGGAAATGGTATTAACGGCCTAAAAAAAATCGGCCCCTAAATTGGCCGCTCCTAAAATCTGCCGCTCTAGGGTCAAGCCTACTCAGACCAGGCGCGGTTCCAACCCAAGATTTGGGGGGGGGGGTCAACTTGGCTTACGTACAGTTTCAAGGTCCAAACTAACCAATTTTTTTATTTTATTTATGCAATGACAAGGTAAAGTTTGTAGTTAGTTTATTATGTAACAGAATAGTTACTTACAAAATGAACGTCAACAAAGAGGAAACGAACGTTGGGTACGTTCGCGAGCGAAGCGAGCTCGAATTATTCATATTTATGCGAAAAGTTGACTTCAATTTAAGTGTATTTTTTGGAGTCGTAGGCTATGTACGTTAATGAAGAAGCGCGAGCGAAGCGAGCGTGAATTTATTTTTTCATCGCCAAAGCTTCAATCGTTTGCGCCTTTGATATAGTGTCCGATCTCAACGGCAGGCTCATGTAATGTAGCGCAAATCGTTCAACAAAATGAACTACCGCCGTCGTAAGTGATATTATTTGTCATTAAACTGGAAATATCATTCATACTTTATTTTGAGCAAAATAATACCTAAGCTGTAAATTGAACTTCAGTAGTATACACAGAACTCTAAAATAATGTTAGGTATTTTTTGACGTACGAGTAGATGTCGTGTGATGACGTGTTTGAGTAAGTAGGTAGTACGGTCGACCGCACGTCGGTGGTAACACTTTGACATTAGCAGCATCTTTATTTCGTAAGCAGTAAGGGCGGTTTTCCAATTGAAGTGTTACCACAGTCTTGCAGTCGACTGTACTTACCTAGTATTGATTTAATTGTTTACTTTGGGACGTTTAAGCAGGAAGTTAATAATTTATTTAATTTATTTTTGTAAATTGTCTATTTTCAAGAAATTTGTCAATTTGACGTATACGATTTGGTCATGACCCCTAAGACCCCTAGAACCGCTACTGACTCAGACTGCTGGTAAATCCGCCACTGATGAAGTCACGCCTGTGTTCTCCAAGGAGAAATCAATATACAATGTACGGTAGACCGTACGTTAGTTTAGTAGTAACACTTGAATTGCGAAAACCACCCTTACTGCTTACGAAATAAAGATGCTGTCAAGGTCAAACTGTAAAGTGTCAAATACTTACCATCAGGTGACCCGCTTGCTCGTTTGCCCCCCTATGTTATAAAAAATAAAATAGAATAAAAAACTTAACGTAACATCCCCAATTATCGACACTACGATCGACAAAATTCGACGGGACGATCACAAGTATTTTTTTTATACATTGGTTTCGTGATGATTTTTTACGTACTTGTGGTGCACTATGTAACAGTCCAATGTTCATTAGATAATATTTAACCGTATACTTTGGTAATACTATAATTTTGGTATACTTTTGGTATAATTTTGCTCTTATTTTCTGAAGTTGGTTGTTTTTTTATCGAACAATGAGGCACTGTCTGTAACTGGGGCTTTTACTTCACCACCGACGTGCGGTCGACTGTACAACAGTAGCTTTGTTTACACTAAAAGGAAAAACAGGGTAAATACCTAGTCGACTATCTTATTGTTTCCGTCAGATGAATGAGCGCAAGTAGGTAAAATTAATCATTTTTAAGGAAACTGATCTTTTTCCTTATAAAAAACCAACATCAGTAATACCTATATCAGACCAGAACAATTACAACTTTATTATTCAATGTAATCTGAGGAAAACTGTTTATTTTGATGGCTCAGTTTTTTTTTATAAATATTTTTGGACATTTTACACAGCACCATCTAGTCCCAAACTAAGCAGAGCTTGTAGGTACTATAGGCACAGTTTTACTAATTGTTAAACTGTGCTATAGGTAAGGTACTAGACAATGGATATAATACTTACATACTTTTTTTTTGGACTATACCTGTGATACTACAGTTAGTCCAGCTTCCCGATTCAAAACCACACGATAACCACTTGTCGACTGATTCGGTTTGTTATCTCTTTTTCTCTCGTTGCGTGAATCATCAAACGAAACGAGATATAGCCGAAATTCGGCCGAGAGGACATATCATAATATTACAAATATTGCAAGTAAATTTTTGTTATAAAGTCAGAGGGGCTCGTAGCGAAGTAACGACTACGCGGATTGTATGATCTGTAAGGTTAAGCTGCACTTGCCACGGTCAGTCTGTGGATGGGTGGCCGTTTCGTTACACCTCGAAACCCCTCCGTGCCTCGGAGAGCACGTTAAGCTGTCGGTCCCGGTTGTCATACGAATATCTATGGCAGTCGTTACGGGTAGTCAGAAGGCTGAAAGTCTGACAACTGGTCTAACCTCCGAATGTCAGTATTACCCAGTAACTGGGTTGCGGGGGTCTGACGGAAATACTGATGTTCAGTCACGTCTGGCTAGAATATAATTGGGAAAAGGCTCGGAGGATGATGAATTGCAAGTCAATTTTAACCGATGTCCAAAAACGTCGAAATTTTGCATACACATTCTAACATTAAACTGTTCTTGTTACAGGTACACCTGGCACAAAAATGGCCAGCCCTTCGACTGGGAGAAAGCTGGACACATCGCCCAACGCCCCGGCGAAGGCAGCATAATGTTCTTCAACCCGCAACCACAGGACGAGGGCAAATACCAGTGCTTCGTCGAAACCCCTGCAGGCACAGCCAGCACGCGCCAAATCAGCCTGAAGAAGGCTTTTATCAACGCTCCGACGAAGGTTACAATCAAAGAGCACTCGCCTGTTGAAGGAAAACCTTTCAAATTGGAGTGTCCTATACCAGAATCTTACCCAAAACCGAATATAGTTTGGAAGACACAGCTGGTTTCTGACCCTACCATAATTGAGACCTTCCTAAGTCCAAGAATCACTTTATCTCCTGATGGTAGTTTATGGTTTTCCAATGTGACAGAATCAGACATCAGTCCTAGCTTCAAGTACGTTTGTTTCGCTCAAACTCCGGCTGTGAGAGAGGAAGTGGTGTTGGCTGAGCATTTGTTGAAGACTCTGGTCCAAGATAAGAAGCCTAATGATGGAGAACTAACCCCCCAGTATATGAGCAATGATATGATGGCGAAAGCTGGTGATGTTACCATGATCTACTGTATTTATGGTGGAACGTGAGTTTTTAATACTTAGGTACCTACTTATATTTTTTTAAGCATGGGATCCTGAGTTCGATTCCTGGGTCAAGCAAAGTGTTACTGTGTTTTTCCATTAGGGAATTCTCAGTAGTGGCCCAGAGCCAGGATTTGTGCCTGGTTAATGGCAACAGGCTCGCCCCTTATTACTGTGTAGACGTTATGCTATCTAGTCATATTGCGATCAAGGTGAAATGAGATATAGTCCAATCTACCTCGTCATTTCGAGATGTAGACGTAAGGATACCTAGTCCAATCGAGATCCAGTCATTTCGCGATCTAGTCTTACGGGCAACCTAGACATATCGAGATAGAGACCAAAAGATACCGACCCATTACATGGGGGGACTGATAACATAACGCAAAATGTAGGTGTACTATAAACCTCTGCCAACGACCATACAGCCCATAGACGCCTCATAACAGGCGACCGATGTCTGCAACACATCTATGATATTTCACTAATGTAGGTCGCTACCTTTGACAAGATACCTAGTCGCCACTTTTCGCCACATGAAATCTTCAAATCAGTTTCGAACACTTACATGAGCCGTCAAAACAGCCGCGTTGGTAGGGCCAATCGGATTGCAATACCCCGCCTAAGCTATTGGCAGAATTTATTATACGCATTATGTTCAAAATTAGGCGTCTATTGGGCTGTATGGTGGTTGACCTCTGCCTAGCCTACCCTTGCGGGGCATAGGCCTGATGTTGTGTAGGTATGTTATCTTTTTTAAATCGAAGCTCCGTACGGAGCAATCAGCGTCACTGTAAAACGATTTTGTGACGCCACATATGTATCTCCGCTCCGGAGCTCCGCACGGATAGTCCGCAGATAAATCTGCACTGCTCTGAAACCAGCGTCACGTAGTGATTATATTATCTTTGTAAATTTCTAAACCAACGTCTAAACATTCTCATTCTAAGAAGAGGCCCATGTCCAGCAGTAGGAAGTATTTTTATAAAGTAAGGATGAAAAAAATACATCAAAGTTAGAACTCATCATCATAATAGTTTTGGTGTTCTCCATAATTTATTAAACTTACAATAATTATATTTAAAATAACAATAAATAGTATAACCAGAGTCAGGAGAGTTGCAAAATGTAACAAAATTGATATCAATTTAATAATATAATTGTAAAGACAATGTCGTAATCGTAACACCATTTCAATTCAAAAAATCATGGTAGAAATAAGCAGTCTTCGGAAATCAGACTCTTGTTTATGGCAACATCGGGATACAGACACACGTTATTTAGTAGAATCCAGTAGTCCAGTAAATCTTGTATTCCACACATTCACAAAGAGAATATAAATCACTACGTTTACACATTCCACACAAAATACAACAAAATTCTGGCAAATTAAACTATTACAAGTAACTTTGAGCGATAAAACGTAAAGTAGGTAGGTATTTCAATTTTATGAGCAATGTTTTGTAGTTATCTTTTATAAGTATGTCATTAAAGTCAACACGATTCCCATTATTCATTTAATTGGAAGTAATTAATTATCGTACTCATTCAGTATTTTATTGATTGAGTTTTCTCACGACAATGTTATCCGTGTTTTCCTGAAGTATTTTGATAGCTGTCAATTTGAATGCTGTCAAAATTATTAAAAAAAATCCCCAAAAAGTTTGAGGTCCGACCTCGTCACATTTTAACAAAAAAGCGGTGCAATAGGATGTTTGATGATGAAACAAATTAATTAAATATTTCTACCTCAGCCATTTCTAACTTATATTTCAAACTTGCACCATCTCGTACACAGAACGAACTACTAGATATTCTAATATTGCTCCAATGATTTTACATAAGTACAGATATGATATACCCTAACAAATCAAACGAAAAACACGTTCCGTGCGCAGCGGAAGCACACATACACAATATTTTACATCACTTACATTTCACAACATTGCCGTGTCGTGTGAAAGAGATGGTGTATGTAAACCAATATGAACAAAAAAGACAGCTAGTGTTTGTCAGCTACGTGTAGTGTATGTGGCCATTTAGGACAGCCAATCACAGCACGCAGCAGCACGCAGGGTAGCCAATCACAGCACGCAGCAGCATGCAGAGTAGCTAATCACAGCACTTTTGGCATAGATTAACGAAAACGAGTAAGTATACAGAAGGTACAAGTATTTTAAGCGGAAAGTATTATACCCTACGATTAAAGATCCAACTTTAATCGTAGATTATACCAGGGTTGATTGATTTAAATCAAGTGACTTTTTTCATAAAAATGATTTTTTTGACAAACTTTATTTTTTTCCATAAAATTTCATTGATTTATTTAAATCATAATGTTATGGGACTAGATAAGAAAAATTCATATTAAAATTTATACAGTTTTTATTTTTTACTGAATATTGAATAAAAATATGGCATTCAAACTACAAATAGTCAAGAAAATCGAGTTCGGAGTTGCTTCTATTAGATGTTGAATTTACTTTTCGGAACTGATTATAGACCAGTTATTTTTATTACTGGTCTATAATCAGTTTATTCAAACTTCTAAGACAAAGTCTTAGAAGTTTGAATAAACTGTTTCCTACATTTCTGTACTTAATTACTACTGTCATACTAAGATTTATTTATGGTTTTTTTTAATTCTTACAAAGTTGCATACTAGTAAAACTTTTCGTAAAAATATTCATAATAAGTGAAGAAGTAGGTATGAGTTTTAAGTAAATAGGGATAGGTCTTCTTCAAGTTTAGTTTTTTTTATTTTGACGTTGTAATTTTTGTCATAAATATGGAAGATTCTATGTCATTAGATTAACATTTATGAAAACCATTTAAAAATGATAACTAATTTTGGAGATAAAAAATGTTTTTTTACTTATCTAGTTTTTCTTCGGAACCATTGGGATTTTTGAGACAATATTTGGAATATTATCAGTTAAGAGTATGTAAATAATAAAAATCAAGTAAAAATCTTAAAAAGTCAAATAAAAAGTGAAAAAAATCTAATAAATTATGATTTTTTTGATTAAAATTTAAAAAAAAAACTGTCAACCAAAAAGTCATGATTTTTATCAACCCTGGATTAAACCCCATACATACCCCTGTGACAGTATAAATTACATAAACTATGCTTTCATTAAATTGATCTCAATTCAAAATTCGTAATTTACTAACATTAGGTCGCGTTCAGTGTTATCGTCCGACGACGCCCGCAGCGTACTTTGGTCGTTCAGTTACTCAGAGTGATCATACAAACAAACGCCAAGGAACGCTCCGAGCGTCATCCGACGACGGGTGATAATATTAAACGCGGCCCAGGGCAATATTTACTAACAAAATGGATGCAAATCTGAAATAATGATGATTCTGTCTGGTGCGGAGAATTCAACCATTAAATTGTATGCTTTTTAAGGTGAATGCTACCGGGTAGTCAGAGAAATTAAAAATTTCTTGTGGGGGTATTTACAAATTGTAGCTCTATTTCGCGTTGTACATCAATAAAAAAATAACAATATATAAAAAAAAATATAAAAAAATAACGTTTATTAGCAACCAAATATGTTTCTTCATAACAATGGAGCTCTGTCTCCCGAACTAGGTGACAACCTGTATCTCAGGAAACAGTGCCTTCCCTAAAACTAAGCTCTAATATCTACTGAATAATACTCATAAAAAGATTAACCTAGCTCTATAATCTCGATAATCGATAATTTATTGTATTATTTCGCATTTACGCATACGAAGCAAAATCTAACGATTTAACGATCAGTTGATAGATCAAACTGTACTTGAGGAATGTTCTGTAATACGGACCTGAGCTGAGTAACTGAACGACCAAAGTACGCTCCGTGCGTCGTCGGACGATAATACTAAACGTACCACTTTTCTGCCTACGAGTCGCATCTGCATCTTTATAATCTATGTTTTGTCTTTTCGCTCTCGGTACAAAAAATATTTATTGTTTTTAAATAGAAATACGCCTATAATGCAAATAATTTTTTGTACTTACAAGTGGTATGTGATCCCTTTTTGTTTGTTTACTTTCATGTCATAATTAGTACACTTTCTGTACATTCACGACGCCATTTTTGTAATTTTTTGTCACCGGTTACGCTCGGCGCCTTGCCTTGACGCGGACTAATAGCAAGATGTCACAATTAGCTTGTTTTCGAGTCTTCAGATATTCGCGCTAGTCACTCATCTGTACTTATGTAATATCATTGTATTGCTCGCTTAAAGCAGCCACATGCCTCAGTTCTCCACATTTTCTATCCAACCAAACCTTTTATCTTAAAAAAAGAGAGAGAGAAAATCTTACCATACCTCCTTTGTCCACAGCCCCTTAGCCTACCCCGACTGGTCCAAAGACGGCAAGAACGTTAACGGCAACCCCGGTGACAGGGTTACCCGTCACAACCGCACTGCTGGCAAGAGGTTACTTATCAAAGAAACACTGCCAGAAGACCAGGGTACCTACAAGTGTGAAGCCGACAATGGAGTCGGCAAAAAGCTGAGCCACTCCATGAAGCTGACAGTAGTCAGTGAGTATAAAAAAATATTATGAATTCCGAGCCTTAATAGAAAGAAAGAAAGGAAAAATTAATTGTCATAACCAGCAAGCACACAATTTACCTATGTTCTTTTTAGTTAAGTCCATGAGAATCGGTATAGCTAGGTATTGGTATGGCTAGCAGCTGGATTATTCAGGATATCGGTCCATTTCACTGCAGGCGTTCCATATTATGCTTACCTATTTGTAATCTTCAGAAACTGCCAATCTTTGATATCACTTTTGTCATTATCTCGTCTTCTGAATGAACTGAAATACAAATAACTTTATTGTATGCCTACTTTTTTATCCACAGGTGCACCAAAACTTTCACAGAAATCTGAAAAGCACATAAGTGCGAAAGAAGGCCAAGACATTTCAATTCCCTGTCAAATCACGGGCTTACCCGAACCTAAGGTATCTTGGACATACAACGCCAAGCCCCTTGGCGAAAAGACCAGCTACAAAGATGGTGTCCTGACTATCAAGAATGTGAAAAAGGGAGACACTGGTTATTATGGCTGCAAAGCTGAGAACGAGCATGGCGATTTGTATGCCGAGACGCTAGTCCATGTTGCTTAAGCTGACAAAAGTTTTTGAACTACTAAGTATTAAAATTAAGTGAAATGTAATCGTTTTAATAAAATTAAAGCAACTATTAGAAATTAATACTAATAATTATTATTTGTTTTTATTACCGCGTAATTTCATACAACTCCTCCAATTCATCCAGAATCCTGCTAAAATATTAGTATTTTATATTTAGTAGAAATTGAATACCTGCTATTGCTTACTTTGACATTGACATTGACATGGTAATGACAACGCGTATAACCTTAAAATTTGTGCAGAAAATTCAAAACAAAGGCGAAATATAATTTAAAAACATGTTATTCCTATATATATTAAGTATTTTATCGTTAGTCGTTCAGGCTATATTCGTCACACTGGCCATCGGTAAGTAAAACACACTAATTAGCATCGAAATCGCAATTTGATCAGTACTTTCGAAATATTACTATTTATGTGTTAAAATATTAGCGAAATCATATTTTTATATTTCGTTTCTGTAGCTAACACACTGATAAGATGATATATGCACTTTTTGAATGTTGTATATGTGAAAATAAAATCATTTCAAACAGTTCTTTCACTTTGCTGTCATAACTTTTTCTAATAAGAAAAATCACCTTGTCATTGCTAATTAATTTTTACACGATCATAAAATTTATCGTATTTCACGATATCGAATATGGAACTTGCAGTGCATTCTTTATAGGGCAGTCCCTTGTTGTGTATAGCATGTGCATAGCAGCCCCATTACCCTAATAACAAGTAACAGACTTGACATGTCATTATCTGTTGTGCTACACATATCTAAATTAAACAATCACTATCAAACCATAATAATGGAAATTCTAATGACTAGGAAGAAATAAAAATGAATTTGGTATTTATTTCAGCTGCTGGCTTATACTATTTAGCAGAACTAGTCGAAGAATACACAGTTATGGCCAAATATATTATAACATGGACAGTTATTGTAAGTATGTGATTTAAAATAATAATATACCTGAGCTATTAAAAGAAAAAAAAAAAAAATTGTAACTTGTGATAATAACAAGACCGAGAGTAATGGCAGCAATGGTTCAACTTGGGTTTTTTTTTTCTGGTTTTATCTGCAATCAGTCTTCGATAATTTAAGCAGATGTGGTGAATGTCTCTACTCATAGGTGTAGCATGTTTTTATATTATGCTTCTCAAGAGAACAAAAATGTATTTTCTTTTTAGACGTTTTTGGTAAGTGCGCTTTGTCAACACAGTCAACTTAGGTGAGGCCCATATCCAGCTGAAGACTGGAATAGGCAGAGTTGACAAATTAAATGACTAAAGCATTTTCTAAGGCCCCTATTACAGAATGTTCCTCAAGTACAGTTTAAACTGCAATCACCTGATCACTACTTAAGGATAGATCGTTACTTGAATATCAGTCTTATTCCAGTATGGTAATTATAAACTTTAATTCAACAATATAACACACGAATTTGACCTGAAATAGAATAAAAATCTCTACTCAAGCATAGTCTGGACCACACTAGAGTGATTACAGATCAAATCTCTGCCCAAATACCGAAACAGGTGACAGTATAAAATAAAGCAAAACTCAGCTGAACTGTGATCAATAAATCTCTGCTTGAGGAACGTTCGAAAATCAAAGCTCAACTCAAAACTAGTTTTAAACAGAGATTAACGCTTGAGGATCGTTCTGTAATACGGGCCTAAGAGCAGTATAAAAATCGGCGCACACTAGCCCACATATGATCAAGTTCCTTGTGACAATATCAACTAAATATAAGGTTTTTGAAATAAGATTCAAAATCATTTCAGCTAACAAAACCCTTTGCCGCGCCGTGCCGTAGGAGAGCGTCGACCATAGTATCGGTTTCCATTTACCAGGCACAATTCCCCAATTACGAACTGCTATTACAACTTTCTTAGAATAAAAATAAAATAGCATTTTTCCTATTGCAACATAAATGTGTATATGCGTGTACAATAAAGTCACAGACCAGTAAGCCTTAAGACAATAAACTAAGTTTTGCATTAGAACACAGTCGTAAAATGTTAGCGGGGACAGGATGGACGGGTGTTATGATGTGCCACTCGCTGATGGAGTGACGGTCCCGTCCGCGGGCCGTATGATATAATATTAATAAATAATAATAAAATTTATTATTCTTATTCTTATTCTTTATTGCACACAAAAATATCACAACAATACATAATAGTTTTGAAATTACATGTACAAAGGCGAGCTTAACTCATAATTGAGTTTTCTACCAGCAAACCTTTGAGTGATAGAGCAAATATAAAATGTAAAACTGAGGCTAACTTTCAGTGTACCTACATAACTAATGTTCATCTAAAATTATAAAATAACATACCAACAACATATACCTATATACAAATAAATATGAAACTATATATACATACCTATTACTTAATTATACCTACTTATATAAACCTATAATATACCTATATATATAATAAATAAATATGTATTATCAATTAGTGAGAAAGAAAATGCTCCATAATTCTTTTCTTAAATACGTTCAGAGAGGGGCTGTCACGTAGTGAGTGTGGGAGGGAGTTCCATAGTCGCACTGCACGGATAGTAAAAGAACCATCGTAACGGCTGGAAGTATGACGCGTAGTACGGAGTAGAAGAGAAGTAGCTGTGCGACAGGGTTTATCCCTGGGCACAAGATATTCAAATCGTTCACGAAGATATATAGGAAAGTTGGAATTATTTAGAACAGAAAAAAGAAGAGAAAGAATATGACTGTCTCGACGCTGCCGAATTGGTAGCCACTTCAGTCTGGCTCGAAATTATTAACAATTATTAATTATTTATTTTAAAATTTATTTAATAAAAGTTACAGACAGACATAAGTATACCTAACAGTAATGATCATAATTATTACATGTATGAAAGTAAGTAGAAGTATTACCACAGACAAGTAGGTATGCTGCATAGATCTGTACACAAATTAATAAACCCTGCCTCTTAAACTAGGATAATATGCAGTGGTACAGTGCATATGCTTGGTGACCAGGGTTTTCCGGCTAGTAATTAATGTCTAGAGGCTTACTTGTCTGTGAATAAAGTGTAATAACAATATACATAACCAATCACAAAAATAATAATTAAACAAAATATTTCTTAACACCCTTATTACTTTAACACAGGCAACAGCAGGTATACACTTAGGCCTGCTAATCTTCGAAGACATCCCTCTCTACCTGAATGCTCTAGGTCTTCTCCAGCAGTTGCTCCACGGCCTACTGCTCAGAGATTTCCCAGTGGTCAAGGTGACCAGTGTCACGTTCCTGACATCCGTGCTAACGTTGATGATACATCATTATCTAGCGTTTAAGTTCTTTGGAACGGTGTATTATACTTTTTCGGAGGTGAGTGTTGAACATATTATTATACTGGGTGTAAGGGGAACGCTTCCGAAAACAAAGATAGGTGCTGGTGATTACTAATACGAAACCACGAAAAATAGATTATAGATTTTTTCATATATTATTTTTTGCATTTTTTCATACATAACCAGCTTTGGGCAGTTAAATAAAACTCATACATAATGAAAAATGCAAAAAAAAATATGAGAAAAATCTAAAAAAAGAATCGATTTTTTTTTCGTGGTTACGTATCAGTAATCACCAGCACTATCACCTATCTTCGTTTTCGGAAGCGTTTCCCTGACACCCTGTATTTTAATGATCTTCTAAAAAAGGTTATTAAAACCCTAGAAGTTAGGATAGATGACAAAAACGTCAATTTTCGCCCTTAAGGTGTCTTAAGACGTTTTGTCTTGCGAATGCTGCAAGGTCACGCGGTCACGCGCAGCTGCGGCGCTTTTAGAACTTTACGCTCGAATTTTTAGGTACATTTTCGCACGCAGGGGTCGGTGACGTGAAAGTGTAGGCTATTAAAGCAGTAGGTATGGAATATTTTACAGCGAGTCCAATATCTTTTACGTAGTAACTAATAGATAATCTGTGGTATCAGGTCGATGGGCGGTACGAAACCCTTACTGCGAGAGTCCGACTCGCACTTGGCCGTTTTTTTTGAAGTGATCGTGAAAACCGCGTACTGGAAGGCGCAGCGTGGGTAGGCCCCCCACAAGGTGGACCGACGACCTGGTGAAGGTCGCGGGAATCCGCTGGAGACCGGTCGTTGTGGCGATGCTTGGGGGAGGCCTATGTCCAGCAGTGGACGTCTTTCGGCTGAAATGATGATGATGATGATGATCGCGAAAACCTAAGACATCATTATCCCCCAGTGTCCGAAAGGCTGATCAACGCAAAAAATAACTAATCAGCTGTCAAATCTCAGGTCAAGCGATGTGATTGGTTGTTAACATTTTTGCTGGCCAATCACAGGAGCTGACATTAGATTTAACAACAGATCAAATTGATCAGCCTTCCAGAAACTAGAGGTTAGTGTATCTATTTTTAGTATATGTAATTATAAGTCCGTAGTACGAAACATATTTTACTACTTTACTGGTGCATCTACCTTATTCTTTGTCTCTGCATTACCCTAAGGTTATCTGGTAGAGAACGCCTATGGCGTTAAGACCGCCTTTGTACCCTGTTGTGCATAAAGAATTAAATAAATATAACATGCAAAGTTACTTTTTGGTATGATATTACAACTATGTACAGTCAACAAATCGGAATCATGACCCACTCGGCCGATAATTCGTATGCAATTGTCAAAACAGTAACATTTTCTTCTTATTACCATCGTGCTGCACTTAGAACATTTTGAATATTAACGAAACTGCGTTAATACGGGTCAGAGTTCTATGCAATTTTGAGCTTTAATAATTGGATAAAAAGTTACGTTTTTGATAAAGCTAGAATTATGTTTTGAATTTCGATTTAACTGTCGTTCCGCATTGTTCACATATAAAAAAGTAGTAAACATTTTTTTTTCAAATACCTATAATAACTCTTTCAATTTATTTATATCATTGTCTACGCCACCGCTTGACCAATCAAGGCTCCCCAAGTATCGCCACACGCCGCCAGCCAATGACGGAGCTGGAATATCACGCGACGCGCAGCCAGCCAATAACAGAGGGGAAAATCACGCGACGCGGCGGCTAACTAACGACTTCCATATTATTCATTCAATGTAGAACACAAAATCATACGAATTAAAAAGTTTCATCCTAGTCAATATCAAAAACCAAGTTTTCTTTTGTTCCCATCGCGAACAAAAAGTGGCGACCGTGACAGGACTGCAATCACTAATCGAGTCCGCCTAGTTCCTGTACCCAGGAGAAGCCAACTCATCGACGGAGGACTACAAAGGAGTTGTGGTTCAGCCAAGCCAAAGGTGTTTGTGGAGCAACGTACACCCCGGAGCGGACTATATATCCCGGATCAGCCTACGAATTTGCTGTCTACGTCCAGGGACCGTGCCGTGGGCCTATTGCTACCTGCTTCGCACGACCTACCAATCTAACTGTGAGCCCGTTCCTATCACTTTTTCCTAGACCTTTCCTCTTCTATCTGAGTTGGCGCTTAGTTCAATAATTCTAGTGTTTGGTAACGTAATCTAAAAATAAACTAGTTCAAAATCTATTAGTTAGTAGGCAATCTATCTAAGTGTATTTCTGCACATGTTTGCGCTAATTACTACCTAATTACTTTGCGTTTCCCCCTAATTAATGTTATCTTATTTTAATATTTCAATTTCAATTTTATTTTCCGAACAAAAAACCTACCCACATTGAATTTATAAAATTTCCTTTCTATTTCGAATCACTTGAAACTTCTACTATAACTGCCATCATAAGCATATGTGAATATTATAGCACATCGCCCCTCTCGCACGCTTGTTGCTATCAGCTGTTCAGTCGTATAACGGTACATTCCAGGCAATCGGTGCGTTGAGCGCGTCGGCCGGCCACTATCGAGCTACGTCACCCATTGTTCACGCGCTGCAGCCATCCAAGTGCCTGCCTATCAGCTGTGCGACTGCGCAGCGCTTCTCACCATCTTCGCTGACGAAAACCAGCCTCTGCTGTACACCGGACTGCGAAACGAGGAGCGTACCGTTTTCTTTCATTATTATCATACATAATTATAACTAATCGCAATGGCTTCGGAAGCAAAGCTTAAAGATTTAATTATTAAACGTGGTGCCATTAAGGGACGCGTTACTAAATTTAAAACTTATCTAGATCCCCTAACCACTTTAGAAACAATTTCTCCTGTGGAAATCAATAAGCTTTCTATGAAGTTATCGCGAATGGAGGCGTTATTTATTGAATTCGGCGAGTTGCAGAGCCTAATAGAAGTGCAAAATGAGTCTAATCTAGCAAATGAATTAACTACTCGCGATTTGATTGAGCAAGATTTTGATAATTGTATTGCCTTTGCCCAAACTTTTATACAAAAACATGGTTTGTCATCCAAAAAGGCAGACAGTGATAATTCTAGTTGTTCTCATTGCAATGAGTGTCATCATCATAATCATGACAGCTGTAATAATCTAGGATTTAAGTTGCCTACTATAAGCATACCTAAGTTCGATGGCACTTATTATAAATGGTTGGAATTTAAGGAAATATATTGTTCCTTGATTCACGATAACTCTAAAATTAAAAATGTGCATAAATTTCACTATCTTTGTTCATATTTGGAAGGTGAGGCTGCGCGAGTACTAAGTAACCTAGAAGTTTCAGACAAAAACTATGATGAAGCTTGGTCTATTCTCTGCTGCCGTTATGATAATAAAAGGCAGTTAATTAATAACCATTTAAAGTCCCTATTGCAAATCGAGTTCGTTCGAGAAACGGACAAATCCTTGAGATTTATTATTGATAATGTAAATAAAAACCTACGTGCCCTAAACTCCCTAGGACTACCTACCGACAAATGGGATGTCCTAATTATTTATCTTTTAACGGCAAAATTAGATAATAGTACGATATTCAAATGGGAGGAACATAGAAGTTTAGGACCTGAAATACCTACTCTTGAGGATTTCTTTTCATTTTTGAAAAATCGTGCTGACGTTTTAGAAACTGTCCATCATAATAAATCAGATAGATTCGATAAGAATAAACAAATAACAGCTAATAATTCTAATATTAAACAAACAAAATCATTTGTTGTCACTTCCAAGAAGACTACTCCTTCTTCGCAATATAGTATTGAATGCTGCGTGTGCAAAGGCAATCACCGTCTTTACGAGTGCACGACATTCAAAGGAAAATCTCCTGAAGATAGGAACTCTGTAGTTGCGACTATGAATTTGTGTGCAAATTGCTTGAGAACTGGTCACGATGTTCAAGCTTGTAAACTTCCAGGCTCTTGTCGTCAGTGTAAAAAGAAACATAATTCTTTGCTACATTTGCCTAGTACTCAAGTGCCCAGTACTCAAACGCCTAATACTCAATCGTCTAATACTCAATCGCCTAGTACTTCTAACACTACGTCTATATCAATGTTTACTTTGTCTTCGCCAGAAATATTATTATGTACCGCTAAAGTACGCCTAGTTAACCCAAAAACCAATGAAAGTATTACTGTACGAGCTTTACTTGACAGCGGGAGTCAATCGTCCTTTATCACGGAAAGTGTAAAGCAAAGACTCAAGTTGACTCCTCAGCCATCAAATGTCGGTATTGTCGCTATTGGTAATAACCCACTCAACTTGAGCACAGAACGCTGCGCTCTCCAATTATTATCTAATACTAGTTCATTCCAAGTATCCATGTTTTGCCTAGTCTTAAAAACTATCACCGATAAATTACCTAAAGTTTCTTTTGATACTAGTCATCTTAATCTAAGTAAGTTCGAGCTAGCCGACCCTAGCTTCAACGAGCCATCCTCAATTGATATGCTCATTGGTGCTGACCTGTTTTGGGATTTGATAGGTAATAAACAACATTCCATAGGGGCTAGTAACACTAATCTTCGTAGCTCTAAACTCGGATGGCTCATTGCAGGTCCTATGCCTATTTCTACTCGATCTTTATGTAATAAACCTATTATTTGTAATTTTATACTTAAAGAAGAACATTCCTTAAGTATAGATCAACAAGAAGAATGTGACGACTCTGAAATTAAAACTATAATACAAAAAGATTTCTATTGTGATGATTTACTCACAGGAGCTGACACAAGTGATGAGTTACGTTACATTCAGCGCTCAATTGCCACTGAACTAGCTAAAGGATGTTTTCCCCTCAGGAAATACCGATCAAATTTACCTAACCTAATAAATCCTAATTCTATAAATAACGATCAATCCAATTTAATTATTAGTAATGCCACAAGCACTTCAGGTATAGGTTAGTCTCCTATAACTGATGAAATTCATTTTCCTATTCATTGCTCCGATAATCCTAAGTGTACTAAAAGAACTATTTTATCTACTACCTTTAAAATATTTGATCCGCTTGGGCTTATTTCTTTATGTACAATAAAGGCTAAAATATTCCTCCAAAAGCTGTGGCTTAATACATTGGACTGGGGTGATCCAGTTTACCATATATCATTAATCTGTGATCCAGTTCCTCAAGACGTCAACAAATCTAATCTGTGGTGGTCCGGCCCCCCTTTTATCAAACAGCCAGAATCTACATGGCCAGTACTAAACCAAAGTCTAAATATAGACTTGCCTGAAATAAAAGGCGATGCCCGCTATGATCGCGGAATCTTTACCTACCATACCTAATTTTCAACAATTCTCTAAACTTTCTACTTTACAAATGTCTACATCTAGAAGTCGTAAGCGACTTAACTAAGGATGCGTTCATACAAACCGTGAGTAGATTCATTGCTCGCAAAGGAATGCCCACCACCATTTACTGCGACAATGGGCGTAATTTTGTAGCTGGTGCAAAATAAATTGGTAGCTTTCTAACTCAAACACTGAGCCTATTAGAGATTTTGCTGCTCGCCGGGTCATTGAATTTCGTTTCTCCCCCTCGTACGCTCCTCACTTCAACGGTCTAGCAGAGGCTGGCGTGAAGTCAGCAAAATTTCACCTACATAGAATTTTAGGCCAGTCTCACCTAACATTTGAGGAATTGACCTCTGTGTTTGCTCAGATAGAAGCAATCCTAAACAACCGACCCCTATGTCCTCTCAGCCCTTCACCTAATTATTTCCAGCCTCTTACCCCGGCACACTTTTTAATTGGTAGGTCATTGACGTCGCTGCCTACACCGAGCTTCGTGGATTCCAACGTGCATCGCCTTGACCAGTATCAGCGCATCGAACAAGCAAGGCAACATTTCTGGAATCGATGGGCTTCCGAGTACGTCTCTGAGCTTCAACAGAGGACCAAGTGGCGGGTAAAATGCAAAGAGCTTCAGCTTGATGATTTAGTCCTGATCAAGGAAGATCAGACACCCCCTCTATGCTGGCGTCTAGAACGAATCAGCAGACTGTTTCCTGACTCCGATGGAATACCTAGAGTTGCCGATGTAAGCACAGCTAAAGGCACAATTCAACGAGCACTCAACCGCCTCTGCCTACTACCAACCACAGAGGATTGATTGTGTTGAAAACTGGATCTAGAGCCACTAGAGCTTTCAACGGCCGGAGGATGTCTACGCCACCGCTTGACCAATCAAGGCTCCCCAAGTATCGCCACACGCCGCCAGCCAATGACGGAGCTGGAATATCACGCGACGCGCAGCCAGCCAATAACAGAGGGGAAAATCACGCGACGCGGCGGCTAACTAACGACTTCCATATTATTCATTCAATGTAGAACACAAAATCATACGAATTAAAAAGTTTCATCCTAGTCAATATCAAAAACCAAGTTTTCTTTTGTTCCCATCGCGAACAATCATATTTACCTATACCTATATAATTTCTATGTATTTATTTAAGTATCTATTGCTTTATTAGAACTAATTTTAAGTTTCCTATCTTTTTACACACTGTTGTCTACATTTCTTACTTATTTCTCCTCTCGCAGGTCTGCTGGTAGAAATTTCTTTGAAATAAGCAGTACCTTTGTACTAGATAATTTTAATGCTGTCTCCTTTCATATGTCATTGTGTGTACATAAATTATAAATAACTAAATAAATAAGAATATTAATCAAATTAAAAGAAATTGGTAAACTGACTGTCACTGCCCAATAAAATTGATAACAAGTTTGTTGCCAGGGAAATATCTTTAAGCGAAATACGACCTAATTGTATTAGAATTTTTGTAGAAAATTAAGCTTATGATGGGTCATGATTCCATTTGGTCGAGTGTATTACTGTAATTCCTAAAATGTACCTAATAAAGTTATTTCTATGTGCACCTGCCGCATGTCATCTTGTTGTGGCAATAAATATTTTTTCTTTCTTTCTTTAAAATTGCAGGTGTTGGCATACTTCACGCTATGCTTATGGGTGGTGCCATTCGCGATGTTTGTCTCTCTGTCGGCGAACGACTACGTTTTGCCCACCACTGGGGAAAAGCAGCCGTTGTTGTTAGGTAAGATTAACCTGTATAATTATATAACGTATTATTGAAATAACTGAAAACCTCTTAAGGGGTCATTGTACTCATCAGTACGAACAACTTTTACTATGGAACCAACCCCGAAATCGCGAAAAAAACCTTACATTGTGTTCACATAAATCAACTTTTGTTAAGAATCAGCTGTTTTTTTTTCGCAATTTCGGGGTTGGTCCCATAGTAAAAGTTGTTCGTACTGATGAGTACAATGACCCCTTAAGAGGTCTTCAGTTATTTCAATAACACGTTGTATAATCAACCATAATTTTATTATGTACATATTTTACTGAAATACAATAGAAATTTGGTGGTTCGATTGGTGTAACGGTTGAACAATCGGCTGCTGCGGTATAGGTCGCGGGTTCGATACCCGCGTGAAACGATTATTAGTCAAAAAAGCCCTCGGATATCTTATCCAGGTCTGAGAGTTTTTTGTATAGCAACATTAAATTAATAATTAATTGTTAAGCATTGCAACCAACGACCATACAACCCATAGACGCCTCATAACAGACGACCGATGTCTGCAACACATCTATGAAATTTCACTAATGTAGGTCGCCACTATTCGCCACTTAAAAAAATCTCCAAATCTGTTTCAACCACTTACATGAGCCGTCAAAACTGCCGCGTTAGTGATTAGCCAATAGCCGCCTTGGCAGGGGCAATCAGATTGCAGTACCCCGCCTCAGCTAGTGTATATCTATTCAACATTAGGTGTCTATTGGGCGGTATATATATTGCGCTAGATGGCGTGCCCTTGCCAGTTTGCTCCGACTTTCGGTACCTCGGTTCACTTGTGCAAAGCGATGGCGAAATAGACCGGACAGTCAAGCACCGAATTAACACAGGATGGTTGAAATGGCGGCAGGTCACGGGAACTACATGTGACTCTCGAATTCCTCTTAAACTGAAGGGGAAAATCTATAAGACCATGATAAGACCTGCTGTCCTGTATGGATCGGAATGTTGGGCTACGAAAGGGATTAATGAAAGGCAAGTGCATGCAGCTGAGATGAGAATGTTAAGAGGAATGTGTGGTGTAACGATAATGGATAGGATAAGGAATGAATATGTAAGAGGGAGTCTGAAAGTAGCGCCAGTGACAGAGAAGTTAAGTAGCAATAGACTGTCATGGTATGGACATGTGATGAGGAGGAATGAGGAGCATGTTACGAGGAAAGTTTTAAGTATGAATGTTGATGGCTATAAGAAAAGAGGGAGACCGAAGAAAATATGGATGGATTGTGTGAAAGATGATATGAATAGAAAGAAAGTGAACACGGAGATGACGGCTGATAGAGATGTATGGAAGAAAAAAACATGCTGCGCCGACCCCAAATAAATTGGGATAAGGGCAGGAAGATGATGATGATGATGGGCGGTATGGTCGTTGATTGCAACACTTATTAAGCCAGTGTGGCAACATTATGTATAAAAATATACTCTCTTCCGATAAACCCTTGATAAAACACGTCTACTTCGAAAGTGCTCCTGACTTAGCGCAATTAAGATGTCTACATGTTTATGTTTGTGATTTTTATATTTATGTGATGATGTTTTTCCATGTGGTGCCGCAAGTAAAGAATTGCACCACCCTATATCTTCTCATGGGTGTCGTAAAAGGCGACTAAGGGATTCACTAGGGGATGGGCAGCAGCGTTCTCTGAGTATTTAACCAACCAACTGCGATCTCCAACCCTCAAACAGATCCCATGGCAACGCGAAGCCAAATATCTGGGCGTAATCCTTGACCGTAGACTGACGTTCAGACCACATATTCGCAGGGTGCGAAATCGTGCCGCCTTCGTCCTCAGACGTCTCCACCCCCTACTCAATGCGCGCAGTAAACTGCCCACTCCTCTCAAAGTAAGGATATACACCACCTGTATCCGCCCCATTCTCTCCTACGCTAGCGTTGTGTTCGCACACGTTAAGCGGGCGAGAATTCACATGCTCCAAACCCTCCAAAACCGTTTCATGCGAAAGGCCGTAGGCGCTCCATGGTACTTACGCAATGTCCAACTCCACCTAGACCTCAAACTGCCGACCATCAAGCAGTATTTCAAGCATGTCTCTAAACGCTACTTCGATTCCGCTCCCAAGCATCCCAATCCCTTGGTCGTGGCGGCCACCGTATACCAGCCATCAGCAAAATTCGCCGTCCCAGACACACACTCATCGAACCCGATGATGCAATAACCCTCCTCCAGGAGTCAGATAAAAATACAAGTACACTCCGACGCCGTCGTCCAAAATATCGTCCCCGCCGGCGAGGACCGACGCGACACCCACACAGATACCGAGAGTCAGACTCTCGAGAAGCAGAACACGATGCAGCAGCGGCTGCCGGGAGGACCGGTGGCGGGGTCCCCCAGCTGCACCCTGAGTCGAGGTCCGAGCTCCCCCCTGGGGACGCCCTCACGGTGTCGCAACCGGAGATAATCTCGTCACGCAAGACCGGCCCTATGCTTCTGAGTAGTTCCTAGGAGTAGGCTTAATAGCCGTTAGGTTTAGGTAGGTCTTAGCCTTGCGCGTCTAGCGACTAGCGCGTCACACACACACACCCGATATACAGAAAGCCCGCCACTTTCGAGAAAAATTCATTCCTGATGCAGCAACGGCTACTAGGGGGACATAGGAACGGCGGGGTCCCCCTGCAATGCCCCAACGAGATCCGAGCCCCCCCTTGGGGGACGCCCGTTTGCGGTATTGAAACCGCGATATTAGTTTAAAAAATCTTCAGCGAATGGAGTCCCACATGGGACTCTCCGCCAGCTAGCCCGGTTAAGCAGAGATGGTACCTCGGTACCAGCTGCGATAATCAATTCGGAAAAAAAAAACTCCAACGCGCCTGCCAAGCGTGGCGATTATGGCATATCCCCCCAAATTGCTTGGGGGAGGCCTATGTCCAGCAGTGGACGTCTTTCGGCTGAAATGATGAAGATGTCTACAATCTCCGCTGCCAAGTGTTAGTGCATGTAACTGTAAACCGCACCTAAGACACTGGAGAAATCCTTGTGTAAATCATAAACAAATATGGCAAAAATCTCTCAAAACATTTAAAGTACTTTTAAGTTTTAAATACACAACTTTGAACTTGTACATCATTATTATTTTATCAGTAAACATTCACTGTTACCTTTTAAAGGTGAGCGCACATTTATCCGCGCCTAATCGGGTGAATCGCCGGAAAAATTCAGATGATACCCGTAATCCCTGACGAATTCGGACGATGGCGTCACTGAATGGCTGGTGCGCATGTATTCTGCTAATTGTGTTACATGTGGGCAATTCGCGTCACGTATCTACCTACGGCTGAGTCGTTCGGCGCGGTTGATTCGATCGGCGCGGTCATATCTTTCGGTGCGGATATTTGTGCGGGGCCTTAAGAAATTTCGTTGACTTTGGTGCGGACAAACTTGCATTCACCTTAAATTTACACCATATTTTCTCTTGCAGGCGACAACAATGTCTTAACAGACTACCTATCCCGTAAATCAAAGAAATACAGTCTTCTATCCTTCTTCAGTTTTGCGAAAGACTCAATCTTACCACAGCGGAGCAAGAAGGCCTTCTGAAGATATTACTAAGTACTTACCTTAATATTAGAATAGCTGTCCCACTAGGCACTAGCCTCTTCTCATAATGAAATTTTGGAAGTGGTGGTAAGATGGCAGTCGCTCTGATCTTCCAAGTATAAGGTCGTCAGATTGATTAGGTTAGTGTAATCCCAGCATTTTTTAAGAAGAAAAATAAATCCGGTATCCAGTATCAGGCTGAATAGTTGAATGTGGCCGGATAGGCCGAATACCGGATAAGAAGTAATGGTAAGATGGCAGTCGTTCCGAGTAAAATAAAGATATTCAGGCGCATCTTGGTCTTCCAAGTATGAGGTCGTCAGATGAGGCTAATACGGTCCCAGCTTCCATCAGCATTTTTTTAGAAGTAAAAGCAAGTCCGGTATCCGTGACCTACTATCCGGTATCCGGCCGGATAGTTAAACGAGAGTGGATAGGCCGGATACCGGATAGGAAGTGGTGGTAAGATGGTAGTCGTTCCGAGTAAAATAAAGATATTCAAGCGCATCTTGGTCTTCCGAGTATGAGGTCCTCATATTAGGCTAGTGTGGTCCCTTACATGAAGTTAAAGTAAATCCGGTATCCGTGACCTACTATTCGGTATCCGGATATTAATTATGCTGGATATCGGATATTTGCCGGATATCCGTATCATCTCTGTATATTTATTTACTTATTTATTAATCCTCCTTACAAGTATCTTTACAGGTCTTAAACCTAGTGCGATAGTGTGGCTATGAACTATATTAGGGCAGTTTTTTTAAAACGGCAATACTCAATGAAAATAATATTCTTAGGTCCATATTACAGAACAATCCTCAAGCGTTGATCACTGTTTAAAACTAGTTTTGAGTCGGGATTTAATTTTAGAACATTCCTCAAGCAGAGATTTATTGACCACAGTTCAGCTGAGTTTAGCTTTATTTTATACTGTCACCTGTTTCGGTATTTGTGGAGAGATTTGATATGTAATCACTCAAGTTTGGTCGAGATCACGCTTGAGTAGAGATTTCTTTCCTATTTCAGGTTATATTCGTGTGCTATGTAGTTAAATTGAAGTTTATAATAAAATTACCGTATTGGAATAAGACCGATACTCAAGTAATGATTATATCCTTAAGTAGTGATCAGTATATCTAGTACGAGTTTGACACTTACGAATAATTTCAAAGTATTCGTCGACTTTCATTAATAAATCTGTAGTTCCTCCTCGTATCCGCCAGGGGCGCTACTGATTTATGAATGAAAGTCGACGAAAACGATGAAAGTATTCGTAAGTGTGAAACTCGTACTAGGCCCACAGGTGATTGAAGTTTAAACTGTACTTGAGAAACGATCTGTAATACAGACCTTAGCACCCGTATAAATAAATAGCTTACATTTGAAAGCTCGTTTTATTAAAATTTGTGATTTGAAATGTTTTTATAACATAATACGGGCCCTAGTGTGCTGTTATTAGATAGTTGTTTGCTTAAGCTTTCAATATTTATACTCATGGATTCCCACTATCTTTTTAAAAGACACGGGATATATTGTGAAATGTCTTCAAGAGAATGTATGTCTCTAGTACAAAATGACTCGTAAAAACTGACATTATTATGAAAGTTTAAGAATTAAATAATCTTAGTTCACGGAAAAAAAAAATTGATATGGACATACGGCCAAAATTAATATCCAATCTATCAACGATTTGCCCTACTAGAGATAGGAATTTGACATAAGCTTCATACAAAATATGTCAAATTTCCATCTAAAGTAGGGTAAATCGTGGATAGATTGGATATAAATTTTGGCCGTTATAGGTCCATACCGTAAACTTTAAGACTAGAAAAATCTTTCAACGCAGTATTTCTTCTTGCTATGTTTAATGTAGGTATATGTATACATGCTAAAATTTGAATCGCTTATTTCCCGAAAAGGGGTAATTGTACTCATCATTATGAACAACTTTTACTATGGGACCAACACTGAAATCGCGAAAAAAAAAAACAGGTAGTCCCTACATTTTATCGATTTAAGTGAATATACATGCTGAAATTTGAGTCGCTTAATTCCCGAAAAGGGGTCATTGTACTCATCATTATGAACAACTTTTACTATGGGACCAAACCTGAAATCGCGAAAAAAAAATCAGTTGGTCCCTACATTTGTGTTCACTTAAATCAATAAAATGTAGGGACAACCTGATTTTTTTTTCGCGATTTCAGCGTTGGTCCCATAATAAAAGTTGTTCATAATGATGAGTACAATGACCCCTTTTCGGGAAATAAGCGATTCAAATTTCAGCGTGTATACAACGTGTTTTTGATAAAACTGAAAACCTCATAAAGGATCATTGTACTCATCAATATGAACAACTTTTACTATGGGTCCAACACTGAAATCGCGAAAAAATATTAGCAATCCCTTACATTTTTGTTCACATGAATGAACAAAATGTAGGGAACGCCTGATTTCTTTTTCGCGTTTTCATGGTTTGTCCCATAGTAAAAGTTATTCATACTGATGAGTACAATGACCCCTTAAGAGGTTTTCAGTTATTTCAATAACATGTTGTATACAAACTTTGCCTCCGTGACATCTTATTGACTTTGGACACCTGTATTTATGCCAAATTGAGTCATATCTGGTCATTTTGTACTAGAGATTTTAAAAACATCTAGTCAACGTAAGACAATAATATGTGTAAATATTAATGTAATATTAATTTATTAAACTTGATTATGCTATGCACTGTTTAGTTAGGGTACATTATAGACTGCGATAAATGCAATACTATTTAAAGCTTTTTTAATTCAAATCTTGCATGTCTAGAATTACTCCAAGACACCATACTTTTTTTTAATAATTGCAGAAGTACTTCCTTGAAAATACCAGCCTGTGTCAAGTGCGTCGCCAGCCAATAGGCCACACATAACATATATTTACAACATATATTCGTGTAACATAAGTTGTTGATCTGTAACCGTGCCATATTTCTAGAGCAATTGATAAATAATGTGCTTTGTCATCTAAACATACTTGAAAAATTCTACGATTATTTAATGTCCAAATTTTCACTTCGAAACATAGCGATGGTTTGAGAATAAATCCCGAACGACTCTGAAAATAAGTCATCGGTGGCATTGTCAAAGGGTCAAATTGTCAAAATGAAACACCTTTGAAATTGATCGCTGTAAATGTGAACATAATGTAGCTATTAATGGCATAGAGTATCGGATCGTTGGGTTCCCTCCTATCATGGTCGAGCCAAAACTTAAAATATTTATTAGTCTTTAATTAGTTTACTTCAGTGAATCTGTCTCAGTCATTAACCTACATTATTCTCCCACAATTCTTTCCAATTAATCATGTAACAAATCATTGTACTATTATTATTTGAAAAGAGTATATCCATGGAGTTTCTTGCCGGCTCTTCTCCATAGGACCAACTTTTTGGAACCGTGTAACTAGATTCATAATTAACGTTTTGAAAGTGCATTTAAATGCTTATTCGAAATAAAAACTTTTGACTTTGTAGAAATATCTGTTTCCACCCTTTGACAGTGGCACCCTTTGTGGCAGTGGGCGGGGCACATTGCTCGCAGAACGGATGGCCGATGGGGCAGTAAAGTTCTGGAGTGGCGACCGCGTACTGGAAGGCGCAGCGTGGGTAGGCCCCCCACAAGGTGGACCGACGACCTGGTGAAGGTCGCGGGAATCCGCTGGATGCGGAAGGCACAGGACCGGTCATTGTGGCGATGCTTGGGGGAGGCCTATGTCCAGCAGTGGACGTCTTTCGGCTGAAATGATGATGATGATGATGACCCTTTGACAACGCCGCCGATGATAATGATATTTTTTTTTTTTTTAATAATGATTTTTTTATTGATTCGTGTTCAGTATCAGTGGTATACTCACCTCCTTAAATATGGCACGAATACAGACCAACATGTTATATTTCGATGACAATTTGTAAAGTTTTAATCTTATACTATAAGATAAAACTATCGTTATACATAATCTTCTTGGGATTTTTGTGAAATTTTCGACTACCTATTTTATTATTAAAATATTATAGGTTCGAATCTCTAGGGGCGGGGGGGGGGCTGCTGATGTAGCTTCCTCGTACCTCGGCTAGTTAACATTTTCAACGCCATGGCGTCGTAAAGGTTTTCGTGGTATCAGCACCACATCTTCTATAGAAGACAAAATGTTGTATGGACATTATACACGCTGAAATTTGAGTCGCTTAAATCCCGAAAAGGGGTCATTGTACTCATCATTATGAACAACTTTTAGAATGGGACCAATCCTGAAATCGCGAAAAAAAATCAGGTGGTCCCTACATTTGTTTGATTTAAGAATTTAAGTGAACACAAATGTAGGGACCACGTGATTTTTTTTCGCGATTTCAGTGTTGCTCCCATAGTAAAAGTTGTTCATAATGATGAGTACAATGACCCCTTTTCAGGATTTAAGCGACTCAAATTTCAGCATGTATAGTACACAGTTATAAAGTCGTGGCGCCGAGGACACGAAACCGTTTGTCTTCTTTTGGTGTTGTTGGCAATGAAATGGTTAACAGATTTTATTGTATGCATTATATTCAACTGCCTCGTTGGTCTAGTGGTCGCAAGCGCGACTGCTGAGCGTGGGGTCCTGGGTTTAATTCCCGGGACGGGCAAAGTGTTAATGGGTTTTTTCATTAGGAAATTCTCAGTAGCAGCCCGGAGTCTGGATTAGTGCCCGGTTAATGGCAATAGGTATGTTATCAATATGTTATCAGTCCCATGTAATAGGGGGGAGCCCTATTACATGGGACTGATAACATAACTGGTAAAATGTGGGTTTACTATTACACCTCTGCCTACCCCTTCGGGAAATACAGGCGTGATGTTATGTTATGTTGTTATTATATTCAACAATAGGCGTCGATGGGCGTGCCTTTATTGTTTTGAGGCGTTTGGCCCACCAACGACGTGCATCGCCTTCGGTGTGATGAATGCTTTCTACAACACAAACTGAGAATTTACCTGGCGCATTTTGTAGGTGTACTGATTTTTTCATTTTTTTATTATAGTGTTGTGTGAACAGTTGTCTTTTGTAGTACTGCTAGTTTAAATTTTTAAGCCTTATTGTTTCTAAACCTGAAAGGTCCGTACAAATTAAAGCAGGTCAGTAGCAGCGCGGCAACCGTACCACTAAAAGATAAGCAGTTTTAAAGCGTTTTGACGGCGGGCCTGCGATATAACTGCTTTGACGTCACACTGACGCGCCGGCCCACATTGGGGATAGTCAATGTTTTCTTCAAAACCACCTAGAGATCGCAATTATAAGCCAAATGAGACAATTTTTGGACAGAAAAGTTTGTAATTGAATTTTAAAGAGGCTCAAAAAGCCAGATTTTTGATATTCCATAAATACAGTACTCCATACCCCACCAAACCCAACGTAAAGCTAGTTTTACCCTGTTTTGTTATATAAATAGCAAAGAAACGTGCAAGCCCAAAGCTCTAAACCCACCAAACCCCACCTAGAGCAAATTTTACCCTGTTTCACGATAAAAAATATTCATTTTTTTTTTATACAACGTTCTTCAGAATTTTGTGGTCATATTTGAAGAGCTTATTCAGGTGATGCTATCGAACAACTTTGACTATGGGAACAACCCTGAAATCGCGAAAAAAAATCAGCTGATCCTCACATTTTGTCGAACGACATCGATGATTTAGTAGGGAACAGCTGATATTTTTTTCGCGATTTCAGGGTTGGTCCCATAGTAAAAGTTGTTCTATGCTATGCCCTGAAAGAGCTCTTAAAAATATGACCACGTATTTCTGATACATGTTGTATATTTATCTCATACGCATTGTTTGTTTAATAAGAAAAATTAACAACTTAATTTTGAAAATCTGGTTTCGCGAGGCTCTTTGGAATTTAATTTTAAACAGTTCTGAGTTCAGTTCAGAGCTAAATTGGTTCAATTTGGTTAATATTTGAGGTCTCTAGGTGGTTTTAAAGTTTTTGTCACAATGTGCGCCCTGCCCCGCTCCGGTGTGACAAGTTAGTATAGCGGCCATAGTGATACAACGCAACCGCGTCGGTCTTACCCCACGCATCTCACGCGCCACGCTGCCTGGTTTGTCGTCGGCGGGTGTAGAGCAGGGCAGGAGCCAGTGGCGGCGAAAGGGGGGAGGGGTTATGGGGGCGGTCCGCCCCGGTTACCGGGCACCAAGGGGTGACAAATGGATGCGGTGCCATTTTGGAAGCTGCCAGAGTATTTCTTCCCAAGTGGCGGACCAGTGGACTACCTTGGAGCTTCTGAGATTATTATGTAAAATGGGACTGTTCCGAGTTTAATGATGTGTCATGATTTGTCGTTTCGGTGGCTTCGTGTAAAAAACAGCTTTTCAAAATTAAAGTTAATGAAATCTTACTTAGCTACTTAGCAAATCGGTTCGTGCGTAAGGGTGGAAGTGGGTGGCGTTTAATACTTACTTGTTTTATCTTGATGCTCAATAGAAAATCTCCCCGGGTCACCCGGGTGCCAACCCATGCTACGCCGCCACTGGCAGGAGTGGCGCAGTTCGCCAGCGGGCCCGCGCTAATTTTTGGTGTCATGTTCCATATCGTTCCTTGTATTACAACTTGTGCGGGCCCGCCTACATCCCACGCTGCTACTGTCCTGATTTTGGTCTGTACGTGCCTTTAGATGTAGACAGGATTTGATTTGGGGAGTTTCAATAAGGTTGATTTTGGGTGGGGGAGAGAGGTTCTTACCTAATTATTTATGTAACTCCTTACATATAATTTAGGTGTTTGCAATAATATGTGTAATTTAATGTAAATAGCTACTGTAAATAATGTTTTTACTTATATTACTTTGGATGATAAAGATTTAAGTAATAAATTAATGTGTTTTTTTAATGTTTTCCTTTTTCGTCAGTATGTATTAAGTAAACACTTGGACGCTTATCTCTTCTCATGGGTGTCGTAAAAGGCGACTAAGGGATTCACCAGAGGATGGGCAGCAGCGTTCTCTGAGTATTTAACCAACCAACTGCGATCGCCAACCCGCCTGCCAAGCGTGGCGATTATGGCATATCCCCCCCTTAATTGGGTGAGGCCTATGTCCAGTAGTGGACGTCTTTCGGCTGAAATGATGATGAAACACTTGGAATATCCGAATATCCTGTCTTAGGAACTATTTTACGCAAAAACACTCAATCTTTAGCAAGGTAACAAGTCTGTGTACAATTAATATTAGAGAAATCAAAGGGGTCGCATCTCTTTGATTTTAGGTTTTTTTTTTGGATTCGTACTTAGACCTTCCTGCATGGAAGGTGTTCAACCACTATACTAACTTTGGTTGCGGGTAGGGCTGCCATTACCTAAATTGCCAACGATTTTTTGGTGAAACCAGGTATTTCCTCCGAAACCCTTTAAAAATTTGGACACTTCTACTTCTAAGAACCCTGCCCGGACGCCCTCCAAACGAGGACAAATCCGGAAACCCGGACGGGTGGCAACTAATTGCGGGAAACATGTTTCTTCTAAGATACAATTTTTTATTTAGCAGTCTTTGTAAAATTTCAAACATTATTTCAAGACCAAAGGCATGTACAATCAACTCAGCCTATCGCAGTCCACTGCTGGAAATAGGCCTCTCCCAAGTTGCGCCACAACACTCGGTCCTCTACCTTCCGCGTCCAGTCCCTCCAGCTACGTTCTTCAGGTCGTCGGTCCACCTGGCTGGGGAGCGCAGACTCGCTGCTGCAATAGCCATAGGTCCTTCGACCACATGGCCAGACCACTGTCACTTCAGCACTGATCTAAGATTTGTCGTTCACTCCGGTTCCAATCATGTTACAGGAAATAAAACACGAAAAAAACTAAACAACAACTACATATATTAACACAAGGCAAAGCTGACACATCAATGCCACGACACGCCTTCATTGCCGCCATGATGCACCCTCATATGTAGCTTCCAACTCGTCACCTGAACGAACGCCCTCCCACACTCCTTACATGCATATCTTTTGTCATTCGTATGTATCCTTGTATGAACTTCCAGAGTTTTCTTCCTCTGAAAAGTTTTTTTACAAAATTCGCATTGAAAAGGTCTAGAGTCGTCGTGTCGTACCATGTGACGTTTTAAAAGATCATTGTTGAAGACTTTGAACCCGCAAATCTCGCAGGCTACTGTTTTCTGCTTCAAATGTGTCCTTAATTTATGTTGGACTAATCTGCTCTTCATTGTATAAACTCTGTCGCATTCGTCGCAATTAAATTGTAGTTTTTTGACGTCATGAACTAAGGCCAAGTGACGTTTCTTCAAATATTTAGAAGCTAGAATTTCTGGGCACTTTGGACATTTCAACATTTCGGTCTTATGAACTCTGTCGCAATGTATTTGTAAAGCATAAGGATTTCTGAATAGCTTATCACATTTTTGACATTGCCCGTTGTTGAAATTATGCACGTTTTTTATGTGACTGTCCACATTAGCCTTTGCAACGAATCCTTGACCACAGATCTCACAAAGGAAGGTCTTATATTTATTGTGGAACTTATGAGCATGTTTTAATAACGGCCCAAAGAATCTGAATTCTTGTCCACATTCATGGCAAGACATTCCGTCATCGGACAGGTTAAAAGTGAACAGGCATCTCGCTATTTCTTTATTGAATCTAAAGTCGTGCGAACTAGCAACATGGTTGAGGAAATCCTCGAACAGGTCGAACTGTTTCATACATTTTTTGCATATGATTTCCGAAGTGTCGAGTTTCACGCGACTACTGCCTATGAGAGTTCGTAATACGTTTCTCAACTTCGCCCCTTGATGTTCCTCGATTGTATGTTCTTTTAGCTTCACGCTGTCGACAAACGTGCAACAGCAGTAGAAGCACATGTACTTGTTGGCAGCCCACCTGAACGGCAGGATAGTCGAGTTCTCTAGAACAATTGTGATCAGTCTTGTTAGGTCGTCTTTGCGCTGCTTCTCTGCGAGTTTTTCGTCTGTTATTAGGGCTTCGTATTCTGAAACAAGGTTTTATGGGATTATTTTTTTTTTTGCGAAAGAGGTGTGTCAGGATTGTAGCAGGTGGAAATCCGTAGTCTCTGCCTACTCCAATGGGAAACATGTATGATAATATGTATGTATATTTTTTTTTTTCTGACTACCTCTTTTGTATAGTGGTCGCAAGCGCGACTGTTAAACGTGGAGTCCTGGGATCGATCCCCATCGGGCAAAGTGACGCAACAAAACCACAGGCACACATTTTTTATTGTTCCTGCTCTATGATAAAAATGGTAATTCATACAAGCACCAAACTTGGTGTGACTGCAGTGAAAAAATAATAAAAAAAGGCAACCATAGATATGTGTGGTGGTACCTGTATAAGAAAGAGATGCAAATATTCAAATTTCACCTGCATCATGGCTTGGTAAACTCATGAATAGCAGTTTCTACGACATTAACAATTCATTATTAGAGTTATTAGATCGATAGGTGGTACGGAAACCCTTACTACGCCAGTCCGACTCGCACTTGGCTATTATTTCAGTGGTAACCCGGAGTTTGGATTTGTGTCAGGCTCGCCCCCTATTACATGGGACATAAGTTATATAAGGATTTTATGCCACTGGTCAAATTTATTTGTCCAATGTGACTTTAATTAAAGAAATTGATGATGTTCATCAAATGTTGTATGTAAAAAAACACTTGTCATCAAATAAATTAGACCAGTGGCATACCACACCCTTACATAACGAAATGTGGCTACTATACAACAGCTCTGCCTACCCCTTCGGGAAATACAGGCGTGATGTTAAAGTATGTGTATGTAAATAGTATTTACTTAAAACATGTTATAGCAAGAAGCAAGCAGATCATAATGCTGATGGTCGATGTCTGAGGGCTACGGGAAAGAAAATAGGTATTCAATTAGCAAGTAAAGAGGATTTAATAAAACAACGGTTATCGTAAGCATTTAAACATTTATTTTTATTCAAAAAGCTTACAACATAGGTCCTCTTTGCGGTTTATGCGGAATATAGGTAGGTACATGTAATCACAATAACCCGAATCCTACAATGTAGATTCAAATTAAAAAAAAAAAAAAAAGAAAAAATAAGAATAGGAATTATTTTCCACCATATTGTGACGTCATCTTCATCAAACTGATACTACCTACCTAACAAATTTTATTTTTAACAGGCAACAATCGATGTTTCTCCCACTTGCTCGGAAATTGCTTAATTATCGAAAAACAAACATCAATCGGCTCATTTCCGTACGCAACGAAATAACACGCCAGCAATTTTCAACACGACATTAATAGAAATTGCTGTAGAGTTGCTGTACAGTTTTTTTTAATTATGTTAGCGAGGTATTTGACGTACACACTTACATAATTATAATTAAGGTGTTTTTAGGTACACGATATTTATTATTTTAAAGGCTGAATGAGCATTTTTTTGAAAAGTTTGAAAATAGAACAAGATACGCGCGCAGGCGAACTGGCGCGAATGAAAATTAGATACTGATGAATTATTTTGTGTATTGTTTCCTCGCAAATGAGAGAAAATGACTACTTGTACAAGTCTCGGCCGATAGCAATTAACGGCCTCGTTTAGTTAAAAAGTTTTAAAATTACTTCGGAAGTTCCAATATTACTCGGCCGTCAATTGCTTTATTTCAGGCCTAGACAGTTATGTACAATATTTTTTCATGATTTTAAAAATTATTTTCTTTTGCTAATCGTAATTATCATGTGACAGGTCGAGCCAGGTCGAGCTCATATCATTCCTATTCGTATTTGGATCGCACTAAGCTATTTTTGACATTTTGACGATAAAGGACAATGCAACTAACGGCCAAAATTAATATCCAACCTATCCAGGATTTACCCTACTAGAGATAGAAATTTGACATATTCTGTATGGAGCTTATGTCAAATTCCTATCTCTAGTAGTGCAAATCGTGGATAGATTGGATATTAATTTTGGCCATAAATGTATGGCTCAAAAACCCAGAATCGGTTAAGATGGTTTATTTAAGGATTAGTAGGGTATTAAAAGTAAATTACAAATGTGTAATTAGTTTTTCTTAAAACCATCACCGAGAGGCCCTGTACTCTCGAGAAACAGAAACACAATACGACGCAGCAGCGGCTGCTGGGGGGACCGGTGGCGGGGTCCCCCTGCTGCACCCTGAGTCGAGGTCCGAGCTCCCCCTTGGGGACGCCCTCACGGTGTCGCAACCGGAGATAATCTCGTCACGCGAGACCGACCCTATGCTCTAGAGTAGTTCCTAGGAGCAGGCTATTGCGTAGCCACTGATTAGGTTGAGGTAGGTCTGTGTGTGTGATCGGCAAGCCTCGCCGGCGAGGCTTGCCGATCACACACACACCCGATACACAGAAAGTCCGCCACTTTCGAGAAAAAACTCATTCCTGATGCAGCAACGGCTGCTAGGGGGACATAGGAACGGCGGTGCAATGCCCCAGCGAGGTTCGAGCCCCCCCCTTGGGGGACGCCCGCTTGCGGTATTGAAACCGCGACTTTAGTTTTTTTAAGTGTAGGGAAAAAACCTTCGGCGAATGGAGTCCCACATGGGACTCTCCGCCAACTAAGCCCGGTTAAGCAGAAATGGTACTTCGGTACCACCTGCGAGACTCAAGTCGAAAAAAAAAAAAAAAAAGAGGCCCTGTGCAAGACCAAAGTAGCAACGCCGCAAGCGTCAGGTAACCGATTTCTTGTTGTGATAGAGAGATAATCAGCATTAGAGACAGGTAAAATGAGATAGAGTGAAACAAAATACTCCTCCTAACATCAGCGACATGTTCGATAATGTAATGAACAGGTCGAACTCATTCCTTGATCAATAGTATCGTAAAGAGAGAGATGTAAAAAGCAAGTAGGTAATCGTAATATAAATCAATAGAATAATTCAAAACAATCGGCGTAACGAAAGCTTACGAAGGACTGTGCTGTCCTTTTTTAGGGTTCCGTACCCGAAGGGTGCCAAACGGGACCCTATTACTCTCGCTACGCTGTTCGTCCGTCCGTCTGTCTGTCACAGGGCTGTATCTTTTGAACGGTAATAGGTAACCGGTTGAATTTTTTTTATAAATGGCTACTGTTTTTGACATTTTGCTGTTCTTGGATCACAGTCCCTAATAAGCTGCTTTTGTTATTTTTCTTTCACCATTTTACTGCAAATACCGACTACGCTTACGACCCTCCCTCTTTGAGCGTGTGGTACTTTCTCGGTGATGATTTTTAGAAAAACTAATAACATATTAAATGAACAACTATTTACGCCCTACTTACTACACCATAAATATCTGTTATCTTAATCGACTCTGGGTCAATTAATAGCGAATGCCTAAATGCCTAATTCCTATGGCCATAAATCTCGCGAAAGCTTTGATATTTCCTCAAGCCCTAATAATGTGGCGTAGGGTTTAGTTATACATACTAATTGTTATGTACTCAAATTATAGGTACTTTTACCTACTTAAACTTTTAACCTAAATAACGTTAACTTATTAGCTTATAATATATGTTATCAGATCACTAGGGTTCAGGTCCATAGCTAGAGGCTTTGGGGCCCCACATGACCGAAGGACCAATCTACTGCTTTTGGGCCCTCGGCTGCAACGGTGGTAGCTACAGCAGGGGTCCCAAATGATCGAAGGACCAATTATCTATGGCGTTGGGGCCCCCGGTGGTAGCTACAGCAGGGGCCTCAAATGATCGAAGGACTATCTACGGCTTTGGGGCCCTCGGCTGCCCCGGTGGTAGCTACGGCCCTATTTACAAAGAGATATATTCAGAGTTTTTTTTGGCGAAGAGACCTGTTTATAGCGAAGTTTAGATTAGCAACAAAACTTGCAGAAGTTGACTTCTGCAAGCATTACTACCGTGTAAGTGGAGCTTGCCGCGATTATTAACACCAACGGTCAACAACAGGCGGACCGAAGATCGAATTTCGGACCGCCCAATATACCTACATATTAGTTTAAATAATACTTTCACATAACTAGCCCTATATTAATACGTTTGAAAGCCACGTAGAATCTAACTTAGGTAGTAATTATTCTAGTTACCTAGTACCTATTTTACAAGTAAGTACCTATGATTGTGGTGATAATAACTTAATTTGAAAGCAAAATAAAAAATAGTACCTACTTATCCAGTTCCATTTCATTAATTTCGTTTCATTTCATTTGGACCTCTATAAAAAATTTCAACAGTTTCCGGACCCCACTTAAAACTACTTGCCGACCCTTAGTTTATTTACACGGTAGAAATTGCTTTTGGAAGTCAACTTCTGCCAAGTTTTGTTGCTAATCTAAACTTCGCTTATGTAAAAATGTTATCGCCATTTCATTTAACCATTCGATATTAAGATTGTGTTAGATTACGTAAGAAGGTTACCACTCTCACTACAGAGTATTCCTTCACTTATCAGAGAAACAATACTAAGTAAGAATAATAATATCAGTGGCGTAGCTATGTAACCAAGGGCCCCGGGGCAAAAAAATTAAAGTCGAACATTCTTTATTCAACTAGGATATAATATAACTTTTTCGAACGTCGTTCATGAGGCCGAGGGGCCCCTTTAGCTTGGGGGCCCCGGGGCACTGCCCCGCCTAGCCCTGCGGTAGCTACGCTACTGAATAATATGTTCATGAAATATGTTAAAATTGATTTATTTTATTTTATTTTAGGCATTTCAATATTACTGGTTTTTATTTTATTCACTAGGGAAAACAAACAACTAGGTACACACTTTACATGATTAATCAAAGTAATTAATTACATGAGAATGCAACTAACAACGCTATCCACATTATACCTATATTACTTGAAGATTCATGCACGAGTAGGTACAAGGATACATATCAAAGTTTTAATAAGGTATATGTATACCTATATGTATAACTACATACTTAAGTTTTCGATAGCTTGAAAAAGACATTTTCGAAATTGATTGGAAGGCTTACTGATCTGTGGTTGATAAGTAAAACAAATCTAAATCTGGAGAACGGGTGTTATAATTTTTTGCCCAGTCCAGCGTTTGTTTTTCAGCCTAGGGCGCGTTCCCACCTGTGTCGTGACGTTTCTTCAGTTTGTCGTGACACAGTAAAAAGTTGTGGACGACATTTATGCCGTGCTATAGGTGAACAACTACATTTAAATATACAGCCACGACACTTGGACAGGATGACTATCTATTCATTTTTTTTTCAAAACTTAAAATAAATAAAAACCGTGGACGAATTGGCGCGAATGAGAATTAGATACTGTTGAATTAATTTGTGTATTGTTTCCTCGCAAATTAGAGAAAAGTACTATACAAGACTCGGCCAAAATAGCAATTAACGGCCTCGTTTAGTTAAAAATGATACGGCTGGCTTCTTGCCTTTTAAAACCACTTTGAAAGTATTACTCGGCCGTTAATTGCTTCATTTCAGGCCTCGGCAGTAGGCCATGTAGGTAGGTACCTACTATTTAATCAATTCTCCACCCATGAATAGGAAGGTAATATTGCTCATCTCCTTTTTTATGCTTGGACTTATGAATAAGTAAAGCTCTATTCCCCTTGAACTTTTTATTACAAATATTACATCGAAATAGCTTTTGAGGATCATGTACAATCATGTGACGTTTCAAGGCTTGCGTATCATAGCATTTGTAACCACAAAGATGGCATGTAGCGAATTTTTCTTTAAGATGAACTCTAGAAACATGTTTTATAAGAGTACTCTTCCCAGTAAAAACTTTAGGGCACTTTTCACAAGCAAACTGTAAACTTTTCACGTCATGAACTACCGCTATATGAGATTTCATTACATACCTACTTTCGAATGTTTCTGAACAAAACTCACACCTAAAATTGTCAGTTTTGTGATATTTCCTACAATGACTGGCTAGAATAAGCTTCGTTTTGAATTTTTCACCGCATTCTGAGCATGTTGGTTGTACGGGCATATGCACATGTAATATGTGCTGTTTAATGGTTCCTTTTAACGCGAAAGCCAGTCCACACAGGTCACAAATAAACTGTTTGGACTTAGTATGGTACTTATTAACGTGTCGTAATAAAGGTGTAAAAAATTTGAAGTATTCCTGACATTCAACGCAAGTCATTCCATCATCGGATAAGTTGAATAAATAGCAATTTTTATCGAAAATCTCTCGATCAAATTCTATATCATGAGCTAGGTTGATGTGTTCGACAAAATGATCGAAACTTTCTATAGATTTCGGACATAATTTGCAAGATATAGCTGATAAATCCCACTTAACCCTACAAGAAGCTCCTATGTTTTTTATTAAAATTGTGTTAATGTCCACATCAAAATGTTTGGCAGTGTGTTCTTTTAATTCCGAAGACTCTGTGAACATATCATCGCAATAGAAACATTTGTATCGATTGAGGAACCATTTGAAAGGTATTATTGTAGAACATTCTAGAAGAATACGGACTAATCTTCTTATTTCGTCCCTGGCCAGCAAATGAGAGGCGTTAGTACTGTCTGAAATGAAAGAAAAATTGGAGTCAGCTTTGTTGAGTAATTTTTTCGTGGAAAGAAAAAATTGCTTTGAAATAAAATAAATTTAAAGTTCTTACAGCTTGCGTTAATGCGATCAAATACAACTATAATCATTGGAATTTTAATCATAATGGATGTACAACACACATTTAAGTCGGAAAAACCATCATGCTTCTTCCGATTTGAAAATTGAATCAGATGTTAGTGTAGCGACACACCTGCCGAAAGTTACGTCACCGACACTTCGGCTGCTGAATTGTCGGTCGTAGTATTCAGTTGGCATGACATCAAAACCCGCCGAACAGTCGGAGTTACGCGGCGTCTTGTTCAGCGGGCTACCCGACGGAAAATTACGTGGCGTCGTTGTCGTCATTTGCGATAGAGGTATCGCATCGCGTTGGAAGCGCGCGCCGAACGTTCAACAACGCGCGCCGAACTTTCGGTTGCGTTTTCGGTTTGGCTGATGTGTCAGTGTTACTTTAAAAACAGTGCGAGCGTATAAGCTGAACGTTCAGCAACGTATTTTCGGCAGGTGTGGCCGCGCACTTAGACAGTTCTCGGATAAAATAATTGGTGCCAATTTCCCAAATACCTACTAACTTTTTTATGTCATAGGATGGCGAAACGAGCTTAAGGCCCACCAGATGTTATGCGGTTGCATTTGCCCATAACTACTGCAATACCACCTAGGATGTTGCTTAACATAACATGTTGCTTAAATGTTATTGCAATCGCTAAACTGAGACACAAAGATAAAGTCTCATGTGATTGTAAATGCAAGCATCTGTTTGTTGGCAGAAATAGTATTAAATTAAATAGGTATGGTGGCAGTACTCTAGTACCCCCGGACGAGCTCTTTCGCAAGCTCTACTACTATACAAGACCATTAGCAACGTAAACCACCAGCACTCGTTCCCCACTATAAGTACAATGTTTAATAACCTGGCAATATGCTGAGCTGGACACCCATTTGTCACAATTTTGAGACACACATGGCGCATGACTGTCAATGACTTTTTCCTCGCTTTTTTACTTCTTCACTATATCTATTTCTTGTTCATGTATATCCTTTCATTTGTGTCTCAGTTGTGTCAAATCAATATTTTTCTTTATCTTTCTTTAATAGTATGGAGTGTCGCAAGCTTGACCTAGGATTGTCCCAGGCCTGACCTAGGATTGTCCCTACTATGTTGGGGTCGACTTTGAGTCTATTCCGTTAGACTCCTATTTTATTCGGAGCGACTACCATCTGTCTGACCTCGGCAATCCTCATACCGATCGATGCTACATGTACAATACGCGTAATGTAACTGTGCCTCTCTGAAACTAGACTTTGCGATGGGACACGCAGGTGCAGTCGCGTAATAAGTGTGAGCAGGACATAGGATGCATCGAACATTAATGAACGATTGAGACAGCAAGAACATCAAGTCAGGTAATTCATCTGAGCGGCAAGATGGCGGATCTTGCCGCTCAGATGACCTACCTATCAGTCATGCCGCCATTACCGCGCACGCGTACTACTGATTTGCTTACAAAATTGACTACCTGTTGCTGTTTTCACAGGGGCAGAGCTGTTTTACGCGTATTGTAAAATTGGTTTACCTTTGGGGCCCCTGGCTACCCGTAAGACTATTATACCTAGATATTCGTAAGAGCCATGGTACCGAAAGTTTGAGGCTTTCAAACTGTCTCCTTGAGGAAATAGGGTTCTTGATGTTTAAAAACAACAACACTCGTTCTGCGTTTCACATATCCAGTCCATTACTATCCCACTGCTGAGCTAGGGTCTCAGAATAAGAAGGAATTAATAAAACCTTAGTCCACCACGCTGGCCTGATTAGTCAATCAAATCGATTCTGTCTACCAAAGTCTGTACTTAGGCACGGAATTAATATCCATTAAGGTTAAAGCTGATTAAACACGATATATAAATTATAACATGTGCATTTATTCAGAAACATTCAAAAACAAACTATCAATATCAGTAACACCATCATCAGTTCTATGCGTTCTCAAATGAATGATTAAATTCTTCTTCCTTCTGAAGGTCTTATCGCAAACCTCACAATTAAAGGGGCGAGCATCGTTGTGACAAACCATGTGCCCTTTCAAATCATCCGCATTAAAAGCCTTGTGTCCACAAACTTCACAAGTACAGTTCTTCTCCTTATAATGAACCCTCATTTTATGCTGAATATACTTATTGTTTCTCGTAAATATCTTAGAACAAAATTCGCAGACGAATTGCACACTCTTACAATCATGGACTAAAGCCATGTGTCGTTTCTTCAGGTATCTGTTTCGTAAAATCTTTGGGCACATTGGGCATTGGAGCTTGTCGGTTTTATGTACGTATTCGATATGATTCGCTAGAGCGTACTGTGTTGGAAAAGTCTGGTCGCAATGTTTGCATGACTTAATTCCATGTATTTGTTTAACATGGGTGTGTACGTTGTGTTTTCCGACATACCCTTGGCCGCATACCTCGCAAAGAAAGTGCTCGATATGGTATTTGTATGTATGAATAAGTAGGGGTCCGAAAAATCGGAAATATTGTCCGCATTGCAGACAGAACATTCCATTATCAGCTAAATGGAAGCAATCGAAAGACTGTGAAGCTTCTTTATCAATGTTTATGTAGTGTGTGGTAGATAGATGGTACAAATATGATTGGAAAGTTTCGAATTTAGTTTCGCATTGCGTACACCACAAATCCGAAATATCGAGCTTAGTCCTGCTTGCTCTGTACAAGGTTCTGACGATTATATCCCGGATTTTGATCTCTCTATGCACGAAATCCGTGTGCTCTTTGAGTTGTACGCTTTCTACAAAGAAGGACTGGCAGTAGAAGCACATATATTTGCTCTTGTGCCATCTAAAGGGCACTATGGTCGAGTTTTGTACGATGACTGTTAGTAAGGTCGCAAGCTGTTCTTTGCGTTGGTCTTCAATAAGTTTATCCTCCATCGTTCGTTCTGTAATGAAAGAATAATCCCGTTAGATGTCCTCTCTTTAGTTTCCAGTTGTTGGGCGGTTAAAGAGTTTTTTTTCACTCATGGCTGTATTGTAAGGAGTCAGTCGACAAAAATGGCAACACTGGGCCTCCCCACCAAAGTCGGCCATCTTTATCGTCAGCGGTGGGAGTTGTTGGCGCGCGCACTTACTTTGCGGCCAGATATCGAAGCAGTTGGACGTCCTATAACCTAACTTGACTTGTCTCTTTGTTGTTAATATAATTTAAGTACTTATTAACCACTAACATAATAATATAGTGCTCTCGGTTGGTTTTGAGAGTCTTAATGTGACTTTAATTTATTGAACATACCCACTTGGCTCCTGATAAGCAGACATTCGTTCTAATGTAAAACTATGGCCACTTCTATCTAATTAAATTCAATAAATGTTACCGTCTCCAATAGAATAATTTAAATGTATCCGTCCCGACTTTGTTAGGTCTTTTACTTACTCATATAGTAATGCAGATGATGTCAGAAATGCTATAGTACCTAAATGTTAACGAAATTCTTATGCGGAAGTAGATGTAACTCTCAAAACAAATCATTTATTTTGCGAACATGTTAAGTTTACTCTGTGAGGATGTGTCATTCAGTTTTTGAGTAGGTAACCATTAGGTACCACTTAGTTAAAGCACCGGTAAGACTCTTAATCAAAACAATAGATTTTCTTCTGTCTACCGAACTTCGCTTCAAAGGATAAAACACTAAACAGCTTCTAAGCCAAAACGTCTTGTCTAAGCAAAGTATTACATTTATTTATTATTTCAAACACGCTTTTAAATGCACTTTTGCATTCATATCACATTAATTCAAATAGCTTTAATAAGAAAGAGCATGCTCTTTTGAAATTACGATAGCTTCGGTTTTAATAAAGTCTTCGGTTTTTGATTTTGCGAACACTACACATTATAATAAAATAAGTTTAACCGTAGGTATATTCAGGGGCGGATCGTGAGTTAGTGGGGCCCTGGACTTACTAATCCCATTAATTATTAACTAGGCAGGCCCCCAAATAGTACTCTACCTGGGGGCCTGCCTAGTTAAGCAACAAATTAATGCATGAAGCTTGTTCGACTGCGAGAAAGTACCCTAAAAACAAGCTTCGGGGAGTCCCCGTAATAGATGCGAGAAATTACAACCAAAACAAGCGACGGGGATCCCCCGTTCCGTTGGATAGGCGCGCACACGGCTTAATTGATCTCAGGGTTGCCATTGCCAACCTTATAATAAGATAGTTTTTTTATTCACAACATTGTCCATTGTCTTCAATAGGGGCTGGGGGCCCTTGATTTGATATCCACGGGGCCCTGGGCTGCAGCCCAAAAAGCCCTTATATAAATCCGCCCCTGGGTATATTACATCGCTTATTTAGCTTGGGTTATCTTGTATTCAATGAAACTGAAATATCTGATATTAAATATTTTATTTACCAATACACATCTAATAGAATAAACACAGGGCTAACTCGGGATCTGGTGCCCCGGGCCCTTGAGTTTTTGATCAGGGAGCCCTGGGCTGCCCCGATGGTAGGCTTACTTAATTATAATAAATTTTCCGTTGTCTTTGTGATTACACAAGTACACACGTGCTACATTTTTTTTATCACATCTACTTTATAGGTAATGCTGTCGATTCTATTGTTGACGAACTAAACTAATTTTAAACTATCGCTCTCTTTTACTAATAGTAGATACAAGAAAAGGATAGCAACAATTTTAGAGCTGTCAAATTAGTCGGAATGATTTCTATACAAGTTTTGTCGTGATCTCGGAACGTGCCGACTAAAATTCCAAGAAATGCAACACGTTAACTAATTTGACAGCGCTAAAATTGTTGCCATCCCTTTCTTGTATCTACTATTAGTAAAAGAGAGCGATAGATTAAAATGAATTTAGTTCGTGAACAAGAGAATCAACACCAATGACAGATATACTTAACTTAAATTTAATACAGATATAGAGTGAACGTGAGCTGGGACTATTATGTCCTAGATTTAAATCTAATTAACCCTAGTAACCGCCTTAAAAACAACTTAAAAACTAATACAGAAAAAAAAAACATCCTTAAAGAATGACAGATAAACAGAATAACTACTACAAACATTATCACAAGAAAAATATAAATAGCTATATTCATACAGTAGTAGGTACACTAGGTATAGGCTTAGGTAGCGTTAGGCGACAAGCTACAAGCGGGACATAGGGGCCCCCGAAAATACCTTAAAATAAAGTCCCACCCAAAGTTTCCAACTACGGCCCTGAAGAAGCTAAATACGGTTTATGTAAATTATAAGTGCGAAAAACGTCCACGTTTGGCATTTTTTCTATCTACAACTACAGCGAACTATATTTTACAGAGTTAATAGTTTCTGATTAAATTACAGTACCTGTACATCAATTGTTAAAAACGAATTTTCGATAAATGATGTATTCAGCGAGTAATATTTTTTTTTACTGATGGGGGCGCCACTTGGCTGCTTCATTCCCTTAAGATGAAACGATGTCGTCAGACGCTATCCCGATAAAACGATTAATCATATAAGCTTTACTTCTCCTATGAAGTATCATTTTTATGATGTACCTTCATATGGCATTTCAGGCTAGCCCACTGAACAAACGCTTTACCGCATTTCTTACACACACATCGCTTATCATTAGTATGAATCCTTACATGAAGGTTTAGAGCCTTCTTTCTGGGAAACTTTTTATTGCAAAAATCACACTGAAAAGGTTTATCGTCAGTATGACAAACTTTATGCAGTTGAAGCAATCGATTTTCGAAAAAATGCTGTCCACAAACTTCGCAAGTTACATTTTTTTCTTCTAAGTGTTCGCTCTTTACATGCTTTAATAGCATACTTCTCCATCTATAAACCTTTGTACATAAATGGCACTGGAACTTGGACTTCCATATATTATGAACTTTGCCTAAATGACTGTCCTTTTGGTATGAACTGCCTAACACTTTTGAGCAAATGGGGCATTTCCTGTTCTCCAGATCATGTAATAGTTGAAAGTGGCGCCTTCGGCGTGTTTCCGAGTTGAAGGTTCTCCCACATATTTTACAATCGTGATTATCCGTTTTGTGTGTTTCGACATGTTTCGTCAGAGTAGATTTTCTTACAAACCTTTTGCCACACGTATCGCAAATAAACGTTTTGCCTAAATGTGTCCGGTTAATATGAAGAATGAGAGTGCTAAAATAAGTAAACTCTTGTTTGCAAAACAAGCATTGCATTAAATCATCAGATAATTTAAAGATTATTATATTACTGAAATCTTCGTCAATAGTCTTTTTGTGTTTCCGAAGATGGAATATGAACTCGTCAATCTCTTCAAAGGGTTCAGAACACATTTTGCATTGCAATTCTGATATGTCCAATTTCAAAGAAGACTCGAATATATTTTTTTTGGCGATTTCTTCTACATTTTCGTCCGTGTGTTCTTCGCGTGTGTGCTTCTTTAAATCTGATGATAAATAGAAGCAGCTTTTGCAGAAGAAGCATTTGTATTTGTTTCCATGTCTCCGGAAAGGCATTGCGGTGGATATTTCTACAATATCCACTAAGAGTTGGCGTATTCGTTTTATGGCGTCGCCATCTCGTGACGTCACAACGCTGTTTTCATTCTTCACGCCTGAAAACGAGAAATATTCTGTTGTATTCTCGTAATGTTCTGGCCTTCATTATGAGAAGATGGTGCACATACATTTTATTTAAAACAGACAATAAAGAACATGTAGGTAGTTAAAAAAATGCTATTGTAGCAAAGAATATGAGATACGACGAGGCAAAAAACTGTTTCTTATATTTTCTGTGCTGTTTTAGATTTTCGCGTTCTGAGAGCTCCAGAAAAAAGTTCAAGATGGTGTATATCTGACCCACACTAGGCCAACGTGGTGATCTTCGGTTCTCATTCATAATAATTTCATTTCTATCATTCATATCGTTTCATTCTCTGAGATGAAATCCGTGCTTCACCTCAATAGCTTACCTTACCTTAGCTTTAATTTGTACGTTGTTCCTGTTTACTACTATTTTCATGGTGTACAATAAAGTATATTCTATCTATCTATCTATCTACCAGTGGGACAGTAATGGTCTGATTGTTTTTTTTTATTTATTTGAATGTTGTGAAGATGTTTGTTACTCAATCACGCCGAAACGGCTGAACAGATTCGGATGCAATTTGGCACACAGATAGACCATATCCCGGATTAAAATATAAGGTACTTTTTATCTCGGAAAAAAAAACTATTCTCGAAGAAAGCGCGCTTTTTGTGATAATCCGAATTATATGCGACTGAAGCCGCGGGCAGTCTAGTTTAACAAAATTTCATGTAGGGCCCTAAGTAACCAAACATAAGAAAAGAAAGAATAGCAACCAAAAAACCCTGAAAATAATGTGAGGCCTTAAAAATAATTTAAGAGCCCCACAACGGGCCTCGATCTTTTGCTGCCTCGGGACCTTAGAACGGTCACGCCAGCATTCCGAGCATAAGGTTGGCTATCCACTAGAGCTGTGCGAGGAAGCTGAGCGTTAAGCGAGGATAAAATCCATTAATAGGAGAACTGCACTGTGCGAGGCCAGCAAAATTCTTATTGGTGAATTTTTTCTCGCTTACCACTCAGCTTCTCGCTTCCACAGAAAGAGTGAGGGCTAGCACACACCGACGGAGTGGCGGCGAAGCATTTAATTTATTAACAACTGGAATTCAACCTTATTCGCTTCAACATACGTTTGGAAGAATAGCTTAATAAAATCACACTAGAAGGCTAGAAATAGATGTGCCTATTTGCCGTTTATTTGTGACACTTAATGTCACCAATAAACGGCAATCAAAAACATCTACTGTCAGCAGATTGAGATGTGTTCATATTAATTTCAGATTGCTTTAAATCTTATCGTATTGCTTGATAGAGTTTTCATTCAGTTAAGTTTTTCAGAACCAAAAAAATCCTAATAAATAATAAATGTGAAAGTTTATTAATTAAGAGGTTTGGATGTTTGTTACTCAATCACGCGTTAACCGTTGAACGGATTTGATTTGTGATTGTTTTGGCCAAAAATATACTTTAAACAAGGCGTCATAAGGATGAAAATTGTTATAGTTATTTTCAAGAGAGTGAGTAGCAGAATCCGCGTGAATGGACATTGCGCTCCATACGCTACAAGACGCATTCGATGGTTGGTAGATCTCTACTGAAATACAATAAATATGTTTCTAGGTTCAAGTTATTAAGTATTTGTATATTGATTTGCGTCTTTTGTTATTTATTTATAAGATTTAATAATATGCTTTTATTAATTAAAGTAGGCACGACGGAACGCCCCGTTCATTCTTCCGTTTCAATTTCAAATGTATATACTTATAATGTTCCATCATTGTCTTCTTAGTTTTAAAAGACTTGCCGCACACACTGCAACTGAAATTCTTTTCGTTGCTATGTTTCGTCATATGTCGTTGAAGTCTGCACACTTCGAAACTCTGCCAGCCACAAACACCGCAAATAGCATTTTTTTCCTGCAAGTGAGTTTCCCTGACATGCTTCATCATGATACTCCTGAATACAAAAGTTAAAGGGCATTGAGGGCATTTGATCTCCTCTCTATTCTTGTGTACTGTCATTTTATGTTGAGATCTTTTGTAATGTGACTCAAAAACTTCAGGACAATGTGAGCATTTATATTTTTTGCCGTGTATTTTCTGCATGTGTGTCTGAATCTTCGTTGCTGGCATTCTTTCTTCGCATAAACTACATTTAACAGTCTTGTGTTCATGTACATTGCTCACATGGTCTCTTAAACGACTCTTACTTTTAAAATGTGTCCCACAAATATCACAAAGTATATTAATATGGGAAAAACCTTTATGATACTTATTTGTGTGAACTAGTAAGGGTCCAAAAGTTTGGAAAGTTCTGTCACATAATACACAGCTAACTGTGATGTCATTTAATTTGAATGGATTCATGCATATTCCCACATCCTTATTGAAGACTAAGCCATGATTCAGAATCAAATGATCAATCAGTATGTATAAATCTTCAATTTTTTCTTCACAAAGTTTGCAAGAATTTGTAGAAACATCTACGTTGACCGTGTTATCTAAAAAGGTTTTCATTTTCTTTTCAATTTCTTCTATTTTGTGATTGGGTTGGTGATTTTTCAAATCTCGAGGTTCTTGAAAGATTTCGTAGCAATAGAAACATCTATAAGAGTTCTTTAGCCATCTAAATGGCATTAATGTGGAATTTTCGAGTACTTGGGTCACATTCTCTCTCATAATATTTTGACGTTCTTGCGAACTATATTCTTTGATAGTTTTCATGTGAGAATTGATTAAACTGTTGGTTCTAGTTATATCTTCTTGATTTTTGTCCGTATTTACTCGATTCTCTTGTGTCCTTGCATTCCCTGAAAGGAAAAACGGTCTTCGTAGAGTTCGTTTATTTAGAGCTGGATTTTAAGTCTCTGTTTGTATTCACCATCGTAAACTTGAGTATGTTATGACGTTATTTTGTGCGTTAAATTATACAAGCTTTTCCATAGCTATTTTATCTCACTGCAGTACATGGCCAGTTCCAAATGGTTGCTTCTAAATCCGATAAATTGAAGTCTCACTGATTGGCAGATAATGCGATGTAGCTTGGAATGCTTAAGGCGTTGTTATAATACAAAGCGACTACGCGTAGTCATGGCAAGCTCGTGCGAATTTTGTTCGTGACATCGCATTTATTATAAAAGTAAATGCTATGTACTTTATATCATTATATTTTGTACGAAACGTACCTACTTGTACACTATAACTACCCACGATCGATTCCTATTTTTGTAGTTCATCCAAAGGTCTAGAAGAGATTGTCTTGTGCAATAAGACCGCCCATTGTATTTACATGATCTTTCTGTAAGTTACCGGAAAAAATGGGGTGAATAGGAACAAAAGTGGGCAAGGATTTTAACATTGAAATAAGATTGTTGCCCACAAAGACTAGACATTTTACCAAATTATGGCAGAACATTTAGAAGTACCTATTTTATATGTGTTCACATAAATCGACAAAATGTAAAAAATATCAAATTTTTTTATGGCGATTTTTGGTTTGGTCCCATAGTAAGAGTTAAAAGTTGTTTATACTGATGAGTACAATGACCCCTTAAGAGGTTTTCAGTTATATCAATAACACGTTGTATATTGGCAAATATGCACCATGCAATGAATATTGCTGTTATTTTCATTGTGAGTTGTTACTATTTTACATAATCACGGCCGACTTTACCTATAGTGCAGGGTGTGCTGCGCACACGGGCCCAGGATTTTGGGGGCGCCGAGCGCCAGCCGCTCGCGACGGAAACTTATGGATTTTTTCATGGAACTTTCGCACTTACTCGTAATATTAGGAGGATAAAGAGATAACCTAGCTTTAAAATACACTTAACTTGTCGTCATGTTTGAGCAAAAAAAAGTGCTCGCTTCGCTCGCGCACCTGCTGCTCAAATGGGATGGGTCTTGATGTGGGACTGCAGTGCCAAATTGGAGTTAATCTTGATTTTGGAAAAGATTTTACAACAACAACAACATAACATCACGGCTGTATTTCCCCGAAGGGGTAGGCAGAGGTGTATATAATAGTACACCCACATTTTTGCCCCAAGATTTTAGCCTTTTGTAAAAAGAAAATTGGGGGGTAGTCCGCCAGTTTATGGTCAATAGTCATATAAATTGAACCCCCCTCACCCCGAGCAAAAACCTGGTTTCCCCCCATTCCCGCTTTTTTATTCAAGTCCCGATATTTGGATAAATTAATCTAGCAACACTATTCCTAACATCTTTTATAATTGCACCATTTGCACCCAAGTTTCCGATCACTGTGTAAAATATAACTGTAGTTATTACATTTTGATCGCACGCATACTAGAGGGCGCCTAGAGGGTATTGATTACACCCGGGCGCTACATGGGCTAGAGCCGGCGCTGTACACAATTACACCCCGGTGTAGTTTTTATGAAATAAAATACAGTTCAAGATTAAGTTCATATATAATTTTAAGCTATAAGGCTTACAAGTTACAATAAATTGTAAAGGCTCACCGCGAGCATTCGCATGTAATGTAACAGTCTCCGGAACAAACACAGACATAGTAAAAAATAAAGATGAAGTGCTGCGAACAATCATAGTGAAGCCAACAAAACCGTGCTCCTCCGTGTACAACAAGCGCTCACGCACATACCATGCACCTTAAGGCCCAGAACGCCGCGGAATGAGAGTGAGCGCGATGCAAAATACGAGGCTTGCCGGGAAGGAGTAGCGGCATGAAGTTGACGCCATTCCGAATGAAAGTGCATTTAAGCGAAAAAAAATATATTACTCGGAAAATATGTGTATTTTCGATAAAATGGCTTAGTAAAATTATTTCAAAATAATAAAACAATATTTAGGTAAAATATCATACCAAAATACCAATATACCAGGCCCCTCAGAAAGTATTGCGAAAAAAAGTTTTTATATATGGGAGACTGGCCAGTTATAATGTTTTTCGAAAATATGATTATTTATAAGTAAAAATAAGTAAGTTCCAATTTCAAAATTTCCCTCCACATTTTTTGCGAGTTAATTCAAAGTATTGTGTCTCACTGAAATATGGATCTGCGCCGGGAACATTTTAGAGCTATGATTTTATACGATTTCAAGTGTCGCCTGAAACCGGATGAATCGTACGATAGACTTCAAATGGCATTCATGGATGAAGGCCCTTCCAAGGCAACCGTGTATCGTTGGTATAACGAATTCAAGCGCGGTCGACCAACTTTGGGGGATGACGAAAGAAGCGGTCGCCCTTTGACGGCTGTTACCGAAGAAAACGTGCTAGCAGTGAAAAATTTAATCCAAGACAATAGGCGAATTACATATCAGGAGATTCAACACATATTGATGATTGGATCGGGAAGCGTTCACGAGATTCTACACAGCCATCTTCGCGTGAGGAGGATAGTATCACGCTGGGTGCCGCACAACCTCACCGATGCTCAGAAGCAGGCCCGGGTGGAATGGTGCCGTGATATGCTTAACAAATTTGAAGCAGGCTCGTCTCGGCGTGTTTACGACATCGTTACAGGTGATGAGTCCTGGATTTATCAATACGACCCAGAAACCAAGCGCCAGTCGACTGTTTGGGTGTTTCAAAATGAGCCAACGCCTACCAAAGTGAAGCGATCTAGAAGCGGGGGTAAGATTTTGATCGCTAGCTTTTTTAATTTGACTGGCCACTTGGTATCAATTCCCTTACGGGATCAAAGAAGCATTAATGCCGAATGGTATACTACCAAATGTTTGCCAGAAGTTTTCTCTGTTATAAGCAACAAGCGACCAAACACAGGGCTCCGCGGGCTACTGCTCCACCACGACAATGCACCTGCGCACACCGGCACTCAAAACGAGGGACTTCCTGGACAGCACGCCAGTCAAACTCCTGGGTCACCCTCCTTACAGCCCTGATCTAGCACCGTGTGACTTCTTTTTATTCCCAAAAATAAAAAATCAGCTCAAAGGGATACAATTTTCGTCGCCGGAAGATGCGCTGGCTGCGTTCGAGCAGGCTGTAAACGAGGTGACTGCGGCGGACTGGAAAAAGTGTTTTGAAAACTGGTTTAGGCGCATGAATCTTTGTATAGAGGCTGGTGGAAAGTACTTTGAAAAGATTTGATAAAAATATATGTACGTATAGAACAATTTTTTTTAGTTTCGCAAAACTTTCTGAGTGTCCCACGTATGTTGGATATATTTAAGAAACTGTTTGAAAATAAACAGTTTTCGAGGTATGTTTGGATTTTTTTATGATCGAGCCAATTAAGTGCATTCATGTTTTGGACTTAATAATATTGTCACGCCTATCCTTGAGTAACACGTATTTTAATTTCAGTACCATAGAGCGAGTAGTTTTTGAGCGGGATTCGCATTAGTTTGTTGTATTACGGGATTCGGCCCCTTAAAGATATTTGTTTTTGGCGATGCTTACTGGACAATGCCACGACATGTGTACTGAGACTGAGAGCGGTGAGCACGGTTTCATGTGCATGTATATGCGTGAGAGCTGGTTTGTACATGGAGGAGCACGGTTTTGTTGCTTTCACTATGATTGTTCGCAGTACTTGGTCTATATTTTTTTTACTATGTCTGTGGGAACAAATCAATAAAATGTATATTGGTTAATTTGATATAATATATTACACGCGAATTGCTCACGGTGAGCTCCCTGAAGCTACAAGTTATAACTGCATATTGCGATAATAGAAATACGAAAATTAAATGTGAATACATATTCATATTTGGTAATATTTTAAAATTTTAACTCAAACTCCTTTTGCAGATCTACTGAAAGGTAATTTCTTTAAAATAAGTATTTTTGCACAATGCATAGGTACAAACTATTCAATATTTTTGTCTTAAAAAAAAAAACATTTGTTGTTGTGTAAAATAAATAATTTGTGCACAAGATTTTTTTTTTATACAGTATGATCCCTAGACCAAAATAACCTGTATAATGCTGTGTGACTTTCAAAACGTAATTTTCGTATAAGTGTGCAGTCTCTTCTTCTACCGAGCTACATAATGATAATAGCTCATGTCGTGGGGAAAAGATTAGCCAGTCAGCAGATTGGTAGCGGGGCTGACTGCCCAGGGTGCGCCGGTATTATTGCTTTCTTCGACGCATGCTGTCAGTTGATGACATACTTCATACTAACAGAACAGAACCATCTAGTATCGAGTAGTCATTATCATCATTTCAGTCGAAAGACGTCCACTGCTGGACATAGGCCTCCGCCAAGCATCGCCACAACGACCGGTCCTGTGCCTTCCGCATCCAGCGGATTCCCGCAACCTTCACCAGGTCGTCGGTCCACCTTGTGGGGGGCCTACCCACGCTGCGCCTTCCAGTACGCGGTCGCCACTCCACAACTTTACTGCCCCATCGGCCATCCGTTCTGCGAGCAATGTGCCCCGCCCACTGCCACTTGAGTTTGGCAATTCTTCGGGCTATGTCGGTTACTTTCGTTCTCCTGCGTATCTCCATATAATAATATGTATCGAGTAGTAGAACTAATTATATGGATGCGTTACGTAGCGTATTGTATGATAAACAAATCCCGAAAAGAGCTGATTTTTTGGTAATTTTGTGCGTCACTTTTGAAGCAAATAAATATTTTTTCTTTCTTTTCTTTCTATCTTCTAACGGCTAAAAGGCCTGCATAGCCTAAGGGCCCCGACATGGTTAATCCGGCCCTGCTTATTGTGCTATATAAGGATTGTCATATTGAGTATTAGGAGCTGGATTCTTATGCATCCTCGCAAAATGAGCCTTCATAATTTTCCTCGTAGTAAACGCTTTGTCGCAAGCTTCGCATTTGAAATTCTTCTCCCCACTGTGTTTATACATATGGTTCTTCAATCGATTGCTGTTAAACGCTTTCCACCCACATACTCCGCAAATATGGTTCCTAAACTTCAGATGAGAATCCCGTAGATGCGTCATCATCATGCTTCGAAAGACAAAAGTCTTTGGACAATGAGGGCATTTGACTTCCTGACGGTTTTTATGTTCGCCCGCCATATGTCTCGACCTCATATAATTACTTGGGAACGTCTGATCGCACTCTAAACATTTATACTTTTTCTCTATATTGTGATGGTTCTTCTGATGCGTTTTTAGCTTAGATCTCGAGTCAAATTTTTCACCGCACTCTGTGCATAGCAGAACTGCGTTTTCATGCACAGTTTTGACATGAAGCCGAAGTAAGTTGGAGTCTTTGAAGTGTTGACCGCAAACATCGCAAAGTATCGCTGAAGTTCCTTTATGGTCCTTATTTGTGTGATAAAGTAAGGGACCAAAAGTGTAGAAGCTTACCCCGCAAGCGAGACAGCTTACATTAAAATTATCCAATCTAAAAGCTACCATGCATATCCCCACATCTTTGTTATAATCAACTCCATGGTTCGCAATTAAATGGTCGATTAAATCGTATAGATCCGTGATTGTTTCCGTACAAAGACTGCACGATATATTCGAAATATCTACGTATACAACTGTCTCCCAATAATTTTTCATCGCTTGCACTTTTATTGCATTTCCTGTGTGAACATGCTGATGATTTTTTAGTTCGGTAGCCTCTTGGAAGATATCGTAGCAGTAAAAACATCTATAGGAACTCTTGAGCCATCGAAAGGGCATGACAGTCGATTTAGTTAGGACTTGTACTACATTATTTCTCATGATGTTTCTCTTCTCTTTTGCGGTGAGTTCTGCCTTGCTAGTTGATTGGGTGATAGCATGGTTTGAATCCTCATCAGATAGAACGGTTACAGCCTGCTCTTCTGTCGTGTCCTGGCCACCTCTCAGTTCTCCTGTAAGGAAAACACGTTGTTTTAGAGAACTGTCTTCGTTTTAGAGGTGGCCAGACCACGACATGCAGTACTATTACCTATAGTAATATTTATAAAAGTGCTTTTTAATTGTGTGTTAGTTATTTGCGTAAATAGAAGTGCTTTATAGAATAATAGTAGTTTAATAATTTTAGGACGTCCTTCACATCGCGTCGTCAACCTAGTGGCATTTTAGTGTTGATGTATCAACACGTCCTTACGCATCTGGACAAAAAAAACACAGTTTTTTTTAGCCATGTTACGACATTATGTCTAAGACTATAACAAATTTACTAACGTTCCTATTTAAATAAAGTGGAGCAAAATCAGGGTTACTCGGGTTGGTAGTAAGAAAAACTAAATCATAGATTGATATAATAATAAAAAAATTATTGGATATCTGTATTCATTCAGTGATACTAAAATTTTACGAAGGTGCATTAACTTTTCGTCTAATAACACCCAATTACAACACCTACTTTAAATTATAATTATACATCCTTAGTCAATATGCCGTAAATGTAATGAAAATTTTCGTGTCAGAACGCGCTTTACGTGTTAGGCGGCCCATATGATACACCTACAATATAATTGTGCAATATTTGCAATTGCGCAATGATATTGACCGTTTAGGGGTGAGATTGAAACACAAATGAAGATCGGGACGATACAATAATAATTGTGCAATATTAGTATTGCATTAGTATTGTCATGACTTACGGTGCCGAGACGTGGACAGTGACAGTTGGGCTAGTCCACAAATTTAAAGTCGCTCAGCGAGCTATGGAGCGAGCTATGCTTGGTGTTTCTTTGAAGGATAAAATCCGTAACGAGATTATCCGGAGAAGAACCGGAGTGACCGACATAGCTTGTAGGATCAGTAAGCTGAAGTGGCAGTGGGCTGGCCATGTCTGTCGAAGGACCGATGGCCGTTGGAGCAGACGAGTCCTTGAGTGGAGACCGCGTATCGGCAGTAGTAGGGATTCGAGAGTTCTGGACCGCTGATCCAAAGTCCCTTATTCGTCCGTCAGAGGGACAACGCAAACTAAAAAAAAAAAAAAAAAAAAAAAAAAAAAAAAAAGTTTGGTATCAAATTAGGGGTTTTGGACCACGCCCGATCGAATGCAAGCATCCGTTTTTTGATATCTTCAATGGATGGAAAGTTAGCTTCTTGCATTCATTAGGACCTACTTCATTTGTAATCACCTAATTACAGTATCGAGCTCTACTTTCCTTTATTAATTAATCTCGTTAAGGTGAGCTCATTAAGGTTCTTAATCACCTGACGGTTTGCTAATGCCTTACATTTACTATTACTCACCACGTTTCTAGCTCAGGTATGCTACGAATCAGTTGACATGCATCATACTATAATCTGAATAAAACTACGTAATACTTTATTCAATCAACTTTATTCCCATTTTAGTCTTACATCTTAAAATATGAATGGAACATCTCATCCACTAAAATATCATTGTAAAATGTATTCTCTGTAAATAATTTAACAAAACTCTGCATAGAAAATCCCTTAAATTTATGTAACAAATACATTAAGCAGTACTCTCCACAAACTGAAGTCCAATCGTTCTGTATCCTATTGCTATTAAAAACCCATTGTCTTGAATTCCTCCTTAACAACGTTTGGTGATAACCTGTTGGTGGTCGACCATAGGAATCAAAATACTGTCCATTTTTGTTTTCATCAATGTATATAGCTATCCAGTGAGATCCTGGTTTTGTATCTGGGTCTAAATTGCTTATTATGAATGTTGGAGTCTGAATGTAAATTGGTAATCTGTTTGCTGCATACACGTTATTTTGTAAAGACGGGTGAATTTTATATAAACATTCCTTGATCTGAATCGTGTTCATATTTGTAAGCAAAGTAATATAGGTTACTTAATACTTGTGCTGCCTGGTAAAGATTACTCTTGTGAATGTTTTAATTGATGATACGAACTGGATATTTAAAGGTTGTAAATAAAAAAGATGCAAGTTATGTTAGTAATTTTATTGATATCATCCTTATGTCTAAATTATAATCTACATACAATTTCATCTTAACTACTATAGTCTACGATTACATTGCGGTTCTTATCTATTTCAATTACATTATCAAACTCGGCGTAAACAATACAGTTGATAGTTTGAGAAAGAGAAGACTCAAAACGAACTTCCAATCTTACGCTACCGTTCCTTATCAGATTCCAATGACTTGATGAGTTGGCTGATAAATCCGGTGTCAAATCAAAAGCTAGAAGACAAAAACCTTTAGCATACTGTTCCCTAGATATTCCATTGCCTTCATTAAGAAAATGTATGCCCGTTCCTGAGAATAAGGTATGATAGGCTGCAGTGAAAATATTACTATTGAATGATGGTTGCAACGCTTTAGAAGGTATTTGTCGACCATCGATGTATAAACAAAATGAACTCATATCGTAGTTCTCAAAATTAAAGGGATTTTTAGTGAGACTACCATTGAACGCCGAGTTATTAACAAAACCAACTATACATCTTTTAGGAACTTGTCCCAGAAAAATATTATCGAGGGTTTTTCCCTGAACCCCGGCTGGTATCGTTAAAACTTTAACTTCGGCTCGAGTTATAGGATATTTAGCTGTAGTAGAGGCTAAAACTTTCTGATGTGCGAGTAAAACACTTGGATTGATTCGAGCTCTACGGACAATGAGAGTTGCATCTACAATGCATACTTTTAACTTTAAATCACTCGAAGTAGCCATCAAGTTAAATGTTTCTCTGGAACGAACTAATTTTACAGACATATCAACACCGTTTATCAAAAATTTGTCTTGGTTGAATAGATCACCATGCAAATGTCCGATCATTTCTATTTCCTTACTTTCAGTGGCAAATTCTTGTCGCTTTGTGAAGCCTTTATTACTGTCATCAGTTGAATCCATCTTTCCAGATGTATCTTCATACCAAAGACCACATGTCAGATGAGAGTCTTTAGCTGCAGGGGCATAATTCAATAGAGTTTCTATGTATGCACGGTATGCATATGTATTATTCGGAGGTGAGACGAGTTTTTGATTCAAATAAACATCAAGCTGGTTAAAAAGGGAATGTAACCAGTTATTAATTGGAGCTACAACTGTTGACGAAATCAGCTTTGATGAGTCTTGATTTAGTACTTTCACTTTATAAATATTTTAACGATAATGATACCTTTTTGTTGTTTCATCATATTATAAAAATTCTAACAATGTACCATTAAGTATGTTTCATTTGTAATTACAACTCATTAGGTTAAGTGATTGGTTTCTTTAATGATTCCTTGTATATAAGCTTAGATTTCGTGTAGTATTCTCACAGTTAAGTGAACAGTGAGGTTTCTTATTTATAACGTGCTAGTGTTGTGCATCTAAATTCTGCAGAATAACAATGGAGGTAAGATTTGTACCATTATTTGTATTTATTGAAACTTTTGTGAAAATGATGATCTATCCATGTTTATTTATTTATTTATTTAAGTTAACAATCTTCTCATGACAATATGTTTGTTTCAGAACATATTTGAAGAGAATACATTCAAACAATATTATTATCAACATGAATTGTCTGACCAAGACAGTACTGATAAGTTAATCATCGATAAAGAAACTCAAAAAAGAAAAAGAGAGGAGGAAGAAAGCCTTGATGAGCTGTTTAATTTTTCAAAAAAGAAAAAGCACTGCCAAAGTTCATCGGTATCCCGGGCTCAACCAAATGGTTGTGTTGCATACATATCGACAAACACGGACGATTCATTAACATCGACATACCTCATTAAAATTGAAGTGTATGATCTAAATAAAATATCAAAATTGCCCAGTTCGCAACATTGGAAACATGCAAAAACCAGAGTCAAATATTATACTAATGAGACAAACAAAAATTTAGAAAACATCAAAAAGACAATTTACAACATCACTAAAGAAATTTCAATGATAGATTCTTGTAAAAAAATGTCTTTTAACAATAGTGATAATTAGTAGTACCTAATGTATTAGTCACATGTTTTATTATAGTTCTAGGAAAGTTAATATTTTTCAATAATGTTAATAGCTCTAGCATTACGTGGAAGTAATTTTTTGAATCTGATCGTGTGTATAAGTAGTCTCTTTAAATCGGTAGTAACCATCATTTATGATATAACCCTGTTGCTGTCACTTTGTCGTCTGTCTCACAAAATGGAACGTGTTGTCAGTACTTTTTTTGTGAATACTCAGCTTAGTATGAACCAAGAAGAGTTTGAATGCAGCGAAAACTTAGACAAATGTGAACTTGAAGAAATATGTGAAGATATGGATATGGTGGAGCTTTGTAAAAAAGTAGAAGAAACTGAAATATTTGACTCGATGTATGACAATGACCTGTACCAAATTTGCGTCATTGTTGAAAATAGCGAAAAGTAAGTAACTATTATTTATTTTAATCTAATAAACTAGGTATATTTTAAATCTATAAACTTCTGTTTCTATATATATTTTTTGTTTTTTGTTATAGTCTACCATCATCATCATCATCACATCAAGTGCAAACGGGGCGAGGCGGAGGTCGAAAACGGAGTGTTGATGCAGATGGTAACAACAGCAGCGATGCAAAGAAATCACGACATGAAGAAGCGTCCACTTCAACTGACACGAGTATAGATAAGGTACAATGTAATATCTGTAATGTACTAGTGAGCAAAAGGTATTTCACAAATCATGTTAAGAGCAAAACACATAAAAATAATATTTTAAAATCACATAGTTCTTTAGAAAATGTATCCGTCATAGAATCAGCTTTCGGACAACGCATAATTTCGTATAAAGTAAAAAGCAAAAAGCAAGCAGATTTAGTTTTCCAAACACCGGAAATTTTTCTAGAATCAATAAAAAGCGACATTTTTTTTTTAATTGATGAGGCGATCAGACAACATGCAACCGTTAAAATTAACTTCGTTTTACACGCTGATTTTATTCAAGAAACAAAAAACATTACCAATTCATTTGATTTTCAAACCTGTAATTTTGTAATATCTCAAGCAGATGATCAAAATGTTTTTATGTCAACATTACGTGACACGTTAGTGAACAATATAAGTTCTTTTGAAAAAAAGGATAGCGGATGGAGCTTAACTAAAATTAATTATATAGAACTCAATATAAATAAATTCAATCCACTGCGTGGTACATCATATATTGATTTACCCAAAGACATTAAAGATAAAAAAGCAGTTGTTAATGTTAAAAATTTAGATAATTTATGTTTTAAATGGGCATTACTTTCAGCATTATATCCTGTAAATAAACATTCAGAACGACCATCATCATACAGTGCTCATTCAAGTAAGCTAAAATTTGATGATGTGTCTTTCCCTGTAAAACTAAGTGATATATCTAAAATAGAGAAACAAAACAATATAAGTGTTAATGTTTTTGGATTAGAGTTCGATAGCAAATCAAAGAATCATTGTGTTGTAGGTCCACTTCACTTTACAAAATGTCGGAAAAGTATACATATAAATCTGCTATACATACAAAACGGGACAAACGGTCACTACTGCTATATAAAAAACTTATCACGATTAGTAAGTAAACAGATATCTAATAGAAATGGTGCTGTTTACATATGTGACGGATGTTTGATAAGTTTTACCACTAGAGACAGATTGACTAACCATCAACAACATGACTGTTCTCATATCACTACGAATTTACCGAATAGTGAGAAAACGAAAAAAAATTGGTTCGGACAACCCATATCAAATGATGAATTAGAGTTTGATAAGTTTCAAAAAACAATGAAGATTCCTTTTGTTATATACGCTGACTTTGAAGCGTTTTTAAACCCTATAGAAACAAGTGCTAACGACCCATCAAAATCACATACCAGCAATGTTCAGAAACATGAGGCTTATAGTTTCGGATATTATATCAAATGCTCATTCGATAACAATTTGGCTAAGTATGAAACATACAGTGGACCAAACTGTGCACAGGTATTTATGAATCGTTTACATGATGATTTAAAAGTAATATGCCGAAATAATTGTTTTCAAAAAAATTCTAAGCCACTATCAGATATAGATACTAATAAAGTAGCTACCGCAAAAACTTGTCACATTTGTGAAAATGACTTAAATGGACAAAAAGTTCTCGATTTTGATTGGCAAACCGGTAATTTTAGAGGTGTTGCACATGAAATATGTGAAAAAAAGTTCCGCGCTCCACGGCATATTCCTGTGATTCTACACAATCTTAGTAATTACGATGCACATTTCATTGTTCATGCACTCAATTTAGATGAAGGAGAAATTGATATAATTCCCCAAAACAAAGAAAAGTATGTTTCGTTTTCAAAGCATTTGACGGTAAACAACCAGCAAGTCAGTCTGAGGTTCATAGATTCTTTCAAGTTTTTACCTTGTAGTCTCGACCAGTTGGCGAAAAACCTAAAAGATGAAGAATTTCACGAACTGAAAAGTAATTTCCCCTCGAAAGATGACTTTGATCGACTTCGTAGAAAAGGTGTTTACCCGTACGAGTTTATGAAATCATATGACTCTCTCGAATTAACCAATTTGCCTAATAAAGAGCAGTTTTATAGTTCGCTAACTGATACTCACATTTCAAATGATGATTACAACCGTGCTCAAGATATTTGGCAACACTTTGGTTGTCAAAACATGTTAGATTATTCTAACTTATATCTAAAAACTGATGTTTTGTTGCTAGCTGATGTTTTTGAAAATTTCCGAAGACTTTGTCTCAAAACTTATGGTTTAGATCCTACCCATTATTATACAGCTCCAGGGCTTAGTTGGGATGCTATGTTAAAACAAACAAAAGTAAAGCTAGAATTACTAACAGACATTGACCAAATTGCTTTCATCAAGGCCGGCATCAGAGGTGGCGTATCTCAATGTAGTAATCGATACGCAAAAGCTAATAATAAATATATAGATGGTTATGATGAGAATGTGCCTGCATCGTACTTAGCTTATTTTGATGCAAATAATCTTTATGGTTGGGCTATGTCGCAATACCTACCCGAGGGAGGTTTCGAGTGGGTGAGTCCAGATACAAATTATGAAGTTACTGATACATCTGAATATGGTTTTATTTTAGAAGTTGATTTAGAGTATCCCGAGGAACTTCATGATTTGCATTCGGATTTACCATTATGTCCACAAAATATTTGTGCAGGTGAATCTAAAGAAAAAAAACTTATACCAAATTTAAATAATAAAGTAAAATACATAATTCAGTACAGAAACCTCAAGCAATGTCTAAAAATGGGTCTTAAACTAACTAAAATTCATAGAATCCTAAAATTTCGACAAAGTCCATGGTTAAAAAAGTATATCGACTTAAATACCGAATTAAGAACGAAAGCTGTTTCAGACTTCGAAAAAGATTTTTTCAAATTGATGAACAATTCCGTTTTCGGAAAAACGATGGAAAACGTTGAAAAAAGAGTAAACGTTAAATTAGTAACCCACTGGGAAAATCGTGGTAAAAGTTTAGGTGTGCAAGATTTTATTGCAAAACCAGAATTTAGCAGCCTTTCCATTTTTTCAGAAAACTTAGTGGCTGTACAGTTACGAAAGACAAAAGTTTGTTACGATAAACCGATTTACTTAGGTTTCTGTATTTTGGATATATCAAAAACATTAATGTATGAATTTCATTATGACTACATGCTTACTAAGTTTGACTGCAAATTATTGTACACCGATACAGACAGTTTGATTTATCAAGTTTTCGCAAACGATTTCTATGAAGACATAAAACCTGATCTATCTTCACGATTTGACACATCCGACTATCCTTCAAATAACATGTTTAACTATCCACAACTCAACAAAAAGAGGTTAGGGTTTTTTAAAGACGAAAATAATGGAATAATTGTGAAAGAATTTGTAGGACTAAGATCAAAAATGTATGCGATTCAAACTGAAAACAAATTGACAGCGAAAGCTAAAGGCGTAAACAAATGTGTCACAAAAAGGATGACAATGGAAAATTATAAATCATGTCTTTTTAACAGTAGAGTTCAATATGATACTATGTATAGATTTAGATCAATTAAACATGCAATATTTACACAAAAAATAAACAGAGTATGTTTATCTTACAGTGACACAAAAAGATTCATTTTGTCTAACAATGTTGATACATTAGCTTGGGGTCATTATAAATTAAGATAATGGATGTAGATACTTAATTTTTGTAAATAATATTTAAGTATGTGAATAATGTGTGTTTAGATTTATAGTAGTATACCAATTTTTTACATTTAGTGAGTTAATAGTGTAAGATATTAATTAAGGATTGTTTTACCTGCTTTTTGTATTTGTAATTATTACAATGTTTGAAATAAAATGAATGTAACTCATGAAATTGTTTTTATTTACTTATCAAACCCTCTAGAGTTTACACGTGTTAGAATGTTTCACTTTGTCCATCCGTTCACTGCAATTGTAGCTGGGCCAAGTGGTTGTGGGAAATCAAATTTTGTTACAAACTTTATTAAATATGTTAAATATATTTGCAATACCAATTTTGTTCAAATAACATGGTGCTTTGATGAAATGCAACCTTTATATAACTTGAAAGATGTGAATTATTATCAGGGTATTCCAGATCTTAATATGTTTGATGGTAAAGAACCAAATCTTATTATTATTGATGATCTTATGAGGGAATCTGATGGACGCATTGTAGATATTTTTACTAAAGGCAGTCATCATAGAAACTTAAGTGTGTTTTACATAACACAAAATCTATTTCATCAAGGCAAGGGTCAGAGAGATATTTCATTGAATTCTAGTTATATTATTTATTTTAAGAACCCACGTGACAAAACACAAATCCGATACTTGGCACGTCAAGTTTCACCAGAAAATCCAAAATACATAGAAGATGCCTACAGAGATGCAACCAAGGAAGCACATGGGTATTTAATGATTGATCTGAAACAAAACACAAGTGATACATGTCGCATCAAAACAAGTATTTTCCCATCAGATGGATATTGTCAAGTATATGTACCGACAAAGGGGTTTAAATATGCTAGGAACCAACAAATTCCCATCATTTATAAATAATGTCGCGGAGTCTCAACACGCATAAAGACTTTCTGTCAGCACTTCATAAACTTAAGCCAAAATATAGAACAGCTCTTTTAAAATCTTGTGATAAAGAAGAAATAAATTGTATTTGCGAGTGCATTTACAACGTTCTTCAAGGCAAAGTACCAATAGAAGAGAAAAATAAGAAAAAATTAAAAAAATATAAATCAGTACTTCGCAAATTAGTACGGAAGGGAACGAATAAAATAAGAAAAAATATTATCATACAAAAAGGTGGCGCTTTTTTACCTATAATACTAGGTTCAATCTTGAGTTCATTACTTGGATCTCTTGTACAATAAAATAAAATAACAATGGAACACGCTAAAAAGATGTTGCTGATTGAACCGAGTCTGATAGAAAAATTAAAGCATCACAGTAATTCTGATAATCCTACATCTAGATTAGATACTGAAATGCAAAATATTTTAAAAAGCAACATGGACGATAGAAAAAAATGTATTTTATACTTACAAGTATTGCAAAGATATCTACACTTCAATGAAGAAAATCGTCGACCTATTGAATTACCCATAATGTCTCAAAATGTAGATTTCACTGAAACAAATATAAACGGTGAAACTCAAGCTCAAGATCCAGTCTCTACTCAGACATCAAAGAAAGAAGAAAAACAGGAAGTGAACACTGCAGTCCCTCTTTACACAACAAATCAAATTCTGAACTCAATACCTCAAACTTATTATAAGAAAGGTGAATCATTATTGAATTTGATTTCATTAAGTAAAAATAAAATTCATTGGAATGTTGATGGTACAGTAGTTATAGATAATGAAAAAATTCCGGGAAGCAATATTGTAGATTTAATAAACGATTTACTTAGACCGCTTAAAAGAAATGATCCTATAGGTTGGGAAACTTTTGCAAAGACGTTGAAGGATATTAAAATACCACTTACTTACTTGGGTAATCCAAAACGAGTTGAATATATAAATAAACTTACATTGAAAGATCTTGGTGAGATTTCAACAGATGAAGAATTGTCTAACCCATCTGGCAAATACTTAAAAAAGATTCGTAAGAAAGTTGACTGGGAAAAATGGACCCCGTACTAGATGATAATGCGATGAATCCCTTAGAACGTATTAACGAAATATATTATGATGCATCTCACCCTGCTGGTTATAGTAGCATAGAAAAATTAACGAATGCAATGAAAAGTGAAATGACTAAAAGGGATGTTAAAAAATGGCTGCAGTCGCAAGAAACATATGCACTGCACAAACCTGTACATAAAAGATTTCCTAGGAATAAATACATTTTATCTAATTTTAACGAACTCTGGCAGGCGGATTTGAGTGACATGAGAACGTATTCCAAATATAACGATGGTTATAACTACATACTATGTGTCATTGATGTGTTTTCTAAGTATGCTTATGCTAGAGCTATGAGAAATAAAAATTCTGAAACAGTAAAAAAATGTTTTGAAAGTATATTTATTGAAGCTAATGCTACCCCTACTCACATACAATCCGACAAAGGTACCGAATTTGTTTCAAGAGATGTGCAGAGATATTTCCAAAGTAAAAACATCAATTACTATACTACAAACAATCCAGACATAAAAGCAAGCATCGTGGAGAGATTCCAAAGAACTCTTAAAATGAAAATGTGGCGATATTTTACCCACAGAAATTCTTATAAGTACATAGATATTCTGCAAGATTTATTGTGTGCTTATAATCACGGTTATCATTCTAGTATCAAAATGTGTCCAAGTGACGTCAATTCGAATAACATAATGACTGTCTGGAATAACTTATACGATAGGAAAACGAATACCAAAAGTTCGATTGTATCATCACCGAAATTCCATGTAGGAGATCATGTAAGAATCACGAAATATAAACACATATTTCAAAAGGGATACGAATCCAACTGGAGTGATGAAATATTCGTTATTTCATCAGTAATATATCGGTCTCCATGGGTGGTCTACACATTAAAAGATCTACAAAATGAACCAATTGTAGGAACATTTTATGAAAAAGAACTACAAAAAGTAATTTATGATCCCAATTCAAGTTACAAAATAGATAAAATCATTCGTTCTCGCCGATCTGGTAACAGAAAAGAAGTGTTAGTCAAGTGGAAAGGTTATCCAGATAAATTTAACAGTTGGATTTTGTCATCTAGCTTAAATCAAATATGATGAAAGAAAGTTTTTATTTAACACTGCTCAGCAATAGTTCTATGGAATATTTTCCAGAAAACTTAACAACTCGTTTTTCAACTAAACTACCAAAGTCCATAATACTTGAAGGAACGTGGTGTGTTGGTATTGTCGAGTTTCAATATCCTTGTACAATGTTTACTGTTCAAGAACATGAAAACATTGTTTACGTCACTAAAATAATGAAAATGCCTAACGAAACAAAACCTTCTACAGTATACTACAAAACTCATATTCCAGCTACAAGTTATGACAATATCAATCATATCTTGAGTGCATTGAACAGTATAAAAGAGAATGTGAGATTTCGCTATGATGAACTATCCAAATTTGTTAATATGTCAGTAATGGATGATAGTATAAAATCACTATCGTTGTCAACTCAGTTATCTCTTCAACTTGGATTCGAACCACATAGAAATCTCGTTGAAAAAGGTTTTGGAAAATATCCAGCTAATTTGCATTTAGGCTTACCACCACAATTATTTGTATATTGTGACATAATTGAACCACAGATAGTTGGAGATGTTATGACTCCATTGCTGAGAATAATACCATTGGATCCGTCAAAGTATATTTATGGAGCTAATAAAATGCATGTATTCTCACCACCTCACTACTTACCAGTAATGCGAAGGGAGTTTGATACGATTGAGATAGATATAAGATCGAGCACTGGTCAAAAAATACCATTCCAGTTTGGAACAGTGTGTGTTAAACTCCATTTTTTAAAAATTCAATGATGCATTCTCGAGGTGATGGAACCACTTGCCCTTATGAACATTATTATTCACATCAAGCTGGATCTGGCATCGGAGTAATTTACAAAGGAGTCCCTTATCAGCGTGGACACGGGGTTGGTAGCTTTTTGGGTGGATTATTTAGATCAGTTTTACCATTACTTTCTAGCGGAGCTCGAGTGATTGGTAAAGAAGCTTTAAATACTGGTGTAGGTCTCTTATCTGATATGTTTAGTTCACGCCCTATGGAAGAATCTATTAAATCGCGGTTTAAAGAGGCAAGCTCAAATTTAAAAAGAAAAGCAGATGCTAAAATTGATCGCATCAACAACATGTCTGGCTCAGGATATATAACAAAGAGGAGACGTCAGACTCCATTCATTTCACCATCAACCACTAAGCTGAAAGCTGCAAAGAAAATAAAACTAAACGATAAAAAATTAAAAGACATATTTTCTTTAAACAATTAAAAAATGTCGTTTTTACATAACCATTCCTGCGAGTGCATCAAATCAGAATTAGATTTATTTGCCTTACCATCTACACAAACAAGTATCGAAAGTGGAATGTCGATACATTACAAACCAATTTCATCTCTTGCTGATGATGGACCCATAGAGTTTCAAGTGCCAGGAGCAGGTGATGATTACATAGATTTATCACATACGTTGGTACATATAAAAGCGAAAATACTAAATCAAGACTCATCAAAGCTGATTTCGTCAACAGTTGTAGCTCCAATTAATAACTGGTTACATTCCCTTTTTAACCAGCTTGATGTTTATTTGAATCAAAAACTCGTCTCACCTCCGAATAATACATATGCATACCGTGCATACATAGAAACTCTATTGAATTATGCCCCTGCAGCTAAAGACTCTCATCTGACATGTGGTCTTTGGTATGAAGATACATCTGGAAAGATGGATTCAACTGATGACAGTAATAAAGGCTTCACAAAGCGACAAGAATTTGCCACTGAAAGTAAGGAAATAGAAATGATCGGACATTTGCATGGTGATCTATTCAACCAAGACAAATTTTTGATAAACGGTGTTGATATGTCTGTAAAATTAGTTCGTTCCAGAGAAACATTTAACTTGATGGCTACTTCGAGTGATTTAAAGTTAAAAGTATGCATTGTAGATGCAACTCTCATTGTCCGTAGAGCTCGAATCAATCCAAGTGTTTTACTCGCACATCAGAAAGTTTTAGCCTCTACTACAGCTAAATATCCTATAACTCGAGCCGAAGTTAAAGTTTTAACGATACCAGCCGGGGTTCAGGGAAAAACCCTCGATAATATTTTTCTGGGACAAGTTCCTAAAAGATGTATAGTTGGTTTTGTTAATAACTCGGCGTTCAATGGTAGTCTCACTAAAAATCCCTTTAATTTTGAGAACTACGATATGAGTTCATTTTGTTTATACATCGATGGTCGACAAATACCTTCTAAAGCGTTGCAACCATCATTCAATAGTAATATTTTCACTGCAGCCTATCATACCTTATTCTCAGGAACGGGCATACATTTTCTTAATGAAGGCAATGGAATATCTAGGGAACAGTATGCTAAAGGTTTTTGTCTTCTAGCTTTTGATTTGACACCGGATTTATCAGCCAACTCATCAAGTCATTGGAATCTGATAAGGAACGGTAGCGTAAGATTGGAAGTTCGTTTTGAGTCTTCTCTTTCTCAAACTATCAACTGTATTGTTTACGCCGAGTTTGATAATGTAATTGAAATAGATAAGAACCGCAATGTAATCGTAGACTATAGTAGTTAAGATGAAATTGTATGTAGATTATAATTTAGACATAAGGATGATATCAATAAAATTACTAACATAACTTGCATCTTTTTTATTTACAACCTTTAAATATCCAGTTCGTATCATCAATTAAAACATTCACAAGAGTAATCTTTACCAGGCAGCACAAGTATTAAGTAACCTATATTACTTTGCTTACAAATATGAACACGATTCAGATCAAGGAATGTTTATATAAAATTCACCCGTCTTTACAAAATAACGTGTATGCAGCAAACAGATTACCAATTTACATTCAGACTCCAACATTCATAATAAGCAATTTAGACCCAGATACAAAACCAGGATCTCACTGGATAGCTATATACATTGATGAAAACAAAAATGGACAGTATTTTGATTCCTATGGTCGACCACCAACAGGTTATCACCAAACGTTGTTAAGGAGGAATTCAAGACAATGGGTTTTTAATAGCAATAGGATACAGAACGATTGGACTTCAGTTTGTGGAGAGTACTGCTTAATGTATTTGTTACATAAATTTAAGGGATTTTCTATGCAGAGTTTTGTTAAATTATTTACAGAGAATACATTTTACAATGATATTTTAGTGGATGAGATGTTCCATTCATATTTTAAGATGTAAGACTAAAATGGGAATAAAGTTGATTGAATAAAGTATTACGTAGTTTTATTCAGATTATAGTATGATGCATGTCAACTGATTCGTAGCATACCTGAGCTAGAAACGTGGTGAGTAATAGTAAATGTAAGGCATTAGCAAACCGTCAGGTGATTAAGAACCTTAATGAGCTCACCTTAACGAGATTAATTAATAAAGGAAAGTAGAGCTCGATACTGTAATTAGGTGATTACAAATGAAGTAGGTCCTAATGAATGCAAGAAGCTAACTTTCCATCCATTGAAGATATCAAAAAACGGATGCTTGCATTCGATCGGGCGTGGTCCAAAACCCCTAATTTGATACCAAACTTTTTTTTTTTTTTTTTTTTTTTTTTTTTTTTTTAGTTTGCGTTGTCCCTCTGACGGACGAATAAGGGACTTTGGATCAGCGGTCCAGAACTCTCGAATCCCTACTACTATCGGCAAACGCAGCGTAGGGCGCCCCCCTGCCAGGTGGACCGACGACCTAAAGAACGTGGCTGGGGGGGACTGGATGCGGAAGGCAGAGGACCGAGCGTTGTGGCGCAACTTGGGAGAGGCCTATGTCCAGCAGTGGACTGCGATAGGCTGAGTTGATTGATTGATTGATTAGTATTGCGCAATTATACTGTTTATGTATGGGCCGCCTTATTGAAATAACTGAAAACCTCTTAAGGGGTCATTGTACTCATCAGTATGAACAACTTTTACTATGGGAACAACACTGAAATCGTAAAAAAACCGGCTGTTCTCTACATTTGTGTTTACGTAAATCGACAAAATGTGGGGAACAGCGCTTAAGAAGTTTTCAGTTATTTCAATAACACGTTGTATTTGTGTATTAATATACTTGAACCTCACATTCTAAAGAACAAATAGATATACAAAGCATCAAAGCTATTATTAAAAATTTCTCCCCGATAACAGCTCTCACATGAGAACTAAGATGCTCGATTGGTAAATCCTTCATAAAGATCCTTTCATAAAATGGAATAAGTTAAGTTTGATAACTAAGACTCCTCAAAATAATGAAATTCCGCCTCATGTAGTTTCAAAGTCTCCAAATCCGTGAACCCTCTTCGACAGAACCTGCAAACACGACCAGAAACCCCAGAATGGACTTTCATATGAGCTCTCAAATTGCTGGACCGACGAAACTGTCTTTCACAAATGCTACAGACGTATTCACGTTCCCCATAATGCTTTCTCTTATGTAAGGTAATCAGCCATTTGATTCCAGTCTTGTACTGGCAAAGATCACATTCATATTTCAAATCTGAATGCTGAGATTGGACATGAAGCAACATAGCTCCCTTTGTAGTGCAAACTTTTGGGCAATGCTCGCACTGGATCCTATATTTTTCCACGTTGTGTACCTTCCCCAAATGAACTTTCACTTGGTATTGGCTCACAAAATTCGCGCTGCAAAGACTACATTCATAAGTTTTAGCTTGTCCATGCATCCTCTGCTTATGTTTCTCCATTCTGTGTGAGGCGTTGAACATTTTTCCGCAGATAGTACATCTATATCCTACGTGACTGTTACTTATGTGTCTTTTAAGACGTATTTGGCTCATGAAGCTTAGACCACAGATTTGGCAGACGAAAGAATGGCTAACATGGTCTTTGTGCATATGTGCGATCATGGAAGTAAAGTTGTCGTACTGATTCTCGCATAGAACGCATTGCATGACATCCTTGCTCAAGACAAAAGGGAAAATGCAAACACCTAAAGTACTGTCATATTCCTCATTATGAACCAGCATAATATGAGCTATTAGTTCTTCTAAATCTTTCAGAGGCTGTTCTGGGCACATTCTGCAGGCGAGATTCGTCACATCAATTTTAACTGGGATATCTTTTGATATGATCCTCTTTGGAATGAAGGTATTTAAATCTACTGTATGTTTTAAAGTATGTTGCTTCAGTGTTTCGCAGTCTCTCATGGGTTTTGAGCAGTAGAAGCATCGGAATCCTTTGGTGTGCCAGTTAAAAGGGATCACGTTACCGTATTGGAGGACATGGAGAATGTTGCTTCGTTTTTTAGTGAGGCGATCGATGTAGGTATCTTGAGATGTCCTAAGCCCTGAAAAGAGAGGCAACTTTTACGCTTCCTTTTTGCGTTTAAAATCAAATGTGTGTTGTGTTTATAAACTTTAGAAAAATATTGTGAAAATATTGGAGTTGGATATCATAATAAGTGTGTTTTAGTTGTTGTTTGGTTAAATATTAACTGTTCTGAACTAGGTTACTCATAAGCAGAAATCGGTTATGTAAAATGCTGGTTCTTAGACGGATATTTAGGTAACCTGTAACCTCATAATTTTTTATAGGGTTTAAAATTTTATTTTCTCTTGGCTATAGTCGACAGTAGCGATCAACAGGTCAGTCAAGAGAGTATTTCTTAATTTAGAAAAAAAAGCAGTTCTGAATTAAAAATGTTTATTTACAAATGCTAAACAGTTGTTATAATAACATTAACTTCATATGTATTTACAAGTAATGATGAACTAAAGGCAGGGCCATAGCTAGCAGGGAAGCAAGAAAGTGATGAAGCCTTTCACCGGGGTCCTTTATCTGTGTTCGGGAGCCCCTGTATCGCGGCCCCAACTGTAGCTGCAGCCAGGGTCTGCACTAGCTCTAAGTGGCTTCATTACAACATATATTCAATCAAATTAGGCTAGGGCCCTTTTTATTAAGGATTAATAACCCTTGGACTATTCTTGTAAAGAAACATAATAACGTGTAATATTTATAAATATGTGTAGGTATTAAATATCTATATCCAATTTTGTCTTTAGTCTAATAACTTTAATAACATATAACCCCTATTCCTACGGTAGGAAATTAGGAAGATCTATCCTAAGTATAACTAGGCAGTTCAGTGTCGCTTTTGCATGGAAAATGTCAATAATATGCCAAATTCAAATTTTATCGCTTGCCAAGATATACTGGACATGTTAAAAATTAACATTCAGCCCATTACTGTCCCACTGCTGGGCCCGGGCCTCCATTCAAAATTTAATCTAGACCTTTGTTCATTTTATACAATTTAAAATCTGACCATGCTGAGAAAATGGCAACACCGTAAACGTTATGTCAGACTAAATAAGTAAGTATAGACCAGTAAACTCTGCATTGCATTGGAATAATAAGATCATTACAGAGGTTTGAATAGTTATTGTTTAGTATTGCCATAATCCCTATGCAGAGTTAGCGTGGTAGGCAGGATTACCTAATTTCTTAGAAAATCTATCATAATAACTGATAAATGCTCAATATTTTATGTCATATATTAAGATATAATACACCCTACGCAAGCTGACTACATTTTAATTATATGTCATAATATAATTTCTACACATCAATCGTCTAGCCGCGAGACCGTATCCACATTGGAAAAACGACTTTTCAGTTCACCGTCGCACATATAGAATAGAATACAATTAGGCCATTCTTTTTTGTATTTTAAATTGTCATTGTACGCACGGCTACACATCAAGCTGTAAATTTCCAGTATAAGCTGATCTCGCATTGTACGGAAAGCGTATACAATGCGAGGTCAGCTTAAGGTGATGTTATGTTATATGATTCTAAAATCAACTCAGCGTATATGTTTATACAGTTGAGTTTCGTGGAGTTTCTTGTTATTACCACGTTAGTCTGTTCGGTACAAATTTTGCAAACGATTTCAACTTCTAACTTGCCGATGAGCTAGAGAATTTAACTTTAAAAATAGCTCAGGACTGGATGACACTGCGATATTAACTAGCTTTCTTTTTAAACACGTGGTTTTAAAAAAATCTTTTTCTTCAAATTATTTTTCAGCTGGCTTTAATTGTGGATTTTACTCCACAATATAGTAATATCATTGAATGTATTGTCCTGCCGCTTCTCCTTCTAACTCCTCTTGAATTATTTCCATTTGAACCATTTCGCTTTCATCAATTCCGTGAACCATCAGGGCATGGTCGAACTGGTTGTGCGTATTTCGGATATGCATTTTCAAATTAGTTTGATGCGCGAATTCTTTACTACAAAACTCGCAGACATAATCCTTTGCTCGCGTATGGAGAACTGAATGGGAATTTAAATTGCTTCTTTTAGAGAATTTCTTCCCACATACAGTGCAAACGAATTTCTTTTCACCATTATGTTTGACCATGTGTAGTTTCACGTCGTATGGACCGAAGAATTTGTCTCCACACACTTCGCATTCAACGTTTTTCTCTCTTAAATGTACTCTCCTCATATGTCTGGACATTATTGACTCTTGAGGGTACACTTTTGGGCAATAAGGACATTTAATCTTGAGTTCTTCGACACCATGAACGTTTGCTAAATGCAGTTTCTTTAAGTAGGGACTTTTGAAGGTTTCAGGGCAGTGTGGACAAGTAGATAAGTTTACTAAGTGGACATTCTTTTCATGAAGAATCTTTTTGGATAAAGTAGCAAGGCTGATGCCACAATACTCGCAAGTATAACCGCCTTCTCTGTGATAGTATCTGTAATGCATTTTCAGATGATTCTCTCCTTGAAAACTGGTTCCACATACATCACAAATGTAATGATGGGACAAATGGTGTTTATTTGCATGTCGAAGTAGATATTCGAAGAAGACAAATTTCACATTGCAAGTCGGGCATGTGAGCTGATCTTTGTCTAGTTTGAAGGGTAGGAGACAATTTGGAACACTGACGTCATATTCAGCGTCGTGTGTGATGATCAAATGATGGATCAACTCTTCCAAATTTGTCACGACTTGAGGACAAAGCTTGCAAGATAAGTCAGTTACATCAATTTTGACTGCAGCGTCTTTGTTTCTGTTATTTTTAGTTCTGTCGAAGACCACAAGTTCTAGGTTCGCGAATTGATGAACGTTTGTGCTATGTTCGCGGAGTAGGACAGGGTCTTTGGTAGTTTCGTTGCAGTAAAAGCATTTGTACTTTCCCTTATGCCACATGAAAGGAGTAGCATTGCTGTACTGTAACACATATTCGACATTTCGTCGTTTTATCAATAGCTTTCGGGCAACCTCCATTTTCTTATATTTGTCCTCCACTGTATTGATTTTTGAACCTGAAAAGAAATTCAGCTTTTACTTTTCGAGGTTTCTGGTATGTTCTGTGTTGTTTTCACAGGTGTTTTTTTGTTCCAACGTTGAGGTTAGGTGGTCGCAGAAGCAAAGGTTTTAAGGTTTAGACTAGGCTAAGTAACTTATCAAATTAGTCAATGTTAATGTGTACCTACTGTATTAGAAAGGTGGTGAGTTAGCAGTCATTGCAGTTCATTTTGCCGGTGAAACGGCATTGATAATCTTCACATTATTAATATTGATAACATTTTTATTTTGATATGGTTTTATTTTAACGTGAAGTTTTAGTTAATATTGGATTTATTAAATTGCTACTTTATTCTATTTTTTTTTTTTTTTTTTTTTTTTTTATTCTTAACGTGCTTGCGTTTGACCGCCACCTCACCTGATGTTAAGCGATATTTATTTTTTCTATAAAATTGTAGCGAAAATATACCTATTAACATTACAATTAATTATCCGTGCCTCGGAGAGCACGTTAAGCTGTCGGTCCCGGTTGTCATACGAATATCTATGGCAGTCGTTACGGGTAGTCAGAAGCCTGAAAGTCTGACAACTGGTCTAACCTCCGAATGTCAGTATTACCCAGTAACTGGGTTGCGGGGGTCTGATGGCAGTCGCTCCGTGTAAAATACGGATGTTCAGCCGCATCTGGCTAGACTGGAAGCCGACCCCAATATAATTGGGAAAAGGCTCGGAGGATGATGAACATTACAATTATAATTTTAAATAAGACTTAGGGGTGCCTTAAAATTCTAGTACATATTAAGATAATATTAATGTTTTTCTTGACATATTTGCATGCCATGTAAATGGTAAATGTGCTGAACGAATATTTTGGCCAGATCAAATTGTGCCCATATTTATAAAAATAATTTCATTTCACGGAAAGGAATGCAAAAGCGAAATCCGCACTCCCCGCCAATTTATAGTAGTAAGAGAAACTCGGTGGTTGTTTCAGTCAGTATCAGTAAGTCTGACATAATCATTCATCTCAAGCGGAGGGTATCCGCAAGATTTCTCTTCGTAAAAAAGAGGTCAACAATTGAAATTTTTCGTCATTCATATTAAATCAAACTATTTCCATAAACATAAGTTCTAACAAGGTTAACTTTATTGTTTTTTTTTAAATTATCGTATTAATTTCTCAACAAAAGCTGTAGGACATGGGCGTCGCCAGGGAAGGCAGCTGCCTCCCCCCCCCCCCCCCTAGTGACTCGAACCTAGTAGATTTTAATAATAAAGTAGTCTAATAATTCCCAAAAAACCTAAGAAGTTTGTTTTGACCAAGTTATTTTTTTTTCGATTGAAACTTTACAAATTTTATTTATTTTACCTATAATTCATATCCTCTATCATCTTGCCCCCCACCCCGGCCCATTGACTGGCGACGCCCTTGCTTTAGGATAGACTAATTTTATAGGGTGTACTGATGAAAACGCCAACATAGAATACTTATGAGTATATTTTCAACTTACAATGCCGCACACTTTTTAAACGATACGAGTATATCACAATATTCACAAGTCATTAACGTACACACGGCTACACATCAAGCTGTACCAAACCAGTAAAGGCTGACCTCGCGTTGTAAGGAAAACCTATACAATGCGAGGTCAGCTTATACTGGAAATGTACAGCTTGATGTGTAGCCGTGTGTACAAACTACAAACCACTACAATTTTTATGTATGAAACTATGTAGATTATGAATTATAAGGCGGAGAAAAAATAAATTTCAGTGCCTACCTATGAGTATTTTTATGTAGGTATCAATTTATTTACATGTCTTGTTTAAAGACACCATTTTGCAAAAACAAAAACCGCATATTACAATTACACAAGTTTCTAGTCATAACATACTTTCTGGTTTGTGCATTTGTCTTTTTTATTTAGGTACTACTATACTATAATATTACATGGTCCTACGCCTACGTACAATATAAATATGATACAACTAACATAAAAATAATTAAAATTAAAAAAGGTAGTTAAAATCCTTAAACTCTTCCAAATTTTAAACATAATTGAATAAATAAAATAAATGTTAACTTAATTTGATCGATATATGCGACAAGCAAGTTTTTGCATTCATTAGGCGGTTTTTTTAAATAAAATATATTTAATTTAATTTTAATATAATTAAACTAATTACATTTATTTTATTAATAAATTGTATATATATCAAGAATATAGCAACACTCACAGCTTAAAAAATAAAAGTCAAAAATAAAATGTATGATTTTATACAATAAAACGAATTATAATTATTATATATGCAAAATAAATCAACTACAAATTGATTGATTTCCAGATTGTTCTCTTCAAACAATATTAAATTTAATTTAATTATACAATAGTTATTTAAAATATTTTTAGGACCTGTCCTAAACAGTATAAAATTAATTTGAGATCAATTTTTATCTACAATTTTTCATACTACTACACTTTCATAAGTCCAAATATAGCCCGAATATTTATTTATTATTATTATTCATCGATATATATGTACTACGTACTAGATGCGCTGTTTAGAAGAACAACATGATTACTCGAGTTATGGTTCCGGAACCACACTGTCATCTGTCATTAGTTCACTTGACTTGACAGCTGTCTCACGAACACACGTATCAACGGTTGCGTCAACTGAATTTGGAGCATGCTGCTTATATGAGATCGAAAGAAATCCAAACAACCATAGCTTTTTATTATTTAATTCACTTTTACATTAATAAATGTTGTTTTGAAAATTTATATTAATGCTTATTTTTAATAAATACTACTACTGTAGTAGCCAACATTGAAGTCAATGCTAATTTTTACACCATAAAAAAATCACAGTAACGTAAAAACACTAAATACTAACAAAACAAGGAGAAATTTAAACGAGCGCGGGAACTATGACAAGAAGAGGGCAACGCCCCTACTGCCCTTCGGCCGGCTCGCATTGGCTCGCATCGAGTGCATTTCGTCAACGATCGGTCAATCTCGCCAATATTCGGCCCGTGCGGCGCACGAATCTAGGCTAGTTACTTCATAGTAAATGTACTAATTATCTTCCGTCTCACGCGCCAGGGGATGTAGCTCGTATTTCATAGAAGTTGTATGAGCACTCTGCGTGCGCTCCGCGAAGCGCACGGGGCTTTTTTGTTCGAGCGAAAATAAGTCTTAACTTCATCAGTTTAGAGATTAAATTGATTTGTCATTACTTCATAACTATTCGTAAGTATAAAGTAGATGCGTAATATTGATGTTTTAGATATTTTGTGATTCTTTTTAAAGGTATTATGAATTTATGAACTGGTAGTGCGGCGCACGAGTGCTCTTAAGGTACAGCCGCCACTGTCGGCGGTTAGAGCTCCAGAGAAAGGAACCTCCTAACAATACGCACGGTATCAAGAAGTACCGCTTTCTGTATCAAGCCCTTGACCCAGCTGCCTAGCAAGAACCCCATGAGATGGTGGTCGAGGGTCTTTGCCACAAGGCAATAATTATTAATCATTTATTATTTGCATTGAAAAGACATGCCAAGATTATTTGCCAAATATGAACATTTTAAAGAAACTGGCTATACTGAATTAGGCCTATCAAAAAACATACTTCGATTGTATGTTTTTTTTGTTTGTTTGAGAACCTCCTCCTTTTTTTAAGTCGGTTAAAAAAGGAGTTAGTTCCCTTGAATAAATGCATAGTAAAACTAAAAAACTTGAAACTGTTCTATAAAACTTATTCAATTCAACTGATCAGGGTCGTACCTGCGCCGTGATTTAGTCGGCAAGAGTCCGACATAATTATATTCCGTTATTTAGTACGTAAAAGTATAAATCAATATAAGTGGGGGTAGTGTCCTAAGCATAGGATCCCCGAAACAAGTCGACTTATTAGGGCCTCGTTAAAGGAGCTCTCAGGATCTCTAACTACGGTTCTTCTAAGTATGTTCCGTAACTGCTACCTACAACTGCACATGCCCATACTTTTTATGCATCTCCATATGAGAACTCAAATTACTCCTTCTCAGAAAGGTTTTCCCACAAACAGTACAACTGAATTTCCTATCACCCTCATGTTTCACCATATGCATCCTTAAAAGATAATTGTCAAAAAACTTCTCATTGCAAATGGAACAGGGAATATTTTTCTCCTTCAAATGAGTTCTCCTCACATGATCCTTCATAAAGGAGTTTCTTGTGAACATTTTGCCGCAGTAATTACATTTGTGACCTATATTATGCATCTTGATTAAGTGTTTTTGTTTGTGGTACTGTGACTGGAATTGTTCGGGACATTTCGGGCATTTGTGGTCTTTTGCGTTGTGAGTTTTCGCTCTATGTCGCGCTAAGCACCATTGGTTTTTGTACTTGACGCCGCAAATATCGCATTCGCAAGATCCTGTGTGGGAATATGTTATGTGGACGTTAAGGTTGGCTGCGTTTCGGAAACTTCGACCACAGAAATCGCAGATTCTGTTATTATTACTGTGTTCCGAATTCATATGTCTTAGTAAAATTCCGAAATAACGGAAAGCAGTGTCCGGGCATATCGGGCATGGCATATTGTCTTTAATAACTCTGAAAGGCTCAAGGCAGCCTGTAATTGACGTATCATAATTCGCTTTATGTTGAATTATCAAATGGTTTATTAATTCTTCTAATTCAGACATGGGAAGGCAACATAATTTACAAGCTAAAGCGGATATATCAATTTTAACAGCTATCCTTTCTCCTTTACATTTCTTCATGCATTTAGACTTCAGATCGCATACAGTATGCTCGATATTAGTATGCTGTCGCAACTCGTCAAATTCTACAAATTTCTTTGAGCAATAAAAACAGGAGTATTTAGAGAAGAATTTGAAGGGAACTGCAGTTGACATGTTTAGAACACACTGTATATTCAGCCGTATTTGCAGAATATTTTGTTTTTTCTTAGGTTCTATATTTTTGTCGTCTAGAAATGAAGTGTGGGGTTCGATCTGCGACATAATTTTGACTCTACACTTACTTATATGTTGTCGCAAGCCTAAAGAAGTGTGGAACTCTTTGGAGCAGTAACTACACTTCATATTATCCTCAATTTGTGGATGGTCTACTTGCACATGTTTTTGTAATAAAGATAGAGACGCGAAACGCACACCACAATTCTTGCATTGTCTAAAATGCATATTATTTTGATGTCTTCGCAAAGTATGGTGGGTTTCGAAATTCTTCAAACACAAATCGCAGGGATACCCGCCCTGCCTGTGATAATTTCTCAAATGTACAGCCAAGTCCCTTTTCTTGTTGAACGTGACTCCACAGTCGTCACAAATGAAACAATTTCGCGGATGGACGTTATTCACATGTTTTATTAAATAGCCGAAGTAAGAAAACTGTTCTTCGCAATACAAGCATCGAAAATCGACTAATCGGTACTCTTGGAAGGGTATATCAATATTTTTGTTATATTCCATATTGTGTTTACCTATCAAATGATCGATAATTTCCTCGAATCTGTTTAAAGGTTCATTGCAAATATCGCAACCGATTTCGGAGACGTCAATTTTAATTTCGACGTTATTCCCTTTTATTAATTTTAGGGAGTAATCTTTGGTGGTGCATAGACCGTGTGCTTTTGTATGCTTTCTGAATTCGGTATATTCTGTATAGTTTTTGCCGCAGTAGAAGCATACGTATTTTCCGCGCCATTTAAAAGGTATTATGCTGGTGTGGTTGAATAGTATTTTCAAGTTTTTCCGCCTCCGCTCAGAGGTACAGCCTTCGTACGGCCCTGGCAGATCATCTGAAAAGAAATTGTTCTTCTCTTTAAATTTGCTGTTATTTAAATCTTCAACTTCGGCTATATTGTTTGTTATTTGGTTAGTTTTGTGTCTTTTTTATTTCTTTCGTCCTTTGCAGATCTTTCTTCTACTTATAGTAATAATATCAGTTTTATAATTCAAATCTTGGCTGTATTCTATCTCAGTAATCGGCCAACATTCCGAGCTAAATATCAAATAGTCGCATTCATTCTCTCTAAAGGATATTGGTAGTCTATTAAGGTTATAACAGGCAGAAAGGTTATAGGAAAATACTTGGCTAGACCTTTAAAAGGAAACCACATAGAAGTGAAATCAAAACCAGAAATAAAATTAGCTGCTATTAGTAGAAAAATTAACAAAAAAATTATCAAAAAATGTTAGGTAACGTTTTGAGCGTTCGCGTTCCGAATATGGGATGCCATATGGCCTCTCAGATTCCTCTTCCAAAGAAACTTCTTGCTACAAACATCACAATGAAAGTTTCTTTCGCCTACATGTTTGACCATATGCATTTTAAGTCTCTGTCCATCAAAAAATCTCTCAAAACAGATAGAACATTCAACGTTTTTCTCCTTCAAATGACATCTCCGTACATGATTTATCATAAAAGAGTTCTTGATAAACAATTTGTCGCAGTAAGAACATTTATGTCCATGAGAATGAGACGTGATCATATGTCTTTGCATCCAGTATTGAGAAATGAATTTTTCCGAGCACTCCGAACATTGAATGATTTTGGTACCGTGAACTGTGCCTAGATGAGTCTTCAACGCGTTGTTAGTGGGAAAAACTAAGTCGCAGTTACTGCATTTGTAATTACCGTCACTTTTATGGCGTCTAGAAATGTGCGCTCTGAGATTGGGGTCGGTTCGGAACGATTTGCCACAGTACATGCAGATGTGTTTATTGTCAGAGTGTTTTGAACTAACATGCTTGAGAAGCAACCCGAAATATCTGTGAACTTCGCCGCAAATGGGGCAAGGGTATTGATCTTTGATCAGCTTGAAGGACTGCAGGTTACTCTCAACCGACATATCGCATTTAGCTTTGTGTTCCTTGCTCAAATGATCGATACAATCGTCTATATCTTGCAAGGATAGGAAGCATAGTTTACAGGACAGTGCCGAAGTATCAATTTTGATTTTGACGCCATCATATCGATTCCTTAATCGCATCGATTTAAAAGATATATCACAGTGAGGGTGTTGCATTACTGTGTGTTCTTTCAAATCTTCGCAAACGGTGAAATCTTTTGAGCAATAGAAGCAACGGAATCTGTTCATGAAGAATTTAAATGGTAGTGCGGTTGACATGTTAAAAATACAAGCTAAGCTGTTTCGGATTTCTTTCACGGATTGTTTTTTATCTTCGTCATCAACTAAGATGGTATCTTGATTTGGGTTGGAAGTGCATTTTGAAGCGTGTCTCAAAAAGGCCTGTTTTGTAGTCAACGACTTTTGGCAGAAACCGCATAAGAAGTTATCATAGTCGTGTTCCTTTTTCATGTGTGTCAACCTTTTGCTATCGGATGCAAAAGTTTGGAAACAGATGTTACAAGTAGAAGGATGAGTAGACTTATGACGCACAAGATCCGAATTCGAAGGGAAGTATTGGTGACATTTGGTGCAAGAATAGTTTCGCTTATGAAGGATTCTCATATGAGATTCTAGGTCTCTCTTTTTATTAAATTTTTGCGGACACCCAGAACACGGAAAGCAATTAATAGGATGATCGATATTCATGTGACTGATCAGTTTACGAAGATAGTCGAAACTTTGATCGCAATGTAAACACTGTAGATCGATTAACCTATACGCCGTTATCATAAGCTCTACGTCTTTATCATAAGGCAAATCATGTTTAAACATCAAATGGTTAATAATATCATCGACATACTGAAAAGATTCCGAGCAAAGATCGCAACCGATTTCGGAAACATCAATTTTAATTTCGATATCTGCTGCCTTTACAAGTTGTATAGCCCTGTCTTCGTAAGTACAAGCCCCGTGGCTTTTCGTGTGTTTCCGGAGACGTTCGTACGTGTCCAAATCGTCTCCACAATAGAAGCACATGTATTTACCGCGCCATTTAAAAGGTATTAACGTTGTATTGTTGAATAGTATTTGTAGGTTCCTTCTCCTGAGGGAACTTGCACTGTGCTTTGTTGGCTCTGTTTCCGTATCTGAAAAGAAATTACTTTTTTGTACTTTTGAGACAGCAAACACAGTGCAAGCAGATTTGGGAGGCGTGGTTTATGAAAGTCCATTATGGAGTGAAAATTCAAGGGTTACATGAGAATTTGAGCCGCTCGGATTGTTCAAATGGCTTGTGCAACTAAGTAGCTTACAATAGTCTTGAAGTTACGGTAATAAAATGTTAACATTATTCAATCATTACGTATATCATTATTAACTTAGTTAATTTAATGAATTCACCTTCTTCATAGTAGCTTAATTTTTAACTAATTTCGCAATCCTAGCATCCAATTTCTGGCTTGATCAATTTCCTCGTCGGGTCCACGATTTGAATAGTCGATAGATATTCCTTCTAAGGTTACGATTAATAAAATGTATGGCACTATGTATGACGCCTATGACACAAAAAATCCAATTCCCCGAATACTTCCTACCTACCTACTTATTAAGAAATAAGCAAAGCTTGCAAAGTTATTATATTGGGGTCATTTAAATAGCCTCCACAAGTGGCGATACTTAAATGCCCCCACCTTTTCACCCTGATTACTGGCTGATATTTATAACATAGCATCAGCTATTCTATTGATAGAAGTTATTGAATTTGTGCAGGATTAAGATGTTTATTATGTCTAGCCATATGCGTCCTAAGACTCTTTCTCCAGAAAAATCTTTCGCCACAAACATCGCAGTGAAAGTTCTTCTCTCCACTATGCTTTACCATATGCCTTCTCAAAAGAATATTGTTAAAGAACTTCATATTGCATATCGAACATTCTACATTTTTCTCTTTCAAATGTGTCCGCCTTACATGGTCCCTCATGAACGAATTTCTAGTAAACAGTTTCCCGCAGTAAGTGCATTTGTGGCCGGAATCGTGGACCTCAATTAAGTGTTTCTGTCTTAAATATTGAGTAGCGAAAGATTCTGAGCATTTGGGACATTTCGCCGCTTTAACACCGTGAGCTGTAGCCATATGCATGTATAATCGAGAAGGAATATTACACTCAGCGCCACAGATATTACATTTAAATCTCCCATCTCTATGATGTCTCCAGATATGGACACGTAAATTCTGATCCCTACGAAATGTTTGACCACAGTATACGCAAATAATATTGTTGTTCGTATGCTTATTGTTCATATGTTTGAGTAAAGTTCCGAAGAATCGAAATACTTCGCCTGGACAGTTTGGGCAGACCATATGGTCTTTGATCAGTCGATAAGGCTGCAAACACGTTGTAATCGATTTATCGTAATTAGCATCATGTTTTACAATCAAATGGTCAAGTAAATGGTCTAAATCCGTCATTGACTCAAAGCAAACCTTACAAGCGAGTGACGAAACATCGATTTTGACACAAGCGACTGACTCCCTACATTTTCTAATACATTTCTGCTTGACGTCACATACAGGATGTTCCATAACCGTGTGTTCCCTCATCAAATCTGAGTCAGGAAAATCTTTAGAACAATAGAAACAATTGAACTTATTCTTGTAAAAATTAAAAGGTATTGCCGTAGACATATTAATTACTATAACTATATTTTCTCTGATTTGTTTGACACTTGGTTTTTTCGTTTGATCGTCATAATTCTGATCTAAATCCATAGCAACATATTCTTCTTTCTTGATTGAAATTTCGAAGATGTCTTCTCCTTTGCATTTTCTATTGTGCATTCTGAGGCCTTGTTTTGTGTGGAATTCTTTAAAACATGTATCGCATTGTAAGGACCCGTCATCTGGGTGTTCTATATCGATATGTTTTTGTTTCAAAACCGCTGAGGGTAGTTTTAAATGGCAGATATTACATCGAGTCAAATGCCTATTATTTCTGTGTTTTCTTAGTATATTCAATGAGTTGAAGACCTGCGGGCACATTTCGCATTGATACCCTCCTTCTCGATGATAATTTTTCATGTGAGAAAACAGGTCCCGTTTTTTGTTGAATTTCTGATTACACTTATCACAGATGAGACAATTTTTCGGATGATTATTATTGACATGGGAGACTAGGTAACCGAAATATGAGAATTTTTCTTCGCATCCTATACAGCTGAGATCAATTAACTTATATTCTTCTATAGCCATTTCTACGCTTCTATCATACTCTAACTTATGTTTGACATATAAATGTGTGATCACTTCGTCGAAAGACATGAAGGGTTCAGAACAGACCTCACAAGATATATCAGAGATATCTATCTTAATTTCCATATTCTGTCCACCTTTTAAGACTTTGAGCGAATGGTCCTTTATGGAACAATTGCCATGAGATTTCGTATGTTTCCTCAACTCTGAATACTCTGCAATATCTTTACTGCAATAAAAACAGAGATACTTTCCGCGCCATTTAAAAGGGATTATAGATGTGTTGTTGAATATAATTTGGAGGTTTCGTCGTCTCCGCATCGAGGAAGATTCTGAGCCCTTGAATTTCCTCGGTTTAATACCTGAAAAGAAATTGGTCTACTATAAATGTACCCATAGTATGTCAACAGAAAAAGGTTCTAAAAATGTCTACTTCATTCAACATAGATAAGAAATGATTATTTTGTGGTTAGGGTACATTTAAAGTTGTTTAGAGAATTCAGGGAAGCAAGAATGTCCGGAGTATGCTGGGCAGTTTGAATTGCTATACCTATATACGGCAAATAACTTGAACATGTGCAGAGATTAATTTAAACGATTCTAAACTTTATGTCATTACAGTAAGTGGCACCATCTTTGTTCAAGTTATTTGCCGGCTACTATACCAAATCTAGGAATTTTTCAAACCGGCTAATCTTTGAACCAAGAGACGAGCTATTCTGGTATTTCTCGAGCCGACACGAGAGAAGGTAGCACGGTTATTTTCAGAGATGATACTTAAATCGATAAGCGATCATAATCGCTTGCGAGGTCGACAGATCAGCTATAGTTTTGGTATTGTACTGATCACGGAACATAGTCCAGTCAAATCTACTAACACAGACAATTTGACTAAAATGAGCGACTTATGTAACATAATCACCCCATTACTGTCCCCCCGCTGGATATGGACCTCTTCTCAAAATTATAAGGGCTAAGGCCTTAGTCAATCACGCTGGCAATCCTCAAAATTATTATTGAGTTTTTTCATCAGTAGATTTCGTTTCATGAGAAAGAGCTTTCGTTGAATATAAGTAAGACTTAAATGTACTTCGGATTTTCAAATAAAAATCAGTTAAATAATGTATAAGTAATACTGTTTTATTAATAGGAATATAAAAATACATTGCTTCATGATACTGACTACAATGTTATATTTTTTGTTATGCCTTAACACCAAAATTAGTTTAGATTATCTTTAACTATAATCGACAAAATAATAATAATGAAAACTATACAACTGAGCCAAATGCAGTCTGGCAAAACAAAAAATGCATAAATAAATGCTATAGCAGTCTTTAAGTGTCTATAATGTTACTAAAGGTTAATACATTTGGGGTTATCTTTATACCCTACTAAAGGAGAATAAAATTGAGACTATCGAACAACCAAAACAGGCTCTTATTGGGCGGCTGGGTAATAATGCGGTAAGCCGGAATATTCCCATCTGTCCCCGAGTGTCAGTCCCCGAATGGGGACTGATGAGAATTTTCGTGTTATCTGTCCCCAGACTTATAAATGGGGACAGATGGGAATTAAAAGTTTTATCTGCCCCTGAAATATTTTTAAATTTAATTATGAAAACTGAGTACTATTTTCGAGAGCAGATGAAACTCATTCCCATCTGTCCCCATTTATAAGTTCGGGGACAGATAACACGAAAATTCCCATCTATCTGACTCTCGGAGACAAATGGGAGTACTCCGGTAATCCTCAATGACATATCATACGTATTGCGTAATTCTCATCTAACAACACCCTTCGTTTCTTAACATAATTAGCACATTAGTGTCACACTACTAGGCTCGAACCACATCTCAAAATGAGAAGAGTTGAGTTGTCTTTGTCCACCACATTGGCCTACCGCAAGTTGGCAGACTACATACACTATCAAGGACTTTACAGAGCACTCTCAGGTGTGTAGTTTTCGTCAAGATGTTTTCCTTCAGCCTTAAAGCAAGCGAATTGGAGGTCTTTCTAGGTCCTTAATACATCATTCAATCATTATTCAGTTAATTTCTGGGTGATGCACTCTCATATGCAGTCTCATACTATTATTCTGAGCAAAACTTTGATTACAGACAGCACAAATGTTTTTTTTCTCATTACTATGTATCCTCATATGATCCCGAAGTGTTTGCTTCCTTGCATACGACTTCTTGCAGACCTCGCATTGGTGAACCCTTTCCCCTAAATGCTTAATCATATGTTTCTGAACGTGAGTTTTAGAAAAAAACTTTTGATCACACATAGTACAGGAAAAATTCTTCTCTCTTATATGAACTTCTTTTAAATGTACCTTCATTTTACTCATAATTTGAAAGGTTTTACCGCAAACGGGGCAAGTAAATTCTGGGGTCTTGATATCATGGACTAAATTATGATGTCGTTTTCTCTGATTGTAATTCTGAAAGGTTTCAGTACAAAAGAAGCATTTTAGGAGCTTTTCCTTATTGTGGACTTTTGATTCGTGGTGATTCTTCTGCGTCAAAGAATCGAAAGTTTCTGGGCATGTATTGCAGCGGAATCCGGAGCCGTGTGTTAAAGAATGGCATCTCAAACGATCCTGACTTAGAAAGGATTTTCCACAGAGCTCGCAGATATAATTTCCAAAGTGTTCATTCATATGCTGGTTAAGTTTCATGAAGTATTGGAACTCTTCTTTGCAAACCGCGCAATGGAAGACCTCGTTTTGCAAAAAGTACGGTATAAGTCCATACCCGCATTCTTCCGTGAATTTTATGTCATGTATCTCTTTTATATGTTCTATTAGAGCGTTAAGACCATCAAAACTATCTTTGCAAGATTTGCATTCTAGTACTGAAACATCAATTTTAACTTTCTCATCCCTCCTCAAGAAGGAAACGGCTGCTTTTATGTTAGATTTGTAATGTTCTGTTCTGGTGTGTTCTTTAAGTAAATTAGTATCTTTAAACGTTAAATGGCAGTAGAAACAGAGGTAGTTCTGCCTGTGCCATTTGAAGGGGATTGCGGTAGAGCTTTCTAGAATTATAATGGCGTTTCTCTTCATGAGTTTGTTGCGTTTTGTTGAGGTCATTAAGGACTTACTCGCTGCCTCTGTGATGCGCCGTTTCTCACCTAAAAAGTGAAATTTTGTATGAGAATCTTGGCGGCTCGATCTTTGTTTTTGGAGGTTTGACAAAAAGTGAGTGATTAAGATACTGGTCACTATGGTATCAGTAGAATCTTTTGCCAAAGTCGATTCGAAGTCTTATTTTTTAACCGGCGATCCACCGCGGCTTCGCACGGGTAGCACTGATCATCTATAGCCTAACCTTCTTAGATAATCCCTCTCTCTTTTGGTGAAAACCGTATGAAAATCCATCTAGTAGTTTCTGAGATTAGCCCGAACAAACACGGACTCAGCGCGGCGGGGGATTTTAATTTATAATATTATGTAGAGAAGGAACGCTCCCCTTCCAATTTTTTTTATTGTTCCGCCAACCAAAAGTCCAAATAAGAGAATAATAGCATGCGATAAAATTTGTTTCTCCATTGAACTTAATAAAAATAAAATATCAGTGAACTTATGATACCATAAGGGATTTATTAAAATAGGCCCTAGTAATCACGTTGAAGTTCGGCCATTGTGTATCCTATACTAACACACCCTTTTTTCAATAAGTCAATATGTGAGTTTGTTATCATTTAAAAGGTAATACTTATCCTATACTAACACACCCTTTTTTCAAGAAGTCAATATGTGAGTTTGTTATCATTTAAAAGGTAATACTTAAGGTTACAAAGTTACATGTGGACCTACAGGTCTATAAGAATAACTTTAAGCGTTTGTTTTCAACTTCAACCGTCAACTAAGCTTTTTGTTGTATAATAAATAAATTATTAATCCGAAAATGTATATCAATTGTATGTAGTTTCGTAAGTTTAAAAAAGTTCAAGTGGTTTTACATATAAGTAATAAAGAATAATTGTATGGTAAGTAAAAATTTGTTTAGTCAATGTTGACCGACATAGTCACGGAGGTTAAGTAATAACTATGTAAAAATATCTAAATTCAACATCAAAAATCAAGATGATCAGGTAATGTAACGATACAGTAGTAAGATATCAACTAACGGCCAAAAGTAATATCCAATCCATCCACGATTTGCCCTACTAGAGATAGAAATTTGACATAAAATGTATGGAGCTTATGTAAATGATTGTTGACAGACCGGATTGTCCCATCCAGAGACATTGGGTGGAGGTCGCTATAGGTTTAAATAAATAATTTGTTCAGTAATTTAAGTACTAATAACACTAATCTAGCATATAAGCACAATCTGTTACTAACTCATCACTAACAACTTATGGGCTATGCCTGAAATAAAGACATTTTATTTATTTATTTATGTCAAATTTCAATCTCCAGTAGGGCAAATCGTGGATTGGATATTAATTTTGGCCGTAAGTCTATTTTCTACAGTCACGGAAAAATATTTTTGTTTGTATATCAATGAATAATTTCTCGTCTGACGCGAGCTTTAATAGATTCCTTTCAATTAAAAATTGATGTTTTAAATTTTACTATGTGTTTTATGCCCTGCGGGAAATTCTTAAGACGGCTTCCCACGATGCGGGATTTTACAGATTACCACACGCGAGCTCGGACCGAAAACTCTCGGTGAGAAGCGTAGCTTTCCGTCATCGTCGGCTGTGCGTGTCCGTAAAATCACGTTCCGTGGGAAGCCATCGTTACTTAGATATTCGACCCTTTTGTCATCATCATCCCCATTTCAGCCGAAAGACGTTCACTGCTGGACATAGGCCTCACCCAAGCATCTCCACAACGACCGGTCCTGCGCTTCCCGCATGAAACGCACCGCGGCCCATTGTCGCTCAAAATGGGCCTGATAAGAAGGCTCATCATCATCAACTCAGCCTATCGCCGTCCACTGCTGGACATAGGCCTCTCCCAAGTTGCGCCACAACACTCGGTCCTCTGCCTTCCACATCCAGTACCCAGCCATGTTCTTCAGGTCATCGGTCCACCTGGTTGGGGGGCGCCCTACGCTGCGTTTGCCGATTCACGGTCTCTACTCAAGGACTCGTCTGCTCTAGCGACCAGCGGTCCTTCGACAGACATGGCCACACATAGACATGGCCTATGTCCAGCAGTGGACTAATATAGCTGATGATGATGATCTATTGGGCTGTTCGATGGATGTTATTATCACTGGATTTTTTTTAAGAGACAATATAGGTTAAGAGGTCTGATGGCAGTCACTCCGTGTAAAATACTGATGTTCAGTTGCATCTGGCTAGACTGGAAGCCATACCCAACATAGTGTGGAGAAAACTAGGCTGTCTACGTTTGTTAAGTACAGTGTAAACTCCATGTAACGTCACTCGATTTAACGACAAACTCCTTAGGGAGTCGAAATCACTTGGCTTTGGTTGGTTTAGCTTGTCTTCCATACAATTATACACTTTATATAGCATTACTCCCACTCTCAATAACGACAAAAATATTAAAAAAAAAAAAAAAAAAAAGTTGTAATAGTAGTGATAAAAAGTATATTTTTAGTAAAAACTGCGCAGCTGTGTACGTTCTTTTGTCGCTTTATTATTCTAGTCCGTAATATACTCGACTGTCGGCATCATGCATACCGAACTTACTAAGAAATTCGTTCTTTTATTTACAAATTGGGATTGCTTACACATCTAGACTGTTGTTGACCATGACTTATAAGTAGGAGTCATGGATTATCTACACGTTATCATATTCTTAGTTGCTCACAAACTTTCAAAGTAAAAGAAAATTCTCTTTCTCCATTTAAAGACAACTCTCTATAACGCCATAAAATGGAATCCCTTCCGAGTCATTATATAGAGTTTACACTTTATTTTACACATGGTATAATAAGATGTTTCACCTTCCCGTGACAGCTAGGTCACGTGATTGCCTCCGTACTACGTCATCGGCCGTGGAGCCAATAGCGGGCTGTTAGCGTGATACTTGTTTTTTTTTTTTTTTTTTATTCATGACCATGGATGGATACATGTCCTTCAGTCGTAATCATTGAACATATTATACTTATATCCTAGTAAAGTGATGGAAACTTTACTAGGTTTCTAAGGGGATGATGAGATAATATGAAAGTCATGTTTTTCAACTTTGTACCATTTATCCACACTTGTACACGTTAACGAGCACTTAACATTTCATAATAAATTTTGGAAAATATTAAAAAATCCACAACACGATCTTTACGAATTTTCCCGCCAACCTCCGTGACACTTGTCAGTTTGATGTGCTGCCACTTTGTAAAAATAAATTACCCGAGCAAAATGCATTTTTTTATTTACTTGCTTCTTTAAAGAATCACTTTTGAACTAGTAATTTTAAACAGTTTCCTTTATTTACTAGTTAGATGAATAACACGAGATAACAAATAGTAAGGCTAGTTAGGAATTTATTTAATATTCATTATGAACAAAAATCTCCTTAAGTATATTGAAGATATCAATCAATGGCAACATTGATCGTGACGTACGCTGTCATCGCGGGAAGAGAATACCTGGTGAAACATCTTATTATACCATGATTTTACACAGTAAACATTGCACTTACAAAGCAAAGCAGACTAAATCATTGTGCTTTGTTACTGGTACACCATTCATTAATTACACTAACAAATGATTTTGCCTTTCAGAAATATTAAATAACGAAAACACAATATGTGGACAATATTTCTGATACATTTCTATTCATTCAAAGCTATTATTAATATTACTTAAAAGTGAAAGGAAATTACAGAATTGGAGAATTATGATTTTGTATAAGAAAAAATGTCAACATAGATATAATTTAAGTAGAGTGGTTGTGTTGTAATTTTTTTCGATAAGGTTTATACTGAAATTGAGGTTAAGATTAAGGCTTATACTGACTGCCTCGTTGGTCTAGTGGTTGCAAGCGCGACCTTTGAGCGTGGGGTTCTGGGTTCGATTCCCGGGTCAGGCAGTGTTATTGGGTTTTTTCATTAGGAAATTCTCAGTAGCAGCCCGGAGTCTGGATTTGTGCCCGGTAAATGGCAATAAGCTCGCCGCCTATTACATGGGACTATAACATAACTGTCGAAATGTGGGTGTACTATTACACCTCTGCCTACCCCTTCGGGGAAATACAGGCGTTATGTTATACTGAAATTAAAATTGATTTTTGTTCTTGATTTAAAGTTCAATAGCTGTATTATTACTAGCTGTGCCCTCGGCTTTACCAGCGTACTGAAATAAGATATAGCCTATGTTACTTCTGGATAAAGGAGCTTTTAATGTTGAAAGAATTATTAAAATCGGTTCAGTCGTTTCAGAGTTTATCAATTACAAGCATCGATATATATATACTACCTACTAGATGCGCTGTTTAGAAGAACGTGGTTACAGGAGTTATGGTACCGGAACCACACTGTTAACTGTCTTTAGTTCACTTGACAGCTGTCTCGCAAACGCACGTAAATTTGATCAACGGTTGCGTCAACTGAATTTGGAACATGCTCCTTATATGAGATCGCGTGTCTATTTATTGACGTCGTTGATTACAAACAAACAAATCTTTCCTGTTTTTAATATTAAGCATAGAAGAACATGATTTTATTTTATGAATGGTATGATTTTATTTCACTGCTGGGCATGGGCCTCTTCTCAGAACGAGAAGTTTAAATAAAGGTACGTAATTTTATCTTAATTTTACATAAAATTATTTTATAATAAACTTAACTTTATTTTATAATATCTGTGTTTTTTATGTAAACTTAAATGTATTGTACGCCAATATGGCAGGTCATAGCAGCACTTTTTTTTTTTGTTATAACAACTGTAACTACCTATGTATCACAATATACAATAAATTGAATTGAATAATATATTGTTCGAATGTGATTTATTGATTGATCACAAAAAATTCAAGAAAAGTATACATAGGCCAAATATCAACTTAGTGAATTCAAATTAAAATAATTTATTCTACAAATTGGATGTTAAAAATCACTTTTACAAGTCGGTTATTTTTTAAACTAGATGGCATTGGCATTTCCTATACAAAATGTTGATCTGTATTCGTGCCATATCTACGGAGGTGACTATACCACTGATACTGAACACGAATCAATAAAAAAAACAATACCAAAAGAATTTTTTTTTTCTTGTATACCTATTTGTAAACAAACAAATTCCCCCCGTGTGTCGCGTGCGACACAAAAACGATCCGTGCGACACCACCAAAACAATTTGCAGGTATTTCCACCCTTTGACAATCCCGCCGATGACTTATTTTCCGAGTCGTTCGGGATTTATTCTCGAACCCTCGCTATGTTTCTAAATAAAAATTTAGGTATTAAATAATCGTAATTTTTTTTAAGTATTTTTAGGTGACTAAGCACATTATTTATCATCAGATCTAGAAATATGGTACGATTACAAATCAACATCTTGTATGACTACCTCTGAGACGAAATACCGAAACAAATTCGGAGATCAGTCACTTAAAGTCCAGACATGTTGTATTGTTTTTTTTTTTTTTTGAGGCTTCAGTACTCTGGTTGACTATGGTAGGCTCATAGGGTCAATCATATATTTGTGTGAGGACAATGCAGGGCAACAACGCCTGGACTGGTCTTTTGTAGAAATTGAATTAAGTGGACCTGTCCCGACTGATGGCATACATGCATCAGCCATATTTTAGGGAGCTCTGTGGGCTTTGTCAGGGCCGGATTAACCATTAAACTAACAATATGGATGCGTTACGTAGCGTATTGTATGATATACAAAAGTTTTCAAAATGCTTGATCTGTAATTGCGATTTGTGAGTTTTGTGACCGTGATCCCTTCATCAACTTGAAAAGAGCTGATGATCTTCAAACGGCTGAAAAGGGGCCCCGAGAATTGCATTGCCTAAGGGCCCCGACATGGTTAATCCGGCCCTGGGCTTTGTAGACCAGATATTTCACAACAAAATATATTTAGACCAAACTTAAAACAAACCACAACACACCCACCCCCTAACAACTTTAAAAAACAACAACCTACCTTTAGAAACGGCTTTCGAAGTCTTCGCCTTATCTTCGGCTTTAGCGGCTTTGACGCGTTTCTCCGGCTTGACGAGCGCGTTCTTACGAGGTCGGCCACGCTTGCCCTTCATGGGGAGAGCGGTGACAGTGACAGTGATGTCAGACACGGATTGGACTGTTGATTCGTCTTTTAGCTCGTCTGGAAAGAGAAGAGATGTCAATAATATTAGAAGAATCTCAGAGGTATAAATTGTGGAAAGAAAAAATCGCGCGCGAGCAGGATACGAACCCGCGACTCATGGCTCAGTATAAATAAATAAATATATTTGGGACATTTTAACGCAGCACCATCTAGTCCCAAACTAATCAGAGCTTGTGCTATGGGTACTAGACAATGGATATTATACTTATATATATTATTTTTTTTGTAAATACATACTTATAATAATACATAAGAAACACCCAGACCAACACAAACACTTATGTTCATCACACAAATATTTGTGTCCCGTGGGAATCGAACCCACGACCTCGTGATCAGCAGTCCGGACCTCGAACCACTAGACCACAGACGTCGAGCCAGACGTATGCCAGTGCTTTAGCCACTAATCTACTGTGACCACTGCTTTTGGTAAAAAAAAAATAGTATAAGATGGCGAAACGAGCCAAAGGCCCACTTGATATTAAGCAGTAACCTTTGCCCATAACAACTGCAATACCACCTAGGCTGTTGCCTTAATGGTACCGCAAGTCGGTTCGCCAAACTGAGACATGAAGATGGAAAGTCTCATGTGATTGTAATTTTTATTTTTAATCGAATTTGACTTCCACTTATTAGATCTTTGCTTTGTCTTTGTTTTTAAAAATTATACAATAATATTAACTGAATCTGTGGCGCTAGGCAGTAGTGATGCGTCCCTTACTCGTGAGGTGCCTCGTTTGAGGGCCTCGTCACGGCGAAGAGTATTTGACTATTTTTTATTATTAATCATCTTAAATCTATTTGAAAACAGATGGGCAACAATGAAAAGACTAATGAAATCCCAAGTTATAAGCGTTTCAAGATTGTTTACTAGACAGAGACAGCATTACTACTATCTGACGTCATAATAACGCATTAACGCCATCGCTGCATCGCATATCACTCAGTACAATGTCCGTTTCGCGCGACAAGGACAGAAAATGTTCCCTCCAAAAACTTAAAAAGCGTGTAATGGAAGACCCATTTTGTATTTCTTTTTTAAGAAATCGTGTGTAAATCCCTAACGATTCAGAATAAGTCTCCGGCATCATTGTAAAAAGGCGGAAAAATCTGGCTATTTTTTGGTGGTTTTGCCTGCAGTTTTAGTTTTGCGCGCAACACCTTGGGGGAATTTTTTTATTTACAAATAGGTATTTAAAACAAAAATTGAATTTTTTGGTGTTGATTTTTTTATAGATTCCTGTTCAATATCAGTGGTGTAGTAACGTCCTTAAATATGGCACGGATATAGATCAACATCTTGTATAATAATTGTTAATGTATGAGAATCACAACATGATAATAATTAAAAAGGGATTTCTGAACGTAAGCATAATATCAATCATTCCTTCCGTATCCTTATTCCCCTCCAATCATTCAATCCAATCCATTCAAAAACTCAATACTCTCGTTCAATCACCAGACGAAATGGGCGGTTTTCTCACCGGTTCTCTAGAAAAACACAACAAAACAGCAAGAAAGTGACTATTATCAAGTGTGTACTAACAATACGGGGCGCCCCGGACCATAGTGCGAAAAGGTGTGCAGTTCCAGGACTAGCCGGACTTCAGTGAGTACCACCTATTCCTTGAAATTTCTCCTACATCCATTACTTCAAGTTGATCCTATGCAACAGCCATTTATCGAAGGAAACTAGCAATCAATACTTATTTCGGTCTTAAAAACCGAACCATTAACAATAATAATAAAACAAGATACATTACCATCACCAAAGTCGATATTCTCTTCAAGGTACTCCACGTTACCGTCGTCGGTGGCCGGCTCCGCTGTATCCTCACACTTCATCTGCGCCTGGTAGATCAGCACTGGGAGTAAAAACAATTATTTATTAATTTTATATAGGAATTCCAACAAAGAATACACTTGCTATTATTTTTTACAGAAATCTTAAAGGAGAGTGTCCAATAAAGTATGGGAACATGGACTGATTTCAATATTATGGAGTTTTCTGGAACTCATGCTGGGCTCTCACGATTGCTATAGAGCTAAACGACTGAAGTAGGAATGGATGGACGCCAATTTTGTACCCATATACGGTCATTCCAATTGGTGTAACTAATAAAACAAATTCTTCGAATATAACAATCATAAATAAATAATAAACATTTTTGTGATTTATCACATTCACGGACATCTGACAGTGTAACATAATTCCAAATGGGGCGAATCACTGGATTATGGCTGGCCCAGAAAACCCGTGGGTTGAACTTCACTCCAACCAAGTTAAATTGTACGTACCGTAGTAGCAGTGACGAAAAGATTAAAGAAAATGTCCTACTACACACACACTCACACTCACTTCGCGACAGCTCATCTCTGAACATTTTTAAGAGAAGAATTAAGGAACATTTCCTCTCTAAATAACTAATGATAATATATATTTATTTAGTATTTGTGTACATATATTATATAAAATATGTATGTAGGTATATATTATGCTAATTATATATGTATTTGTAGTTTATTCAAGTAGGTTTTATGTAAGTTTGATTATTTAGTAATTTATATAGACCTAGACCTAAACAGTTTTGCGCTAAGTTTACCCTCAGCCTCTTTTCTACACTCACTCTATCGCTCAAAGGTTTGCTGGTAGAAAACTAATTTTTGAGTTAAGCTCGCCTTTGTACACTCGACCAAACGGAATCATAACCCACCATAACATCCTAATACAATTAGGTCGAATTTTGCCTAAAGATATTTCCCTGGCAACAAACTTGTTATCAATTTTATTGAGCAGTGACAGTTAGTTTACCAATTTCTTTCATTGACAGTTTCCTTATATTCAAAATGTTCTAAGTGCAGCCCGATGCTAATATGAAGAAAATTTTACTGTTTTGACAATTTCATACGAATTATCGGCCGAGTGGGTCCGATAATTCGTAATTTGGTGGGATTCCGATTTGTTGACTGTACATGTAATTTCTATTTATAAAATTTACTGTTTTTTTTTTCTGGTGTACAATAAAGAATAAGAATACTACTTACTCTTCGGCCGAAACTCCCCCCTGCCCATCATATCAATGAATTTCTTCTCAGAGTCCAGCACTTGCTTCTTGAAGTTGCACGCATCTCGGAGCCGGGTGATGCAGACCTCACAGATGAGTCGGTTCGGACCATTCGGACCATCATTGTGTTTGGTTATCTGGTAAAACAATATTACTTTTCAATTCTGACTATGTCTGTGGTCTAGTGGACACCCCTTTTTTGTTGGGTTTAATTTTCAAAAATCCAAAAACACGTAATTTAAGAAGAAAGAAAGAAAGAAAAATGGTTTATTAAATAAATAAATAAATATTTTGGGACATTTTACACATCACCATCTAGTCCCAAACTAAGCAGAGCTTGTACTGTGGATACTAGACAATGGATATAATACTTAAAATACTTTTTTTTTTTTTTTTTTGTAAATACATACTTATTATACTTAAGAAACACCCAGACCAACACAAACACTCATGCTCATCACACAAATATTTGTGTCCTGTGGGAATCGAACCCACAACCTCGTGATCAGCAGTCCGACACTCGAACCACTAGACCACAGAGGTCGTCAAAGAGGTTGTTGCCACAGCAATTGCTAAATTCATCAATTGCTTTAAAGTTTATTTAAGCAGAGTTTCATCTCAATCCAGATACGCAATAATATTCTCCTATACAACATTTTTAACCCTATTGCATGCACTGAGGTAATATGTACTACATACTAGAGTAGACATTATGAACTAAAATTATCATGCAACTTGCTGGCCGCGGAACACGTGCGCGGCTTGCAGGGCTAAGTGAGTGAGAGTGCAGGAGTTCTAAAATGTGCTACAAACAATTTATTTTAGATGTCTTCTCTAGTATGAAGTACAATACCTCAATGATTGCATGCTGTTTTAGGAATAATGCTTGATCGCAAAAAATAAACAGCATTTTATCAGCACTGTGTGATATAGACAACAATAGTGTTTCATTATTTACTTTAAAGATTATTTTTCCCATGTTTTGAGTGAATCAATCCAGGAGACCGCCCCTGAGGCGACACTGACCGATTTTTCATACAAACTAACATCCTATTTCAGCCCCATAGGATTAAAATTTCCAAAAATCCTTTCTTAGTGTGTGCGTTACAAAAGGAACCTACTGTCCAATATTCATATTTCTAACTTGAGTAGTTTTGGTTCTGCGTTGATGAATCAGTCAGTCAGGACATCTGCCTTTATAAGTATAGATAGAGAGAAAATTACTGACGAGAATCGAACCCTGACCCTCGACATCTGAGGCATTGTCTGTTATGAATATGAGATATTTTTTGTGATAAAACTGGTCCACTTACACTAATATCGAAGCATTCTAGAAGCATATCGGCGTAGACCTCTGTATCATTCATCCAAGTATACTCCGAGCCGAGATCCTTGTAGCATCCTTCCGAAAGACAGCACCGGCAAAGCCCCGGGCTCTCCTTCACCACAATCTCGTCAAACTCCATCATCATAGCTCTAAATGATCATATCCAACAAAAAAGACACAGTTTTTGCTACTTTTTCAGTGAAAATTTTACATGGCATCAAAACCGAAATAATCAATAGCAATCGGCAGCGGCCATTTTGTTTTGATGTTTTTTTTTTTTTTTAATAAGTTTTATGGCCTGGTTGCTAAGACCTTTAAGCCAAGTCATTTTTTGTTATGTGAGTAGTTTTATGGCCTGGTTGCTTAGACCCTCCAGCCAAGTCTTTAGTTTACTCACCCTACCCTAGTAAAGTGATGGAAACTTTACCAGGTTTTTGAGCGGATGATGAGAAAATACGAAAGTCACGTTTTTCAACTTTGTACCATTTACCCACACTTGTACACGTTAACGAGCACTAAACATTTAATAATCCACCATTATTACACATTAACACTCGAAGGAACACAAATTTAGGAAAATAATACAAAATCCACAACATGATCTTTCCGAATTTTCCCGCCAACCTGATGAAATTTTTTTTTTTTTTTTTTTCAATTTATTCATGACCATGGATACTTGTCCTTCAGTCGTAATCATTGAACATATTATACTTGTATCCTAGTAAAGTGATGGAAACTTTACTAGGTTTCTGAGGGGATGATGAGATAATACGAAAGTCATGTTTTTCAACTTTGTACCATTTATCCACACTTGTACACGTTAACGAGCACTTAACATTTAATAATCCACCATTATTTCATATTAACACTCGAAGAAACACAAATTTTGGAAAATAATAAAAAATCCACAACACGATCTTTACGAATTTTCCCGCCAACCGATGAAATTTAACTCTGTCGGTGTTGCCAATGAAAATTTTTAGGCGGCCGTGTACGTTCGGTAGAAAAGCTGTGTTTGTATAGAAAGAGATCAACGGTCGACCGTAGCACTGCCAAAAAAAGAAGTACAATGGCACTGTTTTTAAGTTTTTCGGCTAAATTAATTAATCAACAATTTTCTCTTTTTTGTTTTATTGTTTTTTTTTAATATCAAATGGACTTGCGTTTGACCGCCACCTCACCTGATGTTAAGTGACGGAGCGGTAGACGATGTTACACGCTTGCCGAGCAAAACCTATTCATATATTTAATTTTAAATAGGTTATCTAAACCGGGAAATCCCCGTCCATATACAGTCAAAATTAATATGCTATCTATCCACGATTTACTATACTAGAGATAGAAATTTGATAATATTTTTTTATGGAGCTAATGCCAAATTTTTATCTCTGGTGTAGGGCAAATCGTGGATAGATTGTATATTAATTTTGGCTGATAGCTGATAGACAACTTTGCAAAATTAGAATTCGAATTCAGAAGCAAAGATGAATACGCAAATAGATGTATTTAGATACTGTGAATTAGTTAGTCCCAGCTCTGACCCTATGTCAGACCTGCCTCAAAATGCTCATAAATTAAGTCATAATAAAATAAAAAAATACATAAAACTTAATAAAATTATTAATAAATGCAAAAAGTTCAAAAAGCAACAACATAACTTTTCTAAAAATATTCAATTGAGAAAAGAACGTATTGAATTAATTAATAAACTTAATAACTTTCAAATTAAATTAGAAGATAGTAAAAATATCTACGAAATGGACACTCAGTACTTACAGTCTGATATAAAGAGGTTAGAGAACTCACTTAATTCACTATACTCTAAATATGTGAGCTCTCAGAAGCAAATCAAAGAGCATATCTTAGCTGCTAACGAGTTAGTTGCAATGTGTAATGCATGTACATGTAATGTAGACAGAGTGGACTCAATCTCATTCAACAACACTCATTGTACTTACATAAATAAATCAAATAGTAATGATTTCCCAACCGAGTTAACAAAGGGCCTGTCCCAAGTTGAGGAATCATATGACTGTAACTTTAACACAGAGGAACCAGCTTCAACTGACCATGACTTGTCTTCTGTTATAAATATAAGTACCAATGCTTCAAATGATCAAGTATGTTATAGCTCAATTATGTATTCGGATGACCTAGGTAAGGGTTTGGGAGACTTACTAGGTAACAGCCTGAATCATTCTTTTTTAAATAATTGTATGCCTGGGTTAACATACAATCAAATTATAAAATCACTCCTTAATAATAAATTTAACAAGCATACCGACCTAACTGTGTTTATAGGTAATAGTACTAATGTTCGTAAAAAAGACATCACTGATAGTGTTGCCCAGCTGTTATCACTAAACTGTCACAAAATAATATTATGTGCTTTCCCATACCTCAACCACTTGTCAGATAGTCAAAACGACTGTATACATATGCTAAATAAGCACATTCATTTCTTGGTAAGTCATTATAGCGACAAGTTCATGTTCTTTGACACAAACAAGTTTGTTGGTAAATTAAAACTGACTAGGAAATCTAGGAATTCCGTGTACCTACCAACTAAATTCAAACGTCAAATAACAACACTATTGGCTTATAATATAAACTCTGTCATTAGTAGCATGACAAAGTCTCCATCCACTACTTATGTTTTTAATAATAGTCATGCTAATATTAAGGTGGTTAACCAAAATAATTTAAACTAACCACAGCGACAACAGAGAAGCAGAGTCATTGTTTAATAATGTCACATCAAAACATAAATCGCTTCTCTGGCAAAATTTTAGATGTAGAATTATTTGCTGAGAGATATAATGTAGATATTCTATGCTTCACAGAAACTTTTCTGAGAGCAGATAAAATGTTATTTAACGTGGATAATTTTAAGATAGCCAGTTCGTTCCAGAGAGCGTCAGCAGAAGGTGGGGGAACCTTAATCATGGTTAGACAACACCTGAAGGGTAAGGAGCGACTAGATATTTGCAATCTCTCTGTTGAACGAGTATGTGAGCTCGCGTGTGCAGAAGTGGAGGAGCATGTGATTTTGTGTGTTTATAGCCCTCCTGACTCCAATAAGCCCCTATTTCTTTTAACAATGGAGGATGCTCTTAGAAAAATAAATGTAAATAAAAAGTTGATAGTTTGTGGGGATTTCAATATTGACATTCTGATAAATACCAAAGATAAACGTAACTTCTTGTCATTATTTAAATCATTTAACCTAAAACATATGTTCTTTGAGCCGACTAGAGTGACACCTACCACAGCTACTTGCATAGATAATATTATGACAAACTTTAAAATATTTGAAAAGAATTTAATTAGTGGCGTTCGTTCAGATCATAAGTGTCAGATTATTAAATTGAATTATAAGAAAATCATAAGTCACCAAATTATACAATGTAGGTCATTAACGAAAAATTGTCTACAAAAATTTAATAAAAATCTAGAATCCCAATTACTTACATTACAATCGCAAAATGGCAACCCTAATTATATGTATAGTAAACTATTTAATGTTATATGTGAAAAAAGGCGGGAAACCTTCGAATTAGGCGGGAGCGTTTTTCATATAACTTTTTGATAAAATTCATATTTTATTAGTAAAACGAGGCCAGTTGAGTAGATTTGTGTAAATATCATATATTTAGTTTATATTTCATATAGTTTGTAGTGTATTGTGAATATTTAGGTAAGTTTTAACAATTTTTTCGTTTCTGACCCATGGATAAGGAGCCGCCTGACCGGGGGGACCCAGTCCCCTCGGTAGGCGAAAATATCACCATTGTTTCCTCCGTATCCTTGGAAAATGAATCCAGCATGGATACGGATGGGTCCGTTACTCGAGAGAGGAAAAGGACGAGGGCTTCACGTAAAATGTGTAAACACTGTTGTTTGATCTGAGATACTCCTTCTCTATGTGTGTGTATACTTGTAGAAAACAAAACTACAGTATACTGCTCTGTCGGAATATATTTGATTATTTGAACTAAAACAATTTCATGAACTTATTCATTTTCATGGAACGAAACCATAGTGTGATCTATTTCGATCCCAACGCCATCTATTGGTAACAGAGGAACTAAAACATGAACGATATGGCTTGTTTGATTTTCTATGTGGCTCGTTAACATACCGCCCACCAAGGACAGCAGTGAACGAATGTCCTTCTTAAACTTATCTTATAGCTAAACTTTGTACATTGCAACAGCTTAACATACAAGTAACATACAAGTTTTGATCTGAATGGTTGCACTTGATCTTATACAGTTGAACTTAAATATGAAACTAAATTGTTTCACAACAACAAAAACATTCTACAAACCTTGAATCTGATTTGTAGCCTTGTATATAAAAATAACACTTTTTAATAATTTGATCTATAAAATGTAAACAATGTAAAAATAAAACAGTATGAAAAAAACATGCGAACTATTGCTTAACAATGTAAAAAATAAAGTTAAACAGTGTAAAAATGTAAACTATTGTATAAGTTAACAGTTGATCTATGTACTAGGTATATAATAAAAATAAAATTTCATAAACAAATTTCATTGATCTGCGATGGGCAAAATACACAATTTAGAAGTTGGCCTTTTAATTTTAGATGACTTTGTGCGCAATGTGACTACACGGGTGATGTTATCGTGGCCTGGATGTTTCTCTAAAACGCGACCCAGCAACCAACGACTTGGCGGCAAATCGTCTTCCTTAATGAGTACAATGTCGCCAATTTTTGGTTCCTGAACTTGCGAAGACCATTTATATCGGTTCACAAGATTCGACAGGTATTCTTGAGACCAACGACTCCAAAACGATTGAACCAATCTTTGAACATATTGCCATCGCGTTAAGCAATTTACATTTGAACTTTCATATTTGTCGTCTGGTACACTCACTATCGGCTCTCCGATCAGAAAATGTCCAGGAGTTAACGGTAATGGTTCACCAGGATCAGTAACGTCAATAATGCTCATAGGCCGAGAGTTCAGACAAGCTTCCACTTGATTAAGAAGCGTCGTCATCTCCTCAAACGTCAACGTCGAATCACCTATGACACGTTTGAGATGGAACTTAGTAGACTTCACCCCTGCTTCCCAAAGTCCGCCAAAATTAGGACTATGTGGGGGGATGAAGTGCCATTCAGTACCATTTGCTTCGAGGTGTTCCGCTACTGATGACTGAATAGAAGTTAAATTTTGCAACTCTCTAGATGCACCTACAAACGTAGTGCCATTGTCGCTCCACACTTTGGCACAGTGACCTCGCCTAGACACATATCTACGGAAGGCGGCTAAAAAGGCTTGAGTGCTCATGTCACTAACCACCTCCAAGTGTATAGCACGGGTGGACATACATACGAACAGACATATGTAGCCCTTGTACGAATGGTGACCGCGACCTTTAGCTGTCCTAATACTTATGGGTCCAGCATAGTCAACACCGCTGTGTAAAAACGGTCGAGCTGGAGTACATCGTACAGCTGGGAGAGAACCCATCATTTGGTTCTTTGTGCTAGCTCTTTGTCTGGCACATGTTACGCATTTGTGAACATGCTGTTTGACCAGATTTCTGACTCCAATAACCCAGTAGCCTGTCCTCAAATAATTCGACATCAATTGAGGACCCCCATGCAGGGTTTTATAATGAGCTTCTGCTACAATGAGACGAGTCAGATGGCTAGAGTTGGGTAGAACAATCGGATGTTTCATTTGTTCACTCAACGGTGCCTTCTCAAGTCTACCTCGAACTCTTATTATACCCTTGTCGTCAAGATAGGGGCAGAGTGACCTTAATTTCCTAGATTTTAATTGTAAATATCCCTTGTCCTGTAACTGTAAATATTCTGTTGTAAATATTTCTCTTTGTGTTTTCCTGATACAACATTCTAGTGATGCGTCTAATTCTGTTTTTTGTAAATATGACTTATATGTTTTGTTCTCTTTTAAAAATCGTCGACAATATGCAATCACTCTGAGTAACCTTTGTAGAGAAGAGAATCGTTCAAAGATTGAACATTCGGGAAGTACCGCAATGTGTGTCTTTGTCAATACCTCTAAATCTACACTCAAATCGTTTGGCTTTTTGTAAACTATTGTTTTCTGCTTGAGAAATGATGGTCCGGAAAACCACAAAGGATGATCTAAAAGTGAACTTGGTAATGTTCCTCTGGAGGCGCAGTCTGCCGGGTTGTCCTTAGTCGAAACATGAAACCATTGAGACGACTTCATAGTGGTCAATATTTCCGAGGTGCGGTTGGCCACAAACGTCTTCCATCTGCTTGGGTGGCTGTTCAGCCAAGCCAACACGACAGTGGAATCAGTCCAGGCTCTGATATTGTCTCTGGAAATATTTAAGACCTCTGCTGATTCTATCAGAATCTTTGACAGCAGAACTGCTCCGCATAACTCTAAACGAGGAATGCTTATTTGCTTAACTGGAGCTACTCTGGTTTTTGCAACCAACAACGAAACATTAATTTTACCTGCGACATCAATAATTCGCAAGTAAACTACAGCTGAGTAAGCTGTTTTGGAGGCGTCACTAAAACCATGGAGTTGCAGATCATCGCCTGACTTAGTGCCAAGCCAACGAGGTATCCGAATCCTGGTAAGTAGCGACAGTTCTTCACGGTAAGTACTCCATTCTGTAATTAATTCAGTGGTTAGTTCCTCGTCCCAACCAACACCTGCGAGCCATAATTTTTGGATAAAGACCTTTGCCAAAACCACACTAGGAGCTAACCACCCTAATGGGTCAAATAATCTGGCTATATCTGATAATATTGATCTTTTAGTTACAGGTGCAGTCGTCAGCGGCGGAACATTCACCGAGTACAGGAAGGTGTCTTCGTTGCGGTTCCAGGTAAGTCCCAGAATTTTTATTGTATTATCTAGTTTGATCTCTAATTCTTTTTCTTTTTTGTACTGTGTATTATTTATTTTATTGTCCTCTATGTTTATGTCCTCATTTTTGTTTGTCCTTGTTTGTCCTATTTGATCTTTCAATTCATTCCTTTCAATTGATCCTATTCTATCTAATATTTCCTGATTGTTACTATTCCACTTCTGTAATTTGAATCCACCTTTTCCTAATAATCCTATCATTTGCTTGTAGATTTCTATGCCTTTCTCGACGCTATCACATCCTGTCATTAAATCATCCATGTAGAAGCAATTTAAGACCTTATCTGCAGCAAGTGGGTAACTTTCACCTTCATCATAAGCATGTTGATGTAATGTTCTTACAGCTTGGTAAGGCGCAGAAGCTGTTCCGAAGGTTACGGTTAAAAGCTCATAGTCATTAATTTCTTCTTGAGGGTTGTCACGCCAGAGAATTCTTTGAAACATAGCATCTTCTTCAGCTATTCTGACTTGACGGTACATTTTAATAATGTCCGCTACAAGTCCTATAGGATGTACTCTCCATCTTAAGACCGTGTGTCTTAAATCAGACTGCAATGTCGGTCCAATCATCAGCGTATCATTAAGTGACACTCCGTTGCGGTTCTTTTCAGAAGCGTTAAAAACCACGCGAACGTTTGTAGTAGTTTTATCGTCCCTAATTACCGCATGATGAGGGAGGAAGACCGCTTCTTCCTTTTTGTTATCATCCTTATTTACAGCTCTCATATGTCCTAACTTTAAATATTCATTTATTACATCTTTATATTTTTCTTTTAAATCTATGTTCTTTTCTAATCTTCTTTCTAATGCTTTAAATCTATTTTCAGCTATAGAACGTGAACTTCCAAACTTACAAGGATCTTCATCTCGGAATGGTAACCTGACAATGTATCTGCCATCTTTTTCTCTTTTTGTAGTCTTAGTATAAAATTCTTCACATTTTTTCTCTTCTTCTGTAAATATTTTATTACTACTAACTTGTTCTTCAATCTCCCAAAATTTCTTTAGGATTTCATCCTCGTTGACCTGTGCATGCATTACACTTATATTTGACCTATGATTTGACCTATTATTAGTTTCAGGACCAACTGCACCCGACAGGACCCACCCTAAGGCAGTGCTCTGCGCGATCAGAGTACCAGGACTCTTCACTATACCTTCCTTTATGATGCAGCTGTAAGCGTCGGCACCCAATAGAATATCTATTTTATTGGGTGTGTTGAACTCTGGATCTGCTAGATACAGATTGTTTATGCCTATCCACTCGAATGCACTTGTATCTACGCTTTGCTCAGGTAAGTATGATGTTATTTTACTCAATACATATGCACTTAACCTAAGTTTGAACTCTGCGTTGACTCGAGATTGGATCGTAAAATGGACCATGTGCTTTGCCATGGTTGATCTATTGTCTCCCAGTCCCGAAACAAGTCCTTGTACAGGGATCTTTTTCAGGCTGAGAAATTGAACTGTGGCTTCTGTGATGAAACAAGCCTGTGAACCTTGATCAAGCAAGGCTCGGACCGTTTGATATTGACCCGTCTTTGACTCGGCTTTTATTAGCGCAGTGGCTAATAAAACCTGTCTGGGCTTGAGAGTTTTGCCTGTAGACAAGCATGATACTATCGGAGCAGCACTAGTTGATGAACTAGTACTGTCGATAGTAGGCTTTGCTGTCGTGTCATGGCCTTTACTTTCAGAATCAACGTCAAGATGAAGCATTGAATGATGGCGCTTTTGGCAAACTCTACAAGTGGTAAGCTTTTTACAATTATATACAGTGTGATTACTGCCTAAACAATTATAACATATTTTGTTTTTTGCTACAAACTCACGTCTAACATCAATGCCTTGTTTAGCAAACTTCTTACAAAAGCAAAGTTTGTGAGACTCTGAGCAGTACTCACATCGCATATTTGATGAACTAGTGGCTAACATTGCTCTCGGAGCATTAGCCCTTGGACTGTTTTTGACCTGATTAGTTGAACTATTTTTTGACTCTAAACATTCTAAAGCGCGAAAACGGTTTTCTATAAAAACTTTAAATTGTTCGAAGGTTGGCAAATCGTTTTTGGAATCGTTACATACGCTTAATTCCCATTGTTTTCGCGTGTCTGAGTCTAATTTGAATGCTACTATATGAATGATAATAACATCCCATGTACTCACATCGATGTTCAAGTTTTTTAGCGCATTTAAACAGTCACTTGTAGTATCGATAATTTCTTTTAATGCTGTAGCTGATTCTGTATATATGCGTTTTTGGCCGAACAACCTTTTAAGAATACAATTGGTTAGGTACTTTTTATTATTGTAACGCTTTTCCAATTGAGCCCAACACTGGCTGTAATTAGCGTCAGTAATTGGAGTATGGCGAATTAGTTGTTCAGCTTCGCCAGTAAGGTGGCTTTTTAAGTAATGCAGTTTTTGCACATTATCCAAAGAAACGTTTTTATGAACCAAAGACGTGAATAGGTCATTAAACGTTGTCCATTCTCCGTACTTGCCAGAAAACACGGGAATGGTTATCTTAGGCAACTTAACTAATGAGTTAGCTGGCTTTGAACTACTGGATGAGCTACTACTGTCTTGTACTGTTTCTTTTGTTATACGCATCTTATTTAACTGTGTTTTTATTAGACTTTTATATGATACATAGTTGTCCTCCGTTGCATCATAGATGTCAACTGCCTTTTGCCCTATGTCCTCAATTTTGTAAGTGACATAAAGTTTTGCATTTGTTTCTTTAAACAAAGCCCAATCTTTCTCTAGTAATTCTTGTTTTGTTTCTATGTATTCTAGAGTTAATCGTTCTTTTGAAGACTTTTTATAATTTCTTAATCCCTTCTCGATAACATTATGAAGGTCTTTTAAAACGTTTAGTAAGCCTTCCATGTTTGTATGTAAATTTTACAAGTCTTTTACAAACATACAAACCAGACGAAAATCGGGCATAGGTTCCCCGTTCCGTCGTTTTCTATTAAATTATTCTAAGTCCTAATCTAACATGCACAATCTAAAAATATTACAAGTCTAAAATGCTACACAAAATCTTCGAAGTTAAAATCTTGAAGCAAATAAAGTTTTAAGTTTAGATTGTACTTACAATTTCACTTCACTCACACTTGTCGAACTGGTGGCGCCCTCTGGTGACGTCACGTTAAACTAAAGTTGCTGCCGAGCTCGTCCACCACTGTGGGACGATGCTGCTGCTGCTGCTGCGCTGCTGCTGCTGCTGCTGCGCTGCTGTGTACTTCAACCGCAGTGTTGCCACTGCGAGTACTCCACTACCGGGGTGCGGTCCGGGACCGCAACACAAAAATTTCCTATTGCCCGTTAGCTCCGGTTCGATGGACCAATGTTTGATCTGAGATACTCCTTCTCTATGTGTGTGTATACTTGTAGAAAACAAAACTACAGTATACTGCTCTGTCGGAATATATTTGATTATTTGAACTAAAACAATTTCATGAACTTATTCATTTTCATGGAACGAAACCATAGTGTGATCTATTTCGATCCCAACGCCATCTATTGGTAACAGAGGAACTAAAACATGAACGATATGGCTTGTTTGATTTTCTATGTGGCTCGTTAACACTGTAACAAAAGACGGCGGCATGGTCAGGAAGGTAATAGTACAGCGAAAAGTAGTAAAGGGAGTCACTGTCATTGCGACAGTGATTCTCAAATAATTACAGAATCAATTGCCACCACCTCAAAAGAAATATGCCAGGAGGGTCCTTCATCTTTACAATCTGTAAATGGTTTACGGCCTGAACAAAACATTGATGATAATAGTTCAAATAATCCGCAAAAGGCGCCTCAGGTAACCAGGACATCGTACGAGCCCACAGATCTGGCACCTTATGTTGTGCATATCCAAAAAGAGGGGAATCCAGCTACCACACTTCACCCAGTTACGTTAGGACATTTTCTCAAGAAACGTTCATTCCAAAATATTATAAATGGGAGTTTAAAGCGTATAGGTAGGAACCGAGTTTCAATTTCTTTTTCCAAGTATGAGGATGCAAATTCTTTTGTGAATGATATTTGTCTTACTAAGGAGAACTTAAGGGCCTTCATTCCTTCTTTTAATGTTTGTAGGATGGGTATAGTTAAGGGTGTACCTACTGAATGGTCTCCTGAGGAGATCATTGAAAACATTTCTGTGCCCGTAGGGTGTGGTAAAATTTTAAAAGCGCGACGGTTGAACTATAAAGTTCAGGGGCCAACCCCTGTTTGGAAGCCTTCTCAGACAGTAGTAATAACTTTTGATGGGCAGGTGCTACCAAAGAGAATTTTTGTATGTTACAATTCTTTACCAGTAACTTTGTACACTTTTCCAACGATTCAATGCTTTTCATGTTGTCACTTTGGACACACAAAAGTGCAATGTAGGTCAACCCCTCGGTGTTACAAGTGCGGACAGGGTCATTCTGCCGACACTTGTGGTATAGAGGATGAGGTTGATGCTGCATGCTGCCTTTGCGGTGGCCTACATTATGCAATTGATAAAAAATGTCCCGAGTTTGAAAGACAGAAATCAATTAAACTTTATATGGCTCAAAATTGTGTCTCATATGCTGAGGCATCAAAGTTACACCCCCCAGTGTCGAAATCATATGCAGATATTTTATTGTCTGCCCCATCAGCTCATAATAAACCTTCTTCTGTAGTTTCCCCTTTATCCTCATCTAGATCATATAAAAAAACAGTATTCATGAAACCTCGAACTCCTCCAAAAACATCAAAGGGTTATGATAAGGCAGCTCATCAAGCTCTGATTTAAAATGACGCTCCATCTCTTTCTAATGGGTGTGCATTACAAAATATAACAAACAATGAAAATCAAATTTTAGCTTTAATCATTACTTTAATTAATACACTTACACAAAATAATAATATTTCACCGTCCAACGTTGCCCCTTTGATTGAAAATTTATCTAACTTGTTCACCTATAATGGACCTACACCTGTCCAAGATTATACAGTGGAACAGTCGTAGCATTATTAATAAAAAAACGGAATTGTCACATATTTTAAATAAATTCGAACCATGTGCGGTTGCTATTTGTGAGACATGGCTTAAGCCACTGTTCACATTTAGAATTCCTGGATATGTTTGTCTGAGAACAGACAGAAGCGATGGGTTTGGCGGAGTTGCCTTACTCATAAAGAATTCTTTTCCTGTAAATAATTTTCCTCTTCCCCCTCTTAGCGACGATATATCGGCTGTCGCTGCTATTGTAAATAACATTTGTTTAGTCTGTATATATTTTTCTCGTCCTACTGTAAATATTTTATCGGAAGTTAGTAATTTGTTATCAATATTACCTAAGCCATTCCTAATTATGGGAGACTTTAACTCCCATCATCAGTCTTGGGGTAGCTCTATTTCTAACTTTTATGGAGAGAAACTTTTGGACATCCTGGATTCTCATAATCTGTGTATCTTAAACACCGGCCTTTCAACTCGCCTCACAAGTCCAGATGAGGGGTTGAGTGCTCCTGATCTTTCAATTTGCACACCTGATATTGCATCTATTTTATCTTGGTCTCGTTTATCTTCTGTCCATAGTAGTGATCATTATCCGCTAGTTATTTCATTTCCATATAAGAAATCTGTAACTAATATTCCAAAACCACGTATAAAGTATAGATTAGATAATGCAGACTGGGATTCATATAGAAGTTCTGTAGAGCAAAAAATTCTTGAACTTGCTGATTCTTTTCCAGTACAGGATCCCCAATTATTATCTGAAAAATTTACAAGCATTTTAATAGAGGTTGCAGAGGTTACTTTCCCTGTTAAAAATGGAGCATTGGGCAAGATTCCTTCCCCTCCCTGGTGGGATGCTGAATGTACTCAGGCTGTTAAAAACAGAAAAGCAGCAGAGGAAAATTATTCTTGTGGTATGACTACAGAAAATTTCGAGGTATATCTAGAAGTAGCTCGTACTTCTCGTAAACTGCTTAGACGAAAGAAATTCGAAGGCTGGCAGAAATTTTGTGCCTCTATCTGTCCAGATGTTAACTGTTCTATTGTGTGGCGTAATATTAGGCGCTTCAGGTCTGCATTTAGTGAATCTTCAACTTCGAAATTGCCACCAGTCTTGGCTAATCAATTTATGGATAACTTAGCCCCTCCTTCAGCTCCAGAACAGAGTTCTTTTCTTCATGCTCCTCCTTTACCTATGTGTGACTCTGACCTTAACTCCCTGTTTTCACTAGGCGAGTTGAAGGGTGTTCTTTCACATGTCAAAGATTCAGCTCCTGGTGAAGATGGTATACCCTATTCTTTTATAGCTAATCTTTCAGACTCTGCCTTATCTGTTTATTTAAATCTTATTAATACTGTGATGATATCTGGCAATATTCCACCAAGCTGGAAATCTCAAACCATTATCCCCATATTGAAACCAAACAAGCCTTCTTGTAATGCCACCTCTTATCGTCCTATTGCACTTTCATCAGTTCTTGCCAAAATTACTGAGCATCTTGTTAAGATTCGTTTGGAGTGGTTCGTAGAAAGCAGAAACTTACTAGCTTCATCTCAGTTTGGGTTTAGGAAGGGTAAGAGCACACTAGATAGCCTTAGTGTATTCACTTCAAATATTCGTTTAGCTTTCTCTTGTAATAAATCTGTAATCGCAGCATTCCTTGATATTAGCTCAGCTTATGATAATGTTTTAGTATCAGTTCTGAAACAAAAACTTCAATCATTGAAAGTTCCATCAATGATGACAAATTTTATTATTAATATGCTCTCTGAAAGGTCTATTAATCTGTACCTTGATGATGAGTCCAAATTAACCAGATTAGTATGGAAAGGCCTTCCTCAAGGTTCTGTACTTAGTCCACTTCTTTATAATATTTACACCTATGATTTAGAATCTTCCCTTAATGAATCAGTACAAATTCTTCAATATGCAGATGATTTACTTTTTTATATTTCTGGAAATTCTGTTCAGGAAATGTGCACTTCTTTAACCTCCTCTTTGTGTTTGTTGAAATCTTGGCTAGGAATTAATGGTCTGGAACTTTCAGTTGATAAGAGCAGCATTGTATTGTTTACTAGAATGCGTAAACCTCCTTCAGTCAATGTCCAGTTCAACAACATCTCCATGCCTATTAAAAATCAAGTAAAATTTTTAGGTGTTATTTTGGATTCACATCTTACAGGACTTCCACACTGTGAGTACATAGCAGCTAAATGTGAGCGCAATATAAACATCATCAGATGTCTATCTGGTGTTTGGTGGGGTGCTCATCCTTTTTCATTAAAATTAATGTACAATACTCTAATTCGAAGTGTATTAGATTATGGGACCTTTTTGCTGGAGCCTGGCAGTGCTGCTGGGTTGAAAAAATTGGATGGTGTACAGTCTAAGGCATTGAGAGTAATTTCAGGTGCAATGAGATCTAGCCCTATCAACTGTCTACAAGTGGAATGCGGAGACCCTCCCCTACATTTGCGAAGACAGTTTCTAGCAGACCGATTCTTATTCCGATGCTTACAATTAGCTAACCACCCTTTAAAATCTATAGTTTCCCGGCTGTCCTATGAAGTTGTTTCTTCAGTTTATTGGAGAAATAAAGCTACCCCTTGCTTGGTAAAAAGTTTAACAAAATTTAATTCAGTTGAAGCTCCCTGTCATAATTCTCAACTTCTTCCAATATTTCACTGTAAATACAATGCTTTAATTTTATCCCCAAACATTCACTTTAACCTAAATATCTACAAAAATGACACATGTCAAAATCAAAACTTCAATTACATTATGGATAGGGACTGGGGGGGGTACCATCATATTTTTTCGGATTCATCCAAGCATGGGCACAATAGTTGTGTGGGGGTTGGTGTATACCACCCACGTTACAATGTGGTACAGAAGATTAAACTTCCTCCTGAAACATCAGTATTTACGGGGGAATGCTTTGGTTTATTTAAAGCAGTTGAATATATTTTAGTCATGGGGTTACAAAACGCAATTATTTTTACTGATGCAATGAGTGCCTTGCAAGCCTTAGCTAGATTTCCTTTTTATTCACAAAATCCATATATAGTTTTTGAAACTCGGTGTCTACTTTTACAGTGTTCTTTGAAGGGGTTTTCTGTGTATTTTGCTTGGATACCTTCTCATTGTGGTATTTTGGGTAATGTAAGAGCAGATCAATTGGCTAACGAGGCTGTGAGTTGTGGAGATGTATTCCCTTATAAAAACAGTTTTCAAGACCTGTCTGCGCTGCCCAGAATTCATTTACAGGAATCCTGGGGTGAGCTCTGGACAAAGCACTCGGAAAAGGGCCGATTTTACCGTTCAATTCAGCCTGATATCCCTACAAAACCATTGTTTTCTAAATTTAAATTCAGCAAAAAAATTACTTCTATCATTATACGTATGCGCTTGGGCCATGTGTGCACTCCGGCTCATCTGGCTAGACTTGGCATCGTGCAGAGCCCTATGTGTGCCTGTGGAGCTGATGTGGGTGATTTGAATCACCAAATTTTTGCTTGCTCCCTGTATGACCACACCTCTCTTATCCAAAGTCTTGTGTCCCTCCAAGTTCCTTTTCCTACCTCTATTTCTTGTATATTAGGTAATTGTAATATAGATATATACAAATCCATTGCCCATTTTATTGTAAATAACGATATTAAAATATAATTCTTGTGTATCATAATACCATTATTTAGTTTTATTCAGTATAAAATGATATTTTTTATTTATATATTTTCATGTATTTTTTTGTGTTTCCTATTATAACCTATAACTGATCTCCTTTTCCTTTTCCAAATTCCGATCCAATTTGTTTTTTCGCGTTTCGTTTCCTGTTTTTTATAATTTGTCGGTGGCTAAAAGCACGAACAGTGCAAAGCCAGAAGAAAAAAAAAAAAAAAAAAAAAAAAAATGTTATATGTAATGAGTTTGAAAAAGCATGCAAAGTAAAAAAAATTACTATAAAACCAAAAATCATGTTTAGCTCCTGGGCTACAAAGGGTATAAGACGCAGTCGAGATGTTTTGTATGGGTTATATGACAAAAAGTCTTATACACCTAATATAAATTTTCATATTTACGTTAGAAGATACTCAAAAATCTTAAAAAAGATTTGCGTGCAAGCGAGGGCTGCTTATATTAGTGATCAAATAAAGAAGTCAAATAATAAAATAAAAACGACTTGGAAAATAATAAATACTGAAACTGGTAATCGTAGGCTTACAGATAGTACAATGAGCATAAAAATAGATGACAAACTAGTTTCAGATAAAAATGTAGTCTCTAACTTCTTTGAACGATTTTTTACAAATATCCCACTCGAGACTACTAAATTTCTTCCATCGTCCCCCGTAGCAGCTGAGACACTCTTAAAGGAAAATGTTACTTTGCCTATATCTACTACAGCTTACTTTGAGTTTAGTTTTATTACTCCCATTGATATAATAAAAACATTTAAAACAATAGCCAGTAAAAAAACAGAGGACTTATGGGGATTGTCCATAAAAGCTGTCGAAGCAATAATAGTCAATGTCGCGCCAATTTTAGCGACAATCTTCAATACTTGCATCGTAGATGGCATTTTTCCCGATCTAATGAAATATAGCAAAATTGTGCCCATTTTCAAATCAGGTAGCCTTGATAATGCATCTAATTATAGGCCAATATCTGTTCTACCAGCTTTAAGCAAAATTTTTGAAAAACTAATACTAAATCAAATGTTAGTATATTTTAACTTAAATGGGATACTTCATGATAAACAGTTTGGATTTACGAAGGGACGTTCAACGGGAGATGCTGGATCCACCCTAATCAAAACAGTATTGGAGGCTTGGGAGCAGGCTCAGGATGCGGTAGGAGTGTTCTGTGATCTTTCTAAGGCGTTCGACTGCGTGGATCACCGAACGCTCATTCTGAAATTAAAACACTACGGAATCCGAGGTAGATCTATTGATCTCGTAAGTTCATATTTGTCGAATCGGGAACAAAAGGTAGCTATAGGTAATGTCACTTCTGTAGGCTCACTTGTTAAAATGGGTGTACCTCAGGGATCAATTTTAGGCCCATTTCTGTTTCTTGTATATATTAATGACCTCCCATATATAATAAAAGATACAAAGACTAACATAGTCTTATTTGCTGACGACACTTCACTTATATTTAAAGTGAATAGGAAAGATAGTGACCTTGTGGAACCCAATAATACTCTTAATATTCTTTCCAATTGGTTCTCTGCTAACAATCTTCTTCTTAATGCAGGAAAAACCAAACGTATAAAATTTTCGACACCTAATGTACACCATATTGTTACTAATGTAAGACTAGATGGAAAAGTTTTGGATCTGGTTCCCTCAACTGTCTTCCTGGGTATCTCAGTAGACTCTAAACTGCAATGGGGACCTCATATAGAGGCACTTGCTGGCAAACTGAGTTCTGCTGCTTTTGCCATTAGAAAAATAAGGCAGATGACTGATGTGGCTACGGCTAGATTAGTATATTTTGCATACTTCCACAGTATTATGTCTTATGGCATCTTACTGTGGGGTTCATCTGCTGATGTAGAGACTATTTTCATATTACAAAAAAGAGCAGTCCGAGCTATTTATAATCTAGGTTGCCGTGAGTCTTTGCGTGAGTTATTCAAAGAGATAAATATTCTTACCTTACCGTCCTTGTATATTTATCAAAATATTTTGTATGTGCGTAAAAATATCTTAAATTACAATAAAAGAAGTGATACCCATAGCTTCAATACACGATATAAGCATGAGCTTGTTGTACCCGGTTTTAGACTTATAAAAACTAGTACTAAGTCGTTTATGGGAAACAGTATTAGGTTCTATAATAAACTTCCAACTTGTATTACTGAACTACCATTGATAAAATTCAAGTTAGTAACAAAACGTGTGTTAATGTCAAGAGCTTATTATGATATAAACCAATACATTGCTGATAAAAATGTCTGGAATACGATTCCCACCTGCACACTGCGACCCACTGGTTCTCCTCAACTAGGTATTTGATATCTCTTGGCATTTGACATGTAATTATTTCCTATTGGATCATTTATAATTGTTAATTTTATTCCTATTGGACCATTAGTTTTATTTTCTATCTTTTACTTTTGACATTGGATCTATTTTTATTATTTCCTTTGACATTTTGTTTTTTTTTTGACACATTTTATTTTTTGTATCGATCTGTTGGTAATTTTTCTACCAAGTCATGTTATTTTGACATTTTTTCAGTTATTATTAACTGTTTATTATTAAATTTATTTACACTTTATTAACTTTACTGTTTCGGAATTATACAATTTATTTACACTTTTTTTCTAATATTGCATTTCTGACATAGAACTGCAACGTATATGAACTGCTTACAATTTTTAATAGGTGATTAAAATGTAAAATGTAAGTATCATGTGGCCATTAATGTTTTTTACAGTAATTCTATATATTCCTGCCTATTTGTTGTCTAGCAGTATGAGTCTGTCATGCTCACTTAAATGTCATGCTGATGGTGGCGTTAGTGTCGGGTCGTTAAGTTCCCTTCAATATGGTTGAGTTAAGCGATGGCTGATGCTCGCGTCATGCTCGTGAACGGGTGCCGTCTGTCGGGACAGGTCAGCTTCTACATACTATGGCAACTCTTCTTACGTTTATTTCTAAAGGCAATATACTCACTTTTAAACTCTTGTTTATTTCTGACATTAACTTACATTATACTCACATTATTTGAATAAATTTGATGTAATAAACAATAACCTATTTTAAAAAGAGTTTATCCATGGAGTTTCTTGCCGGTTCTTCTCCATAGGACCCACAATTTGGAACCGTGCAACTAGAGCCTGACCTTTCAAAAGTGCCTGTAATTAGGTTTATTTGAAATAAAAAACATTGAAATTGAAAATTGAAAAATTGATACATGCCGTGGTATATTGATCGAAAACATGATAACCATCAAACTTGCTGAAAGCCGTAGATTTTGCTACGGCCATGGGGCTACCAGCCGTAGGCCGTGGATTTTGTAAATTTTTTGGCCTGAAAACCGTAGAACACAGTAATTGCCGTAGCATTGGCAACACTGAACTATGTTTTCTTTTTCTTTTTTTTTGGGATGTCACGTTCTGTTATTTTATTTTACTACACAGATATATATCACAATAATTACATTACACGTAGCATCTCTAGTTCGTCTCAAAGAGAATATAACCACTACGTTTAGTTCGTCTGTGCATTACACGCTGTTCATATAGTAGTTGACCAATCTCTTCTACAAACAGCGGTCAACAGTATATAATAAATTAGCAGCGCTCGAAACTAAGAACCGATCACAGTGTCTTTTCCTACGTTGGCAAAATCATCCAAAAACGATGGAGCCATAACTATAAAAAGTTGAATTGAATTGAGCTAACCTCTGTTTTTTCTTACAAATAACATTTTTAACCTGTAGGCGTAGCATGACCAATTCTATGTCTATTCTTCCAAGAGTAGACAAAGCTCTTTCTATACGTCAAGATATCTCTTCTTCTCGAGCATAAGGCGACCCGTCGACTCGAGTTTCTACGAAGATAAAGTGACAGATCTTTTTCCATAGCAATGAGAACGTAGCTAGTGCCGTACAAATTCTACCAAATCCTACCATATTATTACGTTTCGTTATCTAGAAAAAAGTGGATCGAATAAGTTTTGAAACATTTTGTACGTAATTCAAAGCAACAACAATACGCATTTTGTAGTCATGAATGTCAAGGTCGAAGGATGCGTTCACAGATCACTATATAGTAGCTACGCTAGATGCGTTTTACAAAGTAGTGATGCGACTCGAGTCCGATTTTACCACTCGTGTCATTCGAGTCGTTTTACAATTTTACTCGAGTACTACTCGAGTGATCGAGCCGTCGAGTCACTCGAGTGGTTCACGAGTCACTCGATCACTCGCCTCTAACGAGTCACCTGTCATAATACTTGAATTCATTATTTTTTCATTTTGTCAATAAGTTGTGGCTTAATAGAACGACAAGTTTGAAGTTTTATTTCAATACATCGCCAGTCTTACAAAATCAACATTTATATATCGAAATTAATATTATATGCTAATAAAAATGAGCAAATATGGTCTATTCATAAAACCAAATAACATTACGTTATTTGGTGAGTGATTGGCGAGTGAATCGAGTCCGAGTGAACTCGAGTCGATATTTTTTTCACTCGAGTACGTTTTTTTTCGATGTCACTCAAGTAAAAGTGGACTTGAGTCGCATCACTATTACAAAGTAAATTAATATTTTTTATGGTGTGCAAAAGTGCTCTAATAAAGTATACTCTATCTACTTTTTGTACTGAGAAAATAAACAGTCCCCGAGGGATGCGCGATAAGGCTTTCTGTGATAAGCCGAAGAAGCCGCGGGCATTCAGCAAATTTTCTTATATGTAGGTAATCATACTAATATTATAAATGCAAAAGTATGGATGTTTGTTTGTCCTTCAATCATGTTCAAACGGATTTGGATGAAGATTAGCACGTAGACCATAGGGTGTGCATTAACATAAAGGAAACCTTTTTATCCCGGGAAGACACAGTTCCCGAGGGATGCACGATAGTCATTCGATACTTATTACGAATTACACGCGGGCAAAGGCTAGTTTTTGATAATAACTAACGAGATAGCGACGATAGGAATCCGACATGTTATTATTGTTGTTCAAAAACTCCAATGAAACCAATTTAACAAGAATCTACTCCTAATAAAACTAAAGAATAATTTTGTCTAGGTCTCATGAGATGTAGACTAATTTCTTCAATTTGAAGAGAAACATTCAATTTGAAGAGAAACATGTCTACCCCTAACTGTCAAAAGTAGAGGAAATATGTTCGTCATGCTCGACGTTGTAGACATGTGTCGATCGAAGTATAGAAAAAAATCTTTTCTTCATTATTGACATCGGCATGCTACGGACGGAAGAAATTTTTCTACAATACGTCATTTTGTCTATTCTTCCGTCGACATAAGCTTTGTCTACAGCAGTCATGCTACACCTGCTGATTACATGTGCAAAAGTAGCAATTATATTTTATCAGTAGTTATTTGATTAAAGAAACGTGCCAAGATTGTTTACTAAATAAGACAAGAGAGAAAAAACAGAGCGTAGTTTGATTTATATCTCAAAAGACCTATGTTCAATTTTCAAAAATAATGGAACGGAACTGAAAAAGTAAGCAATGTTGCCATCCTCGATTTTTTTTTCCCTTACAATAAGTGTATGATTTATCAAATCATAATCGTCACGAATGTCACGATAATATAAATCACCCATTCAAACCCATTAATCTACCAACTGTATTACTCATTTTAAAATAACCCTTTGACCAGTGATTGTTAATTTACATCAAGCAAAAAATGTTCAAGCAAAATCGAGATTACGCATGAAATATCATTTTATTTTGATAGTGCAACACCAAAAAAAAAGAATAATAAATGAAAAAAAAAATCCTCGACCGTCAGAATTTCTCGTCGTTTACATTTTCATAAATTAAATTTATGAATGCTACAATAAACTTTTGAATAAATAAACGTTTGAATGTGAATAAAATCTAAACAATGGAAGTGGTCGGTGTGTGCCGCTGCTGTCTCGCTCAAGGTCTAAACAAAGACTTGCAGTCAAGTTACCTATGGCTCGACAGAAAAGAGATCTATTCGGATATGTTGCAGGAATGCTTCAATATTATTGTAAGTTTTGCTTTTACACTGTATCAGTAAACTGCCTAGTACTTTAAAAGCGCTAATTTTACCTTAAAACTCGTATTTAGCGTACAAACTAGATATTTTTTTATGCTGCAAATGAGGTCAATTTTGTTGATAATATCACAGCCGATTACCGTTTTCGTAAAATACCGGTCGTTAATATATTTAAAATCAACCACAAAATTAAATAAAAGTAAATAAGAATGTTTCTAATAAGAACAGAATTTGCTAAAAGATGCTAATTGGCCACTTGAGATTATCATAAAATTAGTAATATTACCTATCAGTTTCAAGGGCAAATGTTATCTAAGTGTCAATTTCTATCAGTATTTGAGATTCATTTGGACTTTCTCTCCAAACATTGGCACCTATTCTCTAAAATCTTAATAATGGATACAGTATGCATCAAACTTTATAAAAGTTGTTTGCCTGCACAAAAGGGCGAGAGGGTTGACATGCCCCTTACAAGAGGTAGGTATATTCATTGCTCCCACCTCTAACTCCCTCATTCAAATCAATCTCAGAAATCAAAAAGTATCATGACCAAACATTGTACCAAAAGTCAATATTTTCATATTTTTTTACAAACTTTTGGGTTAGGGATTAGGTTTTTGCCTACAGAATTTAAGGTAAAAAAAACGTTTTATTTATTTGTTTGGATTCAATGCTTGGATTTCACCACATTAATTACATGTAATGACATGCCATGCCAGGTAAGAATTCTCTAAACCGACGAGCATGCATGACGAGGTTAATGGATGTAGATGAAGCAAAAGAGGTGTGTCAGGATCGTAGCAGGTGGAAATCCATAGTCTCTGCCTACCCCAATGGGAAACAGGCGTGATAATATGTATGTATGTACATTACATGCATCATTCAAAATATGAGACAATCGATTTTCTGTTTGTTTCGCTGCCGCCGCTGGCCTGGCGCCCATTGAGAGGTAAAAACTAATATGCTAACCAAATCTCCCACAGCTAACACCATCAGACAAGGCATCATCTGGTATCTGTGACTCATGCATCAAGAGCCTTCGCAGTTCGTTCAACTTCAAGCAACAAGTGCTGAGTGCCGAGGAGGATTTCTGGAAGAAGATCACTGAGGCTGTTGGAAAAGGTAATACAAAATCTGCTGAAAAACAAGGTTTGAAGCTCTTCCTAGTTCATAATCATCGTCATTTCAACCATGCGTTCACTTCTAGACACAGGCCTCCCCCAAGCATCGCCACAATGACCCGTACTGCGCTGTCTGTAAAAACGAATTTTTACTTCTTTTTTTAGGGTTCCGTAGTCCAAGGGTCAAGCAACCCTTATAGTTTCGTCATGTCCGTCCGACTGTCCGTCTGTCCTAATCCTTTACAGCTTAATAACTTCTACAGTTATAAACATAAGTAAATGAAATTTTGTTAAAAAATAGTCTAGATATAGATCTCAATTTTAAAAGAATAAAAAAGTAGTGATTACGTATTTTAGGGGTAGCGCCCATAAATAAATAAATAAATATCTTTGGGACATTTTTACACAGCAACATCTAGTCCCAAACTAAGCAGAGGTTGTACTATGGGTACTAGTCACTGGATATAATACTTATATACTTTTTTTTTTGTAAATACATACTTATAATACATAAGAAACACCCAGACCAACACAAACACTTATGTTCATCACACAAATATTTGTGTCCTGTGGGAATCGAACCCACGACCTCGTGATCAGCAGTCCGACACTCGAACCACCAGACCACAGACGTCGTCAAACATGTGAAATGGGGATGTTTTTTTTTTTTCGCTGCACTCCCTGTTCTGGGTTATCCTTGAATAGGTCTACTAAAATGAAAGTAATGTTTCATACATAACTTTTTTATCAGGTGTACCATCTGCGAAATATAGCCCGCCAAAGTGGCTTGCAATGTGTCCCCCCCCCCCTGCCATTTCTAAAATCTGCAAGGTAGAAACTTATAATCTTCCACAATGATAGACCTTTGTAAAAACTCTTAAAATTATTTCGAGTATAATGTAACTATAAATTTTCGAGTTATAGAGAGAAAACTAAAAAATACTTAAGACGTCCTAGTTCACAGGTCATTGACCTTAGAGAAAAATGATGTTAGCAAATAATGCTCTTTTATTTACTTTCTATTTGAAAAAATCACAAAAAGTAACTTTGTGTTATGTTGACATGACACACTTCTTCAATTTGGCTTCTCGAATTTATCGCTAGATTGCGCTGCTAACAACAAGCTCTGGGTCGCGTATGATGCCGATTATTGCAAAAACTAAAATAGCCATGATTAGTATTCGATTTGATTCATTTGTAATTACACTTACTTAAGGAACCCTATAATACTGAGCATGGCCCGACATGCTCTTGGCTGGTTTTTTTTGTTCCTTTTTTCTTTTTGCCCATTCCCACGACCTTCACCAGGTTGTCGGTCCACTCTGTGGCGGGCCTACCCACGCTGCGCCTTCCAGTACGCGGTGGCCATTCCAGAACTTTACGGCCCCATCGGCCAACCGTTCTGCGAGCAATGTGCCCAACTCACTACCACAGTTGGCAATTCTTCAAGCTATATTGGTTACCTTCCTTCATGTCATGTTAAAGGGAATGTAGTTGCCAAGTGGCGCTTCCATCAGTAAAAATATATTACTGAATACATTATTTATCGAAAATTCGTTTTTAACAATTGAAGTACAGGTACTGTAGTTTAATCAGAAACTATTAAATAAAAGTAAATTATAGTAATAATATAATAAAAAAGTAAATTATACTTCGCTGTAGTTGTAGATAGAAAAAGTGCGAAAAACTGTCACTTTTGGCATGTTTTCTATCTACAATCAAAACTATAGCATACTTTAACAGAACTGAGCATACAAACCAACAGACAGAAAATGCGACTTTGTCTTAATAGTATTTAGAGATTTACTATTCAATTTAATTTTTTTAAGTTATGGCTCTATCGTTTATTTATTTATTAAATTTATGCACACACAGAGAAATAATAATAAAATACATAGAAATGAATAGTACAAAGGCACTGCTTATTTCTATAAGAAATTTCTTCCAGCAGACCTGCGATGATTATTTTCGTTATTCAATGATTTTGCCAATGTCAAGGTAGGAAAAGACACAGTGAAAAGTTCTTAGTTTCAAATGTTGCTTATCATAAATTGACCGATGTTTGTAGAGATGGTATGCATTAAGCTGAAAAAGGACAAAACAACACATATTATTACTAGACAACAATACACAAAAATGTTAAAACACTTAACACAGAAGGAATTTAAGGAAATTCTAAAGGGAAAAGGACCAATAAGGATTAGATATGTAAAAATAGACTACACTAAAGTATTAATATACTATAACAGAATATTGTTAACCCTGATGAAGATAATTAAGCTGACAGACAGCGGGCGGAACGGAACTGAAGCATATCGCAGGCGGCCCTCGTTGTGTTGTAATGTACTGAACTGTATGAGATAGTGCACACAGCGCCGTACTGCCGGGCATTTTGACGGAGTGACCGACCCGCCGCCGTTCGGCTGAGCGGAAAGACAGCACCGGGCGTCGCGCGACCGATACATAATCAGCCCATTACTGTCCCACGCCCAGCAAGCCACGGGCCTCTTCTAAGGCCTTAGTCCACCGCGCTGGCCTGGTGCAGGTTGGCGGACTACACACACCATCGAGAACTGTATGGAGCACTGTCAGGTGTGCAGGTTTCCTCACGATGTTTTCCTTCACCGTTAAAGCAAGTGATAATCGAATATAAATCCACACATGAATTCGAAAAGTCAGAAGTGGAAGGAAAGCGTTCAACCACTAGGCGACCGATACGCTGGCGTTGTATTATATGGGAATACATAGTAGTAGTCACCCAGACAGCGGAACGTTTTATTCTGTCGCTGTCTTTCCGCCGCCGTCCAGTCCCGCGAGCGATTCGCCTGCAGTGTGACATGTACGCCCCGCTCCGCCTCCGTTCCGTCCCGCCCGCTATGTGTCTGCACCTTTAATGCCACCTTACACAATATTTTGTATGTTGTTTATAAATGACTTTTATGATTTCAGATGAGAAACCTTTCGAAGTTAAACTGGAGCTGGAAAGAGACAGTGGCGATGAATCTGATGACTACTGCCTCGCAGATGTTGGTCTGTCAACATTGTTGTCGCCCGAGTGTTTGTTTGTCCTAACTACCAAATTGGGGTGCCATACCACACAGCTTTTTCATTTATGCTCCACTCCTATTGGTCGTAGAGTGATGTTATATAGCCTAAAGCCTTCCTCGATAAATGGACTATCCAACACAAAAACAATTTTTCAATTCCAGGCGCGGATCCAGGATTCCGCTCAGGGGGGGGGGCAATTTTCATGATCATTTCTATAATCTAATCAGCCTCGGGGAAATTTCTTTTTCAAATACACGTTATAAAGAAAAACCGATCATAGCAAACTAGACTAGTGTATGATACCATTTTTACAAATTACATGGGAGCCCGGTTAAGCCCGTTGTTTTTCAATAATCAAAAAAAGTTAGATCTTATTTTCTCCTAAATTCAGCTGCCGACTTCTTAGAATCTTCTTCTTCTTTGAATTCTCAGTAGCAGCCCGGAGTCTGGATTTGCCCGGTCAATGGCAATAGGCACGCCCTCTATTACATGGGACTATAACATAACGGGCGAAATGTGGGTGTACTAAACACCTCTGCCTACTTCTTCGGGGAAATACAGGCGTGATGTTATGATATGTTGATTTCTTAGGCTTTACTTATTAATTACGGATGTAGCCGAGCAGCCGCATCCCGAAATTCAAACAAAAAGTGCGCGAGCGTAGCGAGCGGCAATTTTATTGTTATGTTTTACAAAAACATGACTTCAAGCTTACGCCAGCCGAAAGGCAACGAGGAAGTAAAACTAGCGCGAGCGAAGCGAGCGCGAAAATTTTTAGCGGTTTCGGACTTTCCTCATTCAAATAAATGAATATAACAGAATATGTAGTTGTTCACAATATACATCAAACAAGTAGAGCATATGAAGGCAAAATACCAGGCGTGAGCGAAGCGAACGAGATTTGAGTGAACTGTGCATAAACATAGTAAGATAGATATTAACAAAAGTTGTAATTAAAAAAAAAAAAAGATTATTAAAAAATACTACCTTTATTACATTATCTGGGATGCACACTAAGGCAAGAAGCACGTGTGGAATGATAACGGAAATCATCGAGGTTTTTTTATGAAACTAATCATTAAAAGCGATTCATCGCTACTATTCAATAATTGCGAATGAAATCAAATAACTTCGTCCTTGTTTGAAGTCTGTTAAAAACAGTACCTACATTAGTATTTATCTAGTTTACTAAGTAATGACATACTTATTGCTGAATTTCCGTTAAGAATCAAATTATATTAGAAAATTAAAAAACCGGTCAAGAGCATGTCGGGCCATGCTCAGTATTATAGGGTTCCTAATTACAAACGAATCAAATCGAATATTAATCATTGCTATTTTAGTTTTTGCAAACAGCGCCACCTAGCGCTGAATTTAAGAAGCTAAATCAATATAACACAATGTTACTTTTTGTGGTTTTTTAAAATAGGAAGTAACTAAAGAAGCATTATTTGCTATGAGCATTTTTATCTAAGGTCAACGACCTTTGAACTAGGACGTCTTAAGTATTTTGCAGATTTTTCACTATAACTCAAAAAATTATTATCATATTATACTCGAAATAGATTTAAAAGAGAGTTTTTGTAAAGGTCTATCAATGTGGAAGATTATAAGTTTCTATGTTGCATAGTTTAGAAATGGCAGGGGGGGGGGCACATTGCAAGCCACTTTGATGGGCTGTATTTCGCAGATGGTATACCTGATAAAAAAGTTATGTATGAAACATTACCTTCATTAAAAAAAAAAAAACCATCCCCGTTTCACATGTATGGGCGCCACCCCTTATATACGTAATCAAGATTTTTTTATTCTTTTAAAATTGAGATCTATATCTAGACCATTTTTTAACAAAATTTCATTTACTTATGTTTATAACTGTAGAAGTTATTAAGCTCTAAAGGATTAGGACAGACGGACAGACGGACGGACATGACGAAACTATAAGGGTTCCTTGTAGGACTACGGAACCCTAAAAAGCAATACACCGGTATTCCCGAAATAAATGCTAATTTGTGTGTTTGTGTTCTTATTTAGCATTTTTGGAATGCTGTCCATTGCTGTCCTTGACACTTTTCAACTCAGCCTATCGCAGCCCACTGCTGGACATAGGCCTCTCCCAAGTTGCGCCACAACGCTCGGTCCTCTGCCTTCTGCATCCAGTCCCCCCCAGCCACGTTCTTTAGGTCGTCGGTCCACCTGGCAGGGGGGCGCCCTACGCTGCGTTTGCCGATTCGCGGTCTCCACTCAAGGACTCGTCTGCTCCAACGGCCATCGGTCCTTCGAAAGACATGGCCAGCCCACTGCCACTTCAGCTTACTGATTCTACAAGCTATGTTGGTCACTCCGGTTCTTCTCCGGATAATCTCGTTTCGGATTTTATCCTTCAAAGAAACTCCAAGCATAGCTCGCTCCATAGCTCGCTGAGCGACTTTAAACTTGTGGACTAGCCCAACTGTCAGTGTCCACGTCTCGGCACCGTAAGTCATGACAGGCAGGACGCACTGGTTGAAGACTTTTGTCTTCAAACTTTGCGGTATAGGCGACGAGAAGACTCTTGACACTTATCCACTACTAATACTTGTAGTGATGTGATTATGACAAGTTCGGAAGTACTTAGGTCGAGGCTCAGGGGGGGGGCAATTGCCCCCATTGCCCCCCCTGGATCCGCGCCTGTTCAATTCCAACCAAGTAAGATCAAGGATTCATTAAATTCTGAATTAAAAACTCTTTCGGTACAAACAAGCACTCAGATGACGTTATATCTATGAAATAAGTATTTAACACAAGCAAGCCCAGTAGTTCTTAATCTGTGCCAGCCATAGACCAGTAAGCCTCTAGACGCCGGTTAGTTGGACACCCCCGGTCACAACGCATATGCTCTACCACTGCATATCATACGTCCATCTGCCAATCGGAACGTCACTCAGTCAGCGAGCGGCAGCAATCATAAGGAATCATACCACCGAACTTTTGAGCCGGCCAATCATAACGCGCCGTCCGCCCCCCTGAACCCACCAACGTTTTACGACTGCGTTCGAATACAAAACTTTGTTTATGCGGAGTCTTGAAGCTTACTGGTCTGTGGTGCCAGCCTACTTCCCTTTCATTATAATTAGTTGTTGATCTTTTGACCATGGTGAAATACCATGTAGTTTACAGCTTAAATATGGCCACCATTTATTTTCACCTGTATCTCACCATAAAACTCATTTTTTCCAGTTGGCCATACCACCATAAAAAGAATTAAGAGTGAAAAGGTAGCTCCCGTGAAAAAGAAGGCAAAGTCTCAGCGTAGTAAAACTAAATCGGATGCAATCAAGAATAAGACTGACGAGCCATGGAAGAGTGATAAGATTAAGAATTTGGTTTCTAGACTCGCTACTTCTATAAGTAAGTTTTCTTTTTAATAAAATTTGACCCGTACCAACCCTATTTATTTAATCGTATGGCATCTTTATAGGCTATCTATACATCTATTCACAATGACAAATTGAGATTCTTTAACCATATGGTGGCGTCAGGTGTAAGGGTTGCATCTCTGGCACCATCAAATCAACTCCAGCGCAATGGCTCCCGGTTCTTTGTCACATTGCACCTCCACACCTATGTAGAAGCCGCTAAGATCTATGAGAACCCTAATTTGCCTATTTTTCACTACCTTGCACACCCTCCACCATACCGACTTAAATCTCGCCATCCTCCATACCTAACGGCACGAAATCTGTCAGAATTTGACATCATGGAAAGTTGGAAGACTGAGTGGGCTAACGCAACGTTTGGTTCGGGCGTGCAAACCATAAACCCCACTGCAAAGTTGCCTGGCTTTGGCTTACCCCGACATTTGTGGTGCCGATTAAACAGACTGAGAACGGGACACGGAAGATGTAATTACCTCAAATATAAGTGGGGATGGAGCAACTCCAGCCTCTGTGAGTGCGGCGAAGAGGACCAGACCGTGGACCATATAATCCAACGATGTCCTTTATTGTCGTACCCTGGCTCTCCAGAGGATCTTTTCACCCTTACACGTGACGTCACTAACCCTATAGTATAGTATAACGGGCTAGTTTCCGCAACTCTACGTCTAAGCGCATTTTTTGCGTACGGGTGGGAACTTACTCGAATTCCCCTTAAACTAAAGGGGAAAATATACAAGACCATGATTAGACCTGCTGTCTTGTATGGATCGGAATGTTGGGCTACGAGAGGGACGAATGGAAGGCAGTTACATGCAGCTGAGATGAGAATGTTAAGAGGAATGTGTGGTGTAACGAGAATGGATAGGATAAGAAATGAATATGTGAGAGGGATTTTGAAAGTAGCGCCAGTGACGGAAAAGTTGAGATGCAGTAGATTGTCATGGTATGGACATGTGATGCGGAGAAACGAGGAGCATGTTACGAAAAAAGTTTTGTGTATGAATGTGGAAGGCTATAAGAAAAGAGGTAGACCAAAGAAAAGATGGATGGATTGTGTGAAAGATGATATGGATAGAAAGAAAGTGAACACGGAGATGACGGCTGATAGAGATGTAAGTATGGAAGAAAAAGACATGCTGCGCCGACCCCAAATAGATTGGGATAAGGGCAGGAGGATGATGGGTGGGAACTTACTCGATCCACCCCAACTCCTCAAAAAAGGCTAGCAACGCCTGCTAGTGTTCTCTCTGAGAGTACCTGGTTTACCGAAGTACTTGGCCCTGAATGTGGCGACCTCGCGGCAGTTTAGAAGCACATGATCTGCTGTCTCGTCTTCTACCATGCAGGTTATGTACAGTGGGCTGTCTGTAACACCTATGACAAAGAGATTTTTGTTAAAGGACCCGTGGCCAGTTATAGCGGCTGTGACTTTACGCAGCTGTTGTTTTGACAGTCGGAAGGCTTGTTTCGTGAAGCGGCCGTCAATTGTAGGAAGTGCCTCCTTGGCTACTACTACTAACCCTAAAAAGCACAACTTTAAGCGTTAATAAATGTCGTTCTTTCGACACAATACACCTTAGGGTACATTTAGACGTGCTGTCACGTGCTACAATCACAACCATGCCATAGCAGCAAAAAGGTAGCCGGGCACAAAATTATATGAAAACGCGTACACTGGTAGTTCAATTCACACGAAAGCATAGAATATATACTAACGACAAGAAGCGACACCTAAGCATGTGTGCTCGTAAAATAGCTCGCGGCTATGTGTGCGGGTCGGGGCGAGCACGGGGGCTGTGCGCGGTGCGCGGCGTGTGGAACAGGCAGTCTCTCGGCTGCCTCAGCCAAGACCTATTGCATTCACGCGCTCGCTCAAGGTCACCGGCGAGCGAGCTCACACGTACACGGAGTGTCACCGCTGTGACGAAAGGCAATTTGCAGTCACATTCAACGGCTATCGCTTCGCCTGTAGCCAATACCAATGAAATCGCGGCCACAAACGTAACCCGGTGGCCACAAACGTAACCCGGTGGCCACAAACGTAACCCGGCCGGCCACAAACGTTACCCGGCCGTCCACGAACGTAACCCGGCCGGCCACAAACGTAACCCGGCCGGCCACAAACGTAACCCGGCCGGCCACAAACGTAACCAGGCCGGCCACAAACGTAACCAGGCCGGCCACATCGCGACTACCGTACGCCTCCTTCCCGATTTTGTGATTGCCACAGAGCAACTATACGTAGTTTGTGGCTGCGACAACGTAACTTCAGACAGCTGCAGCACGACCACTCACACAACCACTGCCTTAAGCCGTGTCTCCTGCGACCGAAATCTAACAAAACATGTTAACATTCTGCTTAGGCCATTCATGCCCCCATTTTGTTAGAAAAACATGTTAGATGTTAGAAATAACAAAAATATGGTCGCAGGAGACGCGGCTTTACATTTTTGCCGTCACAGCGGCAAAAATGTGTGTTGTGGCGTGGAACAGACCATACAAATCCAAATAATAAGCTAATAGTAATGTTATGTACAGTCTTTTAATACCGGAACGCGTGTCGCCGGTTCATCGTTACCAACACAAATACGCAGTTTCACCCACCATGTTTCTAGCATTCAATGCAAATTAAATTAAGCCTAAAAAATCCGCTTTTGGATATGCTGCAAAATACAATTTTAGTGACTAGTGGCGTCCAAAACAGCACTGATGATCAAGCAAACGGTTCGCACACTGGTGTCCTACGAGACACCTGTACGCGGCGACAAGTTCACGCGCCTTTGCCACTTCTATTGCCCCGTAATTTAGATTTCTATGGTGTTCGAACTCTCATATAAAACAATACAATTGTTTTTTTTTTTTGTAGTATAGGATGGCGAAACGATCTAAAGGCCCACCTGATGTTAAGCGGTTACCTTTGCCCATGACAACTTCAATACTGGCTGTTGCCTAAATGGTACCACAAGTCGGTTCGCCAAACTGAGACATGAAGATGGAAAGTCTCATGTGATTGTAATTTCACCGGCACCCGTACTCTTCAGACCGAAACAGCAATGCAAGCATCACTATTTGGCGGAGAAGTAGGTACGGTGGTAGTACTTCCCCGAACGAGCTCTTTCTTTTGGCATGGGCATGCCCGGCAGCAACTTCATGTTTTACTTATATCTAATTTAGTACTTTATTTAATGTTATTTGTGGTGCTGTCACTGTCCTGTGCCCAATAAAATCTTTCTTTCTTTCTTTCTTTCACAAAGGAGCTCTACTACTACTCTATATTTTCCGCTTACAGAATCCTGCGAAATGCCTGATATAAAATCGGTTAAACAGAGCGAAGTGAAACCCAAGAAAACAAGACTAAAACTAACCATACCAAAGGATGAGTCTACAATAAATTTTCACTGGACACGGCGAGCGAACACCGAGAAAATGAAACATAGAGAGAACCTTGAAACCATACTGAAGTATTCAAGCGCTACACCATTTGCGAACAAAACCTTGCTTGGTTACACCTGTGGTTACTGCGAGTTGTCCTTCCCTGATCCGGGAGACTTAAGACATCATACGGAAACAGAACACCAGAAAAATCGCTTGACATTCAAAGCCCATTTCGATTTGACCGAATACTGTGCCAAAGTAGATGTTACGGAACTAATTTGCACTTTATGTGACTACAAAATGGATAACTTAGGCGTTTTAAAGGATCATCTGGTCAAAACACATGGGAAAACAATCTATACGGACATCAAAGATCATATAATACAGTTTAAATTGAAGAAAGGGGATGTTTACGAGTGTGTCATGTGTCCATCGACTTACGAGACTTTTAAGATGCTTAAACAGCACATGAATAAGCATTATAGCAACTATACTTGTAATACATGTGATTCTTCGTTTGCTACCAAACGGTCTTTGAATGCCCATCGGACGACTCACCAAGAAGGGAGCTTCAAATGTGATCACTGTGAAAAAGTCTTCCCAAGTCGTACTAAAAAGCATTACCATGAGAAAATGAAGCATTTAGGTGCAAGAAATATATCAAACTGTCCGTATTGTAACGTGCCATTCCGAAGCTATTACCAGCGGAATCAACATTTAGTGAAAGTTCATAATAACGAAGCTCAATATAAGTGCAATGTGTGTAGCAAGTCATATATTTTAAAGAGTTTATTAATGTATCATATAAAAAAAAATCATTTGATGGAACGAAACTGTCAGTGCACCGAATGTGGATACCGTTTCTTCAGTAAAAAGGCTTTAAAAGCTCATATGGTTAAGCATACAGGTGAAAGGATATACTCTTGTGAGGTTTGTCATAAGTCTTACGCAAGGAAGTATACTTTGAGGGAGCATATGCGGATACATAACAATGATAGGAGATTCAAATGTGAGGTATGTAGCTTGACGTTTGTACAGAAATGCAGCTTGAAAAGCCATTTGCTCTCTAATCATGGAATTAGTATGGCGGCTTATGAAATCAGTTCGAAAACTTAGCGTAGACAAAACCTTCAAGTACTTTCCACATAGCATAAGTACATTGATTTCATAAATCGTTGTATTGGGGTATTAAAAACGCCAATGATGATACTTAAGTACGACGTATGTCTTATGTGTGGTGTGGTGTTGGTTGGCGTATTACACACATCACCAAGAAGTTTTGGCACCCTCTTGGTTGTGCACGTAACATCACAATGATTTAAATGATCCGTCACCGGTTTTTTTTTTTAAAGTTGCTCCACTGGTGTTGGTTAGCGGATTACACACATCACAAAGAACTTTTGGAGCCCTCTCAGTTGTACGCGTAGTATCACAATGTTTTAAATTATCCATGAAGTTGAACCTTGGTGTTGGTTGGTGGATTACACACATCACAAAGATCTTTTGGAGCCCTCTCAGTTGTACGCGTAGTATCACAATGTTTTAAATTATCCATTGAGTTGTCCCACTGGTGTTGGTTAGTGGATTACACACATCACAAAGATCTTTTGGAGCCCTCTCAGTTGTACGCGTAGTATCACAATGTTTTAAATTATCCATTGAGTTGTCCCACTGGTGTTGGTTAGTGGATTACACACATCACAAAGATCTTTTGGAGCCCTCTCAGTTGTACGCGTAGTATCACAATGTTTTAAATTATCCATTGAGTTGTCCCACTGGTGTTGGTTAGTGGATTACACACATCACAAAGATCTTTTGGAGCCCTCTCAGTTGTACGCGTAGTATCACTATGTTTTAAATTATCCATTGAGTTGTCCCACTGGTGTTGGTTAGTGGATTACACACATCACAAAGATCTTTTGGAGCCCTCTCAGTTGTACGCGTAGCATCACAATATTTTAAATTATCCATGAAGTTGAACCTTGGTGTTGGTTGGCGGATTACACACATCTAATAGAACCTTTGGAGCCCTCTCAGTTGTACGCGTAGCATCACAATATTTTAAATTATCCATGAAGTTGAACCTTGGTGTTGGTTGGTGGATTACACACATCTCAAAGAACCTTTGGAGCCCTCTCAGTTGTACACGTAGCATCACAATGTTTTAAATTGTCCATTGAGTTGTCCCACTGGTGTTGGTTGGCCGATCGACTTCAAACTAAAGTATGAAATTACGCTTCTTGAATTTAATACCGTCTTCATTGTAGGAAAAATTTGATGTGAACAATCTTATCATGAATTTTTGTGGAATAAAAAACCACGCAATGAAAAATTCGAGACATCATAAAAACGTGGTTTTAGGCCAAGCCTGCACAGCGATTTTTACCCGCGCGATTTTTACTAGCGTGATTTTTTTATCGCAAATTCTGTAGCACATGGAATCGTATGCAGGAGCCCGCACTGGTGATTAAAAATCGCGGTGGAAAAAACATCTCAGTGCGCGAATAAAAATCGGGCGGGCTTGGCATTTAGTAGATTTCATTATACTACAATTATTTTTTTTAACATTTTATTTTTATGAAGTCGCAATGTTGTTTACGTTTAACGCAACGCTGCCAGTCTTCTGGGCACTTTTCCAGATGGCAGTGATGTGGAGGAATACTTTGACGCCTAAGCACGCCTTTTTATATAATTTTATTTTGTACTTTTATTTTATATTTGTTTTGTAAATACATATTGTACATTTGTAGATAGGTTATTTAATTATTGTAATCCCACTATTATTAGTTATATAAAATTTGAAACATATTTTCGTCTTGATTTGTTGAATAGTAGGAGGAGAGATAATAAGTTGTACTTTTTAGTGTCTTTGTCTATATGCATTGTTATGATTATGCTGTTGGTGTGCTAAATAAATATATATTTAAAAAAATCCTTTAATAAACAGAGTATGATTCTTGCTTGCACATTGTTCTGGAATTCTGGCGTAAGTCTTTTACGAATTAAGTTTTTTTTTTTTTTTATAAATTCTAATTCTAAATTATTTATTACATAAGATTTTTTTTTACTTTATGTTTAGGACTGTGATAATTAATACTTTACCTATTTCTTTAGTCTTTTATTGATATAAAGTATTTAACAAAAACCCTGTTGTTCCTGTGAGGTACGTTACCAGAATCGATATTCATACGTAAGGACACAACTCATTTGGAAAAACTCTTCAATAAAAATGATCATATTAAATATTAAAACATTATTAATTGTAAATTGAAAGTGATTATATCATTCAAAACTCACTCACTCAGTGATTATATCAATAAACTTAATCAAATTGAATATTTAATCATTTTTAATTGTAAATTGAAAGTGATATAATCATTTTTAATTGTAAATTGAAAGTGATATAATCACTTTTAATAATGATTTAATTTTTAATTTGATTATTTTTATTGAAGAGTTTTTCCAAATGAGTTGTCCTTACATATTATGAATATCGATTCTGATAACGTACCTCACAGGAACAACAGGGTTTTTGTTACATGTTGTATAGTTTGAAAGTACATATTAAATGTAGCATTTGCTTATCTTCTATATACTATAATAAAATTGTAAAGGTCGAAAAGTCTGTACATTGAGTTTTTTTTCGCGAAAACCGGCTAGGGGGACTAGAAATAAGCAATAGAACACGAATCAATCGTTTAAAAAAATTATGTCTGTCTGTCTGTCTGTCTGTCTGTTTGTTACCTCATCACGTGAAAACGGCTGAACGGATCGTAATGAAACTTAGCATTTGTATTGGTATTAGTCTAACTTAAAATATAGGGTATGTTTTATCTGAATCGGTTGAGTAGATCCAGCGATTCAGCTTGACCCCTCTATTGTATTAGGTTGCATACAAAGTAGAGGTCATGATTGTTGGTTGTATGCAGGTTGCAGGTTCCTAAAAATACAACTGGATTCTATTAGTATTATAGAAAATATAGAATAACATAACATAGCCCATCACTGTCCCGCTGCTGGGCATGGCCCTCTTCTTGGAATGAGAAGAGTTAAGGAACTGGATATTGTTAGTGTAATAGATTATCATAACATAATCAGCTCATTACCTACTGCCCCACTGCTGGGCACGAACCTCTTCTCGGAACGAGAAGAGTTAAGAAACTAGAAAATATAGAATAACATAACGTAGTCAACCCATTACTGTCCCACTACTGGGTATGGCCCTCTTCTCAAAATGAGAAGAGATAATGAACTGGATATTATTAGTATTCTAGAATAACATAACATTACCAGCCCATTACAGTCCTACTGCTGGACACGGGCCTCTTCTCAGCATAAGAAGAGATGTGGTTAGTGTTATAGAATAACATAATCAGCCCAATTACTTGCCACTGCTGGGCACGAGCGTCTTCTCAGAATAAGGGGGTTTAGGGCAAATTCCATGAAATTCCATCACCTTAGCCGGTTGGTTGTAAAAACAAAATATAGTATGGTCGGTAAATAGTGTAATCGTCTGTGTAGGCGCTTTATTGTGTTCATAATTATGACACGATGTTATTTTCCGACATCCACGCGGACGGAGTCGCGGGCACAGCTAGTGTTATATAAATTTTAACTTGTCACTTACATAAATTATGCTTTAAACACGCCTCGGTCACTCGATACAATATAAACGCTAGCACCACCTACATACACAAGATTACGTCTGTATACGAACGCATACACATTTGTAGGTTAGGGATGATCAAAATAACGCAATCCTATTGGTTGTTCAGCAGGCCGCAGAGACACGCAACATGCTCGCCACATTTACGTCTAATCGTTTGTTTTATCGATACAAGTGGGCTTTGTACGCACTAGCCCAGTGTTCGCACACTGAGCTAGGGAGCGTGCAAGTATTACGTAACGCAATTTTTGGACATTTTTGACCACACCTCTCCATGTAACGCACCGTAACGTTTTTCTTTACCCCCGCCCTCCATGTAACGAACCGTAACGTTTTTCTTTACCCCCGCCCTCCATGTAACGCACCGTAACGTTTTTCTTTACCCCCGCCCCCCTAGTAAAACGTTACGTAACCACCACCAAGTGACCATTTTTACCTGAAAGTCACAATTATGTGGCGTAAAGTAACGGAAATATACCTATGTTATTGTTTTAACCGCATTAATATTATTTATGAACATTTTTTTTTTCCGTGGGGAAATCCTCATGGACGCACTCCGCCCGGGGTAGGCGGAGCCAGTGTCGGACTCTTACCGACTAAAACCACCACGGTGTTCCTTCAACTACCTTAGCCGGGGGCGTGGGAACCCGTGAGTATTCACACAACCACCCCCGACAGGTCCCGGCCCGCCACAAGCAGGCGAGCCCCTTCTCCCCGTGCGGCCTAACGACAGCCGCACCCTCCTCTGTGGCGCACACGGAACACTGCACGCCACCTCGCCTCACGGGCCTTTACCAGCTACGCCAGCTGCGCCAACTGCTGGTCGGAGGCCCATCCTCCTGTATTTTTTTATAGAGGTGGTCTTCCTCGCGGTCCGGGCGGTAAAGCCTAGACCCTCGGTCCCAAGAAAAGTCCCGTGCCCAGGGTGCACCGGCCCAACAACTGCCGTTCCCTCTAGACGTGTCCAGAAGGACAAGCAGCCGTCAGACACACGTGGAGGTTTTCTGGCCAGCACCCCATTTATTAACATTTGAAAGGTCTTGTTTAAAGCAAGAGATTTAAAAAAAAAAAAAAAATCTTCCTAATAAATTTAAATCTGAAGGGTTAAAACAAAGTTACGTAACTCGTAGTTCAAAAACTCCCTCTCTCCCGCCCCTGTAACGCATCATAACGTTTCAGAAGACCCCCTCCCCCCAAATTCGTGACGTAATACTTGAACGCTCCCCTAGCAATGGATAAGTTAAAATGTGTCGTAGTGTTTGTGGCGCAACAAATGTGTTACTGGTGTGCCGCCTGCCTAACGGTCACGTAAGGTGATTCTGAGCATTGCTGTCTCTCTCTCTCTTTGTATTGTGGCATTTGAATAATGTGTCATTCCAAAATCGGCTTAGTTCCCATGCTTTTGAAGTTGAGATTTGTATAAATTGTAATATTATGTTATTCTTTTATTTTATTGGCTTTACTAGTTATTTATAAGTTTTTTAATTAGTCTGGGTAGTCAGTGATATGATTATACTGCCAAATCCTTTCAATATTTGATTTGGAAAAAATATATTTATTTATTTCATAAGGCAATCACAACATAATATTTTATGCATAAGTAAATATAATATACCTAAAAGGGAACAGATAATTGTAGACATTTATAAAATTGCATTTTGATTTGTTAAGTGGAAATATTAGACATTTGTACATTTTTGTATAATATTTAGTTATATATATAATATAAGTATTAGTTAGATGTTGTAGTAACTGTAAAATAAAAGTTTATCAATTTATTTCCGTTGTTTTTTTTATTACTTTATCTAGCTACTCAACATTTCTCAATCAACCGGTGAAGAGCATACGCTTTTAATAAAAGGTAAAACGTGATTATACACGCTGAAATTTGAATCGCTTATTTCCCTAAAAGGGGTAATTGTACTCATCATTATGAACAACTTTTAGTATAGGACTTTTAGTTTATCGATTTAACTGAACACAAATGTAGGTGCCAACTGATTTTTTTTTCGCGATTTCAGGGTTGGTCCCATAATAAAAGTTGTTCATAATGATGAGTACAATTACCCCTTTTCGGGAAATAAGCGATTCAAATTTCGGCATGTATACTCTTTGACTATTAACTAAACCAGCACAAGAACTAGGTGGGGGCGCGGGGCGCTGCGTCGCATATTTGGCTACGTGGACTTGGCTCCCCCGGTGTCTCCCTTGGCGGAAGCAAGGAGATTCTGCTAGTGGCGTTGGCTCCCCCGAGTGGAGGAGACAAAATACCATATATTTTCCTTAATTTTAAAAGCGTTTCTGACCGTCTCATTTGTAAATTAAAAAAGTGTCAATAAGCTACACTGTTTTTTCTTGTCTTATTTGGTAAACGATCTTGGCATGTCTTTTTAATGCAATTCGTCAATAATAATTATTAAAACATAGTGTGTTAACAATTTCACACACTAAATAACATTTTTAAACCTAATTACATGTGCAGAACTAGTAATTATATTTTATCAGTAGTTATTTGAATAAAGATACATGCCAAGATTGTTTACTAAATAAGACAAGAGAGAAGAAACAGACTTTACATAGCGAATTGAACTTTATCTCCTATGTGATGCACTTTGTGTGTGGATTAAACCCTTGAGTCTTTACTGCCTCGTTGGTCTAGTGTTCGCAAGCGGGACTGCTAAGCGTGGGGTCCTGGGTTAGATTCTCGGGTCGGGCAAAGTGTTATTGGGATTTTCCTGTCAAGAAAATTGCTTAGTATTTGTACCCCAGTAAGGGAAATGGCGGTACTATATCCCCGTGCGTTGGAGAGCATGTGAAGCCATCGGTCCTGCGCCTCTCTAGTCGTGTCGGATTACTATCCCTTACCTGCGGCCTTACTTTCGACTGGTTCGAGCTCTGAACCAAATGGAGCTAATGTCATCAACATCAACTCAGCCGGTCACAGTCCACTGCTGGACATAGGCCTCTAACATTAGCTATGTCAATCCCTAGAAAAATGCAGTACGATTTGACACTTAACTCGAATTCAAATTCGATTGATACAGCACTCGATCCAGTCGGGACTAAGGCCCCTGTGCTTGCGCCACAGATCAGTAAGCCTCTAGACGCCGATTAGTCGGATACCCCCGGTCACCACACATATGCAGTACCACTGCATATCTTACGCCCCGCCACCAATCGGAACGTCACTCCGTCAGCGAGCGGCACCAATCATACCATCGAAGTTTTGAGCCGACCAATCATAACGCGCCGTTCGCCCCCCGCCAAAATTTTACGACTGTGTGCTCATGCAAAACTTTATTTATGCGGCGTCTTGAGGCTTACTGGTCTGTGGCTTGCGCACACTTGTGCTAGTGATGCGACTCGAGTACGATTAAAATCGTGGTAAACCAATCGAGTCATTTTACAATTTTACTCGAGTACCACTCGAGTGGTCGAGTCACTCGAGTGGTTCACGAGTCACTCGATCACTCGCATCTATCAAGTCACTCGTCACAATTCTTGAATTAATATTTATATTAATATTTATTTTATTTTATATTAATATTTTTTTAGTTGAGGATTAATAAAACGATAAGCATGAAGTTTTATTTCAAAACATCGTGAATCTTACTTTCATGTATCGAAATTAATATTAATATGCTAATAAAAATAAATGAATAAGCGTTCTTAAGAATAAAAACTCATAATTTCGCATTTCTCGGTGAGTGACTCGCGAGTGAACTCGGGTCGATATTTTATTCACTCGAGTGCGTTTTTTTTCAATGTCACTCGAGTAAAAGTGGACTCGAGTCGCATTACTAACTTGTGCAATGTAATATATCCCGCGCAGATGGTGCCTTGAGATTGGCTGCCGTGACCGAAATTCGGCCGGGAGGACATTACGTGTGGAGTCAACGACCATACAGCCCATAGACGCCTTATAACAGGCGACCGATGTCTGCGACACATCAATGAAATTTCACTAATGTAGGTCGCCACTAGAAATCTTCAAATCAGTTTCGACCACTTACATGAGCCGTCAAAATTGTCGCGTTAGTGATTAGCCAATAGCCGCCTTAGTAGGACCAATCGAATTGCAGTACCCCGCCTCAGCTAGTTGTCACAATTTATTGTACGCATTATATTCAACATTAGGCGTCTATTGGGCTGTATGGTCGTTGTGTGGAGTAAATAAAAAGAAGCCGCGTCCACCAGCAACCGCACCGGTTCGTGCACAGACGTGCAAATTTGACGTTTCGCTTCTCACTTTCGAGTCTGCATCAGTAGCCGCGTTCACTTATATCACCCCATGGTATAATAAGATGTTTCACCAGGTATTCTCTTCCCGCAATGACAGCGCGATGCCTCCAAGCTACGTCACGATCAGTGCTGCCATTGATTGATATCTTCAATATACCTAAGGAGATTTTTGTTCATAATGAATATAAAATAAATTCCTAACTAGGCTATTTGTTATCTCGTGTTATTCATCTAATTAGTTAATAAAGGAAACTATATTAAATTACTAGTTAAAGTGATTCTTTATAGAAGAAAGTAAATAAAAAAATGCATTTTGCTCGGGTAATTTATTTTCACAAATTGGCAGCACATCAAACTGACAAGTGTCACGCTAACAGCCCGCTATTGGCTCCACGGCCGATGACGTAGTACGGAGGCAATCACGTGACCTAGCTGTCACGGGAAGAGACTACCTGGTGTTATTATACCATGTATCACCCGACATCGTCGGACGACGCTCGGAGCATTGTTTGGGCGCTCGTTTGTATGATCGCACTGAGTAACTGAACTACAAAAGTACGCTCCGGGCGTCGTCGGACGATTATACTGAACGCAACCAGTGGGGATCGCTTTCGAGTCTGCGTCAGTGGGGCCACTTTCGAGTCTGCGTCAGTGGGGCCGCTTTCGAGTCTCCGTCAGTGGGAATCGAGCCTCAGTCTAATCCACAGACCAAGTAGAGATGCTGGTCTACTCTCTAGCCTTTACCAGTCCGTTACTTGACATGGTGCCGTCGACCATACACCCAGTAAACTCCTCATAACAGAACAGGCGACCAATGTCTTTCAACACATCAGTCTAATATGTTTGATGTAGGTCCTTACTCGCCACTTGTTTCGACCACTTATGAGAGCCTTCAAAACGGTGATTAGCCGCCTTGGTAGTGCCAATCGGATTGCAGTACCCCTCAGCTTGGTTGGCAGAATTTATTGTATCAGAGTGTTGTGGCGCAACTTGGGAGAGGCCTATGTCCAGCAGTGGACTGCGATAGGCTGAGTTGATGATATTTAACAACAGGGCTGCGTTCAGTTATATCGCCCGACGTCGTCGGACGACGCTCGGAGCGTTCTTTCGTATGATCAAAGTACGCTCCGTGCGTCGTTGGGCGAGCCTAGGCGTCTATTGTCAAGGTGCGCCACAAAACTTGGCCTTCCGCTTTCCATACCCAGTCCACCCCAGCTAACTTCTTCGTTGACGAGTGAAATGAAACGAATCGTGTACTTTTAAATTATTTAAATAACAAAATAATTTATTAACCTGTACACAGCATATCCTCGTGGTCATACTGGTATGACAAACTAGTATGACCACAAGGAAACAGCGATTATTATTATCATAGAAATAATAATATACGTAGCCTTCGAGCTTCGCCATGGAAGAATACATTTTAACAGGAGTTACCTTACATTTAAGAATAAAATTATTTATAAATTAATTTAAAAGAATATATGTACAATGCTGTACACTGTAGGTACAGTAGGTAGTTCTGATTTTGTTTAAAAATAATAATAATAAATATTTTATTGTTTTGATACAAATACAAAGAATCAGAGCAATAAATAAATTAGTACAAAGGCAGCTATCGGTATTTATTTCTGTTTTAAAACTTATTGCATTACATTTTCATTAAAATATTCAATACATTATGCACATTACATTCGGATAAAACATTTTGCCTTTTCAAGCCCTAAATAGATACCACAGACTAGTAAGTCTAAAGACGCTAATTAGTCGAATACCCGCAATCATCAAGCTTATGCTGTATAAGGCTGTTATGCAGTGCTACTGCATAACTTATATAACAGCCGCCACACTACCAATCGGTAAGTCACAGTGTCAGCGAGCGTCACCAAACATACGACAAAAATTTTGAGCTGACCAAGACGCCGTCCGCCCCTTGTCCCCCTCATCTTTGTTTTCATGTAAAACTTTGTGTGGGGTCTTTGTAAAACTTTGTGTGGGGTCTTTGTAAAACTTTGTGTGGGGTCTTTGTAAAACTTTGTGTGGGGTCTTTATAATAAGCTTACTGGTCTGTGATATCTATACTCATCATTTTAATATCTTAAAAAGATGAAGCGCGCAATAAAATGGAATTCTATACGTGTTATTGAAATTACTGAAAACCTCTTAAGGGGTCATTGTACTCATCAGTATGAAATCGCGAAAAAAGTCTGCTATCCCCTACATTTTCTCGATTTATGTGAACACAAATGTAGGTAACAGCTGATTTCTTTTCGCAATTTCATTGTTGGTCCCATAGTAAAAGTTGTTCATATTGTTTTTTTTTATTGGATGGCGAAACGAGCTAAAGGCCCACCTGATGTTAAGCGGTTACCTTTGCCCATAACAACTGCAATACCACCTAGGCTGTTACCTAAATGGTATCGCAAGTCGGTTCGCCAAACTGAGACATGAAGATGGAAAGTCTCATGTGATTGTCATTTCACCGGCACCCGTACCCCTTCTCCTTTTCGTTGATGATACAATGACCCCTTTAGAGGTTTCCAGTAATTTCCATAACACGTTGTATACTTTAAATCATTGTCAATCTTAATAAAATATTTGCATGATATAATAAATGAATTACTTGTACAAAAAATAATAATTTCTTTACATGACAAATTTTAATGACCAAGAAAACGCAAGCCCATACTTTGATGTCAATTAGGGCGGCAATATACATGCCGTTTTCACTCGGTCCGTTAAGAAAATAATTGAAAACGGGTGCATCAACAGAGACACCGTTTGTGAAATTTGATCACTAATTGATGTTATTAGGTTTGCTTGATTTTTGCAATACGACTGCAGGGCCAATACAAACTATGAAAAATCAAGCAAAATACATCCCAATTAAAGTTCATTTTAATAAAATTGCTATTTATACATGCAAAAGTCCTTTGCAGTATTTGATACTTATCAACAACATTATGAATCAACATATTAAGCTTCTTCTTTTTAAACAAAAATCCCAAAAAGTAGATTTCATTTTCACCAACCTGGACAAGTGGACATACACACCATATATGACTATTTTGATCACTTTTACCATAAATTAGCTTTTGGGCCTTCTTAAAACCCTTCTACACCCTATAATAATTCAATTCAATTCAATTTATTTATTCAGAAACAATTTTTACATTGTGTTTGAACATAATCACTTTAGTTACAATTCAATAAATCAAAATGATTAGGTAAATACATTAATTTAAAAAAATACACAATAATATAACCACCAAATATACATCATCACAATTCATAATTAATAACAATATTTTATTATGTCATAGTAAAAACAGTAACAGTAGTAACATACCTAAGGGCTACAATCATCAGTTTTCTCATACTCGGCTAACGTAATCCCATGATTGGACAACATATGACTTTTCAAACTGCATTTCTGAACGAAGGCCAATGCACACACTCCACATTTAAACCTCCTATCATTATTATGTATTCTCATATGTTCCCTCAGTGTCTTTTTTCTAGCATATGCTTTCGTACAAACAGTACATTTAAACACTCTTTCCCCGTTATGTTTGATCATATGTTCGTCTAACGACTGCTTTATAAAAAAACCTTGTCCGCACTCCGGACATATATGATTCCGTTCCATTAAGTGTACTTTTTTTATGTGAGAAGTCAATTTTGCCTTCATAATGAAGGATTTGTCGCATATATTACACTTGTAGGTGGCCGCTACAGTGTTATGCTCGTCAGCCATATGTCTATTTCTTCTATAATAACTAGTAAAAGATTCATTGCATTGAGGGCAGTTTGTAGTGTATCTCGATCCAGAATTATGCGTATATTTTTCGTGACACATTTTCCTGACTCGAGTACTAAAAACTTTTTCACAAAAAGCGCAATGAAAGTTTCCTATTTCATGAGTACGCTGATGATTTCTCAATTTATGTTTATTTATGAAGCCTAGATCACATATTTCGCATATATAATTCCTATAATGTCCATTCATATGTTGTAACAACATTTTGAAGGTCTCAAAAGTTGAGTTACAGAGTGCACAGTTTAAAATCTCTCCGTCAGTTAATTTGAATTCTAAAACATAGTCGTTGACGTCCGGATAGAATTTGATGTCATGTTCTTTGCTTAAATGTTTTTTTAGATTAGATATTGTGTCTATGCTTACATTACATAGTTTGCACCTCAAGTCCGTGATGTCCATTTTGATGCACAAGTTGTTCTTGTCCATTCGTTTGCAGTCGATCAAGGAGTCTGTTGGATGTACTTCGTGCATGTGTGTCCGAAGGTGGGGTAGGTCTCGGTAAGTTGTTTTGCAGTATGGGCATAGAAGTCCTGGAAAAGAAAGTTTATTTTTAAACACATAACTAGTTTCCCATAATCCCTTATCGCAAGTTGGTTTGAATTAATTAAGTAAGGTAAAATTTTTGTTGACATAGGGTAACACTGTCACATGTTACATTGTCACTTGTAGCACTGTTACATGTAACTGTCATTTGTTACACTGTCACATGTAACACTGTTACTTGTAACTGCCACGTCATCACATGTAACACATTGTACCGTGTTTTAGTAATTTGTCTATATTCAATTTGGGTTTAGCATTGTCTCATGTAACACTATCACAACACACTGTCACATATAACACTGTTACATGTATTACATAGTACTTGCTAGTCTTGTTTAAGAAAGGCGTGCAGTTGGAGTGTTTCAGTAGTTTGTCTATATTCATGCCGTGTTTAGTATTATCTCATATTACAATATCATATTACACTTTCATATGTAACACTGTCATATGCAACACTGTCAAATGTAACACTGTCATATTCAACACTGTCACGTGTAACACTGTCATATGCAACACTGTCACATGTAACACTGTCATAGGCAACACTGTCACATGAAACACTGTCATATGCAACACTGTCATATGCAACACTGTCATATGCAACACTGTCACATGAAACACTGTCATATGCAACACTGTCACATGTAACACTGTCATATGCAATACTGTCACATGTAACACTGTCATATGCAACACTGTCACATGTAACACATCGTACCTGCAAGAGTCTTGTTCAAGAAAGGCGTGCAATTGGAGTGTTTCAGTAGATTGTCTATATTCACTTTGTGTTTAGCACTGTCGCTCACAAGCCTCAAGGTTGGCGCTAGTTTCACTGGTTTCCGGAGTTTGTTCATCATCACTTGCTGGTTCAGAGCTCGGAGGGATAGCTTCATTGCTCTTTTTGATTTAAGGTCTGAAAAAGAGATTGTAGCATTCTTTTATGTAATGTAGGTATACTTGTTTGTATAAATAAGATTTTTGAGAAATGTTCTAAGAAATCCAACATCTATCTATCGCTCTTAAGGTTAGAGAAGTCATTTTTGAAGTATGTTCGCCGATGTACGGTGAGTACGGACACGGTATACATATATTAAGTCGCTAAATTTGTAAAGTGCCACCCATTTATTTTCGAACGTAATAACAATAAAAATAAGCGTCAATTAACTCATCTGCCCCTTAGAAAGCAACATTAGAGCTGTTTAGACGCAGCTGTGCTTATATCATCATCATCATTTCAGCTGAAAGACGTCCACTGCTGGACATAGGCCTACCCCAAAAAGGGGGGATATGCCATAATCGCCACGCTTGGCAGACGGGTTGGCGATCGCAGTTGGTTGGTTAAATATTCAGAGAACGCTGCTGCCCATCCTCTGGTGAATCCCTTAGTCGCCTTTTACGACACCCATAAGAATATATAGAGTGGTGCAATTCTTTACGTCCGACACCACACGGAACATGTGCTTATATAGCACCTCTCATTTACAACTCCTTGCCCAAATCGGTTTCTGAATTAGGTACCATACAGAAAATTCTGTCGTGCGTTGCGCGATTGGTTGAGAGAGGAAAGCTTTTATTCCATAGAATAATTTTTTTAAGGACCTCTTGTCTATATTGCTAATATAGAGGTGCATTGTAATCCACAGAATTTGAAATGTTACAAAAAAATAGATAATTTTATTAAAAAAACATAACATAACATAATCAACCCATTACTGTCCCACTGCTGGGCACGGGCCTCTTCTCAGTAAGAGAAGGCTAACACCCGTATTCAAGAACGATACTATGAGAACGCACAGTAGGCACTAACGCACAGTGGACGAAATTTCGTTTCATAAACCTTACTTGAGTGTTGAGCGACACTATGCAACTAATAAAGTGCACCCTTAGCTAAGGTTACCCGTTAGCTATTTTACGGAACGCATAGTGTAGGCGAATTCATAATCTCGAAATAATATAACATTGTTGTTGTTGCCTGTTGCGTATTTCTGTTACTTTAATAAAAAACCGGCCAAGAGCATGTCGGGCCATGCTCAGTATTATAGGGTTCCTTAAGTAGGTGTAATTACAAACGAATCAAATCGAATATTAATCATGGCTATTTTAGTTTTTGCAATAATCGGCAGCATTCGCGACTCAGAGCGTGTTGTTAGTAGCGCCATCTAGCGATAAATTCAAGAAGCCAAATTTAAGACGTTTGTCATTTCAAAGTTACTTTTTGTGATTTTTTCAAATAGAAAGTAGCTAAAGGAGCATTATTTGCTATGATAATTTTTCTCTAAGGTCAATGACCTTTGAACTAGGACGTTTTAAGTATTTTTCAGTTTTCTCTCTATAACTCAAAAAATTATAATCACATTATACTCAAAATAATTTTAAAAGAGAGTTTTCACAAAGGTCTATCAATGTGGAAGATTATAAGTTTCTACATTGCATAGTTTAGAAATGGCAGGGGAGGGACACATTGCAAGCCACTTTGGCGGGCTTTCACAGATGGTACACCTGATAAAAAAGTGGTGTATCAAACATTACCTTCATTTTAGTAGACCTATTCAATGATATCCCACACGAGGGGGTGAAGCGAAAAAAATTTTTTATTCTCCATTTCACATGTATGGACGCCACCCCTAAAATACGGAAAAACGATTCTTTTATTCTTTTAAAATTGAGATCTATATGTAGACTATTTTTTAACAAAATTTCATTTACTTATGTTTATAACTGTAGAAGTTATTAAGCTGTAAAGGATTAGGACAGACGGACAGACGGACAGACGGACGGACATGACGAAACTATAAGGGTTCCTTGTAGGACTTCGGAACCCTAAAAATTGTGTTATGGTGAAGAGGAATTTAACAATTATTTAGACGAATTGGTATTTATTTATTATTAAAAATATATACCTATAACTTTATTTTTGTTTTGCTGAAGTTTTCCGGACCAGGAAGAATGATGTACTTAATTGCCATTTTATTTCAGTTATATCCGGGGATGTCATTTCCTGTTTAATTTATTTTTATTATTTTATATTTTACCCATTTTTTCCAGAGATTTTTCTTTTCTTTTTTTCATTTTTTTTTTCATTCAGTTATTTTACTTTTAATTATTTTATTTTATTTTCATTTTATATGGAGATGTAATTTTCATTAGGTACCTGGTATTTTTATTTATTTTATTTCCATTTTATCCGGAGATGTAATTTCCATTTTATTTTATTTATTTTATTTTAAATCCATTTTATTCGAAGATATTATTTCCATATTCTTCTTTTATTCATATAATATATTCATATTCTCATATTCAGAAACTGTAGCAGGTACCTACAAAAAATTTACTGCAAGGAGCGGCACAAAACCCAAGTTCCAAAAATTAACACATGTTTAAATGACTACCTGAAGCTAGCCCCGGAACCGACCAATCAAAATGCCGAATTCGTCCCTATGCGATCACTGAGTGAAAAAATACTTAAGTATTGTTTATGAATCGAGTCTATGGACATCTCAGACACTGAGAAATCAGACACTTTGCAGTGAGAACGAATACACTTACATAAGGGTTGTTCTTGAATACGGGTTAGGCCTTAGTCCACCACGCTGGCCTGGTGCGGGTTGGCGGACTACACACACCATCGAGAACTGTATGGAGCACTCTCAGGTGTGCAGGTTTCCTCACGATGTTTTCCTTCACCGTTAAAGCAAGTGATAACCAAATTCAATGATAATTTTATTATTGATTGATATTTTTATTTTTTAGAATTTATTTAATGCTATGTGTATAAATTTGCATGCCTGTAGAATGGGTGGAATATAATATGTCTTGGTGAAACTATTGCATTTAACAAGTTATGTACCATATTTCGTGCAAATCAATAAATTAATTGAATTGAATGATACTTAGCAGTGGTATATTTTGTCGAAAAAATCCCTTGAACGAATCCTGCTACATTACACGCATTTACCGCTGCCATCGAACATTGAATGCAAGCGATTTTAGCCTTAATGGCGGTTCACCGGAAATATTTCTGACTGGGGCCGTATTACAATAATTAATAATAATTTATTCATTTATTACTCTCACAATGTACATATACACATAAATAAATATACACAAATATACACACATAAATATATACTGTAAATATACACATTTATTATAGGTACGGTCGACCGCACGTCAGTGGAAACAGTTTGACATTGCCAGCGCCGTTATTTCGTAAGCAGTAAGGGCGGTTTTCCAATTCAAGTGTTCCCACTGTCATGCAGTCGACTGTACAAGACTACATAGAAAACCAAAAGCGAAGCGATAAACCATCATTGTTTCAGTGCGAAGAGGGATGGCGTTACACGTCCTTTATAGCTCTGTCTCTCTCTCGCAATGGAACAATGATGATTCTAACACTTCATAATACGGCCCCTGTACTACAACATAAATCCGACAAATATTATCAAAACATAACATCACACTTGTCCACTCTTTGTATCTCGAGCGCTGGGCCATATATCACTAACGTGACATTCCGAGAATACGAAAGTTAGTTTTCAATCTACATCCGCCATTTTGTTTCGAAATTATGTCGAGTTCGAGATAATGTCTACGACGCGAGAATCACCCCCCACGCTCGACATCCAAAGAGTGTTTCATAGCAATCGACAATACCAGCGACATTTTTCGTAGAGATCTAAAATTAGAGACTGGTGTCGATTCTCTTGTTCACGAACTAAACTTATTTTAAACTATCGCTCTCTTTTACTGATAGTGGATACAAGAAAGGGATGGCAACAATTTTAGTTCCGTCAAATTAGTCGGAATTAAAATTTCCATACATGTTAACTCGAAACATGCTGACTAAAGTACACTCAACCAAACGGAATCATGACCCACCATAAGCTTAATTTTCTACAAACATTCTAATACAATTAGGTCGAGTTTCGCTCAAACATATTTCCCTGGCAACAAACTAGTTATCAATTATATTGTACAGTGACAGTTAGTTTCTTTTAATTTGATTGATATTCTTCTGGAATTGAAAGAGATCGTAAAGGTTTTTGAAAAAAAAAATGTTTACTTCTTTTTTATAGGTAAACTATGCGGAACGACAGTAAATTCGAAATTGAAAACATAATTCTAGCTTTATCAAAAACGTAACTTTTTATCCAATGATTAATCTATTACATTTAATAACAAAGCTCAAAATTGCATAGCCCTCTGAACCGTATTAACGCAGTTTCCTTAATATTCAAAATGTCCTAAGTGCAGCACGAAGCTAATAAGAAGACAATTTTACTGTTTTGACAATTTCATACGAATTATCGGCTGAGTGGGTCATGATTCCGATTTGTTGACTGTACATAGAAATGTAACACGTAATCCAATTTCACAGCATTAAAATTGTTGCCATCCTTTTCTTATATCTTATATTAGTAAAAGAGAGCAATAGTTTAAAATAAGTTTGCTTCGAGAACAAGTGAATCGATACCATTGTCTCGAATCAGACATTTATCTATTAACATGAGAATTGGGGCCGAAGTGAATTACGAATTAGCGATTTATCTTACCACTTCCAGCATTATCAAGAAGCAGTCGTTTCTTGCTCCTGCGCTTCTCCGACCTCTTCTTAACCGTGACGTCATTGAAACCCAGCATCTCAGCCAATTTCTTGTTATCATCCTCGTCTTTGAAGTCATCGAAGTCATCTGACATTTCATCTTTTAATTCTGTGAAGATAAAAATGTAAATATATACAGGGTGTCAGGGAAACGCTTCCGAAAACGAAGACAGGTGATAGTCCTGGTGATTACTGATACGAAACCACGAAAAAAAAATGCGATTGTTTTTATAGATTTTTTTCTTTTTTTTTTACATTTTTCATTATATATGAGTTTTATTTAACTGCCCAAAGCTGGTTATGTATGAAAAATGCAAAAATATATATATGAAAAAATCTAATAAAAGAATCGCATTTTTTTTTCGTGGTTTCGTATTACTTATCACCAGGGGGTCTACTCTCGTTTGACGATATTCGATAAATCGTACGATTCATCGCACAACTTGCTACTCCGGTCAACCATCGTTCCCTCATCGCATGCGATGATGTGTTTTGATGTTTGTATCTCTGATCTCCGGTAAATTGTATATGACTATGAACCGTAGTCTATCTTAATTGTGCCTTTTTTATGTGCCTATGTTTACTGTGTAGGTATTAGTCGGAACGAAAGTTCGTACTTCGTTTGTCGTTCGTAAAACGCGAGAAGACCCCCAGCACCTATCTTCGTTTTCGGAAGCGTTCCCCTTACACCCAGTATATATATATTTTATATTGGTAGCACAGCCTGCCAGATTGAACCGCATACAACAGGGTTTGTCTAGGTTTAACGCTAATCCGTTTGCATGAAACTAATGAAAGTTGGGTATGGCAGAAGAAACATGAAAGCAGAATAAATGAGAGCTTTGAGAAGTATGTGTGGTGTAACTTTGAGAGATAAAGTAAGGAATAACGTGATAAGGGACCGTTGTGGAGGGAAAGAAGATGTAGTGACAAAGATTGAGAAAGGTATGTTAAGATGGTTTGGACATATAGAGAGGATGGACGAAAGGAGATTGACGAAACAAGTGTACGAAGCGAGTGTGGATGGAAGAGTTGGAAGGGGACGACCTCGGCGAACGTATCGCGATAAAATCGCGGACGTTCTCAAAAAATGCCAGGTTAAGAGTTCTCTAAACCGACGAACATGCATGACGAGGTTAATGGACGTAGATGAAGCGAAAGAGGTGTGTCAGGATCGTAGCAGGTGGAAATCCATAGTCTCTGCCTACCGCAATGGGAAACAGGCGTGATAAGTGTATGTATAATGGAATATGTAGTGATAATGATGCCAGGCTTCGAGTATTAAACCCTACAGAGACACAACCATGTCTGAATTTTTTGAAAATATCCGCCTATTTTTGACTACACTATGGTAATGTAACACGGGGTCACAGAATATCTATTAGTACTAATGTACAGAACGGCCACTCACCGCCCCCCGCCAATTTAAGGTTCCTCGTTCGCGCCCCGCACGCACCCGCAGTCTGACGGCAATTGGACTGCAATATTGCAATGGATGTCAATCGCCTGTCGCTATACAAGCACGCCATCTCCGAGAACTACTGAGAAGCGCTTGGAACCCAGTCGGCATTACGAGCGGCGAGCATCCCTAACCTACACGTGTGTGCGCGTTCGTATACAGACGTAATCTTGTGTATGTAGGTGGTGCTAGCATTTATATTGTATTGAGTGTCCGAGGTGTGATGGTGCGTGGTTTATATCATATTTTTCAAAACAGCTTCATAATTGAACAGCCCGTAGATCATCTCTATGGGGTTAAACCCTCGATGATAAATGCTTACCGAGAAAATATATGCCGTTCTCTTCATCCAAATCTAAGATTTCCTCCTTCACCTTTAGACCAGATTCATCTGAAATTTTATAAAATAGAAAAGTTAGTTAAGGTGATTGCAATTGCAGTAGACCGCAAAATTCGACATTTCTTGTGTTTTTAGTAAATCGTTGCTCTATTTTATGTTGTATATTGATTGGAATATGCAACGATCAAATATATCATAACCGGAGAAGAACCGGAGTGACCGACATAGCTTGTAGGATCAGTAAGCTGAAGTGGCAGTGGGCTGGCCATGTCTGTCGAAGGACCGATGGCCGTTGGAGCAGACGAGTCCTTGAGTGGAGACCGCGTATCGGCAAATGCAGCGTAGGGCGCCCCCCTGCCAGGTGGACCGACGACCTAAAGAACGTGGCTGGGGGGGACTGGATGCGGAAGGCAGAGGACCGAGCGTTGTGGCGCAACTTGGGAGAGGCCTATGTCCAGCAGTGGACTGCAATAGGCTGAGTTGATTGAAATATATCATAGATGCACGATCGCCGCTCGAAAAACGGTCCCATCAAAACTGTGCAATAATCAGTCACGTGCACACTTTAGCCACAGATTACCTATTAGTTACTACGTAACAGATCTACTGCTTTAATAGCCTACTCTTTCATGACGCCGACCGCTGCGTGCTAAAATGTACTTAAATGTTCAAGCGTAAAGCTCTTATTGCGCCGCAGCTGCGCGTGACCGCGGAGTCCGCGTGACCTTGCAGCAATCGCAAGAACGTTAGGGCTGCATCTTTGGATAAAAATACGAGTAGGTACACAATACTTAGGTACCTACCTAAATAAAATTACTAATTTAAATTGGTTTTTATTCAAATAGACCTATTTACAGTCGCTTGTGAATAGTCGATTCTAGTTGCTGTAGTTGTCTACACGAACCATAGGCAAACGGACACATCGGCAGTTGTTTGGCCGGTGCATCCTGGGTACGGGCAATAAAATCCTTTCGAGGGATTAACCTTCGGGGGATTTTATTGCCTGTGGCGAATATTCTGGCGCGGGAGGGGCCGTTCTGGACCAGTGGGGAGTTGCTCCACGTGTCCCTCTGTTGCCAACAGAGGGCACAGTGGAGGAGCAGTAGCGGACCCGGTGTGCACTCACCCTGCAACTGGGCAGGCAGCAGGGGGACTGCCTTTCCCTGCCCCCATCAATCTCGTAACCCCAGGAGTGCCCGCTGAGAAGTGTTCTCGCGCCTCTTGGGCCCGAGGGTCTTGGCTTCACCGCCAGAACCGCGAGGAAGAAAACCTCTATAAAAAATTACGGGAAGTAGGGCCTGCGAGCAGCAGACTCGGGGTAGTCTGCTGCCCGACCAGCAGCTGGCGTAGCTGGCACAGCTGGCGTAGTTGGCGCAGCTGGTAAAGGCCCATGAGGTGAGGTGGCGTGCAGTGTTCCATGTGCGCCACCGAGGAGGGTGCGGCCGTTGTTAGGCCGCACGGGTAGAAGGAGCTCACCTGCTTGTGGCGGGCCGGGACCTATCGGGGGTGGTTGTGTGTATACTCACGGGTTCCCACGCCCCCGGCTAAGGTAGTTGAAGGAACACTGTGGTGGTTTTAGTCGGTAAGAGTCCGACACTGGCTCCGCCTACCCCGGGCGGAGTACGTCCATGAGCATTTCCCCACGGCAAAAAAAAAAAGGCAAACGGACACATCATCATCATCATCAACACAGCCTATCGCAGTCCACTGCTGGACATAGGCCTCTCCCAAGTTGCGCCACAACGCTCGATCCTCTGCCTTCCGGTACATCCCGGTACATCCCAAACGGACACATACATAGCGAAAATACATGGAAAATACCAAAACTAACAGTAGGTACCTACAAAAGTTATGAATGTTGCGTTTATGTCTAAAAATATTTATTATTATTATTATAAGCCTGAAGTGTCACACTGCAGGGCAAAGGCCTCCCTACTCTCCTTCCACTTCTCCCTGTCTATTGCTACAAGCGTCCAGTCTTTTTGGAAGGAGTCCAGCTCATCCCGCCATCTCCGTCTGGGCCTGCCGCGTTGACGTTTGCCATGTAAAGGGACCCATAAATAACTAAAATTAATTCGAGGGGTCAATGTACTTATTTAGTTACATAACTTAACGTAACTAATAAGTGGTCTGTGACCTATCTAAATAAAACCGGCCAAGAGCATGTCAGGCCATGCTCAGTATTATAGGGTTCCTAATTACAAACGAATCAAATCGAATATTGCTATTTTAGTTTTTGCAAACAGCGCCACCTAGCGCTGAATTTAAGAAGCTAAATTTAAGAAGTATGTCAAATCAATATAACAAAAAGTTACTTTTTGTAATTTTTTTAAATAGGTAGTAACGAAAGGAGCATTATTTGCTATGATGATTTTTCTCTAAGGTCAATGACCTATGAACTAGGATGTCTTAAGTATTTTGCAGTTTTCTCACTATAACTCAAAAATTTATAATCACATTATACTCAAAATAATTTTCAAAGAGAGTTTTTATAAAGGTCTATCAATGTGGAAGATTATAAGTTTCTACGTTGCATAGTTAAGAAATGGCAGGGGGGACATTGAAAGCCACTTTGGCGGGCTGTATTTCGCAGATGGTATACCTGATAAAAAAGTTGTGTATGAAACATTACCTTCATTTTAGTAGACCTATTCAATGATACCCCACAAGAGGGGGTGTAGCGAAAAAAATTATTTCATCCCCTTTTCACATGTATGGGCGCCACCCCTAAAATACGTAATTAAGATTTTTTTATTCTTTTAAAATTGAGATCTATATCTAGACCATTTTTTAACAAAATTTAATTTACGTATGTTTATAACTGTAGAAGTTATTAAGCTGTAAAGGATTAGGACACACGGACAGACGGACGGACATGACGAAACTATAAGGGTTCCTTGTAGGACTTTGGAACCCTAAAAATGGAACCAACTTTGAAAGCAAGTAATTGAAGTTGTTCTTATACACGAGTAGCGTAGCTACATCTATTATCATAAGTTAATTCACAAAACACGCAATTAGAAATAATTATTACCTATTCAATGAAAAAAAATATTTTAATCATCAGCTGGTAAATGGAAAAATATACGGTTTTTATTTCTCCTCCTGCTTGATATACATCCATCTACTACCTACACATTAACTACCAGAAGCCATTTCAACACGAATTACGAAGTAGGTACGTGCGGCAGTCTGAAGTAGCTGCGTACGTGTGCACCACAGAGTACTTTTATATATATGAAATATAGACCTCACTCTGCCCTCAATAGAGGCACACACCAAGTGGCGCCTCTATTTTTTTGTTTTGGAACTACAACTTCATTTCATATATCTATAGATATATGTCACTCTTGAATCAGTTTTGATAACTATGTATCGAGATAACTAGGTGGCTCTGTATTCATCCTTATTAGAAATCGAAAAAATAAAGACAAAAAGCTCGAATGTTAGCGGGATTTGAACCTGTAACTCCAACTTCATAAGTCAACTACAGTTCAAGATAAGCTACCGTCATTCTTATTGCAACCATTGAATTTAACTTTCAATTACGTATTTCGTTAACGTCATAACTTTTATTTTACAATTTATATATTTAGATATCACTTCAATTGCGTAAATGCGTAAAAAATCTTAGTATAATTAAAAAAAGCAAATGATAAGTTTAAATGTTGGTGTTATATACCAAATTACGTTTTCCCAACATAATTATACATTAAGAATCTTATGGATTGATTTGTTTAATTTGCCTATTAAATAAGCAATTAAATTAAACATATTAAAAACGAAAGTGAATAAACCGGAAAACATTGGTAAATAATTGTATACAACTTTGAATTTTAAATTCACGCCATCTATACAGTTTCCTAGACAATTTTTTGTATCTTGGATCTTGCTAGTCAAATCTTAGCCTCGATAGCATAACACGTAGATACTAGCGACATCTGTGTTTTTGTTTTGTATATAGTCAAATATAATACTGGTAAATTCAAAATACGTAGTGGTCAAACGACGTTTGAGTATTATCAGTACTCGTCAATTTGGTCGGATAAGAATTGATGGTATCCCAAGAATTTTGTTCTAAGATTGTACCCCCTGGTGTGCACCAAGCGCCAAGAGATAATTTTCTCTGTGGTGTGCGCCACGCGGTTTTAGGCATCCCACTAAGCTAGGACCACCCGCGGTATGGCGACCAGCAGTCAGTTAACGCGCGCAAGTACATAGAGTGAAAGAGGCCTGGTTTAGCTCTCAGTCGCTCCACAACCACGCTAGCGGTAAGTTGTGTCATGATGCTAAGTAGTGGAGAAAAAATAAAAACTTTGCTCCAAATGTGCAAACAAAGGATGGAGAGTCGTACTAGTCGCTGTCATAAACATAATCATCATCATCATTTCAGCCAAAAAACGTCCACTGCTGGACAAAGGCCTCCCCCAATGGGGGGGATATGCCATAATCGCCACGCTTGGCAGGCGGGTTGGCGATCGCAGTTGGTTGTTCAAATACTCAGAGAACGCTGCCGCCTATCCTCTGGTGAATCCCTTAGTCGCCTTTTACGAAACACACAGGAACACGGTTCACACGGAACCACAAAAATAACAGTAATTTATTATTTTATTGATTATAGACGAGCAGCACTTGCTGATATGTCTATATCAAACAGTGCTGAAAATTTGCTGTTTTTTTTTTTTTTGCTTTCACAGCTTTGCCAATGAGAGTCCGTTACATTAAATACTAGTACATTTTATTGCGGAGACATTTTTTGGATTTGATTTTGTACAAGACCATGCATCTATAGTATATTTTATCGGAGGGAATATTTTATATAATTATATATAATTTTAGTGCAGCAGTTTGTGCAGACTTTATTCTGTGTGAATACTATCTATAATATATCTTCTACCCCGAACAAACAAGTCATTAAAATATATGTGCACAAAATTCAAACTTGACATACATACATGTTGACTTATATCTTGGGATCACTCTATTGAAAACGTTGAAAAGCACTGGTATAAATTAACATACCTTTAAGATTATAAGTATTGGTTTTCGTATGAAAGTCCTTTTGGCACTGATGTACTTGTAGTTTAAAGTCAGTCGCATCTCGTAGTCTTGTGATGCAGACTTCACAAATACCGGTCTCAAGGTCATTGGGGGCTAAAGGTATCTGAAACATTAAAATTAAAAATTATTTACTTGTCAAACATAAGTACCATAGTCTTATCTTACAAAGGGCCTTGAGGCTTATTTCTAGTACTATGTACCGTTGTTGAATATGTAAGCGCAAAACTGTTTAAGCGGTGTCTTGAGGCTTACTGGTCTGTAGGTCTATAATACAGATCTAAAAATGAAAAGGAATTTTGTCTAAGTTATGGCTCCATCGTTATTTGAAGATTTTGCCAATGTCAAGGCACAGACATAGTAAAACATAATATAGACGAAGTGCTGCGAACAATCATAATGAAGCCAATAAAACCATGCTCCTCCGTGTAAAAACCAGCGCTCACGCACACACATGCACCTTAAACCGTGCTCACCCCTCTCAGTTCACATGTCGCGGCATCGTCCAGTAAGCATCGCGAAAACAAATATTCTTAAGATGCATGGTGTGTACGGGACTGTCTCCTAAAGTAATCTTATGGCTGTACAAAACAGTGATCCGACCCATGATAACATATGGTGCAGTGGTTTGGTGGCCGCGAACTAAATTAGTTACAGCCGCAAACAAACTGCAACGGCTCCAGAGACTCGCCTGTGTGGCCACCACGGGCTGCATGAAAACAACTCCAACGGCAGCGCTGGGAGCCCTACTAGACCTCCCGCCACTGCACCTATTTGTCCAACAAGAGGCTGCGGTGGCGGCTTAAATCGCTGGGTCTCTGGAGAAACTACAAAACACACCACACTCTTATACTCGATGAACTCTCTGAGGAATTACCATTTATGCGAGCAATTAACGACCGCATACCGAAGGAGTTCATTTTTGACAAAAAATACAAGATCCAACTGTATGAGGACCATCTGTGCGAGGATTTGAATCCCAGAGAACTTAAGATCTTTACAGATGGATCCAAAACGGAATCAGGTACAGGATGTGGGGTCTTTTCAGAAGACCTAAACATATTCATCTCGACGCCACTGGGTGTCTACAACACGGTATTTCAAGCTGAGTGTATGGGCATCTTACTGGCAACTGCAGCAGTCATGGCACGGGAGGTAAAATATCACTCTATTAGAATACTCTCCGACAGCATGGCGGTTCTACTGGCTCTCAACAGTTGTACTGTCAACTCTGGGCTCATCTACGAATGCCACCAGAAATTAAATCAGGTAGGCAGCTCCAACAATATAACCCTACAATGGATTAAAGGTCATAGTGGCTCTAGAGGCAATGATGCAGCAGATGAACTCGCTAGGTGGGGATCGAGTACAGACGCGGTAGGACCTGAACCCATAATACCTCTCCCCTTCGATTATTTTCGTACTCTGGTAAGGAAACGCACTAGAGACAAACACAACTACTCCTGGATAAACCACGAGGTATGCAGACAGGCTAAGGAAGCACTCCCCGTCATCAACGGTAAGATCACCAAACAGCTCCTCCGGCTGTCAAAACAACATCTACGTACGGTGACAGCCGCCTACATCGGACACGGTTCATTTAACAAACACCTCTTTGTCATAGGTGTGACTGACAGTCCTCTGTGCAGAGCCTGCATGGAGACAGAGGAAACAGCGGCCCATGTGCTTCTCAACTGCCCGGAGGTCGCCTCATACAGGGCTAAGTACTTCGGAGATCCGGGTACTCTCCGAGAGACAGTCAGCAACATCAAGCGTCTGCTGGCCTTCCTCGAGGAGCTGGGGTGGCTCGAGTAAACAAGTTATTCCCACCCACACGCAAAATACACGCCGAGCGTGGAGTTGCGGAAAATGGCCCGTTATACCAATACCAATAACAAATGGTGTGTACGTGAGCACTGGTTGTACATAAAGGAGCACGGTTTTTGTTGGCTTCACTATGGTTGTTCGCAGCACTTGGTCAGAGTGTCGCCTTAGGGGTTAGTCTATATTTTTTACTATGTCTGTGTGTCAAGGTAGGTAAAGACAGTGATAAGTTCTTAGTTTCAAATGTTGCTTATCATAAATAAGTTCAAGCGCGGTTTTCAACAAATTAGAGACATAAATCAGTAGGAATTTCTAGCCAGGGGTCATTGTAACGACGGAAAGGTTGTAAAAAGGCAGTATTTACCTCAATTTCGAAGCAATCCTTCAGCATATCAGCGTAAACTTCCGACTTCCCCAATCTTGAATACTGAGTAGTCAGGTCCTTATCAGGAGGTCGGACTAGGCAGCAACGGCAAGCAACTCCGTAGGACATGGTTATAATTACACTTTGCAGGACTTTTAATTAGCGGAACGTATATTTTATTTAATAAATCGAGCTACATCATTAATGTATTCTGTGAGCTACATTAAAAAAAAACCCAACCAAAGCTATTAAAGTTGATGACAGTGGATGTCAAAAATCATATATTGTCTATTTTGTAATATTTAACATTACTTTTTAGTCTATCTTGCCTTATCTAAAGCATATTCTAAGCTTTCTGTCTCTTTCTAATGCTATGAATTTATAAAAAAGCGTTCCTGAATCTTGAATTAATGATTTGACAGCCTTTAGACAGCTTTCAATTTTTTTTAAATTTGGACCGGTGGTGGCCCTGGCAACAGTGGCATGGCAACACAGACGTACTAGAGATGCTACGCATCATGGCAAAGAGTTTGATAATGTCATTGACTAACGGCCAAAATTAATATCCAATCTATCCACGATTTACCCTACTGGAGATGGAAATTTGACATATTTTGTATGGAGCTTATGTCAAATTCCTATCTATAGTAGAGCAAATCGTGGATAGATTGGATATTAATTTTGGCCGTTACCAAAATTAATATCCAATATATCCACGATTTCAATCAATCAATCAATCAACTCAGCCTATCGCAGTCCACTGCTGGACATAGGCCTCTCCCAAGTTGCGCCACAACGCTCGGTCCTCTGCCTTCCGCATCCAGTCCCCCCCAGCCACGTTCTTGTATTCCACATATTTTGTATGGAGCTCATGTCAAATTCCTATCTCTAGTAGGGCAAATCGTGGATAGATTGGATATTAATTTTGGTCGTTATATAACTCACTGGATAATGTCTGCAAGGAGTGAATACCTAATAGTACAATGTACAATGAAATACAATGTATCTTTCGTACAATGTTCTTTGCAATGTTCTGTGTGGGTGGTTGTGGTTTGATTTGAGCCACAAACATTTTAGATGCTTTAAAAAACTCTCTCTGAGCCTAATTTTTTGTATGAAAATACTTGAAAATAGTAGTTTTAAAAGCGTGCCGCTGTGTATGTGTAATAGGCACTGAGATGGTAAACTTCTTAATAAATAATAATCTATCTCACTTTGTCTGTTTGAAATCGGTTTCCTTTGCCTATCGCCTACCTAACACGTAATTTTGTCGCCGAGGTCGCCGTATTTATTTATTTTTATCGAGCAAGAATTAAAATTCGAGACCGTATTCTCCACAGAGTACAATGTAATAATACGTATTCTCAGTTTGATTTAGCAACACTGTGAGCAAGTGAATTGAAAAAAAAAACTACAGAAAATGGCGGAGCTTCGACGTTGTAGCGTCCTTTAGCTTTTCTCTAATTAAATTTAGGATTTTTAAGTGTAAATGTTATAAAAGTGACGTTAAACATAATGGAGACTGCTGTGAATAACGGTATGTGTCGGTGTTGTGCCTCGGAAGGTGCATTCAAAGACGTTAAAAGCACGTATCATTGGATGGGCGAGGAGGAGATTTACGCCGACATGTTGCGAGATTGTTTCGACATAATCGTAAGTAAATTGCTTCTCTAAACTCCTGAATAACGACGAAATTATAAACTAGATGCATTGATAATAGTTTGTGAAACTATACTATAGTTAACAGTTCCATTTAAGGGTAAATAAGTGCTCTTCTTTATGTCTTGTGTCTGGGTATATTATAATAGAGATGTATACGCAGCAGCCAATTCGATTAGGCTACGTAACTCAACCGTGTCTTGATAGACATGTCGTAGACTACGCTTGCGTACTGCAAGCCTGTCTTGAGCTTAAGCCTATGTACCAACAACACTGGTGAGAAAAAAACATGAGAAAAGTGGTACCGAGCCTTCTTTGTTGTACAGTCGTATAAAATTGAACTTACCTTTTCCAATAAAATACCAAAGGTTTTTTAAAGCTTCTTAAGATAGAATAATTTAGACAAAAACTAGGCTTAAAAACCAGTGCTTCTTCTTTCCTTAAATAGTATACACAAACTATATTGTTGCTACATTGCAAAATCAAACTAACATTTTTTGCTGCCAATAGTATTCACAAAGCTTGATGTACAGTCAACTGCATGACAGTGGTAACACTTGAATTAGAAAACTGCCCTTACTGCTTACGAAATAAAGGTGCTGTCAATGTCAAACTTTTACCACCCTATTGCGGTCGACCATAACAATAAAACCCATTTTGTGTCATTCTAAGGATTATATTCAGAGACTTTTTTTTTTTTTCTTTTTTTTTTTTTTTTTCTAATTTATCTGCAATCAGTCCTAGGACTATAAGCAAATATTTTCATGTAGAACTTCTTGATTCAGAGTGGTTTCTCCAGCGAGAACACCCTCTATATATATATTTTAGGCCATAGGTATGTCCTAGTTGCCCAGGTCCATTACAGCCAATCTTTTCAGCCGCCTTTTGTGATCCGGCTTAGTAAGCGCTTTTGCCAAGGGATTTGGATGGCTCTCTAGCCGAGTTCTATATCGGTCTGCCCAGAGTTTTGCTTCCTGGTGCACTGTGTTTTGTTTAAGATATTCATGTACCTCACAGTTTCTTATAAACCATGGTGCATTTGAGATGTTTTTTAAGATGACATTTTGCATTCTTTGGAGCATGTTGATATTAGAGATACAAGCAGTTCCCCATAGTTGTATGCCATAGGTCCAAATTGGTTTCAAAATAGTGTTGTACACCAGCAGTTTATTGTCTATCGACAAGACAGAATTTCTTCTAAAAAGCCAATATAGGTTTCTGTATTTTAAGTTGAGCTGGATTCTCTTTGCTTGTATATGTGTTCGCCACGTGAGCCTGCGGTCAAGATGGATGCCTAGGTACTTCACAGAGTCGTTATGTGGAAGTTCTTGTTCGCCTAGTTTTACAGGTGGACATACGCCATGTCTTAGACTAAAGGTAATCTGGACTGACTTAGAGGCACTTGCCTTTATTCGCCACTTCTTAAGCCATTTGTTTATGTCGTCCAGACTACGCTGTAGTATTTTGGATGCAATTTCGGGGTCTTTGTGGCTTGCCAATAATGCAGTGTCATCTGCGTAAGTTGCTGAAGTAATATCCGGAGTATGTGGCAGATCTGCTGTGAATATAGTGTACAACACCGGCCCCAGCACTGAGCCTTGAGGCACTCCTGCAATTATTTTGTGGAAAGTGGAGGTCATATCTCCTTCCTTCACTTGAAAAATTCTGTCAGAGAGGTAAGACTTAAGTAGTTCGTAATACGTGTGGGGTAAGGATGTCTTGATCTTGCAGAGCAGCCCGCGGTGCCACACCTTATCAAAGGCCTGTTGTATATCTAAGAATGCAGCCGAGCAGTATTCCTTATCCTCCAGAGACTTTCTTATTTTGTTGTAGATCCTGTGAACTTGTTCTGTTGTAGCGTGCTTCTGACGGAAGCCAAACTGATGGTCAGGTATGATAGCTTCACGAAGTAGTAATGGTACCATTCTATTCAGCAGCAGTTTTTCGAATATCTTAGATGTTACGGGCAGTAAGCTGATGGGTCTATACGAGGTTACCTCATGTTCTGGTTTACCTTCTTTATGGATCATCACAATTTGTGAAACTTTCCATAGAGATGGAAAGTATTTCGTTCTAAGTATACCATTATAGAGTGCTGTAAGGAACACAATAGCTTTTTTCGGTAGTTGCTTTAGCACCTCCTTAGTGATAAGATCAAAGCCTGCTGCTTTTTTACTGTCTAGCTTTAGTATCTGTCGCAATACTTCCTTGGGAGTTATAGGTCGAATAGGTAGGTCAAGCTGGTAGGGTTGGTTTAATATGGCTTCCATATCAGAGTCGTTAGCACCAAGTTCTGCCAAATATTCAGAGACTAATTTGATTTTGATGATGTCTGTGGTCTAGTGGTTCGAGGGTGGGACTGCTGATCACGAGGTTGTGTGTTCGATTCCCACAGGACACAAATATTTGTGTGATATGCAGGGTGGATTGATTTAAATCATGGATTAAATCAAGTGATATTTTTCCATAAAATTTAATTGATTTATTAAAATCGTACTTTTTAGTGAATATTGAATAAAATGGCAATAGCAAACTACAAATAGTCAAGAAAATCGAGTTAGGAGATGCTTCAATTAGATGTTGAATTCATCATCATCATCATCTGAACTTTCAGCCGAAAGACGTCCACTGCTGGACATAGGCCTCCCCCAAGCATCGCCACAACGACCGGTCCGATGTTGAATTAACTTTACGGAACTGATTATAGACCAGTAAAAAGTCTTAGAAGTTTGAATGAACTGTTTCCTACATTTCTGTACTTAATTACTTTTGTCATACTAACATTTACTTATGGTTTTTTTTTTATTATTCTTACAAAGTTGCATACTAGTAAACACTTTTTTTTCTCATGTCTGTCCATCTGTCATCTGTCTTAATCCTTTACAGCTTAATAACTTCTACAGTTATAAACATAAGTAAATGAAATATTGTTAAAAAATGGTTTAGATATAAATCTCAATTTTAAAAGAATAAAAAAATCTTGATAAAGTATTTTAAGGGTGGCGCCTATACATGTGAAATGGGGATGAAATATTTTTTTTCGCTGCACCCCCTGGTGTGGGGTTTCATTGAATAGGTCTACTAAAATGAAGGTAATGTTTCATACATAACTTTTTTATTAGGTATACCATCTGCGAAATACAGTTCGCCAAAGTGGCTTGCAATGTGTCCCCCCCCTGCCATTTCTAAACTATGCAACGTAGAAACTTATAGTCTTCTACATTGATAGACCTTTCTAAAAACTCTCTTTTAAAATTATTTCGAGTATAATGTGATTATAAATTTTCGAGTTATAGTGAGAAAACTGAAAAATACTTACGACATTCTAGTTCATAGGTCATTGACCTTAGAGAAAAATGATCTTAGCAAATAATGCTCCTTTAGTTATTTTCTATTTTAAAAAAATCACAAAAATAAACTTTGTATTATATGACACACTTCTTAAATTTAGCTTCTTAAACTTAGCGCTAGGTGGCGCTGTTTGCAAAAACTAAAATAGCAATGATTAATATTCGATTTGATTCGTTTGTAATTAGACCTACTTAAGGAACCCTATAATACTGAGCATGGCCCGACATGCTCTTGGCCGGTTTTTCTTCGGAACCATTGGGATTTTGTGGACAATATTTGGAATATTGTAAGTTATGAGTATGTAAATAATAAAAATCAAGATTAAAACCTTCAAAGTCAAATAAATATTGATAAAAACTCAAACAAATCAATGTTTTTTTTTTAAATATCAAAAAAAAAACCTGTCATCAGAAATCTGTCTATCCTACTGTACTCGGTCACTATTCGTGAAGACCTATTACTGGCAGATTGTATCATAACTAACATTGTTATACTAATGTAATTGCTGTTGGTCTTCCAAATAATAAATAAATAAAGAAAAAAATCATGATTTTTATCAACCCTGCTGGATACGGGATAGTAGGTCACGGTCACCGGATACCGGATTTACAATAAATTATGAAGTCTTGATAAAATCCACTTTAACAACAATACAGCAACTATCATCAAACTCCCTAGCAACACATTTCTGTCTGTAGTGTTCTTTGACAAGATACCTATAGACCAAATGTCACGAACAAAAATTTGATACATTCAAAACCTTTCCGATTTGCGTAGTACACGCGAATTACGCACACACTCACATTCAAACCTTGCCGAACTGTTTATTGTATTTCGAATCACCAAACGTGTCACCACGACACTTAACTGTCAAAGAGCTTTGAAAAAAATCTTAAAATGCTTTCGTATGTCGTGAAAGGTGCAAAAATAATTCTACAGCGCATAAAAAGTCAGATGGAATTACTTTTCACAAGTTAGTAATTTATTTTAATCATATTTTAATGTTTACAATTCATTTACTTGTAACGTTACCGCGGCAAGGAATATTCCTGTGTTGCATGTTAATAAATTATAATTTACCCCAGAAATCGGGTAAAACTAATAGTCATGTTATTTTTACTTTTTAGCTTTCCGAAAGACTTTAGCAGAAAAAAAGAGTGGGTTGAAGTAATACGTAATAGCAGAAATGAAAATAATTGGTCACCATCCAATTATTCACTCATTTGTAGCAAACACTTAGTTGAGCATGATTTATACATGACTAAAAACGTGATCCCTCCTTTTGGGCTGCGCCGCAATCGGTTGAAAATTTCTATTAAAAACAACATAGTGAATCCTTCACATCTACCACAATGGAATCCAATGAAATGAGTAATTTTTGATAATTTTGCAAACAATTTACCAAGGAATAGTACACAAGTATCCAACCAACAGCAGTAAGATTTTCTATATACCAACATATGTATTGTAGCTGTTTATTGTCCCTGAATAAATAAAATAAAATAAAATTAAATAATTTTATTTTTGGTTTTAGTATAATGTTCCATTTTGTAAGTAACTACTATGAATAATTAAACCCTGATTAATATTTCAATTGTTTTTCTTACATCTAGCATTTTCTTGGCTGCAGTGAGATGAAAAGTTGTGTGTTTTGCACGGCTGCATTATTTGCGTCTCCTGCCTTTACATTTTTTTGATTATATTTTAGAATTCAATCTTAAAATCCTTCGCTTGCTTTAATAGAAGAAAACGCGCTAAATAACAACTTTACAGTGTTGCATAGCAAATAACTATTTTTCATTATATAGTAGCAGTGATAGCCTAGTGGTTGAACGCTTGCCTTCCATGAAGGAGGGTGCGAGTTCGATCCCGGCCCGCAACCTCTGACTTTTCGAATTCATGTGCGGATTTATATTCGATTATCACTTGCTTCAACGGTGAAGGAAAACATCGTGAGGAAACCTGTACACGTGAGAGTGCTCCATAGAGTTCTCAATGGTGTGTGTAGTCCGCCAACCCGCACTAGGCCAGTGTGGTGGACTAAGGCCTTAGCCTTCTCGTACTGAGAAGAGGCCCGTGCCCAGTAGTGGGACAGTATTGGGCTGGTTATGGTTATGTTATGTATAGTTATATTCTATGTACGGCCAGGGACACGAATTATTTAGCAAATTGAGACACAAATTTTGCCGTATTTTTCCTTTCTAGCACTGATCCTAGTTGTTGGTATACTGATAACGAATGACAATAATTGTGATTATTAATATACGGAAAATTTTAATTGACAGTCAATTTGCTAAACAATCCCTTTCCATGACTGTTCATAATTGGATCGTATTAATTATTTAAAGACTTGATATTAGTCGTGGTCAGTTGTTTGATATCAGGGGTAAAAAGGTTTTATCTAGCAACACTCCCATCGCTGTCAATGTCACTCATACATTTGCATACTAGAATTGACAAAAAAAATAAAAAAACTATTCCATACATTTTAGTCAAGTACACAAAACATTTTCTATGGAAAGGATGTTTTTTTGTTAATTCAAAGTTGGTGTCATAAACGTGGACGAATAAAAAAAGGCGGACGGAATCTCGCTAAACAATAAGTGAAGCACCCATAGCAAGTCGGCTCGCTCAAAAGTAATAATAATAATAATAATAATGTCCTCCCGGCCGAATCTCGGTCACGGCGGCCAATCTCAACGGAGACTAGACATCTGCGCGGGACATATTATAGTGCACAAGTGTGTGCGCAAACACAGGTGCACTCTCTATTCCCTCACTCTCATAATCCGATGGGACGGCAATTCGACATGACCGGAGAGAGATCAGGCGCAGGAAAAGTACAAGTACACAAAACATTTTCTATAAAAAGGATGTTTTTTGTTAATTCAAAGTTGGTGTCATAAACGTGGACGAATAAAAAAGGGCGGACCGAATCTCGCTAAACAATAAGTGAAACACCCCTGGTAAGTCGGCTCGTTCAAAAGTACGGGCTGGCCTGGCACGCACACATTCACACCCATAGCATAGTAAACGCGATTACACAACATCTCGTGTGACGGAACTCATTGTCGTAGTGTCACAAATAAAATAAAAATATGCCCTCTATGTTAAAATACAGTCGAAATTATAGTGGGTTTAAGATAAAAAATTGTGCTTCAATCTTTTCTGAGCAAGACTCCATCCGCCATTTTTTATTCGTCCGTGGTCATAAATTAATGAAAGTTGTGCATCATAATAAAATTACATAGTGTTTTTATCACTGAAATAATCATGAAGTGTAAGTGTAATACGCCTTCAGGCCATTTTTAGGGTTCCGAAGTCCTACAAGGAACCCTTATAGTTTCGTCATGTCCGTCCGTCTGTCCGTCTGTCCGTCTGTCCTAATCCTTTACCGCTTAATAACTTCTACAATTATAAACATAAGTAAATGAAATTTTGACAAAAAATGGAATAGATATAGATCTCAATTTTAAAATAATAAAAAAATCTTGATTACGTATTTTAGGGGTGGCGCCCATACATGTGAAATGGCGATGAAAATATTTTTTTCACTGCACCCCCTCGTGTGGGGTATCGTTGAATAGGTCTACTAAAATGAAGGTAATGTTTCATACACAACTTTTTTATCAGGTATACCCTCTGCGAAATACAGTTCGCCAAAGTGGCTTGCAATGTGTCCCCCCCCCTGCCATTTCTGAACTATGCAACGTAGAATCTTATAGTCTTCAACATTGATAGACCTTTATAAAAACTCTCTTTCAAAATTATTTCGAGTATAATGTGATTATAAATTTTTGAGTTATAGTGAGAAAACTGAAAAATACTTAAGACGTCCTAGTTCATAGGTCATTGACCTTAGAGAAAAATGATCGTAGCAAATAATGCTCCTTTAGTTACTTTCTATTTAAAAAAATCACAAAAAGAAACACACTTCTTAAATTTAGCTTCATAAATTTAGCACTAGGTGGCGCTGTTTGCAAAAACTAAAATAGCAATGATTAATATTCGATTTGATTTGTTTGTAATTAGACCTACTTAAGGAACCCTATAATACTGAGCATGGCCCGACATGCTCTTGGCCGGTTTTTTTAATTTATAAATAAATATCTTCGGGACATTTTTACACAGCACCATCTAGTCCCAAACTAAGCAGACTAATAAAAACTTAAAACTTTTACTTTAATTTAAACTGTAAAAGTATTGAAAGGCAAACTCAGCTCACACAACAGTCCAATGTAATAAAATTTAGCTTCATTTGCTACGTGACATTGTGTAGACGCCAATACGATGTCTATCTGGTCACGTTTAGTTATGGCTGGTTATGTCAGCGATTATGTGAAACAACACACGTTTCACAAGATTTGTCACTGTTTCCCTAAGGTCGACTAGTAGAAAATGCTTAAGGCATTATGTTCGCCTCTGTACCTACCAGTGGCGAAGGGTCCATATAACACGATACCCACCGGCTTCCCTTTAGGAATTGCTTAAATAAAGATCGACTACATTTCTATGCGAATTTATTGTTCTGTAAATTCTAAATGGGAAGATGGATATAGGTTGTCCTCCTCGTGGAATCCGGTAATCGAGAAGTGTTCGCGTCGTGGTATGTCTACATGTATGTCCGCCGAAACTGTCAGCATTGTGTGTCGTGATTCAGCATACCTTGTTACGGACAGCGACGTTACGAAAAACCAACCGCAGGTAGTTCGAGAAAACACCCGCCGCTCAAGACGATAAAACCCACATACTTCAGTCTGCTCGTGACCACGGCCAATGCAACTTGGCCGAAACGTCGAGTTTAGTCAAAATGGCTGTTATATTTTGATTTAATTGTGCGCGACATGTCCCGTAAACATAATTCAATATGAGTGAAATTCGCAAAAGTTTAAAAACTTTTATTGTTCTAAAGTAGAAAAAAATAATCTAAAATTAAATTAAAAGTTGTTAAATTGCTTCTTCCTGCGATCTTAGCTATTTTAGGATTTTTAGGTACCTACGGCTTACCTTCTGAAAATATTCACCCTTCGCCGCTGGTACCTACATATTTTGTGCAAAAAAACATTATTAAATAGGTAAATAAAAGAAAACATTTTTATTTTACTTTATCAATGGACAAAATAGGATAAATGTGTACATTAAAAACAAACAAAAAATATTACCCTAAGCAAAAAAAACAAATAAAATGTAGATACATTAGGGTGGCATCCCACGGCCTATGATTTTACGGGCCCGCGACCGCGCCTTGGCGCCTCCTACGGTGCGCGGTACAAGCTCGTGCGTGGTAATTCGTGATAATCCGTAAAATCACGCATCGTGGGTAGTCACATTTACACGTTAAAATGTCACTCTGATTTTATCGCATGAGAACTCTATGACTCAACTTCGTTTGTTCGATCGAACCACTTCATGGAATATGAGAAGACAAGGACTTCTTTACAACGAACGAAACCTCACGTGCGGTCTTCGGGACCGATTTTGGAATGAATGTGTTCCATGGTACGAATGGCACGAAATTTTGGTCCGAAACTTCGGAATTACGTTTCATGGTAGACCTACTGTCTTATAGTCTTCGTTAGTGAGTATAATTTTGTATGTTTTCTTTTTCAACATGTGTAATTGACAAATGATAGGTGATCATTGATTAATATTTTGTTATCAAAACGCCACTTGCTTGCGAACGTGGCATTGCGTGAAGGCCGCGCGACCCTTCGCCCGCGCTTCGTCACTTCAGTCAGTGTATTTTAAATTGCGATCGCGATGCTTCGATATAATATTTTGTATAAAATGACAATAGTGGCAAGACGCCTATGCGTCCACGTCCGCGCTTCACACAATTTCTATCTGCTGGCGTTCAAGACAAGAGAACAACAATCAGCAGTAGCCAGAAAAAAAATTCGCCCATGTCATCCTCCGAGCCTTTTCCCAATTATATTGGGGTCGGCTTCCAGTCTAACCAGATGCGGCTGAACATGAGTATTTTACACGGAGCGACTGCCATCAGACCCCCGCAACCCAGTTACTGGGTAATACTGACATTAGGAGGTTAGACCAGTTGTCAGACTTTCAGGCTTCTGACTACCCGTAACGACTGCCATATATATTACACACCTTAACGTACTCTCCGAGGCAGGCCCATGTTCTGATTATTATCTAATTTTAGGAAAAAAGCGTGACTCGTTTGAAAAAACCGGCCAAGAGCATGTCGGGCCATGCTCAGTATTATAGGGTTCCTTAAGTAGGTGTTACAAACAAATCAAATCGAATATTAATCACGGCTATTTTAGTTTTTGCAATAGACGGCAGCATTGGCGACTCAGAGAGTGATGTCAGTAGCCGCTAGATGGCGCTATACAGTGCCAAATGTAATACACGGCACTTGACGGCAGCATTGGCGACCCAGAGAGTGTTGTACGACGCCTCTAGATGGCGCCAAATTTAAGAAGTGTGTCGTCAACATAACACAAAGTTACTTTTTGTGATTTTTTCAAATAGAAAGTAGCTAAAGGAGCATTATTTGCTATGATCATTTTTCTCTAAGGTCAATGACCTTTGAACTAGGACGTTTTAAGTATTTTTCAGTTTTCTGTCTATAACTCAAAAAATTATAATCACATTATACTCGAAATAATTTTAAAAGAGAGTTTTCACAAAGGTCTATCAATGTGGAAGATTATAAGTTTCTACGTTGCATAGTTTAGAAATGGCAGGGGGGGGACACATTGCAAGCCACTTTGGCGGGCTATATTTCGCAGATGGTACACCTGATAAAAAAGTGTTGTATGAAACATTACCTTCATTTTAGTAGACCTATTCAATGATACCCCACACGAGGGGGTGCAGCGAAAAAAATTTTTTTTTCCCCATTTCACATATAGGGGCGCCACCCCTAAAGAACGTAAAAAATATTTTTTTATTCTTTTAAAATTGAGATCTATATGCAGACTATTTTTTAACAAAATTTCATTTACTTATGTTTATAACTGTAGAAGTTATTAAGCTGTAAAGGATTAGGACAGACGGACAGACGGACGGACATGACGAAACTATAAGGGTTCCTTGTAGGACTTCGGAACCCTAAAAAGGTGTCAAAAAAAGAAAATTTTATTGCGAGTAACGAAATAACATTCCACTCATAAGATACAGCGAGATGTTTGATGTCGCGCGCGGAACATTTAATATATTTAAAAAGCGGGGACGTCCCTACGAAATACTCCGGAAACTCTGGTGCCAGTATCCTTTGCCGAAAGCTGAACTTTTTGTAACTTATTGGAATTTAAATCCTATATTTTCCTCAACAGTTGAACGTGTCAGAACAAGGTGAAGATGGCGGCATATGCGAAGTCTGCATCACTCAACTGCGGAACGCGATCAACTTTAAGAAGCAAGTATTGCACACTGAGGAGCAGTTCAAGAAACACCTGCAGAATAAGACACTGTTTAGACGTGAGTTTACTTTTAATTTAATAATAAACTAGCAAAGAACTAGAAAGAACTGCTGGTAGGAATTTCTTTGAAATAAGCAGTACCTTTGTACTAAATAATTTTAATGCTGTCTCCTTTCATATGTTATTGTGTGTACATAAATTATAAATAAATAAATAAAGAATGAGTAGGGGGATTGATGTAATCCAATGAGGTGTGATCAAGAAAATGCTCATAAGAGAGATCGCTGGCTTCAGCAAAAAGAACATTATACAAGCAAGCATTGGGAAGTCTACCTAGACCAAGGTTTAGGTGCTTGCTTGTGTGTAAGAGATTGTGTGTGTGTGTGTGTGAAAGAGAATGCGTGTGCATGTAAAAAAGGGAGTGTGTGTATTCAATCGAAAACTGTCTGATGTTAATAAGGTATAAGGGTGCGAGATGTCTGCATCACTGCGGAACGCGTACAACTTCAAGAAGCAAGTCTTACATAATGAGAAGCAGGTCAAGATACATTTGCAGAACATGACACTGGCTTAGGCGTGAGTGTACTTTTACTTGTTCTAGTGTCAATATTAGCTATCCTACTAATATTATGAATGCGAAAGTTGGAATGTTTGTTTATTTGTTTGTCCTTCAATCACGCTGGAACGGCTGAACGGATTTGGACTAAATGTAACAGATACACCATGTCCTGTCCTGGTTTAACAATAAGGATACTTTTTGTCCCGGGAAAACACACAATTCCCGAGAAATGTGCGATGCGTATGCGTTCCGTGTGGTGCCGGACGTAAATAATTGTACCACCACTACTCTTCTCATGGGTGTCGTAAAAGGCGACTAAGGGATTTACCAGAGTATGGGCAGCAGCGTTCTCTAAATATTTAACCAACCAACTGCGATCGCCAACCCGCCTGCCAAGCGTGGCGATTATGGCATATGGCCCCCCCCTTTTTGGGGGAGGTCTGTGTTCAGCAGTGGACGTCTTTTGGCTGAAATGATGATGATGATACGCGAACGAAGCCGCGGGCAAAGAATTTCACTACTATTGACTGCCTAGAGTGCGCTGGGCTGGGTGATCATTAACTCTTTTATATTCTTAATAGCTGTTCCCGCGACTCCGTCCGCGTGGATGTCGGAAAATAACATCCTGTCATATTTATGAACACAATGTCTTCTAATATACATAAGCGCCTACACAGACGATTACACTATTCACCTACCATTCTATATTTTGTTTGTACAACCAACCGGCCATGGTAATGGAATTAGCCCTAAACTCTTCTTATTCTGAGAAGACGCCCATACCAAGCCGTCGGACAGCTGTAATGAGCTGACTATTCTATGTAATTCTCTATTTTCTTAACTCTTCTCGTTCTAAGAAGAGGTCCATGCCCAGCAGTGGGACAGTAATTGGCTGATTATGTTTAGATAATCTATTACACTAACAATATCCAGTTCCTTAACTCTTCTCATTCCGAGAAGAGGTCCATGCTCACCAGCAGTGGGACAGTAATGGGCTGACTATGTTATCTATAATACCTACTAACGACATCTAGTTGTATTTTTAGGAACCTGAACCAACCAATAATCATGACCTCTACTTTGTATGCAACTTAATACAATAGAGGGGTCAAGCTGTATCGGTAATTCTACTCAACCGATTAAAATGAAACATACCCTATCTTTTAAGTTAGACTAATACCTATACAAACGCAAAGTTTCATTACGATCCGTTCAGCTGTTTTCACGTGATGAGGTAACAAACAGACAGACAGACATAAATTCTAAAAACGATTGATTCGTGTTCTATTGCTTATTTCTAGTCCCCCTAGCCGGTTTTCGCGAAAAAAAACTCAATGTACAGACTTTTCGACCTTTACAGTTTTATTATACGTGGGACACTCAGAAAGTTTTGCGAAACTAAAAAAAATTGTTCTATACGTACATATATTTTTATCAAATCTTTTCAAAGTACTTTCCACCAGCCTCTATACAAAGATTCATGCGCCTAAACCAGTTTTCAAAACACTTTTTCCAGTCCGCCGCAGACACCTCGTTTACAGCCTGCTCGAACGCAGCCAGCGCATCTTCCGGCGACGAAAATTGTATCCCTTTGAGCTGATTTTTTATTTTTGGGAATAAAAAGAAGTCACACGGTGCTAGATCAGGGCTGTAAGGAGGGTGACCCAGGAGTTTGACTGGCGTGCTGTCCAGGAAGTCCCTCGTTTTGAGTGCGGTGTGCGCAGGTGCATTGTCGTGGTGGAGCAGTAGCCCGCGGAGCCCTGTGTTTGGTCGCTTGTTGCTTATAACAGAGAAAACTTCTGGCAAACATTTGGTAGTATACCATTCGGCATTAATGCTTCTTTGATCCCGTAAGGGAATTGATACCAAGTGGCCAGTCAATTTAAAAAAGCTAGCGATCAAAATCTTACCCCCGCTTCTAGATCGCTTCACCTTGGTAGGCGTTGGCTCATTTTGAAACACCCAAACAGTCGACTGGCGCTTGGTTTCTGGGTCGTATTGATAAATCCATGACTCATCACCTGTAACGATGTCGTAAACACGCCGAGACGAGCCTGCTTCAAATTTGTTAAGCATATCACGGCACCATTCCACCCGGGCCTGCTTCTGAGCATCGGTGAGGTTGTGCGGCACCCAGCGTGATACTATCTTCCTCACGCGAAGATGGCTGTGTAGAATCTCGTGAACGCTTCCCGATCCAATCTTCAATATGTGTTGAATCTCCTGATATGTAATTCGCCTATTGTCTTGGATTAAATTTTTCACTGCTAGCACGTTTTCTTCGGTAACAGCCGTCAAAGGGCGACCGCTTCTTTCGTCATCCCCCAAAGTTGGTCGACCGCGCTTGAATTCGTTATACCAACGATACACGGTTGCCTTGGAAGGGCCTTCATCCATGAATGCCATTTGAAGTCTATCGTACGATTCATCCGGTTTCAACTTGAAATCGTATAAAATCATAGCTCTAAAATGTTCCCGGCGCAGATCCATATTTCAGTGAGACACAATACTTTGAATTAACTCGCAAAAAATGTGGAGGGAAATTTTGAAATTGGAACTTACTTATTTTTACTTATAAATAATCATATTTTCGAAAAACATTATAACTGGCCAGTCTCCCATATATAAAAACTTTTTTTCGCAATACTTTCTGAGGGGCCTGGTAGTACTAGCTTTTACCCGCGGCTCCGCTCGCGTTAAATTCTGCTAACCCACGTCAGTCCAGTCCAGTCCATTCCAGTCCAGTCCACTGTCCCACTGTCCCGCTGTCCCGCTGCCCCGCTGCCCCACTGCCCCGCTGCCCCACTGCCCCGCTGCCCTGCTGCCCCACTGCCCCGCTGCCCCACTATCCCACTGCCCCGCTGCCCCACTGCCCCGCTGCCCAACAGCCCCGCTGCCCCACAGCCCCGCTGCCCCACTGCCTCGCTGCCCCGCTGCTCAACAGCCCCACTGCCCCTCTGCCCCATTGCCCCGCTACACCACTGCCCCACTGCCCCGCTGCTCCACTACCCCGCTGCCCCACGGCCCCGCTGCCCCACGGCCCCGCTGCCCCACGGCCCCGCTGCCCCACGGTCCCGCTGCCCCGTTGCCCCACTGCCCCACTATACCACTGCCCCCACTGCCCCAATGCCCCGCTGCCTCACTACCCCACTGCCCCGCTACCCCGCTGCCCCACTGCCCCTCTGCCCAACTGCCCCACTGCTCCGCTACCCCACTGCCCGACTGCCCCGTTGCCCCACTATTCCGCTGCCCCGCTACCCCACTGCCCCACTGCCCCGCTGCCCCAATATCCCACTGCCCCGCTGCCCCAATATCCCACTGCCCCGCTGCCCCGCCGCCCCGCAGCCCCGGTAACCCACTGCCCAGCTGCCCCACTGCCCCGCTGCCTCGCTACCACACTGCCCCACTGCCCCGCTGCCCCACTATCTCACTGCCCCACTGGCCCACTGCCCCGCTGTCCCGCTGCCCCCTGCCCCACTACCCCACTGTCCCACCGTCCCACTGTCACTGTCCTACTGTTCCACTGTCCCACTGTCCCACTGCCCCACTATCTCACTCTATCACTATCGTCCCGTCGCATGTCCCATGTCCCATCCTATGTCCAGTCCCATGTGCCGTTCCACTGTCCTGTCCCATGTCCCGTCTCATGTCCCGTCCCATTTCCCGTCCCATGTTCCGTTCCCTGTCCCGTCCACTGTCCCGTCCCCAGTCCCGTCCCCTGTCGCGTCCCCAGTCCCATCCCCAGTCCCATCCCCTGTCCACTCCACTCCACTCCATCGTACATTACTATCCGCTCGTGCAAATGCATAGAAGCTTCGATCTGTCGGGTGAGTACGCAACCCACGAAATTTTTTTTTTTTTCTTTCTTTCTTTCTTTCTCAAAACCCATACCAGTTTTTAAGTCAGATCATCAGCTTTCAAACAAAAAAATAAACATCAAAATCGGTCCAGTAGTTTTAGCGTGATGCTGGAACAAACAAACAGACGTTAACAATTTTATAATAGTTAAGATTATAATAGTTAAGAAGATAAGATAATATACTTGAAGAAGAAGGTAATTAAAAATTGTAGGCTGAAAATAGTATTTTTTTAGTTACACCAAGATAACTTTATGCTTATTCGTATATTAAGATGGATACAATATAACAACGTTTAGGTACTTCTAAATTTTATTGCTTTTCATACAAAAAATTAGAGAAATCGCAATTTAGAGGTAGCTTCCGGTCCTTGTCTGTAAGTCAAAAGATTCTGATTTTCGGTTGGCTCAAAAGACTGCATTTCCAAGATGGCACCACCCACATACGACAGTATTTTTTTTTCTACTCTGTACAATTCAGCCCGACCAAAAAGTTTTTAATGCAATATCTTTAGCAGCCGTATTTTCTCTATGGAGGCGCGCGCTAGAGCGCATGCGTGCGAATGACAGCTGGATATGAGCGCCTTATTCACCTTAATGTATGCAAAATGTTGTAGAAAAATATAATTAAAAATCACCGGTTCCCGTCATCGTAGCGAGGTAAAATACATACCAGTTTTTAAGTCAAATCATAAGTTTTTAGTCACAAACCCTTTCAACAAAATCGGTCTAGTAGTTTTATAGTGATGCTGGAACAAACAAACAAACAAACAGACAACTGACATTTAACAATTTTATAATAGTAGTAGATAGATGGGCTTGTTTTTGACCGCCACTACACCTGATGTTAAGCGATGGTGCGGTCGACGATGGTACATGCTTTATCAGCAAAAATCTATTCACTCGAGCCTTGAAGACTACCAGATTATACTTACCATCAAGTACTCTTTGACTGTACTCTTGATTTTACTGACATAGAATGAATGAGTCGATAATATGTATGATTGTATGTATGAGTAGAAAATCCTCCATGAGGAATTGGCAAGAAAAATGCTCATTGGAGAGATCATTGATCATTCATCATTGGCGTTAGCAAAAAAGGTTTGTCCGGGCAATGTAGTCTAGGTTGACGCAAGATGTGTGTGTGTGTAGTGCTCGCGAGTGTTTAAGAGATATTGTGAGAGAGAATGAGAGGGAGTGTGTGAGCGTGAAACAGTGTCTACTCGTAAAAAAGTAGTCTGTGTGAGCGTGAAACAGTGTCTACTCGTAAAAAAGTAGTCTGTGTGAGCGTGAAATAGTGTCTACTCATAAAAAAGTAGTCTGAGTGAGCGTGAAATTGTGTCTGCTCGTAAAAAAGTAGTCTGAGTGAGCGTGAAATAGTGTCTGCTCGTAAAAAAGTAGTCTGAGTGAGCGTGAAATAGTGTCTGCTCGTAAAAAAGTAGTCTGAGTGAGCGTGAAATAGTGTCTGCTCGTAAAAAAGTAGTCTGAGTGAGCGTGAAATAGTGTCTGCTCGTAAAAAAGTAGTGTGTGAGCGTGAAATAGTGTCTGTTCGTAAAAAAGTACTGTGTGAGCGTGAAACAGTGTCTACTCGTAAAAAAGTAGTCTGTGTGAGCGTGAAACAGTGTCTACTCGTAAAAAAGTAGTCTGAGTGAGCGTGAAATAGTGTCTACTCGTAAAAAAGTAGTGTGTGAGCGTGAAATAGTGTCTAAAGATTTAAATAATAATAATATCAATAGTGTCTACTCATAAAAAAGTTGTGTGTATGCTCTAATATTCTAAGGTATGCTCATACAAAAATTGTTAACTGTCGTACTGGAAGGCGCAGCGTGGGTAGGCCCCCCACAAGGTGGTGCTGTGGTGCGACGAGCTGGTGAAGGTCGCGGGAATCCGCTGGAAGCGAAAAGCGTAGGTCATTGTGGCGATGCTTGGGAGGGACAGGCCTATGTCCAGCAGTGGACGTCTTTCGGCTGAAATGATGATGATAACTGTTGGTTTATAAATGTACAAGACACGATCCGATCCGACTGGAGTCAAAATAGAGGCTTGCAGTGTATAGTGTATTATACAGATTGCGAGCCAACCTTCATACTTGTCATCCTAAATGACAGAAACGTAAAGGATACTGGGTAGGCCTGGGGTCTGCATTCAACAACCGACTTGCTCAGCATTGTGACTGTGACTACGGTCACCTCTTTTTGGGGAGATGATATCAATCACCGTGAATAACAGCCTATAATAGTTCGTTTGTGTGTCTTTGCTTTCTGAGAGTTTCGTAAAAACGACCAAAGGAAATCCTGTTGGATTATTTAAAGCGGACTTATTTAATAAATAGTATCTAGCACAACATGAGGGGCTCGTAGCGAAGCAACGACTGCGCGGATGGTACGATCTGCAAGGTTAAGCTGCACTTGCCGCGGTCAGTCTGTGGATGGGTGACCGTTTCGTTACACAGCGAGACCCCTCCGTGCCTCGGAGAGCACGTTAAGCTGTCGGTCCCGGTTGTCATACGAATATCTATGGCAGTCGTTACGGGTAGTTAGAAGCTTGAAAGTCTGACAACTGGTCTAACCTCCGAATGTCGGTATTACCCAGTAACTGGGTTGCGGGGGTCTGATGGCAGTCGCTCCGTGTAAAATACTGATGTTCAGCCGCATCTGGCTAGACTGGAAGCTGACCCCAATATAATTGGGAAAAGGCTCGGAGGATGATGAGTATCTAGCACAACATCCTACTTATACTAATATTATAAACGTGAAAGTTTGTGAGGATGTATGGATGTTTGTTACTCTTTCACCCAAAAACTACTGTATGGATTTTAATTAAATTTGGCGTACAGGTAGAACATAACCCGGATTAACATTTGTATTCATAATCATAATCATAATCATAATCATAATCATCTTTATTTTGCGTTCAATGTAGGTACAGTCAACAAATCGGAATCATGACCCACTCAGCCGATAATTCGTATGAAATTGTCAAAACAGCAACATTTTCTTTTTAATACCGTCGTCCTGCACTTAGGACATTTTGAATATTAAGGAAACTGCATTAATACGGATCAGAGGTCTATGCAATTTTGAGCTTTGTTATTAATGCAATAGATTAATAATTATTTTTTTGTTATTATTGGTAAACTAACTGTCACTGCCCAATTCAATTGATAACTAGTTTGTTGCCAAGGAAATATGATTAACCGAAATTCGACTTAATTGTATTATAATGTTTGTAGAAAATTATGCTTATGGTGGGTCATGACTCCGTTTGTTCGAGTGTACATACATAAGATGGAAAAACATAAAAAGTCCCAGTACATTCTACCTTACGGCATGCAAACATTTCAATTATTAATTGAGCAAAACAATTTGAGCACTAAATTAAATCATACAAAACATTATTGTGTCACATGTCATAAATATTAATAATAAAAATTATCAGTATTCTGGACTTTGGAGACTTCCGCTGAGATGAGAATGTTAAGGTGAATGCTACAGGGTACCACGCGAAATTCAAAATTTTTGGCGTTTTTTGCAAATTGTAACTTTATTTCGCGTTGTATATCGGTCAAAATATGATTAGCGGAAATAATAACAATATATCTACTGAATAATACCCATAAAAAATATTAACCTAGCTCTATTAGCTGTACTAGCTCGTTTATATTAATTTACGATCAAATTATCGATTTTCGAGCTTATACAGCTTATAGAGCTAGGTTAATATTTTTTATGAGTATTATTCCTTAGATATATTGTTACTATTTCCGCCAATCATATTTTGACCGATATACAACGCGAAATAAAGCTACAATTTGCAAAAAACGCCGAAAAAAATGAATTTCGCGGGCTACCCTGTAGCATTCACCTTAAGAGGAATGTTTGGTGTATCGAGAATGGATAGGATAAGGAATGAATATGTAAGAGGGAGTCTGAAAGTAGCGCCAGTGACAGAGAAGTTAAGTAGCAACAGACTATCATGGTATGGACATGTGATGAGGAGGAATGAGGAGCATGTTACGAGGAAAGTTTTAAGTATGAATGTTGATGGCTATAAGAAAAGAGGGAGACCGAAGAAAATATGGATGGATTGTGTGAAAGATTATATGAATAGAAAGAAAGTGAACACGGAGGTGACGGCTGAAAGAGATGTATGGAAGAAAAAAACATGCTGCGCCTACCCCAAATAAATTGGGATAAGGGCAGGAGGATGATGATTATTCTGGACTTTAACAATTATACAACATATAGGCTACTTTCTATCCCAGGAAGATGAACAGTTCCCGAGGGATGCGCGATAAACTACATCCACGTAGGTGAAGCCGGGGGCACAGGCTAGTATCATATAATAACTACCTAAATGTGGTCCAGTTGATGTCCTCCATGACGTATCCGTCGACGGCGATATCCAGTCAGCGCTTAACGTGTGCTCGCGTAGGACTTGCAAAGCCAAACATGGTTTTAAATTTTTCGTCGCAATGAAAGCGCTATAATTGCCCGTTGTCATTAAATGTAGTAATGTAGTCTATTGGTTCGAGTGTCTGACTGCTCATCACGAGGTCGTGGGTTCGATTCCCACAGGACACAAATATTTGTATGATGAACATGAGTGTTTGTGTTGGTCTGGGTGTTTCTTTTACAACTTATTGTAAGTATGTATTTACAAAAAAAAAATGTATATAAGTATAATATCCATTGTCTAGTACCCATAGTACAAGCTCTGCTTAGTTTGGGAATAGATGGTGCTGTGTAAAAATGTCCCAAAAATATCATTATTATAAATGTACTATAATTGTAACAAGGCTTATGGCGGGTTTTCCGATGTTGGCATTTAGCGTCAAAAAATTAGTGACTGCTGCTGCCGCTCATGGGTGTCGTATAAAGCTCCCCGTGATAACACGAGTGGCAATACCCGGATGACCAACATACTGATAATTTGATATTGAGGCTATCCGCGCGTCTCAGTATGTATTTCCTGTATTGGGAAATGCTCAAAATGAGCATGGAATTTATAATAGTGTCCGACGATAGAGATTACCATTCCATAATCCCTAGCCATATTATTCTCAACCTGTTGGGGTCGGTATTCCGTCAAACCAGACGTGACTAAATATCAGTATTTTATATGGAGGGACTACCATCTGAGTCAAAATTAGTCTAGCTTACCCGCAACAGGCCAGCGTGATAGACTAAGGCCTAAGCCGCCAGCAGTAGGAATTAGAGATGAAATGGATAGTTGTTCGCCGGATACCGGATATTTGGCTATCCTATAAGCCGAATATTCGGCCAAACATAGCCAACGAGCACGAGCATGTCATACCATATAGATCTGAGCGAGCACCCGAAGCCCGCACTTAAATGTCACGCTGGTGGTGCCGTTAGTGTCGGGTCGTTAAGTTCCTTTCAATATGGTCGAGTTAAGCCATGGCTGATGCTTGCGTCATGCTCGTGAACGGGTGCCGTCTGTCGGGACAGGTCAGCTCCTACATACTATGGCAACTCTTTTTACGTTTATTTCTAAAGGCAATATTCTCACTTTAAAACTCTTGTTTATTTCTGACATTAACCTACATTATACTCACATTATTTGAATACATTTGTAATAAACAATAACCTATTATAAAAAGAGTACATCTGTAGGGTATTGTAGGTACCGAACAACTTTACTGATATGCTGATATGATAATTATAAATGATACGAGTCCTTTGATGACCAATAGTTTATTGCACTAAATTAACACCAAAGTTCAGACAGAAATACTAAAGAATAAATGATATTGATATGATATTGATAGGTATATGAGAACACACGGCGCGTTCGATGATCGGTAGTGAACTAACTTAAAAGTAAATTAATTTCGCAATGTTCGGTAGCACCGTACAACATCCATAGAGTTTCTTGCCGGTTCTTCTCCATAGGACCCACAATTTGGAACCGTGCAACTAGAGCCTGACCTGTCAAAAATGACTGTAATTAGGTTTATTTGAAATAAAAAATATTTGAAGTTGAGGCACGGACGATCGGTGGATCCTTCGGGTTATTAGGTACCTTTTAATGCAGAGAAAATGGTGTTCATTTACCATAATTTTAATTGCCTTAATTGATTTGTTGTTAAAATCCTATTCTACTTAATAATTGGCATCCGGCTGGATAGTTAAATGAGGCCGGATACCGGATAGTTGCCGGATATCCGTTTCATCTCTAGTACTTCCTTAAACCAATACTGGCTTGAAACTCCGCCACATCTCATCCTCTATAAATAGACTAGTAATTAAATATTTAACATAACCCATAATAACGTGATTTTCCGCTTGTGCAGCCAGTATAGTGAAGGTGGAAGTCCAGAACGAAGAAGATTCTGATGACAATGATGGATCTGGCGACGACGGATTCTCTGCTAACGGTGAGTTTATATTATACGAGGTGTGTTCAGAAAATAACGGGAATTTTAAAATTTCGCGGGTTTGGACAGTCCAATCATTGTCAAGGAACCCTTATAGTTTCGTCATGTCCGTCCGTCTGTCCTAATCCTTTACAGCTTAATAACTTCTATAGTTATAAACATAAGTAAATGAAATTTTGTTAAAAAGTAGTCTAGATATAGATCTCAATTTTAAAAGAATAAAAAAATCTTAATTACGTATTTTAGGGGTGGCGCCCATACATGTGAAATGGGGATGAAATTATTTTTTTCGTTGCACCCCCTCGTGTGGAACCTTACCTTCGTTGAATAGGTCTACTAAAATGAAGGTAATGTTTCATACACAACTTTTTTATCAGGTATACCATCCGCGAAATACAGCCCACCAAAGTGGCTTGCAATGTGTCCCCCCCCCCCCCCCCGCCCTTTCTAAACTATGCAACGTAGAAACTTATAATCTTCCACATTGATAGACCTTTATAAAAACTCTCTTTTAAAATTATTTCGAGTATAATGTGATTATAAATTTTTGAGTTATAGTGAGAAAACGGCAAAATACATAAGACGTCCTAGTTCAATGGTCATTGACCTTAGAAAAAAATGGTTTCAGTAAATAATGCTCCTTTATTTACATTTTTTTTTTTTTTTTTTTTTTTTTCTTTTTTTTTTTTGATCGCCAACCCGCCTGCCAAGCGTGGTGATTATGGCATATCCCCCCCTTAATTGGGGGAGGCCTAAGTCCAGTAGTGGACGTCTTTCGGCTGAAATGATGATGATGATTTACTTTCTATTTAAAAAATCACAAAAAGTAATCTTGTGTTATATTGATATGACACACTTCTTAAATTTAGCTTTTTAAATTTATCGCTAGGTGGCGCTGTTTGCAAAAACTAATAGCAATGATTAATATTCGATTTGAATCGTTTGTAATTAGACCTACTTAAGGAACCCGAATTCATGGCTTTTGCACCACGATAATGCACCTGCTCACACTTTGTTGCTTGTTCGTGAATTCGTGGCCAAAAACAATACTGTAACGATGCCCCAGCCTCCATATTCGCCAGACATGGCTCCGTGTGACTTTTTCCTATTTCCAAAAATAAAGAGAACCTTAAGGTGCTGCATTGAATTTGCAACCGTCCCTTACTAAAACACACGATAAATTGCGCGTGCGAGAACAGAGCGGAATCTCGCTGTTTTGATTTTTTTTTACATTTTTGCTAATATCTCAGCGACTAAATATGTAAATAAAAATTTTGTATACCATAATCTAGATATGTACAAGATGTATCTTATTCGCAAAAAAACAATACTAAAACTATTGGGATTTCCAAATGAAATGCAAAATAGTGGGATCTATCGAGCAAATTTTATTGAATCGTGTTTTCCCTACACCAAAATCTAGTAAATATAATGAAAAATCAGTAATGTAAAAATTAGATCTACGTCGTATCCACAAATAAACATATTTTGATTATAAAATCCCTACTTTTCTCAATGCCGCCCCTTAAAGGGCCGTCGTTTTACAAGCATAGATGACATTAAAAGCGCATCGCTGAAAGAGCTAATAATCGGCTAATACGGCTATCCCAAAACTCGAGTTTGAGAAGTGTTTCGACGATTGGAAGAATCGCTGGCATAAGTGAATAATATCGAATGGGGACTATTTTGAAGGCGACAACATTAATGTAGACGAATGTTTTTTTTTTTTTTCAAAAAACGTTAATTCCCGTTATTTTTTGAACACACTGCGTAAACTACACACAATCTATTAAATATTATTATAGATATTCCGGCCCGCACCTCTGACCTTTCGAATTCATGTGCGGATTTATATTCGATTCGATTATCACTTGCATTAACGGTGAAGGAAAACATCGTGAGGAAACCTGCACACCAGAGAGTGCTCCATACAGTTCTCGATGGTGTGTGTAGTCCACCAACCCGCACTAGGCCAGCCTGGTGGACTAAGGCCTTAGCCTTCTCGTACTGAGAAGAGGCCCGTGCCCAGCAGTGGGACAGTAATGGCACACCTCGGACACTATACAATATAAGTGCTAACACCACTTAAATACACAAAATTACGTCTGTATACGAACGCACACACACGTATAGGTTAGGGATGCTCGCCGCTCGTAATGCCGACTGGGTTCCAAGCGCTTCTCAGTAGTTCTCGGAGAAGGCGTGCTTGTATAGCGATTGACATCCATTGCAATATTGCAGTCCAATTGCTGGCAAACCGCAGGTGGGTGCGGGGTGCGGATGAGGAATCTTAAATTGGCGGGGGCCGGTGAGTGGACGTTCTGTACGTTAGTACTATTAGGTATTCTGTGGTAATGGGCTGATTATGTTATGTATGTTAAGTGCCAGATTTGAATATTGTTAGTTTATAGTTAGATTATTGTTCGGAGACTCGTTCCCACAGTCAAACCGATAACACGGTTTTGTCTTCTTCTTCTATCGTGTCGACATGAGCTACATAATGATAACAGCTCATGCCGTGGGGAAAAGATTGGCCAGTGGGCAGGTTGGTAGCGGGGCTGACTGCCCAGGGTGCGCCGGACGATCAATTAAATATCGTCACTCGTGGAGGCTCTATTAATGCACCCCATTTTTGTGGGGCAAAGTCATATAGTAGAACTTATACCTATATGAATAAATAAATAATAAATATTAGATTATGTATCTTCTTTGATCCGCCTTGAACAGTTTCACGACCATAGAATATATATATATAGTATTATATCCATTGTCTAGTACCCATACCACAAGCTCTGCTTAGTTTGGGACTAGATGGTGCTGTGTAAAAATGTCCCAAAGATATTTATTTATTATTTATTTATTTATAGAAATCTAAATAATAAAGTAATAGAAGTGTCAAAGGCGCGTGTCTCGTAGGACACCAGTGCGCGAACCGTTTGCTTGATCATCAGTGCTGTTTTGGACACAGTCACTAAAATAGTATATTGCAGCATATCTAACAGCGGATTTTTTAGGCTTAATTTATTTGCATTGAATGCTAGAAACATGGTTGGCGTAATTGCGTATTTAATTGTTAGTAGCGGCGAACCAGCGAAACGCGTTTCGGTAAGACAGTAGGTAACATTTCTATTACCTTATTATTCAGATTTCTATGTCCACGACGGATTGACTGATAGAAAACGCCCTAGACTCCCTAGCGTGTGTTTTACTAAAGACGTGGCTAAAAGGTCTTATCAACCACGCAATAAAACTAATTTTAAAAAACCGGCCAAGAGCATGTCGGGCCATGCTCAGTATTATAGGGTTCCTTAAGTAGGTGTTACAAACAAATCAAATCGAATATTAATCATGGCTATTTTAGTTTTTGCAATAGACAGCAGCATTGGCGACTCAGAGAGTGTTGTTAGTAGCCTCTAGATGGCGCGCGCTATACAGCGCCAAATGCAATAGACGGCAGCATTGGCGACTCAGAGTGTTGTTAGTACTAGATTGTGTTACTCGATACACTATATATATAGATACTTTTTGAGATTTTTTCAAATAGAAAGTAGCTAAACGAACATTATTTGCTATTACCATTTTTCTCTAAGGTCAATGACCTTTGAACTAGGACGTTTTAAGTATTTTTCAGTTTTCTCTTTATAACTCAAAAATTTATAATCACATTATACTCGAAATAATTTTAAAAGAGAGTTTTTACAAAGGTCTATCAATGTGGAAGATTATAAGTTTCTACGTTTTATAGTTTAGAAATGGCAGGGGGGGGGGACACATTGCAAGCCACTTTGACGGGCTATATTTCGCAGATGGTACACCTGATAAAAAAGTGATGTATGAAACATTGCCTTCATTTTAGTAGACCTATTCAATGATACCCCACACGAGGGTGTGCAGCGAAAAAATTTTTTTCATCTCCATTTCACATGTATGGGCGCTACCCCTAAACTACGAAATTACGATTTTTTTATTCTTTTAAAATTGAGATCTATATCTAGACTATTTTTTAACAAAATATCATTTACTTATGTTTATAACTGTAGAAGTTATTAAGCTGTAAAGGATTAGGACAGACGGACGGACATAACGAAACTAGAAGGGTTCCTTGTAGGACTACGGAACCCTAAAAACCAATGACAGAACACGCCAACTGCCATTCTGATAAGAGTTTTATCCCATTGAGGTAATGTTTAATTTTATTAGTTCAGATAATTTTGAACAGTTACGTGGGACACTCAGAAAGTTTTGCGAAACTAAAAAAAATTGTTCTATACGTACATATATTTTTATCAAATCTTTTCAAAGTACTTTCCACCAGCCTCTATACAAAGATTCATGCGCCTAAACCAGTTTTCAAAACACTTTTTCCAGTCCGCCGCAGACACCTCGTTTACAGCCTGCTCGAACGCAGCCAGCGCATCTTCCGGCGACGAAAATTGTATCCCTTTGAGCTGATTTTTTATTTTTAGGAATAAAAAGAAGTCACACGGTGCTAGATCAGGGCTGTAAGGAGGGTGACCCAGGAGTTTGACTGGCGTGCTGTCCAGGAAGTCCCTCGTTTTGAGTGCGGTGTGCGCAGGTTCATTGTCGTGGTGGAGCAGTAGCCCGCGGAGCCCTGTGTTTGGTCGCTTGTTGCTTATAACAGAGAAAACTTCTGGCAAACATTTGGTAGTATACCATTCGGCATTAATGCTTCTTTGATCCCGTAAGGGAATTGATACCAAGTGGCCAGTCAAATTAAAAAAGCTAGCGATCAAAATCTTACCCCCGCTTCTAGATCGCTTCACTTTGGTACGCGTTGGCTCATTTTGAAACACCCAAACAGTCGACTGGCGCTTGGTTTCTGGGTCGTATTGATAAATCCAGGACTCATCACCTGTAACGATGTCGTAAACACGCCGAGACGAGCCTGCTTCAAATTTGTTAAGCATATCACGGCACCATTCCACCCGGGCCTGCTTCTGAGCATCGGTGAGGTTGTGCGGCACCCAGCGTGATACTATCCTCCTCACGCGAAGATGGCTGTGTAGAATCTCGTGAACGCTTCCCGATCCAATCTTCAAAATGTGTTGAATCTCCTGATATGTAATTCGCCTATTGTCTTGGATTAAATTTTTCACTGCTAGCACGTTTTCTTCGGTAACAGCCGTCAAAGGGCGACCGCTTCTTTCGTCATCCCCCAAAGTTGGTCGACCGCGCTTGAATTCGTTATACCAACGATACACGGTTGCCTTGGAAGGGCCTTCATCCATGAATGCCATTTGAAGTCTATCGTACGATTCATCCGGTTTCAGGCGACACTTGAAATCGTATAAAATCATAGCTCTAAAATGTTCCCGGCGCAGATCCATATTTCAGTGAGACACAATACTTTGAATTAACTCGCAAAAAATGTGGAGGGAAATTTTGAAATTGGAACTTACTTATTTTTACTTATAAATAATCATATTTTCGAAAAACATTATAACTGGCCAGTCTCCCATATATAAAAACTTTTTTTCGCAATACTTTCTGAGGGGCCTGGTATTTCGTAACGATAGTTTTGACACTTACTGTAGATAGACAGAATAGATAGATAGAATATACTTTATTGTACACCATGAAAATAGTAGTAAACAGGAACAACGTATAAATTATGGGTACATGGGCGGTCCTTTCGCTAAAAGCGATACAGCTATACTTAATAGAGAGATACATAAATAGATATAGCTGTACTTAATTATCGTTATCGGCGGCGGCGATACAATAGATTGTCTTGACTGTGTTTCATTCGGGAACCTCTGATGAATGCACCCTATTAATTTAAAAAAAAAATCTTCCTCAGAATTCGAAGTCCCAATCAAAACGGAGGAGGACGAGCCGAAGCCGAAAAAGCGGTCAGCTAAAGCTGTGGCTACATCAACGCGCTCTAAAAAAGCGAAAGCCGACAACGGCGAGACTTCAACCAAACGTAAGTTCTTAATTATAATTCTATTCGTGACTTTGGCTGAGTGTGCACGCACCTTTAGGTAGTTTTATTTTGAATTTGGAATATGTTTTTTTTTTCGTGTGTGTCATTTAGGTGGATTGGGAAGATTTTTTTCATTATTTTATAAGACAAAATCGTCTACATTTTGCGAGATATTTTTTTATATACAGGCAGCTTATAGAAAGTCTGAATAATCGGAATTCAGAAGATATTTTACTCTATTTTACTGGTATGAGATAGAAGGAAAGTGACTACAAAATTCTATACACATTATGGAGATTTTTGATGCCCCTGACTCTGGGTAAAATTACGATGACTTCATATTGTTGGATGCATCTTAACCAAAGGAAGGACAAATGCATGATTTGTAGAATTATAAAAAAGAGAATCTTAAGAGATTGAAGAAAATATTTCAAGATCCGTAAAGAAAGCAAGCAATTGAATTTGTTGTATGAAATAGCCCGTAACTTGTGGTTGAAGACGGCTACAGCGATAATATTGGCCTGATAATGCCAATTACCACTAAAAATTATGCAAAACAGAAGAGTGTTGAATGACAAGAATATAGAGATAGAAAAAAAATATGTATTTTTTATATTTAAAAAAAACACTGAAGAAAACGATGACACGGTACACTTGAAAGAATGTATCTAAAAGACTTTCGATTGAAATAATTTTCTTTAGTGACTTCTATTGAAAACTACAATCTAAAATCTGCGTAAAACTTGACAAGTATACCTGTAGTTTTGGCAAGTATACCTGTAGTTTTGGCAAGTATACCTGTTGTTTTGGCAAGTATACCTGTAGTTTTGGTAAGTATACCTGTAATTTTTATATGTACTGTACATAATTTTTACAAGTATACCAGTACTTTGACAAAGTCCACGGTCATTTATACTTGTAAAACATGTACAAGTTTACTTATAAAACAGGATCACATGTTGGCTGTTCGCGCGAAATACTTTTCAATAAGCAGGTTATACTACAAAGAAATGAAAAGTATATTTGTCAAAATGCATATATGCATGATGCTGGGTAAATCTTACTCGTTATACTATTGACGTATACACTCCTACTACAAGCTTATTAAGCTTGGCTTTGATGTAACAGGTACCTATATCAACGACAGTAGATAAACGAGTAAGGGATCGTAATTATACTACGTGACCCATTTTGGGGGGCGGGAGGGAGCTCTTCAAAATACCACGCTTGGTCACAGGAAGGGGTGAGGAGGCTTAGGTTTTCGTCACGTAGTCAATATCCTCTAGGGAAATCTCGCGCTTTTTCGAGTTATATTCAAATATAGCGCGCAGCGTTTGGCGCTTTTTAAACTCTCAGGTGGCAACACTGACGCACACATATAAAAAAACAAAAATAAATACAATGCAAAGACAATAGGCCTCTCCCAAGTTGCGCCACAACGCTCGGTCCTCTGCCTTCCGCATGTCCAGCAGTGGACTGCGATAGGCTGAGTTGATTGATTTGAAAGACAATAAGCATTTTCTTTTTTACTTTCTGTTTGTTAAAAATAATTTAAAACCATATTTATGAAAACTAGAGGGGAAGGGGGGGTCTTGGCATATACTATGGGTGGTCACCCAGGCGTGGGGGGGGTTAAAAAATGGGTCACATAGTATGGGTACGTTCCCTAAGGAGTCCCACTTACAATCGAAAGGTTGTCAGTTCGAATACCATCTGTCAATACAACAGATGGCGACACTCCAAGTAAAGCATATTTAGCTTGCTTGGAGATAATTCTTTCAGTTATTCCTTGTACAGCTCGCGGTATAAGTGTTGCAGTGAAAATGATGACTTTGTTATTAAATCGTTGTAAAATGTTGGCGCGACTGTACTGTACGTTAAGGTTGCTTGCACACACGGCCAATGATTCACTTTGAAATGTGTTAAGAAAGCTGCTTATAATTGATCGTAGGATGCTATTTCATAATACCCGCGGCACGCTATGATATGATGGCGTTTTTTGACATTTTCCAAGTGTTGTGACACATTTCAAATTATTAGCGATTGGGACCGGGTTTATTACTTTGACCAACTCCAACTAGCTATTATGAATAATATCTACATAAAGTAAATAATTTATCAAATTATTCAATAAACATAACGTCTAGCCATTTTGATTAATCGCTATTTAATCAAATTTTCTGTGATATACATAAAAAACAGCCAGCCGTGCCTTTTCCGACACTTTGCGGCTGTTCATGAAGGTGTGTAGTGCCCCATTCACCTGATTACCAGCACTCACTCTCCTTTCAATGTCCTTCACATGCTTGCCATCTCTCGTAAACATGGAACCCAGGTATACAAAATCTTTCACTTGTTCCACCTTTTCGTCACCTATCAAAATATTGCACTCTGTCATAACTTCATCCTTTTCAAAAACCAAAACTTTTGTCTTACTAACATTAACTTTCATTCCTTTACTCTTCAAAGCACCATCCATAGTTGTTACCATCTTCTGTAACTCCCCCTCCGACGATGCAAGGATAACTTGATCATCGGCATAGAGGAGACATTTGACAAGTAACCCATTCATTTCTAAACCATTTTCACTCTCTTTCAAATCTTTCAAACAACTGTCCATGAATAGATTGAACAGCCACGGCGACGCTACACATCCATGTCTCACACCATTATCGATGCTGAACCAGTCAGAGTAGGCGCCGTTAATTCTGACACAAGCGCTAGAATCCACATAGAGAGATTTCAACGCTTGAATCAGGTTGCTATTCACCCCATAGATAGACAAAGCAGACCATAGTTCATTCCTCATCACTCTGTCGTAGGCCTTTTCCAAATCCACGAAATGGGGGAGTGTTAGTGCCTACACTTATGTATGGTAGTGAAAGTTGGGTATGGCAGAAGAAACATGAAAGCAGAATAAATGCAGTAGAAATGAGAGCTTTGAGAAGTATGTGTGGTGTAACTTTGAGAGATAAAGTAAGGAATAACATGATAAGGGAGCGTTGTGGAGTGAAAGAAGATGTAGTGACAAAGATTGAGAAAGGTATGTTAAGATGGTTTGGACATATAGAGAGGATGGACAAGAGGAGATTGACGAAACAACAAATATTATATTCAACATCGATATTATAGAAACAAAAAATATTAAAACTACAATGAAATCTTTGTTTAATAGAATTATAATAAAATGAATACAATATGTGATTTAAAAAATCTATGCTATCACAATAAAATACAATACAATACAATTTTAAGTATACGAAGCGAGTGTGGATGGAAGAGTTGGAAGGGGACGACCTCGGCGAACGTATCGCGATCAAATCGCGGATTTTCTCAAAAAATGCCAGGTTAAGAGTTCTCTAAACCGACGAGCATGCATGACGAGGTTAATGGACGTAGATGAAGCGAAAGAGGTGTGTCAGGATCGTAGCAGGTGGAAATCCATAGTCTCTGCCTACCCCAATGGGAAACAGGCGTGATAATATGTATGTATGTATGTACATAAAAAAATAGTAGAAATAAATTGAATTTGAATAATAGATTCGAAATTTGAAAAATTATATAGCTGTAGCAGTGCATCACTAATGAAAATAAAGTACGGCAATTTTTCTTTCATACGTAGCTGTCAATATTTACGGATCTTCATGAGCAGGCAAACGTCAAAAACGCCATTATAGCGTGCCGCGACTATAGGTATCGTTTGACATTTCGAAGTTGTGAATAAATAAAGAAAGAAAAAACATTTGACACAACTGAGACACATACAATAGAAAGGATAGACATAAACAAGAAATAGAAGAGGCTGTTCAATACATTTTGTCGAGCTTACATCGACGATTTTGTAGGGTTTTTTTTTTCGGTTTTAGGGTTGATTCCATCGTAAAGTTGTTTGACAGCATTCCCTGATTAAGCTCTCCAAATATAACCACCAAATATGTCTGCAAATTGTGGATTCTGTACAACCAATCTTTACAGAATTGGTTAGTAAATGACTTGTCATATAATAATTCATGAAAATCATCCGTAGTAATATAACAAGTTTAACCGGATTATATCGCGTATATTATTTAAATTGGTTTTCCTGACGTTTCGAAAGCTTTGCAGCGTTTGTGGTCGCAGGAAGACTAAGAAATTATTATCATCCGTAGTATTGCCAAAACTAGCAGTGATAATATAGTTTATTGTAAGTCGTTTTATCTCACGAAAGCGGGTGAGCCATACTTTAGTTGTAATGCGTATACACACGCGCTCTTGTGTGCGTAACTACAAAACTCAACCAAAACTGAGCGCTCCCGAGCTTGCGCACGCAAAGTCAATGTGCATGTACACACACACACAAGTATGGCTAGCCCGCTTTCGTGAGAAAAAACATCAATATCTATAGAATTTATTTGACCGCACAGGTTTTTTTTGTTTGTACTTGTGTTTTTCAGTCAAAAACTCAATATATTATTCAATAATAAAGGAGCTAACATAAGCTTTAAGTGACGAAGCAGCTTTTTTAACACATTTCTGTTTATATTTCTGTGTCTAGTTTATAAGTTGTCACGGTATTGCAAAGTTAAAAAGTGCTCCTATCATATCCAAGCCTGTTGAAAAGGGTTCTATTTTTTTTTTTTTACTTTTCAGCTTTTATAAGTCCACCAGTGTACTTGGATCTATTCGTTGACAGTTATTGGACTATTTTTAAGAAGATTTCGTAATAAATACACTTATCACTTGGATTGGTGATCAAATTATTATTTTCTGCGAAATGATCTTAAGCCCCACCTGATGTTAAGCTGTTACCTTTGCCCATAACAACTGCATTACAACCTAGGTTGTTGCTTACATAGAATTGTCATGGATTTGATCTTCTGCGCAGCGCAGAGATGACGTGGCCTCCAAGGCATCACATTTGCATAGGATATGTATGGGCATCTTCTTTTGTTGTCGACGGCAAGGTACTACTGCCCATCCTTTTATGATATCTCAGGCGCCCCAACACGAAGAGAGAGGGGGGGTTTACGCCATGAATGGAATACACTTCGTGGTCATCCTGTTATGATTTCTTAGTCGCCCGAACACGAAGAGTGGGGGTGGAGGGGGGGTGGATTATTTTACACCAGGAATCGAATACACTTCGCTATCATCCTTTTATGATCTCTTAGTCGTCCGAACAAGAAGAGAGGGGGGGATTATTTTACACCAGGAATCAAATACACTTAGCTTGATCTCTTAGTCCCCCGAGCAAGAAGAGAGGTGGGTATTATTTTACGCCAGGAATCGAATACACTTCGCTGTCATCCTTTTGTGATATCTTAGTCGCCCGAACACGAAGAGAGGGGGAGGAGATTATATTACGCCAGGAATCGAATACACTCCGTTGTCAAGTATATGTTGTACATGTCGGTAAGTAAATTGGAACCTCTTTGTAATAAACTTTTTGCTTGGATAGTGATATTTTTGACATTTTTATACATTTCTATGCGTTTTTAACTTTGCAATGTTGTCTGTGTGCATGTATAATTTTAAGATATTGCAATTTGACTCAACCATTTTACCCTTATAAGTCTTAGAACTACAAATGAATCTTTAAACATTATATTTATCAATTTAAAATTACGAACTATACTTCATTGAACTCTATAATATCCTATGACCTTTGCCTTGGCAACAAAATTATTTTAAGGCCCGTATAGCAGAAAGTTCCTCAAGCGTTGATCACTGTTTAAAACTAGTTTTGAGTTGGGATTTAATTTTAGAACATGCCTCAAGCAGAGATTTATTGATCACTGTTTAGGTATTTGAGCAGAGATTTGATCTGTAATCACTCTAGTGTGTTCCAGACTTCGCTTGAGTAGAGATTTCTATTTTATTCCAGGTCAAATTCGTGTGTCATGTTGTTGAATTAAAGTTTATTATTACCTTATTGGAATAAGACCAATACTCAAGTAAAGATTCTATCCTTAAGTAGTGATCAGGTGATTGAAGTTTAAACTGTACTTGAGGAACCTTCTGTAATACGGGCCTAAGTTTTAAAACAGAATACATTATGTTTAAACTACCATTATTATATAAATTTTAACTATAAACTGTAGGCGGCAATAGCCATATCCTGACCATTGCCTTAGAAATATAATAATAATAACTATCGAGATTGAAAAAGGACAACTTAATGTGATTTTACTATAATATAAATTATACCTATCGAAAATTACGCTCCGCCTAAAGACACGGCTTACAAAAGATGAGAAAGAATCTCGAAAATCTCGCATCGCGAGAGAAAAGATGCGCCAAGATAATGTATAGGAACGTTACTGGTCGCATGACCGGTCGACGGCTGAAATCCAGTACATTTCACCGACTTTTTATTACGTACTGGGGCCGTATTATGAATTGTTAGAATCATCATTGTTTCGTTACGAAAGAGAGACAGCTATGCAGGACTAATAGCGCCATCCCTCTTGACGCCGGAACAATGGTGGCTTTTAACACCATCATAATACGGCCCCTGTACTCGTAAAATAACTTTGCGGGAGTGAAGTTGGTTACTGCTCATGTTTCCCCGCCTCCCGCCTCCGACTGACACCCATAAAATAATTACTGCGACGGTTCTGTGACAACTTCACTCCGGCACAGTTAAATTGCGCGCTATAGCCATTGTGATCTTATCTTAACCTCGTAGAGGCCGTCGTATTTGAACTCTATCTACCCTTTGCACTATTGACCTAAACCCTTAAATTAGGATTCGTAATTATCAAGATAAATATGTCTCTTATCAAAAAGTAACTGAACACAAAGTGGCTCAGTCAAAGAAAAAAAGAAAAAAAAAATTGCGGCAAAAGTGACGCACAAAATTACCAAAAAATTCAAGAACACAGAACAAATACAGGTACAGAGCCAAAAAGTGTGGTATGATATGCGTCACATTCGCGCAAAACGGCCGCCGCTCAGCATATTGCTGTGCCTCATGCACGGAGCAGAGCCACAGCGCTGGTTTTCAGCGACAGCCAGCGTCGACAAAAAAACGTAGATCAGTGCGGCGTGATGTTGGTAAAAAGTAAAGTAAAGTGAAAAGAAAAAGTAAAGTTGGACACAAAATACTTGAAAATTAGCAAATGGATGTTATTACTGAACATGAAGTGATTCCTGTGGACGTAAGACTTGAAGAAATAACCGACTTGAAAAAAAAAGTAAGTTGGACATCATTGAATTTAAGACAATATATGTTATAGAAGATAGCAGTACCTACTTCCGCGGACAAACTATAAGGAGCTCTGCTACTACTGTCGGCAATTGCTGTAATACCGAAAATAATAAACCACTATTCTATTCAATGTAGCTATGAGTGAAACGATAACAGTACATGCCTAAGCCCCGCCGCACATGCTCACACTCGCATTGGAGATCACGCGCCGCATGCAAGCGTGTAAAATCTATAAATGCGTAGTACCGACTCAAGTGTCGACGCAAACGCGCCACTCCCCCGATATACCGAAAGTCCGCTACTTTCGAGAAAACTATTCCTGATGGCAGTGGCGTGCATTGGTTTTCGGCCTAGGTAGGCAGATACTAAACAGACAGAGCAAGTGACTAGTATAAAATTAAAAAATCTCGTACACATATTTCATACAAAACAAACACGTAAACGAGACGTTTTAACAACGACGTTTTAAAGTACTAAAGTTAGTTAAAGTACACTGAAGACTATTATATTTGAATGACGGCACCCAGTTAGTCCAGTTACAGTTGTACTAACGTGTAATAGTCATAAAAATTTTACCTTTTCTTGAGTCAAAGACAGATTTCGTGTTTGTCTACTGATATACACTTTTTTTGTTTTGTCAACAAACGAAAACTGACTGAAAGGGTTTCTCGTAATTGCTCTAAACACATAAACCGAGCACTGTAATTCATCCATGTTTACATAAGTTTCTTTATAAAAACCTTTACAAATCACAATAAAACGAACTACATAATTAATACACGATTTATGCAATTCACCCGCACAAATAGAAACAAGAATGTCAAATACTGTCTTGTGTCAATGTCATTGTCAACTGCCAATAAATTAGAGTTGGGCGTTATTTAACGTCGGTTAGAGAAAATGCTTACGAGGGTGATGATAATCGTTTTGTGTAAATAGTAGTTTTGTGGATGTAGTAATGTAACGATTAATTTACGAACAAAGTTACAAAATAGATTTACGGAGCACGAAAACAACAGATTTTACACAATTATTATATTCAATTCATTATAACATTAGATAAATAACTTTATAACGCCATCGATAAATCGATATAAGCGAATACTAAGTTTCGTTATTTTACGATAAATGTGTAGCAATGTACGGTCGACCGCATGTCAGTGGTAACAGTTTCGTCATTGACAGCGTCTTTATTTCGTGAGCAGTAAGGATGGTTTTGTAAGTGTTACCACTGTCATGCAAAATTTTAATATATTTACCATTTACACTTAAATGTAAATAATATAAAACAATTACTATCTTTACTTCGCCATTATTTTTCTAATGTTGAGTATAGTTTTATAATAACGATCACTTTGTAATTTGTATGGAAATAACTAGTTACACACGAAACGGTTACGTGTGAAAAACGTTACGAACGACCCATGACGCGACGAGTCGACAAGGCTAGACCTGTAGAGCTGATATTGCGGATAAATTGCGAATTGTCAAATTTTAGTGTGTTACGCATGGCCGTATCGTGATTTATGTTTTTGTCGTATTACATCGCTAAAGTAGTGTGCGTGTGTATATAGTTACGCCAAATGGTTTGATTCTGTGTGAAGTTACAGGCATTCGTGCGGCTGACCTGCCTAATGCCTGCACCTAGTATGAAGTTTCGCATTGAATTCATACATTATTATTGAATACCTATGTTAATTGTTTTTATTTAATACTCTGATTAATTTATTTAGTAGTAGTTAATATTGAATTGTAACGAGGTAGGCATTGCTTATTTGCCTATATGCAATGCACGCCACTGCCTGATGGAGTAACGGCTGCCAGGGGGATACAGCGGCGGGGTCCCTCCGCAATGCCCCAGTAAGCCGAGGTCCGAGCCCTCCCTTGGGGGACGCCCTTATGCGGTTTTGCAATCGCGATTTTTTTTTTTTTTTTTTAGTGTAGGATGCCGAAACGAGCTAAAGGCCCACCTGATGTTAAGCGGTTACCTTTGCCCATAACAACTTCAATACCAACTAGGCAGTTGCCTAAATGGCATCGCAAGTCGGTTCGCCAAACTGAGACATGAAGATGGAAAGTCTCATGTGATTGTAATTTCACCGGCACCCGTACCCTTCAGAACGAAACACAGCAATGCAAGCATCACTATTTGGCGGAGAATTAAAATACGGTGGTACTACTTTTAGTTTATAAGTTAGGTTTAGGGAAATTTTTCGGCGGATGGAGTCCCTAACAGGATTCTCCGCCACCCGCCCGGTTAAACAGTTAGGGTATCTATTTTGGGTACCAATTCTGCGAGAGCCTGCCATTCGAAAAAAAAAACGTGTCGACGCAGGCACATACAGTCAAAAATCTTTCCGGTGAACCACCACTAAGACTAAAATCGCTTGCACTCAATGTTCGATGGCAGCCGTAGGTACGTGTAATGTAGCAGGATTCGTCGACAAAACGTACCACCGGGAAGGACCGTGACCGTACACACGGCTACACATCAAGCTGTACATTCCAGTATAAGCTGATCTCGCATTGTACGGAAAGCCTACACAATGTGAGGTCAGCTTATACTGGAAATGTACAGCTTGATGTGTAGCCGTGTGTACATGAGTGTGAACGCGCGTGCCGTGCCCTAAATTGCTGAGATACGTTTTCGAGTGGCATTGGCGCAAGTGTATGTAAACGAAGTGACGTTTGTTATTGCGGCTGCTAGGTGGCGCCCCTGTCGTGCACGAAGCCAATAGCACAGTTTAACAAGATAGTAAAACTGTGGCCAATAGGCAGCGTTGCGCTGCCACTCGCACGTGGTACGTGATCACCAATGTGAGTGTGAGCATGTGCGGCGTGCGTAATATTCGCCTGTCAGCAGTTTGGTAGGGGGAGTTGATCCCTCAGAATGCATCGGGATTCAAGCGATCATTTATTTATAATATATCATTATCTTCGCTCATGGAGGCTCTTTAATACACTCCATTTTTAGGGTTCCGTAGTCCTACAAGGAACCCTTATAGTTTCGTCATGTCCGTCCATCTGTCCGTCTGTCCTAATCCTTTACAGCTTAATAACTTCTACAGTTATAAACATAAGTAAATGAAATTTTGTTAAAAAATAGTCTACATATAGATCTCAATTTTAAAAGAATAAAAAAATCGTTTTTCCGTATTTTAGGGGTGGCGTCCATACATGTGAAATGAGGAAAAAAAAAAAATTTCGCTGCACCCCCTCGTGTGGGATATAATTGAATAGGTCTACTAAAATGAAGGTAATGTTTGATACACCACTTTTTTATCAGGTGTACCATCTGCGAAATATAGACCGCCAAAGTGGCTTGCAATGTGCCCCCCCCCCTGCCATTTCTAAACTATGCAATGTAGAAACTTATAATCTTCCACATTGATAGACCTTTATGAAAACTCTCTTTTAAAATTATTTCGAGTATAATGTGATTATAATTTTTTGAGTTATAGAGAGAAAACTGACAAATACTTCAAACGTCCTAGTTCAAAGGTCATTGACCTTAGAGAAAAATTATCATAGCAAATAATGCTCCTTTAGCTACTTTCTATTTTAAAAAATCACAAAAAGTAACTTTGAAATGACACGCTTCTTCAATTTGGCTTCTTGAATTTATCGCTAGATGGCGCTACTAACAACACGCTCTGAGTCGCGAAAGCTGCCGATTATTGCAAAAACTAAAATAGCCATGATTAATATTCGATTTGATTCGTTTGTAATTATACCTACGTAAGGAACCCTATAATACTGAGCATGGCCCGACATGCTCTTGGCCGGTTTTTTTCTTCCATACATCTCTATTAGCCGTCATCTCAGTGTTTATATCAGTTTATTCTGTGTATATCAGTTATATACGTAGGACACTCAGACAGTTTTGCGAAACTAAAAAAAATTGTTCTATACGTACATATATTTTTATCAAATCTTTTCAAAGTACTTTCCACCAGCCTCTATACAAAGATTCATGCGCCTAAACCAGTTTTCAAAACACTTTTTCCAGTCCGCCGCAGACACCTCGTTTACAGCCTGCTCGAACGCAGCCAGCGCATCTTCCGGCGACGAAAATTGTATCCCTTTGAGCTGATTTTTTATTTTTGGGAATAAAAAGAAGTCACACGGTGCTAGATCAGGGCTGTAAGGAGGGTGACCCAGGAGTTTGACTGGCGTGCTGTCCAGGAAGTCCCTCGTTTTGAGTGCGGTGTACGCAGGTGCATTGTCGTGGTGGAGCAGTAGCCCGCGGAGCCCTGTGTTTGGTCGCTTGTTGCTTATAACAGAGAAAACTTCTGGCAAACATTTGGTAGTATACCATTCGGCATTAATGCTTCTTTGATCCCGTAAGGGAATTGATACCAAGTGGCCAGTCAAATTAAAAAAGCTAACGATCAAAATCTTACCCCCGCTTCTAGATCGCTTCACTTTGGTAGGCGTTGGCTCATTTTGAAACACCCAAACAGTCGATTGGCGCTTGGTTTCTGGGTCGTATTGATAAATCCAGGACTCATCACCTGTAACGATGTCGTAAACACGCCGAGACGAGCCTGCTTCAAATTTGTTAAGCATATCACGGCACCATTCCACCCGGGCCTGCTTCTGAGCATCGGTGAGGTTGTGCGGCACCCAGCGTGATACTATCCTCCTCACGCGAAGATGGCTGTGTAGAATCTCGTGAACGCTTCCCGATCCAATCTTCAATATGTGTTGAATCTCCTGATATGTAATTCGCCTATTGTCTTGGATTAAAATTTTCACTGCTACCACGTTTTCTTCGGTAACAGCCGTCAAAGGGCGACCGCTTCTTTCGTCATCCCCCAAAGTTGGTCGACCGCGCTTGAATTCGTTATACCAACGATACACGGTTGCCTTGGAAGGGCCTTCATCCATGAATGCCATTTGAAGTCTATCGTACGATTCATCCGGTTTCAGGCGACACTTGAAATCGTATAAAATCATAGCTCTAAAATGTTCCCGGCGCAAATCCATATTTCAGTGAGACACAATACTTTGAATTAACTCGCAAAAAATGTGGAGGGAAATTTTGAAATTGGAACTTACTTATTTTTACTTATAAATAATCATATTTTCGAAAAACATTATAACTGGCCAGTCTCCCATATATAAAAACTTTTTTTCGCAATACTTTCTGAGGGGCCTGGTATTCTGTATTATAATTTATTATACGCTAGCTTTAGTTTATAAGTCTTTATTGTTAAAAACCCTGGAATTCGTTTATTTCTAATTATAATGATATCGGTTAAAGGGCCAAACACGCAACGCGAGTATGATTACTAACATCTCGAACAAAAAAAGATTGATTTTTATAAAAATAGACATTTTATGTACTTTAATACGCGGATACAGATTTTGACAACCATAGGCTGAAATGCTGAACAATATTTTTAAGTAAAACGGTGCAAGTATTTCGTAGTGTTACAATTTTTTGTAACAACTGTATTGTTCCATATTCTGACAAATAAATTATCTATTTATCATCATTATGCCATTTTCAATTACCAATTTTTATTTTATTTTAACAAATACGTTAATGCCTGTTATGCGTACTTTTTTAAACGGGATGTTTTTTATACGTTTTATGTTCATACAAGACGTAAAAAGTATGAAACATATCCCGGTAAGGTGTTTTTTTTACCTTTTCTTCATGTTATTAGATGACTATGTTGTATGCTTTTGCATAAATAATTGTTTAACGAAAATTAATCCTTTAATTAAGGATAACTAAATTGTTATTATTTCATTCTTCAAATACTCTATAAAAATATACAAACATTACAAAAAAGAGAAATCCTTGAATTTCCAACACCAATTCCAAAAATCATCAAATTAAACCCAAGAATCTGACGAGAAAATTTCGTTCTGTGACCAAAATGCACGCCCGAAACGTCCTCAAGAAGATAACCCTAATGTATGAAGACAGAAAGGTCGAAGATAATGAGATGTGCTCGTTTGTTGTAGGATCGGACGACGACGGGCCCAAACGCAGGAAAAGGAAAAAGAAATCGGACGAAAGCGCGACCCCCGAACGCGTTGAGCACAGAGTCAACCTTACCGCCATACTACAGTACTCCAATGCGAGCCCCTTCAGGGACAAAACCATTCGGGGCTTCTCCTGTCTCTACTGCTCTAAAGCCTTCCCCGATATACGAGCCCTACGAGAGCACACAGCACAGCAATCAGAAAAAGACAAAATTAACACTATAATAGACTACAAACTTAGCTATAATCCCATCAAAGTAGACATAACCAACCTTCATTGCACCGTCTGCGATCTAGGAATGAAAGACCTCAACCATCTCAAGGACCATTTAGTGGCTACACATAATAAGAATATTAACAAGCATATTAAAGACATAATTCTACCCTTTCGCTTAGAAGATGGACATAATTTCACTTGTGTCATCTGCTCTGTAGTACACATATCTTTTAAGAATCTCTACCATCATATGAGCAGTCATTATAGGAACTATTGTTGTAAGAAATGTGGCGCGGGATACATTACTATAGCAGCTTTGAGGAAACATGGCAAAACTCACGCCCAAGGAATATTCCCTTGTGATTTTTGCGATAAATCCTACACTTCGTTGACGAAGAAAAGGAACCATGAGAAGGGGGTTCATACAGGTGGTTGGTTGAGGAACAAGTGTCCTCATTGTCCAGAAATATTCGTCAGTTACTATGATAGGAGCGAGCATCTTGTGAAAGTCCATAACCAGGCTCCAGTCATATATCCTTGCAATGCATGCAACAAGACTTATAAGAAGAAGTTTGAGCTGAACAGACATATCAAGCACCACCATTTGCAACAAAGAAGTTTCCTTTGCGACAAATGTAACGCGAAGTTCTTTTCCAAACGAGGTTTAGCAGACCACCTTTCAAGACACACGGGCGGGGAAGCCTGTTCCTGCGATGTCTGCGGCAAAGCATTCTCAAGAGCGCGAACTCTGAAAGAACATATGAAAATACACGAAGACGATAAGAGATTCCAGTGCGAGATTTGCCATAAGACCTTCATGCAGAAATGTAGTTTGAAAAGTCATGTGCGGTTACACCAAGATGACTTGGACATTTTTAAGGAGTTTGATGATGTGAAGCATCTAATAGATAATAGGGAGTTGACGTTGAAGCAGATAGCAGCTGAGAGTAAGTGTAAAGCGCAAGCTGAGAAAGCTAAAGAACATTTTGTGTAGTGTTCAGTGCTGTTAAAAATAGTGGTTTTGGGACATTCCGAAAACGAAAGGACATTTTTAGTACTATAGACTTTCTTAGATGTTATAAGCAATGGTTCTTTAGACATTGAGTAAACTTAAAGTATTACTATCTTACAGCAGGTAAGAACAGAAAAAGACGGAAGATATGTCACTAATTATTAATATAAACGGTTTCACTTACGTTATTCCATCGGGTGTGCCCGACCAGTTTCAAGCTCGAACTTCTCCATCATGAGCTGGTCGGGCACACCCGATGGAATAAAGTGAGTGAAACCGTTTATATCAATAATTATGAATTTAACTCACGATAGTTATTATTATAAAGATATGTCACTGTGAATATAGTTTCCACTTTTGCGAATATACAAAATGGGGGCGCCACTAGTCATACATTACAAATTTTTAACTTCAAAAATCGCTTCTTTAGCAGAACTTTAGATAATCTTATTAAATTTAATTCATTTAAGTGTTTACAGGTTTTTTCATAATAAAACACAGACTGACACAATACTGATAAATAGTTTCGTTTGTAGACGTTTTTGTCAGACTGTTCACAGATTGTGTTTTTTTAGGTGGTGTAGTCCGCTAACCCGCACTAGGCCAGCGTGGTGGACTAAGATCTTAACCCTAATTCTGACAAGAGGCCCGTGCCCAGCAGCGGGACAGTAAAAGGCTGATTATGCAATATTCTGTGCGGTGGTTTCAACATCGAATCGATCATCCTTGTTTGAAATCAATTCCGCTAATTTTCAACTAGACATAACGCGCTCCTATTTGTAATCGCAATCGTGGCCTGATATTTATTTTTCAACACACTTGCTCGTAAAGTGGCTCTTATTGCACCGATTTTTGGTTCATAATGTAGCATAACGCACGCGTGCTTTTTAGGGTTCCGTAGTCCTACAAGGAACCCTTATAGTTTCGTCATGTCCGTCCGTCTGTCCGTCTGTCCGTCTGTCCTAATCCTTTACAGCTTAATAACTTCTACAGTTATAAACATAAGTAAATGAAATTTTGTTAAAAAATGGTTTAGATATAGATCTCAATTTTAAAAGAATAAAAAAATCTTGATAACGTATTTTAGGGGTGGCGCTCATACATGTGAAATGGGGATGCAATTTTTTTTTTCGCTGCACCCCCTCGTGTGGATTGAATAGGTCTACTAAAATGAAGGTAATGTTTCATACATCACTTTTTTATCAGGTATACCATCTGCGAAATATAGCCCACCAAAGTGGCTTACAATGTGTCCCCCCCCCTGCCATTTCCAAACTATGCAACATAGAAACTTGTAATCTTCCACGTTGATAGACTTTTATAAAAACTCTCTTTTAAAATTATTTCGAGTATAATGTGATTATAATCTTTCGAGTTATAGTGAGAAAACTGAAAAATACTTAAGACGTCCTAGTTCATAGGTCATTGACCTTAGATAAAAATGATATTAGCAAATAATGCTCCTTTAGTTACTTTCTATTTAAAAAAATCACAAAAAGAAACTTTGTGTTATATTGATAACACAAAGTAACAGCGCCACATAGAGCTAAATTTAAGAAAACTAAAATAGCAATGATTAATATTCGATTTGATCCGTTTGTATTATGTAATTAGACCTACTTAAGGAACCCTATAATACTGAGCATGGCCCGACATGCTCTTGGCCGGTTTTTTTCATTATATTATTGCACTAGTGCTTTTTACTTTACACTTTATTTTTAAATTGCAGCAAAGAGTTTTTATGCCTAAACAAAATTAAACATTTTTGGGAATAAATCAACTGTATTAATTAAAATATGCTAAATAAACATTTCATTTCATCAAATTAATTATTTTTGTCAACAAATTAATATTAATTTGTGTTTTAAATAAAAAAAACAATTTTTAGTATTTTCAATATTAGGCTGTATGGCGGTTTCCTTCCACCTGCGCGCGCATAGCTGTATGTCACCGTGCGATTACATTACAGTAATCCGCGCGCCATTTTTCACAAATTCAGTATTTGTCTAAAATGTATGTTTTTTTCCTCGCAAGTGTGTTGAAAAACGTCGTATGACGCGTGAGCATTGACTATTATACACTCGGCTCCATTACGCCCTCGCCTTCGGCTCGGGCTGCAATCCAGCCTCGAATATAATAGTCAACTTAGCTCACTTGTATCATAATGTACTATATTCGCACAGATTTATTTATATATAACAGTTTCGGAATTGAACAGCCCCTTATCTCCCCTTCATCTCTATATGGTTTAATGCTCAATGCATTTCAATCTGTTAGGAAGTTTAAGTTCAAACAAATTTTTCAGCTCAAATTCTTCCATCTTCTTCTGGTTTTATCTGCAAGTAAGAGATAGCAATATTTTTAGTTTAGTCGGTGCCTAAGTAATTGTGCTATTGTTCAATTGTTTGTATACATTTTCCGAAAAACTATCAAGTTTCGACTCTTTCGACCAAGTTGGTTTTACTTAGTGCATTTTATAGGTTGGAAATATATATACCGAATTTACTATTTACCAATTTGAAGATAATTGTAGAATTTTCATTTGGCTGAGCCAACCAATCAGCAGCGCTGAGCAGGTACAGTATACAGGTTGAGTTATTTTCGAGATGGACCTACATACAGGGACTAAATTGAAACTAAAAGAAATGAGAAAAGTGATGATTTTTCTTTCTTTCTTTCTTCAAAGTCGTGAGTACTATTTTGAAGAAAAACTGATTTTCTTTATATAAAAAATACCTAATACCTATGTCTAGTTTATCTGAATATCGGAAATCAACCCGATGCTCTTTCGCATAAAAATACCATCTTGTGTACTGATCAATAATATTGTAGATTAGGATCGAACCCTTCAGTGTTACAACATGACAAGATTGACAAGTCAAAAAAATTGTAATTATTACCAAATTGTTATTCAACCTGTATAGTCCACTGATATTTTTACAAAGTAATAAATACTACATTGAATTTCCTAACGAAAGCTTTATAAAGACACTCAATACATTTAAAAAAATGATGACTTTAAAAAAAATTAAAATGATAAACTAAAACAAGTTGTTGATCTGTAGCCGTGCCATATTTCTAGAGCAAATGATAAATAATGTGCTTGGTCATCTAAAATTACTTAAAAAAATCTACGATTATTTAATACCCAAGTTTTCACTTAGAAACATAGCGAGGGTTTGAGAATAAATCCCGAACGACTCAGAAAATAAGTCATCGGCGGCATTGTCAAAGGATTTCCATCCTATATACATATCTGCAAATTGTTTCGGTGGTTTCGCACGCGACACATGGAGGGAATTTGTTTGTTTACAAATAGTTGTTTAAAACAGTACATTACTGTCGAGGCCTGAAATGAAGCAATTTACGGCCGAATAACGAGTTTCGCCTCGTACTTCCCAAGTGATTTTGAAAGGACGAGGCGGAAGCTGAGTCCTTTTTAACTAAACGAGGCCGTTAATTGCTATTTCGGCCGAGACTTGTATAGTACTTTTCTCTCATTTGCGAGGAAACACAACACAAATTAATTCAACAGTATCTTATTTTCATTCACGCCAATTCGCCCGCGCTCGGTTCTTGTTCTATTTTCAAAGTTTTGAAAAAAAAAATGCGCATTCAGCCTGTATAATGATAAATATTTTGTACCTAAAAACACTTAATTTATGTAAGTGTGTACTTGACAACCTCGATAGCATAATTTAAAAAATAAAAAATGTCCAGCAATTTCTATTATTGTCCTGTTGGATATTACCGGCCTGTTATTTCGTTGCGTACGGAAAAGAGCCGATTGTTGTATTCTTTTTTTGAATAACGAATCAATTTCCGAGCAAGTGGGAGAAAAAATAATTTTATAGATTTTTTTATTGTTTCGTGTTCAGTATCAGTGGCAGTGGTATAGTCAACTCCTTAAATATGGCACGAGTACAGATCAACATGTATAATAGATTTGGGATACCCAATGCTGGGAATCAGCCTATACTTGCCCAACTATTGGAGTCAGCTTCCGGTCTAACCAAATGCAGCTGCATATTAGTATACTGACATGAATTTATAATGAATTAATTAAATAATAATTTAATGAAAAGGTTTTATTTAATACCACATTTTTAGGGTTCCGTAGTCCTACAAGGAACCCTTATAGTTTCGTCATGTCCGTCCGTCTGTCCGTCTGTCCTAATCCTTTACAGCTTAATAACTTCTACAGTTATAAACATAAGTGAAACTAATTTTGTTAAAAAATTGTCTAGATATAGATCTCAATTTTAAAAGAATAATGCCCATACATGTGAAATGGGGATGAAATATTTTTTTCACTGCACCCCCTCGTGTGGGGTATCATTGAATAGGTCTACTAAAATGAAGGTAATGTTTCATACATCACTTTTTTATCAGGTGTACCATCTGCGAAAGATAGCGTGCCAAAGTGGCTTGCAATGTGTCCCCCCCCCTGCCATTTCTAAACTATGTAACGTAGAAACTTATAATCTTCCGCTTTGTAAAAACTCTTTTAAAATTATTTCGAGTTTAATGTGATTATAAATTTTTGAGTTATAGTGAGAAAACTGAAAAATACTTAAGACGTCCTAGTTCAAAGGTTATTGACTTTACAGAAAAATGTTACTAGCAAATAATGCTCCTTTATTTACTTTCTATTTTAAAAAAACACAAAAAGTAACTTTGTGTTATATTGACATGACACAATTCTTATATTTAGCGCTAAGTGGCGCTGTTTGCAAAAACTAAAATTGCAATGATATTCGATTTGATTCGTTTGTAATTAGACCTACTTAAGGAACCCTATAATACTGAGCATGACCCGACATGCTCTTGGCCGGTTTTTTAAATATCATCTAGTTCTGAGCTATTTTTAAAGTTTCAAGTCTCTAGCTTATCGGGAAGTTTGTTTAAAAGATAAAGATATATTTATTTGCAAAAACATGTGTAGATAATAATACATGGTTGAGATGCTTATTAAAGATATAAATGATGGTTTGGATCAACATGTTTGACCATGACTGGTGTACAAATATAAAAAAACATAAAATTATTAATTGACCAAGTGTATGTAATTGTGTATTGTACACTACATGAAATAATTTAATAATATTAAGTCAATAGTATTTCATAGTAATATAATTAAATCGATTGCAAAATGTGTACCGAACAGACAGACACAGAAAGCGAGTTAACCTTATCAACGCCATGGCGTCGTAGAGGTCTTCGTGCTCTTAGCGCCACGTCTTTTATAGAAGACATATTATATAGAGGGGCTCGTAGCGAAGCAACGACTGCGCGGATTGTACGATCTGCAAGGTTAAGCTGCACTTGCCGCGGTCAGTGTGTGGAAGGGTGACCGCTTCGTTACACATCGAGACCCCTCCGTGCCTCGGGGAGCACGTTAAGCTGTCGGTCCCGGTTATCATACAAATATCTATGGCAGTCTTTACGGGTAGTCAGAAGCCTGAAAGTCTGACAACTGGTCTAGAAAGAAAGAAAAAATATTGATTTGCTTCAAAATCAACGCAAAAATTACCAAAAAATTCAAGAACACAGAACAAATACAGGTACAGAGCCAAGAAGTGTGGTAAGATGTGCGTCACATTCGCGCAAAACGGCCGCCGCTCAGCATATTGCTGTGCCTCATGCACGGAGCAAAGACACAGCGCTGGTTTAACCTCCGAATGTCACTATTACCCACTAATTGGGTTACGGGGGTCTGATGGCAGTCATTCCGTGTAAAATGCTGATGTTCAGCCGCATCTGGCTAGACTGGAAGCCGACCCCAATTTAATTGGGACAAGGCTCGGAGGATGATGACATATTGTATAGACATTCATCATCATCATCATTTCAGCAGAAAGACGTCCACTGCTGGACATAGGCCTCCCACAAAAAGGGGGATATTCCATAATCGCCACGCTTGGCAGGCGGGTTGGCGATTCCAGTTGGTTGGTTAAATACTCGGAGAACGCTGCTGCCCATCCTCTGGTGAATCCCTTAGTCGCTTTTTACGACACCCATGAGAAGATATAGGGTGGTGCAATTCTTTACTTCTGGCACCACACGGAACGTATAGACATTAGTCAGTCTAACAAAGCAATTGGTATACAGGGTTGAGAGATATAAATGAAGTAGTCTCAGAAGATTATGGATGTTTTCGAGTGAAATGTCATTTTAATAACGGACAAAATTAAACTGTATTTATACAAAACCCTAATCAAACCATTCTATAATAACTTCCTGAGAAATCATCATCTATATCAGGCGACCCTGTATACTAATTGCTTTGTTAGACTGTACAAAGTAACAAAGACGTGGCGCTGAGGGCACGAAATCGTTTGTCTTCTATAGGTGTCATTGATTAAAAAGGTTCATATAAATGTGGTAAAAATCAATTGTTTTAAAATATGAGAAATAATTAAAGACTATAGTTACTTATAGTTAAATCCAGTCACAGAATCAAGTGTTTTATTTTATGTTTCTGGACATTTTATTAATATTTATGTTTAAACTTTAATTGGCTAGCTCTTAAATGTATTTTTTATAACCTTGACACAATAGTTGACTAACGAATCATCTGCGTGTTATTATAAATGGATGCTGATAAGCAATAATGTGTCAACCCACAAAAAATCGAAAATTGAGTTAATGATGCAGTACGCTTCTTTGGCTGACAAAGAACGTTTTTCAATAGGGTTTTAACCTGATTGAATGGTTTTTATACCAAAAATGAGTATAAAAAGGTTGACACGAAATCAGTTCGAAGGGTAAGACATTTTGCAATAAGATGTTTAGGCACTTGAAACATTGTTTGATGACCCTCGGCGCCATCTGTTTAAAGTCAAAAGAAGTTATGGGACATGATCGGTTATTGCGTAATTAGTATTATCCTTTTTCGGCTGTGTAAACAACATCGGCCCATATTTAACTAAAATTATACGTATAAAGTGGGCCTCACAAGACTACTAGCCACGAATACTACATGGAAAACGCAGTAGAAGACTTGGGGAATATAAGATCATCAAAGGTAAGTCAAAATTTTACATAAATATAAGGATTTTAGCTATACAAGTTTAGAGGTCATTTTACCGGTAAAATTATTAAAACAACGCTTTTTTATGACAGAATACTGTTTAAAATTACATTCAAATACGTTTTACATACTAACCGTGGTAATATTACTTATCTTAACTACCTAATTTCAGCAAAATGTAATATTTTTGATTAACAGGTTATTGCTTAACAAAAATTCTACTATTGACTAGCGCTTGTAAAAGTTTTATAAAGCTTGACACGTTATTGCTACAAAAAAATCTCGTTCACTTGTTTGTTCGTTTATTTCAATAGTATGTTAAATGACTTGAAACGTTTTTGAAAAACGTGGAATGAGGGAATTAATAAAACAAAGAGGTTCACGACTGTAAGTATCCGCAAACAGGGTAGACAGACATTATCTCAAATCTTCAGGTTCTCGAAATTATTACATTTTGGCACATACCCTCATTTTGCAAGTTGTGTCTTATTTTTATAATTATTTTCAGAATGCCACCGCCAAGATCAAGAAGCCATGTTTACGGATCATTACTTAGGTATTAGTACCTCACGAGGAAAGCCATGCGTCGCGTTCTACTTCTGGCGAGGAGTTTCAGTGTGAGGTTATTAGCCACGATGTTGAAGAAAAGAGGCGTATGGTTCCGTCAAATAGCAGTCTCAATGAGGAGTTTCCAGAAATTCGGCCAGCAGAAACATACCTCACGAATATTTATATTTCTGATCAAGATCTGGACTTTGAGAATACTCTGGATTTATTGGAGTTTCTAGCTGCTGTTGATTGCTGTTTGTGGCTGATAATACAACACTAGCTCATTCGTCGATCATTGAGCTTATTCATCATACAGCAACTATTCAGTCCGAGCCCAATGAGTTGTATGATTCATCATAATCTCAGCCTATCGCAGTCCACTGCTGGACATAGGCCTCTCCCAAGTTGCGCCACAACACTCGGTTTTCTGCCTTCCGCATCCATTAACGTTCAGCCACGTTCTTCAGGTCGTCGGTCCACCTGGTGGGGGTCGCCCTACGCTGCGTTTGCCGATTCGCGGTCTCCACTTAAGGGCTAGTCTGCTCCAGCGGCCATCAGCCCTTCGACAGACATGGCCAGCCCACTGCCACTTCAGCTTACTGATCCTACAAGATATGTCGGTCAATCCGGTTCTCCTCCGGATAATCTCGTTACGGATTTTATCCTTCAAAGAAACTCCAAGCATAGCTGGCTCCATAGCTCACTGAGCGACTTTGAATTTGTGAACCAGCCCAACTGTCAGTGTCCACGTCTCGGCACCGTAAGTCATGACAGGCATGACGTACTGGTTTAAGACCTTTGTCTTCAAACTTTGCGGTATATGCGACGAGAAGACTCGGCGAAGTTTGCCAAATACTACCCAGCCTAACTAGAACCTTCTGTCGGCTTCTTTCTTGAAGTTTGTCTACCAAGCTGAATTATCTGCCCTAGGTAGACGTATTCCGTTACGACTTCGAGTGCCGACCCTTCAACGAATATTGGCCTCGGCATGCATATTGAACATGACTTTAGTCTTGTCCAGATTCATGCCGAGACCGACACGCCGAGATGCTCAGTTTAAGCTGTGCAGCATTTCGCCCAGGTGTTCCAACGACTCAGCCATACAACGATGTCATCGGCAAAACGGAGATGTGAGATGTTCTCGTTAACGTTGATACCCTAACCAGTCGAACGAAACGAGATGATTTTGTTGTAGGTAGTTTGATTTTGATTTTTAAATACTGTTTTAATTTAGATAATGTTGATTATGATGTAGGTAGGTAAGTACCTATTCAAAGTAAATCTTGAAGATTGAATAGCCAATAACGCTCGATGGTCCCTAATTTGTTCCGTTTTTAAAAGGTAAATAAATATTTTAATATTGTAAGAAATCATGGCTTTTATTGATAACTAAGGTGTTACAATTTTTATCTTAATAATACGTTTATCAATATAAGGTTAAGGTACTTGACATTAATCAAATTGAATTTAAATTAATTGTTTTCAGTTTAGCAATAATGTGTTATAAGACTTGAAATGTATATTCAAATAAAATGTTTGCTGGCGCATTTTGTAATATCAAATTTAACGGTTTTTGGAATGAATATAACAGATTTTACAAGTTTAATTGGAGAAATTTGATCTAAACTTATATTATGATATAATGACTGCATATCATCAATATTTGCAGCAAATTCTTGAACAAACTAATTAAACTGGTGCCGTAATTTTGAAACACGATTTACTCGAAATGGCTTCCGTGTGGGTTGACATACTATTGCTTATCAGCATCCAAATAAGGTTGTAACATTATTTGCTGAGATTATTTATTGAGGTGAATGTACTGATCACAGAAATAGATAGAATGGCCAAGTGGGCAGGGCGCGCGTGCCAACATTGCACCATAGTGCGGTGCATTTCAAAGCCTTTCTCAGTACAAAAACCCGCAAAAATGCCTTATTATGCTGTTTTCAACTGCAGAAACAAAAGCTGTAAAGTACATTTGATTAAAGTTATTTTTTAAAAATTAATGACGTCAACATGGTAGGTGTAGTTTGTTCGAAAGTGGCCACGCATGAATCGCAAGTTTTTTTATTTTTTTATTTATTAATTTCCAATATAAATTGTTATACACGATTCATGATATTGCCGTACACGAAAACCGCTAAGGACTTATCTGTGTACGGCGAGTCGTTCATTTTAAACATAAAAAAATCAGGTCATTTTATTTTCTAAGAATATATTATTTATTATACATATAAAATTTTTAGTGATGTTATGTTATAACAATAGATTAAGAATAGTAAGGTTCAGGGGACAAACGCGTTTTGATGCGTTACAAAAAATCTTTTAAATTTGTACTTATAACTTTTCGAACGTTTATTGTAAAGGGTTTGCAGATCCTCTGGTAGTTTATTAAGATATTAGGGAACCACGTAAAATTGTGATTACAACCATTCTATCATTTCTATATATTTCTGTGGTACTGATCATAAATATTACCATTTACTACTGGTGCAACCCGGAAAAATCGAAAAAAGTTAAAGTTATGATGAGACCATTAAATCCTTAAAGGAAGGAACTCTGCTAATTATGTTAAACCTTATACAACGGTAAATCAATTAGTTCGGGAAACTTCACAGACGTGTGATGGGTATCGATATAACTGTTATTGAAATAACTGAAAACCTCTTAAGGTGAATGCTACAGGGTAGCCCGCGAAATTCTAAATTTCTGACGTTTTTTGCCAATTGTAGCTTTATTCCGCGTTGTATATCGGTCGAAGTATGATTCGCGGAAATAATAACAATATATCTACTGAATAATACTCGTAATTTTTTTTAATCTAGCTCTATGAACTGTACAAGCTCGATAATATTAATTTACGATCAAATTATTGATTTTCGAGCTTGTAGAGCTTATAGAGCTAGGTTTATGTTTTTTATGAGTATCATTCAATGGATATGTTGTTATTACTACCGCGAAACATATTTTTAACCGACGAAAAAAAGGAGGAGGTTCTCAATTCGACGCGTATATTTTTTTTTTTTTTTTTTTTTTTTTTTTTTTTTTTTTTTTTTTTTTTTATGTATGACCACGCATAACTTTTTACAGAGTGGTCCGATTTTGATGATTCTTTTTTTATTGGATAGGGTATATCTTGAAGTTGGTCCCATTTAAATTTCAGAATCAAAATCCACCCCTAAGGGTAGTAAAAAAATGAGTGTTTGTTCACCCACTGAATTCTTACCTGTTAACCGATTCTGTTGAAACTTGACATACATAAATATAGTTCTAGACACTACGACATAATGGAGACCTGGATTTAGAGTTTAACCACAAAAAAATGAAAAATAAAACTTTTTAACAAAAAATTGAACCGACGAAAACAGAAACTGAAAAGCGAAAAATAACTAATTATGAGTCGGCGCCAAACAACCAATCAACGAAGATCTTAAATTACTTTAAATAAATAGTAAAAACAACATCACATCAAATACAACGTGAGATTTTCAACGATAAACAATAACTTTCCAAAAATGCGTTCTCCGCTCGGCCACTTCCAACTTACACGCACTATGCTTGTTAAAAGTTCGTTTGGCGCCGACTCATAATTAGTTATTTTTCGCTTTTCAGTTTCTGTTTTCGTCGGTTCAATTTTTTGTTAAAAAGTTTTATGATTGATATAAAACGCGAAATAGAGCTACAATTTGCAGAAAACGCAAGAAATTTTGGATTTCGCGGGCTACCCTGTAGCATTCACCTTAAGGAGTCAATGTACTCATCAGTATGAACAACTTTTACTATTAGACCAACCTGAAATCGTGAAAAAAAACAGCTGATCCCAAACAGTACATTTTTGTTCACATGAATCGACAAAATGCATTGTTTGGAATCAGCTGTTTTTTTTACGATTTCAGTTTTGCTCCTGTAGTAAATGTTTTTCATACTGATAAGTACAATGACCCCTTAAGAGGTTTTCAGTTATTTCAATAATACGTTGTATGTGTGTACAATAAAGAATAAAAATATTTCTTAAAAAATACAACGCGCCCCGTGACTTTTATCCCGTGATCAGCTGATTAGAATGAAATGGTGAGCTTAGAAAATAATATTTTTTCTTGTTTTATTATCATTAGATATCGGTACCCATCGTGTCTGTGAAGTTTCGTCAACTAATTTGATTTAAGGTTGTATAAATATTATTATATAATTATGAATTATTGTTTTATTCAAATGTCATACTGTATTTAACTTTAATACCATTATATATTTTAAATTCCAATTTATTATAGTTATTCATATTTTAGCATACAATGAAGAGTAAATAATTTTAGTTTTATTTTTACACTTCTAGAAATATTGCTTAAGGTCACACCTCGAGTTTACGCATTAAGAAAGCATGAAAAATAGTAAAAGTAAGAATGTATCACGAGTAATCGGCTTAAATCGTGTATAGTCTGTTTTTTCTCTCTTGTCTTATTTAGTAAACAATCATGACATGTCTCTTTATTCAAATATACTGATAAAATATAATTACTAGTTCTGCACATGTAATTAGGATAAAAAATGTTATTTAGTGTGTGAAATTGTTACCATCATCATCCTCATCATCATTGGAGCCTGTCACTTATCCATTCTTGGATGTAGGCCTCTTCCCTCCTTTTCCATTCCTGGCGGTCTTGTGCCCGACTCATCCAGTCATAACCTCCGTGCCGTCTAATGTCGTCGACCCATCGCTGCGATGGTCGGCCACTTCCTCGAGTATAGGCTCTGGGTCTCCACTCTAAAAAAAATCTCGTCCAGTTGTTGGTATCCATTCTTGCAATTTGTCCTGCCCATGCCCACTTCTTCGCTGCTATAGAAGCCATCACGTCACTCAGTTTTGTTTTGCTTCTGATCCATTCGTTCCGCTTCCGGTTGCGCAGTGTTATTCCGAGCATTGCCCTCTTCATGGCTCTCTGCGCGACACTGAACTTCTCAGCTGACTTTTTCGTGAGCGTCATGGTTTCCATGCCATAAGTAAGCACTGGCATGACACATTGCTCGAAAATTTTGGTTTTTAGATGTAGTGGCAATTTGCCACGCAGTATCTTCTTGTTCGCGCCGAATGCCGCCCATGCCTGTGAGATTCTTCTTTCTACTTCTGCTGTTTGATTGACATAGCCCAGGCTGATTCTATGATCCAGGTATATGTATTCAGTCACAGCCTCGACATTATCTTGGTTTTATTTATATTCATTCTGAGGCCTGCTTTCCCTGACTCCACCTTGAGGTCTTCAATCATACACATAATTTCTTCCACATTATCTGATATGAGGACTAAGTCATCCGCAAATCTTAGGTTCGAAACTCTTTCTCCGTCTATCACAATCCCTTTGTTATCCCAATTCATTTGCCGGAATATACAATTCCAGAGCGAGCGTAAAAAGTTTTGGAGAAATTGTGTCTCCTTGTCGGACTCCCCGAAATTGTTAACATACTGTCTTTTAATAATTATTGACGAATTACATTAAAAAGACATGCCAAGATTGTTTACTAAATAAGACAGAAAAAGAAATAAGAAAAAACTGTAGTTACTATATAAGACGAGAGAGAAAAAACATACTTTACCGTTCTAACACCTGTTAGTAGTATTGAACAATTCGAGGAAATCGTGTCAGCCGGGGTTCATACCCGAAAGCATCCGAAGCATCTTTGCTATCCGAAGCAGCTAACATAGTAAACATAACATACAGTACGGAAACTACGTCCTAACGCTCCGGATTGAATCACTCACACAGACGCACGCCTCAACAAGAACCTAAGTGGACGTCGCAGCGCTGTCAGTGCAAACAACCCGCTTAGGGGCCTTGTTGACTCGTGCGTCTGTTTGAGTGCGTCGTTTCAGGCGTTTGTACGTAGTTTCCGTACTGTATGTTGTTTACTGTGCAGCTAATGAGCCATTGGGATCTGATACATTCGAAGTACTGTCACGAATTCACGATCATGTTTCAAAACGAACCATGTATGTATAAGTCTTGTTATGTACAAGGTATAGATTATAGATGTGTTTCAAATAAACTATTATTATATTTGAATATTTCCGCTTTTTATTTCTAACTCAGACCAGTTAAAATGAATATTCGATTAATTAAGTGCTTTGGTCTCTAATAGACAAAACACCAATATTAGAATCATTGTTTCCTTGCCAGAAATTCGCTCGGAGACACGACGTTAGCGCCATCCCTTTTGGCACCGAAACAGTAATGGTTTTAAAACTTCATAATGCTGTTTCAGTTCTTTAAACTTTGCCCAAGATGTCTTCTGTGTCGTGAGTGCATTGACTAACACAAATATCACATGTAGAACACAGAGCCAAAACAACTATCTGGCTGTACAAAATATTTACTCCGTGTAACACAGCGCAGAAGCCAATCGAATTACTACTGCACCAATCTTACCGTGTTGTTCACCGTCACACTGCGCTTCAATAGGCGAATCATTTATGCTGGTCGAAAATAAAGCAATTGTGTGATTACAAACAAATATCACATGTAAAACACCTGGAGCCAAAATAACTATCTGGCTGTACACAATATTTACTCCGTGTATCACGATGTAGAAGCCAAACGAACTACCACTGTAGCAATCTTGCCGTGTCGTTCACCGTCACACTGCGCTTCAAAAGACGAAACATGTAAAACACCTATAGCCAAAACAACTATCTGGCTGTACACAATCTGTACTCCGTGTATCACGATGTAGAAGCCAATCGAATTACCACTGCACCAATCTTGACGTGTCGTTCACCGTCACACTGCGCTTTAGAAGTCGAATCATTGATGCTGGTCGGAAACAAAGCAATTCTGAGATTGGGTTAGCCACTTCTGCCAGAGGCCGTCTGACTATGCTTTAGGCCGAATTATACTTGTGCAAGCTATGATATACTGCTTTTGTTATAGGTTAGATAAGCCTTTGACGTTCGAGTGATCGATATTTTCATCTTGAAGTGTACAAACTATTTCTGTACTAAGATTAAATCTTAATGGTATTCTAAAATGACGCCTACCGCCTATATTTGAACCCTATGCCATCCAACTGCCACGACTGATGATAGCTACTAGATTTAATACTAAGAAGACCTGAACGCGTGTGAAAGAATTATTTTTCTTTTATAGGCAATACCGGAGCCACAAAAAAACAACGCAAACGCGCTGTTAAGGAGGAAACCGACGATGAGGCATTAAGTCGTTTAATGTATCGCGAAAAACATCTGCCTGAGATGAAGAAACAGTGGCACAATCTCAACACTATACTCAAGTACTCTAATGCTACGCCTTTCAAAGATAGGAATGATGCAGGATACGTCTGTGCTTACTGCTTCAAAACTTACCCTAACCCTGATATACTAAGAGCTCACACACACAATGACCACGCCAAAGAAAAACCTTCATACAAAGCCGGTTCAGGCATGGCAAGCTTCGTCGCCTTCTTAGATGTAGTAGACCTCAGATGCATGCTATGCGAACAGCCAATGGACACCTTACAAACTCTGACCGAACACCTAGTTGCAGTTCATGATAAGAAATACTACCTCGGAGTCACAGACTACTTCCAACCCTTCAAACTGACAAACGAACAACAAATTAACTGCTGCCTTTGCGACGAAGTGTTCCACAACATGAAATTACTGATGCAACACATGAATATACACTACAGAAACTTTATATGCACCACTTGTGGCGCAGGCTTCGTCAACTCCTTCCGTCTTAACCGCCATGAAACGACTCATGTCAAGAAAAAGTCCAGCTTCCCATGTCGACATTGTGGCCAAGTATTCGCGGCGGAATCAAAGAAGAAAGCTCATGTAAACACAGAACATAAAGGCATAGCTGGGGACAGTGTCTGCCAGATCTGTAAGGCTCGCTTCAAGAATTACTACCAGAAAACACGACATATGATACAAGTCCATAACGCTGAAGGAATCAAATGCGATTTATGTGAGAAGAAATTTAATTTAAAGTCCAACTTGATGCTTCATATGAGAAGTGTTCATCTAAAAGAAAGGCCATACGAATGCTCTGTTTGCAGTATGGGTTTCTTCATCAAAAGGCATATGTTAGGGCATTACATGGCGACACATACGAATGAGAGGAAATTCAAATGTGAGGTATGTGGTAAGGCATACGCCACACAGAATAGTAAGAGAAAACATATGAAGAAGAATCATGGGATCTCGAAGAATATGATGGTGCCGGGTTTGCCGAAGTAGAGTCGAATATGGAAGCAAGAGTAGTAGATGTTGCAGTAACGTACCGAAATCAAATCGAAGACGTTCTTAAAAAGGCCAAATTAAGAGCTCCCCTAAATCGACGAGCAATCATGAGGGGAAAAATGACCGTAGATGGAGCGGAAGAGGCGTGGCTGGATCGTAGGTGGTGGAAATCTAAAGCGTCATCATACCCGAAAGGAAAACAGGCGTGGTAGTATGTATTTAATGTTGCAGTATTATATATTTTCCTGTGACTATGGACAATTTGTCGGAAAATTAATCTCGCTTTTGCGAATTAAAGATCGGAATAAAACAACTTCTAAACATTTTGATCGAATTAGGTATCGGTTTCTGTATGAAACAGCATACCAGGCCCCTCAGAAAGTATTGCGAAAAAAAGTTTTTATATATGGGAGACTGGCCAGTTATAATGTTTTTCGAAAATATGATTATTTATAAGTAAAAATAAGTAAGTTCCAATTTCGAAATTTCCCTCCACATTTTTTGCGAGTTAATTCAAAGTATTGTGTCTCACTGAAATATGGATCTGCGCCGGGAACATTTTAGAGCTATGATTTTATACGATTTCAAGTGTCGCCTGAAACCGGATGAATCGTACGATAGACTTCAAATGGCATTCATGGATGAAGGCCCTTCCAAGGCAACCGTGTATCGTTGGTATAACGAATTCAAGCGCGGTCGACCAACTTTGGGGGATGACGAAAGAAGCGGTCGCCCTTTGACGGCTGTTACCGAAGAAAACGTGCTAGCAGTGAAAAATTTAATCCAAGACAATAGGCGAATTACATATCAGGAGATTCAACACATATTGAAGATTGGATCGGGAAGCGTTCACGAGATTCTACACAGCCGTCTTCGCGTAAGGAGGATAGTATCACGCTGGGTGCCGCACAACCTCACCGATGCTCAGAAGCAGGCCCGGGTGGAATGGTGCCGTGATATGCTTAACAAATTTGAAGCAGGCTCGTCTCGGCGTGTTTACGACATCGTTACAGGTGATGAGTCCTGGATTTATCAATACGACCCAGAAACCAAGCGCCAGTCGACTGTTTGGGTGTTTCAAAATGAGCCAACGCCTACCAAAGTGAAGCGATCTAGAAGCGGGGGTAAGATTTTGATCGCTAGCTTTTTTAATTTGACTGGCCACTTGGTATCAATTCCCTTACGGGATCAAAGAAGCATTAATGCCGAATGGTATACTACCAAATGTTTGCCAGAAGTTTTCTCTGTTATAAGCAACAAGCGACCAAACACAGGGCTCCGCGGGCTACTGCTCCACCACGACAATGCACCTGCGCACACCGCACTCAAAACGAGGGACTTCCTGGACAGCACGCCAGTCAAACTCCTGGGTCACCCTCCTTACAGCCCTGATCTAGCACCGTGTGACTTCTTTTTATTCCCAAAAATAAAAAATCAGCTCAAAGGGATACAATTTTCGTCGCCGGAAGATGCGCTGGCTGCGTTCGAGCAGGCTGTAAACGAGGTGTCTGCGGCGGACTGGAAAAAGTGTTTTGAAAACTGGTTTAGGCGCATGAATCTTTGTATAGAGGCTGGTGGAAAGTACTTTGAAAAGATTTGATAAAAATATATGTACGTATAGAACAATTTTTTTTAGTTTCGCAAAACTTTCTGAGTGTCCCACGTATATTTAGAAATATTTTGCAGCATAATAATGAGATGAATCTGTCTGTATCTAAAGATTATTTTTGAATGTAAAATTCAGTGGTATAACTATACAAAGTGGATATGACAATACGACATTACATAAAACCACGTACGGTCGACCGCACGTCGGTGGTAACACTTTGACATTAGTAGCATCTTTATTTCGTAAGCAGTAAGGGCGGTTTTCGAATTGACGTGTTACCACTGTCATGCTGTCGACTGTAGAAAGTATCACGTCCTCTGACCGTACACAAACAATCAATCAAATCCAGTTAAAATTATTTTAATTTTATTAATTTCGAATGTAGGACCATTTTTCTGGCATAGATCATTAGGTCAAAGACCTGTGCGAGTCCATATGATTTATTTATTTGTGTACACACTTTCTCAACTATTACAGATGATTACAAATGGTGTTACTTATAATTTCTTTTTTTTTCTTCGCCTTACATCTTATTTATGTGTATAAAATGCCATTATAGTCTAATAAGCGTGTTTTGATTTATTGTCGTATTGTCATCTCCACGTTGTATAGAAATAAAGAGCAGTCGTAATATTGTACAAATCCTTAAAAACATTGGTTTAGTAAAACTAATTCTACGCTTGTATTGTATTCCTATACAGCATTTAAAGTATCGTGATACATGTATGTATGTACTGGTGATTATTGTATTTTAGGGTTAAATTATTATATTTATGATGATCGTAATTGACGTTTTATTTTTAAACCGTAGACGAGAATCCTCCATGATAATGATTAGTTTCGAAATGCTTTGAAACTATTGGGTAAAACTATAAGGTATTTATATTATTGAAATAAGTACCTCTTGGGGTCTACCGTATAAATAGTTCTAGAAGCATCCAGTGTGCTAAACTATGCGAAAAATCCAAAATTATACCAAAATCCACCCAGATCCAAGCGCGATAAATTAAGAATCATCTGAAAATCTGAAATTAAGTTGTGAATTCTTGGAATTAGTAACAATTGAACTTAATTTGCTTCTACATACGACTGGAATTTGAATAGCTAAATAAAATCATACTGCGGGTTCGAAAGCGTCGCGAAGAGGTCAAGCGCCCACAAGCGTGCAAAAGAGACGGTACGAAGCTAGTCGCTGTACTGCGCTCCGTTCGGTGTGCCTTGCGACCAGTGAACTGCTCTACGCCGCCGCCACTCTGTTTGTTTGCGCTGACCCATAAATTTGCAGGGCCTCTGAATCCTCTGATACTCATAAGTCATAACACAAGTTTAATCCTTCCATGGGTATCAGGGTCCCATATAACTTTCAGTATATTTAGCGTCCTCTCGTTCTAGTAAATTGCATGTACTTTTAAACTTTGTTCTAAATAAATCTTCTTTTGCTCTCGTATCAGCACGAACTATAAAAATAACTCATTCCGTGGTTAAAACATTAGCCAGTCGGCTGTGTTACTGAAGCTGACTGCCCACTTGCGTCGGACGTACATCTAAGTATACTTGCCAAAATAATATTGGAAACAAAAGTGCGATTGATAACTGCGTGATCGGCAATTGTGTTTTGTTTCTTCAACAAAATCTGAATAATGCTGTGTTCAATTTTATGACCAACAATCGACTCAGCCTATAAAAGAACCTGCTGGAGATAGGCCTCTCCCAAGTGACACCACACCACCTAGCACTAATATTGTAAGCACCTCAATATCCTAAAACCTTGAATCATATACAGACGCAGCTAATCTATCGAGAATTTTAATACAGAACTTTTCTTTGTAGGTCTCGGCTGCGATACAGACATTAAGTTAGATCCAGATGTAAGTAAAATATTGAAAAAACTAAAAAAACCGAGATCTGTCGAAATGAATGACGAAAAGAACGATTGGAGCGTTACTGTGTCCAAAAAGGGTACAAAAGAGGGTTCACCAAAAATAAGGATACTATCTCTTATGACAGAAAGAAAAGATATACATAAACATTTACAGAACATTAGGAATATTTTGTTACACTCTAATGCGACCCCAATCAGAAGTCACACAGGAATTGGTTACTCATGTGGCTTCTGTTCAGAACACTACCCTATACCCAAAGATCTAAAAACCCACACACTAGAGAAACATGACGACTCTGTTAAAAGCAAATACATGAAAGGTCTTGCTCTAACAAATTACGTCGTCAAAATAGATATTACTGCATTGAAATGCCATGTTTGCGGTCAAGATATAGAAGGATTAGAACCTCTGATGGACCATTTAAAAATTATACACAACAAAACTATGCATACAGATATAAAAAATCATATATTGCCTTTCAAATTCGAAGGAGATATTCTAAACTGCGTGATGTGCCCAAAAAGTTTTGAACGGTTCAAGTTATTACAGGAGCACATGAATACGCATTACAGGAATTATAATTGTACGATCTGCAGTTCATCTTTTGTTACCTATAGAACACTTCGCAGCCATATAGCTAGACACAAGCAAGGGGAATTTCCATGCAGTATCTGCACAAAAATCTTCGACACGGAAAACAAGAAACAACACCACGAAAGGTTTGTCCACTTGGGAAAGGACACAAGAAATAAATGCCCACATTGCAGCGAAAAATTCACGACTTACGCGAAGAAAACACAACATCTGGTGAAAGTGCATGGCGCAGAACCTAGAGTCCTTAAATGTATGGCTTGTGACAAAACATTCAACAGAAGAGACAGATTGACTCGACATACCAAACGGGACCATTTACTAGAAAGAAAATTTCAATGCGAACACTGTGATATGAACTTCTACGGAAAGAAAGAATTAACCATGCACATGTTAAAGCACACAGGAATCAAGAAATATACGTGCGATCTCTGTAAGAAGTCGTTTGGACGGAAACATACTTTGAAGGAACATTTACGAATACATGCGGGCGATAGAAGGTTTAAATGTGGTCAGTGCGAACAAGCCTTCGTGCAGAAATGCAGTTGGAAGAACCATATGCGGTCGAGGCATGATCAATGGGTGGATTAATTAAAGAGCTGGTGAATAGTCAGCCAGATTTAGCTGAGCTCTTTTATTGCGGGTGCTGAGGGCGAAAGGATATCATTAATTTTGGACTTAAAACTAAAAGTGTCAACCAAAAAAAGTTACGTATTGTAGAACGTTATCTTGAGCATTTCATTTCTTGTTAAGACTGCTTGGCTGACATTGTATGACATTTGTATGTAACACCGATATTTGAGTTGTTGTTCTTTGACCCGAGTCAAAAATCATAACTTTGGTTTTTTCATCCAATTTTTTTTTTGTTTGGTAATGAAAAGTTTCAACTTCTAAATAACAGACAAAAATAACTTTATATGGCGCCTAAGCTCCGCCACTTTTTTCATTATACGATTTGCATGAAAAGTTAGAAGAATTTGCAATAAAAACAATAGCCCGCGAAGCGGCTGTCTACTTTGTGCGTAAATCCGCACTGGCATATCGTAGCGGCATCAATAAGGGCCAAGGTGTGTTCAGCAGGCGTAGCATGACCACTGTAGACAAGCGTTTTGTCTACGAAAGAATAGACAAAATGACAGTTATACCCGCGGCACGCTCTGATGGCGTTTTTGACATTTTCCAATAGTGTTGTGACACATTTTAAATTATTAACGATTGGGACCAGGTTTATTACTTTGACCAACTCCAACTAGCTATTATGAATAATATCTACATAAAGTAAATAATTTATCAAATTATTCAATAAACATAACGTCCAGCCATTTTATTTAATCGCTATTTAATCAAATTTTCTGTGACATACATAAAAAAACGGTAAAAATAAATAGAATTTGAATAATAGATTCGATATTCGAAAAATTCTATTCCTGTAGCAGTGCATCACTATTGACAATAAAGTGCGGCAATTGTTCCTTCATACGTGGCTGTCAACTTCATGAGCAGGCATACGTCAAAAACGCCATCATAGCGTGCCGCACCTATAAAGTGCTATACAATGTCGTTTTGTCTATTCTTCCGTAGACAAATCTCTTGGCTACAGTGGACATTCTACGCGTGCAGGGGGTTGATTCTCGCGTCGCAGATATTATCTCGAAACAAGATGGCGAATGTCGTTTGAAAATAAAATTTTCGTTTTCCCAGAATGTCCGTTAGAGATATATCTACGCCTAGCACTCGAAAAATGTCGCCGGTAATGTCAACTGCTATGAACCACTCTTTGTATTTAGAGCGCTAGGCGTAGACATATCTCTAACGTGACTCTCTGAGAATACGATTTTGCAGTTTAGCAGTTGACATTACCGGCGACATTTTTCGTAGAGATTTAAAATTAGAGATTATCTCGAATTAGTCATTTATCTCTTCAACGCGAGAATTGGGGCCCTGGTCCATTGTCACATTAAATTGCACTACATTTATTTCTACGCCATGGCAATCGTCTTATGAAAGATGTTGATCTTTATCGCGAGAAATCCATATTCCTTTTCACAATATTCACTGATTTGTGATATGTGCGTATTAAAACTCCTTATATTTCTATTATATTACACTAGAAAAATTTAAAAATGAATTGTTGAATAGAATTGTTAATTTATATTGTTAGCATAATTACTTCTTTGTTAATTGTAAATATAAAATGAGCTAACTAGCTCATTTTATCATGTTATTTGTTAATATTAGATTATTATTTAATAATATCAGAATTTAGTTGCAACTTATATCTCTATTTAATTTTATTATTATAATAAAAATAAAGATTATTTAAAATCACGGGTTTTTTACTCTTCCTCACATACTGGTCTTTGAGCTTCAATCCAACACGTAAATCCCTACAAAACATTCAAATCCATAATCCATCCATCTTTATTTTACTCGGACTTAACTAGTAATAAGAACCCTGGTTATCTTTTCACTGTAACTAGCCTTATTGCTAAAGTTCTTTAAAGATGAGGTTATGAGGTAATTTTTTTTTTTTTTCAAAGTGAAATTACAGACACGTTTTTAACTTTGATATGTATGCCACAGATAAGATAGACGTAAGATTAAGCGAGAGAGAAGAGAGAAATAGAGAAGCGTAGAGTCGGAATAAGTAAAAAATTCTAACACTTCTTGCGAGAGATGTCTAGCAATGTTTTATTTTTATCCAACAAATTTATATGATCAATAGTTAAGCCAAATTTTTTTGACAAAGCCAAATCTTTTTATGGTTCCGTAGTCCTACAAGGAACCCTTATAGTTTCGTCATGTCCGTCCGTCTGTCCGTCTGTCCTAATCCTTTACAGCTTAATAACTTCTACAGTTATAAACATAAGTAAATGAAATTTTGTTAAAAAATGGTTTAGATATAGATCTCAATTTTAAAAGAATAAAAAAATCTTCATAACGTATTTTAGGGGTGGCGCCCATACATGTGAAATGGGAATGAAACTTTTTTTTTCGCTGCACCCCCTCGTGTGGGGTATCATTGAATATGTCTACTAAAATTAAGGTAATGTTTCATAGGTACATAACTTTTTTATCAGGTATACCATCTGCGAAATACAGTTCGCCAAAGTGGCTTGCAATGTGTCCCCCCCCCCTGCCATTTCTAAACTATGCAACGTAGAAACTTATAGTCTTCCACATTGATAGACCTTTATAAAAACTCTCTTTTAAAATTATTTCGAGAATAATGTGATCATAAATTTTTTTATAGTGAGAAAACTGAAAAATACCTAAGACGTCCTAGTTCATAGGTCATTGACCTTAGAGAAAAATGATCTTAGCAAATAATGCTCCTTTAGTTAATTTCTATTTAAAAAAATCACAAAAAGAAACTTTGTGTTATATTGATATGACACACTTCTTAAATTTAGCGCTAGGTGGCGCTGTTTGCAAAAACTAAAATAGCAATGATTAATATTCTATTTGATTCGTTTGTAATTAGACCTATTTAGGAACCCTATAATACTGAGCATGGCCCGACATGCTCTTGGCCGGTTTTTTATTATCATTTTTCACAAATTCAGTATTTGTCTAAAATGTGTAATTTATGTTTTTTTCCTCGCAAGTGTGTTGAAAAACGTCGTATGACACGCGTGAGCATTGACTATTATACTCTCGGCTCCTTTACGCCAGCAATCCAATGCAATCCAGCCTTGAGTATAATAGTCAACTTAGCTCTCTTGTATCATAATGTACTATGTTTAATTGTTTATGTCTGTGATTCCGTGAGGAAAAGATAAGGAACTAAGCAAGGTTGTTGTCGAGGCGAACCGCCTATCCCAGGTGTCCCAGGCTGCGCCAGACGTAATTGTACTCTTTACTTTTTTAATACACCCCGGACTTCAATACGTCAAACTGGACCTTACGCTACCTATCAAAATATCGTATTAGGGCAGGTATAGTAAGCGCTCTAGTACTACTTGTTCTGCTAATGTTTAAGTAAGTACTTTTTTTTGTGTTTACGAGTGGAATTCCTCATGGATAACCTTCGTATGGGGATGTCGGAGGGGTATGTCGGACTCGTACCGACTAAAACCACACGGTGGCCGACCTCAGCACATTGAGAAGTTCCGGGAACTCTTGTGGACCGCGCCAGTGCTCCTCTCGTCCCGGGAAAAGTGCTTGTCTCCCCACAGCTGTACGCTACCACCACTTACAGACGCTTTTCGTATTTTCTTATCTTCGGCGGTCGCTGTCAGATACAAACTACAGTGTCACTGCAACTTGATCGGCGCGTCATCAAGGCCCAGTTCCTACTGCACTCAAAACCACACGTAGTTACTTAAAATAAATCAAATCCCAAAAAAAAAACATCATCCATATCCTGAAATAATGACTGCTAGGGTCTTATTAAAACTGAACTTTTAGCTAAAAGTAAACAAGCTTTTAAACATTTTTTGAGATTTGTGCTCTCTTTTTAACTATAGGTAATCTGAGACCTAATTCTAATGCCGGGTGCTTATCCGGCATTATAAACTCGGATATTTTTAGAACAATGCTTCCTGCGACCTGCGACTTGAACATACGATCTGTAGATCGGCACTTCTGCAGCTACACTTGCAAACACAAGACCATTGAAGTGGTTCTTAACAAATTGACTACCTTCATATTTCACACCCGACATCGTTGCTCGATATCTGAAATCCTATAAATGACAATAGAATGTTTTCTTTGTAGGTCGAAGTGAGGCGGCAGAACTTGCACTCAAATTTCTATCCGGGAATAAAGATCAACAGGTAGCATCAAAAACAGAAACATCAAAATCAAAGGTAGTTTTAAATAAAAATACAGGAGCTACCAATATTAACTCCGTAGAATCTGAAAATGCAGCAGTTATTAAAACTAAGAAAAAGAACAAAAAACTTTGCGAAGAAGAATTGTTTAAACAACGTTATAATATAAGAGAGATTCTTCTCTGTAGCAACGCTACGCCGATCCGTAAGTACGCTATTGGATATGTGTGCTGCTTCTGTAACGAACAATTCCCAGAACCAGCTGAATTGAAGACTCATACAATAACAAAACATGATGACTCGGCTAAGCTTGACTTCATGAAAGGTTATACCTTATTACGCTTCTTGGTCAAGCTAGATATAACCTCATTAAAGTGTTCCTTGTGTGACGGAAGCATAGATTCAGTTGGAAACCTGATCGAGCATCTGATGAGCGAACATGGAAAGAAAATGTTTACAGATATAAAGAGCTACATAATCCCGTTCAAATTTGAAGACTCGACACTAAAATGTAGCTTTTGCCCTTCAACTTATAACAGATTCAAAGTGCTGCAAGAGCATATGTATACACATTACAGTAACTTTGTTTGCGATATATGTGGGACTGGGTTCGTTAACGAAAATATGCTCAGCACACATAGCGATAATCACAAAGTAGGAGTCTTCAAATGCAGCCACTGCCCCGAAAAATTCGACACTCCAGGAAAGAAGAAATGCCACTTAAAGACAGCACATTTGCTGGCGCTAAACAAATGCGGATACTGTGACGAAAAATTTATGTGGTATCGCCAAAAAAGTGCCCATATTGCTGAAGTACATGGAATCGCAGTAGATACTCCGAAAGAATGCAAAGCGTGTGACAAAGTTTTCCCCACAGAAACAAAACTAAAAATGCACATAAGAAAGGATCATCTTCTAGAAAGACGCTTTAAATGTACTGAATGCAATATGGGGTTCTTTACTAAAGTATGTCTTAACGATCATATGGTGAAACATACTGGCGTCAAAATGTTTACCTGTGAAGTTTGTTGCAAGTCGTACGGCCTTAAGAAGACTTTGAGGGAGCATATGCGAATACATGATAATGATAAAAGGTTTAAATGTGAGAAGTGTGATCAGGCTTTCGTGCAGAAGTGCAGCTGGAAGGGGCATATGCGGTCTAAGCATGGGCTGATAGTTTAAACAGGTCAGACCAGGAACTATAGAATATAAAGACCTTAAAGACGAGGCACAAGCTCCACAGAAAATTGACACCGACAAAAACAAAAGGAGATTAGAGCCTAGTATAGGGTAGAAGACAATTATTTAAAATTAGAATACTTGAATTTATTTTAATTTACTGTTATGTAGTACTTCACTGTGCAGAGCCTGCATGGTGGAAGACGAGACAGCAGATCATGTGCTTCTAAACTGCCCCGAGGTCGCCACATACAGGGCCAAGTACTTTGGTAAACCAGGTACTTTCAAAGAGATCACTAGCAGGCGTTCCTGGCCTTTTGTGAGAAGTTGGGGTGGATTGAGTAAGTTTCCACATGTACGCAAAAAACGCTCTTAGACGTGGAGTTGCGTAAACCAGCCCGTTATACTATACTATACATAGTACTTATTCAAGTTATTCAGTTACTGTTTTCAAAGTCAAATGGAGCAGTTGTACTTTCAATGTAAACTTATTTCAATTTGTAGCTATTCGAAGTAATTTTTAAATTTAAACCATCTTTTGACTGAACTAACCTTATTTATTTATTTACCAATTTATACACATATAAAGTTACAGACAAAATTAGTATAGGAAATAAAAATACAACCTTCTGTAAAACGATAACATTACAAGTTGTAATATTTTAATTAGAAAAAGCTTTGTTTTAATTTTTTCATTAAAACTGTATTTTTAAAAGGTAGTAGTTGTTTTTTTTGTGTTAGTAAACACGATAGTAAAAATGAAAAGTAGTTTTGTACGCCAGATGCTTGTAAAATTAAATAACGTGTAGCATAAAACGATGTACAAATGAACCAGAAACGTAAAAACAAAACAAAAATATATTGAATATAGGTATGTACTAAATTAGACATGTCCGTATGTAAAACCATATTTAGTTTTAGACTTGTTTTTGGTGCAGGAAATAAATTATCTTAAGTTAACCAATTATTTTTATTTGATTGTGTACCTATTATCGCATAAATATAGATATTTGTATTCAAAAAGGTAATTATTCTTATTTGACGATCTCATCATACATTAACAAACTATAATTTAATAGAACACTTAAACCACTTTATAAACTTAACGATCTTAATTTAAAAAAAGCTCACTCACCTTATACCTAGATGATTTTTAAATATTGATCTGATAATTCTCCAATAATTACTAATGAAGAATAACAACAAATAAATAATCTGGAATCAAGACTCGGAAATATTCAATAACTATTTACTTTTCTTTGTAGGTGTTCAGCGTCACGTGAACGCCAAGCTCGAAACGGATTGTGACAAAAAACTGACACGCAAAATTATCCTGAGAAAACTCGAGCAAACTGAAGAAAACAAGACCAATGAGTTAAATAAACAAAGAAGTAACATACGACTTATCTTGCAATGCTCCAACGCTACCCCCATACGGTGCAGAGGGGGCATCGGATACGCCTGCTCCTTTTGCGCCATCGAGTTCCCTGATCCAGCAGACTTAAAAAAACATACCCTAGAAGGACACGACGATAAAAGCAAACTCAGATTCATGTCCGGCAAAAATATGTTCCAATTCCTCGTCAAACTCGACATCACAAATCTTACATGTAAAATATGCGACGACAAAATTGATTCTTTAGAACAACTTGTCGAGCATCTTGTCAAAACACACGACAAAAAGGTTTTTACTGATATCAAAAGCCATATAATGCCTTTCAAGTTCGATGATGATGTGTTAAAATGCATGTATTGCCAAAGCAACTTCAACAGATTCAAGAATTTACAACAGCACATGAACGTACATTGCAGGAACTATATTTGCGAGTTCTGTGATGCAGGATTCATAAATAGGCACATTCTATATTGCCATGAAGAAGCCCATAAAACTGGAACTTTCAAATGTGATTTATGTCCAAAAGTGTTCGACACTTACAGAAAAAAGAAGAGCCACGAGAAATCGGTTCATATTCACGCAAACATGCTGAACAAGTGTGGGTACTGCAATCAGAAGTTTACAAATTATATAAAGAAAGATGATCACTTGGTTAAAGTCCATGGAGTGCATAAGAAAGCCCTCAAATGCCATGCCTGTGACAAGTCATTTGAGAACAAAAGCGCTCTAACAATACACACAAAGCGAGATCACTTAATGGAGCGACGGCACACATGTCCAGAGTGCGACATGAAATTCTTTGGATCTAATGAATTGAAGCTACATATGGTTAAGCATACAGGTGTAAGGGAATTCAAATGTACTGTTTGCTTGAAGTCCTACGGAAGAAAGAAAACCTTGAGAGAGCATATGAGGATACATAATGATGATAGGAGGTTTAAATGCGAACACTGTGGTCAAGCATTCGTACAGAAATGTAGCTGGAAAGGTCATATGAGGAATAGGCATGGGGAGCTGGTGTAAAAGTCTTAAACATTTACGGTACGCGTGAATTTGAACCGTAATACGTGAAATTATGGTTTTAACTGACATCACAAAAATAATAGCGCGGACTGTGTTATTTATTTCACCCTAAACTGTGTTACTGTAGCAGAAATTTTTATTGATTGATGATTATAATTCTGTTAATGCATTGGTTGTAATGTAGTTTATAATTTATTTGTGAATTATATAATTTTATTTTAACAAGTTTTTAATTTTATGTCCTTAATATAATGCTCGATATGCTTTATATTTGTGTGATCATCTTTGCATTTCACAAGTAATTAGTTCAGTAAGCGCGCGAACTGAACGTAAGTCATGTGAATCTTAATTATGGAAATTATATGTAATTGAAAATAATATTAAATTATTAAAAGGGACGCACATCACCTTGTACAAACAACTCTATCAATATATCTGTCTACACTCATAAAGACAGATGTCCTGACTGACTGATTCATCAAAGCAGAGCCGATACTACTCAACAGTAGTAGACAGTAGATCCCTTTTGTAACGCAAGCAAAATAAGAAAGGATTTTTGGAAATTGTAAACCTAGGTTCGTATAAAAAATATTTTCTCTTGAATCGACTCGCTCAGAACTTGGGACAAATAACCTCTAAAGTAAATAATCTATTTGTAAGATGATGGCTCGATTGGCGCCGTGGCAGTGACTCAGCGATTGGCTTTTCCGTTGGTTACGCCTTCAATGTTTTTTGTGTGCACTTATTCATGTAGTTCAACTAACTATGCAAATATTTCTCCATCGGAAAATTCGGCGCTTTCTGCCAAAGGAATCAGGATTTTTGAGATATTTGCTAGATAGTAAATTGTTTTTTTTTTACGAAATTGTCCAGCAACTCGTTGAAGGATATGTTTTCGGCACTAAACTGGAAGGGACACACAACATTGATATAAAAGAGCCTTTTATATTAATATATTTTTATTTTCTTTATCGCTACGTGATAAGGTCGGCCTGAGATCAATATGATCATTCGCTATTATTGTTAATATTTGCACTACGTGCTGTTCAGTTATTCAGATGTTTCTATTTCATGAAAAATTTATAGTCTTTCTATACAACGTGTATCAGAAAACATCAAGTTTGTTGTTTGCTATCGCATTCTCTGAATGATCTCTCTAATTATGACCTCGCATTTCTGATACACGTTGTGTACTCTGATTGGTGGTTTTTTATTTAATTCATTTTACTTTAATCTGTTTATGCAAAATAAAAGGTTACTAAAGCCAAGAATAACATAAAGTTTTCTTTATAGGTGCTCAAGACAAACCTATTAAGGACACTGGAACAAAAAATAAGGAACCACCAAAAAGAACGATTGTATTAAAGACTAAGTTGATGGGAAAAAATGAAGAGTTAAAAAGACAACAGACAAACGTCAAAGAAGTACTGATGTGTTCTAACGCAACACCTATCCTTCGTCGAGGATATATGGGCTATATGTGTTGTTACTGCGATGCACAGTACCCAGACCCTGCAGAACTAAAGAAACACACTCTAGATATACATGATGGCCTATACGATCCTGTTCCTTGGTATATTCAAAATAGATTTGATGACTATTGCATCAAGATGGATATAACTGACTTATGTTGTAAACTGTGTGATAGTGAAATGGAATCACTAGAAAAATTCTTAACACATTTAAAAGATGAACATGAAAAGGCAATATTCACAGACGTTAAAAGTCAGATCGTACCATTCAAGTTAGACAAAGACACTACGAAATGCTGCATATGCCCGACTACCTTTGAAAAATTTAAAAGTCTACTAGAACACATGCACACGCATTACAGGAATTTCATTTGCGAAGAGTGCGATATGGGTTTTGTGACCCTGGGCCATCTTAAACGACATTCTGAAAGCCACAAATTAGGTGAATTTAAATGCAAATTCTGCGCAAAAACTTTTGAAACGCACGGAAAGAGAGCAGCTCACGAGAAGGTTGTCCACGTTTATAAGAACAAGATTCACAAATGTGGATATTGTAATCAAAAGTTCGGGTCTTATATGAAAAGAAATGGGCATATAGCTGAAGTCCATGGAGTCAAATTAGATTCCTATAAGTGTCGCGCTTGTGACAAAACATTCACACGCAAAGGAGCTTTGAGTACTCACACGAGAAAGGATCATTTGATGGAACGAAAACACGAATGCAGTCAATGTGAAAAGACATATTTCTCTTCTTCTGAGCTAAAAAGACACGAAGAGCAACATGCTGAAGTAAAGAATAGGCTTAAGTGTGATGTCTGTTCGAAATCGTATGCCTCTAAGAAAACTCTGAGGGAACATATGAAGATACATAATAATGTCAGGAGGTTCAAATGTCAACATTGTGAACAAGCTTTTATTCAGAAAACTAGTTGGGTAGCTCATATGAAACATCATCATAAAGATATTAAAATATAGATTTCATAAAAGAATAATATTAAAATAGAGAACATTAGTGCATACTCATTGTATTTTTTAAATGATGTAGTGGTGATTCAAAAATAAATACGTAAATAAAATGTTGGTTTCAATTCTTTAAGTTTGTCTAAAAATTTTCATGAAATGCATCTCTGAGAATTAATCTATAAATGAGATGCATGCTCTGTGGAGTTAAATCCAGATTTAGTTAAATCGCAGATCAGAATTTGATTATCAGTTGCGTTAAGGCCGCGTCCTCGACTACAGCGTGGGCGGGGCGGAAGCGACGGCGGGAGCTGGGCGATGATACAATACGCATTCATTTATATGGTGCCGTCCTAAACGACAGCGAGAGAGGTGCACGAGCGGCGGGTGACTATTAGTACAGTACGACACAAAAAATAAGGCGCGTCGTTAATCTTCGTTCGCGCACACACGCAAAGACGATCGACGAAAACACCCGAAACATTAAAAAAATATAATCAACCTTATGCAATGTCCATAAGGTGTTTAAATGTATTGCCGTGACATCTTTTTCCATTTCGCTCATACGCTTCCGTACTCTAGCGGCAGCGGCTGAGACTTGGCGCGCAGCGACGGTGTTTTCTGATTGGTTAACCAATTTCCCGCGTGTTTAAATTGTGTCATCTGAGTAGATACATCGGTAGGCCATATAAAATGTGTACTACTGTACTCCGTTTAAGGCGTTCGTACTACTACGCTATTGTAATTTCGAGATATTCATCTGCGCGGTCGCGGCCTGTCTCCTTTTACCCGAAAGGTTAAGGGGCTGGGCCCGTGATTATCTCGTTGGGTTGCTGATCATAACAAAAACGATAGTGTTTTTCTCCACTCCTATCAGTCGTATCGGCCTGATGGCCTGGTAAAAACTCAGCAAGGTAGTAGCGGAGCTGACTGTCCAGGGTGCGCCAGGTGTACATTTAAGTATTGCCACAAGAAGAAGCTAGTTTAATGCCCCTGCTAACGCAACGCTACAGTTAAGAATATTGATAACTAAGTAGGTACTATTGAATTTATCAAAAGCTCATTATACAAAGATAAAATGCCTTTCATTCAACCGAATTATTTTACCTGAAACAAACAGCAGCTAAAAACAATGCCAAGATACCAACAAATTAATTTACGTCGTTTTCTTTATAGGTGCCCAAGATAAACTTTTCGAAGATAACAAAACAACAAATAAAGTTACACCAGAAGCGAAGAAAATTAAAGAAGAACCTATTGACATTGGTGAACCTATTGCAGACACTGGAACAATTGATGTGGCAATGAAAAAGCTGAAAACTAATAAAGAGCCACTTAAAAGGCTGAGATCTAATCAAAAGCTATCTTTGATAGATAAACCTATTAAAGATGCTAAAACAAATATAAACAAAGCACCTAAAATGCTAAGAATTGTTAGTAATCAAGAGCTTTCTGAAGAAGCTAAAATTAAACCAAAAAGAATAAGAATTAGGAAACACACAGAGATCGGTAAAGCAAGGATAGCAAGGATGGCAGAAATGAAGAAATACCAGAATAATGTTAAAGAAATTCTAATGTGCTCCAACGCCTCGCCCTTCCGAAACGGTTATATCGGCTACAAGTGTTGCTACTGCGATTCACAGTACACAGAACCTGCAGATCTAAAAAAACATAGTAATGAAATCCATGACAATCAGGGCGATCCTGTAAGAGCAAACAACAAAAATAGGATGGATGAATATTGTGTCAAGTTAGACATTACAGATTTACATTGCAAACTTTGCGATACTCCACTGGACTCCGTTGAGAAGATCCTCGTTCATTTAAAATCTGAACACGACAAAACTATATTTACCGAAATCAATAACCAAATCATGCCATTTAAATTCAATAGTGAGACAATACAATGCTGCATCTGTTTCTATGTTGTGGATAAATTGAAATCTCTACAAGAACATATGCACACGCATTATAGGAATTTCATTTGCAATGAATGCGATTTGGGTTTCATCACCAAAGGTTGTCTCCAGCGTCATGCCCAAAGACACAAATTAGGTGATTTCAAATGCGGTTTGTGCCCAAAATCGTTTGATACTCATCGAAAGATGAAATCACACGAAAAAGCTGTACATAGACTCAAGCATATGGTTAGTAAATGTGGATATTGCAGCGAAAAGTTTAAAAATTATGAACTGAGAGATGATCACGTGACTAAAGTACATGGAGTACAGTCAAAACAGTTCAAGTGCCGGGCCTGTGACAAAACGTTCGATGTCAAAAGATTATTAACGACACACACCCGAAGAGATCACTTAATGGAACGATTACACAAATGTAGTCAATGTGATAAGAAATTTTTCACGGCCCGTCTACTATTGAATCATGGTTATTCACATTCGGAAGAGAAAGGATTTCAATGCAGTCGTTGTACGAGGACTTACAAGAGTAAGAAATCGTTGACGGAGCATATGAAAATACATAATGACGATAGAAGATTTAAATGTGAACATTGTGGGCTAACGTTTTTACAGAAATGTAGTTTGAAGGGCCATGTGAAGAACCGACATGGTGTTGAGGTGTTTTTAAAAACGACTTTTTGAACCCTTAATATTAATACATTATTATGCTTAATATAATGCCTCGTTGGTCTAGTGTTCGCAAGCGCGACTGCTGAGCGTGGGGTCCTGGGTTCGATTCCCGGGTCGGGCAAAGTGTTATTGGGTTTTTTCATTAGGAAATTCTCAGTAGCAGCCCGGAGTATGGATTTGTGCCCGGTTAATGGCAATAGGCTCGCCCCCTATTACATGGAACTATAACATAACTGGCGAAATGTGGGTGTACTATACACTTCTGCCTACCCCTTCGGGGAAATACAGGCGTGATGTTATGTTATGTTAATATAATACGAAAGTATAGTCTGTTTTTTCTCTCTTGTCTTATTTAGTAAACAATCTTGGCATGTCTTAATTCAAATAACAACTGATAAAATATAATTACTAGTTATGCACTAGTAATTAGGTTAAAAAAAAAATGTGTGTGAAATTGTAACATAATGTCTTTTGATAATTATTGTTAACGGATTGCATAAAAAAGGCATGCCAAGATTATTTATTAAATAATACAAGTAAGAAAAAACAGAATGTAGAAGTTTGTTTGTCCTTCAATTACGCTGAAACGGCTAAACGGATTTGTACGAAACTACCACAAATAGACTTACAGATACTTTTACGGCCAAAAGTATCCAATCTATCCACGATTTACCCTACTGGAGATAGAAATTTGACATATTTTGTATGGAGCTTATGTCATATTCCTATCTCTAATAGGGGCAAATCGTGGATGGATTGGATATTAATTTTGGCCGTTAATAGACAGACTTTGGTAGAGAAGCCACGGACGTCAGCTAGTGTTATATAAATATTTGAATATAATAATTCACGTTGTTTTTATTTCCATTATAGGTATAACTTAAATAACTATTTATTTATTAATTATTTGAATTTTATTGACTGAACTATTGTTACTTAATTATTATAAATATGAAAGGACAATGCCCACGGATGGGCCCATTTTTGGCACCATGTCAAAACTAAATGTTATTCAAAAATTATGTCTTATTTTTTCATGTTTATTTGTTCTTTATCAACATTTCTTTCACCCTAGCATTAAAAAACATAATAAATATGCATTAAAACCGAACGTAAATGTTGCCAGATATCTGACTATTTCAACAAATAATTAGAATCGATTCTAAATATCGATACTTTTATGAATTCACTTTTATTGTGTTTCAGATGCTATTATACTAGACTTATCTTAATTGATTGAGTTCTTAATTTTTCTTTCCACAATTTGTATCTTTAGATTTCGATTCGTATGCGTAAATCCGTTAAAAATAATAAAAAATCGCTCATATAACGTCAAGTCAAAAGAAATTGCAAAACATATTTTTTAAACCTTTTTTGTACAGAAAAACCTAATGATTCTTTGCTAAATACCTATGCATTAATTGTAAATATTGTTATAATCATTTTAAATTAACTGAAATATTACTTATAAAATCGATATTAATTAATACACTCAAAAACTTGAAAAGCTTATACAATGTTATTTAAAAAATAAGTACAAAATCGATTTTGAATATCGATTAACAAAATAATTATATCTTGCAACACCATACATGATGTCTGAATGTCCTTACGGGTGTGTTCAGTTATATCGCCCAACGATGCACGGAACGTACTTACCAATCAGTTATGGAGTTGGAAAAAAATTGATTTAAACCAGGGTGAAAATATTAAAATCGTTTGCAGAATAATAAAAGATAATTCTTGGTCTACAAAATAAGAAGAAATTTTTTTGAGGGGCCTAAAGCTCCTAAGAGAATGGGCAATGTCCTTTTTGCTTTATTTACTCTGATGTGAATGTACGAAATAAATGAATATGAATACAACGTGTAATTGAAATAACTGAAAATCTTTTAAGGGGTCATTGTACTCATCAGTATGAACAACTTTTACTATGACCAATCCTGAAATCGCGCCAAAATAATCAACTGCTCAATACATTTGGCATTCCGGACAAACCCCCGTGGTTTTTGGTTTGCTTTTGTCATAATGTATGTTTAAAGAAAAAAAAATATATATATATATATTCACATAGCTTGAGAAATGTAGGTAACAGCTGTTTTTCTTTACGCGTTTTCTGGATTGGTTCCATGTTCCACAGTAAAGGCTGTTCATACTGATGAGGACAATGACCCCTTAAGAGGTTTTCAGTTATTTCAATTACAAGTTGTACATCGTTGTTGTTGTTGTTGTTCATTACAGTTTAATAATGTGTACAATAAAGAATATTCTATCTATCTACATTATGGGGTTTGTATAAACTCGTTTTACCTCTTGTAAAATTTTCACTTCTTTGACTATCTTACTTTGTAAATAAAACTTGAAGATATCGCAGTAGAATTGTAGAAAGTGGTACCTTCTACTCCGCGATCATACACCCCATAGACGCCTCATAGGTGGCCGATGTCTGCAACACATCTATGAAATTTCACTAATGTAGGTCGCCCCTATGTGCCCCGCCCCAAGTGGCAACACTTGAAATCTTAAAATCATTTTCGACCACTTATACAACGTTCTCAAAACCTGAAACTAGTTTGTTCAGAATCGAGAAAATAATCCATTACTCTACTTTTTAACATAGGTTAATATTTACCAAAAAAATATTTTCATACCATGCCGAGTCTATGGCCCGTATTACAGAACGATACTCAAGCATTGTTCTCTGTTTAAAACTAGTTTTGAGTTGAGCTTTGATTTTAAAACGTTCCTCAAGCAGAGATTTATTGATCACATTTCAGACGAGTTTAGATTTATTTTATACTGTCACTTGTTTCGGTATTTGATTAGATTTGATCTGTAATCACTTAAGTGTGGTCCAGACTACGCTTGAGTAGAGATTTCTATTATATTTCAGGTCAAATTCGTGTGTTATGTTGTTGAATTAAAGTTTATAATTACCGTATTGGAATAAGACCGATACTCAAGTAACGATTCTATCCTTAAGTAGTGATTGGAGTTTAAACTGTACTTGAGGAAGCTTCTGTAATACGGGCCTAAGTTTCATACGACGACGACGCGGCGCTGAGCGCAAAGGCGAGCGGGAAAAAAAGTTAAAAAATGTGATGGAAACTTTTGGATAACATTTGTTTCCTAAAACTATTAAAACTTAATTTGAAGAGGTTATTCACCTCCCGACGAATTAGCGTCGGGAGCGTCGCATTTTCGTGAATGAATCTAGTGCTATGAATCGATTAGAGTAACCATGATACCAAACGAGACTCTAATACTAAACATATTCCTTCAAAAAGTCCCTCGTTCAACCAGTCAATCTGTATATGCTCGCACATTAAAAAAAATCTAAAGTTATAGGGTAAGGTGTAAACTGTTATGATAAAGAATATGTCATAGTTTGTAAGATTTATTGTAATAACGTAAAGACAATCGCTGTCAAATGTTTAAATATTAATAAATCTACCTGAATACTTCAGTCTTTTTTTTTTTTTAAGCCTTTTATATTATATAATTATTCTTAATCTGCCTGCTATAGGCTCAACTAGGATAAAAATAATACACACACTAAGCTGGTACACACGGCTACACACGGAAATGTACAGCTTGATGTGTAGCCGTGTGTACGCTGAAACGAATATCAATGGTAACTATATCATTATAAGTAAAAACATCATCATTATCAGTATAAACTTTCCTACTGTAATATAAATGTATATATCTGTGTACAATAAAGAATAAGTGAATTATAAGTACCTAAGTTTCATAAAAGACAGGTTCTGTTTACACACTAATTTTGTCACTATTTTACAACAAGAAGGAAGGTGACTAACTTCTTTTTATTAGTTATTATTAAAAATCTCGAAAACAACAGTGAAAAAACCAATAAAATATTTAATAAAATGTCCAAGTTATAAGCGATTTTAATTTGTTCACTAGACAGAGACAGCACTATATAGCAATGTATGACGACATTGTTCAAAACCCTCATATGAACTTGACATACAATGTCCGCTGAGAATGTCCGTTTCGCGCGACAAGGACACTAAATGCCTCTCAATAAACTAAAAAGCGTGTATATCTTCCAAATTACCCCAAAGGTTTCTACCACCATATTCTACCGCCTGTTATTGTTTACAATTTTATTGTGACATCAGCAAAAAAAAAATACCTTCGTAGGTACCGTGAACACAGTAGACCCTGTCATACGTTCATAACATACACAACAGTTTAAGATTAACGATACTGCGAATATTAACTTTGGTAAGCATAAAAATTTGTTTAAAAAAAATACTAAGCGGTCTTTTTGAATGAAGGAAGCATAAAACTAACTTAAATACTCTTATAAACTATCTCAGTCAATAACTTAACCTTAACGAAAGCAGTAAAATTCAAGAATAACCTTATTATTTTCTTTATAGGTGACAACAAACGTAAGAACCAAACTGACACAAAAAATAATGATTCTGCAACTAAGAAAAGTGTAAAAGCAAATTACATGAAAATAAGAGAAGAACTGCTTAAGCATCAGAATAATATCCAAGAGATACTCATGAGTACGAATGCTACACCTATTCTTCAATGGAGAGACGCTGGCTATGCTTGTTGCTTCTGCAAAGACCAGTACCACAACCCTGCAGATCTGAAAAAACATACGCTCAAAAATCACGAAAATCAACACAACCCAGCAGCTTCACAAGTATTAAGAAAGAAGACAGAATTTTGCGTCAAACTAGATATCACTGGCTTGCAATGTAAGCTCTGCAGTTCAAACATTGAGTCCTTAGAGGAGCTTTTAGACCATCTACAAAAGGAGCACAAGAAAAATATATTTAGAGATATTAAAAACCAGATTCTACCCTTCAAGTTTGAAAATGAGGAGATGTCATGCTGCATCTGCTCTAACGGCTTCGAAAAGTTCAAAAAATTACAAGAACACATGCATACACACTATAGGAATTTTATCTGCAAGGATTGCGATCTAGGATTCGTTACCCGTGGCTGTCTGGTGCGTCATTCAGAAAAACACGTACTAGGCACACACAAATGCAATTTTTGCCCCAAAATCTTTGATACGATACGAAAGAAAAGATCGCACGAGAAATCTGTGCATATATGTGTTTATTTATTGAGTAAATGCGGGTACTGTAACGAAAGATTCACGAGTAACCTGAAGAAGGATCAACATTTGGCGAAAGTACACGGAGTCCAGTTACAAAAAATTAAATGTAGAGCTTGTGACAAAACCTTTGAAAGTAAAAGGGCTTTGACTATACATACGAAAAGGGATCACTTAATGGAAAGGAAACATAAGTGTTCTCAATGCGAGATGACATTCTTTGCTTCTAATGCGCTAAAAATGCATGAGGTGAAGCATTCGGGGGTGAAGGAGTTTAAATGCGACGTGTGTTTGAAGACTTATGCAAGGAAGAAGACCTTGACTCAACACATGAGGATACATCTGGATGATAGAAGGTTCAAGTGTGAGCATTGTGGACAGGCTTTCGTCCAAAAGTGTAGTTGGAGAGGACATATGAAGAACAGACACGGGGAATATGTTTGAAGTTCTGAATTGTTTTGAAGTGATGGTACATCTGCTTATAATTTAGATGTCCACCTAACGACGTACATAAATTTTAATAATATGATATATAGTAGATTAGAATTTGAAACTTGCTTTAACGGTGTTGGAAAGTATCCTGAGAAAACCTGCTCAAATGAGAGGGCTGCAAAGTGATGGTGAGCGTAGTTCACCAACACGCACCAGGGGGCCTAGTAGTACTAGTTTAAGGCTTACAGATATTTTCATTGAATTCGTAGACTTTCATTCTTCATTCTTTTCCATTTCTTTAGATGATTTGTAAGTGCCACACTCAAACCCAGGAGGTTTAAGTGGTACTTTTTAACTAACTTTGATTGTGTATCTTATTGATAATTTGATAATTAAATAAATCAATTCATAATTCAATAGCGCCCCTAGTGTATACTTGGAGTTACAGACCAGTGTGGTGGACTAAGGCTACCCTTCTCAATAAGAGAAGCCAGAGCAATGGGATAGTAATCAGTAGTAGTGGGGGCTGATTAAGATTATGTATAGCCACATGTATTGGGTTCGTATTATGTATGTTACGGAGGTGGGTATACAGGAACCAGACAGATCTAGTATACAGAACCACCAGTAAAGAACCAGCAGTTCTAGTGGTAAAACCACTAAGGTGGCAATATTGACTGAACGGGAAACGCGAGCGTGAGGGGAATCCCCGGGCGTCAAGTCAATCTTGTATGTACGCGTTTTGGCCACGGTCGCTCGGTGCGTTTCGATTCTAAATTTTCGGAGCCGAAGTCGGAGGTGTAAAATCATTCTGAAGTTCCGACCTTTCGGAGTCGGAGTCGAAGCTCCGTAACATTCCTAGTTCGTATGATTATTTGTCAAAGACGTAATCATATTTTGCAATGTTTCAATGGATATGCTGTAATATTTAGTCCGTACATTATTCTAATAAAATTCTTCAGTTCCAAACGCCTTTTTTATTTCCCCGTCCAATCGCCGCGATAGCTGTGGAAATTATGACTACTACGTTTACTTTGGAACAGTCAATACATTTAACCTTAATATTTATAAACACCTCTAAGTATCATAGCAGTAACTGGCTTGCCACGTCTATGACGATATCATACTATGACGTGAAATTTCTTCATCAGGTCACGTGATCACTGCTGCCACCTAATCGGTGATAATTTAATATATCTTTACGATCATAGCGGACTCTATATTGTATTTAAGAACTTTATATTATTTTTTGTACCTATGTTACACAAATGAATAAATGACTTATGACTTATCATCGGATCGAAACGGATATTCGGTAACCAAATTATTAGGATTCGGCCTTTTACAACCAAACCAAACCAAATTAGTACTCGTACCGCACTACAAGCAAATTATGGTGAATAAACACCAATTTATCTGCATTAAGAGGCAACAAACGGTGAATGAAACACTTGCTAACTTCGCTCATGAAAGAAAAATCCCGAATTCACCCGAGTCCGCCTGATTGTTCGTGCGCCATCTACGCAAGCTCGCTCGTTACGATGTGCCAATCGGCTATGTTCGGCCGGATGTCCGGCTATCCGGCTCCAAGGTTGGCCGGATATCCGTTTCATCTCTAATTTTAATCATAACATGAGGGTTGTGATTGAATATATCTTTATCACCATTATTAACATCATGCTTGCCAGAAATATCGGTGATCTAATCTATAGTTATAATAAGGTTTTGTGACATAATTGTCAGGCTTTCTTCTTAACGCGATCACTGTCTAGACAAGAGACATAATAGTCAAACAATCTCCCTGTACCAAATAGTAATGGACAATGGGTTAACTCCACTTATTTTAATTTATTGTACCTACCTATAAAAGCTATAAATATAAAAATTCAAAATTGTATTCTATCTAATTTTATTTTAATAATGCAAACATTGGAAAGTGTCATTTGACTTCAAAAACATAAAAAAACAATATATTACAATCTTTAACCTAAACATTTTCTTTATAGGTAAACAAGAAAAAGTGACAGTGACAAGTAAATACAAAAAAGAGCCGGCGGTATTAGTAATAGTAGAGCCAAAGAAGAAGACTGCCAGAAGGATAGAAGTTCAGTCAGTTCAGTCCAAGATGAACTTGCAAAAAGAATACGAGAAACATCAACACAACCTTAGAGTGATCTTGCAATCCACTAACGCTACTCCGATCCTTCGTCGAGGAGGCGTAGGATACATGTGCAGTTACTGCGTCCAAGAATTCCCAGAACCTTTAGATTTAAAGGAGCATACCTTAGCAGAACACATAGCCAATAAAACAGATCCTACGACTGGCTATCGTAAAACGTCCGTCATGCAGGACTATATGATCAAACTTGACATTACTTACCTTAGTTGCGAGTTGTGCTGTGCCTCAATATCTTCCCTAAAAGATTTAGTAGTCCATCTGACAGAAAAACATGACTTAACTCTACACAGTGACATAAAAAATCATATCATGCCTTTCAAATTTGACACAGACCAACTTACATGCTGCCTCTGCTTCAACGTTTACGACAAGTTCAAAAAGCTACAGGAGCATATGCATAAGCACTATAGGAACTACATTTGTGATGTCTGCGAATCTGGGTTTGTCAATCAGGGCTGTTTGAAACGTCATACTGCCACTCACTTGACTGGGATCTATCCCTGCTCGCATTGTTCCAAAGTCTTCGATACTCATGTAAAGAAGAAATCTCACGAGAGATGCTTCCATACACACAATGATGTCTTAAATAGATGTGGCTATTGCAATAAAGGTTTCAGAGACCACAAGTATAAAGAGCTTCACATGGTTGAAGTTCATGGCGTACAAAGAGCAGAATATAAGTGTAATGCTTGTGATAAATGTTATGCTACAAATAAGAGACTGCAGATACATGTGAGAAGAGATCATTTGCTGGAGAGAAAACACATATGTCCTCATTGTGACATGAAATTCTTTAACTCTCGCGACAAAAATATGCATATGGTAACGCATACAGGAGAAAAAGAATTTCAGTGCAAAGTTTGTCTCAAGGCTTTTAATAGGAAGTCTACTTTGACTGGCCATATGAGGATTCATAATAATGATAGAAGATTTAAATGTGAACACTGTGGGATGTCCTTTGTGCAGAAGTGTAGCTGGAAAGGACACATGAAGTCTAAACATGCATCTATTGTTTAGCAAGTTGATGAAGTTGTTTGAAGTTGTTGGCTATCACACCCATTACGTTTTTGAAAAACTAGTGCGACGCGTGGACATAATTATTAAGTTGTTTTTCATTCATATTATTATTTCGTTAGGCTAGTTAACATGTCAAAAATTATGCAGTGTAATTTGTAATATAAATAAATAAATAATAAACAATGATTGAATTATTTATTTATTTGCAGAACGTAAGTACATCAAGGTATTAAAAATAATCCTACTTCCTACTAATATTATAAACGTGAAAGTTTGTGAGGAGTTATTGGATGCTTGTTACTCTTTCACGCAAAAAACTACTGTATGGATTTTAATGAAATTTGGCATACAGGTAGAACATAACCCGGATTAATATATAGGCTACTTCTTATCCAGAGACGATGAACAGTTCCCGACGAATACGCGATAAACGACATTCACGCGAAGAATTCCCGGACATAGGCTTAGTACTGTATAATTATGTCCTAACGGCCAAAATAAATATCCAATCTATCCACGCTTTGCCCTACTAGAGATAGAAATTTGACATATTTTGTATGGAGATTATGGTAAAAATTACCCTCTTCAAGGCGTATTGTCAAACATTTTACACCTGCAGCCTGTGGGTGAGGTATACGCAAAAGGCCTACAACGTCTTGCGAATACAATATAATAATGGCTTTAGGATGCTGTTGGGGCTTCCGCGCTTCTGTAGTGCATCTCAAATGTTTGCTGAGGCACACATTGATTACTTCTATGCCATCATCAGAAAAAGAACAGCGTCAATGATGGGCAGGATGCGCGGGAGTGCCAATAGTATCCTGAAAACATTAATTGAGAAAATGGATAACCCATTCATTGAGTACTGGGTCAATTTACATATATCGACCAGGTGCTCAAAGCCACTTCTATATGTAAAGTGATTATTTCCTGTCTATTACTGTTTACTAACATAGCTTTAAGATCTTGTTACTAACACTATGGATTGTAAAGTCCGCAATAAAGATTTTAATAAATTATGTCAAATTCCTATCTCTAGTAGTGCAAATCATGGTTAGATTGGATATTAATTTGGCCGTAAATAATGTAAAATAAGCGGAGATGGTTTGCCATGAAAAAAATTAAGTCTCGGGACTCCGTCTACCAGCAAAATAATGAAAAAAAATTGGGACATTTTACACATCACCATCTAGTCCCAAACTAAGCAGAGCTTGTACCATGGTACTAGACAATGGATATTATACTTAGATACTTTTTTTTGTAAATACATACTTATAATACATAAGAAACACCCAGACCAACACAAACACTCATGTTCATAACACAACTATTTGTGTCCTGTGGGAATCGAACCCACGACCTCGTGATCAGCAGTCCGACACTCGAACCACTAGACCACAGACGTCGTCAAAAAAAACCACGACTTTAGATAAAATACCAGATACACAAAAATATTTTAGATAATAAGAAGGCTCAAAGTCAAAGGGCAATGGAGAGGACTATGCTCGGAGTGTCCCTGCGTGATCGAATCAGAAATGAGGAGATTCGCAGGAGAACGAAAGTAACCGACATAGCCCGAAGAATTGCCATACTTAAGTGGCAGTGGGCGGGGCACATTGCTCGCAGAACGGATGGCCGATGGGGCAGTAAAGTTGTGGAGTGGCGACCGCGTACTGGAAGGCGCAGCGTGGGTAGGCCCCCCACAAGTTATACCGAGGACCTGGTAAAGGTTTCGGGAATCCGCTGGATGCGGAAAGCGCAGGACCGGTCGTTGTGGCGATGCTTGGGGGAGGTCTATGTCCAGCAGTGGACGTCTTTCGGTTGAAATGATGATGATGAAACGAGAAAATTGCCGATTGCAATAAGATTTACAAAATACCCGTTTTTTCCGTGGTGAAATCCTCTTGGAATAACTCTGCCTGTAGAGCCATCTCCGAAGCAGTGTCGTGCTCTTACCGAATAAAACCACCACGGTGTTCCACTAACTACCTTTGGCCGGGGGCATGGGATTGGCTTTGCATTATCCTACCACCCCCGACGGGTACCAGCTCGCCACTAGTAGGCTGCTCTTGCGGCCTAATATCTGCCGTACCCTCCTCCAGATTGGCGCGTGGGAAACACGACGTGCAACGGCCCGTGCCGTCACGGGTCTTGACTAGTCGGGCGGTGGGCTATCCCGAGTCCGCCGCCCGCAGGCCTCCTAGGACGGCTGGAGGCCGGCGTATTCCGTATCCTTGCGACGACGCCCGTATTCTATTAAATTTTTTCAAGTACATTCAATTAAAGAGATAAGTATCTAGGGTCGCCAGATATAAATGAAGTTTTCTCAGATTATGGATGTTTTCGAGTACAATAACATTTAAATAACGGAAAAAGTTTAAACTGTATTTATATAAATACTCATTTAAACCGTTTTATCATAATTTCCTGTGAAATCTTCTTTATCTGGCGACCCTGGACACTTATTTCTTTTGGTGTCTGTACCTAGGTTTATATATAAATCACTTGAAACTTTGGACAGTGTCAAACTATTCTTGTTGCTAGCTGTACTATATGAATTTGAGATATAATAATATGATAAAAGTCATGAGTACATTATAATTTTAAATATAAGTACCATGAGCTATGTTAAACTATGTGGTTAAGCAGAATGGAGCTTAATGCGCTTGCATGTGTGTAGGACCAGCTTCTGTAAACAAGATAAAGAAATTCGCAGCAATAAGACGAAAAAGGACTTGAACGTAGCGATAATGCACGATTTATTAAAACATTAAAGAAAATATGGAAAATTAACCTGTAAACATTTCTTTATAGATGATGAAGACGAAGAAACCATCGAAAATGAAATGGAAAATATAGAGCTGGCGCCTATAGCTGTCGTAAAGTTTGAAATGCCAGACGAGAAAGAGACAGAAGCATCGGTACTCACCTTCCCAGAAAAATTACAAAAGCACAGACATAATCTCAGAATGATAATAAGTTGTACTAACGCTACTCCGATTCTTGGCGGAAATGAAGGGTTTCAGTGCAGGTATTGCCCAAAAGAGTTCCAGAGCTCAATTGATTTGAAGATACACATTTTGACGGGGCACTCAGCAACAAGAGCGACAATAGATGATTACAGGGTCAAACTCGATATAACTAACCTGAGTTGCATGATCTGCAGTACTGATATCGATTCTTTGGATGAAATAATAATGCATTTAAAAGAGAAACACAACAAAAATGTACATACTGACATTCAAAATCGTATTCTACCGATCAAGTTTGATACAGAACAACTGACCTGCTGCTTGTGTTTCAAAATTTTCGATAATTTTACGAAATTACACAAGCATATGCATGAACACTTTAATTTGTTAGAGTAATGGTGATAAAGAGAGAAATAGTTAAGAGGTTTTTCACGTTTCGCAGCCGTGTCGCTCTAATTTTAACCATTTTAGGGTTCCGTACCCAACGGGTGCTAACGGGACCCTATTACTCTCGCTACTCCGTCCGTTCGTCCGCCTGTCCGTCTGTCTATCACAGGGCTGTATCTTTGTAACGGTAATAGATAACCAGTTGAAATTTTTAGAGAATATGTGTTGCTATGAGGTGTATCACAACAAATACTAAAAACAAAAAAAGCCTAAAACCAAAGGGAGTCCCCATACAAGAAACCTCAATAAACATGCATTTTTTTCAACGCTTTTGTTCGTGCTCTATCATCAAAACGGTAATACATACCAGCGTCAAACTTGGTCTGATTATACTGCATACTATGTAGTTTAGCAACAAATACTAAAAACAGGGCAAACATGGACATATATGGTGGTACCTACGTAAGAAAGAGATGCAAAAATTCGCATTTCGCGTACGTTCGTTGATGTCTTTTGATAAATATTATTTTGATAAATTTAAAATTTATTTGATGATAAAGCCTCGTAAATTAAATCAGTTTCTATGGGGTATCAGGTCGATGGGTGGTACGGAACCCTTACTGCATGAGTCCGACTCACACTTGGCCGGTTTTATTTAAAGATTTAAATACTAAGAGCTAAGTGGCGCCCATTAGTGAAAAAATAATTACTCGCTGAAATGATGTACTCCATTTATCGAGAATTAATATTTAAAAATTGAAGTACAGGTCATCCTCATCATCATTTCAGCCGAAAGACGTCCACTGCTGGACATAGGCCACCCCCAAACAGCGGGGATGTGCCATAATCGCCACGCTTGGCAGGTTGGTTAAATACTCAGAGGACGCTGCTGCCCATCCTCTGGTGAATCCCTTAGTCGCCTTTTACGACAACCATGAGAAGAGATAGGGTGGTGCAATTCTTTAAACACAAAGTAACGGTAAGGGTTTTGAAGTACAGGTACTGTAGTTAATCAGAAACTATTAACTATCATAGAATATTATACTAACGACAAGAAGCGACACTAAAGCATGTGTGCTCATAAAATTGCTCGCGGCTATGTGTGGGGGTCGTGGCGAGCGCGGGAGCCGTGCGCGGTGCGCGGCGTGTGGAACGGGCAGTCTCTCGGCTGCCTCATGGCTGAGGCCTTGGCAGGCCTTATTGCATTCACGCGCTCTTTCAAGGTCACCGGCGAGCCAGCTCACACGTACACGGAGTGTCACCGCTGTGTAACTATGTTAATCATAGTTCGCTGTAGTTGTAGATCGAAAAAGTGCCAATAGTGGCCGTTTTTCGCATTTTTTGTATCAAGAACTACAGTGAACTATAAATTACATAATTAATAGATTCTGATTAAACTACAGTACCTGTACTTGTACTTCAATTGTTAATAACGAATTTTCGATAAATTATGTCCTCGGAATGTAATAATTATTTTACTGATGGGGGCGTCACTTAGCTTAAGCCTTAAGAAAAATTATATTTGAAAAGTTTTAAGTAAGAATGTGAAACAATAAGATGACGACTGATAGTTACGAAAAAAAGACAAAATGGTATAAACGCAGGAGGATACTGATGATTTTGATCCTCAGGACAGTCTGGGTAGTTTAAAATTATTCTTATAACAACAAAAAATCTGATAAAATAAAATAACATTTGGGAGCTAATTAAAAGTCTGAAGAAGCACGTTTAGTATCAATTAATTAACCGGGTTATTATTAATTTGTAACGCTATTATTATTCATTTGTAACGCTATTATTGTGAAATGAAAATAAACGCATCTCTAGAATTTATTTGTTTGATTTTAATACAAAGATATAAATACCTTATTTATTTATCTACATCTACACTAATATTATAAAGAGGAAAGATTTGTATTTTTGTGTGTATGTTTGTAATGAATAAACTCAAAAACTACTGTGCCGATTTCAAAAATTTCACCGTTATAAAGCTACATTCACCCTGAGTAACATAGGCTATATTTTCATGTCAACCCGTGCGAAGCCGGGACGGGCCCCTAGTTTATATAAAAAATTATGCTTTATTGTGCATCTTAAAATACATTAAATTGAATATGCATTTAAACTATTGTACAAATGGCGGCCTATCGCGATCAGCGATATCTTCCAGGCAACCTTAGGATGGACAAGAATGAACTGGACGGAAAATGGGGTTGTCAGAGGTGCAAATTAGGTACATCTATATACTATAATAAAACTGTAAAGGTCGAAAAGTCTGTACATTAAGTTTTTTTTCGCGAAAACCGGCTAGGGGGACTAGAAATAAGCTATAGAACACGAATCAATCGTTTAAAAAATTTATGTCTGTCTGTCTGTCGGTCTGTCTGTCTGTTTGTTACCTCATCACGTGAAAACGGCTGAACGGATCGCAATGAAACTTAGCATTTGTATTGATATTAGTCTAACTTAAAATATAGGGTATGTTTTATCTGAATCGGTTGAGTAGATCCAGCGATACAGCTTGACCCCTCTATTGTATTAAGTTGCATACAAAGTAGAGGTCATGATTGTTGGTTTGGTGCAGGTTGCAGGTTCCTAAAAATACAACTGGATTCTATTAGTATTATAGAAAATATAGAATAACATAACATAGCCCATCACTGTCCCGCTGCTGGGCATGGCCCTCTTCTTGGAATGAGAAGAGTTAAGGAACTGGATATTGTTAGTGTAATAGATTATCATAACATAATCAGCTCATTACCTACTGCCCCACTGCTGGGCACGGACCTCTTCTCGGAACGAGAAGAGTTAAGACACTAGAAAATATAGAATAACATAACGTAGTCAACCCATTACTGTCCCACTACTGGGTATGGCCCTCTTCTCAAAATGAGAAGAGTTAATGAACTGGATATTATTAGTATTCTAGAATAACATAACATTACCAGCCCATTACAGTCCCACTGCTGGACACGGGCCTCTTCTCAGCATAAGAAGAGATGTGGTTAGTGTTATAGAATAACATAATCAGTCCAATTACTTCCCACAGCTGGGCACGAGCGTCTTCTCAGAATAATGGGGTTCAGGGCTAATTCCATGAAATTCCATCACCTTAGCCGGTTGGTTGTAAAAACAAAATATAGTATGGTCGGTAAATAGTGTAATCGTCTGTGTAGGCGCTTATACATATGTATATATTTGAAGATATTGTGTTCATAATTATGACACGATGTTATTTTCCGACATCTACGCGGACGGAGTCGCGGGCACAGCTAGTTTTAATAATAAAATAAAATACTGTAACTTACTCCGTTGGCGCAGCGAACCAAAATGTGTCTTGGCCTCCAAAACGAGAGAACGCCACTTGCCGCGATCTTTGGCAGTATCTCGTCAATCGCTCTGGCAGTGTTGACAGGTCCGATTTTCAAAATCCGGGAGGCTTATTATGAAAAAAGCGGGAGATGTATTGAGGAAAAATTGAAAAAATCGGGAGATGATGTTTTTTAATAAAAATCAAAGTTTTTGAAGTAATCACGTTATTATATTTTGTTACCATTCCAGCTGTAATATTAAAATCAAAGCAATTTTTTACAGTTTACTGCCCTGTGTAATGAAAAAAATTGAATGTGTTTAGTGAACATACGATACACTGGGAGTGACGGAAATATTTAGGGCAGCAACTTATCCGTCTGTTTCATTTTATGTAGTTTTTTTGCCAGGTTTTGATCTTATTCCTATTACTAGGCTTTATACAGGGATTGTAAAAAATCGGGAGATTTTTGTCGAAAATCGGGAGACCGGGAGATTTTTAGAAAAATCTGTGAATCTCCCGGAAAATCGGGAGACCTGGCAACAGTGGGCTCTGATCGCCTTCCACCGCATCGCTCCAGCGATATCTAGGGCGACCTTTTGTTCGACCCAGATAGGCAATCTTCGCATCTCGATCTTCTCCCACTCTCTCAAAAATACTATACTAATACTATAAAATAAAAACACACATCTATTCTATACATTCAGCTTCACCGACCATTTCAATTTAGCTATCGCTCTTTTACGAATACTAGATACAAGAAAGGGATGGCAACAATTTTAGAACTGTCAAATTAGTCGGTATTCAGGTACATTTCCATACAAATTTAGTTGTGATCTAATATACAAAGAAATGTAACACGTAAACTAATTTGACAGTTCTAAAATTGTTGCCATCCCTTTCTTGTACCTACTATTAGTAAAAGGCAGCGATAGTGTAAAATAAGTTTAATCCGTGAACAAGAGAATCGATGCCACTGACTCTTTAGCGTCAGCGCACACCAACGGAGTGGCGGCGGCGCGCGGCGAGCAGTTTACTGGTTGCAAGGCAAACCGACTCTTATTGACCGTAGAGGTGGGTAGCTACTCTAATAACTAGCTGAATAGTGGCTATTTAAAATAGCCATAGCTATGATATCTGTCAAAGCGATAGCTAGCTATTGGCTACAAAATGGCTACCGCTTCGAATAACCGATAAGTTTACGGAGTAGCGAGCAGCCGCCGCGCTGCCGGCAGCTGACCAAGTTAAATAGCTATAACAGCTATAGCTCTAATACAGCGGTACTCTAAGTGTGTTCCGCGGAACCCTAGGGTTCCGCGATACCCCTGTAGGGGTTCCGCAAGAATTTAGAAAAAAAAAACAAAACACCTCTCTCTGGTCACTGGTCGAACGTTTTGAATCCGCCCGCCGCGCGTATACTTGTGAGCGCGCAGTCCCTTTGATAAAAGCCGCCTCTGAATTAGACGCTATAGTTGTGAACAAGCGACTTTCGGCTCTATCTTCAAAAGCATATAGTCGAGATTGTTTACAACGCATTTTTTTGTATTTATATTTTTATTTCCGCTTTTTGTTTATCAAAGGCGCCGACTCGAGTATTTTTGAGAATGTTCGAGTTCGGTCTAGGACTAAGTATAAAAGCGCTATTATATAAAAAAAGTCGCGCCTCGTCAGTCAGTTGACGATTAGCGTTCGGAGCGATAAGTTCGTACCTACCTACTTACAAGCTGGCTAGCCTGCTGCCTTCTTGTAAGTTCTACTGCCCGCTGTATTCTGATTGTATCAGTTTTGTACATTTCTTCTTTGCACTAAACTTTGTCTCATAAACGCAGTAACGATTGTGCATTATTTTGACCCTACCATCCTGACGTGTAACATTATTAATAAAGAAGAATGGAACGTTGGCTTAAAGGTGTTAAACGTGTTGCAACGACATCTTCTAATGACGCTGAATGTTCAAAAGCAGTACGCGCGGAGAATACAGCAATTACCGATCCAGACGATGATGCCACGACGTCAAGCTCCACGGTTTCAAAGACAAAAAAAAGGAAATATGATGAATCATATATCAGTTTCGGATTTGTTGATTCCAACGGCTCACCTCTCTGCATGTTATGTAGTAAACTGCTTCCTAATAGTTCCATGGCACCTGTCAAATTACGCAGACATTTAGAAACTGTACACCCCGAGTCTAAAGACAAGAATAAATAATTTTTTGTTCGTAAAAAAGAACAGTTATTGGAAAGTCAAAAAAATATGATGCATGTAACACAAACTATCAATGAAAAGGCCACGGAGGCATCATATTTAGTTAGCTATCGCATTGCACAAGCAGGTGAAGCGCACACTATCGCTGAGAATTTAATAAAGCCATGTGTGTTAGACATAACAAAATGTATGCTCGATGAAAAATCTGCAAAGCATCTTTCTACTGTACCGCTATCAAACGATACTGTTTCACGGCGAATCCATGATCTGGCAAGCTACGTCAAACAAGAACTAGTTGCACGTCTACAAAAAACACGATTCGCCTTGCAAATGGATGAGTCAACTGATGTCACTGGTCTGGCTATCTTGCTGGTTATCGTGAGATATCCATATGAACGTTCTTTTGAAGAAGACATGCTTATGTGTTCACCGCTGCCCACAAACACTACCGGGGAAGAAATTTTTAATAAAATAAACATATTTTTTAAAGAAAATAATCTTAGTTGGAACGATTGCATTGACATTTGTACAGATGGGGCCAAGGCGATGACAGGTAAAACAGCAGGAGCAGTATCACGAATAAAAAGTAAAGCGCCTAATTGTAGTTCCAGCCATTGTATTCTGCATAGACAAGCACTTGCGATGAAGCAAATGCCGTCAAATCTAAAATTAGTTATGGATGAAGCGGTAAAAATAATTAATTTTATCAAATCACGACCACTACAATCCCGATTGTTCTCATTATTGTGTGAAGATTATGGCAGCAAACATAAAACACTGCTGCTCCATACAGAAGTGCGATGGCTGTCTCGGGGTAAAACTTTAACAAGGCTATTTGAACTTAGAGCCGAGTTACAAATGTTTCTTTCAGCAGATACAGTTTCTTTTAATTTGAAAGACCGTTTGTATGATAAAACTTGGTTGTTCCGATTGTCTTTTATGGCGGATATCTTTCAAAAACTGAACGAATTGAATTTATCATCATTTTTTTGATTTTTGATTTTTGTTAGCGATAACGACTCGGAAATGTTTCAAGATGATGTGTTTGAAGAATTGGTCCAATATCTCACTTCGATGCGCGCATCTTTTGTAAAGTATTTTCCCGAAGAACATAATACAAAAATGAAGCTGAATTCATGGATTCATAATCCTTTTTTACCCAACTTGCAAAAGCCCGAAAGTATGTCAAACGAGATATATGAATCTCTTTTAGAAATGTCATCAGACACAAGTATGGAGTCACTGTTCAAAACGACGCCTCTCAACGATTTTTGGTGCAGAATCCGTGATGAATATCCAATGCTTGGCAGAATGGCTCTGAATATTCTTCTCCCGTTCCCAACAACATGTTTGTGCGAAACAGGATTCTCAACCTATGCAGCCACGAAAACAAAATATCGCAATAGACTGGACGCCGAACCTGATATGAGACTTCAAATGTCTTCTATCAAACCTGATATCAACCAATTGATGAAAAATAAAAAACAGTTTCATACCTCCCATTAGTTAAGATTTTTTCATTTTTAATATCTTCTATTATTGTACTTGGCATGTGGTTAAAGTAAGTAATAATTAGTAACTGTTACATTGTACTTTTATTATGCTTATATAATAAAGAATACACTTTTAAAAACTATTGTTTTATTGTAGGGTTCCGTCAAGTATTTTGCTTGTCAAAAGGGTTCCGTGACCAAAAAAGTTTGAGAACCGCTGCTCTAATAGTTAGACTTTTTTATTTTTACGATTTCAAACCTAACTTAGTTGTTAATTAGGTTTAAAATCGTTTAACATTTATAATTTTGTTTGTACAACAAAAGAAGAAGGGTGAGTAGTTTATTTTTATTTTTCCACAGATAAGTAGAGATAGATTTTCGACGTTTTCTACAGTTTAATATGTAGTTATTAGCAATACGTACGAAGGAAAGTCATTTCTTTTCAAGAAGTTCTAAATAAAATAAGTAAACCAAAAACCGGCCAAGTGCGAGTCGGACTCGCGCAGTAAGGGTTCCGTACCTCTCAACGACCTGATACCCCATAAAAACTAATTAAATTTACGAGAGTTTACCAAAAGAGATCAACGCACAGTGTACGAAATACCAGGCCCCTCAGAAAGTATTGCGAAAAAAAGTTTTTATATATGGGAGACTGGCCAGTTATAATGTTTTTCGAAAATATGATTATTTATAAGTAAAAATAAGTAAGTTCCAATTTCAAAATTTCCCTCCACATTTTTTGCGAGTTAATTCAAAGTATTGTGTCTCACTGAAATATGGATCTGCGCCGGGAACATTTTAGAGCTATGATTTTATACGATTTCAAGTGTCGCCTGAAACCGGATGAAACGTACGATAGACTTCAAATGGCATTCATGGATGAAGGCCCTTCCAAGGCAACCGTGTATCGTTGGTATAACGAATTCAAGCGCGGTCGACCAACTTTGGGGGATGACGAAAGAAGCGGTCGCCCTTTGACGGCTGTTACCGAAGAAAACGTGCTAGCAGTGAAAAATTTAATCCAAGACAATAGGCGAATTACATATCAGGAGATTCAACACATATTGAAGATTGGATCGGGAAGCGTTCACGAGATTCTGCACAGCCATCTTCGCGTGAGGAGGATAGTATCACGCTGGGTGCCGCACAACCTCACCGATGCTCAGAAGCAGGCCCGGGTGGAATGGTGCCGTGATATGCTTAACAAATTTGAAGCAGGCTCGTCTCGGCGTGTTTACGACATCGTTACAGGTGATGAGTCCTGGATTTATCAATACGACCCAGAAACCAAGCGCCAGTCGACTGTTTGGGTGTTTCAAAATGAGCCAACGCCTACCAAAGTGAAGCGATCTAGAAGCGGGGGTAAGATTTTGATCGCTAGCTTTTTTAATTTGACTGGCCACTTGGTATCAATTCCCTTACGGGATCAAAGAAGCATTAATGCCGAATGGTATACTACCAAATGTTTGCCAGAAGTTTTCTCTGTTATAAGCAACAAGCGACCAAACACAGGGCTCCGCGGGCTACTGCTCCACCACGACAATGCACCTGCGCACACCGCACTCAAAACGAGGGACTTCCTGGACAGCACGCCAGTCAAACTCCTGGGTCACCCTCCTTACAGCCCTGATCTAGCACCGTGTGACTTCTTTTTATTCCCAAAAATAAAAAATCAGCTCAAAGGGATACAATTTTCGTCGCCGGAAGATGCGCTGGCTGCGTTCGAGCAGGCTGTAAACGAGGTGTCTGCGGCGGACTGGAAAAAGTGTTTTGAAAACTGGTTTAGGCGCATGAATCTTTGTATAGAGGCTGGTGGAAAGTACTTTGAAAAGATTTGATAAAAATATATGTACGTATAGAACAATTTTTTTTAGTTTCGCAAAACTTTCTGAGTGTCCCACGTATGCATTTTTGCATGTCTTTCTTACGCTGGTACCACCACATATGTCTATGTTTGTCTTATTTTTAGTATTTGTTGCTAAACTACATAATATGCACTATAATTTGACCAAGTTTGACGCCGGTATATATTTCCGTTATGAAGATAGAGCAGGAACAAAAATGTTTTTTGAGGTTTCTTGTATGGGGACCCTCTTTGGTTTTAGACTTTTTTTTGTTTTTAGTATTTGTCGTGTTACACCTCATAGCAACACATATTCTGAGAAAATTTCAACCGGTTACCTATTACCGTTCAAAAGATACAGCGCTGTGACAGACAGACGGACGGACGGACAGCGTAGCGAGAGTAATAGGGTCCCGTTTGGAACCCTTCGGGTACGGAACCCTAAAAACGAAATCATAATATCATATCATTTAAACTTATCACGGCGATGATCAAACTAAGGCCCGTATTCCAGAAGGATACTCAAGCGTTGATCTCTGTTTAAAACTAGTTTTAAGTTGAGCTTTGATTTTAGAACGTCCCTCAAGCAGAGATTTGTTGATCACAGTTCAGCTGAGTTTAGTTTCGTTTTATATTGTCACCTGTTTCGGTATTTGGGCAGATATTTGATCTGTAATCACTCAAGCGTGGTCCAGACTACGCTTGAGTAGAGATTTCTATTATATTTCAGGTCAAATTCGTGTGTTTTGTTGTTGAATTAAAGTTTATAATTACCGTTCTGGAATAAGACCGATACTCAAGTAACGATTCTATCCTTAAGTAGTGATCAGGTGATTGGAGTTTAAACTGTACTTGAGTAAGCTTCTGTAATACGGGCCTAAATGCAACGGGACAGCTGAGCGTTACTCAAGACCACAGAGAAAATAATCACTACGTTACACTCAAGACCATAAAGTTATTATTACGTCAGTATATACAAAGTCTTTGCTCAAGACTACCACCTAGCTAAGCTACGACGGCTAGTAGCTACGACAATTGGTTAAGTTTAACCTGACCGTGATAACTAAACTATTGTGTCGATCACAATATTCAGCAGTAAGCCAGTAAAGCAACCAACTAACAGAAACTACGATTTATGTGTATTTTTAGGGTTCCGTACCCGAAGGGTGACAGACGGGACCCTATTACTCTCGCTACGCTGTCCGTCCGTCTGTCTGTCACAGGGCTGTATCTTTTGAACGGTAATAGGTAACCGGTTGAAATTTTCTCAGAATATGTGTAACTATGAGGTGTATCACGACAAATACTAAAAACAAAAAAAAAGTCTAAAAAAAAAAGGGGGTCCCCATACAAGAAACCTCAACGTTTTTGTTTTTGCTCTATCTTCAAAACCGTAATATATACCAGCGTCAAACTTGGTCAGATTATAGTGCATATTATGTAGTTTAGCAACAAATACTAAAAATAAGACAAACATAGACATATGTGGCGGTACCTGCGTAAGAAAGACATGCAAAAATTCATATTTCGCGCACTGTACGTTGATGTCTTTTGATAAACTCTCGTAAATTAAATCAGTTTTTATGGATGGTCCGACTCGCACTTGGCCGGTTTTTATATTTTATATACCTACATTAGATGCGCTGTTTAGAAGAACAACATGATTACACGAGTTATGGTTCCGGAACCACACTGTCATCTGTCATTAGTTCACTTGGCAGCTGTGTCGCGAACACACGTAATTTTATCAACGGTTGTGTCAACTGAATTTGGAACATTTTGCTTAAATGAGATCGCGTGTCTATTTATGACACAGTGACGTCGTTGACCAAAATATTATTATATTTATCGTTTTAAAAACACTTTAACCATAGACCAAAGTCTATAACACCATTATGTACCCATATTAGCAAATAAATAAAATTGAATTTATCAATTGAATGATCCATCCTTTTCTTTGTAGGTGATCAACAAAAAAGCATTTTGGAAAAAGGAATTGATGACCTAGAGGACGAAAGTTTGGATGAAGTAGACTTACACATTGACACGGAACACAAAATAACGCCGAGAACAGAACTGTTAAAACATCGGAGTAATATTAAAGAAGTACTATTAAATTCGAATGCAACACCTATAAGACGGTACGGAGGAATCGGATACACATGTTGTTACTGCAAAGACCAATATAAAGTTCCTGCAGACCTAAAGAAACATACCCTAGAATTACATGATAACATTTTAGATGCTAATTTCTTGAAGAATATGAATATGTCCGAATATGTCGTCAAATTAGACATTACAGCACTGAAATGCAAGCTTTGCAACACTGATATGGATTCTCTAGATTCCTTAACAGATCATCTTCAAAACATACACGAGAAGCAAATCCATAATGCCTACAAAAATCACATCTTTCCATTTAAATTCGATAGCGAGCTCCTCAAATGCATTATTTGTTTAAACTCCTTCAGTAAATTCAGGACGCTTGTCCGACACATGAATATACACTACAGAAATTACATATGCAGAGTTTGCGATACCGGATTTGTAAACCGAAATTCACTAACACAACATTTGGTTAATCACAAAACTGGCCAATTCGTTTGCGATTACTGCCCAAAAGTCTACACGACATCAGTGAAGAAACGACTGCATGAAAGAACTGCTCACACTCATGTAGATGAAGCTAATAAATGTGGTTATTGTAACGAAACTTTTAAAGATTATATAAAAAAAGAAACACATTTAGCTGAAGTACATGGAGTAGAATCCATAATACCTAAATGTCAAGCTTGCGACAGAGTATTTAAAACACGAAAGATGCTAAGTATACACGTAAAAAGAGACCATTTGATGGAAAGGTCTCATAAATGTACTGAATGCGAGATGACGTTTTATTCGACGACCGGTTTGAAGAATCATATGGTGAAACATACAGGGCTGAAGGAGTATCAGTGTTCAGTCTGCCTCAAGTCCTATGGAAGGAAGAAGACCCTAAATGCACATATGCGTATCCATGAAGAGAGGAAGAGGTTCAAATGTGAACAATGTGCGCAAGATTTTGTTCACAAATGCACCTGGAAAAGTCATATGAAGTCTAAACATGGAGAGATTGTGTAAAATTATCTTTGACTTAAAAGTGCTTTTACCTACTTACTACTTATTCTATTGCTTGTACCTACTTTTAACTAATAGTTTTCGTCGTTAAATAGGTTTATTTCCTCTGATAGTTGTTTCGGAAAGAGGCAAGCGGGCAAGTAAGCATGGCATTGTCTAAAATGTCTTTGCTGAATATTTAGCGCAAACATAGCAAATGTGACGTTTCTTTTTTAACGGCTATCTTTTTTTGTAAAGCTTTAATTCCAATTGTAGCAACGGTTTTGTAAATTGTATGGTTAATAAATAAGTAAGTACTAGCTGTAATCAGCTAAACGGTTTTTAATTGCGTTAGTGAATTACCTGTTTATTTATATTTTGTCACAGGTCACACTATAACTTGTCCTATGTGGAAATCTAATCAACGACCCTTTGCGGGAAATCCGATCGCTCAGCACCTTAAACACTGCGCCTATCGGGTCGTATAATAACAGAAATAGATTGCTACAGATTTGACACGCTTACAAAATAAAATTGTTTCTTAAATTCAACCTACCGCCACCTGCCACCTGAAGGCCAATTCACGTAACTAAAGAAATGCAGTTGCAGTTAAGTTTTGATCAAAACAATGCTTTTCGTATTCTCTTATCTACGGCGATCGCTGTCAGAAACGAACTGCAGCGTCACTGCAACTTGATCGGCGCGTCAATTAGGACCCTGAACAGTAACGCCGATGGCGATAAACCTAAACTGTAAAGTATGTTTATTAATTGATCGATCTGTACTGTAATCTGTAGTAGTTATACCGTTTCATGCACTGAGACATTTTTGTCGTCATACATAAGTGGCCCGGATAACGTACAAAATCTTTATGGTCGTTCGAAAAAATAGGTATATGAAACTAGAACCAAGTATAGGCACATTCTAACAAAGCAATTAGTATCCAGGGTCGCCACTCATCATCATCAACTCAGCCTATCGCCACACCTCGGGCACTCAATACAGTATAAATGCTAGCACCACCTATATGTACAAGATTACGTCTGTATACGAACGCGCCCACACACGTGTAGGTTAGGGATGCTCGCCGCTCGTAATGCCAAGTGCTTCTCAGTAGTTCACAGAGATGACGTGCTTGTAAAGCGTCTCAAGATTGACATCCATTGTAATCTTGCAGTCCAATTGCCGGCAAACAGTGGGCGGGTGCGGGGCGTGGGCGGGGAATCTTAAATTGGCGGGGAGCGGTGAGTGGCTGTTCTGTACGTTAGTACTATTAGATATTCTGTGCTATCGCAGTCCACTGCTGGGCATAGGCCTCTCCCAAGTTGCGCCACAACACTCTGTCCTCTGCCTACCACATGTCGCCACTCGCCAATGTCGAGTTGAGTCGCCACGAGCTCATGTTACATAAGCAGAAAGTTTATGTAGCAAAATGCGGGTATTTTGATGAAACTTTCAGAGTTTATAGAAAGAAGGAAACACTTCTTATCACGAAATTAGTTTGATTGACAAGTTACAATGTTTTGTATGCAATTTTTATCTTTCTTATATATTCTGTGTTATTCTGATCATCTTCAGTGCATAACCATTCCATTGATAATCCACTTCTGGACACAGGCATCTTCTTAAAATGAGCTAAGTTTAGGCCTTAGTCTTATAGTAACCATCTACTTATTTATTTTTCACATCCTGATTAGTAGTATAAAAATGTGCGAATACCTTAATGATTCAGTGAGTGCATCGAATAAAATCATAATTTTCTTTGTAGGTGAACCTCGGGCAGTAACGTTGAAAATTAAAAAAGAAGAAGATCAAGCCAATGAAGTTAAATATGAAGAAATAAAACCAGTGAAAGTACGCAAGCTGCCGAACGATTTAACCGTAATAAAAATCATGAAAACTAAAACACCCCAAATAAATATAAACACAAAGATGCCTTTCAAATCCGATGATATTCACAAACATAAATATAATATAAGAGAAGTTATGCTTTGGTCGAATGCTACACCGATAAGACGGCATCGAGATATGGGGTACATGTGCTGTTACTGCGACGACTATTACCTAGTGCCCGCTGATCTTAAGAAGCATACTTTAGAAAATCACCAGGATGTTAACAAAGCCTACTTTATTAAGAATACGAGCATGTACCAGTATGCCATCAAATTAGATATAACTGCACTACAATGCAAGCTCTGCGACAAAAACATTGAGAATATCGAAGAACTGTTGCATCATATCAACGAGGAACACGACAAAAAGATCTATACTGACATCAAAAGTCATATGATTCCGTTCAAATTCGACACACAAACCCTTGAGTGCTTCATTTGTAAGAACGTGTTCAACAAATTCAAGCAACTTCTAGTACACATGAATATACATTTCAGGAACTATATATGCGAGGTCTGTGATGCTGGTTTCGTCAATTATTGCGGATATAAATACCACAAATTAACCCATGTCAAAGGTTCCTTTACTTGTGAACTTTGTCCAAAAACTTTTGACACTTTAACTAAGAAACGTCTTCATGTTAGATCGAGGCACACGCATAAGCACGATCTTCACAAATGCGGGTACTGCAATGAGAATTTCCATGATTATTTTAAAAAGCAGCGTCATTTGGTCGAAGCACATGGAGTGAAGACCCAAAAATCTACGTGTCAAGCTTGTAATAAAGTTTTTAGTAGCCGAAAGCATCTGGCTGTACACGTAAAAAGAGATCATTTGTTGGAAAGACATCACAAATGTACACAATGTGAGATGGCGTTTTTTTCTTCGAATGAGTTGAAAAACCATATGGTGAAGCATACAGGAGTTAAGTCTTACCAGTGTTTGGTTTGTTTGAAGTCTTATGGATTCGCGAAGACTTTGAAAGAGCATATGAGGATTCATGAAGACGACAGAAGATTTAAATGTATGCTTTGTGGACAGGCCTTCGTTCAGAAATGCAGCTGGAGGGGGCACATGAAGTCTAAACATGGAGAAATTGTTTGAATGATTTTTATTTTATGTGCTATTAAAGAGCTTAATAGTAGTCACTCGTTTTATTTGATTACCAATTACTATTTCATAATTTGCATTAAACCAACCCTCGATTGCCGAGTGTGAGATCCTGGGTTCGATTCCGGGGCGGGCAAAAAGTGTTATTGGGATTTTTATGTCAAGAAAATTTCTCAGTAGCATACCAGAGTCAGGATGTTGGGGGTGCATACACCCTCGTGCCTCGGAGAGCACATAAAGCCGTTGGTCCTGCGCCTGATCTTCGGTCGTGTTAGATTGCCGTCCCATCGTATTATGAGAGTGAGGGAATAGAGAGTGCACCTGTGTTTGCGCACACTTGTACACTATAATATGTCCCGTACAGTTGGCTAGTCGGCCGGGAGGACATTATTATTATTATATAATAAATATTTGTTTGGTTACTTTTCTAAAAAATATGACTGTCCAAAAACGTGGTGGACTCAGTCTTAAGGCGAAATCAGATTAATAAATATAAATAAATAAATATTTTTGGGACAGTTTTATATAGCACCATCTAGTCCCAAACTAAGCAGAGCTTGTACTATGGGTACAAACAATTGATATGATACTTATTTACTTTTTTTTTGTAAATACATACTTTTAATACATAAGAAACACCCAGACCAACACTTATGTTCATCACACAACAATAAGATAGAATACTTATGATGATAAATTGCCAGTCACTCGTCATTTCATCAAACACATAACATAATTTAACTTGCATCTGCGAGATGTAAGTACCGATTTTCTTAATAAAGGTGGTATAATGCGATCTAATCCCATCCAATAATAAATATTAAATTTTATGAACATGTTTTTACTCAATCTCGCGTAAATGGCTGATGGGATTTGCATGATACGGCATACAGTTAGACCGTCCTGTGATAACAATACTGTTTGTCGACATGCCATGCGACTGCGGGGGTCAGCCAAAATCTATGTCAATCCAATTTATATGATTTCAGATTAGAACAAAGACTTTGTATAACTGATGGATTAGAAACCCAAAATAAACAAACAATAAATAAACAAGATACAAACATCAGTTTCTCGTTCTTATTCTTTATTGTACACACATATATACATTTATATTACAGTAGGAAAGTTTCCTTTGCAACGTGCATATTTTTGACTTTGTGAAAGTGGCAAATACATCAATTTTTATTTTGAATTGACACATATTTAAGTCACGTTTTTAAGTCAATTTTCTTTAATTGCTCTTCCTGCGGCTAGTTTTTCGACTAAGTCTTCATTCATTGAAATGCATCTACTTAGTCTAAAATCCCACGTTTATCGTGTTCACGGTGGATACTTTCCATTTTGTTAAGCTGTTATTGGCATACAGATATACCGTGTTCTGGAATAATATTATATGATGCTGTTTACAGTTGGTACTGTTATTACAAAGCACAACCCAAACAAAACGAAACTTTTTATAACGTTTATAATAAATAGACATGATTTAAGTGTGATCAAGATTCATGGCCAAATAATATAGATACAGCTTGAACGTAAATATTGTTATAATATAGCCCCACCAAATACAAAACTAACACGTCTATTTAGATGTACACTCAACCAAACGGAATCATGACCCACCATAAGCTTAATTTTCTACAAACATTCTAATACAATTAGGTCGAGTTTCGCTTAAAGATATTTCCCTGGCAACAAACTTGTTATCAATTTTATTGTAGGTACAGTGACAGTTAGTTTCTTTTAATTTGATTGATATTCTTCTGCAATTGAAAGAGTTCGTATAGGTTTATGAAAAAAAAAAATGTTTACTTCTTTTTTAGGTAAACTATGCGGAACGACAGTTAATTCGAAATTCAAAACATAATTCTAGCTTTATCAATAACGTAACTTTTTATCCAATTATTAATCTATTGCATTTAAAGACAAAGCTCATAATTGCACAGACCTCTGACCCGTATTAACGCAGTTTCCTTAATATTCAAAATGTCCTAAGTGCAGCACGATGCTAATAAGAAGAACATTTTACTGTTTTGACGATTTCATACGAATTATCGGCTGAGTGGGTCATGATTCCGATTTGTTGACTGTACCTACATAGTATATAAATACAATAATATAAAATTTCTCTTTGTAGGTCTCGGACGCGGATCTAGGATAATCCGAATAGAAAAACCATCAAAATCATCCGTTGAATTGAAGTTCATCTCAAAATTGCCAACGAGGGACCCCTTAATAACAGAAGGTTCAGTAACAGACAATAAGAAGAACAGAATCAATCTCAAATATATACTGCTCAATTCTAATGCGAACCCAATAAGAAGCAAAGACAGTCATGGATACGGCTGTTCTTTTTGCCCAAAACAATTTCAGGACCCCATTTTACTTAAGAAACATTTCCTTGAAGAACATAATAACGATACGCTGATAAAATACATGACTGCAAAATTGTTTGAACATGTCATCAAGCTAGACATCACTTACTTAAACTGCGCCCTTTGTGACAAAGATATAAGTCACCTTGATGATCTAGTTACTCACTTAAAGAACGACCATAAAAAGCCGATGTATGTAGACGCTAAAAGCCAAATCGTCCCCTTCAGATTCGATACGCCAGAACTAAAATGCGTCATATGTTCCACTCAATTCTCTACGTTCAAACTCCTACAGGAACATATGAATTCACACTTCGGTAACTACACATGCATGACATGCGGAGCTGGCTTCGTCACCGACAGACTTCGATTGAGCCATGAAAGACGTCATGACAACGGAGAATTCAAATGCGATCAATGCGACAAAACCTTCAAAAATAAACTTAAAATGCGCGAGCACCAGCAACGCACACATCTAGGTCACAGCAAAAGAAATAAATGCAGTTACTGCTCGGAAAGATTCGTCGATTACTGGAAGAAGGTGGATCATATGGTCAAAGAGCATGGGATGCCACCAGTAGTCCTTAAATGTTCAGCTTGTGAGCGGACTTTTAGCGATCAGAGGTCTTTATCACGTCACACAAAGAAGGATCATCTTTTGGAGCGAAGGCACAAGTGTAGCGAATGTGACATGAGATTCTTTGGCAAGAGTGGTTTGCAGAAACATATGGCCAAGCACACTGGGCTAAGACAGTTCAGATGCGACGTCTGTTTAAAAGCTTATGGAAGGAAGAATACCTTGAGAGAACACATGAGAATCCATGCGAATGACAGGAGGTTTGCTTGCACTCATTGCGGGCAAGCTTTCGTGCAAAAATGTAGCTGGCGGAGTCACATGCGTTCTAAACACGGCGAGGCAGTGTAGTCACGTTTAAACCGTAATTTATTTTTATTTTAGTAGCATTAATACAGCAATAAAATACAATTGTTATTTGAATTTAGTTTTTAAACTATTTTAATTTTCCGTCAGAAGCATTTTGATGCAAGCGAAATGATGGGAGCTCAAACATTACACGTTGCACTTTTTTGTGAAGCAGTTCTTAACTTCTTATTACAAGTATATCTAGCTAAATTGGAGCAGTTAATAGGGTCTTCTATCTCAGTGCCGTGACTGACGTCTGACAGATCATTGCAGTCCAAACTGCTGAGGCCAGAAAAAGGAAATGATGCTATAAGAGTTTTCCAAACATTAAAAACGGGTTCAGCGTTTACGTGAAAGAAATCGAGGGCGGAATCTAGTTAGTTAATTGTATGCAGTACACATTGCTTTATTCTAATTGTTTTTAATGTTTTAAGACGTTTCGCTTTCATGTGATGTTTCAACTATAAAATTAATGATGTTTTAACAGAAGTGTTAACGACACTAGAAGAATAAACACAAAAGTTAACTAATAGTTAGAAGTTAATTGAAGAATTGATAGCATTTATTTGTTTATAGGTAAACAACGGAACACACAAATAAAAGAAGATAATTTGACCACAGAAGAATCTAAAATGAGGCCCGACTCTGAAAGAGGAAGGAAAGGCACTATGAAAAAATCCAACGATTTAAAAACAATACTCCTATATTCAAATGCAAGTTTAATTAGAAATAAAGACAGCGATGGATATGGCTGTAATTTCTGTCCCAAGAAATTCGGAGATCCAAAGAATTTAAAAGCACATTCTTTAGAAGAACATTCTAACATTCAAGCGTTGCGAATGCCGAAATCTTTTCAATACTTAATCAAAGTCGACATAACTGATTTGAAATGCAATATTTGCGAGAAGAAACTCTTGAAACTGGAAGATTTTGCGGCTCATTTAAAAACTGTTCACAGTAAAAAAATGACCTCTGATATTAGCGAAATTATACCATTTAAATTTGAAACCGAAGAACTGCATTGCGCTATTTGTGGCACGAAATACTCCACTTTCAAAATATTGCAAGAACACATGCATAATCATTTTAGGAACCATATTTGCGAGATTTGCAACGCAGGATTCGTCACAAGACGATTACTAGTATGTCACAAAAGGCGACACGGGAAAGGGGAGTTCAAATGCGGCCATTGCGATAAAACCTTCGTATGCGATCAAAAGAGAAGAGACCATGAACAAAGAATGCACTTAGGCTTAAAAAAAAGAAACAAATGCAAACTTTGCGAAGAAAAATTCGAAGATTATTGGACGAAAATGCACCACATGGTTCAAAAGCATGGAGCTCCACCAATCGCTTTAAAATGTACAGCTTGCGAACGAACTTTTACTAACAGAAGATCTTTAACAAGACACGTGAAAAAAGACCATTTGATGGAGCGGGAACATGTCTGCAGTACTTGCGGTATGCAGTTCTTCTTGAAGCACCATTTAGACGAGCATATGAGGGTTCATACAGGAGTGAAAAAGTTTCAATGTCACGTTTGTACGAAACATTATGCGACCAAAAAGTCGCTGCGACAACATTTGCGGTCTCACGCGGATGATCGGCGATTCGCGTGTACTGTGTGTAGTTTGGCGTTCGTTCAGAAATGTACGTTGAAAAGCCACATGAAAGCGAAGCACGGGGAGTAGATTAGCGTAGTTTTAACGGTTACTTTTATATTGTTGTTTGTAGATATCTATTAAATTTTTATTCAGATGCAGTTGTTTTCCTTACCGTAGCGTAGACCTTAAAATTAATTTCCTATTCACATACCATGACTTATATGAAGTCAACGTTAAAAATTCAATATGAGATTTTTAGCAATGATAGCCTTGCGGTTGAACTTCGAATTCGCAGATTTTTCAAATTCACATTAAGATTGTTTGGATAAATATGTAATATCTAGATTCTATACCACAAAGGCAGGTTTATCTGTGACTGTCGACAGCTGGCCAGTCAGCAGGCAGACCGCTGAATCGAATAGAGCACCCGTCTACTTCTCCCGCCAGCAGCACTGTCGAAAGCAACTGTCTCAATATAAACCTGCCTTAAAAGCATCTGACAGTAATATTCTAATATAAGTTCACAGCATGCTTAAAATGCGTCTGTAATTATATCTGGAAGACTGGATTTTGCCCCACAAATCAACCCATCAACTTCAATTCAAGTGGGTATTAATATTAACTACTAAAAACAATTATGTCCCTAACATTTTTTTTCATCACCTTTAAAATATAATATGTACTCATTATTTTCAGGTTTGCGCTCCGGAACTATTCGCGAATCTTCACCGATTATCTGCGAAGACGAAGAGAAAACTCTAACACTGGATAGGAAGTTGAACTTTTCGTCTTTTGTGTCAATAAGACCGGTAGGGAGGAAGACCATACCTTGGGTTCGAGAGCAACAGAAGAAGATTACTGACGAAAGACGCCTGACAGAGCTTGACTGGCAATTTGACAACATAAAGACTATCCTCAAATGCTCAAACGCATCCCCAGTCCGTTGTCGAGTTGGTACCCGGTTTGCTTGCAGCTACTGTTTGGACCAGTTCCAGAACCCAACAGAATTGAGGAACCATTCAACTGAAGTCCACTTGAACGATAGACCAGAGTTCTTCAACGCCAGATCTTTGTCTCGACATATCGTTTATTTGGACATAACAGGGTTAAAATGCAAGATTTGCGAACAGCCGATCGAAGGGTTGGAACAGTTAATGGATCATTTGAAAACGAGTCACGATGAGTTAATTTATAAACAGATCAAGAATCAGATAGTGCCGTTCAAGTATGAGGGCAGGAAACTGCTTTGTGGTGTGTGTGCTATCGATATAGAAGAGTATAATGACTTGCAGGACCACATGTGTGATCATTATAGGAACTACGTTTGCGGATTCTGCGACACAGGATTCGTTATTCGCAGCAAAATGCTGGAACATAAGAAGGCGGTGCATTTGGTTTAGATTTTAAGATACTGCAAACAGCGATGCTTGCATTGCTGTGTTCCGGTACTAGTGGTACGGGTGCCGGTGAAATTACAATCACATGAGACTTTTCATCTTCATGTCTCAGTTTGGTGAACCGACTTGCAGTACCATCACAGAATATCTAATAGTACTAACGTACAAAACGACCACTCACTGCCCCCGACAATTCAAGATTCCTCGCCCGCGCTCCGCACACGTCTGCCGTTTGACGGCACTTAGACTGCAATCGTGCAATGGATGTCAATCGCCAGTCGCTATACAAGCACGCCATCTCTGAAAACTACTGAGTAGCGCTTGGAACCCAGTCGACACTACAAACGGCGAGCATCCTTACCCTATATGTGTGTGTGCGTTCGTATACAGACGTAATCTTGTGTATGTAGGTGGCGCTAGCTAGTATTGTATTGAGTGTCCGAGGTGTGGCAACAGCCTAGGTGGTATTGCAGTTGTTATGGACAAAGGTCAACATGGCTTAACATCAGTTCGTTTCGTCATCGTAAAATTAAAAATAAATATAATCCCGTATGTTTTGGTATAAAATTATAATCTAAAAGCTCGTATTTTAATTTTATTTCAGAAACTGCTTCAAAGTTGACTTAAGTTATGATTAATTAGCTGTAACCAGTAAAGTAGAAAGTTAAGGTGATCAATTTAATATTATTCTTGAATTTATCAAGCAAATACATGCTGAAATTTTAATCGCTTATTTCCCGAAAAGGGGTAATTGTACTCATCATTATGAAGAAGTTTTACTATGGGACCAACCCTGAAATCGCGTTGGTCCCTACATTTGTGTTCACTTAAATCGATAAAATGTAGGGACCAACTGATTTTTTTTTCGCGATTTCAGGGTTGGTCCCGACCGTTCGTCATGAAGAGAGCGCTAGCAATATGGTAGGTGACATCCTTTATCCGCGCGCAGTAATCCCGTATCGCTTGCCTGTATGCTCCAAACACACATTTGCTTACGCATACAGGTGAGTATCGGAATTGATTAGACATGTGTGCGTGCGGCATGCTACCCCGGCTGAAATTATAAATACCTTTTCTTCTAAAATATTGTATTTGAAGAGGACTCACTCACGAAATGGAATGCTAGTCGCTATCTTATGCTTCCTAGTGTAACTTTAACACGTTTTAATGATGCAAGACGGCATTAATTTACTATATTATTCGACGGTGTCGGTCGGTGATCGCAGCTGGCGATGCGTGTACGGTCGACCGGACGTCAGTGGTAACACTTTGCCATTGTCAGCGTGTTTATTTCGTAAGGGCGGTTTTCTAATTCATGTGACACCACTAACATACAGTCGACTTTACAATTTAAATTCCGCGTACTTTTGGCCGTGAGTTGGTGACACGAATCGGACTAACTTGTTGTATCTATGTTTTACTATAATCGAAGGTCTTAAGTGTCTAATAAATGTAACTAAGCGAAAAGGTGTTTTCATTTAATTCCACCATTCTTATAAGTTTTTTGCAGGATAAATCTTGCCGAACACGTACATTGAGTATGGAACCGTTCACACGTTTGTACTGCAAAAAAAACACACAGCTTTATACGTTTAACAAGGCCTAAAATCCTAAAATTCTTAACCGGGCTCTACACGTTGGCCGAATAGCGTTGGGGCCAGTTGCGCTCGTTCAGTGTAACATCATAGAACAAATAATAGTAGTACCTATGCATTCTTTACTTCTCAACTCGGACGAATAAAAAATGGCGGACGGAATCTCGCTAAGAAAAGACTGAAGCACTTCGTTTTTCCTAAACCCACTATAACTTCGACATAATTATTATATATTATATAATATATTTATAACATAACACACCTGCCCCCCTAGCCAAGTTTACAATCTACAATCGTCAACGCTATAGAAAACAATCAAAATGTATGGGAATGACATATCTCAACGAAAGACTTTTTCGTTCAGATATGTCATTCCCATTCCCATACATTTTGATTGTTTTCTATTAGCGTTGACGATTGTAGATTGTCAACTTGGCTTGGGGGGCTGATATATATATTATTAATTTATTGTGACACCACGACAATGACTACCGTCACATGAGATGTGTTGTGTGATGTTATGTTTAATGTTATGGTCTTTGTGTAACATTTTTCTTCTGTCTCGACCGTGTATACCTATACAAGGTTTGTGCAGACCAGAGACTGATGCTGTCCCTAGACGGTCAAAATAGCTTGACAAGCATTTACGTGCTTGACGAGGCTTGACGCAACGTCGAGCAAGCTTGTCAAGTATCCGCACTCATTTTCATTTTTCTCGCCATGACGTTCCGTAGCACACTGAATGTGTTGCTTTACAAGCACATATCTAAACGGCCAAGCATAAGCATGCTTGCATGACAAGCATTACAAAAATATACATTTTCATCAAGCACATAGTTTGCGTGTCAAGCACATCAAGGTTCATTCTAGACGGTCAAAATTGCAATTTTTAATTGCAATTGCATTTTTTTTTACTTCTAGGGACCGCTTATCTATTAGTAAGTTATTTTATATATTTAAAATAACCTTGAATAGGTACCAAGCAGTGACATTAACATTTTTACACAAGAAAAATTTAATATTTCAGTTAATTATAGGTAGGTACATTTTAAAACTAATTAGCTGTAAGAATTCTTGATAATTTTATTTGATAAAGTCTAACTCCCCGATTTGAGCTGAGACCACAAATTAAACCAATCCATTTGTTTGTAGGTAACCCGGTACCAATCAAAGACGAACCCGAAGTCAAAGTATACGAAGTGGAAAAACACAGGGAAAATATCCGAACGATCCTGCTTTCTACCAACGCCACACCAATGTTGCTATTGCACTGAAGTATATTCGGAGCCTAACGATCTCAAAGAACACACAATCGAGATCCATGACGAACATGATATTTTATCATACATGAAAACCTACACTTTGCCAAATTATATCGTGAAATTAGATATAACGGGACTTCGCTGTGAAATGTGCATGAAATCTATCATCGAATTACAAGGAATCATAGAACATTTGAAAACCGAACACGATAAATACTTTCACGAACACATACCCAATCACATTGTTCCGTTTCGATTCAATTCGGATACGTTGCAATGCGTCGAATGCTCTTTTGAATACCACAATTTCAAAATTCTACTCGAACATATGAATACACATTTCAGGAATCACGTTTGCGAAGTTTGCGATGCTGGTTTTGTTAACAAAAGAATGTTGCAAACTCATATGTACCGCCACAAAATTGGAGTCTTCAAATGCGGTTTCTGTACCAAGATTTTTGATACTCGAGTCAAAATGAAAGTGCACGAAAGAGTACATATTTACGTTAAAAAGAACACTAAATGTAATGTCTGTAGGAGGATTTTCACGGATTTCAATGAGATGATACAGCATGAGGCTGACGATCATGGGTTACAAAGAGGATTTAAATGTGAAATGTGCGGTAGAATGTTTATTACGAAAAAGTCTTTTAATTTACACAAGGAATTCCATTGTGTTAATGATGATGCTTAACTTGTAGGTTGATAGAGATCTCGTAAAAAAATAGAGAACCCAATAGATAAATAGAAATCTCACTAGTGATTGAGTTAAATCCTACTAGTACATAAATAAATAAACGTGAAAGTTTGTGAGGATGTATGGATGTGTGGATGTTTGTTACTCTTTCACGCGGGTGAAGTCGCGGGCATAGGCTGGTTAATAATAAAGAAATACATATTTTGCTTTTCTCACAACTACGACGGGAAAAAATTATATGGGGCATGTTAAAACTTTTTTTACGCGGGCAAAGCCGCAAGAGCACTACTAGTACTGTTATAAGCCAGCATCGACCATACGTCCGATCCGATAGGCGCCTCATAATAGGCGACCGGTGTTTGTTAACACATCAGTATAATAGATCTGATGTAGGTCACCACTACTCACCACTTTAAAACTTCAAATCAGTTTCGACCACGTCTGTGACCCGTCAATACTTCCGCGTTAGTGATTAAGGCGACGATAAGAACAAGCGACCTTGAGCGAATGGGAGGAGCCTGCGCTTTACCCCTAGCGGGCGCGCGGGGCCGAATTGCTTATCCGTACGCACGCGTTCCTTTATAATAATAAGTGAAATACGAATGACCATACATACGTTCCAGGTCGCTTTGATGCGCTTGCGTTGCGGCAGACGTAGGTAGGTACAGCAAAATAGAGAGTTGAAATGTGTTAGATAGGACAACAAAATCTTGAAGGTTTGTTTTTGGTAAATGTATTATGTTTTGTAAAAAGTGATAGAACAAAAGTTGTTGATTATGATGTTAGTAACATAGTCCTGAGAGGTTAACAGTGTTTTACAAATAACCCTGTATAACTTTTTTTTTTTAAATAATGACGTCAAAATGTAAGGCGTAGTTTGTTCGGAAACTTGCCACGCATGAATCGCAAGTAAAATTCTGATTACAACCATTCTATTTCTGTGGTTGAGGCCAACGTGTGTAGCCGGCCTTATTCTTAGAAAGAATAGGTAGGTATTTTTGTTTTACTTTTCCAGGAGGTACCGTAACACACCGTAAAACAACTACCGTAAAAGTACCGTAAGGACTTCACTTCCATTTACGCTCGTTCAAAAAAAATATTAGTACCTACCTATGCCTATGTATTGTTTACTTCTCAAAATACTTTGTTGGATGAATTATTTCACAAATACCCTACTTTTACCTATTGCTTGATTTAACTGTATGCAATTATATTTAAAAGTAGATATGTCATACCCTAACAAAACAAACGAAAAAAATGTTCCTTACGCAGCGGCAGCACAATACACATAAACTAGTAAAAAGTAAGTTGGTTACTTCAAGTTACTTTCGCGTCATTATTGGAACACTTTCTGCACACACACGACGGCATTTTAGTATTTTTTCGTCACCGGTCACGCTCGGCGCCTTACTCGACTCGGATTAATATAAAAACGTCCTAATAAGGACGTTTTCAAATCTTCAGATTGCGAGCGCAAGTAACATAAACTTACATGTACTTTTAAATATCATTGCCTGTACGCCGATCAGTTTTAAACCGTTTACATTAAGGTGTTTTCATGGTTTTTGTAAGTGGATTGTGAAATTCTTGTGAGAGATTACCTATATCTTCAAACGTTGAAAATATTCACTCTTCAGGTGTCCATTCCCGAAGCAAGCACAAATGATCACACAAAGCCTGAAAATCTATGGTAAGAATGGAAGTCTTCCGATTCGCCTATCAAAAAATATGTGTAAACTGCCACGCAAGCATAAGTAATTTAAATATCTTCTTCTTTGTGTGTGCAGAGCAGAGACTGATGCTGTCCCTAGATGGTCAAAATAGCTTGACAAGCATTTACGAGCTTGACGCAACGTCAAGCAAGCTGTCAAGTATCCGCACTCATTTTAATTTTTCTCGCCATCATGACGTTCCATTGGCATACTGAATGATACTGAATGTGTTGCTTGACAAGCACTTATCTAAACAGCCAAGCATGCTTGAGAAGCATTACAAAAATAAAAAAAATCATCAAGCACTAACAAGCACGTAGTATGCTTGTCAAGCACTTCAAGCTTCATTCTTCAAATTTTAAAATTGCAATTTTGACCGTTTAGAGACCGCCTAACTAACCTTAGTTTTTTTTAATATATTTAAAATAGCCCTAGATAGACCAAGCAGTGACATAAGCATTATATCGTTGCTTAAATGGAAAAGTGCCACAAATCAACAAAGTCAAGTAAACCACTTTATTGATATATAATATACATTTATAAAATTTTGAAAACCCCCGTCGCAACTCCTTCATTCATTCTCTTCACACATTCATAAACCAATGTACGATTTACACCAACCGGGCTGCTCCGTGCCCGTGCTTCGTAGCGGACGCGCGCACAGGAGGCGGCAACCGACTACGACTCCTACTTAATTCGCCATTAACGATCCTGCATCGTAAACCAAAATTTCACATCGATTAAATGAGTGAGAGAAGCTTAGAATCCCTCACCAGTTTTTTCTCATTTCTCTTTCCTGCTGCATCATCAGAGCCTGATCCCTATCTATCTATGACTATTCATTGAAACTATTCCAATGACGACAAACACGATACCTCTGCTGTAAGTTGGTGAGGAGTTGGGTATCCTGCAGATTCCAAGTGATGCTGCAGCATCAGGCCAAGGTTACCATGTTTTTGCAATATCATTGAAGTAACAGGATACTATATCTCGAATCGATCAGACCTGTGGAAGTTGCTCATATCCCTTCATCAACCAGAAAAGAACTGATTGTCTTCAACCGGCTGAACAGATTTTCTTGAATCATAGCTAAGAACACTCTCGATCAAGTCACCTATCAAACAAAAAAACCAAATCAAAATCGGTTCATCCGTCTGGGCGGTACGATGCCACAGACAGACACACAGATACCTACACACCTCAAAAACATAACACCCCTCTGTTTTGTTGGGGGTTAAAAACGACTGTTGATTTTTGATTTGTGGCACTATGTTTAAAAATATATTTGATGGTCTAAGGCCCGTATTACAGAACGATCCTCAATCGTTGTCAATTACTGTTTTACGGCCAAAATTAATATCCAATCTATCCACGATTTGCCCTACTAGTGATAGGAATTAGACATAGGTATGCTCCATACAAAATATGTCGAATTTCTATCTCCAGTAGGGTAAATCGTGGATAGATTGGATATTAATTTTGGCCATTAAACTAGTTTTGAGTTGAGCTTTGATTTTAGAACGTTCCTCAAGCAGAGATTTATTGGTCACAGTTTAGCTGAGTTTAGCTTTATTTTATACTGTCACCTGCTACGCGATTCAGAACCACACGATAACTAGTTGTCGACCGGTACTGTTTGTTATCTCGTTTCGTCTTATGATTCACGCAACGAGATAAAAAGGGATAACAAACCGAATCAGTCGACAACTGGTTATCGTGTGGTTCTGAATCGGGGGGCTGTTTCGGTATTTGAGCAGAGATTTGATCTTTACATTCACTCTAGTGTGGTCCAGACTACGCTTGAGTAGAGATTTCTATTCTATTTCAGGTCAAATTCGTGTGTTATGTTGTTGAATTAAAGTTTATAATTTCCGTATTGGAATAAGACCGATACTCAAGTAACGATTCTATCCTTAAGTAGTGATCAGGTGATTGAATTGAAATTGAATTTAAACTGTACTTGAGGAACCTTCTGTAATACGGGCCTAAGTCGCCTCATCATCACTTCATCAATGAAAATTGTATCTTTAATTGAATTATAGGTACCTACATTTTAAAACTAATTAGCTCTTGTAAGAGTTCTTGATAATTTTATTTTCTAAAGTCTAACTACCCCCATTTGCGCTGCGACCATAAATTAAACCAATCCATTTGTTTGTAGGTAACCCGGAACCATTGTTCATCGAGATTGAAGTCGACACATCATTGATCATGCCGACCGAAGAAGAACCTGAAGTCAAAGTAAATGAAGTGGAAAAACACAGGGAAAATATCCGAACGATTCTGCTTTCTACCAACGCCACACCAATCGGCAGATATATCGGCCATGGATATACGTGTTGCTATTGCACTGAAGTGTATTCGGAGCCTAACGACCTCAAAGAACACACACTCGAGATCCATAACGAACAAGACATCTTATCATACATGAAAACCTACACTTTGCCAAATTATATCGTGAAATTAGATATAACGGGACTTCGCTGTGAAATGTGCATGAAATCGACCAACGAACTACAAGTAATCATAGAACATTTGAAAACGGAACACGAAAAATACTTCCACGAAGACATACCCAATCACATTGTTCCGTTTCGATTCAATTCGGATACGTTGCAATGCGTCGAATGCTCTTTTGAATACCACAATTTCAAAATTCTACTCGAACATATGAATACACATTTCAGGAATCACATTTGCGAAGTTTGTGAGGCTGGTTTTGTTAACAAAAGAATGTTGCAAGCTCATATGTACCGCCACAAAATTGGAGTCTTCAAATGTGGTTTCTGTACCAAGGTTTTTGATACTCGAATCAAAATGAAAGTGCACGAAAGAGTGGTACATATGTATGTTAAAAAGAACCCTAAATGCAATGTCTGTGGGAGGAAATTCAAAGATTTCAATGAGATGATACAGCATGAGGCTGACGATCATGGGTTACAAAGAGAATTTAAATGTGAAATGTGCGGTAGAATGTTTACTACGAAAAAGTCTTTTAATTCACACAAGAAATTCCACTGTGGTAATGACGCTTAACTTGTAGGTGATAGAGATCTCGTAAAAAATAGAGAACCCAATAGATAAATAGAAATCTCACTAGTGATTGAGTTAAGGCGCATTTACACTTAGTTATTAGCCCGTATTCGGGTATCCGAATTACTTTACCAGAATTCGGACACACGACACGGGCGTACGAGTTTGACACACGAATACTTGCATAGTATTCGTCGGCTTTCATTCATAAATCAGGAGTTACTCCTCGTATCCGCCAGGGGCGCTACTGGTTTATGAATGAAAGTCGACGATAACTGGAAGTATTTGTAAGTGTAAAACTCATACTAGACCCCCAGGTTATTTACACTTTGGTTGTTAACCCGAATTCGGGTGCCTATTACGTACTATTCCAGTAGCTAACCAAAACGACTTGGGTCGATTTCATTAAAAGTCTACTTTAACTAGTGTAACTATAACAGTGGTAATTTTAACTTTTCATTTCACCCCTGCATAACTTCGATACCATTTTACCACGCTACTTCAGTGTAAAAAAAACTCAGCTAACTATTCTTTTTTATTGAACGAATGGATGAATGAAAACAGATACCAACCAAAATAATAAGTAGCCATGTCCATGGTGTTCGCAATAGGATCTGGGTTTATATTATATTTAGTAGAATAACATCTGTCACAACCAGACACTAATCAAAACAGCGCAGCGTGAAACAATAGTTATCTACATGCACATTTGCACATAAAAAAGCTCCCTTTGGGTCGAGGGGCTGTCTTGATGGCCGTACCCAAAAAAAAATCAAAATGCTACAACAATCAGCTGTTAATAGAAATAGACGCCATATTAAATGTTACCCCGGTGTAGAGGTACTAACACCTAACACCGCCGAAATTGACGGTGTAAGGAGTAACACTTTTTTTTTAATTTTTTTTCTTTTTCCCGTGGGGAAATCCTCATGGAAGCACTCCGCCCGGGGTAGGCGGAGCTAGTGTCGGACTCTTACAGACTAAAACCACCACGGTGTTCCTTCAACTACCTTAGCCGGGGGCGTGGGAACCCGTGAGTATTCACACAACCACCCCCGACAGGTCCCGGCTCGCCACAAGCAGGCGAGCCCCTTCTCCCCGTGCGGCCTAACGACGGCCGCACCCTCTGTGGCGCACACTGAACACTGTACGCCACCTCACCTCACGGGCCTTTACCAGCTACGCCAGCTGCGCCAACTACGCCAGCTACGCCAGCTGCTGGTCGGGCAGCAGACTACCCCGAGTCTGCTGCTCGCAGGCCCATCCTCCTGTAATTTTTATAGAGGTGTTCTTCCTCGTGGACGGCGGTAAAGCCAAGACCCTCGGTCCCAAGAGGCGCGAGAACACTACTTAGCAGGCACTCCTGGGATTACGAGACCGACGGGGGCAGGGAAGGGCAGTCCCCCCGCTGCCTGCCCAGTGGCAGGGTGGGTGCACACCGGGCCCGACCCTGCTCCTTCACAGTGCCCTCTGCTTTCTCAGAGGGACACGCGGAGCAACTTCCCACTGGCCCACATCGAGCCCCTCCCGTGTCAGAATATTCGCCACAGGCAATAAGGTCCCCCGGTCCAAAGGAGAGTTATTGCCCGTGCCCAGGGTGCACCGGCCCAACAACTGCCGTTCCCTCCAGACGTGCAAGCAAGCAAGCAGCCGTCAGACACACGTGCAGTTTTTTGGCCAGCACCCCGTAAGGAGTTACACTCTTCTAACCAACTTAACCGACGTAAATTGTAAAAGTAAAGTGTGTGTGTGTGTGTGTGCGTAGTGTGTGTGTGTGTGTAAAGTGTAAAAGTAAAATATTGTCTGCCCTCGTGCAAAATCCATTTTTACACTAGAGTAAGGTTTACACGACGTTGATAAAATCGGCCCTTAGCCAGTCAAACTTATCCGAAGACGGGCGTACTATATATACTTCTTTCATTTACACTTGGTCGCTAGTCGCGAATTGAAATGACTTGCTTATTCTGTAAATTCACCTACTTGACTGAAGATATGAATGTACCCACCTTTTATTAATAACACACTTATTCTAAGGTACCCACCTATTCTGTAGAAATCGCTAATGCTTTTACTACAATCTCTTTTCATGAATAAAAGTTTATTATTAAGTTTTATAAGTCAGTTCTTTTAAAATCTAGAAGGCGTCGGCATTTCTCATGTGACAACCTCTGAGAAGAAACGCCGAAACAAAATCAGGGATCAAAATCTTTTAAAATTCAGATAGTTATCTTGTAGGGGAAGCTGGGGTGGCTTCGTACAAATTTTACTCAGAGCCTTGTAAAAAAAAACTAACAACTATTTCATAATAACCTCAATGCTGCTGTATTACCAAGTTATCTGGCTATAATAAAGCTGAATGTCGGTGTTGATTTAATGCAGCACAACTGAGCAATAGCCGTTTTTTCAAAAAATGGAAAACGTATGAATGCACCCCACACGTGGGGTAGCTTCGTAAATAGGATGGGGTACATTCGTTCATGGTGGGAGCCTTCGTACACAGTAATAAAAAACACATTTGTACAAAATATATATGTTTATTAAGTATACATAAATATATATTACTAAAATACAACATAACTTCTGAAAGATATCGTCAAATTTTGATTATAGTTAACACAGAAACAGTCTTAAAATCAATAGTTTTTTGCTGTATTTTAGACAAAGCTGTGATATTTGCTTCTGACAACAAACTTAGCGCGCTCTTCATTTCCTTTGCTCTATTTATTCCTTCTTTCTCTTGTTTCTTTATCTCTTCTACTTTTTAACATAACATAACATCACGCCTGTATTTCCCCGAAAGGGTAGGCAGAGGTGTCCCTAAAGTACCTGCACCCATATTAAGCCAGTTATGTTATAAATTCCAGGTAATAAGGGGCGAGTCTATTGCCATTAACCAAGCACAATTCCAGACTCCAGGCTGCTACTGAGAATTTTCTAATGAAAAAATCCAATAGTACTGTCCGACCCGGGAATTAAACTAAGGACCCCACGCTTAGCAGTCGCACTTGCTACTACTAAACCTTTGATTTTGCTGTCATTTTTCTTTCTATGACTTTTCGGGCGCATTTTTATATACCTTGGTATAGGATTAATTCATTTCAGGTGTTAGCAGGCCTAAAACTGATGTTGATGGTGGATCAACAACGCAGTCCAACGGTTGTGAGAGTAGAGAGTGATCCTGGCGCAGAACTCAGTGGAGGATCTCGTTGAATTAGATGTATTTCTGTGGGTATGGATGCGCGTTGTCATTTGGATCAGCTGTAGAAACTGCAATTTCTTCAGGCACGGTTTAGACCTGCTGTAGTGTAGAAATTGACTGATAAACCTAAACTGGTGCAAAATCCTCGTCACGGAAAGCCAGCTTGTTAAATGGCCATATTCCAGTCTTGAAATAATAATCTTCCAGGTGAAACAACCATCACAACTCACAAAGGGTGCCTTCGTACATCGTACGAACCCACCCCACGTAAATGTGTACGAAGGTGCCCCAACCCAAATAATCAACAAATTTATTAGATGAAAAAAAAAACAGTTGTCGTTATCCAGAAATAAATGATAACATAATAATTTCACACATCTATTTACCAACTACAATGAATATTTTTTACAATTTGATCAAAATTTATTAGGGATAAAAAAGTTCAAAGTTAAGTCACACAGTCAGTCAGTCAGTTATTACTTACGCAGCGCGAAAACACGTTTCGATTCGGCTCAACTAAGCCATCGGCCGCACTGCCTGCTCCGTCTCGAGGGAAGCCTATGCGTACGAGTGGGAAACACGAACATAAAGATAACCGCGCTAACGTATTAGATAGTGTAGATACAGTCACTGTGCGAAAGCTCCCTCTGTGCGAATCCACCCCAGCTTCCTCTATTAAGAATTTGTGCGAGAAGAATGCAGGGCAACGGCAACGCTTGGACTGGCCTTTTGAAGAAAGTGCCAGGCCAAGCGCACGATGGCACGCTTGCATCAGCCATCGTGTAGCTAAACTATGGTTTATTTTCATAATTCAATTGGCATCCGAATCCTGGTTTATGGACCAAGTGTAATTTTACACCATTATTTTTAAAATGACTTAAGGTAAAGCATAAATTTTATAGTAAATTGAAAGTTTTCAGTTTGCTTTTGTGATGTCTTGCCTGCTTTTTTTATACGGGCATATTAGTCTTGAATGAAGTATTAATAAAAATCATAACATACCTATTAAGAATTATTGACATTTACTTTTAGATGTAGGCTATTTATATATTTTTTCAGATGTAACTTGTTAAGATAAATATATATTTTAGATGTAGTTTGTAGGTTATCTAAGTACAAACTTAGTAAAATGTTTCTACTCGTTAATATTAGCTTACCTACTCTTATTCACTACAGTTCCTGAAATGCATTTTTATTCACGGCGAGGCGAGGGTGCGTTTTTGTTGTCGTCCAAGTCATAAAGAAACATCTCAAGAAGAGTAAAAAAAATACTTTAAAAAAGTGGAAAGTGCTAGGTAACTAATCTGATTTCGTCGTAAGTCGTCAAAAATGATTAATAGGGAAGGTGACTAACTTTTTTATTAGTTCTGTTATTATTAGAAATCTCGAAACTTATTTAAGCAACAGTGAAAAAACCAATAAAATATTTAATAAAATGTCAAAAAATTTAAAAAGCATGTCTTTTCAATTTTTTCATGGATTTTTTTCAGCAATTTTGTCGTTTCTCTATCTTTTTTAAATAAAATGAGATTTTTGGTATTTTTAACGACCGGATTAAGTACAACCTGTAGTTATATCTAGAATATGTAATCAACCAAATGCCTGAAGCACTCCTGGATGAACAATGTGTTTTCAATTGTATCTATGATGTAAAAAACACAATTCATTAATCAATAGATTTTACACAGTGGGTACAAATAGCAAAGCATCGAATCTGTCTCAGTTTTCAAATAAATAAATAAATATTATAATTTCTAAACTCATAGATTAGGTAGTTAAGTTTATACCTATTCTTCTAGTTGATTTGATCTAAGTAAATTATGTTAGGATCATAATTAAATTGTATTCGGAGCGAACCAGCTCTTTAGTAAAACCTATATCGCACAAAAAATATGAAATTTCGATCAAATAAATATATCGCCAACATAACATTTATTTTATTACTTTTTTTGTTTATGCATACCTACACTACTCCACACCTATCATCCCTAGAAAACCTTCCATTTAAAAAAAACTGATCTAGGTACCTTAAAATTAACTAACAGACTGTCAAATCTCATGAAAATGGTCAATCAATGTCATTTTAATTAATATCGATACTCAGTCGATACTGGATGATGGTATTTGACAGCTTCCAATTTTGTGTAACTTGTAGTTTCGAATCGATCGATTAGGCGGTAGGCGCCCGCATTACGTCACTTTATTGGCGCATACTACAAGGAAGCACCTACGGTGTTTGTTTCCTAGGCTCACATCAACTCGATTGTCAATATTAACGGAACTAACTAAGCGTGAAAACTCCTTAATACTGGGTGTAAGTGGAACGCTTCCGAAAACGAAGAAAGGTGCTGGAGAAAACTGATACGAAACCACGAAAAAAAAATGCGATTCTTTTTTTAGATTTTTTCATATATTTTTTTTTAGCATTTTTCATACATAACCTGCTTTGGGCAGTTAAATAGATACATAATACATAATGAAAAATGCAAAAAAAAAAAAAGGAATCCCATTTTTTTTCGTGGTTTCGTATCATTAATCACCAGCACTATCACCTATCTTCGTTTTCGGAAGCGTTTCCCTGACACCCTGTATAAGTGGCATCATACCTACAGCAAAATAAGGGTTATTCTTTAAAGGGTTATTTTTTAACCCGTTGTCCCCCAATACAATTTTTCGGGGGTGTAACTAAAATTTCCCGTTGGCCCCCACTTAAATATTAGGGTTTATTTTTTTATTAAAGTTATGTTAGATTTGGTTCAATATCGGCATTTAACATGAAAGACATGATATTATTATGAAGACACACATTTAATAAAATCACACTGCTTGTTATGTTATCAATATTTACTAGAGATAGGACAGTATCAACACAGTTTTATTTCATCATCATCATTTCAGCCGAAAAACGTCCACTACTGGACATGGGCCTCCCCCAAAAGGGGGGGATATGCCATAATCGCCACGCTTGGAAGGCGGGTTGGCGATCGCAGTTGGTTGGTTAAATACTCAGAGGACGCTGCTGCCCATCCTCTGGTGAATCCCTTAGTCGCCTTTTACGACACCCATGAGAAGATATAGGGTGGTGAAATTCTTTGCGTCCAGCACCACACGGACACAGTTTTATTTAATTTTAATTAATGTAAGCAAGTATCTAATGCTTTGTTCCAATGTACCTGCGACTAAAATACTACCTGCAGCCTATTTACCCCTTTCCGTGACACAAAAGGGTTGAGAATACAATGCGAAATTGAAATTTGTAAGACCTACCTATAATCAGACTATTTCCGCTGGGGGATAACGGGAAAAAAATCATCCCTGGAACAAACCTGGACCTGGACTGGGGAACAAAGCGAATAACCCCAAAATAAGCCTTTTAGAAAAGAGTAAGTTTTCCTATAACGTACCTACCGCCGACACTTACCACGACAGATATCTAATCCCATTTGCGTGGCGATTCGCGAAGTAGCGTTCTTTAAACTAAGGAGAAATGCTTGTCCCAGCTGGGTGGCACCTCGAGAAGTAGTGTCTTTAAACTAAGGAGAAATGCTTGTCCTAGCTGGGCGGTAACACGCTAGGTAGCGTTTTTTGAAAAAAAAAGTAACTTTGCCAAGGTGGGTGGCAACTAGCGAAGTAGCGTTTTTTGAAATAAAGAAAAATAACTTGTCTCAGCTGAGTAGCAATTCACGATGTAGCGTTTTTTCAAAAAAAAATTACTTCTCAGTTGGGTAGCAACTCACGATGTAGCGTTTTTTGAAAGAAAAATAACTTGTCCCAGCTAGGTGACAACTCACAAAGTAGCGTTTTTTGAAAGAAAAATAACTTGTCCCAGCTAGGTGGCAACTCGCAAAGTAGCGTTTTTTGAAAGAAAAATAACTTGTCCCAGCTAGGTGGCAACTCGCAAAGTACAGTCTTTTGAAATGAAGAAAATAACTTTTCTCGGCTGAGTAGCATAGCAACTCGCGAAGTAAAGTTTTAAGAATTAAAGAAAAGTAACTTGTCCCAACTGGGTGGCAACTCGCGATGTAGCGTTTTTTGAAAGAAAAGTAACTTGGCCAAGCTGGGTGGCAACTCGCGCAGTAGCGTTTTTTGAAATAAAGAAAAATAACTTGTCTCAGCTGGGTAGCAACTCACGATGTAGCGTTTTTTGAAAGAAAAATAACTTGTCTCACCAGTGTGGCAACTCGCGAAGTAGAGTTTTTTGAATTAAAGAAAAATAATTTGTCCACCTGGATGGCAACTTTCGAAGTAGCGTGTTTTTAAATAAAGAAAAATAATCTGTCTCAACTGGGTATCAACTCGCGATGTAGCGTTTTTTGAATCAAAGAAAAATTACTTGTCCAAGCTATGTGGCAACTCGCAATAAAGCCTTTTTTTTAAAGAAAATAACTTGTCCAAGCTGGGTGGCAACTCGCGAAGTAGCGTTTCTTGTATTAAAGAAAAATAACTTGTCCCAGCTGGATGGCAACTCGCGAAGTAGCGATTTTTGAAATAAAGAAAAATAAATTGTCTCCACGGGGTAGCAACTCGCGAATTAGCGTTTATTGAATTAAAGAAAAATAACTTGTCCCAGCTGGATGGCAACTCGCGAAGTAGCGTTTTTTGAAATAAAGTAAAATTGCTTGTCCCAGCCGAGTGGCAACTCATGGCGCTACGGTTGGTAACTTACGTAAAAGTAGCACCGCTGCATCTTCCGTAGAAAACGTCTGTTGTAACCGCAGCACTGATAACGTGCCACCCAACTAATAGCCGAGTTAGTAATAGGCTTTAGGTTGCCAAAAATGTTTTTCCTTGCATAATGAAGCTGATGTGACGACAATTGTGTCGATTCTCTTGTTCATGCACTAACCTTATTTTAAACTATCGCTCTGTTTTACTAATTAGTAGATACAAGAAAGAGATGGCAACAATTTGACTGCTGTCAAATTAGTCTGAATTAAAATTTCCATACAAGTTTAGTTGTGATCTCGGAACGTAGGTACTAAAATACAAAGAAATGTAACACGTAGGTAAACTAATTTGACAGCACTTAAATTGTTGCTACAAATTGTTGTCGTAATCCCTTTCTTGTAGTTATCTACTATAAGTAAAAAAGAGCGATAGTTTAAAATAAGTTTAGTTCGTGAACAAGAGAATCAATACCAATATTCGATATAATTATGTACCTATACTAACAAATATAAATCTTTTATTTTATAGAGACGACAAGAAAACCGAAGAAAACTATCATAAAGATAGAGCCGAACAAGCAAGTGAAGAAGAAAGAAATAATAGAAATAAAGCCAACAAACAAATCAAAAGCTCAAATAAAGTTCAAAATAAAAACTGAAGTTGAAAAACACAAGGATAATGTTAGAACTATTTTATATCATTCCAATGCTACGCCAATAGGCAAGTACGCCGGCATCGGGTACACTTGCAGCTTCTGCAACCAACAATACGCAACTCCTGCCGAATTAAAAACACACACGATCTCCCAACACGAAGAATCGAAATCGATTTTCATGGAAGAACGAGCGATGCACAACTACATAGTCAAATTGGACATCACTAATCTAAAATGTGACATCTGTCAAACTAATACCGATACTTTAGACCAATTAGTCGATCATTTAAAATCGATACACGCAAAGTTTTTTCATATCGGTATTAAAAATCATATTTTACCGTTCAAATTCGACAGTGATACGATTAAATGTGTGTATTGTGGCAATAATTATAGCAATTTTAAAGTATTACTAGAACATATGAATGCTCACTACAGAAACTATATCTGTGATGTCTGCGATGGCGGATTTGTAAACAAAAAAATCTTGCAGACCCATTCTTATAGGCACAAGACTGGTGTTTTTAACTGCTCATATTGTCCTAAAGTATTTAATACCCACATAAAGAAAAGGGAACATGAAAAAGCTGTGCACATATGTTTGAATAAGAGAAATAAATGTGGATATTGTGGCGAGAAATTCTCAGATTACACGAAGAAAAATAACCACGAAGTTAAAATGCATGGCGCGAAACCTGTGGTTCTGAGATGTCAAGCTTGTGACAAAACTTTTGACAACCAGAGATCTTTGACAGTTCACACTAAGTCTTACCATTTAATGGAGAAGCATATTCCAAAATAAAGTTAGTTCTAATTTATTAGGTTGTACAGATTTTATTTTGTTTTTTATTTATTTATCCCACAGACTGGCAATACTAACATAAACTGACACCATCAAAAAATAAATAAATAAATAATAAATAGTTTCTGTTAACGGCCAAAATTAATATTCTATCTATCCACAATTTGCCCTACTAGAGATAGGAATTTGACATACGGCCAAAATTAATATCCAATCTATCCACGATTTTCCCTACTAGAGCTATCTCTAGTAGGGAAAATCAAATTTCTATAAATTTGACGTATTTTGTATGGAGCTTATGTCAAATTCCTATCTCTAGTAGGGCAAATCGTGGATAGATTGGATAATTTTGGCCGTAAGTTTACCTATAACAGTTTTAAAATAAACTTCAGTATGCTTCAATTCTAAGAAGAGATTTCTAAAGAGGCCCGCGTCCAGCAATGGGACAATCAAAGAGTAGATAATCACTACGTTCTAGACAATAAAACTGCAAACCCACAGTGAGCGGCACTGAAGCGTATCGTCGGCGGGTCTCGTCTCGTCGTATTGTAATGTACTGAACTGAACTGTATTACGGCGTGACCGATCCGCCGGGCGGAAAGACAATGCCAGGCGTCGCGCGACCGATACGCTGGCGTTGTAATAAATGGGAATGCATAGTAGTACTACTCGTCTGCTGTAAAAATGCCGCGGTCGACCTTGCTATTGGTCAGTAGTAGTTGTTTCTGTGTTTGCGCATACACTTGTGCACTATAATATGTCCCGCGCAGATGGCTAGTCTACATTAAGATAGGCCGCCGTGACCGAAATTCGGCCGGGAGGACATTATTGGTCAGTATTGTTACTAGCCGGGACTGGCTTGAGGTGCGGTACGTGGCAGCAGGAAGGGAAAACGGCATCCTCACAGCAGACGAGTAGAAGTCACATAGCCAGCGGAAAGTTTTCGTCTGGTGCTATCATTCCGCTGCCTTCCAGTCCCACGCGCGCTCCGCCCGCAGTATGACATGCACGCCCCGTCCACGTTCGGCCGACGCTCTACCTCAGTTCTGTCCCACCCGCTATGTGCCTGCACCTTATTGGGCTGATGATAATTATTGTATAGAAATACTTGTTATTAGGCGAAGGACCAGCTAGCAGGTAGGAAACCTAACCAGTCTGCACCACAACGTATCCCTGTCACCACAAAACCGCATGAAAGTGCCACTTACCAGTAACTGCTGGGCGCTCGCGTAGGTACTCCGCAGCCGGCTGCTCGTGCGTGCACTAAGATTCCGCCATATTTTCTTTCTCCCGTACTTCCGCGTCTCCCTCCCGCGGGGACGCAACTCGCAGCGCCATCTCGGGGTTTGCAACACAATCACATGAGAAATGTCATGAGCAAGGATGGAGCCGTGATGCATATCATTAGAGACTTACACTTAGGTACCCCAAGTCTCTGGAAGGCTGATCAATTTGATCTATTGTCAAATCTAATGTCAGCTTCTTTGATTGGCCGGCGAAAATGTTAAGGACCTGTCCTTGCACGAATTGTCTCGGGGTGGACTGCGGGGACTTCCATTTTTCGTCATCATTTCTTGAAATAGGGTGAATGGAAAAAATATATGGTGGAGTTGAGTAGTTTATGTATCCATTTTGAAAGATCGATACACGATTTAAATAACTTCGCTCGATAGAAAAAAAATCCAAACATAGCCAATTTTTGACACTTTGAATTCATTTTATGACGAATATTTATATAGAACATGATTTTGAAACTTACACGATAAATGTTATCGCAAGCCAAGTAATCCATTTGAGAAAAAAAAATGATAAAATTACATTAATTTAACGTTTTACATAACTAATTGTTATCACGGGGTGGACTGCGGGGCGCAGTGGGGGAGCTGGAGCACTGAGGCGCGCCGGCCCGTGTTAAGTAACAATATTCATATTTTTTGCCTACCGTTTAAATTCTCGCCTTTCATACAAGAGGAACCCGACCTGCCCCTCTGACTTTTGTAGACACAGGCTAAATAAAACCACAAAATTAAAATCAACATTTATTAAACGTACGACGGATGCCTCCTAGTTATATGATACTTCAAACTGGTCTGCTGTACAAACGCATCCTGACACACAGGACAAACATGCCTTCTTTCATCCATATGCATCATAATATGGGTCTTCAAATTCTTCTTCCATTTAAACGCCTTCTCACAAATCTCGCATTTATGGACGCGAATAGGTGAATGCTTAATCAAGTGCTGAGTCAAATTCGCATGGGAAGTGAATCGCATGTCACATTCGGAACAGCTGAACGTTCTTTCCCCCATGTGATGGTTTTTCTGGTGACGGAGGACCTGGAAAGGGTATGCGAACTTCTTCCCGCAAGCTCCACAAGTTGGGGCAGGAATCCCATGCTCTTTTTCCAAGTGGAAGGCCCTTACGTGCCCCGGGACTCGAACTTCGCAGAAGTAACATGATCTGAGTTTCGGCCTTAAGCGTAGATGCACATGGCGGTAATGTTGGACGACGCTTCCAAGAGATTTGTATGTTTTTGTGCAACATATGCAAGTGTAGTTTTTTGAACCATCTTCTTGGTCTTCTAATGTGTAGTAGGACGCAGTTTCTTTGGCGTAACCTATAACAAAAATCGTGTGGTAAGTCGTGGTTGTTAAAAGAAAAATTGGGCTGGGAAAAAAAAACAAATAGAATAAAATAAATAAATGAAAGAACTCGGTGGATAGGAGTACCTACTTCTTATGCACATCAATTCAGGATCGCGGCCACAGAAATAGAGTAAAATGGTTGTAATCACAATTTTACATGCGATTCATGCGTGGCAACTTTCGAACAAACTACGCCTTACATATTGACGTCATCAATTTTTTTAAATTAAATCAAATGTACTTTACAGCTTTTGTTTCTGCCGTTAGAAACAGCGCAATTAGGCATTTTTGCGGGTTTTTGTTACAGTATTTACAGAAAAAAGTCACAAGGCGTACTGAGAAAGGCTTTGAAATGCCCTGCACTATGTTGCAGAGTGTTGGCACACGCGCCCTGCCCACTTTTCCATCCTATCTATTTCTGTGATCTCGGCAGACAACGATGAAACCATCGCGATGGTTTATTGTCGTCCTTCAGAATTGGCAAGAAGCACTGCTGCTGACGGCCAGTGTCGTAGCCTAAGGTCATGAGCGCTCAGAGCAAGATTCGAATTTTGCGACCCCCGAAACTTACACCCAGGGGGTCTACTCCCGTTCGACGATATTCGATAAATCGTACGATTCATCGCACAATTTGCTACTCCGGTCAACCATCGTTCCCTTATCGCATGCGATGATCGTGTTTTGACGTTTGTTTTTCTCATCTCCGATAAATTGTATACGACTATGAACCGTAGTCTATCTAAATTGTACCTTTTTTATGTGCCTATCTTTATTATGTAAGTATCAGTCGGAACGAAAGTTCGTACTTCGTTTGTCGTTCGTAAAACGCGAGTAGACCTACTGGGACAACGTTTAAATTTTGCGCCCCCAAAACTTACGCCCAGGTGAAAGTTTAAAAAATTTCGCCCCCCAAAACTTACGCTCAGGGGCAAGTTTTAAATTTTGCACCCCCCAAAACTTACGAAGAGGAATTGCCATATTTATCAACCTTTGCACCCGGATTGGTGATCACATCTTGCTGTCGGGGGACAGGAGGACGCTGCTGCTTATCCTCGACCTATACCTGGTCTTCTTAACGTAATAGCTTAGTTACCTGTAGGCCTAGTAAGAGTTTGACACTTACCGATACTTCCATCGAATTCGACGACTTTAATTCATTAATCAGTAGCGCCCCTGGCGGATACGAGGAGGAACTAGTAGTTTATGAATGAAAATCGACGAAAACTATGAAAGTATTATAAAGTGTCAAACTCGTACTAGGCCCCCTGTTACCTTTTACGACACCCACGAGTTGTTTGCGTAGTGAATAAGATTTATCCAGAACGGGTTAATCCCGTTGTCCGCCAGTCGTTCGTCGCACTGGAGGTGAATGAGTTTTTTCCGTTGTCCCCCAGCGGGGACAGTGGGAATTTTTATTCTTGTTGGCCCCCATTTCTCGGATTATTCCGGTTCTCCCCCAGTACCTAGCCGCTACTGGGGGACAACAGGATTTTTTTTCAGTGGGGTCAATGGGAATTATTATTCCTGTTGACCCCTATTTAAATATTCTGATTATAGGTATTTCAAATAAAAATGTCGGCAACAACCAAATCTAACATAATTTTAATAAAAAAAAAAAAAACCTTAATATTTAAGTGGGGGCCAACAGGAAATTGTAGTTACCGTTCACCCCCAAAAATTGTACTGGGGGACAACGGGAATAATCCGCCAGGGGGACAGTACCTACTCAGCAAATTGGAAGCGGCCACCAGCAAAAGGACATGAAAACGATGTCAAGGTAAGGAAAGATGAAATAATACTACAAATTAATATTCGTCTATATTTTTTTCATATACAAACCACTTGTACAGTCAGCAACAAAGTAGGTTAACACCGTCCCAAGTTTCAAAAGTGATTTGTGAATGATTTAAACTGTAATTCTGTTCTATGATTTTAATTAAGAAAAATCTAGAAATTATCATCGACTTATGTTGCTGACCGTATTAAACCTTTGTTAACAAAATTATAATAGTACAGTCTAACAGAGCAATTAGTATCCAGTGTCGTCAGATATAAATGAAGTTTTCTCAGAAGATTATGGATGTTTTCGAGTGAAATATCATTTTAATAACAGACAAAGTTAAACTGTATTTATACACAACCGTAATCAAACCGTTCTATAATATTTACTGAGAAATCTTCTTCTATATCTGGCGACCCTGGATACTAATTGCTTTGTTAGACTGTACCTACGAATATTAAATAATGGCGTATTTTAATAAGACTTAAAACTATCATGGCAAGAATTGAAAATGCTCTTAAACATAATAAAATGTGTGCGGTCAGGGGACCCTCGTCTCGTCAAGAACGAAGCACGCACACACACAGGAGAGCGCGCGATGTGCGTATATGCCTGCTTATAACGCAAAAATCTTACGTGACGTAACATTTTCTCCCGAATCACACCGACCACAAGCCGCGTTAAGGTGAATGCCTTAGGGTAGCCCGCGAAATTTAAAATTTCTTGCATTTTTTGCACAAGCTCGATAATATTAATTTAAGATCAAATTATCGATCTTGTAGAGCTTATAGAGCAAGGTTTATGTTTTTTATGAGTATTATTCAGTAGATATATTATTGTTACTACCGCGAATCATATTTTGATTGATATACAACGCGAAACAGAACTACAATTTGTAAAAAAACGCAAAAAATAACAATAATTTGTGCTACCTGGTAGCATTCACCTTAGGGAACTTCGTTCTTCCAATAATTCTAAGCTCTTAAAAGTCATGTTTAAAAAAAAAGAGTGTGCTTTAGAGCACACGACTGAAGTAAAACTTCACTAACTTATATCTCCCTCAATACTATTTCAATGAGAACAAAAGAAGGGTCAGAAAGGTACGGGTGCCGGTGAAATTATAATCACATGAGACTTTCCATCTTCATGTCTCAGTTTGGCGAACCGACTTGGGGTACCATTTAGGTAACAGCCTAGGTGGTATTGCAGTTGTTATGGGCAAAGGTAACCGCTTAACATCAAGTGGGCCTTTAGCTCGTTTCACCATCCTATATTATAAAAGAAAAAAAGAAGAGAAAGAAAGGAATGGCGACGCGGCGCGCGTACATCTGCCGGCACTGTGCCGTGGCCGGCCGTACCGCGCCTCGCTCCCCGCGTCCCGCACTACGCCCTCCGTTCGCCTCACTTTTCGTAACTCCGTAACGCATTCACCAGCTTACTCTCCAAGTCAAGCGTGCCTAAAGAAGATTTACTTCAAAAATCTTTTTCTACGTTTCTCATCATCCTCCGAGCCTTTTCCCAATTATATTGGGGTCGGCTTCCAGTCTAACCAGATGCGGCTGAACATGTATTTTACACGGAGCGACTGCCATCAGACTCCCGCAACCCAGATTACTGGGTAATACTGACATTCGGAGGTTAGACCAGTTGTCAGACTTTCAGGCTTCTGACTACCCGTAACGACTGCCATAGATGTTCGTATGGCAACCGGGACCGACAGCTTAACGTGCTCTCCGAGGCACGTTTCTACTCAAAGAAAATCAAGAAACATCAACACCAGGATGATTCCTTGCCGCATGCTGTTTTAAAGTAGACTTCTGAACAAACGCCTTCTCGCAAACAGGACACACAAATCTCTTATCTCCCGTGTGTATTCTCTCATGATCCTTTAAATTATTCTCCCAACGAAACTCCTTGCCACAAGTCTTGCATTTAAACCTCTTTTCATCCGAATGTGTGGACATATGTAATTTTAAACTTAGTTTATTAAAAAAGCACTTTTGGCAAACTTCACAGATGACAGTTTTCTCTCCCATATGTACTTTTTTTTGGTGCTGTATCACATTGCATGGGAACCGAAACTTTTTGCCGCAAACTCCGCAAGTAGGGGCCGGAATTCCGTGTTTCTTTTCCAAATGGGAAGCTCTAAGATATCCCGGAATTCGTTCGTTGCATTTCGGGCATTTTCTGTCTCTCGGGCGTCTTTTAAGATGGACGAATCGATAGTGTTGAGACACGAGGGGCTGGGACGCGTATCTTTTATCACAAATGTTGCATTTGTATTCGTTTTGTATGATCGTGTAGTACGCGGGTCCTAGAAAGAAAAATGGGCGTCAGTCTTCTTTCTTCTTGGCATTTAACACATCTTACACATCACTAGTAAATTGAATAAGGGCTGAATCCGATCGAAAGATTTAAAAGGTTATATTGTGAATTAGATAATGTCTGTAGGTATTATCAACAACACTTCATATTTCATTAATGTTTGTGCGCTTAAATTGTTTAAAATGATTAACTCAATCCGAAGTTCTACTAGAGAAGCAATAGGTAGTTTATATTTTAAATAAGTGGCGCCCCCATTTTTTACTTTATTTTATGTTTGAAAGAAAAACAAAGGGCTGACAACACCTAAAAAATCAGACCTCTGCGGTCACTGTTGTTTCGTACAGTAGGCCTAGTACGAGTTTGACACTTACCGATACTTCCATCGAATTCGACGACTTTCATTCATTTATCAGTAGCGCCCCTGGCGGATACGAGGAGGAACTAGTAGTTTATGAATGAAAATCGACGAAAACTATGAAAGTATTATAAAGTGTCAAACTCGTACTAGGCCCCCTGAACTGAAAGAGAGGCAACGAGCCGAGGGAAGTCGAATACGCCGCTCAACTTGAAATTGAAATTAACATTTTTTTTATTTTATAAATAACTAAAAGCTTATTTGAAAAACAGAAACAACAAATGTTTAGATTATTGTCATTCTCAAATGCTTTCTTAATTTTATTTATAAGTAAATAATAGAGATTGTTTGCTTTAAAGCATGTTTTAAGAGGTTAGTTTACAATTCTTTTCTATAGAGGAAACTTCAAGAAAACGTGTTTTGGGCATAATACAGTTTCAGAAAATACGATCAAGATTAACATGTATTTTTTCCACTGCCACAAACTGAATAGATACAGCTAAAAATGTTTTTAAAAGAAGCCTATTTGGGGTATTTGCCTGTTGTCAGCGTCTTAACGGCGCGCAATATTTAAACAACAGTAAAACAGAACACAAACAGGTAACAGGTGGAGCTAAACTCATATATAACTAAACTTATTTTAAACTATCGCTCTCTTTTAAGCAGTGATAGCCTAGTGGTTGAACGCTTGCCTTCCATGCAGGAGGGTGTGAGATCGATCCCGGCCCGCACCTCTTGACTTTTCGAATTCATACCGGATATATATTCGATTATCACTTGCTTTAACGGTGAAGGAAAACATCGTGAGGAAACCTGCACACCTGAGAGTGCTCCATACAGTTCTCAATGGTGTGTGTGCGTGGTGGATTAAGGCCTTAGCCTTCATCATACTGAGTAAAACGTAGTGATTATATTATCTTTGATACTGAGAAGAGGCCCGTGCCCAGCAGTGGGACAGTAATGGGCTGGTTATGTATGTATGCTCTCTTTTACTAATAGTAGATACAAGAAAGGGATGGCAACAATTTTAGAACTATCAAATTAGTTTTAAGTGTTACATTTCTTCGTATTTTAGTCGGCACGTTCCGAGATCACGACTAAACTTGTATGGATAATTCAGACTAATTTAACAGCTCTAAAATTGTTGCCATCCCTTTCTTGTCATCATCATCATCATCATCATCATTTCAGCCGAAAGACGTCCACTGCTGGACATAGGCCTCCCCCAAGCATCGCCACAACGACCGGTCCTGTGCCTTCCGCATCCAGCGGATTCCCACGACCTTCACCAGGTCGTCGGTCCACCTTGTGGGGGGCCTACCCACGCTGCGCCTTCCAGTACGCGGTCGCCACTCCAGAACTTTACTGCCCCATCGGCCATCCGTTCTGCGAGCAATGTGCCCCGCCCACTGCCACTTAAGTTTGGCAATTCTTCGGGCTATGTCGGTTACTTTCGTTCTCCTGCGAATCTCCTCATTTCTGATTCGATCACGCAGGGACACTCCGAGCATAGCCCTCTCCATTGCCCTTTGAGTGACTTTGAGCCTTCTTATCAGGCCCATTGTGAGCGACCACGTTTCAGTACCGTAAGTAATTACTGGCAACACACACTGGTCAAAGACTTTCGTCTTGAGACACTGCGGTATTTTGGACGAGGATATTGCGTAGCTTCCTTCCCTTTCTTGTATCAAGGTACTATTAGTAAAGGAGAGCGATAGATTAAAATAAGTTTAGTTAAAGAACGAGAGAATCGACTCCAATATTGCAGGAATCGGGAATCGTGTCTTCAGTTTTAGAACATTGTTTCCTTACGATGTTTTCCTTCACCATAACTCAATGTTGATAGGAAAGTAGTGTACAGCTACGAAAAAATCGACAACTCTCTGTGAGCAAGTATCGTTTTGTAAACAAACACAATATAAATTGTTTGTTAATTGTTGTTTGACGACCTCTGTGGTCTAGTGGTTCGAGTGTCGGACTGCTGATCACGAGGTCGTGGGTTCGATTCCCACAGGACACAAATATTTGTGTGATGAACATGAGTGTTTGTGTTGGTCTGGTTGTTTCTTATGTATTATAAGTATGTATTTACAAAAAAAAAGTATATAAGTATTATATCCATTGTCTAGTACCCACAGCACAAGCTCTGCTTAGTTTGGGACTAGATGGTGCTGTGTAAAAATGTCCCAAAGATATTTATTTATTTTATTTATTTATTTAATGATTATACATGCTGAAATTTGAATCGCTTCTTTCCCGAAAAGGGGTCATTGTACTCATCATTATGAACAACTTTTAGTATGGGACTAACCCTGAAATCGCGAAAAAAATATCAGGTGGTCCCTACATTTTATTGATTTAAGTGAACACAAATGTGGGGACCAACTGATTTTTTTTCGCAATTTCAGGGTTGCTCCATAGGAAAAGTTGTTCATAATGATGAGTACAATGACCCCTTTTCGGGAAAGAAGCGATTCAAATTTCAGCAAGTATAAATAAATGCTTGTCTATATGAGATGCCTTTGCCATGCAGTAGGACAGTTATAGGCTGGTTTTAAAATCTATCAGTCGAATTTCGACCATGGGGCGACCTCTCGTTAAAATAAAACAAGAATACTGTAGATTATAATAACTGTTTATTTATAATTTATAATAAAACTCAGAAATATTTACAACTTTTGTGATGTACCATTTATAAGATAATAATAATTGTAACATTTGTGATGATTTCAAATTAACAATCCTGTTTCAATAAAAACAATAAATTTTACTTAACCATTTAACGGGCACAACAATCTGACATTGAAAAATAAAACTAATATTGGTTTTACCTAGCTTAAAAAGGTAAAGTAGGCAGTGGCGTAGCTATGTAACCAAGGACCCCGGGACAAAAAGTTAAAAGTACCAAAAGTGGCCGTGTTTCGCATATGTTGTATCTACAACCACAGCGAACTATAACTTACAGAGTTAATAGTTTCTAATTAAACTACAGTACCTGTACTTTAATTGATGAAAAAGGATTTTCGATCAATGATGTATTCAGCGAGTAATATTTTTTTTACTGATGGGGCGCCACTTGGACGTTCCCCTTAAATACCTTCTTGCTTTTCTTTGACATTCCTTTCCTTTTCTTTTTTCTAAAATTATTTTTTCAGTTGTTCCTAAATTCTTATTTTTGCCGCTTTAACATCAGTGTAGTTTGGTGCTGGTTAGAATTATCTCGGAATAAAAAACCAACGTCAATACAAAAAGCGGCCATCTCCTTTTATTGATTTATTCCGGAGAATTCGTTACATTTATTTATATCCACAAAAAAAAATACATACATTTGGCAGATACAGTGCAGAACATAAACCAGTTTAGGTTTTTCTGTACACCGCTTGGTCCGTCGACATTCATTACCACAAGATGTGGGATGATGCATGGTATAATAACACCAGGTAGTCTCTTCCCATGACAGCTAGGTCACGTGATTGCCTCCGTACTACGTCATCGGCCGTGGAGCCAATAGCGGGCTGTTAGCGTGACACTTGTCAGTTTGATGTGCTGCCACTTTGTGAAAATAAATTACCCGAGCAAAATGCATTTTTTCATTTACTTTCTTCTATAAAGAATCACTTTTTAACTAGTAATTTAATATAGTTTCCTTTATTAACTAATTAGATGAATAACACGAGATAACAAATAGGCTAGTTAGGAATTTATTTTATATTCATTATGAACAAAAATCTCCTTAAGTATATTGAAGGTATCAATCAATGGCAGCACTGATCGTGACGTAGCTTGGAGGCATCGCGCTGTCATTGTGGGAAGAGAATACCTGGTGAAACATCTTATCATACCATGGTATGATGGATGTGTGTGTGACATTAGACGCGAATTGCTCGCGGTGAGAGAGCGCCTTAAGCAAAAATACAACTTTGATAAAGGAAAACTCTAATAATTTTGTGTACATAATTGTTTTGTTATAAAGTTCCTGATACTATATTACAGTATGTATAGTGCTTAATATATTAAAGTATAGTGAAATTCTGATATGTACTGTATTTTGCATAGAATAAGGTTCACTGTAGCTTGCAACATTTAATGCTTGCCCTGTAGCAATATAAATATGTATATTTTTAACGTCAAGCCTGCCTTGTGCATTTAGTTCTAATAAAATTAACGACTAATCGAATTATATTTTTGTCATTTTTAGGTTTCCGTACCCGAAGGGTGCCAAACGGGACCCTATTACTCTCGCTACGCTGTCCGTCCGTCTTTCTGTCACAGGGCTGTATCTTTTGAATGGTAATAGGTAACCGGTTGAAATTTTCTCTGAATATGTGTTGCTATGAGGTGTATCACGACAAATCCTAAAAACAAAAAAAGTCTAAAACCAAACAAAGGGGGTCCACATACAAGAAACCTCAAAAAACATGCATTTTTTTCAACGTTTTTGTTCCTGCTCTATCTTCAAAACGGTAATATATACCAGCGTCAAACTTGGTCAGATTATAGTGCATATTATGTTGTTTAGCAACAAATACTAAAAATAAGACAAACATAGACATATTTGGTGGTACCTGCGTAAGAAAGACATGCAAAAATTCATATTTCACGTACTGTGCGTTGATGTCTTTTGATAAACTCTCGTAACTTAAATCAGTTTTATGGGGTATCAGGTCGTCGAGAGGTACGGAGCCCTTTACTGCGGGAGTCAGACTCGCACTTGGTAGGTTTTTCTTTTATAATATTGAAATATAAATAATTCAAACTATATGCTTACGTTAAGCCTAAATGTGATGCAATAAAAATCTTGTTTGTAACAAAACAACACTTGTTTTTGATAATTAACTTTCAGTTAAAATATCATTATATGACTACGGTGGCGGTCGATAGTTTTTATCAGCTTAAAGGCCCGTACGCACTTGACGCACGAATTCAAGCTTCAATAAAATATGAAATTACAGTTCTTGAATCAAGATTCATGCTTGAGCATAGTTTTCGAATAAACCCGATCCTCGGAGTCTGTCCAACTACTTTATTGCTGTACTTAAATACTTGGACGAATAAAAAAGGCGGACGGAATCTCGCTAAACAAAAAGTGAAGCACCCATAGTAAGACAAAAAGCCGCGATTACGCAACAAATCTCGTGTGACAGTAGTCATTGTCATAGTGTCACAAATAAAATAACAATATATATCTGGTGTGTTCAAATTCTGTCGTAATTATAGTGAATTTAGGAACAAACTAAGTGCTACTTCTTAGCGAGATTCCGTCCGCCATTTTTATTAGTCCGCGAGCTTAAATACAACGTGGATATGTCAATACGACAATAAAGGAATACACGGTTATTACTAGTCTATAGAAGCATTTTAAACACAAAAATAAGTTGTTTATCGAAAATTAAAAAAAAGAATTTTATTAACAAAATAAATATTAAAACTTCGAAATAATAATTAACGCCATTTTTAATCATCTGTAATCATTGAGAAAGAGTTTTTAAAATTATATGGACTCGCACAGGTCTTGACCTAACGATCTTTGCCTATAAAAATGGTCCTAAACTCAAAATTAATGAAATTAATATAATTTCCTGTGGCTAAGCTATTAACTGGATTTGATCGATTTTTTGTAAACGGTGAGAGGATGTGATACTCTGTACGTGGTTTTATTTAATGTCGTATTGTTATATCCACCCTGTATAACAAATCAAAAGCTGTTAAAAGTTAACTTCAGGGTGATATTTCGTCATATGATAGTTCAAACTCGCTTTCTGTACAAACGCCTGCCCGCAAACGCTGCATACTTTTCTCCGGTCCCCTGTATGAATCCTTTCATGTAGATCCAGCGTAGTTTTCCTTAAAAATGCCTTTCTACAAAACCTACAGTGGTAATCCTTCACAGTTCTGTGCTTGAATTTATGTTTGTACATACCTTCGAAACTGAATGATTCGTATTCACAAAATTCGCACTTATACCTCTCGCCGAGCATATGGAAGTTATTGATATGCTTTCTTAACTGCACTTTTGTGTTGAAAGTTCCTTTACAAGCTTTGCACTTGAATCGATCATCGACATTGTGTTCTTGAAGCTTATGTACCGTCAAGGGAGCCGGTGTCATGAATTCTTTCAAGCAAATCGTACAAGAGAATCTTGGGATCTTATAGTGTTTCGTTTTGACGTGAAATCTCAGTGACAAAATTTTGTCGTATTTTTTGTCACACCGCAGGCACTGGAAGGCGTCGCCGTCTTGTTTATAATCTTCGTCGGAGAGGCGGAATTTCGGCGCCACGACCTGGCCTGGAGACAATAGAAAATACACTTGAGTTTGTTTATTCTTCGGGGATGATCTTTCATCTTCGTGCTTCGGACTTCAGAGGTATTTCTCACTGTTACGCCACAGAAACGCGGGAATTTAACACTCGTGAACATTTGCCGTTTGTAAAATTAAAAGTTTTGAAAACGTCGATAAACATCACACTGAAACTTATTCTTCAAAACTTTCTAAAACACTCATTTATTTTAGGGTACGATGACGAATATGAACTCTGTGCCGAAAAGAAAAGGATAGCGCTTCGAAAATCATGCAGCTTCGATTTGGAGGTTAAAAGTTTATTTGTAAATTTTTTATTTATTTAAATCATGAAAAAATGGTCACGTTTTAAATGTGACACTGGATCCCACACTAGGATACCCTGTGTTGCAGGATCCAGTCTCTTTCGATACGTAAATGACACTGGTAAAAATACAATACTAATAAAGGAAACAACCATTAATTTTAAAGTAACTGTATGTGTGGGGGTGTTTGGGGTGTTTCGGGGGTGGGTGGGGATGTAGGGTGTGTGGGGGTGTGTGTGGGGGTGTGGGGATGTGTGTGGGGGTGTGGGGATGTGTGTGGGGGTGCGGGGATGTGTGTGGGGATGTATGCGTACGTGTATGTGTATAAGTGCGTGTGTTTGGTGGGGGTTTGTATGGGATGTGTGTGTGTGGGGTGGGATATGATGAGCGCGAGTGTATCCGTGTTAGTGTTAAGAAATAGCATGGATGAATAAATCGCTTATTTGTCTACGGAAAAAGTGGTCTTCCGTTTCCATATAATTAAGACCTTTTTTTTTTTTTTTTTTTGTTTTCGAGGAGGAAACCTTCATAAGGCTACCGGCCTCGTGGGGTAGAGGCTGGGGTGTGTGGGATTTTTACCGCACTAAAACCTCCCCGGTGACCATCTTCAGCACAAAAGTGAGGGAACTCCGGGAATGGGTATGCTACCGGTGCCCCCCCCTGTGCTACGCCTGTAAGGCACGTCCCAGGGAAGACTTTGTCTCCCTGAACACCTTCTCGATGCGAAAGCATAGGGCGACACAATACCACAACGTGTCACCGTCATCCCTGAGATCACCCAGTGGACGCCTAAAGTCCCCACTCTGGACGCCCGTGACCTCAAAGGCCCCCCGCACACCTGTCCTATCGACAGAGCAGAGGGCACGGTGTGTAGCCCTGATGGGCTAGGCACCGGAGCGGTTGCCTCTCCGGCGCCGCCTTCTCCGAGCGGGATCAGCCCTCTCTCGATCCCGCTCCGCAGCCTCTTTCTGTACCATGACGGTCTCACAGAAAGAGACTACTGCCCTCCAATTTTCTATCTCTGCCAACATAGCCATCACTACCGTTGGCAGAGAGAGATCCTGCCCGATTTGCTCGACCAAGACACGCCGCTCAGAACTCCATGCAGGGCACTCTCCGAGTGTGTGCTGGGCGGTATCCTGATCAGCTCCGCAATGGTGGCAATTCGCCATGGCCTCACGTCCGATCCTATTCAGGTATTCACCGAAGCAACCGTGCCCGGTGAATACCTGGGTAAGCCGGTAGGTGACGCGCTCACTCCTACTCAATATAATTAAGACCTAGCAGCCAATCGATCGAGGGGTCAATGTATATGAGTACATTGACCCCTTACGAGGTTTTCAGTTATTTCAATAACACGATGATAATGATGATGAACAACTGGAATCTCTATTCGTATACCGACAACTAAAGTTGGGAAAAACAGCTTAAAATCGTAAGCATGTATAAACGTTGTGCTTTTTTCTGCCAACGAATTGTTTTACGCTTTTGACGCTTTTCGTTTTTCATTTCTAAAAAAATTAATTTTTCTTCGTTTACATTACACTATTCTATTTACAATTAAACTATTTACAAAGTTCACTGAAAACTATACACACAAATTACAATCGTCGCGTAATTAATTACCGAGGAGAACATTCAAAAACGCATTCACTCGTTGACAACGAAATATAAACTAAGAAGCGCCAAAGCGAATGTAAATCAATCAAGGTCAAAAACGTTTAAGCGATACGAAAATAATCAACAAAACAAAAAAGTGCTTTCTCTAAGCAAATTTTACGTAAACGAATACAATTTAATTCTGCCGGTTATCAAACCACCCGTCAACTTTGAAATTTAGTCTTATGAACATAGAAATAAGGTTACATTTCAATCGTTCTATTGAAAGCATAAGTTTGTTTTACAAAAAGTTTAAACGAAATCTGCTTTAATCACAAAGCGTGCTTATACGCTTTTTTTTTATTAGCCTTTTTTAAGCCCTTTTCGTTTAAACGCCCACTTCTACCGACAACTTAACATGCCCTCCGAGGCACGGAGGGGTCTCGGTGTGAAACGAAACGGTCACCCATTCACAGGCTGACCATACAATCCGCTTTAATGAACCTAATAAAAAAAGAACAAAGTGTACATTCCTACCTTTTTTCTTTTCTCCATCATTTTCTTCCTCTGTCTCCTGTTTCACTTGCTTCGCTCGTTCCACTGTTCTCCTACCACTTTTACTCTTCTCAGTCTTCTTGGATTTTAACTTCTTTTTCTTTCTTGTTGTTTCTTCTTTGTGAGGTTTGTGATCTGAAAGAGATAGATAGATAGATAGAATATACTTTATTGCACATCATGAAAATAGTAGTAAACAGGAACAACGTATAAATTATGGGTACATGGGCGGTCTTATCGCTAAAAGCGATATCTTCCAGACAACCTTAGGATGGACAAAGAAGACGTAAGATCTAGATAATGCAAACAAACAAAGCTTGTACAAGCCTTGATTTTCCCAATTGTTGACTATGGTGATGTATGCTTCTTTGACCTGAATGCAGTTCTTCTCAACAAACTTGACCGCCTTCTTAACAACTGCATTCGATTCGTTTTTAATCTTCGTAAATATGACCATGTGTCTGAGTATCGTTTGCTTCTAAAATGGTTGCCTATCCGCCAACGTAGGCATATGAGGGCATTAACTACTCTATTCTCTTTACTTTTCTCTCCCAATTCTCCTACTTGTACATAGATACTGAAAATGAGAAGTTAAGTAAACTTCTCATTTTCAGTATCTATGTACAAGTCACACTAAATATCTCCGCTCCACTAATAATCGTCTTCTCCAATGTCCTTCTCACCGCTCTGACTTCGTTCACTCTACATTCTTCGTGCAATCTATCCTATTATGGAATGCGCTTCCTCATGAAATCAGGATGGCTAACAGTCGGCTCGCCTTTAAAATCAAGTTAAGAAAATATTTCCGTGAAAACAATTTAGCAGATTCAGCTCGACTTTGATTTATCTTGATGTTATATATTTATAGTTATATATGTAGGTATGTATAGTATAATATGTATATTTTATTATATGTATAATGTACATAGGTATTTATCTATTTTTATTATATGTAATTATAAGTCCGTAGTACTAAACATATTTTACTACTTTACTGGTGCATCTACCTTATTCTTTGTTTCTGCATTACCCTAAGGTTGTCTGGTAGAGAACGCCTATGGCGTTAAGACCGCCTTTGGACCCTGTTGTGCATAAATAATTAAATAAATAAATAATGGGGGCAGTCCGTGGCGTACTACTGCATGTTAATAATCAATCAATCAATCAACTCAGCCTATCGCACTCCACTGCTGGACATAGGCCTCTCCCAAGTTGCGCCACAACGCTCGGTCCTCTGCCTTCCGCATGTTATGTTAATGTTTATAAACCATGTTGTAATTGTTGTTACGAGTTGTTATAATTATCAGAACAATACTAGTACCTCGACTTGTTACTTCCTAAAGAGCCTTTCAAAGAGAGCTGACATACGTCGTTGTGGAAACGCGCCATGCACAGGTGAGCAAAACATCTAATATCAAATGAAATCATACTAATCTATCTATCTTATATACTGGGTGTCAGGGAAACGCTTCCGAAAACGAAGATAGGTGATAGTGCTGGTGAAATTGTGGAAAGATAAAATCGCTCACGAGCAGGATTCGAACCTGCGACTCCTGGCTCAGTACGCCAGTGCTTTAGCCACTAAGCTACCGTGAACACTGCTGCTTGTATCGAAATTCTCATCCACTTGGTACGTCTTGTTATTTCACTTACCTTCTTCGTTAATTTGATAGTCTAGTGATTCTTCATAGTCGTCATCATCATTGTCATCTTGAGAGAATTCTTCTTTCAATTCATCTGAACAAACAAATAATTATCATTAATAGTTAACATGCAGGGAAAACTGTTTTTTATGAAAGCTTGCATTTAGCTTTTTTTTTTGCTTGCTTGTTGTATGGCAACATTAAATTAATTATTTTGCTTAGTATTGTAACACTTATTCAGCCAAGTATGTATGTATGTATTCAGCCAAGTGGCAACACTAATGTAATTAATTAACAAAAGGGGTTGGCGGGAAAATTCGTAAAGATCGTGTTGTAGATTTTTTATTATTTTCCAAAATTTGTGTTTCTTCGAGTGTTAATGTGTAATAATGGTGGATTATTAAATGTTAAGTGCTCGTTAACGTGTACAAGTGTGGATAAATGGTACAAAGTTGAAAAACATGACTTTCGTATTATCTCATCATCCCCTCAGAAACCTAGTAAAGTTTCCATCACTTTACTAGGATATAAGTACAATGTTAATATGTTCAATGATTACGACTGAAGGACATGTATCCATGGTCATGAATAAATAAATAAAAAAATAAAAAAAACCAAAAAACCCGACTGTGTGTAATGATAACTGAAAAGATGTAAACAAGACTTGTGTAGGTAAGTATATGTGAAAGTATCAAATCAACACGCAGGCGGAGGCTACGTATGCTTTGGTCATGAATTACATAAAAGTTCATAGTGGGGGACCATATAAAATGTCATCATCATTTCAGCAAAAAAACGTCCACTGCTGGACAAAGGCCTCCCCCAATGGGGGGGGATATGCCATAATCGCTACGCTTGGCAGGCGGGTTGGCGATCGCAGTTGGTTGTTTAAATACTCAGAGAACACTGCTGCCCATCCTCTGATGAATCCCTTAGTCGCCTTTTACGACACCCATGAGAAGAGAGAAAGTTATGTAATTCTTCACGTCCGGCACCACACGAAACGGATATAAAATGTGTACTACTGTAAATGTTTTATATTGGATTATAGGCCCTGTACTATTCGTGAAATGATGATACATAATGTGTTATTGAAATAACTAAAAACCTCTTAAGGGCACGTTGTACTCATCAGTATGAACAACTTTTACTATGGGAATAACCCAGAAATTGCGAAAAACAAAAACAGCTGTTCCCTACATTTGTGTTCACATAAATCGACAAAATGTAGGGATCAGCTGATTTTTTTGGATGCATTCAAAGAATGAAGAAATACAGGGAGGCATTTGTCCAGGAGTGGGACAGCACAAGCTCATAATAAATGAATAAATAACTCACCATCTTGGTATGTATCCGGAAATTCTTGTTTGATAGATACTTCTGTAAATGTGTCAGCTACTGCAATAATAGAAAGCTGAAGCTTATTATTTATGATACAGAGTATAGAGATTATAGAGCATAAAAGGTCTGCTGCTACTATCATAAAAAAAACATGAAAATTAGTACCTAACTTACAGAGTGATAGCAGTGATAGCCTAGTGGTTGAGCGCTTGCCTTCCATGCAGGAGGGTGTGAGTTCGATCCCGGCCCGCACCTCTAATTTTTCGAATTCATGTGCTGATTTAATTCGATTATCACTTGCTTTAATGGTGAAGGAAAAACATCGTGAGGATACCTGCACACCAGAGAGTGCTCCATACAGTTCTCAATGGTGTGTAGTCCGCCAACCCGCACTATCCCAGCTTGGTGGACTTAGGCCTTAGCCTTCTCGTACTGAGAAGTTGCCCGTGCCCAGCAGTGGGACAGTAAAGGGCTGGTTATGTTTTTACAGAGTGATAGTTAAATTAAAAGTTTCGCTCAAAGTTGAAGCACAAAAACAATTGATGTGTGCCCACAAGCGGCACGTAAAATGTTCACCGACACACATATAGGCGCTCGTAAACAGAACTGAACGTAGCCTTTTAAGGCCAACTTGAATTGGCTTCACTCCACATGCAACTACTAAGCCTAATTAATCTATGTAACTAAATGCAATTTTATATAGCATTCCCTTATACACTTCTGATACACTTAGTATAATCCTATCCTACTATGTGAAAGATTGTGAAGATGTATGGACATGTGGATGTTTGTTACTCTTTCACGAAAAAACTACTGTATGGATTTTAATGAAATTTGGCATACATATAGAACTTAACATATAGGCTACTTTTTATCCCAGGAAGATGAACAGTTCCCGAGGGATGTGCGATAAAAGACATACATGCAGGTGAGGTCCAGGGAGTTATACATATTTTAGATACTTCAATCTCTAATAACATACCTTTAATAACATTCCTACTGTACATTTCTCTGAACCTCTCTTCACATGTTTGCACCTGTTTCTTGAACTCGGTAGCATCTCGTAGCCTTAAGACACAAGCCTCGCAGATTGTGTATGTCACCGCACATAACATCCCTGGGACTGGAGACATCTGGAATATGAAGTTGAACAACAGTTGAAGAGGCAATCAAGCAAACAAAAAGATACCAACAAAGGCTACTCAAACAACCTAACAATCTAGCAAAATCACTGATGTCAAGAACGCCACCTATTAGGAGACTGAAGCGAAGAAATATACCTCAGGACATAATAATATAATAATAAGTTCCGTGTGATGTCAGATGTCAGACATCAAGAATTGAACCACCCTACATCTTCTCATGGGTGTTGTCAAAGGAGACTAACCCCCAGTTTCCGAAAGGCTGATCAACGCAAAAATCCACTAATCAGCTGTCAAATCTCAGGTCAAACGATGTAATTGGTTGTGAACATTTTTGCTGGCCAATCACAGAAGCTGACATTAGATTTTACAATAGATCAAATTGATCAGCCTTTCAGAAACTGGGGTAAAGTATTTACCAGAGTATGGGGAGCAGCATTCTCTGAGTATTTAACCAACCAATTGCAATCGCCAACCCGCCTGCCAAGCGTGGCGCTTAACGCATATCCCCCCCTTTTGAGGGATGCCTACGTCCAGTAATGGATGTTTTTCGGCTGAAATGATGATGATGAAACCTAATAAGGGGTGCATCAGTGTATGCATACCCAGCAAGCCTATTGAGAACTGTGAGAAGTGACCAAAGTACAGCTTATTGTCCTCTTGAGACAAAGTGCAGTAAAAAAGGGGATTTAAAAAAAAAATTAATATTTATTGACATAAAATATGGTGGAGCTACACAACGACTGATGCATGCATGCCATCAGTTGAAACAGGTCCACTCAAATTGAACTGGCACTTTCTTCAAAAGGCCAGTTGCGGTGTCTCCGTTGCATGCGTTGGATCACACAAATTCTTGGTCAGTGTCACCTTAGTGCTAAATCAAATCATTTATTCATTCAATGCATTTTGGGTATAATGTGATCATAGGGTTATAATATTTGTATCACCAAAATCTGCCTGAAGACAAGCAACCTGCGCAACCTACTACTCGGATGACTGCCACTGTATTCCATAGCTAGTGCCCGATTTACATTAGATTTCGCTTTGCATGCATTAAAGTTAAAATAATAAATAATTGGTCATGTGATTAGCACAGTCAATAAGTACAGCGGGTTACCCTATTGACTTGCCACTGTCAGATTGGTTTACACTACTTGCCTTACCTTGCCTTGCGTACTTATTGACTGCGCTAAGCACATGACCATGTATAAATCGGGCATAAAGATCCGTCCGCTCTACTAAAATAATAGAATGAATATATAAACAAACATGTTTATTGTTTTCAAATGACATGACATGTCAAGAAACGAAATAAGAAAAAGCGACGCATAATTTTAAGATGTAGTGTTTTATTCTTACCTCAATATCGAAGCAGTCTTTCAACATATCCGAATATATCTCCGCAACACCGGAAACCTTACTCGGTTCAGCCAAATTTTTGAAATTTCCCTCACTGTGACAGCATCGACATAGATCCTTTTCTAATTTCCAATTTTCTGTCGACATTTTAAATGTTCGATGACATGAAACTATATCTAAAGGTGATGTATTTTTTATCATAAACAATACATTAACAGTAATGCATGACCAATTTATTAAAATATTGTTCGAGAATAAAATCTAAATGGCTCCAAACCAGTCGCCATGTTATGATTTTTTGACGTTTTACGTTTTGACATTTACAATCAGTGTTGCCAGATTGATAAAACGAAAATACGGTGCACAGTGTGTCAAAATTACCAGAAATACGGTATTTCAGTTTGAAGAAATACGGTGATCAATTTTCGTAGTTTTCTGCCTTTAATTGAAGGAAATAGTGGTGATTGCGACGCAGTAGCCCTCACAATTCAAAATTTCTTGCGTTTTTTGCAAGTTATAGCTCTATCTACGTTGTTTATTGATCGGAATTTTTTTCACGACAATAATCACAATATTTATAATGATATGTAGTAAAAACAAACCAGAATTATAAGCTCCGTAATTATTGCCGCAAATCATATTCCGGTCAATACACAAAGTGAATTAGAGCTATAATTTGCAAAAAACGCAAGAAATTTTTAATTTTGTGAATTACTATACCCACTGACTTGAGTAATAAAGAAACAGATTGTTTCTGTTGAAAAATATTGAAATTTTTACTTATAATTTACAATATTTTTTCAAATTTGTTCGGCTTATCACTAGTTCCAGGTTGGGTTCTAAAAATTACAGTAACTTTCATACAACGTAATTTATGACTACGGTAAGTGGCAGAAATCAAAATAAAAGCCAAAATTACGGTAAATCTGCCGTAATTACGGTGCATATGGCAACACTGTTTACAATAATGTTGCCAGAACTCGGTCGCATTCAGTTCCAAACATTCAAACAAAATATAATCTAGCTGCTGCTCTATCCGGGGTGCGTTCAGTATTATCGCCCGAAGACGCCCGGAGCGTACTTTGGTCGTTCAGTTACCCGCAATCATACAAACGAACGCCCAACCAACACGCCCAAGGTCCGACGACGACGGGCGATATAACTTAACGCGGCCCCGAGAACGTCTTGACGTGAGACTTTCTTGGTGCGCGCGCATTTTCGAATAGTCTTCAAGGCTTTCGAGAAAGTTTTTTAGAGAATCGATTTGTACGACTTTTGTAGCAGCTGCGTCATGTTATGAGCAAGGTGGAGGTGCGTATATGTAAGGTGGGGGTGTGTATATGTAAGATGGGGGTGTGTATATGCGTGGTAGGGGCAGTAGGGGTGTGTATTTGTGTGGGGTGGGGGTGTGTAGGCCTTAGTATAGATTCCTTCAATCTAGGATACAAAGTCTGTTGGAGTGATAAAATCCTTATTATCGACTCTGTCAATTGCTAGCTTAGAGCAAGAGGTTAAAAATACATATTGATTTTTTTGCATTCTTGAAGGTACGATTTTCAGCATAAGTTTAAAAAAAATATTGAATGAAGTAGTAGTGTAGGAATGTTTTATTTGAGTCTGTAAAATTATTATTGTTATTGGGTTTTATCATTAGGAAATTCTCAGTACCAGCCCGCTGTCTGGATTTGTGCTCGGTCAATGGCAATAGGCTCGCCCCCTATTACATGGGACTATGACATAACTGGCGAAATGTGGGTGTACTATTACACCTCTGCTTACCCCATCGGGAAATACAGGCGTGATATTATGTTTATGTTATGTAAAATTCGCCATCAATATAAGGTACATACCTACCTAATTTCCCTCTAGTGACCACCTTTTTATTCCAACAGGGTAACAGAATCAATACAAGACCTCAGACACTTCAATTAGAATATTATGAATACTATCTGCTGATAACATTTGTTTTATTCAAAATCACAAAATTTCATGGTTTTTAGGCATCAGTAAGATCCAGAGTTGGTTGCTGGATAGCAGTAGGTATGTATGGGTTACCTGACACACGGAAACCCATTTCGCTGGTCCTCCTGGACCTCAAGGACCTACTCGGGATCCGCTGGTATACAGTACGCGCAATTTAACTTGGCCATAGTGAAGTTGTCACAAAACAGTTGGAGGCACAGAGTACTTTGTATATACTAGGCTGCGTATACTTTGGTCTTTGAAACGCTTATTACACTACGCGGTATTCAGCGCGCGGTGCTAAGACTGTCTTAGAATCTTATTTTTACAGCTCGCTATTACACCAGACTAACTATAGCACGCTAACTCATTCTCAAGGCGTAAGGTGTTAAAATCTTTATGGTTTTTCTGCTTTAAATAAGTAAGTCACGATATAAGTCGATCACGTTTAGAAGTACATCATTTTCTATATTGCATACCATTTTAATAGCGAGCATACCGCACTACACACACTTCTTAATACGTCCGTCCGCTGCGCTTGCCTAAAGAGAATATAATACACTACACGTTCTCAGTCTGCAAGTCTGTAAGTCAGACTGACTACCGCGTAGTGTAATAAGCGTTTCAGTCACTCAAGAGTGATCATACAAACGAACTGCCGCGTTAGTGATTAGCCAATAGCCGCCTTGGTAGGGCCAATCGGATTGCAGTACCCCGCCTCAGCTAATGGCAGAATTTATTGTACGCATTATATTGAACATTAGGCGTCTATTGGGCTGTATGGTCGATGATTTAAGTGAACACACAAATGTAGGACCAACTGATTTATTTTCACGATTTCAGGGTTAGTCCCATTGTAAAAGTTGTTTATAATGATGAGTACAATGACCCCTTTTCGGGATAAAAGCCATTAAAATTTCTGCATGTATATTATATTCAATAGGTACTGAAAAGCCAGCTGATATTAAAAGGTTTGATAGATAGATAGAATATTCTTTATTGTACACCGTTAACATTATTAAACTTGGGACTAACACGTAAAATAAGGGTACATTGGCGGTCTTATCGCTAATAGCGATTACTTCCAGACAACCTTTGGATGCACAAGGAAGACGTGAAAAATAGATGTGGGGCAGTATGTGGTGCACTTTCATAAAGTTCACTAATATATAATATAATAAATAAATAAATATTTACCTACCATAGAAAATATTACATGTATAAATATAGAAAATAAATTCTAATATACATCCACTAAATAAAACGACGTTTGAACGATGTTTGACTAAATAAAACGTAACAACATATCATAATAAATAATTTATTTCGCATTTAGTTTTTTATCAACAATCAGTTGTTCAAAATCCATGTCCACATGATGAACTCGTATATGATTTTTCAAGCTACATTTTTGTACGAACGCCTGCAAACACGCCCCACAAGACCATCTCCTTACATTCATATGTATTTTTAAATGCTCCGTCAAAGTTTTCGCGCGCGCATACTTTTTATGACAAATTTCGCATTCGTAATTTCTTTCGCTCGAATGTACTATTAAATGGTAGTTTAACGCATTACGGGATTTAAACATCATTCCGCAAATTTCGCAGCCATATTTCGGCTCTCGCGACAAATTCAAATGGTCAGATCTCATGTGTGAATTTAGGCTGTTGGGCGCTCTGAATTTCTTTGAACATATTTTACAGGTTAGATTTAAAGGGGCACGATTGTGAATTGTTTCTAAGTGTAACATACGTGCTCTACACGAAGGGAAGGTCTTATTACATATAGAACACATAAAAGATATCTTTTTATGAGTATATCTTATGTGGCTTCTCAATAACAGATTGGAGCCGCATATTTTCCCGCATATTTCGCACTTTACTGATTTGGCTACGTTATGTATTTGTGTGTGGGCTCTGAGACGTTCGGGAAGTAAAAAACATCTACCGCAAACGTCACACACATGATCTGAACTATGGTCATTCATGTGTTTTGAAAGAGTTTTAAAGAATAAAAACTCTTCTTTGCATTGATAACATTTATACTTCCCATCGGTCAAATAGTACGGTAAAATACAATTTTCCGGTTTCATTGTACCCTCAAAAATAAATTTCGCACCATGCTCTTCTGTCAAATGTTTTATTAAAAAATCTAGGTTTTCAATTTTCTTTTTACAAATTCTACAATTTATGTCGCTGACGTCCGCCCTGATACGGTCTCTGGGTCTTCGTATACTTTTTAAAATTGTTTTAAAGGTGATATTCGCGTGAGCTTCGCCGACATGAGATTTTAGCTCTTCAAAGCCTGCGAATTGCTTATTACAATAAAGGCAATTGAAATATCCTTTATTAGACTTGAAGGGAAGAATCGTAGAATGTTCTAAAATGAGGCAGATGTTCTGTCTCGGATTGATGTAGTTGATTGTCCGTCTGCCGACTTTTTCGCGCTTTTTCGGTGCGTACAGTTTTCTTCGTTCACCTAGAAGAAATTAAGATGGTTCAAATTGGTTGCGAATATTGAAGTCGATTCTCTTGTTCACGAATTAAACTCTTTTACTAATAGTAGATACAAGAAAGAGATGGCAACAATGTTAGAACTGTCAAATTAGTTGACATGTTACATTTTTTTGTATTTTAGTGGGCACGTTCTGAGATCACGACTAAACTTGTATGGACATTTTAATTAGGACTAATTTGACTGCTCTAAAATTGTTGCTATCCCTTTCTTGTATCTATTGTTAGTAAAAGAGAGTGATAGTTTAAAATAAATTTAGTTCGTGAAATAGATAATCAACACCAATGTCAAAGGCAAATTAGGGACTTTTTAAAAACTTATACATGCAGAAAATTTAATGGCTTCTTTCCCGAAAAAGGGTCATTGTACTCATCATTATGAACAACTTTTACTATGGGACCAACACTGAAATCGCGAAAAAAATATCAGTTGGTCCCTACATTTTATCGATTTAAGTGAACACAAATGTAGGGACCAACTGATATTCTTTTCGCGATTTCAGGGTTGGTCCCATAGTAAAAGTTCATCATAATGATGAGTATGACCCCTTTTCGGGAATTAAGCGATAACAATTTCAGCATGTATATGTTAATCCGGGCTATGGTCTATCTGTGTGCCAAATTTCATCCAAATCCATTCAGCCGTTTCAGCGTGATTGAAGGACAAATAATCTAAACAAAAATCAATACTTTCGCATTTATAATTTTACTAATTTATAAATTTATATTTTTAATTATTTTTATAATTTTATTTTATGGACTGTTCCGTGTGGTGACGAACATAAAGAATAGCACCACCCGTATCTCTTCTCATGGGTGTCGTAAAAGGCGACTAAGGGATTCGCGAAAGGATAGGCAGCAGCGTTCTCTGAGTATTTAACGAACAACTGCGATCGCCAACCCGCCTGCCAAGCGTGGCGATTATGGCATATCCCCTTGCGGGAGGCCTATGTCCAGCAGTGGAAGTCTTTCGGCTGAAATGAATGACGATGGTTTTATGGACTTGAACCACCCACAACGACATTCATCAATAATCAATCAGTCAGTAACTGCAAGTTTAGTAAATAAGAACTGAAACAAACGAACTGGGTCGGTTTCTTAAGACGCTGACAACACCTACAAAACCAGACCTCTGCGGTCACTGTTGTTTTGAACAGAGCTGAAAGAGAGGCAACGAGCGGAGCGACGTCAGGTGTGCCGCTCAACTTGAATGAAAATTAACAATATCTTTTTTAATAAAAAAACTAAAAGCTTATTCGAATAACAGAAACAAGTAACAACTATGTTTTAGATTATTGTATTTCTTAAATGTTTTTTTAATTTCATTAATAATATTTGGTAAATAATAGAGATTGTTTGCTTTAAAGCATGTTTTAAGAGGTTAGTTTACAATTCTTTGCTATAGAGAAAACTTCAAGAAAACCTGTTTTGGGCACAATAGAGTTTTAGAAAATACGATCAATATTAACATATATGTTTTTCACTGCCACAAACTGAATAGATACAGCTAAAAATGTTTTTAAGAGACGACAATTTGGGGTATATGGCTGTTCTCAGCGACTTAATAAGATGTAGCTGACGTCACCCAAAGACGGATACAAAGTGGAAGATAAATTCGATACCACGAGCAGTGTTCACAGTAGCAGATAAAGCACTGTTGTACTGCAGGAGAACGAAAGTAACCGACATAGCCCGAAGAATTGCCAAACTTAAGTGGCAGTGGGCGGGGCACATTGCTCGCAGAACGGATGGCCGATGGGGCAGTAAAGTTCTGGAGTGGCGACCGCGTACTGGAAGGCGCAGCGTGGGTAGGCCCCCCACAAGGTGGACCGACGACCTGGTGAAGGTCGCGGGAATCCGCTGGATGCGGAAGGCACAGGACCGCTCGTTGTGGCGATGCTTGGGGGAGGCCTATGTACAGCAGTGGACGTCTTTCGGCTGAAATGATGATGTACTGAACCAGGAGCCGCAGGTTAGAATCTTGCTCATGAGCGAATTTTTCTTTCTACGATCCGGTAGTTGACTACTGTTAAAAATTACCAAAAATGTTATATTATTTAAAAGGAGGTACAGAAAGGATAATATTGGAGAAAAAATAAACAAAATCCATGAAAAAATGGAAGAGATACACGCGTTTTAAGTTTTTGGAGGTGGTATTTTCTGTCCTTGTCGTGCGAAACGGACATTGTACAGAGAGATGTCAAGTTACTATGAAGGTTTTGAACAATGACGTCATTGTTTGATAGCGCTGTCTCTGTCTAATGAACAAATTTAAATCGCTTATAAGTTGGACATTTTATGGAATATTTTATTGGTTTTTTCACTGTTGCTTTTTTTTTTAAACAGTTTTTTTTTTAATTGTCACCTTTTTATTAGTACCTTTTCGCTCCACATGCTAATCCTACTTTATAATATTATAAACGTGTAAAAAGTTTGTGAGGATGTATGGATGTTTGTTACTCTTTCACGCAAATATTACTGTATGGATTTTAATGAAATTTGGCATACAGATAGAACATAACCCGGATTAATATATAGGCTACTTTTTATCCCGAGACGATGAACAGTTCCTGACGAATACGCGATAAACGACATTCACGCGAGCGAAGTCGCGGACATACGCTAGTAATAAATAATTAGGTGAAACAAACTTACTTTTCTTCGATTCTGTAATCTTCCTTTTCACTGTCTTTCTGTGTTTAAGGCCTGTAACAAAACAGTTCTTAAGTTTTTAAATTTAAGGAAAATCTGAATGCAATAGAGCATTCAAAATGCACCTTATAGAGCATAATTTAAAGTCTATTTATCAATGCTTTAGTCGAGAGTAATTATTGCCGGGAGAACTTATGAGACAATACGCAAACATTTATAATCAGCACATTGCTGTCCCACTGCTGGGCACGACAAAAGATCTCTAAACGAGGCCTTAGCCTACCACGCTGGCATGGTGCAACTCGGTGGATTGCATGTGTATCTACGTGTGTGTGGGTGTTGTGTTGAGGTGGAGGTGGGTGGTGATGTGTGTGGGTGTGTGGGGGTGAGTGTGTGGGGAAGTGGAAGTGTAGGGGGGGGGGGGTATGTTGTGTGAAGATGGTGTCGAGAACTGTATGGAGCAAGTGTGCAGGTTTCCTTACAATGTTTTCTTTCACCGATAAAATAAGTCCCTCACCTTTAAACACGGCTAAATTTTCATCATCTGTTTCCTCTGCTTTTATTAAAGGTGTATCTGAAAATCAGAGTATCACCATGTTAAAAATATTTTATCGTGTTCGATAAAACAGCTAACAGTTGCTTTATAAAATGGCAAAATGCCATCTTCGTATACGAAGATGGCATTTTGAGAGGTTGGCATTTCAAGAAGTTGGCATTATGCGCATACATACGAATTCTCTGATGTCTAAAAAAATTAAGTTTGTTATCTCACGATTTAAATAGTGGAAAGAAAAAAAACACAATTCTTCAATTCTTTCCACAATTTAAATCGTTATATTTCGCTTTGCATGCGTAAATGCGTTAATAGTAGTTTATGAAACTGTTGCATAACAGGGGTTATTAAAACACGAGTGTGAGTTTAAAAACCGAGCCGTAGGCGAGGTTTTTAATAGTATCACACGAGTGTTTTAATACCTAGTTATGTCAGTTTCATACACTATTTTATCTAAACTCATACAATTTTAAATAAAATACCAAAGTCAAAATCTTGGTAACATTTTCGTAGTTTTTCTTGATTTTTCTGGTAAAAGATTGTTCGTCATTTACGTTGCTGCATCCAGAAATTCAGGCAGGGTCATATTCTCCTCAGTTCAGTATCACTGCTGTAGTCAGATATTTTTGCCCATAATAAAACTTTAAACATACTAAACCATAATAATAACGTAAACAATTACAATAAATTTACAAGTATAGATGACCAAATCCAGTAGGTCACGGCGCGCGGCCGCGCGCGCCTACACAGGTAATAAAATATAGTCTGGCGAAAACATTATAATCGGAACTAATTTTCTATCCTTGTGAGGATTCCGTCAATCTCTATTTTATCATACAAAAAATATACCTGTAAACACTTAAATATAATTAAAAGCAATATGACAATCCAAAGTTCTGCCAAAAACGCGATTTGAAACGATAACATTTTTTAATGTATGACTAGTGGCGCCACCCTGAATTTTGTGTACTCATTGGTGCCAAACTTTACGACTGCTAAAAAAAAGGTTTGAAAACTCCTTGGTTGGGTCGAAGTGGCATTAAAAACTCCTTAGTTGGGCTGAAGTGTGCGGTTATGGAAAAAAAATTAAATTACCGCATTGTTTTGTTCAGCAAACTGTATCGTAATGAAACTTTTTAAATTCATTACAGGTGCATGTGCGTAAAGTATGTCATTATGACATTACTTTCGAGTTCATAATTCGAATTTTACGATACGAATGTAGATAAAAATAATAAACTAATGTTGAGTTATTCTGGAGTCTAGTTAACAAACTTTATTGTATGTGACACTTACCATCATCATTTATTTCATCATCATCATTCAATATATCACCATCATCAGTCCGTTTTTTCTTTATCTTCGTTGTCCCTATTTTTGATAATTCTTCTGAAAATAAAGGAAATTTAAATGATCAAGCAATTTATTGGTGAAATGGTTATAATGGAAATGGGTAGATTTTTACAGTACATCCCTTAATAATTTGTAAGGTTTTCGCGATCACTACACATTATAATAAAACAAGTTTAACCGGATTACATCGCGTATACAACCTGTTACTCTGAATTCGTGCCATATTAAATGAGGTGACTATACCACTGATACTGAACAGAAATCAATAAAAAAATCAATACCTAAAAATATTTTTTTGTTAAATACCTATTCGTAAGCAAACAAATTCCCTCCGTGTGTCGCGTGCGACACAAAAACGATGGGTGCGAAACCACCAAAACATATTGCAGGTATATTCACCCTTTGACAATGCCACCGATGACTAGAGGTGTGTAACTCAGCTCAGAACCGGTTCAAATATACAGATCAATAAGCTTGAGCTGTTGAGCTGCAGCTCAATGACAAAATACGCAGCTCACGGCTCAAAGAATAGTATCTATCTGTGCGACTAATTTTGTTGCACGGAAGATAAAATATGTCTATATAGATAAAAACCTGTTTGAACCGGTGAGCTGGAGCGGCGACAGATCCGCGGTGAGTCGCAGAGTCAGCGAGCAAGCGCAGCTCAAACAGATCAAACGGTCTTTAAGCTCAGCGACTCGCATCACAGATCATGACTCGAAGTAGGAAGATACACAAATTGGGCTGATCTGTGAGCCGGTTCACAGCTCCGGCTCACTGACCTGAACCGTGAGCTGAGCTGCAGCTCACGCATTTTTGTTGAGTTACCCATGTCTACCGATGACTTATTTTCAGAGTCGTTCAGGATTTATTCTCAAACCCTCGCTATGTTTCTAAGTCAAAATTTGGGTATTACATAATCGTAGATTTTTTTAAGTATTTTTAGATGACTAAGCACATTATTTATCATTTTCTCTAGAAATATGACACGGTTACAGATCAACAACATGTATTATTTAAATTGGTTTTCCTGACGTTTTGAAAGCTTTGCAGCGTTCGTCTGGCCGCCCGGGTATGCCGAAGATCTTTAAGAGGTACGTCTCTGTAGAGTTTTCTTCACGAACGCTGCAAAGCTTTCGAAACGTCAGGAAAACCAATTTAAATTATATACGCGATTTAATCCAGTTAAATCGTTTTAAATACCTAATTAAATATGAAGTACTTACCAATAGCTTGTGATCTGATGGTCGCTTGGCACTGCAAGACTTTCTGTTTAAAGTGCACCGCATTCCTGAGTTGCGTGATGCATACTTCACATATTTGCTCCTTTGATTCGACAGTTTGGGGCCACTGGAAGTTTATAAAATATAAATAAATAAATATTTCTGGGTCATTTTTACACAGCACCATCTAGTCCCAAACTAAGCAGAGCTTGTGCTATGGGTACTAGACAATGGATATGATAGTTATGATACTTATATACTTTTTTTGTAAATACATGCTTATAATACATAAGAAACACCCAGACCAACACAAACACTTATATTCATCACACAAATATTTGTGTCCTGTGGGAATCGAACCCACAACCTCGTGATGAATGAATCTCGTGGTGTGTAAATGATATTTAGTAAAGATACGTTATACACTGACAAAACAAACGAAAATAATGTTCCCTAAAAGAAAGAAGGTAAGAAAAAATATTTATTTAATGATAAAAAAAAAAGTAAGATTAAATACAATACGAGAAAAAATTAGTAATATTTGTTATATATATTTTTATTTATTTTTTATACGACTGTGGTCTAGTGGTTCGAGTGACGGACTGCTGATCACGAGGTCGTGGGTTCGATTCCCACAGAACACAAATATTTGTGTGATGAACATAATCGTTTGTGTTGGTCTGGCTGTTTCTTATGTATTATAAGTACCTATGTATTTACAAAAAAAAAGTATATAAGTTTTTTTTTTTTTTTTTCCTTTATTTTTTTTAAACATACATTATTATGACAAAAGCAAACCAAAAACCACGGGGGTTTGTCCGGAATGCCGTTATTCTGCAGACAACTTATTAAACTAAATACATAAATATGTGCAATAAATTAACAAACAATGTATTCGGCGAGCGACTGCCTGTTACCTGCGTGCAAAAAACATCGGTTCCTTACGAGTCACGACTCACGACACGACAAGCATCTACAGGTTGTTTATAAAGTGCGTTTTTAACTTGCGTTTGATATTTGACTTATTAATACTTTGTACAAAAGAAGGGTTAAGTTTATTCCGTAAACGAGGAATAATATACAGTATTACATCCATTGTCTAGGACAGTACAAGATCTGCTTAGTTTGGGACTAAATGGTGCTGGTGCTGTGTAAAAATGTCCCAAAATAAATATTTATTTATAATTTATTTATTTAATATGTACGCAAGATTGGGAACTCCATAGACCATTACACAACTACACAACATGCAAGGCGACAAGGCAACATACCTACGCAGCGGCGGCACACATATATTTTTTTTCTTTTATATTTCATTACGCTTTTCATTGACATTTACGCATTACACACAACGGTATTTTTATGCCTTAATCGAGACGAACACGCGGCTAGCGGGAGAATGGTATGTACGTATCGTTTACTTGTGCGAGACCGACTGAGGCCATGAGGCGATATTTAGCTCCTTTTGTTCGCTTAATTTTAGTGCGCTAGTAACGTATCTACCTCTTTTTATATATAATATCGTTGTTTGTTGCACGAATGTAGTACAAACATAATTTGTTTTAAAAATAAAAATAAAGCTAGTTAATATTGCATTGTCATCCAGTCTTGAGCTATGTTTAAAGTTTCATATGTCCCTAGCTCATTGGGAAGTTTAAAATCCATTTTAAAATTTGTACCGAACAGACATGACCCCATACAAGAAACGTCGAAAAACATGCATTTTTTTCAACGTTCCTGCTCTATCCTCAAAACGGTAATACATACCAGCGTCAAACTCAGTGGCGGATTTATACATTTTCCATGGACAGACTGTAAATGTTTAGCCCCGCCCTTACCTCTACAATTATTAGTTCCTAGTTTTTTTACAATCCAGAAATTTGGTGAAAAAGTTATCGGAATAATGTCTTCTAAACTTCTTTCTGCAATACATCTGAAAACCGTCTTACAGAAATCTTTGTTTTTTTTATGGTGTATGATGGCGAAACGAGCTAAAGGCCCACCTGATGTTAAGCGGTTACCTTTGCCCATAACAACTTGAAAACCACCTAGGCTGTTACTTAAATGGTACCGCAAGTCGGTTCGCCAAACTGAGACATGAAGATGGAAAGTCTCATGTGATTGTAATGTAATTCACCGGCACCTGTACCCTGTGATTTCTGTAAGACGGCCAATAAAGCCCTCAGATTTGCCGCCCCTAAAATCTGCCGCCCTAGGCTCAAGCCTACTCAGCCTGCTGGTAAATGCACCACTGGTCCAACTTGGTCTGATTATAGTGCATACTATATAGTTTAGCAACAAATACTAAAAACAGGGCAAACATAGACATATGTGGTGGTACCTACGTAAGAAAGAGATGCAAAAATTCATATTTCGCGTACGATCGTTGTTGTCTTTCGATAAACCCTCGTAAATTAAATCAGTTTCTAAGGGGTATCAGGTCGATGGGTGGTACGGAACCCTTACTGCGTGAGTCCGACTCACACTTGGCCGGTTTTTTTTAGAATAGAATAGAATCATTATTGGTGTGATTTTGGTACAGAAGATCTAATAATTAAAATAATATTAATATTTTATTATTAATATTTTCAATTGGCGCTTTTTGGAAACGGAACTCCAACAAGCACTCTAGTGCAACTCACAGACAAATTGAAGCATTCCTTCAGCATGTTCCCGTAAACCTCGGTCTGGCCCATCCACACGTACTCCATCCATAGACTCTTCAGGCAAACTAGTTCTAGGCAGCAACAACATAGTTGATACTCGTCTGTTGAAGGCTGAATGATTTCCTCCCTGTAAATGGTTTAAGCCATTGTCATGAAATGTCAAAAAATTTCTATAATCGGAACCAATTTTTATCTTTGTTAGTATTGTGGTAGCTTCTTAAATCGTTGGTATTGTGTCACTGTGTTTTATTATGCAAAAATATGGATATAAATATATCAGTTAAAGGAGAATGCCCATGGATGGTTGCGCATTTATTTAAACGAGTATGGGCATCATATAATATTCATAATTCATGGCATATTTTTACAATTCTTCTTAGATCAGTTGAAAGAAATCTTTTGTGGGATTCATATTTTCATTTTATTTAGATAACGACCGACTTTTAATTCATTCTGATCCGTATCTCTGTTTTTTCTTACTTGTCATAATTATTAAACAAAGAGATTTAATATAGGGCATAAAGAGGCTATCAGACGAAAACTCAAAGAAAAACTGTGATCCCAAGTTACAATGACGACATCTAACGTGAAATAGCAGAAACACGTATTAAATTATTCAAGTCTGTGTTTTCTTTCTTGTCTTATTTAGTAAACAATCTTGGCATATCTCTTTATTGAAATAACTTCTGATAAAATATAATTACTAGTTCTGCACATGTAATTAGGTTAAAGAATGTTATTAAGTGTGTGGAATTGTTAAAATAATGTCTTTTAATAATTATTATTGACAGCTTGAATTAAAAAAGACATGCCAAGATTGTTTACTAAATAAGACAAATAAAAAAAACACAGTGTAAAATATAATTCAGCTATCGCCCGGTAGGTGACCAGTGTTGCCAGATCCGATTTTCAATCCGTGAGTTAAGCTTGAAAAATCTAGAAATCCGTAGATTCCCCTTTATGAAAACCGTAGATCCAGAAACCTTTTTAAAGCTTTGTCTGACTATTTAGACTGGCCTTTACTCCTAATATAGTTTAAATCTGGTAAATAAATATTGGAAACTAAACAAACATAAGCAAAACGTGTCTATGACGGAAAAACAATTTTATTAAGTCTAAAATTTTTTCTCTCTGCCCGTGTCAGTGCATTATCATTTAAAGTGTGTTTTTATGTACATTAAATAGAGAGAATAACTTATTACGGTCAAAAATTCATAGATTTTCTATCGATATCCGTATAACCGTAGGCGACCTCAAAAATCCATAGATCTACAGAAAAATCTATAGGTCTGGCAACTCTGGGTGACGCAAAGTAGAAACTAGAAACATGTGGTAGGGGTGTTACCATTTATCAGAGTATCGATAATATCGATAAATGTTATTTTTTTGACACCATAAAACAGACCGTTATTACCCGAATGCGCCAAAAGGTTATTTTTTTCAAGTGTATGTGTGTATGTAAGTATGTATGTATGTTTCTTTGCGCGCGTCACGCTCTGTAGCCTACACGGCTTGATGGATTTTAGCTTGAGAGGTGTCGTTAGATTCGTCTTTTGACGGCGTCCGTGGTCTAGTGGTTCGAGTGTCGGACTGCTGATCACGAGGTTGTGGGTTCGACTCCCACAGGACACAAATATGTGTGTGATGAACATAAGTGTTTGTGTTGGTCTGGGTGTTTCTTTTGTATATTATAAATATGTATTTACAAAAAAAAGAGTATATAAGTATTATATGCATTGTCTAGTACCCATAGTACAGTCGACTGAATGACAGTGGTAACACTTCAGCTCGAAAACCTCCCTTACTGCTGTCATGAAATCTAAAAACGTTTTTATTTTTACTTTATATTCTTTATATTATAACTTTATATTGAATATTAAGCTCAAACCTATTAGAACTGTCAGGGACCAAGGGGTATGGTAAATAATAGTCACATTAAGACTCTCAACCCTAGAGAGCACTGTATTTAAGGTTAGTCAGTCACTTTAACAGTTTTACAATAACAATCACAATTATTCGTAAGGATATTTTACAAGATTCCTGATTACTATTTCACAAGATTATTACAAAATGAGGACAAGCAGTGTCAGGTAATAGATAGGTCGTACTACGTCAAGAACTTAAAGTAAAGCAAACTGTCCCCCCTCCCAGAATAACAATCAGTTTTTATAAACTCAGGACGTCGCGCTCGCGCCTTAACGATAAAATACCGCGCGAAACTACGCCATGTGTTTACAAAATACTAAAACGATCCAAATCTAATAAGATTGCTTGTAAATAAATCATCAAATAATATAACAATAATCATCGTTAACTATTAATATGAATTTAACAGCTATAATCTGACTTACTAACAAAATAAAACATCAGCAATGTCATAAACTGAACCAATAGAACTACTTTTATCGAATTAGTTTATCAAAAATACGTAACAAATTCTAATAATTTCGGAAATTGTGACATTCGGCCATCTGGCAACATGTTGCCTCCCGGCGCACATAATCTCACGACCATGTTCTTACAAAAATTATGACATTCAGAATTGATAGGCAACTACGCAGCCCACTCAAACGCAGCCACATCGTGTTGTCAGCGCAGGCAACGGCGCAGACATCAGTGCAGACGGCAGCACAGGCATCAGCACCCACCAGCTTGGACATCAGTGCTGACCCATGGATGGCTCAAGTTTCATGACCTTAAACAAAGCAAAATAAAGCAGCACAAATGACACTGTACGACTACATCGAAAAAAAAAAAATATAAAAAAATACATGACCTTCAGAATTAATCGGCTATAGTACACAGCCAACGCCAACTCAAGTGCAGTTCAGCGCAGGCATCAGCGCCTGCCGGCTCAGTCATCGGCGCTCACGGGCGCGTGCATTCAGCGCAGGCATCTGCGCCCACTGGCGCAATCAGCGCAGGCAACGGCGCCTACTGGCACAATCAGCGCAGTCATCAGCACCCATGTAACCACCATATAACATTTTCCATATTTATTACTATTCATTATATCAAATAAATCATTTATAATTGTTATAAATTTTACTGTCCCAGAAACATTCTCAAATACTTTTCCTGTGAGTAGCTCATTGCAAAGCAATAAGGCTTTAGCTACACTTCTACTTAATAATTGGGTCGCTAATCGGACTTTCATTATTTGGTTTCGGAAATTTATATTTTTTCTGTCAATTTATTGGCAAAACGTAACTGTTCATTTGTTTGCAGTTTATTTAAAGACACCAATAAATACCATTTTATTTCCTCATTTTGTGCATCATAAAACATCTTTTTGCTTTCGAATGTGTTTCTAATCAATTTTATCATATGACTGGGGTCAAGAAATATCACAACACTTTCTTGATTAGCTGGATGAGGAAAATCTGTCTTTAAATTATCTGGGTCACTCAACAATTTACAACCTAATATTTCTGCAGTACTCAAATTTGTTGGAGCACCATCGAAAGTCATACTGACTATTTTAACGCCTACTTCGTGGCATAAGCTTAAACATTGCTTGATTAATGTAGCTTTAAATTCAGCTGTTATACTGTGTATGAAAAAATATCCCACTGGTATTTTCCACTTTTGATCAAGTGATACTACCATGAAAACAAGCGCTTGAGAAGCTATTTCATCTCTTATGTCACCAAAACCTAAATTGACGAAACCTTCATAAGTTTTGCTGTTTCATATTTTTTGACGTCTAATGGAAATCTCATCGAAAACTAAAGAACAAATTAATTCCCTTCCTGTTTTGATTCTTTTTAATTTCAAAGCGCGAAACGATTCATTAGTAAAACCAGGTTGTGCGTCTACACTAACATACCATCTGCGTAATGTTCTTGTATGCGGAAAAACGTTATTGAAACATTTTCTGGGATATTTGTACGCGGCAGGAGAGTAATAATGAAGAGTCAAAGCAAATTTACGAATAGCCGGACTAAATTTACGACGGGATAACCCTCTGCTTGTGGAATTTCTATTGAGTCTATCATAAAGAGCTTGAGTTTCTGCGGTAGCTCTAAGAGAGTTTGACACGTTTTTTTGGATATCGAATTTCTTTTCTAAATGGTTAACAAAATCTTTTAAGTTTAATATTTTACGTTTTAAATATCTGTTTTGTTGGCCTAGTTTTTTTATTTTAGCCTGATGGTGGGCTTTTTGTTTTTGTAATTTGAGAACTTGCGCCTTCAAAGCAATTTTTCGCGGAGTGTCAAAGATTGACTCAGTGTCTGAAACATGAACATTGACTGGTGTAGTAAGTCTGGTGTCTTCGGTGTTTGTTTCATCATCCTGAAATTATAAAAAATAACGTTTAAGTGTGAGTCAAACTTGCACTTAACTATATTAAATTTAGAACCTCGTATTGGATCGGGATGGAAAGTATTTTTGTTGCTTCGTGCCAAATCAAAATACAAACTGAAAATTTCCCTTTCCGTCGCATCTTCTTCGGTAACTAGTTGCATTAAAGTTTTTTATTTCATGATGACTGGTTGTGAAACTCGGTTGCTAATGCAGCCGAAAGTAAAACTGCAACATTCAATTTCTATTTTGTTTTTGAGATAGAAGCCGTTGATAGACGGATAAACAGATAGCGAAGTCATAATAAGACTCCGTAAACCTTGCAGGCACGGAACTCTAAAAATCCGTTTTTAAGAAACGATTTGAATAAAAATAAGGACTACAGGCAGTGTTCTATTTTACTAGGTTGTACAACTTAAAATAAAGTAAAAGTACAACTTACTTCATTTGTAGTACAAGGTACCGATCCCTTTTTTAAAACTGCTCGACCTTTCTTTCCGAAGTAGACGTCTTCTCTTCTAAAATGCTTTGAGCATAATTTTGACGCAGCAGATGGAAGCCAATTTTCTTCTCTGCGATCTATTTGAACAAACCGTATCCACTTCTCACGTGCTACATTATTTACTGGCGGAAACCTACAATAGCAGCAACATACTTGAACGAATAGCACTTGTTCATATACTTATATTTAAATGACATGAATATTTTTGCATTCAATACTTAAACAGTATTATATTTTTAATGTTATATATTTATTATTTACTATCGATAACAAAATCGATAAACATCACATCTCTAACAAGGCAGTAGTAAAGCTACTCAACAATAGATGGCGCTTATTACAATATTAGCACATGTTCTAGAATAATTTACGATTTTTTTTTATTATATTCGATTTACTAGATAAATGTAAAAAATACTAACGAAAATAAACTGAAGTCAGATCCAGTAATTTTGCCATAAAGTGATTTGCAATATCGCAATGCGCAACACGGCATATTTTCTCCGATATTTTTTGTTGTTGTAGCTATACTGTCAACACACAAACGCGACCTAACAGGCAGGGGTATGACATTAGACTAAGAGACTTGTTACCAATTAGTGACAAGTATTGGATTACGATTTTGGTCGTTTTGTCCTGTCTATCACTAGTAAATATTTAATGTCTTTGTTATTAAACAACCTTGGCATGTCTTTTTAATTCAATTCGTCAATAATAATTAATAAAAGAAATTATGTTAACAATTTAACACAATAAATAATTTTATTTAACCTAATTACATGTGCAGACGTAGCAATTATATTTTATCAGTAGTTATTTGAATAAAGAGACGTTTCAAGATTGTTTACTAAATAAGACAAGGGGTGCGTTCAGTATTATCGTCCGACGATGCCCGGAGCGTACTTTGGTCGTTCAGTTATTCAGAGCGATAATAATAATAATCCTCTTTATTGCACAACAAGATTACATACATTTCTTTAAAAAAACTACTTATATGTTGTGAGCGATTATATAAATGAACGCGCAAGGAATGTTCTGAGCGTCGTCCGACGAAGTCGGGTGATATAACTGAACGCGGCCCAGAGAGAAAAAACAGACATTTAGATCTACGTATAGGGTGTGACTTAGCGGTAAAAAAAAATCGATTTATTAATAATAAATCGATAATCGATACTGTTAAGTTCCAATAAAATCGTTTAAAAAAAAAAAAAAATCGATTTTTCCTACATATTATTATTATTTTCATATTTTCGATACATTAAATCACTCGTTACATTTTAGATGTGTTAATCTTAGTATATATTATTATTTCATACAATAACAATCAATCGTTTTTTAGGGTTCCGAAGTCCTACAAGGAACCCTTATAGTTTCGTCATGTCCGTCCGTCTGTCCGTCTGTCCTAATCCTTTACCGCTTAATAACTACTACAGTTATAAACATAAGTAAATGAAATTTTGACAAAAAATGGAATAGATATAGATCTCAATTTTAAAAGAATAAAAAAATCTTGATTACGTATTTTAGGGGTGGCGCCCATACATGTGAAAAGGGGATAAAATTATTTTTTTCGCTGCACCCCCTCTTGTGGGGTATCATTGAATAGGTCTACTAAAATGAAGGTAATGTTTCATACACAACTTTTTTATCAGGTATACCCTCTGCGAAATACAGTTCGCCAAAGTGGCTTGCAATGTGTCCCCCCCCCTGCCATTTCTAAACTATGCAACGTAGAAACTTATAGTCTTCAACATTGATAGACCTTTATAAAAACTCTCTTTTAAAATTATTTCGTGTATAATGTGATTATAAATTTTTGAGTTATAGTGAGAAAACTGAAAAATACTTAAGACTTCCTAGTACATAGGTCATTGACCTTAGAGAAAAATGATCGTAGCAAATAATGCTCCTTTAGTTACTTTCTATTTAAAAAAATCACAAAAAGAAACACACTTCTTAAATTTAGCTTCATAAATTTAGCACTAGGTGGCGCTGTTTGCAAAAACTAAAATAGCAATGATTAATATTCGATTTGATTCGTTTGTGATTAGACCTACTTAAGGAACCCTATAATACTGAGCATGGCCCGAGATGCTCTTGGCCGGTTTTTTAATTGTCATTAGAACCACTACAGTCGTGTTTCTGTCATCTCATTACTATTAAAATTAATTTTAAACATTATTTTGCGCCATATCATTCGAGATTAAACCGTATACTATATTAATGTGTTGCTTGTTAAGAGCGTATGTTCGATTTAGCGCAAGTCAAAATCTGCATGATCTATCGAATGGCACACTCACTACGGCACGATACAATGGTTCCTCTGTGTGCGTGAGTGCTGAACCGTTAGCACGAATAATTTTGATACTTTTATTTTTTTAGGATCTATTTTATGATTTTTTTTTTATGAATGAATATTTAAAAATTAAATATGTTTTTTTGTAAATATTATAACGGATTCGGATTCTACTTATCAATGCAAAAATAAAATGCTGCCTCAGTGTTTTCATTTAACAAGTTTTTTCAAAGATCTAGTAATTTGAAGTTTTTTTATGTATGTAGAGAAAAGCGTGTTACGCCAAAACCTTACGTTACCACAAAGTTTCGTGTGTATATTTGCATAGTATTTGTGCCGAACTTCAATAAATGTACTCTGCTGCTTCGAAAATCTTCGTTTAGGCTTTTAAAATACATTTTTATGAAAAAATAATAATATCGACACTAGGAGATAAAGTGATAATTGGCATTTTACGCTAAAACCTTACAATACCTCAAAGAGTCATTTATAGATTCGTATATTAGAGGTGCCAACCTAAAATAATCCCTTAATTAAAACCTTACATTACCTTAAAGTTTCGTGTATAGATCCATATAGTGCTAGTGCCAAACTACACTAAATACATACTCTGTTGCTTCAAAAATCTTCGATTTGGTTTAAAAAATATTTTTTATTTAAAAAAAATCGTCAGTTAAAGATAAAATTAACATTGGAGTTTTACGCTAAAACCACACAATACCTCAAAGATTTATTTATAGATTCATATATTAGAGATCCAAACTATAATAAATACATACTGTAATGCTTCAAAAATGTTCAATATGGTTTTACAAGTATTTTTAGAGATACAGTCATTTGAATTTTTTTATGTATGGAGAGAAAGACGTTTTACGCCAAAACCTTACGTTACATCAAAGTTTCGTGTATATATGCATATAGTGTTTGTGCCGAACTACAATAAATGTATACTCTGTTGCTTCCAAAATCTTTGATTATGCTTTTAAAATCATTTTTATGAAGAAAAATTTATCGACAGTAGGAGATAAAGTGTTAATTAACATTTTTACGCCAAAAACTCACAATACCTCAAAGAGTAATTTATAGATACGTATAGTAGAGGGCCAAACTACAATAAATAATAACTTTAATGCTTCCAAAATGTTACGTTTTACAAGTTTTTCCAGAAATCTAGTAATTTGAAGTTTTTTTATGTATGTAGAGAAAAGCGTGTTACGCCAAAACCTTACGTTACCACAAAGTTTCGTGTGTATATTTGCATAGTATTTGTGCCGAACTTCAATAAATGTACTCTGCTGCTTCGAAAATCTTCGATTAGGCTTTTAAAATACATTTTTATGAAAAAATTATAATATCGACACTAGGAGATAAAGTGATAATTGGCATTTTACGCTAAAACCTTACAATACTTCAAAGAGTCATTTATAGATTCGTATATTAGAGGTGCCAACCTAAAATAATCCCACAGTGCGCCGGCGCCGCTGACGGTTTTTAGACGACGCCGCCGCTGATTTGCGTATCGGCGTAAAATCGGCGCGAGTTCTAAATGTTTTAGAACTTAGTTTTAGGAAACCCTACAACAGCACTCACACTCTTCTCTAATATATTTCTAACTTTCAAACATAGACACGTTTAAGTGCCTAGACCTAGTACATAAGAATAATAAAACCGGCCAAGTGCGAGTCGGACTCGCGCAGTAAGGGTTCCGTATCTCTCAACGACCTGATACCCCATAAAAACGGATTTAATTTATGAGATTTTATCAAATAACATCAACGCACAGTGCGCGAAATATGAATTTTTGCATGTCTTTCTTACGCAGGTACCACCACATATGTCTATGTTTGTCTTATTTTTAGTATTTTTTGCTAAACTACATAATAATGCACTATAATCTCACCATGTGTGACGCTGGTATATATTACCGTTTTGAAGATAGAGCAGGAACAAAAACGTTGAAAAAAATGCATATTTTTTGAGGTTTCTTGTATGGGTAAAAAAGTCTAAAATCTTAGACTTTTTTTGTTTTTAGTATTTGTCGTCCGTCCGTCAACCGGTTATCTATTCCCGTTCAAAAGATACAGCCCTGTGACAGACAGACGGACGGATGGACGGACAGCGTAGCGAGAGTAATAGAGTCCCGTTTGGCACCCTTTGGGTACGGAACCCTAAAAAGTAATGTAGCGACCAACCGACCGTTGCACCATTCATGTTCCATATTTCAATACCATAAATTACAAAAACTAGTCCGTGCCCAGCAGTGGGACAGTAATGGGCTGCTACTGCTTATGCAAGTCACGGGCATAGGGTTAAATAATAAAAAGTTTTAAAGAAAAAGTTTATTGTATTCATTTTAGCGCATTTAAAAAAAACCTTGTTTTAAAAAAAAATACTTTTAATTTATTTTTTACTTTTTAGTTATCACTGGACAGATTTTTTAACTCGCATTCGTATTCTCAGCAAGTCCTTTCATTTGGTACCCATATTGTAGGAAACCATAAAAAACTTAGTCCACCATATTAGATTTAGAGTGACGTCACTTTATTTTTCAAGTTACTCTCAGCAAGCCCTTTCATTTGAGACCCATATTGTAGGAGTGCATTAAAAATAACTAGTCCGCCATCTTGGGTGTTCCGCCATGTTGAATTTAGAATGACATCACACAGTTAACCATGCATTGTCATCCAAACTAAACGTGTATACAAAATTTCAGCTCAATCGGTTGAAGATATCTGCTTCAAAATTGAGTTGCAAGATTCGACCTTAACAAATTACATACATACATACATTGCAAGTTAATAAAAAGCTTGTAAAAAGAAGGCAATTTCATAGAGCAAACTTTGAACAGAAATTTAAACTTTTTTCGTTCAACAGATTCGGCTATGACAGACGGACAGACAGACAAGAGAGTGAACCTATAAGAGTTTAGTTTTTTCCTTCTAGATACGGAACCTTAAAAATACATTATTTATAAATAAAAAGCCAACGATTTTGTTTTTTTTTCTACTAAACCCGAATAACTTACGTTTGTTTTTATTAAAACCCTAACCCCGAATTTTTTAATCCAAAACCCTAAAATATTAAGTTCCAAACTTGAATCGATTGCACACTCTAGAACACTTGTAACATACCGAATTTCATACGGGCGAAGCTGCGGGTGGAAGCTAGTGTAACATAAATATACCTTTTAGCTCTTGCCTTAGCCAAATTTTCAGAATTTATGCGTTTTCTCTTTCCAAAAAACACCTTTGTTTTATTTCCCATACCGTCTAAAACATAATTTTTTGTCACTATAAAACAATGTCAGTCATAAAAAAATACTTACCAAGTACTTATGATAATACTTTAAAATTTTGTCGGTCATCAAAAATAAAATATTTTATTTACCAAAGTACTAAGATTTGACGATCGCCCTAAAAACTTGCAGTATCCGTGTATAAACGCACGGCAAAGGTCGTCAACCCCCGACGGAGCGCCGAGCGACGTGACCACTCTCTGGAAGGGCTCGCGGCGAAGTGATTTGAATCGATTCGAACGCGAAGTTTCATAGTAGTTTTAAAATATTTATAAAAAAATTATAGAGCTAATTTAGTTGAAATTTTCAAGTGTAAGTTTTTAAAGAATATGTTCTTCTATTATAGTAATTTATTGTTATGTTAAATTATGTAAGATATAGTGGTGAAAATAATAATTGTATCGACTATAATTTCTGAATAATTTCACATTGTTTGGATTTTTATTTCTTATGTATTCAGCCTAAAATGAAAAATCCTTTCTAGTCACTATTTTTACAAGGATCTTCCCATTTGGTTAAAAAATTTCGTTTCTTAGGTATGTCAGTGGTTTCAGATATTTGAAGCTTCGAAATTGACTCTGAAAGTGAAATAAGAAAACCTCTGTTCAGTTATCTTGATAGATTTCACAAATACTCTAATAATCGAAAAAAATAAACTATCTACTATGTAGACAATAACATTTCCTAAAATTATTAGTAATTGATATGTTCGTAGGATAAGTGGTTGATGAATAATCAGATTTGAAAAATTACGTTTTTGAGCAAAACAGCCCACGGACCGAGCATACGCTCTTAATACTTTTTTCTTGCAAACAAGCGATGGGACGAATCGTATTTTTTTCAACTCGAATCATTCGAGTTGAAGTATTCGTTGATTCGAATCACAATTCGAGTTGATTCGACTCGGTCGGCAGTACCAAAAGCGTGGTGCGAATGCGACGCGTATGTTCTAATGTTTCGAGCCGAATCGAGCCACCGAGTTAGCGAGCGGCGTCGAATCGGGCGAGTCATGTATTTCGTAAGGATCGATCGATTTAATTTCGACGAATTTGACGATTTCGCACAGCATAATATTTTTTTCTCATTGAACTCGCAGTTCTCAGCTATTTGCTGCCTCACTCAATCGCTTATCGCCAATTGCCCGGGAGAGCGAGTCACCGAGCCGAGCGCCGGCGAATAGCTACGTAAAACGAATCACGAGTTGATTCGTTTTGAAGAAATGCCTTTCGTTTTAAATTATCATTATTATTACATTAATCTGTGATGTTCATGCATTCAGGCACTTTACATGTTTACTACATTATGAAAATGAGTGTTTGGTGTGAATATGAGATTTATGTCTTTCTAGAAAGGCACCCATCATACAGAAGCATTATCAGTGACAGTGGTAGGCAATGCTGACTGATTTAAAATACTGCACATTTAATCAGTGGAGTAGCTAGCATGAGTGACACCTGGGTGGATATTGATCATGCTGATTGTGTGTTGAAGGAAAACTGTTAAAATCAATAAAAATCATGATAAGCACATGGGCGTACCCAACCACAGTAATTACTGTGAGCCAGCCTTTGGCCTAGGGTGAAAACATCAAATCATTTTAAGTGCATTTAAAAAGGAGTTTTATTTGTCATTGAGTATCTTTGGACTGTACTTGAAAAGTAAGATAAAGATGATACAAAGTTACTTCCGGGTTTATAGGTTATAGGTACTTCCTAGTTTGGGGGTCAGCAGATCCCTGTTTAGCAATCTTTAAAAATTGCCTTAAATGTATAATTTAATTAAGTTTGTAAAATGTGTGGCTGAATCAATAAAATTATTATTTATTTTTTAGTTGTTGCATATAAGTAAAAAAATACATTTTGGAAGAGTCAACATGAAATTATTTGGACTGACACTGAACCTACCTATGTTAACTGCTCAAAATTTACTTGTATTTTTTGTGGAAATTTTGCGAGATTTTGCCTCTCTTTAAATAATTGCCATTGCCATTTAATCCACCTTGGATCATCTGAGATACAAGACCTATCTTTCATAATATATATAATTCTTCTGTACATATGTCTGTCACCAATCTCCTCATAAAGGGCTGGACCAATTTTTATAGTATTATGTTTATATATTTAAAATAAAAAAATAAAAAAACTAGGCATAAATTTTGACCCTATCCCCTGAACTAGGCATAAACCTGTCAGTCTGCCTGCCTGTCTCAGGAGTTAGTGTTCAGCTATTGTTAGTCTAAACAATATTTCTTAAAATATTTGTGTCACTACTATTGAATTAATTAATAATAATAATAATAGTCTTTATTCAGACAAGTGTACAGTATTTTTACATAAAACTTAAACAAATTTAGCCTCGAAATCCCTATCTGTTTATTTATCTCTGTCACCGGCTATTCTGGTCCATGTGCCTCCTGCTACCGCCTTTATCTCAGGATTGAATTAATTAAATAATTTTTTATATCAAAATAAAAAATTATTAAATACTATTTCAATTCCTTGTTTGGATTCCTGGATGGTTTAAAAACACAATTGGACCCAGTAGGTGGCGCTGCTTATCTGGGCAGGACGACATCTGCCGGGTCCTCTAGACTTTTTATAAAAACAAATTTAAAAACTTTCAATTAAATTTTAAAAAGAAGCGCAACATATTACAAGCGAACCATAGAGCCCTTGGAAAAAAATCGCACTCCACCAGTTTTTAACATATCAATATTTAAGACAATTATGAAGAACCGCACATTAACTTCGGAAATTTGGGGTAAACAGAAAGATGTTGGTATACCAGCACGAATGAAGCAAGCATGAATTTTTTTCTGGGTATGGTGGGAACTTTTTTATCTTTTAAATCGCGGTTGGGTGTCACCCTATGAAGGGTGACACCCGGGGCGGGCTGCGGTGCGGGCTGCTGTAATACTAGTACAGTCAACCACATATTAACAATGGTAGTTAAACAATTAATAGTAGATCTAGCTTAGTGCATAAGTTTCATACAAGACAGGCTCTGGTTTTGTTACCATCAATATGCACTGACAAAGCAAATAATAAATAAAGTATGTACTTACATGTTATTTTAACGTGAAATCCTATTCCTAATTATTATGGGCAGAATTTCCTTTCCTTTAATAGTTACAGCATGGTTGCAGCTTTAACTTTATTGTCCAATTCATTTATATATTTTAATAGTCATAAATCACCTACTTTTCTAAGAATAAGTAGCTTTAATATGTAAAAACAGAAGGTATTAAAATTTATTTATTTTGCTTATCCAATTCAGATGTGATCACGTGACATTGACACTTTGACAGTGATTGACAGTCGTTCGTTTGAGAACTTAGGGCTACGTTCACTTATTACGCACTCAGTGTGAAAGTCACCCGGTGCGAATATCGCTCCATCATTGACGATTTTCTCAGAGTTACTGAACGACTTCGGGCGACTTTATGAAACTGACACTAGGGCTACGTTCACTTACTACACACTCAGTGTGAAAGTCGCCCGGTGCGAATATCGCTCGATCATTGACGATTTTCTCAGAGTTACTGAACGACTTCGGGCGACCTCATGAAACTGACACTAGAACAATGAAGCACTGACAATTATGACAATCGAAACCTCAAATTATCTGTCATTTCATACTATTATCTGTCAACATGACAGCAGGGCGTCTTTTACCCTACTATTTCACGGGGTGACCGGTGCGATCGCCCGACGACGCCCGCTCACAATACTGAACGGTTTGGTGTGAACGCCCGGACGATCACTCCGAGTAACTGAACGACCTAAGAACGCTCCGGGCGTCGTCCGCCGTCGTCCGACGATAATACTGAACGTACCCTAGAACAATGAAGCACTGACAATTATGACAATCGAAACCTCAAATTATCTGTCATTTCATACTTTTATCTGTCAACATGACAGCTGAGCGTCTTTTACCCTACTATTTCACGGGGTGACCGGTGCGTACGCTCGACGACGCCCGCTCACAATACTGAACGGTTTGGTGTGAACGCCCGGACGATCACTCAGGGTAACTGAACGACCAAACAACGCTCCGGGCGTCGTCCGCCGTCGTCGGACGATAATAGTGAACGCACCCTAGGAACAATTTCTGGGCTGCGTTCACTGTTATCGTCCGACGACACACGGATAACACGAAGCGTACTCAGTGCCATCCGTGCACAGACCAAGTAGAGATGCTACGCATCCGTGCGTTTTCCAACGTCGTCGGTCGGACGATATTACTGAACACAGCAAAGTCGTGACTCGTGACAAATTTCAACGTTGGGTGTTGGGATTGGTTTGGTTGGGACACAGAACATTATACTCAAGAGAAGAACAACAACTTCATACAACTATATTGCTTACATGAGAGCACACTAGCGCGCCCGTTTATGCCATCGGAAACTTTCGTGGAGCGCGGGAATGGCGGGAATTTTGAACAGTTGTTAGTTTATTTTTAATTTCTTAAACCTACAACAAATTTTCATTTTGCAGTTTTTAAACAATGTATGCATTATAAAATGTTTATAATACATACTCGTGCAAGAACAGCAAAATGAAAATTTGTTGTAGGTTTAAGAAATTAAAAATAAACTAACATCTGCATTAAAAATTCGCCGTAATAGAATGTCAAAGAAAACAAAGTTTTAGACATTTTTAATACATTTATTTTTCCTTTCATTGCTTTTAAATGCTAAATAAATTTGCGGCGTTCTCTACTACCGTTTCACAGATATTGTACTGGACGTAGACTGCTTCTTTCATCATAGTATTCCTTAAAATGATGTAAGTATAAGAATGATATAATATTTCAGTGTTTGGATCCGCAAGCATAATATTTTTACAATTAAAGCAACCATATTTTTATTATAAAATTGCAAACTTATGTTTACTTATGTGCTTATGCACATGCTAGCATTTCACCAGAACACTGAGTTATGTATTTCAATCTCTTCATCACCCTCGACATTCAATATAACTAGATAAGATGTAGAGAAGGGTTTACAATTATTTTGTATCACTTATTTTTAATAAATACAAAAAAGTTACCACAATTTTCGATATTCACATGAGTATATACTTAGATTTATCAAGATACTGGTTTAAGCGCTGCAATAAATTGAACTGATGTGGGGTTTGGATTATATCTACAGTTAATTTCTACTAATGTATCCAAATATAAAAGTTATTAAATTGCATTCCTAGATTTGACAATTATTATCCTAAAAATTCTTATATGCCCATAACGGGCTGATTGATGTACCAGGCCCCTCAGAAAGTATTGCGAAAAAAAGTTTTTATATATGGGAGACTGGCCAGTTATAATGTTTTTCGAAAATATGATTATTTATAAGTAAAAATAAGTTAGTTCCAATTTCAAAATTTCCCTCCACATTTTTTGCGAGTTAATTCAAAGTATTGTGTCTCACTGAAATATGGATCTGCGCCGGGAACATTTTAGAGCTATGATTTTATACGATTTCAAGTGTCGCCTGAAACCGGATGAATCGTACGATAGACTTCAAATGGCATTCATGGATGAAGGCCCTTCCAAGGCAACCGTGTATCGTTGGTATAACGAATTCAAGCGCGGTCGACCAACTTTGGGGGATGACGAAAGAAGCGGTCGCCCTTTGACGGCTGTTACCGAAGAAAACGTGCTAGCAGTGAAAAATTTAATCCAAGACAATAGGCGAATTACATATCAGGAGATTCAACACATATTGAAGATTGGATCGGGAAGCGTTCACGAGATTCTACACAGCCATCTTCGCGTGAGGAGGATAGTATCACGCTGGGTGCCGCACAACCTCACCGATGCTCAGAAGCAGGCCCGGGTGGAATGGTGCCGTGATATGCTTAACAAATTTGAAGCAGGCTCGTCTCGGCGTGTTTACGACATCGTTACAGGTGATGAGTCCTGGATTTATCAATACGACCCAGAAACCAAGCGCCAGTCGACTGTTTGGGTGTTTCAAAATGAGCCAACGCCTACCAAAGTGAAGCGATCTAGAAGCGGGGGTAAGATTTTGATCGCTAGCTTTTTTAATTTGACTGGCCACTTGGTATCAATTCCCTTACGGGATCAAAGAAGCATTAATGCCGAATGGTATACTACCAAATGTTTGCCAGAAGTTTTCTCTGTTATAAGCAACAAGCGACCAAACACAGGGCTCCGCGGGCTACTGCTCCACCACGACAATGCACCTGCGCACACCGCACTCAAAACGAGGGACTTCCTGGACAGCACGCCAGTCAAACTCCTGGGTCACCCTCCTTACAGCCCTGATCTAGCACCGTGTGACTTCTTTTTATTCCCAAAAATAAAAAATCAGCTCAAAGGGATACAATTTTCGTCGCCGGAAGATGCGCTGGCTGCGTTCGAGCAGGCTGTAAACGAGGTGTCTGCGGCGGACTGGAAAAAGTGTTTTGAAAACTGGTTTAGGCGCATGAATCTTTGTATAGAGGCTGGTGGAAAGTACTTTGAAAAGATTTGATAAAAATATATGTACGTATAGAACAATTTTTTTTAGTTTCGCAAAACTTTCTGAGTGTCCCACGTATGCAACACTATCATGTAACAACTGTAACTACTAAATCAAATAGAGCTTACTTTACTTAACAAAACAGTTGTGGTAGCAGATCTTGTTTAAACCTCTTTACAGTGTTCGTATATTAGGGCATTTTCGTTCAATGTGTACTGTGTGTACCCAATATTTTAGGATAAATATATGAGTATTTTTTCAGTTTTGTTACATAAATACTCATACCACAACATGCTCATAAATGTAAATAAACAGTTGTTCTAATAACTAAGATTGATAAATTATTCTTAATAAATCATTCTGATATGCAAATCAACAAGATATAGTCCATTTTTCAATAAGATATGATTTTTTGGGACAAGAAAGCGAGTCATGTGTCGCTTTTGTGACATTTTGCAGTTAAGTAATAATAACAAAGTTATTCCTTGTGTCTTACAATTTATGTAAATGATGGCTTCATTCACTTTACCATCGTTCAACTTTTTATAAATCTTTCATCATCATCATCATCATTTCAGCCGAAAGACGTCCACTGCTGGACATAGGCCTCCCCCAAGCATCGCCACAACGACCGGTCCTGTGCCTTCCGCATCCAGCGGATTCCCGCGACCTTCACCAGGTCGTCGGTCCACCTTGTGGGGTGTATAAATCTTTGTTTCGAATTAAATAAATAAATAAATTGTTTTAGTAAATATGAAATACTTAAAAAATTAGGGAGTTCAGTACTTAGTTTCATCTTATTTTACAATTATTACAGTAAAATCACTAAAATAAACTAGTTTAGACCAAGATTACATTATACATTTTTTAAATAAACAGAAAACTATAATAGATGACCTTTGGTTTCTTAATAATTTATACGACAGCGCAAAATGCAAAGGGCACTCTTTATTGTAAATGCCCATTATATTTATTACTAGACTTTGACCGCGGCTTTGCTCTGGTATAATTTGGCTTATCACAGAAAGACTTATCATCACGCATCCCTCGGGAACTGTTTATTTTTAACCGACGAAAAAAAGGAGGAGGTTCTCAATTCGACGCGTATATATATATATATTTTTTTATTTTATTTTTATTTATGACCACGCATAACTTTTTACAGAAAGGTCCGATTTTGATGATTATTTTTTTAATGGATAGGGTACATCTTGAAGTTGGTCCCATTTAAATTTCAAAATAAAAATCCACCCCTAAGGGTAGTAAAACAGGGGATGAGTGTTTGTTCACCCACTGAATTCTTACCTGTTAACTGATTGTTGAAACTTTACACACATAAATATAGTTCTAGACACTACGACATAATGGAGACATGGAGTTAGATTTTAACCACAAAACAATGAAAAATAAAACTTTTTAACAAAAAATTGAACCGACGAAAACAGAAACTGAAAAGCGAAAAATAACTAATTATGAGTCGGCGCCAAACAACCAATCAACGAAGATCATTAAATTACTTTAAATAAATAATAAAAACAACGTCACATCAAATACAACGTGAAATTTTCAACGATAAACAATTACTTTCCAAAAATGCGTTCTCCGCTCGGCCACTTGCAACTTGCACGCACTTTGCTTGTTAAAAGTTCGTTTGGCGCCGACTCATAATTAGTTATTTTTCGCTTTTCAGTTTCTGTTTTCGTCGGTTCAATTTTTTATTAAAAAGTTTTATCTTGGGATAAATCCGGGTTATTATCTACCGTGTGCTAAATTTCATCCAAATACATTAACGGCCAAAATTAATATCCAATCTATCCACGACTTGCCCTACTAGAGATAGGAATTTGACATAAGCTCCATACAAAATATGTCAAATTTCTATCTCAGGTAGGGTAAATCGTGGATAGATTGGATATTAATTTTGGCCATTAGCTATTTCAGTGTGAATAAGTAACAAACATCAAAATCTCTTCAACAAATCTTGACAAACTTTCACATTTATGTTTTTATGATTTAAATTGTTAAAAAAATATTTCTATAGCATTTAGCGTCCTTAACCAACTCTTAGAACTTCATGGCATTAAAATATAATTTAATTGATTGAAATAAATTATATTAGGCCTGGTTGAGGTCATGTTTGTGAGGAATTCCTTCCCTCTGTTTTGATTTGGAGTATGTCTGTTCGCGGAGTCAAACAACTGCTCAATATTTGAAATGACTGTAGCTGTAGCAATGGCGTCTTGCAGTGATTCATCTGAAAGTAAAAATATATATTTAAAAACAATTATTTGATCATAGAAATCAATTATTAATACTGTAAATATCATTGCCATAATCACCAAGCTTGTCTGACGGATCTGTGATAATAATTTACTGCCAAAATTAATATCCAATCTATCCATGATTTGCCCTACTAGAGATATAAATTTGACATATTTTGTATGGAGCTTATGTCAAATTCCTATATCTAGTAGGGCAAATCGTGGATAGATTGGATATTAATTTTGGACGTTAGAGTTATTCACTGTCAGTCAAAGTAAGCGCTGGCAATACTCTTGACAGGATTCCTTTTGCGCCTTTTTACGACATCCACAGGTGGTAAGGAGGTGGTCTATTCTTTTTTTCCCGTGGGCAAAATCCTCATGGACGCACTCCGCCCGGGTAAGGCGGAGCCAGTGTCACTGCCACTGATCTGATTTATGAGAGTTAACCAAGATGCAGTGCGTTGATGTGTTTCAAGATACTACACATGACCGTGATTGCCGTATGTTGTTGAACTATATAGTACGCACTACAATAACACATTCTGATGCTTTTATGTATAGCCATGTTAAGATAGAGCAGGAACTTGAAAAAATGCATTTTTTTCAAGGATTCTAGTATGGGGGACACACTTTGAGCTTAGACTTTTTAATTTTAAATATTATTTGCCATGGTAGAGGCCATAGTAACACGTCATCTATGAAAATTTCAATTGACTACCTTAAAAAGATACAGCCCCGTGACAGACAGACGGACGGACAGCGTAGGCAGAGTAATAGGGTCCCATCAGCACCCTTTGGGTATGGAATCCTAAAAAGGTTTAGACTTACCTCCTTAATGAGTAAAGCTAATTATTTGCTGTGACATGATCCCCCGATCATTAAAAGGCTATTGGTTGTTTGAAATGTCTCCAAAGCCATAAAATTAAAAGCATGGCTAGCTATTTCTGATGTTCGATCTTGATGAGCATGATCTCGGTAGCCATCTAACAGCAGATTTGTAACATCTCTTATAAAGCTTCTGTTTGGGTGTGAGTTCCACTCCTTTTTTGCATCAAGGATCAACAAGATACTTTTCCTCCTCCGTGACTCCTGGAAATGTGCAATTAATAATATCAAAGGACTGTTATTCACACATTTCTGGCTTTCACCAGTAGGTTCTACCATCGAAAAGTCAGAGATGAGAGGCAATGCGCCACCCTTACACGGTTGATATTCCACCATAAGGGTACATATACAAGGGTACAAAGCGTTTTTCTAACACTTTTATTATGCACACCGCTAAGTAGTAGAATGCCTTGCCTTGCTTATCTGTGTTTTCCTATAGGTATAATCTGGTAGTCTTCAAGGCACGAATGGTACACCATCGTCGACTGCACGATCACTTAACAACAGCAATCAAATGCAAGCCCATTTTTTAGTAAAATAATTATATTAAATACAAATTTCATCCAAATCGGTCCAGTCGTTTAGGAGGAGTTAGGTGACAGACAAACGTACAGAAGAATTATATGTATTAAGATTTAAATTGATAAAAATATAAAGATTTTAATTATTTTAAAATAAATATTAAAATTATATATTAAAAATATTAATATTGACTTTTTCCAATTACCTTTTTCAAGCTTGGGCTGTCAAGATGATTATACATATAAATGATGCTGAATATTTAACTCTTCTTTGGATTTGGAATACCGGGATGTACTTCCATTTGCACTTCAACGGTTGACTTTGGTTGCTGAAACATACAAATTCACTACCTTAATTTATTGTATACTATGATACGTTTGAATATTTAGGTGTTTTTATTTCAATTTTGTTTTTGAGAAAATCATTAATACTGCATATCTCCAGTAGGTATAAAGAAAAAAAAAGAAGTAAAAATGATTTATTGCCACAACTAGCCATGCAGTAGTCTGTTTTCTCTCTCTTGTCTTATTTAGTAAACAATCTTGGCATGCCTCTTTATTCAAATAACTATTGATAAAATGTACCTAATTACTAAATCTACACATGTAATTAGATCTAAAAAAAAATATTATTATTATCTCCTTTATTTAGTTATTACCTTATAAATTACATTTTTAAATATTTTTTTATAAAAAGAAAAAAAAACACCTAAATATTCAAACGTATCATAGTATTTTTTTATTTTTTTTTATAGTATAAACAAAAAATATAGGTTCGCCAAACTGAGACATGAAGATGGAATGTCTCATGTGATTGTAATTTCATTAACATAAGTGCAAAATCATTAACATAATGTCTTTTTATAATAGTTATTGACGAATTGTATTAAAAAGACATGCCAAGATTGTTTACTAAATAAGACAAGACAAAGAAAGAAAAAACAGGGTGTAGCTAAGTACAAATAAAAATAACTAAAAAGTATCTTAATTTTAAGAAATCTTATAATAGTGTCAACAATTATAAGAAAAGTAATGCTGCATGTTGTAGCTGCGGCAAAGAGGTTGACAATCAGCATAAAGCAAGTCAATAAAATACTACTCACTTCCGATTGTTGTTCTTCTCTAGATGGATTACACTATTCATTTCAAAATCGGGCTAATATATTTTGAGCTCCGGTAGGAATAGCAAACTTACTTAAGTAATCTTTTTCTGTCACTGCTGGTAAATTGCGAATCATCAAAACATCACACCACCACATAGCATCTTATGCTGTTTGTACTTCTCCAATAATTTATCCAGGCCCAATCATCGAAGAGGTCCAATCATCATCATCGGGATGACAAAATGTTGCTTGCAAACTTTAGTCCTGAAAAATGTATTTGTATGAAGTGTTAAATTCCAACTATTATACCTAGCCTTATTAATTAATGGCACTTTAGTCATCTACTTACATAAGAGACCCATTCATGGACGGGAGAGGAAACCTGTGAAAGAATCTTCCTTTGAGGTTATCCCGTATTTTGCGCACTTTACACTTTTTTTTCCAGCCATGGTGGAAAAACAATCCAAAAGCGTCAGTATCGAACAAATACATATAATGAAATCAATCAGATAAACTACACAAAAGCTTGAATTTCACACTGGAGTCTCTATCTCATAAATTGTTGTAACATAAGGAAAAAGTGTAAATTTCACACTAATGAGTTTCTATCTTTCAGCAAAATTCACAACATTGAACTTTAGGAAACAATCCGGCAGAAAAACAAGATTAATCAGGCATAAATTCGAAATAAAAATTAGGAAAATCCGTATTTTATTTTTTGACAAGTGTAGTAAGTGTTGCCATTTCATAAAAGTGAATCCTATCATAATTTAGGTAATCTTCAAACACTGAAATATACTAAAATGGTAGATATGTATTCAATCGCGCTTGTTTCTACTATCTCATTCTTTCGTAGAGCGCTGTTCCGTTTTTGCAAATCCTTCCAGTGCTGGCATTCGTCGCTTAGGAAGTTGACACCCCCTGGGTTGGGATCACAGATGGGATCTAGTGGATCTATTTCTATGTAGTCTGTGTAGTGGATTAAAAATTCAAAGAACTAGCAACACGTGAAATTAAGTGTCATAATCAAAGATAATACGATATGTTATAATCACGTCTTTAATAAAGTAAAATTGAAAAAAATGTCTTTCGATTTGACCCTAAGGCGACACTCTGACCGAGTTTTTTTATTGACTTTCTCTCACTTACTCACCACAGAGTACATTTGTGTTACTCACTTCGCTCCTGAATCGGAATTAAAACAAACCAATAAAATTCGCGCGTCGCAGTCGCATCTCTGTTTGTGGATATATCTGTTTGCATTTTGTGATATTCCTAACTACCAATTCTGTGATTTATAAGATAATTGCTTACTTATTTGAGTGTAGAAAATTTGTTCGAAATGAGTCGTCAATACGTTTATTCGAACGCGGAATATTTATCAATGGTTCAACTGTATGCCGTTGCCAATTACAATTTAGAAGAGGCCAGACGGCTGTACGCTAAGCCTGAGCACTTGGATTCGCTGCGTGAAAAAGGGATCGAGAATCCTCAAGTGCCTTCCACCATAACTATACTGTCAACTACACAGCGTTTGCTCGAATATGGGCAGTTTCGTGTGCCCGTAAGTGAGCATCGCCGAGGGCGGCCGTCTTACCCGCCAGAATTACAGAAAGAGATACTAGAGTACTTTGAGAAAGACCCACGACGAAGTACGAGAATGGCAGCTGCAACTTTTAGTGTGAGCCAAAGGTTTGTTTGGACGGTATTAAAAAAACACGGTTACGAACTGAATGGAACACCATCGGAACGTGTGCGTGCCTTGAACAAATCAAAACAACCACAGAAACAATCCCACAGCGAAGAGCACCCATTGTCAGGGGATGATTGAAGATACTGGTGTCAACATATTATTATTATATGGAAACCACACTAGCAGCTCAGTAAGCTGATGCGTGTGTGTCTTGCAATTTGGAGATTTTGTCAAGTCTGTTTTTGAAGCAGTTTATTGTGGGTGCCACTATCACACTTTCAGGGAATTTATTCCACTCTGTGACTACATGATTTGGTAGGAAGTGGTAGAAAGGGTTTCCTTTAGATAGCATTCTCCATAATTTTAATGGGTGTCCACGTAGGTTTTTGTTGGCACTGAGAGTGTACAAATTCTCAATTCCCTGAACATTGTAGCAACCAGTGAGTATTTTATATGTTTCAATAAGACTTCCCCTCTGTCTACACTTTTCAAGAGAGGTAAGGCCAAGGTCTTTCAGGCGTTGTTCGTAGGTTTTATTCTTCAATATCCCAACCATCTTTGTCACCCTTCACTGTACACTTTCCAAAAGAGCGACGTCTTTTTTAAAGTACGGGGCCCATATAGCATATGCATACTCCAGATGTAGTCTAATATAAGTTTTATATAGTTTCAATAATGATCTTGGTGTGAGACATTTAAATGATTTTCTAATAAGATACAACATAGAGTTTGCTTTTTTGACTATGCCAGTGATGTGCGTTTCCCATTTTAAGTCATTATGGCAAAGATTGAAAAAACGTGTGCAGTCAGGGGACCCCCATCAGGAAAGAAGTTCTTTACGTGCACACACATAGTCACACCAGAAAGAGAAAGCACAATGTGTGTATATGCCTGCTTATAACAAAAATCTCAAGTGACATTACATTGTCCCCTGAATCACTCCCACTGCAAGCCACATTAAGGAACTTTGTTCCAATAATATTAACATACTGCGGACAGACAAATCATTGTATGCGAGCGGAGTTTTAAAACGTGAACATTGAGCACTACTAGGCCCAGATGAATCCAGACGTGACTTACGTAGACCATGATCAACTTGTTTGCTATTAATGGGGCCTGGGGCCATGACCAGACCATCATAGGCGTTTTCTTAGAATGAGAATTAATATTTTCTATTTTAATTGCCCTTCATTTAATGGGTGGCTCCTACTTACATATGCCACAGTCACTTTGTAAAAGATATGGTTTCACCAATGAGGTGTGTACTACCAGTTTAACCACAGAATACCTAATAGTACTACATACAGAATGGCTACTCACCGCCTGCCAATTTAAGATTCCTTGCCCGCACCTGCCTGCGGTTTGCCGACAATTGGACTGCAGATTGCAATGGATGTCAATTACCATTCATTAAACAAGCACGCCTTCTCTGAGAACTACTTTGAAGCCCTTGGAACCCAGTTGGCATTACGAGCGGCGAGCATCCCTAACCTACATGTGTGTGCGTTTGTATACAACGTAATCTAGTGTATGTAGGTGGTGTGAGCATTTATATTTATATTGTATAGAGTATCCGAGGTGTGGCTTAACAGGTGTCCTGCTCAGTACTCAAATGCAGTATGTGCATCCCTAAACAGTCAGTTTGGAAATCATTGGATTGGTTGTGGCAGACTCATCTCTTGGCCAACAAGGACCCTGAACTTTTGCACTAGACTTCTTTTAGTAAAACAAAATACCTGGAATATAAGTACTGTGAGAAATTAAGCAGTGCTATAGTGTAGCTTTCAAAATTGTAAAGAGACAGAAAGTTTTGATATGTGCATGTGTGTGTATTGCATGAAGTGGACTCTGATAAGTGTATTTATAAGCATGTATAGGGTTGCCATCCATCCGTGTTTCCCCGGATTTGTCCTAGTTTAGAAAGCGTCCGGGTAGCTTCCGGGTGGGGTTTCATTTGAGGTACGGGTTTTAAGCTGCTGACACATCTACCGAAAATTAACAGTTAAAACTATTTTTTGTTTTATTGAGTAACATTTAAAAAAAAAATGTCCGGGTTTAAAGGTACAAAATCCAGGGTTTTCACACTTCTTGTCCTGGTTCGCAGATTTTAGAGATGGCAACCCTAAGCATGTACAGTTCTGTGCATATAATTAAAACATCTAGTACCTACTGGAAATGCACAAGAATGAGTTAATGAAAACATGGTAAAATATGAACATTAATCAATAAAATAGAATTTCAATTTCCTTTACTTCATTGTAAAATGCCTTGCATATGCGGCGACGCACTCCGCCAGATTTGAATCGCATGTATGTCAAGGTAGAACAGGCAAATTGTAGGTATATTATTAATTATTTTGAAGTCTAATAGCTCGTCCACACGCTCCATCTTGTCTGGACAGTAAAACAGTGGAACAATGGCCATAAGCTCTCGCGCAAAAGCCATTGTGACGTCGTTATGTAAAATTGTCAGACTGAAGCGCGGCAGGACCAGCCGTTCACACGCTTGAATTAAAAGGAGCAAAGTGATAGCTCAAGCCGTGCTGATTTTGCGAGAGCTACCGTTTTGTCTTAACTGCCCAAACCGGTTTGCCAGGTTAAGACAGAGCATGTGGACGGGCCATAAAGGAGGTTGAAAATTGGTTTCAGCCAGTAAAAAGAAAGTTGTAAAAAATAACTTTATTCCTACAAATAAAGTGACTTACACACTAAAAACAATCTTATTATTTTATAATATTGATTGATAGCCCCTTCAAACACTAGTGGATTTAGTAGTGTTGCCAGAAGCGGGACGCCCCTCTTTTCAGGCCTACAGCTCTTAGGCGTTATTAGGATAATAAGATTTGTCGTAACGTCCACCAGTGGTGGCGAATTTGGGGTTGGCCGTTGGGAATAATACCTCCTAAGAACAACTTTCCCTTGGTTTTGCCAGGCGTTTATAAAATAGACTAGTTGAGACGAGGCTTATATTGGACAGACAAAGCGAACAGTAGCTTGCCGAGTCGCAGAGCATAGGGCGGTGAAAAAGAATTACACCCAAAAATCAGTCAAAGCTCAACACATTTTAGAAGCAGGACCGAACCACTGGATAGAGTTACATAACTCTCAGGTAGTCTCGACAGAACGCCACTACATACCCAGATTGGTAAGAGAAAGAGAGGCCATTGAAATAACGAAATCTAAAAACTTTAATCGCGTGGGGTCCTGGATTCGATTCCCGGGTCGGGCAGTGTTATTGGGGTTTTTCATTAGGAAATTCTCAGTAGCAGCCCGGAGTCTGGATTTGTGCCCGGTCAATGGCAATAGGCTCGCCCCCTATTACATGGGACTATAATATAACTGGCGAAATGTGGGTGTACTATTACACTTCTGCCTACCCCTTCGGAGAAATACAGGCGTGACGTTATGTTAATCGGGAGGATAGGTTTCAACTGTCGAGAACCTGGAACCCAGTGGTTAAATTGTGCCAAGTCAGGAAATGTTCTGAAAAAATTTCGCGAGTTGATAGTGAGTTTTGTATGAAGTCGGAAACAGAATCCAGTTGAGTGACATGGGTATGCGATAGTGGTAGCGGCGCCTAGGGCACAAAAGAATGAGGATAGATCGTTTGATTTACTCATAAACATCCACTCGCTTCTATATCTTCTCATGGCTGTGGTAAAAGGCGACTAGCGACGTCCTAGTTCATAGGTCATTGACCTTAGAGAAAAATTATCTTAGCAAATAATGCTCCTTTAGTTACTTTCTAATTGAAAAAATCACAAAAAGTAACTTTGTGTTATGTTGACATGACACACTTCTTAAATTTGGCTTCTTGGATTTAGCGCTAGATGGCGCTACTAACAACACGCTCTGAGTCGCCAATGCTATCGATTATTGCAAAACCTAAATAACCATGATTAATATTCGATTTGATTCGTTTGTAATTAGACCTATTAAGGAACCCTATAATACTGAACATGGCCCGACATGCTCTTGGCCAGTTTTTACAATAACTAAAGGTGGGCACTGACGACGTAACCATTCCGACGTCGTTTTAATGACCACTTCCAACAAAAAGACGTCCTATTTTTAGCACACTGACGATAAATCCATCGCGTATACGTTCTTGGTTCTAGAATTTCATCAACGCACTCACGTCATTGTAGGTACTTGATAGAAATACAGGTAAACTAACGACCAAAATTAATATCCAATCTATCCACGATTTGCCCTACTTGAGATAGGAATTTGAAATAAGCTCCATACAAAATATGTCAAATTTCTATCTCTAGTAGGGTAAATCGTAGATAGATTGGATATTAATTTTGGCCGTAAATGCATGAACAAAGAAACTGCCGATCGATATATCACAAATTAATGGTACTCTCATGGTACTTACTTTTTCCTATAAAAGAGTTAAGTACCCATTTTTTCCTTTCCAAATTCCACTTCAATTTCCAGGAAACTTGTAAAATTTACACAAACTATTTTATTAATTATTTGTGCAGTTCACATTACAACAAATCTTATGACCCATAGAGATGCTACGCGTGCGGCGGCGCAACGCGGAATGAAATAAAAATGGACATAGTTTTGCACATTCACGGAGCGTTTCGACAACTTCCGGGTGGCGTGGTGCACTTTTTTCGCATTGACGATCACTCCAAAACCACTACGCCATTACGTCCAAGATGCGTGGCTTGGTGGATTTCTACCCGATTGGAATTCCACAGCCAGGACGTCGTTTTAAAAATAGCATACCTTTTCAACATTCACGGTCAGATTTTGGAATACAACCACGCCATTCGTACGGTTGGAAGCATCGTCAGTGGCCACCTTAAAATGAATACTAGCAGTTACTAATGTACAGTCGGAAATCTTTCCGGTAAACCACCACTAAGGCTAAAATCGCTTGCACTTAATGTTCAATGGCAGTACGCGTAATGTAGCACGATTCGTTCAAAATGTACCACCGGGAAGGATTGTGACCATAGATACTGTAAATTAGCTAAACCCTTCTTCGTTTAATTTCTGTATTTTCTGTCTTTATGGGGTCATATTCCAACATACCGCTTCTGAAACAGACGAAAGAAATATATGAAGGCGCTACTTTACTTTTACATCACTGTAACCCAGTTTTTAAGTAGTAGAGCTCCTTTCTGAAAGAGCTCGTCCAGGGAAGTATTACCACCGTACCTACTTCTCCGTCTTACAGTGATGCTTACATTGCTGTGTTTCGGTCTGAAGGGTATGGGTGCCAGTGAAATTACAATTACTTTTTATGGGCAAAGGTAACCGCTTAACATCAGATGGGCCATTAAGTTCGTTTCGCGTATTATATTATCTGTGGTTTCGCCATCCTATACAATAAAAAAAAACCGCAATCTAGACAGCTATGTCAAGATGTGGTCGACGATGGTGCGAGCAAACCTATTAGGTGCCAATTCACTCCATCTTCAAATTAAATAATAATAAAATAAATACGTATTTTTAACCGACGAAAAAAAAGGAGGTTCTCAATTCGACGCGTATTTTTTTTTATGTATGACCACGCATAACTTTTTACAGAGTAGTCCGATTTTGATGATTCTTTTTTTAATGGATAGGGTATATCTCAAAGTTTGTCTCATTTAATTTGAAAATCAAAATCCACCCCTAAGGGTAGGAAAACAGGGGATGAGTGCTTGTTCACCCACTGAATTCTTAACTGTTAACCGACGTTGTTTTCCCAAACTACGACGGGAAAAATTAACGGAGCATGTTAAACTTTTTACACGGGGCATGTTAAAGTTTTTACACGGGGCAAGTCAAACTTTTTACATGGGGCATGTTAAACTTTTTACATGGGCAGTCGCAATGTAAGTAATAATAATGTAGTATGTAGTAATGTAAGTTGCTAGAGGCCAGCTAATCCAATATGACAGTACAATTAAGAAGCTGTGATTGGCAGGCTCATGTCCACCAGAGGATACACACAGTCTGATATGAGTTAATGATTATGACTTACGAGTTAGTTTCATCATCGGCAGCTTCTACTTTAGACTCTAACATTTCAATCTCAGGTTCATCTTGTTCCCTGTAACATAAAACAATATTATTATTAGTTTAACAAATCACCATATTATTCATGGGCTGGACACGTTTGCCGAATGTCGGTCAATTTTTGGGCTAAAATTTGTACCGAGTGGTCCCGAAAAACGTGCAAATAAAGTGATTGTTAATTGACAAATCTGGACTTGTGTTTGTTTATATTGTTTCCATTTTCCATCGGATTACAATAGAAATTGATGTTGAAAACATTTATTTATTTCATTTGTACAACGTGTTATTGAAATAACAAAAAAACTCTTAAGGGGTCATTGTACTCATCAGTATGAACAACTTTTACTATGGGACCAACCTTGAAATCGCGAAAAAGCTGATTTTTTTACAATGACCCCTTAAGAGGTTTGCAGTTATTTCAATAACACGCTGTATTTGTGGGCGGTGCTATACTCACGGTGTACACTCTGTTTTTTCTCTCTTGTCTTATTTAGTAATCAATCTTGGTATGTCTCTTTAATTTTGTTTTTTTTTAATAACTACTGTGAAAATATAATTACTAGTTCTGCACATGAGTAGTATAATATTGGGCACGCTGGACCACCTGTCGCGTACCGCTCCGGTGTTCCAGTGCGCCCAATAATAAGTATACGGATTCGGATAAATATGCAGATTAATTAAATCAGTTCGATGTTGTAGAACGCCCAACGGTATCCGAATGGAACTCGTTGACGTTGAACGTTCATGAGATGTTCGTTTGGACGTTTGGCGATCGACACATAACATGATGGCATGATGCACACAATGTGGTAAAACGCTTAATGGTAACCGACGGTGTACCAGAATATATCTAATACTGAACGTTCTACTTGATCGATCAAAAATGTATTAATTTAATTTAGCAACAGCGTTGAGTGTTTGAGGAAAAAAGTGTTATGTTTGTTGTGTATGTGTCTATAGGTTACTTACTGTTATCATTATAATTTATGGATTAACTGATTCCTAAGGAAGATTTTGGACGCTTACCTCATTTTATTAAATAAAACAAAACAATGATCTTATAATGATTTTATTTTATTTACCAGTGTACATTCTTGGTGGTTCTTCAAACAATTTGTCTGCCGAACGCACGAAATCCTGTAATCGGCTCCACTGCGATGTATCCGTATTGGTTTGGAATTTTACACGGACAAGCGCTTTCTTCCACAACGCTATGGACTCCGTCTCACGCGCATCGGACGTCTTGTAAACTTTGCAGTCTATATAATATTCTCCGTCGGTGTTCGCATCTCGCCGCTCGTTACCATTAGCCACACGGTTGACAAAAAAGGATGATAAAACTGTTTGGTTGCTAGATGAGCCTTCGTTGAGTTCCGTGTCAGTTTCATTGCGACTGATACCGAATACATCGATATTATCATTCTGTATTTTTTTACTGAAACAACAAAGAAATAAAGATTTGGTTAATCATATACTTTCTTATTCGAATCGTTGCTTGGAAAATGATTTTAATTCAATTCTAAAATGAATTTAATACTCGTCTTCGTTATCTATCCGGATATCAAAGTGAAGTATTTTACTCAACTTTGCTTTAAAACAAAATTTTGATTACCTTGGACGAGACGATCCTGACTTGCGCTTCCCGTTGTTGTTGTTGGTAGGGAGCTTGCGCGTGGATTTAGCTTTCTGTCCGATGACCGCAGTTGGCTGATAGAACTCGCACTCTGATTCTGACCTGAAATAAAAACGTTAAAACAATTAATAAAAAATAATGATACAAATAGATCAGTGATTTGAATATACTCTTAAAATGTTTCGTGCAATACAAAATATATGTGGTGTTATAAATTTGTTTGAACGCAACTGATGAATGAACGGGAAGTATGTGTGTGACGGATGGAATGAATGGCTGGGAGCGCTGAGGTACTTGTATCAACTGCTGCGCAGCCAGATTAAAAGACAGTTAAAACCAAAGATAATATAATCATGATTAAAACGTAGTGATAGTGATTACATTATCTTTGAAGACAGTATAAGACGATCAATGTACCTAACTACTACGACGTATTATTTAAATAAAAACGTGCATTAAAAGTATAGTAATTCTTATCTTCAAAATAACTCCCACATATATTCTGTATTGTATACAAAAAATGTAACTGTCCCGGAAAGCCGGAAGCCATTATACAGATGTGAAACAATATATACGTGCCACGTATCGAGTCAGTCTTACCTCCTAGACACACCATTAGGTGTTTCACCCCAAAAATACGCAACATACATTGATATATGATTTATATAAAAGATATAAGGCAATAGGCGGTCTTATCGCGGTCTTGACAATTTTTTTCAGACAACCTTAGAATGGACAATATATAGATAAGTAAAGAGAGGGATAATACCACAGACATAGTAAAAAATATAGACGAAGTGTTGCGAACAATCACAGTGAAGCCAAAAAAAAAGCCTTTGCTTCTTCGTGTACAACCAGCGTTCACGCTCACACTTGAAGGATTTTTGTACACGAAGGAGCATAGTTTTTTTGGCTTCACTAGATTGTTCGCAGAACTTCGTCTATATTTTTTACTATGTCTGTGGATAATACACAACAACTTATTATACTTACATTACTTATTAAACTTACATGTTTTTACCAGTAGCTTGATGAGTTGGTGACGACACTCGGAGCGGTGGATAGCAGCAGGTCAGTAAATGAGCGTTCGCAGAGTACTTCTTGGAGATTGTATCCGCACTTGAATACTTCTGTGTCTTGGTGTTCGAAAACATGTTGTTTATAAGTCGAAATCATATGATAATTCACTTTATTAGAAATGGGTGCAAACGTCCTAAGTAATAACGATTAAATCAACTCTTTTTTTTGTACGTATTATATCAACGCAAAAATGAAGAGTAAGGAATTAGAGCACACAATTTGTATGGATTGTCGATGCAGTGAAAAGACTTAGGGCTGACAAATTATCCTATATTACTAATTAACAAACGACGATATTTACGTGAATAAAGTCAATGTGTATGCGTGCCATCCTTACCTAAAATAGCTGTTTTATGGGAATGTGACTTAGCTGACTTAATAAATTATTTAGGTTGATCAAAGTGCAAAATAAAATATGATGAAATATGCAATGGTTGCTTTAGTGGAAAAATATCGTATGATTATTGTTAATACCGGGCTCATATTATATTTATTGTTATGAAAAATAAATGTTATTTCGTTTAAAAGCCCAACATTTAAAAACATGGTAATAATTATCTTGAAACAACAGCGGTCGACTGATTTATTAACGCGAAATTAACGTCAATAATTTGGAAAAAATAAAGGTAAAAATAATTTTATTTTCTCATGAGATATAAGCAGAGGGAATAGTATTACGTTTTATAGTATCTATTTAATTAAATCATATTTATGTTATTTTCAGGAAGCGTTATTTAAAAACCGCCCGAATCCTGGGAGGCTGTTTCCATTCCAATCAGGACAGTTACATGGAATTGTGTGCAAAAGTGTGCTTTGTAATTTGGTCTGCTCTTTAATTTATTAAAGCGAAATGAGCATGAATAATTTGTGGAAAATGAAATGGTAAATATACTAACATTTTCTCACGCATTTCATAAGAAGAGGCATGACATTTTTTATAGTATTTTATAAAATACTATAAAAAGAAGTAGTAATACTATAGTACTACTTAATTAATTCATATGTCTATGTTATTTTCAGATAACGTTTTTGAAAACCTTTCGTATCTTGGAAAACTGTTTTCGTACAAGTCAGGATCAGTCAGGTCTGTAATGACACACCATTGTTATGTTGATAAGTTTGACTTGGAAATCAACAATTTAGAAAAAATAACACATAACATAACATAACATCACGCCTGTATTTCCCCGAAGGGGTAGGCAGAGGTGTAAAAAATAAAAGGTAAATATAATACATAGTATTTTCTCACGAGTGATAAGCAGAGATAATAGTATGACGCTTTAAAATACCTACTTAATTAAAGCATTCGTATGTTATTTTCAGGAAGCACCTGAATGACTTACGCTACGTGGAGATTATGTTTTTCTATTGAGATCACACAAGAATATTTGTGTATGCAACGCTGACAGTAATCGGATCGGAAGCTGTGCTGGAAAAAATTGGTTATAAATACTAGATCCATGTAGTACATTAATAGGTATTTACGGTATTTATTGTTGTATCAATTATTCTCGTACCAAAGTATCAAAGTACCTATAATACTTTTATGTTTATTCATTTATCATTTTATCAAAATGCATCATTGCTCGGTTTGCAATATTCATGTAGATAATCGTTGCTGGACTAGTCACTTACGAACTAATAAACACAAAAATAATAGTACCGTGCCTATTCTTGAAAACATCGAAATCTTACGGTCATCGTTTAAAGGACGTATTATTAGTTACCGAGTTATTGCATCCAAAGATGAAGCGAATAATTTTCCAGAAACATTTTTTTGTAATATTCGCGAACGGATTAAATCATTAGTCAATGATTCACTTAAAAAACATATGGCAGTAAAAATTAATTTTGAACTTTTTTCTTTATTTCTATTGTTCAAAAATGATTTACAAGAAATCAAATCATTCGCCACCAAGAATGTTGCCATACATTTTAATTACGATTTTAATACTCTTTATAAAACAGTTGTTACATCATTGTTAAAAAAAATTGAACAATTTGAGGAGAGAGACAGCGGATGGACATTCCTGAGTAATTTATATTTAGAGGTCAATGTTAATAAGTATCAACCACTAAGTTAGTAATTTTATTTAACAGTGAAGTCATTCATAGAAAATAATATTATGTTTAAATCCCTTAAACATGAAATATTTACGAAAGTGTAAACAAAATTTCACTATCTAGCAACGATGATAAAACGCTCGATATCTAGTTGTAAGACTGCAACCCAAGCATGGGATAGCTGTTTACTTTTAAAGTAATTAATTATGTACATATTTATGTATTCCTGTTTGTTTTAATAGTATGTTACGAGAATTCTATAGCTTAATATCTAGAATATTATTAATTAGCAAAGTAAGAAGATTGGTAAACAATTGTATTTCTTAAGGTTATCCATAGTATAGTATATGTATAGTTACTAGTCTGTATGTAAAGAACGTAATGCAACTTGGGAGAGGCCTATGTCCAGCAGTGGACTGCGATAGGCAGTGTTGATTGATTGATGTAAATAATGTACCTAATTGTAATAAAAGTTTATTAAAGAAGTGAATTACGAGTTAATATTGTTTTAATTGTCCACACACTGTCTAATTATATTGCTAACCATTTAAATTATTTGCGAATTATGATATAGTTAGGATGAACATGCATTAGTACATACATACACACACATATTGGTAAATACTTATTATATTTTCTTTTTATCAATAATTCGCAGTTAAACACACGAGGCGCAGCTAGTTTACGAAAATGTAATATAATCATAATCGTATGCTGTCGGTCAACAACACTATAATATGCATGCTTGCTATTTGATGATGTTCGTGCAATCAATATTCGAATGACTTTTATAGCAATAACATAAGGTCTAAATTAAAAGAAATAGTGTATATTGGTAAACATCTACAAAACTCATGTATATATATAAGAATAATCATTCTAAAAATTTAACTCATTCCAATTAAGTCTCCTTAAGTCTCATATCCTAAAAACCTAGTGTGATTGTATCTCATCATGTCATCGGTAAGTTTTATTTATTTTTACTGTAAGTAACCAGTGTCACTTATACAACATGTAGGTATCAAAAATGCTTGGTAATATTTTAAAGGCTCATTCAGATTAGAACATAGATCAACTTTTACTATAGAACAATCTCGAAATCACAAAAATCAGCTGTTCTCTACAAAGTCATCGATGTTATTCGATCTCGTAGTAAAAGTTGATCGATAGCATTGTTTGAATGAGCTCTTAAAATATGATCACGCATTTCTTCGTTGTATATTTCATATCATAAGTGCTTAACGTATATTTTTGTTTCAGGTTGGTGATTCTACTGATATCATATTCAGCCAGTATGCTCAAGATCCATATGAGGTATACTCTGAGATGTGTGCAGAACATGAAAAAAACCATCAAACGGAGGTGGCAGAGCAGTCAAGCATAGAGAAAAAAAAAAGACAGCGACGAGATAAAAGTTCTCGCAAAACGAAATTACCAACAAAATCCTTTGTTATGAGCAGAATGCAGAGGCGAGGTATAAAGCTGATAAAAATTTCAGTCATTGACATTATGTCCAATAATCTAACAAGTGATTGTGACAGCGATGGTGAAAATGTTATTTTAAACGCGCAATATATAGTTAAGGACGTCATTGACGACGTTATGGACGATATGGAGGCTTTAGTCAAAAAAATTTCAAAATCGTTAATAGGTAACGATTTTTAGTAATAATAGGAAGTAATTTAGCAATTATTAATAAGTTAATACTTAGTTATGTTTGTTTAGAAATATGTTATTTTTATGCTGATGTATTCATGTAATAAATAAAGTTTAATCATAATAAATTGAAATAAGACCTTAGTAATATAATTTGTATTCGTTCTATTTGATTTGATAATAATCTGATTTATAATAAATCTAATGTACCTACCTATGTGTTTTATTACCTTATAAATATCAACATGAATCAGGTTATATTTAGAACAAATAAAAAGTTTGTTTGATTTTGATATTATTTATTTCATAAATTCGATACATTACAATTTAAATACCATTTTTTAATACATATAATATTTTTTAATGCACAAATCTTTGAATGCTTAACACAGTAAAATCGCTTTGGGTTTAAACCATTACAATATGTATTATATAATATAGAAAAATTAGGACAATTTATATCCTCTAAGTTTATTACATTACAGTTCATACATAACTCTTTAACCCATTTTATTTTTTCTAATCCTTTAACATATATTGTTTTATTAAGTAAATAAGAAATAATAATTCGTTTAAATTCCCGATAGTCGATATAACCTTCGTTCCAATAAATTCCTCTATTTCTTTCCAACAACATAACTTGTTTCTTTTCTGCACTTGATAAATATTTAAACAAATATGGTGGTTTAATTAAAAATGATTGTGTAAACTCTTGAGTAGCTAAAGCCAATTCCTTTACTATAAATTGGTTTTGAGAATCTTTAAATCCTTGCATGTCTAAAATAACTACATTAGAATTCATAATTAAGATATTTTTCTTACAATATTACTTAATGGTTTATATTCAATTATGCAATCGTTCAATATCAGACAGTAGGCTGAGGTTTGATCAGGTATTTCAACATCACTTTCCAGCTCCACTCGTACATCGACTACTGGACCTGATATGAGGTTATCAATTTGTCTAGAACAGTCTATGACAAATAAAGGAGCGACTTCCCTAAACTCCTTGGCGTTTAACAACGGTTCTGATCGACGTCCATAGTATGACTGTTGAAAACGAACATATTGCTCATAAAGTAATGCACAATTGTTATTAGTGAAATTGCTGTTTAGATTCTCATATGGATAATAAGTTGAATTGAGATATACTCTTACACCACGCAAAGTACAGTGATCAAATCTAGACATATCAGCACCTGTATTATGTTTTTTATTAGTCTGTAGACCTACAATTACATATCGCGGTTTTTCAATTTGAGATGAAGTTTTGATAGACCACGTATGTTTTGTGGTTTTAGGCAACAACGGATATTCGTATAAATCCCAATTCCTAAATACTAATTGCAGCGCCCGATCTTTTTCCAAAATCTTTAAAAGATGAATTTTTTCTTTGTCCGACACCTTTACATGTGGTACTCTCCATACAATTTTATTAATTTCAACATCGTGTATGACTTCTCCAGCATCAAGCTTCACAGCATTTGAATTTGTATTACTCCGCAATAATATTAATTCATGTTTGCAATTCATGATCACTTTTTTGTAATCTTCAGCGAATCCAAGAATGTTACTAAGTGGTATAGATACAGAAAAAGAACCATTGGGAGTTCTAAAGCCATGGATATCCCAACCCCAAGCACGACATGATTTTGATTCACTTTCATTCATTGATAATAATGACTTCATAGTAGTTGTTATACCAGCGTTTTTTATTTTATCGATCTCGACACCATTTAGTTCATATCGAATGTCTTGAAAGAGATACAGCATGGGATTATTCGTAAATGATACACTACTTCTTTCTTGGGAATCTTTTTTAGTTACTTTTACTGATCCTTCTAAATACAATGTACTAGCGGATGGTAAAACATATAAGTCTTTTTCATTAATAGGTATGCGAATTTCATCGTTTCTATTGAAACTTGTTATGTATGGCTTATATGAATGGTATTCGATACCAACTATAGTATTATCGTGCAGGGGAGAAGATAAAACGTCTAACATACTCATTTTAAAAGTCCTATATCTTCAAGAAACTGCCGATTTTCTTGATTAAGTTGCAGTTTTTTTTTTCTGTTAGATGTTGTCTTGTGGATAACCCGAGGAGCACTGTTTTTTTTAGTTAGAGTACATGGGTATTTATTTATTTTACTGTAATCAATCATTTTCTTCTGAGGTGTAAATATAACTGCACTTCCTCCCCACGTAGATTAAGCAAATTATTATTTATATCTAAAAGTCTCACGTTCACACTGTTAATGATGTTTTGATTTACTGGAAAGTAAATGACGTTTTTAGGAACTTCTATAATTCTGTAACCAGGAGGCACATTTGGAGCAAATTCATGAATTATATGACTCGGTTGACCATTAATATATGATCCAGTCACTATGTCACATTCGACCCTCACCACGGTTGTTGATAAAATGTTCGCTGGATACGGTGATTCATGTAATATATTAGCTTCAAGTTTTTTCTTACCAAAACCTAACAATCTATTAATAGAATCTTCTTTTGTAAAATCAATATTTTTTGTGCAGAATATATTAGTTTTTAAAGTATTGTTATTGCATTGTAATTTAAAACTTGCGTCTTGTAATTTTAAATTTATATAATCGTTTATGTCTTGCAGTTCGTATGCGCCTTCAGGTATTTCGATAACATTACGATCATAATAAAATTTACAATTTCTTTTACCAATATTTGGTATAGAATTAAATGTAGATAAATATAATAATGCACATTCATACGGTTCCTCAAATTGTAGAGTAGGTGAATAATAAGTAGATAATGCTGATAAGTTACCAGTTATAGATAGTGAGAGAGACATTATGCAAATGATACAAATAAAAAAGTTATTCAATTTATATATTCATTCCAGAAAGTATACAAAAATGACAAACATAAATGTCCACAATTTACAGAGTTATTTTTTTGAAATCGCGTATAGTTATAAAACACATTACAATTTTTAAAGTAATTTAGTAATTCTAAAGGTGGTTTCAAATTACCATAGCTATCAAAATATTCACAATAATTCTTTATTTTTATGTAGGCTACCCAATGTGTTCCTTCATTGTTAGAATTATCCAAATTAACAACACCACTTTCAATAAGTTTCGGTTTGTTAGGTAATTGATCTTTCATATATACACCTCTAAAATAAGGTACGTTATACGCGTGATTCTGGATATCTATATTACTAAGAGCACTATTAGGTAACCTCTTAATTAGTTTTTTGAACGTTTAACAAACAAGCCATTTCCTTTTTTATACGGTTTGATATACAATCCTTTACCCAACGCAATCGATTCAATGACTTTATTATGACGTTGTGATTCTTGTAAATTTTGTTTAGCACTTTTGTAATCGTTAACTGTCTTTGCAATACCCGCTGCACCGCCAGCTAATGTACCTAATGCAGACAGCCCAGCAAAAATTGGAATCAGCGGTAGAAACCCTCCTGTTTTCGGTAGCGATATGACTCTGGGTATAGGAATCCTGCAATTATTTGAGTACAACTTTTTTGCAGCGAGATATGCATGTTTAATTGCATCTTCTTGGTTTTTAGGTTTTAACTTTTTGAGGTGTGAGCGAATTTTCGTTACTAAAGATCCAAATGTTTTTAAACCAGATCCCATTTTAAGTTTTGTCTTCATGGCTTTGCTAACTAACCAAGAAGCAATTTTTTCTCTTTTTCCAACATCTGCTGCTTTTAACCGTTTGTTTGCCATATTAAGCAACTGTGAATCAGCTTGATGTCTATTATTCAAGTCTGAATAATTTGTATAAGCTATATCATGTACTTTACAAGCTTCATCCAATTGATTTATGCCTTTGTCTCCTCGTAATAAACGTTTTTGTAATTTAGTGCCGGGTCCACAGTAATTGTAGCCTGGTAAATGGAGCTCGAACGGTAAATTATTTATTATGTTATTAAGAAGTCCACTTCCTTGCATTGTTCGTGTTACAATGTAAGGATAAATAATAAGTTGAATTATAAATACCTTATATCAATTTACAATAGTTTTCTTATCGATCCAACTATTTTCAGTATCATTCAAACCTAACCATTTGACAAATAGTTTACTACCTTTTCTCCTTAATACTTTTTCTATGAGGTAAACATCAGGATAAATTGTTTTTTGAATTTCTTGATCATAAAAAGTACCCAATATCGGTTGGTTACGAAGATCTTCAATGTTATATGTCACGGGGATTGTCTCATTAATGTTTATGACTTTAAAGATTTCTGTTGACCAATTAGGGGTATAGCCTTTTTGAAAACAATTTTTATACTTACTTAATCGAACGTAATCCCCAACTTTAAATTTAATTTTCTTAGTTAACGTTTTTTTATGTGATTTTAAAATATTTTTTCGTATAAGGTTCTCATTTTCATTAATAACATCAACCGGCTTACAATTAATAGTACGGTGTTTAGAATTATTGTAAGCAACTACAGTATTTTCTAAAGGTTTTCCTATCCATTTGTAGTTTCCATTTAAATTAAAAGTTTTGAATAATCTATTTTTTAAAGTTTTAATTAATCTTTCTACAATCGAAGCTTTCTTAATTGAAAATGATGAATAGTGATTAATGTTATAATACTTCATTAATTTTGAGAATGTATCGTTATAAAATTCTGTTCCCAAATCTGTTTGTAAATGATTAGGTGAACGATTACTTGTCTTTATTACTTCTTGAAATGCGTTTGACACTTCTACTTTTGATTTAGTCTTCAAAGGCATAGTCCATGCATATTTTGAGAAGCAGTCAATCACCACTAATATATAACTGAAACCCTTATTATTATTATTTTTAATGTTTCTTAAATCAATAAGATCAGCTTGCCACAGGTCATCGATTCCTTTTAAAATAACATAACGACGAACAAAGTTTCTTCTGGCTGATTTGTGTAGTTCATTCACGATTTGTTGCTTTATCATTATGAGATGGATTGTTCGTCTTACTCGTAGCAGTGTTCGTTATTTTATGATCAATATATGATACCATACTTGATTTTAAATGATCTAATGAGACTTGAATATCTTTTAAAATTTCTATTTTTGTTTTATCCAATAATGTTTGAACATCGCTTTTAGCGCACAGGTAATTAATTTTTTCATCTACATATTCCTTGTTAGCAACATCATCTGCTTCAATAGGATTAATAACACCTCGCAGTCTGTTCATTTGCAAATTAAACTCACCATTTGTAGTTTTTAAAATAGTTTTGTCTGAGATATCAAATATATCTGACAATCGCATTCTTTTATGAATATGATGACCAAATTTGTCTATATTCATTATGTATGTTCTGGTAGAAAGATCAAAGTAAAATGAAAAGAATTCTTTTTTATCAAGATATTTATTAACTTATAAATTTACCCTCCCGTAGTTCTTCTATGATGGATAATATTTCGTTATCTAGTCCTGTATTTCCAGCTTCCCGAGAAGCCATCAGTAATTTTAATCTTTCAACTAATTCGTTAGGGTCATCCCAATATACATATTCAATATCTTTATTCATTTTTTTCAGTATTAACAACCCTTTTCCTTTTGGCAAAGTCATTTGAGCATCATTATAGTCGTTACGTAATTTAAAAAGTGGTTTTATAAGACACATATATTTTTTTCCTTTATTGCTTTTTATAGGTTTATTTGGATCATAGTCACGTCTATGAGCATTTGTAGCTAACAGCATTAATTTGTAACTATGTTTATCTTTTTCAGTCACCAAACTTAGATCCGGATCTTTATTAAATAAAAGTTCCTTTAGCCCTTGAGTGGATGGATATATATGATGGTCTATAGTAATATTTTTATCATTGACGATTATTTTGGCTGAACCAAGCATTAGTTTTCCTTTTTCAATCCTAACTCCAAAAGGAATATCATCAATTACCTCAGACGATTGAGACCACGATGAAACGTTTTCTTTCATAGTATTATTGAAGTCAACAGATTTGAATGAGTCATCACTTTTTTCTAAACAATTATCACAATCATCATCCTCGGAATTTTGACGACTATCAGTACGTTCTTGATCAATAGTAGACGCTTTAGGTTTAACAGTATTTTCCCAATCGTCCTCAATATTAGCATACACATCGTTAGTAGGTAAGTCTTCGTCGTGGTAATGATTGTTCTCATATTTATTAAATTTAAATTCATCATTATTTACACTTTTTCTAGGAGGAATTTTGTTATTAGATGCAATTTGATTAAGTGGATTAATCAAAGGCTTAAATACAGTTTGCAAAGCTTTTTCATTATCCTCTTCAATATTTCGCATTTTTCGTACTTTTCTTCTTACCGCTTCAGCAGCATTAACGACTTGTCTTTTAATAGATGTTTCCATTATAATAATATTTAGATGTTTCTTCTATTACTGTTTAATTATGATTAATATTTTCTTTGCAGTGATATATATTTATACATTGTAACATCAATCAAAAACTACAAAGCTATCAAATTTTTTGCGATAGCAACCTTCATTTTTGCGGCATTCCTTATTTATAACTAAATAATTATAAGGATGAGTCCATATTTTAGAACATAATTCACGGAACTCATTCCATTTCATATCTGTGTTAACATGTTCATCATAAACATGTCTCATATTAATATCGTCTTGCTTGAAAAGAATTATAACGTTTGCATTATCTCTGACAAGTTGTTTGGGTACCTTACTGTATGTTTGATTTAAATAAAAGCAGTCTATGTTTCTATGCCTACCCATTGCAAAATAATCTCGCATGTTATTCTGGTTCTCACACGCTACATCATCAAATATCATTACCGATTCGCATCTAGCTTCTTGTGGACTAATTACTTCCTCATTGTCTTTAAATTTTGAAAACGAAACATCTGGTACACACGCTAGCACTTTTTCTAAAAACATGTACTTTGGTTGATGTAGAGTCTTTGAGTAAAGGTATACATTGCGAAACTTCAATCCATTTTCATGCAAAAGCAAACCAATTACAAGATTGGTTTTACCACAGTTAGAGGGACCGCAGATAATACATCTTATAGTATTGGGTAAAAGTTTCCCGTGTCGAAAAGTATGACTTTGAGCTTCAACACAAACTGCATCAACAACAAGCGAATGTGGTTGTTTGACAAACTTCATTTTTTGGAGGCGTCTAATACTTTACACGATTTAAATAAGAATAATCAGTAACACTGATACATTTCATTAATATAATGTTCGTCTTTAATCAATTTCAGAACGCCTTAGGTAATTAAATGAGCAGTATGAATGAATGAGTTCGTAGTTAACGTTTGCTGTAGGTACTGAACAAATAAAATTAATTACAACATTTGATTAAAGAATGATAAAAAATATTGAGAGGTACCTATCACTTTATAGGTATCGTATCGATGATGAGATGGTATTACCTACTAATAATTGTGATGAATTTCTTTTGTGATGTTAATTTACTACTATTATCACAGTTGTAACCAGACCAGAGTCAACTTTGAAAATTACGTTTTCTCAGTCAATCGCTCTGGTGGGAATCGAACCCACAACCTTCAGCACGGCAGTCTGTTAGACATACCTTCGCACTAAACCCGGTCGTCGTATTACAAACCAAAATGAGGTAAGCGTTCAAAATCTTCCTTGGGTATTAGTCAATCTTTTAATGATAATGATAAGTAATCTATATACACATACACAACACACATAACACTTTTTTCCTCAAACACTCAACGCTAATGCTAATTAATTAATCCAATTATGGAACACTTCAGGTTGAATAAGCGTATACATTTTTGATCGATCAAGTCGAACGTTCAGTATTAGGTATATTCCAGTACACCGTTTTACCACATTGATTGGGTGCATCATGCCATCATGTTATGTGTCGATCGCCAAACGTCCAAACGTTCAACGACAACGAGTTCCATTCGGATACCGTTGGGCGTTCTACAACATCGAACTGATTTAATTAATCTGCATATTTATCCGAATCCGTATACTTATTATTGGGCGCACTGGAACACCGGAGCGGTACGCGACAGGTGGTCCAGCGTGCCCAATATTATACTACTCACATGTAATTAGGTAAAAAAAAATCATTTATTGTGTAAAATTGTTAATATAATGTCTTTTAATAATTAATGATGACGAATTGCATTAAAAAGACATGCCAAGATTGTTTATTTAATAAGACAAGTAAGAAAAAACAGAGTTTATGTCACTGAGGTGATATGTACTTCATACTAGAAAAGACACCTAGAATCGAATGTTTGTCACACGTTTTAGAGCTCCTGCACTCTGACTCACTTAGCCACGTTTGCGCCGCGCGTGCTCCGCGGCTAGCAAGTTGCGCGATATTTTTTGTTCGTAATGTCTACTCTAGTACGAAGTACATATTCCTCAGTGGTTTATGTTCTAACATGGTAAATAAAACGTTTTAACTTTTAACTAAGTGGTCTATCATGTTAAAACAATTATGATTTAATGTTAGTAATTATTTTAAATAACAGGCAAAGACGATGAAATATAATTTACCCCAAAAAAACAACATCATTTAAAAATTATTAGGAATTTACGGAAAATCTAATTTTTGACGCCCTTTTTACAAAGGGTTCACAGATGCTAATAAAAAAAAATAAGAATTTAAATTAAAAAAAAAAAATCGTCGATAAAATTATGTCTAGTTTCGCTCAATATGATATGGGCACTTTATGGAGACCTTTTTTTAGGGTTCCGTAGTCCTACAAAGAACCCTTATAGTTTCGTCATGTCCGTCCGTCTGTCCTAATCCTTTACAGCTTAATAACTTCTACAGTTATAAACATAAGTAAATGAAATTTTGATAAAAAATGGTCTAGATATAGATCTCAATTTTAAAAGAATAACAAAATCTTGATTACGTATTTTAGGGGTGGCGCCCATACATGTGAAACGGTGATGAATTTTTTTTTTTTTGCTGCACCCCCTCTTGTGGGGTATCATTGAATAGGTCTACTAAAATTAAGGTAATGTTTGATACATCACTTTTTTATCAGGTATACCATCTGCGAAATACAGCCCGCCAAAGTGGCTTGCAATGTGTCCCCCCCCCCTGCCATTTTAAACTATGCAACATAGAAACTTATAATCTTCCACATTGATAGACCTTTATAAAAACTCTCTTTTAAAACTATTTCGAGCATAATGTGATCATAAATTTTTGAGTTATAATGAGAAAACTGCAAAATACTTCATCATTCATCATCATTTCAGCCGAAAGACGTCCACTGCTGGACATAGGCCTCCCCCAAGCATCGCCACAACGACCGGTCCTGTGCCTTCCGCATCCAGCGGATTCCCGCGACCTTCACCAGGTCGTCGGTCCACCTTGTGGGGGGCCTACCCACGCTGCGCCTTCCGGTACGCGGTCGCCACTCCAGAACTTTACTGCCCCATCGGCCATCCGTTCTGCGAGCAATGTGCCCCGCCCACTGCCACTTAAGTTTGGCAATTCTTCGGGCTATGTCGGTTACTTTCGTTCTCCTGCGAATCTCCTCATTTCTGATTCGATCACGCAGGGACACTCCGAGCATAGCCCTCTCCATTGCCCTTTGAGTGACTTTGAGCCTTCTTATCAGGCCCATTGTGAGCGACCACGTTTCAGTACCGTAAGTAATTACTGGCAACACACACTGGTCAAAGACTTTCGTCTTGAGACACTGCGGTATTTTGGACGAGAAGATATTGCGTAGCTTCCGAACGCTGCCCAACCGAGTCGGATTCGACGATTGACCTCTTTCTCGAAGTTGGACTTACCTAGCTGGACAGTTTGTCCTAGGTATACATAATCGTCAACAACTTCGAGTGTAGATTCTCCGATGTTTACGGGAATGGGTGCTATATGGGAATTCGACATAACCTTTGTCTTGTCCATATTCATTTTAAGACCCACTCTATCAGAAGCTCTACTGAGGTCATCGAGCATTGTACCGAGGTCCTCCATGGTCTCAGCCATGACTACTATGTCGTCGGCAAACCGAAGGTGAGTGATGTACTCGCCGTTTATGTTAATGCCTAGCCCCTTCCAGTCCAGAACCTTGAAGACATCCTCCAATGCAGCAGTGAACAGTTTCGGAGAGATCACATCTCCCTGTCTCACACCTCGTTGCAGAAGGATAGGTTTCGAGGCTTGGTCCTGTAATCGGACTGACATAGTGAGGTTTTCATACAAAGACTTTAACACTTCGATGTACCGATAGTCAATCTGGCACCGTTGAAGAGACTGTAGTACCGCCCAAGTCTCGATCGAATCGAAGGCTTTCTCGTAGTCCACAAACGCTAAACAAAGAGGCAAGTTATACTCTTCGGTCTTCTGTATAACCTGCCGCAGCGTATGTATGTGGTCTACGGTGCTAAAGCCTTTTCGGAAACCGGCTTGTTCGGGAGGCTGGAAGTCGTCAAACCTGCGCGAAAGACGGTTCGTAATGACTCTCGAAAACAGCTTGTAGACATGGCTCAGAAGTGAGATGGGCCTATAATTCTTCAGTAGAGCATTATCGCCCTTTTTGAAGAAGAGTACCACCACACCTCTGCTCCATGCCTGTGGCGTTCTTCCCTCGAGAATGACGGAATCAAACAGCTTCTGAAGGGCCTTAAGGATCGGTTTTCCACCCGCCTTCAGGAGTTCGGCCGTAATTCCGTCATCACCCGGTGCCTTGTTGTTTTTGAGCTGCTTCAGAGCCATCCTAATCTCGTACAGGCTGACGTCCGGGATATCTTCGGTATAGTGTCGGGTCAATCGAGCTCTTGGGTCATGAGCCCGATTTACAGCGGGTGTCCGGGTGGACGTGTATAACTGTCCATAGAACTTCTCGACCTCCTTCAATAGCTCTGGCTTGGAGGATACGACTCTGCCATCGTCGGTCCTCAGTTTTGCAGGCTGGCTCTGCCCAATAGACAGGTCTCTTGCGAAGACTTTGGAGCCCTTGTTCTTCTCTATCGCGTCTTTAATACGTTCCGTATTAAATTGGCGTAGGTCACTTTTCAAGGACTTTGAGATCTGTCTATTGAGCTGCCGGTACTTAGTCGCATCATCTGAGGACTGCAGAATCATCTCGCGTCTTTCCGCCATAAGCTCGAGAGTGTGGTCAGAGAGCTTTTTATTTCTATTTGTACGACGGGTCCTAAAGATCCTAGACCCGACCGTATGGACAGTTTCCACAAACCCATCGTTGTAATCGTCCACTGTGCTCCCTAGGCATTCGAAACGATTCTGAAGTTCGAGCTGAAAGCTCTCGGGGTTTTGGATTTGGATCGGTGCTGGACGGAGCGTAGACTTCATCAGTCGAGATCTTTCCAGCTTGATGTTCAGATTCAATGTGCCTCTTACCAAACGGTGATCGCTTCCGGTTTTGACCGCGTTGATCACAGAGACATCATTGAATATTTGCTTCTTCGTCGACATAATAAAGTCAATCTCATTTTTTGTTACACCATCAGGGCCCAACCAGGTCCACTTCCTATGCTCACGCTTTCTGAAGAAAGAGTTCATCATATAGAGTCCCTCCTTCTCCATAAAGCCGGCCAGTAGATGACCCCGGTGGTTCCGATATCCATATCCAAATTGCCCCACTCGCAGCTCATCATCGTAGCGATTGCCCAGTTTCGCGTTGAAGTCTCCCATGACAACAGTGAAGTGAGTTTTAGAGCCATGCATGGCTCTCGAGATATCCTCATACATGGTCTCCACCTCATCGTCGGGGTGATTCGAGGTCGGGGCGTATACCTGTATAACCTTCAACGAATACCTTTCGATTATTCTGAGTATAAGGTACGCCACCCTGGTCGAAACACTCTCGATCTTCACTATGTTGTTCGCAAGAGACTTGTGGACGATAAACCCGACACCGCCCTGGGAAAGTTGATCGCCCTCCCGGAAATAGAGCAAGTTACCGGATTTGAGGATTATCGTGTCCTCCCCCTCTCTTCGGACTTCAGATAACCCTACGATATCCCATCGTAACTTGCTCAATTCTTCCTCGAGTTCGACAAGCTTCTCGTCGGCCCGCAGTGTACGTGTGTTGTATGCTGCCAGGTCCAGTCTTTTTTTGTTATGGTAGCCGGATCTCTGCCGGGGATTCTTAGCACCCCCTGCCCCGCCGTTACCTAGGCCGCTACCGTAACCAGGGCTAGCGGAATGGCGAAACGAGCTAAAGGCCCACCTGATGTTAAGTGGTTACCTTTGCCCATAACAACAGCAATACCACCTAGGCTGTTGCCTAAATGGTACCGCAAGTCGGTTCGCCAAACAGAGACATAAAGATGGAAAGTATAAAGTGATTGTAATTTCACTGGCACCCATACCCTTCACACGAAACACAGCAATGCTAGCATCACTGTTTGGCAAAGAAGTAGGCACGGTGGTAGTACTTCCCCGGACGAGCTCTTTCACAAAGGAGCTCTACTACTACTAAAACTATTACTAGACTTACGCTATTAGTTCAATTTTAATTTTGTTGTCTCCGTCGTCACTTTCGTCTGGACTGGTATCTTCTTCAACGGGTTTTTGTGATCTAAAACAATGTTCAAATTAATTACCCAATTGTCAAAAAAACAAAGTATTAAGCATTCAAAGATATTTTACAAACAACTATACAACTTGCTTTAAATTTCCTACCAATATTATAAACGTGAAAGATTGGGAGGATGTATGGATGTTTCATCCACATCCACACAAATCACACCCGCACGTACGTACGTTTAACACGCCACTTTTTGCCTCGTACAGCAAAACTGTGGAACCAACTTCCGTCAGCGGTTTTCTCGAACAAATTCGACATGGCATGGGAGCCTTCAAGAAGAGAGCATACATACATACATACATACATATTATTACGCCTGTTTCCCATTGGGGTAGGCAGAGACTATGGATTTCCACCTGCTACGATCCTGACACACCTCTTTCGCTTCATCTACGTCCATTAACCTCGTCATGCATGCTCGTCGGTTTAGAGAACTCTTAACCTGGCATTTTTTGAGAACATATTTAAAAGGTCGGCGACGCATCGGCGACTCCCTTGGTGATGCGGATGTCCATGGGCGGTGGAGATTGCTTACCATCAGGTGACCCGAATGCTCGTTTGCCCTCCTATGTTATAAAAAAAAAACATAAAAAAAAAAAATACTTTGCTGTAGTTGTAAATAGAAAAATTGCGAAAAACGTCCACTTTTGGCATTTTTTCTAGCTACAACTACAGCAAACTATATTTTACAGAGTTAATAGTTTTTGATAAAACTACAGTACGCATGCTGATCTCACATTGTACAGAAAGCCAATGCGAGGTCAGCTTATACTGGAGATGTACAGCTCGATGTGTAACCATGTGTACCTGTACTGTACATCAATCTTTTTTAATCAACGAAAAAAAGGAGGAGGTTCTCAATTCGACTCATATCTTTTTAGGGTTCCGTAGTCCTATAAGGAACCCTTATAGTTTCGTCATGTCCGTCCGTCTGTCCTAATCCTTTACAGCTTAATAACTTCTACAGTTATAAACATAAGTAAATGAAATTTTGTTAAAAAATGGTTTAGATATAAATCTCAATTTTAAAAGAATAAAAAAATCTTGAAAACGTATTTTAGGGGTGGCGCCCAAACATGTGAAATGGGGATGAAATATTTTTTTTTGATGCACCCCCTCGTGTGGGTATCATTGAATAGGTCTACTAAAATGAAGGTAATGTTTTATACATAACTTTTTCATCAGGTATAACATCTGCGAAATACAGTTCGCCAAAGTGGCTTGCAATGTGTCCCCCCCCCTGCCATTTCTAAACTATGCAACATAGAAACTTATAGTCTTCCACATTGATAGACCTTTATAAAAACTCTCTTTTAAAATTATTTCGAGTAGGTATGTCATTATAAATTTTTGAGTTATAGTGAGAAAACTGAAAATTACTTAAGACGTCCTAGTTCATAGGTCATTGACCTTAGAGAAAAATGATCTTAGCAAATAATGCTCCTTTAGTTACTTTCTATTTAAAAAAAACACAAAAAGAGACTTTGTGTTATATTGATATGACACACTTCTTCAATTTAGCTTCTTAAATTGAGTGCTAGGTGACGCTGTTTGCAAAAATAGCAATGATTAATATTTAATATTCGATTTGGTTCGTTTGTAATTAGACCTACTTAAGGAACCCTATAATACTGAGCATGGCCCGACATGGTCTTGGCCAGTTTTTTATTTTATTTTTATGTATGACCAACCACGCATAATTTGATGATTTTTTTTTAATGGATAGGGTATATCTCGAAGTTGGTCCCATTTAAATTTCAAAATCAAAATCCACCCCTAAGGTTAGGAAAACAGGGGATGAGTGCTTGTTCACCCACTGAATTCTTACCTGTTAATCGATTCTGTTCAAACTTGGCACACATAAATTTAGTTCTAGACACTACAACATAATGGAGACCTGGAGTTAGATTTTAGCCACAAAAAAATAAAAATAAAAACTTTTTAACGAAAAATTGAACCGACGAAAACAGAAACTGAAAAGCAAAAAATAAAATGAAGCTTTTAGGGCCGTATTACAGAAGCTTCCTCAAGTACAGTTTAAACTCCAATCACCTGATCACTACTTAAGGATAGAATCGTTACTTGAGTATCGGTCTTATTCCAGAACAGTTATTATAAACTGTAACTCAACAACATAACACACGAATTTGACCTGAAATATAATAGAAATCTCTACTCAAGCGTAGTCTGGACCACACTTGAGTGATTACAGATCAAATCTCTGCCCAAATACCGAAACAGGTGACAATATAAAACGAAACTAAACTCAGCTGAACTGTGATCAACAAATCTCTGCTTGAGGGACGTTTTAAAATCAAAGCTCAACTTAAAACTAGTTTTAAACAGTGATCAACGCTTGAGTATCGTTCTGGAATACGGACCTTAGTCTTTTCCTAACTAAGCTAATGTAAATAACTAATTATGAGTCGGCGCCAAACAGAGTGAGAGTCGGTCAGAGTGTCGCCTTAGGGGCCCGAGTTCATTTTATTTTTCGCTTTTCAGTTTATGTTTTCGTTGGTTCAATTTTTTTTAAAGTTATTAGTTTAAAGAATTTTCGATAAATTATGTATTCAGCGAGTAATATTTTTTTACTAATGGGGGCGCCACTTGGCTGCTACATTCCCTTAACATACTATAAGACAAGTGTAGAATACACTTGTCTTATTTGGTTAACAATATTTGAAAATTTATTTTTGCAAAACCTACCTAAGTCTTTTCTTCATAATGCCTCGTTTCGTATCCTTTGGGACCTCTGACTTCAGCTTTCGCCGGTCTGTTTCGGTTTGGTGGTCTTCTTGTAAAATCGTCGAGACAAAAGAGTTGCTGCACCTGAAGCGTTCAGCCGCCTGTCTAGTGGTAGCCTTTGGGTTTTCGTGGAAATAATTAAGTATTTGTAACTCCAGATTGGGTTTGAGTCGGCCAGCTCCCCTGTCCACGGCTGTCGAAGGCCTAAACGTCCCATAATCCCGTAGGCGCTGTGTAGCAGCGGACATTGTCGCGTTCGATACAGGAACTTTGTACTTTTCCCGGAAAGTGCGCACAGCTAAGTTAACATTATCGTCACATCGCGCTAACATTCTCACCATTTCACAATATTCGACATTTGTATACCGAAAAGCCATGATGATGAATGACGCGAGAAATCGTAATATTCGTTCGTCTTTGTAATGTAAACAAACAAATAAACGAAACACCAATAACAACATATAAAAGTACTCTGTGAACACAGACCAAGTAGAGATGAATAACAAATCGTCACTGTGTTTTTGTGTTTTTGGTGTTTATTGTCAATTGTCATTGACAATGACAGACAATTGACAAGTTGACAACCAACACCACCTCCGGATAGTGATGCGACTCAAGTCCACTTTTACTCGAGTGACATTGAAAAAAAAACCGGCCAAGTGCGAGTCGGACTCGCGTAATAAGGGTTCCGTACCTCTCAACGACCTGATACCCCATAAAAACTGATTTAATTTACGAGAGATTATCAAAAGACATCAACGCACAGTGCACGAAATATGAATTTGTGCATGTCTTTCTTACGCAGGTACCACCACATATGTCCATGTTTGTCTTATTTTTAGTATTTGTTGCTAAACTACATAATATGCACTATAATCTGACCAAGTTTGACGCTAGTATATTTTACCGTTTTGAAGATAGAGCAGGACCAAAAACGTTAAAAAAAATGCATGTTTTTTGAGGTTTCGTGTATGGGGACCACCTTTGGTTTTAGACTTTTTTTGTTTTTAGTATTTGTCGTGATACACCTCATAGCAACACAATTTCTGAGAAAATTTCAACTAGTTACCTATTACCGTTCAAAAGATACAGCCCTGTGACAGACAGACGGACGGACAGCGTAGCGAGAGTAATAGGGTCCCGTTTGGCACCCTTCGGGTACGGAACCCTAAAAAACGTACTCGAGCGAAAAAAATATCTACTCGCCACTCGCCAATCCAGGGGGTGTCAACTTCCTAAGCGACGAATGCCAGCACTGGAAGGATTTGCAAAAACGGAACAGCGCTCTACGAAAGAATGAGATAGTAGAAACAAGCGCGATTGAATACATATCTACCATTTTAGTATATTTCAGTGTTTGAAGATTACCTAAATTATGATAGGATTCACTTTTATGAAATGGCAACACTTACTACACTTGTCAAAAAATAAAATACGGATTTTCCTAATTTTTATTTCGAATTTATGCCTGATTAATCTTGTTTTTCTGCCGGATTGTTTCCTAAAGTTCAATGTTGTGAATTTTGCTGAAAGATAGAAACTCATTAGTGTGAAATTTACACTTTTTCCTTATGTTACAACAATTTATGAGATAGAGACTCCAGTGTGAAATTCAAGCTTTTGTGTAGTTTATCTGATTGATTTCATTATATGTATTTGTTCGATACTGACGCTTTTGGATTGTTTTTCCACCATGGCTGGAAAAAAAAGTGTAAAGTGCGCAAAATACGGGATAACCTCAAAGGAAGATTCTTTCACAGGTTTCCTCTCCCGTCCATGAATGGGTCTCTTATGTAAGTAGATGACTAAAGTGCCATTAATTAATAAGGCTAGGTATAATAGTTGGAATTTAACACTTCATACAAATACATTTTTCAGGACTAAAGTTTGCAAGCAACATTTTGTCATCCCGATGATGATGATTGGACCTCTTCGATGATTGGGCCTGGATAAATTATTGGAGAAGTACAAACAGCATAAGATGCTATGTGGTGGTGTGATGTTTTGATGATTCGCAATTTACCAGCAGTGACAGAAAAAGATTACTTAAGTAAGTTTGCTATTCCTACCGGAGCTCAAAATATATTAGCCCGATTTTGAAATGAATAGTGTAATCCATCTAGAGAAGAACAACAATCGGAAGTGAGTAGTATTTTATTGACTTGCTTTATGCTGATTGTCAACCTCTTTGCCGCAGCTACAACATGCAGCATTACTTTTCTTATAATTGTTGACACTATTATAAGATTTCTTAAAATTAAGATACTTTTTAGTTATTTTTATTTGTACTTAGCTACACCCTGTTTTTTCTTTCTTTGTCTTGTCTTATTTAGTAAACAATCTTGGCATGTCTTTTTAATACAATTCGTCAATAACTATTATAAAAAGACATTATGTTAATGATTTTGCACTTATGTTAATGAAATTACAATCACATGAGACATTCCATCTTCATGTCTCAGTTTGGCGAACCTATATTTTTTGTTTATACTATAAAAAAAAATAAAAAAATACTATGATACGTTTGAATATTTAGGTGTTTTTTTTTCTTTTTATAAAAAAATATTTAAAAATGTAATTTATAAGGTAATAACTAAATAAAGGAGATAATAATAATATTTTTTTTTAGATCTAATTACATGTGTAGATTTAGTAATTAGGTACATTTTATCAATAGTTATTTGAATAAAGAGGCATGCCAAGATTGTTTACTAAATAAGACAAGAGAGAGAAAACAGACTACTGCATGGCTAGTTGTGGCAATAAATCATTTTTACTTCTTTTTTTTTCTTTATACCTACTGGAGATATGCAGTATTAATGATTTTCTCAAAAACAAAATTGAAATAAAAACACCTAAATATTCAAACGTATCATAGTATACAATAAATTAAGGTAGTGAATTTGTATGTTTCAGCAACCAAAGTCAACCGTTGAAGTGCAAATGGAAGTACATCCCGGTATTCCAAATCCAAAGAAGAGTTAAATATTCAGCATCATTTATATGTATAATCATCTTGACAGCCCAAGCTTGAAAAAGGTAATTGGAAAAAGTCAATATTAATATTTTTAATATATAATTTTAATATTTATTTTAAAATAATTAAAATCTTTATATTTTTATCAATTTAAATCTTAATACATATAATTCTTCTGTACGTTTGTCTGTCACCTAACTCCTCCTAAACGACTGGACCGATTTGGATGAAATTTGTATTTAATATAATTATTTTACTAAAAAATGGGCTTGCATTTGATTGCTGTTGTTAAGTGATCGTGCAGTCGACGATGGTGTACCATTCGTGCCTTGAAGACTACCAGATTATACCTATAGGAAAACACAGATAAGCAAGGCAAGGCATTCTACTACTTAGCGGTGTGCATAATAAAAGTGTTAGAAAAACGCTTTGTACCCTTGTATATGTACCCTTATGGTGGAATATCAACCGTGTAAGGGTGGCGCATTGCCTCTCATCTCTGACTTTTCGATGGTAGAACCTACTGGTGAAAGCCAGAAATGTGTGAATAACAGTCCTTTGATATTATTAATTGCACATTTCCAGGAGTCACGGAGGAGGAAAAGTATCTTGTTGATCCTTGATGCAAAAAAGGAGTGGAACTCACACCCAAACAGAAGCTTTATAAGAGATGTTACAAATCTGCTGTTAGATGGCTACCGAGATCATGCTCATCAAGATCGAACATCAGAAATAGCTAGCCATGCTTTTAATTTTATGGCTTTGGAGACATTTCAAACAACCAATAGCCTTTTAATGATCGGGGGATCATGTCACAGCAAATAATTAGCTTTACTCATTAAGGAGGTAAGTCTAAACCTTTTTAGGATTCCATACCCAAAGGGTGCTGATGGGACCCTATTACTCTGCCTACGCTGTCCGTCCGTCTGTCTGTCACGGGGCTGTATCTTTTTAAGGTAGTCAATTGAAATTTTCATAGATGACGTGTTACTATGGCCTCTACCATGGCAAATAATATTTAAAATTAAAAAGTCTAAGCTCAAAGTGTGTCCCCCATACTAGAATCCTTGAAAAAAATGCATTTTTTCAAGTTCCTGCTCTATCTTAACATGGCTATACATAAAAGCATCAGAATGTGTTATTGTAGTGCGTACTATATAGTTCAACAACATACGGCAATCACGGTCATGTGTAGTATCTTGAAACACATCAACGCACTGCATCTTGGTTAACTCTCATAAATCAGATCAGTGGCAGTGACACTGGCTCCGCCTTACCCGGGCGGAGTGCGTCCATGAGGATTTTGCCCACGGGAAAAAAAGAATAGACCACCTCCTTACCACCTGTGGATGTCGTAAAAAGGCGCAAAAGGAATCCTGTCAAGAGTATTGCCAGCGCTTACTTTGACTGACAGTGAATAACTCTAACGTCCAAAATTAATATCCAATCTATCCACGATTTGCCCTACTAGATATAGGAATTTGACATAAGCTCCATACAAAATATGTCAAATTTATATCTCTAGTAGGGCAAATCATGGATAGATTGGATATTAATTTTGGCAGTAAATTATTATCACAGATCCGTCAGACAAGCTTGGTGATTATGGCAATGATATTTACAGTATTAATAATTGATTTCTATGATCAAATAATTGTTTTTAAATATATATTTTTACTTTCAGATGAATCACTGCAAGACGCCATTGCTACAGCTACAGTCATTTCAAATATTGAGCAGTTGTTTGACTCCGCGAACAGACATACTCCAAATCAAAACAGAGGGAAGGAATTCCTCACAAACATGACCTCAACCAGGCCTAATATAATTTATTTCAATCAATTAAATTATATTTTAATGCCATGAAGTTCTAAGAGTTGGTTAAGGACGCTAAATGCTATAGAAATATTTTTTTAACAATTTAAATCATAAAAACATAAATGTGAAAGTTTGTCAAGATTTGTTGAAGAGATTTTGATGTTTGTTACTTATTCACACTGAAATAGCTAATGGCCAAAATTAATATCCAATCTATCCACGATTTACCCTACCTGAGATAGAAATTTGACATATTTTGTATGGAGCTTATGTCAAATTCCTATCTCTAGTAGGGCAAGTCGTGGATAGATTGGATATTAATTTTGGCCGTTAATGTATTTGGATGAAATTTAGCACACGGTAGATAATAACCCGGATTTATCCCAAGATAAAACTTTTTAATAAAAAATTGAACCGACGAAAACAGAAACTGAAAAGCGAAAAATAACTAATTATGAGTCGGCGCCAAACGAACTTTTAACAAGCAAAGTGCGTGCAAGTTGCAAGTGGCCGAGCGGAGAACGCATTTTTGGAAAGTAATTGTTTATCGTTGAAAATTTCACGTTGTATTTGATGTGACGTTGTTTTTATTATTTATTTAAAGTAATTTAATGATCTTCGTTGATTGGTTGTTTGGCGCCGACTCATAATTAGTTATTTTTCGCTTTTCAGTTTCTGTTTTCGTCGGTTCAATTTTTTGTTAAAAAGTTTTATTTTTCATTGTTTTGTGGTTAAAATCTAACTCCATGTCTCCATTATGTCGTAGTGTCTAGAACTATATTTATGTGTGTAAAGTTTCAACAATCAGTTAACAGGTAAGAATTCAGTGGGTGAACAAACACTCATCCCCTGTTTTACTACCCTTAGGGGTGGATTTTTATTTTGAAATTTAAATGGGACCAACTTCAAGATGTACCCTATCCATTAAAAAAATAATCATCAAAATCGGACCTTTCTGTAAAAAGTTATGCGTGGTCATAAATAAAAATAAAATAAAAAAATATATATATATATACGCGTCGAATTGAGAACCTCCTCCTTTTTTTCGTCGGTTAAAAATAAACAGTTCCCGAGGGATGCGTGATGATAAGTCTTTCTGTGATAAGCCAAATTATACCAGAGCAAAGCCGCGGTCAAAGTCTAGTAATAAATATAATGGGCATTTACAATAAAGAGTGCCCTTTGCATTTTGCGCTGTCGTATAAATTATTAAGAAACCAAAGGTCATCTATTATAGTTTTCTGTTTATTTAAAAAATGTATAATGTAATCTTGGTCTAAACTAGTTTATTTTAGTGATTTTACTGTAATAATTGTAAAATAAGATGAAACTAAGTACTGAACTCCCTAATTTTTTAAGTATTTCATATTTACTAAAACAATTTATTTATTTATTTAATTCGAAACAAAGATTTATACACCCCACAAGGTGGACCGACGACCTGGTGAAGGTCGCGGGAATCCGCTGGATGCGGAAGGCACAGGACCGGTCGTTGTGGCGATGCTTGGGGGAGGCCTATGTCCAGCAGTGGACGTCTTTCGGCTGAAATGATGATGATGATGATGAAAGATTTATAAAAAGTTGAACGATGGTAAAGTGAATGAAGCCATCATTTACATAAATTGTAAGACACAAGGAATAACTTTGTTATTATTACTTAACTGCAAAATGTCACAAAAGCGACACATGACTCGCTTTCTTGTCCCAAAAAATCATATCTTATTGAAAAATGGACTATATCTTGTTGATTTGCATATCAGAATGATTTATTAAGAATAATTTATCAATCTTAGTTATTAGAACAACTGTTTATTTACATTTATGAGCATGTTGTGGTATGAGTATTTATGTAACAAAACTGAAAAAATACTCATATATTTATCCTAAAATATTGGGTACACACAGTACACATTGAACGAAAATGCCCTAATATACGAACACTGTAAAGAGGTTTAAACAAGATCTGCTACCACAACTGTTTTGTTAAGTAAAGTAAGCTCTATTTGATTTAGTAGTTACAGTTGTTACATGATAGTGTTGCATACGTAGGACACTCAGAAAGTTTTGCGAAACTAAAAAAAATTGTTCTATACGTACATATATTTTTATCAAATCTTTTCAAAGTACTTTCCACCAGCCTCTATACAAAGATTCATGCGCCTAAACCAGTTTTCAAAACACTTTTTCCAGTCCGCCGCAGACACCTCGTTTACAGCCTGCTCGAACGCAGCCAGCGCATCTTCCGGCGACGAAAATTGTATCCCTTTGAGCTGATTTTTTATTTTTGGGAATAAAAAGAAGTCACACGGTGCTAGATCAGGGCTGTAAGGAGGGTGACCCAGGAGTTTGACTGGCGTGCTGTCCAGGAAGTCCCTCGTTTTGAGTGCGGTGTGCGCAGGTGCATTGTCGTGGTGGAGCAGTAGCCCGCGGAGCCCTGTGTTTGGTCGCTTGTTGCTTATAACAGAGAAAACTTCTGGCAAACATTTGGTAGTATACCATTCGGCATTAATGCTTCTTTGATCCCGTAAGGGAATTGATACCAAGTGGCCAGTCAAATTAAAAAAGCTAGCGATCAAAATCTTACCCCCGCTTCTAGATCGCTTCACTTTGGTAGGCGTTGGCTCATTTTGAAACACCCAAACAGTCGACTGGCGCTTGGTTTCTGGGTCGTATTGATAAATCCAGGACTCATCACCTGTAACGATGTCGTAAACACGCCGAGACGAGCCTGCTTCAAATTTGTTAAGCATATCACGGCACCATTCCACCCGGGCCTGCTTCTGAGCATCGGTGAGGTTGTGCGGCACCCAGCGTGATACTATCCTCCTCACGCGAAGATGGCTGTGTAGAATCTCGTGAACGCTTCCCGATCCAATCTTCAATATGTGTTGAATCTCCTGATATGTAATTCGCCTATTGTCTTGGATTAAATTTTTCACTGCTAGCACGTTTTCTTCGGTAACAGCCGTCAAAGGGCGACCGCTTCTTTCGTCATCCCCCAAAGTTGGTCGACCGCGCTTGAATTCGTTATACCAACGATACACGGTTGCCTTGGAAGGGCCTTCATCCATGAATGCCATTTGAAGTCTATCGTACGATTCATCCGGTTTCAGGCGACACTTGAAATCGTATAAAATCATAGCTCTAAAATGTTCCCGGCGCAGATCCATATTTCAGTGAGACACAATACTTTGAATTAACTCGCAAAAAATGTGGAGGGAAATTTTGAAATTGGAACTAACTTATTTTTACTTATAAATAATCATATTTTCGAAAAACATTATAACTGGCCAGTCTCCCATATATAAAAACTTTTTTTCGCAATACTTTCTGAGGGGCCTGGTACATCAATCAGCCCGTTATGGGCATATAAGAATTTTTAGGATAATAATTGTCAAATCTAGGAATGCAATTTAATAACTTTTATATTTGGATACATTAGTAGAAATTAACTGTAGATATAATCCAAACCCCACATCAGTTCAATTTATTGCAGCGCTTAAACCAGTATCTTGATAAATCTAAGTATATACTCATGTGAATATCGAAAATTGTGGTAACTTTTTTGTATTTATTAAAAATAAGTGATACAAAATAATTGTAAACCCTTCTCTACATCTTATCTAGTTATATTGAATGTCGAGGGTGATGAAGAGATTGAAATACATAACTCAGTGTTCTGGTGAAATGCTAGCATGTGCATAAGCACATAAGTAAACATAAGTTTGCAATTTTATAATAAAAATATGGTTGCTTTAATTGTAAAAATATTATGCTTGCGGATCCAAACACTGAAATATTATATCATTCTTATACTTACATCATTTTAAGGAATACTATGATGAAAGAAGCAGTCTACGTCCAGTACAATATCTGTGAAACGGTAGTAGAGAACGCCGCAAATTTATTTAGCATTTAAAAGCAATGAAAGGAAAAATAAATGTATTAAAAATGTCTAAAACTTTGTTTTCTTTGACATTCTATTACGGCGAATTTTTAATGCAGATGTTAGTTTATTTTTAATTTCTTAAACCTACAACAAATTTTCATTTTGCTGTTCTTGCACGAGTATGTATTATAAACATTTTATAATGCATACATTGTTTAAAAACTGCAAAATGAAAATTTGTTGTAGGTTTAAGAAATTAAAAATAAACTAACAACTGTTCAAAATTCCCGCCATTCCCGCGCTCCACGAAAGTTTCCGATGGCATAAACGGGCGCGCTAGTGTGCTCTCATGTAAGCAATATAGTTGTATGAAGTTGTTGTTCTTCTCTTGAGTATAATGTTCTGTGCGCCAATCACTCACCGAGACATGCGAATCATCATGATCATCATCAACTCAGCCTATCGCAGTCCACTGCTGGACTAGGCCACTCCCAAGTTGCGCCTCAACATGCGAATCGATGTTTTTATTTTTGAGAACGCTTGTCTATTTTATGCCGGTTATTAGGTTTTATGAATAGACCATATTATTTACTACTTTTTAACCGATGAAAAAAAGGAGGAGGTTCTCAATTCGAGGCGTATTTTTTAAAAAAATATTTATGTATGACCACGCATAACTTTTTACAGAGTGGTCTGATTTTTGATGATTCTTTTTTTATTGTATAGGGTCTATCTCGAAATTGGTCCCATTTAAATTTCAAAATCAAAATCCACCCCTAAGGGTAGTAAAACAGGGGATGAGTGTTTGTTCACCCACTGAATTCTTACCTGTTAACCGATTCTGTTGAAACTTGACACACATAAATATAGTTCTAGACACTACGACATAATGGAGACCCTGGTTAGATTTTAACCACAAAAAAAATGAAAAATAAAACTTTTTAACAAAAAATTGAACCGACGAAAACATAAACTGAAAAGCGAAAAATAACTAATTATGAGTCGGCGCCAAACAACCAATCAACGAAGATCATTAAATTACTTTAAATAAATAATAAAAACAACGTCACTTCAAATACAACGTGAAATTTTCAACGATAAACAATAACTTTCCAAAAATGCGTTCTCCGCTCGGCCACTTGCAACTTGCACGCACTTTGCTTGTTAAAAGGTCGTTTGGCGCCGACTCATAATTAGTTATTTTTCGCTTTTCAGTTTATGTTTTCGTCGGTTCAATTTTTTCTTAAAAAGTTTTATTAGTAGCATATTATATTAATGTCGATGTATAAATGTTTATTTTGTAAGACTGACGATGTTTTGAAATAAAACGACAAGCTTGTCGTTTTATTAAGCCTCAACTTATTGAAAAAAAAAAAAAATTCAAGGATTGTGACAGGTGACTCGATTAGGGCTGCCAGCTGCCACTTCTCCGGGTTTGACCTGGGGTCTACGAGTTTGACCCAGAGTCTACGGGTTTGAATTAGGGCTTCTCAATATCGCCTATTTTCCAATATCGGAATTGGACCCGATATTGACCTCAAAATATCGGAATTCCGATATTGAGACACAATATTTTTAAATACTACTAGGACTTGATTTAAAATGAAAACTTAATCTTGTTTGTAGAGTAAAAAGTGGAGATTATGGCAAAAGTGTTGCTTTTGAAAACTAATGGGTCTTTATGATCTAATAAACATGTACAGCCTGTCATCATCATCATACATACATATATACATAACCAGCCCATTACTGTCCCACTGCTGGACACGGGCCTCTTCTCGATACGAGAAGGCTAAGGCTTTAGTCCACCACGCTGGCCTAGTGCGGGTTGGCGGACTACACACACCATTGAGAACTGTTTGGAGCACTCTCTGGTGTGCAGGTTTCCTCACGATGTTTTCCTTCACCGTCGAAGCAAGTGCTAATCGAATATGTCATCATCATCATCATCATTTCAGCCGAAAAACGTCCACTGCTGGACATAGGCCTCCCCGAAGCATCACCACAACGACCGGAACTGCGCTTTCCGCATCCAACGGATTCCCGCGACCTTCACCAGGTCATTGGTGCACCTTGTGGGGGGCCTACCTGCGCTGCGCCTTCCAGTACGTGATCGCCACTCCAGAACTTTACTGCCCCATCGGCTATCCGTTCTGTGAGCAATGTGCCCCGCTGACTGCCACTTAAGTTTGGCAATTCTTCGGGCTTTGTCGGTTACTTTCGTTCTCTTGCGAATCTCTTCATTTCTGATTCAGTCACGCAGGAACGCTCCGAGCATAGCCCTCTCCATTGCCCTTTGAGTGACTTTGAGCCTTCTTATCAGGCCCATTGTGAGCAAACACATTTCAGTACCGTAAGTAATTACTGGCAACACACACTGGTCACAGACTTTCTTCTTGAGACACTGCAGTATTTGGACGAGAAGATATTGCGTAGCTTCCCGAACGCTGCCCTACCGAGTCGACCTACCAAACCTAGGTTGGACCTACCTAACTGGACAGTTTGTCCTAGGTCTTTGATTAGTCAAGGTACTAGGTACCTATATATAATCGTCAACAACTTCGAGTGTAGATTTTCTGATATTTACGGAAATGGGAAATTGGGAATTCGACATAACCTTTGTCTTGTCCATATTTCCACTCTATCGGAAGCTCTACTGAGGTCATCGAGCTTTGTATGAGGTCCTCTCTGATCTCAGCTATGACTATAAGTTGTCGGCAAACCGAAGGTGAGTGATATACTTAACGTTTATGTTAATGCCTAGCCGTTTCCAGTTCAGAAACCTGAAGACATCCTCCAATGCAGCAGTGAACAGTTTTAAATCTCCCTGTCTCACACTTCGCTGCAGAAGGATAGGTTTTGAGGCTTGGTCCTGTAATCGTTTTCATACAAACACACTTTGATGTACCGATAGTCAATCTGGCACCGTTGAAGAGACTGTAGTACAGACCAAGTCTCGGTAGAATCAATGACTTTCTCGTAGTCCACAAACGCTAAATAAAGAGGCACGTTATACTCTTCAGTCTTATGTATAACCTGCCGCACTGTATGTATGTGGTCTACGGTGCTAAGGCCTTTTCGGAAGCTGGCTTGTTCGGGAGGCTGGAAGTCGTCAAACCTACGCGAAAGACGGTTCGTAATGACTCTCGAAAACAGCTTGTAGACATGGCTCAGAAAATTGTCATTAATAAGTGAAAAGAACTTTGTAAGCAATAAAAGCAAAAGCATTTTCTCACTAGCACTTTCTAGCTAGTCTTCTAACTCTGCCTAGGATCAATATTCAACAAATATAAGATTTATGAATGGAAAATACATTACAAATTAAAAAGTTTGTTGTAAGGTCTCCTTTCGAGGCACACCATTAGTCTTTGCTTAAACCACAGATTATTAGGGATACGGGATACTACGTATTAAACAATTACTAGCTCTCAGATTTTTTGATGTTTCTCATACATTTTCTGGAAAATATTGAAATATCGGAATTCCGATATTTTACTCTCTAATACCGATATTATAAATACGTAGAAAATGTTGCGAGATTCCGATATTTCGAGATCTCGGAATCTCGGAATCGAAGCCCTAGTTTGAATGGTGCAACATAATATAACATCAAATATCTCCGGGTAAGGCACCCGGTCTGTGAGCGTCGGTGAGAGCGAGACTCGAGAGTTGTCCATCATGGGTGATGGGCTGCTTCTGCTGCTCAAATGAACAAACAACCAACACCCTTTGACGAAAGCTCGCTGCGTCAAGTTAAAAAAGCTCTATATTGGCTTGTTTTTTAAAAAAAGCGTCAGATTATTGAAAACCGCAGATAAAACAAATGTCAACATCCAGTTTTGCTCATCTCCCATGGAAAAGTTTGCCATTTAATGTTGCACGCCGTTAACTGGGACAATAAACCATTTTTCTTTCTTTTCTGTTCCATTAGTACACCGTCACTATCGCCGTCTGTTGTTCGCTGCTTAGTCTGGATTATAAGCAAAAAGATCCTACGTATCTACTCGTATTATCTATCCTATGGGCTACGTTCACTTATTACGCACTCAGTGTGAAAGTCACCCGCTGCGAATATCGCTCGATCATTGACGATTTTCTCAGAGTTACTGAACGACTTTGGGCGACCTTCTGAAACTGACACTAGAACAATGAAGCACTGACAATTATGACAATCGAAACCTCAAATTATCTGTCATTTCATTTTTTTATCTGTCAACATGACAGCAGAGCGTCTTTTACCCTACTATTTCACGGGGTGACCGGTGCGTACGCTCGACGACGCCCGCTCACTATACTGAACGGTTTGGGGTGAACGCCCGGACGATCACTCCGAGTAACTGAACGACCAAACAACGCTCCGGGCGTCGTCCGCCGTCGTCGGACGATAATAGTGAACGCACCCCTAGGCTACGTTCACTTACTACGCACTCAGTGTGAAAGTCACCCGGTGCGAATATCGCTCGATCATTGACGATTTTCTCAGAGATACTGAACGACATCGGGCGACCTAATGAAACTGACACTAGAACAATGAAGCACTGACAATTATGACAATCGAAACCTCAAATTATCTGTCATTTCATACTATTATCTGTCAACATGACAGCAGGGCGTCTTTTACCCTACTATTTCACGGGGTGACCGGTGCGTACGCTCGACGACGCCCGCTCACTATACTGAACGGTTTGGGGTGAACGCCCGGACGATCACTCCGAGTAACTGAACGACCAAACAACGCTCCGGGCGTCGTCCGCCGTCGTCGGACGATAATAGTGAACGCACCCCTAGGCTACGTTCACTTACTACGCACTCAGTGTGAAAGTCACCCGGTGCGAATATCGCTCGATCATTGACGATTTTCTCAGAGATACTGAACGACATCGGGCGACCTAATGAAACTGACACTAGAACAATGAAGCACTGACAATTATGACAATCGAAACCTCAAATTATCTGTCATTTCATACTATTATCTGTCAACATGACAGCAGGGCGTCTTTTACCCTACTATTTCACGGGGTGACCGGTGCGATCGCCCGACGACGCCCGCTCACAATACTGAACGGTTTGGTGTGAACGCCCAGACGATCACTCCGAGTAACTGAACGACCTAAGAACGCTCCGGGCGTCGTCCGCCGTCGTCCGACGATAATACTGAACGTACCCCTAGTCTAGCACAGGGGTGGCCAACTTTTTTGTATCGCGGGCTAAAAAAATCCTAGGAAATCTTATGGGAACTAGGTTTTTTTACTAAACTAACTACTAGCTACTTAGGCGAGTGTTCGAGTGACTCGTGTAGCTCATTGTTAAATGACTCGATTGGTAAAATCAGACTCGTATCGCATCACTACTCCAGACAGTGTTGCCAGATGGCAACTATCACAGATCTAAAAAACAAGTTTTTATGGCATACGCTTTCTTACACAAAGTAATGATATTGATATTTAAATGTTTACGTCGAAAGGTTCTATTGATTAGTGTGTTTTATTTAAGCGTACACATAGACGCCTCATAACAGGCGACTGATGTCTGTCAACACATCTATGAAATTTCACTAATGTAGGTCGCCACTTGAAATCTTCGAATCAGTTTTGACCACTTATATATTAGCCAATAGCCGCCTTGGCAGAGCCAATCGGATTGCAGCACCTCGCCTCAGCTAGTGGCAGAATTTATTGTAAGCCAATTATTTTTTAAAGTAACGCATTATATTCAAGGCTGCGTTCACTTATATCGCCCGACGACGCAAGGAGCGTACTTTGGTCTTAGTGAATAGTAGTGATAGCGATCATGAGAGTATGAAGTATGATACAAACTAACGCCCAAACAACGCTTCCGAGCGTCGTCCGAAAACGTCGGGCAATATAAATGAACGCAGCCCAACATTAGGTTTCTATTGGGCTGTATGGTCGATCATCGACCGTCGATGTTAGTAACGGAGCATACAGGAGGACGCTCCTGCACATCCCCTATATTACAAATTACAATGTACTCTGCACATCCCCCTTTGGTTATAGAATAAGGTTATTTGTTGAAAGGCTCAACAAAATAAAGAAAACATTTTTTTTTAAATACTTTATTCTGACAAATAAAGTGACTTACACTCAGGAGTATGGACTATTCAGAGCACTGCAAGCAAGGCCAGCATGTAGATTCCCTGCGACATTGTCTAATGTGTATATTGTTGGACCGATAACGGATATTTTTTATCTGTACCCTACAGCACATTGTAAAAATGTCGGCCCACACCATACAATTTGTTAGGGCCTCTGTATGCAGAGCCCCCAGTATAAGTATATTATCTATGCAGGGCCCAGCTTGCGGTGCTTTGAGTAGCCTGCTTTATTATACATAGAAATCGTTAGGAAAAAAATATGGGGACGCTACTAGGCATTATCATACCGCATCATACATTACTTATAAACGTAAAATCGCTTCTAAGGTAGAAAATGGATAGTTTAAATGAAAAAAAAAAAGCGTTTTGTGATACATTGATTGAATGATAAATCACGGATAAACACTGCACAAACAAAAATTAAAACTAAAGTCCGTTTTTTAGACTTTACTGAGAAAAACATCAACAAAAACTTCAATACAGCATTACAAAAAAAAAGCCTTTCATTACAGAGTTCTTATTCTAATTATTAAAATAATTCCAGGATAGTTTAGTATACTGCAAACTACGTGAATTCTTCTTCTGTTAATTCTACTTCTTCTATCTTTATATCAACTTGATTCTTTATATCCTGTTCCTTATCACTTCTGAAACACAAAAGATATGGAATATCTCAGAAGGTTGTTCTCTCGAGTGTATACGCCAGTCCCCCTAGCCAAGTTGACAATCTACATACGTTAGAAAACAATCAAAATGTATGGGAATGACACCCATGGTATAATAACACCAGGTAGTCTCTTCCCGTGACAGCTAGGTCACGTGATTGCCTCCGTACTACGTCATCGGCCGTGGAGCCAATAGCGGGCTGTTAGCGTGACACTTGTCAGTTTGATGTGCTGCCACTCTGTGAAAATAAATTACCCGAGCAAAATGCATTTTTCATTTACTTTCTTCTATAAAGAATCACTTTTTAACCAGGAATTAGTTAATATAGTTTCCTTTATTAACTAATTAGATGAATAACACGAGATAACAAATAGTTAGGCTAGTTAAGAATTTATTTTATATTCATTATGAACAAAAATCTCCTTAAGTATATTGAAGATATCAATCAATGGCAGCACTGATCGTGACGTAGCTTGGAGGCATCGCGCTGTCATTGCGGGAAGAGAATACCTGGTGAAACATCTTATTATACCATGGAATGACCTTTCGTTGAGATGTCATTCCCATACATTTTGATTGTTTTCTATTAGCGTTGACGATTGTAGACTGTCTACTTGGCTAGGGGGGCAGGGCCTGATTAACCATTAGGCAGAGTAGGCAAGTGCCTAGGGGACCTGCATTGGCTAGGGGCCCCGCGCGCGATTAAAAGTAATTAAATGCTTTGCAGCGTTCTTAGTCACAGGACGTGGTCGTTTTGTTTCGTTTGCCGGTCAAATTTCACTTCGGAAACGGAAACTGTGAATATAGCACCGCTGGTGAAGGTCGCGGGAATCCGCTGGATGCGGAAAGCAGGACCGGTCGTTGTGGCGATGTTTGGGGGAGGCCTATGTCCAGCTGATGACGTCTTTTGGCTGTCATTGAAGGAGGTGACTATGCCACTGATACTGAACACGAATCAATAAAAAAAACAATACCAAAAAGATTTTTTTGTTGTTCAAATACCTATTTGTAAACAGATTCCATCCGTGTGTCACGTCAAGTGCGACACAAAAACGATGGGTGCGAAACCACCTGAACAATTAGCAGGTATTTCCACCCTTTGACAATGCCACTGACGATTTATTTTCAGAGTCGTTCGGGATTTATTCTCAAACCTTCGCTATTTTTTCTAAGTGAACATTCGGGTATTAAATAATCGTAGATTTTTTTAAGTATTTTTTGATGACTAAGCACATTATTTGTCATTTGCTCTAGAAATATGGCACCCTTACAGATCAACAACTTGTATATACTTCCAAAGCTCATTACTGCCCCACTGCTGGACGGAGCTCTCCCCCCAGCGGTCACTGGCTCAGTGCGGTGTGGCGCGGCTACTGCGTGACGTCACTACACACACACAGCTGTAAACACACTCTCAGTGTCTCTCACGATGTCGACCTTCACCGCTAACGCTACTGATAATCTAACTCTGATACTCACTCATGGAATGTATACTCTTCTGGTGGTTCGTTAACTGCAGGTCGCATTATAATTTTGCCGGCGTCAATTAGCAGAAAGTTTTGTTTTGAACTGTAACAAGATGAAAAGACGGTTATTTACTAGTCTATAGGCAAAAAAGAAAGAGACAAGCGTGATATTTCAAAAAGTCATTAAAAGTTCTGCTAATCATCGATAGATGGCAAAACTCAAGGCCTGCGATAGAAGCTAAAAAAAAAAAGCTTATTTTAAACACATAAATAAGTTGTTTATCGAATTTGAAATAAACGATATCAATCACGCAGGGACACTCCGAGCAAAGCCCTCTCCATTACTTTTTGAGTGACTTTGAGCTTTCTTATCAGGCCCATTATGAGCGACCACGTTTCAGTACCGTAAGTAATTACTGGCAACACACACGGGTCAAAGACTTTCGTCTTAAGACACTGCGGTATTTTGGAAGAGAAGATATTGCGTAGCTACCCGAACACTGCCCAAGCGAGTCGGATTCGATTAGTCGATTTGATTTATGTTGTGTTATTTATTTGCCTACTTATTTATAAGAAAGAAATAAAGAAAAAATATTTATTTGCTACAAAAGTGACGCACAAAGTTACCAAAAAAATTCAAGAACACAGAACAAATACAGGTACAGAGCCAAGAAGTGTGGTATGATATGCGTCACATCCGCGCAAAACGGCCTCCGCTCAGCATATTGCTGTGCCTCATGCACGCAGCGACAGCCAGCGTCGACAAAATAACGTAGATCAGTGCGGCGTGATGTTGATAAATAACGATAAAAAATAAATAAGTAAGATTAAATACAATACGAGATCAAATGTGTTATATTGAATAAAAAGTACGGAACCCTTACTGCGCGAGTCTGACTCGCACTTGGCCGGTTTTTTTTTGGTAATTTTGTGCGTCACTTTTGACGCAAATATTTTTTTTTTTTTTTTTTTTTTTTAATATTTGGTTATTAAGATTTCTTACTAACCGAGTTCAAAAAAAGGAGGAGGTTATGTATTCCACGGGTTTTTTTTTTTTAAAATGTATGTACACCGATTACTCCGAGATTTATGGGCCGATTTACGTGGTTGTTTTTTTATTTGGTAGAGGAAGCCCGCGCCACACCCTGGCCACTCAATACATTAAGAATGCTAGCACCGCCTACATACGTAAGCTTACGTCTTATACAAGCACGCACACACTTGAATGAATAGGGTTGCTTGCCGCTCGAAATGCCGACTGCGTTCCAAACGCTTCTCAGTAGTTCTCAGAGATGGCGTTGACATTTGGGCCCTACGTCCCGGACCCGAGCCGAGGCACTTGATAGCACGAGCGGTTGGTAATGATACCTATCGAATTATCGATGTATTGTATGATGAATATGATATATTAACGAAGCTTGGTAATAAAATTAAATCTGCAAGCATTACAATTTATAATAATTTATATTTCTCTTATCATAAGTACGTAATTTTACAGTAAACAATCTCTCACTATAGTTGTAAAATTAAACTCTCGCGGTAAGTAGATACCTACCTTTAATAAAATACAATAAATAGGTACCCAAAGGAATCTGCTTTCAAGCAGCTTTTATGTTACTAACAAAATATGGATACCTAATTTGATCCAAAATAAAGATTATATTATTATTATTACAAGCAAATTATTTTTTCCTTTTTGTCATAACTGGCAAAGTACAAAAAAATCGTTTAATTGTAAAATTAAATGCTCGCTGTTCTGTAGTTCTACCTATAAAGGTTTTATTGTGGCTTACCTTATTTCATCCTTCGGAAATCGATAAAATCTTCTGTTTCCTTGTCTAGATGTAGACACACATCCGTATAAAGCACAATACACTACCATTTTCAATTAAAATATAACTACAAACACCAAAAAATATATTGCGTAACGCACTCGACTGGCGATTGATATCCATGGAATATTGCAGCCCAACTTGCCGCTAAACTGAGGGCACGTGCAGGGCGCGGGTGAGGAACTTAAATTGGCGGGGGGCGGTGAGTGGCCGTTCTGTACGTAGTACTATTAGATATTCTGTGCCCGCGCGGTGGTCCCATATAAATTTTATAGACTTAGGTTAAGCAGTTTTTTAACCAGCTTCAATAAATCAGTTTATTTTAGCTTCGCCTATCTAGATGATCTGCTCATTGGTACGTTTTTCTGAGAATTCTTGGCCGATATGCGTGTTTTTTTTTCACGATAGTGATTGGAGGTTTGGAAGAACATGAGCGAGACTTTGCCCAGCAGTGGGATAGCAAAGTTTAATAAAAAATATATTCTCAAACTGGTTATATAATTAATACATTTATGAATGAACCCTCGCAATTATCAAAAAAGTATGAAATAAAAACTATTTAACAAAAAATAAAACCGACTTCAAAAACCTTAACTAAAAAGTAATAAATAATCATTGTATGTATTTTAAAATCTTAACATAAACCAACATTTTGAACGCGGCGCGTGATTTTCATGTACGTTCACATAAACTGTTTTTTTATTTACTATAGATATGCGCTCGACTGTACATTATATTTACATGACGCTAAGGGTCAATCACGCGCCACCTTCAAAATTTTGGTTTATGTTAAGATTTTAAAATACATACAATGATTATTTATTACTTTTTAGTTAAGGTTTTTGAAGTCGGTTTTATTTTTTGTTAAAAAGTTTTTTTCAAACTTCTACTTCTTTGTATAAGCTAGAACCGAGATGGTTGTGAATATACTGGGTGTCAGGGAAACGCTCCCGAAACTGAAAGGCTATTATTATACTACCTAAACACAATCGAATACCAATAAGTATTAGCCTTATACTCATTGTTTTACGGCCAAAATTAATATCCAATCTATCCACGATTTGCCCTACTAGAGATAGGAATTTGACATAAGCTCCATACAAAATATGTCAAATTTCTATCTCCAGTAGGGTAAATCGTGGATAGATTGGATATTCATTTTAGCCGTTAGTGATTTGGTATTTTGCAAACCCGAAAGAAAGAAAGAATCATTTATTTGCGTAGAATACAGGTGGTACCAGTAGGCGTAGCATTACCAATTCTATGTCTATTCTTCCAAGAGTAGACAAAGCTCTTTCTATACGTCAAGATATCTCTTCTTCTCGAGCATGAGGCGACCCGTCGACTCGAGTTTCTACGTAGACAACGTGACAGATCTTTTTCCATAGCAACGAGAACGTAGCTAGTGCCGTACAAATTCTACCAAATCCTACCATATTATTACGTTTCGTTATCTAGAAAAAAGGTGAATCGAATAAGTTTTGAAACATTTTGTACGTAATTCAAAGCAACAACAATACGCATTTTGTAGTCATGAATGTCAAGGTCGAAGGATTCGTTTTACAAAGTAAATTAACGTTTATTTTTATTAAAACAATGTAATTAAGTACCTAGTTCGCTTTGTTTTAAATAATTTCACTATAATGTTATTGGTTTTGTGGAAAAGCATGTTATTGATGTCAAAAAAGAAGTAAGTCATATTCCTATGTACCGATTACCTATTAGCATTGTGATTAAGTATTGTGATTGAGTGTTCTTCATACAGTCCCAAACCATATTTGAGACCAATATTAACTATTGGAAGATTTTGGGATGTACAGAGTAGAGTTAACACCTACCTACCTTCACCGGTACCTCCTTGCTTTGATACCTTAGTAATTTATTATACTTTGTTTTTACTGTTGAAACATCGTCTCACTGCTCACCGTGTAAACAAAACTAATTTGTTGTTTTTTTACTGTTTTCAGAAAACTTACAGATAGAATACAATGCAATATTCGTTAACAATACAAGACTGGAGGCTATTTACTAATTTTCATGTATAAACACTTGAAAACTAAATCAATAAAAAGTTGGTAAAACTCAAGAACTACATGACAATATGATTGGAATATTATTAAAATATAGGAAGAAGTGAAGACAATTTACACCAACAAATGCTTTAGCCGAGAAACACTGATACTGAATATACTTATTCATCTTCACAGGAGAGTTACCATCACTAATAGTTTTCTATGATTTGCAATAATAAACTTTGTTAGTTTTGGTATATTATTATTTTATTTGTTCCATTGTGAACATTGGATTCATTTACAGCTTGTGAAGTACAGAAAAATGTATAGAGGTATTATTGGACTAGACCATTTTATGTTCACCCTTTCAAAGGCCCATGATTAGGACTGAGTCCCCTGCGTACCCTGGCAGTCAGCCCCGCTACCAACCTGCTGACTGGCTAATCTTTTGCCCACAGCATGAGCTATTATCATTATGTAGCTCATGTCGACACGATAGAAGAAGAAGAAGGACTGAGTCAGGCTGACTGCCACAAATACTGCACCATCTCGTTGCCAATTTGTAGTTCTTGAAAACTAGCTCGGAGATAGAGGGCTGCAATTAGATCACATAAAATGTGTTCTTGTCTGTATTAAAAACTATCTCACTAATATTATAAATGTAAAAGTTTGTGAAGATATTTGGATATTGAAAAATTTGTTACTCAACCACGCTGAAACGGCTGAACGGATTTGGATGAAATTTAGCACATAGACCATTACCCGGATTATAGTATTATATTATGTGTCCGGATTAATATATAGGCTACAACATAACATATTGCTTTCAGTGATAAGACCGCCAATTGTTAGTATTGTGCTCATGTTTGTTACAACTTTATTTTTAATTTTATGGTGTGCAAACAATAAAGTATACTAACATAACATCACGCCTGTATTTCCCCGAAGGGGTAGGCAGAGGTGTAATAATAGTATACCCACATTTCGCCAGTTATGGTATAGTCCCATGTAATAGGGGGCGAGCCTATTGCCATACTCTATTTACTTTTTGTACCGAGAAAATAAACAGTTCCCGAGGGATGCACGATAAGGCTTTCTGTGATAAGCCGAAGAAGCCGCGGGCATTCAGCTAATTGTCTTATATGTAATCCTACTAATATTATAAATGCGAAATTATGGATGTTTGTTTGTTTGTCCTTCAATCATGTTCAAACGGATTTGGCTGAAGATTAGCACGTAGACTATAGGGTGTGCATTAACATAAAGGAAACCTTTTTATCCCGGGAAGACACAGTTCCCGGGGAATGCACGATAGTCATTCGATATACTTATTACGAATTACACGCGGGCAAAGGCTAGTTTTTGATAATAACTAAGGAGATAGCGACGATAGGAACCCGACATGTTATTATTGTTGTTCAAAAACTCCAATGAAACCAATTTAACAAGAATCTAGTCCTAATAAAACTAAATAATAATTTTGTCTAGGTCTCATGAGATGTAGACTAATTTCTTCTATTTGAAGAGAAACATGTCTACCTCTAACTGTCAAAAGTAGAGAAAATATGTTCGTCATGTTCGACGTCGTAGACATGTGTCGATCGAAGTATAGAAACATTTCTTTTCTTCATTATTGACATCGGCATGCTACGGACGGAAGAAATCTTTCTACAATACGTCATTTTGTCTATTCTTCCGTCGACATAAGCTTTGTCTACAGCGGTCATGCTACGCCTGCAGATATAAAATTGGTGGTTTAGGAACAGTGCTATATTCTGCTTGTATTAAGCATGCAAAAATCCAGTATAGATAAAACAAAAAAAAAAAAAATGCTAAATGTAAAGCGTACAAACCTCAGGAACAACGCCGCGCGTACCTAACCTACCTACGCTCGCTACGACACGGACTGCATATGCGAGCGGATGTCGTTCACCCCTAGCGCCAGCAGATATTTTATTTGAATTACATTGCAAACTTTGAAAAATTAAGTAAATAAATAGGGTTTTTTGGCAAATCAGTTTTATTTAACTGCCCAAAGCTGGTTATCTATAAGAATGCAAAAAAAATATGAAAAAAATCTTAAAAAGAATCTCATTTTTGTTGTGGTTTCGTATCAGTAATCACCAGCACTATCACCTATCTTCGTTATCGGAAGTGTTTCCCTGACACCCAGTATACATTTGAAAATTATAAATTACCTTTGCGGACTCTCAGTAACGAATTCCTGTCGCCTTTTTCGACGCTCTCTGTATTCTCGGGAACGCTGAGCTGGCGTTTTTGATTGATTGGTAACACTGACAAATATAAGAAATTACAAATTAAAAAATAGGTTTTTTTATGCAACGTGTTATCGAAATAACGAAAATCTCTTAAGGGGTCATTGTACTCATCACTATGAACAACTTTTACGATGGGACCAACACTGAAATGGCGAAAAAAAGAAATCAGCGTTTCCCTACATTTTGTCGATTTATGTGAACACAAATGTAGGGAACAGCTGATCTTTTCGCGATTTCATATTTGGTCCCATAGTAAACGTTGTTCATACTGATGAGTATAATGACCCTTTAAGAGGTTTTTATTTACTTCAAAAACACGTTATAACGCTGTGACAGACGGACGGAAGGCTAGACGGACAGTCGAACCATAAGGGTTCCTTTTTAGGGTTCCGTAGTTCCTACCGGAACCGTTATAGTTTTGTCATGTCCATCCGTCTTTCCTAATCCTTTACAGCTTAATAACTTCTACAGTTATAAACAAAAGTAAATGAAATGTTGTTAAAAAATAGTCTAGATATAGATCTCAATTTTAAAAGAATAAAATATCGTGATTACGTATTTTAGGGGTGGCGCCCATACATGTGAAATGGGAATGAAAATTTTTTTTTCGCTGCACCCCCTCGTGTGGGGTGTCATTGAATAGGTCTACCAAAATGAAGGTAATTTTTCATACATAACTTCTTATCAGATGTACCATCTGCAAATTATAGCCCGCCAAAGTGGCTTGCAATGTGTCCCCCCTTCTGCCATTTCTAAACCATGCAACGTAGAAACTTATAATCTTCCACATTGATAGACCTTTGTAAGAACTCTCTTTTAAAATTATTTCGAGCATAATGTGATTATAAATTTTCGAGTTATAGTGAGAAAACTGCAAAATACTTGAGACGTCCTAGTTCAAAGGTCATTGACCTTAGAGAAAAATGATTTTAGCAAAGAATGCTCCTTTAGTTACTTTCTATTTGAAAAAATCATAAAATGTACATTTTGTCATCATGCCACTCTTCTTAAATTAGGCTTCTTAAATTAGGCTTCTTAAATTTACCGCTAGATGGCGCTGTATAGCGCTACTAACAACACACGCTCTGAGTCAACAATGCTGCCGTCTATTGCAAAAACTAAAAGGGTTCCGTTTTTTGCTAGACCTCCATAGCCGGAACCTTAAAAAGGTAAATGCTGCAGGACTTACCGTTTTTCATACGGTTGAGTACAATGACCCATTAAGAGGTTTTCAATAACACGTTGTATGTAGATAGTATTGCCGCGTAGTACGCTAAAAACGTAAACGTAAAAGTTGTTCAAACGGATGAGTACAATGACCCCTTAAGAGGTTTTCAATAACACGTTGTATGTAGATGTATTGCCCCGTAGCTTAGTACGCTATCGATTTACGTGTTATTGAAAACCTCTTAAGGGGACATTGTACTCATCCGTTTGAACAACTTTTACTAGGGGACCAACCCTGAAATCGCCAAAAAAAAAATTTAGGGAACACCTGTTTTTTTTCGCGATTTTAGAGTTGGTCCCACAGTAATAGTTGTTCATAATGATTAGTACAATGACCCCTTTTCGGGAAAGAAGCCATTAAAATTTCAACATGTATTCTATGACATCGCTGCGCGCCAAACAATGACATGCAGTGTACGGAAGCGTGTAAGCGAAATAGACAAAGATGGCACGGGAATCAATCTTAACACCTTAATTAAGGGCATTGCATAAGGTTGTTTTTTTTTTAATGTTTCGGTTGTTTCCGTCGATCGTCTTTTCGTGACTGCGCGAACGAAAAGAACAATGGCCATTCTCTTAACATGCTTGGACTAGAAAAATCTTATAAAACGTAACTTGATAAAACGTCTTTTTATTTGCCTATACATACTGAAATTTGAATCGCTTATTTCCCGAAAAGGGGTAATTGTACTCATCATTATGAACACCTTTTACTATGGGACCAACCCTGAAATCACGAATAAAAAATCAGGTGATCCCTACATTTGTGTTCACTTAAATCGATAAAATGTAGGGACCATCTGTTTTTATTTTTCGTGATTTCAGTGTTGGTACCATAGTAAAAGTTGTTCATAATGATGAGTACAATTACCCCTTTTCGGGAAATAAGCGATTCAAATTTCAACATGTATAAAAATAGATAACTAAGTTCGGCATTCAATATATTTTTTATAGTAGGGAGAATCAAGTAATTAATTTGGTTCTTGTGGTTATATGGTAGGTATATAATTAATCTGTACCATGTTTAATCGAGAGGTTCTATTAAGTTTCTAACTGTGAGTTTGCGTCAGTGCAAACGAAACATTCACATAAAAACATGTTGAAATGTCAGTTTTCTGTCAATGTATCGAATCGCGTTCGCATTATCACACAACTTGTTGAAACGAAACTTGTTTGACATTTCATAGTCTATTGACATGTTTCACAATCAATTTCGATACACTTCAAAGTATCTGCTTTCGGCCATACATGTTTACTGACCTCATTGGATAACACAAAAAACGAGATTTATACAAGTTTTGACACATGATTAAGCATCAGTGCGAACGTCAGCCGTGACAAATCTACAGACAAACATGTCAATGTATAAGTTTTTAGTCTTTTAATTTACGGCAGTATCGATTTTTAGATTAAAAATAATTAGTTTTTAATTTATAACCTGGCTTAATTAAAACTGTTTCCCTGTAAATAACATTAAATTCTATTTACGGCCTAAGACAGTTTAATAATCAATATGTGTTCACACGGTTGACATTGTCGGGGATTATATCGATTTAAAAATAAAATCGACTTAGACCTTAGAGTAAGTATGGACTTCTCTATAAACGTAATTAATTACGGGTACATTCAAATAAAATATAATTTATCCTGCTTTCTGATAAATCAAGGTATATGTTGGAAAACGATTATCTTCATTCCCCCAGCTTTAAAAAATAAACTGATGATATCCAGTAATTACATTAATTGTTAATGTAATTACTGGATATCATCAGTTTATTTTTACTACATTTTGGTACTAATTTGTGTTTTTTCGTAGTCCAAAATGACCATTGTTCTTTACGACGCACCTTATCTTTTGTGTCGTACTGTACCTTTGTTGATCGCCAGTAGATGATCCAGATGTATGGCACATCTTTCGACGAGCTCTATACTCTCTGCCACGATCAGCCGATGTTTTTACCAACGAGGTAGCGCTAAAAAGTTAATAAAATACTTAAGGTTAAGTTTTAAGGTTTGATGTTAGAAAATTAATTTCTGAGTTAAGCTCGCCGATGTACATACTGGGTGTCAGGGAAATGCTCTCGAAACTGAAAGGCTATTTTATACTACCTAAACACAATCTAATACCAATAACCATTAGCCTTATACTCATTGTTTTAGTGATTTGGTATTTTGCAAACCCGCAATGTAAAGCGTACAAAACTCGGGACCAATGCCGCGCGTACCTAACCTACCTACGCTCGCTACGACACGGACTGCGTATGGGAGCGGATGTCCTTTACGCCTAGCGCCAGCTGATATTTTATTTGAATTACATTGCGAACTTTAAAAAAATTAGTATATAAATGAGGTTTTTTTTGCAAACCAGTTTTATTTAACTGACCAAAGCTGGTTATGTATGAAAAATGCAAAAAAATATGAAAAAATCTAATAAAAGAATCGCATTTTTTTTGTGGCTTCGTATCGGTAATCACCAGGGCATCTACTCGCGTTTGACGAACGACAAACGAAGTACGAACTTTCGTTCCGAGTGACACCTACACAGTAAAGATAGGCACATAATAAAGGCACAATAAAGATAGATTATAATCTTTAGTCCTATAAAATTGACCAGAGATCAGAGAAACGAACATCAAAACACGATCATCGCATGTGTTATGGAAACGATGGTTGACCGGAGTAGCAAATTGTGCGATGAATGGTACGATTAATCGAATATCGTCAAACGCGAGTAGACCCCCAGCACTATCACCTATCTTCGTTTTCGGAAGCGTTTCCCTGACACCCAGTATACTTTCCTACTGTAATACATGCTGAAATTTGAATCGCTTCTTTCCCGAAAAGGGGTCATTGTACTCATCATTATGAACAACTTTTACTATGAGACCAACAATTAAATCGCGAAAAAATAATCAGTTGATCCCTACATCTTACATCTACACTTAAATCGATAAAAGTTAGGGACCACCTGATTTTTTTTCGCGATTTCAGGTTTGGTCCCGTAGTAAAAGTTGTTCATAATGATGAGTACAATGACCCCTTTTCAGGAAAGAAGCCATTAAAATTTCAGCATGTATAAATGTATACAACGTGTTATTGAAATAACTGAAAACCTCTCAAGGGGTCATTGTACTCATCAATATGAACAACTTTTACTATGGGACCAAACCTGAAAACACGAAAAAAAAAACAGGCCCCTTAAGAGGTTTTCAGTTATTTCAATAATACGTTGTATATGTGTGTACAATAAAGAATAAGAATGAATAAAAATACTTCATCCTAACTATAAAACTGATATTGTATGTTTAATTTTTTGTTTGTTTGTTCCAGCATCACGCAAAAACTACTGGACCGATTTGGATGACATTTGACACACAGATAGACCATGAATCGAAACGTAGAAATGTTTGCACTAAACTTAGGTAGTTACTTAGTTAAGGGAAGTTTGAGCAGAAGATTTTGCAACATGTGTAACACAAAATACTTAAATATTCGTTGTAAGTAAACTCAATTTTTAAGCGCCGCTTAGTTAAGTAAAGCTAAAATTCTCAATTCAGAAACCGGCCGTAATACTGTAGGACTCGCTCGTTTTTAGGGTTCCGTACCCGAAGGATGCCAAACGGGACCCTATTACTCTCGCTACGCTGTCCGTCCGTCTGTCTGTCACAGGGCTGTATCTTTTGAACGGTAATAGGTAACCGGTTGAAATTTACTCAGAAATTGTTTTGCTATGAGTTGTATCACGACAAATACTAAAAACAAAAAAAAGTCTAAAACCAAAGAAAAATACAAGAAACCTCAAAAACATACATTCTTTTCAACGTTTTTGTTCCTACTCTATCTTCAAAGCGGTAATATATACCAGCGTCAAACTTGGTCAGATTATAGTGCATATTATGTAGTTTAGCAACAAATACTAAAAATAAGACAAACATAGACATATGTGGTGGTACCTGCGTAAGAAAGACATGAAAAAATTCACATTTCGCGCACTATGCGTTGACGTCTTTTGATAAACTCTCATAAATTAAATCAGTTTTTATGGGGTTACATGTCGTTGAGAGGTACGGAACCCTTACTGCGCGAGTCCGACTCGCACTTGGCTGGTTTTTATTTTCATATTTTCACTATGTTAGCGCCTGACAAAATAATCATATTATAAAATTGTCTACAGTACATTGCAATTCTTAAACCTAAGGCGCGTCCATACAGAATACTATTTTTACATTCGTACCACGAGATTGAAACCGCGGACCTAGACTAGAAAATTAATAAATTAAATTATTTTATACCTTTGTTGATTTTCAGTGGATTGTTGAGATGTTTGGTGCATTTTTTGACGAGCTCTGTACTCTCTGACACGTTGAGTAGCTGTTTCACTGGTTTCACTAAAAGAAAGTAAATTATTAATGGTGTCGGTTCTCTTGTTCAATAATTGTTTTAATTGGTTGCAATAATCCCTATTTATGAGTGCTGCACCTGCTGGTCAAGAAGGCTCAGGGTTCAAGGAAAGTCGGACGAGAGTTAACCGAATATATTTCGCGTTAAAACCCCTTCAGAAAACCGTTCACTTGGACCAGTGCGCAGCAACTGCCCGTTCGTGCATACGTCTCGCTCGCATACATTTTAGCTTACCTTGCACTCTGCCTTACGTACCTACATGTGTCCCTACACGAACCAAACTTATTTTAAACTATCGCTCTTTTTTACTAATAGTAGATACAAGAAAGGGATGACAACAATTTTAGCGCGTTCAAATTAGTCAGAATAATAATTTCCATACAAGTTTAGTCGTGATCTCTGAACATGTCGACTAAAATACAAAGAAATGTAAAACGTAAACTAATTTGATTATTTGACAGCACTAAAATTGTTGCCATCTCTTTCTTGTATTTACTATTAGCAAAAGAGAGCGATAGTTTAAAATACGTTTAGTTCGTGAACAAGAGAATCAATACCAATATTGATTAGATAGATTTTTTATTTTTTTCATTTGTGATTACAGAATTGTATTAGAAACGGGCAGCGCTGAGCGCATACTATGAAGAACGGACAGTGGGCTCAATAATAAGGTCCCTTTGGCACAGCCCTATGACGAATGGACAGACTGTGTGGGCTTAGTAATAAACTTTCCTACTGTAATATAAATGTATATCTGTGTGTACAATAAAGAATAAGAATAAGGTCCCATTGGCACAGCCCTATGACGAAAGGACAGATGGTGTGGGCTTAGTAATAAGGTCTCATTGGCACAGCCCTATGATGAACGGACAGACAGTGTGGGCTTAGTAATAAGGTCCCATTGGCACAGCCCTATGACGAAAGGACAGACGGTGTGGGCTTAGTAATAAGGTCTCATTGGCACAGCCTTATGATGAACGGACAGACAGTGTGGGCTTAGTAATAAACTTTCCTACTGTAATATAAATGTATATCTGTGTGTACAATAAAGAATAAGAATAAGGTCCCATTGGCACAGCCCTATGACGAAAGGACAGATGGTGTGGGCTTAGTAATAAGGTCTCATTGGCACAGCCCTATGATGAACGGACAGACAGTGTGGGCTTAGTAATAAGGTCCCATTGGCACAGCCCTATGACGAAAGGACAGACGGTGTGGGCTTAGTAATAAGGTCTCATTGGCACAGCCTTATGATGAACGGACAGACAGTGTGGGCTTAGTAATAAGGTCCCATTGGCACAGCCCTATGACGAAAGGACAGACGGTGTGGGCTTAGTAATAAGGTCTCATTGGCACAGCCTTATGATGAACGGACAGACAGTGTGGGCTTAGTAATAAGGTCCCATTGGCACAGCGCTATGACGAAAGGACAGACGGTGTGGGCTTAGTAATAAGGTCTCATTGGCACAGCCTTATGACGAATGGACAGACTGTGTGGGCTTAGTAATAAACTTTCCTACTGTAATATAAATGTATATCTGTGTGTACAATAAAGAATAAGAATAAGGTCCCATTGGCACAGCCCTATGACGAAAGGACAGATGGTGTGGGCTTAGTAATAAGGTCTCATTGGCACAGCCCTATGATGAACGGACAGACAGTGTGGGCTTAGTAATAAGGTCCCATTGGCACAGCCCTATGACGAAAGGACAGACGGTGTGGGCTTAGTAATAAGGTCCCATTGGCACAGCCCTATGACGAAAGGACAGACGGTGTGGGCTTAGTAATAAGGTCCCCTTTGGAACAGTCCTATGACGAAAGGACAGGTGTGGGCTTAGTAATAAAGTCCCATTGGCACAGCCCTATGACGAACGGACAGACGGTGTGGGCTTAGTAATAAGATATCATTGGCACAGCCCTATGACGAACGGACAGATGGTGTGGGCTTAGTAATAAGGTCCCTTTGGAACTGTCCTATGACGATCGGACAGACGGCGTGGGCTTAGTAATAAGGTCCCATTGGCACAGCCCTATGACGAACAGACAGACGGTGTAGGCTCAGTAATAAGGTCCCTTTGGCACAGTTCTATGACGAAAGGACAGACGGTGTGGGTTTAGTAATATGGTCTCATGGCACAGCGCCCTATCATGAACGGACAGACGGTGTGGGCTTAGTAATAAGGTCTGTTTGGCACTCTTTGGGTAGCGCATCTTAAAAACATTTAAAAAAAAATCTTGACAGTAGTTAATGATAATGACTTACGTGTAAGTTTCATCATCAAGGGCTTCTATTTTAATCTCTACCGTTTGAATCTCAGGTTCAGCTTGTTCCCTGTAATATGAAACATTTACTATTAGGTACATTGTTATGTTCAGTGTATGTAATATATCATAACATAACATGTGCTTAAAAAACGTTAATACTAGTTAAGATAACAACAAAAAAAACCGAATTCAAAAACCATAACTAAAAAGTAAAAAATAATACTTGTATGTAATTCAAAATCTTTTCATAAACCAACATTTTGAAGGCGGCGCGTGACTGACGCTTTCTTTACATATGGACATGTATTTCACGATCAATCAGTCATGTAAATATAATGTACAGTCGAGCACATATCTATAGTAAAACAATATAAGTGAACGTACATGGAAATCACGCGCCGCCTTCAAAATGTTGGTTTATGAAAAGATTTTGAAATACATACAAGGATTATATTTTACTTTTTAGTTATTAAAAGTCAAATTCATTTTTAACGTTAAATATTTTGTTTTGTTTCAGCATTTCCCATTCCAAATTACATTTAAACATATAAGTTGTATACATTTTCGTAAACCATTTATAAAACCTTTTATTTTGATACCCTACTCGATAGGATTTGAGCAAAACAAAAATTTGATGTCACATAAAATGGCTCGAAAAAGCGGCCATTTTAATTTTTATAATTTTGATATAACCAGTATCACTCTCACAATTAAGACGAATCTAACGACACCCCTAAAATCCATCAAGCCGTTTAGGCTACAGAGCGTGCCAAAGAAATATACATACATCATCATCATCATCATTTCAGCCATAAGACGTCCACTGCTGGACACAGGCCTCATATATACATACATACATAAAATAAATATACATACATACATACATATTATCACGCCTGTTTCCCATTGGGGTAGGCAGAGACTATGGATTTCCACCTGCTACGATCCTGACACACCTCTTTCGCTTCATCTACGTCCATTAACCTCGTCATGCATGCTCGTCGGTTTAGAGAACTCTTAACCTGGCATTTTTTACGTTCGCCGAGGTCGTCCCCTTCCAACTCTTCCATCCACAAAATAAAAATAAAATAATAATAATAAAATAAATATATAAATAAATATAAATATTTTTGGGACATTTTTACACAGCACCATCTAGTCCCAAACTAAGCAGAGCTTGTAATATGGGTACTAGACAATGGAAATAATACTTATATACTTTTTTTTTGTTGTAAATATATACTTATAATACATAAGAAACACCCAGACCAACACAAACACTTATGTTCATCACACAAATATTTGTGTTCTGTGGGAATCGAACCCACGACCTCGTGATCAGCAGTCCGACACTCAAACCACTAGACCACAGACGTCGTGATACACCAAACATAACCCTCCTTCAGGCGCAGTCGGGTAAAAATGACTATTCATTGAAATCATCATATTGATAACAAAATAATTTAGAAGCTGTGATTGGCAGACGCATGTCCACCAGTGGACATACTCGGTCTGATATGAGTTAATGATGATGACTTACGTGATAGTTTCATCATCAGGGGGTTCTACTTTAATCTCTACCGTTTCAATCTCAGGTTCAGCATGTTCCCTGCAAAAAAATAATAGTTTAATAAATCTCTGTATGTAGTGATAGTTTATGGAGAAATCTGGACGCGTGTGTTTGTTTACATGGAATGTTCAAATTCGACTACGCTACTCTTAAAATTAAGTTAAGTTTTAATAGTTTTGGGAAACAAATGTTATCCAATAGTTTCCATCACACTTTTAAGCTATTGCATAGCTTCTATCGCGGGCCTTGAGCGTGGAGACCGAATACAGAAATTCCGTAACGAAAATAACCTAACACCCCCCACTCCGACCGGCACAGCGGTGATACTATTTAGTTTTGCCATCTATCGATGAATAGCAGAACTTTTAATGACTTTTTGAAATATCACGCTTGTCTCTTTAGTTCTGCAAATCGCCTCTAGGTGGCATTGGTTGTATCGGCGTTACTGCGCATGCGTAATCCCCCTCTTCGCCCCGCAATCTGGTGACTCGTGCCTGCTTAGAGTTTCGGCGTTAGGGCACCTCCTCTATGTATTTACATAAAAAATGCTATGCAATAGCTTTACTCACTCGCCTTTGCGCTCAGCGCCGCGTCGTCGTATGAACCTTTTAGACTCGGCATGGTATGTACATGTTTTTTGGTAAAAATTAACCTATGTTAAAAAATAGTGTACTGGATTCTACTCCCGATTCTAAACAAACTGGTTTCAGTTTTTGAGTTAATTCAATAACATGTTGTATATGTACTGACCAACCAAATCTAGTAGTCAAAATGATTTTAAATCTGACTCCATCTTCAACATAAAAATATAAGTATTATAAATACATAGAACTCACTGGATCTTATCCTCCGCACGTGTGTCATCGTCGTCACTTTCATCTGTACTCGTATCTTCCTCACTGGTGTCTTGAGATCTAAAAAAATGTTCAAATTAGTTAACTTTAATTTTAAAACAAAGTTTAACCGGATTAAATCGCGTATATTATTTAAATTGGTTTTCCTGACGTTTCGAAAGCTTTGCAGCATTTCGTGATCGCAGGTAGACTAACGGCCAAAATTAATATCCAATCTATCCACGATTTACCCTACTGGAGATAGAAATTTGACATATTTCGTATGGAGCTTATGTCAAATTCCTATCTCTAGTAGGGCAAATCGTGGATAGATTGGATATTAATTTTGGCCGTAAGATGACAAGCGTCTTTACAGATATTTCAAAAAAAATATTACGCGATTTAATCTGGTTAAACTTTGTTTTATTATAATGTGTAGTGATCGCGAAAACTTAAGAAATTATTATTTAATTTTAAAATTATTAGCAATGATTTAACGCGACGATAAGTCCCAGCGACCTTGAGATAGTGGGAGGAGTATGCGCCTCACCCCGCGCGCCCGCATTACAAAACTGCACGCACACGTAATTTATATATTTATATATATTTTTTTTAATTTTAGTGAAATTCATAGAGTATCTATACGTTGCAGATTGTGAGGACTGTCTGTTATTACTTATTTTTATTTCATTATTCATCACAGCTTACATCTATCATTACGGGCTAGCTCAATGCAATAGAGAAGTATTCACACAAAACAAAGTTATAACAAAAATAGCAACACAATGGTGTTATCTTGTTCACAAACTTAAACTTATTTTAAACTATCACTCTCTTTTACTAATAATAGATACAAGAAAGGGATGGCAACAATTTTAGAACTCGATTTTATAACATTATTAATGTAAGCATAATAAATTCTCAAAAGTTTGCTGCATTTGTAGGAACAACCTGTATCAATACAAATGCTACCTTCCACCAATTTGTTTTTAAAGACGGCTCGTGCAGTCACGGTCACGGTGTTCGCTCCTTCATAATGTAGCTAAATATGATCTGGTATCTACCCACATTGTACTTATTTAATATCCTACCTTGTTAACTACATTTTTGTTTACCTGTTTGTATAGTTGATGATACTGATGTACGGTAAAACTCTAATGAGTTTATTTTTACATCTTTAGAATGTTTTTGTTATGTATACCACTGAATAAATAAATAAATAAATAATAATAAATAAACTGTCAAATTAGTCAGAATTAAAATTTCCATAAGCCTTAAGTGTCAGTGGGTGGGGCACATTGCTCGCAGAATGGATGGCCGATGGGGCAGTAAAGTTCTAGAGTGGCGACCGCATACTGGAAGGCGCAGCGTGGGTAGACCCCCCCAAGGTGGACCGACAACCTGGTGAAGGTCGCGGGTATCCGCTGGATGCGGAAAGCGCAGGACTGGTCGTTGTGGCGATGCTTGGGGGAGGCCTATGTCCAGCAGTGGACGTCTTTTGACTGAAATGATGATGAATGATGACAAAGATTATAATGACGGCAATTTACTTCCTTCTTATAATACCTCCAGATAACTTTGTTACATTAATTGGTACCTATTAGAAAAACTGACAATATTTTGCTCTCAAACAACATTTGTACAAATATTGGTTATGGACTATGGTATATTGAAATTTACGTTTGATTTGATAGCAGATATCTTAATACTTGATAACTTGGACGAATAAAAAAGGTGGAAGGAATCTCGCTAAACAATAAGTGAAGCATCCATAGTATCGTAGCACTCGCTTAAAAGCATGGGCACATCCATAGTATGCAGTGGCGGATTTACACATTTGCCGCCAGTAGGCTAACTGAATTCCTATTATTTGTATTAGTATCATATATATTAATTGGTATTAGTATCCCCTACAAGAATATGCTAATCAGTGGCGGTTCTAGGGGGGGGGGGGGTCGTAGGGGTCATGACCCCCCCCAAATCGTACACGTCAAATTGATAAATCTCCTAAAAATAGACAATTTACAAAAATAAATTATTGACTTCCTGCTTAAATGTCCAAAAGTAAACAATGAAATCAAAAACTACTGAACTCAAACACGACATCACACGACATCTACTCGTATGTACGTCAAAAAATACGTAACATTATTTTAGAGTTTTGTTTATGTACTGAAGTTCAATTTACAGCATAGGTATTATTAATTATTTTATTATTTTAACGCATTTACGCATGCGAAGCGAAATCCAACGATTTAAATTGTGGAAAGAAAAAAACGCTCACGAGCAGGATTCGAACGTGCGACTCCTGGCTCAGTACGCCAGTGCTTTAGCCACTAAGCTACCGTGAACACTGCTCGTGGTAACGAAATTCTCATCCACTTGGTACATCTTTGGGTGACGTCGGCGATATCTTATTAAGAAACAGTGTTTCTTAACCGACTCGACTAACTTTGCAGTTATTTCAAAATCGTATAGATATGCCTACCCTTACTAATTATTTTACTATTTTAACGCATTTACGCATGCGAAGCGAAATCAAACGATTGAAATTGTGGAAAGAAAAAATTGCTCACGAGCAGGATTCGAACCTGCGACTCCTGGCTCAGTACGCCAGTGTTTTAGCCACTAAGCAGGAGCCAGGAGTCGCAGGTTCGAATCCTGATCGTGAGCGATTTTTTATTTCCACAATATCAATCGTTAGGTATTATTAAGCTCAAAATAAAGTATGAATGATATTACTAGTTTAATAACAAATAATATCACATACAACGGCGGTAGTTCATTTTGTTGATCGTTTTGCGCCGTACTTTACATGAGCCTGCCGTTGCGATTGGACACTCAAAGGCGCAAGCGATTAAAGCTATGGCGGTGAAAAAAAAAATTCGCGCTCGCTTCTTCATTAACATACCTACATAGCCTACAACTCCAAAAATACACTTAAATTTAAGTCTACTTTTCACATAAATATGAAAACTTCGCGCTCGCTTCGCTCGCGTTTATTGCCAACGTTCGTTACCTCTTTGTTGACGTTCTTGTAAGTAACTAGGTATTCTGTTTCATAATAAACTAACTCCAAACTTTACCGTGTCATTGCGAAAAAAAAAAAGGTAAATTTGGACCATGAAACTATGTAAGCCAAGTTGACCCCCCCCAAAATCTTGGGCTGGAACCGCGCCTGATGCTAATATACTTATAATACTCTCCTAGTGAGCTGTTCTTCTGTAGTTATCTACTTCATGGTTCAGCAGAGCTTATGCACTCCTATGTTTGTGTTGGTTGAACATTTTATGTGCCGCTTGCTTGCTTTTGTGATTCAACTTTGAGCGGTTTGAATAAAACGATCACTCTGTCTTATTACTCTAATGTGAAGATGCGTAGCATCTCTAGTAAGTCTGTGGTTAGTCATTAAAACAGATTTTTTATTCTTTGAATGCACCAAAAATTCAACTATAAATTATACACAGAGTTACACATAGACTAGGCTTGAAAAATATAATGGTATAGGCCATAGGCCGCCGTCATAAGTCGTCCCAGCCAAAGAAAAAATATTATTAAGCCAGACAATAATTCAATTACCTACCAATTTCTCAGTCGTCGATATAAAAGCGCCAAACAGAAATAGTTTCCACACCCATCATAGTTAAAAAGACACTAAAATATATTTACTAAACTGTGTGAAACCCACGTGAAACCATCGTTATATTGGTATCGTAGCATGAAATTAAGAAACACAGCTGATTTATAACTACCATATAACTATACCAAAAAGAACATCTCTATAATTGGATGCAAATAGTTAAAACGTATGTTTAATATTTGCAAGAAATCTCGACCAAAACAATACAACAAAAACAAAACAAACACATTTATTTATAAAAAAAAGAACTGTCACTGTCACCTGGCTGTCCTGTCACCGTACACTAGCGGTGCAACAAGTGCCAATAAGTACTTATCGATATTTTTTCAAGTATCGACGAGCCATTGATTCCGAAAAATCAAAAAAACTATTCAATATCGCGTACGCATGGCTAGTGTTTAGCACCTGTGATCCTGAACTACTGGTATTATGCTCCTGGGAAATTCCGAATTTTCAGGTATTTAAAAAAATAATCATCATCATCATCATCATTTCAGCCGTAAGACGTCCACTGCTGGACACAGGCCTCCTCCAAGCATATATTGGGGGGATAATAACTAATAACTTCTCATAATCAAAGTTCGCAAAGCGTGCACTATATTACTAAATAATGTCATCGCTTTGCGCTATATAATAAATAAATAAATATTTGAGACATTTTACACAGCACCATCAAGTCCCAAATTAAGCTAAATACTATAAAAGTAAAAAAGTCAAAATTTATGAACGTTACTAATGTAAAAGCTACTAACCGAATACTGCAAATAAAAAATATCCGTTACCTATCTTCCCTAACCGGTACACCTTGATCTCTCTTCCGTTTGCTTGCCCATTTGATTTGCGGGGAAATCTTATTTATATCTTGTTCCTTCTTCAGTATCTCGCACACCATACTCTCACTGACGCCAGTGGCCTCAGCCGTCCGCGCACGGAGCTTTAGAAGGGGAGACAGGTCCAAGTCTCCAAATTTCTCCATAAGAGCTAAATACTCTCGCTCGAGAAAATGGTAGACCTTGGTGATGATTGTTCTCGTTTTAACCTAGAGAAATACAGAAATATAGGTCTGGGTGGTTTTGGAAATAAATTGAAATTGGGTATTTGGACATGTGAATATTTGTGCCTGTAAGAAACGCATCCATGTGACGACGCAAGAGAAATAAAAATTACCATTGGCTCCTCCATATCCTCTAGTTTCACTTCTGTGTAGCAGTTCGGACAAACTACTGTTGCAACGGATGCATGTTTTACTGGGGCGGTTTGCTTCTGTAAACAAAACGTTAATTTTAATCATCATTATCTTTCTTGCGTTTTCATTTATAGTTTATCGGGATCTGAAATTTTATTTATATTCGACAGAGTGATTTGATAAAGCTTTGGGCTACGAGTCATCGAGCATTAAACTCTATAGAGACGTGATCACTGTGTGATAACCTTGTGATTCACAGTGGAATTACACGAGTAGCCTCATATTATTCAAAAGTACTTTCATAAAGAATTGAATTGAAAAAAAAATGCGATTACCCTCACGATTACCTGTCCAAAATCTGACGGACTGCACCCAACGTATTATTTCAGCTCACTTTTATCAGTTTTAGCAAGCAAGCTGTTGCTTGCACAAGGAAATTTTAAAATAATTGTTTAAAAAAGTCAGTTTATAAAAAAAAAAACACTCACATGTTTTCGGACATGTTCCTACATAATCTGCTGCTTTATAAATCTGAGCAACATGATAATCCTATACTGAAGTATTTTATTAATGTGTTGGTGCGACAAGGGCAACCTTGTCGTTCATAAAATTAAATGTTTGTGTGTTCAATTTATTTTAATACTAACCCGTAGTTTGTTCAGTTTTTTTACTAGCATGTGGGCCTCCGTAGTCACAATTAATAAATGAATTTAATTTAATAATAAAAACAATATCTAATATATGTAATTGAGTCATTAATTTGATAGTCAGAAGCCTGAAAGTCTGACAACTTTTCTAACCTCCGAATTTCAGTATTACCCAGTAAATGGGTTGTGGGAGTCTGATGGCAGTCGCTCCGTTTAAAATGCTGATATTCAGCTTCATCTGGTTAGACTGGAAACCGACCACAATATAATTGGGGAAAAGACGAGGGATGTCCGATGTCACCAATTTTTTCTTAAAAAGTGACGATGAAATTGGTCGAAATCTGCAGTTTTGTTTTATAATTGACAAGGAAAACTTATGAAGATCAAAAAATCCTTTACTTTACTATTTTCCTAAGGAGAAAAAAATAAATATTTTTTTTATTCACAAAACGTTTTACATGAAATATGTGTAAAGTCCCTGACTTCTGAGCTAGGTACAAACCTGTGTTACAGAAGTCAGGATCTTAGCAGTTCGATAAAAAAAATGTTAGGTTTTTCAGTAATTTCAGATAATTTAAGATTCGAAATTGACGCTGAAAGTGAAACCAAGAAAACCTCTGTTCAGTTATCATGATATAATTCACAAATACTCTACTGATCGAAAAAAAACCATACTTACCATTTAGACAACAACATTTCCAAAAATGATTAGTTATTGATATTTTTGTAAGATAAGTAGTTGATTAAAATAAAAAGTTATTATTATTATAATTATCATCTTTGATTACTTGTTTAAAAAGTTGCGTTTTTGAGCCAAACAGCGCACATACCGCGTAAACAACAGATTACTAATTGCGTAAACACTCTTAACAGTCTTCTTCTTCAATCTTGACCAAGAAGTTCTTTAGGTATGTACGTACATAACTAAATAACAACGATTTTCTGGCGTAAGTATTTGTAGGCCTTGATCGAATAAAAGTTCAACGCAAGAGATGTTTTACCTGTTTTGCTTTTTCACATTTGTCATTTTATAATTTCACAATTTTCTATATTTAGAAGACATTTTTCTCTGATTCATTTATAACTTACGTTTAAAGAAGCTACCCTCTTTTTAAAGTAACGCACTTTATCTTGTAACTTTTTGAGATTTTTATTTTTTTGGGCAACTTTTCCTGACAGCTCTAAGATAAGCCGCCTATTTATTTTCTTTTTAATTGGTGAATCAAACTGGAACGGAGTTTCAGGGTCAGTAGATTCTTGTTCCATTATTGGTGTAGTTGAAATTGAATGGTGTGTTGACGAGGACGGTTTTGGGCTTTGCTGTTCTGGATCTTCTGCATTTGTCACAGTTAAATTACTCTGAAAAAATATTTTCATTATTACAATAAACTATAGGTGAAAAATACATATAAAAATCCAATAGAATGTTAAAATAATTATAATGTTTTATTTTATGATTAGTGTGAGGACAGGACTAAAGTGTGCAAAGTTTTATGAGTATAAGCTAAGTTGAAGTAGTCACCCACATCCAAGGCTTGTATATTATAATTTTCGACTTCAGCGCAAGTATTCATGGTATCGTAATAATTATAAAAATTCAACTCAAAAAGTGAAAAACAAAATGTATGTAGAATATACCTATTATTTTAACAATTTCTCAGTGACCTTCGTCCAGCAATGGTAAAAAATAATAATGAAAAAAATGGCGTCTTACTAAAAGGGGCAAATGTTGTGTAGGCATTGCCGTGTCAAATAAACGTCGCCGAGATTTAGTTACAAGAAAACAGTCTTCTGCGAAGTGACGGGAGCACACCACGCTAGAAATTGATGGAAACCAGTTTTTTCTTCTCGTGACTTCAATCCATTTTTGTTTCAGATTTGGTTCTTTAGGGAAACTATAAAAAAATCTTCTATTGTTATCGCTATCATACAATCACTATAATATGGTAATTCACCTTGAACTATGACTTTCTTATTAGGTATTTATATCTTATTCATATTTTAGCTGATAACTCAACAACTGTGATCTTTAAAAATAATTGTTGACACTCTTTTCTTTCTTTTTAAATTTAAACCCGTTTTTGGACAATAGCTTGACCAATAATTTCTTAGGTCTTCGCGATCACTACACATTATAATGAAAATTATTTAAATAATATCCGGTTAAACATGTATTATTATAATAGTTTGACCAATTTAGTTGGATTCAATTTATGAAGATTTAGGAACTGACGTTTCTAAATAACAAGAGCATTGCAGTGCTACGTAAGACTTTAATAAAAAGTTCAGAGGCGCACTGCGTCTTCTTGCGTCTTCTATGGGCAGACGTTACAATTAAGACCAGGGAACCTGCTCGTCTCTCCGTATGGCCATTAGTTTTAGTTGTCGGCTGTCCATGTGCGGCAGAGATTACTTACCATCAGGAGACCCACTTGCTCGTTTGTCCCATTAAGTTATAAAAAGTATTAATATAAAATACTCCACAACAACCTACCAAAATTTCTGTTATAATTCATCACCAGATCTCCATAAAATTTATGTGAGACTAGGTATTTCCAAAAAAATCTTAATTGTAGATGTAGTATAATATGCCTTAGTAATGCAGTATTATATTATCTGTGGTAATGCTCAAACAAACATTAAAAAAATACGAAAAATACTTGTAACTTGATAAAAGCCTTTGTAACAAAGTTGATCAAAAATGCAATACTAAATAAACTATACTTTAATTTACATTCTAAATAAAATAATTATTTTATGTTCCATAGTTTTCACCAATATCGATGAAAAAATTAACCATCTAAGCCCAACACTAGCGGCTCGTGCCAGCCGGCGCGGCGCAAGTGGCGCAACGAAAGAAAAGGATGTCATTACAAATACAGTACGAGTAAGTGAGATGCACAGATGAGAGCACTATTAGCATTGTCCAGTATAACTTGACCTGGTTACAAAGTAAAATTAAATGTTATCGTTATTGTTACTTACCGATGAAAGGTAATTCCGTCTGTTTTGTAGTTGGAATTTCTGCTGTTTTTACCACACCATTTAATAGAGCAGTAGGACATTTTAAATGAATTGAGTGACACTGATTGTTCAGCAATAATCAATAAGTCAGACCTAGTCGCTGGTCGTTAGTTTTAGTGCGCTCGTGGCCCTGATATTTTATTTGTGTGAATGAATAGAACAGTTTCGGACTTGGACAACCAATGATTATCAGTGTTTCCACTTTATTGGTTTCAGTTCCCCACGCCTCAATCAAGTTTTCCCCTTTTAGTCAATTTTTTCCCGTTTTTTTTTTCGTATTAGTCATAAAAAAAACATTATAATCTGGTCACCCTAAACCAGGTTCCTAACTTTTGTGGTTCATTCACTCATACACTCATACACTCTTGCATTGCATGCCACTACTTGGTGATATTACGATTAATATGTGATTATTTTCGCTAAGCTCTCTACCTCTTTCCCCTTTTTCTCCCTCTCTGGGGTCTAAATTCCCCTCAAAAGGGGAACTTCCTCTCAATGTGAAAACACTGATGATGATATCTATATGATCTTAGTAAGCATAGACTTATATAAGGTACGTTCTATAGACCCCAGCTTGGCATGACCACATGAGATAGAGAATTATATTGCTACATTTAACTGAAGCGAGTAAAGCGCTAATGCTGACGTATCTACTATATAACGTAGTAATTATATACTCTGAGTAGTAAAGGCTTAAACGCCAGTGTGATAGGGTTAGATAGGTCTTTGCCCTCGCCGGCGAGGCTTGCCGCTTAACGGCAATTCGCGAAACGCGTCACTCACCCGATATACCTGAAAGTCCGCCACTTTCGAGAAAACCATTCCCGATGCAGCAACGGCTGCCAGGGGGACATAGCGGCGGGGTCCCCCCGCAATGTTCCAGTAAGCCGAGGTCCGAGCCCTCCCTTGGGGGACGCCCTTATGCGGTTTTAAAACCGCGAGTTTATAAGTTAGGTTTAGGGAAATTTTCGGATGCAACAAGCTATCTTTCTGCTGAATTTCAACATCAGTTAAGCATTTTAGCCGAGGTAGAGAGTAAGAGGTAACAAAAACAAACAGACGGACGGACGCACTTTCGCATTTATTTACTAGCTGTACCCGTGGCTTTGCTCACGTTATCATAAGGTAAACTTTCAAATATGTCAAATTTCAAAGATAATGGACAAATGATAGCAATAATTAATTTTTTGCCATTACTTTTTTGTTAAAACGCTGGACGTAAAGTCAAAGACTAAAACGTAAACCGAGAACCTAGGTCACAAACAAATTTTGAGCATAATTTACAATAATAATACAGAATGATGTGAATGTATACAATAAAACGCCTTTTTACAAAACTTCTCTATAAACTATATTCGAGGTTTTACCTTCAGCAGCCAAAATGTACAGAGTGTCAGCGCTGGTGAAGCGGGAGCAAGCGACGTACAGTTGTCCATGTGAGAAGCAGCTGGTCCTGAGGTCGACAGTCGCAGCCTTCAGTGTCTGCCCCTGCGACTTATTGATGGTCATCGCGAAGCACAGACTCACAGGAAACTGTATGCGCTTGAATTGGAAAGGGTAATTGTGGGGAATCAGTGGTATACGTGGAATAAACACCGTCTCGCCAGCGGCACACCCAGTGAGAATCTCTGCCTCTATAATGTGCCTCTTCAAGGATATGACTTTGAAGTGGGTCCCGTTACACAGCTTAGGCGGTGTTAAGTTCCGTAAAAGCATAATCGGGACACCGACTTTAAGTTTGATAAGATGGGCAGGAAGTCCACTTGCAGGGTGGGTAGTGAGTAGCGTCATCTAGATCCAAAACGGTGTTTATAGAAGTATAAACCACTTCATTCTCTTGAATTTCTGAGAGAATGCTATCGTTAATCGCAGTGGCTTGGTAATTTTTTGGTGTTAAAATGGCCCTCTCACACAACCAACAATTCTGCTGGTGTGAGATTTGGCTGATGTCCCCATAAAAAGAACGAATTAGGTCCTCTACCGTAGAGACCACTCTACAAAGCGTTTCCGGTAGGTCCACCTGGCCACTCTCCTCTGGATAAGTTCCTACTCCAATGTTTAAAAGGACATCAGCGAATTCTTGAGCATGTGAATTCCCGCCAAGCCGTGCTCGCATGTTGACCGTCAAGCACAATCTGTGAACTTGCGGCCAGAGAGTAGAGCGTTTTAACCAAGCATTCACCTCATCAGCCCTAGTACCTAGCGTCACCACAGGCAGCGTCTGCCGGAAATCGCCGCTAAAGAGAACTGTTACCCCACCCGTTAGTTGTGGTTCCTGCGGATGTCTTGCAGAGTTCGGTCAACAGCCTCCACTGCCTTTCTGTTCGCCATCGTGCATTCATTCCATACAATTAGAGAGCAGTCTCGTAGAACAGTGGCCTTGTCACTTTTTCGTGAAACTGCGCAAACGGGCGTCTTGTGGCTCTCTAAGTCTATGGGAATCTTAAACATTGTGTGCGCAGTTTTGCCACCAGGGAGCAGTGTTGCGGCGATTCCGGAAGACGCTACTGCGAGGGCTATTTTCCTCGCCTTCTGACTTCTGCAAGGATGCCTGAAGTAAGAAAGGTTTTGCCTGTTCCTCCAGGAGCATCCAGAAAGAAAATTTTCACATGGTAGAGTTCAACGCTCTGCAGGATAATTTCGAATAGCTGTCTTTGCTCTGAGATGAATGATGAACAATGACAGACATTGCGCCCGGATTGTAGTCAGTTTCGGCGGCGTATTCACGATTAACGCCGGGATGATGAGCCACAGGTTGGGGAGTCGGTAAACCGTACTCACCCAATGAATTGCAGCCGATCGAAACGACCATGTCTTCAAGTGAACAAAGACAGCTATTCAAAACGCGTTTATCATATCAACATAGGTCCGTAAGAATCGCCAATTGGTCAGGTGTAAAATATCGCAATTCGTAGTTACTAAGTATTTCAAGACAATCAAAGACAACAAAGGTAACCCCGTTTCTCTACCCATAACATCACATTTTGTGAACCATAGCAAAACTAAGTAAGCGGGATACGTCGTCGTAAATTGGTTATATTATCCATAGGTTAAGGATAACAATACAAATAAATTTTCACGATTTTTTTCGTTAGGGGACTCAGCAGTTAGTAAAATAAGTGGTTCAATGGCACTTTCTGCACCGATTTCAATATTTGTTTCACTGTTAAATAGGTAAAGCACTTTTTAGCAAACAATACTTTACTAAATTACTGTTAGATAACTACTATTTGTGGTAGACAGTAAAATAAATATGGAAGCAGAAAATAATCGACACAATGCACTATTGCTCACCCCTCATACCAAATAGCGTGATCATGTGTTTTATAACTTAATAATCCGCTCTTTAGCCGACGTTGTTGCTAAATAACTTAATTTGTTGAAGAATGTTGAAGTTGTTTTTTTAAAATAACAAAATGCAAAAAATAATTCAAAAACTAAGATTGAGGCTGAGATTCGATCTTAGAACAACACAATCGTGATCCACACGCCAAGCCACCAGGATGAGTAATTATTTACGGGAAACTATGAAATAAGCATTTTCATTGTTAACATCTGTCGCTTAGCTCCCTTTATACGTGGGACACTCAGAAAGTTTTGCGAAACTAAAAAAAATTGTTCTATACGTACATATATTTTTATCAAATCTTTTCAAAGTACTTTCCACCAGCCTCTATACAAAGATTCATGCGCCTAAACCAGTTTTCAAAACACTTTTTCCAGTCCGCCGCAGACACCTCGTTTACAGCCTGCTCGAACGCAGCCAGCGCATCTTCCGGCAACGAAAATTGTATCCCTTTGAGCTGATTTTTTATTTTTGGGAATAAAAAGAAGTCACACGGTGCTAGATCAGGGCTGTAAGGAGGGTGACCCAGGAGTTTGACTGGCGTGCTGTCCAGGAAGTCCCTCGTTTTGAGTGCGGTGTGCGCAGGTGCATTGTCGTGGTGGAGCAGTAGCCCGCGGAGCCCTGTGTTTGGTCGCTTGTTGCTTATAACAGAGAAAACTTCTGGCAAACATTTGGTAGTATACCATTCGGCATTAATGCTTCTTTGATCCCGTAAGGGAATTGATACCAAGTGGCCAGTCAAATTAAAAAAGCTAGCGATCAAAATCTTACCCCCGCTTCTAGATCGCTTCACTTTGGTAGGCGTTGGCTCATTTTGAAACACCCAAACAGTCGACTGGCGCTTGGTTTCTGGGTCGTATTGATAAATCCAGGACTCATCACCTGTAACGATGTCGTAAACACGCCGAGACGAGCCTGCTTCAAATTTGTTAAGCATATCACGGCACCATTCCACCCGGGCCTGCTTCTGAGCATCGGTGAGGTTGTGCGGCACCCAGCGTGATACTATCCTCCTCACGCGAAGATGGCTGTGTAGAATCTCGTGAACGCTTCCCGATCCAATCTTCAATATGTGTTGAATCTCCTGATATGTAATTCGCCTATTGTCTTGGATTAAATTTTTCACTGCTAGCACGTTTTCTTCGGTAACAGCCGTCAAAGGGCGACCGCTTCTTTCGTCATCCCCCAAAGTTGGTCGACCGCGCTTGAATTCGTTATACCAACGATACACGGTTGCCTTGGAAGGGCCTTCATCCATGAATGCCATTTGAAGTCTATCGTACGATTCATCCGGTTTCAGGCGACACTTGAAATCGTATAAAATCATAGCTCTAAAATGTTCCCGGCGCAGATCCGTATTTCAGTGAGACACAATACTTTGAATTAACTCGCAAAAAATGTGGAGGGAAATTTTGAAATTGGAACTTACTTATTTTTACTTATAAATAATCATATTTTCGAAAAACATTATAACTGGCCAGTCTCCCATATATAAAAACTTTTTTTCGCAATACTTTCTGAGGGGCCTGGTATATAGCGTGATGGTTATTTTTTCTTAAATTAATTTTGACGTTCTGATAACGAATTATTTTAGTCTTTTTTAGTCTATAAATTATAACAATTCAATATGTTAGCTGTAAAACATAACTTTGTAGACATTTTGTTACTCTACTCACCTCCCATGTACAAAAGCGTGATGATTTGTAGCCTATAACCTGACCCAGTCTGTAACCGTCATTTTTGCCAAATTTCAACTAATTCTGTTCAGTAGTATAGGCGTCATGCTCAAACATACAAACAGATAAACAGACAAACAGACAGAAATTCTAAAATTGTAGTTTTGGCATCAGTATCGTTCCTAGTATGCGCAGCAGTGATTTTTTTCCAAAAATATTCAATGTACAGTTTTTTCATCTCTACGATTTTATTATATGTATAGATTGTAGATGCAGATAATGAGGTGCGTTCAGAGCCTTCACTCGTAGTGCAGTAGCGTAGCTACCGTAGGGCTAGGCGGGGCAGTACCCCGGGGCCCCCAAGCTCAAGGGTTCCTCGGACCCATGAACGACGTTCGAAAAAGTTATATAATATCCTAGTTGAATAAAGAATCTTCGAGTTTTAACTTTTTGCCTCGGGGCCCTTGGTTACATAGTTATGACACTGAGTGCAAACTGTCGCACTGGTCAGAATCCTAGCCACTAAACGCTTTTTTAAAATACTCTGTAATGTTGATACATAAACTAAATATTTACCTGTAATGGCACAGCATTAGGAAGCAGAACAGTTCGTTTTTTCTTTATAATTAACAGATTTAGATCAAAATGTCTGCTACAAATTCTTGATGATTTTTATGCTGTCCAATTTGTTCGTCCAGTGGCTTCAATCCACTTCTGACGTAAACTATCATTTTCCGGGAAACTGCAATGTCATTTAAGCGATTAAGATATTCATATATTTCATTATATTTATTAGAGGCATAATACAGAAAGTATACCCATAATTGGGTCTGATTATCGACAGCAAATTCAACTGGCTACCCCATGTCACCAGGCTACGTGAAAAACTCAGAGCTTTTTTAGCTAATCTCTATATTATTAAGAATAAAATACCTTTTAAAGTGAGGCTTATGCTATATAATGCCCTCGTTGATTCAATCATCGGTTATGGCATCACAAGCTATGGTAGAACGTTCAAAACTTATCTTGACAACATTCTTAAGCTACAAATAAGAATCTTAAAGACAATTGTCACCCCAAACATACGAGATCAATGTAGGGGCAATGATACCGAACTATTCAAACAGTGCAAAGTACTTCCGATCCACACTAAAGTCAGTTACAGTCTTCTCAAAGAACAATTCTTTAATAAAGATATTCAAAGTGAAATTACCCATAGTATTCAAACGAGACAAAAAACGAAAAATGAACTAACTACGGTTGGCGCTATTAATTCTTACGGTGAAAGAACCACCCTGTATATTATTCCTCGTTTACGGAATAAACTTAACCCTTCTTTTGTACAAAGTATTAATAAGTCAAATATCAAACGCAAGTTAAAAACGCACTTTATAAACAACCTGTAGATGCTTGTCGTGTCGTGAGTCGTGACTCGTAAGGAACCGATGTTTTTTGCACGCAGGTAACAGGCAGTCGCTCGCCGAATACATTGTTTGTTAATTTATTGCACATATTTATGTATTTAGTTTAATAAGTTGTCTGCAGAATAACGGCATTCCGGACAAACCCCCGTGGTTTTTGGTTTGCTTTTGTCATAATAATGTATGTTTAAAAAAAAAAAAGGAAAAAAAAAAAAAAAAAATTGTAGTAGAATAAACTTTGAAAACCCGGCAACACCGAACTAATATTATTTTTAGGTTAAGACCATAAAGGTATTATACTGACGTAAAATATACAAAGTCTTTGGTTAAGACATTGGACAATTTAAATTGAAGTTTTGGATTATTTATCGATCGAATTATACTACACATAAAAAAATATTACGAACAATGTGAAATTCGTTGAAATAGTTAAAACTTGATAGGTATACTTAGGTACTTACGAATGAAAAGATAAGTCTGGCTGTTTCTTGGCCTTGTCATTGTCACTATCACTTTTACACCCTAAAACACTACACCGCACCATGCTTTATTAAATGTTTCAAATAGTTAGTCACTAATTATTTTATAAACAAATTACATATATTTTTGCACATAAGAACCCTAGCCTGTCCACCTGTCCGCCGCCGCCGATAGTTGGGCGATACAATTTTTGTACCTATGGGAAGTTAAAATTAAATATAAATGCGGTATTAAATTGAATTAATCGGAAATTCGGCCTGCCGGTGTGCATATTCACGTGTGTCCCTGTAGTGATTACGAACCCGACTAAGCTATCGGCCAATAAAAATTCTGCAGTCTTGCGTGAGGGTGGGGGGGGGCTTGACAATATTTTCAACGTTAGAGGACGCTACTTTTACTATGGGACCGACACTGAAAAACGCGAAAAAAAACAGCTGTTCCCTACATTTTGTCGATTTATGTGAACACAGTAGAGCAAATCGTGGATAGCACGGATATTAATTTTTGCTGTAGTAAGGGCTTCGCCAGCCTGTGGGCCAGTGGGGGGGGGGGGGGGGGGGGGCAAGATGATAAATATAGGATATGAATTATAGGTGAAAGTTTTTATCTTTTACTACAAGATTTTTGTGAATTTTTCGACTACTTTTTATTAAAATCTTCTACGTTGGAATCTCAAGGGGGGGGGCAGCTAAGACCATTTATTTTCTTTTTAGGGTTCCGTACCTCAAGTAAAAGTACTCAGTTCCAATCAATGACTAAGGAACTATCAAAGGTTCCAATTAGTTCATAGATTCGTCTCTGAATATAAGCCTTAGTGCGCAAGTCCGACTCGCACTTGACCGTTCTTTTTGCAGACTACAGGTAGGCCAAGCCCGCACAGCGATTTTTACTCGCAAAATCTATAACACATGGAATTAAACGCAGGTGCCCGCACTCGCGATAAAAAATTGAGATTTTTACTCACGCTACTAATATCGCAAAATCTGTAACGCATGGAATGCGATTTTTATCGCAATTTTTTTATATACCTACATGAATCACATGCAGGTGCGCGAATAAAAATTGCGCGACTGAAAATCACTGCAGGCTTGGCCTTACCTTTTGGAAATAACTTGCAGAATTTTCAAATATCGTCGGCACGGCATCTCTTCGAAGCAACCTCCTCTTTCTGCCCTCTACGTAACAGTTAGCTGCAAAATGTCTTGAGCAAACGCGAGAATGCTGTGAAGGCATCCAATTCTGCCTATGTATTGCCTTTACCCAAAGCTGTTTGAACTTTTCGTCCTGAGGAAACCTACAAATGACAACAGAATTAGGTACAAACAACGACCATACACCCCATAGACGCCGCATAACAGGCGACCGATGTCTGCAACACATCTACGAAATTTCACTAATATGGGTCGCCACTATTCGTCACTTGAAATCTTCAAATCAGTTCCGACCACTTACATGAGCCGTCAAAACTGCCGCGTTAGTGATTAGTCATTAGCCAATAGTAGTAATAGAGCTCCTTTGTGAAGGAGCTCGTCCGGGGAAGTACTACCACCGTACCTACTTCTCCGCCGAATAGTGATGCTTGCATTGCTGTGTTTCGGTCTGAAGGGTACGGGTGCCGGTGAAATTACAATCATATGAGACTTTCCATCTTCATGTCTCAGTTTGGCGAACCGACTTGCAGTACCATTTAGGCAACAGCCTAGCCCAAGTGGTATTGAAGTTGTTATGGGCAAAATGTACCGGTTAACATCAGGTGGGCCTTTAAGACGCTGACAACAGCCAAATACCCCAAATAGGCTTCTTTTAAAAACATTTTTAACCGTATCTATTCAGTTTGTGGCGGTGAAAAAATCTATAACATATATTTTTTAGAAAAAATATTTTTTAGAAAAAAATATATGTTAAACTTAAAATAAACTTTTTAACGTTTATTTTATTTTTCTATTTTTAGTGGCATTAACAATAGAAAGAAGAGCAATTGCTGCAATCCCCGATTATTTACTGTCATCCATTGAACAGTTCCCTTCATTGTCTCCGAAGATCTTCATCAGATATCTATCTGTACTTACTTTTAAATATCATTGCAGGATACCAAATTTCGAATCGATCAGACCTGTGGAAGTTGCTCACATCCCTTCATCAACTAGAAAAGAGCTGCTGATCTTCAAACTAATAACCAACCAACTGATAGCTAATAACCCTGTTGATCAAGTCATCTTTCAAACAAAAATCTAAATCAAAATCGGTTCATCCGTTTGGGAGCTCCGACACCCAGCTACACACATCAAACACAGAACCCCTCTGTTTGCGTGGTCGCGGGTTAATAAATCAAATAAGTGTAAAAATGATGAAAAACATACCTGTGAAAAGTTTTCGTCCGCAAATCATCGCATTTCTTTGAACTATGGCTTTTACAGCAATAAGCAACACACGCCATGGATTCCGCACTCAAAAAACATGAGTATAACACAAAAATAACGAATAATTTACAGTGGAATCCGTATTTTGGTATAATCGTCAATAGCAAGTCACCCAACTGGTGACTCAAGCAAACAAAACCAAATGGCTACATTCAGATTTTTACCACAATACAATACAGTACAGGCAACATATTTTTGTCTTTTTCTACCACATTGTAACGTTTATGGTATAGATTAGGGTATAGACACAGATTTGACATAAATTACTGCCGTAATTTTAGTTATCTGAGGCCGTAATGTAGCGATGGGACGAATCGTATTTTTTTCAACTCGAATCATTCGAGTTGAAGTGATCGTGGATACGAATCACGATTCGAGTTGATTCGACTAGGTCGGCAGTACCAAACACGTGGTGCGAATGCGACGCGTATGTTCGAATGTATCGAGCCGACTCGAACCACCGAGTTGGCCACAAACAGCGAGCGATCCGAGTCAGCGAGCGGCGTCGAATCAGGCGAGTTAAGTGATTGATCGAGTTAATTCGTATACACGAATCGTGACGAGTTCGCACCGCCTATTTTTTTTTTTTTCACTTGTACTCGTAGTTCGCAGCTATTCACTGCCTCACTCGCTCGTTTACCGCCACTTGCCCGAGAGAGCGAGTCACCGAGCCGATCGAATCAACCAAAGACTTTGTATATCAGTATAATACCCTTATGGAATCAACCTCGACTGCCTCGTTGGTCTAGTGGTTGCAAGCGCGACTGCTGAGCGTGGGGTCCTGGGTTCGATTCCCGGGTCGGGCAAAGTGTTATTGGGTTTTTTCATTAGGAAATTCTCAGTAGCAGCCCGGAGTCTGGATTTGTGCCCGGTCAATGGCAATAGGCTCGCCCCCTATTACATGGGACTATAACATAACTGGCGAAATGTGGGTGTACTATTACACCTCTGCCTACCCCTTCGGGGAAATACAGGCGTGATGTTATGTGTGTGTGTGTGTGTGTGTGTGTGGGGGGGTGTGTGTGTTATGGAATCAACTAGGTTTTGAAGAAACGCTAATAATTCACCAGCATAGATATTTTACCGATAGATTCGCAGTATGCATGGCTAGTGCAGTGCATCTCACTTTAGCAATATATGTTGCCATTAAAAAATAATTTCCTTTCTGTTAGGGTAATCAAATATTAAAAAAAATATAACTATTATAATAAAACATGTTACAGTACAGTTAACCGGATTACATGGCGTATCGTCGCTGCGCCCGCCAAGTTCCATTTGTGATTTTTTATAGGTTTCGGGAAACAACAAAAAACATACATACATACATACATATTATCACGCCTGTTTCCCATTGGGGTAGGCAGAGACTATGGATTTCCACCTGCTACGATCCTGACACACCTCTTTCGCTTCATCTACGTCCATTAACCTCGTCATGCATGCTCGTCGGTTTAGAGAACTCTTAACCTGGCATTTTTTGAGAACATCCGCGATTTGATCGCGATACGTTCGCCGAGGTCGTCCCCTTCCAACTCTTCCATCCACACTCGTTTCGTATACTTGTTTCGTCAATCTCCTCTCGTCCATCCTCTCTATATGTCCAAACCATCTTAACATACCTTTCTCAATCTTTGTCACTACATCTTCTTTCACTCCACAACGCTCCCTTATCATGTTATTCCTTACTTTATCTCTCAAAGTTACACCACACATACTTCTCAAAGCTCTCATTTCTACTGCATTTATTCTGCTTTCATGTTTCTTCTGCCATACCCAACTTTCACTACCATACATAAGTGTAGGCACTAACACTCCCCCATGAACAGCCAGCCGTGCCTTTTCCGACACTTTGCGGCTGTTCATGAAGGTGTGTAGTGCCCCATTCACCTGATTACCAGCACTCACTCTCCTTTCAATGTCCTTCACATGCTTGCCATCTCTCGTAAACATGGAACCCAGGTATACAAAATCTTTCACTTGTTCCACCTTTTCGTCACCTATCAAAATATTGCACTCTGTCATAACTTCTTCCTTTTCAAAAACCAAAATTGTTGTCTTACTAACATTAACTTTCATTCCTTTACTCTTCAAAGCACCATCCATAATTGTTACCATCTTCTGTAACTCCCCCTCCGACGATGCAAGGATAACTTGATCATCGGCATAGAGGAGACATTTGACAAGTAACCCATTCATTTCTAAACCATTTTCACTCTCTTTCAAATCTTTCAAACAACTGTCCATGAATAGATTGAACAGCCACGGCGACGCTACACATCCCTGTCTCACACCCTTATCGATGCTGAACCAGTCAGAGTAGGCGCCGTTAATCCTGACACAAGCGCTAGAATCCGCATAGAGAGATTTCAACGCTTGAATCAGGTTGCTATTCACCCCATAGATAGACAAAGCAGACCATAGTTCATTCCTCATCACTCTGTCGTAGGCCTTTTCCAAATCCACGAAAGCGCAATAGACTTTTTGACCTTTGGCCAAACATTTTTCAGCTATGCATCGCAAGGAAAAGACCTGATCCGTACACCCAATGCCCTTTCTAAATCCCGCTTGCACATCCCATATTTTTTCATCAGTTACTTTCATCACTCTTTCAATCAAAACTTTTGCATACAATTTGCCGACAACACTTAAAAGGCTAATGCCACGGTAATTCTTGCAGTCTTGCTGTGACCCTTTTCCTTTGTAGAGCGGCACAATCACGGCCTTACACCAGTCTTTTGGTACCAGGCTATTACTCCAGCACAAGTTGAAAAGACGGTACAGCAGACTAGCCACCACGCCCTGTCCAGCCTTCAGCATTTCGACGGATATCCTATCATACCCTGGAGCCTTTCCTGATTTCATTCTGTTCAACGCTTTTACAATTTCATCCATACAAAACCTATCCTCAATGTCTGCCCTTTCGTCCATCACCGTCGATACTTGCATCACCTCTTTTTCAAACAGTCCTTCAAAATACTCTTTCAATCTCTTTAACACGCATCCTTCCTCATTCATTATATTTCCATCCTTGTCTTTGATGTTATTGAGCTCCGAGGTTGCAGATTTTCCTCTGGCTCTTTTTATGGATTTCCAGAAAAACTTAATGTTTTTCCGGAAACATATTATTTTATAAACAATACATTAATTAAGAAAACTAATAATGCAGTATAAAAACATTTTTTATTATGTGTTTTCTTATTTAATGTATTGTTTAGAAAATAATATGTATTTTGCTGTTTCCCGTAACTTATCAAAAATCACAAATGGAACTTGGCAGGTGCAGCGACAGTATATTATTTAAATTGGTTTTCCTAACGTTTCGAAAGCTTTGCTTTGCATTGCTTTGCTTTGGATGTGTAGTGGTCGCGAAAACCTAAGAAATTAATATCTTCTTCTTTTATCGTGCCGACGTGAGCTACGTAATGCCCATGCCATGGGAAAAGATTAGTCAGTCAGCAGGTTGGTAGCGGGGCTGACTGCCCAGTGTGCGCCGGACGATCAATTAAATATCGTCACTCGTGGGGACTCTTTAAATGCACCACAGAAATTATTATGAATAACTATTTGTTTGTTAGTCTTCTATGCGTTCCTATTAGGGTATGTAATATCGGCGGGTTTTCAATATCAAAATTCAATTCCAATATTATATCGGAATAATTGGGATTTTTTATAAAAAGTTGAATTTCATAGAAAAGACATTTTAAATCAAATTTTTAATTAATTAAAACCACAAAACAAATTATAGCTCTCTACGCTACAAAAATAAAAAAACTCCTTTTTTATAAATATATTTATTTTAATCACACTAATATTATAGTGGCAAAATTCATTTGAGCACTCGGATTTCAACGCGCTGTAGATCGGAATATAGTACGGTACAAATACGACAATAATAATAATAATAACAAATTAAATGTAAACCATATCATCATCATCATTCCAGCTGAAAAACGTCCACTGCTGGACATATGCCATAATCGTCACGCTTGGCAGGCTGGTTGGCGATCGCAGTTGGTTAAATTAATACTCAGTGAACGCTGCTACCCATCCTCTGGCGAACCCCTTAGTCGCCTTTTACTACACCCAAGAGAAGAGACAGGGGGGTGCTAACCATAAACCACCGGTAAACCATTTAATGAACAATAAATAAATGTTTACTCATAATAACTTCTTAGGTTTTCGCGATCACTACACATGCTGCAAAGCTTTCGAAACGTCAGGGAAACCTATTTAAATAATATACGCGATTTAATCCTGTTAAACTTTGTTTTATTATAAATGTTTACTCACCAAATATAGTGTTTTATCCGGGGGCATATTCTCGACTTCATAAGTTCTTCTCTTCCAGCGCTGGTTAACAGGGGAATCATGTCTGCTTGTTGATGGTACTTGACTCATTTCAGAAACCTTATTCTGTAAGATTTCAATTTTATTATGGGTATTGAAGAAAGTAGTTTTAATCAATGAAAATAATTGTGTAATTTGACACTTCATCATCATCATCATCTTTTCAGCCGAAAGACGTCCACTGTTGGACATAGGCCTCCCCTAAGCATCGCCACAACGACCGGTCCTGCGCCTTCCCCATCCAGCGGATTCACGCGACCTTCACCAGGTCATCGGTCCACCTTGTGGGCCTACCCAACCTACCCACGCTGCACCTACCAGTCCGCGGTCACCACTCCAGAACTTTACTGCCCCATCAGCCATCTGTTCTGCGAGCAATGTGCCCCGCCCACTGCCACTTATTCACGTAATCTGACACTTACATAAACACATATAGTAGGTACCGTGAATGGTATCAAATTAGTCTTTCTGGCCAAAACCATGATCGAACTGGACTCGAAGTGAACTGAACAAATTTTCGACATTTTTGTAGGTAGCCAATTTTGTCGCCCGGTGGCATCAATCCACTTTTTCTGAACAATAGGATCAAACGGGAACCTAAAAATAATTTTAGAAAAATTTGGGAATTTAAAAAAGCTTAAAACAACATAAGTAAATACACATATTATGTATCTGATTTAGGGTAAATCAATGATTAAATATTATTGTGGTAAATAAAATTATTTAACTAGCAACACTACTCTCGAAAATTGGTTTGATATTTTGATATGGATACAAATAGTATGAATTTTGGAGCCCGAAATTCCTAATAGGTAATCGTATCTCAGTCGATGCAATGTTATTCAAACTCAAATAATATCGAAATAATTCTACTTACGAATGAAATGTAACGCCAGCGACATTTCTTTCGCTGCGTTGTTTGCAGCCCAAAATACTGCAACCTCCCATTTTGCACACACTTATTTACTAAATAACTAAATCTTAGATAGGTTAATCTGGCAGGGTAAAATTTCATTAAATATCCCAAAAAATCACAAAATATGTGAATGACAAAACATTGCTTTGGCTAATGACTGTCACTTTTGAGTTTTTGACAATTAGGGGTGCGTTCAGTATTATCGTCCGACGACGGCGGACGACGCCCGGAGCGTACTTTAGTCATAAAGATCTAAATTATTTATTCATTTCTTTATTTACTTCATAAAAATTGGCAAACTTCAACGATAGCTGCAGCTCCTGTTGCGAAGCTAAGTATTTTTATTCAAACTTTCGTACAACCTAAACTGATAATTCTATTTTGAAAGTACCGTTTACGGCTCAGTCTATCAGTGAAATAGACATGAGTCGTTCAGTTACTCAGAGCGATCATACAAAATGAACGCCCAAGGAACGTTCCGAGCGTCGTCGTCCGACGACGTCGGGCGTATAACTGAACGCAGCCCTGAAGTCATAAAAACGCAGAGCTAATATTACAGCCAGCGTTGCCAGAAGGTTATCTTTCAGGTAACTTTTACCCCCGTCAGGTTACCTTTAGGTTACACGACTCAAAAGCCAACTTTTGGATAACCTTTCGAAATCGAATTGTATATTTTAAAATTTTATTGCAATGTTGCCATTCTAATACGCAAAAGCAAAACCAAAGACTAGAATAAAATCAGTAACGTAACCACTTTCTTTCTCGCCTTCTCATTACTGCGAAAAAATATAAAAGGTAACTTTTCTTAATAAAAAGTTACTTTTTGATCACTCTCAGAGCAGGTAACTTTGACAAGACAAGATCAGGGCTGGCAGCACTGATTAAAGCTCTTTCTAAGAACATATCACGATGCTAAAGACAAAAAATATGAATTGCGCCTCATTCTTTCTAAGGCGATTCGTGATTTTGCGTTCTCTGTCTAACTAGCCGTGACGTCAGTAAAATATCTATGTTCTCCATTTACGTTCTCACTCGCACACTAATCCTGTTTTTACTTTGAGATCGGTGTTTGAGAATTTGTTCTCAAAGTGTTTTTACTTCACATCAATAATCAGAAAACACCACAGATCAATATAACTAAAGCTTTATTAATCTGAGGAAAACACGATTAGATTATTGTATGATATGATTAATCTGTGGTTATAAGGCGTGGCCACATGAGAGAATACATAAGCATGAGACGTAGACGGAGAAACTAATAGACGAATGCACTGTGTACGCAACGAAATAACAGACCAGTAATATCCAACAAGACAATATTAGAAATAGCTGAACAATTTTTATTTTTTAAATTATGCTAGCGGGGCTTTATGTTTACACTTACTTATATTAGGTGTTTTTAGGTACAAAATACTTATCATTATAAAGGCTAAATGCGCTTTTTTTTTTCAAAACTTTGAAAACAGAACAAGTAGGTACCGCGCTCGGATGAATTGGTGCTAATTAAAATTAGATACTGTTGAATTAATTTGTGTATTGTTTCCTCGCAAATGAGATAAAATATATTAAAAAGATATTATAATAAGATAAAAATACTATACAAGTCTCGGCCTTGTTTAGTTAAGACAGACTCGGCTGGGCGCCTCGTCCTTTTAAAATCACTACGGACTTCGGCTTCGTACTTACCAACATTACTTGGCCGTCAATTGCTTCATTTCAGGACTCGACAGTAATGTACTATTTTAATAAAATGATAAATTGCATTAATTTTTACCGTATTTGGTACTGCATCAGGATACAAAACAGTTTTTTTCTTCTTCTTTATCAGAAAGCTTTCCGAAAAATGTTTGCTACAGAGTTTACAATATTTTGTTGGGGCCCAGTGTTTTCTTCCGGTTGCTTGGATCCATTTTTTACGTAAGTCTGGATCGACTGGAAAACTAAAGATAATTTTATTTTATTAACAATACTAGTGAGTATGCACTGGTAATAAATAGACGATCTATCATAAACCAGATGTTTAATGTAGATCACCAATTAAGAGACATCTATAAAAAAATTAAAATACATAAAACACTTTGTGTTCATTACACTGCTGAGTAAATATTTTTATTGAAAATCGGGGTGTTTCACATCTGAAGCTGGCAACACATAAATGATACTAAAATATGTGGGGTTGGCGGGAAAATTCGTAAAGATCATGTAGTGGATTTTTTATTATTTTCCAAAATTTGTGTTTCTTCGAGTGTTAATGTGTAATAATGGTGGATTATTAAATGTTATGTGCTCGTTAACGTGTACAAGTGTGGATAAATGGTGCAAAGTTGAAAATCATGACTTTCGTATTATCTCATCATCCTCTCAGAGACCTAGTAAAGTTTCCATCACTTTACTAGGATACAAGTATAATATGTTCAATGATTACGACTGAAGGACATGTATCCATGGTCATGAATAAATTAAAAAAAAAAAAACTAAAATATGTGATGTGAAGGGTTGGCGGGAAAATTCGTAAAGTTCGTGTTGTAGAATTTTTATTATTTTCCAAAATTTGTGTTTCTTCGAGTGTTAATGTGTAATAATGGTGGATTATTAAATGTTAAGTGCTCGTTAACGTGTACAAGTGTGGATAAATGATACAAATTTGAAAAACATGACTTTCGTATTATCTCATCATCCCCTCAGAAAAAACCTAGTAAAGTTTCCATCACTTTACTAGGATATAAGATATAAGTATAAGTAGCGATGTGTCAACTCGGTTTGGCTAACCGGTTCAACCCGGGTCAAGCCTAACTCGTATCAAACCGGGCTACGATCTGTCAACTCGGATTGGCTTTTTAACCGCGAACTGATCTATCCGACGCCCACCGACGCCGCCGTAAGTCGAGAGTCGAGTTCACGCGAACGGTTCGCGCGCGGTGCGAGTTTACCCGAATGATGAACGAAACGTTCCGAAGTTACCGCGGTTCGTGCACAGTGTACAATTGTGCATAATTGGCCAAAAAAACTCGCGCATAAGTTGTTGTAAATTTTGTGTTTGTTGTTGTTCTTGAAATTATGTCTTGTGTAATTATAATAATAATAATATTTTGGACATTTTACACAGCATTATTTAGTCCAAAACTAAGCAGAGCTTGTATTATGGGTACTATGGATATAATATTTATGTTTTTTTTTTGTAAATACCCACGACCATACAGCCAATAGACGCCTAATGTTGAATATAATGTGTACAATAAATACCTTTTCACATTAATCGACAAAATGTAGGGATAAGCTGATTTTTTTTCGCGATTTCAATGTTGGTCCTATAGTAAAAGATGTTCATACTGATGAGTACAATGACCCCTTAAGAGGTTTTCAGTTATTTCAATAACACGTATATATAAAAGTGATATAAATAACAAAAAAGTTATATTTTACGTAAACATATTTATATTGAATCTTTGACAACCCAAAAAAAAAGTTTCGTTATCCTGTATAAATATTAAAATACTTTAATAAATAAAAACAATAAACTTTCAAACCGATAAAATCCCACAATTCACACATTCAATTTCCAAACCGAATGGGGAACTTACCCGAATTTTAGCAACTCGCAATCTACTACTACGAGTTACCTACCGTCTCACTCTCAGTAGACGGTCGATTCGGTTTGGTTTAACCGGTTAACCATTCGGTTTACGTACATTTTTGATATGGTTTACCCAGTTATGAAAAAAACCGGCCAAGAGCATGTCGGGCCATGCTCAGTATTATAGGGTTCCTTAAGTAGGTCTAATTACAAACGAATCAAATCGAATATTAATCATTGCTATTTTAGTTTTTGCAAACAGCGCCACCTAGTGCTAAATTTATGAAGCTAAATTTAAGAAGTGTGTTTCTTTTTGTGTTTTTTTTTAAATAGAAAGTAACTAAAGGAGCATTATTTGCTACGATCATTTTTCTCTAAGGTCAATGACCTACGAACTAGGACGTCTTAAGTATTTTTCAGTTTTCACACTATAACTCAAAAATTTATAATCACATTATACTCGAAATAATTTTAAAAGAGAGTTTTTATAAAGGTCTATCAATGTTGAAGACTATAAGTTTCTACGTTGCATAGAATAGAAATGGCAGGGGGGGGACACATTGCAAGCCACTTTGGTGAACTGTATTTCGCAGAGGGTATACCTGATAAAAAAGTTGTGTATGAAACATTACCTTCATTTTAGTAGACCTATTCAACGATACCCCACACGAGGGGGTGCAGCGAAAAAAATATTTTCATCGCCATTTCACATGTATGGGCGCCACCCCTAAAATACGTAATCAAGATTTTTTTATTCTTTTAAAATTGAGATCTATATCTATTCCATTTTTTGTCAAAATTTCATTTACTTATATTTATAACTGTAGAAGTTATTAAGCGGTAAAGGATTAGGACAGACGGACGGACATGACGAAACTATAAGGGTTCCTTGTAGGACTACGGAACCCTAAAAATCACGGGTTGACCCATCGCTAGATATAAGTATAATATGTTCAATGATTACGACTGAAGGACATGTATCCATGGTCATGAATAAATTTAAAAAAAAACTAAAATATAGGTTATAAATGATAAAAACTTGAGTAATCCTTATATTTCAAGTTTTTGTTACTACATGCTAAGGTTTATGTTATCATCACTGAGAAATAAATTTTTAGAGACTACAAGTTGCAAAAACCGGGTCTGAGTGTCGCCTTAGGGGCGGAGTAAAAACCGTCGTACTTACGTGTGAAAAGACACATCGACAAGTTTCTTCTCACTATCGCTCTTACAAGAAATAACACGACAACGCACCATTGTATAATGCTTAAATAAGTGTGTTAGTATTATTTTTGTCTGTCTACTCACTGGATAAAAATAGTTTTTAACACAAATTAAGCAAATAACAAACATCAAACACGATGTGAACACCAACTGTCAACATTTGTTTTGCAATTCAAGTTGCTGACCTTGAACAAACCGGTTACACTAAACTAAACATAATGGTTTTCAACGTAATATACATCGTTGGTGGTTATATTCTCTTTGGGTTACACCACAGAGTACTGGGGTTACACGTTATTGGACAAAAATGTCGTACTTTTTGTCTCTTGTTTTTTTCTAATGCAGGACGGAACGGGATATTGTAACGCAATAGCCCGCAAATTTCAAAAATATCTTGCGTTTTTGCAAAATAATACTATCGGAATAAGTTTTGCGACAATAATCACAACAACCATATAGCTGCTGATCTATCCACGATTTGCCCTACTACATGGTATAATAAGATGTTTCACCCATCTTACTATACCATGCCCTACTAGAGACAGAAATTTGACATAAGTTCCATTCTTCTTCTTCTGTCGTGTCTAAATGAGCTACATAATGATAACAGCTCATGTCGTGGTGTAAAGATTAGCCAGTCAGCAGGTTGGTAGCGGGGCTGACTGCCCAGGGTGCGCCGGACGATCAATTATCGTCACTCGTGGAGGCTCTATTAAAATTATGTCAAATTTCCATCTCTAGTAGGGGTAATCCTTTGATTATACTTTGATTCATGGTATAATATGTTGTAATCCGAATTATGATCTGTTTGCGGATGATTGGAAGAAGATTCTGTTAGTATGCCTGAAGCATTGCGAGAGAGATTTATGAAAGATGTGTAATTCACTATATATTTTATGTGTCATTCCTCTAACTTTAATTACTGTAATTGGTTCAAGACCGTTGTAATTAAAGTAAAATAAATAAATTATACCATGCTTTGATTGAACTTATAATTTCTGGGTAAATCGTGGATAGATAGGATATTAATTTTGGCCCTCAGACTGCTGGCCACAGAACATTATACTGCTTGCTTTCTCTTTAATGAACCCTTGAACTATCATTTTAATCCGTCTTGGATAAATTGAGATATCATTTAATTTTTTTTTTATAAATTTCGGCTAGTAGCTCCAGGTTTAAAAGCCAATGGCAATATTGGGCCTTTTTGATTGTTAATGTTTTTTATAGCGCCGCGGCCCCCGATCATATTCAAAGCCCCCGATACGCGCGGCCCGTGCTCTGTCTGTAACACAGAGTACATTGCTACAATGGTGTCGATTCTCTTGTTCACGAACTAAACTTATTTTAAACTATCGCTCTCTTTTACTAAAAGTAGATACAAGAAAGGGATGGCAACCATTTTAGAACTGTCAAATTAGTTTACGTGTTACATTTCTTTGTATTTTAGTGGGCACGTTCCGAGATCACGACTAAACTTGTATGGAAAATTTAATTTCGTCTAATTTGACAGCTCTTAAATGGTTGCCATCCCTTTCTTGTATCTACTATTAGTAAAAGAGGGCGATAGTTTAAAATAAGTTTAGTAAGTGAACAAGAGAATCGACACCATTGTACATTATACATACGGAAATGTAATCTGTCAGTATAATAGTGGCGGGAGAAACGCGCGGCTCCCGCGCTCCACCCGACAGCTACTAATATAGTAATCCCAAAGACATTTCTATACTCACGTAAGTATAATACCTTTATGAGTAATCCATAGATTACTATAGTAATCTGTGCACCCGACACGCATGATTCGCGCTGTGTGGCAAAGAGTATATAACCACTACGTTTACTGTGTGGTGTGATGTCGTCCATATAAAAACAGGTTAATTTAGCCGCCGCGCCGCGGGCCCGACACGACACGACCCGCGCCCGCGTTGTGTGTGATTTGAGCTCCTTACTGCTTTCTTCAGCAAAACGCCTCTTTCAAGTACAATTGATATCGTTTTTATGTTCTCGGAATGTTTTTTGAACTCCAAATTCTTACCTACACGTTAATAAAAAAAATAGTATTCAAGATAATAATAGATAGACGATATGAATTGTACGTAAAATAAACACAATTTTTTGTAATTTTCGTTTACTACAAGAAAAAATATTTTAATTAAAACAATCTTCTTGGGTAGGATTTCTTCGACTAAGTACCTACTCCCTGTTATTACGACTTTCAGGGGTGGGGGGGGGGCTCCCCGGCTTATTCCCCTCCTGGCGATACTAATGTGCTACTCAACAGCTACGGGTGCTTTTCAAGTTACAGATATTTCTTTTTTAGGGTTCCGTAGTCCTACAAGGAACCCTTATAGTTTCGTCATGTCCGTCCGTCTGTCCTAATCCTTTACAGCTTAATAACTTCTACAGTTATAAACATAAGCAAATGAAATTTTGCTAAAAAATAGTCTAGATATAGATCTCAATTTTAAAGGAAGAAAAAAATCGTGATTACGTATTTTAGGGGTGGCGCCCATACATGTGAAATGGGGATGAAAAATTTGTTTTCGCTGCACCTCCTCTTGTGGGGTATCATTGAATAGATCTACTAAAATGAAGGCAATGTTTCATACATCACTTTTTTATCAGGTGTACCATCTGCGAAATATAGCCCGCCAAAGTGGCTTGCAATGTGTCCCCCCCCAGCCATTTCTAAACTATGCAACGTAGAAACTTGTAATCTTCCACATTGATAGACCTTTGCAAAAACTCTCTTTTAAATGATAAACATAACAACATAACATAACATCACGCCTGTATTTCCCCGAAGGGGTAGGCAGAGATGTATAGTACACCCACATTTCGCCAGTTAAAATGATTTCGAGTATAATTTGATTATACATTTCTGAGTTATAGAGAAAAACTGAAAAATACTTAAATTAAAACGTCCTAGTTCAAAGGTCATTGACTTTAGAGAAAAATGATCTTAACAAATAATGCTTTTTTACCTACTTTCTATTTAAAAAAATCACTAAAAGTAACTTTGTTATATTGAAATGACACACTTCTTAAATTTGGCGCTGTACAGCGCCATCTAGCGGCTAGCAACAACACTCTGAGTCGCCAATGCTGCCGTCTATTGCATTTGGCACTTTATAGCGCCATCTAGCGGCGGCTACTAACAACACTCTCTGAATCGCCAATGCTGCCGTCTATTGCAAAAACTAAAATAACCATGATTAATATTCGATTTGATTTGTTTGTAACACCTACTACTTAAGGAACCCTATAATGCTAAGCATGGCCCGACATGCTCTTGGCCGGTTTTTGTAGAAAGAAAGGACGCTTTCACCGGTGTTGATTGTTTGAAGGTCTTCACAAAATAATAAACATTTTTATTTAAAGTTTTTATTCTGACAAATAGAGTGTCAATGTCATGTCAATAGAATACTGAGAAAATACGACAATGAGAAATCAGTTACAAAATAATAAACATATTTATTTTAAGTTTTCATTCTGACAAATAGTGACATGTCAATAGAATACTGAGAAAATACAACAATAAGAAATCAGTTACACAAAAGATAAAACTGCTTATTTCTTTTGACGGAGAACACTAATATAAAATTAGAAAACAGACTGGTTTCAGAGTAGTGCGGATTTATCTGCGGATCGTCCGCGCGGATCTCCGGAGCAGAGACACACGTGTGGCGCTAGAACGTAGTTTTACAGTGACGCGGATACAGTACAAGCCAACTGCACTCCCATTTGATCTGATCACTAGATTCAAAGCACATCGGGCTCTACGTATGCGGACGGCCCGTAGGCGGACAGTCCGTACGGACCGTACGCACTGCTCTGAAATCAGCCATTAATTCTGACATAGAATCAATTAAACAAAATTAGTAAATATTACTTTATTCAGACAGAATCATTTAACAAAATTAGTAAATAGTAATTTATTCAGACAGAATTAGTAAAATTCCAGCAGTCGAAACTGATTGCATGGTCAAAAATACCGATTTTACTCGTACACATAATACACAAATGTGTTGTGTACACTGGTGAAAGACCATATAAATGTGATATATGTCAGCGTAGCTTTACACAATAAGGGCGCGGTCCCATTGAGACCTATTAACTATAAGATAGTTGGCTAGTAAACTATTAAGGCTAGGCTCCCAAAATGAGGTGACTTTTTGAAAACATATGCCGAGTTGAACACATGCTTGATGAATGTCAAATTTAGATGTAAGAAAGAAAGAAAAATGATTTATTGCCACAACAAGACGACATGCGGTAGGTGCACATAAAAAATACTTAATTAGGTACATTTCTTGAATCATTTTATCAATGTATGATACCTATTTGCATGTCGTAGCTGCGGCAAAGAGGTCAACACTCGGCATGATGCATGATGTATGTTTTTTTGAACCTTTATCTATCGTTTGGCTAGACAGTTACATAATTGGTTGATTTTTGTTCGATGCTTTTATTTTTTCAAAATCATGCGTTTTTAGAGATTATTCGAATATTTCTCCTTCATAATTTAAGTGAAGTATATACAATTTAAGCAGATAGGAAGATAATAAAGTTCATTAAATACTGGTTTAAGGAAATTTGTATAGATTGTTTAGTATCCTTGTAATAAAACGAAAACTGTTTTGAGACTTACGTCATTTACTTCCGTGGTAAAAAACGCGCGAATGATTTTCTCGAAAATTAGTTCTATTGCAACTCGCATAAAATTGAAGAGAGCGGCTCGCAGTTGCGGGGTGTAAGGGGAGTGCGAGGGTGGGAATTACGTTTTGGGAGCGTCCTCTTAATGGCGGTCGCATCTTTGGTGAGCTGTTAACTATAAGGCGTTGTCCTAATATTTATTAAATTTCTCTTTTTTTAACCGACTTCAAAAAAAGGAGGAGGTTATGTATTCCGCGGGTTTTTTTTTTTTTTTTTTTTTTTTTTTTTTTTTTTTCATGTATGTACACCGATTACTCCGAGATTTGTGGGCCGATTTACGTGGTTGTTTTTTTATTTGGTAGAGAAAGTCCGCGCGGTGGTCCCATATAAATTTTATTGACTTAGGTTAAGTAGTTTTTTAACCAGCTTCAATAAATCAGTTTATTTTAGCTTTACGTATCTAGATGATCTGCTCATTGGTTCCTCATTCTGAGAATTCTTGGCCGATATGCGTGTTTTTTTTTCACGATAGTGATTGGACGTTTGGAAGAACATGAGCGAGACCTATGCCCAGCAGTGGGATAGCAAAGGTTAATAAAAATATATTCTCAAATTGGTTATATAAACATTTATGAATCAACCCTCAACTAAAAAGTATGAAATAAAAACTTTTTAACAAAAAATAAAACCGACTTCAAAAACCTTAACTAAAAAGTAAAAAAATAATCATTGTATGTATTTTAAAATCTTAACTTAAACAACATTTTGAAGGCGGCGCGTGATTTTCATGTACGTTCACATAAACTGTTTTTACTATAGATATTGCGCTGGACTGTACATTACATGACGCAAAGGGTCAACCACGCGCCGCCTTAAAAATGTTGTTTAAGTTAAGATTTTAAAATACATACAATGATTATTTTTTTACTTTTTAGTTAAGGTTTTTGAAGTCGGTTTTATTTTTTGTTAAAAAGTTTTTTGACATTGTGATTTACTGAATGTATACTTTTTTTTTTACATTTAAGTTTTTTATTATACACCTTTTTGAAATTGATCGCTTTAAATGTGAACACATAATGTAGCTATTAATGGCATACAGTATCGGATCGTTGGGTTCCCTCCTATTATAGTCGAGCCAAAACTTAAAATCATTCATCATCATCATCATCATTTCAGCCGAAAGACGTCCACTGCTGGACATAGGCCTCCCCCAAACGTCGCCACAACGACCGGTCCTGTGCCTTCCGCATCCAGCGGATTCCCGCGACCTTCACCAGGTCGTCGGTCCACCTTGTGGGGGGCCTACCCACGCTGCGCCTTCCAGTACGCGGTCGCCACTCCAGAACTTTACTGCCCCATCGGCCATCCGTTCTGCGAGCAATGTGCCCCGCCCACTGCCACTTAAGTTTGGCAATTCTTCGGGCTATGTCGGTTACTTTCGTTCTCCTGCGAATCTCCTCATTTCTGATTCGATCAAATCTTATAATATATATCTTAAAATCATTATTAGTCATTAATTAGTTTACTTCAGTGAATTTGTCTCAGTCATTAACCTACCTTATTCTCACAAAATTCTTTCCAATTAATTATGTAACAAATCATTGTACTATTATTATTTGAAAAGAGTATATCCGTGGAGTATCTTGCCGGCTCTTCTCCATAGGACCAACTTTTTGGAACCGTGCAACTAGATTCATAATTAACGTTTTGAAAGTGCATGTAATTTGCTTATTCGACATTAAAACTTTCGACTTGAACTTTAATACATCGCAACGACGCGATCATCGCAAGTTTGCGCAATTTTGTTTGTGCGAACTGCGAGGTCGCGTTCAAACAATGATATTTAAAAGTATAGATATGTCATACCCTAACAAAACAAACGAAAAGAATGTTCCTCACGCAGCGGCAGCCAAAACACATTAAACTCAACTCAACCAAAGTTGGTTACTTCCAAGTTACTTTTGCGTCATAATTGGAATACTTTCTGTGCACAAACGAGGGCGGCACATTAAACAAAGTGAGTAAGTTGGTTACTTCCAAGTTACATTCGCGTCATAATTGGAATACTTTCTGTATACAAACGAGGGCGGCACATTAAAAAAAGTGAGTAAGTTGGTTACTTCCAAGTTACATTCGCGTCATAATTGGAATACTTTCTGTGCACAAACGAGGGCGGCATATTAAACAAAGTGAGTAAGATGGTTACTTCCAACTTACATTCGCGTCATAATTGGAATACTTTCTGTGCACAAACGAGGGCGGCATATTAAACAAAGTGAGTAAGATGGTTACTTCCAACTTACATTCGCGTCATAATTGGAATACTTTCTGTGCACAAACGAGGGCGGCACATTAAAACAAAGTGAGTAAGTTGGTTACTTCCAAGTTACTTTTGCGTCATAATTGGAATACTTTCTGTGCACAAACGAGGGCGGCATATTAAACAAAGTGAGTAAGTTGGTTACTTCCAAGTTACATTCGCGTCATAATTGGAATACTTTCTGTGCACAAACGAGGGCGGCATATTAAACAAAGTGAGTAAGATGGTTACTTCCAAGTTACATTCGCGTCATAATTGGAATACTTTCTGTGCACAAACGAGGGCGGCACATTAAAACAAAGTGAGTAAGTTGGTTACTTCCAAGTTACTTTTGCCGCATAATTGGAATACTTTCTGTGCACAAACGAGGGCGGCATTTTAGTTTTTTTTTGGTCACCGGTCAGACTCGGCGCCTTACTTGACGCGGATTAATAGAAAGACGTCCAAACTATGACATTTTCGAGTCTTCAGATTGCTAGCGCAAGTAACATATCTGTATTTTTAAATGTCATTGCGTTCAAATGTAGAGGTGTCGTAATTATTTCTTAGTTTTTCGCGATCACTACATAAAACATCCTCATTTTAATAGAGAAGATGGTTGGCAGCTACCACCTGTTTGGAACCCAGTCCTAAAAATAATTAAGTCCTAAACAGCACGCAACACTGTAAAAGACAATGACATTGACGACCTCTGTGGTGTAGTGGTTCGAGTGTCGGACTGCTGATAACGAGGTTGTGGGTTCGATTGCCACAGGACACAAATATTTGTGTGATGAACATAAGTGTTTGTGTTGGTCTGGGTGTAGTTTATGTATTATAAGTACCTATGTATTTACAAAAAAATAAAAGTATATAAGTATTATATCCATTGCCTAGTACCCATAGCACAAGCTCTGCTTAGTTTGGGACTAGATGGTGCTGTGTAAAAATGTCAAAGATATTTAAATTTAAAACATTGCGAGTGATTACGATTCGAAACGATTTTAATTAATAAAAAATTGTACGGTAGTTTTTTTTTAAACATCTGTATAGACGCTTGTCATCTTTGACATTTGTGTTCACATCGACAAAATGTAGGGAAAATCAGTTTTTTTTTTCGCGATTTCAGGGTTGGTCCCATAGTAAAAGTTGTTCATACTGATGAGTACAATGACCCCTTAAGAGGTTTTCAGTTATTTCAATAACACGTTGTATAGACACGACAGAAGCTCTTCTGGAACTACAAAATAGCTCCTAGCTACTAGTTAATAAGTCTCAATGGGAGCGCGCCCTTAAATTAATTGAAAATCTCCAACTTCTTATTCCGCAATATTTTACAAAAAGTTTCATCAATCATCATCACAGACCAGTAAGCTTCTAGATACCCCCGGTCACCACGCATATGCAGTAGCACTGCATATCATACGCCCCGCTACCAATCGGGACGTCACTCCGTCAGCGAGCGGCACCAATCGTACCACCGAACTTTTGAGCCGACCAATCATAACGCGCCGTCCGCCCCCCGGTCCCCGCCAACATTTTACGACTGTGTTCTCATCACAGAAATAGAATGGTTGCAATCATAATTTTACTTGCGATTCATGCGTGGCAACTTTCCGAACAAAGTACGCCTTACATTTTGACATAATTATTAAAAAAAAAAAAAAAAACAAATGAACTTTACAGCTTTTGTTTCCGCAATTAGAAACAGCACAATAAGGCATTTTTACGGGTTTTTGTTACAGTATTTATAGAAACAAGTCATAAGGCGTGCTGAGAAACGCTTTGAAATATAAGTAATAATAAATATCTTTGGGACATCTTACACAGCACCGTCTAATCCCAAACTAAGCAGAGCTTGTGCTATGGGTACTAGACAATGGATATAATACTTATATACTTTTTTTTTGTTGTAAATACATACTTATAATACATAAGAAACACCCAGACAAACACAAACACTTATGTTCATCACACAAATATTTGTGTCCTGTGGAAATCGAACCCACGACCTCGTAATCAGCAGTCCGATACTCGAACCACTAGACCACAGACGTCGTCATATCCTGTACTATGGTGCATGGTGCTGCCACGCGCGCCCTGCCCACATGCCCATTCTATCTATTTCTATGGTTCTCATGCTAAACTTTGTTTATGCAACGTCTTGAGACTTACTGGTCTGTGTTTTATCATTACGGTGAATGTTACCGGGTAGCCCGCGAAATTCAAAATGTCTTAAGTTTTTTTGCAAATTATAGCTCTATTTTGCGTTTTATCATCCTCCGAGCCTTTTCCCAATTATATTGGGGTCGGCTTCCAGTCTATCCAGATGCGGCTGAACATCAGTATTTTACACGGAGCGACTGCCATCAGACCCCCGCAACCCAGTTACTGGGTAATACTGACATTCGGAGGTTAGACCAGTTGTCAGACTTTCAGGCTTCTGACTACCCGTAACGACTGCCATAGATATTCGTATGACAACCGGGACCGACAGCTTAACGTGCTCTACGAGGCACGGAGGGGTCTCGATGTGTAACGAAACGGTCACCCATCCACAGACTGACCGCGGCAAGTGCAGCTTAACCTTGCAGATCGTACAATCCGCGCAGTCATTGCTTCGCTATCTATTTTGCGTTTTATATCAATCGAAATATGATTCGCGGTAGTAATTTTATTTTATTTTATTTTTATTTTTATTTATTTAGCACACTAACAGCATAATCACAGAAGTGCATATAGACAGACACTAAAAAATATAACTTACATAGTGATTACACAACAATAACAATATATCTACCGAATAATACTCATCAATAATATAAACCTAGCTCTATAAGCTGTACAAGCTCGATAATCGATAGTTTGATCGTAAATGAATATTAAAAAACCGGAAAAGTGTGAGTCGGACTCACGCAGTAAGGGTTCCGTACCACCTATCGACCAGATACCCAACAGAAACTGATTAATTTACGAGAGTTAATCAAAAGACATCAACGTACGTATCACGTACGCATCTCTTTCTTACGTAGGTACCATGGTATAATAACACCAGGTAGTCTCTTCCCGTGACAGCTAGGTCACGTGATTGCCTCCGTACTACGTCATCGGCCGTGGAGCCAATAGCGGGCTGTTAGCGTGACACTTGTCAGTTTGATGTGCTGCCACTTTGTGAAAATAAATTACCCGAGCAAAATGCATTTTTTCATTTACTTTCTTCTATAAAGAATCACTTTTTAACTAGTAATTTAATATAGTTTCCTTTATTAACTAATTAGATGAATAACACGAGATAACAAATAGGCTAGTTAGGAATTTATTTTATATTCATTATGAACATAAATCTCCTTAAGTATATTGAAGATATCAATCAATGGCAGCACTGATCGTGACGTAGCTTGGAGGCATCGCGCTGTCATTGCGGGAAGAGAATACCTGGTGAAACATCTTATTATACCATGGGTACCACCACATATGTCTATGTTTGCCCTGTTTTTAGTATTTGTTGCCAAACTAGATAGTATACATGTCGGCGACATATGTAAATAGATGTAAGGAAATGATGTCGGCATTAGTATGTAAGTTTTTAAAAACAATAAAGATAAGGCTAGGGTGTGTATGACCTAACAATGGTCTAGGATTAGGGCTCTAGTTAGCAACAATAGCTCAAAGTACGAAGAAAATGTCGCATTGTTTGCTAACTAGTAGCATTTAACATCGTAATTGTTATACGAACAAGTCGTAACTTGCTCCCGTCGCGGCGCGCGGCGGGAGCCGTGACCCGATCGGCAGCATTACTTAATAAGGTAAACGATTGCATCACATCAAAAAGATACGCTCTGATTGGCTAGGTTCATTTAGCATAGGGGTTGAAGTGGGGTAACCGGGGGGCGAGGATCTGAGCGAGTCTATTTTCCCACGGGAATTTTGGTGGAACAGGAAACGACTTGATCGCCCCGCCGCTGTCGCTGTACGCCACTTTTGTATATATAGTCAGAGCGTTCTTGAGTTATTTCATTCTCGCTCTGACACTCGCCCCGAGAGGTCGTGCTGCTCCTGCTCCGTCCTGTCGTGCCGAATTACGTGCTCGAATATTTTTCGCTACGGCTCACCGTAGCGCCCTCCGCAGTCGCCCCGCCGACTGCAGCCCGATAAGCACATTCGCTGTCTTTTTCAAGACAGCGGGCGCGCTTTTGTCTCTTTAGACAGAGTTTCGTCAAAAACGTAGTGTCCCTTCAGGAAAAAACCCACTTATTTACTGTGGTTCTCGGTGGATACCTAACGGTGATAACAAACCGAGGGGCGTTGACCCGACACGCCAGCTGCGCTCCTTAAGGGCAAAGCAAAATTGGAAGAAGCTAGGGCCAGAAGGCCTTGGGGGATCTCCTAGTCTTCCCTAGCTTTAACCCCGTTTCGTCCTATCTAGCACTCTCTAGGGGTTTACACCCATTGCACACTAGAGACTTAGGGACCTGTTTGCACATTAAGACTGGCAAACAGGAGAGCAAGCTTAGGGCTCACCAGTAGGCACTCAACCTCCCCGTCTATACCCGACGGGGAGGGTTTGAACACACTCCCGGGAACACCCACCCGAGGAGCAAACCCCCATGATTAGTACGCCACTAATTTCTCCCTCATTGTTGCTAGGCTTGGCTTAGTCACCATCTATATGATGGTGTCTGATGCCGAGTTTCTCAGCATCCTAAAAAACGTCCTCTTCAAGGACCCCACCTTTATCGCCAACTATGGCGGCTTGTTTGGCAGCGCTTTTGCCGCCAAGCAACAAACTCCACCTAATGTCCCCGACTCTCAAAAGTCGCCCGATTCCCCCCCACCCATAAGGATAAATTCCTTAAAAAGGGCTAGGCGCCTCGCCCTCGAAGCCCGCGCCCGCGAACGCGCCCGTCCCGAAAGCGATGAGGAGAGACCGAGGTCTCCATGCGGTCCAACTAGGCGTTCAGCCAGCCTGGACCTCAAGGAACGTACCCCCTCACCTCTCCCCACCCCACCCCCCACTCAAAACCCCGAGATCTCCCCGATCCCCTCAGACCAAGAGATGTCTTCGGACAGTGAGGTCAACTCCGACGAGGCCGATGCCTTTACCACAGTAGTGGGTAAAGGTAAAAAACGCGGCCGTAAAACCAATAAGGCCGAGGCTCTCGCCCCTAAGTCCTTAAAGCTCTCCGAGGCTAACACTGCCCCGGCCCCTACCCCCCGTCCCGCCTCTCACTCCTCCTCGCAGGATAACAGGCCCTCCTCCCCTCATGTCCATACCTCGTCTTCCCAGACGAAGGTACCCATCCCGCCTCCCTTATTCATCCAGGATAAGGCTTACTGGACGAGAATTTCTGACTGGTGCAACCAGTCCAAAATAAACTTCACCAGTGCCCGCCCCACACAGCAGGGTATTAAAGTAATTGTCCCCACCCCCACCGATTACCGCAACCTTACCAGGCTGCTACGCGAACGTAAGGTGTCCTTCCACACCTACGCCCTCCCGGAGGACCGACTCCTCAGAGTCGTAATCCGAGGAGTCCCTACGGAAGTCAAATGCGAAGAAGTATTTGACGACCTCAAAACCCAAGGCATCCCTATTAAAGAGACCCACCGAATGTTCCGTGGCAAACACGGTGACCCCTTTAACATGGTCCTCGCCATCTGCCACCCCAGCGAAAACGCAAAGGCAATATATAATATAAAGACCGTATGCCACCTATCAGGCATTACGATCGAGCGCCCCCACAAGTCAAACCAGCCTGGTCAATGCCACCGTTGCCAGTTGTATGGTCACTCCCAGCGTAACTGTTACGCTAAGCCCAGGTGCGTAAAGTGCCTAGGCGATCATGGGACAAGCGAGTGCGAGCGTCCCAAGGAGAGGGACCAGTGCACTGAGCCCCCTAGCTGTGTCCTTTGTGGCCAAGCCGGGCACCCAGCGAATTATCGCGGATGCCCCAAAGCCCCCAAAATGCGCAACGCCAAATCGGCGAAACGCGCCTCCGACCGCGTTGCGAGGGAAGCCCCCTCCTACGCAGCCCCCTACCAGTACCAACCACCAAACCCTAGAGGCCCACTCGGGCCCTCCCCTAATTTCCGCGGCCCACTCGGGCCCAACCCCTGGTTTAAGGGAAACCAAAAGCCCCAATTCCCACCTCTTCCGCCCTCTCGTCTCGCGCCCCCGGCCTCAGAGCCCCCTGCGCTGATGAACTTACCCATCCCCGCACCTTCTCTCAGGCCCAAAACTGCACCAGCAACTAAAGCCCCCCTCCCCATGAGAACCCCCCCTCCGGTAAACTCCCCCGGCCTTCTGCCGAGAGAATACCTCGAACCCCAATCAGGGGAATCCCGCATTGACGCCTACTCTAGACTTTGGGCCTTTACCCAAGGCATCCATGAGCAGCGCCTTCAGGTACTTACCAAGTACCAAGACATTTATAGAATACTTAATTCCAATTATAATGTATAATACGGCCCCACCCAAAAGATTCAAACCCCGTTCCCTAAATTTAGGCTTCTTTAATGCCCGAGGCATTAGTGGTCAACGCGACGACGTAGCCGTCTTCTTGCGTGAGCACCAAATCGATATTTTACTCATTCAAGAGTCTTTCCTCAAACCCCATTGCCGTAATCCCAATATAGCCAACTATAGGCTGATAAGAAACGACAGAGCACACAACAAACTAGGCGGAACGCTAATCTATTACCGCAATTCTTTATATTGCATCCCCATTGATCCCCCAGAGCTAGAATGCTTGGAGACTTCAATCTGTCGCCTAGGCATGACAGGGCACCAGCCCATCACCATAGTCTCGGCCTATAGATCCGCTAATAAACCCGCGAGTCTGCTCGAGGACGACCTCAAATCCTTACTCGATCTTAGTAACTCTGTAATTATAGCAGGCGATCTAAACGCCAAACATCGCTCTTGGAGCTGTGTCTCCAATAACACCGCTGGTGTTCAATTAGAAGCACTTAGCGACAAACTTTCCTTTGACGTCATCGCCCCGATGCGTCCCACTCACTTTCCCGATACAGTAGTGCAACGGCCCGACATCCTAGATATAGCCCTCTTAAAGCGCGTAAACCTCGGTATTCGCTCTATCGAGGTAATTCAAGAATTAGTCTCAGATCACCGACCTGTCATCATTCAACTGGGTCCCCGAGGTGGTCCCTCGGATCCCGGTACTCCACCCTTAACTAAAACGATAACCGATTGGAGGAGACTAGAGGACCGCCTCAAGTCTACCTCATCCCCCCAACTAGATTCAATCCCTGACTCCATTGAGACAGTCGCGGATACGGTGGCCGCGATCACCTCGCTCACCAACCATGTGCAGTCCGTAGTGGGCGAATGCTCACGGCAGGTTCCGATGCTGGATGACCAGCGTTTGAAACTGCCGGACGATGTTAATGAGTTGAGGACCGAGAGGAACGCGGCCATCCGTGCCTATGACGCTTTTCCCAACGAAGCCAACCGTGCCCATATGCGCTCTTTGCAGAATACTGTAAAAAGACGTGTAGCTCAGGTACGGGAGGATCGCTGGGACAAGGAAGTCAGTGAAATCCAACCGTCTCATTCAGCCTTCTGGGCACTTCAACGCAAACTCAAATGCGAGTCCACGGCAGCTATGCCCCCCCTAAATCGACCCAATCAAAGGCCGGCCTTTGATGATGACGAAAAAGCCGAATGCTTAGCCGACAGCTTGGAGTCCCAATGCACTCTCAGTACGCTTCCCGTAAGCCAAACCCACCTTGACAAGGTAAACTCAGAAGTAGAGCGTAGGTCAGCCCTCCCCCCCCCCCCATTAGATGACCCTGATGACCCGCTCCCACCGATCACCCCTGACGAAGTTCTTTCTATAGTCAAGGATCTTAAGCCCAAAAAAGCCCCCGGCGCAGACGGCATCACCAATAAGGTGTTGAAACGTTTCCCTGCCACCCTAATCGCTCTAATGACCGTCATCTTCAATGCGGCATTTAAAAATAACATCTTTCCCCAGGCTTGGAAACAAGCTACGGTAATCGGTATTTCCAAACCGGGCAAACCCAAAGCCGAGCCGAGTAGTTACCGGCCGATTAGTCTCCTCAATGTCTTCGGTAAAATCTACGAGAAGCTTATTTATAAGCGACTCAAAGATTTCGCCGACTCAAATAAACTCCTTCCCGACGAGCAGTTTGGCTTTCGTACAAAGCACTGCTGCGTTAATCAACTGCACCGCATTGTAGAACACATCAGTGCAGGCTTCGTACGCGGTCAAATGACCGGCACTCTCTTTTTCGACGTAGCAAAGGCTTTCGATAAAGTGTGGCACAGCGGCTTATTATATAAGCTGTACACTATGAATGTGCCACATCGTCTCGTGCTCATCATCCGAGACTACTTATCGAATCGTACCTTTCGCTATCGCATAGAAGGGGCTCTCTCCTCCCCCCATCCCATTCACGCCGGTGTGCCACAAGGCTCCGTGCTCTCCCCCCTACTGTTCACGCTGTACACCAGCGATATTCCAAAATGCGGTGCAGCCCGTATAGCCCTTTTCGCCGACGACACGGCAATCTATTACTCCGGCATGACCCATGTCGCCATTTCTCGTACCCTCCAATCCGCGGCCAACACCCTAGGTGAATGGTTCCGGAAATGGAGAATCGAAGTAAATCCCGAAAAAAGTGCAGCGGTCCTCTTCGATAAGAGACCCCTGTCACAGTATCGTAAAGAATTAAGCGTACCAGTCTCAATGTTCGGAAAACAGATCCCATGGCAACGAGAAGCCAAATACCTTGGCGTGATCCTTGACCGTAGACTGACTTTCAGATCGCATATCCGCAAGGTGAAAAACCGTGCCGCCTTCGTCCTCGGACGTCTCCACCCCCTACTCAATGCGCACAGTAAGCTGCCCACTCCTCTCAAAGTAAGGATATACACCACCTGTATCCGCCCCATACTCGCCTATGCTAGCGTTGTGTTCGCACACGTTAAGCCAGTAAGAATTCACATACTCCAAACCCTCCAAAACCGTTTCATGCGAAGGGCCGTAGGCGCCCCCTGGTACGTACGCAACGTCGACCTCCACCTAGACCTCAAACTGCCGACCATCAAGCAGTTTTTCAAGCGTGTCTCTAAACGCTATTTCGATTCCGCTCCCAAGCACCCCAACCCCTTGGTCGTGGCGGCCACCGTCTACCAGCCATCTGCTATTAGCAAAACCCGACGTCCCAGACACACACTCATTGAGCCCGATGACGCTATTACACTCCTCCAGGAGTCAGATAAAAGCACAAGCACACTCCGACGCCGTCGTCCAAAATATCGTCCCCGCCGGCGAGGACCGACGCGACACACACACAGAATCCGAGAGTCCGACTCTCGAGAAACAGAAACACATGCCGACGCAGCACCGGCTGCTGGGGGGATCAGTGGCGGGGTCCCCCTGCTGCACCCTGAGTCGAGGTCCGAGCTCCCCCCTGGGGACGCCCTCACGGTGTAAGCAACCGGAGATAATCTCGTCACGCGAGACCGGCCCTATGCTCTAGAGTAGTTCCTAGGAGCAGGCTATTGCGTAGCCACTGGTTAGGTTTTCTAGGTAGGTCTTAGCCTCGCCGGCGAGGCTTGCCGCTTCACGGCGTTTAGCACGTCACCCGATAGGAACCGAAAGTCCGCTACTTTCGAGGTAACCAATTCGATGCAGCAACGGCTGCTAGGGGGACATAGGAACTGCGGGGTCCCCCTGCAATGCCCCAGCGAGGTTCGAGCCCCCCCCTTGGGGGGCGCCCGCCCGTTTACGCGCGGTATTGATGCCGCGCGCATCTAGTTTGTAAGTATGTAGGGAAAAAACCTTCGGCGAATGGAGTCCCACATGGGACTCTCCGCCAACTAAGCCCGGTTAAGCAGAAATGGGACTTCGGTCCCACCTGCGAGAGCCCATTCGAAAAAAAAAAAAAAAAAAAAAAAAAAAATTGAGTTATTCAGTCAGTCAATCAGTTGCGGTCAGTTACAGAACTAAGAAATAGCATGGAAGTAATGCTGCAGGTCGTGGTCATGGTCTCTTAGGATAGTTAGGGTAATTAGGAAGTAATTTAGGGCAGTTTTAAATAAGTATTTGTTTCGATATATTAATAATAGTTTCTTTGTTCTTGTATATAAATCGTGTGTATGTATATCGTGTATAACGTTACAGCGCCATAAAGTGTACCTAATAAATAACAATAGACAGAGTGCTCGGAATAACTGTGTAATAAATAAACGTGTGTTGAACAATTGTGCGTATTATTTGTGGTGTACCTGTATCCCAACACGGTCGGCATTCAGATAGCCGGAATTAGGGAGGCATTCAGGAGGCCGGAATTAGGAACGCCTTCAGATAGCCGGACATAGGGAGGCATTCAGATTGCTGACAAAAGGGAGTAGTCCCTAGACACGCCGCCCTAAGATTGACAGGGAGCGTGACTGCTACAATACACTATAATCAGACCAAGTTTGATGCTGGTATGTGTTACCGTCTTGAAGATAGAGCAGGAACAAAAACGTTGAAAAAATACATGTTTTTCGAGGTTTCTTGTATGGGGACCCCCTTTGGTTTTAGACTTTTTTGTTGTCGTGATAGGCATAATAGTAACACATATTCTTTGAAAATTTCAACTGGTTATCTATTACCGTTACAAAGATACAGCCCTGTGACAGACAGACGGACGGACGGACAGCGTAGCGAGTAATAGGGTCCCGTTAGCACTCTTTGGGTACGGAAACCTAAAAAGCAAGAAATTATGAATTTCGCGGGCTACCCGGTAGCATTTACCTTAATCAGTGCTTATTATAATGAGTAACAACAATACTAGGACAGTTTCTAGTGTGCTACAAGTTAGCTGTTTCCTTCTTCTTTAACTTCTATCTTTATAGGGTCACGCTCCAGCTCTCCGCTCCTGAAACAAACACAACATATGAAATATCTTAGAAGGCTCTCTCCTCCCATCTACGGCCTCGGTACTCTGTACCAGTGGCGGCTGTACCTTAAGTGCACTCGTGCGCTGCACTACCAGTTCATAAATTCATAATACCTTTAAAAAGAATCACAAAATATCTAAAATATCAATATTACGCACCTACTTTATACTTACGAATAGTTATGAAGTAACGACAAATCAATTTAATCTCTTAAACTAAAGATTTTAAGACTTATTTTCGCTCGAAACAAAAAAGCCCCGTGCGCTTCGCGGAGCGCTCATACAACTTCTATGAAATACGAGCTACATCACCTGGCGCGTGAGACGGCAGATATTTACTACATTTACTATGAAGTAATTATTATATTATTATTATTTTTATTTTATTTTTTGGCGATGTTTGGGGGAGGCCTATGTCCAGCAGTGGACGTCTTTCGGCTGAAATGATGATGATGATGATGACTATGAAGTAACTAGCCTAGATCCGTGCGCCGCACGGCCCGAATATTACCGAGATTGACCGATCGTTGACGGAATGCACTCGATGCTAGCCAATGCGAGCCGGCCAAAGGGCGGTAGGGGCGTTGCCCTCTCCTTGTCATAGTTTCTGCGCTCGTTTAAATTTCTCCTCGTTTTATTATTATTTAGTGTTTTTACGTTACCTACTGTGACTTTTTAATGGTGTAAAAATTAGCATTGACTTCAATGTTGACTGCTAAAGTGACTGACTGTAGTAGTATTTATTAAAAGCAGAAGCGAAGACTGTAGTAGTATTTATTAAAAGCAACTTTTCAAAACAACTTTTCTTAATTTAAAAGTGAATTAAATAATAAAAAGCGATGGTTGTGTGGATTTATTTTGTTTCTTAGTACGTTTTTTAAAGTCGATTTGGACGGAAACTGGTATTAATGATTTTTAAAGTGTTTTAAATCATATTTATTATTTATTGTATCATTATTGTATTCTGTATTGTAAATAAAACAAGACAGTGCACCACCGGTTCTCTGACCCAGCAGCCGCCACTGCTCTGTACCATGGGTACAGTCTAGCAAAGCAATTGGTATACAGGGTAGAGAGATATAAATGAAGTTTTCTCAGAAGATTATGGATGTTTTCGAGTGAAATATCATTTTAATAACGGACAAAGTTAAACTGTATTCATACAAAACCGTAATCAAACCATTCTATAAGAACTTCCTGAGAAATCTTCATCTATATCTGGCGACCCTGTATACTAATTGCTTTGTTAGACTGTACAGTAGTACACATTTTACATGGCCCACCGATGTACGGTCGACCGCACGTCGGTGGTAACACTTTGACATTAGCAGCATCTTTATTTCGTAAGCAGTAAGGGCGGTTTTTGAACTGAAGTGTTACCACTGATATGCAGTTGACTGTACTTGCGCAAATGACACAATTTAAATACACGGGAAATTGGTTAACCAATCAGAAAACACCATCGCTGCGCTAAGTCTCAGCCGCTGCCGCTAGAGTACGGAAGTGTGTAAGCGAAATAGAAAAATACGTCACGGCAATCAATGTAACACCTTATGGGAATTGCATAAGGTTGATTTTATTTTGTTTCTCCCACTTGCTCGGAAACTAGTTAATTATAAAAAAAAAAATACATCAATCGGCTCTTTTCCGTACGCAACGAAATAACACGCCAGCAATATCCAAAACGACAATAATATAAAGTTTTTATTTCTTACATCATTTTCGCGCAGTTTTTATGTACACAGTTATATAAAAAAGGTGTAACGTGATGCTCGAACAAACAAACAGACATTTAGAATTTTATAATAGTTAAAATTACTTACTCGCTTAATATGTCGAGATTAGGTTGAAAAACTGTTGTTGTATATTCCGTAGTTGACGGTTCACCTTGCCAATGGGAGCTGTAACATAAATTTATTATTATTATTATGTTATAAATAAATAAAAAGCCTCTTTATTCTACCATAAAGCATTATAACAATAATTAGTAAATTTGTACTTCTAATAATGAGTTATTATCAATTTAGTTAGATTATCATATTGGTCTAGTGGTTGCAAGCGCAACTGCTGAGCGTGGGGTCCTGGGTTCGATTCCCGGGTCGGGCAAAGTGTTATTGGGTTTTTTCATTAGGAAATTCTCAGTAGCAGCCCGGAGTCTGGATTTGTGTCCGGTCACTGGCAATAGGCTCGCCCCCTATTAAATGGGACTATAACATAACTGGCGAAATGTGGGTGTACTATTACACCTCTGCCTACCCCTTCGGGGAAATACAGGCGTCATGTTATGTTATCATTAGATTTGAATATATATATATATCATTATTATTATTAATTTCTTATTTAGATTATTGATTATATTATTATTTCCTTTATTCACAAATATACCATATAAATTTACATTTTTAAATATTTTTGTATAAAAAGGAAAAACATTTAAAAATATAAAAAAATAGTAAGCCACAGGCATCGGGAACAAGGTCCAAGCTACCGGCGGTCAGGGCCCCAGAGAAAGCAACCTCCTCACAATACGTGCCGTGTCGAGGAGAACCGCCTTCTGAATCTGGCCCTTGACCCAGCCACCTAACGAAAGCCTCTGAAGGTGTTGGTCGAGGCTTTTGGCTATTAAGCCATTGGCTGAGACAACTATCGGCACAATGATTGCTGAATCCACGTCCCACATGTCGACGACCTCGTGCGCCAAGTCCAGATATCTCATTTGCTTATCTGTCTCAGCTTTCACGAGATTCCCGTCATGCGGAACGGCGATATCAATTGATTATATTATTATTATTGACATGCATGTAATATTATTATTTATTTATTGAAGTCGCCTCTTGGGCGTAGGCCTCCTCCAATCTTCTCCATTTTTCCCTATCTCTGGCTTGTCTCATCCAGACTGGTCCACATCTTTGTTTGAATATGTCCTCCCAGCGCTTCCGCGGCCTTCCTTTCTTTCTTTAAAACCCTCCATTATTATGGTATATTGACAATCATATGAGGAACCTACCAAAAAAAAAAACCGGCCAAGAGCATGTCGGGCCATGCTCAGTATTATAGGGTTCCTTAAGTAGGTGTAATTACATACGAATCAAATCGAATATTAATCATGGCTATTTTAGTTTTTGCAATAATCGGCAGCATACGCGACTCGGAGCGTGTTGTTAGTAGCGCCATCTAGCGATAAATTCAAGAAGCCAAATTTAAGAAGTCTGTCATGTCAAAGTTACTTTTTGTAATTTTTTCAAATAGAAAGTAGCTAAAGGAGCATTATTTACTATGATAATCTAAGGTCAATGACCTTTGAACTAGGACGTTTTAAGTATTTTTCAGTTTTGTCTCTATAACTCAAAAAATTATAATCACATTATACTCGAAATAATTTTAAAAGAGAGTTTTCACAAAGGTCTATCAATGTGGAAGATTATAAGTTTCCACGTTGCATAGTTTAGAAATGGCTGGGGGGGGGACACATTGCAAGCCACTTTGGCGGGCTATATTTCTCAGATGGTACACCTGATAAAAAAGTGATGTATGAAACATTACCTTCATTTTAGTAGACCTATTCAATGATACCCCACACGAGGGGGTGCAGCGAAAAAAATGTTTTCATCCCCATTTCACATGTATGGGCGCCACCCCTAAAGTACGTAAAAACGATTTTTTTATTATTTTAAAATTGAGATCTATATGCAAACTATTTTTTAACAAAATTTAATTTACTTATGTTTATAACTGTAGAAGTTATTAAGCTGTAAAGGATTAGGACAGACGGACAGACGGACGGACATGACGAAACTATAAGGGTTCCTTGTAGGACTACGGAACCCTAAAAACCGGCCAAGTGCGAGTCGGACTCACACAGTAAGGCTACCGTACCACCCATCGACCTGATACCACATAGAAACTGATTTAATTTACGAGAGTTCATCAAAAGACATCAACGCAACGTGCGCGAAATATGAATTTTTGCATCTCTTTCTTACGCAGGTACCACCACAGGTTTTATTATTTGTAGCTAAACTACATAGTATTCACTATAATCAGATCAGTAGGTCTAGTACGAGTTTGACACTTACCGATACTTCCATCGAATTCGACGACTTTCATTCATTAATCAGTAGCGCCCCTGGCGGATACGAGGAGGAACTAGTAGTTTATGAATGAAAATCGACGAAAACTATGAAAGTATTATAAAGTGTCAAACTCGTACTAGGCCCCCAAACTAAGTTTGACGCTGGTATGTATTACCGTTTTCTTATATCCATTGTCTAGTACCCATAGTACAAGCTCTGCTTAGTTTGGGACTAGATGGTGCTGTGTAAAAATGTCCCAAAGATATTTTTTTATTTACTAGCTTTTACCCGCGGCTCCGCTCGCGTTAAATTCTGCTAACCCACGTCAGTCCAGTCCAGTCCACTATCCCACTGTCCCGCTGCCCCACTGACCCGTTGCCCCGCTACCCCGCTGCCCCGGTACCCCGCTGCCCTGGTAACCTACTGCCCCACTGCCCCGCTGCCCCACCGCTGCCCCGGTACCCCGCTGCCCCACTGCATCGCTCCCCCACTGTCCCACTGCCCCGCTGCCCCACTGCCCCAGTCCCGCTGCCCCGTTGCCTCACTACCCCACTGCCCCGGTGCCCCGGTAACCCACTGCCCCGCTGCCCCGGTACCCCACTGCCCCGCTGCCTCGCTCCCCCACTGTCCCACTGCCACACTATCTCACTGCCCCACTGTCCCACTGCCAGACAGTCCCACTGCCCCACTGTCCCACTGCTCCACTGTCCCACTGCCCACTGTCCCATTTTCCCACTGTCTCACTATATCACTATCCTCCCATGTCCCATGTCCCATATCCTGTCCCACTCTCTCACTATATCACTATCATCCCGTCCCATGTCCCATCCTATGTCCAGTCCCATGTGCCGTCCCACTGTCCTGTCCCATGTCCCGTCCCCAGTCCCGTCCCGTGTCCCGTCCCCAGTCCCATCCCCAGTCCCATCCCCTGTCCACCCCACTCCACTCCATCGTACATTACTATCCGCTCGTGCAAATGCATAGAAGCTTCGATCTGTCCGGTGAGTACGCAACCCACGAATTAATTTTTTGTCTTTCTTTCTCAAAACCCATACCAGTTTTTAAGTCAGATCATCAGCTTTCAAACAACAAAAAAAACATCAAAATCGGTCCAGTAGTTTTAGCGTGATGCTGGAACAAACAAACAAACAAACAGACAACTGACATTAAACAATTTTATAATAGTAGTAGATAATGATGAGTACCTACAATAACCCTGAATGGTTTTCAGTTATTTTAATAACACGTTGGATATCCTTCTCCCAGCGGTCACTGGCTCAGTGCGGAGTGGCGCGGCTACTGCGTGACGTCACTACACACACACAGCTGTATGCACACTCTCACAGTGTCTCTCACGATGTCGACCTTCACCGCTAACGCTACTGATAATCTAACTCTGATACTCACTCATGGAATGCATACTCTTCTGGTTCTTCCTTAATTTCGTGTTGAATTGTAATATCACCGGTGTCGTTTAGCAGAATTTTTCTTTTCGGACTGCACAAAAGAAAAAAACATATTTTTTTTTCGAAATCGAAAATGTTATTGTTAAAATTACAATAAAACAGAGGCACTACTGCAATTTTTGGTATAGTTACGATCACGAACGAACAGACCTCCCCACACATACCCCTATATAACCCCACACACATAAAACCACTCAGGCACTCACGCGCAGACAAACATCCTAACTCTCACATATACAATTATACAAACACTCACAAATACTGTTTTTTTTTTGACATACCTAATTAATCTAACTATAGCATGTGTGTTAAATTGTCAAATCATTTTGTCCCCACAACACAGGGAATCCACTAGGATTTAATAAAATATATAATAAATAAATAATAAATAAAATTTAGAAAATCTAGCAATTTTTACAAGGTTGACTGGCACACTAGTCCCAGTCAACCTTGTAAAAATTGCTAAATTCTGGTTAAATAAAATTATCATTAACATTGTTTTATCATCGAAATTATACAAGGTGTTATTAAAATAACTGAAACACTCTTAAGGGGTCATTGTACTGATAATTATGAACAACATTTATTATGGGACCAAACCTGAGATCACGAAAAAAAACAGCTGATGTCGATTTATGTGAACACAAATGTTGGGATCAGCTGTTTTTTTTAAGCTATGGCATAGCTTCTATCGCGGGCCTTGAGCGTGGAGACCGAATCCAGAAATTCCGTAACGAAAATAACCTAACACCCCCCACTCCGACCGGCACAGCGGTGATACTTTTTAGTTTTGCCATCTATCGATGAATAGCAGAACTTTTAATGACTTTTTGAAATATCACGCTTGTCTCTTTAGTTCTGCAATTCACCTCTAGGTGGCATTGGTTGTATCGGCGTTACTGCGCATGCGTAATCCCCCTCTTCGCCCCACAATCTGGTGACTCATGCCTGCTTAGAGTTTCGGCGTTAGGGCACCTCCTCTTTGTATTTACATAAAAATGCTATGCAATAGCTTTACCGCGGCAGTCTCCGAGTGCCACACGTCTTTTTCTCTTTCGGGTTTGGTCCCATAGTAAAAGTTGTTCATAGTGAGTACTATGACCCCTTAAGAGGTTTTCAGTTATTTCAATAACATGTTGTATAATTAATTATTCTTATGTAAGTACGCTAGACCCAGAGAGCCTGTTAGGATAACAAAAACACAGTACCAGAACAAATAAATATTTTCTGTAGGCTTCGGGCGATCATCGGGAGGTGATGTGTGCACTGCGAGCATATCAGAGTCAGGGCCAGCTTGTTCCCTGGAACGTAAAACAATTATAATTACATTATTATGTTCAGTGTATACTTATTATATGTCGAAATATAAAATAAATATGTCATGAAATTTCTGACTGGTAAAGACTACGAAAGCACAGAAAGTCTCCTCAGTATTATTAGTTAATCATCTCTCCTACTAAATGCAAATCCATCGCACTCACAAACGTAGGCCACCTACTTATTCTCACCTATACACACATACCTTACTCACCCCTTATGTATATGTATATCCCTTTTTTAACCGACTTCAAAAAAAGGAGGAGGATATGTATTCGGCGGGTATTTTTTTTTTTTTCATATACGTACACCTCCGTATTAGTCCGAGATTTGTGGGCCGATTTACGTGGTCCCATGTAAATTTTATTGACTTAGGTTGAGTAGTTTTTTAACCAGCTTCAATAAATCAGTTTATTTTAGCTTCGCCTATCTAGATGATCTGCTCATTGGTTCGTTTTTCTGAGAATTCTTGGCCGATATGCGTGTTTTTTTTTCACGATAGTGATTGGACGTTTGGAAGAACACGAGACCTTTTCCCAGCAGTGGGATAGCAAAGGTTAGTAAAAAAAAATATTCTCAAATTGGTTATATAAACATTTATGAATCAACCCTCGCAATTTTCAACTAAAAAGTATGAAATAAAAACTTTTTACAAAAAATAAAACCGACTTCAAAAACCTTAACTAAAAAGTAAAAAATAATCATTGTATGTATTCATAAACCAAAATTTTGAAGGCGGCGCGTGATTTTCATGTACGTTCACATAAACTGTTTTTACTATAGATATTGCGCTCGACTGTACATTACATGACGCAAAGGGTCAACCACGCGCCGCCTTCAAAATTTTGGTTTATGTTAAGATTTTAAAATACATACAATGATTATTTTTTACTTTTTAGTTAAGGTTTTTGAAGTCGGTTTTATTTTTTGTAAAAAAGTTTTTTTGCATCTACTATTAGTAAAAGAGAGCGATAGTTTAAAATAAGTTTAGTTCGTGAACAAGAGAATCGACACCATATACAACATGTTGATCTGTATTCGCGCCATATTTAAGGAGGTGACTATACCACTCATACTGAACACGAATTAATAAAAAAAAACAGTACCAATTTTTCAAATACCTATTTGTAAACAAACAAATTCCCCCCGTACGTCGCGTGCGACACAAAAACGATGAGTGCGAAACCGCCAAAAAAATTCGCAGGTACTTCCACCTTTTGACAATGCCGCCGATGACTTATATTCAGAGTCGTTCGGGATTTATACTCACCCTCCCTAATATTTTTTTTATGTGATAGGACGGCGAAACGAGCTAAAGGCCCACCTGATGTTAAACGGTTACCTTTGCCCATAACAACTTTAATACCACCTAGGCTGTTACCTAAATGGTACCGCAAGTCGGTTCGCCAAACTGAGACATGAAGATGGAAAGTCTCATGTGATTGTAATTTCACCGGCACCCGTACCCTTCAGATCGAAACACAGCAATGCAATCACTATTTGGCGGAGAAGTAGGCACGGTGGTAGTACTTTCCCAGACGAGCTCTTTCACAAAGGAGCTCTACTACTACTGCTATGTTTCTAAGTGAAAATTTGGGTATTAAATAATATTGGAATTTTTCAAGTATGTTTAGATGACTACCCTCCAGTTTCTGGAAGGCTGCTCAACGCAAAAATTAACTAATCGACTGTCAAATTTCAGGTCAAGCGATGTGATTGGTTGTTAACATTTTCGCCGGCCAATAAGAGAAGCTGACATTGATTTGACAATAGATCAAATTGATCAGCCTTCTAGAAACTGGGGGTAAGAAAATTATTTATAATTTGGTCTAGAAATATGGCACGGTTACAGAACAACATCTTGTATACCCATCACGTCGGTGAAGTTTCGCTAACAATTTGATAAATATAAGTATTATAAGTATTATATATATTTATGATACCTATATGTGTAATATATTTTGAGCTATTTATTTATTTTAGTTTAGTAGTACGCCAAGAGGGAGTCTGAAAGTAGCGCCAGTGACAGAGAAGTTAAGTAGCAATAGACTGTCATGGTATGGACATGTGATGAGGAGGAATGAGGAGCATGTTACGAGGAAAGTTTTAAGTATGAATGTTGATGGCTATAAGAAAAGAGGGAGACCGAAGAAAATATGGATGGATTGTGTGAAAGATGATATGAATAGAAAGAAAGTGAACACGGAGATGACGGCTGATAGAGATGTATGGAAGAAAAAAACATGCTGCGCCGACCCCAAATAAATTAGGATAAGGGCAGGAGGATGATGATGAGTACGCCACGGACTGCCCCCATTATCTAGATCTTACGTCTTCTTTATCCATCCAAAGGTTGTCTGGAAGATATCGCTTTTAGCGATAAGACCGCCCATGTACCCATAATTTATACGTTGTTCCTGTTTACTACTATTTTCATGGTGTACAATAAAGTATATTCTATCTATCTATCTATCTATCTATAACTCACTGAATCTGATTCTCCATTTTTACGTCATCGTCGTCACTTTCAACCGAACTCTTATCATCCTCAGAGTTGTCTTGTGACCTGAAATAGTGAAAACCATATTGTTATTTGTCGAGAATCCCGACCCTCTACCATAAGAATAGACAATAATACTAGTATAGAAGAGAATCTCTTTTATACCGTCCCCAAATGCCGCCTTATAAATACCTACTTCCCCCTTCAGCTTCTAACGTCCCTCTGTCGTCCGCGCGTGCTGCCAGGGCTGATAGCTGCTAAATATTTAAAGCATTATCTGTCGGTTTAGTTAGAAACAATATTTTAGACTTTTCTTTACTGTGAAATCATTATTTTATCCTAGTTTTACATATAAATTATTTTTTATTTACTTAATACTTACATTATTTTTTATATTTAGGTAGGTATCTACTTAGTTTACATAAGATGACCTGCACTCAATGAAACAAGTTAAGTACCTATAATTGACCGACAATGACAGAGAGAAATCAATAGACGTCGTTTATAATACTTATTCGGGTTAGTGGTCAATCCGCACCAATTGTATTCGCACGAAACGTGCGGATCGCCACTTTTAATTATTATGAATTTTGTGGGGGTCGATCCGCACGAAGCCAATTTATTTTCGTGCGGATCGCCACCTTCACATTTAAGTAGTAGGCGATTTGCACACATTGTTTTTATGGAATAAACTTACGAAAAAAGTACTGTAGCGCACAAAGGTGATATAAGTATTTTTTTTTTTTTAAATGAAGTGACACGAATTAATTAAAAATATCTTTATTAATAAAACTTTTTAATAAAAAATTGAACCGACGAAAACTGAAACTGAAAAGCGAAAAATAACTAATTATGAGTCGGCGCCCAACGAACTTTTAACAAGCAAAGTGCGTGTAAGTTGCAAGTGGCCGAGCGAAGAACGCATTTTTGGAAAGTTATTGTTTATCGTTGAAAATTTCACGTTGTATTTGATGTGACGTTGTTTTTATTATTTATTTAAAGTAATTTAATGATCTTCGTTGATTGGTTGTTTGGCGCCGACTCATAATTAGTTATTTTTCGCTTTTCAGTTTCTGTTTTCGTCGGTTAAATTTTTAGTTAAAAAGTTTTATTTTTCATTTTTTTGTGGTTAAAATCTAACTCCAGGTCTCCATTATGTCGTAGTGTCTAGAACTATATTTATGTGTGTCAAGTTTCAACAGAATCGGTTAACAAGTAAGAATTCAGTGGGTGAACAAACACTCATCCCCTGTTTTACTACACTTAGGGGTGGATTTTGATTTTGAAATTTAAATGGGACCAACTTCGAGATATACCCTATCCATTAAAAAAAGAATCATCAAAATTGGACCACTCTGTAAAAAGATATGCGTGGCCATACATACAAAAAAATAAATAAATAATATATATATATATATATACGCGTCGAATTGAGAACCTCCTCCTTTTTTTCGTCGGTTAAAATTTTTTTTTTTTGTGCTAATGCTTTGCTTTTCTCCATAAACATCTTTGAAAATGAAACAAACAACCTTGAATGCGATCTTCAGGAAATGTTTTCTGAATAGCAGACATCGCGCTTTTTTCGAAATCTGTACTTAATATACGTGGAGAAAACAAAGGAATTTGACTTTTTGTGAGGTTAAAAAATATGTGTTTTCTTTTTTATCTGCGAGTAAAGCGTATATGGCTGGTAAAATGTTAGTATATTTAAAAGTACTGCCGACATCTATGTGCAACGTGTAAACCTGTAAAAATTGTGGCACGCAACTTTTAAACGTCCCGTCACAAAAGACGCTTTGAGCTTCACCGAGAAATCTCATAATTTTCTTATTTGCATAAAGCATAATTCTTGTTTGTTTTACTGTATAATCTGCCAAAACTAACTTTTCATAGCGTTGAGGAATAACAAAATCTTGAACTTTATTAAAGCATTTTTTTTTTACCTAATTTATACGTGTCCTTTATTTTTAAATTTAGCCAGATAAAACAGAAAACAAAATTCTCTTTACAGTTTGAGATAAAAGAGTATCTACTCAATGGAGGCACCACAAGTCATCCATAGCAAAATTTAAACTTTAAAAATCACTTTTTTTTTGTTTTTGTCAGACTAAAAACGTAGAAGAAAAGGTCCAATCATTTTTCATAGCCAAACCTGAGTACTGAAATCACTCCTGCCTAACTAATACCTGCATGAAGGGAAACAGGATTGGCGAATCAAATTTATCCACGAACATCTTCAAAATACCATTAGGACTAGATCGTGTTCTCTGTACAAGCGAAGCCATCTTAATCTTCACCATGGCGTAGAAGTCACGAACGCGTGCCTGCGCGATCATGCTAGATGCACTACAAAAACGCGGCAGCCACAAAAACACTCTGAAGCTGTTATTACATTGGTTATTTAACCAGTCACCAATAGCAATTTTTGGTATCCCCGACACCCTTCGAGATAGCTTAAAAGGCGAAAAATCGCCTAACTTGGCAACACTGCTAAACTTACTGAATGGTAGCGAGTTAGGACCCACTGCCCCTCGACAAATGCGTGTGAGTGAGATGGCATATACTGCTTTCTCTGTCACTCATAGGTTTCAGCACCAAAACCAATTTGCTGTCTCACTTTAACTTATAGTTTTTTGTATCACTAGAAGTATAACCTTTTTAGGGTTCCATAGTCCTACAAGGAACCCTTATAGTTTCGTCATGTCCGTCCGTCTGTCGGTCTGTCCTAATCCTTTATAGCTTAATAACTTGTTCAGTTATAAACATAAGTAAATGAAGCTTATAAAAAATATGACCTTTATAAAAACTCTCTTTTAAAATTATTTCGAGTATAATGTGATTATAAATTTTTGAGTTATAGTGAGAAAACTGAAAAATACTTAAGACGTCCTAGTTCATAAGTCATTGACCTTAGAGAAAAATTATCATAGCAAATAATGCTCCTTTAGTTACTTTCTATTTAAAAAAATCACAAAAAGAAACTTTGTGTTATATTAATATGACACACTTCTTGAATTTAGCTTCTTAAATTTAGCGCTAGGTGGCGCTGTTTGCAAAAACTAAAATAGCAATGATTAATATTCGATTTGATTCGTTTGTAATTAGACCTACTTAAGGAACCCTATAATACTGAGCATAGCCCGACATGCTCTTGGCCGGTTTTTATTTTTAATATACACGCCAGTAATTCATCGAAATACTATTTTATTAATTTTTAGATATTTTTTATCCTTTAAAATATAATGTGTGCAAATCGCCTACTACTTAAATGTGAAGGTGGCGATCCGCACGAAAATAAATTGGCTTCGTGCGGATCGACCCCCACAAAATTCTTAATATTTAAAAGTGGCGATCCGCACGTTTCGTGCGAATCCAATTAGTGCGGATTGACCACTAACCCACTTATTCATGTTTATCGAATGTCGGTATAGTCCGGAAAGTCTAGGTAATTTCTGTTTTCGATTACACTAGGTAATCTTTTATGGTGGCAAGTGAGTGACACCACATAATTTATACTTATGTGCTTATAGGTACCTACTTATGTTTGAGAATGTAAAAAAATAAATCACAATTGAATATCACTTAATTTCCTAATTTTTGGGCAAACTAAAGAAACTAAGGTCTGGCGTGGTTTTTGAGTTAATTTTACACCCAAATACATCGTAATATTTTGGCGCCATGACCGCAACTGACGGCACGCGCGTGCAAGCGTCAGGCGACGCAAACCCCGACTGTGCATTCCCTTTAAAGGTACGCTGGACGGTAGGCTATTATAGTGGATTTGAACGCGTCTGGGGCCGGAGTTTCGTTTCAATACTAGTATTATTATCTATTTTATGCCTCTACATCTGAAGCGGTGGTGGCGTGAAGCAGCAGCGGCACGGCACCGCGGTCTTGGACGATGGAGACAGGAGTCTACTCGCGTTTGACTTACTACAAAAGATGTACCGTAAACGTTGACTTACTACAAAAGATGTAATAAAAATATGGATAATTTATAATCTGAAATAAATTAATAATAATAATAAGTAAAACAGGGTGAATAGGGATAAATGTTATTTTTTTGGGGCCTCGAATTAGCAGATAATAAGTCAACTAGAGTCCGACAAACTTATCTGACCCGGTGAGCAAAATTTTTACTAATTGAAACATTTGTCAAACTGTCATTCTATCTCGTTCTTTCCTGTTGAAAGTGTTGCCACCACCACCGGTTCAGATAAGTTTGTTAATATAATCCATAATATACAACATGTAACAAAAACCCAGTTGTTCCTGTCAGGTATGTTGTCGTTGTTGTATCGGTATGTTATTGTTCAGCGCTAGGTGGCGCTGTTTGCAAAAACTAAAATAGCAATGATTAATATTCGATTTGATTCGTTTGTAATTAGGAACCCTATAATACTGATTACTGAGCATGGCCCGACATGCTCTTGGCCGGTTTCTAAATGAGTTGTGTCCTTACGTATGAATATCGATTCTGATAACGTACCTCACAGGAAGGAACAACAGGGTTTTTGTTACATATAGTCATTACCTCGAGACAACTCGATTTCTCTTCCGTTTCTCTGTACGTTTGTCTTGCGGGGGAACTTTTTTCATTTCCTGTTCCTCCTTCAGTATCTCACTGACCATACTCTCACTGACGCCAGTGGCCTCTGCGGTCCGCGCGTGGAACTTCAGAAGAGGAGACAGGTCCAAGTCTCCGTATCTCTCCTTCAGCATGTGATACTCTCGCTCGAGGAAGTGGTAGACCTTGGCGATGATTGTTCTGGCTTTACTCTACAGAAATAAATAGAAGTAATTAAAACATATTGAAATTAGCACGTCAATTGGATAAGTTATTTAAATGCTGGGGTCGCACACAACACGATGACATTCGTACGATAACATTTCGTCTTCGGTCTTCGGCAAATGTGCATGGCCACAGAGTTACATCGAAGTTGCGTTGTCGCGATGTTTTATCGCGATAATCCCGATCATACACGAGTTCACACGACATCACGCGAGCCAAAATGGTAGACACGGCCACTCTGTATATAAAATACAGAGTGGCCGTGTCGACCATAAAGGCGGCAAACAATTATTTGCTTAATTCTTTTTGTCTTGAAAAAAAAACGCTTGCCTTCCATGCAGGAGGGTGTGAGTTCGATCCCGGCCCGCACCTCTGACTTTTCGAATTCATGTGCGGATTTATATTCGATCATCACTTGCTTTAACGGTGAAGGAAAACATCGTGAGGAAACCTGCACACCAGAGTGCTCCATACAGTTCTCAATGGTGTGTGCAGTCCGCCAACCCACACTAGGCCTGCGTGGTGGACTAAGGCCTTAGCCTTCTCATACTGAGAAGAGGCCCGTGCTCAGCAGTGGGACAGTAATGGGCTGGTTATGTTTTTTATGTTATGTAAAAAAATCGGGTTGATCATGGCTTAAGACAAATAATAGTCAAGTCAAAGACAAAAGTTTTTATTTCGAATAAACATTTACATGCACAAATGCATGCATTTACATTTTTATAAGAATAATCAAATCCAGTTAATAGCTTAGCCACAGAAAATTATTATGATTTAATAAATTTTGAATGTAGGACCATTTTTAACCGACGAAAAAAAGGAGGGGGTTCTCAATTCGACGCGTATATATATATTTTTTTTTTTTACAGAGTTGTCCGATTTTGATGATTATTTTTTTAATGGATAGGGTATATCTCGAAGTTGGTCCCATTTAAATTTCAAAATCTAAATCCACCCCTAAGGGTAGTAAAACAGGGGATGAGTGTTTGTTCACCCACTGAATTCTTACCTGTTAACTGATTCTGTTGAAACTTGACACACATAAATATAGTTCTAGACACTACGACATAAAATTGCGTAACTCACTCGCGATCGCATTCATTCGGATTTCAATGTTCATTGCTCTGTGTGTTTTGACAATCCGTCATATTGACAACTACGTACCACGCAATGAATATTGCTTTAATTTCAAAATGAAAGCTGATGTCAATGTGAATGCATTACACAATTACCCCACTGGAGTTAGATTTTAACCACAAAAAAAATAAAAATAAAACATTTTAATAAAAAATTGAACCGACGAAAACAATAACTGAAAAGCGAAAAATAACTAATTATGAGTCGGCGCCAAACAACCAATCAACGAAGATCATTAAATTACTTTAAATAAATAATAAAAACAACGTCACATCAAATACAACGTGAAATTTTCAACGATAAACAATAACTTTCCAAAAATGCGTTCTCCGCTCGGCCACTTGCAACTTGCACGCACTTTGCTTGTTAAAAGTTCGTTTGGCGCCGACTCATAATTAGTTATTTTTCGCTTTTCAGTTTCTGTTTTCGTCGATTAAATTTTTTGTTAAAAAGTTTTATTCTAGGCAAAGATCGTTAGGTCAAAGACCTGTGTGAGTCCATATGGTTTGAAACTCTCTTTCTCAATGATAACAAATGGTGTTACTTATTATTTCGATGTATTAATATTTATTTTGTACAAGAATTAAGTTTTTTAATTTTCCATAAACTACTTATTTATGTGTTTACATTGCTTACTAGTAATAACCTTGTTTTCATTTATTGTCGTATTGTCATATCCACGTTGTATTTAGTATTTGTAAATAAAATAATCATGCGTTTGCGTTTTTTGTGTGCGTGTTTTGACAATTTTGTTGACAATTGTGTGAGTAGATGCGTGTCTTGACAATTTTGCCGTGTGGTATCCTGCAAATAAAAATAATAGACCACCCACCCTCTACCCATGGGTGTCGTAAAAGGCGACTAAGGGTTGAAATCAGGAGGATGGGCAGCAGCGTCCTTCTATGCACTAACATCGTGCGATATCACCCACTGCGGTCTCCAATCCGCCTGCCCAGCGCGGTGACTATGGGCATACATCTCAAATGAACACACAACAAATACAACGGCCCCCAGTTCCCGGTGGTCCCTTTATTCCCGGCTACGGTAGCAGTCGTGGTAACCGACGACCTGAAGAACGTGGCTGGGGGGGACTGGATGCGGAAGGAAGAGGACCGAGTGTTGTGGCACAACTTGGGAGAGGCCTATGTCCAGCGGACTGCGATAGGCTGAGTTGATGTGAGTAGATGACGACATCGGTTTCCTTACAAACGATGCTCAACAACACTGCTCTTTATTTCCGATTTCTATATGGTGAAGCTACCAAAACTGGTCCTCGATATAAACATAAACAACGTTGAGGGTGAGCTTACTGTTTTTTCTGATGGTGGGTTTCTTCTTTTACGTACCACATAATATTTTGTTGGTCTCTTCACCTTCAAATAAGTCGGTGAAGATGGTACATCTGTGAAAGAAACATTCGATTGGAGAGATTTAATACAAAATGTTAATCTGTAACCGTGCCATATTTCCAGAGAAAATGAACATAAATGTGCCTAGTCATCTAAAAATACTTAACCAAGTCTACGGTTATTTAACAGCCAAATTTTCACTTAGAAGCACCGAATTTGAGAATTAATCCCGAACGACTCTGAAAATAACTCACCGGCGGCGGCGGCATTGTCAAAGGCACATTCTATGGTCAAAGGGTTGAAAATTCTGCCAATTTTTTGGTGGTTTTGCACACATGGTTATTGAGTCACGCGCGACACAATTGCTGCAGTTGTTGTTGTTGTTTGCTGTTGTTGTTGCAGTTGGGCAGTTTGTCAGTTTACAATGAGGTATTTAAATAAATAAATAAATAAAATATTGGTTTTTATTTTTTTATTGATTCGTGTTCAGTATCAGTGGTGTAGGCACCTCCTTAAATATGGCACAGATACAGATCAACATGTATAATAATTAATAACATGCACACACAAAAATGTGACATTATTGTGTAATAGTGATATAGCAATGACTATAGTACAGCCCATAGACGCCTCATAACAGCGACTATGAAATTTCACTAATGTAGGTCGCCACTTGAAATCTTCAAATTAGTTTCTACCACTTAAATGAGCCGTCAAAACTGCCACGTTAGTGATTAGCCAATAGCCGCCTTGGTAGGACCAATCGGATTGCAGTACCCCGCCTCAGCTAGTGGCAGAATTTATTGTACGCATTATATTCAACATTAGGCGTCTATTGGGCTGTACAGTCTTGTGATATAGTGATATTGTGTACCGATCCAGATCGCTAGCGCTAGAAACACAATCATTTCCCAGAAACGGAACTAAAGGGGTTAAGTAAATGAGTGGCTGAAAAGGCCAGCTGTCAATATTTAATTTTTAACCCCCGACGCAAACAGAGGGGAGTTATGTGTTTAACGTTTGTATTTGTTTGTGGCATCGTAGCTCCCAAACGGATGAACCGATTTGGATTTAATTTTTTTTTTGTTTAAAAGGTGAATTGATCGCGAGTGTTCTCAGCTATGATTCAAGAAAATCTGGTCAGCCGTTTGAAGATCATCAGCTCTTTTCTAGTTGATGAAGGGATGTGAGCAACTTCCACAGGTCTGATCGATTCGTAATTTGGTATCCTGTTACTTTAATGATATTGCAATAACATGGTAACCTTAATCTGAAGCTGCAGTATCACTTCGTAATCTGTAGGATACCCAACTCCTCACCAACTTACAGCAAAGGTACAGAATACCTAATAGTACTATCGTACAGAACGGCCACTCACCGCCCCCCGCCAATTTAAGATTCCTCACACGCACCCCGCACCCACTCGCGGCTTGCCGGCAATTGGAATGCAATATTGCAATGGATGTCAATCGCCAGTCGCTATACAAGCACGCCATCTCCGAAAACTACTGAGAAGCGCTTGGAACCCAGTCGGCATTACGAGCGGCGAGCATCCCTAACCTACACGTGTGTGTGCGTTCGTATTCAGACGTAATCTTGTGTGGTGGTGCTAGCATTTATATACAGGTTTTTTTTTTTTACTAGTGCGCAATTTTTTTTTGGTGGTTCGGTTTGAGTAATAGAACACATTTCCATTAATTGTTCAATACTTTTTTTTTATCCGACTTAAAATCAGCAAAATATGGACATAATCTGTTCGTAATAACATCAATGAAAGCGCGCGACGGCTGGCTCATGCGGCTGCGGGTTTGCATCGGGGGTACAACCCCCATGTCCATATTTAGCTGATTTTAAGTCGGATAAAAATAAAAATAAAGTATTGAACAATTAATGGAAATGTGTTCTATTACTTGTTACTTGTTTGTTGAACCACCAAAAAAAAATTGCGCACTGGTTAATTTTTTTTTCCTGTATATTGTGTTGAGTGGCCGAGGTGTGGTATCGGGTTCGAGTTAGCCGCGTGAGCCTACTCAATGGAATGGTTTCAATGAATAGGATATCGATAGACGGTGATCAGGGTCTGATGATGGACTAGGAAAGAGAAATGAGGATAAATTGGTAAGTGACTCTTAAGCTACTTTCACTCGTTCAATCAATATGAAATATTGGTATACGATGCAGTATCGGTTGTGGCAAATTAGTGTATGAATGCGTAAGTGAATGAAAGAATGAATGAGTGAATGTATTTTTCTACTTATTGCGTCAATAGTTCAAATAAGTATAACTATTGTGTTTAAATATTGTTCGAGTAGAACGTGGATCTTTAATGGCGTTTTCAGTGGAGGCGAATAGGTCGTCTCTTGTGCAGGCGTTCGGGCACAAGGGACACGTTAGCAAGTGCGACATGGATTGTCTGGGTCACCGCGGTCACAATGCCAAGATTAGGGTCCGTAAACCTCCATTCACACATATAGATTGGATATTAATTTTGGCCCTAAGTCTTCAACCAACCTGAGAGCGAAGACTATTTACGAGAAAATTAATATCCAATCTATCCACGATTTACCCTACTAGATATAGAAATTTGACATATTTTGTATGAAGCTTATGTCAAATTCCTATCTCTAGTAGGGCAAATCGTGGATAGATTTGATATTAATTTTGGCCGTAAGGGATTTCCACACTGGCCATTGTAGATCTGTGTGAATGGATTGCGTCGGAGGTTATTAAAAATGTTAACCGAATGTATTTTCAGATCTCAGAACTCCGGATTTAAGAACTGATTTAGATTTTTATTTTATTTTAAAGGATATAGCTACTTCCAGTTGGTAATTGATAATGGGATCCATGTGGAATTGAGGGAACTCTTCAAACATTATAGGCATACATATAGCGATTTGTCCGTGTGGTACCGGACTTAAAGAATAGCACCACCCTTATCTCTTCTCATGGGTGTCGTAAAAGGCGACTAAGGGATTCACCAGAGGATGGGCAGCAGCGTTCTCTGAGTATTTAACCAACCAACTGCGATCGCCAACCCGCCTGCCAAGCGTGGCGATTATGGCATTTCCCCCCCTTAATTGGGGGAGGCCTATGTCCAGTAGTGGACGTCTTTCGGCTGAAATGATGATGATATAGCGATTTTGGTATTTTCATCAACAAATCAAGCAAGCATTTGCAATCAGAAAGTATCATTTGGTGAAAATCTGATGAAGAACTTCGGAGATAAAGAAGGGAACTTTTCAATGGAGGACAGCAAATCATCGGGGATTGCAGCAATCGCTTGTCTTTCTATTTTTAATGCCACTAAAAATAGAAAAATAAAATAAACTATAAAAAAGTAAAAACCGACTTCAAAAAGAATAAAATAATTTGTGTGAAACAATTTCAAAAATTGTTTCACGTCGGTGCCAATTTTTTCTCAAATCAAACCGAATCAAGGCACCTACTTCCTAAACTATTTCATTCATATTATTTTATTATTTTTGAAGTCGGTTTTTACTTTTTTTTAAGTTTATTAATTACACTTCAAATCTAACCTTTTATAAAGTAAGCATCCACGAAGGATTTTTAGAAATTCCACCCATAAGGGTGTCTTTAAGGAGATAAAAAAAATTACGGATTTCATACAAACTTACAACTCCTATAGTTGTAAGTTGTTGCTGTTGTTGTAATAAAAAACCGGCCAAGTGCGAGTCGGACTCGCGCAGTAAGGGTTCCGTACCTCTCAACTACCTGATACCCCATAAAAACTGATTTAATTTACGAGAGTTTATCAAAAGACATCAACGCACAGTGCGCGAAATATGAATTTTTTCATGTCTTTCTTACGCAGGTACCACCACATATGTCTATGTTTGTCTTATTTTTAGTATTTGTTGATAAACTAAATAATATGCACTATAGTCTGACCAAGTTTGACGCTGGTATATATTACCGTCTTGAAAATAGAGCAGGAACAAAAACGTTGAAAAATGATTTTGGAGGTTTCTTGTATGGGGACCCCCTTTGGTTTTAGACTTTTTTTTGTTTTTAGTATTTGTCGTGATACACCTCATAGCAACACAATTTCTGAGAAAATTTCAACCGGTTACCTATTACCGTTCAAAAGATTTTGACCGGTGACCCTGTGACAGACAGACAGACGAACGGACGGACAGCGTAGCGAGAGTAATAGGGCCCCGTTTGGCACCCTTCGGGTACGGAACCCTAAAAACGGTATTTGGCTTTTTGGTTGAATATAAAGGAATAGGTACGTGTTGCAGTGTTTTTGGAAAATCAACCCATAAGGGGTAAAATAGGGGGGGGACAGTTTGTATGAAATATTGGGGGCGCACACAAAAAGGTTTTTGACCAAAAAAAATAGCTGAATTTAGAACATGCTGCTTATTGAGATTGCGTGTCTATTTATTGACGTCGTTGATTGCATAGAATAGAACTAAATTGTAATTATCAAAGAGTATATAACCACTTGGTAATTATCTTAAAATACCTTGTGGTGTAGATGGTGTATCTGAGGACTCCTCATCTTTGTAGTGTCGAGGCACGGCCAATTTCGTGAGCCTCTTTCTTTTGCCAGTTTTATTCCGAACGAACTTATCATCGAAATGTGTAATACACAGGTATCTGTTCCGCAGTGCTTCATGACTTAAATGAGTTATGGTCATGTTCCCTAAAAACCAGAAATTATTTGTATTATTAGTGATGCAACGAATACTAATTTTACGAATACAAATACCGATTGCACTATTCGGCGAATACGAATACCCGATTCCACTATAGATGCACGTAATAATTAGTCAAAGATCAACAATTTGAAACGATGCTCAATTTTAGTACACAAGTTATTGCTACGTGATTACTGATCCTTAAATTTAACTATTTACATGCTCACTCCTACCTACCAATCTAGTTAGTTATAACAAAGAAAAACGAAAAGGGTCGCCACGATTGCTGACCATCTGTGGATGTAAACAAAAGATAAGATAGTTTAATGATTTTCGACCAAAATTAATATCCAATCAATCCACGATTTGCCCTACTAGAGATATAAATTTGACATATTTTGTACGGAGCTTATGTCAAATTACTATCTCTAGTAGGGCAAATCGTGGATAGATTGGATATTAATTTTGGCCGTTTATGATTAAATCTTTGTCTCTTGGTCGACTCGGTCGCAACACTCGCAAGTCGACACGCAATATCTACATTAAATTTCTAGGTTTTTTTTACGAATTTCACGAAAGTATACGGCGAATACGAATATTCGTATACGCATTCGTTGCATCACTAGTCATTATTATTATTTGTATCTCTTTAAAATCTTTCGGCATATCTTCCGTGAGGAAGAAATCCGGACCTTTGGAAGGCTTGCCAGAGGACACAGGTTCAGCTCGCAGTCGCCCCTTTCAGAAATGTAATCTAAGATGGGATGGGGCACCAACTGGGGACAGTCCACTGCTGCACTATAGGAGTAGTCATATTCCGTCCCGGGGAGGTGCAGAACTATTGCGAAATATGGGAACTAAAATTGTTTGAGCTATGGGAAGGGGTGTTGAATGGTCTGGGTTTAACTTCTATGGCCGGAAGAAAACGGCATCCGCCTCTCAACTTCAAAAAAAATATGTGTTGACAGGGCAATCTCCTAAACCCAGGAGTGCCTGCTGAGTAGTGTTCTCGTGCCTCTTGGGACCGAGGGTCTTGGCTTTACCGCCCAGACCGCGAAGAAGAAAACCTCTATAAAAAATTAAAGGAGGATGGGCCTGCGAGCAGCAGACTCGGGGTAGTCTGCTGCTAACACAGCTGACGTAGCTGGCACAGTTGGCATAGCTGACACAGTTGGCGTAGCTGGCATGCTGGCCTGGCGACATGCTGGCGTAGCTGGCACAGTTGGCGTAGCTGACACAGCTGGCGTAGCTGGTAATGGCCCGTGAGGTGAGGTGGTGTGCAGTGGTCCGAGTGCGCCACCAAGGAAGATGCGGCCGACGTTAGGCCGCACGGGGAGAAGGGGCTCACCTGACTGTGGCAGCCCAGGACCTGTCGGGGGTGGTTGTGTAAATACAGAGGGTTCCCACGCCCCCAGCCAAGGTAGTTGAAGGAACACCGTGGTGGTTTGAGCCGGTAAGAGTTGGACACTGGCTCCGCCTACCCCGGGTGGAGAAACTATTTTTATCGCGAGGTCTCCATTCGGGGCGAACTCCTAGTGTACCTGTAACCAACAACTTCTGTGTATTTCTACTAGACAGGAAATCTACTTCAAACTTGTATTTACTTTTATTCCGTTTTGTTTAAGAACATGTATATTTCTCATTCAAGTAGAACGTGGCCACTTCAATGGCGTTTTCAGTGGCGGTGAATAGATTATCTCTTGTGCAGGTATTCGGGCACAAGGGACACGTTCGCAAGTGTGACATGGATTGCTCTGGGTCACTGCAGCCACACCTCGGACACTGAATACATCATAAACGCTAGCTCCACCTACATACACAAGATTACGTATTATACGAACGAACACACACGTGTAAGTTAGGGATGCTCGCCGCTCGTAATACCGACTGGGTTCCTAGCGCTTTTCAGAGATGGCGTGCTTGTATAGCGACTGGCGATTGACATCCATAGCAATATTGCAGTCCAATTGCCAGCAAACTGTGGGCGGGTGCGGAGTCTGGGCGAGGAATCTTGAATTGGCGGGGGGCGGTGAGTGGCCGTTCTGTACGTTAGTACTATTAGATGTTCTGTGCCGCAGCAGTCACAATGCCAAGACTAGAGTCCATAAAACTCCATTCACACTAGGGCATGCATTTCGAAATTTCGAAACTTCATAGTTTCGAAATTTCGGACCATATTTGCATGTTTTTCAATTTCGAAATTAACATCCCTACTTTCGAAATTTCTTTATTTAAAGACTGTAATGTTAAATCGTCAATAGAACTCCCACATCTGCTCTAGATTACTAACTAGAGCTTTTCCAGCAGCAGGCTGCATTTGAAAACGACTTAGAATCTTTATCAGCAGCAGAATTTATGACTTCCAAAGAACCCATTTTTAAATTAATCAGAACATAACATTAACATTTCCATACAAGTTTACCCGTGATCTCTGAACATCGCCCACTAAAATACAAAGAAATTTAACACGTATACTGGGTATACGAGCTGTTATCCAAGATCGTCACAAATTATCTCGTCAGAAGACTCCACGAATCGAAAGAAAACTAATAGGTTTAGAAGAGGCTACAGCATCGTGTCGGCATGAATCTGGACAAGACCAAAGTCATTGAACATGCATATTATGCATGTCGTGCCGAGGTTCGTTGAAGGTACTTCCCTCGAAGTTGTACAGGTATCTGGGGCAGGTTATTCGGTTTGGTAGATACAACTTCAAATCAGGCAGAACGATCCAGTTCGGCTGGGCAGCATTTCGCAAACTTCGCCTTCTTCTCTTCGCCTAAACCATAATGTTTGAAAACAGAAGTCTTTAACCAGTGCGTTCTGCGTGTCAAGGCCTACTGTTTCAAGACGTGGACGCTGACAGTTGGGCTAGTCCACAAATTTAGACTCGCGCAGCAAGCTATACTTCTTTGAAGGATAAAATAAGATCCGTGACGAGATTATCCAAAAATGTACCAAAGTGACTGGACAAGGACAATCAACAAGCTGAAGTGGCAGTGAATAAGTCCTTGAATGGAGATCTTCAAATGTAGGTTAGGACGCTCCCAATCAGGTGGACTGAAGACCTGGAAAAACTATCTGGGATGGAATAAATGCGGAAGGCGGAGGACCGAGTATTGTGGCGAATCTCGGAAGAGACCAAAAATGACCAGTAGTAGACAAATGGGTTAAGTTGGATAGCATCGTAGACCATTCTTTTCGGAAGATTGGAAGAACGACTGAAGAGAACAATTAGCTGCTGTGTATTTGTGTACTATGAGAAGGCCATCGGGCGATACACTTTCGAAACTGTTCACTGATGACTTGGAGGACGTTTTCAAGACAATGGATTAGACGGGAAGGGGTTGTGATGGAAAAGACGAGAACATTTCACGTCTCCACTTTGCCGATGACACTATTGTAATGGCAGTCTCTGAAACAGCTGAGCGAAATGCTAGTTACATAGCATATAGTATATAGTCATTTAGTGTATCAGTCTTAGTATGAATCTGGACAAGACTATGGTAGACAAGATCATGTTCAAAACGCATGTTGCGCAGCGTGCCAAGCCCAATTGGTCTTCTTCAAAGAAACGACGCTAGAGGTTGTGCACGAATTTGTCTATATTAGGTAGTTAGGGACCTTTTATATTCAGGTTGGTAGACAAGTAGTTATTTTATACTTCTCTTGCCTGTACTTACAATGCCGAGACGTGAACACTGACAGTCTGGCTAGTGCACAAATTCAAAGTCACTCAGCGGATTATGGAGCGAGCTATCCTTGGATATTCTTTGAAGGATAAAATTATCCGAAAGAACCAGAGAGTAGCATAGGCTGTAGATTTAGCAAGCTAATGTGACAATGTGTAGGCCAGTCTACCAAAAGATCGATGGCTGTTGGAGCAGACGAATCTTTGATTGATTACCGCAAAAACGCAGCGTTGGGTGCCCTCCAGCCAGGTGGACCGACGACCTAAAGTAGGTAGCTGGGGTGGACTGGATGGAAAAGATAAAGGTTATTTTGTTGTGGAGCAACTTAGGAGCAGCCTTTATTCAGTAGTGGACTGCGATAGGCTTAGTTATTAGGTGTTTTAAACATTGCCCACAATTTCGAAATTTCGAAACTGATGAGGCCAATTTCATAAGCCAATTTCGAAACTGAAAATGTATGAAACTGCATGCCCTAATTCACACATATTAAGTCTACAACCAACTTGAGAGTGAAGACGATTAAGTGATTTCCACACTGGCCATTGTAGACCTGTGTGAATGGATTGCGTCGGGGATAGTTAAATTTTTTAACCGACTTCAAAAAAGGAGGAGGTCCTCAATTTGATTGTATTTTTTTTATTGTTTGGTACCTCAGAACAGAACTCATTTAAGAACCGATTTAATTTTTTTATTATATTTGAAAGGATATACTTCCAGATTGATAATGGGATCCATGTGGAATTGAGGGAACTCCTCAAATATTCTAGGAATACATATAGCGATTTTGGTATTTTCATCAACAAATCAAGCATTTGCATTCAGAAAATATCATCATCATCATCATTTCAGCCGAAAGACGTCCACAGCTGGACATAGGCCTCAGAAAATATCATTTGGTAAAAATCTGATGAAGAACTCCGGAGATAATGAAGGTAACTTTTCAATGTATGACAGCAAATCATCGGGGATTGCAGCAATCGGTTGTCTTTCTATTGTTAATGCCACTCAAAATAGAAAAATAAAATAAACTTTGATTCGGTTTGATTTGAGAAAAAATTGGCACTGACTTCCTAAACTGTTTGACACAAATTATTTTATTCTTTTTGAAGTCGGTTTTTACTTTTTTTTTTAAGTTTATTAATCACACTTTTAATAAATCTAACCTTTTATAAAGTAGGCATCCACTAAGGATGTTTAGAAATTCCACCCTTAAGGAGATAAAAAAAAACCGGCCAAGAGCATGTCGGGCCATGCTCAGTATTATAGGGTTCCTTAAGTAGGTGTAATTACAAACGAATCAAATCGAATATTAATCATGGCTATTTTAGTTTTTGCAATAATCGGCAGCATTCGCGACTCAGAGCGTGTTGTTAGTAGCGCCATCTAGGGTTAAATTCAAGAAGCCAAATTTAAGACGTTTGTCATTTCAAAGTTACTTTTTGTGATTTTTTCAAATAGAAAGTAGCTAAAGGAGCATTATTTGCTATGATAATTTTTCTCTAAGGTCAATGACCTTTGAACTAGGACGTTTTAAGTATTTTTCAGTTTTCTCTCTATAACTAAAAAATTATAATCACATTATACTCGAAATAATTTTAAAAGAGAGTTTTCACAAAGGTCTATCAATGTGGAAGATTATAAGTTTCTACATTGCATAGTTTAGAAATGGCAGGGGGGGGGACACATTGCAAGCCACTTTGGCGGGCTATATTTCGCAGATGGTACACATGATAAAAAAGTTGTGTATCAAACATTACCTTCATTTTAGTAGACCTATTCAATGATATCACACACGAGGGGGTGCAGCGAAAAAAATTTTTTTTTCTCCATTTCACATGTATGGACGCCACCCCTAAAATACAGAAAAACTATTCTTTTATTCTTTTAAAATTGAGATCTATATGTAGACTATTTTTTAACAAAATTTCACTTACTTATGTTTATAACTGTAGAAGTTATTAAGCTGTAAAGGATTAGGACAGACGGACAGACGGACAGACGGACAGACGGACGGACATGACGAAACTATAAGGGTTCCTTGTAGGACTTCGGAACCCTAAAAAACGGATTTCAAACAAACTCCTATAATTGTACGTTTGTATGAAATCTGTAATTTTTGAAGTCAGATGCATAAAAAACGGTATTTGGCTTTTTGGTTGAAAATAAAGGAATAGGTACGTGTTGCAGTGTTTTTAGAAAATCAACGCATAAGGGGTAAATAGGGGGGGGACAGTTTGCATGAAATATTGTGGGCGCACACAAGGTTTTTGACCAAAAAAAAAGCTGAATTTAGAACATGCTGCTTATTGAGATTGCGTGTCTATTTATTGACGTCGTTGATTGCATAGAATATAACTAAATTGTAATTATCAAAGAGTATATAACCACTTGGTAATTATCTTAAAATACCTTGTGATGTAGATGGTGTATCTGAGGACTCCTCATCTTTGTAGTGTCGAGGCACTGCCAATTTTGTAAGCCTCTTTCTCTTGCCAGTTTTATTCCGAACGAACTTATCATCGAAATGTGTAATACACAGGAATCTGTTCCGCAGTGCCTCACGATTTAAATGAGTTATGGTCATGTTCCCTAAAAACCAGAAATAATTTGTCTTTATTAGTGATGCAACGAATAAGTACTACTTTTACGAATACAAATACCGATTGCACTATTCGGCGAATACGAATACCTGATTCCACTATAGCTGCACGTAATTATTAGTCAAGGATCAAGAATTTGAAACGACTGCTCAATTTTAGTACACAAGTTGATGTAACACAGTTAACACACAGATAATTGCTATGTGGTTACTGATCCTTCATCATCATCATTTCAGCCGAAAGACGTCCACTGATGGATATAGGCCTCCCCCAAGGATCGCCACAACAACCGGTCCTGCGCCTTCTGCATCCAGCGGATTCCCGCGACCTTCACCAGGTCCACCTTGCGGGGGGCCTACCCACGCTGCGCCTTCCAGTACGCGGTCGCCACTCCTTAACTTTACTGCCCCATCGGCCATCCGTTCTGCAAGCTATATGCCCGCCCCGCCCACTGCCACTTAAGTTTGGCAATTCTTCAGGATATGTCGGTAAACTGATCCCTAAAATTAACTATTTACTTGCTCACTCTTACCTACCAATCTAGTTATAACAAACAAAAGCTAAAACGTCGCCACGATCGCTGACCGTCTGTGGATGTAAACCAGCCTTTCCCAAAGTAGGCGATAACGCCCTCTTGTGGGCGCTGCATGCCTAAAGGCGGTGGTAAGAGAAAAATGGGGCCGTAAAGACTTGGGGGTCGATTTGTAATTTCAACTAGCTAGTTGGACTCTTACGGCCAAAATTAATATCCAATCTATCTACGATTTACCCTACTAGAGATAGAAATTTGACATATTTTGTATGGAGCTTATGTCAAATTCCTATTGCCACGTTTACATTCAGCCCCTGCCGCTGCCGCTCGCGCTGCCGGCAATATTTCCCGATATACTTCTGTGGCAGCCTCAACGGCAGTGGGCGTTTACATACTGCTTCGACTACGGGCAATGGCGGACGTTGAAATAGCTCCGGCTTCGGCGCTCTGCCGCCTAATTTTAAATAATTATGTCCATGTTTCAATAGATTTATGATACAAAAAAACCGGCCAAGAGCATGTCGGGCCATGCTCAGTATTATAGGGTTCCTTAAGTAGGTGTAATTACAAACGAATCAAATCGAATATTAATCATGGCTATGCTTTTTTAGTTTTTGCAATAATCGGCAGCATTCGCGACTCAGAGCGTGTTGTTAGTAGCGCCATCTAGCGATAAATTCAAGAAGCCAAATTGAAGAAGTGTGTTCAACATAACACAAAGTTACTTTTTGTGATTTTTTCAAATAGAAAGTAACTAAAGGAGCATTATTTGCTAACATCATTTTTCTCTAAGGTCAATGACCTTTGAACTAGGACGTTTTAAGTATTTTTCAGTTTTGTCTCTATAACTCAAAAAATTATAATCACATTATACTCGAAATAATTTTAAAAGAGAGTTTTCACAAAGGTCTATCAATGTGGAAGATTATAACTTTCTACGTTGCATAGTTTAGAAATGGCAGGGGGGGGGACACATTGCAAGCCACTTTGGTGCGCTATGTTTCGCAGATGGTACACCTGATAAAAAAGTGGTGTATGAAACATTACCTTCATTTTAGTAGACCTATTCATTGATACCCCACACGAGGGGGTGCAGCGAAAAGAATTTTTTCATCTCCATTTCACATGTATGGACGCCACCCCTAAAATACGTAAAAACTATTTTTTTATTCTTTTAAAATTGAGATCTATAAGTAGACTATTTTTTAACAAAATTTCATTTACTTATGTTTATAACTGTAGAAGTTATTAAGCTGTAAAGGATTAGGACAGACGGACAGACGGACAGACGGACGGACATGACGTAACTATAAGGGTTCCTTGTAGGACTTCGGAACCCTAAAAAGAGAAACCGTTGCCAGAGAAGATGGTAGATGATATGAATACATCGTAATATAACGCATTTAGTACCCGCATATTTACTTATAAGGTTTTATTCAAAACATCACACACGTGCTGCCACTTCCCTTGCTCGGCGGCAACTGAGCAAGAGAGCAGTATGTAAACTAGAAGTGGGCGTTTAAACAAAAAGCGCTTAAAAAAGTCTAATAAAAAAAAAAGCGTATAAGCACTCTTTGTGATTAAAGCAGATTTCGTTTAGACTTTTTCGTAAACGATTGAAATGTAACCTTATTTTTATGAACATAAGACTCAATTTCAAAGTTGACTGGTGGTGGTTAGAAATCGGCAGAATTAAATTTTATTCGTTTACGTAAAATTTGTTTAGAGAAAGCACTTTTTTATTTTGTTGATTATTTTTGTATCGTTTAAACATTTTAAACGTTTTTGAACTTGATTGATTTGCTTTTGCTTTGGCGCTTAGTTTATTTTTCGTCGTCAACGAGTGAATGCGTTTTTGAATGTTCTCCTTGGTAATTACGCGACGATTGTAGTTTGTTTGTATAGTTTTTAGTGAACTTTGTAAATAGTTTAAATGTAAATAGAATAGTGTAATGTAGACAAATAAAAGTCAATTTTTTTAGAAGTGAAAAACGAAAAATGGGCAAAAGCGTAAAAAAATTCGTTGGCAGAAAAAAGCACAACCTTTAAACACGCTTACGATTTTAAGTCGTTTTTCCCAACTTTAAACTTAAACATCACTCGCGCTCGCGCTGCCCTTTCCTTTGACTTCCGCACGAAAAACCGCTAATTTGCGGAGCGCCAGCAGCGCGAGTAGCGGCGGCAGGAGCAGGAGAAGGGACCCGTTTACATACTCGCGCTACCCACTTCCCTGCTCAATTGGGCTGAATGTAAATGTGCCATATCTCTAGTAGGGCAAATCTTGGATAGATTGGATATTATGTTTGGCCGTTAGACACCTACTGAACTCTCGATTTTCGACTACAACTTGTGAACATCAACTAATATTAATTAAGAGATTGCTCAAACTTGGTTCGATATTTCTCTCCGCATAGTTCATATATCTGTCCTGGCAACGCTGCTTACTAAAAAGAGAAATCGTTTGCATGTTACCGAATGTGGCGACTTGCGGCTGTTCTTGAGTAAATTGGAACCTGATATCAACAAACTTATTAAACAGCATCAGATACATCCTTTACTTCATTCCTTCAGTTTTTATATAAGAATCGATTATGTTTGTTTTATTTTGAATAAAAGATACTCTGTCTGAATACTATAAAGTTGCGTTTCAATAATCATTGTCATTGGCAGGTGTAGCCCGTAAGAGTTAACTTGAGACCTGAGCGCCGTTGTGTACTACCTTCTGCAATGAATGTTATTGAGAAAAATATAGTTGCTAGGCGACGAGATTTTGGAATTATCATGGTATAATAACACCAGGTAGTCTCTTCCCGTGACAGCTAGGTCACGTGATTGCCTCCGTACTACGTCATCGGCCGTGGAGCCAATAGCGGGCTGTTAGCGTGACACTTGTCAGTTTGATGTGCTGCCACTTTCTGAAAATAAATTACCCGAGCAAAATGCATTTTTTCATTTACTTTCTTCTATAAAGAATCACTTTTTAACTAGTAATTTAATATAGTTTCATTTATTAACTAATTAGATGAATAACACGAGATAACAAATAGTTAGGTAGTAAATCTCCTTAAGTATATTGAAGATATCAATCAATGGCAGCACTGATTGTGACGTAGCTTGGAGGCATCGCGCTGTCATTGCGGGAAGAGAATACCTGGTGAAACATCTTATTATACCATGGGAATTATGAACTGTTATTTAACACAATTATTGTGTTAAATAACTACATTCAACATGTTATTATTCTTTTAAATAACCACTAATTTTGAAACTTTATGTTTATTAAGTTTGTTCATCAAATAAATTGCGTTATTGACATTTTGTTTACTTAAGAGGCTGACAACACCTAAAAAATCAGACCTCTGCGGTCACTGTCGTTTCGTACAGAACTGAAAGAGAGGCAACGAGCCGAGGGACGTCGGATACGCCGCTCAACTTGAATGAAAAATTTTTTTTTTTTTTTTAATAAAAAACTTAAAGCTTATTTGAAAAACAGAAACAACAAATGTTTAGATTATTGTCTTTCTCAAATGTTTTCCTATCTTTATTTATAATATTTAGTAAACAATAGAGATTGTTTGCTTTAAAGCATGTTTAAAGAGGTTAGTTTACAATTCTTTTCTATCGAGAAAACTTCAATAAAACGTGTTTTGGGCACAATACAGTTTCAGTAAATACGATCAAGATTAACATATATTTTTTTGACTGCCACAAACTGAATAGATACAGCTAAAAATGTTTTTAAAAGAAGCCTATTTGGGGTATTTGGCTGTTGTCAGCGTCTTAATTATTACTTATTTGCCAATGATCCATAACATAAAAAAGCAAACAACATTGGCCAAAGCATTCGTATGTTATTCATTAGGTATAACTAGCAGCAGTTAGAGATATTAAGCACCAGCGACAATAAAATCCAGAAAATACATAAGTCTACCAAAGTTCCTGAGGGATACGCTAACGTCTTTCTGTGATAAACTGAACTACATGCGTGCAAAGAGTGGGCAGAAGCTAGTAATAATATATGGATGCCCCAAATTTAATTTCTTACAATTTTGAATATAATTTTCAGCTTTGGCCTAAAGCTTTACACATTATGTGAGAGTTTGAAGTTTTGGATTGGAAGCTATAAGGTTCTGACAAACAGACAAAGTGCTGAGCAGCCCAGTTAACTTGCTTTGCTTGGTCAAAAATCACACTAGGTAGCTGATGTTTACCCCTGGTGATTGATAACTCAAATCAACTTGTAACCGAATAACAGTATTGATTGCAGAGTGAGCCTGTTTATGTAGGAGGGTCTTAGTCTTACCACCTACATTTTCATATGAAGAAAATCAATATTTAAATATAAGAAATTATTATTTATAAAATAAATTCAAACTTACCACAATTACTCAACCAACTCGCCAAACGACTTGCATGTTCAGTTGGAAACCGAAAAAGTGAATAGTCTTTTGATGAGTTATTACACATGTAATATGAGCACTTGACGGGAGGCATTTTTGGGCTCTTCAATGATGGTTCACTAGTTCACTATTCACGGAGTGACTCTGACAGTAAAAAATCAGAATCCGTTTTCACAAGCTTAGGTCGTCGTATGTGCAATCTCTTTGTACAGATTTCCAGGTTCCCGGCACTGAGGTTCCAGGTCCAGTCGCAAAGATAACATAAATATAATTTATGAAATTAAAACTAACTAATATCTGTTAAAAATTCCCGCCATTCTCGCGCTTCACGTTTCCGTCCGATCAAAGAGAATATAACCACTGATAACCACTACGTTTAGATGGCATAAACCGGCGCGCTAGTATGCTCGTAAGCAATATAGAATTATAGATGTATGAAGTTGTTATTCTCTTGAATTTATTGTTCTGTGAATAAAACACTACGTTTATATGATAAATCAAGGTCGTTTTAAGAAAACAAAAATAAACGCAATCTTTTTTTTTTTTTTTTTTTTTTTTTTTTTTTTTTTTTTTTTTTTTTAATGGCTTTGCACGGTTTGTGCATTTCGCCAATGACGGTTTTGGTAGATTTTAGGAAGAACGACGATAATAAAAGGTAGGGAAACAAAAATTTTAAGGAAACAGAACGGATTTAACGTGGATAGGATCAGGATGGTTGTTCAAAGATGAGATGGGTTGTAAAAGGAGAAAGGATGTATGAAGATGAGCAATTTACATTAGGTGGATTAAATTCTAATTTTATTTACAGAAATAAAAGAGGCTATACATTTATAAATTTGAAGATTGTTTGTACAAAGTAATGAGAGAATAGAAGTAGGGAAAGGAGTACAGAGGGAAACAAGATTATTTAAGAAGGAACCACGGTCATACAGAGGACAAGCAAAGAAAATGTGATTTAAATCTCCTACATCAATACCACATGTGCAAACGGGGCTGTCAACAATATGTATTTTGGCAAGGTGGGCTGGAGAACAAACATGACCAAGCCTGATTCGTATTAATATAGAGGTCTCCACCTTGCCAAACTTTGCCCGAAAGAACCACGGCTTTACAGGAATGTCAGGCTGAATCTTTGAAAAGTAACGACCTTTTAATGTTTTGCTCGTATCCCAAGCTTCCTTCCAGGAGTCACGTAGAAAAGATTTTGGTAAAGCTATAAGGTCAGAACAGAAATTTGTGTAAGGAAACAAATCCCCACACTGCACCACGTCACTGGCAAGACCATCAGCTATTTCATTGCCATGGATTCCAGCATGAGCAGGAATCCAGACAAATTTTAGGACCAAATCCTTAGACATGGCTCTAAATGCGAATTCTCTTATTTCAAAAATTACAGGTAATTGGGATTTTAATTTAAATGGAAATTTACCAATGGCTTGTAGAGCACTTAAAGAGTCAGAGAATATAACGGATTTTTTAATTTTTAATAAGTTAACATATTCAACTGCTTTGAGGAGGCCAAAACATTCACCCGTAAAAACAGATGTCTCCGGAGGAAGCTTAATTTTTTGGACAATATTATACTGAGAATGATAGACACCAATTCCAACACATTCAGACGGAGATGGCTTGGAAGCGTCTGTAAAAATATGATGGAAACCTTCAAAATTCTCACCAAGAAAAGTTTTAAAATTATAGCTAACAGTAGGGTCCGATTTATCAAAACAGTTAAATTTTATATCAGGAGAAAACTGAAGAGAGTCATAAGTGCAGGTGAATAAAGGAAGTTTATTGGAACGGTGAGTAGGAGATGATAAAGAGAGGAATTTTTGGTAACTTACGACTAAACATGGCACAGATTTATGAGTCCAGTAATTAGAAGACTGAATATACGATACTAAAGATTCCAGTTTTGGAATGAGAGGGTGATCCGTAAACTGAATGATTCTAAAGAGAAAATTATCAGATAGGAACTGCCTTCTTAAATGCAAAGGGGGTTCGCCACACTCAACTTGAAGTGCGTTAATGGGACTGGACTTCATCGCACCTGATATAATACGAAGAGCTTTAGATTGGATACGATCTAATTTTTTTAAAGCCATAACACTACCAGGTTCTAAATTGTATAGTCCATAATCCAAAATGCTTCTAATAATAGCATTGTAAATAAGTTTCAAAGAGAATGGATGTGCACCCCACCAAACACCGGAAAGACATCTAAGAATATTTAAGTGGTGTTCACATTTACTAATAACATAATCGCAGTGTGGAACACCAGTAAGCTTTGAGTCTAAGATTACTCCTAGGTACTTAAAATTATCTTTTACTGGGATAGGGTTGTCATTATATAAAACATTCACTTGAGGAACAATTCTTTTACGGGTGAATAAAACAGCTGCACTTTTGGAAGCGGATAAATCTAAGCCGTTTAAATGTAACCATGATGCTAAAGTACTTAAGGCAGAAGTAAGCACGGAACAGGCTTGTTCAACAGAATTACTTGAAAAATACAACAATAAGTCATCAGCATATTGGAGAACTTTAACTTGGTTGGTAAAAGACGAATCTAAATCAAAACTGTAAATATTATACAACAATGGACTCAGCACTGAACCCTGTGGAAGACCTTTCCATACAAGACGAGTTAATTGATGATCAGCAACTGACATAATTACTGAGCGTTCGGATAGTATATTCATAATGAAATTGGACAGATTGATCGGAATTTGTAAGGCATGCATTTTGTCCTGTAGAACAGATAGCAAAACATTATCATATGCTGCATTGATATCTAAAAAAACAGCTATGGTGGATTCATTATTAGAAAAGGATAACCGGACATCAGTAGTAAAAATACTTAGGCAGTCCATGGTACTTTTACCCTTTCTAAAACCGTATTGTGAAGCTGCCAATAAACCTTTGCTTTCTACATACCACTCAAGGCGGTTTTTTATTAAATGTTCTGCTAACTTAATTAGAATGGAAGATAAAACTATGGGGCGGTAGGAAGAAACATCGGATGGTAGTTTATGAGGCTTAAGAAATGGCAATACCATTTGACGTTTCCATTCAACTGGGATGTTTCCTGTTTTCATTATAGAATTAATAAGATTCAAATAGTAACTGAGAGCATTATCACTTAATTTGGCAAAAAAGGAGTACGGTATGCCGTCAATGCCTGGAGCAGAATCTACAGTATTAATGATAACACCCTTCAGTTCATTTAATGTAAACGGGCAGTCTAAGTCATTATGGGTACTTAGGCTACTGGGATCATTGTGCCGAATTAAGTTAAAAGCCTGAGGAACCCATGGAGGAGCTAGTTTATCTAAGAAGTCATGTGCAAGTGAATCAGAAATAGGAGAAGAAAAAGGTCTATTGAAAACTGATCGAAATCTGCGAATATTACGCCAGACTATTGTGGGATGTGTATTAGGAGAAATTGAAGAACAGAATTTTTGCCAACCTTCATATTTTTTCTTTTTAAAAAGCTTACGAGTTTCTGTGATAATGATACAGAGGGAATCAAAATTAGAAAAGGACATGTTGAGGTTATATGTTTCTTCAGCTTGTTTTCGTTTATTGACAGCCTCAGAACACTCAGAATCCCACCAAGGGGGCTTGGGAATTGTACTAATATTGTTCTTTTTAACAGGAAAAACCTCGTCTGCTGCATTAATCAAAATATGCGCTAAACGTTCTGCACACTGATTTTCATTACCATTGGAGATAACGGGAAGAGAAGATATGTTGCTGTCAACTTTATTTTTATATTTATCCCAGTCATAACTACTTCTGTTAGGGATTTTGTATTTTAAATTTGATCTTTTTATCTTAGAAGTTTGTTTTAAGAAAGGGAAAGAAATGAGAATAGAAAAATGATCACTACCAAAAGTAGAGGTTAAAGTCTGCCATATTACTGAAGAAGCTAAGTTAGGAGAGCAGATAGACAGGTCAACTGCACTTAGAATCTCATTGGGACCAGTACGTCTAGTAGGAGAACCCGAATTTAAAATGCATAGATTGTGCAGATCTACTAGATCTAATAACTCTTCACCATAATTATTAGAAATTGAACTACCCCAAGATTGGTGATGGCAGTTGAAATCCCCCAGTACTAGGAAAGGTTTAGGAAGAAAAGAAAAGAGATTATCAATCTCTTGAAGTATAGAAGAAGAAGGGTAGGGAATGTAAATAGAAACAAGACAAATATTATTAAATACAATTGCTACCATTGATATTCCATCACTATGAGGAGGTAATGAAATTACTGAGAAGGGAATAGAATCCTTAATAAGTATAGCTGCACCAGCATACCCATCAGGTCTATCATCTCTAATAATTACATAGCTATGAATATTAAAAACTTGATTTGGTTTAAGCCATGTCTCTGCCAAGGCAAAGGCGAAAGGCTTGTATTTATTTATTAGATAAATTAAATCACTTTTTTTATTATTTAGACTGCGGCAGTTCCATTGAATGAGTTTGGCTTGTTGGTCCATTATGGACAGACTGGGAGAGTTTATTGAGTACTGGGGCAACGTTGGACGGTGAAAAGTTGAACTGTGCAAAAAGACTTAAAAGGGCTGTAATAAAATCATTCAGTGAAAATTGAGTATCAGATTCATCTTCGCTTTGATTATTTAGAGCACAACCATTTGAAGGTTCTGGAATGGCATAATCATTAATGATTGCATTGTGGGCATCTTTGTTGTAACCATGGATAGGTTTATGAGGAGAACGAGGTTTAAGAAAGACAGTTTTTTTATAACCAGAAGGACCAGAAGGGGATGTTTTATTTTGAAAAGAAATAAAGGGCTTATCGGAAGAATCTCTTGATGGGGGAGATAGTAGTGTATCAGCAAATGATTTTGAAACCGGTGGATGTAATTTAGAAGATTCAGCATAAGATATAGAATTTTGGGCCATATAGGTTTTTATATTTTTCTGTCTTAGAAATTCAGGGCATGACTTATCAGTTGCAAAATGATACCCAGAACATAAGCAACAAGATGCATTTTCAGGCTCTAAATTACAGCTATCTGCTGTGTGGTTGTGTCCACATTTAAAACACCGGGGTTTGGATCTACACTGCATTTTTGTATGACCAAACCGGCAACAATTAAAACATTGGATTGTAGGAAAAATGTAAAGATCAACCGGAAGTGCATTGTAGCACATGAAAATACGCTTTGGTAAAATCTGCCCATCAAATGTTGCAACAATTGTTTGAGAAGGTTTCCAAACAGCAGATCCGTCAATAAATGTTTTAAAATTAAGACGTCTGACTTTAATTATTGGACCACACCCTATAGGAACTGAAATGTTATCCATAACTTCCTCCGGAGACCATTCTGAAGGAATCCCACGAATCAATCCCATTCTTGTTACATTAAATGTAGGTATAAAAGCTTTTAACTTCTGAGCCTCCAAGCTGTTGTGTTGAATAAAAGAATTCGCATCAGAGAAAGAAGAAAATGCAATAGAAATTTTATTACGGCCTATCTTTTTCACACTGCCATTAATAATGTTCTGAAAAGTGTTCTGCTTTAAGAATTTTCCAAAAGTAACTGGGTGCAGTGTAGTGCCATCATTAGGTGTCGATTGAATTTTTTGTATATGTATTATGAAAGGAGCAGCATCGCTTTTTTCATAAAGCTGTCGTCCCACAGGGGAGGGAATTGGAGATTGAGTGGATGACGCAATAGGATCTTGGGTGGTTGGTGCATTATCTAATTTAGTTACTTCAGGTGATGATTGTAACTGCGGAATGTTTTCAATAGTACAGCTACAGCCCGACGACTCCGAACCGTGGTGCTTCCTACGGCGTTTGTTGCAGTGCTTGCACATGTGTATTCGACTTCTCTTTAAGGACCGGGCCGAAGTGGATGTATCGGTATCCATTCCAGACTCATTCGACTGGATTGTCACATAATTACCTGCCGGGGGGACAAAGCCCCCCGGGTCAGGCGGATCATTCATTGAACGACCAGAAATAAAACTAAAAACTTACCACTACAGCAAAAGAATGAACACTAAAGCTAAATTTAAAAACTACAATACACAAATATACAATTATACTACTACCAAACTGATCTGTAACATAAATTAATAAATAAATTATTTGAAAACAAAAAAAACGCGCCCGCCAAGTTAGAAGTTTCCCGCGCTTTTTCAAACGCAATCTTGAATCGAATCAAATTTCTCTACGTCACTGATTATTTTCTCTGTGTACGTCACAGAGAAAATAATCACTATGCTCTAGTGGTAGAGGTGTGTAACTCAGCTCAGAACCGGTTCTAATATACAGATCAATAAGCTTGAGCTGTTGAGCTGCAGCTCGATGACAAAATACACAGCTCACGGCTCAAAGAATAGTATCTATCTGTGCGACAACTTTTGTTGCACGGAAGATAAAAGATGTCTACATAGATAAAAACCTGTTTGAACCGGTGAGCTGGAGCGGCGACAGATCCGCGGTGAGTCGCAGAGTCAGCGAGCGAGCGCAGCTCAAACAGATCGAACGGTCTTTAAGCTCAGCGACTCGCATCACAGATCATAACTCGAAGTAGGCAGATACACAAATTGAGCTGATCTGTGAGCCGGTTCACAGCTCCGGCTCACTGACCTGAACCGTGAGCTGAGCTGCAGCTCACGCATTTTTGTTGAGTTACCCATCAGTGTGACCGTTTTTAAAAAAGGTAATCAACTAAAAAATAATGTTTTCAGTACTAAAAATACTAAAATACGTATGCAGAATAATACTAAAATTGTACTAAAAAAAATTCAAATGAAACACTTATTTTTTTTTTTATATCAAATTTCAATTCAAATTGTGTTCTAAATATTTTTTTATGTATTCATAAAAGACATTCATAAATTAAACAAAAAAACAATGTTTCAATTTTATATTTTTAGTACGGAAGGAATTAGGTAGGTTAATGAACTAACGGCCAAAATTAATATTCAATCTATCCACGATTTGCCCTACTAGAGATAGGAATTCGACATAAGCTCCATACAAAATACGTCAAATTTCTATCTCTAGTAGGGCAAAACGTGGATAGATTGGATATTAATTTTGGCCATAAAACGATGTTATTTAAAAACTTCCGATACTTTGTCTTCATTCAAACATCGATTATTTTTCTATTTCATTATATAAACTAGTACAATATCTGTATATTTTCCTTTCCTCAAACATTTCCTTAAAATTTTCCCAAAAACTATATTTTCCCCAAAATTACGAAACCAAACCCCGATCTTGCTATAGCACAATTTGTGGGAGTAACCGTAAACTATTTGTACATACTACTTTAAAAAAGAGACAAATTATACAGCTGTGATAAGCATCAGACAAAGGCAAAACTAGGCCAATGAATGAAAGTTAGTACTGCCAGAAAATAATACCAAAAATACGCTATAAAAAGGTTGTCAAGTTAAAATTGTACCAAAAAATACCAAAATCTGAAATAATACCAAAAAAATACTAAATCAATTTTGCGGAGGCCAAATTATACCAATTTGGTATTAAAAATACCAAAAATGGTCACTGTTACCCATGTCTATCAGTATGCTCTACGTTTTAGTGTTGCCAACACAGAGAAAATAATCACTACAACCAAAGTTAAGCGATTTTTCGCCTTGTCTTTTACGGCCAATTTTGGCCCTAAGTCTACAACCAACCTGAGAGCGAAGACTATTTACGAGTAAAATTAATATCCAATCTTTCCAAGATTTGCTAAATTAGACGTATTTTGTATGGAGCTTATGTCAAATTCCTATCTCTAGTAGGGCAAATCGTGGATAGATTGGATATTAATTTTAGCCGTTAAGGTGGGCATGACGATGTATCCATTCAATCGTCGTTTTAATGACGACATCCAAAAAAGCTTGACTTGTTCTAAAAATAACATACGTTTTCAACATTCACGGACACATTTTGGAATACGGCCACGCCATTCGCATGGTTGGAAGCATCGTCAGTGGCCACCTCGACTCGGCTATCTCGAAGGGTGTCGAGGCGACTGAAAATTGCTATTGGAGACTGGTCGCCAATAAGTGGACGCTCCCAAAACGTTATTCCCACCCTCGCACTCCCCTTACACAACGCAACTGCCGGCCGCTCTCGTCAATTTTATGCAGTTGCAATAGAACTCATTTTCGAGAAAATCATTCTCGCGCGTTTTACCACGGAAGTAAATGACGTAAGTGTCAAAACAGTTTTCAGTTTATTACAAGAATACTAAACAATCTATACAAATTTCCTCTAGCCAGTATTTAATAAACTTTATTATCTTCCTATCTGCATATATTTTATATAGCTCACTTAAATGATAAAGGAGAAATATTCAAGAAATCTCTAAAAACGCATGATTTTCAAAAAATAAAAGTATCGAACAAAATTCAACTAATTATGTATCTGTCTAGTCAAACGATAGATAAAAGTTCAAAACAACATGTATCTAAATTTGACATTCATCAAGCATGTGTTCGACTCAACATATGTTTTCAAAAAGTCACCTCATTTTGGGAGCCTAGCCTTAAGGCCCGTATTACAGAACGATGTATCGTTCTGTAATACGGGCCTTAATGGCGACCAGTCTCCAATAATACTCAAGCGTTGATCTCTGTTCAAAATATTAAAGATAATCTTTAGTATTTTTGTTTGTTAATTTTTTTAAGAATCTAATTTGTAACTGTTTTATTTTATTTAAATGTACTGAAAACGAAAGTACTGGAAACTTGATAAGAACTAAAGAAGATAAAGAAGAAATCAATAATCAAGTACAATAAGCGTGCGCAATCTAACTTGGCCGGAGTGAAATTAGGCACTGCGCATATGCGCAACACTGACTCCATAAAATGGTTGCGATGGTTTTGTGACATTTTCACTCCTCGGCCAAGATAAAATAGGGTATTTGACTATTACTCTAAATTATTAATATTTCAATGTTATTTTGAAGAAATAATAAAAATAACACGATATGTTAAAAAAAGAAAAAAAAAAAAGAAAATGGAAGAGATAGGTACAGTCAACAAATCGGAATCATGACCCACTCAGCTGATAATTCGTTAGAAATCGTCAAAACAGTAAGGTTTTCTTCTATGCTGCACTTAGGACATTTTGAATATTACAGAAACTGCATTAAAACGGGTCAGTGGTCTGTGCCATTTTGAGTTTTGTTATCAATGCAATAGATTTATAATTGGATTGGAAATTATGTTTTTGATAAAGCAGGAATTATGTTTTGAATTTCGAATTAGCTGTCGTTTCACGTGGTTTTCCTACAAACAACTATATTTTTTAAGAAACCTATACTAACTTTTTCGATTACAGACCATTAATAAAATAAAAATAAAAATTAAGAAATAATAAAATGTCAAGTATGAAAAGGTGTCAAACAATACTCTTAACAGCTAAGTATGTGGAACCTCGGACGAATAAAAAGGCAGACGGAATCTCGTTATTCAATAAGTGAATTATCCATAGCAAGCCGGCTCGCTTAAAAGTATGGCACGCACACATTCACATCCATAGTATGCCAAAAAGCCGCGATTACGCAAAACATCTAGTGTTACGGTAGTCATTGTTGTAGCGTCATAAATAAAATAACAGTATAAATCTGATGTGTTAAAATGCTTTCGAAATTCAATACTCAGTATATTTATTGCAATTATAGTGGGTTCAAGAAAAAATTAAGTGCTTCAGTCTTTGTTTAGCGAGATTCCGTCCGCCTTTTTTAATCCTCCGGGTGTGGAACATACATTTAATTTATAATATCCTCTGTACCATATTTCACGCAATAAATTATAAATAAATAAATAACAATATTTGGAGTTAAACGTCAAGAATAAAATTTAGAAAAATAATTTTATTGGTAAACTAGCTGTAACTGTCAATAGCTAACAAAATTGATAACAAGTCAGTTGCCAGGGAAATATCTGTTTAAGCGAAATTCAACCCAATTGTATTAGAATGTCTGTAGCATATTAAGCTTATCGTGGGTCATGATTCCGATTTGTTGACTGTACACGTTTTTAAGTTTTTGGAGGGAGCATTTTCTGATCTTGTCGCGCGAAACGGATATGGTACTGAGTGGGGTATCTTTGGGATGGCGTTGCGGCGCGTCGCGTTACGAGGTCAGATGGTAGAGTGCTGTCTCTGTGAAGTAAACAATCTTTAAACGCTTGCAACTTGGGGAATATTAAAAATATTTCATTCGTTTTTTCATTGCTGCTCAACTATTTTGGAATATATTTAAGATATCTAATAAAAGAATAATAGTCAAATACCTTATTGCGCGAACTTTATAGTCTTCGTTTTACCTGTAATGGAGCTTGCTTTGCTGGTGTTGACAAAGAAGTTGACGGAATTGGATCCGCAGGCGCAGTCTAAAATAGAATGTTTCATTTTTATCATAATCATTTACAAATGGGTATTTTCACGGAATACTTGAATAAGAATGGAATTGGTATAGTACACAATTTCTTCGGAAACCCGTGTCGCCTAAAGCTAGGAACAATTCAATTCAATTCATTTATTCGCATAAAAGTTGGTCAGTCGCCTGCATGACAGTGGTAACACGTCTGTTCGAAAACCGCCCTTACTGCTTACGAAATAAAGATGCTGCTAATGTCAAAGTGTTACCACCGACGTGCGGTCGACCGTACATAACACAGTTAGTCTTACATGTAATTAGGATTAGTTCTTACAACTTTAGTCAAATTATTGACATGCAAATATCTTAGTTTAGGGTAAGCAGTTCCACTGACATGCAAACATTCTTATTCAGTATAAATGGCTATAATTTAAAACAACAAATTATGAGACGCGACTTACGGTCGCGACTGATGCTGTATCTGGTCAATGAAGTTACACCTAGATGTGCTAACTGTCAGCAATGTCGCGGACGTGAACTTGACATGACCTTGGGCGCTCGGACGTCTGACGAAAATCTGGCTCGCCCATAGATTTTAACACTACAGATAGAGTATCGACGTGCCCCTTTTAGATAGCAATAGTTTTTTCTTCAGTGATACCACACTAAGATTTTTACCCCTATTTTTTGAGATTATAAATAAAATAAAAATAAAATAAAATATGTTTATTTCAGACATTACTGCCCATAGTTTGTTAGTAATACAGAAACTTATATCTATGTTAGTAACACGTAACATTAATTAAAATATTTTCTATGACTGCCCGATGCACTGGTTACATGCACATGTGTATGTACCCAGTGCCTCATGATCGGGCAGTCAGGCTTATCAGCAATAACCTTGAGAATGGTGTTGGTGCTCCCACGGACTCTGCGCATCAGTGACGCGACACGTTTGCGTATCACCGTATGGAACCCGTCTGGGTGCGCTAGTGCAAACATGCCTGCCGCACTACAGAATGACATTTTTTTGGAGATTTTTGTAATTCCTGTCGTTCAGGTTTTGTTTTGCAATATTGTGGGTCTTGAGAAGTGGATGGTGCGATAGGATATTCATACGAAGCATGTACCTGCAAGATGAGAAAATATTAAAGGATCATTCATATAGATATAAATTGTGAAAATAAAAATTCACTCAAGAGCAGGATTCGAACGTGCAACCCCTGGTTCAACATTCATGTTTGTTCGATACTTTCTCATATTATTATTATCCTACTTACTTGAACATTACACACATTTAGTGTTGGCACTGCATTACGATCCAGTCTTTTAATTTTATTCTTCATTACAATAGCCTTGCCATCAAAATGAAGGGAACATGTTTTCGCATATTTTGTTGGCTTCCAATTACTTCTTCCGGTGGCTGCTATCCATACTTCTCGACGCTGCGGGTCTTGAGGATAACTGAAAATGCAAAAACAGAAGTTACATTATTTTATACTACACACATACTACACTGTGGGTAGCCTTCACATAAAACTAAAACAAACATACAAACCAATCTACTTCATCAATAAATAAGGATGAAAATTAAAAACACCCTAAATAATGGGTACATAATTACGTAAATCACAGCAGCACTAATCACGGAATTATTTAAAACAGACGTCTCCTTCAACAATTTAATAAAAAGATAAAAAGCGCCATATAACAGGTAGCACCCTAAATAATGGGAACGTAAACATGTCTATCATGGCAACACTAAACACGGAAATATTTTAGGTTATGTTATTTAGAAAACGATGAAAACTGCGAATATTTCTATAAGAAATGGGTTCAAAATAGTTAACACTTACGTACTTCTAGAAACACATTGTATGTAGTTAAATAAACACAACAATTTAGATATAAAATGCCACTTACCCGTGGAAAGTTAATCCTTCAATGTGTTGCTCGCTGCGGCTCTTGCAGCCTAACACACTACACCCGACCATATCACAGAACTGTATGAGTGTTTTTTCACGAAGTTTCACCATAAAATTATAGAAAACTACGAAGCACAATTAATAAAACTCTTAAGTTTGACAGACCGAACGCTTTGTTTGTCAAACTTTAAAAGTGTGACAACGAAAATATGGGTAACATGTAAGAGATGGCGATATAATAGTTGTGTCTTGCTCTATCTTAGGAGCAGTGGCATAAGTCCATTTCATTCCCACATACTGTGATGTAGTTAGGAATCTATCTGTAGTGTTAAAATCTATGGGCTCGCCGGATATTTCAATAAGTCGCGGACGCCTCAGCCCACAGACAAGTAAGCCTAAAAGACGCCTCATGTACAAAGTTTTGCTCAAGAACGCAATCGTAAAATGTTGGCGGGGGACAGGTGCGGACGGCGCGTTATGATTGGTCAACTCAAAAGTCATAAATCAAGTTCAATCAAACTAGTGACGGGACATCGAAATTTTTTTATCGACAAGATTTCTATAAGGTTAAATCAAATTACCTGGCGAAACTTCACAGACGTGATGGGTATCGATATCTAATGACAATAAAACAAGAAACGATATGATTTTCTAAACTCATCATTTCATTCAAGGCAGCTAATCACGGGATTAACAGTCACGGGACGCGTGACCTTGTAGATTTACATAGTATTTTTTTAAGAAATTCACATACCATAACACTAGAATTAACTTTCAATACGTAAGAATTACTTATTTTATTCACGCGTAACGCGGCCGTTGACCCCGTGATCAACTGGCTGTAGTTAAAATTATGAGTTCAGAAAATCATATTTTTTGTCGTAATATTATTGACTTATACAGGGTTAGTTTTTAAAGACCAGCCAAATTTTAAAATTAAGATTATGAGGTCAACCCGAAAGTATATATATCAACTCAGCCTATCGCAGTCCACTGGTTGACATAAGCCTTTCCCAAATTGCGCCACAACACTCGGTCCTCTGCCTTCCGCTTTTGTCGAAAGTGGGCTTTTTAAAAATTATAGTCAAATGAAAAAAATATATAATTAAACATTCATTTGAAAAGTCAAAAAAAAAAAATTGTTATTTATTATTATTTATTTTAAAATTTGTCCGAAATTTTTCTTAAATTATAAACACGCCATAAGGACGATGACCTCGCTCGCTTGAGTAGGTACCCAGTGTGCGCAGGTAATGTCTATCTAGTAATAACTAATAACAAAATATAATAGGTAGTCGTGATATCTATGACATTTCATTATTAATTATTTCGTAAAAAACCGGCCAAGAGCATGTCGGGCCATGCTCAGTATTATAGGGTTCCTTAAGTAGGTGTAATTACAAACAAATCAAATCGAATATTAATCATGGCTATTTTAGTTTTTGCAATAGACGGCAGCGTTGGCGACTCAGAGAGTGTTGTTAGTAGCCGCTAGATGGCGCTGTATAGTGCCAAATTTAAGAAGTGTGTCATTTCAACATACCACAATGATACTTTTTGTGATTTTTTCAAATATAAAGTACATAATATAAAGTACACTTTTTGCCTCCTCAACGTAAACACGTCTTTTCACTTCACTCCATAAATAATAAAAATCCAGTCGCGTCAAGTCCGGTGACCTAGCAGGCCATAGTACGGAGCGCATACGCAACAAGTCAAGGTCATACTAGCCGGCCCGTGCCGGCGCGGCATGTGGGAAGGGGTGCGGGGTGGTCGGGGAGAAGTGCACTATGCGGATTTGTGGTTGTATGCGTGCGTTGCCGTATGCGGTTGTTGAACTGAATTGTTTTGATGTAACCGTCCATATGTTCTGTTTTTAGTGGCGGACAGGAAACAAGTCTTGGAAACAAAAAATGTTTATTTAGTAGAACGAAAATATTGTCGATTCTGAACCGTCTCTGAAAATTTGGCCGGCTATTGAAAATTAACCCTGTATAGATTTTGTTACCTCGGCGAACTAATTTGATTTAACGTTGTATTTAATGATAACAATAAATCAAAATATTTTCATTATTTATTATTAATATAACATGTAAAAGCAGGCCTTATGCACTATGCATTTAGGCACGTTTGAATACGGCACCGCTGGGCCGGCTAAGGGGTTTAATTTATTGGCCCTTAAAACAAATTAATTTGGTGTAAAACCTCGTTACAGATTTTAAATTTGATTTCATTGTTAAATAGGCAAGCCGAACATTGACATATTAATATTTGTCTATACCGCTTTTTATTAAATCAACTAAATGATTTACGTAATTATTTAAAATCAAATTCATGTTGCAGTAATTCTGGAAATAACTGTTTGTTAGATAATTAATGTAGAGTATTCGTTATTGTGTAGTTTGCACGGTGATCTGATGTAGGTATTTATTATTAAAAATATAGGAATCATTTACAACATTCGCATTTTATCGATAAATTATATTTGTGTTAGTACCCCAACTCTAGCACACATGATTATGATAGAGCGAGATAGCGGTATGTGAAGTACCGTGAAACAGAAAAAGATGGCGAAAAAAAGACTTCAACGGGCGACCACGTTTTGTGCTTTGCTATACACTATTTTAAATTAACAAAATTATTCTTAAATGGAAAATATGGACATATCTGTGAAATGTACTGCCGTCTTTATTAAAACTGAATGTTGTACTACATATTCCGCACCATTTCACTGCACAATAGGGATTTTTTTACAGAAAAAAAAAGTGTTTATTAGAGCTCTTTACTCAGTTGCGCTCGCTGACGGAGTGACGAACCGAATGGGGGCGGGGCGGCTGATATGCAGTGGTACTGCATATGTTGTGTGACCGCGGGTGTCCGTCTAATAGGCGTCTTTTAGGCTTATTGGTCTGTGCCTCAGCCGCATGTGCACAGCAGTGTTGCCAGGGCCGATTTTCAAAATCCGGGAGGCTTATTATGAAAAATGCGGGAGATGTATTGAGGAATAATGGAAAAAATCGGGAGATGATATTTTTCTACAAAAATCAAAGTTTTAGAAGTAATTTTCCACCATTCCAGCTGTAATATTAAAATCAAAGCAGTTTGATTTTTTTTACATTTTACTGCCATGTGTAATAAAAAAGATTGAATTTAAATTCTATTTTTACGCTAAGTGTTTAGTGAACATGCGACACACTGGGAGTGACGGAAATATTCAGGGCAGCAACTTAACCGTCTGCTTCATTTTATGCAGTTTTTTTTGCCAGATTTTGATCTTATTCCTATTATCAGGCTTTATACAGGGATTGTAAAAAATCGGGAGACTTTTGTCGAAAATCCGGAGATTAGGAAAATCTGTGAAAATCCCGGAAAATCGGGAGACCTGGCAACAGTGGCACAGTGATCGGTCACGTCCACGTCCAAAGACATTTTCATACTTACGTCAGTATAATAACTCTATGGTCGCGTCCGAGCGGCTGTCAGTCGCCAGCTGTCACTAATGACGCAGGAGCTTTAACGTATATTGTGTTTTTCTCAGTATTTTGCTTTATTTTATTGTTTAATACATCTGACTAACATACAAAAAGTTATTAAATAACGAGTCAGTACTTTATAATTTTCTTTTGGCATATTAATAACATGTAGAAGCTGCTATCAATTCAATACGTAGTATCTCTATGTAGTCTATGGTTCCGTGTAAGACGGTGAATCGTCCGAGTGACCCAACCAAAGACAATATAGACGCGCCTGAACACGGCGTCTGACGCACAGGATGTCTGACGCGATTGTGCACACTAATAAGAAGCGACCGACGGTCGCGACTGGCTTAACTCTCCCACTATCCGTCTCACTACTACATAAGCAATGTATCTAGATATCTAAACGCATATACGCGTGCAAGAAATACTACACTGAACGCGGCCCTACTATTAACTGTCACCATGAAGTTAGAGTCTAACTTCATGGCTGTCACGTCTGTCAAACATAAACGTCGACCATGTGCGAACGCACCACTACATTCGACATTCGAACAGCTATTTAGTGATGTCCATGTACAAAAAACGGATTTTATGAATGTTATCGATATTTTCAACAATTTTCGCACATGGTCATGGAATAAAAATAATTTGTCCTACATAAGGAATTGGAAAGTTACTGTTTTATGATATACTTAATTATTGAAAATAACGTCTGACACGTTTTAAAACAAACAGCGCGAGGTATGGCGTAAAATAAAAAGTAGTTTATCGATTTTTAACCTACTTTTAATTTGTTATAAGACCTGGTTTGGTGTTTTGCGAAAATAAGTCATGCAATTCTGCATATTTACAGATTGGTTTTCTTTTCAAATCGTAACTTATAAAATAATTACTGCCCAACATACTAAAGTCGTCAAAATTTGTTAGTTTTTTGTAAACGGTTTTTGTAAATGTAATCTTATACCGTAAATTGCCCTAACTTGGCCCACAAGCCCTACTTTGCCTAGTTATTTTTTGAGTAAACTATAACAGCTATGATTTCCGTACTTGGGGAGCTTTGAAAACTATGACAACGCTAACATTTGGTTCAGTTATAAAGTGTCAGTGCGTGTAAAAATAAAGTTAACGCCTTAGGCAAAGTAGGGCTTGTTGGCAAAGTTAGGGCATTTTACGGTATTTATGTATTTCTCGATGACGCATTTGATCAAATCTGAGACATGGTTAGACGCTGGATACTCGCCTATTTGATGAAAGCTAATGTCATCAAAAATATTCGATCCTACTAACTGGTGTAAAATCTGTGCAACTAACCTATTTTTCTGAATCTTTTTGAGTTTGTCAGTTTGCGTTCGAATTACTGATTCTGCTTGTTTACAAATTTTGTTTAATTTAATTTAATCGTCTGATCTTTTGAATTAATAATCTCTTTTAATATTCTTTTTCTAGGGGTCGAAGCATTAGATGCAGGGCTTGAACTAAAAAAAATCTGCAAACATTTCAAGATTTATTTAATGTTTATGAATTTATGCCAGATTCTTTTAAAAACGGTCCTTTTTATTATTTTTAATTTATTCTAATGTATACTGTATAATACAAAATGTTTCATAAATTTCTAAAGAAAATATCAATAATATGGAAGATTAATTGATGAACGTTTTCAAAAAATCTATTATTTTACAGGAATCGGGAATAAACCGATAACTTTCACCTGTTTGGAACCCAGTCCTAGAAATAATCAAGTGCCAAACAGCACGCAACACTGCAAAAGATAATGATATTGTGAGTGATTACTGCGTGCATCGAAACGATTTTTATTAATAATATTGTACGGTAGTTTTTTTTTTTTTTTGAAATATCTGTAAAGACGATTGTCATCTTAGTCTACCTGCGACCACGAAATGCTGCAAAGCTTTCGAAACGTCAGGAAAACCAATTTAAATAATATACGCGATTTAATCCGGTTAAAATTTATTTTATTATAACTTTCATAATAATGATGAAATATTTCTAGTAAAGATGTAAAGTAATAGTTACATCTCTAAGACGATTGTCTTTTTCTTTTGGGGTGTTAATGTAATGGAATCATTGTATTGATCAGTTACTGTTGTACACATTTTTATAGGATTTGGACACACAATTGCCTGATATAGGGAAAAGAATACATGATTAACAATGATAAAAATTATTATTTTCAAGTAATAAAAAAACTACCTTTTGTTCAGTTTTTTTCAAAGTGTTACCTTCAACATTATAAGTACCAATAAACTGAAAAAAAAACAAACAAATGACAACCAAACATAACTTGCGAATATAATGATGGTAAATTTAAAATTCCATTACTTTATTCTGCTTTGTTGTTTCCTCTATAGTAGATGCATCTTGTGTAATGATATCGCTGGTAAATGCCAATGGTGACTGATTAAAAAAGTGTTAGTTTTGCCGAGAAATACAGTTTGATGCTCTTGGACGAATAAAAAAGGCGGACGGAATCTCGCTAAACAAAAAGTGAGGCATCCATAGTAAGACGACTCGCTTAAAAGTACAGGCTGGCTCGCACACATGCACACCCATAGTAAGACAAAAAGCCGCGATTCGCAATCTTTTCTTAGCGAGATTGCGTCCGCCATTTTTATTCGTCCGAGTTGAATCTAATTTGTGCCTGTGAACTCTGTGAAGTAAGTTGCGAGCGTGTTTCCACGCAGCGCAGGGTTAGTTGAGCCTCCCAACTTGTATACTGTGACGCTACTTGTGAATAACGTCCCAGACGTCAATTAAATTGAATTGAATCGTACATATAATATCGTATCATATCGTATCTTTCTGTAAACTACTGTCTTTGTTTTTGTTTGGTGTATGTACATAAAGAATATATTAAATAATAAAATATGACGTGATTTTGTGAGTAACACCAATAAAATATAGCTTTGACTTATTTCTTTGGTTTCCTTTGAAATTAACTCCAGTTTAAACTTTTATGATATATATGAAAAGCCGTTGAATATAGTAAATGTTATCATAATTTGAATTTAGGCTAATTTTAAAGCAAGCTAAAGTTATATGAAATTGGACAAAATCACGCCACAAATTAAGTTTTATTTGGGCCTAAACAACAAAATCCTTATATCGTCTAATTCTACTAAAAATAACAACAGTTATTACTACTCACTGAAATATGGAAAGTAGAAATGTTTCTGTGCGGAGATGCTCCTAATTTTAAATACCTTTTTCCTGACTTTTTTATAGCGAAGTCACTAACTGTAAAATGTTGGGAACAAATAGTGCTACATTTTGTAGGAATCCATTCACTTCTACCTGTTGCCTCAATCCACAGTTTTCGGATATTTAGATCGTTCGGAAAACTAAAAAAAATAAAATTGCCCCTTATTACGAAAGTTTAGACAACGTTTTTTTATTATTATTATTTAAGGGGAATGTAGCAGCCAAGTGGCGCCCCCATCAGTAAACAAATTATTACTCGCTGAATACAAGTACAGGTACTGTAGTTTAATCAGAAACTATTTACTCGTAAATTATACTTCGCTGTAGTTATAGATAGACGACGCGATTCGCTGTAGTTTGACGACGTCTGTGGTCTAGTGGTTCGAGTGTCAGACTGCTGATCACGAGGTCGTGGGTTCGATTCCCACAGGATGTTGGTGACTAACCGGCCTGGACGACAGAGGAGTATGAGGTGCATGAGGAAGGAGAGGCGCGGCCGACCGGCTGCGAGCGGCGCCGGCGCAGGAATGATGATTCATTCAATATAGGACACCGTCCGATAAACACATTAGTACTGTACGCGTCGCGAGCTACTTGTTTTGTTATTACTTTTAGATTATTCATTATACTAGTGTACCTACAGTCCTAGTTCAGTTATTTCCAGAGTTCCCTTACACACTTAGATAGGGTACTGGATCCTACACAGGACACAAATATTTGTGTGATGAACATAAGTGTTTGTGTTGGTCTGGGCATAAGTGTTTCTTATGTATTTTAAGTATGTATTTACAAAAAAAAAGTATATAAGTATTATATCCATTGTCTAGTACCCATAGCACAAGCTCTGCTTAGTTTGGGACTAGATGGTGCTGTGTAAAAATGTCCCAAAAATATTTATTTATTTAAATACATGTAGAAAAAATGCGAAAAACGGCCACTTTTGGCATTTTTTAATTTAATCGTCTGATCTTTTGAATTAATAATCTCTTTTAATATTCTTTTTCTAGGGGTCGAAGCATTAGATGCAGGGCTTGAACTAAAAAAAATCTGCAAACATTTCAAGATTTATTTAATGTTTATGAATTTATGCCAGATTCTTTTAAAAACGGTCCTTTTTATTATTTTTAATTTATTCTAATGTATACTGTATAATACAAAATGTTTCATAAATTTCTAAAGAAAATATCAATAATATGGAAGATTAATTGATGAACGTTTTCAAAAAATCTATTATTTTACAGGAATCGGGAATAAACCGATAACTTTCACCTGTTTGGAACCCAGTCCTAGAAATAATCAAGTGCCAAACAGCACGCAACACTGCAAAAGATAATGATATTGTGAGTGATTACTGCGTGCATCGAAACGATTTTTATTAATAATATTGTACGGTAGTTTTTTTTTTTTTTTGAAATATCTGTAAAGACGATTGTCATCTTAGTCTACCTGCGACCACGAAATGCTGCAAAGCTTTCGAAACGTCAGGAAAACCAATTTAAATAATATACGCGATTTAATCCGGTTAAAATTTATTTTATTATAACTTTCATAATAATGATGAAATATTTCTAGTAAAGATGTAAAGTAATAGTTACATCTCTAAGACGATTGTCTTTTTCTTTTGGGGTGTTAATGTAATGGAATCATTGTATTGATCAGTTACTGTTGTACACATTTTTATAGGATTTGGACACACAATTGCCTGATATAGGGAAAAGAATACATGATTAACAATGATAAAAATTATTATTTTCAAGTAATAAAAAAACTACCTTTTGTTCAGTTTTTTTCAAAGTGTTACCTTCAACATTATAAGTACCAATAAACTGAAAAAAAAACAAACAAATGACAACCAAACATAACTTGCGAATATAATGATGGTAAATTTAAAATTCCATTACTTTATTCTGCTTTGTTGTTTCCTCTATAGTAGATGCATCTTGTGTAATGATATCGCTGGTAAATGCCAATGGTGACTGATTAAAAAAGTGTTAGTTTTGCCGAGAAATACAGTTTGATGCTCTTGGACGAATAAAAAAGGCGGACGGAATCTCGCTAAACAAAAAGTGAGGCATCCATAGTAAGACGACTCGCTTAAAAGTACAGGCTGGCTCGCACACATGCACACCCATAGTAAGACAAAAAGCCGCGATTCGCAATCTTTTCTTAGCGAGATTGCGTCCGCCATTTTTATTCGTCCGAGTTGAATCTAATTTGTGCCTGTGAACTCTGTGAAGTAAGTTGCGAGCGTGTTTCCACGCAGCGCAGGGTTAGTTGAGCCTCCCAACTTGTATACTGTGACGCTACTTGTGAATAACGTCCCAGACGTCAATTAAATTGAATTGAATCGTACATATAATATCGTATCATATCGTATCTTTCTGTAAACTACTGTCTTTGTTTTTGTTTGGTGTATGTACATAAAGAATATATTAAATAATAAAATATGACGTGATTTTGTGAGTAACACCAATAAAATATAGCTTTGACTTATTTCTTTGGTTTCCTTTGAAATTAACTCCAGTTTAAACTTTTATGATATATATGAAAAGCCGTTGAATATAGTAAATGTTATCATAATTTGAATTTAGGCTAATTTTAAAGCAAGCTAAAGTTATATGAAATTGGACAAAATCACGCCACAAATTAAGTTTTATTTGGGCCTAAACAACAAAATCCTTATATCGTCTAATTCTACTAAAAATAACAACAGTTATTACTACTCACTGAAATATGGAAAGTAGAAATGTTTCTGTGCGGAGATGCTCCTAATTTTAAATACCTTTTTCCTGACTTTTTTATAGCGAAGTCACTAACTGTAAAATGTTGGGAACAAATAGTGCTACATTTTGTAGGAATCCATTCACTTCTACCTGTTGCCTCAATCCACAGTTTTCGGATATTTAGATCGTTCGGAAAACTAAAAAAAATAAAATTGCCCCTTATTACGAAAGTTTAGACAACGTTTTTTTATTATTATTATTTAAGGGGAATGTAGCAGCCAAGTGGCGCCCCCATCAGTAAACAAATTATTACTCGCTGAATACAAGTACAGGTACTGTAGTTTAATCAGAAACTATTTACTCGTAAATTATACTTCGCTGTAGTTATAGATAGACGACGCGATTCGCTGTAGTTTGACGACGTCTGTGGTCTAGTGGTTCGAGTGTCAGACTGCTGATCACGAGGTCGTGGGTTCGATTCCCACAGGATGTTGGTGACTAACCGGCCTGGACGACAGAGGAGTATGAGGTGCATGAGGAAGGAGAGGCGCGGCCGACCGGCTGCGAGCGGCGCCGGCGCAGGAATGATGATTCATTCAATATAGGACACCGTCCGATAAACACATTAGTACTGTACGCGTCGCGAGCTACTTGTTTTGTTATTACTTTTAGATTATTCATTATACTAGTGTACCTACAGTCCTAGTTCAGTTATTTCCAGAGTTCCCTTACACACTTAGATAGGGTACTGGATCCTACACAGGACACAAATATTTGTGTGATGAACATAAGTGTTTGTGTTGGTCTGGGCATAAGTGTTTCTTATGTATTTTAAGTATGTATTTACAAAAAAAAAGTATATAAGTATTATATCCATTGTCTAGTACCCATAGCACAAGCTCTGCTTAGTTTGGGACTAGATGGTGCTGTGTAAAAATGTCCCAAAAATATTTATTTATTTAAATACATGTAGAAAAAATGCGAAAAACGGCCACTTTTGGCATTTTTTCTATCTACAACTACAGCGAACTATATTTTACAGAGTTAATAGTTTCCGATTGAACTACAGTACCTGTACTTCAACTTTTCAAAACGTATTTTCGATAAATTATGTATTCAGCGAGTAATATTTTTTTTTTTAATGACGGTGGCAACACTTGGCTGCTACATTCCCCTTAAGCACTTGTTAAAACCGGGTGTAATCCAAACTCCATACATAACAAAGGTATTTAACCACCAAAGCGAAGAGGAGAGGATATGTGTCGAACAACCAATAGGATTGCGTTATATTCATATTTCACCGCCTAGCTTTAACGTTATTTATTTATTTAAACTTCATGCAATACATGTACATAGGTGGACTTAATGCCTTTGGCATTCTCTCCCAGTCAACTAGCTATTCTATATCTAACGCAGTCTTATTGGTGGCTTGCGAGTCTTGCGACATATCTCGTCACATCTTGTCTCTGCGTTTTGGTGGAAACCGAGCCAAAAAGCCGATTTTTAACCGACTTCAAAAAATGAGGTTCTCTCAATTCAATTGTATGTTTTTTTTTGTATGTTTGTTACCTCAGAACTCCGTCATTTATAAACCGATTTCGAAAATTATTATTTTATTTGTAAGGATATACTTCCAAATTGGTTCCATTTTTATCAAAATCCAGTTCTGATGATGGGATCCATGTGGAATTGAGGTAACTTCTCAAATATTATAGGCATATATATAGCGATTTTGGTATATTCATCAACAAGTCAAGCATTTGCATTCAGAAAGTATCATTTGGTGAAAATCTGACGAAGGTCTTAGGAAATAAAGAGGGAACTCTTCAATGGATGACAGCAAATTATCCGGGATACAGCAATCGCTTGTCTTTCTATTGTTGATGCCACTCAAAATAATAAACTAAAAAAAAACCGACTTAAAAAAATAAATAATACATATAAAAAAAAAAAAAAATATACATATAAATAAAATAAAAAAATTGTGTGAAACAGTTTAGGAAGTCGGTGCCAGTTTTTTCTTAAATCAATCCGAATCAAGCTAATTATAATAATTGATAAATATCAAAACTCGAAATTGCGAATAAATAATTTCGACAAAGAATCTACCTAAAAATAAAATTATTATGCATTTAAAATAATAAAAATGAGGAATATTTATTTTAAAACAGAAAGTATACACCGCATTAATTATATCGATAATGCATTCAATATGTTACTACACTATCGATACGCGGGGATTTTGGTGAGTGAGGCAAATAAGGTGAAGGCGACATCGAAGGAAACGCAATACATTGCGCGGTTACTCACGTAGTGAAAGTCGATATCCATGTTTTGTAAGCAATGTATAATTTTTTATCAATTTGAGATAACATCGTTTTTGTCTTGAATCACATAATACTAAGAAAATATTTGCAAATATCACAACTAATTAAAGGTTTTTAGACTTACCGATGAAAAGAAATCGCTCCTTTAGTTAAACTACACACTTCGCTTCTTTTTCGGCATGATATAATGGCGCAAGACGGCATAATTATTACTTTTTCGCACAGCAACGTACTCTGTCTCAGCCTGGCCGCAATGATTAAGCTGTGACGCGGATTTTGGTTACCATATGCGCTTCTGCTCATGAGCGCGGCGCGCCTGTCCCGCCCACAATTCCCCTCTATTTATATTCATTTCCTCTATGTGTGTACTATACCAATTCCGTTCTTATTCAAGTATTCCGTGAAAATACCCATTTGTTAATGAATATAGAACTACAACATCAGAAATGCGTGGTCATATTTGGAGAGCTCATACAGGGTATAGCAAACAACTTTTACTATGGGACCAACCCAGAAAGCGACAAAAAAACAGTTGTTCCCTACAAAACCCAGAGCTGCCAGGTTATTTTTAGATAACTTTTACCCCCGTCTGGTTACTTTCAGGTTACACGACTAAAAAGGCAACATTTAGGCAAAATTTTAGGTAAAAGTATTTATAGAAACAAGTCATAAGGCGTGCTTAGAAAGGCTTTGAAATATCCACTATGGTGCATGGTGCTGCCACGCGCGCCCTGTCCACATGGCCATTCTATCTATTTCTGTGGTCATGGTTTTGCACGATTTCAGCGGGATGATTCTCGCGTCGTAGACATTATCTCGAACTCGACATAATGTCGAAACAAGATGGCGAATGTAGATTAAAAATAAATTTTCGTATTCTGAGAATGTCACGTTAGAGATATGTCTACGCTTAGCGCTTTAATACAAAGAGTTTTTCAAAGTAGTTGACATTACCGGCGACATTTTTCGTAGAGATTATCTCGAATTAGACATTTGTCTCTATAACGCGAGAATTAGGGCCCAGGGTTGACCCTGTAGTCAAAGTAGTTCTATAAAAAGCGCGGGAAACCTTGAATACGGCGGTCGTGTTTTTTCTTTCCAAGTGAATTTTAATTTCCTAAAATAAGTTTGTTGGGATCTTTTTGTGTAAATACTTAGTTTTTTGTTTATATATTTCTAGTAGTTAGTTTCTTTTAGTGTGTATTAATAGTTGGTAAGTTTTAAATCTTCTAATATGGACCCTCCAGGGGATCCTGGGGGGTCGATATCTCCGGTCATAGCTCACTACGTGACAATTTCGAATAATGAAACCAGTGTTGATACTGATTGTTCAGTATCAACAGTAAATAATAGTAAAAGGAAGAGGGTTTCAGCTCGGCCCAAAATTTGCAAACATTGCAACAAAAAAAGGCGCAAAAATGGCGGCAAAAAGGATTGCAATTGTGCACTAGAGAATCAGGAGATGGAAATTTCTCATTTCGAGAATGGTTCAGACCCCTCACAAAAAACTACTACTCAGGCATCTAATGAATCAATCATAGTACAAAATAAAATAACATCTCCACAGTCTGCAACTCAGTTGGCTAGGTTGACTTTTAAGTCATCAGATGCTGCTCCATATGTTGTTCATGTGCAACGTGAACAAGTCACTGAAAAAATATTCCTTCATCCCATTTCTTTTGGCCGTTTTTTGAAAAGAAATAATTTTAAAAATGTGATAAATGGTAGTCTGAAAAAAATCGGCAGAAATCGAATTTCATTGGCATTTTCTCACTATGAAGATGCGAATCTGTTTTTAAATAATACTAAATTAGCTGAAGAAAATTATAAAGTTTTTATCCCTGCTTTCTCCATCACCCGTATGGGTGTTGTAAGAGGCGTTCCTGTCGATTGGTCCGATGAGGAGGTTCAGGAGGCTATTTCTGTCCCCATAGGCTGTGGAGAAATTTTAAAAATTAGGAGGATTAGAAGGCAAGTAATGGTTGATGGTAATAATATATTCAAGAACACGGAAACAATTATAATTACATTTGATGGGCAAGTTCTACCAAAGCGGGTGTTTATGTGTTACACAGCCTTGAGTGTTGAATTATACATTTACCCAACTATTCAGTGTTATAATTGTTGTAGGTATGGTCATGTAAAAAGTCTTTGTAGGTCTAAGCCTAGATGTTTTAAGTGTGGTGATGGACATTCAGGTGAGTCCTGTTCAGTTCAAGATGATGATGTCTCTTGCTGTTTGTGCAGGGGGTCTCATGAAGCTACTAGTAAGAAGTGCCTTGAATTTGAGAGACAGAAATCGATAAAAGAAACAATGTCCAAAAGTTGCATTTCTTATGCAGAAGCATCAAAACTACATCCTTTTGTTTCTAAGAAGTCATATATTGACGCCTTAACTACCACTCATGTGTCAGATAGCTTTACTCCTTCAGTTCCACGGGTTAATCCTACATCTAATCAGTCATATTCATATAAAAAAACCGTTTATACTAAACCTCGTTCACCTACAAAATCCTCTATAGGTTACGATCGTCAATCTCATCATGACCTTATTAAGGACTATAATAACACTTCTTCACTAAATAATGGCACTGCTCTGATTCCTAAGGACAATCTATCTGAAACTACAAGAGATTTAATCATAGCATTAATTAAGTCTTTGTCACAGTCTAATTTAATTTCACCGTCTCACGTTGCCTCTGCACTCGAAGCAGTTACTTGCACTTCTAATAATAATAATGGACAGTCCAGCCAAGGTAATCCAATGGAATTGCCGAAGTGCAATTTCTAAAAAAAACTGAAATAATTTATCTTATAAACAAATATAATCCATTTATTTTTTCTTTACAGGAGACATGGCTTAGTCCGGACTCTTTGTTTAGGATTCCGGGTTATGCATGTCTCAGAGAGGATCGATTTGATAAGTATGGTGGAGTAGCCTTACTCATCAAACATCCTCAATCTTTTACTCATTTTTCCATTCCTGCTCATAATAGTGATTTTTCTATTATTGCAGCAGTTGTAAATAAAGTTTGTTATGTTTCTGTATATATTCCTCGACCATCTACTCTGATTTTCGATGAAATTGTAAATATTCTTTCGATTCTTCCAAAACCTTTTATACTATTAGGTGATTTTAATTCTCAGCATCAATGTTGGGGTAGTTCCTTGACCAATAGCTATGGGGTTAGTCTTTTGGATCTGATTGACACTCATAATCTTTGCATTCTTAATAATGGTTCTCCAACACGACGCACTGCTCCCAATGAGGAAATAAGTGCTCCTGACTTGTCAATATGCTCTCCCAGTCTTACACCTTATTTATCTTGGGAAGTCTTAACTTCTACTCATGGTAGTGACCATTTTCCAATATTACTTTCATTTCCTTTTTATAATAAGCATTATTCTAAACCTCCTCCACGGTTAAAGTATAGACTTGCAGATGCCAATTGGTCATTGTTTAAGGAGCAGTTGGATTTGAACATTTCGGAACTTCCTGAAATTAAATTTGGTGATGAACACTTATGTGCTGAAGCTTTAGCAAAATTAATAATAAGAACTGCTGATAGTCTTTTTCCTATAAAAAATACAGCTCTAGGTTATATCCCATCCCCTCCATGGTGGGATAGGGATTGTTCAATTGCAGTTAAAAAGAGGAAACAAGCAGAGATTCAATATTATGCCAACACTACAGATGAAAACTTTGATGTTGTATGTTCTGCCATTACTGATACTCGTAAATTATTCAAACAAAAGAAGTTCGAAAGTTGTAGACGTTTTTGTCAGAACATATCACCCAATATTCATCCATCAGTTGTGTGGCGAAACATTCGTAGGTTTAGATCTGCATTTAAGGAGTCTCCCTCATCTTTGCTTCCTTCTTCAATGAAAGACCAATTTTTAGATAAGCTAGCACCTTCGTATGTCCCTGAGGAATTAATTACTTATTCTATACCTCTTTCCGATTATGTTAATCTTGCAGAACTCAATAGTCCATTTTCTCTTGCTGAACTCAAAGGTATTTTGTCCCACCTAAAAGATTCTGCACCTGGAGTTGATGGTATTCCATATTCCTTTATGTCAAATTTAAGCGAAACGTCACTTGACTATTTTTTAAATCTTATAAACTCTATTATGGTCACTGGCAACATTCCCACATCCTGGAAATCCCAAATAGTTTTACCAATTTTGAAACCTGACAAAAGCCCGTCAGATAGTAATGCCTATCGTCCCATTGCACTTTCTTCAGTTTTATTAAAAGTTACAGAGCATTTGGTAAAGAACCGTTTAGAATGGTTTATTGAGAGCAATGATTTATTGAGTGACAGTCAGTTCGGTTTTAGGCGGGGCAAAAGTACTTTAGATAGCTTAAGTATTTTTGTCACGGATATTAGGTTAAGTTTTTCTGTAAATAGTCACCTTATAGCTTCGTTCTTAGATATTACTTCCGCCTATGACAATGTAGTTATTCCGATTTTCAGAAATAAATTGCAAAAGTTAAATGTGCCTACAATTCTTTTTAATTTCATTATGAATATTTTATCTGAGCGACGTATTAATGTTTTATTAGAGGATTCTACTTATGAATCTAGATTAGTGTGGAAAGGGCTTCCTCAAGGGTCTGTTTTAAGTCCTATATTGTATAATATATATACATATGATCTCGAATCTTCCCTGGACAGTAAAGTAAAAGTTCTCCAATATGCTGATGACCTGGTTTTATACTGTTCTCATCGCTCTATCGAAACGGCTTGCTCTTCACTGTCTTCTTCTCTTAATCTTTTAAAAACATGGCTTGATCGTAATGGACTAGAGTTATCATCTTCGAAAAGCTCTGCTGTTTTATTTTCACGAAAGCGGCTTCCTCCTCCTTTTTCTATATATTTTGATGGTCAACCGATTCCAGAAAAATCTTCGGTCAAATTTTTAGGAGTTATTTTAGACTCCAGGCTTACTGGTATTCCCCACTGTGAATATATTTTATCTAAATGCGAAAAAAGGTTAAATATGTTAAGATGCCTGGCTGGAGTATGGTGGGGTGCCCATCCTTATTGTTTAAAACTGCTATATAATGCTATAGTTAGAAGCGTATTAGATTATGGGTCTTTTTTGTTAGAACCAGGGAGTATTGTTGCTTTTAAAAAACTTAACAATATACAGTCAAAAGCACTAAGAATAATCACGGGAGCTATGAAATCTAGTCCAATTAATGCCCTTCAACTTGAATGTGTGGATCCTCCTCTTTCACTTCGCCGTCAGTTCCTTTGCGATAAATTTTTATTTCGTTCATTGCAATTTTCTAACCATCCTCTATATACAAAACTTCCATTACTTTTAAATCAAATAAATTCTTGTAATTATTGGTCTCATAAAAATCCACCATGTCTTATTCAGAGTTACAAAAAGTTTATTGCCTTACAGGCTCCAAGCTACAGTTCAAATTTATATCCTCTTTTTTGCAGTAATTATGAATCTCTAGTTTCTATTCCTGACATACATTTTTCCTTGGGTTTAAATAAAGGGGATGATTTTACGAATTTCTTATTTAATTCAATCAAATATAATTATTGGAAAGATTGGCATCATATTTACTCTGATGCGTCCAAACACGATGATTCTGGTTGTGTAGGAGTCGGAGTTTTTCATTCTCAATACAATATAGTTCAAAAGGTTAAACTTCCGCCTGAATCATCAGTGTTCACAGGAGAATGCTTTGGTTTATTCAAAGCTGTAGAATATATACACATTATGAAATTAAAAAAGACGGTCATATTTTCAGACGCTTTGAGTGTTTTGCAAGCTCTTAGCAAATTTCCATTAAAATGTAAAACAGTTTATCCCTTGGTAATATCTATAAGAAATCTATTGTACAAATGTTATCAGCAAGGGCTTGTAATCAGCTTTGCATGGATTCCGGGACATAGCAACATTTTGGGCAACACCAGGGCTGACCAGCTTGCCAATGAGGCTGTTGATTGTGGAGATCGTTTTCCGTACATTAATTATTGTCATGATCTTGCAGGTCTCCCCATGACGTTCCTTCGGGAGTCTTGGGGAGACTTATGGTCAGACAGTTCAGTATTAAAAGGTAAATTTTATGCCACCATACAAACGAGTATTCCAAAAAAACCTTGGTTTTTTAAATTAAAGTTAAATAAAACTTCCACCAGTTGTATTATCCGTATGAGACTGGGACATGTTTGTACTCCAGTTCACCTTGCACGGTTTCATATAATAGATAACGATATTTGTGAGTGTGGTGAAAGTGTGGGGGATCTAAACCACATTTTCTTCTCGTGTTCTCTTTATAATCATTCTCCTTTTATGGACTCCTTAAATCGTCATGAAGTTCCTCTTCCTACTTCCATTCTTACTCTTTTAGAATCTAATGATCCTATAATATACAACTGTTTATCTATTTTCATTAATTTTAACTCAATCCGTATTTAGTTTATTATATATTTTATTTGAAAATTTATTCCTTTTCCGATCCTGACCAATTTTTATTTCTAAATTCCGTTCAGATACCATTCTTTAATTATTATAAGTTTCCCCGTTTTTGTTAGTGGCAAATGCGCAAATAGCGACTTGACAAGAGAAAAAAAAAAAAAAAAAAAAAAAAAAAAGTAGTTCTATACTATGCCCTGAATAAGCTCTTCAAATATGACCACGAATTTGTCATAATCGTTGTTTAAATAAATAAATACGTACGGTCGATGATTTCGATACACAGCATACAACGTCTTCACATGGAATTGCACCGGTTTTTAAATATTTATTTCTAGTATTATTAATATAATCACTTTCTTTAAAGTGTTTTGAGCATATTGTGCTCAATTTGGTAGGAAACCAATTTTCTCTACCTGTTATATTAATCCATTTTTCCTTCAGTTCAGGTATTTTGGGAAATCTAAAACAATATAAGAACAACGTGTTATTGAAATAACTCAAAACCTGAAACTAGTTTGTTTAAATCGAGAGTTGAGTGGTTTACGTTTACGCAACTTTTTAATGTAGGCAATATTTTACAAAAAAATATTTTTGTACACTGGTTAAGCGTTTTCCTAATACAACGCGACTACGTGACCATCACAAGCTTACGCGAATCTTGTTCGCCGCGCACTTTGTTCGTGTAATGTCATAATCGCCCTATCATTGCGCAAATGTTTATTAGGACACCTATTCGACACCTATACGTTTGATCGCGGGCTCGCACGAACACAATTCGCGTTAGCTTGCGATGGTCACGTCGTTGTCAACTCAGCCTATCGCATTCCACTGCTGGACATAGGCCTCTCTCAAATTGCGCCACAACACTCGATCCTCTGTCTTCCGCATCCAGCCCCCACCCCCCAGCTACTTTCATCAGGTCGTCGGTCCACCTGGCTGGGGGGCGCCCTATACTACGTTTGCCGATTCGCGGTCTCCACTAAAGGACTCGTCTGCTCCAGCGGCCATCGGTCCTTAGATAGACATGGCCAGCCCACTGCCACTTCAGCTTACTGATCCTACAAGCTATGTCGGTTACTCCAGTTCGTCTCCGTATAACCTCGTTACGGATCTCGTTCGTTCCTTCAAAAAAACTCCAAGCATAGCTCGCTCCATAGCTCGCTGAACGACTTTGAATTTGTGGATTAGCCCTACTGTCAGTGTCCACGTCTGGGCACCGTAACTCATGACAGGCAGGACGCACTGGTTGCAGACCTTTGTCTTCAAACTTTGCAGCATGGTTGGTCGCGTAGTCGCTTTGTATTAGGACAACGCTTCACGCGATAATGTCATGTCCTGACAATCAACAAAATGCGCGAACTGACTACGCGCAAGCTTGCGATGGAGGCGTCGTCGCGTTGTATTAGAAAAACGCCTCATACGAAGACGCGACGCGATACTAAGCGCGAGATCCGATATCGATGCTTACGTAGGTAAACAGCTGGTCTAGCCAAGTTATAAACGTTTCGTTTTTAATCTTGTTCTATGACCATTGATTTATTCCAACTTCATGGATTTATTCCACAAGGACCGTGCAAATTGTAGCCTGTCACTAGGGTTCCCAACTTTGTGTATGAGAAAAAAAAATAAGGTCGGAGAAATAAAATGAACAGTATTTTGGATAGTAACAGTATTTTTTTATAATCATTTCCACCCTCATTACAAAAATTTAGACCAGTTTTAGACCTTTCTTTAAACCGGGTCTAACATACACAAAAATGGCTTTATAACTTAGGCCACAGATAATATAATACTAGGCTAAACTTTATTTTTTTATTTATTTATTGTTGCACAAACAGGTTACAGGCATGATAATTACTTTATATGCAAAAAAACTCATTACCTACTAAATCCGATTTTGTAATTAGGTGGTGTGTGTTTTACTTTTTAGGTGTCATTATAGCTTGCTCGGATTCTCAGTAGCAGGCCGGGAGTCTGGATTTGTGCCCGGTTAATGGCAATGGGCTCGCCCCCTATTACATGGGACTACAAAATAACTGGCGAAATGTGGGTGTACTATTACACCTCTGCCTACCCCTTCGGGGAAATACAGGCGTGATTTTATGTTATGTTGGCTCGGAATACTAGCGGCAGCGACAACACAGCCCTGTGGCTGGGCTGTGTTGTCGCCACAGACCAGTAAGCTACAAGACTCCGCATAAACAAAGTTTTGTATTCGAACGCAGTCGTAAAACGTTGGTGGGGTCAGGGGGGCGGACGGCGCGTTATGATTGGCCGGCTCAAAAGTTCGGTGGTATGATTCCTTATGATTGGTGCCGCTCGCTGACTGAGTGACGTTCCGATTGGCGGAGGGACGTATGATATGCAGTGGTAGAGCATATGCGTTGTGACCGGGAGTGTCCAGCTAACCGGCGTCTAGAGGCTTACTGGTCTATGGTTGTCGCTGACCAGCGGTCATGAAAACAGTATTTTGTATAGTTACTTTTTTTTATAGAACAGTAAAAAGTATTGGCGAGCTAAAAAAGTGTAGGTAATACTGTTTTTAACCGTATGGTTGTGAATAGACATGGGTAACTCAACAAAAATGCGTGAGCTGCAGCTCAGATCAGACAGATCAGCTCACATATGTTTTATATTTTATGTTCTTTTATTTTTGTTAATTTGATTGTTTGTGCCAATAACCACATTTTCTTTCTTTTCTTTTTTTCTTTCTTTCTTTCTCAGATCACGGTTCAGGTCAGTGAGCCGGAGCTGTGAACCGGCTCACAGATCAGCTCAAATTGTGTATCTGCCTACTTCGAGTTATGATCTGTGATGCGAGTTGCTGAGCTTAAAGACCGTTCGATCTGTTTGAGCTGCGCTCGCTCGCTGACTCTGCGACTCACCGCGGATCTGTCGCCGCTCCCGCTCACCGGTTCAAACAGGTTTTTATCTATATAGACATCTTTTATCTTCCGTGCAACAAAAGTTGTCGCACAGATATATACTATTCTTTGAGCTCAAGCATATTGATCTGCATATTTGAACCGGTTCTGAGCTGAGTTACATACCTCTAGTTGTGAACCCTACCTGTCACTCTAACGGCCAAAATTAATATCCAATCTATCGACGATTTACCCTGATTAGATCCGTTATTTTTTTAGGGTTAAGTAGTCCTACAAGGAACCCTTAGTTTCATCGTGTCCGTCCGTCTGTCCGTCTGTCTTAATCCTTTACACCTTAATAACTTCTACATTTATAAAAATAAGTGAATGAAATTTTGTTAAAAATGGTCTAGATATAGATCTCAATTTTAAAAGAATAAAAAATCTTGATTACGTATTTTAGGGGTGGCACCCATACATGTGAATTTTTTTTTCGCTGCACTCCCTCTTGTGGGTTATCATTGAATAGGTCTACTAAAATGAAGGTAATGTTTCATACACAACTTTTTTTATCAGTTACACCATCTGCGAAATACAGCCCGCCAAAGTGGCTTGCAATGTGTCCCCCCCCCTGCCATTTCTAAACTATGCAACGTAGAAACTTATAATCTTCCACATTGATAGACCTTTTTAAAAACTCTCTTTTAAAATTATTTCGAGTATAATGTGATTATAAATTTTTGAGTTATAGTGACAAAACTGCAAAATACTTAGGACGTCCTAGTTCAAAGGTCATTGACCTTAGAGAAAAATGGTCTTTGCAAATAATGCTCCTTTATTTAATTTATATTTGAAAAATCACAAAAAGTAACTTTGTGTTATATTAGCGCTAGGTGGCGCTGTTAGCAAAAACTAAAATTGCAATGATTAATATTCGATTTGATTCGTTTGTAATTAGACCTACTTAAGGAACCCTATAATACTGAGCATGGCCCGACATTCTCTTGGCCGGATTTTATAAGTCAATTAGGTAGGTACATCCATATTCAGAACAGTTTGTGTTCATTCATTCATTTCAGCCGAAAGACGTCCACTGCTGGACATTGGCCTCCCCCAAGTATCGCCACAACGACCGACGACAACGACGAGTTTGTGTTCACCAAGTACCTATATTACGAGATAGAAACTACAAAATGGCACTTAAAATACCTATCTCAAAACACGCTCGTGTCAATCCACGTCGAGGCTAAGCGAGTTGGCGACCATATAGGTACCTAGGTATTCATCTTATCTAGATAGCCGACATGCGGCCCACGCCAAAGAGGATAGGTAGGTATATATAATTAGTATCCCACCCACGCCACCGCCGCCGCAGCCGCCGCGCCGTTACTCTACACAAGTACGTACGTTGCCGAACTGTATGGGATGGTAAAAGTGTGAATAGGTGAATACTATCGAGTGGATCGATACTAATGAGTTTGCTGACCTTGACCACCTTGACAGTCATTACTGTTAAGACATCGACGTATCATTATGCGTCGATGGCGGGAATAGTAAGCGCCGCGAGGGTCGGAACGGGAATTAACAGGATGCATTCCGCATAACTTTATATTATTTAACTAATTTACTTATGTCAATTTTACAATTAATAATACAATGTTGTACAACTACTGCCTGTTTTCGTTTGGTGTAATGTACATAACAATAAAGAATATAATAAATAAATAAATGTTCTTAAGCTTACCGGTGAAAAGAAATCCCTCTTTTTGTCACACACTCTTGGCTTCTTGCTCTGCAAGTAATCACAGCACAGGACGGCATTTTAAAGTATTTTAAGCGAGCTGTGCACTTATTCAAAGTACTAGAGCGACTAACGGGCAAAATTAATATCCAATCTATCCACGATTTGCCATACTAGAGATAGGAATTTGACATAAGCTCCATACAAAATACGTCAAATTTCTATCTCTAGTAGAAATCGTGGTTAGATTGGATATTAATTTTGGCCGTTAGTAGTATAGTATAACCACAGACATAGTAACATATTAAAAAATATAGACGAAGTGCTGCGAACAATCATAGTGAAGCCAATAAAACCGTGCTCCGCCGTGTACAAACCAGCGCTCACGCACACACATGCTCCTTAAACCGTGCTCACCCCTCTCAGTTCAAATGTCGTGGCATCGTCCAGTAAGCATCTCGAAAACAAATATCCTTCAGGTGCATGGTGTGTACGTGAGCACCGGTTATATATGAAGGAGCACGGTTTTTGTTGGCTTCACTATGGTTGTTCGCAGCACTTAGTCTATATTTTTTACTATGTCTGTGAGTATAACGGGCTGGTTTCCGCAACTCCACGTCCAAGCGTGTATTTTGCGTACGGCCGTTTTGGCCGTTAATGGTGTCGATTCTCTTGTTCACGAACTAAACTTATTTTAAACTATCGCTCTCTTTTACAAATAGTAGATACAAGAAAGGGATGGCAATCATTTTAGAGCTGTCAAATTAGACGGAATTAAAATTTCCATACAAGTTTAGTCGTGATCTCTGAACGTGCCCACTAAAATACAAAGAAATGTAACACGTAAACTAATTTGACAGTTCTAAAATGGTTGCTATCCCTTTCTTATATCTACTTTTAGTAAAAGAGAGCCATAGTTTAAAATAAGTTTAGTTCGTGAACAAGAGAATCGACACCAATATATAGTAATCTATGGACTATACAAATGTACTTAGTGGAGCGACTAATCTGTAAAAGTACGAGCGTCTGCTCATAACTAAGGCGAGCCTGCCCCGCCCACATTGCCGTTCTAACCTTTTTTTATTGCTCGCTGTGATCATCGACGAATAAAAAAAGGCGGATGGAATCTCGAATAAACAATAAGTGAAGCACCCATAGTAAGACGGCTCGCATAAAAGTACGGGCTGGCAGCTGGCACGCATACATTCACATCCATAGTAAGACAAAAAGCCGCGATTACGCAACAAAACTCGTGTGATGGTAGTCATTGTCGTAGTGTCATAAATAACATAACAATTTAAAATGCTGTCGAAATTATAGTGGATTTAGGAAAAATGAAGAGCTTCAATCTTTTCTTAGCGAGATTCCGTCCGCCTTTTTTTATCCGTCCAAGGCTGTGGTTATAGGTACCTACTTTTGTTTTAATCACAGATCTATTACCTGTATTTACGGTTTCACACCTCAAAAGGAAACAATCGGAACTATTCGGAACCCTTATTTGGCACGGCCGGCCGTGAGGCACAACCACAGAAAAAGATAAGGTTAGAATCATATATAATGTACCTACTCTGTGTTAGAATGGCTATTATTATGATTACATATATCATTAATCTGTGATTATGATTACTTAGTACGAGAACCAGTGTCGCCAAACTTACACATTTACAACTGAAATAGCACATTACAATCACTGAGGAATTATAACTGGAGCGGCTGTCGCCTACAATATACAGTGCGCCCGGCTCAGGGTGTCTACTCGCGTTTGACGAACGATAAACGAAGTACGAACTTTCGTTCCGACTGTTACCTGCACAATCAAGATAAGGAGATAAAAAGGCACAATAAAGATAGACTACGGTTCATAGTCGTATGTGATTGACCGTAGATCAGGAAAACAAACGGCAAAACACGATCATCGCATTCGATATGGGAACGATGGTTGAGCGGAGTAGCAAGTTTTGCGATGAACGGTACGAATAATCGAACATCGTCAAACGCGAGTAGACCCCCAGAGCGCGGGGTGCGCGGCGGGTGGCTAGCGAGTCATAGATGCGACGTAATCTGCACAGATGCGACACTCGTGTTTATTCTGCCTATTCGATATATTAAGATTTTTCAAAGGAACGAATTAAAATAAAAGTTCATTCATATAATTTGAATAACAAAATTTTATTTTCCATTAAACAATATAAGTTCGTTTAGTTTCTGGCGCTCAGATAAATAATCATTGTTTACTTTTGCTTTGTAGTTTAAACGAATTTTTGCATATTTATGAACAATGGCTCGAATCAGATGGATCCTATGATTTAATGTGGTGGGTTGATTGAAAGCATGCAAAATTAAATTAGTATCAAGCATATTATTTAGGCAAAATTTATTAGCTAGCTTCACCTAGTTTTACTCGTGGTAAATACTTATCACCCCTCTTACTGCTGGCGGGAATCGAACCTGCCACCCGAGAACTTTAAAGAGCTGATATCTCGGGAACGGGCAGAGATAACCGAATTCTGACTACATGTTTGCCCCCCACTGCCGCCCCCTAAGCCTGCTCCCTCTAGGTCACCCATACATAAAACAATCCCCCACTCCGTTCCTCCCCCCAAAACCCAAAGCACAATCTAGCTACACCCGCGGGAAACACGTTCCCCCCCCCTTCCACCGGAATTCGTCCAACCCGCAACCCCTCCCAAACCCACCCCAACTGCAACCCTTGTCGCTCCCTATCACTCGTCTTACTGCTGGTAGGAATCGAACCTGCCACCGGAAAACCTTAAAGAGCTGATATCTCGGGAACGGGCAGAGATAACCTAATTCTGACCACATTTTTGCCCCCCTCTGCAGCCCCCTAAGCCCACTCCCTCTAGGTTACCCAGACTTAATAAAAACCCCCCACTCCGTTTCTCCCCCCCGAACCCAAAGCACTATCTAGTTACACCCGCGGGAAACACGTCCCCCCCCCCTTCCACCGCGAATTCGTCATCCCTTAACCCCTCCCAAATCTACCTGAACTACAACGCTTGTCGCTCCCTATCACCCGTCTTACTGCTGGCGGGAATAGAACCTGCCACTGGAGAACCTTAAAGAGCTGATATCTCGGGAACGGGCAGAGATAACCGAATTCTGACCACATTTTTGCCCCCCCTGCCGCCACTTGAGCCCACTCTCTCTAGGTCACCCATACTTAATAAAAACCCCCACTCCGTTCCTCCCCCCCAAACCCAAAGCACTATCTAGTTACACCCGCGAGAAACACGTTCCCCCCCCTTCCACCGCAAATTCGTCCATCCCTTAACCCCTCCCAAATCCACCTGAACTGCAAAACTTGTCACTCCCGATCACCCGTCTTACTGCTGGCGGGAATAGAACCTGCCACTCGAGAACCTTAAAGAACTGATATCTCGGGAACGCGCAGAGATAACCGAATTCTGACTACATGTTTGCCCCCCACTGCCACCCCCTAAGCCTGCTCCCTCTAGGTCACCCATACATAAAACAATCCCCCACTCCGTTCCTCCCCCCAAACCCAAAGCACAATCTAGCTACACCCGCGGGAAACACGTTCCCCCCCCTTCCACCGGAATTCGTCCAACCCGCAACCCCTCCCAAACCCACCCGAACTGCAACCCTTGTCGCTCCCTATCACTCGTCTTACTGCTGGTAGGAATCGAACCTGCCACCGGAAAACCTTAAAGATAACAAGCTTAATTAAGCTTTTTTAAGCTTTCTCCCTCTAGGCCACCATACATAAAAAATACCCCACTCCGTTCCTCCCCTCCCCAAACCCACGTCCCCCTCCCTTCCTCGAATTCGTCAACCTCTCAAAATTTGCTTTGAGTTCGTATTTGCTTTGGTGGCCGCACACCCGTGTTCCGTGCGCTATATCTGCCTTATTCAGTAATCGGAGTACCAGACATCGTGTCCGTTCTGTAACTATTTTTTTTATTAGTCTATGATATGCATAGAAAATGGCGGCACAAATGGCAGCGTGTACAAGTAAACTAGAAAATGTCAAAATGTATTGCATTTTGTTTACTTACCGGTGAAACGTTACGCCGTTATTATTGTTTCGATCTTGAATGGTTTTTACATGTTTTTAGAACACAAGACGGCATATTTTTAATGTTTGGTCGTCATTACATAACATAACATAACATCACGCCTGTATTTCCCCGAAGGGGTAGGCAGAGGTGAATAGTACACCCACATTTCGCCAGTTATGTTGTAAGTCCCATGTAATAGGGGGCGAGCCTATTGCCATTAACCGGGCACAAATCCAGACTCCGGGCTGCTACTGAGAATTTTCTAATGAAAAACCCAATAACACTTTGCCCGACCCGGGAATTGAACCCAGGACCTCACGCTCAGCAGTCGCGCTTGCAACCACTAGACCAACGAGGCAGTCGTCATTACGCACGGAGTAATATACGTTTGCATCGCACTGAGCGTAAAGACCGACTGGGATCACTGTGGCCCATGGACCTCGGAGCGTGCGTGATAAGATTTCTTTTAGAGGGCCGCTCTAGTTATAATTCCTCAGTGATTACAATACACAAAAAACCGCGACGTGATTGGGTCCCAATTTAAATTTCAAATTGGGCCTTAAACTCACACAGTGTTTATTTAATTAAATTTTAGTATGAGTTTTTAAGATTTGTTTTTAACGAACATGTCAAAACCACTTAAGACGTTCTTCCATTCTAATCAAATCGTAAGCAACAACTAGTGAGTTCAACTACTCGAAGCCAGGGGGCGCTACATTTAAATGACGCTATTTTAGCCTCAATGACATTAGAAATAGATATTTTATTCGCATGCATGCTGGGTAGCATAGCAGATAACTGTTCCTGACAAAAACCAACTAGTTCAACTACTCGACACTAGAGTGCGTGAGAAGTTTGAGTTTTGCGTCTACAATTATTTATAGATAGTGGTATGATGTACCTTGGTGTGTAACGTAGTGATTATTTTCTCTGTGGTATGCATGGTATAATAAGATTCGGTTATATTATAGTACACTATTTGCACTCAATTACATTAGAAATAGATGTTATATTCGCATGCATGCTGAGTAGCCTGTATACTACGGTAATGTCATTCAGCGAACCAACGACAGTCATTCGCGTAACCATACATTGCTTTCTTAAAATTATCGCAGCTTCGACTGCAAGGAACATTGTACGTAATGTATATTTTTTAAATTTTATTTTGCTAATGAATCGTTTTCAATGACAATTTCAAAGTTGGCTGATTTTTTGTAAATGTTTCTTAATAACTAAGGTATTTAATATTCACCGGTGAAAAGAAATCCCTCCTTTTGATATACTGAGGATCTGGCTTCTTGCCTTGCAAGTTTTAACAGCACAGACCGGCATTTCAAACTAATAATAGCCAGCTTTGCACAGCGATATGTTCCACGCACAAATTCCGCGAGCAACTCAATGCGTCGTTTGATGATTGATCCAAAGAGAATATAACCACTACGTTTAGTTTGATCATATTAGGTTATGAGCGTGTACATAGATTATACACTAAGAGCGTGTAGGTTATGAGCAGTGTTGACAGATCGATGAAACGAAAATACGGTGCACAGTGGGTCAAAATTACCAGAAATACGGTAAATCAGTTTAAATAAATAGGTACGGCAGATTTACGGTGAAAAATTTTCATACTCATTTTCATTCCTTTAATCGAAAGTAATATACTTGCTCGAATGCTCGAAACTCGAAATTTCTTCCGTTGTTTGCAAGTTGTAGCTCTATCTCACGTTATATACCTATTGTTCAGTATATTTTTCGCGACAATAATAACAATAGCGTAATAATACAGTAAGTAGTAGTAGGTAAATTAGACAAAAAAATAGATTTTTGGCGAATTATCCCTTATTCAGTAGTAAAAACATCCTAGCTCTATAAGTTCCACATTATAAAGTTACTAACAAATTGTCGATTATCGAGCTTATAGAGCTAGGTTAATGTTTTTATGAGCATTATTCAGTAGATCATCACCATAATTTCAACCAAAATACTGGACGTAGGCCTCCCCCACGATTCAGTAGATATATTGTTATTATTGACACTAATCATATTCCGATCAATATACCTACAACGTGAATTAGAGCTACAATTTGCAATAAAACTCAAGTATGCATAAGCCTTGACTTGACTGACTGACTTGAGTAACACAGTAAAATGACACAATTTTTTCATTTTTTTGTCATACTTCCGTTGGATTCATAAAATTAGGGTAACTTTCATACACCGTAATTTTATTGCATAGCTTCTATCGCGGGCCTTGAGCGTGGAGACCGAATCCAGAAATTCCGTAACGAAAATAACCTAACACCCCCCACTCCGACCGGCACAGCGGTGATACTTTTTAGTTTTGCCATCTATCGATGAATAGCAGAACTTTTAATGAATTTTTGAAATATCACGCTTGTCTCTTTAGTTCTGCAAATCGCCTCTAGGTGGCATTGGTTGTATCGGCGTTACTGCGCATGCGTAATCCCCCTCTTCGCCCCGCAATCTGATGACTCATGCCTGCTTAGTTTCGGCGTTAGGGCACCTCATAGACCAGTAAGCCTCTAGACGCCGGTTAGCTGGACACCCCCGGTCACAACGCATATGCTGTACCACTGCATATCATACGTCCCTCCACCAATCGGGACGTCACTCAGTCAGCGAGCGGCACCAATCATAAGGAATCATACCACCGAACTTTTGAGCCGGCCAATCATAACGCGCCGTCCGCCCCCCTGACCCCACCAACGTTTTACGACTGCGTTCGAATACAAAACTTTGATTATGCGGAGTCTTGTAGTTTACTGGTCTGTGGGGCACCTCCTCTTTGTATTTACATAAAAAATGCTATGCAATAGCTTTACCGCGGCAGTCTCCGAGTGCCACACGTCTTTTTTTTTTTGGGACATTTTTATATAGCATCATCTAGTTGGGACAAAGCAAAGCTTGTGCTATCCTATGAGTAGGTACTAGATAATGGATATAATACTATATACTTTTTTTTTGTAAATACATACTTATAATACATAAGAAACACCCAGACCAACACAAACACTTATGTTCTGCACACAAATATTTGTGTCTTGTGGGAATCGAACCCGCGACCTCGTGATCAGCAGTCCGAACCTCGAACCACTAGACCACAGACATCGCCAGTCAATGCCATCAAAGGATACGGCCATTTATGTCTCTTATTTTAATACTCGCAAACTTATTCATCAAAACCTACAGGTGCTTCCCGTTGACCTAGAATCAGCGCCGGCTCTAGCCCATGTGGCGCCCAGGTGCAATCAATACCATGGCGCCCTCTAGTAGGCGTGCGATCTAAATGAAATACTAAGGCCCGTATTACAGACCGATCCTCAAGCGTTGATCACTGTTTAAAACTAGTTTTGAGTCGAGCTTTGATTTTAAAACGTTCCTCAAGCAGAGATTTATTGATCACAGTCCAGCTGAGTTTAGCTTTATTTTATACTGTCACCGGTTTCGTTATTTGAGCAGAGATTTGAACTGTAATCACTCTAGCGTGGTCCAGGCTACGCTAGAGATTTCTATTATATTTCAGGTAAAATTGGTGTGTTATGTTGTTGAATTAAAGTTTATAATTACCGTATTGGAATAAGACCTATACTCAAGTAACGATTCATCGGTGATTGAAGTTTAAACTGTACTTGAGGAACCTTCTGTAATACGAGCCTTAGTTATATTTTCCCCGGTGATTGGTTTGGGTGCAAGTGGTGTAATTATAAAAGATGTTGGGAATAGTGTATATTAATTTATCCAAATATTGAAACTTGATTGAAATAAGCGGGACTGGGGCGAAAAAATCGGGACGTAGAAATAATTCAAAAACCGGCCAAGAGCATGTCGGGCCATGCTCAGTATTATAGGGTTCCTTAAGTAGGTGTAATTACAAACGAATATTAATCATGGCTATTTTAGTTTTTGCAATAATCGGCAGCATTCGTGACTCAGAGCGTGTTGTTAGTAGCGCCATCTAGCGATAAATTCAAGAAGCCAAATTTAAGATGTCAAAGTTTCTTTTTGTGATTTTTTCAAATAGAAAGTAGCTAAAGGAGCATTATTTGCTATAATCATTTTTCTCTAAGGTCAATGACCTTTGAACTAGGACGTTTTAAGTATTTTTCAGTTTTCTCTCTATAACTCAAAAAATTATAATCACATTATACTCGAAATAATTTTAAAAGAGAGTTTTCACAAAGGTCTATCAATGTGGAAGATTATAAGTTTCTACGTTGCATAGTTTAGAAATGGCAGGGGGGGGACACATTGCAAGCCACTTTGGCGGGCTATATTTCGCAGATGGTACACCTGATAAGAAAGTGGTGTATGAAACATTACCTTCATTTTAGTAGACCTATTCAATGATACCCCACACGAGGGGGTGCAACGAAAAAAAATTTTCATCCCCATTTCACATGTATGGACGCCACCCCTAAAATACGTAAAAACGATTTTTTTATTCTTTTAAAATTGAGATCTATATGTAGACTATTTTTACTTATAACAAAATTTCATTTACTTATGTTTATAATTGTAGAAGTTATTAAGCTGTAAAGGATTAGGACAGACGGACAGACGGACGGACACGACGAAACTATAAGGGTTCCTTTTAGGACTTCGGAACCCTAAAAAGGAACGCGCAGGCGCGAATCCAGGTTTTTGCTCGGGGAGAGGTGGAATGTATATGACAATTTCCATAATCTGGCGGACTAACCCCCCAATTTACTTTTTACTAAAGTCTCATCTCCAACTCCAGCGCGATCATTGCATTAATAAACCTAAGCGCGACTGCTGAGCGTGGGGTCCTGGGTTCGATTCCCGGGTCGGGCAGTGTTATTGGGTTAATGGCAATAGGCTCGTCTCCTATTACATGGGACTATAACATAACTGGCGAAATGTGGGTGTGCTATACACCTCTGCCTACCGCTTCGGGGAAATACAGGCGTGATGTTATGTTATGTAATATCTCCAAATCAAGTACATCCATGATTTGGCACTGCAGTGCCACATCAAGACCCATCCTATTTGAGCAGCAGGTGCGCGAGCGAAGCAAGCAAGGGTTTGGGGCTCACCCCCCCCCCCAAATTGCCTTAGCCAACCCACCGTTATACATATAAATACTTGCTAAAATATTTTCAACTCTTTCGAAATGTACCTAATGTAGTTTTAATAAATTAAATGAATTTATCATTTACCTAATACTTTTATTTTATACGTGTTATTGAAATAACTGAAAACCTCTTAAGGGGTCATTGTACTCATCAGTATGAACAACTTTTACTATGGGACTAATCCTGAAATCACGAAAAAAATCAGCTGATCCCTACATTTTGTCAATACATGTGAACAGAAATGTACGGGACAGCAAATATTGTTTTTTCGTTATTTCAGTGTTAGTCCCATAGATAAAGTTGTTCATACTGATGAGTACAATGACCCCTTAAGAGGTTTTCAGTTATTTCAATAACACGTATTGAACTTTTGAACTATGTTTACGGGATGTTTCACGCACAATGAAATCAAAACAGTAAATAGGTATAGTTCAAAGTTTAATATGAGTGAAAAGAAAAAGACATTTATTGCTCAAACTGTGTACACAAATGTACTTAGGTAGGTGTTTATCAAAGTTTGGTATAAAAAGCCTACCCAATCGGGTGTAGCAATAGTAGGTACAAACTATGAAGTCTGACACTACAATTCGCGAAAGTTTAAATCTTTGCATATTTTAATATAAAGTGGTTAGGTACTTATTGTTTCCAGTCTAGAGCTCGACTCCCCTCCCAGTGAATTCCTGGCTACAGCTTTGAGGAGGGCGCTGTAGCCTATAGGTACACCCATAGAAATAGATAGAATGGCCATGTGGGCAGGGCGCGCGTGGCAGCACCATGCGCCATAATGCAGGATATTTCAAAGCCTTTCTCAGCACGCCTTATGACTTTTTTCTATAAATACTGTAACAAAACCCGCAAAAATGCCTTATTGTGCTGTTTCTAACTGCAGAAATAAAAGCTGAAAAGTACATTTGACAAAGAGATTTAATATAGAAATATTTAATGTCTTTGACATTTGATTATGATAATTTTTTTTTTAATAATGACGTCATAATGTAAGGCGTAGTTTGTTCGGAAAGTTACCACACATGAATCGCAAGTAAAATTGTGAGTACAACCATTCTATCTATTTATGTGGGTACACCGGTTTGTTTATTTGAAGATCCTTACAAAATAAAATAACATATTTTCCTTGAGTACTTTATTCTGACAAATAAAGTGACATGTAGTATGACAGTGACTAATACTGAGAAAATACAACAAAGAGAAAATCAAAACACATACACAAAATTAGAAAACAGTACTTACTTCTGACAAGAGAATAATTACACAAAATCAGATAAACAAAATTAAAAATCGGTAGGTACTTTATTTAAACAAAATTAAAAAAAACAGCATTTTATCCTTACAGAATCAATTACCTAAAAAAAATTAAAATCAGTAGGTACTTTAATGTAGGTAAGTTAATGCTGATAGAGAATAATTACACAAAATAAGAAAATAGTACTTTATTCTGACATAATCAATAATTAAACAAAATAAGAATAAAATCACTTAACAGACAGATTTAATTTTAGAGAATCAGAAATAAAAGGTAAGTTATTCTGACACATAAAGTGTAACTTACACTAATGCGCTCCGGACACTAGCGGTAGGCATTGAATCAACGAACGGCTTTTTAAAACAGTTTTTTTCTCAGAAACGAAAAACTGTTTTCCGTTGCTCAAAAAACAGATTGAAAAAAATGTATGCCTATTGACAAACGAACAGATTACAAAAGACTTGGGCATTGACAAACTAATGGTTTGAAAAAACCAAGTCAATTTTATTTCCATATGACGTTGTGTTATAACTTCCGGCTCCCGCCACCAACACCTCCTACAAATAGGTTACATTTTAAATGTCTACAATACTTTGTGATTAGAAGTAATATTGATTAAGTTTATTTATTCATCCATAGTTATTAATTATCGAGTTAAATATCAACATTCAATAAGGAGGTATTATAATAATTTCATAATTATGTTATTCGAAAACGTTGTGACGTCACTACCGCTGATTATTTATAAAAATAGGTGTTAACGTTAAAACGGGCTCATTCTTCTGTTGTCGGTGGAACACAATACACCTTATTACTGGAAGTCTACAGATTTTTCATCAATAAGCTATCGTGCTGCAATCTTTCTACCAACCGGCGTTACAGTTGTTATGAATTAAAATGAAACTGTTTTAAGCGCAAGAACGTTAAATTAGGAGAAAATTATCAGACCTGCGGAAAAGAAACGGCTTTTTCAACCTGTTATGTATTCGAAAAAAAAAAAAAATGACCCATCGCTACCGGACACGGGGCCAGTTCGCGAGTCAGTCCAGTGAGTCTGTTCAGTCACTGGCCTTTCATTGGCTTCGTGTACGAATACATTTGAAAACAGTTCAGTGAATAACTGTCTTGCAAACAGTTCAGTGAATAACTGTCATGCAAATAGTTTAAGGAATAACTGTCTCGCAAACAGTTCAGTGTATAACTGTTTTCAAACAGTTCAGTGAATAACTGTCTTGCGAACAGTTCAGTGAATAACTGTTTTCAAACAGTTCAGTGAATAACTGTCTTCAAACAGTTCAGTGAATAACTGTCTTCAAACAGTTCAGTGAATAACTGTCTTCAAACAGTTCAGTGAATAACTGTCTTCAAACAGTTCAGTGAATAACTGTCTTCAAACAGTTCAGTGAATAACTGTCTTCAAACAGTTCAGTGAATAACTGTCTTCAAACAGTTCAGTGAATAACTGTCTTCAAACAGTTCAGTGAATAACTGTCTTCAAACAGTTCAGTGAATAACTGTCTTGCCACAGATAATAATAATACTATAGTAGTCTTGCGAACAGTTCAATGAATAACTGGTGTCGATTCTCTTGTTCACAAACTAAACTTATTTTAAACTATCGCTCTCTTCTACTAATAGTAGATACAAGGGATGGCAACAGTTTTTGACCTGTCAAATTAGTTTACGTGTTACATTTCTTAGTATTTTAGTGGGCACGTTCCAAAATCACGACTAAACTCGTACGGAAATCTGAATTCCGACTAATTTGACAGCTCTAAAATTGTTGCCATCCCTTTCTTGTATCTACTATTCGTAAAAAAGAGCGATAGTTTAAAAAATGTTTAGTTCGTGAACGAGAGAATCGACACCAGTGTCTTGCAAACAGTTCAGCGAATAACTGTCTTGCAAACAGTTCAGTGAATAACTGTCTTGCAAACAGTTCAGTGAATAACTATTGACTGAACTGACTCACTGCACTGATTCGCGAACTGGCTCCGAGTCCGGAGCGCATACTGAGAAAATACAAAAGAAATAATTTATCAACTACAAAAGAGTATTTTGTTCTGTCTGACAAATACAGTGACTTGATCACTTACGAAATACAACGAAAAAACTTCACTTCTTATTCTGCAAACTATTAAAAAAGTTAGCATAATCATTAATCAGTGCTTAGTATAATGATTACCTAACAAAAATACTAGGACAGTTTAGTGTAGGTCACGGGCGGATCCAGGGGGGGTCATGCCCCCCCTGGGCCTAGGTCGACCATAGTTTTTTTCCTATTTACATAAGTTACCAAATGTACATATGTTTAATGAATAGGTATAGGTATTGCAAGTAACTAATTGGTTACATTAATATTCTACAAAGAGGAATTCTAAAGCTCGGAATTCACTTAAATTCATGTTTTAGCAAAAATTACGAAAAATATAGAATTTTATTGGTTTATTGTTAATGTGTTATTTTTAGTTTTCTTTTCGCCTGTACCGAGACTGAAATAAAAAAAATCTTTCTTTCTTTCTTTAAAAGTTTTTTCCTAGAGGGCGGCAAATCGGACTCTGCACCTTCCCTCTGCACCTTCCTTTTAAAAACGTAGTTCCGGGGCTGGATATAAGTACGCAACCCCCCCCCCCCCCCCCCCCTGACACAAAGGTTGGATCCGCCCTTGGTGTAGGTACTACAAGTTAGCTGTTTCTTTCTTTTTTAATTTCTATCATTATAGGGTCACGCTCCGGCACACCGCTCCTGAAACAAACAGAACATATCAAATAGCTGAGAAGGTTCTTCTTCCGTCTCGGCACTCCATAGATTTTATGGTAAAACATAGCAAAATGAGCTTACGGCTCACCTGATGTTAAGCGGTTACCCATCGTATAATAAGATGTTTCACCAGGTACTCTCTTCCCGTGACAGCTAGGTCACGGGATTGCCTCCGTACTACGTCATCGGCCGTGGAGCCAATAGCGGGCTGTTATCGTGAGACTTGTCAGTTTGATGTGCTGCCACTTTGTGTAAATAAATTACCCGAGCAAAATATTTTTTTTCATTTATTTGCTTCTATAAAGAATCACTTTTTAACTAGTAATTTTATAGTTTCCTTTAATAACTAATTAGATGAATAACACGAGATAGCAAATAGTTAGGCTAGTTAGGCATTTATTTTATATTCATTATGAACAAAAATCTCCTTAAATAGACGCTGAAATTTGAATCGCTTATTTCCAGAAAAGGGGTCATTGTACTCATCATTATGAACAACTTTTACTATGGGACCAACTCCGAAAACGCGAAAAAAAAAAATCAGGTGGTCCCTACATTTTATTGATTTAAGTGAACACAAATGTAGGGACCAACTGATTTTTATTTCGCGATTTCAGGGTTGGTCCCATAGTAAAAGTTGTTCGTAATGATGAGTACAATGACCCCTTTTCGGGAATTAAGCATCTCAAATTTCAGCATGTATATTGAAGATATCAATCAATGGCAACACTGATCGTGACGTAGCTTGGAGGCATCGCGCTGTCATCGCGGGAAGAGAATACCTGGTGAAACATCTTATTATACCATGCGGTTACCTTTTCCCATAACAACTGCAACACTGATGTGGAGTTGCGGAAACCAGCCCGTTATACTATACAAGTACCTACAACGACTTATTGCAATAACTGAAAACCTCTTACGGGCAGCCAAGCCAAGCAGCAGCCAAGTGGCGCCACCATCAGTAAAAAAAATATTACTCGCTGAATACATCATTTATCGAAAATTCGTTTCTAACAATTGAAGTACAGGTACTGTAGTTTAATCAGAAACTATTAACTCTGTAAATATATACTTCGCTGTAGTTGTAGATAGAAAGAGCGCGAAAAACGGCCACTTTTGGCATTTTTAGGTTGCCAAACGGGACCCTATTACTCTCGCTACGCTATCCGTCCGTCTGTCTGTCACAGGGCTGTATCTTTTGAACGGTAATAGTTAACCGGTTGAAATTTTCTCAGAATATGTGTTGCTATGAGGTGTATTCTCTTACTAACGCTATATAGAAATAAAATGTACCAAATTTTAAATGGTGGTGACCTGGTGTCCTGAAATACAGGCCTCGAGCCTAGTTTAGGCACCAGTCTCCCACAATCATATGTATATATAATATGAATTTAATAAGAAATGTTTTTTTAAGTGTAATATTAACGTATTTTACGTATTACGTATTTTTTAACGTAGATTTTATTTAGTACATCTGCAGCATAACTGTCCTAGACTTTTTTTGAAATATTCTTAAAAGAAAAAAAATGTTTATACAAATTTGTTTATTTTTTAAACTTTCAATCGTCGACTACTATCCAGTTGGTTCAGTTGCCTTTTTTTTTGTGTTGAGAGTAATAATCAAACTAATCTACTACACAAAAATAGCAAAAACATTATATATTAGAGGCACAAAATCCGAAAAAAAAGGACAATTATACAAAAATCTTCATTTTATTTAAAATTAATCAAAATCCAATATCTCAATATGGGTTAGGTTTGGGGTGGGGTGTTTCATAGTCAAATCAGCTAGGAATGATGAAAACTAAAACCTCATAAAGGATCCATGGTATAATAACACCAGGTAGTCTCTTCCCGTGACAGCTAGGTCACGTGATTGCCTCCGTACTACGTCATCGGCCGTGGAGCCAATAGCGGGCTGTTAGCGTGACACTTGTCAGTTTGATGTGCTGCCACTTTGTGAAAATAAATTACCCGAGCAAAATGCATTTTTTCATTTACTTTCTTCTATAAAGAATCACTTTTTAATTAGTAATTTAATATAGTTTCCTTTATTAACTAATTAGATGAATAACACGAGATAACAAATAGTTTGGCTAGTTAGGAATTTATTTTATATTCATTATGAACAAAAATCTCCTTAAGTATATTGAAGATATCAATCAATGGCAGCACTGATCGTGACGTAGCTTGGAGGCATCGCGCTGTCATTGCGGCAAGAGAATACCTGGTGAAACATCTTATTATACCATGAAAGGATCTAGGTCGACTTAACCTGTAACGCTGTATATACAAAAAAATAAATAATACATACAAAAAAAAAAAAAATTACATTATTATTTATTATTATTATTTTTTACATCATAAAATAATTACTTACTCAGTTAATACGTTGACATTAGGTCGAAAAAATGTTGTTACGTATTCCGTAGTAGACGTTTCGCCTTGCTTATCGGACCTGTAACATAAATTAGTAATAATGGTTTTTTGTTTATACAAAGTGTTATTCAAATAACCGAAAACCTCTTATGGGGTCATTATACTCATCATTGTGAACAAATTTTACTACGGGACCAACCCTGAAATCCCTACATTTTGTCGATTTATGTGAACACGAATGTAGGGATCAGCTGTTTTATTTTTCGCGATTTCAAGGTTGGTCCCATAGTAAAAGTTGTTCATAAAGACGAGTACAATGACCCCTTAAGAGGTTTAGTATAAACTAAGATAAAGGTTGTATATCAAGCAGCGAGGATAAACAAGCAATGGCAATCAACATCCAGTTTTACCCATCTGCCATGTGGCCTGATTCACAACCGCTCGAAAAGTTTTCGTTTCCGAAGTGAAATATGACCGACAAATGAAAGAAAACGACCACTTCCTGCGACCATGAACGCTGCAAAGCATTCGAAACATCAAGAAAACCAATTTTAATAATAATACACGAATAATCGAATTTAACTTCCACTTGGTAACGTCTTTGGGTGACGTCAGCGATATCTTATTATAAGAAACAGTGTTTCTTAACCGACTCGACTAACTTTGCAGTTAATTCAAAGTCGTATAGATATACTTACCCTTACAATTTTTTTTTTATTACTTTTAACGCATTAAAAAAAAAAAAAAATCGTTTTATTTTTATTCGTTAGATTTCGCTTCGCATGCGTAAATGCGTTAAAAATAAAATAATGCTTACTAATCAAGCAATTAAATGATTTATAGGGAGCAGAGTTTTATTGGGAGGTTCTTATTCAGTGTGACGTCAGTGGTCTACTGGTTCGAGTGTCAGACTGCTGATCACGATGTCGTGGGTTTGATTCCCACAGGACACAAATATTTGTGTGATGGGGTACGTTCACTTACTACGCACTCAGTGTGAAAGTCACCCGGTGCGATTATCGCTCGATCATTGACGATTTTCTCAGAGTTACTGAACGACTTCGGGCGACCTTAAGAAACTGACACTAGAACAATGAAGCACTGACAATTATGACAATCCATACCTCAAATTATCTGTCATTTCATACTTTTATCTGTCAACATGACAGCAGAGCGTCTTTTACCCTACTATTTCACGGGGTGACCGGTGCGTACGCTCGACGACGCCCGCCCACAATACTGAACGGTTTGGTGTGAACGCCCGGACGATCACTCCGAGTAACTGAACGACCAAACAACGCTCCGGGCGTCGTCCGCCGTCGTCGGACGATAATAGTGAACGCACCCATGAACATAGTGTTTGTGTTGGTCTGGGTGTTGTTTATGTATTATAAGTACATATGTATTTACAAAAAAATAAAGTATGTAAGTATTATATCCATTGTCTAGTACCCATAGTACATGCTCTGCGCTGTGTAAAAATGTCCCAACATATTAAAAAAAAATATAGTGTAATCAGCTCATTACTGCCCCACTGCTGGACGGAGCTCTCCCCCCAGCGGTCAGGCTCCGGCTCAGTGCGGAGTGGCGGCTACTGCGTGACGTCACTACACACACACAGCTGTACGCACACTCTCACAGTGTCTCTCACGATGTCGACACTCACCGCTAACGCTACTGATAATCTAACTCTGATACTCACTCATGGAATGTATACTCTTCTGGTTCTTTCTTAATTTCATTTTTAATTTTAATGTCGCCGGCGTCGTTTAGCGGAAAAATTTTCTCGGGACTGCAAAAAGAAAAAAAAAAATCGTTACCTATTTTTTTCTGTTAACGGAAATGTTATTGTTTTGCCAAGAGAACTACACTATCGGCGAAAATTAATATCCAATCTATCCACGATTTGCCTTACTAGAGATAGCAATTTGACATAAGCTCCATACAAAATATGTCAAATTTCTATCTCTAGTAGGGTAGATTGGATATTAATTTTGGCCGTTAATTAGTGATTTGCCGGATATCCGTATTTGCGGATATCCGAGGGAGAAATAAGATCCGTATCCGTTACTTTTTGGCGGATCTTTTACATGAATTTTCATATCGTATATTATAAAAATGAATTACTATGAATACTACTATGAATTACTTCAAATCAAATTACTTTTTTCTTTCTTAGTCACATTTTTTTATTTCACTTGATAACTTCGCCATAAACATAAACCTAAACTATGCTATCTTATGTCAAACTCAACTATAAACAAAAACATGGTCCCATTTAAAACGATACCTACACGATACCGCAAAAACTCATGCTATGGACAGGGCCTAGTACTGTCGACCGCACGTCGGTGGCAACACTTTGACATTAGCAGCATCCTTATTTTGTAAGCAGTAAGGGCGGTTTTCGAATTGAAGTGTTACCACTGTCATGCAGTCGACTGTACGAGTTTGACACGAATACTTTCATAGTTTTTGTCGACTTTCATTCTGAAATCAGTAGCGCCCCTGGCGGATACGAGGAGGAACTACTGATTAATGAATGAAAGTCGATGAAAACTATGAAAGTATTCATTAGTGTCAAACTCGTACTAGTAGGGGAGCCCACGATGCTAAATGGGGATTTACTCGAGCGTCGTGGGGACCTATTGGATTTTGAAGATTAGATGGTAGGCGTCCCAATATAGAGGGCTTATGTATGGTGGAGGTACTCAACAGGGTCCAAGGTATCCCCCCTTGTGTTAATCTGCCGCGCTTGAGTAAATCCCGAAATCCCTTCTAGGGCTCCCCTACTATGTCCATAGCATGAGCGCCAGCGCCACCGTGTGCGTATTGGGACCTGAACAATCCGATACAAAATAAAAGTTGTTCATACTGATGAGTACAATGAGTCTAAAGAGGTTTTCAGTTATTTCAATAACCAACCAACCACGTAAGGGACGCGCCATCAACGCAGTCGTTTAAAACCAGGATGAAGCGCTGGCTGATTGAGCAAGGCTTTTATCACTGATATGAATTTATAGGATAAGTCACTACTTCAATTGTCAGACTGCGGCTTATAACATTTTTGTTGTAAATAATTACTAATTGTAAAATAGAATAATGATTAATTGAGAATATAATATGTCAAAATAAGAATATTATTATAATAAATTTTAATAATGTAATAGCATGTAATAATGATAACTGAAAATGTAATTTTATTTACTTAAAATCTGACTTATAATAATTACTATTATTAATAAATAACTATGAACTATTCTGGCGAAAATACATTTTTTATCCATCGCTAGTGGCGCCCCCAGTTTGTATACTATTTTATGTCAAACTGTTCTTTTTATTAGTAGATAGATAGATAGAAGATAGAATATTCTTATTCTTATAGTAGTATGTGGTTAAAATAAATAAAGAAGGTACCCTTTTCTTTTTTATGCTGAATAAATTTGATGAGTACAATGACCCCTTAAGAGGTTTTCAGTTATTTAAATAACACGTTATATATTCTTTATACTTACTTGTGAATGTTATCATCAACAGGTTCTATGTGCACCGATATCATTTCAGAGTCAGGGTCATCTTGTTCCCTGGAACATACAACATTTACACTAAAGGACTTTACTCATGACGCGACGCGATGCGAGCGATATCGAATCGATTGTCGACTCGAGTTGTACATACGTTCTAATTGTTACCAAAAAATATGTCCAACACAGATTACTAGTTGCGCAACAGAAGTCGCTCATCGATATCCCGAACAGCGAATCGCGTGCAAGTCGAAACAAGTGCCAGCGCTCGCACGCCCCCGTACATTTATTTGAAATAGGATCGCAGGTCATTAGAACGTACATGCAATTCGATATCGAGCAGATCTGTGAGCGATATCGTCAATCCATGCGATCTTGTCTGAAGACCATTGTACCTATATTCACGAAAAATAAATGAATTGAATTGAATTGACATTTGCGATTTTCAATACATTTTCTTCGAACACATGTTGCGATATCTGAACGATATCGGCAATCGATGCAATTCTGCGTCGCGTCGCGCCATGAGTAAAGTCCCTTACACATACACCCCGTAGACAGTCAGAACAGGCGACCAATGTTTGTCAACACGTTGGTCACACACACGTACCTCCATCCCCACACACACACACACACAACCCTCACATGAACACACCCCCATACATATTCAACATCATAATAATTAAAAATAATTGTTATTGTTAAAACAATAATAATATTTTAATAAATTATAAGCTGTTTGTATTGTTCCGTGTGGTGCCGGACGTAAAGAATTGCACCACCCTATATTTTCTCATGGATGTCGTAAAAGACGTCTAAGGGATTCACCAGAGGATGGGCAGCAGCGTTCTCTGAGTATTTAACCAACCAACTGCGATCGCCAACCCGCCTGCCAAGCGTGGCGATTATGACATATCCCCCAACATATGCTTGGGGGAGGCCTGTGTCCAGCAGTGGACGTCTTTCGGCTGAAATGATGATGATGTGATGAAATTATAAGCTATCTATCGATGAGCGGAGTCTCCTAATACAGGCAATATTTGCTTATAAGAAGCCTCCAATCACCAACTATTGTTACCTAAAGTAGAGTTTGCTGAAAATACCAGCTACTTCAACTACTTAATTATTTACTTACAAGCTAGTTTTCTTAAATGTTGCTGGTATTTTTTCTAATATTTCATTTATTTTTTCTAACAAAAAAAAATTGTTATACACCCTACTCGAAAGTGGTCATTGCAAAGTCATACCCAGCCAGTGGTGGATCCAGGATTTTGATTTGGGAGGGGATTGACCCAGCTGAAGGTAGGCTTTATCAAGGTAAACTACAACTGAACTAGATTAAGTAAGGATAGGTGATGAAAATTTTAATGTAGGTAGTGTAGCAATAATAAAGTAGGTTAATATCATGGTAGGTATAATAAGATGTTTCACCAGGTATTCTCTTCCCGCGATGACAGCGCGATGCCTCCAAGCTACGTCACGATCAGTGCTGCCATTGATTGATATCTTCAATATATTCAAGGAGATTTTTATCCATAATGAATATAAAATAAATTCCTAACTAGCCTAACTATTTGTTATCTCGTGTTATTCATCTAATTAGTTATTAAAATAAAGTGTATAAAATTACTAGTTCAAAAATTATTCTTTATAGAAGCAAGTAAATGAAAAAATGCATTTTGCTCGGGTAATTTATTTCCACAAAGTGGCAGCACATCAAACTGACAAGTCTCACGATAACAGACCGCTATTGGCTCCACAGCCGATGACGTAGTACGGAGGCAATCACGTGACCTAGCTGTCACGAGAAGAGACTACCTGGTGAAACATCTTATTATACCATGGTTAATATCAAGTTTAATTCGAGATTTGTCAGGGGTGGATCCAAGTACTGCTTTCACGGGACGTGCCCACGTGCCAAATGGCATAGCACCAGAGGGGCACCGGCCAGGTCCACACGAGTTCCCGGAGCTCCTCTATTTTGTGCTGAGGTCAGCCACCGAGTGGTTTTAGTCGGTAGGAGTCCAACATACCCCTTCGCCTTCCCCAGACGAAAGGTATCCATGAGGATTTCCACTCGTAAAAAAAAGGTGTGGATCCAGGTGCTTTTGGGGGGGGGGGGCTTGAGCCCCTTTGCTCTCCCCCTGGATACACATAAAGTCTGTTATGAGGTGATGATTAACACTTACATGTCATGTTCATCATCAGGCATTTCTACTTTCACAACCAGCGTCTCCATCTCAGGTCCAGCTTGTTCCCTGCAACGTTTTAAAACAAAAAAATAAAACATTGACCAGCTCTCAAGAAATCGGGAGTAAATAAGGACCTGTGTTAAATATAGTGATGTGCCGGATATCCGTATCCGCGGAAATCCGAGGTAAAAATAAGATCCGTATCCGTTACTTTTTGGCGGATCTTTTACAATGATAAATTTAAAACATATTATAAGTATACAACGTGTTATTTAAATAACCGAAAACCTCTTGAGGAGTAAATATACTCATTAGTATGTACAATTTTTATAATGGGACCAACCCTGAAATCGCAAAAAAAAAACTCAATTGATCCCTATATTTTATCGCTTTATGTGAACACAAGTGTAATGATCAGCTGATTATTTTTTCGCGATTTCAGGTTTGGTCCCATAGTAAAAGTTGTTCATACTGATGAGTACAATGACCCCTGAAGGTTTTCAGTTATCTATTTCAATAACACGTCGTAGGTATATTATAAGTGATAACTCACTGGTTCTGATCATCCGTTTGTACGTCATCTTCGCCGTCGTCACTTTCATAAGAACTCGTCTCTTCCTCGGAGTTGTCTTGTGATCTGAAATTATAAACAATATTGACATTAATTACTGTAACTTATCAAACTTTTTTAGGGTTCCGTAGTCCTACAAGGAACCCTTATAGTTTCGTCATGTCCGTCCGTCTGTCCTAATCCTTTACAGCTTAATAACTTCTACAGTTATAAACATAAGTAAATGAAATTTTGCAAAAAAATAGTCTAGATATAGATCTCAATTTTAAATGAATAAAAAAATCATGATTACGTATTTTTGGCGCCCATACATGTGAAATGGGGATGGAATTATTTTTTTCGCTGCACCCCCTCGTGTGGGGTATCATTGAATAGGTCTACTAAAATGAGGGTAATGTTTCATACATAACTTTTTTATCAGATGTACCATCTGCGAAATATAGCCCGCCAAAGTGGCTTGCAATGTGTCCCCCCCCCAGCCATTTCTAAACTATGCAACGTAGAAACTTATAATCTTCCACATTGGTAGACCTTTATAAAAACTCTCTTTTAAAATTATTTCGAGTATAATTTGATAATAAATTTTTGAGTTATAGAGAGAAACCTGAAAAATACTTAAAACGTCCTAGTTCAAAGGTCATTGACCATAGAGAAAAATGATCAAAACAAATAATGCTCCTTTAGCTACTTTCTATTTTAAAAAATTACAAAAAGTAACTTTGTGTTATATTGAAATGACAAACTTCTTAAATTTGGCGCTGTACAGCGCCATCTAGCTGCTAGTAGCAACACTCTCTGAGTCGCCAATGCTGCCGTCTATTGCATTTGGCACTTTATAGCGCCATCTAGCGGCGGCTACTAACAACACTATCTGAGTCGCCAATGCTGCCGTCTATTGCTAAAACTAAAATAGCCAAGATTAATATTCGATTTGATTTGTTTGTAACACCTACTTAAGGAACCCTATAATACTGAGCATGGCCCGACATGCTCTTGGCCGGTTTTTTTTTAATGATGTATAAATCTGCTCTTGACCGCAATCTTGACAGCTTTGTCAGGATGTGGTCGACGATGGAGCGAGCAAACCTATTAGATGCCGATTCACTCCAGCTTTAAAGGCGTTAGGGTTATAAGTGCCCGAAAATACAGTGAATTCCACAACTTAGCTGCGCGCATTATGAAAGAGTTCTCAAAGCGCTTGGTCCTGATAGTAGGGATTTCTACTTCCCACGTTTACCGAGGGTTGTTATTATATATTATACAGGGCGTCCCATTGCAAATGGAGGAGAAGTACAGTACGCATAATATATCTGTGCCGCTCTGATACCAGGCTTTGCAAAGAGCCGCGCAGGTACAATCGCGTTACAAGTGTGAGCAGGACATAAGGATGCATCGAACATTAACGAACGACTGAGACAGCGAGAACATGCGGTTCCCCGCCATCTTAATCTTACCACTCAGATGAACAACTTATCAGTCTCGCCGCCATTATCGCGCATGCGCGCTACTGATTTGGTTGCAAAATGTACGATTGCGCAGCCACCTGTTTCTCACTTAACAGCGGCACAGTTATATTACGCGTAACGCGTACTGTACCATGTTAAATATTGAAAATATGAAAACATACTGATACGACGAGTAATCATTAGTTTTGTTAAATTAAAACTTGCCTGAGCCAGGAAGGTAACTACTATAATCGCAAAGTATATAATCATTGGCTGCTTTTGCTGGCTTGGCACCCGCTCATCATCACTTGGGGTTGACACAGAAAATCAGCATCATACTGAGTTTCAACCTCTTTGCCGCAGCTACGACATGCAGACTAGGTATCATACATTGATAAAATGATTCCTGAAATGTACCTAATTTTATGTGCACCTACCGCATGTTGTCTTGTTGTGGCAATAAATCATTTTACTTTCTTTCTTTCTTTTCAAAGAAGTATCGTCCTGTACAACCGCGCGGCCCAAGCCGTTGCTAAAAACATCCAGTAAAAAATAAAACGTAAAAGAAATTTAGAAACCTTGGTTTTGTCGTTATTTTCGGTAGTACTGTCGCTTTGTTTCCGCACTTCGAGCTTTTGTTTTTAATTTTCTTGTCCATATCAGTTAAATTTTTAAGTCCCAGATCCTTCAGAGTTGATTTTAATGATATGTTCTTTCTCTTTAAGCGACGGATTTTTTGCAGCAGACATTTTATTTTCTTTTCAGTGCCTTTTCTCAATATTTGGTGTTTTTTCAATGCGATTTTTAACTTGACTTCTAGAGGAGTGTCAGATGTGCAATCAACAACAGAGTCTTTTACTATTAGGTTTAGAGAAAGGTAATCAGCAGCTGTGCCAGGCACTGTGGTGGTAGGAGTCGATTTTGAATGCATAGGGCGTGTATAGTTGTTGGTGGAGATAGAAGTTATACAAGGAGAACCATGACAATTGTGTGATGAAGCACTGACAATACTTATTTCAGCAGGAGATAATAAATTCTTTGTTGGGATAGAATTCTGGCGTAACCGTCGAATACCAGTTTTAGTTAAATACATATCACTTTCGTCGAAGTGTAAAGAGCAAACTACGCAGCAAGCTGAGGGAACCCAACAATCATCTCCTATACTCTTACTTAATGCTTTAATCCATTCACTCCTCAAATTGGGTTCTCTTGGAAACCTGAAAAAAGTTAGTTGTTAAGCTGTATTTTTACTATTCACGAACAAAATGGAAAAAAGGTCGCTGGCCTCAACTCTGTATTGCCTATATTCCCTTCATCTTGACATCAACATGTAAGGAAAACCCTGTTCTGTTCCCGCGAGGTCATGCACAAGTGGGTACCTATCGTTAATAATTAATATAACATGACTACTTCTAGGCCCGATAGGTTCCTGACGAAAAAAAATCTAAATAAAAAACACCAAATTATGAGTTGATATTGAAAATAAATCCGCAATATTGGGAATCCGCTGGATGCGGAAGGCGCAGGACCGGTCGTTGTGGCGATACTTGGGGGAGGCCTATGTCCAGCAGTGGACGTCTTTCGGCTGAAATGATGATGATTGAAAATAAAACCGGCGAAGTGTGAGTCGGACTCACACAGTAAGGGTTCCGTACCACCCATCGACCTGATACCCCATAGAAACTGATTTAATTTAGTGAGTTTATCAAAAGACATCAACGATCGTACGCGAAATGTGAATTTTTGCATCTCTTTAGGTACCACCACATATGCCCATATGTTTGCCCTATTTTTGTAGTATTTTTTGCTAAACTACATAGTATGCACTATAATCAGACCAAGTTTGACGTTGGTATGTATTACCGTTTTGAAGATAGAGCAGGAACAAAAACGATGAAAAAAAGTGCATGTTTTTCGAGGTTTCTTGTATCGGGACCCCCTTTAGACTTTTTTGTTTTTTGTATTTGTTAGTTTAGTTTAGTACTTTGGGTAGAACCCTAAAAAAGGTTATTTCTTAAGATTTCGTTCATACATTAAAATATCTTGCGTTTTTGCAGATTGTAGCTCTGTTTCGCGTTGTATATGAATCAAATTATGATTTGCGGTAGTAATAACTATTGATATTTAGGTAGATATATACACTGAAAAATACTCATAAAAATTTAAACCTAGCTCTACAATAAACTCTAACTGTATAAACTCTATTAGCTCGATAATCGATAATTTAATCGTAAATTAATATTATCAAACTTGTTCAGCTAGGTTAGTTAGGTTGTTAGGCATTCGATGTAGGTAGGTACCTACCCTATTTATTGCAAATAAAGATATTGTATTAAAAAAAAGTTATGAGTATTATTCAGTAGATTTATTGTTATTACCATCGCGAATCATATTTCGATTGATATACAACGAGAAATAGAGATAAAATTTGCAAAAAAACCGCAAAAATTTTGAATTTCGCGGACTAACCTGTATGTTACTAGGTAGCATTCACTTTGAGTATGAAAACAAACACTCCATTTACACGTATTAAAGTATTGAAAGTGCCATCACAAACAACTACATAAAACTTCGCGGAAAAAGTAACAGGAAATTACTTAAATACAAATTTTCAGTGAGAGAAAATACTGATTCATGCGGAAAAAAAAACCATAAAATTATCTTCATATTTTCTTTCCATTAAATTTTAATGTTAATCATCACTTTGTACATTACCCACTAAACTTGCAAAAAAATATTTGGGGAAAAGATAAACGGAATATGAAAACAATAGAAAAATCTATTGTATTTCGATAATTACCAATGAAATGACAATCCACTATTGTTTTTTAAATTTGCTGATGTGTTTTTACAGTTTTTCACGACACAGTTCGTCATAATTACGATACAAATTTTTTCGCTGTTATTAAACGTAAGTTACTCACGACCACGGCACGTCACGTCACGTCACGTCACGCGAACCAGAGACACGAGTTTAGACCACAGACCAAGTAGAGATGCTATTAGACAACGATTTAAGAAGCTATAGTCTTTATTCGTAGAGTTTAGTAGCGAACACTGCGGCGCAGGGTTGTTAGATCGAGTTTCTGAATTTTCCCCATATTCATATATTTTTTCCCCAAAATGATACGTTTTGCAACTTTTTTCCTCATTTCTTTTTTCAGAGAGAAGTAGGTACAATGCAAATATTACAAATTAAACAATATAAGACTACATAGTCTGTTTTTTTGGAATTAACATTAATTCAAAAAATTGCTATTAGAATATCTTATAGTGTATCGTAGATGATATTTAAAACTTTCGACACTTCGTCTGTATTCAAACCCTCAATTATTTACTCACATACATTATATAAATTAGAACAATAATTCTGTATTTTACTTTCCCCAAAATTTCCCCAAGAACGATTTTTTTCCCCAAAATTGCGAAAAACAACCCCAATCTACCAACAGTGCTGCGGGCCGGGCGGAATGGTATGGTATTGATTGCCTGCTTTGCTACGTAATCTACTCAATATTGTACTCCTTGCTGGCTCCAGCCACTACTACTACGCGTTCCGCCTATCTATCACAGTGAACGCAATGTTTATTTGCGTTCACTGATCTATCCACATATTTTTTGTTGTCTGCGACTCAACGAAGTATGACCTTGAGCCGTAAGTGCCGTAACAGACATGCCGCGCTTCCGCGCGAGCGAGACAGCAATGCATTCTTATGTGTGCGACAGAGATAAACAAATATGAGTCAGTGACCGACCGAAAATCATATTCATAGACATTGATGTACCCATGGTATAATAACACCAGGTAGGCCCGTATCCCGTATTACAGAAGGATACTCAAGTGTTGATCTCTGTTTAAAACTAGTTTTAATTTGAGCTTTGATTTTAGAACGTTCCTCAAGCAGAAATTTGTTGATCACAGTTATGCTGAGTTTAGTTTTGTTTCATACTGTCACCTGTTTCGGTATTTGAGCAGAGATTTGATCTGTAATCACTCTAGTGTGGTCCAGACTAAGCTTGAGTAGAGATTTCTCAGTGGCGTGCATTGCATATAGGCAAATAAGCAATGCCTACCTCGTTACAATTCAATATTAACTACTACTAAATAAATTAATCAGAGTATTAAATAAAAACAATTAACATAGGTATTCAATAATAATGTATGAATTCAATGCGAAACTTCATACTAGGTGCAGGCATTAGGCAGGTCAGCCGCACGAATGCCTGTAACTTCACACAGAATCAAACCATTTGGCGTAACTATATACACACGCACACTACTTTAGCGACGTAATACGACAAAAACATAAATCACGTTACGGCCATGCGTAACACACTAACATTTGACAATTCGCAATTTATCCGCAATATCAGCTCTACAGGTGTAGCCTTGTCGACTCGTCGCGTCATTGGTCGTTCGTAACGATTTTCACACGTAACCGTTTTGTGTGTAACTAGTTATTTCCATACAAACTACAAAGTGATCGTTATAATAAAACTATACTCAACATTTGAAAAATAATGGCGAAGTAAAGATAGTAATTGTTTTATATTATTTACATCTAAGTGTAAATGGTAAATATATTACAATTTTTTTTTTGTACAGTCGATTGCATGACAGTGGTAACACTTACAAAACCATCCTTACTGCTTACGAAATAAAGACGCTGTCAATGTTGAAAGTGATGAGTGATGAAGTGGTAACAGACCACTGACATGCGGTCGACCGTACATTGCTACACATTTATCGTAAAATAACGAACTTAGTATACGCTTATATCGAATTATCGATGGCGTTATAACGTTATTTATCTAATGTTATAATGAATTGAATATAATAATTGTGTAAAATCTGTTGTTTTCGTGCTCCGTAAATCTATTTTGTAACTTTGTTCGTAAATTAATCGCTAAATTACTACATCCACAAAACTACTATTTACACAAAACGATTATCATCACCCTCGTAAGCATTTTCTCTAACCGACGTTAAATAACGCCCAACTCTAATTTATTTGCAGTTGACATTGACACATGACAGTATTTGATATTCTTGTTTCTATTTGCGCGGGTGAATTGCATAAATCGTGTATTAATTATGTAGACAGAGAAAAACTAATTAGGTAGTTCGTTTTATTGTGATTTGTGATGGTTTTTGTAAAGAAACTTATGTAAACATGGATGAATTACAGTGCTCGGTATATGTGTTTAGAGAAATTACGAGAAACCCTTTCAGTCAGTTTTCGTTTGTTGACAAAACAAAAAAAGTGTATATCAGTAGACAAATACGAAATCAAATCTGTCTTTGACTCAAGAAAAGGTAAAATGTTATGACAATTACACGTTAATACAACTGTAACTGGACTAACTGGGTGCCGTCATTCAAATGTAATGGTCTTTTACCAGTGTCTCTTTAAAACGTATGTGTACGAGATTTTTTAATTTTATACTAGTAACTTGCTCTGTCTGTTTAGTGCCTGCCTACCTAGGCCGAAAACCAATGCACGCCACTGAGATTTCTATTCTATTTCAGGTCAAATTCATGTATTATGTTGTTGAATTCAAGTTTATAATTACCATTCTGGAATAAGTCCGATACTCAAGTAACGATTCTATCCTTAAGTAGTAATCAGGTGATTAGTGTTTAAACTGTACATGAGGAAGCTTCTGTAATACGGGCCGTAGTCTCTTCCCGTGACAGCTAGGTCACGTGATTGCCTCCGTACTACGTCATCGGCCGTGGAGCCAATAGCGGGCTGTTAGCGTGACACTTGTCAGTTTGATGTGCTGCCACTTTGTGAAAATAAATTACCCGAGCAAAATGCATTTTTTCATTAACTTTCTTCTATAAAGAATCACTTTTTAACTAGTAATTTAATATCGTTTCCTTTATTAACTAATTAGATGAATAACACGAGATAACAAATAGTTAGGCTAGTTGGGAATTTATTTTATATTCATTATGAACAAAAATCTCCTTAAGGTGAATGCTATAAGGTAGCCCGCGAAATTTAAAATTTGGCGTTTTTTGCAAATTGTAGCTTTATTTCGGGTTATATATTGGTCAAAATATGATTGGTGGAAATAATAACAATATGTCTACTGAATAATACTCATAAAAAATATTAACCTAGCTCTATTAGCTACTACTAGCTCGAGAATATTAGTTTACGATAAAATTATCGATTTTCGAGCTTGTAGAGCTTATGGAGCTAGGTTAATATTTTTCATGAGTATTATTATTTAGATATATTGTTACTATTTCCGCCAATCATAATTTTACCGATATACAACGCGAAATAAAGCTACAATTTGCAAAATACACCAAAATTTTTGAATTTCGCGGGCTACCCTATAGCATTCATCTTAAGGAGATTTTTGTTCATAGGTGTAATAAGAATATATCTATGGAATAATACTCATGAAAAATATTAACCTAGCTCTATAAGCTCTACAAGCTCGAAAATCGATAATTTGATCGTAAATTAATAATATCGAGCTAGTACAGCTTATAAAGCTAGGTTAATATTTTTCATGAGTATTATTTAGTAGATATATTGTTATTATTTCCGCCAATCATATTTTGACCGATATAAAATGCGAAATAAAGCTACAATTAGCAAAAAACTTCGAAAAATTTGAATTTCGCGCGCTACCCTGTAGCATTCACCTTAAGTATATTGAAGATATCAATCAATGGCAGCACTGATCGTGACGTAGCTTGGAGGCATCGCGCTGTCATTGCGGGAAGAGAATACCTGGTGAAACATCTTATTATACCATGGATGTACCTATGTAAAGTCTGTTTTTACTCCCTCGTCTTATTTAGAAAACAATCTTGGCTGGCATGTCTCTTTATTCAAATAACTACTGTTACAACTTTTGGCGAATCCATGGTTATTTTATTTGGTTGGTACCTAGACATTTTTCTGCCACCTATTAATCGAACGAACTGCGAACAATCGCATGAACAATAATAGGTAGGTAAGGTACCTAAATTAGGTAGTCAACTAACCTATTGTGTTCAATGAACATAAGTTTTTTTTTAGAAATTCCCAATTTTAAAGAATGGATTTTAACACATTGGAGTGCCATTTTCAGGAGATTGTTAATCAAAAATTCAAAGCTAGACAATATACGTGATTTTGATTAAAATCGCGTAGGAATATTGTCTAACTTTGAATTTTTCGCCCCCCTATACTTATTTTGTAAAAAGAGAAAAGCATAAACACGTAGTTACCAATTTAAATTTTGGGTAAGGTCTTAATGTGCCCGTGCCTCAGCAGGCTGCAGGCTGCGGGTTTCATAGGTCAGTGCTAGCTGCCGACCCCGCAGCCAGCCCCTGCCTACGACGCCTGATGGCAGCGCAGTTAAAGAAAAAAACCAATTTCGTTTACGTATATAAATGTCTAGTTCGAGATAGTCTCTAAATTTAAATCTCTACGAAAAATTTCGCCGGTAATGTCAACTGTTATGAACCACTCTTTGTATTTAGAGCGCTAGGCGTAGACATATCTCTAACGTGACATTTTGAGAATACGAAAATTATTTTCAATTGACATTCGCCATCTTGTTTTGACATTATGTCGAGGTCGAGATAACGACGCGAGAATCACCCCCCAGGACGTTAAAATAGCAAGTGCATCAATCGGCGGCCAAGATCGAACAGTATTCTCCGCGCGCGGATGGGGCTCGGCGAACGCCGATCTGCAGCTTCTAAACGAGGGGATCGTGGAAAAGTTAATGGGAAACAATTCCTTCTACCCCACACTTTTATTTGAGAAAAGATCGAACAATCATAATGTGTTAGTCATTACCTGTCAGTCTTTTTCGTCACATCTCGATCTCTCTTCCGTTTCTTTGCACGTTTGACTTGCGGGGGAACTTTTTTTACTTCCTGTTCCTCCTTCAGTATGTCGCTGACAGTTTTCTCACTGACGCCAGTGGCCTCTGCAGTCCGCGCGCGTATCTTCAGAAGGGGAGACAGGTCCAAGTCTCCGTATCTCTCCTTCAGCGTGTGATACTCTCGCTCGAGGAAGTGGTAGACCTTGGCGATGATTGATCTGGTTTTACCCTACAGAAATAAATATAACAAGTACTTTAAACGTTTGAGATTTTAAGTTAGTGCTAATGGATTAGAAATTATACAACGTGTTATTAAAATAATTGAAAATCTCTTAAGAGGTCATTTTACTCATCAGTATGAACATGAACAACTTTTACTATTGGACCAACCCTGAAATCGCGAAAAAAATCTGTTGATGCCTACATTTTCACCTCAGAATATAATTTTCACGATTTATGTACGCCGGTTTTTATTGAGATCCGTGAGATAACGGATCCTTACATAATTGTTTTATTGTTTAGTTTAGATTAACCTTACTAATTTTAACGATTTAAATTGTGGAAAGAAAAAATCGCTCACGACCTCCTAACCTGCGACTCCTGGATCAGTACGCCAGTGCTTTAGCCACTAAGCTACCGTGAACACTGCTCGTGGTACCAAATTAAACTCCACTTGATAACGTCGTCCGGAGAAGAACCGGAGTGACCGACATAGCTTGTAGGATCAGTAAGCTGAAGTGGCAGTGGGCTGGCCATGTCTGTCGAAGGACCGATGGCCGTTGGAGCAGACGAGTCCTTGAGTGGAGACCGCGTATCGGCAAACGCAGCGTAGGGCGCCCCCCTGCCAGGTGGACCGACGACCTAAAGAACGTGGCTGGGGGGGACTGGATGCGGAAGGCAGAGGACCGAGCGTTGTGGCGCAATTTGGGAGAGGCCTATGTCCAGCAGTGGACTGCGATAGGCTGAGTTGATTTGATAACGTCTTTGGGTACTTTGGGTACGTCAGCGATATCTTATTAAGAAACAGTTTTTCTTAACCGACTCGACTAACTTTGCAGTTAATTCAAAGTCGTATAGACGCATACTAATTATTTTATATATAAAATAAACTAATTTTTTCACGGAAGGAGATCAATACAATAATGCTCGTAGAGTAGAGACCCCAGTTGCGAACCCTAGATTAAAACCATGAATTAAAACAATAGTAATGTAATAATAGTTACCAATGGCTCTTGAGTATTCGCCAGCTCCATTTCAGTATTACAGTTCGGGCAAACCACTGTCGTCACATAGTCCATTTGGGTGCTCTGCTTCTGTAGAAGAAACGGTCATTATAACCTTCCAGGCGGAGTAAGTAGACACAATAGGAAACCTACTGTTTCAACACCCGGAATCTTCCGGCGCTTAATGAGTTAAATGAATACTCAGAATACAGAAAGAATCAGAAGCCGCATCTACCAGTTTCTCTTTTTTTGTGCAATAATACGCTTTCAAGAGGAAACCTACGCAGTTACGCAAGTATTAAGTACCTACATGATAAATGTAGCTATACTCGAAATGTTTAGATTATCAACTAAAGGCTTAGAATATAGAAATACCTGGAAACCGTAGTGCTTTATATGCCTTCCAGTTTTATTGCATGCACTATTATTTTTTTGGAAAACACTAAAAAAAAATCGCGCTCGCTCCGCTCGCGCCTTCTTTGCTCAAATTATTTCTAAATGACGCCTCCAAAATGTTTTTGTTTAAATGTAAATAAATAGGTAAGTACTTATAATTAAACCAATTTAAACTTAATTTAAAAAAAAAACTAAGTTGTCATTCTGCTCCCACACCGTGTTAACAAACATTTGGGGCGATGTGTCTAAATGTTGACAAACGTTTGTAAACGGGAGCACCTTTACAAGCACAGTTTTTTTTTAAACATCGAAAATCATTCACAATCAAACTTAGTTCAAGCGATTCGGTTTTTTTAACCACAGTTATTACGATAGTACTATTTGATATTCTGTGGTAATGGCCCAAAACCATGGACTTACAAAAAAAAGCGGGCGGAATGGCGGAATCTCGCTAAGAAAAGATTGAAGCACTGCAATAGCGCCGCCCGCTAGGCAGCGGCGCGGAGTGAATGAAGGGTTGTCATGTGAAACAAAATTTCCCCAATTTTTTAACACTAGGTAAAACATGCTTTGAATAACTAGACAGTTTAATTTGTAGATGTTAACGTGACGTGATCGGGCTTCTTTGCCTTACATACGTATGTTTGACGCAAAGAAACGACTCATCACCAGGGTTGGCAGGTTTAAAACAAAGTATTTTAAATCACGTGTTTTAAACATTGTTTAAAACATTGTTTAAAACACAGTGAAAATAATACATGTTCAGAATTAAAGTGTTTTAAACGATGTTTTAAACTGTGTTTTAATCAAATAAAAAACATTACATATTAAACAATGTACCTACTTAACATTCTTTGAATAATTTGTGCTGCATTTTTACCCATTCCCTGTCCAATGAGCCTATACGGTACAAGACGATCGTTTAACTTTTGTGTCCTGCTGTCTGGGCAGTGTGGAATGTGTTAATTAATTATAGTATTCTACTTACTATACTGCTAGTTGCGACAAAGATAGATTTCCGTGCACTATTCAAAGATTATTCTACGTTTTAAACGACATTTTTAATTTTGACGTGTGTTACATAATCAGTATTATTCATTTACTGTGTTTCCTATTTTGCGTTTTATTCATAGTTTAGAATAGGCACATAGAACAAAATATACACAGCAAGATCTTCACAAATGCACTTTTTGTATGCAAGTGCTACTAAATATTTTACACATAACTACAACTTTTTTTTGATACTTCTATACTTAATCAATACTTTTTTAAATCCAATTTTTTTACAAAATATCCCCAATATTGAGACTCAGACACTGGACATCTCTCATCTTTACTTTGTCTTGTTTTAGAGGAATCGCCTAGCTATGTTTGTCAAACTTTCAGGTTATTCACCTAATTTGCGAGTCCTTAGTTGAGTTTTATAAGAGCTAAGGGAGTTTTCCCGAAAATATTAGAAAAATAAAATTGTTTTCAATAATTATGTATGTGTCGTAATTAATTTCATCCTTCCATCTTCATCGCTAGAGGCCGCTTCAGCGCCTTGTCGTTTTTTTTTTTTGTATATATGACCATATGTAAAGAGGAAAACCCGAAATCCTCAAAAACATAAAATCAATATTTTCATAAAATATACCTACTGATGAATTATTACAAAGGTTAATGGCGTTATTCATTATATCATTACACACCTCTTGTAAATCATTGGAAATATTTGGCTCAGTAGGTTGCTCCTCTTGCATGTTTTGCGGCTCAAATATTCTCTGAAAAATCACCTAAGTGATTAATAAATAAGTAAAAATATCAATTCATCAAACTATCACACGAGGTAAATTAGGCTTTAATCAAAGTTCGTAAAATAAAACTGCGAACTAAGATCATACGATGTTGTCGAAAAACTAGTGCAAAAGATGTATAAATATTACTGTAGTTGAAAATATAAGTTCATCAATATCAATAGAGGATGAATAATAAATACATAATTACTTAACGTAAACAATCATTTGTGTGAAGTTAAGTACATACTGGCGGTAAAGGTGAGTATAAGCTCATAGAACTTGACTGTTCAATTGTCAATGGTTGTTCAAAACTTGAGAATACTTCTGTAACTGCTGATGAGCTCTAAAAGAAAAAAAAATTACAGTGCAAAAAAAAACTGTAAAAGTGAAACGGTTTAACTCAGTGAAAGCATGGTATTTGGTTTCATTGGTTTATCTGATATAAAATTTTATATGAATACATACATATAATACCAATGTTATTTAAAAGTATAGATATGTCATACCCTAACAAAACCAACGAAAAAAATGTTCCGTAAGCAGCGGCAGCACAATACACATAAACTAGTGCAAAGTAAGTAAGTTAGTTTCGCGTCATAATTAGTACACTTTCTGTACACACATGACGGCATTTTTTATTGTCACACGTCAAGCTCGGCGCCTTGCTTGACAGAGACTAATAGCAAAACGTCCCAATCAGGACTTTTTCGAGGCTTCAGAATGCGCGCGCAACAACATATCTGTACTTTTTTAAATATCATCGTATAATACTATTTTTAATAGTTCGTAGTTGTCACATAAAAATTACATTCAGTTATTATGATTTCATTAAACTAATACATAATAATGCGCTTATATCATTACGCACCTCCTTTAAAGCAATGGATATATTTGGTGAGGCAGGTTGTTCCTCTTGCATCTCTTGCATGTTTGGTGGCTCAAATAAAAACTAAAAAAGATAACGGACGAGGATATTAATTCAATATTGGTGAACACAAGATTTAAAGCAAGATTCAAGAGTATTAGGTACCCAAATTTATGTTATACAGCCAGCTTGTTTTCGTACATAAAAACATATTATCTACATGAATAAATGTGGTTTCCATGTCTTAAATCCTAGCTGAACAGTACCTACCTACGTGCAAAAATTCTTGGCTGAGCTGACGTTCTACAACTTGAGGTAGGAGCGCTAGTTTGCGCGGGTACAGGAGTATGAGAAATAATACAGTTCAATTTATATAATTTATGAATTTACTATCACTAAAAATACGGTGGCGTGCAAATCAGACTCGCAAAGTTAGGGTTCCGTATCACCAATTTTATCTATATGAGAATGAAGAAAGAAAGAAAGAAAAAATATTTATTTGCTTCAAAAGTGACGCACAAAATTACCAAAAAATTCAAGAACACAGAACAAATACAGGTACAGAGCCAAGAAGTGTGGTAAGATATGCGTCACATCCGCATATGTATCCTTCCTACTAATATTATGAACGTGAAAGCTTGTGACGATGTATGCAAAAACTACTGTATGGATTTTAATGATATTTAGCATACTGATAGAACATAACCCGGATAAACATATAGGCATACTTTTTATCCCGGGAAGATGGAATAGTTCCCGAGGGATGCCGCGATTAACGATATCCATGCGGGTGAAACCGCAGTCATTGGCTAAAGAATATATTGGGGGGATATGCCATAATCGCCACGCTTGGCAGGCGGGTTGGCGATCGCAGTTGGTTGGTTAAAAACTCAGAGAACGCTGCTGCCCATATTAATATAATATTATATACAGAGGAAAAAATTGTTTGTTTGTAATCGATAAACTTTGAAACAACTGAACCAGTTTTAATAAAAAAATTACCATTAGAAAGTTACTTTATCCAGAAGTAACACAAGCTATATTTCAGTACACGGGCGAAGCCGCGGGCAAAGTCTATATATTATACTTGCCTTAATAGAGGCCATAGTAACACATATTCTGTAAAAACTTCTAGTGGTTCAACTGCTAGTGTTTACTATTATTGTTAAAACATATAGCCCTGTGACAGACAGACAGGTGGCGTAGGCTTAGTAATTTGGATAAGGAACCCTAAAAACACGGATGCACTTGTATTACCCATTAAGGCTAAGCCCGCACAGCGATTTTTAATCGTGCACCGAGTCTCACCTACCACCACGATTTTAAATAGCCTGTGACCTTCATATGACTCCGTGTGTTACAGATTTAGCGATAAAAAATCGCGCGAGTAAAAATCGCGGTGCGGTGTAGGCCTAACTACAACTCACGCTGGCTAAGAAGTTTTACGCGCATTGTACCGGATTGGTTATTTTACCTTTTTTGGTACTGCATACGTAACAACACGAAGTAGTCCTCCTTTAGTAGTGTATAAATCATTAGTATCAAAATGAACACTGCAAATTACACTAGATTTAGAAGGCAGCCAATAATTATCTCCTCTACACTCTCTTATTATATCAATGTAATCGTTCCTCCATATTTCATTTCGTATAGGAAACCTAAAAAAAAAATTGCTATGTAATAGATTTAGTAGTAACAAAATAATTATCTGGAGAAATGGAATTAAATGCAAAAAAATATCAATCTCCCATACTTCCGGGTAATTTTCCCTTAAAATAATTGATAACACCGGTCTTGTGGTTGATGTTTAGTGTTACAAAAAAATACAGATTTGGTTATTGACAAAAATATGGTAAATAAGTGATAAATTACTTACGTACCTATGAAAGGTGATCCCTTGACATTTTTTCTGTAAACGACTGTGGTTTCGACAGCATTTTACTACACATGAGGGCATATTTTTATTTTATTTTAGACGCTACGACGACTTCAGTCACACGAGTTTTGTTGCGTAATGGCGGCTGTTAGACTTAGTATTGTGATATGGTGTGATGTAAGAGACAGCTCGCTCGGCTGTATGTGTGGCAGAGAGATGAGAGAGTAGGTACGCAGCACGCGAAACTGATAGATTTGTATGGCGATATTGGTGTCGATTCTCTTGTTCACGAACTAAACGTATTTTAAACTATCGCTCTCTTTTACTAATAGTAGATACCAGAAAGGGATGGCAACAATTTAAGACCAGTCAAATTAGTCGAAATTTAGATTTCCATACAAGTTTAGTCGTGATCTCGGAACGTGCCCACTAACGGCCAAAATTAATATCCAATCTATCCACGATTTGCCCTACTAGAGATGGGAATTTGACATAAGCTCCATAGTACTTCAAATTTATATCTCCAGTAGGGTAAATCGTGGATAGATTGGATATTAATTTTGGCCGTAAAATAAAAAGAAATGTAACCAGTAAACCTCGGACGAATAAAAAAGGCGGACGGAATCTCGCTAAACAAAGATTGAAACACTAATTTTTTTCCTAAACCTACTGTAATTTCGATTATGTTGTTATTTTATTTGTTACACTAGAATCATGACTGTCACACGAGACTTGTTGCGGCGGCTTTTTGTCTTACTAAGGTATCGGTGTGAATGTGCGTGCCAGCCCGTACTTTTAAGCGAGCCGTCTTACTATGGGTGCTTCACTTATTATTTAGCGAGATTCCGTCCGCCTTTTTTTATTCGTCCATGCCTAGTAATAATAGCTCATTGGTGTCGATTCTCTTCTTCACGAACTAAACTTATTTTAAACTATCGCTCCCTTTTACTAATAGTAGATAAAATAAAGGGATGTCAACAATTTTAGAACTGTCAAATTAGTTTATGTGATACATTTTTTTTGTATTTTAGTGGGCACTTTTCGAGATCACGACTAAACATGTATGGAATTTTTAATTCCGTCTAATTTGACAGCTCTATAATCTTTGCCATCCCTTTCTTGTATCTACTTTCAGTAAAAAAGAGCGATAGTTGTTCGTAAATAACGGCCAAAATTAATATCCATCCAAATCGTGGATAGATGTCCACGATTTGCCCTACTAGAGATAGGAATTTGACATAAGCTCTTTATAAAATATGTCAAATTTCTATCTCCAGTAGGGTAAATCGTGGATAGATTGGATATTGTTTTGGCCGTAAGAGAATCGACACCAATGGCTACACGAGGGTTTTTAAGAATTCGTTGCTTCTAGTGTGCGGTCGCAGTTTCTAATTATTTCCGTATTCTGAGAATTAATCAACATTATAGCCTTTTCTACATGATTTCTGGGTTCTAGTTTCAATAGATGTAGCTAGGATAATAGATATACCTTGGTCTTTTCTCGTATTGAGGGGAACAGATGAGTCAGTCTGTAATCAGTACGTACAATTATCGGACGAATAAAAAAGCCGGACGGAATCTCGCTAAACAAAGACTGAAGCAATTAGTTTTTTCCTAAACCCACTATAATTTCTAAAGCATTTTAACACACCAGATTTATACTGTTATTATATTTGTGACACTACAACAATGACTACCGTCACACTAGATTTTTTGCGTAATCGCGGCTTTTTGGCATACTATGGATGTGAATGTGTGCGTGCCGGGCCCGTACTTTTAAGCGAGCCGGCCATACTATGGATGCTTCGCTTATTGTTTAGCGAGATTCCGTCCGCCTTTTTTATTCGTCAGAGGTAAAATTACTTAAAATTAAATCACTTACCCGCGACCCTTCTTCATTGGCGCCAGCACTTGTCGATCGATGAGACGGCAAGTCATCTTCCTCCAGGGGTTCTGATGCTCTCGTGGAAGTTGTGGTACCAACGTCAGCCTATAACAACAATAAAAACAACTTAAAAAAACCGGCCAAGAGCATGTCGGGCCATGTTCAGTATTATAGGGTTCCTAATTACAAACGAATCAAATCGAATATTAATCATTACTATTTTAGTTTTTGCAAACAGCGCCACCTAACGCTGAATTTAAGAAGCTAAATCAATATAACACAATGTTACTTTTTGTGGTTTTTTAAAATAGGAAGTAACTAAAGGAGCATTATTTGCTATGAGCATTTTTATCTAAGGTCAACGACCTTTGAACTAGGACGTCTTAAGTATTTTGCAGATTTCTCACTATAACTCAAAAATTTATTATCACATAATCACATTATACTCGAAATAGTTTTGAAAGAGAGTTTTTATAAAGGTCTATCAATGTGGAAGATTATAAGTTTCTGTGTTGCATAGTTTAGAAATGGCAGGGGGGGGGACACATTGCAAGCCACTTTGGCGGGCTGTATTTCGCAGATGGTATACCTGATAAAAAAGTGGTGTATGAAACATTACCTTCATTTTAGTAGACCTATTCAATGATAACCCACAAGAGGGAGAGCAGCGAAAAAAAAATTCACATGTATGGGTGCCACCCCTAAAATACGTAATCTTTTAAAATTGAGATCTATATCTAGACCATTTTTAATAAAATTTCATTCACTTATTTTTATAAATGTAGAAGTTATTAAGGTGTAAAGGATTAGGACAGACGGACAGACGGACGGACATGACGAAACTATAAGGGTTCCTTGTAGGACTACGGAACCCTAAAAATTGCAGTTTTAGGCCTGAACTATTGGTACACGCAGAAGGCATACAATAGGGAAGGTGACAATTTTTTTTAAATTAGTTTTTATTAGAAATCTCGAAACTTTTTCAAGAAAAATAAGCAACAGTGAAAAAATCAATAAAATATTTAATAAAATGTCTAAGTTATAAGCGATTTAAATTTGTTCATTAGACAGAGACAACACTATTAAAGAATGACGCCATTGTACAAAACCTTCATAGTAACTTGACATCTCTCTGAACAATGTCCGTTTCGCACGACAAGGACAGAAAATGCCCCTTCCAAAAACTTAAAAAGCGTGTATCTCTCGCATTTTTTTATGGATTTTGTTTATTCTTTCTACAATGTTGTCCTTTTCTGTACCTTCTTTTAAATAATATACAATGCAATCATGCGCAAACGTTGCGCTTCTGTTCTGAGCAGGGCGCGCGTCAACCCCAACGGCATATTGAATACCATAAACTCCATAAAGGACATGTGGGACGCCCCCATACTTCAACATTGGTTACGCTTACACGCCCCAGTGGCATAGATAAGTAAGCTACGTATTTTAATTAATCTCAATTCACAATTTGTAATTTACTAACATAAGGTTGTAAGGGCAATGTTTACTAACAAATTTTAATTCTATGATTAACAAAATGGATGCAAATCTGAAAATAAATGATTTATTATTATTATTATAACCTCAGAGCAACAGAATACTAGATTGACAAGCCACCGCGTAAAGGCTGACCGTTGTATGCACAGCGGGCATACACTGCCGCTAGTCACCGTCACTTGCACCCGAATGTGTATGCGCAGTGCGCACTAGTAGAAAGAAAACTTTCATTTATTTCCAAAATGTCGAAAGGATACAAGTGTGCGTGTTTTATATGTGTGCGTGCTTTTTGTTGTAATTTATTGATACGTTTCTTGCGTTGGGTGCGTAAGTTCAGCTTGCAACACTCAGCCTCCATCCTAGGTGGCTTGCCCGATCTCCTTATATTCCGTTATCTGTGATTATAAAGATGCTCAAGCATGAATTCTGAATCTGTCTGTGAAGCAAAAACTGTCATTTCATACACTGACGTCGAACGTAAACATGAAATTACAGTTGTTGAGTTCATGCACAGATTTGACATCTACCACTTCTACGGCGGTTGACGGCGGTAGATGTCAAATGTGTGAGTTCATGTTAAAGGGTTCAGGGGGAGTTCGCAGGGTTAATCAAAGAAAACACGAGCTCTTTATGCTCCTTATTTATTTATTTATTTATATATGCTTTATTTTAACTAAGTAGGTACATCATGAAATACATTACATTGAAAACGCATTGAATATGCATTTAAACTGTTGTACAAATGGTGGCCTTATCGCGATCAGCGATTTTTTCCAGGCAACCTTAGGATAGACAAGAATTATCTGACCCCCCTTCAGACGTGCTACACAAGATGGATGATTTGTAGTAGGATAGATACCACTTGTTTATTAAATAGTATGAAACCGAACGTGTCATTTTGTTCGTACCTATTAATACCGGGTAAAACGGGATGAATGATATAAGATAGTTTGTTGCCCACAAAGACTTAAGAATGTTTACCAAATAATGAGAGAACATTTTTGAAGTATGTGGGCAACAAACTCATTTCCACAGATATGACATCTACCTGCGTGACCTGCGGTCTCATTTCAGTGTTTTTAAAATCCTTGCCCACTTTTGTCCCTATTTACCCCGTTTTACGGTACCTAATAATTTATTAATAATATTTATTTACCATTTATTGCGTGAAATATGGTACAGAGGATATTATAAATTAAATGTATGTTCCACATTAATTCAGCCAAGCTTAACTTACTAATGGCCAAAATTAATATCCAATCTATCAACGATTTGCCCTACTAAAGATAAAATTTTGACATAAGCTCCATACAGAATATGTCATTTGGAGATGTCCAGAAACGGTTTTTTAATCATCAAAAATTCTATCCCGGATAAGTTGAATTTATTTGGATAGAGGTCTTCAAAACTAGCATTATACAATAAACTATATATTTTTAAAGGCCTCCAATTTTGAGAAAAACTTTATTTTATTTTATTAAGAATTTACTCCTGAAATGAACACAACTTTTGAATCATCAAAACAGATCTGTGACTAAACCGAACGCACCGAAAAATGATGTAAAATTAAAATTGACAAAATTGGCAGTTGTGTTGTGACATGACAGTGACATGCGTCGCATTTAGTGTTGCCAGCACGCTCTCGTCACAAGTTACCCGAGAGTGATGAAAAATTAGAAAAGTACCTTTTAAACGATTTTATTATTTTGCTATAGTGAGGTATTATAAGTTGTCAAATGTGCATTGAGTATTATTAGTAAATGTTGAAGAACAGAATATTTCACTGAAGGATCTTATACAGTAGCACAAAGCAGAAGGAGCGCAATTTTTTTTGTCGTTTGCATAAACATCGCACCATTTTAAGCGCATTAAACAAAGTTATTTATTAATGCGAAAAAGAAAGAGGTCACTCATATTTAGTGATAATAACACTTTATATAACACGACTTTCGCCTGTCAAGGTGAAAAGTCTTGATGTCGCTTTTATTTTGTGTGTTGATGATGTGTTTTATGATATGAAAAAGAAGTAATTAAAAATACAACAAATAAACAACATATTAGAAAAGAGGTAAAATATTGAAATTTTATTACAAATATTTTATTACCTTTAAATCAGGAACGGCCGTTTTTTTTAATAGTATGCGGCCCTTAGTAGAAATATATTTATATTTACTATCAAAATGATCTGAACAAATTGTGCTGCTCTTAGTGGGTATCCAATCATGTTCGCTTCTTTGCTTACGAACAACAACAATCCATTTTTGGCGCACTAGTTCATCAGACGGGAACCTACAAAAACAAATATTATTATTTTACGCATAAGTAGATAACGTTTACTAAAAATAATAGCTCCTCCTTTTACTATTTGGTATTTGTGACATACGATCCTTTCCTTTTTTTGCCATTTTGATACGGAACCTTAACAAAATAATATATACGGTCGACCGCACGTCAGTGGTAATAGTTTGACATTTTAATAAATTATGTGTATAATATTACTCATCAAAAATTCTGCCCGATCCATGGTCCGTGGGTTTTTATTTATTTATTCTCTTATAATAAAACAAAGTTTAACCGGATTAAATCGCGTATATTATTTAAATTGGTTTCCCTGACGTTTCGAAAGCTTTGCAGCATTTCGTGGTCGCAGGTAGACTAAGATATTAAGATACTTTATTCTCTTGTTTACCAACTAATGGCCAATATTAATATCCAATCTATCCACGATTTGCCCTACTAAAGATAGGAATTTGACATAAGCTCCATACAATCAATCAATCAATCAACTCAGCCTATCGCAGTCCACTGCTGGACATAGGCCTCTCCCAAGTTGCGCCACAACGCTCGGTCCTCTGCCTTCCGCATCCAGTCCCCCCCAGCCACGTTTTTTAGGTCGTCGGTCCACCTGGCAGGGGGGCGCCCTACGCTGCGTTTGCCGATTCGCGGTCTCCACTCAAGGACATACAAAATATGTCAAATTTCTATCTCTAGTAGGGAAAATCGTGGATAGATTGGATATTAATTATGGCCGTAAACTTATTTTAAACAATCGCTTTCTTTTACTAATAGTAGATACAAGAAAAGGATGGCAACAATTTCAGTGCTGTCAAATTAGTTTACTTACGTGATACACTTCTAAGGTCCGTATTACAGAACGTTTCTCAAGTCACAGATAATATAATACTCAAGTACAGTTTGATCTTCAATCAACCGATCATACTTTACTACTTACGGCCAAAATTAATATCCAACTATCCACGATGTACCCTACTAGAGATAGCAATTTGACATATTTTGTATGGAGCTTATGTCAAATTCCTATCTCTAGTAGGGCAAATCGTGGATAGATTGGATATTAATTTTGGCCGTTAAGGATAGAATCGCTATAATAAGACAAAGTTTAACCGGATTAAATCGCGTATATTATTTAAATTGGTTTCCCTGACGTTGACACTGTAAAAGATAATGATATTGTGAGTGATTACTGCGTGCATCGAAACGATTTTAATTAATAATATTGTACGGTAGATTAAAATATTTTTTTAGAAATATTTGTAAAGACGCTTGTCATCTTAGTCTACCTGCGACCACGAAATGCTGCAAAGCTTTGAAACGTCAGGGAAACCAATTTAAATAATATACGCGATTTAATCCGGTTAAACTTTGTTTTATTATAATGTGTAGTGATCGCGAAAACCTAAGAATTTATTATAGAATCGTTACTTGAGTATCGGTCTTATTCCAAAACGGTAATTATACACATCAATTCAACAACATAGCATACGAATATAATCTGAAATAGGAAATAAACCTCTACACAAACGTGGTCTCGACCACACTTAAGTGATTACAGATCAAACTGCTCAAATACCGAAACAGGTGACAGTATAAAATAAAGCTAAACGCAGCTGAACTGTGATCAACGAATCTATGCTTGAGGAATGTTCTAAAATTAAATCCCAACTCAAAACTAGTTTTAAACAGTGATCAGCGCTTGAAGAACGTTCTGAAATACGGGCCTTAGTATTTTCAATCGGCCACGTTCCGAGATCACGACAAAACTTGTATAAAAACTTTTATTCCCACTGATTTGACAGTACTACAATCTTTGCCATGCCATTCGTTCGTGTATCTACTAATAATAAAGAGAGCGACAATTTAAAATAAGTTTAGTTTGTCAACAAGAGAATCGACCAATGGTATTTTCTACTTGAATTGCGCGCCTCACCAACCAATTTTGAGAATCAAGACTATTCATTACATTATCGTATGACAAGTTCAGTGGAGGGGCGCGCAATTTTAGTTTAGATGATTCCTACTACGACGGAACCGTACCCAGGACTCCTGATGTTTCTTTCTATCAAAACAGTGGAGCGCTTCTGTTTTATGTCGATACTTAATCTATGACCATGCGTTTTATGTCGTTATCTCTATCGTTGTGAAAGGGAATAAGGTACTTAATCTGTGGGAATAAGGTTCTCCTTGTCTTTAAGGTTACGTTATCATGGCGACATATTTGTACTAATAAAAAAGAAAGCAAATAAAATCTTCAGCTTACTTACTTGTGATATGTGATTCCGTGATCCTTTTTCGTTTTGCCTGTATAGTGTGTGCATTTACGCATAACACACGAAGGCATTTTTAAACTTTGATCAACACACACGCGGCTAGCGGGAACCGAACGGTACGTATGTACCTAACGATCGTAGGAGCGCGACTGAGGCCAGAGGCGTTGATTGGCACCTTTTGTATGCTTTATTTTCGACGCGCTATATCAATTTATAATTTATATGATTTCGCATTAGACACAAACATCAAAAGGCCAATTCTCGTAATTAAAAACGGTCAAAATATAGTTCCAAACTAATCTTAATGCTTTAAATCTCAATCTAATCAATCTTTTGTTGCTTTAAATCATATTCTAAGAATTTCATGTCCAAAAACGATACAGGTTACCGTAGTTTAGGAGGCAGGGTTCAACGAAATATACGTTGCAGGGTTACTAAAATTTTGTACAGATTTTGCGACATACAAGAATTGTAACCCAACGGTATTCTACTTTTTTTGTATCACTCTAATATTTCTTGTATCTTCTGTAATTTCTTTTTTTGATGTATACACTATTTATTTTTTAATCTCCTGACAGTAGTTATTCCTGTTTATCGTTATAGGTACTTTTTGTGATTTATTCAAATAGAAGGCAACTAAAGGAGCATTGTTTGCTAAGATGATTTTTCTCTAAGGTCAATGACCTGAACTAGGATCATCTTAAGTATTTTGATTTTGCAGTTTTCTCTCTATTACTCGAAAATTTATAATCACATCATGCTCAAAATAATTTTAAAAGGGAATTTTTACTAAGGCCTATCAACGTGGAAAATTATAAGTTTCTACGTTGCATAGTTTAGAAATGGCAGGGGGGGGAACACATTGCAAGCCACTTTGGAGGACTATATTTCGCAGATGGTGATAATAACATTATGGGTGCACCTGATAGAAAAGTGATGTTTGAAACATAACCTTAATTTTAGTAGATCTATTCAATTATACCCCACATGGGGGGTGCAGCGAAAATAACATTTTCATCCCCATTTCACATGTATGGGCGCCACACCTAAAACACATAATTACGATATTTTTTCTTTAAAATTGAGATCTATATCTAAACTATTTTTAAGCAAAATTACATGTAGGTACTTACGTTTATAACTGTAGAAATATATATATATATAAGCTGTAAAGTATTAGGACAGACGGACAGAAGTAGTAGGGATTCGCCGATACTGGATCAAGTCTGGGGGCCGACGCTGCCGACTAGTCTCACATGGCACATACGACCGCGAAATGATTAAGTTAGTCTTATAAAACCGCGAATTAATTTGATTACACGTATCAAACCGCGAATTAATTTGATATCAAACCGCGAATTACTTTATCGATCCGCGAATAAATTTGATATCAAAACGCGAATTAATCAGACTACACGTATCAAACCGCGAATTATGTTGATTGATCGATATGATCGCGGGTTTGGTCTTTGCTGGTAGTAGTAGGGATTCGCCGATACTGGATCAAGTCTGGGGGCCGACGCTGCCGACTAGTCTCACATGGCACATATGACCGCGAAATGATTAAGTTAGTCTTATAAAACCGCGAATTAATTTGATTACACGTATCAAACCGCGAATTACTTTATCGATCCGCGAATAAATTTGATATCAAAACGCGAATTAATCAGACTACACGTATCAAACCGCGAATTATGTTGATTGATCGATCTGATCGCGGGTTTGGTCTTTGCTGGTAGTAGTAGGGATTCGCCGATACTGGATCAAGTCTGGGGGCCGACGCTGCCGACTAGTCTCACATGGCACATATGACCGCGAAATGATTAAGTTAGTCTTATAAAACCGCGAATTAATTTGATTACACGTATCAAACCGCGAATTAATTTGATATCAAACCGCGAATTACTTTATCGATCCGCGAATAAATTTGATATCAAAACGCGAATTAATCAGACTACACGTATCAAACCGCGAATTATGTTGATTGATCGATCTGATCGCGGGTTTGGTCTTTGCTGGTAGTAGTAGGGATTCGCCGATACTGGATCAAGTCTGGGGGCCGACGCTGCCGACTAGTCTCACATGGCACATATGACCGCGAAATGATTAAGTTAGTCTTATAAAACCGCGAATTAATTTGATTACACGTATCAAACCGCGAATTACTTTATCGATCCGCGAATAAATTTGATATCAAAACGCGAATTAATCAGACTACACGTATCAAACCGCGAATTATGTTGATTGATCGATCTGATCGCGGGTTTGGTCTTTGCTGGTAGTAGTAGGGATTCGCCGATACTGGATCAAGTCTGGGGGCCGACGCTGCCGACTAGTCTCACATGGCACATATGACCGCGAAATGATTAAGTTAGTCTTATAAAACCGCGAATTAATTTGATTACACGTATCAAACCGCGAATTAATTTGATATCAAACCGCGAATTATGTTGATTGATCGATCTGATCGCGGGTTTGGTCTTTGCTGGTAGTAGTAGGGATTCGACGATACTGGATAAAGTTACTCTTGTCAAAGATTCACCGGCTAAGATAATGCCATAATCAGGTACTTCTTTTTTTGTTTTGGGGGCATTGTTAAGCGTTTATGAGTTGTATTTTTATTAATTCTATTGTAAGGATTTGCCTTATTCTTCTCAGAAACTGGCTATTGTGTTTTATTTTAATTACCTTTTGAAGCATTTTTTAATCCAATAGAGAGTTGTTCTAACGATCCGAGTAAATCATCAACTACTAATATTCAAAAACATGAAATGTATAGTTTTGGGTATTGTATAAAGCGTTCATATGACGACATATTATCAAAATGAGATATATAGTGCCCAAAAATTGTGTACAAGTATTCATGAAACATTTATGTAAAGACCTAAAAACAATATGTGAAAAAATTGCTTCAATCATGTCCTGTTTCATTAAAAAACGAAGATAAAAATATTATTTCAAACAAAAAAATCTGTCGTATTTGTGAAACTTAATTAACAGATGAACATTTTTATGATTTCGATTGGCATACTTGTATATTTAGAGGTGTTGCACATGAAATATGTAATTCTAAGTTTAGAACACCCCGTCATATTCCTGTTTTTTTTTTTACGTAACTTAAGTTATTACGACGCTCATTTTATTGTTCACGGATTAAATTTTGATAACGGTGAAGTTGAAATTATTCTTCAAAATAAATAAAAATACATATCATTTTATAAAAAGTTAAAAATAAATAATCAACAAGTTAGCTAAAGGTTCGTAGACTCTTTAAATTTTTTATCATGTAGTTTAGATCAGTTGGCTAAAATTCTATAAAAGTGTTTTTATTTTTATATTATCAGACTCTAAGAAAATGTAATGGACATTATTCTTAGTTAATAAACATACACGTAACATAGAAAAATAATATAAATTTTGATGACAGTGATGTTGAAATTATTCTTCAAACTAAAGAAAAATAAATTTCCTTTTCTAAAAAGTTAAAAATAAATAATCAACAAGTTAGCTTATGATTCGTAGATTCCTTAATTTTTTTTATCATTTAGTTTTTTTATCAATTGGTTAAAAATTAAAATTCTGTAAAAGTGTTTTTAATTTTATATTATCAGACTCTAAGAAAATGTAATGGATATTATTCTTAGTTAATAAACATACACGTAACATAGAAAAATTATTTAAATTTTGATGACAGTGATGTTGAAATTATTCTTCAAACTAAATAAAAATACATATCATTTTATAAAAAGTTAAAAATAAATAATCAACAAGTTAGCTAAAGGTTCGTAGACCCTTAAATTTTTTTATCATGTAGTTTAGATCAGTTGGCTAAAATTCTATAAAAGTGTTTTTATTTTTATATTATCAGACTCTAAGAAAATGTAATGGACATTATTCTTAGTTAATAAACATACACGTAACATAGAAAAATAATTTAAATTTTGATGACAGTGATGTTGAAATTATTCTTCAAGCTAAATAAAAATACATATCATTTTATAAAAAGTTAAAAATAAATAATCAACAAGTTAGCTTATGATTCGTAGATTCCTTAATTTTTTTTATCATTTAGTTTTTTTATCAATTGGTTAAAAATTAAAATTCTGTAAAAGTGTTTTTAATTTTATATTATCAGACTCTAAGAAAATGTAATGGATATTATTCTTAGTTAATAAACATACACGTAACATAGAAAAATTATTTAAATTTTGATGACAGTGATGTTGAAATTATTCTTCAAACTAAATAAAAATACATATCATTTTATAAAAAGTTAAAAATAAATAATCAACAAGTTAGCTAAAGGTTCGTAGACCCTTAAATTTTTTTATCATGTAGTTTAGATCAGTTGGCTAAAATTCTATAAAAGTGTTTTTATTTTTATATTATCAGACTCTAAGAAAATGTAATGGACATTATTCTTAGTTAATAAACATACACGTAACATAGAAAAATAATTTAAATTTTGATGACAGTGATGTTGAAATTATTCTTCAAACTAAAGAAAAATAAATTTCCTTTTCTAAAAAGTTAAAAATAAATAATCAACAAGTTAGCTTATGATTCGTAGATTCCTTAATTTTTTTTATCATTTAGTTTTTTTATCAATTGGTTAAAAATTAAAATTCTGTAAAAGTGTTTTTAATTTTATATTATCAGACTCTAAGAAAATGTAATGGACATTATTCTTAGTTAATAAACATATTCCTTAATTATTTTTATCATTTAGTTTTTTTATGAATTGGTTAAAAATTCTGTAAAAGTGTTTTTAATTTTATATTATCAGACTCTAAGAAAATGTAATGGACATTATTCTTAGTTAATAAACATACAGGTAACATAGAAAAATAATATAAATTTTGATGACAGTGATTTTGAAATTATTCTTCAAACTAAAGAAAAATAAATTTCCTTTTATAAAAAGTTAAAAATAAATAATCAATAAGTTAGCTTATGATTCGTAGATTCCTTAATTTTTTTATCAGTTAGTTTTTTTATCAAATTGGTTAAAATTCTGTAAAAGTGTTTTTAATTTTATATTATCAGACTCTAAGAAAATGTAATGGACATTATTCTTAGTTAATAAACATACACGTAACGTAGAAAAATAAGTTAGATGAAAATTATTTTGTAGGCTAGATTGTAATGCATTATGAGAATAGTGTTTTTTTTTTTATAATAAGGAAAAAAAATTGTTTAGATCAGTTTGCTAAAAATCTTCATGACGATCAATTTGGAGAATTAAAAAGAAACTTCCCTAATAATCAAGATGTAATTGCTTAAAACTAACGTCACTACGTAACCAAGTCCATTTTATAGCTCACTTACAGATTCTCATATTCATATTAATTTATTTGTAAAGTCAATTTACACGTCATTAGTTTTATAAATCGTTACATATTATCATAGAATAGAATCTTATTAAGTAGGTGTTAAGGTAAAAATATAAAATTGTACAAAAATAAAATAAAGTTACAATAGAAAATACATGTCTAAAGAGTCAAATTCAAATGTCACAAAATAATAAAAAGTCAAAAAACTAAGCATGTCACAACTTTAAATTTAAATGATATTAATTACATTCAAAAACAGATGTCATAATTAAAATAATTAAATAATATTAACAAACATATCCAAACGATGATTACAATCATGCAAATGATATTTGACAACACTTTCATTGTCGTTAGTATGTTTGATTATTCGGACTTATATTTGAAAACGGATGTTTTACTTTTACTCGTGTATTTTTTAGAAGTTTGTTTGGAGTACCCTGATGTCCATGATTTACATTCGAACTATCCTTTATGTCCAGACAATATTTGTTTACTAAAGAAACTAAGTTCGTTAGATAAATTCATTACAGAAATCTAAAACAATGTATTGAAATGAGGATAAAGTTAGTTAAAATTCATAGAGTTTTAAGATTTTAACAGAGCCCTTGGTTAAAAAGATATATAGATTCAAATTTAAATTTCAGAACATTAGCTAAATCAGATTTTGAAAAAGACTTTTACAAGTTAATGAACAATTCTGTCTTTGGTAAGACGATGGAAAATATTTTGATAAAATGGTAAATGTAAAATTGGTAACTCACTGGGAAAACCACGGTAAAATTTTCGGTGCTCAAGATTTAATTGCGAAACCGAGTTCCATAGTTTACCAATATTTTCAGAAAATTTAGTTGCGGTTCAAACGCGGAAAACCAAATTAACACATAACAACCCAATTCTTTTAGGATTTTAGATATTTCAAAAACTTTTATGTATGATTTTTATACATTTTTATAACTACATGTGTAAAAAATTTAACAACAAAATTATGTTATTATATACAAATACTGATAGTTTGATATTATCAAATTTTTACAAATGATTTTTATGATGATATAAAACCAGACCTCGATGTCCCTACATACTTTGATACATCAGACTATGACTCAAATATTGTTTTCGGATACCCAAAAAGAAATAAAAAGAAATTAGGTTATTTTAAAGACGAAAATAATAGAAAAAAAAAATGTAGGGTATAAGATAAAAACTTTATGCTTTTGATGTTGAGGATAAATTCATAGCAAAAGCGAAAGGTGTAAGCAAAAGTATTACCAAAAAGATAAATATGGTGAAGTCATGTCTATTTAATAAAAAAATTCAATATTGTAGTATGCTTACATTTACATTGCATTATATGATAAAGATATTTTGTTAAGTTTCTGAGTAAAAATTGTATGTTTTTAATTTTGATGACGGAAAGTTAAAAATAAATAATCAATAAGTTGAACTCGAGGAAGAATTGAGCAAGTTACGATAGGATATCATAGTCTGCTGCCCGACCAGTAGCTGGCGTAGCTTGGCGTGGCTGGCACAGCTGGCGTAGCTGACACAGTTGGCGTAGGTGGCGCGGCTGACGTAGCTGACACAGCTGGCGTAGCTGGCCCAGCTGGCGTAGTTGGCGCAGGTAGCGTAGCGTCGAGGGTGGTTGTGTGAATACTCACGGGTTCCTACGCCCCCGGCTAAGGTAGTTGAAGGAACACCGTGGTGGTTTTAGTCGGTAAGAGTCCGACACTGGCTCCACCTACCCCGGGCGGAGTGCGTTCATGAGGATTTCCCCACGGCAAAAAAAGGGTTATCTGAAGTCCGAAGACAGCGGGAGGGCGATCAACTTTCCCAGTGCGGTGTCGGGTTCATCGTCCACAAGTCTCTGGTGAACAACGTAGTGAAGATAGAGAGTGTGCGTCGACTAGGGTGGCGTACCTTATACTCAGATTAAGCAAAAGGTATTCGTTGAAGGTCGTACAGGTATACGTCCCGACCTTGACACATCCCTGAAGATATCCTCCAATGCAGCAGTGAACAGTTTCGGAGAAATCACATCTCTCTGTCTCACGCCTCGCTGCAGAAGGATAGGTTTCGAGGCTTGGTCCTATAATCGGACTGACATAGTGGCTTTTTCAAACAAACACTTTAACACTTCGATATATCGATAGTCAATCTGGCACCGTTGAAGAGACTGTTGTACAGCCCAAGTCTCGATCGAATGGAAGGCTTTCTCGTAGTCCACAAACGCTAAACAAAGAGGCAAGTTATATCAAAAAACTTCTGAAGGGCCTTAAGGATCGGTTTTCCACCAACCTTCAGGAGTTCGGCCGTAATTCCGTCATCACCCGGCGCCTTGTTTTTGAGCGGCTTCAGAGCTATCCTAATCTCGTACAGGCTGATGTCTGGAATATATTTGGTATAGTGTCGGGTCACTCGAGCTCTTTGGTTGTTCGCCCGATTTGCAGCGGGTTTCCGCGTGGACGTTTATAACTGTCCATTCTCGACCTCTTTCAAGAGCTCTGGCTTGGAGGATACGACTCTGCCATCGTCGTTCCTCAGTTTTGCAACCTGGGTCTGTCCAATAGACAGGTCCCTTGTGAAGACTTTGGAACCCTTGTCCTTCTCTATCGCGTCTTCAATACGTTCAGTATTAAATCGGCGTAGGTCACTTTTCAAGGACTTTGAGATCTGTCTATTGAGCCGCCAGTTCTACCCGGTGATTCCGATATCCATATCCAAATTGCCCCACTCGCAGCTTTTAGCTCGAAATTCAGAATCGTTTCGAATGTCTAGGGAGCTTAGTGGACGATTACAACCATGGGTTTGTAGAAATGCGGATAGACGCGAGATGATTCTCAGCCCTCAGATGATGCGACTAAGTACCGGCGGCTCAATAGACAGATCTCAAAGTCCTTGAAACGCCATTACTGCCGAGCTCCTGAAGGTTAGTGGAAAAACCGATCGTTAAGGCACTTCAGAAGTTGTTTGATTCTGTCATTCTCGAGGGAAGAACGCCACAGGCATGGAGCAGAGGTGTGGTGGTGCTTTTCTTCAAAAAGGGCGATAATACTCTACTGAAGAACTATAGGCCTCATTCACTCCTGAACCACCAACACTTGTAGATAACAAGCTGTTTTCAAGAATCATTACGAACCGTCTTTCACGCAGGTTTGATGAATTCCAACCCCCCGAACAGGCTGGGTTCCGAAAAGGCTTTAACATCGTAGACTACATACATACGGTGCGGCAGGTAATACAGAAAACCGAAAAGTATAACTTGCCTCTTTGTTTAGCGTTTGTGGACTACGAGAAAGCCTTCCATTCGATCGAGACTTGGGCTGTACAACAGTCTCTTCAACGGTGCCAGATTGACTATCGATATATCGAAGTGTTAAAGTGTTTGTTTGAAAAAGCCACTATGTCAGTCCGATTATAGGACCAAGCCTCGAAACCTATCCTTCTGCAGCGAGGCGTGAGACAGAGAGATGTGATTTCTCCGAAACTGTTCACTGCTGCATTGGAGGATATCTTCAGGGATGTGTCAAGGTCGGGACGTATACCTGTACGACCTTCAACGAATACCTTTTGCTTAATCTGAGTATAAGGTACGCCACCCTAGTCGACGCACACTCTCTATCTTCACTACGTTGTTCACCAGAGACTTGTGGACGATGAACCCGACACCGCACTGGGAAAGTTGATCGCCCTCCCGCTGTCTTCGGACTTCAGATAACCCTTTTTTTGCCGTGGGGAAATCCTCATGAACGCACTCCGCCCGGGGTAGGTGGAGCCAGTGTCGGACTCTTACCGACTAAAACCACCACGGTGTTCCTTCAACTACCTTAGCCGGGGGCGTAGGAACCCGTGAGTATTCACACAACCACCCTCGACGCTACGCTACCTGCGCCAACTACGCCAGCTGGGCCAGCTACGCCAGCTGTGTCAGCTACGTCAGCCGCGCCACCTACGCCAACTGTGTCAGCTACGCCAGCTGTGCCAGCCACGCCAAGCTACGCCAGCTACTGGTCGGGCAGCAGACTATGATATCCTATCGTAACTTGCTCAATTCTTCCTCGAGTTCAACTTATTGATTATTTATTTTTAACTTTCCGTCATCAAAATTAAAAACATACAATTTTTACTCAGAAACTTAACAAAATATCTTTATCATATAATGCAATGTAAATGTAAGCATACTACAATATTGAATTTTTTTATTAAATAGACATGACTTCACCATATTTATCTTTTTGGTAATACTTTTGCTTACACCTTTCGCTTTTGCTATGAATTTATCCTCAACATCAAAAGCATAAAGTTTTTATCTTATACCCTACATTTTTTTTTTCTATTATTTTCGTCTTTAAAATAACCTAATTTCTTTTTATTTCTTTTTGGGTATCCGAAAACAATATTTGAGTCATAGTCTGATGTATCAAAGTATGTAGGGACATCGAGGTCTGGTTTTATATCATCATAAAAATCATTTGTAAAAATTTGATAATATCAAACTATCAGTATTTGTATATAATAACATAATTTTGTTGTTAAATTTTTTACACATGTAGTTATAAAAATGTATAAAAATCATACATAAAAGTTTTTGAAATATCTAAAATCCTAAAAGAATTGGGTTGTTATGTGTTAATTTGGTTTTCCGCGTTTGAACCGCAACTAAATTTTCTGAAAATATTGGTAAACTATGGAACTCGGTTTCGCAATTAAATCTTGAGCACCGAAAATTTTACCGTGGTTTTCCCAGTGAGTTACCAATTTTACATTTACCATTTTATCAAAATATTTTCCATCGTCTTACCAAAGACAGAATTGTTCATTAACTTGTAAAAGTCTTTTTCAAAATCTGATTTAGCTAATGTTCTGAAATTTAAATTTGAATCTATATATCTTTTTAACCAAGGGCTCTGTTAAAATCTTAAAACTCTATGAATTTTAACTAACTTTATCCTCATTTCAATACATTGTTTTAGATTTCTGTAATGAATTTATCTAACGAACTTAGTTTCTTTAGTAAACAAATATTGTCTGGACATAAAGGATAGTTCGAATGTAAATCATGGACATCAGGGTACTCCAAACAAACTTCTAAAAAATACACGAGTAAAAGTAAAACATCCGTTTTCAAATATAAGTCCGAATAATCAAACATACTAACGACAATGAAAGTGTTGTCAAATATCATTTGCATGATTGTAATCATCGTTTGGATATGTTTGTTAATATTATTTAATTATTTTAATTATGACATCTGTTTTTGAATGTAATTAATATCATTTAAATTTAAAGTTGTGACATGCTTAGTTTTTTGACTTTTTATTATTTTGTGACATTTGAATTTGACTCTTTAGACATGTATTTTCTATTGTAACTTTATTTTATTTTTGTACAATTTTATATTTTTACCTTAACACCTACTTAATAAGATTCTATTCTATGATAATATGTAACGATTTATAAAACTAATGACGTGTAAATTGACTTTACAAATAAATTAATATGAATATGAGAATCTGTAAGTGAGCTATAAAATGGACTTGGTTACGTAGTGACGTTAGTTTTAAGCAATTACATCTTGATTATTAGGGAAGTTTCTTTTTAATTCTCCAAATTGATCGTCATGAAGATTTTTAGCAAACTGATCTAAACAATTTTTTTTCCTTATTATAAAAAAAAAAACACTATTCTCATAATGCATTACAATCTAGCCTACAAAATAATTTTCATCTAACTTATTTTTCTACGTTACGTGTATGTTTATTAACTAAGAATAATGTCCATTACATTTTCTTAGAGTCTGATAATATAAAATTAAAAACACTTTTACAGAATTTTAACCAATTTGATAAAAAAACTAACTGATAAAAAAATTAAGGAATCTACGAATCATAAGCTAACTTATTGATTATTTATTTTTAACTTTTTATAAAAGGAAATTTATTTTTCTTTAGTTTGAAGAATAATTTCAAAATCACTGTCATCAAAATTTATATTATTTTTCTATGTTACCTGTATGTTTATTAACTAAGAATAATGTCCATTACATTTTCTTAGAGTCTGATAATATAAAATTAAAAACACTTTTACAGAATTTTTAACCAATTCATAAAAAAACTAAATGATAAAAATAATTAAGGAATATGTTTATTAACTAAGAATAATGTCCATTACATTTTCTTAGAGTCTGATAATATAAAATTAAAAACACTTTTACAGAATTTTAATTTTTAACCAATTGATAAAAAAACTAAATGATAAAAAAAATTAAGGAATCTACGAATCATAAGCTAACTTGTTGATTATTTATTTTTAACTTTTTAGAAAAGGAAATTTATTTTTCTTTAGTTTGAAGAATAATTTCAACATCACTGTCATCAAAATTTAAATTATTTTTCTATGTTACGTGTATGTTTATTAACTAAGAATAATGTCCATTACATTTTCTTAGAGTCTGATAATATAAAAATAAAAACACTTTTATAGAATTTTAGCCAACTGATCTAAACTACATGATAAAAAAATTTAAGGGTCTACGAACCTTTAGCTAACTTGTTGATTATTTATTTTTAACTTTTTATAAAATGATATGTATTTTTATTTAGTTTGAAGAATAATTTCAACATCACTGTCATCAAAATTTAAATAATTTTTCTATGTTACGTGTATGTTTATTAACTAAGAATAATATCCATTACATTTTCTTAGAGTCTGATAATATAAAATTAAAAACACTTTTACAGAATTTTAATTTTTAACCAATTGATAAAAAAACTAAATGATAAAAAAAATTAAGGAATCTACGAATCATAAGCTAACTTGTTGATTATTTATTTTTAACTTTTTATAAAATGATATGTATTTTTATTTAGCTTGAAGAATAATTTCAACATCACTGTCATCAAAATTTAAATTATTTTTCTATGTTACGTGTATGTTTATTAACTAAGAATAATGTCCATTACATTTTCTTAGAGTCTGATAATATAAAAATAAAAACACTTTTATAGAATTTTAGCCAACTGATCTAAACTACATGATAAAAAAATTTAAGGGTCTACGAACCTTTAGCTAACTTGTTGATTATTTATTTTTAACTTTTTATAAAATGATATGTATTTTTATTTAGTTTGAAGAATAATTTCAACATCACTGTCATCAAAATTTAAATAATTTTTCTATGTTACGTGTATGTTTATTAACTAAGAATAATATCCATTACATTTTCTTAGAGTCTGATAATATAAAATTAAAAACACTTTTACAGAATTTTAATTTTTAACCAATTGATAAAAAAACTAAATGATAAAAAAAATTAAGGAATCTACGAATCATAAGCTAACTTGTTGATTATTTATTTTTAACTTTTTAGAAAAGGAAATTTATTTTTCTTTAGTTTGAAGAATAATTTCAACATCACTGTCATCAAAATTTATATTATTTTTCTATGTTACGTGTATGTTTATTAACTAAGAATAATGTCCATTACATTTTCTTAGAGTCTGATAATATAAAAATAAAAACACTTTTATAGAATTTTAGCCAACTGATCTAAACTACATGATAAAAAATTTAAAGAGTCTACGAACCTTTAGCTAACTTGTTGATTATTTATTTTTAACTTTTTATAAAATGATATGTATTTTTATTTATTTTGAAGAATAATTTCAACTTCACCGTTATCAAAATTTAATCCGTGAACAATAAAATGAGCGTCGTAATAACTTAAGTTACGTAAAAAAAAAAACAGGAATATGACGGGGTGTTCTAAACTTAGAATTACATATTTCATGTGCAACACCTCTAAATATACAAGTATGCCAATCGAAATCATAAAAATGTTCATCTGTTAATTAAGTTTCACAAATACGACAGATTTTTTTGTTTGAAATAATATTTTTATCTTCGTTTTTTAATGAAACAGGACATGATTGAAGCAATTTTTTCACATATTGTTTTTAGGTCTTTACATAAATGTTTCATGAATACTTGTACACAATTTTTGGGCACTATATATCTCATTTTGATAATATGTCGTCATATGAACGCTTTATACAATACCCAAAACTATACATTTCATGTTTTTGAATATTAGTAGTTGATGATTTACTCGGATCGTTAGAACAACTCTCTATTGGATTAAAAAATGCTTCAAAAGGTAATTAAAATAAAACACAATAGCCAGTTTCTGAGAAGAATAAGGCAAATCCTTACAATAGAATTAATAAAAATACAACTCATAAACGCTTAACAATGCCCCCAAAACAAAAAAAGAAGTACCTGATTATGGCATTATCTTAGCCGGTGAATCTTTGACAAGAGTAACTTTATCCAGTATCGTCGAATCCCTACTACTACCAGCAAAGACCAAACCCGCGATCAGATCGATCAATCAACATAATTCGCGGTTTGATATCAAATTAATTCGCGGTTTGATACGTGTAATCAAATTAATTCGCGGTTTTATAAGACTAACTTAATCATTTCGCGGTCATATGTGCCATGTGAGACTAGTCGGCAGCGTCGGCCCCCAGACTTGATCCAGTATCGGCGAATCCCTACTACTACCAGCAAAGACCAAACCCGCGATCAGATCGATCAATCAACATAATTCGCGGTTTGATACGTGTAGTCTGATTAATTCGCGTTTTGATATCAAATTTATTCGCGGATCGATAAAGTAATTCGCGGTTTGATACGTGTAATCAAATTAATTCGCGGTTTTATAAGACTAACTTAATCATTTCGCGGTCATATGTGCCATGTGAGACTAGTCGGCAGCGTCGGCCCCCAGACTTGATCCAGTATCGGCGAATCCCTACTACTACCAGCAAAGACCAAACCCGCGATCAGATCGATCAATCAACATAATTCGCGGTTTGATACGTGTAGTCTGATTAATTCGCGTTTTGATATCAAATTTATTCGCGGATCGATAAAGTAATTCGCGGTTTGATATCAAATTAATTCGCGGTTTGATACGTGTAATCAAATTAATTCGCGGTTTTATAAGACTAACTTAATCATTTCGCGGTCATATGTGCCATGTGAGACTAGTCGGCAGCGTCGGCCCCCAGACTTGATCCAGTATCGGCGAATCCCTACTACTACCAGCAAAGACCAAACCCGCGATCAGATCGATCAATCAACATAATTCGCGGTTTGATACGTGTAGTCTGATTAATTCGCGTTTTGATATCAAATTTATTCGCGGTTTGATATCAAATTTATTCGCGGTTTGATACGTGTAATCAAATTAATTCGCGGTTTTATAAGATTAACTTAAGCATTTCGCGGTCGTATGTGCCATGTGGGACTAGTCGGCAGCGTCGGCCCCCAGACTTGATCCAGTATCGGTGAATCCCTACTACTACCAGCAAAGAACAAACCCGCGATCAGATCGATCAATCAACATAATTCGCGGTTTGATACGTGTAGTCTGATTAATTCGCGTTTTGATATCAAATTTATTCGCGGATCGATTAAGTAATTCGCGGTTTGATATCAAATTAATTCGCGGTTTGATACGTGTAATCAAATTAATTCGCGGTTTTATAAGATTAACTTAAGCATTTCGCGGTCGTATGTGCCATGTGGGACTAGTCGGCAGCGTCGGCCCCCAGACTTGATCCAGTATCGGCGAATCCCTACTACTGACAGACGGACGGATAAGACGAAACTATAAGCACATATTATTTTAGGAACCCTTATAGCAAATATTAAGTAATAGAATAGAATAGAATTTATTTCTATTCTATTACTTAATATTTGCTTAAGTAATAGAATAGAATAGAATTTATTTCTATTCTATTACTTAATATTTGCTATAAGGGTTCCTTGTATTCCTACAAGAACGGAACCCTAAAAAACGTGTGCGGTCCTGCGACCCCGTCAGGAACGAAGTTCCACCATAAGAATAGACAATAATACTAGTATAGAAGAGAATCTCTTTTATATCGATCCCAAATGCCGCCTTATAAATACCTACTTCCCCCTTCAGCTTCTAACGTCCCTCAGTCGTCAGCGCGTGCTGCCAGGGCTGATAGCTGCTAAGTATTTAAAGCGTTATCTGTCGATTTAGTTAGAAACAATATTTTAGACTTTTCTTTACCATGAAATCATTATTTTATCCTAGTTTTACATATACATTTTTTATTTACTTAATACTTACATTATTTTTTATATTTAGTTAGGTATGCACCTAGTTTACATAAGATGACCTGCACTCAATGAAACAAGTTAAGTACCTATAATTGACCGACAATGACAGAGAGAAATCAATAGACGTCGTTTATAATACTCATTCATGTTTATCGAATGTCGGTATAGTACGAAAGCTAGGTAATTTCTGTTTTCGATTACACTACTTCACTAATCTTTTATGGTGGCAAGTGAGTGACACTACATAATGCGTTACGTTCTCCGTTTACCCGTGTATTGTTAGTGATATTTTACACTGCAAAAATATCACATCATTAATATTTAATCATATAAGGAAAACGTTTATAGGTACCTTATACGAGTATCATTGGACAGCAGTTACTAATGGCAAACTTGGTGTGGTGGTTAAAGTTTATTTAATGGGCTTGGGTTCGTGGTTTTTGAGTTAAATTTACACCCAAATACATCGCAATATTTTGGCGCCATGTCCGCAACTGACGGCACACGCGTGCAATCGTGAGGCGACGCAAACCCCGACCAAAAAGTACTCTGTGACCCCGACTGTGCATTCCCTTTAAAGGTACGCTAGACGGTAGGCTATTATCGTGGATTTGAACGCTTCTGGGGCCGGAGTTTCGTTTCTATACTAGTATTATTATCTATTTTATGGTTCCACCCACACACACTAGAAAGAGAAAGAAAGTGAGAGCGCTCGGTGTGCGTAGGTAGGTACCTACCTATATGCCTGCTCATAATGCAAAATTTTTACGTGAAGTTACATTTTCTTCCGAATCACTATACCGCAAGCCGCGTTATGGAACTTTATTCAAATAAGTAGATACGACTCAATAAACTCACTGATAGCCCGCTGTTAGATTGATCAGCATTACACGAAATATGTAATTCCTGAAACAAAACAATTGGCCATTCTTTATTTCTCAACGTCGTGGGATAAAATATCAAAATACTCGTAAGTTTCGAGTGCTTTAGTAATTAAATAATATTATACCTTAACAGGGACAGCGTTTCGGAATAATTTACACAATCCACCCTCAGTAATGTACTTGTCTTCATCCTTAAAATGTACTGAACATATTCGAGTACTTTTCGATGGTTCCCAACGCTCTTCCCTACGGCTGAGCCTTATAGTTTTTATCCATTTGGAAGCAATAATTGGGTCACTAGGAATCCTTTGAACAACAGATCGCAGGTTACGTAACGCAGGTAATGTAATTTTTTTTATTAAGGTTAACTTTAAACACATTTTTTTTTTTTTTTATGAGGTATAGACTGCTCTTGACTGCAATCGAGACAGCTTTGTCAAGAATTCAAGATGTGGTCGACAATGGAGCGAGCAAAACAACATCTTTAAATTAGACAAGTATAATTTCCTTAACTGACAAAACTGAGCATTTTGGTAGGTACCTACTTTAACGAAATATAATTACTGTTTTTATTTGCTTACAAGGTCAAAAATACTGAAAAACATTGAAAGCTTACTTGTGAAACGTGATGTTATTACACTTTTTTTGTCTGTCCGACGCGTTGTGACACCATTTAATTGTACAAATCGTCATATTATTTGCCGGGAGATGTGTTCGGACCGCGTTGACCTAGAACACTACGCTACAGAGCTGCACGGCGCGGCGCGCGGCGAAGTAAGCCATTTTTGGCTTCAGTTTGGTACCTAACAGAATGAAATAACAAGAAATCTATTGTATTTTAGATGCATACTTATGAAATGTGAATCCGGTATTCTTTTTAGCTGATGTGTTTTTACATTTTTTCACGACACAGTTACACGGCATAATTACAATATTTTTTCGCTGTGATGATAACACGCACATAGGCTGTCGAGCGTGGCTCGTAATACTGTGTTGCCATCCCTAATTTTAGAAAATTAATAGATGATGTGACAAAAATTGGTAGAATTCAAAATGAAGAATCGGTAGATCTACCACTCTAGTTTAGTAGATGTTTCAGGATTTAAAATACGTAAAAACTGTTCGGAAAGATCTTATATTTTACTTCACACATCGCTTCTATTTCTTCAGAGTCCATTATAAAGTACTAGAAACAGCACATAACATAGGTAATAATTAACTATAGTGTCATTATGGGCATTTTAACCAACTTATGAAAATCACAATGCAAACCTCACCCTATCAAGAAAAATCCTACAAAACGAAATAAGCAGAAACCTTAGATTTTAGAAAAAAAACATGCAGCAAGTTAGTCCGATTCGTATCACCAACAAAAGTACCTACGTGGGATTCAAGTAGTACCTACGCTAGTTGTAGTACCCGCTTAGTCTGCGCTCGACCGTTACCGTCGCACCACAGACCAGTAAGCCTCTAGACGCCTATTAGCCGGATATCCCCGGTCACAAAGCATATGCAGTAGCACTGCATATCTTACGTCCAGCCGCCAATCGGGACGTCACTCCGTCAGCGAGCGTCACCTATCATACTACTGAACATTTGAGCCGACCATACATAACGCGCCATCCGCCCCCCGGTCCCCGCCAATATTTTACGACTGTGTTCTCATGCAAACCTTTAGTTATGCGGCGTCTTGAGGCTTACTGGTCTGTGCGTCGCACCTATGATATTGTAAAAATACCGTCTTGTGTCAATAAGAACAGTCAAAGTATAAAGTGCAGTATCAATTTTTTTCTATAATCTAAGGCAGCAACCCACTCAGCACAGCTCAGCTCAGCTCTTGGAGGAAGTACCTACAATGGACTCTATCACTTACGCTCACTCTGATGGTGGCCATGACATCGCCGTGTTAGCTGCGTCATGGCGGGGCCCATTATATGGCGCACAACGTCCCGTGTGCACCGCCGCCCGGGGAGGGTGCGACTGACGTTAGGGTTAGGACACACGGGGAGAAGGGGCTCGGCTGTTTGTGGCGGGCCGGGACCTGTCAGGGTGGTTGTGTGAATACACAGGGTTCCCACGCCCCCGGCCAAAGGTAGTTGAAAGGAACACTGTGGTGGTTTTAGTCGGTAAGAGACCGACACTGGGTCCGCTGCGCCGTCGGAAAAATTTGGTATTCCCCAAGGCATAAAAAAAAGATAGATCAACCAATAAGTTGGTAGAGTTGGCAATACTGACTGGGGTTGCAGAGCCGGTGCGGACGGTGCGGTGCGGGAGGCGGGCGGGTGCCTTGGGGTGCGGAGTGCGGGCGGAATGGTATAGCGTATTGCCCATTTGCTATAATTATGTGTTCAGTGTAAGTAATAAATACTAATAGCACAGAGCAAATAGTGAGTCAACTCCTTTGTCGCGGCGCAAAATGCCGACAGGCGACTACCTCTAGTAGCTAAAAATATACAAAGGGTTGTTACAAAAAAAAATATCTTTTGCAAAATAATGGTACATTACCTATATTTATTATTAGATGTTTTTTACTGTCTTTTATTGAACCTAATGATATCATGAATTATCATCCTTAAAGTCAAACACGTGGTTGTGATTTCGTGTATCTGATCTGACATACCCCGGACAACCGCAGGCGTCGCGGGCAGAGGGGGACCTCCGCTCTCCTTCATACCGCACCGCAACGTTGCTCTGTCTGGCGGCCGAGTTGACTCACTATTAGAATTTGTTATTCCTACAGGCAGCGCAGCGGGCTAAAGCGTAATAGTACGGGTGCCAATTGAGATTTTCGACACTTCCGTGGGACCTAGTTCCGCCATACGGACAACTGGTATGTACTTATTCGGCATGTTTTCCTGAACACAAAAAGTGCGGTAGTCACTTCCTAGGGGTATGGGGGGGGGTACCCCAGCTACCTAATTTAGGTTGTCGGTCCACCTGACTGGGGGGCGCCCAACGCTGCGTTTTTGCGGTCTTCACTCAAAGATTCGTCTGCTCCAACAGCCATCGGTCTTTTGGTAGACTGGCCTGCCCACTGTCACTTTAGCTTGCTAAATCTACCAGCTATGTCGGACACTCTGTTTTTTTTTGGATATGTTATCCTTCAATGAAACCCCAAGTATAGCTCACTCCATAATTTGCTGAGCGACTTTGAATTTCTGGACTAGCGAAACTGTCAGTGTTCATGTCTCGGCATTATAGGTCATGACAGGCAAGATGCACTGGCTGTTGGTTCTTTCTTGAAGTTATACTAACTACTAGTCTACCAAGCTGAATAGAACAGGTCCCTATGTAGACACATTCCTGCGTAACCTCTAGCGTCGGTTCTTCGAGGAAAAACTTGTGAGCTTAGAACGCTGCGCGACACGCGCATTGAACATGATCTTGCCTGCCTTAGTCTTGTCCAGATTCATAACAAGACCGATAAACTTAGTGACATCATTTAGAATATGCAGCATCTCGCTCAGCTGACTTTCATAGACTGCCATTACAATAATGTCATCGGCAAAGCGGAGACGTGAGATGTTCTCGTCTTTTCCATCACTACCCTTCCCCGTCTGATCCAGTGTCTTGAAGACGTCCTCCAAACCATCAGTGAACAGTTTCAAAAGAGTATCCAAAACCGCCCGAAGGCCTTCTCGTAGTATACAAATATACAGCAGCGTCAGCAGCTGATTGTGCTCTTCAGTCTTTCTTCCAATATGCCGACTAGAATGGATATGGTCTACAATGCTATTTAACTCAACCTATCAGTCTACTGCTGGCCATTTTTGGTGATTCGCCACAATACTCGGTCCTCCGCCTTCCGCATTTAGTCCACACCATATACTTTTTCCAGGTCTTCGGTCCACCTGACTGGGAGCGTCCTAACCTACATTTGAAGATCTCCGTTCAAGGACTTATCCACTGCCACTTCAGCTTGTTGATTCTACAAGCTATGTCGGTCACTTTGGTGCGTTTCTGGGATAATCTCGTTACGGATCTTATTTTATCCTTCAAAGAAGTATAGCTTGCTGCGCGAGTTTGAATTTGTGAACTAGCCCAACTATCAGTGTCCACGTCTCGACACAGTAGTTGCAGAACGCACTGGTTGAAGACTTCTGTTTTCATTCATTGTGGTATATAGGCGACGAAAAGAAGGCAAAGTTTGCGAAATGCTGCCCAGCTCAACTGAATCCTTCTGCCTGATACTTATTTGAAGTTGTAATCTACATAGCCGAATAACCTGCCCCAGATACCTGCACAACTCCGAGCGAAGTACCTTCAATGAACCTCGGCACAATATGCACATGAACATGACTTTGATGCGTTTTGACTTTGCGTGGTGGACTAAGGCCTTAGCCATCTCGTACTGAGAAGAGGCCCGTGCCCAGCAGTGGGACAGTAATGGGCTGATTATGTTATGTTATGTTATGACTTTGATCTTGTCCAGAGATTCATTCCGATACGATGCTGTAGCCTCTTTTCTCAACCTGGTTTCGTTTCGATTCGGGGCTAGAAATCGTTGAGTCTCCTGAAGAGCTCATTTGTGACGATCTTAGATAACAGCTTGTATACCATGACTCAGGATTGAAATAGATGGTCTGTAGCCCTCAGCAAGATTTTATTACATTTCTTGATAAACAGAACCAACACACTCCTCTTCATGCCTCTGGTATAGTGTCTTGTTGAATAAGAGAAACGGAGTTAAGCTGAGCTCTTTGATCATTTTGCTAGAAACGGATTAGAAAAGGCAATGTTGCCATTCGCGGATTTAAGTTTGATTAGATGGCTTCCTTTTTCACATTTGGAAATCCTCATAGAGATACAAATAAATATAAATGGGTTATAACGAAATAAAAAAACTATAATGAAGAAGTCGGTTAAAAATGGGTTCTTCGGAACGCTAGATTGATTGTCATAAATTCAGGTGCTAATAAGATTCTAAAACGGTTTCAAATGCAGCCTGCCGCTGAAACAGCTCTACTAATCTAGAGTAGATGTGGAGTTCTATTGACGATTTAACATTCGACAGTCGTTTGTCTTTAAGTAAATAAATTTCGAAATTTCTAAATTAGAGGTGTCAATTTCGAAATTGAAAAACATGCAAATAAAGTCCGAAATTTCGAAACTATGAAGTTTCGAAATTTTAGTGGCTACTGGCTACTGTGCGTTTTGATAAATAATAAAAGACGAGGGTGAAAAGTTTGGTATTAAAATGGTGGTCGCTATACTCGCGGCGCGCTATGATGGCGTTTTTGACATTTTCCAATAGTGTGACACATTTCAATTTATTTGCGATTGGGACCAGGTTTATTACTTTGACCAACTCCAACTAGCTATTATGAATAATAATAATATTCAATAAAAATAACGTCTAGCCATTTTGTTTAATCGCTTTTAAATCAAATTTTCTGTGACATACCTACATAAAAAACAGTAGAAATAAATTTAATTTGAATATATAATATATGAATATATAATGAATAGTTTCGAAATTCGAAAAATTATATTGCTGTAGCAGTGCATCACTATTTACAATAAAGTATGGCAATTGTTCCTTCATACGTAGCTCTCAATATTTAAGGATCTTCATGAGCAGGCAAACGTCAAAAACGCCATCATAGCGTGCCGCACCTATAGTTGGATTATGAAAACGAGAAATGCCGTAGAATTTACGGGTTCCGTGTTTTCCTATTGAGGTACGGAAGCCCAAAAAACCAATACACATTATCTGTAAGCATTTTAAAGCTTACCTTACAATCACAAAGATATACCGTTGGCTTGGCAGTTTCGGTCAACCGTCTCCTATACTTTGACAGGAAGCATGATCGCTCAAAATGATCAGAACAAATCACGCTGTTCCTTGTGGGCACCCAATTATCGCTTTTGCGGCAAAACTTTTTCCATTCGTTTCGTAAGAAGGGATTCTTTGGAAATCTGTAAAATTAAACGAAGTTTCGAAGACCCACGTAGGCAATGATGAAGTATCATAATGTATTCAATTTAGGGCTGAAAATATCTAAAAAAAAACATCAACAGGTCTGCGCAACCTCAAAGGCCCAAGTGGAGGTGGACTAACGCCCGTTTCGCCAGATGTTTTAGGTCCTATGCTCAAACCAAATGAATAAAACTAGTTACTGAAGCCATAAAAGAAATAGCAAAGGAGTACCTATTATTCCAATAGCGAGCGTGCATCTAATCCTTAGGTAGTAACAGTTTAACCAGAAACTATTAACTCTGTAAAATATAGTTCGCTGTAGATGTAGATAGAAAAAATGCCAAAAGTCTATCTACAACCACAGCGAAGTACCTATAATTTACAGAGTTAATAGTTTCTGATTAAACTACAGTACCTGTACTTCAATCATTAAAAACTAATTTTCTTTAGATGTATTCAGCGAGTAATAATTTTATTTTACTGATGGGGGCGCCACTTGGCTAATACATTCCCCTTAAACAACGAAATCATTCGTATCACCCTAGGTCTGTGGTATGGCCTCATCAATATAAAATTGACATTAAAATTGTTCATTTATTCTTTCTTTGTTACATCACTAAGGCCTCCGTACCCAAGAAAATCAAGAAATTACGTCTCGTTATTTCTGTCATAAGCTAAGAGAAACAAAAGGTACCTATTTGTGAATATTAATTTAATGATAATTATATTCAACTAAAAATACTTACACATGATAAGAAACGCCATCTTTTTTAAAACTTGATTTCTCTGATCGCCTTCTACAAGAATGAACTGCACAACAAACCATTTTTACGAAGCTCCGTTCAGCGACAAGGTATTTTATGCGAATAATAATAAGGCGGCCGATCGCGATCACCTAGTTTTATAAACTGAAACTGACCCGACCGAATTGTTCGTGTACTTCGGCAGAAGGGAATCCGTACCAGTGTTGCCAGGGCTCTTGAGTTGAAATCTACGATTCGTTTCTTATAAAGTTAAATTTTTGCTGTAAAAGTTAAATTTTTAAACAGCATACGTGTAGGTATATATAAATGGCGACTACGCCTCAAAACGAATAAAAAAAACATTTTCACATAGACGACGACGATGATGGGACGATGTATGTACAGCAAAATAAACAACTCATCAGTGGCGGACTAACCCTTTCGGATAAGTCCCCTAATTTTGTGTGAAAAATGCAGTCAGAGCAGGAAGTATTGCAGAGTAAATTAGGCGGAGCAAGTTTAGGTACATCACAGAATAAAGTTTACATGTAGCAAGTTTTATTTTATATTTTTTTTACTGATTCTTGCATTAACTTTCAGTGTTATATGTTATGTATTTTAGAAACTTTAGATTTTTGTTTTTCGATGCTTATACCTACATCTACATATAAAAAAATCGACAAATTCGTCACAGTTACACACGGATACTATTATCATTAAGATATTAAATACCCATGGTGTGACACACAAGTTCACACAACTTGACACAACACATACCACTAGTCTGTTTCATAAGGCCCGTAAGTGCGAGCGAGAAGTCCGATAAACTGATTTTCTATTTGGCATAAACAGTACCTACACAAAATGGGGCGCCACAAGTCATACTTTTTGGCAGAACTTTGGTTAGTCTTAATAATACAAGGGATAGTCTTTGTAAATTCAATTTAAGTGTTAACAGGTACCTACATTTGTTGCATAATAAAACAGATTTACACAATATTGACAAAGATATTTTATTTTTCCAGATTTTAGACGCTTTAGCCAGATTGTAGTAGGTACGGTACGACCCCCCCACCAACTGTATCCCCACGTTGTCGTCGTGGTGGGGCTTGTGTGTCTCAGTGATCTTTGGAGCCATGCCGGTAGAGCTACTCATGCCGGTCAGGTCCACAGTGAGAGACCAGACCAAGAGGGGTACGTGACGGAGTCCAATGAGGACTGACAGGAGGGGCGGACCGTTCGTTAAATCGGGCGTGTACTGCGCTTTGCTCCTCGTAAATTTCGAGGTGCAAATAAATGGGGCGGGCCTCGTTAAATCGCGCGTGCGATGAACGGGGCAACTAGGCTTTATGCCACCGTCGCAAAATCGTAATCCTGATGTCGTACTGAGTGTCGTGGTTACGTCTCACGACTCAGTTTCAGGACCGAGGGTCTTGGCTTAATCGCCCGGACTACGAGGAAGAAAACCTCTATAATAAATCACCCCTAATACTAAGTTCTGGCGCGTGATGAAGGTATGAATGGCTGAAGGGTAGCACTGACAAGTGCATCAGTCGCTAGCGCACTCCCTCCAGGGTACCAGCGGACCCCCTGTTTAGGTTACACCTTACGCTTACTCGGGTACAGGGGGCACTGCCCGGGTGGACCTAATATTTCCCCCATACTCGTGGGAACTATTATGATACCAAATAAATCAAAACATGAAGTGGTGGTTGGTGCTGGGTCTAATGACTCAGTTACCGAAAATACTGAGGAGATTGCAGAGCAATCTCGGGCGACTGGGGCGTCGGTGGTCAGGCTGAACCGGTCGCGTGAACGCTTTACGCGACCGCCTACCCCTTTAGGAGGCGGGCTTGTTGACGACAGTTGCGAGTCTGATTGCTCGCAAATATCTTTCACCTCTCAAACGTCATCAGCGTCGGCTGCGACACGCGCACGTAAGCGTACATGGCCAATAAAAATTGGGGAACTGCCTGGACCGAAAAGGAAGTCGACCCAGAGCAGTTCTATGAGTGCGGGAGAAAACCTGGAGTGTGCAGGGTCTCCTACTAGCGCTCAAAATAAGGTTGGTTTGCCAGAACCTGAGGAACTGGCGAAACGGATGCAGGTGCAGCCAACACTTGATCTCGGTGCCTGCATAAAAGAGAATGTTCTGGTGGTGGAGCAGGTTGCGGATAACTCCCGTAACCTTAAAGGCAGTTATGCCCATAGCCTTCGTGTAGCGGCACGGACGGTACAGGCGGCGGTAGAAGAGATTGTGCAGCGCACCTCCGCCACCGCTAATGTTGAAAGACTGGAGCGACAGAACGTGGACTTGCGTTCGCAGCTCACCAGCCTTTCAATAAGACTTGAAAAACTGACGGAGGAACTTGACGTCCTCCGTCGGAAGAGTGACGATCAGAGTCAAACAACATCAAAGTCCGACTCTTCACCCAAGACAGTGAATCCTAATGGGGGTGGTTTGTCTTCCACGTTATTCGAGGAGCTGATGCAACCCATCATGCTACGTGTCGGGGGCATGTTGAATGCTCGGTTCGAGGCGTTGGAGAGCAGATTGCCTCCTGAGCAGCGTCTTCGGCCACCATTGGCTGCAGACACCGCGAAGAGTGGGTCGGAATCTGCTCCTCGAGCACAGACAGACTCTGCCATGGAGGCGGCTAAGAAAAAGAAAGGGAAGGGAAAGGGTAAGAATACGAAGGAGCCGAAGCCTACGCAGCCTGCTCTGGAAGAACTACCCCCTGTGCCTAGTCAGGAACCGCAGCCGTCGACATCAGCTACTGATTCGCACTCCTGGGCTATAATAGCGGGAAAGAAAGGGAAGAAAGCGTCTCCTCCTTCCCAACCAAAGGGGACAACGGTGGCTGCACCTGGGTCATCCGCCTTGTCATCGTCGGGAGGGACCTCCCAGCAACAGATGCAAGCGAAAGGAGGGAAAAAAGGAGAGGCTCGAAAGTTGCCAGCTGTACCTGCGTCAGCAGCAATTGCCCTTACAGTGCCGGAGGGTTCTGCTGCAACATATGCAGCAGTTATGGTTGCAGCAAAGCAGCGCATAAAACTTTCCGACATAGGGATTGAGACTGTCCGTCAAAAACGGACCATGACGGGTGGTATGCTATTACAAATCACCGGCAGTGACTGCAGTTCCAAAGCAGACAGTCTCGCGTCTCGGATGCGGGAAGTCTTGGCTGACATGGACGTGCATATCGCACGTCCATTGAAGACCAGCGAGGTAAGAGTATATGACCTGGACGATGCCATCTTGCCTGGCGAGGTAGCAGCTGCTATTGCTGAGGCAGGCGGGTGCCCTGAAGGGGATGTAAGAGTGGGCGAAATTCGTCGTTCTTCTCGCTCCCTGGGAACTGTCTGGGTCCGTTTCCCGCTGGCAACGGCCAAAAAACTGGTAGCCAATAAGGGCGTTGGCATCGGCTGGGCGACAGCAAGGGTCGAGGCATTGGAGGCACGGCCACTCCAGTGCTACCGATGTTTCGAGTTCGGGCACGTCAGTCGCCAGTGCCGCAGTGAATCTGACCGTAGCACAAGATGCTTCGCTTGTAGTGAGTCTGGCCACAAGGCGAAAGAGTGCACGGCGCAGAACCTCCGATGCTTGCTCTGCGCGGATCTCGGACGGCCAACCAACCATAGGATGGGGAGCAAGAAATGCTCTGCCCCGAAAGGCAAAAGAAGGGGTAAAACGGGCCAGGCCGTGAAGGCTGGTTCTGCGCCGTCGCCTGCACCAAGCAGTGCCCCTCAGGAGGCTATGGAAACTTCGCCTTCCCAGCCCTAAAGGTAATTCAGGGCAACCTTAACCACTGCCGCAACGCGCAGCATCTGTTTCTGCAAACTGTGGCGGAGTGGTCGGTTGCTTTAGCGGCGGTTGCAGAACCTTACAACGTCCCGAATCATCCACGTTGGTTCGGTGACACTGCTGGCTCCGTTGCCATCTACTGGAGTGGGACTCATGGGCCAGAGCGTGGCCCTCCCTGTACTTTACTCGAAAGGGGGCAGGGATTTATCGCTGTGGAGTGGGGTCCTATGGCTGTAGTGGGTTGCTACGTCTCTCCCAACATCTGCCTTGCAGACTACGAGGGATACTTGGACGGGGTGGCACGCTGCATCCGTAACACTTGCTTACCTCGTCCGGTGCTCGTCCTGGGTGACTTTAACGCTCACTCAAGAGTGTGGGGAAACCGCCGGGACGGGCCCAGGGGAGAGACGTTGCAGGATTGGGCGGCTGGACTGGATCTTCGCCTTCTTAATCAAGGGTCCGTGGCCACATGCGTCCGGTGGCAGGGGGAGTCAATCGTCGACTTGTCGTGGGCGAGTCCTCTTGTTTCCCGCATGGTGTCTGGATGGAGAGTTGCGGAGGAAGTGGTCACTCTATCTGACCGCCGCCACATCGTTCTTGAGGTGGCTTTCCACCCTCCAGACCGCTCCAGCCGCCCAGATCATGACATTTTGCCGCGGCGTTGGTCCCTCAAACTGCTAGACCAAGATCTACTCGTCGCAGCTGCCTACGTCGCGGCATGGTCGGAGAGTACAGACTCTGAAGGGGTCTTTCCCGATCCAGAGGCGGAAGCGGCCTGGTTTCGGGAAGCCATGACGGCAATTTGTGATGCCTCAATGCCCCGGGTCAGGCGCGGTGGGTCTCGGTCAGTGTACTGGTGGTCAGAAGAACTCGCGCAACTTCGCGCGGCGTGTCTGAGGTCTCGACGCCGGTACACACGAACCCGGCGACGACGTCGAGCTACATCCAAGGAGATAGCCATCAATTATGAGGCATATCGGGCGGCTACGAAGGCGTTCCAAATCGCCATCGAGAACGCCAGGGTTCGGTCCTGGAGGGCCTAAACAGGGATCCGTGGGGGAAACCATACAAGGTAGTCATTGGCAAGCTACGTCCGTGGGTCCCCCCACTTACGGAAACCCTGGAACCGGACTTGTTGGGTAGAGTTATCCATACACTATTCCCAGCAGTCCGGGACTGCCCTTCAGTGCCCCCAACTGCATCACCGGATTGGTCCGAGGACTTGGAGGTGACAGAAGGGGAGCTGGACCGGGCCGTTAGTCGCCTGAGGGCTCGTAACACGGCACCTGGACCTGACGGTATTCCGGGTCGAGCCTGGGTGCTGGCTATGGCTGCTCTGGGGGACAGGCTGAGGCGGTTGTTCACAAGCTGTCTCCGTCACAGCGTATTCCCTTCCGGTTGGAAGGAGGCCGGATTGGTCCTCATAAAGAAGGAAGGCAGAGCCGCAGATTCCCCTTCTGCATACCGTCCCATATGCCTGCTCGATGAGGCATCCAAGCTATTCGAGAGAATAGTTGCCGAACGCCTCGTTGAGCACCTGTCGCGGGTCGGTCCCGACCTTGCCGAAAGTCAGTATGGCTTCCGGCAGCGGCGATCAACAGTGGACGCGATCTTACGTGTCCGCTCGCTGTCGGAGCAGGCAGTATCCCGGGGTGGAGTGGCGTTGGCGATAAGTCTTGACATCGTCAACGCCTTCAACTCCTTGCCCTGGGGCGCTATTAGGGGGCCACTTGTACACCATTGTGTGCCCCCATACCTGCAAGGCATTGTTGGGGCCTATCTTCGCGACAGGCATGTTCGCTATGTGGGTAGGGACGGTTCTGTTCATCGCAGAGGGATAAGTTGTGGGGTTCCACAGGGGTCGGTTCTCGGCCCGCTCTTGTGGAACCTTGCATACGACGCGGTCCTGCGTGTCGACCTCCCCGCTGGCGTCAGTGTCGTTTGTTACGCTGACGACACTTTGGTGCTGGCCGGTGGGGACACTTTTGATGGGACCATCCGGCTTGCTGAGCTCGGGGTGGCAAAAGTCGTGGACAAAATCCGTGAGCTAGGGCTACAAATAGCGCCCCAGAAAACCGAGGCGCTATGGTTTCACAACCTGCGACGGGGTAGGGAACCACCCTGCTCGACGGTTCGCGTTGGTGATGCGCAAGTCCAGGTGGGCCGATGTATGAAGTACCTTGGCCTCTTCCTGGACAGTCGCTGGGCCTTTGGGGAGCATTTCAATCGCCTGGTCCCCCGGATCGAGAGGGTAGCTGGTGCACTGCACAGACTACTGCCCAATCTTGGAGGACCTCGGGAGGAAGTTCGCCGCCTCTACGCGGGAGTCGTGCGGTCTATGGCCCTTTATGGGGCGCCTGTATGGTCACACCGACTGTCAGGCGTCCAGCGCTCAAAGGCAAAATTCAACAGCCTGCAGCGTAAAGTGGCCATACGGATCGCACGAGGATACCGAACGGTATCCTTTGAGGCGGCAACTGTCCTGGCACGCTTTCCGCCGTTAGACATCTTGGCGGATATGGATGCGAGGGTCTACGACCGGATTCGTACCATCCGCCAGAACGGTGGGAACGCGCCCGCGAGGGCGTTTGAGATGCTGAGGCGGCAGGAGCGACGACACGCGCTCGAGACGTGGCGCGAGCGGCTGGAAGGGCCGCAGTATGCGCACAAGCGAGTGGTCGAAGCTGTCCTGCCGTGCTTTGAGGCCTGGCTGGAGAGGAGTGAGCGCATCACCTACCGACTTTTTCAGGTATTCACCGGGCACGGTTGCTTCGGTGAGTACCTGAATAGGATCGGACGCGAAGCCACGGCAATTTGCCACCATTGTGGGTGTGACCAAGACACCGCACAGCATACGCTGGAGGAGTGCCCTGCGTGGGGCTCCGAACGGCGGGACCTGGTCAGCTGGATCGGGCAGGATCTTTCTCTGCCAGCAGTAGTGTCGGCTATGCTGGCAGATCCGACGGCTTGGAGGGCCATGGCTTCCTTCTGCGAGAACGTTATGCTTCAGAAGGAGGCCGCAGAGCGAGATCGGGAGAGGGCCGATCCCACTCGGAGAAGGAGGCGCCGGGGAGGCAACCGCCCTGGTGCAAGGCCCAGATAGGGCGAAGGGCCGCATCCCCTGCTACCACATTTGGCAGGGGACCTTCGGGATCGTGGACGCTTAGAGTTGGGGTACTCGAGGCGTCTGTTAAGCGACCCTGGGGAGGACAGCAGTACGTGGTGGTCGCGTGCTACTGTGGGGGAAAAATTTGGTTTTTCCCGGGATGTGCCAAAGGCATAGCACTAGAGGGGCACCGGCGCGGTCCAATGGAGTTCCCGGAGCCCCTCTATTTTGTGCAGAGGATGGCCACCGTGTGGTTTTAGTCGGTAAGAGTCCGACATACCCCTCCGCCATCCCCAGACGGAGGGTATCCATGAGGATTTCAACCCGAAAACAAAAAAAAAAAAAAAAAAAAAAGGTACGGTACGACCCAAAATACCCAAACTTAGCGACTGTCGGCCAAAATTAATATCCAATCTATCCACGATTTGCCCTACTAGAGATAGGAAATTGACATAAGCTCCATACAAAATATGTCAAATTTCTATCTCTGGTAGGGTAAATCGTGCATAGATAGGATATTAATTTTGGCCGTGTAATATCTAATGGCACTACCACAGTTTAACTAAAACAGTGGCGCTAATGACTTCAAAACTGAATGAGGTACTTACCCGTTTCTTTTCTCGTATCACAGCACTTATCGGTAACAGCGAGGGCCTCAGATCCCCTGATGCTTGCGCAGGACCGGCAGACTGTAACAACAAACAAGTTTAAATTAAAAACAAATCAATTTATTCAAATTGCAACGGTAACAAACATTTTTGAAGCTTTTAATTAGCTCACTTCGTTGTCTCCTACAAATCTTGCAAGTCAATTATAGCCAGTTCTTCTGATCCGAACAGGCTGTTTTGCACAAAGGTGCAAAACAAATAATTCATTCTGATGAAATGTTTGTAGCACGTTTTAGAGCTCTTGCACTCTCACTCGCTTAGCCCACAGACATAGTAAAAAATATAGACTAAGTGCTGCGAACAACCATAGTGAAGCATACAAAAACCGTTGTACAACCAGTGCTCACGTACACACCATGCACCTGAAGGATATTTGTTTTCGCGATGCTTACTGGAAGATGCCCCGACATGAGAACTGAGAGGGGTGAGCACGGTTTAAGGTGCATGTGTGTGCGTGAGCACTGGTTGTACATGATGGAGCACGGTTTTTGTTGGCTTCACTATGGTTGTTCGCAGCACTTAGGCCCGTATTACAGAAGGTTACTCAAGTACAGTTTAAACTCCAATCACCTGGGGGCCTAGTACGAGTTTGACACTTTATAATACTTTCATAGTTTTCGTCGATTTTCATTCATAAACTACTAGTTCCTCTTGGTATCCGCCAGGGGCGCTACTGATTAATGAATGAAAGTCGTCGAATTCGATGGAAGTATCGGTAAGTGTCAAACTCGTACTAGGCCTACTGATCACTACTTAAGGATAGAATCGTTACTTGGGTATCGGTCTTATTCCAGAACGGTAATTATAAACTTTAATTCAACAACATAACACACAAATTTGACCTGAAATAGAATAGAAATCTCTACTCAAGCGTAGTCTTGACCACACTAGAGTGATTACAGATCAAATCTCTGCTCAAATACCGAAACAGGTGACAGTATAAAATAAAACTAAACTCAGCTGAACTGTGATCAATAAATCTCTGCTTGAGGAACGTTCTAAAATCAAAACTCAACTTAAAACTAGTTTTAAACAGTGATCAACGCTTGAATATCATTCTGTAATACAGGCCTTAGTCTATATTTTTTACTATGTCTGTCTGTGGCTTAGCCACGCTCGCCGCGCGCGTGCTCCGCGGCCTGCACGTTGCGCGATATTTTTTGTTCGTAATGTCTACTCTAGTACGTTACGTAGTACATAATTAAGGTGAATGCTACAGGGTAACCCGCGAAATTCAAAATTTCTTGCGGTTTTTGCTAATTGTAGCTCTGTTTTGAGTTGTATATCAATCAAAATATGATTTGCGGTAGTAATAACAATATATCTACTGAATAATACTTATAAAAAATTTAAACCTAGCTTTATAAGCTCTAGAAGCTCGATAATCGATAATTTGATCGTAAATTAATATAATCGAGCTTGTACAGCTTATAGAGCTAGGTTAATATTTTTTATGAGTATTATTCAGTAGATATATTGTTGTTACTACCGCGAATAATATTTAGAATTATACACAACGCGAAATACAACTACAATTTGCAAAAAACGCAACAAATTTTGAATTTCGCGGGCTATCCTGTAGCATTCACCTTAACTCAGTGACTATAGTCCGCATGAACGTTCCTCAAGTATATTTTGATCTTCAATCATCAGAAGGCCAAGATATGCAGTGAGTTGTAGATATAAGTCAATGCTTATATGAGATCGCGTGTCTATTTATTGATGTCGTCGGTCTATAACAATAAAGACAAGATAAGAAGTAAATAAGTACAATAGTTGGTTCCTAATTCAATTTATTGTTTTAGGTACTTATAATTAAACTAGTGAACCCGGCAGACGTGGTCCTGCCCGAAAAAGCAGCGCCACATTTCATTAAAATCGTCCCTGCCGTTTAGGAGAAGATCATTGACATACACCTACCGGGTCCAATTGTGTTTTCAAACCATCCAGGAACCCATTGAAATATACACACAAAATTTCATCCAACTCGGCCCAGCCGTATAGGAAATGGTGACAAACATACTTACAGAAAAATTATATACTTATATTAAGATGGGAAATGTGCGTGTATAAAGTGTGTGACAATGATATGCTAACAGTGGCATGAGATGACGGCGGCTGATGGAAATTAGCTGCAATTGCTCCAAAGATAAGTGACGGCTAAAAAAAAAAATTAGGCAAATTACACAAAGCTAATTGCATAGCAATATCTAGGTACAGGGTGATATGTAATTCGACCTATTCCATGAAAGGGGTTATACTAGAAGTCATTTGCAACAAAAATGATCCCGTGAACCAGGGGGCACCAGTCATTGGTTTTCGAGTTATGGTAGTTTAAAGATTTTTTTGATATTTTCCGTCTTCGGATGAAAAAATGGTAATTGTGAAAAATCTATCCTACTCTGGGCACTCGGTTGACACTTTCCTGAAAGCTGATGAATGAGCAATTACCTACTATCATACAAAATTCATGGCCAACATTTTCATATGCTCGGAAATAAATGGTCATAAATCACAAGTTAAATAACAAAATCATCTAAGTACCTTTTACATTGCAGAGAATTACTCGAAAAAAATGTATGACATTTGGCGTGCATATTACTGAAATAACATCCTCATTTTACAAGTGGTACAGACAGATGTGGTCCAGGAAAAAAAATCTAGTAATAGCAGAATTGGGAGCACTTTGCTTGAAGTCATTTTCTAAAGGAGATGTCCGCTTTTGTATGGACGTTGGTTTTTTGTTTTGAGATAATTCTAACCAGCAAAATAAATAAAAATAAATAAATAAAATTTTGTTTATTCTCGCCACTAAAGATTACAATGTTATGATACACATTTCATTACAATTAATTTTGTGGTGGTTAAATTTGGAAGCACAAGATTTTGACCCTATCCCCTGAACTAGGCGTAAACCTGTATCTCAGGAGATAGTGTTCAGCCATCGTTAGTCTAAAAATAAGTCTTAAAATATATGTGTGTCACTCGTATTTAATTTTTTTTTTCTCATAAATTTTTCACTATAAGATGTATACTGATTTGTAAAGCAACAAATTACACTGATGTAAAAGCAGTAAAAAACCGGCCAAGTGCGAGTCGGACTCGCGCAGTAAGGGTTCCGTACCTCTCAACGACCTGATGCCCCATAAAAACCAATTTAATTTACGAGAGTTTATCAAAAGACATCAACGCACAGTGCGCGAAATATGATTTTTTGCATGTCTTTCTTACGCAGCTACCACCACATATGTCTATGTTTGTCTTATTTTTAGTATTTGTTGCTAAACTAGATAATATGTAATATAATCTGACCAAGTTTGACGCTGGTATATATTACCGTTTTGAAGATAGAGCAGGAACAAAAACGTTGTAAAAAATGCATGTTTTTTGAGGTTTCTTGTATGGGGTCCCCTTTGAATTTAATTTTTTTTTTGTTTTTCGTATTTGTCGTGATACACCTCATAGCAACACATATTCTGATAAAATTTCAACCAGTTATCTATTACCGTTCAAAAGATACAGCCCTGTGACAGACAGACGGACGGACGGACGGACGGACGGACGGACAGCGTAGCGAGAGTAATAGGGTCCCGTTTGGCACCCTTCGGGTACGGAACCCTAAAAATGAGAAACTTGGAGCAACTGAAAAAATAATTTTAAACCCCTCCATTTAAGAGAAAAGCAAGAAGTTATTAATGATAGTAGATATAATAATTTCTTAGGTTTTCGCGATCACAATTGGAGGCTTTTAAAATATACAGTTTATTGTTTAATGCTAGTTTTGAATACCACTATACAAATATATTTAACTTATCCGGGTTAGAATTTTTGATGATTAAAAAACCGTTTCTGGACATCTCCTTTAAACACATTTAAGAACCATGGCGCAAGCGGCTCAATTTGTAATAATGGTGGATTACTCGTTAACGTGTACAAGTGTGGGTAAATGGTACAAAGTTGAAAAACGTGACTTTCGTATTTTCTCATCATCACCTCAGCAACCTAGTAAAGTTTCCATCAACGTTTCGTTTACTAAAGAGTAAACGAAAGACTTGGCTAGAAGGTCCAAGTAACCAGGCCATAAAACTACTCGCAAAACAAAACAAAGCAAACTTCACGCAGGCCAGCCAATCACAGCATTTTTAGCATAGACTAACGAAAACAAATAGGTAGAAGGTACAGTACACACATTATTTTACACGACTGTTATGGTCTATTATTATGCCTTTATTTCTTTGATTAATGTGAATGCTACCGAGTAGCCCTCGAAATTCTAAATTTATTGCGTTTTTTGGAAATTGTAGCTCTATTTCATGTTGTATATATACAATGTGAAACAGAGCTACAAAATACAAAAACGCTAATAATTTTAAATCTCGCGGGCTGACCGGTAGCATTTTTAGGGTTCCGTAGTCCTACAAGGAACCCTTATAATTTCGTCATGTCCGTCCGTCTGTCCGTCTGTCCTAATCCTTTAGAGCTTAATAACTTCTACAGTTATAAACATAAGTAAATGAAATTTTGTAAAAAAATGGTTTAGATATAGATATAAATTTTAATAGAATAAAAAAATCTTGATAACGTATTTTAGGGGTGGCGGTTGGCGCCCATACATGTGAAATGGGGATGAAAATTTATTTTTCGCTGCACCCCCTCGTGTGGGGTATTATTGAATAGGTCTACTAAAATGAAGTTTCATACACAACTTTTTTATCAGGTATATCATCTGCGAAATACAGCCCACCAAAGTGGCTTGCAATGTGTCCCCCCCCTGCCATTTCTAAACTATGCAACGTAAAAACTTATAATCTTCCACATTAATAGACCTTTGTAAAACTCTCTTTTTAAATTATTTCGAGTGATCATAAATTTTTGAGTTATAGTGAGAAAACTGCATAATACTTAAGACGTCCTAGTTCAAAGGTCGTTGACCTTAGAGAAAAATGGTCTTACCAAATAATGCTCCTTTATTTACTTTATATTTGAAAAAATTACGAAAAGTAACTATGTGTTATATTGATAATACACACTTCTACAATTTAGCTTCTGAAATTTAGCGCTAGGTGGCGCTGTTTGAAAAAACTAAAATAGCAATGATTAATATTCGATTTGATTCGTTTGAAATTAGACCTACTTAAGGAACCCTATAATACTGAGCATGGCCCGACATGCTCTTGACCGGTTATAGAGCTATAATTTACAAAAATCTCAAAGAATTTTGAATTTCGCGGGCTACCCGGTTAATAGTATTATATTATCTGTGCCGGTAGCATGTACCGGAAGTATTTATTACGGAGTTGTTTTTTTTAATATAAACTCACGCACACGTTTATTAAACGCCGACTTTCTGGGTGTTTAAAATATTTCTTCCATATCAGGTATGCTGACACTGTCAAGACTCGAAGGAGAGTTGCGAATACTTGGATTTCTACGTTTCTGGAAAAAAACTTATTAAGAAGAAATAACTGTTTAATTTGTTTAATAATATGGCGATGATTAATATTATTATAAAATTAATAACACCATTTTGTACCCATGTTAGCAAATAAATGAAATTGAATTGAGTTGAATTTTACACTTTCAGGTATGCTGATGCTAACATTGTTAAGACTCGAAGGAGATTTGGGAATACTTTGATTTCCACGTTTCTGAAAATAAACTTATTAAGAAGAAATAACTGTTTAACTTTACACTTTCAGGTATGCTGACATTGTCACGACTCCAATGAAAGTTGGGAATACTTTCATTTCCACGTTTCTGAAAATAAACTTATTAAGAAGAAATGTTTATGTTCCGAGTGGTGCCGGACATAAAGAATTGCACTACCATATTTCTTCTCATGGGTGTCGTAAAAGGCGACTAAGGGATTCACCAGAGGATGGACAGCAGCGTTCTCTGAGTATTTAACCAACCAACTGCGATCGCCAACCCGCCTGCCAAGCGTGGCGATTATGGCAATTTTCCCACTTTTGAACATAGACTGCTGGGCATAGGCCTCCTAAGTCCAGCAGTGGACGTCTTTGGGCTGAAATGATGATACACTAATGAGAATATCTATTGAAAACATAATGTATTATTTTTACATTTAGTTACCTGTATAACGGGAACAGCATCCTTTTTAATACGTATTCGACCTTTGTTCGTAACGTATTTATCGCAAGGTTTAAAATGATTGCAACAAATTCTACTGCTTTTTGAAGGTAGCCAGTCGAATTCGCTTCTTTGTTGCCGCACAATTGCAACCCAATCTTGATGTCGGGCCTCATTAGTCGGGAACCTAATATAAATGAAATAAAAAGAACAGTTAAATTAACTATGTTAAAACTAAATTAACGGTAAAATGCTTCATATATAATAGAAGTAATTACTATAACTAGAACCAAAAATGACGTAATTTATGTTCACCTACAATGTCTGACTCACTATTTGAATATTATTCATGCATTAATTTTTTACAGCAAATGCAGAGAAAATCAAGTCCACACTTAATTTCTTCTTTTCTGCCTACGATGTCACATCTGCATTTTATAATCTATGTGTGGGCGCTCGCATTCTTATCGCTCTCGGAATAAATAATATAGAAATAAACCTCTATAATATAATGTAAATAATATTGCATACTTACAAGTGGTAAGAGATCCCACTTTGTTTGTTTACTTTCATGTCATAGTTGGTACACTTTCTGTAAACACACGACGGCATATTTGTTTTTTTTTTATCACCTGTCACGGTCGGCGGCGTTCTTAACGTGGACCTCAGAGGAACACGTGACGCGGACTAACCAAAGAGAATATAACCACAAACTGCAAACGTCACAGTTAGGACGTTTTCGTTCCGAGTAGGATTGCGCGCGCTAGTAACATATAAATATAAAATAAATATCTTTGGGACATTTTTACACAGCACCATCTAGTCCCAAACTAAGCAGAGCTTGTGGTATGGGTACTAGACAATGGATATAATACGTATATACTTTTTTTTTTGTAAATACATACTTATAATACATAAGCAACACACCCAACATAGTATATAACTGTACTTTTAAATATCATGGGTTCTGTCTGTCGCTTTGGCAAACGATGAGACAAAATGTATTATTATACAATACAATTATTACAAAAAATGTACCTAATAATGTAAGCAAGTAATGGAAGTAAAATTAACCTACATATAACCTTTGATATAGTATAGGCAATCCCTATAACTTTAATATATTTTGTGCCCCTAGGTAGGTAGGTATTTTTCTGTGTAGGTACATGTTTATAGGTGTAAAATTCTATTTTTACACGCTTTACGTTGTTACATGAAGAATTTTTTTTTCTTTCTTTCTAAGCATTGACACAACTTGGTATATTGCAAATACAAGGGAAATACGACCGCTTCCGACGACTGCCGACAGCATGACCACAGATTAATATATTAGTAGTAAGCGTGACAAGCATAAAGGTATTATACTGACGTAACAGTATAGAAATGTCTTTGGTGACAAGTGACATAGTTATAGGGTTATAGTACCTATAGGACCAAGGACTAACTTTATTAGGTAGTTAAGTAAATAAGTCAACGGGTGCGTGGCTTGCTTTTGTTTTGACTTTTGAATCTTTTGATCCTTTATTAGTGTAATGTTACCTACGCATAAAATTTAGCTAAAACAAGTTCCGCCTAAAATTATCGAAAATGCTAATAAAAACGCAAAAAAGTAGCACCGGACCGGAGTCACATGACATGAGTAAAGAAACTGAATTCTTTACTCATGTGCCCGAGCTGCGGACGAAAGCGAGAAGCGAGGCGTGACCCCTCGTCAATAATGATGTGTGAGAAAAACAAAGCATGATATTGCGTCCTCACTCGCACTTATAGACCTAAATATGTGTATGCTATGGTGTGTGCACAAAGGCTGAGAGGGATCCGCGTCGCTTGAAATAAATAACCAAGGATTTAGCTTATTGTAGAACGAATCAAGGAATTTGTAAAAAAAAAATACAGTGCAGCGCGATGGTAATGCTCCTATCGATGATTGGATGAGTGATGAGATGATGAATGTATCGATAAGACATTTATTTATGAAGGGAATAAAATAAAACAGTGTGGGTAAGTCTTGGACAAATAAAAAATGGCGGACGGAATCTCGCTGAGAAAAGATTGGACATAACAACATAACATAACATAATATAACATCACGCCTGTATTTCCCCGAAGGGGTAGGCAGAGGTGTAATGGTACACCCACATTTCGCCAGATATGTTATAGTCCCATGTAATAGGGGGCGAGCCTATTGCCATTGACCGGGCACAAATCCAGACTCCGGGCTACTGCTGAGAATTTCCTAATGAAAAAACCCGATAACACTTTGCCCGACCCGGGAATCGAACCCAGGACCCCACGCTCAGCAGTCGCGCTTGCAACCACTAAACTAACCCACTATAATTTCGACAGAATTTTAACAGACCAGTTAGATATTGTTATTTTATTTGTGACACTACGAAAATGACTACTGTCACACGAAATTTGTCGTTTGTACTATGGATGTGAATGTGTGCGTGCCAGCCCGTACATTTTAGCGAGCTGTCTTACTATGAGTGCTTCACTTTTTGTTTAGCGGTATTCCGTCCGCCTTTTTTTATTCGTCCAAGGGCACGTCGTACGGCAAAGTATGTTGGCAAAGAAAAACGTAAAAACGTAAGTAAAGTAAAAACGTTAGTTAGTATCGAGTCTTAATTCTTACTGTTAACAGTCTCCATATATCGACTGTTGGTATAGCTGTTTTAATCAAAGTCCGTCTTTTCGTCGTCGTGTTGAATTGTTCATTTTTGAAATGAACAGAACAAATTCTGCTATTAATTGATGGGAACCAATTTCTTCTTCCAGTCGCAGATATCCATTCATCTTTAATCTGTGGATCTTTAGGAAACCTAAAACAAAAGCATTATAAAAAATAAACACACGCGTAAATATGTAGGTACTAGTTGTCTGCTGTGAGAATGCCGCGGTCGACCGTTAAAAAATGACGTCATAAGGCACTTTACAGCGTTGCTATTGGTCAGTATTGATACTAGCCGGGCCTGGCTTGAGGAGCGGTACGAGGGAGCGGGAAGGGAAAACGGCATTCTCACAACAGACAGGTATACCTAGTAGTATGAATACAAAAAGCAAAATGTTGGGTAACAAACAGCTAAAAAACAATAAATTTGTGCCTGAAATATATTATTTTTTCCTTTATACCACGATTTTTATATGTGATGTGTGCCTGTATGTTTTCTATATAATAAACAAACATTATTTTACGAATTACGAATATAAAAATAAACATTTTATTCCCATATGGATGACTATTCAAACACTAAATTATCGATACAAAATAAACATCACTATAACTCGCGCTCAACTGCTGTGGCCAGCCAAAGCTATGCCACTCGTAGGCAGTAGGTAATCGTAGATATCGTTTATTACGCATGTCTGTTATTTCATTTCTGCTTTTAGCCGTTACAATCGTACACATGACCAAACTTAAGCATCAATGGTTATTGAACTGAGAAAACAATTCGATATTCTGTGACAGTCGTAGTGCTAGGGGCACTGAGGAATGTTATAATTCCTCAGTGGCTAGGGGTGAACAAATTGCATTATTACAAAAAGAAAATACTCACCGATGAAACGTTATTCCTTTATTGGTAAAGTTACAGGATTTAGATGAATTTCCGCAGTTAGATATACTGCAGAACACCATGTTATATGTCCGCGTACGAAACAACAGCACTGGTGAAGTAGTGATCAAAGCAAACGCTCCATGCACACTGGTGTGCTACGGGACACCTGCGCGGCTACAAGGTCACGCACGCGCTCTACGGCTTTTATGTTCAATCTTCCATTGCCTTATTATTCTGATTTCTACGGTCGGGGTTTTACTACTATTAGATATTCTGTGGTTTTACTCTCTAACTCTGCCTCAAAATCGAGTAGGTACTTTTATTATTTATTTTAGTATTGTATTATTATAATTATAATATGGAAATAACTGAAAACCTCCTAAGGGATCATTGTACTCATCAGTATGAATAACTTTTACTATGGCACCAACCCTGAAACCGCGAAAAAAATAACAGCTGTTCCCTACATTTGTGTTCACAGAAATCGACAAAATGTAGGGAACACCTGATTTTTTTGCAAGCTTTACTTAGTTTGGGACTAGAATGACTGTGCGGTGTGACGGTGCTGTGTAAAAATGCCCAATTTTTATTTATTTATTTATAAGAAAGTATCATATCCATTGTCTAGTACCCATAGTACAAGCTCTCTTAGTTTGGGACTAGATGGTGATGTGTAAAAGGTCCCAAATATTTATTATTATTATTATAATATTCTAATTGGGGTATATTATGGTCTTGCGTTAATTATTTTACACGTTGCAGTATCATAAAATAAAGTCCCCCGCAGCGCTGAGTTCGTGCTTGTTTGGAATCTTAGAAACTATTGTACAGATTTTCATACGGTTTTCACCAATAGAAAGAGGGATTACCAATGAAGGTTATAGGCTATAGATGATCAGTGCTACCCGTGCGAAGCGGGGCAGGTCGCTAATTAAAGTACAAAATACGTCTACTCACTTGACAAAACATTAAAAAATTTACTGTAGGAATTGCACTGATTTTTAAATGTCTATATCCCTTTTTTGATATGATAAAATTGTTTTTCGAAAAATGCTCCGAACAAATCGTGCTTGATTTTGCTGGCATCCAATTAACTCTCCCCGTTGCCTTTATCCATTCCTCTTTGGCAGCGCCATCTTTAGGAAATCTAAAATAAATTATAAATAATTTCTTAGGTTTTCGCGATCACTACACATTGTAAAAACAAGCTCAGATGAATAAAAGAGCCGGACGGAAACTCGCTAAGAAAAGATTGAAGCACTTCGTATTTCCTAAACCCACTATAATTTTGACAGAATTTTAACACATCAGATTATATACAACGTGTATCAGAAATGCGTGGTCAGGTCATATTTGAAGAGCTTATTCAGGGGATGCTATCGAGCAACTTTTACAATGGTACCAAACTTAAAATTGCGAAAAAAAAATCAGCCGATCCTTACATTTTATCGAGCGACATCGATGATTTAGTAAAAAACAGCTGATATTTTTTTCGCGATTTCAGGGTTGGCCCCATAGTAAAAGTTGTTCTATGCTATGGCCTGAATGAGCTCTTCAAATATGACCACGCATTTCTGATACACGTTGTATATTGTTATTTTATTTCTGACATTACGAAAATGACTACCGTCACACGAGATTTATTACACAATCGCGGCTTTTTACTATGGATGTGAATGTGTGCGTGCCAGCCCGTACTTTTAGGGACTTTACTCATGGCGCGACGCGAGAATTGCATCGATTGCCGATATCGGTCAGATATCGCAACAACATGTGTTCCAAGAAAATGTATTGAAAATCGCAAATGACGATCACTTCCATATGGTTTTAACTGATTCTGCAATGTCTGATCACAGACAAATATATGTAGAACTAAAAAAAGTCAAACCCCCTTCAAGAATACGGACCCAATACGAAGCTATAGATTATATGAAGCTAGATAGCCTATTAAAAACAACAAATCTTAAGGAATTAGACAACGACTACTCACTACTAGAAAACAAAATAAAATTGATAATTAATAAATGTAAAACAATAAAGACTAAAATTCTAAACCTACCTCAAAAGGACTGGATAAACAAGGACATTATTGCTGACATCAATAAGAGAAACTTGCTGTGGGCAGAACTTAAGATGAATCCAAACAATGACACCCTGGAAGCAGAATTTATTACAAAAAAGACAAATTTAACCAAACGAATTCAAGATACAAAAAATGCGTATTACTATAAAAATTTTTGCAATTGTATAAATAAACCAAAGAAAATGTGGAATTTAATAAATACTTTAGCAAATAATAAAATCAAACAAAATTGTGCTACTTCAAAGCTATTAGTGGATTCAAAATATATTACTGACCCGAAAGACATTTGTCAAACTTTTAACAAATACTTTGCCACCATAGGACCACTTCTAGCAAACGACATACCCAAAACATTTCATGCCGATCATACTCGTGCTTTACCAAGAACTCCTCCCAAAAACACCCCAGTTTTATCAACTCTCGATCCATGCTCCGCCACTGAAATTACAAAAATTATAAAAACTCTTGACCCTAACTGTAGTACTGGTTTAGATGGAATCAGTACCAAAGCAATAATATGCATAAAAAATACTATAGCTAACCACCTAAGTAAATGTTTCAACAAACTGCTGGTGGATGGAGAATTCCCCGATACCCTGAAAATTGCGAAAGTTACTCCAATTCACAAATCAGGATCAACATTGGACCCAGGTAATTATAGGCCCATTTCAGTGTTGCCTGTATTATCAAAGATAATGGAAAAAATGTTACACAACCGACTAGATAAACACCTTACCACCATTAACTTCCTATCAGACCGCCAATACGGGTTTAGAGCAAAAAGTAGTACACTTACAGCCACAATAGATCTCGTCACTAAAATAAAACAAAATATAGATGATAAAAATATAGTCTTGGGCATTTTTATTGACCTAAAAAAGGCGTTTGATACGGTAAGTCACGAACTGCTCCTAAAAAAGTTAGAAGCTATAAATATTACCGGTAGTGCCTTAAAAATGTTCGAATCATATCTACAAAATAGAACGCAGTTAGTTAAAATGGATAAAAACTACCAAAGTGACGCATTACCTATAACGTGCGGAGTTCCGCAGGGATCTATTTTAGGTCCCTTGCTCTTCTTAATTTACATAAATAATATACATGAAATTAGATTACACGGCCATCTTACTCTTTACGCGGATGATACCTGCTTATTTTATTTTGGACCTTCCATTCATGAAATAGTTTCCCAAGCTCAAGATGATTTAAACACCCTATTTTCTTGGTTCCAATATAACCTTTTAACGATAAATGTGTCTAAAACATGTTATATCTTATTTAAAGCCAAAAATAAAATAATACCTCCACATAACCCACTAACTATTAACAATGTGCCCTTACAGAAAAAAACCTGTGAAAAATATCTTGGTTTGAGAATGGACAGTTCTTTATCATGGAATTCTCACTTAGAACACATAAAAACAAAGCTTTCGTCACTACTTGGATCACTTCGAAACATAGTCCGATGTATTCCACATAGATTGCGATACACTATCTACAATGCTTTGGTTAAACCACACCTCCAATATCTTGTTGAAATCTGGGGCAATGCCGCTAAAACAAAACTAACAGATCTCCAAATTGCACAAAATAAAGTAATAAAAATGATTTTTAACTATCCATATTTAACACCAACAAATAAAATTTATAAAGAAACTAAAATAATGAACATCAATCAGTTATATACTTATAACACATGTATTTTAATCCGAAAGGCTCTAAACAAAAGTATCCGTACTAACATATCTTTCACCAAACTAAAACAGATTACCCAACGGAGCACTCGCCGAGCTAGTTTCTTGGTTTTACCAAAAATTAGAACCAACTATGGCAAAAAAACTATAACTTATGAAGGAGCACAAATCTATAATAAAATACCCTCACGTATTAAAAATCTAAGCTCATTTAATGCATTCAAAACTGAGCTAGCACTATATGTAATTTCAGACAACTCTTTTGTAAAATAATGAATGCACTGAATGGGTACACCACAAATCTTTGAAAAAAAAAAAAAAACATTTTTAAATTCGACGAACTAAATCATCATAGCTTAAGTTAATATTGTTCTCAAGTAAGTGACTTTGTGTTTTTATTGAGAATAAATTTCTTTAAACCTAAATGTCTTCAGACAAGATCGCATGGATTGACGATATCGCTCACAGATCTGCTCGATATCGAATTGCATGTACGTTCTAATGACCTGCGATCCTATTTCAAATAAATGTACGGGGGCGTGCGAGCGCTCTTGTTTCGACTTGCATGCGATTCTCTTCTGTTGCGCAACTAGTTATCTGTTGGAAATATTTTCGGTATCAATTAGAACGTACGTACAACTCAAGTCGACAATCAATGCGATATCGCTCGCATCGCGTCGCGTCATGAGTAAAATCCCTTAAGCGAGCCGTCTTACTATGGGTGCTTCACTTTTTGTTCAGATTCCGTCCGCTTTTTTTTATTCGTCCAAAAAAACAATTTAAATAATAATAAATAAATAATTAAAATAATAAACGCGACGCGATGTAATGCGGTTAAATTTTATTGTAATGTCTAATTTTCTGACTATGGTTCCTACTGAAATAAAGTGCTAATAAATAAATAAATAAACTTGTTTCATTAAATTATAAATACTCTAAACAAAGTAATGTAGTACCTACACAACTTTATTAATTTAATAACAAGTTTATCTAGATCACTATCATCAAAACAATTTTGATATTTTTATCGATATCGATACAATTCGTATTCAATCAATCGCTCAACAAGTAGCGAAGAACTCTTTCGAGAACAGGAAAAAGTTAGTTGAGTACTACGGGACGGGTGTTGACAGTGCAACTTAAATTTTATTGCAACGTAAATTAGGTTGTTTTTTGACTGTAGGATTACAAATAATTATCAATATTCACAAAATCATGTTTCGTTTTGGAAAATAAAAAAAACCAAATGTGTGCTGGGACACATAGTAGAAGTAAAACTTCAACGGACAAGTGGAAAAACAAATAGCAACGGACAAGTGGAAAAACGAATGGCGACCGAACCGTCTATATAGAAGTTTCACTTCAATAATAAAATCACACTTACCGGTGGTATGAGATACCTCCACTTGAAATATTTTTGGTTCTACTATCATTTTTGCACGCTAAAATTGCACAATAAGGCATATTTATGACGGCAGTGATGTGGCCAACCGCGAATCAAGCGATATAGAGCAGAGTTATAGCTCAACTGGCAACTGGCTGCCTGTGGTTGGCGCGCTAATTTTGCGTAGCTCCGCTTATAGGTTCGGTCATGCCCAGCGGTCGATACAGGAGTGGGGCAGTGGGGTGCCGACCGGAGCGTCAACAACGCGAAACGAGACGTGCACATCTGCGTGCGAGCTACGGTGCGTACAATAATAATTATTTAAAATAATAATTTCTTAGGTTTTCGCGATCACTACACATTATAATAAAACAAAGTTTAACCGGATTAAATCGCGTATATTATTTAAATTGGTTTTCCTGACGTTTCGAAAGTATTGCAGCATTTCGTTCAATTAATAATATTGTACGGTAGATTAAAATATTTTTTTAGAAATATCTGTAAAGACTTGTCATTTTAGTCTACCTGCGACCACGAAATGCTGCAAAGCTTTTCGAAACGTCAGGAAAACCAATTTAAATAATATACGCGCAAAGCAGATGGAGTAGTAGTCTATATCAAAAATAAGTACAAAACAAAAATAAGCGAAATAAAGCTGACACATGCATCCTGTCTACAGATTAGCATTATACCTGACCTCATAGTCCTAGGTATTTATCGATCGCCATCAATCACTAACTCGGAGGAGTTTACAAGTTCCCTAAGCAGCCACTTAGCCACTATTAACTCAAGTAAAAATTTAATTATCACCGGGGATTTAAACATAAATTTAATTTACAGGCAAGAAGAGCTCTCTCATGAGCGTAGAAATAGACTATCCTATTTAAATATGTTGGCTATGCATGGACTACTCCCAGGGCACTCACTACCCACGAGGGACAAAAATTGTCTTGACCATTTTATTTTAAAACTTAAGCCTAAAATTAAAACGGCTACTATTGCTGTTATTAAAACATCTATCACTGATCATTTCACTATCTTTTTAAAAATATCGAACCATCAATACATAAATAAATGTCCTAAAACTAAAACGACAATTAATCTTGAAAAAGCACTTGAAGCCCTAAAGGCTAACAACATACAGGAGTTACTACAGTTAACTAACCCTAACATTCTTGCAGATAGTCTAATAAACATACTGCAAAAGTGTCTTACAGCAAATACTCTTACCACCATGATTCCTTTTAAAAGCAGAATAATCAAACCCTGGATGACCATCGGCCTACTGCGTTGTATCTTTAACCGGAACAATATGCAAAAAAAGCTAAGACTAGATCCCTATAACGAAATATTGAAGATAACCTACAAGAGATATCGTAATTATTGCAATTGCGTTATCAAAAAACAAAAACGTAAATATGATCGAGACCAACTATCAAAAATACATAAAAATCCAAAAAAGTTGTGGGACACAATAAACAATATTACGCAACGAAAACCCATTAAAACACAGAACTCTGAGCTCTTAGAGGTGGCGACCACATCTTGGGAGTCGGTAAACAAGGTGAACGAATACTTCTCCAACATAGGCAAACACCTAGCTGATTCAATAATAACTAATCAAACCGGATTACAGAACACTAATGTACCAAAACAACTATCGTCATTCGTTCTCTTGGATACCGACCCTCTTGAAGTTCGATCAGTACTGATGAGTTTAAAATCTGATAGCGCCCCAGGATGGGATAATATACCGGTTAGCTTTCTTAAAGCTGCAAATAAACTTCTAGCTCCAATTTTATCCTACTTAACTAACCTATGCTTTGAACAAGGGAAGTTCCCGAACGCTTTGAAACTAGCTTTAATAACTCCTGTGTACAAGAGTGGTGACAGGACCGATCCGTCAAACTATAGGCCAATATCAGTTCTTCCGTCTATATCCAAAATTCTTGAAAAATTAATTAACTCTCGATTAATCAATTACCTAACCAAATTCAAAATTCTTTCATCCTCTCAGTTTGGCTTCAGACAAGGAATGTCCACAGAAGAAGCAGTCTTGGCACTTACGTCTATCGTAACTGAAAAAGTTGACAAAGGAGAAAAGTGTCTAGCAGTTTTTCTTGATCTTAAAAAAGCCTTTGACACCGTTTCTGTCACCATTCTCATTCACAGGCTCGAAGAAATTGGCATAAGAGGTCCACCTTTGGAGCTATTTAGGAATTATCTATGTGATCGCAAACAAAAGGTTAAAATAGGGGATATTGTAAGTTCAGATCGGGTAGTTACTTACGGGGTGGGTCAGGGTAGCGTCCTTGGCCCCACATTGTTCCTCGCTTACATTAATACCCTTTGTGGTATGAGAATTGACGGGGGTCACATATTTTCTTACGCAGATGATACTGCCATAGTCTTCGCTGGCAAAACTTGGGACGCTGTTCGGAGTTCCGCTGAGTATGGTTTAGCGAAAGTCGCCGCCTGGCTTGACGACAGCCTTCTAACATTAAACGCTACTAAATCTAACTACGTTTGTTTTACAATGTATGACCGTACTCAACCATCAGTCGGATTCCAAATAAAGGTCCATAAATGCTCAAACCTGTCTAATCCCAACTGCTCTTGTATAAAACTAGATAAGTTACAGCATATAAAATACCTAGGCATAATAATTGACCAACGACTCTCATGGCACATACACACGGAGCTTATTATGAAGAGGATCAGGAACCTTATATGGACCTTCAAAACTTTACGTCACGTGGCCACCAAACCTCTATTACAGCAAATTTACGTCTCGCTAGCTCAGTCGATCCTAACGTACTGCTTACCTGTTTGGGGCGGTGCAACAAAAATAAAATTCCTCGGACTAGAAAGAGCTCAAAGGTCATTGATAAAGGTGATGCTTTTTAAACCGTACAGATTTCCTACAGAAAACCTCTACTTAACATCCGACCTTCTGACAGTAAGAAAACTGTATGTGCTTCACCTCATTCTGAAAAAGCACAAATCTCTCCCTTATATTCCATCATACGCTAAGAAAAGAAGACAGCACAATGTAGCTCCCACTGTCATTGTGAAATCTACTTTTGCTAAAAGGCAGTACCAATGGCAATCTTATCACTTGTACAATCATCTCAATAAGGAGTTAGTTATGTATCCGCTGACATTCTCTGACTGCAAAAAGAAAGTGACTCAATGGCTTAAGAGTAAAAATTACGACGAAATTGAGAACATAGTACAAGCTATACTTTAATAACTGTACATGCAGGTTAATAATCATTATTACGGTTAGTGGAACACGCTGTGAACAGCGTCTTCCGACCCCAAGATAAGCTCGTAGGGCTAACCAAAACCAAAACCACACTCGTAGATCATATCTCATTTATATTCACATAAATTCACACAGACACCTGAGGCATATAACACACCCCAACTCACATCCAACTCACTACACACATACAGAAAAACACATACAAAAATTACACACAAACATACACACACTTCGCGCAATCTTAATGACTTTCTTTTCTCTCAAGCTTTATTTTATCATGCCAGAAGACAGCCTTCTTCTAAGGCTGTACAGAACTGTATCTAATTAAAACTTCAGTGCCTTATATTATATTAGAAGATAAATCTACGGAAGAGTGGTTTCTTCCAAAACAAGCATATTGTTGCTTAAAGGAAGACTCCTAATATTGTAAAGCAAAATATTTATAAGTTACTGAAATAAACATTTTGATTTAAAAAAAAAAAAAAAAAAAAAAAAAAAAAAAAAAAAAAAAAAAAAATATTTAAAATGTAAAGATAAATTTTAAGCTAACAATACAAGCGAAAGAAATTTTCCGTACGCAACGGCAACACACATAAGTAGTTAAGTACCTAGTAAATGTGTGCGTTCTAGCCCGTACTTTTAAGCGAGCCGTCTTACTATGGGTGCTTCACTTATTCTTTAGCGAGATTGCGTCCGTCTTTTTTATTCGTCCATGCGGACGAGTGTACAAGCAGGTCATCCGTAATATTACTGATAAATAAAATGACGAATCTAAAATTTCAGTGTAGTACACAAGCGGCCTTACACTTTTGTAACTTTCATATATATAAAAGTACTCTGTGGTTGTAACTTGTAATGACAATTTTACTTGCGATTCATGCGTGGCAACCTTCCGAACAAACTTCGCCATACATTTTGACGTCATTATTAAAAAAAAAAAACAATCAAATGCAGCTTTTGTTTCTGCAGTTAGAAACAGCATTTTTGCGGGTTTTTGTTACAGTATTTATAGAAACAAGTCATAAAGCGTGCTGAAAAAGGCTTTAAAATATCCAGCACTATGGTGCATGGTGTTGCCACGCGCGCCCTGCCCACATGGCCATTCTATCTATTTCTGTGCCTCCTATCACGGGTAGTAATCTTAGAACAAAAATTTTCAACGTTATGTCTATGATTCTAGATGGGTTCAATAATAGATTTTGACAGTTACTTCGTCCCCCTCGGCCTTCCCCTTCTGGTCTATATATTGTTGTTATATACCTATGTGTAGTATACATGTATAATCTCAATTATTGAAGTAATTCTCTTTGTAATTAACTCTTTGTAAAATGGGCAGTCTAAACTATGTACCTATCCCATTTAAAAGTTGAAATATACTATTCAGTTTTCTACGAAGTTTAATATATATAACTAAATAAAAACGTACATTACGAATTACGGTTACGAAATGTTTGTTAACATCTGCCCAACAAACAAGCCTACTACTAGCCACTAGCACATCAAGCCACTGTTTTAAGATCACATCAGGTGAGCAAATAATAATATATTTCATTTCAATGTTAAAGTGTAATATTTGACAATGAACTTTTCAATCTGCATGCAGTACACACTACAGAAAACGATTATTTCAGGCTTCTGGGGGCCAAACTAAGCTTAATGAATTGATACACAGGGAAACAAGCCCTTCCCACCAGATGGTTCAAATAAAACTAGGAGTTGGGAGATTAATACAATACCGCTTGAATATTATTTGTTTATTTTTGCAAACATAAGTATACTACATGCTACCGCAAGTTGGAAATCATAAAATATCACTCATAATGCAATACTATAGGGGACACTTCTAAGTACTCCTTGCCTATCTGGCCCTTGTGCCCCTCCCAGAAACAAATCCTGGATCTGCCCTTGGCCACAGCAATAGGATTCCATTTGGACCCTTCGGGTGTGGAATCTTAATAATATTAATGCTGTTGTAAAACTATTTTTTATTATTTCAGATACTGAGATGCCACCGCCTACATACAGTTTTGTTGGAAATCATTTGTTAAATGAGGTAAGCAACAGCTTTTTTCATTTTCTTTAATGGCATTTATATTTAAAAACAAAATAATATGAATAATAATATTATAAGTTAGCCTCAACAAAGTAAGCTGTGTGTGAATGTCACAACCAACTGAGAAATGTTTGAGCATGACGGTAGGCAGGGTAAAGTTCTAAAGACATTTCTATTAAAAAATGGTTCATCATTATCAGCCCGTTACTGTTCTACTTCTGGGCATGGGCCTCTTCTCAGAAGGATTCAGGCCTGAGTCCACCACGCTGGCCTACTGCGGGTTGGTGGACTAAACACCATCAAGAACTGTATGAAGCACTTTCAAGTGGGTAGGTTTCCTCACGATGTTTTCGTTCACCGTTAAAGTAAAAAGTGACAATCAAATTCTGATTCGCACTTGAATTCGAAAAGCCAGAGGTGTGGGCCGGGTACGAACTCAGATCCCCCTGCAAGGATGGCAAGCATTCAACCACTAGGCTATACTTTAAATTACTAGGTTATAATGTTCATTCCGGGACCCATCTGAAAACCAGTGCTGCAACATTTCGGTGTTGAAGCATATGCTGAGATGGGGGCCTTTTTAGTCTTTTACAGGCATATTATTTTTAATTTTATTGTTGATGTGTAATATTATCTCTCGCCTGTAACAAGATTAAAATAATTATTTTATTTCTTTCTTTCATTTTGTTTGATTTATGTAAATGCAATGATAACATTGTAGATATTAATGTAAAACCATGTAGTTAAAAGCCTTCATTTTCCTTGCAGGTAATGTACAATCAAATAACAGTCCCTTCAACACTGAAGACGATGACTCCTGTGGCTAGGAAGATCCTGTGGATGCAAATCAAACAAGAAAATGTAGAATTTTATTCTGATTAGAAATAACTGAAAAAAAACATAATGTTTATAGGAGAAAATTGAAAAATAAACAGATTTATGTAAAAGTAATGGTTTTTATTTCACTTTCACTATAAAAAATAAAATATTACCAATGCATGTATAGGTACCTACCTACGCATGAATAAGAGGCAAAAGCCTTGTATCCAAGGCCGAAATTTAAAAACTTTTTGCTTGGTTGGAAATTGAAAAAAATGTATTATCTGTGTTTGTCATTTTCTATTATTGAGGCTACTCTTTGGTTCCCTATCGACCAAATTTCTTGTTCGGAGATTGTCGTCTGATGCGTAGCATCTCTACTTGGTCTGTGCCTCCTATGCTGACATCATTAAGTGAGGTGACCTCTACAATTTGTCTGTTATCGATACACAATAAGTAAAGTAATAATATGCATTTTAATATTATGCATTCACTAAAATGCATAATATTAAAATGTTAACAGATGATTAACTCCAATCTAAGGCAAAATTATAATATGTAAATAAAAATAAATACTTACCTACTACAAATGTTTAATACAGAAAATAAAGCATTCCATCGGCGCATTAATCCCTTTTAGTTATTAAGTACTAACATAGGTTAAGTGATATGTTACTAACACATTGGATCCAATGTTATCTTAAATAAATAAATTAAATTAAATTAATGCAGAGTGGTATTTTTTTAGATTTATTTAATCGTATGGCATCTTTATAGGCTATCTATACATATATATTATTTTATTCACAATGACAAATTGAGATTCTTTTTTTTAGATAAAATCCTGCACGGATGTTAACACAACATAACATAACATCACGCCTGTATTTCCCCGAAGGGGTAGGCAGAGGTGTAATAGTACACCCACGTTTCGCCAGATGTACAACGATGTAGATGCGACGATGTTATATGTATTAAAACAAAGGAAATTGGGAAGGGGAAGGCGAGCGAGGGAAGGGTTTTATTTACCTATTAACTTTAGTATTTTTATTAATGTTATTGTTGTGCTGTCCTGTGTTCTGTGCTAAATAAAAGTTTTTCTTTCTTTCTTTCTTTCTTTCTTTCAAGGGGGAACGTTTTAATTTTTTTCTTAATTTTTCAGCAGTTTAGACGACATCATTCTACATTTGAACCATAAGTTTACTTTTAATTTAACACTTAGACTGCCAAGCCAAGCTAAAATTGTTGAGGATACTAACCTCCTCCTCTAGCGTCAGGCAAATGTGCCTGACATGGCAGCTAATGGAACATAACAACGCTAGCTCTATTAGATGACAATAAAAATTTAAGAAGACGTCGGCTGCAAAAAAATGACGCCAGAGTAGAACGAAATCGGTCGAAAAAATACACTTCTGTATGTTTTATCATCAATACCCACGATACATGGTGAACCTTTAATTAATACTTACTTACTCCTCTGGCTCAGCGACCCAAAGTGAGTCATGGCCTCCGAAACGAGAACTCTCCACTTTCCTCGATCTTGCGCGATATCTCGTCGGTTGGTAGCAGTTGTTTGGTGGTTTAATTAATACTAATTATTTATTGATATTAATCAAATAAACTACTTACGTTATTTATTGTCAGATTCCAAACGTTAACTGTTGGATAGGCACTTGGGAAAAGCCTACGATATGCTTTAGTGTCGTCGAAATCATCCTGTCTAAAATGAGCTGAGCAAATTGTACTGTATTTGGTCGGAAACCACTTTTTTACTCCCGTGTTTCCCGTAGCATTTATCCATTTCTCTTTTACAATTGGATCTTTTGGAAATCTGGAATAATGCTAGATCTTTCAATACATTCTATTTGGGTTAAAATCACCAAAAAATATGTTTCACTATCAACTAAACAAATAAAATCTATAAATAAAAATAATAAAAAATCACGGCTTGATACCCCGAAATATAAATCAACCAGCCCACTTCAACTTTTGCTCGGGCTCCAATCACCTATCACTAATATATTACACGGGCTGTTGACCACATTCAAGACCTTTTTACCATCAAGTAATTCAGGATATTTTTCTTCAGTTATAGCCCACAAGCCTTATTTAGCCCAAAACATGTACGAATCCTTAAAAACAATCATTTTAACTACGACTTTTGAAGCTCACAGAACATTTTTCATGGCAACCTGTTCAAAAATTCCTCACAGAAATCTGAATCAGAGCCCCCGAAAACTCCCGGATTCAATAATGACCTACATCGAAACGAGTTTTTTTCAGCCGCCATTTATTAAACAAAATTATTGAGTTACACAAAAATATTTTTTCATTATTAAAGGTTTTCATTTTTATTTTCGAAAAATCTATAATTTATCGACATAGGAAATCACTAGCGCCATTGAAGCGCCAACGGCGCGGCGCCAATATGGCGCCGACGGACCGCGATCAGCTGATCAGTCCGTGATTTAAAAATGTTGTTTATTATATAATGGAAATAAATACTCACGCGTGGTAAGAAATGCCTCCTTTTTTCAGATTTACTCGGGAGCTTTTGTTTCTGCAGTTCGAGATTGCGCAATATGGCATTTTCGCGGGTTTTTGTAACTAAGATTGTGGTAATGGTAATAATAAATCTTATGTCTTATCGCATACTGAGCATAGATAAAACTACACTATAACCAGGTACTGACTAAGGTTTTGTTTGAAATGTCTTGCACTATATTGCACTGACTGTGTTGCCAACTCGAATTTTAAAGATAGCCAAATCAGAAGTAAAAAATAGCTAGATTTTCATTTAAAAAAAGCTAAAGTTTTTGCTCGTTTTAGGTTTGCGCGCGGGGCCGCGGTTTTTAGCGTTCTATGTAAGTTAACTCAGGGCTACGTTCACTTACTACGCACTCGGTGTGAAAGTCACCCGGTGCGAAAATCGCTCGATCATTGCCGATTTTCTCAGAGTTACTGAACGACTTCGGGCGACTTTATAAAACTGACACTAGAACAATGAAGCACTGACAATTATGACAATCGAAACCTCAAATTATCCGTCATTTCATACTATTATCTGTCAATATGACAGCAGAGCGTCTTTTATCCTTCTATTTCACGGGGTGACCGGTGCGATCGCTCGACGATGCCCACTCACAATACTGAACGGTTTGGTGTGAACGCCCGGACGATCACTCCGAGTAACTGAACGACCAAACAACGCTCCGGGCGTCGTCCGCCGTCGTCCGACGATAATACTGAACGTACCCCAGGGGCCTTACTCCCGACTGGTTCGAGCTCTGAAACAAATCGAGCTAATGTCATTGAATTAAACCTAATGTCAATTTCAAGAGAAATGCAGTTCGAATTGACACTAGCTCGAATTCAAATTCGATTGATATATTTCGGATCGAATTGTTAAAATGGCATTTATCATTGGTAGGTACTCGCAATCTGTTTCTCGATTTAATTTTCACTGAATTAATTAAGTATTTATACTGGATTTCTACTTTCGCTGCAATTCTGCTTATTAAGCACCTTACACATTCTAACAACAAGTGGATAGTAGTTGGTCTACTTTAAGCAAAACCTAGTCAGTTGTAGTTACCAGATCAGGCAATCATTAAGTTCCCTAACCACTTCATTTATGGCCAAAAATAATATACAATCTATCCACGATTTACCCTACTAGAGATATAAATTTGACATATTTTGTATAGAGCTTATGTCAAATTTCTATCTCTAGTAGGGCAAATCGTGGATAGATAGGATATTTTTGAAAGAAAGAAAGAAAGAAAGAAAGAATTTTATTTCTCTTAGTACCTACCATCTAAGTATTAAAATAGCTAAAATTGTGGAAAAAAATAGCTAAATCCATAGACATATAACGCATGTGTTATATTTCTATGGCTAAATCAATTTTTCTTGACTAAATTGTAGGTACTCGGCCTTTAACTCGTTTCGCCATCCCATACATACTATAAAAAAAAACATGAATATCACTTTCTTTTACGGTGATGGAAAACATTGTGAGCAAACCTGCACGCCTGAGGCTGCTCCATACGATTCTCGATGTTGTGTTGTGAGTCGTTCGCCAACCCGCAGTAGGCCAGCGTGGTGGATTGAGGCCTAGCCTGGACCCTTCTCATTCTAAGAGGCCCGTGCCCAACAGTGGGACAGTACAGTACGCGTAATATAACTATGCCACTCTGAAACCAGGCTTGGCGAAGGGCCGCGCAGGTATAGTCGCATAGTAAGTGTGAGCAGGACATAAGGATGCACCGAATATTAACGAACGATTGAGACGGCGAGCGAGACAATGCTGTCTCTCGCCATGTTGCATTCTTGCCACTCAAAATACTCAAATGAACAACCTAAACCTATCAGTTTTGTCCCTTGCCGCCATTACCGCCACCGCGGATGCGCACCGTAGTATTATATTCTCTTTGATCAGTGTTGCCAACTGTACCATCATCTTTGTAGCTAGATCTTTTACAAAAGTTGCCAGATCACCAGATTTTACCCCGCAAACTAGCTAAAGTAAAAAAAAAAAATTGAAATATGAAACTAATCTCAATATAAAACTTAAATCTGACGACTGACGGGGTTGCAAAAATGGCTAGATCTGGCTTTAAAATAGCTATGTTGACATCACTGTCTTTGATGCGCGCTACTGATTTGGTCACAAAATTTGCTACTGTGTAGCCATCTGCTTCTCACCAGTTATACATTACGCGTACTATAATGGGCTGATTATGTTACTTATACGGTATTAAAACTAAATACTTACTTCAAATCAATTCGACCACTTAAATGAGCTGTAAATACCTGCGCGTTAATGAATAGCCAATAGCCGCCTTGGTAGGGCCAATCAGATTGCACTACCCCGCTTTTTCACGCACACATAATATTCTACTATACTGGGGGGTGATTCTCGCGTCGTAGACATTATCTCGAACTCGACATAAAGTTAAAACAAGATGGCGAATGTCGATTGAAAATAACTTTTCGTATTCCCAGAAAGTCACGTTAGATATATGTCTACGCCAGCGCTCTAAATAAAAAGAGGTTCAAAGCAGTTTACAATACCGGCGACATTTTTCGTAGAGATTTAATTAAGTAAGTAAGTAAACATTATTGTTTAAAAATAGAGATCTCGAATTAGACATTTATCTCTATAACGCGAGAATTAGAGCCCGCTGATGTGTTTACAGAACGTAGCGCAGGATGACACAGGGGTTCATATCTGTATACAGGGCCGACCCTAGGGTAGACCGAGGAGAGCCCGCTCTAGGCCCCAGTTAGAAAGGGGCGCCAAAATCTTAAAGGTGTTCGCGTGTAAAAAAAAAATGTTAGCGCCCCATCATTAGGTAATACAAAAGCGCCTGAATGACTAGATTCGATTCTAAGCAACATATTTCCTATTGTGTCTAATTTTTTATTGAAAAATTGTAGATTGTTATACCTATAACGGTCGAAAGGAATTAATTCCCATACGAGGTAATTAGGGCTATAGTCCGAGTAGGAATTGATAACTTTCACCCGTGTTTTAAACACTACTTTTCATCTATACTTCTATACTATAATATCTATACTAATATTATAAAGAGGAAAGATTTGATTGTTTGTTTGTTTGTTTGCATTGAATAGGCTCCGAAACTAATAGACCGATTTGAAAAATTTTTTCACCGTTGGAAAGCTACACTATCTCCGAGTGACATAGGCTATATTATATTTTCAAAAAAATCTATACTAATATTATAAAGAGGAAAGATTTGATTGTTTGTTTGCATTAAATAGGCTCCGAAACTAATAGACCGATTTGAAAAAATTTTTCACCGTTGGAAAGCTACACTATCTCCGAGTGACATAGGCTATATTATATTTTCAAAAAAATTAGGGATCCTTACTAAAACTCCAATAATGTAACCCAAGGTGTAAAAAAAATACCTATAAAATTCCTTTCATCGCGTGCGCTGCTAAAACTATTGATGATAGAATAAGATAATGTACTAAAACTTTGCAAAACCCGTCATTATCTACAAAAAATGTCGCGACAGCATATGTCTAACTGTTATAGTTATGTCACAATAAGTGTTCTTTTATTAAAAAAAAAACAATTGAAATGCCGCCGCTAGAAAAGGCTCTTTATTCGTACCTTGGTATTAATCCTTATCAAAATAAATTACTTTATACTGAAGACTGCTTCAATACCTTTATACAACTTTTTGAATTATTCAATTCGGACATTCCATTCGAAAGATATCACGAGTTCAAAAATGTAAGTATTAGAAAAAAGTCGCGTGGTGGCTGCTCACTCCGCTCGGCTAACTATTGCAGGTCGGGCAGCAGACTACCCTGAGTCTACTGCTCGCAGGCCCCATCCTCCCGTCATTTTTATAGAATTAGTTTTCTTCCTCGCGGTCCGGGTGGTGAAGCCAAGAACTTCGGTCCCAAGAGGCGCGGGAACACTTCTCAGCGGGCACTCCTGGGGTTACGAGATCGACGGGGGCAGGGAAGGACAGTCCCCCCACTGCCTGCCCAGTGGCAGGGTGAGTGCATACTGGGCCCACCCCTGCTCCTCCACTGTGCCCTCTGCTGACATCAGAGGGACATGTGGAGCAACTCCCCATTGGCCCCCATGAGGCCCCTCCCGTACCAGAACATTCGCAGGCAATAAGATCCCCCGAAAGTTAATCCTTCGAAAGGATTCCATTGCCAGTACCGAGGATGCACTGGCCTAACAACTGCCGTTCCCTCCAGACGCGTCCAGAGGGCCAAGGAGTTGTCAGACACACGTGTAGGTTTTCTGGCCAGCCCCTACAGGGAAGCTCTGACTTAATTTTAATGGCTTTTGTTTGTAGTTATGATCTTTTTACAAACAGTAGAAATAAAAATGAAATAATCGAATATTAAAAAATAATGACAAAAAAAAATTTAAATCTAAACTTTCTATATAATGTACTCTTTCTTATTAACCCGACGCAAAAAGAAGGGTGTCTGTGTGTGAGTGTATATTATATGTGTTAAAATTTATAATTTTTGAATTTTTTCCTAAATACCCGTGCGAAGCCGGAACGGGCTGCTAGTTTCGAATAAAAAGAAAGTAAAAAATAGCATTTTTTCTAAAATACATACCAATTTTTTTTGTCTGTTCGCCGCTTCATAAAATCATTGTAGGTATTAGGTATGTATTTAAGTAAGTATTTGAAATTTCTGGCAAAAGATTTTCGATTACTGTATTTGCCTCGTCTTTAACCGAATCTGGGGTAAACATTTCAGAATCGCTTGAACTCATTTTTAATTAGATATAAAACCGAGATTTAGGGAAGCAGCGTCTTCCACCCGCTATTCGGATCAAACACTATTTCAAAGTATGAGAAATGAAAAAAAAAATATCTTGACCAAAGGGCGCTGTAATACAACCTCGCTCTACCCAGCTGTTTCTATAATCTTTGGCAAAGTTCTCTGCGCGCACGGTGGGTGGACTAATCCAATAATAATATTGTTTTGTTCTGCATTGATGGACTAGTTAGGCCAGTGGTTCCCAAACTTGAGGGCGTAGTGTCCTACTGGTGGCGTGTATGGATTATACCCAGCGACAACACAGCCCCTAGACGGATATTGTTGAATTTAATGCGTACAAACAATTCTGCCACTAGCTGAGGTATGAGGAAGCGGGGTACAGCGATCCGGTTGGCCCTGACAATGTCATTATGTCATAGAAACTTCAAACTTTGTAGGGTTAGAGACGAGACAGATTTAGATTCAACACAATATAATATCGATAAAATATTATTTTATCGATATTATTTTTATGTAATACTTAGTATTAATTATAAGGATTTTAATTTCAATTTCAATTCTTTATTTGCGTGAATATTGTTACATAGATGGTAAAAAAATATATTGTATTGGTACATAATATTCCGCCTAAAATAGGGCATGCAAACATTGTTGGGTAGTCTAACACAGCACTAGGTATACATACATTTTCAAATCTAACAATTCATTTTTAACATTAGTTTATCTACATCCATTTTATAATAATTCTTTAAATATATTATATTATATTCTTTGATTTTAGCTTCTTATTTCTTTTAATATTATTTAATAATAAAGTAATTAATATACTAATAATAATAGTAAGTATTACAAGTAGGGAGGGAGTCTTTCAAAATTATCTTAATTTTGAAAGTAAGACGGGTGCTCTGTACTTTCAGAATTAAGATAATTATATCTTTAAAAATATCTTTATGTATTTATTTGGTGTTGAATATGGAGTTATTATTTTGTAAAGCGGATATTTTAAAAGAGGTAATTGTCCGTTTATATAGTAAATAAATATTAAATAATAAAATAATTAATTTAGTAGTAGTATTATATTATTTATTTTACCCAGCAATATTACACAAAATGTTACATTAACATACTAGGTACTACGTCTAGGTATAAATATTATTGGACCTACTTAACATTTAAAAGTGAACACAGCATGGAACAAAAACAAATATTATTGCAAACTATAACAGCTAATTAGTACGTAAATAAAACGTTATTCAAAAGAAAAGAACCTACTCAAAAATAACTTAAATTTAAAGGACAAAAAAAAAAAAAAACTAATCACCACTAATCATTTTATAAATAAATTAATTTTATATATGTATAGCCTTCGAATAGTGCATTTGTAACTTTGAGCTTTTATAATAAAGCCATTATAAATACCATTCGATATAATCAAATAAAACAAATTTTGTGACTAATGAATATAACAACTAATAACTGTAATTTGTTTCTAGTACTCGCTAGCAGCTACCGCGGCACCACTCACTTCGCTCGCTCACAGTTCTAACCTTACCTAACCTATTTGATATATTTCTGATTGTTTTTATATAAACAATGTTGAATTAGACAGTAAATTGTACAATTGTCGTTAATGTAACCTCAAATTATGCGACTGCTCAAGAGGTCTCTTTTGGATATTGAAATCTTTTTTATTATTTTATTTTAGTAGTAATTGAAAGCGAAATTCTGATAGTACTGAGTAATTTTTTCAGTGTTTACGTGTCAAACCGCGTTTGACATTATTATTGTGATATTTAATAGGTTTTAACAAAACCAAACATTTTCAGGGATGTAATAGTGCGATTGATTTTAATTGAGGATTTTTCTCGCAAAGAGGCCTTCGAAAGAAGTAAAAGACCAAGTAGCTTCATGGAGAAATATTACACATCCGTGCAAATCTTAAATAAAATCGAATGTGACACAAAAGTTGTTATTTTACTAAATTATTCATTCCTAGCTGTGCTTGTGACCCTGTCCGTGTGGAAGTTGTAAATTAACATCGTGGGCCTTACTCCCGACTGGTTCAAGCTCTGAACCAAATCGAGCTAATTTCAATTCCTAGAAAAAAGCAGTACGATTTGACACTAACTCGAATTCAAATTCGATTGATACAGCACTCGATCCAGGCGGGGTCAGGAGTAAGGCTTAGAAGTGGGTAGCTACTCTAATAACTAGCTAAATAGCGGCTATTCAACAAATAGCCATGGCTACTTCGATCAATGGCTACGATATCTGTCTACACGATAGCTAGCTATTGGCTACTGCTTCGAATAACCAACAAGTTTACGGTGTAGCGGGCAGCCGCCGCGCTGCCGTGAGCTGACCAAGTAAAATAGCTATTGGCTATTGGTAGCTAGCTAGCGACTTTCTTTATTTTTACGATTTCTAACTTAACTTAGTAGTCAATTAGGTTTAAAATCGTTTGAGATCTATAATTTTGTTTGTACAACAAAAGAAGGGTCTTTTGTTGTAGTTTTTACTGTAATTTTATTAGTTAATTTTAAATTTTCAATGTTTTCGACAGTTAAATATGTAGTAATTAGTAATACGTAATAAATGTAAAAATACGTACGTACGAAGGAAAGTCATTTTTTTTCAACAATACAATACAAATACTATTGTACACAAAAGAAGATAGCAACATATATGACTTATATAGAACACATGTACAATGGGCGGTCTTATCGCTCAAGGCGAATTCTTCCAGACAACCTTAGGATGGACAATATGGGCAAGTAAAGAGAGGGGTAGTACGCAGTGTAACAACATAATAGAATACATATACTACATAACATAAATACTATACATATATCTATAACAAAACTACATAAATATAAGATACAATAAACATAATAAATACAATACAATATGTCTAAATATTACATAATGTACCTGCCGGAAATTACAGTGATGATAGGTAGCGATCATTTACCAGTTTTTTGAATATAGGCAAAGATTGAGCACGCCTCACTTGTACTGGCAAAGCATTCCACAGGCGAGCAGCCTGAACTGTAAAAGAATTACCAAAGAAATTTGTGGAATGCGATGGTATCGCCAACGTGAGGTTTTCTGATGACCTTAAAAGCCTCGAATGTGTGTCACGAAGGAACACTAACTAACTAAAGGAACTAACTAAAGGACTAACTAAAGGAACTAACTAAAGGAGCATTCTTTGCTAAGATCATTATTCTCTAAGGTCAATGACCTTTGAACTAGGACGTCTTAAGTATTTTTCAGTTTTCTCTCTATAACTCAAAAATTTATAATCACATTATACTCAAAATAATTTTAAAAGAGAGTTTTTACAAAGGTCTATCAACGTGGAGAATTATAAATATCTACGTTACATAGTTTAGAGATGGCAGGGGGGGGGGACACATTGCAAGTCACTTTAGCTGGCTATATTTCGCAGATGGTACACCTGATAAAAAGTGCTGTATGAAACATTACCTTCATTTTAGTAGACCTATTCAATGATACCACACACGAGGGGGTGGAGCGAAAAAAATATTTTCATCCCCATTTCACATGTATGGGCGCCACCCCTAAAATACATAATCACGCATTTTTTATTCTTTTAAAATTGAGATCTATATTTAAACTATCTTTAAAAAAAATTACATGTACTTATATTTATAACTGTAGAAGTTATTAAGCTGTAAAGGATTAGGACAGACGGACAGATGGGTATACGGACAGACGGACGGACATGACGAAACTGTAAGGGTTCCTTGTAGGACTACGGAACCCTAAAAAAGGTACATATATCATTTATCGTGTACGTATCGGTCGGAACAAAAGTTCGTTTATCGTTGAACGGGAGTAGACTCCCTGGCTGTTATAGGTATATAAAGATTGAATGTTTGAAATCGTAGTTTTTTTTTTTTTTTTTGTAGATTGCAAAATATTCTACTACCTATATTTTTCAATTTCGTTGATAGTATGGAGAACTTTGTTTCATCGATAACAGATTTAGTACATCACTAGTTACATTGACAATTAAATAGAGGGAAAGAGATAGTGTATTAAGTGCTTGCGTAAGAAAGAGATGTTTTGTGAAAGACATCAACGTGCCGTCTGCACCTTTGGTGTCCGTTGCGAATTAACCAGTATAAGATGAACTCTCATTAAATATTAAATCAGTTGAAAAATCTAATTGGATAATGACATTATTAACTTAACGATGAAATGTTATGCCGTCTTTCTGGACACTCAAAGTCTTGCTGTTTTTACAACACAATCGTACTGTGCAAGAAGTCATTATAACATTTATTTGTAAATTTTGTGTTCACTAACACGGAAGTGTCAACGGCTCACAGAAGTGGTCATAACTGATTCAAATTGTTTGAGTGGCGGCTTACATACAGGATTTTTCCCTTATGTGTGATAGAAATCGGTCGCCTGTTATGTGGCGTCTAGGGGCTGTGTCGTCGCTGATTATACCCAAATTCGCCACCACTGATGGTCGTTGCGATGAATCAGTTTTTTTTTTCCCAAAACCAAATAAAAATATTGCATTCTATTCTGCCATAGAACTGCAACGTGTATGAACTGCTTACAATTTTTTAATAGGTGATTAAAATGTAAGTATCATGTGGCCATTAATGTTTTTACAGTAATTCTATACTGGGTGTAAGGGGAACGCTTCCGAAAACGAAGATAGGTGCTGGTGATTACTCATACGAAACCATGAAAAAAAATGCGATTATTTTTTAGATTTTTTTTTTTTTTTTTTTTTTACATTTTTCATACATAACGAGCTTTGGGCAGTTAAATAAAACTCATACATAATGAAAAATGCCAAAAAAAATTAATAAATCTAAAAAAATAATCGCATTTTTTTTCGTGGTTTCGTATCAGTAAACACCAGCACTATCACCTATCTTCGTTTTCGGAAGCGTTTCCCTGACACCCAGTATACCTATTCCTGCCTATCTGTTGTCTAGCAGTATGAGTCTGTCATGCTCTCTTAAATGTCATGCTGATGGTGGCGTTAGTGTCGGGTCGTTAAGTTCCCTTCAATATGGTTGAGTTAAGCGATGCCTGATGCTCGCGTCATGCTCGTGAACGGGTGCCGTCTGTCGGGACAGCTCAGTTCCTACATACTATGGCAACTCTTTTTACGTTTATTTCTAAAGGCAATATTCTCACTTTAAAACTCTTGTTTATTTCTGACATTAACCTATATTATACTCACATTATTTGAATAAATTTGATGTAATAAACAATAACCTATTTTAAAAAGAGTATATCCATGGAGTTTCTTGTCGGTTCTTCTCCATAGGACCCACAATTTGGAACCGTGCAACTAGAGCCTGACCTTTCAAAAGTGCCTGTAATTAGGTTTAATTTGAAATAAAAAACATTGAAATTGAAAATTGAATCAGATTGCATTACCCCGCCTCAGCTAGTGGCAGAATTTATTGTACGCATTATATTCAACATTAGGCGTCTATTGGGCTGTATGGTCGATGCACACAACACACGACCACTGCCTGGCGACATTTTTGTGGCTGTGGCGTGGCCCGTCTGAGTAGACCCTAAAATAATACTAGGACAGTTTTTGTTCTACAAATCAGCTGAATCCTTCTTCTGTAAATTCTATCTTTATATCTTGGCTCGCTTCCACCTCGCTCCTGAAACAGACAAACTATATTATGGCGATGAGTTAAAAAAAATCGGCGCTCGAGTGGGCGGAGTTTGGAGAGGGATAGCGCTATTATTCACTTTGAGCCCAGGAAGAGATAATGTTTAGATTTTTTCCGCTCAGAAGTAAAAGCAACAAATGATAGATAGATAGATAGAATATACTTTATTGTACACCATGAAAATAGTAGTAAACAGGAACAACGTATAAATTATGGGTACATGGGCGGTCTTATCGCTAAAAGCGATATCTTCCAGACAACCTTTGGATGGACAAAGAAGACGTAAGATCTAGATAATGGGGGCAGTCCGTGGCGTACTACTAAACTAAAATAAATAAATAGCACAAAATATATTACACATATAGGTATCATAAATATATATCAATCAACTCATCCTATCGCAGTCCACTGCTGGACATAGGCCTCTCCCAAGTTGCGCCACAACGCTCGGTCCTCTGCCTTCCGCATCCAGTCCCCCCCAGCCAAAATAATAAATACATAAATAAATATAATAAATAAATAATAATAAAAATAATAATATAATAATAATATATTAAATATATATAATATATACATAAATAATCTTACTTTGTTTTGCAAAAAATTTGCAAATATAAAAATAAATTTATTTATTTATTTAATTCTTTATGCACAACAGGGTGCAAAGGCGGTCTTAACGCCATAGGCGTTCTCTACCAGACAACCTTAGGGTAATGCAGAGACAAAGAATAGGGTAGATGCACCAGTAAAGTAGTAAAATACGTGGGACACTCAGAAAGTTTTGCGAAACTAAAAAAAATTGTTCTATACGTACATATATTTTTATCAAATCTTTTCAAAGTACTTTCCACCAGCCTCTATACAAAGATTCATGCGCCTAAACCAGTTTTCAAAACACTTTTTCCAGTCCGCCGCAGACACCTCGTTTACAGCCTGCTCGAACGCAGCCAGCGCATCTTCCGGCGACGAAAATTGTATCCCTTTGAGCTGATTTTTTATTTTTGGGAATAAAAAGAAGTCACACGGTGCTAGATCAGGGCTGTAAGGAGGGTGACCCAGGAGTTTGACTGGCGTGCTGTCCAGGAAGTCCCTCGTTTTGAGTGCGGTGTGCGCAGGTGCATTGTCGTGGTGGAGCAGTAGCCCGCGGAGCCCTGTGTTTGGTCGCTTGTTGCTTATAACAGAGAAAACTTCTGGCAAACATTTGGTAGTATACCATTCGGCATTAATGCTTCTTTGATCCCGTAAGGGAATTGATACCAAGTGGCCAGTCAAATTAAAAAAGCTAGCGATCAAAATCTTACCCCCGCTTCTAGATCGCTTCACTTTGGTAGGCGTTGGCTCATTTTGAAACACCCAAACAGTCGACTGGCGCTTGGTTTCTGGGTCGTATTGATAAATCCAGGACTCATCACCTGTAACGATGTCGTAAACACGCCGAGACGAGCCTGCTTCAAATTTGTTAAGCATATCACGGCACCATTCCACCCGGGCCTGCTTCTGAGCATCGGTGAGGTTGTGCGGCACCCAGCGTGATACTATCCTCCTCACGCGAAGATGGCTGTGTAGAATCTCGTGAACGCTTCCCGATCCAATCTTCAATATGTGTTGAATCTCCTGATATGTAATTCGCCTATTGTCTTGGATTAAATTTTTCACTGCTAGCACGTTTTCATCGGTAACAGCCGTCAAAGGGCGACCGCTTCTTTCGTCATCCCCCAAAGTTGGTCGACCGCGCTTGAATTCGTTATACCAACGATACACGGTTGCCTTGGAAGGGCCTTCATCCATGAATGCCATTTGAAGTCTATCGTACGATTCATCCGGTTTCAGGCGACACTTGAAATCGTATAAAATCATAGCTCTAAAATGTTCCCGGCGCAGATCCATATTTCAGTGAGACACAATACTTTGAATTAACTCGCGAAAAATGTGGAGGGAAATTTTGAAATTGGAACTTACTTATTTTTACTTATAAATAATCATATTTTCGAAAAACATTATAACTGGCCAGTCTCCCATATATAAAAACTTTTTTTCGCAATACTTTCTGAGGGGCCTGGTATGTTTCGTACTACGGACTTATAATTACATATAATAAAAAATTAAAAAAATAGATAAATACCTATGTACATTATACATATAATAATATATATATATTATACATACCTACATATATAACTATAAATATATAACATCAAGATAATTCAAAGTCGAGCTGAATCTGCTAAATCCTTTTCTATTTATTTAAGTACTGTGATTACCTACTGAATAGTGTAAAAATTAAGCGTTTATAAATATATTTTCTAATCATAAATAATTTAATGCAGTTGTTCCTCGCTATGTTTCTAAGTGAAAATTTAGGTATTAAATAATCGTAGAACTTTTTAAGTATTTTTAGGTGACTAAGCACATTATTTATCATGAGATCTAGAAATATGGCACGATTACAGACCAACATCTTGTATACTTTTTTATATATTAATTAGTCAAATTCAAAGCAGAATGGGCACTTTGTATGGGTAAATTACCCAGAGCGGATAGAAACGAATCATATGAGGAGGGGAGGCACAAAATCTCACATAATATGCAAGTTTTTGATCACTTTTTATGGATATTATCGGTGGATGGATAGAATCGAATTCAAGGAAAATTATATGCAGCGTCAAGTAAACCTACTTATATATTATATGATTCGTTTATATCTGCCCTGGATAAAAAAACGCCCAATCTCCTTTAAATGTACTTTATTTTATTTATTCTGTCTTGTGGCAATAAATATTTTTTTATTTCTTTCTTTACAAAATTCAACAAAAAAATTACTGAGCGCGACTCTGAGTTAACTAGGCCGCTCAGCACTTTTATTTATTTTATTTTTTATTGTATATTATGGCGAAACGAGCTAAAGGCCCACCTGATGTTAAGCGGTTTCCTTTGCCCATAACAACTGCAATACCACCTAGACTATTGCCTTGGTCCGTCTGTCTGTCAGAACCTTATAACTTCCAATCCAAACAATACAGAGATTTAGTTCCGCATACTCTATCTGCCTTTTATTCTATAATCTGAGGATTTAGGCCTTAAGGTAAGTCTACCCTGGTTCCACGCTTAATTCTGATACTCACTCATGGAATGTATTTTCTTCTGGTTGTTCGTTAACTTCAGGTCGCATTATAATTTTCCCGGCGTCAATTACCAGAAAGTTTTGTTTTGGACTGTAACAAGATGAAATATTTATTCAAAATGTTGATCCGTATTCGTGCCATATTTAAGGAGGTGACTATACCGCTGATACTGAACACGACTGAATAAAAAAAATCAATAACATACATAACATAACCAGCCCATTACTGTCCCACTGCTGGGCACGGGCCTCTTCTCAGTACGGGCCCTAGTCCACCACGCTGGCCTAGTGCGGGTTGGCGGACTACACACACCATTGAGAACTGTATGGAGCACTCTCAGGTGTGCAGGTTTCCTCACGATGTTTTCCTTCACCGTTAAAGCAAGTGATAATCAAATATAAATCCGCCCATGAATTCGAAAAGTCAGAGGTGCGGACCGGGATCGAACTCACACCCTCCTGCATTGAAGGCAAGCGTTCAAGCAATAGGCTATCACTGCTACCGAAAAAAAAATCAATAGCAAAGAAATATATTTTTATTTAAATACCTATTTGTAAACAAACAAATAGGTATTTAAATAAAAGGGTGTCGTAAAAGGCGACTAAGGGATTCACCAGAGGATGGGCAGCAGCGTTCTCTGAGTATTTAACCAACCAACTGCGATCGCCAACCCGCCTGCCAAGCGTGGCGATTATGGCATATCCCCCACTTAATTGGGGGAGGCCTATGTCCAGTAGTGGACGTCTTTCGGCTGTAATGGAAAAAAAACAAACAAATTGCCCCCGTGTGTCGAGTGAAACCACCATCGATATATACCAGGCCCCTCAGAAAGTATTGCGAAAAAAAGTTTTTATATATAGGAGACTGGCCAGTTATAATGTTTTTCGAAAATATGATTATTTATAAGTAAAAATAAGTAAGTTCCAATTTCAAAATTTCCCTCCAGATTTTTTGCGAGTTAATTCAAAGTATTGTGTCTCACTGAAATATGGATCTGCGCCGGGAACATTTTAGAGCTATGATTTTATACGATTTCAAGTGTCGCCTGAAACCGGATGAATCGTACGATAGACTTCAAATGGCATTCATGGATGAAGGCCCTTCCAAGGCAACCGTGTATCGTTGGTATAACGAATTCAAGCGCGGTCGACCAACTTTGGGGGATGACGAAAGAAGCGGTCGCCCTTTGACGGCTGTTACCGAAGAAAACGTGCTAGCAGTGAAAAATTTAATCCAAGACAATAGGCGAATTACATATCAGGAGATTCAACACATATTGAAGATTGGATCGGGAAGCGTTCACGAGATTCTACACAGCCATCTTCGCGTGAGAAGGATAGTATCACGCTGGGTGCCGCACAACCTCACCGATGCTCAGAAGCAGGCCCGGGTGGAATGGTGCCGTGATATGCTTAACAAATTTGAAGCAGGCTCGTCTCGGCGTGTTTACGACATCGTTACAGGTGATGAGTCCTGGATTTATCAATACGACCCAGAAACCAAGCGCCAGTCGACTGTTTGGGTGTTTCAAAATGAGCCAACGCCTACCAAAGTGAAGCGATCTAGAAGCGGGGGTAAGATTTTGATCGCTAGCTTTTTTAATTTGACTGGCCACTTGGTATCAATTCCCTTACGGGATCAAAGAAGCATTAATGCCGAATGGTATACTACCAAATGTTTGCCAGAAGTTTTCTCTGTTATAAGCAACAAGCGACCAAACACAGGGCTCCGCGGGCTACTGCTCCACCACGACAATGCACCTGCGAACACCGCACTCAAAACGAGGGACTTCCTGGACAGCACGCCAGTCAAACTCCTGGGTCACCCTCCTTACAGCCCTGATCTAGCACCGTGTGACTTCTTTTTATTCCCAAAAATAAAAAATCAGCTCAAAGGGATACAATTTTCGTCGCCGGAAGATGCGCTGGCTGCGTTCGAGCAGGCTGTAAACGAGGTGTCTGCGGCGGACTGGAAAAAGTGTTTTGAAAACTGGTTTAGGCGCATGAATCTTTGTATAGAGGCTGGTGGAAAGTACTTTGAAAAGATTTGATAAAAATATATGTACGTATAGAACAATTTTTTTTAGTTTCGCAAAACTTTCTGAGTGTCCCACGTATCTACTACGTAGTAGATGCGCTGTTTATAGACCAACATGGTTACACGAGTTATGGTTGAAGTTGTTATGGGCAAAGGTAACTGCTAAACATCAGGTGGGCCTTTGGCTCGTTTCGCCATCCGCGCCACATCACTCGGTGCTCTGCTTCCGCATCCAGTCCCCCCCAGCTACTTTCATCAGGTCGTCGGTCCACCTGGCAGGGGGGCGCCCTACGCTGCGTTTGCCGATTCGCGGTCTCCACTCAAGACTCGTCTGCTCCAGCGGCCATCGGTCCTTCGACAGACATGGCCAGCCCACTGCCACTTCAGCTTACTGATCCTACAAGCTATGTCGGTCACTCCGGTTCTTCTCCGGATAATCTCGTTACGGATTTTATCCCTCAAAGAAACTCCAAGCATAGCTCGCTGAGCGACTCATAACCATTCATATCATTCCGTTTCATATTATGCAACGTGTAACAGAAATGCGTGGTCATATTTTAAGAGCTCATTCAGGGCATAGCATAGGACAACTATTACTATGGGACCAACCCTGAAATCGCGAAAAAAATATCAGCTGTTCCCTACTAAATCATCGATGTCGGTCTCCAACAGTTCTCACGGAGGAAAGCTCGTTCGCACTATGATCGATCTGAAGGACCTGGCCTTATTGTACCTCTTTATTTGTGTACCATATTATATTATACTTGTCACACCAAACACAACAAATTAACATCACACAAAATGAATAATTTGGTGTACAAGTTCACTAACGCTCTCGGGTGATCAGTCCGGTGACGTGTCAGAGCCTTATATACCAAACAATTCCCTGCTGCTATTCAAAACTAACCTTATGCAAACCATAACCTTTTTTCCAAATAACACATATTCATTATCCTAATATCTTTGTAAATAGGAAAAGTAACTAATGGCACTCCAAAGGTGACAAAAGAAATTTAATACTATTCCCATTTCATCTAATCGAAAGCCTTCAGCTTGTAACCACTTCTTTTTATTTGTAACATACCTATCATGTCATATTATAATCATCATATATAATTTCAAAGCAATACCATATTGAACAATCTTATTATAAACAACCGACACCATCCGATTCAGATTTCAACACACCGTGAGAATGCAACGCATGCATAACCGGAATATGCACACGGCACACCTGACTATTTGCTGACTTGACAATCGGAATGGAACATTACCAACATTTTATTTAAAAAATATGAAATGATATAATTCTCATGAATTTTCCTGTCTTTGATCTGATAAAACGAAAGAATTCTACTATCTACTAAATAAGATACTCTCAAATTCATTAATCAGAAATTTGTAAATTTAAAAAAAAATATTAGGTTTTTTTTTTTTTTTAGAATTTCTTGTAGAAAACTCTGTGAAGAGAAGATAAAATAAATTCAAAAACTACTTGTCGAGATATTGAAATACTGAAAAAAAAAAATGATTTCTAGAAAACTTAAACCTTATACAAAACATAACAAATAATTGACAAGCAAATTCACGATTTAATTTAACTGAAACAAATGCATGGTTAACAATACCGCGCAGCGAAATTTGAGCTCATACGTACCTACATCAGACACAAGACACTGGAAATACAAATTGGAATGCACTAAGCATTATTTAATTTATAAAAATAATATTTAAATATGAATTCATATTTTACGCCTTTTTTAATGTGTAATACCTAGTTATCTACTGTTACTTATATCCTTCAATGAAAAACAATACCTATGCTTAACTTTAAAATTACTTCAAAATTTCAAGTTTTTACTGTCAACAGGCATGTTAGTTCAATAATTATATCTAAAACCTATATAAAAAATGTCCACGGCATTTAAAAGTTTAGGTGGATCCACACTTTCATCACAAAGAACTCTGGAAGAGCGGTTCCTAACGCTGCTTCTTCGTAACGCAACTATGGTTCATCAGCCATTTTAAACGAATATTTACTGTTTTCGGTGTTACCTATTCTTGATCCTGGACAGTAGGCTGGATAACAGTGGGACGGCTATCTGGCAGGGCAGCGGAGACTTTCTCTCACGCTGTTCCCTTGACGCCAACATCTCCCGGCTGCAAATTACTCCACACATCGGGCACGTACAACACCCAGCACCCAGCAATACAGCCTCGCAGACCATCCATAGCTTCTCCGATTTCAGATGCCCAGGGCTGCCAACGCGGCAGCCCTGGCAGGGTCGCCATGTAATGTGTGGCGTATGGGTGACAAATCCAGGAGACGTGTTTAACGTTCAAGTCACTTTATTGTACTAACTTAACCTAAGCTTACATACTAATACAGTACATATACGGGTAAGGCTAGCTACACACTACACTAGACAAAATGTAAGGATCAGCTGATATTCTTTTCGCGATTTCAGGGTTGGTCCCATAGTGAAAGTTGTTCGATAGCATCCCCTGAATAAGCTCTTTAAATATGACCGCGCATTCCTGATACACGTTGTATTGAAAATATACTTATTTAATTAGTATCATGGTATAATAAGATGTTTCACCAGGTATTCTCTTCCCGCAATGACAGCGCGATGCCTCCAAGCTACGTCACGATCAGTGCTGCCATTGATTGATATCTTCAATATACTTAAGGAGATTTTTGTTCATAATGAATATAAAATAAATTCCTAACTAGCCTAACTATTTGTTATCTCGTGTTATTCATCTAATTAGTTAATGAAGGAAACTATATTAAATTACTAGTTAAAAAGTGATTCTTTAAAGAAGAAAGTAAATGAAAAAATGCATTTTGCTCGGGTAATTTATTTACACAAAGTGGCAGAACATCAAACTGACAAGTGTCACGCTAACAGCCCGCTATAGGCTCCACGGCCGATGACGTAGTACGGAGGCAATCACGTGACCTAGCTGTCACGGGAAGAGACTACCTGGTGTTATTATACCATGATTAGTATGACATTCAAGATTTTAATACATTTTCATGTGTCGATGTAGACTTACTTGTAGGTGTGATCATCGGCAGGTTCTGTGTGCACTGCGAGCGTGTCTGAGTCAGGGTCAGCTTGTTCCCTGGAACGTAAAACATTTACTAATTATTTATTTACTTTTTTATTCGTCGTGGGTTCGATTCCCACAGGACACAAATATTTGTGTGATGAGCATGAGTGTTTGTGTTGGTCTGGGTGTTTCTTATGTATTACATACATACATATTATCACGCCTGTTTCCCATTGGGTAGGCAGAGACTATGGATTTTCACCTGCTACGATCCTGACACACCTCTTTCGCTTCATCTACGTCCATTAACCTCGTCATGCATGCTCGTCGGTTTAGAGAACTCTTAACCTGGCATTTTTTGAGAACGTCCGCGATTTGATCGCGATACGTTCGCCGAGGTCGTCCCCTTCCAACTCTTCCATCCACACTCGCTTCGTATACTTGTTTCGTCAATCTCCTCTCGTCCATCCTCTCTATATGTCCAAACCATCTTAACATACCTTTCTCAATCTTTGTCACTACATCTTCTTTCACTCCACAACGCTCCCTTATCATGTTATTCCTTACTTTATCTCTCAAAGTTACACCACACATACTTCTCAAAGCTCTCATTTCTACTGCATTTATTCTGCTTTCATGTTTCTTCTGCCATACCCAACTTTCACTACCATACATAAGTGTAGGCACTAACACTCCCCCATGAACAGCCAGCCGTGCCTTTTCCGACACTTTGCGGCTGTTCATGAAGGTGTGTAGTGCCCCATTCACCTGATTACCAGCACTCACTCTCCTTTCAATGTCCTTCACATGCTTGCCATCTCTCGTAAACATGGAACCCAGGTATACAAAATCTTTCACTTGTTCCACCTTTTCGTCACCTATCAAAATATTGCACTCTGTCATAACTTCTTCCTTTTCAAAAACCAAAACTTTTGTCTTACTAACATTAACTTTCATTCCTTTACTCTTCAAAGCACCATCCATAGTTGTTACCATCTTCTGTAACTCCCCCTCCGACGATGCAAGGATAACTTGATCATCGGCATAGAGGAGACATTTGACAAGTAACCCATTCATTTCTAAACCATTTTCACTCTCTTTCAAATCTTTCAAACAACTGTCCATGAATAGATTGAACAGCCACGGCGACGCTACACATCCCTGTCTCACACCCTTATCGATGCTGAACCAGTCAGAGTAGGCGCCGTTAATCCTGACACAAGCGCTAGAATCCACATAGAGAGATTTCAACGCTTGAATCAGGTTGCTATTCACCCCATAGATAGACAAAGCAGACCATAGTTCATTCCTCATCACTCTGTCGTAGGCCTTTTCCAAATCCACGAAAGCGCAATAGACTTTTTGACCTTTGGCCAAACATTTTTCAGCTATGCATCGCAAGGAAAAGATCTGATCCGTACACCCCATGCCCTTTCTAAATCCCGCTTGCACATCCCATATTTTTTCAATCAAAACTTTTGCATACAATTTGCCGACAACACTTAAAAGGCTAATGCCACGGTAATTCTTGCAGTCTTGCTGTGACCCTTTTCCTTTGTAGAGCGGCACAATCACGGCCTTACACCAGTCTTTTGGTACCAGGCCATTACTCCAGCACAAGTTGAAAAGACGGTACAGCAGACTAGCCACCACGCCCTGTCCAGCCTTCAGCATTTCGACTGATATCCTATCATACCCTGGAGCCTTTCCTGATTTCATTCTGTTCAACGCTTTTACTATTTCATCCATACAAAACCTATCCTCAATGTCTGCCCTTTCGTCCATCACCGTCGATACTTGCATCACCTCTTTTTCAAACAGTCCTTCAAAATACTCTTTCCATCGCTCTCATTTCTACTGCATTTATTCTGCTTTCATGTTTCTTCTGCCATACCCAACTTTCACTACCATACATAAGTGTAGGCACTAAAACACTAACTATGTATTATAGGTAAGTATAAAAAAAAAGTATTTAAGCATTATATCCATTGTCTCGAAGTTGTAACGGAGTACGTCTACCTAGGGCAGGTAATTCAGCTTGGTAGGCACAACTTCGAGAAAGAAGCCGACAGAAGGATCCGTTTGGGCTGGGCAGCATTTGGCAAACTTCGCCGAGTCTTCTCGTCGCCTATACCGCAAAGTTTGAAGACAAAGGTCTTCAACCAGTGCGTCCTGCCAGTCATGACTTACGGCGCCGAGACGTGGACACTGACAGTTGGGCTAGTCCACAAATTTAAAGTCGCTCAGCGAGCTATGGAGCGAGCTATGCTTGGAGTTTTTTTGAAGGATAAAATCCGTAACGAGATTATTCGGAGAAGAACCGGAGTGACCGACATAGCTTGTAGGATCAGTAAGCTGAAGTGGCAGTGGGCTGGCCATGTCTTTCGACGGACCGATAGCTGCTGGAGAAGACGAGTCCTTGAGTGGAGACCGCGAATCGGCAAACGCAGCGTAGGGCGCACCGCCGACAGGTGGACCGACGACCTGAAAAACGTGGCTGGAGGGGACTGGATGCGGAAGGCAGAGGACCGAGTGTTGTGGCGCAACTTGGGAGAGGCCTATGTCCAGCAGTGGACTGCGATAGGCTGAGTTGATGATATCCATTGTCTAGTACCCATAATACAAGCTCTGCTTAGTTTGGGACTAGATGGTGATGTGTAAAATGTCCCAAAATATTTAATAATATTATTATTTATGTATTATTTGTCCGGCTCGAAAGATCAAAAATTTACGAGCAGTTCTGTTTGGCTGTCACAGACATAGCAAAAAATATAGACTAAGTGCTGCGAACAATCATAGTGAAGCCAATAAAACCGTGCTCCTTCGTGTACGCACGGCTACACATCAAGCTGTACATTTCCAGTAAAAGTTGACCTCGCATTGTTTAGGCTTTCCGTACAATGCGAGATCAGCTTAGACTGGAAATGTACAGCTTGATGTGTAGCCGTGCGTACAACCAGCGCTCACGCACACACGTGCACACGAAACCGTGCTCACTCCTCTCAGTACACGTCGCGGCATCGTCGAGTGAGCTTCGTGAGAGAAAATATTCTGCAGGTGCATGGTGTGTGCGTGAGCGCTGGTTGTACACGAAGGAGCACGGTTTTTTGGCTTCACTATGATTGTTCGCAGCACTTCGTCTATATTTTTTACTATGTCTGTGTTGCCTGTACACTGATATGTATGTATGTTGTCTATGAGGACGGGATGTTCACAGGAATAAAATCACTGATTCGTGTCCGTCTTCAAAGAGTGTTTATTGCACTAATAATTAAAAGTAGGTATCAATAGTACATTACTGTCGAGGCCGGAAATGAAGCAATTGACGGCCGAGTAATATTGGAAGTACGAGCCGAAGCCGAGTACTTCCCAAGTGATTTTAAAAGGACGAGGCGCAATCCGAGTCCTTTTTAACTAAACGAGGCCGTTAATTGCTATTTCGGCCAAGACTTGTATAGTACTTTTCTCTTATTTGCGAGGAAACACAACACAAATTGATTCAACAGTATCTCATTTTCATTCACACCTATTCGCCCGCGCGCGGATCTTGTTCAATTTTCAAAGTTTTGAAAAAAAAGAATGCGCATTCAGCCTGTATAAAAAAAAAAAAAAAAAAAAAAAAAAAAAAAAAAAAAAAAAAAAATATTTATTTTTATAATAAATAGTTTGTACCTAAAAACACCTAATTTATGTAAGTGTGTACTCAAAAACCTCGGTAGCATAATTTAAAAAATAAAAAGTGTCCAGCAATTTCCATTATAGTCCTGTTGGATATTACCGGCCTGTTATTTCGTTGCGTACGGAAAAGAGCCGATTGTTGTATTCTTTTTTTTTTAAATGAACCAATTTCCGAGCAAGTGGGAGAAAAATATATTACAAACATTGTGCGTGGAAGGCGCGATTGCCAATTCAGAAAATTAATGTTAAATAAAGCTATTAAGTATTAAGGCGCATGTACCAGCCAAGTGGCACCCCCACCATCATCATCATTTCAGCCGAAAGACGTCCACTGCTGGACATAGGCCTCCCCCAAGCATCGCCACAACAACCGGTCCTGCGCCTTCCGCATCCAGCGGATACCCGTGACCTTCACCAGGTCGTCGGTCCACCTTGTGGGGGGGCTACCCACGCTGCGCCTTCCAGTACACGGTCACCACTCCACAACTTTACTGCCCCATCGGCTATCTGTTCTGCGAGCAATGTGCCCCGCCCACTGCCACTTAAGCTTGGCAATTCTTCGGGCTGTGTCAGACACTTTCGTTCTCCTGGGAATCTCCTCATTTCTGATTCGATCACGCAGGGACACTCCGAGCATAGCCCTCTCCAATGACCATTGAAGTGCTGTATCCAATGATATTTAAAAGTATAGATATGTCATACCCTAACAAAACAATAAAAAAAAATTTAGTACGCAGCGGCAGCACGATCATAAACTATTAGAAAGTAAGTTGGTTACTTCAAGTTACATTCGCGTCATAATTGGAATACGTTTTGTACACATATGACGGCATTTTAGTTTATTTTTGTCACCGGTCACGCTCGGCGCCATAAATTATTTTAGTAGTAGTAGAGCTTTGTGAAAGAGCTCGTCCGGGAAAGTACTACCACCGTACCTACTTCTCCGCCAAACAGTGATGCTTGCATTGCTGTGTTTCGGTCCGAAGGGTACGGGTGCCGGTGAAATTACAATCACATGAGACTTTCCATCTTCATGTCTCAGTTTGGCGAACCGACTTGCGGTACCATTTAGGCAACAGCCTAGCTGGTATTGCAGTTGTTATGGGCAAAGGTAACCGCTTAACACCAGGTGGGCCTTTAGCTCGTTTCGCCATCCTATACTATAAAAAAAGTCCTAATTAGGACGTTTTCGAGTCTTCAGGTTGCGAGCGCAGTTACATATCTAATTATCTAGAGAGATGAAAACAGATATCCAATAAAAAAACTATCCGGTATTTGGCCTAAATTACTATCCAGCCGGATACCGGATATAAGCCCAAAATATTATGGTTTATTTTTAAACAGTTTATAGCAAAGACAAACAAAAAATATAATACAATTTTAGTTTTTTTAAAGCAAAACAAAGAGTTAAAATCACAATACAGTTACCAAACGGTAACTGTATTGCCTTGCTGATGATGTAAGCACCTGGTGCCCGAACTAGGAATTAACCTGTATCTCAGGCACCAGTGACCCCAAGTGATCTGTACTTTTAAATATCATTGGCTGTATCTATGTTTTTCTATAATCTAAGAGAGATGTCCACTAGCGAACTGAATGGTCTAAGGCCCGTATTACAGAAGCTTCCTCAAGTACAGTTTAAACTCCAATCACCTGATCACTACTTAAGGATAGAATCGTTACTTGAGTATCGGTCTTATTCCAGAACGGTAATTATAAACTTTAATTCAACAACATAACACATGAATTTGACCTGAAATATAATGGAAATCTCTACTCAAGCGTAATCTGGACCACAATAGAGTGATTACAGGTCAAATCTCAGCTCAAATACCGAAACAGGTGACGGTATAAAACAAAACTAAACTCAGCTGAACTGTGATCAACAAATCTCTGCTTGAGGAACGTTCTAAAATCAAAGCTCAACTTTAAACTAGTTTTAAACAGAGATCAACGCTTGAGTATCGTTCTGTAATACTGGCCTTATAGGACATACATAAACATAATCAGCCAATTACTGTCCCACTGCTGGGCACGGGCCTCTTCTCAGTATGAGAAGGTTAAGGCCTTAGTCCACCACGCTGGTCTAGTGCGGGTTGGTGGACTACACACACCATCGAGAACTGTATGGAGCACTCTCAGGTGTGCAGGTTTCCTCACAATGTTTTCCTTCACCGTTAAAGCAAGTGATAATCGAATTCTGATCCGCACATGAATACTAATAGGACATGATGACGACTTACTTGTAATCTTCATCATCAAGTGTTTCAACTTTGACGTCTACCGTTAAAATCCCAGGTTCAGCTTGCATCCTGAAATTTAGAACATTATTATTTGATTAATGAGGGGGCTCGTAACGAAGCAACGACTGCGCGGATTGTACGATATGCAAAGTTAAGCTGCACTTGCCACGGTCAGTCTGTGGATGGGTGACCGTTTCGTTACACATCGAGACCCCTCCGTGCCTCGGAGAGCACGTTAAGCTGTCGGTCCCGGTTGTCATACGAATATCTATGGCAGTCGTTACGGGTAGTCAGAAGCCTGAAAGTCTGATAACTGGTCTAACCTCCGAATGTCAGTATTACCCAGTAACTGGGTTGCGGGGGTCTAATGGCAGTCGCTCCGTGTAAAATACTGATGTTCAGCCGCATCTGGCTAGACTGGAAGCCGACCCCAATAAGGAAAAGGCGAGGAGGATGATATTATTTTATTAATGGACATTATTATGTTTGATGTTCGCAGGAGAACGAAAGTGACCGACATAGCCCGAAGAATTGCCAAACTTAAGTGGCAGTGGGCGGGGCACATTGCTCGCAGAACGGATGGCCGATGGGGCAGTAAAGTTCTGGAGTGGCGACCGCGTACTGGAAGGCGCAGCGTGGGTAGGCCCCCCACAAGGTGGACCGACGACCTGGTGAAGGTCGCGGGAATCCGCTGGATGCAGAAGGCGCAGGACCGGTCGCTGCGGCGATGCACGGGGGAGGCCTATGTGCAGCAGTGGACGTCTTTCGGCTGAAATGATGATGATGATGATGATGATGAAAAATAAATAAATACATACGTACATACATATGTAACTATAAATATATAACGTCAAGATAAATCAATGTCGAGCTGAATCTGCTAAATTGTTTTCACGGAAATATTTTCTTAACTTAATTTTAAAGGCGGGCCGACTGTTAGCCATCCTGATTTATTTATGTGTTGGTCGCGCAAACCGGCGACACGCGTTCCGGTATTAAAAGACAGTGGATAACATTTCTATTATCTTATTATTTAGATTTCTATGGAACAGCCAGACTAGTAATAATAAAAACCGACCAAGTGTGTCGGACTCACGCAGTAAGGGTTCCGTACCACTGTTGGCAACATCAAAGTAATTATATTAATATTTGTATCGAGCCACACTTTATAGTTTCTGCGGCAACACTGCTGTGTGTTAAATTCTTCTTTCAACTTCACTTGCTCTGTTCGCACGCTAATTTGTACGATTTTGAAATTAAACCATTTCATGATACAAGTTCAGGTGTTACTCATTCAAAAAAACTACAGTCCACTCTCACACCACTGCGCCACCAACAACCACCCATCGACCTGACTCCATAGAAACTGATTTAATTTACGAGAGATTATCAAAAGACATCAACGATCGTACACTATAACATACCTGGCGAAATGTGGGTGTACTATACACCTCTGCCTACCCCTTCGGGGAAATATAGGCATGATGTTATGTTATGTTATCAACGATCGTACGCGAAATGTGAATTTTTGATCTCTTTCTAAAGTAGGTACCACCACACATGTCTATGTTTGCCCTATTTAACCGACTTCAAAAAAAGGAGGAGGTTATGTATTCCGCGGGTTTTTTTTTTTTTTTTTTTTTTTTTTCATGTATGTACACCGATTACTCCGAGATATGTGGGCCGATTTACGTGGTTGTTTTTTTATTTGGTAGAGAAAGTCCGCGCGGTGGTCCCATATAAATTTTATTGACTTAGGTTAAGTAGTTTTTTAACCAGCTTCAATAAATCAGTTTATTTTAGCTTTGCGTATCTAGATGATCTGCTCATTGGTTCCTCATTCTGAGAATTCTTGACCGATATGCGTGTTTTTTTTTTCACGATAGTGATTGGACGTTTGGAAGAACATGAGCGAGACCTTTGCCCAGCAGTGGGGGGATAGCAAAGGTTAATAAAAATATATTCTCAAATTGGTTATATAAACATTTATGAATCAACCCTCAACTAAAAAGTATGAAATAAAAACTTTTTAACAAAAAATAAAACCGACTTCAAAAACCTTAACTAAAAAGTAAAAAATAATCATTGTATGTATTTTAAAATCTTAACATAAACAACATTTTGAACGCGGCGCGTGATTTTCATGTACGTTCACATAAACTGTTTTTACTATAGATATTGCGCTCGACTGTACATTACATGACGCAAAGGGTCAAACACGCGACGCCTTAAAAATGTTGTTTATGTTAAGATTTTTAAAATACATACAATGATTATTTTTTACTTTTTAGTTAAGGTTTTTGAAGTCGGTTTTATTTTTTGTTAAAAAGTTTTTTTTTAGTATTTGTTGCTAAACTACATAGTATGCACTATAATCTGACCAAGTTTGACGCTGGTATGTATTACCGTTTCGAAGATAGAGCAGGAACAAAAACGTTAAAAAAACCGCATGCTTTTCGAGATTTCTTGTATGGTTTTTGTCGTGATAGTCACCATAGTAACACATATTCTGTGAAAATTTCAACTGGTTATCTATTACCGTTACAAAGATACAGCCCTGTGACAGACAGACGCACGGACGGTCGGACAGCGTAGCGAGAGTAATAGGGTCCCGTTAACACCGTTTGGGTACGGAACCCTAAAAAGCGACTTAGTAAAAACGTGGTTAAAAAGTAAAGAAAGAAATGAAAGAAAGAAAATATTTATTTCAGTCTCGGTACAGGCGAGAGAAAAAAAAACTAAAAATAACATATATTATAAGTAATTACCTGTCTATATCATGCGGCACATCTTGATCTCTCTTTCGTTTCCCTGCCCGTTTGACTTGTGGGGGAACTTTCTTTAATTCCTGTTCCTCCTTCAGTATCTCGCTGACCGTTTTCTCACTGACGCCAGTGGCCTCCGCCGTCCGCGCGCGGAACTTCAGAAGGGGAGACAGGTCCAAGTCTTCAAATTTCTCCTTAAGTGCTAAATACTCTCGCTCGAGGAAATGGTAGACCTTGGCGATGACTGTTCTCGTGTTACCCTGGAAAAATAAACATATACTTCAAATAATTTTGATTTTAATTATACACGGGAATCGCGCGATTCTGGAACCGCGCGATTACCACCATGTCTGACATAATAGTTGACTCCAGCATTCCGCGAACGTGAAATCAATCCAAGCCTGATAAAGATTGTTTATCTTTGTTTTTAGGGTTCCGTAGTCCTACAAGGAACCCTTATAGTTTCGTCATGTCCGTCCGTCTATCCGTCTGTAGGACCAGAATCCTTTACAGCTTAATAACTTCTACAGTTATAAACATAAGTAAATGAAATTTTGTTAAAAAATAGTCTACATATAGATCTCAATTTTAAAAGAATAAAAAACACGTTTTTACGTATTTTAGGGGTGGCGTCCATACATGTGAAATGGGGATGAAATTTTTTTTTCGCTGCACCCCTTCTTGTGGGTTATCATTGAATAGGTCTACTAAAATGAAGGTAATGTTTCATACACCACTTTTTTATCCAGTGTACCATCTGCGAAATAAAGCCCGCCAAAGTGGCTTGCAATGTGTCCACCCCCTGCCATTTCTAAACTATGCAACGTAGAAATTTATAATCTTCCACATTGATAGACCTTTGTGAAAACTCTTTTTAAACTATTTCGAGTATAATGTGATTATATTTTTTTGAGTAATAGAGAGAAAACTGAATAATACTTAAAACGTCCTAGTTCAAAGGTCATTGACCTTAGAGAAAAATGATCATAGCAAATAATGCTCCTTTAGCTACTTTCTATTTGAAAAAATCACAAAAAGTAACTTTGACATGACGCACTTCTTAAATTTGGCTTCTTGAATTTATCGCTAGATGGCGCTACTAACAACACGCTCTGAGTCTCGAATGCTGCCGATTATTGCAAAAACTAAAATAGCCATGATTAATATTCGATTTGATTCGTATGTAATTACACCATGGAGAAAAGAAGGGAGCGGAGGTGCTGCAAGGCAATTTGGTCATGCGCCTTCAATTTGGTCATGACGTCACAGTGGGCGGAGCCGCAAAGCTTAATTTCAAGTGAATCATCACTGCGTTCGGTTCTCTTCGATTTAAATAGATTTTGAGAGGATTTTGAATATTTTTCTTGTTTTAACAATGAAGTGCGCTGTTGTTGGATGTAAAAATTGTTCAGGATCAAAACTAAAACATATTGATGGTATAACATTTTATGTGTAAGTCACATATATTTATATTTTCAATTTTAAAACATGCATTTTCTCGTTTCTTCGCCAAATTGTTGCTCGGGACATCTGTCGTCGAAAAGATGCATACTAATCACTTCTCACCGATAACATGTTTTTACATTATCAATGCATATTATGACGAAAATAATAAACACATTGTTTTAATTCATTTTAAATTCTAAAATGTTAGTTATTTCATAGATAAATTACATAATTACATGAAATAAGAGCAATTTAAAATAAGAAAAATAGGCCATCAGGCCATCTATCGGTGAGTAGTCAGTAATAGGGTCGATTTCATGTTTCGAATTAAAATGACACATTTTTGACGATTTTTGTAAACCCCCGTTTTATTGTTATCTGATGGTATTTAACGTTTGCTATAATGAAGTTATACACATACTATGTAAAAATACAGGGCGCATCTTGTTAAAAATAGAAGAAAACCAAAAAAATAGAAACACGAATGAATAAGTTTTTACACAAATGAAATTCTTTAATCGCGAATGAAATGTGTAGGACACTAATGATTTGCTAGCTGGACAACATTCATAACCATGATTTTATAAAACAAAAATACATAACAAGGTCTTGAATGAAGCGGGCGATGGTGATTCTAAGGTATCTAAGTGAGAAATAAAAACAAGGAACCTTGGATACGTTTTTTGAAGTGAAACTTCTGTATAGACGGGGGGTATTAGGAATTTTAGTCACGAAAAAACGTTACGGCCGCATGGAGGGGGTAGACAATATATCGCTTGGCGAGAGACGGCAGCGGCGGAGGGATTGAAAGGCTGATGATGATGATGATGATGATGATGGTGAAAATTCTATATATAGAAGATAGATATATATATCTTCTTCTATATATTAGGATTTTTCTCTCACGAAAAAGCGTTACGGCCGCGTGGAGGGGGTAGACGATATATAGCGGCGGAGGGAGAGAAAGAAAAATGGATGTTTTTTTTGGTTCCGGATTTAATTCAGTTTTTTTGTTTGATAAAATAAAATATGTTTAAATAAAAAATGCATTCATTAAAATCACTTAAAATGTACCTAACCTAACCAAAACATAATTTGCAGTAAAACTGCGAAAAAAAAACGAAATGTGTGCTGGGACACATAGTAGAAGTGAAACTTCAACGGACAAGTGGAAAAACGAATCGCAACGGACAAGTGGAAAAACGAATGGCAACTGACAAATGGAAAAACGAATCACAACAAAATTTTAACTTGAAGTTTTACGGGCTGATTGTTAATGTACTTATTCAATTTGAAAACCTGCCCGTAAAACTTCAACTTAAAATTTTGTTGCGATTCGTTTTTCCACTTGTCAGTTGCCATTCGTTTTTCCACTTGTCCGTTGCGATTCGTTTTTCCACTTGTCCGTTGAAGTTTCACTTGTACTATGTGTCCCAGCACACATTTAGTTTTTTTTTATTCAATTTGTATCCAATAAGTTTTTATGACAATAGTTAACTGCAATCTTGATATATCATAATCCAAAAATTCCAAATTTTACGTAGCATTATTTCAGCAAAAATGTATTGAATACTTTAATTAATAAAAAAAAAATAACATTAGGTAAAATTTTTTTATGAACAGAATGTAACATACTTTTTATTATATTTCTATATACAACCTACAACCTAATTCTTAGCTTATACTAAACCTCTTAAGGGGTCATTGTACTCATCATAATGAACAACTTTTACTATGGGAACAACCCTGAAACCGAAAAAAATATCAGCGGTTCCCTACATTTGTGTTCACATAAATCGACATAATTATAGGGAACAGCAGATTTTTTCGAGATTTCAGGGTTGATTCCACTGTAAAATGTGTTCATAATGATGAGTACAATGATCCCAGAGATTTAGTATAAACTAAGAATAAGATTGGATATTTGTATAAGTAGGTATTTCTACTAATTTCTTATAATATATATTTTTAATGATTTAAATAGTGGAAAGAAAAAATCGCTCACGAGCAGGATTCGAACCTGAGACTCCTGGCTCAGTACGCCAGTCTTTGGGTGACGTCAGCGATATCTTATTAAGAAACAGTGATTCTTCTTTTTTTTTCCACTATTTAAATACCGATAACACGGTTTTGTGGGGCACAGTGATATTGCAAAATTTATACATGTATGAATAAATAAATAAATACTAAATAAATCGTTAGATTTCGCTTCGCATGCATAAATGCGTTAAAAATAATAAAATATATAATTTTGTCAATCAATTTTTTTTTTGTTGTATTTGCAATCAGTTTATACAATTAAAAAGATGGTTTGAGTGATTTTCAAGGTGATCTACATGAGGATACTTTATTGCGCTAGGCGCTATGTATGGCACGTTTTTAACGTACTTTTGTGTAAAGTTGTAAAACAAAAGTTGGGTAGTTAGACGTTATTTAATACTCATACTGGACTGGTAATCTGAAGGTCAAGCCGCAAGTGCCATATGGTACCCTTACATTATACCCTTTAAACCTTTTTCAACTTCGTTACTTTTTTTCAAATTCTAATCAGTCATTTTAAAGACCACGTCATTTGTGTAAAATTCAATTTCATTAGTGTTATGTTCTCACCACAAAAACGCACATAGAATGTTCTGGAATAAAATAATGTGCTTTGTACGCCACAGTGGTGAGTAGACAAACTAAAATGAAAAATTGTTAGTGCTGTTACGCTGTAATAATTCATTTCACCGCTAGATGGATTTACAAAAAATGGGCGGATTTTCCATAGTGAGGTGGAGCCATTGCTGTACCTCGTCCCCCTGTCACCCGCATTCAGGCGACGCTTCTTTCTAAAGAGATTTTGCCTTGCAACACCTCCGCTCCCTTCTTTTCTCCATGAATTACACCTACTTAAGGAAGCCTATAATACTGAGCATGGCCCGACATGCTCTTGGCCGGTTTTTTTTATATTATTTTTTGACGACGTCTGTGGTCTAGTCATTCGAGTGTCGGACTGCTGATCACGAGGTCGTGGGATCGATCCCCACAGGACACAAATATTTGTGTGATGAACATGAGTGTTTGTGTTGGTCTGGGTGTTTCTTTTGTATTATAGGTATGTATTTACAAAAAAAAGTATTATATCCATTGTCTTGTACTCATATTAGAACACAGATTAATATATTTATTAGAAGCTCTGCTTAGTTTGGGACTAGATGATATATGTAAAATGTCCCAAAAATATTTATAATTTATTTATATGTTAAACATGCGTTTACATACAAATTAAGCATGCAAGATGTAAAATTAAATGAAGCACTGCAATGTTTTGCCTATCAAGGCGTTCAAATTTAAGTAATTTAACAAAATAATTTAAATTAAATAATGAATGTCCACTACATGGTTCTATGGTTTATGGTTCTTTCACCATACGTGCAGTGCGTCTGTGGAATTCTCTCCCACACTCTTTGCGCGATAGCCCGTCACTGTTCAAAAAATGTCTTCAAGAGAAGAATTAAGGAACATTTCCTCTCAACATGAGTTATATTACATGTTATGTATTATATATATATATATGAATGTATATATTCTTATGTATCTATTATATATACTTAAGTATCTATATATTATTTATATTATTATTAGCTAGTACTGTAAGTAAATAAAGTAGGTTTAATTTATGTTGTACACTTGTTTCTGTCCTCTACATTCAACATCTCTCTATCGCTCTAAGGTTTGCTGTTAGAAAACTCAGTTCTGAGTTAAGCTCACCAATGTACATAAACTTTCCTACTGTAATATAAATGTATATATGTGTGTACAATAAAGAATAAGAATGTCCATAATTACACAATAATCAATAAATTATTAAATTACTATGGTCAACCAATATAAGCTATTGCTAATAGCTTTATCATGCGTATCGCCAAAGAGTGGAATTCCTTGCAGTCAGTGTTTCCCGAGAAGTATAATCTGGTGGTCTTCAAGACTCGAGTGAATAGGTTTTTGCTGGACAAGCGTGTCCCATCGTCGACCGCACCATATCGCTTAAAATCAGGTGAGGTGACGGTCAAACGCACGCCCGTTAAGAATAAAAAAATAAAAATAAAACCATATAACAATGGTAAGAAACCATTATAAGCTGAACTTGCTCAGTATGTAAGTTTTAGATTAAACAGGCTCTGCTTATACTGGTTATGTTACCATCGATATATGATTCACTGTACTACTTGACAACTATTATAATATTTACCTACTTTAAGTTCGACTTGGACACATTTTTCAGCAGTAACAATAAATTTAGTTTGTGTTCCTTGGCAAAACATTCTTGGTTTTCCTGAAAAGAGACAATTTATAAATATTAGTATTCCATACTTAAATAATATCCTCATTAGAGATGAAACGGACATTCGTCAACTATCCGGTATCCGGCCGGATACCGAATAGGAGGTCACGGATTTTCAATAACAATTTTTTTATTAAATCGATTTCATTTAATTCACATACAAAAAAATTACTTTTAAATACAAATAAAACCGCAATATCTTCAAATTAAAATGACGTTTATTATTCATTTTAACAAGAAAATAGTACTCCTATTGAATTAGAGGCAAATTATTATGGCGAATGAACAAAAATGTATCTGCATCAAGAGGTTATAAGCCTTAGAATCGACTGTCCGTACCTCACCTTCACAGGCTCACTTAGATCTATACGGTGCGACACGCTCAATGGGAATGTTCCGCCGAATATCCGACTATCCGGCTTATACTTTGGCCGAATATCCGGTATCCGGCCAAACAGCTATCCGTTTCATCTCTAATGTTAATAAAAAATAGCAGAGCCTCCACGAGTGACGATATTTAATTGATCATCTGGCGCACCCTGGGCAGTCAGCCCCGCTACCAACCTGCTGACTGGCTAATCTTTTTCCCACAGTATGAGCTATTATCAGTATGTAGCTCATGTCGACACGATAGAAGAAGAAGAAGCAATAGAGTCTGACCATGCTAACTCTGCAGTGGAAATAATTAAACAATTCAAATTCAAATTTGTTTTTTTTTTTTTTCAAAGTTAAAAATGACTAAAAATAAGTAGGGCAGTAATGGGCTAGTTATTAGTTATGGTATGTATGAGATTGGGCAGGCCACGTCTGCCGGATGCCTTCTAGGCTGTGGGCCAAAATTTACAGACAGTGGAGCCCTGATACAGAGAAGCGGCGTCGAGGCAGACCGCGAAAGCGATGGCGGGACGTGCTAGACAAATACTGTAACAACTGGTCAACAAGAGCATAAAAATGGGGGAGGCCTTTGCCCAGCAGTGGGATGTTACAGGCTACAGATCAGGGCTGTTATGGAGCTCCGTAACCGTAACCAAAACTATCGGATATCCGAAATAAAAATATATCCGTAACCGTAACCATATCCGTTTCACAAGTTTCGGATAGTTTCGTATAAGGGCGGAGTCTTAATAAAACGACGTGTTGCGACAGGTTTTTGTTTCACCGCACGCGCGCCACGTGAATCTTGCAGTTTTTTTGTTATTTTTTCAGTCATAACATAACCTCTTTCATAACCTATAAATATAACCAAATTATTACATACTATTTGTGTTTATATTTTACTTCAATCTAATATCCGTAATCGAAACTAACGGATCATCATCATCATTTCAGCCTAAAGACGTCCACTGCTGAACAAAGGCCTCCCCCAATGAGGGGGGGATACCTATGCCATAATCGCCACGCTTGGCAGGCGGGTTGGCGATTGAGAACGCTGCTGCCCATCCTCTGGTGAATCCCTTAGTCGCCTTTTACGACACCCGTGAGAAGATATAGGATGGTGCAATTCTTTACGTACGGCACCACGCGGAACGGAAAAAAAATAAAAAAATACGGAAACTAAAACTAAACTAACGGATAATCCGAAATAATTACATATCCGTGACCATATCCGAAACCGATATAATTTTATTCCTATATCCATATCCGTATCCAGATCCGAAATATCATATCCATAACATCTCTACTACAGATGTTTTATCTCACGAAAGCGGGTGAGCCATACTTGTGGGGGTTTGTATGTGTGTGTATACGCATTACAACTACAAGTATGGCTCACCCGCTTTCGTGAGATAAAACAACACTATGTATGTTAGGTTAAAATTACCCATCATTAACTATAAAGTTTATGGGCACTCGATAAGGGGGTTAGGGGGTCCTGAAAGCGCAGCGTGGGTAGGCCCCCACAAGGCGGACCGACGACCTGGTGAAGGTCGAGAGAATCCGATGGATGCGGGAAGCATAGGACCGGTCGTTGTGGCGATGCTTGGGGGAGGCATATGTCTAGCAGTAGACGTCTTTCGGCTGAAATGATAATGGTCTGGACTCTCTAATATTCACCTTTTGTATCCGTGGCACAAAATAGTTACATGCGCCGCTTGGTTGACATAGCAACAAACGGTAGTTGTGTGGTGAAGCAGTGTGTGACCCCCACCACCACAGAAATAAATAGAATGGTTGTAATCACAATTTTACTTGCGATTCATGCGTGGCAACTTTTCGAACAAACTACGCCTCCCATACTGACGTCGCGCAATAAGGCATTTTTGCGGGTTTTTATTTATTTAATTCTTTATGCACAACTGGGTACAGAGGCGGTCTTAACGCCATAGGCGTTCTCTACCAGACAACCTTAGGGTAATGCAGAGACAAAGAATAAGGTAGATGCACCAGTAAAGAAGTAAAATAAGTTTAGTACTACGGACTTATAATTACCTACATATAATAAAACGGTCAGTCTGTGGATGGGTGACCGTTTCGTTAAACATCGAGACCTCTCCGTGCCTCGGAGAGCACGTTAAGCTGTCGGTCCCGGTTGTCATACGAATATCTATGGCAGTCGTTACGGGTAGTCAGAAGCCTGAAAGTCTGACAACTGGTCTAACCTCCGAATGTCAGTATTACCCAGTAACTGGGTTGCGGGGGTCTGATGGCAGTCGCTCCGTGTAAAATACTGATGTTCAGCCGCATCTGGCTAGACTGGAAGCCGACCCCAATGTAATTGGGAAAAGGCTCGGAGGATGATGATGAATAAAAATAAAGTTGTATGTTTTTGTTACAGTATTTACAAAATCAAGTCACAAGGCGTACTGAGAAAGGCTTTGAAATGCCTTGGCCATTCTATCTATTTCTGTGGCTACGCCCGTGCCACTCTTTATTGATTCCACATACCTTTAGTTTTCAATGCATTTGCCTTCTGCATCACATTGTTACAATTTAGTACACTGGTTTTTGTAACATTTTCATCCGACTTCTGTATCTTCTTAAAAGCTGTTTGAGAAGTTGTGGCATCACCTTTTTTTCTTCGGTGATCTTCTTGACAGTCAAACTTCCATGGCAAAGTTCCGTCTTTCATTAGAATTTTTTGGCTGAACCCCATTTTGTATTGAGTATAGTTTGCCATATCTTTTTCCATCTGTAATGTTATGAATTTATCGATGAGTTTTGAAGTTAACTCTAATGATATGAATATAAATATCTTTGGGACATTTTTACACAGCACCATCTAGTCCCAAACTAAGCAGAGCTTGTGCTATGGGTACTAGACAATGGATATAATACTTATATTTTATTTTTTGTAAATACATACTTATAATACATAAGCAACACAATTATTATTATTAGTTATTTGCTTTATTTAAAAGTAAATAACATAACATCACGCCTGTATTTCCGTGAAAGGGTAGGTAGAGGTGTAATAGTACACCCACATTTCACCAGTTATGTTATAGTCCCATGTAATAGGAGGCGAGCCTATTGCCAGTGACCGGGCACAAATCCAGACTCCGGGCTGCTACTGAGAATTTCCGAATGACAAACCCAATAACACTTTGCCCGACCCGGGAATCAAACCCAGGACCCCACGCTCAGCAGTCGCGCTTGCAACCACTAGACCAATGCGGCAGTCAAAAGAAGTCAGTTAAAAGTACAGATATGTCAAAAGCGTGTGCAATCTGACGACTCAAGTTTTAATTAGGATGTTTTTCTATTAGCCCGCGTCAAGTATGGCGCTGAGTGTGACTGGTGACAAAAAAAAACTAAAATCCGTCATCTGTGTACAATTTCAGTAAAAGTTTATAAAAAAATTTACTTCTTTGTAATGACTGGACTGAACTACATGTTAGAATGGGACAGATTTATCGCGTTCATTAACATTTTATCTCTTCCTAATACTTTCAAGTGTTGTGATGTTGATTCCCATGCTCAAATAACCTTTGATAAACTAATAAAACTCGAAATCTATTAATTTCCTTACAAAAAGCTGCTAGAGTTTGCTTGTAAGGAAAGGACTACTGCCTAACTATTACAATTAAAACTATAATCCGCCCCTAACAGTATTTTATCACTTTGGTGGAATTACTTACGTCAAAGTGATCTTCACAGCAAAAAACACAGGATTTTGCCATTATATCATTTGGGTTTCTATGGGCCAGTGTTAACCATTTTTTTCGCAATTTCGGGTCTTTTGGAAGGGTCACAAATAGTTTTTCCGGTGTTTTTATCGATGTATTAGTACATTGTGGAACTACACACCATTTATAGACCATTGTTACAAAATAAATAAAAAAACTAGACAAGCTAGACACAATAAACAATATAACTACTTTGCAACAAGTAGATTTCAGAACACATTCAACACAAATAATTAATAATTAGAGCAAACAAACAATATAACTTTATTAATTATCAACAAAGAGTAAAGTAATTTAACTGAAAAATATGAAAATTAACAAACAAGTCAACAACAAACAGCTGCTATTGTAGTTAATTTGACAGTTTGACATTGACAGTAGTGGTGCGTTCTGATCCTTGGCTTTGATTTACTGTAATATAGAAGCAAGTGAAGCAAAGCAATCTATCTTCATTTTCGGCCTTGCTTGGCTCATGGTATAATAAGATGGGTAAAACATTTTATTATACCATGGCTCGGCTAATGTGTAAGTCAAATATTATTGTAATTCCATTTAGGTGGCATTAATAATTACTAACTGACGATTTAAATTGTGGAAAGAAAAATCGTTATCGTTAGATTTCGCTTTGCATGCGTAAATGCACTAAAAGTAATAAAATAATTACTAACCGTTTATAGTTCTTGATCCGACTGGTGTAAATCCAACGCCATTAGTAATTATAATGACTAATTACGTCTTAATTTGAATTTTAACAGGTTCGATTCGATTATTTCGAAAAATAAGTAGGTGTTTGTTAATTATTCGAATAACCAAATAATTTACAGTCACGCACCACTCTAAGATAGGGTCAGTGAACTCAGCGAAATTGTGTACTCCGGCGTGCGTTCAGTTTTGTTGCTCGAATATATCGGATGCATAAAATTATTATACTAGCGTAATTAAAAGAAGAAATAAAGAAAGAAAAAGTAATGAAAAATTATTTATTGCCACAACGAGACGACAATTAGCAATAAAGTGGATTAGCGTAAAGTAATAATAATTTCATGGTCGGACGACGCACGGAGCGTTCGTTGGGTGTTCGTTTGTACGATCGCTGAGTAACTGATGGACCAAAGTAAGGATGAAATCCCGTAAAATTACCCTGGAAAAGAACGGTAAAATTCAAATATTTTACGTATAATTCGTTACATTCGTTTTGCCGGTGGTGATTGATAAAGCTAAAGCTCATTCTATGAAAATACCGCCTCGGCGCACCAAAGAAAATTGTGAAAATTTGAAAAACTTAAACTTATTTGTTTTAAAGTAGAAAGAAATAGAAATACAGCCCAAGGTCAACGGTAATTTTACCGTATATTACTCCTATTTTACGCGTCTTTTCGTAGTACGTAATTTTGTAACCCTACATCAAAGTACGCTCTGTGCGTCGTCGGGCAACATAACTAAACGCACCCCTGTGGAAAACATAAACAATAATGGCCGCTAGATCGACACTATAAAAAACTGTCACACAGTGTCACTGTCACTGTGCATGACTGCACATCAGTGGTAACAAAATAATCAGTAAATACTATTGTTTTAGTTATTATTCTAAAATACGATCACTGATTTTGTATTGTAGTTGTTCTTTCAACTTGTACAGTCGACCGCACATCAGTGGTAACAGTTTGACCTTGATAGCGTCTTGCGATTGGTATCGTAAGCGGGTTTCGTAATTCAAGTGTTAGGTGACGTGCAGTCGACCGTACTTAAGGCATAGTTACCTAATAAAAAAGTGTTTTAGAAAAAACATTTGCTTTAAAAACTGTTATAACCAATCAAATCACCAATTTTTTCAGTATTTTGTTTACGTTTGGTTCTTCATGCGCGCGCGCCCCACCTCAGTGTTAGGCTATTTAAGTTCTATCATCCTCATCATCAGTGGAACCTTGATGGTTGATCACCGATTCTAAGTCACTTTCGTCACGGCCGGACTTGTGGTGCTTAATTAAAATGCCTGGTCCATTACGACGTGAGCAACGAGAGCAAATTGTTTTATTAAAAAAACGTGGCTACAAGGTTTCAGAAATAGCGAAATGCACCGGTGTGTCGGTAAGTCATTATACCTACTCATTATTAAAATTATAATTTATCAACATGTTGACATTATAGCCTCTAGTCAGTAAGGTGCAATTAAAAAAAAAAATTAAGCTTAAATTTTTTTTTTTGTAATGTTTTCATAGTTAAATCCAAAATGGCGGATTACCTTTTTAAACTTTTTTAAACGGTTATTTTAAAGAACCCTCTTGACATGGGTATCGAATGAAAGAGTTCTAATTATGTTATTTACGATACTATAGCCAAAAACTACTAAGTACTATTTGTGAAAAAGTCATTTTTTCCCAAATAAATAAAATGAAAAAAAAAACCAATTTAAAATTAACTATCTTTGTTTGGAGAGCTTTTTGTTTGATAGCATTATTTATTACCCAATGATATTTAAAAGTACAGATATGTTACTTGCGCTCGCCATCTGAAGACTCGACCGCGTTAAGTAAGGCGCAGAGCGTGACTGGTGACAAAAAAAGAATGCCGTCGTGTGTGTACAGAAAGTGTTCCAATTATGACGCGAAAGTAACTTGAAGTAACCAACTTACTTACTTTGTACTTTGTATTTTCGTTGTTTATGTGTATTGTGCTGCCGCTGCGTACGTAATTTTTTTTTCATTTGTTTTGTTAGGGTATGACATATGTATACTTTAAAATATCATTTTTATTTGATTTTATTACCCATCAATGGGCTAAAGGCTGCCGACACTCGGTATAGATTATGTATTGCTCTCATTTGCGAAAATAGTAAGCTAACTGTACTGTCAACCGTGTATCAATACCTATGGTTACCTACTAAGTCATTTTAGGCATTGTCCTAATACAAAGTGACTACGCCACCATCGCAAGATCGCGCGAATTCCGTTCGGGACTCAACATTATCGCGCGATTAATGCGCGAATGCTAATTATAGGACACCCATTCAACACCAGGGGCCTCACTCCCGACTGGATCGAGTTCTGTATCAATCGAATCTAGATTCGAGTTAGTTTAAATTCGTACTGCATTCCTCTAGGAATTGATATTAGCTCAATTTGGTTCAGAACTCGAACTAGTCGGGAGTAAGGCCCCAGTACGGTCAACCGCACTTCGGTGGTAACACGTTGAAATTGACAGCATCTTTATTTCTTAAGCAGTAAGGGTGGTTTTCGAATTGATGTGTTACCACTGTCATGCTGTCGACTGTACGTTTGATTGCGGGCTCACACGAACAAAAGTCAAGAGCATTTTGTTCGCGACATCGGATTATCTTGTCATTATCGTGACAACGCGATGTCACGGACAAAATGCAGGAACAAAATTCGCGCGAGCATGCCATGGTCGCATACATAACATAACCAGCCCACTACTGTCCCACTGCTGGGCACGAGTCTCTTCTCAGTTCGAGAAGGCTAAGGCCCTAGTCCACCACGCTGGCCGGTGCGGTGTGTGTGTGCGGGTGCGGGTTGGCGGACTACACACACCATTGAGAACTGTATGGAGCACTCTCAGGTGTGCAGGTTTCCTCACGATGTTTTCCTTCACCGTTAAAGCAAGTGATAATCGAATATAAATCCGCACATGAATTCGAAAAGATGGTCCTAATACAACAGTCGCGTTGTATTAGGACAACGCCTTGAGAGAAACTGGCTTACGGCCGAAATTAATATCCGGGTGAATTTCAACAAATGCCATTTTTTTTGTCATATCGGTGAACTTTTTCATTTATATTTTTTTTGTATATTTTTCAGGTTTTATGTAATCTTTAGGATATCAAATATCCCCAAATTTAATATCATCAACGTATCATTTAAGACTAAGGAGAAAATTCAGTTTGAATTCTGGTTTCCACCGATATGACAAACCGGCACCGATTATTTTTTCTGTACACCGTTATGATAAGTTTATCCACCGAAATGATATACATATCCAGCGATATGATAATCTATCCACCTTTGAACATCAAAAAGGAAATAGTTAGTAGGTACCTAGGTAGGTAGGTAGGAGAAATACCAGGCTTATTATCTCGATTTTTCAGTAGCGATTCTGTTACATCATTGTTCACTGAAACACTTGTTTGGTTGTTTCGGGCAACATTTGCCTTAGCTTTTTTCCTCTGATACATATTATCGGGCACTGATTTAGTTTTTTTTTTGTGCAATGCGACGTGCATGTGTTGTCATTTGGCTTCGGGTTGGGAAGTCCGGCTGCCTTTCGTCTAGCTAAACGTTCTTTATCTTTTCTTAAATGCTCCTGTCTTAACACAGGATCGCTTTTGAGTTTAGCTTTTCTTATTCTTTCCAGCAACCTCTTTCTCTCTTTTTTCTCCTCCTCTTTTAGTTTTGTCCTCGGCATTCTTGAACAAAATTAAGCTATTTTTATGTTTTCTTTTTATCTATTTATTATTTTGTTATTTATTATGTATGTACTTACTATTTTTTTAACCTTTAATGCGTTCAATTGCTCCACCTCACCATCATCACCTCAGCCTATAGACGTACATTACCGAATACAGAACTCCCCTAATGATACATTTATACATCTTCTACTACCCAGTGGTATAGTGGTAATGATTTTAGCAGTCTATGTAGGTAAGTATGTATGTTTGTATGTTCCATTGTTTCTTCGTATACTTAACGAAATGACACCGGATCTACCGATATGATAAAACGACTCACCGAGATGATAAAATGATCTACCGATATGATAAAGCTGACCACCGATGTGACAAAACTGTGCGTTGATCATTAATCAAAACACCGATATTAGATATAAGACACCGATTGATTTTTTCTTATCATTTTGGTGTAAATTATCACATCTGTGGTAATAAAGACCACCGATTACAGCGATATGAGAACAGCGACGTGAGAAATAACACACTTTTTAGAAAATTAGAAAAAATGCATAATATCTAGAATAATCGTCCGTGTGGTGCCGGACGCAAAGAATTGCACCACCCTTATCTCTTCTCATGGGTGTCGTAAAAGGCGACTAAGGGATTCACCAGAGGATGGGCAGCAGCGTTCTCTGAGTATTTAACCAACCAACTGCATATCGCCAATCCGCCTGCCAAGCGTGGCGATTATGGCATATCCCCCCAACATTTGCTTGGGGGAGGCCTATGTCCAGCAGTGGACGTCTTAAGGCTGAAATGATGATGATGATGATCTAGAATAAATTCAATAACAGTCAATGAAGCTAATTCACTTACTACCTCTGTTAGAACCAAACAACAATAATAAAACTACTCATTACACTAGAAAAATGCAACCACCGATTATATAAAATAATTGTCCGGGAGCAACTGAAATGGCGTACTTACGCTATTGGCGGGAATATGCAGCGATTTGACACACGTCCGTCCTGACGGCGCACTAGCACACACCAACGAGGGAAATAAAATTGGGATGGGGACGCTGTCGGACTCCCCCCCTAAATCGACCCAATCAAAGGCCGGCCTTTGACGACGACGAAAAAGCCGAATGCTTAGCCGACAGCTTGGAGTCTCAATGCACTCTCAGTACGCTTCCCGTAAGCCAAACCCACCTTGATAAGGTTAATTCAGAAGTAGAGCGTAGGTCAGCCCTCCCCCCCCCCAATAGATGACCCTGATGACCCGCTCCCACCGATCACCCCTGACGAAGTTCTCTCTATAGTCAAGGATCTTAAGCCCAAAAAAGCCCCCGGCGCAGACGGCATCACCAATAAGGTGTTGAAACGTTTCCCTGCCACCCTAATCGCTCTAATGACCGTCATCTTCAATGCGGCATTTAAAAACAACATCTTTCCCCAGGCTTGGAAACAAGCTACGGTAATCGGTATTTCCAAACCGGGCAAACCCAAAGCCGAGCCGAGTAGTTACCGGCCGATTAGTCTCCTCAATGTCTTCGGTAAAATCTACGAGAAGCTTATTTATAAGCGACTCAAAGATTTCGCCGACTCAAATAAACTCCTTCCCGACGAGCAGTTTGGCTTTCGTACAAAGCACTGCTGCGTTAATCAACTGCACCGCATTGTAGAACACATCAGTGCAGGCTTCGTACGCGGTCAAATGACCGGCACTCTCTTTTTCGACGTAGCAAAGGCTTTCGATAAAGTGTGGCACAACGGCTTATTATATAAGCTGTACACTATGAATGTGCCACATCGTCTCGTGCTCATCATCCGAGACTACTTATCGAATCGTACCTTTCGCTATCGCATAGAAGGGGCTCTCTCCTCCCCCCATCCCATTCACGCCGGTGTGCCACAAGGCTCCGTGCTCTCCCCCATACTGTTCACGCTGTACACCAGCGATATTCCAAAATGCGGTGCAGCCCGTATGGCCCTTTTCGCCGACGACACGGCAATCTATTACTCCGGCATGACCCATGTCGCTATTTCTCGTACCCTCCAATCCGCGGCCAACACCCTAGGTGAATGGTTCCGGAAATGGAGAATCGAAGTCAATCCCGAAAAAAGTGCAGCGGTCCTATTCGATAAGAGACCCCTGTCACAGTACCGTAAAGAATTAAGCGTACCAGTCTCAATGTTCGGAAAACAGATCCCATGGCAACGAGAAGCCAAATACCTTGGCGTGATCCTTGACCGTAGACTGACTTTCCGTCCGCACATCCGCAGGGTGAAAAACCGTGCCGCCCTCGTCCTCGCACGTCTCCACCCCCTACTCAATGCGCACAGTAAGCTGCCCACCCATCTCAAAGTAAGGATATACACCACCTGTATCCGCCCCATACTCGCCTATGCTAGCGTTGTGTTCGCACACGTTAAGCCGGTGAGAATTCACATGCTCCAAACCATCCAAAACCGTTTCATGCGAAGGGCCGTAGACGCCCCCTGGTAATTACGCAATGTCCAACTCCACCTAGACCTCAAACTGCCGACCATCAAGCAGTTTTTCAAGCGTGCCTCTAAACGCTATTTCGATTCCGCTCCCAAGCACCCCAATCCCTTGGTCGTGGCGGCCACCGTCTACCAGCCATCCGCTATCAGCAAAATCCGACGTCCCAGACACACACTCATTGAGCCCGATGACGATATCACACTCCTCCAGGAGTCAGATAAAAGTACAAGCACACTCCGACGCCGTCGTCCAAAATATCGTCCCCGCCGGCGAGGACCGACGCGACACACACACAGAATCCGAGAGTCCGACTCCCGAGAAACAGAAACACATGCCGACGCAGCACCGGCTGCTGGGGGGATCAGTGGCGGGGTCCCCCTGCTGCACCCTGAGTCGAGGTCCGAGCTCCCCCCTGGGGACGCCCTCACGGTGTAAGCAACCGGAGATAATCTCGTCACGCGAGACCGGCCCTATGCTCTAGAGTAGTTCCTAGGAGCAGGCTATTGCGTAGCCACTGGTTAGGTTTTCTAGGTAGGTCTTAGCCTCGCCGGCGAGGCTTGCCGCTTCACGGCGTTTAGCACGTCACCCGATAGGGACCGAAAGTCCGCTACTTTCGAGGAAACCAATTCGATGCAGCAACGGCTGCTAGGGGGACATAGGAACTGCGGGGTCCCCCTGCAATGCCCCAGCGAGGTTCGAGCCCTCCCCTTGGGGGGCGCCCGCTTGCGCGCGGTATTGATGCCGCGCGCATCTAGTTTGTAAGTATGTAGGGAAAAAACCTTCGGCGAATGGAGTCCCACATGGGACTCTCCGCCAACTAAGTCCGGTTAAGCAGAAATGGGACTTCGGTCCCACCTGCGAGAGCCCATTCGAAAAAAAAAAAAAAAAAAAAAAAAAAAGCTGTCGGACTCGTCGATGTAAGGTTAGGTTTAAATTACTTTTGTCCAGCGATATGAGAACATTTTACAGGACAAGTACGTTTGTGCCTCTCAGTAATAATAATCTTTAATTATGTAATAAAATATGCTATATATTAATAACAAAACTAATAATCTATGACATACAATGAGTTATATACTTAACTTACTTATTTTTATTAGTGTATAAGCTTTTTTGTTTGTAAAAAAAGTAGAGGGACAGCACCGATTTGAAAAAAATGGAGGCTTATGTATTTATTTCTAGCTATGTAATAGTCCTAGGCATATTATATTTTTGCCACAACCCAATAACTACCTATTGAATACTAAAAAAAAAATTCAGAACAATATTCCTATTTTCAAATACTAATTTCACCGAAGACAAATAAATAAGTCATTTGGGAAATTCACCCATCCTATCAATCTACGATGTGCCTTACTAGAGATCGAAATTTGACATAAAATGTATGGAGCTTATGTCAAATTGCTATCTCTAATAGGGGAAATCGTCGATAGATAGGATATTAATGTTGGACGTTAGTATGTATGTTTGATACAAGACAAGCTCGGCTTTTACGGGTTTTGTATTGATATGTGCTTTACGGTAAGTGAAATTTCAGAGAAAAAGCATATATTTTTGGCTACGAAGATGGACAGAGACGGGGAACCTCATAGCATACCACCGCGAGAACTATCCTCGCGCAACTACCACGGAGCAAGACGCCGCCATCATCGCTGCACACAGTGAGGACCCACATAAACCTACGAAAGCGACCTCGTCAGCTTATAATGTAAGTCTTTACAGGATTTTAGCAGTAGTAGAGCTTCTTAGTACCATCAACTCAGCCTATCGCAGTCCACTGCTGGACATAGGTGTCTCCCAAGTTGTGCCACAACACTCGGTCCTCTGCCTTCCGCATCCAGTTCCCCCAGCCACGTTCTTCAGGTCGTTGATCCAACTGGCGCGGGGATGCCCTACGCTGCGTTTGCCGATTCGCGGTGTCCACTCAAGAACCGGAGTGACTGACATAGCTTGTAGGATCAGTAAGCTGAAGTGGCTGAGGGGTGGCTATGTCTGTCGAAGGACCGATTACCGCTGGAGAAGGCGAATCCTTAGTATCATCACTTCACTTAAATTTAAGTTAGTAACCTAAGTTTTTTACTAGCAATAAGAAACAATTCAATGATATTTGAAAGTACAGATATGTTACTAGCATGCGCAATCAGAAGACTCGAAAACGTCCTAATTGGGACGTTTTGCTTCTAGTCTCTGTCAAGCAAGTAGCCGAGCGTGATGTGTGACAAAAAAAAACAAAAATGCCGTCATTTGTGTACAGAAAGTGTACCTACTAATTATGACGCGAAACTAACTTAATGTAAATAACTTACTTTGCACTAGTTTATGTGTATTGTGCTGCCGCTGCGTACAGAACATATTTTTCGTTGGTTTTGTTAGGTTATGGCATATCTATACTTTTAAATATCATTGTTATTGTGACTTTAAAAAGCCACCACGCACGCCCTTCGTTATAAAAATAGATACACATTTTTACTCGGAAAAAAACCCGATAAAATCCCACAAGTGGGACGTTTTTATCGATAAAATTAAATTTATTTACCGCCCTTAAAATTGTATTACTACAAACCGGGAACAACTGTGTATGATGGACCACAGAAATAGATAGAATGGCCATGTAGGCAGTGCGCGCGTGGCAGCACTATGCACCATAGTGCAGGATATTTCAAAGCCTTTCTCAGCACGCCTTATGACTTGTTTCTTTAAATATTGTAACAAAAACCAGCAAAAAACAACAACAACTGTGATAATAAACTATTTTTCTTTCTTTCTTTCTTTTCTTTCAAAAATGCCTTATTGTGCTGTTTCTAACTGCAGAAACAAAAGCTGTAAAGTACATTTGATTAAAATTAATTTTTTAAAAATAATGACGTCAAAATGTAAGGCGTAGTTTGTTCGGAAAGTTGTCACGCATGAATCACAAGTAAAATTGTGATTACAACCATTCTATCTAGTTCTGTGGTATGGACCATCCACTCTGTCAGCACTGTAATGAGCCCTTATGCTGCCAGACAGTTCCATGCCTGCATTCATGGTGGTCTAGCGATACCATGTTCAACCGCAGATCGTGAGGTCCTGGGTTCGATTCCCGGGTCGGCCATAAAGTTTTATTGGGATTTTTCTGTCAAGAAAATTTCTCAGTAGCAGCCTGGAGTCAGGAAGTTGGCGGTGCTACACCCCCGTGCCTCGGAGAGCACGTAAAGCCGTCGGTCCTGCGCCTGATCTCTCTCCGGTCGTGTCGGATTGCCGTTCCATCGAATTATGAGAGTGAGGGAATAAAAGGCATTTGTGCACCATGTTAAGTCCCGCGCAGATGGCTAGTCTCCGTTGAAATTGGTCACTGTGACCGAAATTCGACTGGGAGGAGATTATTATGATATTTTTCGCTGGAAAACCGCAACTACATCTTATCCACAAGTAATTTGAAGCTGCGACAACGCAACGCTAGACTTTGCAACGCAAGATTTTCCGCTAAGAGTTGTTATGAAAAAATAGCGCTTACAAAAGAAGCGCTTTGGCTTAACCAGGCGCGGTTCCAGCCCAAGATTTTGGGGGGGGTCAACTTGGCTTACGTACAGTTTCAAGGTCCAAATGTACCAGCAAAACCTGAATTTTTTTTTTTATTCACCCAACAACGACAACAAAAATGTTTGGAGTTAGTATAATATGAAACAGAATAGTTACTTCCAAAATGCGCGTCGATAAAGAAGAAACTATCGGCGCGTACAAGCGCGAGCGAAGCGAGCGCGAAATTTTATATATTCATGCGAAAAGTTGACTTCAATTTAAGTGTATTTTTTGGAGTTTTAGGCTACCTATGTACTACTCGTGCAGATAAGAATGAGATTGAAAATGGCGGCATTTGTATTTTTTTCTCGCTCTTGAAGGAATCTCGCTCACACTATTGTGTGAGCGTGAGACACATAGAATAAAAATGCCACCATTTTCAATTCCATTTATTATCCGCGCCGAGTGATATACTTAATATAAAAATGTAGCACAACAGAAGCCCAAAATACACATTAACGAGGAAGCGCGAGCCCAACGAGCGCGAAGTTTTTGTTTTTATTTATTTTTTTACCTCCAAAGCTTCAATCGCTTGTGCCTTTAATATAGTGTCTAATTGCAACGGCAGGCTCGTGCAAATAAGCGCAAACCGTTCAACAAAATGAAATATCGCCGTCGTGTGTGATATTATTTATCGTTGAATTGGAAATTTCATCCATACTTTATTTTGAGCAAAATAATACCCACTACCCATGCTGTAAATTGAACTTTAGTAGGTCATCATCCTCCGAGCCTTTTCCCAATTATATTGGGGTCGGCTTTCAGTCTAGCCAGATGCGGCTGAACATCAGTATTTTACACGGAGCGACTGCCATCAGACCCCCGCAACCCAGTTACTGGGTAATACTGACATTCGGAGGTTAGACCAGTTGTCAGACTTTCAGGCTTCTGACTACCCGTAACGACTGCCATAGATATTCGTATGACAACCGGTACCGACAGCTTAACGTGCTCTCCGAGGCACGGAGGGGTCTCGATGTGTATCGAAACGGTCACCCATCCACAGACTGACCGCGGCAAGTGCAGCTTAACCTTGCAGATCGTACAATCTGCGCAGTCGTTGCTTCGCTACGAGCCCCTCAAATTGAACTTTAGTAGGTACTTACACAAAATTCCAAAAAATTTTTTACGTACGAGTAGATGTCGTGACAACTTATTATTTTAAATAACACTTAATCTTTCTTGTTTAGTTGTTAGGATAATTTTGAGGTACAGCTTGGATGGTTTTTGGGGGGGGTCATGACCCCTGTGACCCCCCCCCCCTAGAACCGCGCCTGGGCTTAACAGGAACCATATAAGGATCCTGACTAGAACCCTTACAGGGCACTGTAAACTGAATAAACATCTACACAGGGTGGGCCTCACAGATACCACAGTTTGCAGATTTTGTCGCGAAAAGGATGAAACGCCCATTCACATCCTATGCGAATGTGATGCAGTGCACCACATTAGAAGTCAGCATCATGGAGGCTACAAAATCTCAGCTGATGAGATCAGATCCTCAAACCCCAAGGCAATAGTCGACTTCATGGTTAGCCTGCGGCTTGGGGAGGTGCTGTAGTCTACTATTAGAGGCGCTGCAATATATCATGTAGGTCGCAGTGACATAAGGGGCTTGCCTACCTTACTTCTTTTTCCAAAATAATATTAATAATAGGTGTCCTAAAAAAGCGCTAGATCTAACTCCGAAAGCGCTAAGGTGGCAGCACTGGCACCAGGTGTTCTTACAATATCATTGAAGTAACGGGATACCAAATTTCGAATCAAAGGGTCACGTAATTTCATGACGCGCCGATCAAGTTGCAGTGACGCTGCAGTTCGTTTCTGACAGCGATTGCTGATGATAAGAGAATACGAAAAGCTTTGTTTTGTTTCGGTCTTACCTCAATATACACAAAAATGGGTAACTTTGAGAGTCGAGTATGACGTAATGCAATAAAAATACCCATCGCAAAAAGTACAGTGGACAGAAAAGGGTCTAAAAAGAAGAAATTCTTCCGAATAGAATATTAAAAAACCGGCCAAGAGCATGTCGGGCCATGCTCAGTATTATAGGGTTTCTTAAGTAGGTGTAATTACAAACGAATCAAATCGAATATTAATCATGGCTATTTTAGTTTTTGCAATAATCGGCAGCATTCGCGACTCAGAGCGTGTTGTTAGTAGCGCCATCTAGCGATAAATTCAAGAAGCCAAATTCAAGAAGTGTGTCATTTCAAAGTTACTTTTTGTGATTTTTTCAAATAGAAAGTAGCTAAAGGAGCATTATTTGCTACGATAATTTTTCTCTAAGGTCAATGACCTTTGAACTAGGACGTTTTAAGTATTTTTCAGTTTTCTCTCTATAACTCAAAAAATTATAATCACATTATACTCGAAATAATTTTAAAAGAGAGTTTTCACAAAGGTCTATCAATGTGGAAGATTATAAGTTTCTACATTGCATAGTTTAGAAATGGCAGGGGGGGGACACATTGCAAGCCACTTTGGCGGGCTATATTTCGCAGATGGTACACCTGATAAAAAAGTGGTGTATGAAACATTACCTTCATTTTAGTAGACCTATTCAATGATATCCCACACGAGGGGGTGCAGCGAAAAAAAAATTGTCATCGCCATTTCACATGTATGGACGCCACCCCTAAAATACGTAAAAACGATTTTTTTATTCTTTTAAAATTGAGATCTATATCTAGACTATTTTTTAACAAAATTTCATTTAAGTATGTTTATAACTGTAGAAGTTATTAAGCTGTAAAGGATTAGGACAGACGGACAGACGGACGGACATGACGAAACTATAAGGGTTCCTTGTAGGACTTCGGAACCCTAAAAAGTAGTTTGTTATTCCCAATAAAAAAAAAAAAAAGTTACTTCTTCTACTGCAACTGCGCTTTAACATCACTTCTTTAGTTACGTAAATTGGTCTACAGACCTATGGAAGTTGCTCACACCCCTTCATCAGCCAGAAAAGAGCTGATGACCTTCAAAAGGCTGAACAGATGTTCTTGAATTATAGCTAAGAACACTCTCGATTAAGTCACCTTTCAAACAAATAAAACTTCACCAAATCGGTTCATCCGCTTGCGAGCTACGATGCTACAGACAGACACACAGATACACACAGCTAACGGGCATTCGAGTCCATGCTTATTAAGGGCCAACTAAGATGGTGTGGTCACATAGTGCGCATAAACGACTCCAGGTTGCCTAAATCTGTGTTCTTTACACAGTTGAAGGAGGGAAATCGCACACCTGGTGGTTAGTTTCTGCGTTACAGGGATGTTCTTAAACGCCATCTAACTGCGTGCGACATACCTTCAGAGGGTTGGGAAGAACTCGCGCAACAGAGAGGTCATTGGCGCAACTCTGTGATTTCTGTGAACAAGGCTTTTGGGGCTTTCGAGGAACGCTGTATGCAAGACCTCGATGAAAAACGCCTTATTAAAAAGAACCGACCAAGGCCTTCCTATACCTTCACATATAACTCTTCAGGTCATTTGCACTCTGCGCCTTGCAACAGGACCTTTAAAACCAAATTTTTGCTAAAAAATGTTTTGCTAGCCACCTCCGCCACAGCGGTCACACTCCGTATACTTGTGAGCTCGCTCGCCGGTGACCATAACCGAGCGCGTGAATGCAATAGGCCCTGGCTGAGGCAGCCGAAAGGCTGCCCGTTCCACACGCCGCGCACCGCGCACCGCGCACGGCCCCCGTGCTCGCCCCGACCCGCACACATAGCCGCAAGCTATTTCACGAGCACACATGCTTACGTGTCGCTTCTTGTCGTTAGTATATATTCTATGCCTCCGCTCTCATGTCTGGAGTTAACAAGGTTCGCCGTTGACGGGCACGTCAAGGAGGACATCATCATCATCAAACTATATACTATAACATCGGAATCTCTGTTTGCGTCGGGGGTTAAAAATTAGGAACTAACGAGTATTTTGTTTCACAGATATCCACGACTACAGTCCGGCGTAGGCTGAAGGATGCGCGCTTGAAGTTTTACAAATCTGAACAGCCCACAGAAGACCACGTAAGTTTCTGCTCAGAATACCTACGTCTGTCTGTACCCCTAGTACAGGGATTCCCAAAGTGGTCGATATCGGTTTCCCAGGGCTCGACATAAATGACAAAAATAGTAAAAACCGACTTCAAAAAGAATAAAATAATATAAGTGTGAAATAGTTTAGTAGGTGCCTTTGATTCGGTTTGGCTGAAATGATGATGATGATGATGGGGCAGGGGGGGGCGTAGTTATTTTAGGATAAAGTTGGGGGAAGCGCGTATGGTAAAAGGGTGGGTACCCCTAGGTTATTACCTATGTTTGACCTAACAGCTAGGCTACGCCCTCTATTTATTAGAAACACGTGTTAGTAATAAATAAAAACTTGGTCGCAGCCTCGCAGCTGATGCGCCTTTAGACCCACGTATCTCCCTATTAGAACCCGTACGCCTCTTCCGCATTTTTTTAAAGTTATAACTTATTGTAACAGACTGATGCTGGTTCCACGCGAGCATCAGATCCCCTGGAGGAAGATGACTTGCTGTCACAACCATCGACAAGTGCCGGGACCAGTGAAGGAGAAGAGTCGTGGGTAAGTGCCTTAGCCTTTGTCAAGGTAAAGCGAGATTGTCTTAAGGCGCCCTTTTGTGGACTGATTAATAAACTGACGGTAGACTTGTTGGGTCATGGTCATACTGGGTGTCAGGGAAACGCTTCCGAAAACGAAGATATAGATAGTGCTGGTGATTAAGTGGATACGAAATCACAAAATAAGGGGCGTTTTTTATATTTTTTTCTTTTATTTTAGCATTTTTCATACATTACTAGCTTGGCAGTTAAATAAAACTGATTTGCAAAAAACCCCATTTATTTACTTAATTTTTTAAAGTTCGCAATGTAACATAACATAACATCACGCCTGTATTTCCCCGAAGGGGTAGGCAGAGGTGTAATAGTACACCCACATTTCGCCAGTTATATTATATTATAGTCCCATGTAATAGAGGGCGAGCCTATTGCCATCAACCGGGCACAAATCCAGACTCCGGGCTGCTACTGAGAATTTCCTAATGAAAAAACCCAATTACACTTTGCCCGACCCGGGAATCGAACCCAGGACCCCACGCTCAGCTGTCACGCTTGCAACCACTAGACCAACGAGGCAGTCGCAAGTTCGCAATGTAATTCAATAAAATATCAGCTGGCACTAGGGGTCAACGACATCCGCTCGCATACGCAGTCCGTGTGGTAGCGAGCGTAGGTAGGCTAGGTACGCGCGGCATTGATCCCGAGTTTTGTACGCTTTACATTGCGGGTTTGCAAAATACCAAATCACTAAAACAATGAGTATAAGGCTAATGGTTGTTGAAAGAAAGAAAGAAAGAATCATTTATTTGCGTAGAATACAGGTGGTACCAGTAATAAAAATTGGTGGTTTAGGAACATTGCTATATTCTGCTTGTATTAAGCATGCAAAAATCCAGTATAGATGAAACCAATTGAACTATTTTATTATTATTGTAAATTATTATTATTGTGCCCATTATATTGCCCATGCCCATATTATTACACAGTATTATTAAAGTTCATAATTAAACTTACATTATTATTTTATTATTATACATTATAATTATTATTCGTTATTAATACTTTGCATTATTATTATTGGTAAACATTATTATTAAAACATTACATTAATTCTGAAAATTGTACATTGGTGCCGATTCTCTTGTACACCCACCTAAACCTAACTATAACAAAAATTTACAAATTTTAGTTTAGAAAATCATAAAACTTATTCTGTGTTTATCTTTTTCTTATTTTAGAAAACTTGTTGACAGCTCTAATAATTGAGTTTGACGCATCTAAGTTGAATTGGCGGTGTTACCAGTACATCTTAAAAAATTTATTAAAGAGTGAATGGAATGACCGAAAGTTCACAAAAACAAGGAAATTAAATAATAATTATATTTGGAATTATTAGTTTATCATTAAACTTAAGAAGAAAAAATCATGTCATAAAGTACATTTTTGTTTTATATTTTCAATAAAATATATAAATTGGAATAATGTGATCAGATTAAAGAGCTAGGTTATTATTTTCTACGGCCCGTATTACAGAACGATACTCAAGCGTTGATCACTGTTTAAAATTATTTTTGAGTTGAGCTTTGATTTTAGAACGTTCCTCAAGCAGAGATTTATTGATCACAGTTCAGATCACAATAATGAACTATTTCTTTAATTTAAAAAGCTGGAATTTCCCTTTTTAAAGACGTGGTTAAAAAGTTCTAGCACCCAGGACACGAAATTTCTCAAAAAAGTTGAATAAATTAGAATATAAGCCAAAAAGTACCACGCAGAATTACAAACTTGGAGACTTTCTCCCCAAAAGAGGGAAAATTTGTGAATTCAGGCTTTTTAGGGATACATATTAGCATAAAATGATAGAATTGAATGTCAAACACAGATTTTTTTTCCCATTGTATGGATTTATGTACTTCTTATCCTTTATTATATAGGTACCTCTTCTTATCGAAATTATAAATTTCATTGTATGTTTCTATGAACAATTTACCTTTCTGCTGAATCTACAACAGCTGCAACCACATAGTAGGCATCCATTATTTATTTTAAACTACCTAAAAACTATAAAAATGAATAAAATAAGCTTTGCAATTTTAGTTGTTGATAACTAATTATAGTCGACATGTATTTTGATGCCTACTAAAAATAGTCAGATTTAGGTTGACATTTCTAATATTAGGTGAAAAACGTCAATTACAGAATAGCAAAATGTCAATTTTTACTAAGTTGAATAACTAAACTAATTTTGGTCCTGTCAAACCAAAAATTAGTTTTAAAGTGAATATCAGAATAGAAAACGTCGTTTGACAGGACTAAACTAAATTTAGGTGATTTTTAGTCTAGTTTAGAGAATTTTGTGACAAGAGAATCGGCACCATTATCACTACAAACTTACGACACATTATTTTGCATAAACTCTTGAATCGTGTAGAAACATTTATCTACCAACCATTTGCGTAACTTAATTCTGAAGTATTTGAATGGGAGCTCCCTTAAATTTCTTGGCAATTTATTAAAGACTGATATACACATGTGATAACAGTTTTTTTTATTTAAAGTTGTTCTACAAAATGGAATTACTATTTTTGTTGGATCTCTTGGTCTGTATTTTGTGTAAGTGTCACCTGTGAATTTAAAGAAAGCACTATGTTTTCTAACAAATATAGACACTTCAAAAATATACATGCAAGTTAAGGTCATTAAATTAAGTTTTTTAAAGAAGGGCTTACAAGACTCAAGTGGACCGACACCGCAAACAGCTCTAATACATTTTTTTTGGACAATGAAAGCATTACCTATATCCGTTGAATTTCCCCATATTATGAGTCCGTACCTAAGAACGGACCCCACATAGCCACTACACATGTTGGTATTCGATTGTGTTTAGGTAGTATAATAATAGCCTTTCAGTTTCGAGAGCGTTTCCCTGACACCCAGTATGTGCTGCACTGTGTAGCCGTGTCGGCGTCTCAGTGGCAAAAGGTAGGTATAGTACACAGGGGGTTTAATGGCGCGTTATGATTGGTTGGCTTAAAAGTTCGGTGGTATGATTGGTGCCGCTCGCTGATGGAGTGAAGCAGTGCTACTGCATAAGCTTGGTATCGTAACAAATGAGATATCGTTGGATACGTTATGCTTTTCCGCTGGTTATAGGCTATATGATGTCACATAAAATCCAACATGGCGGCTGATAGCGGACGTAAAGTGCTACATTTTTATTTATTTAATTTAAATATTAACACGGTATCCAATGAGTCATTCATCCATAAGACCTTTCTTAACGAGTACCTACATTCCAAAAATACATTATTATCTGTATACATACATAAGCCACATTTTTAGGGTTCCGTAGTCCTACAAGGAACCCTTATAGTTTCGTCATGTCCGTCCGTCTGTCCGGCTGTCCGTCTGTCCGTCTGTCCGTCTGTCCTAATCCTTTACAGCTTAATAACTTCTACAGTTATAAACATAAGTAAATGAAATTTTGTAAAAAAATAGTCTACTTATAGATCTCAATTTTAAAAGAATAAAAAAATCGTTTTTACGTATTTTAGGGGTGGCGTCCATACATGTGAAATGGGGATGAAAAATGTTTTTTCGCTGCACCCCCTCGTGTGGGGTATCATTGAATAGGTCTACTAAAATGAAGGTAATGTTTCATACACCACTTTTTTATCAGGTGTACCATCTGCGAAATATAGCCCGCCAAAGTGGCTTGCAATGTGTCCCCCCCCCAGCCATTTCTAAACTATGCAACGTAGAAAGTTTTAGTCTTCCAGATTGATAGACCTTTGTGAAAACTCTCTTTTAAAATTATTTTGAGTATAATATGATTATATTTTTTTGAGTTATAGAGAGAAAACTGAAAAATACTTAAAACGTCCTAGTTCAAAGGTCATTGACCTTAGAGAAAAATGATCATAGCAAATAATGCTCCTTTAGCCACTTTCTATTTGAAAAAATCACAAAAAGTAACTTTGTGTTATAGCTATGGATATACACGCTTTTAGCTTCTTAAATTCAGCGCTAGGTGGCGCTGTTTACCCACGACGGAACGGAGAAGGTGTCATGCGTTTAGGGTGAGAGGTTTTTTGTTTGTTTGTTTGTGTGTGCATACGAATGTTCCCATTTATCTCCAAAACGGTTTGTCCGATTTGGATACGGTTTTCTGTAAAGGGTTTTTGATTCATTGGTAGGCGTTTTTTGTCGTAGTTGGGTTTTAGTTTTTAACTTTCTTTTTTATTATTTATTAGCCTATGGCCGCGGCTTCGCCCGCATGGATGTCGTTTATCGCGTATCCCTCGGGAACTGTTCATCTTCCCAACTTAAACGTTAATCCTGGTAATTTTCTATCTTTATGCCAAAAATACAAATCAGTACAGCCCTTACAGCGTGATTGAGTAACCAACATCTAAACATCTTCACAAACGTTCATCAACTCAGCCTATCGCAGTCCACTGCTGGACATAGGCCTCTCCCAAGTTGCGCCACAACGCTCGGTCCTCTGCCTTCCGCATCCAGTCCCCCCCAGCCACGTTCTTTAGGTCATCGGTCCACCTGGCAGGGGGGCACCCTACGCTGCGTTTGCCGATTCGCGGTCTCCACTCAAGGACTCGTCTGCTCCAACGGCCATCGGTCCTTCGACAGACATGGCCAGCCCACTGCCACTTCAGCTTACTGATCCTACAAGCTATGTCGGTCACTCCGGTTCTTCTCCGGATAATCTCGTTACGGATTTTATCCTTCAAAGAAACTCCAAGCATAGCACGCTCCATAGCTCGCTGAGCGATTTTGAATTTGTGGACTAGCCCAACTGTCAGTGTCCACGTCTCGGCACCGTAAGTCATGACTGGCAGGACGCACTGGTTGAAGACCTTTGTCTTCAAACTTTGCGGTATAGGCGACGAGAAGACTCGGCGAAGTTTGCCAAACGTTCACATTTATAATATTAGTAGGTAGGATATTTTTCATTTAGCTTATTGTTACAGGCTGAGGCTGACCTTACGCAAGCGTCAAACAGTTTGATGGAAAATAACTTGCTGTTTCAACTATTGACAAGTGCTGGGATCAGCACATCCCAGTTCAACGCAGAGCCACAGGTAAGTGATACCTATAATTTTCAAAGTTATTTTAGACCAAGTGTTCCCAACCTTTCACCACAGAATACCTAATAGTACTCACCTCCCCCCGCCAACTTAAGATTCCTCACCCGCACCCTGCACCCACCAGCGGTTTGCCGGCAATTGGACTGCAAGATTGCAGTGGATGTCAATCACCAGTCGCTGTACAAGTACGCCATCTCTGAGAACTACTGAGAAGCGTTTGGAACCCAGTTGGCACTACGAGCGGCGAGCATCCCTAACCTACACGTGTGTGCGCGTTCGTATACAGACGTAATCTTGTGTATGTGGGTGGTGCTAGAATTTATATTGTATTGAATGTCCGAGGTGTGTTTTTACCATACGTGCCTCCCTCGACTTTCTCCTAAAATCACTACGCGCACTACAGATACAGACACAGATGGCCAAGTATTTCAGGGTTTTTTTAAATATAGAACGGCAAACTGTGACAATAAACTATTTTTCTTTCTTTCTTTCTTTCAAAACAAGATAAAGGCCCACCTGGTGTTAATTGGTTACCTTTGCCCATAACAACTGCAATACCATCTAGGTTGTTACCTAAATGGTACCGCAAGTCAGTTTACCAAACTGAGACATGAAGATGAAAAGTCTCATGTAATTGTAATTTCACCGGCACTCGTACCTTTCACACCGGAACACGGCAAAGCAAGTACCTATCACTGTTTGGCGGCAGAAGTAGGTACGGTGGTAGTACTGCCCCGGACTCATTTACAAGGAGCTCTATTACTTCTGAAACTAAAACTACAGAGAATAAATAAATACATTTTTTATTCACACTTAAAATGGTTTAACATAAAACTTTTTAACAAAAAATTGAACCGACGAAAACAGAAACTGAAAAGCGAAAAATAACAAATTATGAGTCGGCGCCAAACAATCAACGAAGATCATTAAATTACTTACTACTAATAAAAATAAAATAACATCAATTACAACATGAAATTTTCTGTTATAAACAATAACTTTCCAAAAATTCGTTCTCCGCTCGGCCACTTGCAACTTGCATGCACGTTGCTTGTAAAAGTTTGTTTGGCGCCGACTCATAATTTGTTATTTTTCGCTTTTCAGTTTCTGTTTTCGTCGGTTCAATTTTTTGTTAAAAAGTTTTATTTTAAATTTTTTTGTGGTTTAATCTAACTCCAGGTCTCCATTATGTCATAGTGTCTAGAACTATATTTGTGTGCCAAGTTTCAACAGAATCGGTTAACAGGTAAGAATTCAGTGGCTGAACAAGCACTCATCCCCTGTTTTCCCACCCTTAGGGGTGGATTTTGATTTTGAAATTGAAATGGGACCAACTACTTCAAGATATACCCTATTCATTAAAAAAAGAATCATCAAAATCGGGCCACTCTGTAAAAAGTTATGCGTGGTCATACATACAAATATACGCGTCGAATTGGGAACCTCCTCCTTTTTTTCGTCGGTAAAAAAAATGAGACTGAGTAGGTACATAGTTATAGGGCATTATCAGTAATATTGTAACGTTGGTGCCTGTACTAAGGAACTAGCCGATGACGTGTGTCGCGTAGGTACGCTGATTCGCCACAAGTAATTTGACTTGGTCGCACAGGTCACTGCTACCTCAGGGTTGTTGGCATCTAAGTTTTTTTTCTAATACCTACCAAGAACATAAATAATAAATACACAGTTTATTTTTGGAGCCGCTGCGCCCCTCCGTGGATATCTCTACGCCCCCCAAGCGGAGGGCGCCCCACTGGTTGGGAACCAGTGTTTTAGACTGATATTATAAAAATTTGCTGTGGTTGGCGAGTTTAATCGTTCGGTAAATATGCTCTCAGTATGATGCGGTGGACGAGAAAACGCGTTAAAATTAAGTACAGTCAGTGTAAACTCTTTATGACATCCTTCACGAAGAACTTCTTATTACACATTACTTGAGTTCAGTGGCCTTACTCTTGAAAATAATTCCGATCGATCGGCATTGGGCTAATGTCAACTCGTACTTTTAAATGCAAATTTTCCAATAAATTGATTTGAGATTGAGTGTTTTTAGAATTAATTATTAAACCTTAATAGAATTAAAATTGTGTATTGTGAATATTTTTAATCAAAAATACTCATTAATTCTTGTGACTTTTTAACATTAGTATTGGATTGATATTGGAATTATTTTCAACAGTAACCCCACAGGGCCGTCTTTAACGAAGTGGGAGCATTATTATAAAACAAGTTTAACCGGATTAAATGAACATGTCTGAACGTGCCTCAGACCAGTGTTTTTCTGTTTTCCATAGCGCGACCCCCTTTAGTAAAAATAAATGCCCGCGACACCCTCGCCCCTCGCCCTTCGCGGCAGTGGTATATGCTTTTAAATATAATATTAAGAGCTATAAAACTTTTAATTTCTAAGTGATATTTTTTTTTTGCCGTTGGGAAATCCTCATGGACGCACTCCGCCCGGGGTAGGCGGAGCCAGTGTCGGACTCTTACCGACTAAAACCACCACGGTGTTCCTTCAACTACCTTATTTATGCTAGACTCTAAACTATCTAAACAAGCCAAAACAAATGTTTTTCTTTCATTCTGTTGTTTAAAAATAAAACTCCCATACATAGGACATGGCCCGACATGCTCTTAGCCGTTATTTTTTACATTGTTTTTACCACCGTTGCAGAAGTTTTATAATATACCTATACCTAGTCGTTATAAAGTTATAATCAAGTTATCAGTCCAGTATTTTATTTATTCTTTCAAACAACGAGATATCGTCGTCTTCTAGCCTAAAGAAGCCAATTAGTCGAATACCCGTAACTAACATGATTATGCAGTACCACTACATAACTGAGTAATAATGAGCGGGGCGGCTGTTTCGTACAGCCGCCACGCCCCGACATTGTACGTCACTCATTCATTCCGTCAGCGAGCGCCGCTGAGTAAAGAGCTTTAAACGTAACGAACGTCTACAGGTTTTTTTTCTGTTAAAAATGCCCTATTGTGCAGTGAAATGGTGCGGAAAATGTAGTTCAACATCCAGTTTTGATAAAGACGGCATTACATTTCACAGGTAAGTCCATATTATTTCATTTTAGAATAATTATGTTAATTTAAAATACCTAGTATAGCAAAACACAAAATATGGACGCGCTCCCACAGAGTACATTTCGTTCGTCGTTGAGCGTGCAAAAGACGCTATGTGTTTTTAGTCATTTTAGGTTTTTTATGCAGTTTTAATCATTGTATTGAAATAACGATAAACCGAAAATGACAAAAAAACACATAGTGACTTTTGAACGCGCAACGACGATTTGTATATATACCTACGCGACGCGCTCCCGTTGATATCTTTTATCTCTTTCTTACGTTAATTACTTCACATACCGCTATCCAGCTCGCTCTATGATAGCCACCGACACCATATGCGTAGCATCTCTAGTAAGTCTGTGGATGCCATCGTCAAAGCTAGAGATAGGGCACGATAAATATATAATTTACTGTGGATAGCAGGATAGGGTCTGACAAGGGTTGCCAACTTTTCTTAGCATAAGCAAATAATTTGATTATGCTAAAAAAATATGTATTCAGAAACTGTTCTTTGCTATTAATTTGTGTATTATTGTATTGTATTTTTTTTTTGTTTGTGTTGAGAAATAAACGTTTTTATTAGTATTTATTATAATTTCTGGGATGGTGAATAAAAAGTACACTCATAAAAAGTACATACACAATAACATCACGTCTTTATTCCCCTAAGGGGTAGGCAGAGGTGTCTAGTACACCCATTTCACATTTCGCCAGTAGTAAAATAGTACGTGTTCTTTATTTTAATTTTTAAACATATAATACAGTTTTTTCGCGTACTTAATTGCTATACAACGTGTATCAGAAATGCGTGGTCATATTCACAGCATAGAACAACTTTTACTATGGGACCAAACGTGAAATCGCGAAAAAAAAATCGGCTGATCCTTACATTTTGTCGCGCGACTTCTATGATTTAGTAGGGAACAGCTGATATTTGTTTCGCGATTTCAGGGTTGACTCCGTAGTAAAAGTTGTTCTATGCTATGCCCTGAATGAGCTCTTAAAATAATGACCACGCATTTCTGATACACGTTGGATAAAAGTTTAAAATATGGAGACCTAAAATCAATTAAAAATTTCAAATTCTATCTTTCTCATTATTGTGTCAATCTGTGTTTAATCACATAAAAAATGTGCCTGTAAACACTTAAATTTAATGTATATGAATAAGACTATCCAAAGTTCTACCAAAAACGCTATTTTAAAAGATTGAAATTTTCAGTACATGGCTAGTGGCGCTCCCATTTTTTGTACTTTTTATGCCAAATTGTACTTTTTTTTTGAAGTAAGATTGGTAACCCTAGGTCTAACCAAAGAGAGTAACTATACCTACCAAAAAAAAGACAGGGTCTAAGGCTCAGCACGCACTGCGAGTTTTTCTCGCCCGCGTTTTTGAAAATGTGGTAAATATCAGTCAGGAACAGGAAATCAGGAAATGTAGCCAATGGGGTTTCGCAATTCAGCCGCAATGTTTTTCCCTCAGCTGAAATGAGAAACCCTATTGGCTAAATTTATTTTGACAGTTTGAAAAAGCGCAACTGCAGTGCGTGCGGCCTCTGACGCAAATAGAATTTATCGATAAAATGCGAATGTTGAAAATTATCTTAATCTTTGTAGGTACATCAATTATCAATCTTTACTTATATTACTATTGCAGTTTTTTGTACTATAATAACATTAATATGTCTTTATTTGTACTATTTCTAAGGTTTCCGACATCACCGGAAATAAGACAAAAATGGATTAATGCTACGAAACGAGATAAAAATTGGTTTCCCAAGAAAAACAATGTTATTTGTTCTCGTCATTTTACCGAAGATTGTTTCCAGCCCTCATTGAATCGACGACGCTTTCTTTATCCAAACTCCGTGCCTACTCAAATGTTGCTGTCTTTGGTATGTTAAAGCCTGACCAGAAAAATAAAATAAACGCGCCATGTTACGGAAAACCAATGGAACTAATTTCTTCTACTTTTTTCTTCTAGTTTAAATTTTTCTGTTCTGACTATACAATTAATTGCTTCTATAATTTAAAAGAGAACGCAATATCAATGTATTTTCTTTTCTTTTCATTATAAAACAATATAAAAATTACACTGATTGTACTTTTTAGATTACGTAGAGCTAAACTCTTTCTCTTCGGTTGTGGATTGAGTGCCAATTTCGAGTTAGATACTTAGGGCTTCTTCACACGTACCACAACCACACCACAACCACACCACGTGGCCGGGCGTATATTTCGTATTGAAAATGAATAGGACTATTCACACATACCACATTTTGCAGTCGTTATCGACCGTGTGTGTGATACGGACCACATCGCAACCACAACGCAACCACCAGCGACACTGCGAACTAGATGCTGACCACATCGTAAACACAACGTTGCGTCGACACAACGACAGTGCGCGCACGCCGCCCGCGCTCTTCCCCTCCCCCGGTTCTTAATAATAGCCATAGCAAGGATAGCAATAACAAGGTTTCCTCTTCAAATTCCATGAGTTTGGTCAGTCAACACGTGTTTCCGCTATGAAAACCGAAGTCGAACTGTGTCTGCACACCACGTAACCGCATCGCAACTACTGGCGACAACGCAACCACATCGATATTTTGTCGTTACCCACAACGCAACTACAAAAAGCTGCAGCGACACTATTTACACGTAACCACTGCTTGACAACATTTTATCGTTGCGACGTGGTGTGGTTGTGGTACGTGTTAAGAAGCCCTTAAAACGCATACTTGATCGAATGCGAGGACTTTCATTCATAAATCAGTAGTTCCTCCTCGCTCCCACCAGGGGCGTTACTGATTTCTGAAATAAAGTCTAGTATGCGTTCGATCGAGTACGCGGTAAGTGTCAAACTCGCAATAGGCACCATAGACTAGTACATGGCTAGGTTACCCCATACTAGGATTTCGGTGCGTTTTACAAACACAAATGTCACACTCATCCACAAACAGCCAGAACGGAATAACTATATTATGTGGATCACACAAATATTTCATACTAATTCATGAATTAAATAGAATCGAATCAATTTGTTTTATATTTGTGAACACAGGTATTTTGATGTTACATTACAAAACACCCGCGAACACAAATACGCGTGAATTACATGCGATCCCGATCCCGCGATCCCGCCTTAGCGCAGAGCCAATCGCCACTCAAAGATAATATAATCACTACGTTTTATCGCCACTGCGCCAATCGTTATACCTATATTATGATGTATGTGTATTTAACCGACTTCAAAAAAAGGAGGAGGTTATGTATTCGGCGAGTTTTTTTTTTTTTCTTTTTTTTTTTTTTTTTTTCATGTATGTACACCTATTACTCCGAGATTTGTGGGCCGATTTACGTGGTTGTTTTTTTATTTGGTAGAGGAAGTCCGCGCGGTGGTCCCATATAAATTGTATTGACTTAGGTTGAGTAGTTTTTTAACCAGCTTCAATAAATCAGTTTATTTTAGCTTCGCCTATCTAGATGATCTGCTCATTGGTTCGTTTTTCTGAGAATTCTTGGCCGATATGCGTGTTTTTTTTCACGATAGTGATTGGACGTTTGGAAGAACATGAGCGAGACCTTTGCCCAGCAGTGGGATAGCAAAAGTAAAAAAAAAAATATTCTCAAATTGGTTATATAAACATTTATGAATCAACGCTCGCAATTTTCAACTAAAAATTATGAAATAAAAACTTTAAAAAAAAAAAAAAAACCGACTTCAAAAACCTTAACTAAAAAGTAAAAAATAATCATTGTATGTATTTTAAAATCTTAACATAAACCAAAATTTTGAAGGCGGCGCGTGATTTTCATGTACATTCACATAAACTATTTTTTTTTACTATATATATTGCGCTCGACTGTACATTACATGACGCAAAGGGTCAATCACGTGCCGCCTTCAAAATTATGGTTTATGTTAAGATTTTAAAATACATACAATGATTATTTTTTACTTTTTAGTTAAGGTTTTTGAAGTCGGTTTTATTTTTAGAGCTCTGCAAACGTCAGTAATCAGTATGACATTTAGGAGTCGTTTGGGTGCCGGTGTCGACATATTAATAAAATATAGGAATCACTAACAAAAGGAGAGGTAAAAAAAGGTTGTTTTTTTTTGCTCTCCACTCTTTTTTACGAAAAAATTACTTCATCCTTTGATTACCGTCATAAAGATTTTACACTGTATTTTTATGAAACTTAAAAAGAGGTCATCAGTAACGTTATACTGAAAAGTAAATTATAACGTCACTGATGAATTTCTGGAACACCGGCTTTGAGAAAAAAACTAATAAGACTTTTAATAAACTGTAAATTAATAATTGTTATGAAAACTTTTGTAACTGTATGTAGGTAGAATTTTTCACAACTTTCAGACTGTTTTGAATTGTATCTTATTATTATAGGTTCAAGTTGGTCCCAAGCGAGAATCAGAACGTCTGGAGGAAGACGACTTGCTGTCACAACCATCGACAAGTGCTGTCATTACAGAAAAAGAGTCACAGGTAAGTGGTTTAGTTTTGAGTAATTTACACTGATAATGGTGTTGGTTCTCTTGTTCACAAACAAAATTTATTTAAAACTATCGCTCTCTTTTACTAATAGTAGATACAGGAATGGGATGGCGACAGTTTAAGTGCTGTCAGTAGTCAGAATTAAAATTTCTATACATGTTTAGTCGTGATCTCGGAACGTGCCGACTAAAAGTAGGAAGGAGTGTAACAAGTAAACTAATTTGACAGCACTAAAACTGTTGCCATCCCTTTCTTGTATCTACTACTACTTCAAGAGAAGAAAGTAGTAGTTTAAAATAAGTTTTGAACAAAAGAACCAACACCAACGGTGCTAAAGAAGAAAGAAGAAGATGTGTGTAAGAAGTTATTTTGTATGTTCACCTACCATGTCGTCTTGTTGTAGCAATAAATAAATTTTCTTTCTTTCATTCTAAAATCTGTTGTTTACAAACTAAACTAATTTACTAAAACTGTGTCTCTTTTTAACAAAATAACATTAGAAAAGGATACAAAATATTTAGTCCTTAAGTTTTCGCGTTCACTTCACTAATAAGTCATACAAGTTCAACCGGATTTACTAGTTACATCTTGTAGAATAATATTAGATTAGTTTTCCTGACGTTTCGAATACTTTGCAGCATTTACGGTCGCAGGAAGACGTGGCCTTGTCGTGGTATTATAATACTTAGTCCAATCACATTACTTCTTGCTGTGACTTGCGTATAATCAACGGTAATTTAGTGGCCATCGCTGTTGGTTGCGTCTGTTTAAAGTGGGCTACTCAAAGCACTGCAAGCAGACAATTTCTTTGATCAAAGTCACATTGGACAAAGAAATTTGACGACTGGCATACCACCCTTAGTTGGACAAACTAACTTCAGCGTTCAGCTTCAGTGACAAACAGCGTTCAGTACTTAACAAAGGAATATAAACAAAAACACGTGATTCAACTAATTTTATTCTTACGCCTAATTTTGCTAAAATACGCCGTGTGACCTATAACGTAAATTTTACAAATCGAATTGGATATTTTTTTTGCAATGTTGGAATACTACACTACTCTTTGAGAATTGATATATTCTCAAAGACACTACTACTACACTATAATATGAGTAACGTCACCTCTTTCTCGCATAGTGCGTATACAAAATAATGTATTTATACAACAAAACTGAGATTGTTTCGACGTTTCTTCTGTGATCAAACTGATCAACCTTCAGCTAAAAAACGTTGGGAGCATCGTGACTTGTAAAATTGTTGAAAACATCATACTTGTCTTACATAATAAATATAAAAATTGGATTATCTCTCAGCAACCTTGTTCGAGCACAGTCTAAGAAGGCTCAAATAGCAAATAATTATATGAAAAGAAAAAGCTGAAAATTCCTTTTTAAATGCGATTAAAATGGTGTAATGTTTTTGCAAATTCAAAATGAAGTTTGAGCTCGCTGCGCTCCTACTATTGTACGGTACACTGTACCTTTGTCTAATATTTCCGAAGTACCTAAATGTTATGTTCTTCATAATTTACTCAATATTTAACACACATCTGTCAACTTAAAATTTCCATAAAATACCTCACTACGAAAAAAAAGTAACTTTTCTTAAAAAGGTTACTTTTTGATCACTCTCTTGTAAGTTTCGACTACTTTTGACAAGATCGCGCTGGCAGTATTGTTTATGTTGACAATGTTGAGGGGTTGGCGGGAAAATTCGTAAAGATCATGTTGTGGATTTTTTATTATTTTCCAAAATTTGTGTTTCTTCGAGTGTTAATGTGTAATAATGGTGGATTATTAAATGTTAAGTGCTCGTTAACGTGTAGTGTGGATAAATGGTACAAAGTTGAAAAACATGACATTCGTATTTTATCTCATCATCCCCTCAGAAACCTAGTAAAGTTTCCATCACTTTACTAGGATACAAGTATAATATGTTCAATGATTACGACTGAAGGACATGTATCCATGGTCATGAATAAATAAAAAAATAAAAAAAATTACAATGTTGACAGTTGACAGCACAGAGTACATTTGTATATATGAGATAGAGTGGTCACTCTAAAGATGTAGCACAGTGGCGCCGCCTGGTGGTCGGAACAGGCAACTTTTGCAATTATATATAGCTATACATGCATATATGGATGCTGATAAGCAATAGTATGTCAACCTACACGGCAGCCATTTCGAGTAAATCGTGTTTCAAAATCACGGCGCCAATTTAATTAGTTTGTTCAAGGATTTTCTGCAAATATTGATGATATGCTGTCACTAAAATATAATATAAGTTTTGACCAAATTTCTCCCATTAAACTTGTAAAATCTGTTATATTCATTCCAAAAACCGCTAAATTTGATATTACAAAATGCGCCAGCAAACATTTTATTTGAATATACATTTCAAGTCTTATAACACATTATTGCTAAACTGAAAACAATTAATTTAAATTCAATTTGATTAATGTCAAGTACCTTAACCCTATATTGATAAACGTATAATTAAGATAAAAATTGTAATGTTAAGGTGTTATCAATAAAAGCCATGATTTTTTACAATATAAAAATATTTATTTACCTCTTAAAAACCTAAAAAATTAGGGACCATCGAGCGTCATTGGCTATTCAATCTTCAAGATTTACTTTTAATACTTACCTACCTACATCATAATCAACAATATCTAAATTAAAAATCAAAATCAAACTACCTACAACAAAATAATTTCGTTTCGTTCGACTGGACAGGGTATCTACGTTAACAGCGAGAACATCTCACATCTCCGTTTTGCCGATGACATCGTTGTAATGGCTGAGTCGTTGGATCACCTGGGCAAAATGCTGCATAGCTTAAACGGAGCCTCTCGTCGTGTCGGTCTCGGCATGAATCTGGACAAGACTAAATTCATGTTCAATATGCATGTCATGCCGAGGCCAATATTCGTTGAAGGGTCGGCACTCGAAGTCGTCACTAGGGAAGATAATTCAGCTTGGTAGACAAAACTTCAAGAAAGAAGCCGACAGAAGGTTCTATTTAGGCTGGGTAGCATTTGGCATACTTCGCAGAGTCTTCTCGTCGCATATACCGCAAAGTTTGAAGACAAAGGCCTTAAACCATTACGTCCAACCTGTCATGACTTGCGGTGCCGACACGTGGACACTTACAGTTGGGCTAGTCCACAAATTCAAAGTCACTCAGTGAGCTATGGAGCGAGCTATGCTTGGAGTTTCTTTGAGGGATAAAATCCGTAACGCGATTATCCGGAGGCGAACCGGGTTGACCGACATATCTTGTAGGATCAGTAAGCTGAAGTGGCAGTGAGCTGGCTATATCTGTCGAAGGGCTGATGGCCGCTGGAGCAGACTAGCCCTTGAGTGGAGACCGCGAATCAGCAAACGCAGCGTACGGCGACCCCCGACAGGTGGACCGACGACCTGAAGAACGTGACTGGATGCGGAAGGCAGAGAACCGAGTGTTGTGGCGCAACTTGGGAGAGGCCTATATCCAGCAGTGGACTGCGATAGGCTGAGTTGATGATGAATCGGAGCAATCATTGGGCTCGGACTGAATAGTTGGTGTATGATGAATAAGCTCAATGATCGACAAATGAGCTAGTGTTGTATTATCAGCCATAACACTAGAAACTCCAATAAATCCAGAGTATTCTCAAAGTCCAGATCTTGATCAGAAATATAAATATTCGGAAGGTATGTTTCTGCTGGTCGAACTTCTGGAAACTCCTCATTGAGACTGCTATATGACGGAACCATACACCTCTTCAACATAATGGCTAATAACCTCACACTGAAACTCCTCGTCAGAAGGAAGACGCGACGGCTTTCCTCGTGAGGTATTGGGTACATGATCCGTAAGCATGGCTTCTTGATCTTGGCGGTGGCATTCTGAAAATAATTATAAAAATAAGACACAACTTGTAAAATGAAGGTATGTGCCAAAATGTAATATTTGGACGTGCTTCTGACTATACCCTTAGACTTCTTCAGAATAATCTCGAGAACCTGAAGATTTGAGACAATGTCTGTCTACCCTGTTTGTGGATACTTACAGTCATGAACCTATTTGTTTTATTAATTCCCTCATTCAACGTATTTCAAAAACGTTTCAAGTCATTTAACATACTATTGAAATAAACGAACGAACAAGTGAACGAGATTTTTTTGTAGCAATAACGTGTCAAGCTTTATAAAACTTTTACAAGCGCTAGTCAATAGTAGAATGTGTGTTAAGCAATAACCTGTTAATCATAAATATTACATTTTGCTGAAATTAGGTAGTTAAGATAAGTAATATTACCACGGTAAGTATGTAAAACGTATTCGAATGTAATTTTAAACAGTATTCTGTCATAAAAAAGCGTTGTTTTAATAGTTTTACAGGTAAAATGACCTCTAAACTTATATAGCTAAAATCCTTATATTTATGTAATATTTTGACTTACCTTTGATGATTTTATATTCCTCAAGTCTTTTACTGCGTTTTCCATGAAGTATTTGTGGCTAGTAGTCTTGTGAGGCCCACTTTATACGTATAATTTTAATTAAATATGGACCAATGTTGTTTACACAGCCGAAAAAGGATAATACTAATTACGCAATAACCGATCATGTCCCATAACTTCTTTTGACTTTAAACAGATGGCGCCTAGGGTCATCAAACAATGATTCAAGTGCCTAAACATCTTATTGCAAAATGCCTTACCCCTCGAACTGATTTCGTGTCAACCTTTTTGTACTCATTTTTGGTATAAAAACCATTAAATTAGGATAACACTCTATTGAAAATCGTTCTTTGTCACCCAAAGAAGCGTACTGCATCATTAACTCAATTTTCGAATTTTTGTGGGTTGACACATTATTGCTTATCAGCATCCATATAGTCTCTGCAGTCTACTGTACTTATTATGTTTTAATTTTATAGTACATAATCGGAAATAAAGGATAAACATGTTACCCTTGATTGCCAACTATGTACTATATTATTTTCCTTTATAGGCATGTAGAAAATAAAACAAACCGTTAAAATGCAATTATTTATTTCTTTAACCGATGTTGAGAGTGAATCAATTATAGGTCCTTGGGTGTGAGAGCCATGTGGGCCAGTACGGTTTGTTAACTCTTGTAAAGGTTTCCTTCTTAATGACTGATAACCTGAAACAAGTATAAAAATATAAATACTTAGGTAATATTTTTATAAAATCACTGCTGAAAGAGGGAGTGAGCCATAATTCATGTAGCCCCAGTGATGAATGACTCACATTTTAGTTTCTGTATTGCATCACTATTATAATCATTAAAATATATTTTTGCGAAGGTTGGTTCCTATTCCGCACTTAAGCAAAACATTACAGAGTGATGGAATAACAAACAGACAAAAAAATTACAGGCAATCTTATTTATTTTTATTGCCTTTTTCACAGACTAGTGGAACGCAATTCAGGAATCTGATATACAAGTAGGAAATTGCTGAGGGAAATATGTATGTACCTAGTGCAATAATGAAAACATAGCTTGACTTACGAGTTATGCAGCTTCGAACGCAACACTTTCTGGTCGACATATTAAGAAATATCAGAATCAAAACACTGCAGCACTGCAATGATCCAAACAGTCGTTCAAGAGTAGCTTTTTTCATATTATACAAAAGTACTCTGTGGTAGCAATTCCGCCAAAATCCAATAGTTTCCCAGGTCAGTTACGAAAAGCGGTTTCGTCGAAGTCAATAGCAGTAGCCAGCTAGTCAAAAATTGTACATATTTGAAAATATTTTGTAAAATAAACACTAACACAGACAGGTTATACTTAGTGATGCGACTCGAGTCCAATTTTACTCGAGTCACATCGTAAAAAACCGTATTCGAGTGAAAAAAATATCGACTCGATTTCACTCGGACTCGAGTCACTCGCCCAGCATTCGCCGAGACAAACAGGTTTAAACCTGCTCTTTAAAAGAGATACGTTGAAGTGCGTTGTTGTCGTGTTCGGGAAAGGGGGCCCCCAACCTCCGAGCCGGATTCCTCGCGCCCCTTGCGGGGCGCTGAGAAGAAGACCCGTTGTTGTCACACTTGTTTGCACTTTTTGCGTGTAGTGAACTCAAGTGAACCGTTGTGTTGAATGAATTATTGACGTTCATAAGTGTAAATAAGATAGAAATTGTTTATAAAAGTGTTTGTTTTGTTTCAAAATGAGTGACGATAATATAGCAGCTACAACAAAGTCACTAGTGTGGATTTTTTCGAAAGAAAAAAAAGTTATTTGTAAAATGTGTAAAAACAATTGGTAATACAACAAATCTGATTACACATATACGAGGAAAACATCCACTTAAATGCAAAGAAACTTAATAAATTCAAAGATTGTGACAAGTGAATCGAGTGAGGTGAGTGACCGAGTGAAGCGTGAAGCACTTGAGTGACTCGACCACTCGAGTGGTACTCGAGTAAAACTGTAAAATTACTCGAATAACTCGACTGGCAAAATCGGACTCGAGTCGCATCACTAGGTTATACTTTACCGGTGTTGCCAATGCAAGTCTTTAGGCGGCCGTGCACGTACAGTAGAAAAGCCGTATTTGTATGGAAAAACGGTTGACCGTAATCATAGAAATTTAAATAATAAGGTAATAGAAATGATATCTAATGTCTTTTACTACCGGAACGCATGTCGCCGGTTTTCCGCCACCAACACATAGATACGCAATTACGCCCACCATATTTCCAGCATTCAATATACAAAGTAAATTAAGCCCAAAAACAATTTCGCTGTTAGGGACTTTACTCATGACGCGATGCGATGCGAGCGATATCGCATCGATTGTCGACTCGAGTTGTACGTACGTTCTAATTGATACCAAAAATATTTCCAAATTCCAACAGATTACTTGTTGCGAAACAGAAGACGCTCATCGATATCCCGTACAGAGAATCACATGCAAGTCGAAACAAGTGCCATCGCTCGCACGCCCACGTACATTTATTTGAAATAGGATCGCAGGTCATTAGAACGTTCATGCAATTCGATATTGAGCAGATCTGTAAGCGATATCGTCAATCCATGCGATCTTGTCTGAAGACATTTGCGATTTTCAATACATTTTCTTCGAACACATGTTGTTGCGATATCTGACCGATATCGGTAATCGATGCAATTCTACGTCTAGTCGCGCCAAGAGTAAAGTCCCTTAGATATGCTACAAAATATAACTTTAGTGACTCTGCGTCCAAAACAGCACTGGTGATCAAGCAAACGATTCACGGACTGGGGTCTTATGAGACACCTGTACGCGGCGACAAGTTCACGCACCTTTACCATTTCTATTACCTTATATTATTTTGATTTCTATGGCAAAAATGAAGTACATTTCAAAATCAGCCAAATGGTGCTGTTTTCAAGTTTTTTATGCAAAATTAATTGATCATCAATTACTCGTTTTTGGTTTGAAAAAAAAGTAGGTATGACAACATTTAATTTTCAACGGGAATTCTAATCGGGAAATCCCCGTCCATTTAACAGATAACTTTGTAAGGTTAGAATTCGAATTCACAAAGAAAGATGAACACACACAAAATGTATTTGGTTGGATACATGCAATGATATATTGATCAAAAACATGATTACCGTCAAACTTGCTGAAAGCCGTAGATTTTGCTACGGCCATAGGGTTATAGCCATAGGCCGTGGATTTTGTATTTTTTTGGGCTGAAAACCGTAGAACACGGTAATTGCCGTAGCATTGGCAACACTGTACTTTACTGATGTGCATCTATCTATTCCGTTATACGAAGAAAACATTATTTTAGTGTTCAAGTAATTTTTTTGTCAAGGCTTAAATTATATTAGAAAAATTAAAAATGCCCTTAAATAAAAAAATTAACATTGTTAAATATCATTAAATATTTAAAATACATAGTTTATACATTTTGTGAAATATTTAAAATAGAACAAAGCACCAACTAGCGGTCGGAACATGCAACTCTAGGATTATAGCCCGACTAAATGAAATATTTTGACAGATAGAAGTAAAGACACTAATCTACTGACGTATGTAAATTTGTTGGTTTACAATTCACCACTTTTCTTCTAAGTTATACCACCATGGTTGACAGTAATTCAGAACAGTCGGTCGAGTCGGTATTTATTTTTATTAAATTCGTAATTTAATGACTGCGTTTTAAAAATCTTGTTAATCAATAATTTGCATAAATAGACTAATTTATGTTCCAATGTGATGGCTAGATCGAACCACAACACAAATAAAGTACTAATATGTAGCTCGAACTCAGAACCCGTGGATGGGGCGGTCCGCGGCTAAAATACTAATAAAATACCAAATTTCATTAATGCAAGCAGTCGCACAACGGCAAGAAACATAATAAACAAGTCAACAATTCCAACAATATACCACAACGGTGAACAGTGAAAAAAGATCGAGAATGGAAAGTGAATTGGAAGACGATAAAGGAACAAGTAAATCGGAGAGTACTGCCAATGATTCGGATTGTGCAAATCAGGATGCATCCTTGAGGTATGTTTGGGAAGCCATCGGGATATTCATGCACAATATTGTTTCATATATGTTCATACTCAGTCAGAAAGGGAGAGAGAAAATAAAAAATAAAAAAAGACGTGTGGCACTCGGAGACTGCCGCGGTAAAGCTATTGCATAGCATTTTTTATGTAAATACAAAGAGGAGGTGCCCTAACGCCGAAACTTTAAGCAGGCATGAGTCACCAGATTGCGGGGCGAAAAGGGGGATTACGTATGCGCAAAGAGCTACGTAAAGAGGCGATTTGCAGAAATAAAGAGACAAGCGTGATATTTCAAAAAGTCATTAAAAGTTCTGCTATTCATCGATAGATGGCAAAACTAAAAAGTATCACCGCTGTGCCGGTCGGAGTGGGGGTGTTAGGTTATTTTCGTTACGGAATTTCTGGATTCGGTCTCCACGCTCAAGACCCGCGATAGAAGCTATGCAATAGCTTAAAAACAATAAAAAACGTATATTGCATAAGACATAGGCACAAGAAATTGCACTCTTGACTTCCAAACTAAGTAGAACTTGTATTATGGAAGTCAAGGCGTTCTCTATCAGAAGTAAATAATACAATAACGTGAGGAAAGGATGCATGCAGAAGGAAAAATAATAATAATTATTTTAGGTTTTACAAATCAAATAGAAATAGAAATTTTAGATCATATCAGAAATTTTATGATACATAACTACCAAAGCTGTGATGGGTATAGACTTTTACGAGCTAGTGGGTGTGGTTTGATAAGGTGTGTAGTGTGTGTTGGTTTAAATAAGAGAGGGATACATACCTCAATTATTTGTCAATCAAGTGATCACAACCTCCAAACCTCTTGCCTCCAACCTCCACCGGACTGGGCCTCTTGTCTGTCTTATAAAGACGATGTTCATTGTTAACTATTGGGCTAGTACAAATGTGCTTGGGCTTGAGGCATAATATGCTATAGTATATGCAAATTTTAGACATATAAATAAATTCTTAATTGACATAAAACTGGTACAAACATAGTATGACCCTGACTCCAGAGCTAGGCATTATACCTGTGTTTCAGGAGTCAGTAACTTCATCCTGCTAAGTTACAATACACCTAAAACAAACAATACCCACCTGCCTGTAGAATCAGTGGAATATGTCTTGTTATTGTTATTGTAGTTTGAACTATTGCATTGTAACAACTTATGTACCATATTTTGTGTAATTTAATAAATTGTAAGATACACATATTTTTTTTGCCTACCCTGTTTTGTTAGGGCCAAAGTCATAGAACAAAGGTTATTCAAAATCGTAATACGAAGTTAGTGCTTGGAGGTTACAGGTATTTTTTCAATATGTATTTATTTTAAAATCTACTCAATTGAGTAAATTAATCAGCGAATTAGCTGATTAATTTACATACATATAAATTAATCAGCTAATTCGCTGATTAATTTAATCTTTCATATTTGAAAAGCTTATTCAGGGGATGCCATCAAACAACTTTTACCATGGGACCAACCCTGAAATCGCGAAAAAAAAATCAGCTGATCCTTACATTTTGTCGAGCGACATATTTATCAGGGACCAGCTGATATTTTTTTCTCGATTTCAGGGTTGGTCCTATAGTACAAGTTGTTCTATGCTATGCCCTGAATGAGCTCTTCAAATATGACTTTTCTGATACATGTTGTATATTTGGGTTTGAAAAAATCTTTTACCAATCCATCTCTCTCCCTCTCACTGTAAAATATTTACACAGTAAAAATCCAATGTCTAATGTGAAAAAGAAGACACGTGCTGACTATCAAAAAGCGTACAGACAGAGACTCAAAGAAAAAAATACTCGGACACAAATTCAAAAGTCAGATGAGCAAAAGAGAAGAAAAGCAGCCAATTCAAAAGCATACAGAGAGCGTAAAAAGCGACTCAGGCAAGAAGGGAAGATGCAGAAGTACTCGACTCGAGAATCACCAGTATTCCAATCACAAAGGTTAATCTCCAAAATCTTATCAAAATGATGGCTCATGTTTCAAGGAAAAATTCTTCAGTAAATATATATTCTTCAATTACAGAGAAAATCCATTTGAAACTGTCGGGATTTATGAGGCCAGAACACAAGCTCCAAATAAAATTGAAAAAAATAAACAACAGACAAAAATTGGTAAAACTGTTAGTCCCATTAAACAACAGAGGTATTTTTTTACTTCAATTTTTCATTTAAAAAAATTGTATGGAGCAAAATTATTAATGATATCTTGGATGAATAAAAAAAGGTGGATGGAATCTCGCTAAACAAAAAGTGAAGAATCCATAGTAAGACGGCTCGCTTAAAAGTACGGGCTGACACGCACACATTCACATCCATAGTAAGACAAAAGCCGCGATTACGCAATAAATCTCGTGTGACGGTAGTCATTGTTGTAGTGTCACAAATAAAAAAACAATATATATCTGGTGTGTTAGAATTATGTCGAAATTATAGTGCGGTTAGGAAAAGTACTTAGTCTTAGCGAGATTACGTCCACCTTTTTTATCCATCCGAGAATGATATTATTATATTTTAAATTTATTATTACCATTTTAGTGAACAACAAGAATATATTAAGGATTATGATGAAATAGTACCATTTATAAGCCAACCTATGGAACAAAATAATGTCAATCCGAATCAAACAAATATTATTGAAGTTGATAGGCATGTGTATATTGAGGTTGAAATGAATGAAGATGAGTTCCAAGAAGTTGACGATAATGAGTTTCGTGAACCTGATCCATTCCATCAACCTGATCAAAAGTACTTATTCATATTCACAGTTGAATATTTTGGATAACAATTAACATGAATATCTAACATCAAAGTGATATTCTGTTTTAGTGAAGATCAAGTACAAATTAATGAACAATCAATACAAAATCCTTTTGGTCATGCGTGTGATAGATTTTGGTTAAAAAACGATTTGAAATTGGTGAAAGATGACCGTGAAGATATTTTAAGACGAAATATCCAGGTAAAATCTTTGAATTATAATTTATACAGGATTATTTTAATTCACCAATAACCCTTTAAGGAAGTCATGTCAATACAGCCCGCAGGCCGCATTCAGCCCTTAGACCATAATGATGTAGCCCGTGGCCCTATATTTCCTCCAAGCAGCGAATAGATTACAGATCTCAAGATATTCATAAATATAAATTGTATTACCAATTAAGTTATGTTTAGTTATTTTGAGTCTGGGCCTGCTGATACACCTTCAATTTTGTAAATGGTCCTTTTGAAAATACGGTCTGCTTTAAGGCATTTATGGGCAACACTCGTTCCGCGGGCCGGATTTGCTCCCCAGGCCGGATACGGTACCCGGGCAGGTTGCAGCTCCATGCGGCATTTGATCCGGCCCGTGGTACACTTCGCAGACCCACTAATGTCTTCTAAAATGCAGCAACCACTGCACTTGTAACTTGCAACCATATGCACTAATCGTGTTGGTGCAATATCACTACTTTGTAACCTGAAGTTTAAAAGGTACATTAAAATTGTATATAAAAAAAAACCGTTTTTTAACACGCTTTATCATATACTCACCTCACTACGGCCCGCGACTTTATAAACGTTCAACAGTTTGGCCCGCGACTTTCTAAAGTTTGCCATCACCTGCTTTAAGGGTCGACGTACATAAACGCGTAGCGGCTACGCAGTTTTCGACGTACAACGCGCCGCGCGTTCCAGCGTTGTGATGTCACACATTTATTTATTTATATTATACTTTATTGTACACTTTAAAATACATTTACATTGAACATGCTTTTAAACTTTTTTATTGTAATTTAATGCTCATTAATTAGGAAAGAGGGCTGTGACCTGAAATACAGGTTTTTACCTAGCTCAGGCACAGCGGCCCATACTTTTGTTAGTGTCTAAAATATATAGAAACACATTCAATGCATACTGTAAAAAACTAAGGAAATAAAAATTATTATTTATTTAAACATTGTACAAATGGCGGCCTTATCTTGTTGAAAATGTCTTTAGTTTGTCTGTAGGACACTTGCAATGTCTTTAGTTTGTCTGTAGGACACTTGGAATGTCTTTAGTTTGTCTGTAGGACACTTGCAATGTCTTTAGTTTGTCTGTAGGACACTTGGAATGTCTTTAGTTTGTCTGTAGGACACTTGGAATGTCTTTAGTTTGTCTGTAGGACACTTGGAATGTCTTTAGTTTGTCTGTAGGACACTTGGAATGTCTTTAGTTTGTCTGTAGGACACTTGGAATATCTTTAGTTTGTAGGACCTTTGGAATGTCTTTAGTTTTTTTTTTTTTTTTTTTATTCTTAACGGGCTTGCGTTTGACCGCCACCTCACCTGATGTTAAGCGATGGTGCGGTCGACGATGGTACTCGCTTGCCCAGCAAAAACCTATTCACTCGAGTCTTGAAGACCACCAGATTATATTTCTCGGGAAACACTGACGCCGGCAAGGAATTCCACTCTTTGGCGGTACGCATGATAAAGTTATTAGCTATTAGTTTGTCTGTAGGACACTTGGAATGTCTTTAGTTTGTAGGACACTTGGAATGTCTTTAGTTTGTCTGTAGGACACTTGGAATGTCTTTAGTTTGTCTGTAGGACACTTGGAATGTCTTTAGTTTGTCTGTAGGACACTTGGAATCAACACGGTTTAAGGGGCATGTAGCAGCCAAGTGGCGCCCCCATCAGTAAAAAAATGTTTATTCGCCGAATACATCATTTATCGAAAATTCGTTTTTAACAATTGAAGTATAGGTCCTGTAGTTTAATCAGAAACTATTAATTCTGTAAATTATACTTGTCTTTAGTTGTAGATAGAAAAAGTGCGAAAAACGGCCACTTTTGGCATATTTTTCAGCGAGTAATAATTTATTTTATTATTTATTTTTTATTTTTAACGCATTTACGCTTTAAATCTTTAGATTTCGCTTCGCATGCGTAAATGCGTTAAAATAATAAAATAATTAGTAAGGGTATGACATATCTATACTTTTAAATATCATTGCATACCAGCGTCAAACTTGGTCTGATTATAGTGTATATGTTCAGCAACAAATACTAAAAATAGGGCAAACATAGACATATGTGGTGGTAAGAAAGAGATGCAAAAATTCATATTTCGCGCATGGTACGTTGATGTCTTTTGTGACCTCTCGTAATTTAAATCAGTTTCTATGTGGGTATCAGGGGCATGAACGCTGCAAAGCATTAGAAATGTCAGGAGAACTAATTTAAATAATATAGGTGATGTAATCCGGTTAAATTTGTTTTATTATAATGTGTAGTGATCGCGAAAACCTAAGAATGTTTTATCTCATCGCTTTGTGAAATCACTCCATATGAATAAAATAACATAACCCTATAAACTACATTTTAAAAAAGCAAGAAAGGTGCTGATGATTAAAATTACCGTTTGTTACAGAAGCCGACCACTTCAGTGAAACGAGCATCCCTTGCAACAGTAGTGTGTCCGAATTGCAACACAAAAGTGAAACTTGAGGATATTGAAGCGCCAATGGTAATTATTATTGTTATTTCTCCTGTGTCGTGACGTGGATACGATCACAGATAAGGCTGCCACCTTTAAAAAAAGCTAGGCCCAGAGATTTTTTGTAAAATAAGTAGAGTTTTTTATAAAGCTTAACATAGAAATTATAGTGAACGAACGAAAACCTAGTATTTAGTTAAGTAAAAAAAAACAACTTGGCCTCATTTCATTGGCCCGCCCAGAGGTGCTCAGGGTGGGTAGCCCAGGGGCTAGACCACAGATATAGGATCTTTTTGCTTATGATCCAGACCAAGCAGGGAAAGCAAGCGAGACATAGCAAACTATTTTCCATGGCAGAAGGGCATTACTGGATATTAATTGCCGTCGTTCATCCTTGCTGCATGATGGTGTGGTAATTTTCCTTATATTATTTTCGCGTCTTCTATAATCTGACGCTTTTAAAAAAAAAAAAATTTGTCAATCCAGTGAGCGTTTGTCGGAGTGTTTGTTTGTGGTTGTGTTTGTTCAGTCAGTCGAGCAACAAAGCTAGCCGTCACCACCGCCTGACGGAGTGTTCTCGAGTCTCGCGCTCACAATCTGTGGCCTGATTCACAAACGTTCGAAAAGTTTCCGTTTCCGAAGTAAAATTTTACCAGCAAATGAAACAAAACGACCATTTCCTGCGACCACGAACGCTGCAAAGCATTCGAAAGGTCAGGTAAACCAATTTTAATAATAATACACTTTGTAATCCAGTTAAACTAGTTATATTAAGAAAAAAAACGATTTGAGAACCGAATGGATTCGGAATCGCAAAGCGATATTTACGGAAACTCTTCCAAGAGCCATTTGTTGTCGGGAAGCACTCGATGTATAATTATAGAACTATGAATAGCGTTTCCGAATCCGTTCGATTCTCAAAACGTTTGTTTCATAATAAAACAAGTTTAACCGGATTACAATGCGTATTATAATTAAAATCGGTTTTCCTGAGGTTTCGAAAGCTTTGCAGAGTTCGTGGTCGCAAAAAGTGGTCATTTTATTTCGTTTGCCCGTCAAATTTCACATCGGAAACGGAAACTTTTCGAACGTTTGTGAATAGTACCGCTGGTCTGACCCGGAGATATTTGATGTTAACCCGTATCCCGGATATGCACCATTCAAACCCGTAGACTCCGGGACAAACCCGGAGAGGTGGCAGCCCTATATTCACAGACATAAATGTTTACATGCACAAACACCCAGACACATTTCTTTCTCTAGGTTGATACGAGAACAGTCATCGCCAAGGTCTACCATTTCCTCGAGCGAGAGTATTCAGCACTTAAAGAGAAATTTGGAGACTTGGACCTGTCTCCCTTTCTGAAGTTTCGCGCGCGTACGGCGGAGGCCACTGGCGTCAGTGAGAAAACAGTCAGCAAGATACTGAAGGAGGAACAGGAATTAATTCAAGTTCCCCCGCAAGTCAAACGGGCAAGCAAACGGAAGAGATATCAAGATTCACCAGTCATGGAAGAGAGGTAAAGTAATGATATTTAAAAACGCAACCCTTTACAATCCTAAATATCCTTCCTACTTACGAGAGCGCTTTTCTTTTGTTAAACCTTCTGATGCTCCTTGCAGATCTCACCTTAAAACTCTTCTTAAATTTCAACCTCACAGATTACTATTCGTATGCCTTCTCTGTGCATGCAGTAAGATTATGGAACTCACTCCCGCCTAACATACGGAATTCTCAATCTATATCTGTCTTCAAAAGACGTCTTAAAGAGCATTACCGTGTCACGTCGTGGCCGGTGTTGGGTAGTTCAGGCAGGAGACTCGCAGGGTCGAAGGTTCGGTGGCTTGACACACGGTGACACACGGAAGTAGGAACTTGGAGAACAGGGACTGCAGGAACTAGTGGTACAGGAACGGAACTCAGGTATGGAGGGCACAGAGGGTCAGTAGTACGGAGGGTCGGAGGAGTGGTAGGTCAACTCCGACTATAAGATGATTGAGCTGCTGCTACACCAGTGCAGCGAGCTCTGGCTGGATTCAGGATTCAGATAGGTAGGTAGATGTAGGTCGGAACAAACAATAAAAAACAAGCAGGGACGTTTTTGGTATACTGTATCTCACTTAACTGGTAAAAATATATAGTACTGATGTAAATTAATATAAAAAAAACTGTAATGGACGGACACGTCCATACTCGGCCGAGTCTGCGATGTAAGTCCCTTATTTTACGTTAAAAATAGAAAATTATAGAAGAATTTTAAATTTTGAATTTGGATAGGTAAAGTTTTATAAAGTGGCCAGGAAGTCCAAATAAGGTGGTGAGCAGCGTAACGAGTTTAGCCTCGTTACAACCTTCCTCTTAATTTGTCTTTGGATACTTATATCATATTTTCCTTTATATAATTTATATGTATTTATTTAAGCATCTATTGCTTCATTAGAACTAATTTTAAGTTTCCTATCTTTTTACACACTGTTGTCTACATTTCTTACTTATTTCTCCTCTCGCAGGTCTGCTGGTAGAAATTTCTTTGCAATAAGCAGTACCTTTGTACTAAATACTTTTAATGCTGTGTCCTTTCATGTGTTATTGTGTGTACATAAATTATTAATAAATAAAACGGTTGACGTTGGGGTCGCCCGACAAGTGAAGCTTCTGAGCAGTGACATCTAGCGGAACATTTGGATAGCTTTAGGGTAGTATAATCGTTCGCTAGATGTCGCTGAAAAGAATAAATAGTAACTAACGGCCTAATAAATATTAAAGAATTTGACATACGGCCAAAATTAATATCCAATCTATCTACGATTTACCCTATTAGAGATAGAAATTTGACATATTTTGTATGGAGCTTATGTCAAATTCCTAACTCTAGTAGGGCAAATCGTAGATAGATTGGATATTAATTTTGGCCGTTAATGGCGCTGTTTCAGAATCTGAAAACTACAGCATCGGATTGCCTGTAGAATCTTCATGCATTTGTTTTTGTTACTGAAAAAAATTCCGCCATTTATCACTTATAACAACCACGCATTTGCTAGTGCGAAAAGAACGCGCGCTTGTCTAACCACACCCGGTCACTCCATAGAACCGCTATGATTTATCTGTGTCTATTGAAATTCGAGTGGCCATTCTGTACGTAGTATGATGTTTCCTATGGTCTACCGGTAAAAAAATCTCATTTTACTCCCCGGCGACCGAGTGAACAACGAGGCTTTAGAAGCTTCGCTTTTTAAACAAGTGTAATGACTAGTGAGGAACAGTTAATTTTTTTGTTAGCAATGTAGATTTGTAGCGGAAAAATCATTAATAACTGTATTACTGTACATTATTTACTATTATTAACTGTACTGCTCGTAAGTGATTTTTTCTTTCCACAATGGGGAATTGGGGAAAACAAAAATGGTTTTTGTTTTCCCCAATCGAGGAGAAATCGTGAGGATTCCTTTTATTTTTATCTTATCTTATAGTTTCGGATTTGGCCCTCCTGCACTATTTTCAAAACTTACCCTGGGGTGCGTTCAGTTATATCGCTCGACGACGTTGGACGACGCACGTAGCGTTCTTTGGGCGTTCGTTTGTGTGATCGCTCTGGGTATGGCTCTTTGTCCAATCTAATTTATTTGATGATAACTGTGTTTTTACAGTGGATAAATAAATTTGACGAGTGGCATACCACCCTAACTGAACGACCAAAGTAAAGTACGCTCCGTGCCTCGTTGGGCGATATAACTGAACGTAGCCTTGTATACGATCACACATACTCAGTGTTTTTTAATACTAATAATATTGTTTCATGTTACAGGGAACAAGCTGAACCTGAGATTGAAGCGGTAGAGATCAAAGTAGAACCACCTGATGATGAAACTTACACGTAAGTCAGCATCTTTAACTCATATCAGACCGTGTGTACCCACTTGGACATGGGACTTCCAATGACAGCTTCTAAATTGTATTGTCATTTTGAAATAGACACGTATGGCATTTTCTCATTGCATTTTTGTTCTCACATAACTTGAAATGAAATAATGTAAAAAAAAAGAGTGTCCATGGAGTTTTCTTTTCTCATTTCCTTTTAACAATTAGTAACAACATAACATAACATCATGCCTGTATTTCCCCGAAGGGGTAGGCTGAGGTGTAATAGTACACCCACATTTCGCCAGTTATGTTATAGTCCCATGTAATAGGGGCCGAGCCTATTGCCATTGACCGGGCACAAATCCAGACTCGGGGCTGCTACTGAGAATTTCCTAATGAAAAAACCCAATAACACTTTGCCCGACCCGGGAATCGAATCCAGGACCCCACGCTCAGCAGTCGCGCTTGCAACCACTAGACCAACGAGGCAGTCAACAAACAACACCAATTAGTAGAAATCGTTTTTTTGTCATAGAAATCTAAATTATCTAAAAATCTAAATCATTGTAATGTGTAATGATTATAATATTATGTTCATTGTTGATGTACATGTTGGCAAATAAATAAAGGTAATATAAAACCGGCCAAGATTGTCGGGCCATGCTCAGTATTATAGGGTTCCTTAAGTAGGTGTAATTACAAACGAATCAAATTGAATATTAATCATGGCTATTTTAGTTTTTGCAATAATCGGCAGCATTCGCGACTCAGAGCGTGTTGTTAGTAGCGCCATCTAGCGATAAAGTCAAGAAGCCAAATTTAAGAAGTGTGTCATTTCAAAGTTACTTTTTGTGATTTTTTCAAATAGAAAGTAGCTAAAGGAGCATTATTTGCTATGATAATTTTTCTCTAAGGTCAATGACCTTTGAACTAGGACGTTTTAAGTATTTTTCAGTTTTCTCTCTATAACTCAAAAAATTATAATCACATTATACTCAAAATAATTTTAAAAGAGAGTTTTTACAAAGGTCTATCAATGTGGAAGATTATAAGTTTCTACATTGTATACTTTAGAAATGGCAGGGGGGGGGACACATTGCAAGCCACTTTGGCGGGCTATATTTCGCAGATGGTACACCTGATAAAAAAGTGGTGTATCAAACATTACCTTCATTTTAGTAGACTTATATAATGATATCCCACAAGAGGGGGTGCAGCGAAAAAAATTTTTTTTTCCCCATTTCACATGTATCGACGCCACCCCTAAAATACGGAAAAACGATTTTTTTATTCTTTTAAAATTGAGATCTATATGTAGACTATTTTTTAACAAAATTTCATTTACTTATGTTTATAACTGTAGAAGTTATTAAGCTGTAAAGGATTAGGACAGACGGACAGACGGACGGACATGACGAAACTATAAGGGTTCCTTGTAGGACTTCGGAACCCTAAAAAGGGGCAAAGGTGCGTGAACTTGTCGCCGCGTGCAGGTGTCTTTTAGGACACCAGTGCGCGAAACGTTTGCTTACATGCATACATAACCAGCCCATTACTGTCCCACTGCTGGGCAGTCCCTCTTCTCAGTACGACGTTTGCTTGATCATCATTTATTTTTATAGTATAGGATGGCGAAACGAGCCAAAAGCCCACCACCTGATGTTAATCCGTCAAGTGTTTTTCGGACCACGTTGGTCCATAACGTTTTCGTACAAAATGCAAGTTGGAACCACCACGAGTCATAAGCGATGGCGCCCATCCATTCAATAAAAATGCATTTTTTTGACCCAAACACTTGGGGGTTTAAGCGGTTTGCCCATAACAACTGCAATACCACCTAGGCTATTGCCTTAATGGTACCGCAAGTCGGTTCGCCAAACTGAGACATGAAGATGGAAAGTCTCATGTGAATGTAGTTTCACCGGCACCCGTTTTCACGCGTCAGTATGTTCATTTGTTTCTTTTTATTTTAAACAGCTCATGGTATAATAAGATGTTTTACCAGGTAGTCTCTTCCCGTGACAGCTAGGTCACGTGATTGCCTCCGTACTACGTCATCGGCCGTGGAGCCAATAGCGGGCTGTTAGCGTGACACTTGTCAGTTTGATGTGCTGCCACTTTGTGTAAATAAATTACCCGAGCAAAATGCATTTTTTCATTTACTTGCTTCTATAAAGAATCACTTTTGAACTAGTAATTTTTTATAATAACTTCTTAGGTTTTCGCGATCACTACACATTATAATAAAACAAAGTTTAACCGGATTAAATCGCGTATATTATTTAAATTGGTTTCCCTGACCGATATGTACCTAGAATGCTCCGTGATGCTATTGAAATTAAAAAACATCCTAATTTTAATAGAGAAGATGGTTGGCAGCTACCACCTGTTTGGAACCCAGTCCTAAAAATAATCAAGTCCCAAACAGCACGCAACACTGTAAAAGATAATGATATTGTGAGTGATTACTGCGTGCATCGAAACGATTTTAATTAATAATATTGTACGGTAGATTAAAATATTTTTTTAGAAATATTTGTAAAGACGCTTGTCATCTTAGTCTACCTGCGACCACAAAATGCTGCAAAGCTTTCGAAACGTATAAACGTACAAGTACTATACTGAACATTGGTATTGGTATATCGGGCCATTTTCCGCAACTCCACGCTCGGCGTATATTTTGCGTGTGGCTGGGAATAATTTGTTCACTCGAGCTACCCCAGCTCCTCGAGGAAGGCCAGCAGATGCTTGATGTTGCTGACCGTCTCTCGGAGAGTACCCGGATCTCCGAAGTACTTAGCCCTGTATGAGGCGACCTCCGGGCAGTTGAGAAGCACGTGGGCCGCTGTTTCCTCTGTCTCCATGCAGGCTCTGTACAGAGCACTGTCAGTCACACCTATGACAAAGAGGTGTTTGTTAAATGAACCGTGTCCGGTGTAGGCGGCTGTAACCGTACGTAGATCTTGTTTTGACAGCCGGAGGAGCTATTTGGTGATCCAACCATACCATATACGTATAACATATACCGAGTCTGAACATAATAATGTATTAGTAATTGTTTTATGTTACAGGGAACAAGCTGAACTTGAGATTGAAACGGTAGAGATCAAAGTAGAACCCCCTGAGGATGAAACTTACACGTAAGTCATCATCATTGACTCATATCAGACCGAATGATATGCATTTTGTCATTTTTTTTGTGTTTTTTATTCGAAAGGGTTCCAACGGACAGGCCGCGTAGACTTAGTAATAGGTTCCTTATTACTAAACCCCAGTTTCTGGGAGGCTGATCAATTTGATCTATTGTATTGATTTGTTTTGATTTGTTGTTGTATTGGTCTGGTTGTTTCTTATGTATTATAAGTATGTATTTACAAAAAAAAAGTATATAAGTATTATATCCATAGTCTAGTACCCATAGCACAAGCTCTGCTTAGTTTGGGACTAGATGGTGATGTGTTAAAAAAGTCCCAAAAATATTTTTTTATTTATTTATTGTCAAATCTAATGTCAGCTTCTGTGATTGGCCGGCGAAAATGTTAAGAACCAATCACATCGCTTGACCTGAGATTTGACAGCTGATCAGTTAATTTTTGCGTTGATCAGCCTTTCGGAAACTGGGGATAAGTCTACGGGCTGTATCAAGCATCTGCTAGCCTTTCTCGAGGAGCTGGAGTAGCTTTTTTTTTAAATTATAGGTTGGTGAAACAAGCTAAAGGCCCATCTGATGTTAAGCAGTAACATTGCCAATAACAACTGCAATACCACCTTGACCAGTGGTGGGCAAACTTTCTTAATGGGGGGCCAGAAAGTTTAAGAAATTTCAGACGACGGCCAGAATTATAGGAAAAATGCATTTTGTGTTGAAACTTTCAATCATATAAAAACATTACAGCATTATCGCATCGTGTCGAAGGACCGTCGGCGGGTCGGATTAAGGTGTGGCATTGGGAAAAATAAGAATTTTAGAATCAAAATATTTTTATTTGTGGATACGACGTTGATCTAATTTCCATATTTAAGATTTTTCATTATATTTACTAGATTTTGGTATAGGGAAAACACGAATTAATGAAATTTGCTGGATAGGTTTATTTTCCAAAGTAAGGTCTGTTTTTGCACTATTTCGCATTGCATTTAGAAATTCCAATAGTTTTTACTATTGTTTTTTATCTAAATTCTGGAGTAACAGATTTTTATTTAAATGTTTATTCGCTGAGATATTTGCAAAAATGTAAAAAACATCAAAACAGCGCTATTCCGCTCTGTCCTCACACGCGCAATTTGCCGTATGTTAGAAAGGGACGGTTGCAAATTCAATGCAGCACCTTAAATGCTTTCGCGGGCCGTACTTTGCCATCACTGACCTAGACTGTTGCCTAAATGATACTGTAAGGTTCACCAAAATGAGACATGAAGATGGAAAGATCGAGTAAATGAATCATTCCCATCCACACGCAAAATACACGCCAAGCGTGGAGTTGCAAAATTAGCCCGCTATACCAATAACAAGGGCTGTATCTTTTTAACTGTTATACACATAGACAGTTGACAGTTTATCACAGAACAAGTATTACTGTGGCCTCTGTCGTGGCAAATACTAAAATTCACATTACTTGAATTAAAATATTTTTTTGACGAGTGTCCATTGAAATTTTCTAAAATCTCATTTCCTTTTCTCAATGTGAAGAAATGTAATAATATGTTATACTAAACATAATAACCTTTTCTCCTACTTCCTCGGAAATTGGTTCATTATTCAAAAAAAAAGAATACATTAATCGATTTTTTTCCTTACGCAACGAAATAACACGCCAGCAATATCCAACACGACAATAATATAAATAGCCGGACTGTTTTTATTTTTTAAATTATGCTACCGAGGTTTTTAAGTTTTTAGGTACAAAATATTTATCATTATAAAGGCTGAATGCGCAATTTTTTTTCCAAAACTTTGAAAATAGAACAAGAAACGCGCGCGGTCGAAATGGCGCGAATCAAAATTAGATACTGTTGAATTAATTTGTGTATTGTTTCCTCGCAAATGAGAGAAAAGTACTATACAAGTCTCGACCGAAATATAAATTAACGACCTCGTTTAGTTAAAAAGGAATGGGCTGGCGCCTCGTCCTTTTAAATACACTTCGGAAGTACTCGGCTTCGGCTCGTACCTCCAATATTACTCGGCCGTCAATTACTTCATTTCAGGCCTCGACAGTAATGTACAGTCTAACAAAGCAATTAGTATACAGGGTCCCCAGATATAGATGAAGATTTCTAAGGAAGTTATTATAGAACGGTTTGATTAGGGTTTTGTATAACTACAATTTAACTTTGTCCGTTATTAAAATGATATTTCACTCGAAAACATCCATAATCTTCTGAGAAAAAATCATTTATATCTCTCTACCCTGTATACCAATTGCATTGTTAGACTGTACTATTGTAATAAATGTTTTACGTTCCAGGGAACAAGCTGGCTCTGTCTCTGACATGCTCGCAGTACACACAGAACCTGCCGATGATCACTTGCAAAAGTAAGTCTACAGCGGCATTTGAAAGAATAAAAAATATTTTCAGAGCGTAGATTAATTATTTGTTGTTAGATTTTTATATATTGTATATATTTGGTATGTATTTATGGATATATATTAGAAGTTATTTTCTATATTTATACGCGTAATATTTTCTATGGTAGGTATTAATTTTATTATACAAGCTGAAATTTTAATCGATTATTTCCCGAAAAGGGGTCATTGTACTCATCATTATGAACAACTTTTACTATGGGACCAACCATGAAACCGCGGAAAAAAAAATCAGTTGGTCCCTAGTAGTCCCTACATTTGTGTTCACTTAAATCGATGAAATGTAGGGACTACCTGATTTTTTTTCGCGATTTCAGGATTGGTCCCATAGTAAAAGTTTAAAAAAAAAATCATCCCTATTTCACATGTATGGGCGCCACCCCTAAAATACATTATCAAGATTTTTTTATTCTTTTAATATTGAGATTTATATCTAAACCATTTTATAACAAAATTTCATTTACTTATATTTATAACTGTAGAATTTATTAAGCTGTAAAAGATTAGGACAGACGGACGGACATGACGAAACTATAAGGGTTCCTTGTAGGACTACGGAACCCTAAAAAACGGTTCTACATTCAAAATTAATTAAATTTAAAATAATTTCCTGTGGCTAAGCTTGGATTTGATTAATTTGTTGTATACGATCAGATGGCGTGATACTCTGTATGTGTTTTTATTAATTTCGTATTGGTGTCGATTCTCTTGTTCACGAACTAAACTTATTTTAAACTATCGCTCTCTTTTACTAACAGTACATACAAGAAAGGGATGGCAACCATTTTAGAACTGTCAAATTAGTTTACGTGTTACATTTCTTTGTATTTTAGTGGGCACGTTCCGAGATCACGTCTAAACTTGTATGGAAATTTTAATTTTGTCTAATTTGACAGCTCTTAAATGGTTGCCATCCCTTTCTTGTATCTACTATTAGTAAAAGAGAGCGATAGTTTAAAATAAGTTTAGTTCGTGAACAAGAGAATCGACACCAGTGTCATATCCACCCTGTATAATATAACATTTTTGGATCATTTCAACAGTAGTCAACTACCGGATTAGTAGACAGAAGCACACTAATCCGGTAGTTGACTACTGTAACGATACTCAAGCGTTGATCTCTGTTTAAAACTAGTTTTGAGTTGAGCTTTGATTTTAGAACGTCCCTCAAGCAGAGATTTATTGATCACAGTTCAGCTGAGTTTAGTTTCGTTTTATATTGTCACCTGTTTCGGTATTTGGGCAGATATTTGATCTGTAATCACTCAAGCGTGGTCCAGACTACGCTTGAGTAAAAATTTCTATTATATTTCAGGTCAAATTCGTGTGTTATGTTGTTGAATTAAAGTTTATAATTACCGTTCTGGAATAAGACCGATTCTCAAGTAACGATTCTATCCTCAAGTAGTGATCAGGTGATTGGAGTTTAAACTGTACTTGAGGAAGCTTCTGTAATACGGGCCTAACTATAGAATAGAAATCATTTATTTGCATATGATTTTGGGTAAAGTACATAAGTTGGATTATTATTTTAAAGTTCCTTACAAAATCTGCTTACAGCTAACGGCCAAAATTAATATCCAATCTATCCACGATTTACCCTACTGGAGATAGAAATTTGACATATTTTGTATGGAGCTTATGTCAAATTCCTATCTCTAGTAGGGCAAATCGTGGATAGATTGGATATTAATTTCGGCCGTTTGCGTACAAATATTAAGTAGATTAGTCCTTATTTTAGAACATAAATTAGTACTTAATCAATTTTAAATGACGATGAAGATGATATTATACCAAGAATAGGTTATTAGCTTTTATTAGGTATTGTTTTAATTTTGAAAGTATTCTTTAAGGGAGAAAGTAATCTAAATATTTCATCTTGTTACAGTTCAAAACAAAACTTTCTGCTAATTGACGCCGGGAAAATTGTAATGCGACCTGAAAATAAGGAAGAACCAGAAGAGTATACATTCCATGAGTGAGTATCAGAGTTAGATTATCAGTAGCGTTAGCGGTGAAGGTCGACATCGTGAGAGACACTGTGAGAGTGTGCGTACAGCTGTGTGTGTGTAGTGACGTCACGCAGTAGCCGCCACTCCGCACTGAGCCGGAGCCTGACCGCTGGAGGAGAGCTCCGTCCAGCACTGGGGCAGCAATAGGCTTTGCTAGTTTAAACTTTAAAACTTTTTATTGGAACGAAGTTCCTTAACTCGCCCCCTATTACATGGGAGTTCAGTAGTAGTATAGCTCCTTTGTGAAAGAGCTCGTCCAGGGAAGTACTACCACCGTGCCTACTTCTCCGCCAAATAGTGATGCTTGCATTGCTGTGTTTCGGTCTGAAGGGTACGGGTGCCAGTGAAATTACAATCACATGAGACTTTCCATCTTCATGTCTCAGTTTGGCGAACCGACTTGCGGTACCATTTAGGTAACAGTCTAGGTGGTATTGCAGTTGTTATGGGCAAAGGTAACCGCTTAACATCAGGTGGGCCTTTAGCTCGTTTCGCCATACTATACTAAAAAAAAAATGGTACTATAACATAACTGGCGAAATGTGGGTGTATTATTACACCTCTGCCTACCCCTTCGGGGAAATACAGGCGTGATGTTATGTGTTATGTTAAGTTCCTTAACGCGGCTTCGGCAGGTGTGATTCGGGAGAAAATTTAACGCCACGTAAGATTTTTGCGTTATACTAACTTATACGCCATACGCCTTTCTCTTTCTCTCAGTGTATCTTTCACAGAAATATATAGAATGGCCATGTGGGCAGGGCGCGCGTGGCAGCACCATGCATAGTGAAGGATATTTCAAAGCCTTTCTCAGCACGCCTTATGACTTGTTTCTATAAATACTGTAACAAAAACCCGCAAAAATGCCTTACTGTGCTGTTTCTAACTGCAAAAAGAAAAGCTGTAAAGTATATTTGATTAAAATAAATTTTTCAAAAATGATGACGTCAAAATGTAAGGCGTAGTTTGTTCGGAAAGTTACCACGTATGAATCGCAAGTAAAATAGGGTGTTTGACAATTTTTGAAAATGTACGTAAAACGATGGCGAAACATCCAATTAAAGCATTCATTAACAAATAATTACTAAAATATGCTTGTAAAATTAAATAATCCAGATTTTAAATTCTCATTTTTAATTTCGCACTAAAACGCCAAGTCACGTGACATTATCGTCAACCTACGTCACTGTTCTAGTTCCGGTCAGTGTTGCCGGATTTCCCATAAAAGTACGACACGCTTACTAAAAAGGTACGAATTTGACAAAAAGTAAAAAATCGGAACGCGGTTTTTTTTGTCACATGAGACATGACTAAAACGTTTTGTAGTTTGTGTTTGAATCAAGCACATACAAAACAAAAGCGTTTAAAGTACGTTCAAATTACCTACAAATGCTGATTAGTTTAATTGATAGTAAGTTATAAAGTACATAACCTGGCTCAATAATATAAAAATGAAAAATTAACATGAATATAATTATTAATAATATAGCTACTCGTTCAAAAACTGGTAAATTTCATTTTTACGATCATGGAAACATTTAGCTCGCCCTACGTCGTACAGGACTATGACGTCACCCAAAATGGAGGCCAAGCCTCAAGACGTTTTGAATCACGTGATCAACAGATTAAAAAATCTAAATTTCAAACAGAAAAATAAAATATTTAGAATATATTTAAATTAACAAAACTTAGTAAAAGTTAATCTTCAACCTAAAATCTACGTTGTGTACAATTTTCATAATTTTTGGCAATACCTGTCGAACACCCTATTGTGATTACAACCATTCTATCTATTTCTGTGGTATCTTTCTATGAGAAGGCATATACGCACACCGCGCTCTGTTTCCTTCTATGTGTGCATGCGTGTGAGCACAGAATATAGAAAGTAAGGAGAAGTGACACGGCAACCGCACGCGTGGCACAATTAAGCGCAGATTCGCAACAGTAACTTAATCGCGCTTAGTTTCCCGCCGCGACACTAAGGCCCGTATTACAGGACGATACTCAAGCATTGATCTCAGTTTAAAACTAGTTTTGAAATGAGCTTTGATTTTAGAACGTTCCTCAAGCAGAGATTTATTGATCACAGTTCAGCTGAGTTTAGCTTTTTTTTATACTGTCACCTGTTTCGGTATTTGAGCAGAGTTTTGATCTGCAATCACTCTAGTGTGGTCCAGACTACACTTGAGTAGAGATTTCTATTAAATTTCAGGTCAAATTCGTGTGGTATGTTGTTGAATTAAAGTTTATAATTACCGTTCTGAAATAAGACCGATACTCAAGTAACGATTCTATCCTTGAGTAGTGATCAGGTGATTGGAGTTTAAACTGTACTTGAGGAAGCTTCTGTAATACGGGCCTAAGACGTCTCGTATACTTACGCGAAATACTAGATTATACCTTATGGTATAATTTTAACGTGTAAAAATTTTAGCAGTACGAAAAATGATTCCCAAAGAGGTGTTTTATATCACCGCGAAGTGTACAATTTTGATAATTTATAATAAAACAATTTTATAATTTTAACAACTTGTATTGATTGATTTAATTTGATTTAATAAAAAAAAACTATACTTGTTGATCTGTACTCGTGCCATATTTAAGGAGGTGACTATACCACTGATACTGAACACGGTTCACTAAAAAAATCAATACACAAAAAAAAACATAAGCCATTGGTAAACATACAAATTCCCCCCGTGTGTGTTATTTATTTATTTCCACAAAAAAAAACAAAATACATACATTTGGCAGATACAGTGTAGAACATAAACCAGTTTAGGTTTTTCTGTACACCGCTTGGTCCGTCGACATTCATTACAACAAGATGTGGGTGGGTGAACACGACGCATCGCGCTAACACATAACACATAATAATAGTCACAAATCATCACATCAAACTTACACACAGCAGTCACCACACAAACACAACTACATGATCACACACACACATCACAGAGTCACAACATCTCATCTCATCATATCAACAAGGGTAGCACTTGGCTTCGGCCCGTGCTGCTCTTAAAAACCAGCAAAATGTTGCCGAGATACAAAAATGTATACTCACAAATAATAATAATAATAATGTCCTCCCGGCCGAATTTCGGTCACGGCGGCCAATCTCAACAGAGACTAGCCATCTGCGCGGGACATATTATAGTGCACAAGTGTGTGCGCAAACACAGGTGCACTCTCTATTCCCTCACTAAACACACATAAACGATGCGTGCGGAATCACTAAAACAATTTGCAGGTATTTCCACCCTTTGACAATGCCGCCGAAGACTTATTTTCAAAGTCGTTTGGAATTTATTCTCAAACCCTCGCTATGTTTCTAAGGGTCGGTCTTTCAATCGTCAAGTAAGCTTCTTACTCTACGGTTAAACAGTCAAGTAAGATTTACTCGACAGTTAAGAGAAATTTGAGTCTTTCACAGTTAAGAGATAACCGATGAGTAAAACACCTAACTGAAGAGTAAATTTACCCGGCTGTTTCAGAGCCAGTTAGGGCTATTACTCTCCTGTTAACAAACGTCAATGTCAAACTAGCTGACAGAAACTCGAGTGTATAGTCAGCTGCTAAAATATGTACTTATACACTCCACGAAACCAAAACGTGATTTTTTTAAAAATTTGTTGATTATATATTCACTATTCACAAACTAGGTAGTTTATGTAACAGATTTCACTACTTTTGAAGCGAAGTTTCTATAGCGTCGTTGTGCGCTCGGCCACCAGGGAGTAAACCGATAAAAAACGTCACCGTTAACTCACACGCGTGTTCTATCCACGCTTGAAAACGCGTAGAGACTTCGCTTCTTTCGAGCGTCCGCCGACGCCATCTAGTTTCTATTTCTTAAATTAACGTATTAATTTCGCAGTGTATTCATTTTTTGCCACTGACTGTACCTTGGTTGTGTGAAAAAATTAATGTTTTTATTTTGATGAAGATCGCCTTGCACACCCTTCTCTACATTTCAACTATCCCTGTTCATCAGGATATTTACCTACCAACTGTATTGCACACACACGAGCCGATTCATTTCAGATACCCTGCTACTAACTTGCTGGTCATCATCATCATGTTATAAATGCAGTTGACAATGATGATAACCTACACAATTTACCTACTTATCCAAAATTAGAATACACTTCAATTCAATGCATTTATTTCGCCAAGAAACAACATTACAATATCAACAAAAACAATACAATATAAGTTCCAAGCTGCTTCCTTGTCTGTACTGTTGCGTACTTTTTTCAACTAATTTATTTTTGTATAGGCACTAAGCTTCTGTTATTGGAATTTACAGTCCTTCCTCTTTTTCGTTTTGTTTTCACTCATTTTGAATAGAAATAGAAATAAATCAGCTCAATTGAAAATATTTGAATATAACGACAAGACGACCTAAGTGACAGATATGTAATGTCAAAATGAAGTTTTGCATATTAATTGCATAAATATCCGGGCCAGTCTCAATCGTTTGATTACAGGATGGCTATATTGATTTATTTCAAGTGCGGCAAGGACACCAACAATATAATGCTAAATGAAAACATTTTGTAAGGTCCCTGATCCACCGCAATCACATTGAAAGAAGGTAATTAATAAATTGTTGCCATTCTGAAGAAATAAACCTCAGTTAGCTAACTGTCCAGTAATTTCAAATTGAAAGACCCGAGCAAAGCTACCTAGCCGATAAAGGATCAGTTAAATTTACTCATTCACTGTCCAGTAAAGTCGCAATTGAAAGACCGGCCCTAAGTGAAAATATGGGTATTAAGTAATCGTAGAATTGTTTCAAGTATTTTTAGATGACTATAATCGCGGCACGCTATGATGGCGTTTTAGCACATTATTTATCATTTGCTCTAGAAATATGGCACGGTTACAGATCAACAACTTGTAGAGAGAAAATTGTGAAATCACAAGCTCAACGTCAAAAAGAGTATAGACAAAGAAAAAAAATAATAAACCAGAGTGAAATAAAAAAACGAAAAACAAATGCTCAATACCAACGAAAATTTAGAGAGAATCAAAGAAATAAACCACTCAGTGAAACGTTGGATTCGATTCTTGCCAGGTATGGTACAGCCTTTGTATTAGAACATGCTATAAAAGTTTTAATTTTTTTTTCAACTTAAAACAGTATAAAAATAATAACATTTTTATTTTTATTTTTTAGAAAAAAAAGTAATGCTGAACGCGCTAAAAGATATAGAGAAAATAAAAAGCAAGCAAAGCAAAATGAAACGTTGGATTCGAATCTTGCCAGGTATGATTTCTTGTATTAGAATATGCTACAATTATATTTTTAATCATTTCTTTTTCAACTTTTTTAAGTTGAAAAAGAAATGATTAAAACATTATTTTAACATTATTTTTAATGTAAAAAATATTTATTTGTTTACTTTTTAATAAATAATAAATATTAATAAATATTTTTGGGACATTTTACACATCACATCTCATCAGTCCCAAACTAAGCAGAGCTTGTGGTATGGTACAGTAGACTGTATGACAGTGGTAACACTTCAATCCGAAAACCGCCCTTTCTGCTTAAGAGATAAGATTGCTGTCAATGTCAAAGTGTTACCACTGACGTGCGGTCGACCGTACTAGACAATGAATATAATATTTATATACTTTTTTTTTGTAAATACATACTTACACACAAGAAACATCCAGACCAACACAAACACTCATGTTCATCACACAAATATTTGTGTCCTGTGGGAATCGAACCCACGACCTCGTGATCAGCAGTCCGACCCTCGAACCACTAGACCACAGAGGTCGTGCATCTTGTTCATGGTACCTTCACAGCTTACAGTGAATAATCAAATAATTAATCTAGACATTACAAAAAAAAAAAAAAAGTATTATATCCATTGTCTAGTACCCATAGCACAAGCTCTGCTTAGTTTGGGACTAGATGGTGCTGTGTAAAAATGTCCCAAAGATATTTATTTATTTATTATTACTAGCTTTTACCCGCGGCTCCGCTCGCGTTAAATTCTGCTAACCCACGTCAGTCCAGTCCAGTCCATTCCAGTCCAGTCCACTGTCCCGCTGCCCCGCTGCCTCACTGCCTCACTGCCCCGCTGCCCCACTGCTCCGCTACCCCACTGCCCCACTGCTCCGCTACCCCACTGCCCCGCTGCCCCACTGCCCCGCTGCCGCACTATCCCTATGCCCCACAGCCTGCCCCGCTGCCCCCCACTGCCCCGCTACCCCACTGCCCCTTTACTCCACTGCCCCGCTGCCCCACTGCCCCACTATCCCACTGCCCCGCTGCACCTCTACCCCACTGCCCCGCTGCCCCACTATCACACTGCCCCACAACCTGCCCCGCTGCCCCACTGCCCCGCTTCCCCACTGCCCCGCTGCCCCACTGTCCCTCTGACCCACTGCCCCACTGCCCCGGCACCCCACTGCCCCACTGCCCTACTGCCCCACTTCCCCGCTGCCCCACTATCTCACTGCCCCGCTGCCCCACTATCCCACTGCCCCGCTGCCCCACTGCCCCGCTGCCCCACTGCCCCGCTGCCCCACTATCCCACTGCCCCGCTGCCCCACTTTCCCACTGCCCCACTGCCCCACTGCCCTGCTGCCCCACTATCCCACTGCCCCGGTAACCCACTGCCCCGTTGCCCCACTGCCCCGCTGCCGCGTTGCCCCACTGGCCCGCTGCCCCACTGCCCCGCTACCCCGCTGCCCCACTATCCCACTGCAACACTGCCAGCCCGGCTGCCGCACTCCCCTACTGCCCCGCTGCCCCTCTACCCGCTGCCCCGCTACCCCACTGCCCCACTACCCCGCTGCCCCGGTACCCCACTGTCCCGCTGCCCCACTGCCTCGCTGCCCCGCTTCCCCGCTGCCCCGCTGCCCCGCTGCTCCACAACCCCACTGCCCCACTGCCCCGCTAGCCCACTGCCCCAATATCCCACTGGCCCACTGCCGGCTGCCCCGCTGCTCCACTACCCCGCTTCCCCACTGTCCCACCGTCCCACTGCCACTGTCCTACTGTCCCACTATATCACTATAGTCCCGTCCCATGTCCCATCCTATGTCCAGTCCCATGTGCCGTCCCACTGTCCTGTCCCATGTCCCGTCTCATGTCCCGTCCCATGTTCCGTCCCCTGTCCCGTCCCCAGTCCCGTCCCCTGTCCCGTCCCCAGTCCCATCCCCAGTCCCATCCCCTGTCCACTCCACTCCATCGTACATTACTATCCGCTCGTGCAAATGCATAGAAGCTTCGATCTGTCGGGTGAGTACGCAACCCACGAATTAATTTTTTTCTTTTTTTCTTTCTTTCTCAAAACCCATACCAGTTTTTAAGTCAGATCATCAGCTTTCAAACAAAAAAAAAACATCAAAATCGGTCCAGTAGTTTTAGCGTGATGCTGGAACAAACAAACAAACAATTTTATAATAGTTAAGATTAAGAAGAAGAAGATAAGATAAGAAGAAGAATTAAAGGTAATTAAAAATTGTAGACTGATAATAGTATTTTTTTCGTTACACCAAGATAACTTTATGCTTATTCGTATATTAAGAAGGATACAATTATTATAACAACGTTTAGGTACTTCTAACATAATTTTATTGCTTTTCATACAAAAAATTGGAGAAATCGCAATTTAGAGGTAGCTTCCGGTCCTTGTCTGTAAGTCGAAAGATTCTGATTTTCGGTTGGCTCAAAAGACTGCATTTCCAAGATGGCACCACCCACATACGACAGGATTCTTTTTTTCTACTCTGGACAATTCGGCCCGACCAAAAAGTTTTTAATGCAATTTCTATAGCAGCCGTATTTTGTCTATGGAGGCGCGCGCTAGAGCGCATGCGTGCGAATGACAGCTGGATATGAGCGCCTTAATGTATGCAAAATGTTGTAGAAAAATTTAATTAAAAATCACCGTTTCCCGTCATCGTAGCGAGGTAAAATACATACCAGTTTTTAAGTCAAATCATAAGTTTTTAGTCACAAACAGTTTGAACAAAATCGGTCCAGTAGTTTTATCGTGATGCTGGAACAAACAAACAAACAGACAACTGACATTTAACAATTTTATAATAGTACTAGCTTTTACCCGCGGCTCCGCTCGCGTTAAATTCTGCTAACCCACGTCAGTCCAGTCCAGTCCAGTCCATTCCAGTCCAGTCCACTGTCCCACTGTCCCGCTGTCCCGCTGCCCCAATGCCCCACTGCCCCACTGCCCCGCTGTCCCGCTGCCCCACTGCCCCAATGCGTCGCTACCCCACTGCCCAGCTGCCCCGCTGCCCAGCTGCCCCGCTGCCCCACTGCCCCACTGCCCCGCTTCCCCACAGCCCCACTGCCCCGCTGCCCAGCTGCCCCGCTGCCCCACTGCCCAGCTGCCCCGCTGCCCCGCTGCCCCACTGCCCCACTGCCCCGCTTCCCCACAGCCCCACTGCCCCGCTGCCCAGCTGCCCCGCTGCCCCGCTGCCCCACTGCCCCGCTGCTCAGCTGCCCAGCTGCCCCGCTACCCAACTGCCCCACTGCCCCGCTTCCCACTGCCCCGCTGCCCCACTGCTCCGCTTCCCCACTGCCCCGCTGCCCCACGGCACCGCTGCCCCGCTGCACCACTGCACCGCTGACCCACTGCCCCGCTTCCCCACAGCCCCGCTGCCCCGATGCCCCACTGCCCCGCTGCCCAGCTGTCCCGCTGACCCACTGCCCCGCTGCCCCACTGCCCCACTGCCCTCTGCCCCAATTCTCCACTGCTCGCCAATGCCCCGCTGCCCCGCTACCGCACTGCCCCACTGCCCCGCTATCCCGCTGCCCCGCTGCCCTGCTGCCCTGCTAACCCTCTGCCCCGCTGTCCCGCTGCCCAAATGCCCCGCTGCCCCACTATCCCACTGCCCCACAGCCTGCCCAGCTGCCCCACGGCACACTGCCCCGCTTCCCCACTGCCCCACTATCCCGCTGCCCCAAAGCCCCGGTAGCCCACTGCCCAGCTGGCACGCTGCCCCACTGCCTCGCTGCCCCGCTGCCCCACTGCCTCGCTGCCCAGCTGCTCCGCCCCGCTGCCCCACTGTCCCGCTGCCTCGCTGCCCCACAACCCCACTGCCCCACTGCCCCACTATCCCGCTACGCCACTGCCCCACTGCCCCACTGGCCCGCTGCCCCGCTGTCCCACTGCCCCACAGCCTGCCCAGCTGCCACACTGGCACACTGCCCCGCTTCCCCACTGCCCCACTGCCCCACTATCGCGCTGCCCCAAAGCCCCGCTGCCCCGGTAGCCCACTGCCCCGCTGGCACGCTGCCCCGCTACGCCACTGCCCCACTGCCCCACTGGCCCACTGCCCCGCTGTCCCACTGCCCCACAGCCTGCCCAGCTGCCCCACTGGCACACTGCCTCGCTTTCCTACTGCACCACTGCCCCACTATCGCGCTGCCCCAAAGCCCCGCTGCCCCGGTAGCCCACTGCCCCGCTGGTACGCTGCCCCGCTGCCCCACTGCCTCGCTGCCCCGCTGCCCCACTGCCTCGCTGCCCAGCTGCTCCGCCCCGCTGCCCCACTGTCCCGCAGCCTCGCTGCCCCACAACACCACTGCCCCACTGCCCCGCTACACCACTGCCCCACTGCCCCACTGCCCCGCTGCCCCACTGCCCCACTACCCCAATGCCCCACTGCCCCACTGTCCCACCGTCCCACTGTCACTGTCCTATTGTCCCACTATCCCACTGTCGCACTGTCCCACTATCTCACTATATCACTATCGTCCCGTCCCATGTCCCATGTCCTGTCCCATGTCCCATCCTATGTCCAGTCCCATGTGCCGTCCCACTGTCCTGTCCCATGTCCCGTCTCATGTCCCGTCCCATTTCCCGTCCCATGTTCCGTCCCTTGTCCCGTCCACTGTCCCGTCCCCAGTCCCGTCCCCTGTCCCATCCCCAGACCCATCCCCAGTCCCATCCCCGGTCCACTCCACTCCACTCCATCGTACATTACTATCCGCTCGTGCAAATGCATAGAAGCTTCGATCTGTCGGGTGAGTACGCAACCCACGAATTAATTTTTTTCTTTCTTTCTTTCTTTCTCAAAACCCATACCAGTTTTTAAGTCAGATCATCAGCTTTCAAACAAAAAAAAAATCATCAAAATCGGTCCAGCAGTTTTAGCGTGATGCTGGAACAAACAAACAAACAAACAGACGCTAGACGTTTACAATTTTATAATAGTTAAGATAGTAGATTACGCCAATTACGAAGTACACTATTACATCAACATTTCAAAGAATGAAAAATATTTTTTTGAGCGTAGAATAAACTCCCCAGGAGATGTAGTTTCAGCCCAAAATGTAAATCTAAAATCATAAAAAATATAAACCTAGCTCTATAAGCTCTACAAGCTCGAAAATCGATAATTTCGACTAGTAATAAGTCACTAAAACGTGTAAACGTGTGTGTAAGTCGACTAATAATCTATGAATTTTAAAATCTCTCAATTATTATAGATTACAAATGTTTTAATATTTATTTTGTTAAAAAAAAATAGTTTTTAAAATTTTCGATAAACAACTCATTTATGTGTTTTCAATGCTTCTATAGACTAGTAATAACTAATAACCATGTTTTCATTTATTGACGTATTGTCATATCCACGTTGTATATTGATTGGTAATTTTTAACTAGTTAACAACTGGATTAGTAGACAGAAGCACGTGCTGCTCTAGACGTAATCACTTATTATTTTAGCTAAGTACATAAATATTTAATCTTGTTACAGATCAAAACAAAACTTTCTGCTAATTGACGCCGGGAAAATTGTAATGCGACCTGAAAATAAGGAAGAACCAGAAGAGTATACATTCCATGAGTGAGTATCAGAGTTAGATTATCAGTAGCGTTAGCGGTGAAGGTCGACATCGTGAGAGACACTGTGAGAGTGTGCGTACAGCTGTGTGTGTGTAGTGACGTCACGCAGTAGCCGCCACTCCGCACTGAGCCGGAGCCTGACCGCTGGAGGAGAGCTCCGTCCAGCACTGGGCAGTAATGGGCTCTGCTAGTTTAAACTTTTTGAAGTAAAACTGCTTTACGCACGCTTGACGCGAGGAGTAAGCTGGTGAATGCGTTACGAAAAGTGTGATCGCGCGAGGCGAATGAACGCTTGACTTGGGGAGTAAGCTGGTGAATGCGTTACGAAAAGTGTGATCGGGCGAGGCGAATGAACGCTTGACTTGGGGAGTAAGCTGGTGAATGCGTTACGAAAAGTGTGATCGGGCGAGGCGAATGAACGCTTGACTTGGGGAGTAAGCTGGTGAATGCGTTACGAAAAGTGTGATCGGGCGAGGCGAATGAACGCTTGACTTGGGGAGTAAGCTGGTGAATGCGTTACGAAAAGTGTGATCGGGCGAGGCGAATGAACGCTTGACTTGGGGAGTAAGCTGGTGAATGCATTACGAAATGTGTGATCGGGCGAGGCGAATGAACGCTTGACTTGGGGAGTAAGCTGGTGAATGCGTTACGAAAAGTGTGATCGGGCGAGGCGAATGAACGCTTGACTTGGGGAGTGAGCTGGTGAATGCGTTACGAAATGTGTGATCGGGCGAGGCGAATGAACGCTTGACTTGGGGAGTAAGCTGGTGAATGCGTTACGAAAAGTGTGATCGGGTGAGGCGAATGAACGCTTGACTTGGGGAGTGAGCTGGTGAATGCGTTACGAAATGTGTGATCGGGCGAGGCGAATGAACGCTTGACTTGGGGAGTAAGCTGGTGAATGCATTACGTTACGTTACGGTGAAATAGTATCGAGGGAGATATAAGTTAGTGAAGTTTTACTTCAGTGTGCTCTAAAGCACACTCGTTTTTAGGGTTCCGTACCCAAAGGGTGCTGACGGGACTCTATTACTCTCGCTACGCTGTCCGTCCGTCCGTCCGTCTGTTCGTCCGTCCGTCCGTCTGTTCGTCCGTCCGTCCGTCTGTCCGTCCGTCCGTCTGTCTGTCACAGGGCTGTATCTTTGTAACTGTTATAGATAACCAGTTGAAATTTTCACAGAAAATGTGTTGCTGTGAGGTGTATCATGACAAATACTAAAAACAAAAAAAAGTCTAAAACCAAAGGGGGTCCCTATACAAGAAACCTCGAAAAACATGCATTTTTTTCAACATTTTTGTTCCTATTCTATCTTCAAAACGGTAATACACACCAGGGTCAAACTTGGTCTGATTGTAGTGCATACTATCTAGTTTTGCAACAAATACTAAAAACAGGACAAACATAGACATATGTGGTGGTACCTACGGAAGAAAGAGATGCAAAAATTCACATTTCGCGTACGTTCGTTGATGTATTTTGATAAACTCTCGTAAATTTAATCAGTTTCTATGGGGTATCAGGTCGATGGGTGGTACGGAACCCTTACTGCGTGAGTCCGACTCACACTTGGCCGGTTTTTATTTTTCTTGTTACGAAGATTTTTTTTTTTTACGCCAATTACGATGTACACTATTAAATTAAAATCATAAACCTATGCAGAAAGCCTTCTTGGACAATTTACTGTGTATTATTGTATATACAATACACAATAAACAATATCTAGTTAAAATTGTACGGGTACACACCCAGTGCGCGTGTGTGTGTTACTGTAAGAGTGTGAAAATGTGTGTGGAGTGGGTAGTGAGGTGTCTGATTCGTGTAATTTCGGGCACTAAGCGGCGTTGAGTAATCAATATTTATTTCGTATTTTTCAGAAGAAAAAATAATGCTGAACGCGCTAAAAGATATAGAGAAAAAAAAAAAAGAAAACAACAAAGTGAATCATTGGATTCTATTCTTGCCAGGTATGATTTATCTTTCGCATGGGAACATGCTACAATTATCTCTTTTTCTATTTCTTTATCAACTTAAAATAAATTATAATTAATAATTAATTAATTACCACGATTTTATTATCCCGCTTTCAGTTGTCTGTCTGTTCGGTAAAAAAATTGCAATTGATTTTAAACTAACTTCCCAATGAGCTAGAGACTTAAAACATAGCTCATGACTGGATGTCAATGCAATATTATTTATTTATTCAAGTCTTTATGCACAACTGGGTACAAAGGCGGTCTTAACGCCATAGGCGTTCTCCACCAGACAACCTTAGGGTAATGCAGAGACAAAGAATAAGGTAGATGCACCAGTAAAGTAGTAAAACTAGTAGTATTAGTATTAGGTAGTATTAACTCGCTTTCTTTTTAAAAACGTGGTTTAAAAAAAAACTTTTTCATCAAATTATTAAAATACCAGATCATAAAATTATCTTTCAGCATCCTTCTCATTTTGAGAAAAGGCCCATGCCTAGTAGTGGAACAGCAATGGGCTGGTTATGATATTATGATTATGAACACTAAACAATATTTTTTTAAGCACCCACACACACGTACCCTCACCCCCACACACGTCCCTACCACGACACACACGCAACCCACACATGAACACACTCCCACACATATGCAACATCATAATATTAAAAATAATTGTCGTCGTCAAAACAATAATAATAAATAAATAAATAAAATAATAAGCTAACTATTGAAGAGCGGCGTCTCCTAATACAGGCATTATTTGTTTAAAAGGAGGCACCAATCACAAAGTAATGTTACCATCAGGGATGTTATGGATATGAAATTTCGGATCTGGATACGGATACGGATATAGGAATAATATTATACCGGTTTCAGATACGGTTACGGATATGGAATTATTTCAGATTATCCGTTAGTTTCGGATAGTTTCGGTTATGGTTATTAGATTTTTAACGAATTGTAAAAGTAAAAGAAAAAAGCAATAGAAATACCAAGCAATGCAAGAGACGCGCGCGGCTAGTGTCGGCTCAGCCGGGCAAAAACTAGAACATGTCATAACATGTCTCATTTAGACTCCTCTGCTATCAAAATTATTCGTAACTTTTATATCGGATTCGGTTACGGTTACGGATAGATTTTTATTTCGGATATCCGATAGTTTCGGCTACGGTTACGGAGCTCCATAACATCCCTGGTTACCATGTATCTTGTTAACGAAATTAAAACATTTGGTATTTGTATTGTATTATTTTAATTTCACCTTTTTCAGAAAAAAAAAGAATGCTGAACGCATTAAAATGTACAGAGATAAATTAAAATCTAAAAAGGAACAGGCTGAAGTCGAATCTTTACAATCATCGAAAGAAGAGTCATTACCGATCGAAAGTAACGAAGAAACTGAAGAATTAACATTTAGTCCGTGTCAGAAGAATCGAATTCTGTCATCAGTGAATAATGAAGCTCAGCAAGTAAGGGGCCATTCATTTATTACGTAAGACGATTCAGGGGCGGAGGGGGGTTGACCATGTCTTATTTATTCTTACAAGGGGTGGGAGGGAGTCTCGATAGTTCTTACGTAAGATCACAAAAATGCGCAAAGCTAAAATTATACTTTGAAATATATAAAAATAAACATTAACATAAACATAAATATTGAAATTTACAAAAAACATTTCAAAAAATTGTTGTTTAAAAATAAACTTTAAAACAAACCAAACGTGTATTCATTTTTTCCTTTAGATTCTTACGTAAAAAATATTAAACAGGGGGGGGGGGATAGGCCTATTCTTATTTTTTCTTATAATAGAGGGGGTGGTGGTCAAAACCTTGCGAAAATAGTCTTACGTAATAAATGAATGGCCCCTAATTAGTCCAAGTTATAATCATTCCAAGCCCCATACGAGGAACATGATTAGACATCGGAATATATGCACTAATAAAATGACAAAATATAATTTAAATATAGGGTTCCTTAAGTAGGTGTAATTACAAACGAATCAAATCGAATATTAATCATGGCTATTTTAGTTTTTGCAATAATCGGCAGCATTCGCGACTCAGAGCGTGTTGTTAGTAGCGCCATCTAGCGATAAAGTCAAGAAGCCAAATTTAAGACGTTTGTCATTTCAAAGTTACTTTTTGTGATTTTTTTCAAATAGAAAGTAGCTAAAGGAGCATTATTTGCTATGATAATTTTTCTCTAAGGTCAATGACCTTTGAACTAGGACGTTTTAAGTATTTTTCAGTTTTCTCTCTATAACTCAAAAAATTATAATCACATTATACTCGAAATAATTTTAAAAGAGAGTTTTCACAAAGGTCTATAGATGTGGAAGATTATAAGTTTCTACATTGCATAGTTTAGAAATGGCAGGGGGGGGGACACATTGCAAGCCACTTTGGCGGGCTATATTTCGCAGATGGTACACCTGATAAAAAAGTGGTGTATCAAACATTACCTTCATTTTAGTAGACCTATTCAATGATATCCCACACGAGGGGGTGCAGCGAAAAAAAATATTTTTTCTCCATTTCACATGTATGGACACCACCCCTAAAATACGGAAAAACGATTCTTTTATTCTTTTAAAATTGAGATCTATATGTCGACTATTTTTTAACAAAATTTAATTTACTTATGTTTATAACTGTAGAAGTTATTAAGCTGTAAAGGATTAGGACAGACGGACAGACGGACGGACATGACGAAACTATAAGGGTTCCTTGTAGGACTTCGGAACCCTAAAAAGGGTCAACTATGCACGAACAGTGTATAAAAAATATGCACTGAGCTTTAAACTTGAGCTTGCGACACTCGGACTTCATGCAAATAAGGCGGCTTGCCCGATTTCCTTATATTCTGTTATCTGTGATTGTACCTATTTTTCAATGAAGAAAATGAATATTTATCCCAATAAATTTAATGAAACTTTTTGATTTGACTCGTTATTTTTACATTGTTTGCATTGAAAATATGATAAAAAATACATGAACTAAACAGATTTTATTTCGAATTCACTGCATCTGTATTTCCGGGCACTTACAACCCTGTAAAGCTGGAGTGAATCGGCACCTAATAGGTTTGCTCGCTCCATCGTTAACCACATCTTGACAAAGCTGTCTAGATTGCGGTCAAGAGCAGATCTATATTTAATTTTTTTTAAATATACATTGGGAGTTAACAAAAATGCGTGAGGAACTTCGTTCCTGACCCCTACCCTGGCCGCCACGTATTTTTTAGCTTACTTCGTTATCTGTCTATCTGCTACGTATATTACAAGTCCCGTGATAAACTGCGCGTCAAACTACTCTGTTGAAGAGTAGTTTTTGACGCTTCAATATTAGGTGCGTTCACGGCTTCTGGTTGTTTCTGTATTCTGAGACTAAATAGTGGAAAAAAATATTGAGATGTACTTAAGACTAGTAGCGCCCTCATTTCTTTTTCCAAGCTGTACAGCGCCACCTCTTGAAAATATTTAGAAGCTTCCTCAAATGTTGTCATTATATTAATAATTATTATTAATTTTATGTTACAGGCCACAGACGCAAGGCAAGACTTCAACGACGGAATATTCAACTAATATAGCTCACAATGACGTCGAACTTGGCAAGAAGTAAGTATACAATAGCACATTACCACAGAGAAAGGAAACCGAGAATAAGCAATAAATTGTGTTAGTAACATAAAATAGCTTATTATCTAGTGTTAGTACCGATCACCCTATAAACTGCTTCACAATAGGAGAGCCGAAGCTCTCAGCTACAGTTTTCAGGATGCTGTTGCCACTGTCCCTCACTCTCTTCAGCAGCGAAGCTGTTTTTTGCGCATAATCGCGTAAAAGCCGTCGGTATGGGCTTGCGCAAACATCTCCGACTTATGACTTATGACATCCAGCGATCTTTTGGTGTGATTGACCCATAGATTGCCCGTGTAGACTCTGGCAGTAAGCCTTGAAAAGTGTAATTTTTACTAGGTCTGTACACCGAGGAAATCTATGGGTTAACATATTACCCCGGACTGCTAGTGCCCTACGCTCGATCTTAATGTCCACATCGTCCCTAAGGTCATCGGCAAGAAAATGCCCTAGATATTTAAAATTGGACACCCTATTGACCCGTTCACACATAGCTCGGGTCCATCTTCACGGCGTTTGCCGCCGACCTTAAAGACCATGTATTCACATTTCTTTACATTATATATTAGTCCATGTGCGGTGGCGTAGGCTTCACACGTTTTCAGTAGCTCTCTGATTGCCCCCGCTATGATAGGTACACTACTACAAGCTTAGGACGCGTGTGTGCGTGAGCACTGGCGGCTTCGTCGCGTACGCAGAGAAACCGGTTTATTCCGGCTCAGCCAGTGCTCAAGATAAGGGTAATAAACAATAATATATTTTTAAAAAGAATCATCAAAATCGGACCACTCTGTAAAAAGTTATGGGTGGTCATACATGAAAAAAAAAAAAAAAATTACGCGTCGAATTGAGAACCTCCTCCTTTTTTTCGTTGGTTAAAAAGAGTATATCCATGGAGTTTCTTGCCGGTTCTTCTCCATAGGACCCACAATTTGGAACCGTGCAACTAGAGCCTGACGTTTCAAAAGTGCCTGTAATTATAGCTGCGGCACGCTATGATGGCGTTTTTGACGTTTGCCTGCTCATGAAGATCCGTTAATATTGACAGCTCCGTATGAAGGAACAATTGCCGTACTTTATTGTCAATAGTGATAAACTGCTACAGCAATATAATTTTTAGAATTTCGAATCTATTCAAATTCTATATATTTCTACTGTTTTTTTAATGTATGTCACAGAAAATTTGATTAAATAGCGACTAAACAAAATGGCTAGACGTTATGTTTATTGAATAATTTGATAAATTATTTACTTTATGTAGATATTAATCATAATAGCTAGTTGGAGTTGATCAAAGTAATAAACCGGGGCGTGCCGCGGGTATAGGTTTATTTGCAATAAAAAAATAAAAAAATGAATTTTGTTACTGGCCTGACTGCACATATCCCACACGACATGAGCTGTGCGCTGAGTGCGGACACGAGAGAACAACCTGCTGAGATATTCCATATATCCATTTGGGATGGTTCGGCCAAATATCAGCTCGCGGCTCTTGGGTCGATCAAGAGGCGCGCCAAGAGGCTTATCTGCAACGATGCGCTGGTCGATGCCAAACTACAAAGTCTCGAGCATCGGCGCAGAGTTGCTAGTCTGTCGGTCTTTTATCGGATGCATTTCGGCGAGTGTGTGTTGGAATTGCAAAATCTTATTCCCCCAAGCCCTTTCCATCATCGGACGACCAGACGCACGGCGATGCGCCACCGTTATGTAGTAGATATTCCACCCTTACGCACAAACCGTTTCGCTAATAGCTTTATCATGCAAGCAAGTGAAGGACATTGAAAGGAGAGTGAGTGCTGGTAATCAGGGGAATGGGGCACTACACACCTTCATGGACAGCCGCAAAGTGTCGGAAAAGGCACGGCTGGCTGTTCATGGGGGAGTGTTAGTGCCTACACTTATGTATGGTAGTGAAAGTTGGGTATGGCAGAAAAAACATGAAAGCAGAATAAATGCAGTAGAAATGAGAGCTTTGAGAAGTATGTGTGGTGTAACTTTGAGAGATAAAGTAAGGAATAACGTGATAAGGGAGCGTTGTGGAGTGAAAGAAGATGTAGTGACAAAGATTGAGAAAGGTATGTTAAGATGGTTTGGACATATAGAGAGGATGGACGAGAGGACATTGACGAAACAAGTATACGAAGCGAGTGTGGATGGAAGAGTTGGAAGGGGACGAACTCGGCGAACGTATCGCGATCAAATCGCGGATGTTCTCAAAAAATGCCAGGTTAAGAGTTCTCTAAACCGACGAGCATGCATGACGAGGTTAATGGACGTAGATGAAGCGAAAGAGGTGTGTCAGGATCGTAGCAGGTGGAAATCCATAGTCTCTGCCTACCCCAATGGGAAACAGGTGTGATAATATGTATGTATGTATGCGTACCGCTAAAGAGTGGAATTCTTTGTTTCCTGATAAGTATAATTGAAAATGTATAAATGAAAAAAAAACATTTGTTTCAGAAGTGATAAGGAAGTGGGTACAACGAAAGAAATTAATATAAAGATAGAAGAAATAGAATTTACAGAAGGGTTCACGTAGTTTGCAGTGCACTCAACTATTCTAGTATTATTTTTAGTTATTGTAATAAGAACTGATTAATTAAAGTTTTTGTAAAATTGTACTGCTGTACAGTCGACTGCATGACAGTGGTAACACTTAATTAGACAATCGTCCTTACCTCTTACGAAATAAAGGTGCTGGCAATATCAAACTGTTACCACAGAACTACGGTCGACCGTACAAGTTAGGTTTTTTTTTTAGTTTTTCTCAATAGTGTTTACAACGTGTGATTTAAATAACTGAAAACTTCTTAAGTAGAGATCAAACGGATAACTGTTTGGCCGGATACCGGATATCCGGCCGCCGGATATTCGGTCGAACAAAGCCGATTGGCGCATCATAACGAGCGAGCTCGTGAAGGTGGCGCACGAACGATCGGGCGGACTCGGGTGAATCCGGGAAGCTGGCATGGTACAAGCGAAACCGTTTGTTGCCTCTTAATGCAGAGAAATTTGTATTTATTCACTATAATTTGCCCTTAGAGCAGTAGGAGTACTGCTACAAGTACTATTTCTTTTTTGTAGTAAAGTGAAAATATGGTGATTATATTTGTTATGTATGTGGATTAAATAAAATAACAAAATTTGATATTTCTTATTTTTTATTATTATCCGGTATCCGCCCGGATAGTAAATTTAGGCTGGATACCGGATAGATACCGGATATCCATTTCAACTCTACTCTTAAGGCTCATTGTACTCACCAGTATGAACAACTTTTACTATGTGACCAACTCTGAAATTGTCAAAAAAATCCGCTGTTCCATACATTTATGCTCGCATAACTTAACAAAATGTAGGAAACAGCTAATTTTTTTTTTCGTGATTTCTGGATTGGTCCCATAGTAAAAGTTGTTTACAATGATGAGTACAATGACCCCTTAAGAGGTTTTCAGTTATTTGAATGACTCATTGTGGTTCAAAATGGATCTATTTTTTGTTTTCCGTCCGTGATTTTTTATCATTATCATTTAAGTAATATATCTCAATACGCTTAAATCAATTTAAAATTAATAAGACTTTCTCGAGTCTCTTTGGTATATTGGTCGCAAGCGCGACCGCTGATCGTGGTGTCCTGGGTTCAATTCCCGGATCGGGCACTGTTATTATGTTTTTTCATAAGGAAATTCTCAGTAGCAGCCCGGAGTCTGGATTTGTGCCCGGTCAATTGCAATAGGCTCGCCCCCTATTACATAGGACTTATAACATTACTGGCGAAATGTGGGTGTACTATACACCTCTGCCTACCCCTTCGGGGAATACAGACGTGATATTATGTATGTATGATAAAAAGACTTGTACTATGTCACGTACAGTCAACGACCACACAGCCCAATAGACGCTTAATGTTGAATATAATGCTTACAATAAATTCTGCCACTAGCTGAGGCAGGGTACTGCAATCCGATTGGCCCTACCAAGGCGGCTATTGGCTAATCACTAACGCGGCAGTTTAGACGGCTCATGTAAATGTCGTAAATGGTTAAATGTGGATAAGGACTTTATATTATTAATTAATAACTTAATGTAACCCATATTATGCAAATAAATAAATCAATCAATCAATGAAGTGGTCGAAACTGATTTGACTATTTCAACTATCGAATAGTGGCGACCTACATTAGTGAAATTTCATAGATGTGTTGCTGATATCGGTTACCTCTTATGAGGCGTCTATGAGCTGTATAGTCGTTGCGTACAGTCGACCGCACGTCTGTGGTAACACATGAATATCGCCCTTACAAAATAAAGACGCTGTTAAGGTAAAACTGTTTCCACTGATTTGCGGTCCCGGGCCGTAGCTAGAGTTGAATTTAAGGTAGGACTGCAGTTGTTATAAGTAGGGCGGAAGTAAAAAAATTACTTGGTTCTGCGGTGCTATTCACAAACATTCGAAAAGTTTCCGTTTCCGAAGTGAAATTTGACCGGCAAATTAAACACGACCACTTCCTGCGACCACGAACGCTGCAAAGCATTCGAAACGTCAGGAAAACCAATTTTAATAATAATACACGATGTAATCCGGTTAAACTTGTTTTTATTAAGAAACAAAACGATTTGAGAATCGCACGGATTCGGAAACGCAACGCGAAATTTACAGAAACTTCAGAGAGCCATTTGTTGTCGGAAAGCACTTGATGTAAAATTAAAGAACTATGAATAGCCTCTCCGAATCCGTTCGATTCTTAAATCTTCGTAAATTCAATTTTTCGTCGTAGTTGAGTCTTGTGAGTGTGAGTGAGTGAGGTAGTACTGGGAGAGAGTGATAGATAGATAAGAGCAAAAATCCATTTATTCAGGTTTATATTATTTCTCCAAAATGTATGTCGTTACGCTAATACCTAGTATTTTTAAGAAAGGACAAAGACAAAGACATTTATTGCTCAAACTGTGTACATAAATGTAGGTATATAAGGTGAATGCTACAGGGTAGCCCGCGAAATTCAAATTTGTCGGCGTTTTTTGCTAATTGTAGCTTTATTTTGCGTTGTATATCGGTCAAAATATATTTGGCGGAAATTGTAACAATATATCTAAGGAATAATACTCATAAAAAATATTAACCTAGCTCTATAAACTCTACAAGCTCGAAATTCGATAATTTGATCGTAAATTAATATTATCGAGCTAGGACAGCTAATAGAGCTAAGTTAATATTTTTTATGAGTATTATTCAGTAGATAAATTGTTATTATTTCCGCCAATCATATTTTGACCGATATACAATGCGAAATAAATCTACAATTTGCCAAAAACGCCAAAAAATTTGAATTTCGCGGGGTACCCTGTAGCATTCACCTTAACAAAGTTTGGTATCAACAGCCTACCCAATCACATGTCTAATCTATCTAGGGTATAGCCCCACAATGCCCTCCCCCTAGCTACGGCCGTGGTGCGGTGGACTGTACTGTACTGTCATGTATACAACGTGTTATTGGAAAAACTGAAAACCTCTTAAGGGGTCATTGTACTCATCAGTATGAACAACTTTTACTATCAGACCAAACCTGAAATTGCAAAAAACAAAATCAGCTGATCCCTACATTTGTATTCACATCAATCGAAAAAAGTAGGGATCAGCAGATTATTTTTCGCCATTTTAGGGTTGTTCCTGTAGCAAAAGTTGTTCATAATGATGAGTACAGTGACCCCTTAAGAGGTTCTCATTTATTTCAATAGCACTTTGTAGAATAGTTGTATAGATGTAGATAAGAGTAAGGTAAAGTCTGTTTTTTCTCTCTTGTCTTATTTAGTAAACAATCTTGACATGTCTCTTGATTCAAATAACTACTAATAAAATATAATTGACGTCTGTGCTCTAGTGGTTCGAGTGTCGGACTGCAGATCACGAGGTCGTGGGTTCGATTCCCACAGGACACAAATATTTATGTGATGAACATAAGTGTTTGTTTACTTATTATTTTTAACGCATTTTACGCATGCGAAACGAAAATCTAACGATTAAAATTGTGGAAAGAAAAAATCGCTCACGAGCAGGATTCGTACCTGCGACTCCTGGCTCAGTACGCCAGTGCTTTAGCACACTGTTTCTTAATAAGATATCGCTGACGTCACCCAAAGATGTACCAAGTGGATGAGAATTTCGTTACCACGAGCAGTGTTCACGGTAGCTTACTGGCTAAAGCACTGGCGTACTGAGCCAGGAGTCGCAAGTTCGAATCCTGCTCGTGAGCGATTTTTTCTTTCCACAATTTTAATCGTTATAAGTGTTTGTGTTGGGCTGACGAAAAAAAAGTATATAAGTATTATATCCATTGTCTAGTAGTACAAGCTCTGCTTAGTTTGGGATTGCTTGTTGTTTGGGGTGCTGTATAAAAATGTCCGAAAATATAAAAAAATATATAAAAAATACTAGTTCTGCACATGTAATTGGGTTCAAAAAAGTTATTAGTGTCTAAAATTGTTAAGATAATGTTTTTTAATAATTAATATTGACGAATTGCTTTAAAAAGACATGCCAAGATTGTTTACCAAATAACACAAGTAAGAAAAAACAGAGTGTAGATAAGATACGCATGATTGTTAGATAATTAAGCCTAGCACATAGTAATTTGTATTTAAATACCTAATGTTATTAAAGTATACATTAGCTTGTAGCATCGACAATCTTCTTCTGTCGTGTCAACATGAGCTACACTACATAGTGATAAGAGCTCATGCTGTGGGGAAAAGATGATAGATATTATTGATATGATTTATTATTTGAAAATAGTATACAATGTGTTATTGAAATAAATGAAAAACTCTGAAACACTAGTACAATGACCCCATACTCAGTATGAACAACTTTTACTATGGGACCAACCCTAAAAAAAGCACGAAAAAAATCAGCTATTACCTACATTTGTGTTCACATGAATCGTTAAAAATGTAGGGATCAGCAGTTTTTTTTTCGCGATTTCGTTTTTGGTCCCATAATAAATGTTGTTCATACTGATGAGTACAATGACTCCTCTAGTTGTTTTTTTTATTTCAATAACGCGTTTTATTCAACCTTATTCTTAGTTTAAACTAAACCTCTTAAGGGGTACTCATCATAGTAAACAACTTTTACACCATAGTAAAAATCCAAAAAACCCTGAAATCGCAAAAAAAAAATCAGGTGTGAAACCCTAATTTTGTGTTCACATAAATCGACAAAATGTAGGGAACAGCTGTTTTTTTCGCGATTTCAGGTTTGTCCATATTAAAAATGGTTCATACTGATGAGTACAATGACCCCTTAAGAGGTTTAGTATAAACTAGGAATAGGGTTGTATATCCATGGAGTTTCTAGCCGGCTCGAGTCCATAGGACCAACTTTTTGGAACCATGCTGGAAATTCCTGATTGCCCTCCCCTCTCCAACCCAAAATTAACGAGGGGATGCCAATTCAATGGCGCCTCTGGTTAGATTTATCCTAAAACTAGCCTCGGAAAGTCTGTTTCTTCTCTCTTGTCTTATTTAGTAAACAATCTTGGCATGTCTCTTTAATCAAATAACTACTGATAATAGTTCTTTACTGTCGAGGCCTGAAATAAAGCAATTGACGGCCCAGTAAAATTGGAAATATGTAAGTGTGTACTTAAAAAACCTCCGTAGCATAATAAAAAAAAACTGTCCAACAATTTATATTTTTGTCGTCTTGGAAATTTCTGGCGTGTTATTTCGTTGCGTACGGAAAAGAGCCAATTGATGTAGGTATTCTTTTTTAAAATAATGAAGCAATTTCAGAGCAAGGGTGAGAATAATATAAAATATTACTAGTCCTGCACAAGTAAATAGGTAAAAAAAATGTGTGTTGAAATTGTTAATACCTATAATGTCAATGCCCGGACAATGGCAATAGTCTCGCCCCCTATTACATGGGACTATAACATAACTGGCGAAATGTGGGTGTTACTATACACCTCTGCCCACCCCTTCGGGGAAATACAGGCGTGATGTTATGTTATGTGTTATAATGTCTTTTCTCCCACTTGCTCGGAATTTTTTTCAAAAAAAAAGAATAAAACAATCGGCTCTTTTCCGTACGCACCGGTAATATGCAACACGACAATAATAGAAATTGCTGGACACTTTTTATTTTTTAAATTATGCTACCAAGGTTTTTATGCACACACTTACATAAATTAGGTGTTTTTAGGTATTAAATATTTTTCATTATAAAGGCTGAATGCACATTTTTTTTTTCAAATCTTTGAAAATAGAACAAGAACCGCGCGCGGACGTATTGAAGCGAATGAAAATTAGATACCGTTGAATTAATTTGTGTATTGTTTCCTCGCAAATGAGAGAAAAGTACTATAAAAGTCTCGGCCGAAATAGCAATTAACGGCCTCGTTTAGTTAAAATAAAAAAATAAAATACTTTTTAAATTACTTGGGAAGTACTCGGCTTCGGCTCGTACTTCCAATATTACTCGGCCGTCAATTGCTTCATTTCCGGCCTCGACAGTAATGTACTTTTAATCATTATTAATGACGAATTACATTAAATAGACATGCTAAGATTGTTTACTAAATAAGCTTAGAATGCGTAAATAAGACAAGAAAAAACGAGTGTACAGTCGACATTACATCAGTGGTAACAGTTTGACCTTGACAGCGTCTATTTAGTAGCAGGTTTTCGTAATTCAAGTGTTACCACTGACGTGCGGTCGACTGTACTGTTCATACAAATATTTTGTAATGTGGCCCCCATTTTTACTTCTCATTACAAACTGTATAACGCGAACTTTGTATTTTCTCGATAATCATCGTGTAAGATGCTTTATTCTTGTCGAAATAAAGTACTTTTTCCAATTTTGTTTGTTTACTTAATTTTTTTGAGACCTGCAACAAAATAATGACCTTATTGCATAAGGGGCAGGCTCAGCGTCCTGCCGGTACTACAAGCGCCGACTCCTTAGACCAAACCCTCGTGTAATTTATCAGGAAGACTGATCTGAGTAAGTTGGTTAGTATTTCCAAAACGTTGTCAATTAGTTTATCGCACAAAACTCTGGAAAATTAAACAGTGCATTATTTTTTAAATAATTCCTAACGTGATTTGTTTTACTGAAAAAGTCTCAATACAAATATTACTTCATTTATTATAATGATGACCAATAAGTACTGGTCTGTGTTAGTAAAACAAATAGGACAAGTTAGATCAGTGGCGTAGCAATGTAACCAAGGGCCCCGGGGCAAAAAGTTTAAAGTCGAACATTCTTTATTCAACTAGGATAATATACTGGGTGTCAGGGAAACGCTTACGAAAACGAAGATAGGTGCTGGTGATTACTGATACGAAACCACGAAAAAAAATGCGATTCTTTTTTTAGATTTTTTCATATATATTTTTTTGCATTTTTCATACATAACCAGCTTTGGGCAGTTCTCATACATAATGAAAAATGCAAAAAAAAAAAAGAAAAAATCTTAAAAAAAAATCGGTTTCGTAATCACCAGTACTATCACCTATCTTCGTTTTCGGAAGCGTTTCCCTGATACCCTGTATAACTTTTTCGAACATCGTTCATGGGGCCGAGGGACGCCTTGATCTTGGGGGCCCCGGGGCACTGCCCCGCCTAGCCCTACGGTAGCTACGCCACTGAGTTAGATTAAAGTTAATTTCAAGAAAAAAATGGTATTGGTATTAATTTACGATCAAGTTATCGATTATCGAGCTTATACAACGTGTTATTGAAATAACTGAAAACCTCTTAAGGGGTCATTGTACTCATCAGTATGAACAACTTTTACTGAGACCAACACCAACACTGAAATCGCGAAAAAAAATCAGCTGAACCTTACATTTGTGTTCACATGAATCGATAAAATGTAAGGATCAGCTGTTATTTTTTTCGCGATTTCAGGATTGGTCCCATAGTAAAAGTTGTTCATACTGATGAGGACAATGACCCCTTAAGAGGTTTTCAGTTATTTCAATAACACGTTGTAGAGTTAGGTTTATATTTTTTACAGTTATCTGTTTTTTCTTACTTGTCAAGATTTCAAAATGTCTTTTTAATGCAATTCGTCAATAATATTATTATTAACAACTTCACAACCTAAATATTTTTTTTTACCTAATTACATGTCCAGAACTAGTAATTATATTTTATCAGTAGTTATTTGAATAAAGAGACGTGCCAAGATTGTTTACTAAATAAGACGAGAGAAAAAACAGAATAAAAATATAGATATCTAATTGTAGTTCTATTTTATTTCGCGGTAGTAATAATAATATATCCATCTCGGACGAATAAAAAAGGCGGACGGAATCTCGCTAAACAAAAAGTGAATTATCCATAGTAAGACGGCTCGCTTAAAAGTGTTAGTAAGACAAAAAGCCGCGATTACACAACAAATCTCGTGTGACGGCAGTCATTGTCGTAGTGTCACAATAGTAGTTTATGAAACTGTTGCATAATAGGGGTTATTAAAACACGAGTGTGAGTTTAAAAACCGAGCCGTAGGCGAGGTTTTTAATAGTATCACACGAGTGTTTTAATACCTAATTATGTCAGTTTCATACACTATTTTATCTACACTCATTCAATTTTAAATAAAATACCAAAGTCAAAATCTTGGTAACATTGTCGTTGTTTTTCTTGATTTCTCTGGTAAAAGATTGTTCGTCATTTACGTTGCTGCATCCAGAAATTCAGGCGGGGTCATATTCTCCTCAGTTCAGTATCACTGCTGTAGTCAGATATTTTTGCCCAGAATAAAACTTTCGACATACAAAACCATAATAACAACGTAAACAATAACAATAAATTTACAAGTAACGATGTCCAAATCCAGCAGGCCAGGCGCGCGGCCGCGCACGCGCGCTGGTGCGCGCCTACACAGATAATAAAATATAGTCTGGCGACAACATTATAATCGGAACTAATTTTCTATCCTTGTCAGGATTCCGTCTATCTCTGTTTTATCATACAAAAAATATACCTGTAAACACTTAAATATAATTAAAAGCAATATGACAATCAAAAGTTCTGCCAAAAACGCGATTTTAAACGATAAAAATTTTCAATGTATGACAAGTGGCGCCACCCTGAATTTTGTGTACTCATTGGTGCCAAACTGTACGACTTCTAAAAAAAAGGTTTGAAAACTCCTTGGTTAGGTCGAAGTGCCATTAAAAACTCCTTAGTTAGGCTGAAGTGTGCGGTTATGGAAAAAAAATTAAATTACCGCATTGTTTTGTTCAGCAAACTGTATCGTAATGAAACTTTTTAAATTCATAACAGGTGCATGTGCGTAAAGTATGTCATTATGACATTACTTTCGAGTTCATAATTCGAATTTTACGATACGAGTGTAGATAAATAAAATAACAATATAGGTATATCTGGTGTGTTCAAATTCTGTCTAAATTATAACTAGTGGGTTTAGGAAAAAACGAAGTGCAATCTTTTCTTCACAAGATTCCGTCCGCCATTTTTTATTCGTCCGAGATGGATATATTATTATTACTACCGCGAAATAAAATGAACTACAATTTACAAAAGACGCAAGAAATGTTGAACTTCGCGGGCTATCCGGTAACATTTGGCCTGTGCATTTCGCTTAAACTTTAAGATTAACGTGGTCACTACTGAGAAAATACATCATCATTTCAGCCGATAGATGTCTACTGCTGGCCTCCCCAAACATCGCCGCAGCGACCGGTCCTGCGCTTTCCAAATCCAGCGGATTCCCGCGACCTGCAGGTCGTCGGAAAAAGAAAATACAAAATGAAAATCAATTATTTAAAATTCGAATACTTTAATAACTTCTTAGGTTTTCGCGATCACTACACATTATAATAAAACAAAGTTTAACCGGATTAAATCGCGTATATTATTTAAATTGGTTTCCCTGACGTTTCGAAAGCTTTGCAGCATTTCGTGGTCGCAGGTAGACTAAGATGACAAGCGTCTTTACAAATATTTCTAAAAAATTATTTTAATCTACCGTACAATATTATTAATTAAAATCGTTTCGAATACTTAATTATCACAGAAAAATTACAAATACAGATAAAATTGTGATTGTGGAAATAAAATTTCGCTCTTGAACAAGATTCGAACTTGCGACTCCTGGCTTAGTACACCAGTGCTGTAGCCACTAAGCTACAACTCTGCTCGTAACATCCACTTACAATATTGGCATGCGTAAATGCGTTAAAATAATTAAGAAAGGTACATTGTTCTGACAATTAAGTAACTTACAGTGCTGAGAAAATACAACAATGAAAATTAATCGCACAAAATTATAAAACTACTTTATTCAGACATACTACTTTAATCATACAAAATCATGTAAAAGATAGCAAAGGTGGTTTCAAACCGCCGCGGCGAGGATTGGATGGGATGGGCGTGAATTGAAATCTCGCTGACCCTTTTACACCAAAAGATGTATATTGCGAGCACGCGCCGGCTCGCGATGTACCAATTTGCATTGTATAAATACTCTATTCGTGCAGTAATAAAGTTTAATGTTGTACGAACAAATATTTCTATTCTCGCCTCGCACATCCTCGCCTATCCAGACCTTTCACACCAAAGATGGGCGTGACGTAAATTGAAATTTTACCATACAAATTTAAATTCTCGCTCGGCCCATCCACGCCACGCCTCGCCGGTGTGAAACCACCTTAATTCTTAATAAAACCGGCCAAGTGTGAGTCAGACTCACGCAGTAAGGGTTCCGTACAACCCATCGACCTAATACCCCATAGAAACTGATTTAATTTACGAGAGTTTATCAAAAGACATCAACGAACGTATATATATATAACGCGAAATGTGAATTTTTGCATCTCTTTCTTCCGTAGGTACCACTATATATGTCTATGTTTGTCCTGTTTTTAGTATTTGTTGCAAAACTACATAGTATGCGCTATAATCAGACCAAGTTTGACGCTAGTATGTATTACCGTTTTGAAGATAGAACAGGAACAAAAACGTTGAAAAAAATGCATGTTTTTCGAGGTTTCTTGTATGGGTCCCCCCTTTGGTTTTTGTTTTTTTTTGTTTTTAGTATTTGTCGTGATACACCTCATAGCGACACATATTCTGTGAAAATTTCAACTGGTTATCTATTACCGTTACAAAGATACAGCCCTGTGACAGACAGACGGACGGACGGACGGACAGCGTAGCGAGAGTAATAGGGAACCCTTCGGGTACGGAACCCTAAAAAGTACCAATGTAACAAAATTTAATTAAGGTATAATGAAAAAAATGAAAATCAATAAATATAAAATTAGATAAAAAAGAATGTTATTCTAACAAAGTATCAATTCATCAAAATTTTAAAAAAGGTACCGTAAACTGCCCTAATTTGGCCCACAAGCCCTACTTTGTCTAGTTCTTTTTTGAGTAAACTATAAAAGCTATGATTTCCGTACTTGGGGAGCTTTGAAAACTATGACAACACTAACATTTGGTTCAGTTATAAAGTGTCAGTACGTGTAAAAATTAAGTTAATGCCTTAGGCAAAGTAGGGCTTGTGGGCAAAGTTAGGGCATTTTACGGTACTTTATTCTGACAGAATCAATAGGGTATTTGCAATGATATTTAAAAATATAGATATGTCATACCCTAACAAAACCAACGAAAAAAACCGGCCAAGAGCATGTCGGGCCATGCTCAGTATTATAGGGTTCCTTAAGTAGGTGTACAAACGAATCAAATCGAATATTAATCATGGCTATTTTAGTTTTTGCAATAATCGGCAGCATTTGCTACTCAGAGCGTGTTGTTAGTAGCGCCATCTAGCGATAAATTCAAGAAGCCAAATTTAAGAAGTCTGATTGATGTCAAAGTTACTTTTTGTGATTTTTTCAAATAGAAAGTAGCTAAAGGAGCATTATTTGCCATGATAATTTTTCTCTAAGGTCAATGACCTTTGAACTAGGACGTTTTAAGTATTTTTCGGTTTTCTGTCTATAACTCAAAAAATTATAATCACATTATACTCGAAATAATTTTAAAAGAGAGTTTTCACAAAGGTCTATGAATGTGGAAGATTATAAGTTTCTACGTTGCATAGTTTAGAAATGGCAGGGGGGGGGACACATTGCAAGCCACTTTGGCGGGCTATATTTCGCAGATGGTACACCTGATAAAAAAGTGGTGTATGTAACATTACCTTCATTTTAGTAGACCTATTCAATGATACCCCACACGATGGGGTGCAGCGAAAAAAATTATTTTTTCCCCATTTCACATGTATGGGCGCCACCCCTAAAGAACGTAAAAACTATTTTTTTATTCTTTTAAAATTGAGATCTACCAGGCCCCTCAGAAAGTATTGCGAAAAAAAGTTTTTATATATGGGAGACTGGCCAGTTATAATGTTTTTCGAAAATATGATTATTTATAAGTAAAAATAAGTAAGTTCCAATTTCAAAATTTCCCTCCACATTTTTTGCGAGTTAATTCAAAGTATTGTGTCTCACTGAAATATGGATCTGCGCCGGGAACATTTTAGAGCTATGATTTTATACGATTTCAAGTGTCGCCTGAAACCGGATGAATCGTACGATAGACTTCAAATGGCATTCATGGATGAAGGCCCTTCCAAGGCAACCGTGTATCGTTGGTATAACGAATTCAAGCGCGGTCGACCAACTTTGGGGGATGACGAAAGAAGCGGTCGCCCTTTGACGGCTGTTACCGAAGAAAACGTGCTAGCAGTGAAAAATTTAATCCAAGACAATAGGCGAATTACATATCAGGAGATTCAACACATATTGAAGATTGGATCGGGAAGCGTTCACGAGATTCTACACAGCCATCTTCGCGTGAGGAGGATAGTATCACGCTGGGTGCCGCACAACCTCACCGATGCTCAGAAGCAGGCCCGGGTGGAATGGTGCCGTGATATGCTTAACAAATTTGAAGCAGGCTCGTCTCGGCGTGTTTACGACATCGTTACAGGTGATGAGTCCTGGATTTATCAATACGACCCAGAAACCAAGCGCCAGTCGACTGTTTGGGTGTTTCAAAATGAGCCAACGCCTACCAAAGTGAAGCGATCTAGAAGCGGGGGTAAGATTTTGATCGCTAGCTTTTTTAATTTGACTGGCCACTTGGTATCAATTCCCTTACGGGATCAAAGAAGCATTAATGCCGAATGGTATACTACCAAATGTTTGCCAGAAGTTTTCTCTGTTATAAGCAACAAGCGACCAAACACAGGGCTCCGCGGGCTACTGCTCCACCACGACAATGCACCTGCGCACACCGCACTCAAAACGAGGGACTTCCTGGACAGCACGCCAGTCAAACTCCTGGGTCACCCTCCTTACAGCCCTGATCTAGCACCGTGTGACTTCTTTTTATTCCCAAAAATAAAAAATGTTATAGAGGCTGGTGGAAAGTACTTTGAAAAGATTTGATAAAAATATATGTACGTATAGAACAATTTTTTTTAGTTTCGCAAAACTTTCTGAGTGTCCCACGTATATGCAGACTATTTTTAACAAAATTTCATTTACTTATGTTTATAACTGTAGAAGTTATTAAGCTGTAAAGGATTAGGACAGACGGACAGACGGACGGACATGACGAAACTATAAGGGTTCCTTGTAGGACTTCAGAACCCTAAAAATGGTCTAGCCTAAATATTGCGCAGCACGCCGCTCTGTCAAGCTATCTAACACCCACATTCTAAGTTGTTCCCTCAAACGTTTCTAGACTCCACTCAATACAATATTTCCTCCGTGGTATTCAGTTGCAAAAAAATCTCCGTCACTTGATAGTTTTCCTAACTCAAGGTGAGGACGAACTCAAGGTAACCAACCTTAAGGCTTCCTCAAGACTGGAAAAGTGTTAAATGCGACGTGATTATTGTTGTTTCTATTCTGAAAAATGACCTATTTTGAAAAATTATGAAAATTACCAAGACCCATGCAAATATCCATTGCGGCGTTGTTTATTTCCTCAAGATACATTGAGGAAATGTCTAAGAATACCGATTTTAATAAAATTTGAGGAACTCTTGAAGGCACCCTTGACAGAGTTTGAGTCAAGGACCATACAGCCCATAGACGCCTCATAACCGGCGACCGATGTCTGCAACACATCTATGAAATTTCACTAATGTAGGTCGCCACTATTCGATAGTTGAAATCGTCAAATCAGTTCCGACATGAGCCGTCAAAACTGCCGCGTTAGTGATTAGCCAATAGCCGCCTTGGTAGGGCCAATTGGATTGCAGTACCCCGCCTCAGCTAGGGGCAGAATTTATTGTTCGCATTATATTCAACATTAGGCGTCTATTGGGCTGTGTGTTCGTTGGTTTGAGTCTAGAAATGTTTGAGGAAACAACTTAGAATATGGGTGTAAGTCTACAACCTCTACAAAGAGGACACTGCTGTCCATACTACGGTGTTGTTTGTTTGAATCCAGGTACTTACAAAGTAAAGAAAACATTTTTAAGAGGCAGTTCTTTATTTTGATAATTAAAGTTGACATGTCACTGCTGCTGAGAAAATACAGCAAAATAAAATCAATTATACAAAATTAGAAAATAGTAATTACTTAATTCTAACATAATCAATTAAACAGAATTAGATTAGCGTACTTAATTCTGCTGACAAATAAAAAATAATGCGAAAATACAACAAAAAGAGAATCAATTATACAAAATTAGATATGATATTTTCAAAATTAGATCTGCTGACAAATAAAAAATAATGAGGAAATACAACAATAATAATGGTGCTTATTCGGTTGTTTACTAACTAATTTAGTCTCAGTCTCACTACGTCTCTTTATAAAAATATACATTTAAAAAGGTCAGAACTTCAAAAGTGAAAATTAAACAATTGTCAGAATTAAGTCCTATTCTCTAATTTAAATTATAAAGAGGTACTTTCTTTAATCTGTCAAATAAAGTAACTTAAAGAAAAGACTACTGAGAAAAGTAAAACAAAAAGAAAATCAATTATACAAAATTAGAAAACAGTAGGTACCTACTTTATTCAGACATAATTTTAGTTAAACAAAATTAGATAAAAGCATTTATGTAATTCTGAAAGAGAATCAGTTAAACAAAATTAAAAAATGTACTTAAATCTGACAAAATCAATTAAACAAAATTAAAAAAGTTACTTTATTCTGACATATAATTTAAACAATAAAACAAAATTAAAAAAGTTACTTTATTCTGAGAAAAATTACACAAAATTAGATAAAAGTACAAAGAATCAGTTAAACAAAATGACATACCAGGCCCCTCAGAAAGTATTGCGAAAAAAAGTTTTTATATATGGGAGACTGGCCAGTTATAATGTTTTTCGAAAATATGATTATTTATAAGTAAAAATAAGTAAGTTCCAATTTCAAAATTTCCCTCCACATTTTTTGCGAGTTAATTCAAAGTATTGTGTCTCACTGAAATATGGATCTGCGCCGGGAACATTTTAGAGCTATGATTTTATACGATTTCAAGTGTCGCCTGAAACCGGATGAATCGTACGATAGACTTCAAATGGCATTCATGGATGAAGGCCCTTCCAAGGCAACCGTGTATCGTTGGTATAACGAGTTCAAGCGCGGTCGACCAACTTTGGGGGATGACGAAAGAAGCGGTCGCCCTTTGACGGCTGTTACCGAAGAAAACGTGCTAGCAGTGAAAAATTTAATCCAAGACAATAGGCGAATTACATATCAGGAGATTCAACACATATTGAAGATTGGATCGGGAAGCGTTCACGAGATTCTACACAGCCATCTTCGCGTGAGGAGGATAGTATCACGCTGGGTGCCGCACAACCTCACCGATGCTCAGAAGCAGGCCCGGGTGGAATGGTGCCGTGATATGCTTAACAAATTTGAAGCAGGCTCGTCTCGGCGTGTTTACGACATCGTTACAGGTGATGAGTCCTGGATTTATCAATACGACCCAGAAACCAAGCGCCAGTCGACTGTTTGGGTGTTTCAAAATGAGCCAACGCCTACCAAAGTGAAGCGATCTAGAAGCGGGGGTAAGATTTTGATCGCTAGCTTTTTTAATTTGACTGGCCACTTGGTATCAATTCCCTTACGGGATCAAAGAAGCATTAATGCCGAATGGTATACTACCAAATGTTTGCCAGAAGTTTTCTCTGTTATAAGCAACAAGCGACCAAACACAGGGCTCCGCGGGCTACTGCTCCACCACGACAATGCACCTGCGCACACCGCACTCAAAACGAGGGACTTCCTGGACAGCACGCCAGTCAAACTCCTGGGTCACCCTCCTTACAGCCCTGATCTAGCACCGTGTGACTTCTTTTTACTCCCAAAAATAAAAAATCAGCTCAAAGGGATACAATTTTCGTCGCCGGAAGATGCGCTGGCTGCGTTCGAGCAGGCTGTAAACGAGGTGTCTGCGGCGGACTGGAAAAAGTGTTTTGAAAACTGGTTTAGGCGCATGAATCTTTGTATAGAGGCTGGTGGAAAGTACTTTGAAAAGATTTGATAAAAATATATGTACGTATAGAACAATTTTTTTTAGTTTCGCAAAACTTTCTGAGTGTCCCACGTATAAAGCGACTTACTATACTTATAAAAAACTAAGCGCTCACTTTGACAAAAAAGTTTCATAAATCAGTTCTTATCATAGTTGTCATTAATCAGTAAATTAATATAACTACTAGGATAATTTCGAGTGTACCTACTATAAATTAGCTGAATCCTTCTTCTTTAAGTTCTACATGTTCTATCTTTATAGGGTCACGCTCCAGTACACTGATCCTGAAACAAATAAAATATATGAAATATAATGTACATGATATGGTTGTTTTAATTTACTAATAACCCGAAGAAATACCGCAGTGTCTCAAGACAAGACGAAAGTCTTTGACCAGTGTGTGTTGCCAGTAATTACTTACGGCACTGAAACGTGGTCGCTCACGATGGGCCTGATAAGAAGGCTCAAAGTCACTCAAAGGGCAATGGAGAGGGCTATGCTCGGAGTGTCCCTGCGTGATCGAATCAGAAATGAGGAGATTCGCAGGAGAACGAAAGTAACCGACATAGCCCGAAGAATTGCCAAACTTAAGTGGCAGTGGGCGGGGCACATTGCTCGCAGAACGGATGGCCGATGGGGCAGTAAAGTTCTGGAGTGGCGATCGCCTACTGGAAGGCGCAGCGTGGGTAGGCCTCCCACAAGGTGGACCGACGACCTGGTGAAGGTCGCGGGAATCCGCTGGATGCGGAAGGCGCAGGACCGGTCGTTGTGGCGATGCTTGGGGGAGGCTTATGTCCAGCAGTGGACGTCTTTCGGCTGAAATGATGATGAACCCGAAGAAAACTAAATAATAAGATAATAGAAGCGGTAAAGGCGCATGAACTTGTCGCCGCTTGCAGCTGTCTCGTAGGACACCAGTGCGCAGTGGCGGATTTACCAGCAGGCCGAGTAGGCTGGAGCCTAGGGCGGCAAATTTGGGGCCGACATTTTTTTACACGCCGCGGTACGCTGCAGCCGAAGCGAGGTCGTGCTATGTAGGCAGTTAGGCACACGCCGCGCATTATACCGAATGTACCTTATTGTGTCAGGCATACCTCACTCTGTCTTATTAGTAGTACATCATCATCATCCTCCTGCCCTTATCCCAATTTATTTGGGGTCGGCGCAGCATGTTTTTTCTTCCATACATCTCTATCAGCCGTCATCTCTGTGTTTACTTTCTTTCTATTCATATCATCTTTCACACAATCCATCCATATTTTCTTCGGTCTCCCTCTTTTCTTATAGCCATCAACATTCATACCTAAAACTTTCCTCGTAACATGCTCCTCATTCCTCCTCATCACATGTCCATACCATGACAGTCTATTGCTACTTAAGTTCTCTGTCACTGGCGCTACTTTCAGACTCCCTCTTACATATTCATTCCTTATCCTATCCATTCTCGTTACACCACACATTCTTATTAGTGGTACATGATTAAGCTTTTATTAGCTCAGAAATATACTGAAAGACTATTTCTTGTGCAATCTTAACTAAATCGTTGGATTGATCCAGAAACTGACACTTGTAGAGGTCGGTAGGGGCGGCAAAATTTGAATAGCCTAATGGCGGCAAATGTTGCAATGGGCAGCAGCGTTCTCTGAGTATTTATAAAACCAACTGCGATCGCCAACCCGCCTGCCAAGCGTGGCGATTATGGCATTTCCCCCCCATTTTGGGGGAGGCCTATGTTCAGCAGTGGATATCTTTCGGCTGAAATGATGAATGGCGGCAATTGTGTGAATCCGCCACTGCCAGTGCGCCTTTTCAGGTGGGCCTTTAGCTTGTTTCGCCATATATAAAAACATCTGGTCTCAACATCTCAAAACGTGCTCAGAACAAAGCTTTCCTTGTTCTGAAAAAAAAGTGATCTCGCTAACTGACAACTTAACAGACAATAACAACAACAACTTAATAGACATAGACAAATGACAAATATTTAGGCAACTCCGAACTTAGGAGTCGCCTTGTGATAATTGATTGGTGAAACGTAAGAATTCCTTAAGGATTTCCTAACGTTAGGCGTTACTTAATTAGGCGACCCTTTATCCGTTGTTAGTGAAAATGGGCATAAGCAAATTATTTATCATTTGCTCTAGAAATATGGCACGGTTACAGATCAACAACTTGTAGAATAATTATATCGTCATAGATTAATAACACAAAAGATACCTAATCCGCGCGCACAATTTGATGCAACAAATAGGGCGCCCAGGTGGGCACACTATGCCCGGCCGCTCCGTAGTGTTCAAGGTTAACGTGGTCCGAACGCATCTCCCGGAAAATAATTAAATGTGACGATTTGTGTGATTAAATGGTGACACAACACATCGGAAATACATAAAAAGTGTATTAACATCAGTTTTCACAATCAAGCTTTGATTATTTTTTAGTATTTTGACCTTTTAAGCAAATAAAAACAATCGATTCATTTCGTACTTAGTAAAAGGTCAGTGTTGCAAGATATTAAAGAAATGATTTTCCCATTTTAATTGTCTTAATTGCTCCGATTGATGAATTTATAAAGTAGTAACTGATATTTACGTATGTAATACGCACACTTCTATGTACGTACAGTCGACCGCATTTCAATGGTAACACTTGAATTTCGAAAAACGCCCTTACTGCTTACGCAATAAAGATGCCATCAAGGTCAAACTGCTACCACTGACGTGCGGTCGCGGTCGGTGACTAAGTTAAAACATTTATATAACTAAAATTTCTTTTTTCAAAGTTGAACTCTAAACGAACTGTATTTTTTTTTAAATCATAACGTTTATTACGTGTTCTTGTTTAAAGAAGTCTTACTGACCCAATTATTGTTGAAAAATAGTTTATAAATTATAAGTCTCATCCGTAGGGAAGAATGTCAGGAACCATCCAAAAAAATTTTTTGGGGACAACTACTTTTTTCTGGCAGCCCCATTTTATAGTGGTGTGCGTGTGTAAACGTATCGGCGCTAGCACACATAATGATTTTTTTGCATCAGTATTGTTAGCGCGTAATTTATGAAACTATCCTTCTATGAGTAGTAATTCTATGAATATTGTAAAGTACTTACTCGCTTATAACGTTGACATTAGGTTGAATAACGGTGGTAGTAAATTCCATAGATGAAGTTTCGCCTTGATTTTGGGACCTGTAACGTAAATTAATAATTATTTTATTATCCTACTAATCCTAGTTTATTTTTTATTTATTTATTAGCTAAGTTATGTAAGGTCCTAGTACATTAAAGATGTTGTATTGTCTACTTTGGTTTTGTGAAGTATTATAATAGTCTATCAATCTATTTACATTATAAAGTTAAGCACTGACTAATTAATTTGTATGTTATATTATTTATGGTTGGTTAATTAATTATTTTAATTATCTCTTGTTAGCCGAATTTATTAGTAATTAATTAGTTTGTCAATGTATTTCAGTAGATCAATTGACTTTTTACTAGCTACTGATTTGATTGAGGCCTCCCCACTTAAATGGTGGGATGGTTTGACACGTGATGACATCTTCCACATTTAATGGCGGGGATGCCTCGAGCGGGGGCAGTCGCGCTGGAGCACTGTATGAAGTGACAAGTGTACAGAATTAAAATAATAAAAGTTAGTAACTGTGAAATCGTTACTTGTTTAATTTCCTGACCCAATAGTTTAGTTTAATTAGTTAGTTTTCCGATATTTAAGTGCACCGGTAACTACTCTTTGTCTCTTCCATGACATTCCAGTCCATTCAATGGTTGTCTGGAAGAGATCGCCGTGGAGCGATAAGACCGCCAGGTGTACACTTTATATCTTTGGGACATTTTTACACAGCACCATCTAGTCCCAAACTAAGCAGAGCAAGTGCTATGGGTACTAGACAATGGATATAATACTTATATACTTTTTTTTTGTAAATACATACTTATAATACATAAGCAACACCATGGAGAAAAGAAGGGAGCGGAGGTGTTGCAAGGCAAAATCTCTTTAGAAAGAAGCGTCGCCTGAATGCGGGTGACAGGGGGACGAGGTACAGCAATGGCTCCACCTCACTATGGAAAATCCGCCCATTTTTTGTAAATCCATCTAGCGGTGAAATGAATTATTACAGCGTAACAGCACTAACAATTTTTCATTTTAGTTTGTCTACTCACCACTGTGGCGTACAAAGCACATTATTTTATTCCAGAACATTCTATGTGCGTTTTTGTGGTGAGAACATAACACTAATGAAATTGAATTTTACACAAATGACGTGGTCTTTAAAATGACTGATTAGAATTTGAAAAAAAGTAACGAAGTTGAAAAAGGTTAAAAGGGTATAATGTAAGGGTACCATATGGCACTTGCGGCTTGACCTTCAGATTACCAGTCCAGTATGAGTATTAAATAACGTCTAACTACACAACTTTTGTTTTACAACTTTACACAAAAGTACGTTAAAAACGTGCCATACATAGCGCCTAGCGCAATAAAGTATCCTCATGTAGATCACCTTGAAAATCACTCAAACCATCTTTTTAATTGTATAAACTGATTGCAAATACAACAAAAAAAAAAATTATTGACAAAATTATATATTTTATTATTTTTAACGCATTTATGCATGCGAAGCGAAATCTAACGATTTATTTAGTATTTATTTATTTATTCATACATGTATAAATTTTGCAATATCACTGTGCCCCACAAAACCGTGTTATCGGTATTTAAATAGTGGAAAAAAAAAGAAGAATCACTGTTTCTTAATAAGATATCGCTGACGTCACCCAAAGACTGGCGTACTGAGCCAGGAGTCTCAGGTTCGAATCCTGCTCGTGAGCGATTTTTTCTTTCCACTATTTAAATCATTAAAAATATATATTATAAGAAATTAGTAGAAATAGTAAATACCTACTTATACAAATATCCAATCTTATTCTTAGTTTATACTAAATCTCTGGGATCATTGTACTCATCATTATGAACACATTTTACAGTGGAATCAACCCTGAAATCTCGAAAAAATCTGCTGTTCCCTATAATTATGTCGATTTATGTGAACACAAATGTAGGGAACCGCTGATATTTTTTTCGGTTTCAGGGTTGTTCCCATAGTAAAAGTTGTTCATTATGATGAGTACAATGACCCCTTAAGAGGTTTAGTATAAGCTAAGAATTAGGTTGTAGGTTGTATATAGAAATATAATAAAAAGTATGTTACATTCTGTTCATAAAAAAATTTTACCTAATGTTATTTTTTTTTTATTAATTAAAGTATTCAATACATTTTTGCTGAAATAATGCTACGTAATATTTGGAATTTTTGGATTATGATATATCAAGATTGCAGTTAACTATTGTCATAAAAACTTATTGGATACAAATTGAATAAAAAAAAACTAAATGTGTGCTGGGACACATAGTACAAGTGAAACTTCAACGGACAAGTGGAAAAACGAATCGCAACGGACAAGTGGAAAAACGAATGGCAACTGACAAATGGAAAAACGAATCACAACAAAATTTTAACTTGAAGTTTTACGGGCAGGTTTTCAAATTGAATAAGTACATTAACAATCAGCCCGTAAAACTTCAAGTTAAAATTTTGTTGTGATTCGTTTTTCCATTTGTCAGTTGCCATTCGTTTTTCCACTTGTCCGTTGCGATTCGTTTTTCCACTTGTCCGTTGAAGTTTCACTTCTACTATGTGTCCCAGCACACATTTCGTTTTTTTTTCGCAGTTTTACTGCAAATTATGTTTTGGTTAGGTTAGGTACATTTTAAGTGATTTTAATGAATGCATTTTTTATTTAAACATATTTTATTTTATCAAACAAAAAAACTGAATTAAATTCGGAACCAAAAAAAACATCCATTTTTCTTTCTCTCCCTCCGCCGCTATATATCGTCTACCCCCTCCACGCGGCCGTAACGCTTTTTCGTGAGAGAAAAATCATAATATATAGAAGAAGATATATATATCTATCTTCTATATATAGAATTTTCACCATCATCATCATCATCATCATCATCATCATCAGCCTTTCAATCCCTCCGCCGCTGCCGTCTCTCGCCAAGCGATATATTGTCTACCCCCTCCATGCGGCCGTAACGTTTTTTCGTGACTAAAAATTCCTAATACCCCCCGTCTATACAGAAGTTTCACTTCAAAAAACGTATCCAAGGTTCCTTGTTTTTATTTCTCACTTAGATACCTTAGAATCACCATCGCCCGCTTCATTCAAGACCTTGTTATGTATTTTTGTTTTATAAAATCATGGTTATGAATGTTGTCCAGCTAGCAAATCATTAGTGTCCTACACATTTCATTCGCGATTAAAGAATTTCATTTGTGTAAAAACTTATTCATTCGTGTTTCTATTTTTTTGGTTTTCTTCTATTTTTAACAAGATGCGCCCTGTATTTTTACATAGTATGTGTATAACTTCATTATAGCAAACGTTAAATACCATCAGATAACAATAAAACGGGGGTTTACAAAAATCGTCAAAAATGTGTCATTTTAATTCGAAACATGAAATCGACCCTATTACTGACTACTCACCGATAGATGGCCTGATGGCCTATTTTTCTTATTTTAAATTGCTCTTATTTCATGTAATTATGTAATTTATCTATGAAATAACTAACATTTTAGAATTTAAAATGAATTAAAACAATGTGTTTATTATTTTCGTCATAATATGCATTGATAATGTAAAAACATGTTATCGGTGAGAAGTGATTAGTATGCATCTTTTCGACGACAGATGTCCCGAGCAACAATTTGGCGAAGAAACGAGAAAATGCATGTTTTAAAATTGAAAATATAAATATATGTGACTTACACATAAAATGTTATACCATCAATATGTTTTAGTTTTGATCCTGAACAATTTTTACATCCAACAACAGCGCACTTCATTGTTAAAACAAGAAAAATATTAAAATCCTCTCAAAATCTATTTAAATCGAAGAGAACCGAACGCAGTGATGATTCACTTGAAATTAAGCTTTGCGGCTCCGCCCACTGTGACGTCATGACCAAATTGAAGGCGCATGACCAAATTGCCTTGCAGCACCTCCGCTCCCTTCTTTTCTCCATGAGCAACACCCAGACCAACACAAACACTTATGTTCATCACACAAATATTTGTGTCCTGTGGGAATCGAACCCTCGTTATTATCACTAGCGCATAAGTAGTTATTTAAGAAATTAATTTAATCTTGTTGTGCAATAAAGAGGATTTGTATTGTATTGTATACAGCATGAATTTTTAATCACGATCCAAATTTTAATATTGCTGAAAATAATAATAGGTACGGGTTTTGTTTATTCTTTTAAGTATAAAAAAAAAAACAAAATCTAATGTATCTTAATAACTTCTTAGGTTTTCGCGATCACTACACATTATAATAAAACAAAGTTTAACCGGATTAAATCGCGTATATTATTTAAATTGGTTTCCAATTTGTTGGTTTTTAATTGGTTTGGTTGGTTGGTTTGGTTTGGTTTGGTTTTTCCTGTTTGGAACCCAGTCCTAAAAATAATCAAGTCCCAAACAGCACGCAACACTGTAAAAGATAATGATATTGTGAGTGATTACTGCGTGCATCGAAACGATTTTAATTAATAATATTGTACGGTAGATTAAAATATTTTTTTAGAAATATTTGTAAAGACGCTTGTCATCTTAGTCTACCTGCGACCACGAAATGCTGCAAAGCTTTCGAAACGTCAGGGAAACCAATTTAAATAATATACACGATTTAATCCGGTTAAACTTTGTTTTATTCTAATGTATCTTATTACAAATAAACCTAATTACAGGCACTTTTGAAATGTCAGGCTCTTGTTGCACGGTTCCAAATTGTGGGTCCTATGGAGAAGAACCGGCAAGAAACTCCACGGATATACTCTTTTTAAAATATGTTATTGTTTATTACATCAAATTTATCCAAATAATGTGAGTATAATGTAGGTTAATGCCAGAAATAAACAAGAGTTTAAAAGTGAGAATATTGCCTTTAGAAATAAACGTAAAAGGAGTTGCCATAGTATGTAGGAGCCTGTCCCGACAGACGGCACCCGTTCACGAGCATGACGCGAGCATCAGCCATCGCTTAACTCAACCATATTGAAGGTAGAGGTGAAGCGTATTTACTGGAACAGGTTTTAAGACTAGGTTTCACTCAAGACGTCTCAAGACTAGGTATGTTATCGGCGTCCAAACGCGTATCGAGTATTTAGAAGTATTGACGACTATGGCGAGTCGTATACTCCAAAACGCACACAAACTTACTAATCCAACTCGCTTGACTCGGACGTGCTGAGAGACGCGAACGGAGACGCGATCGTTGGATGCATGTGTGAGTGAGGTGGAATCCGACCGATAATCGACCCTGCTACTCAATGATAAAGACTGTTTTTGATTACGTTATTTTTGATTGTTTATGTACCTATTTGTAAACCTAGTGTTTTTATGAATTAAAATAAATTTAATTAAATATTAACTTTAAAAAGCTAACAATCATAAGCCTTATCATATTATGTACCTATTATGTAGGAAAAAAGTGTACAATTTCGAAATTATTTAATTTATTATGTCTTGTTTTTTACATTTCAATAAAATAAAATAAATTCAATGGGTTATGTTATTATTGCCAGAACATTGTCTAGATACTAGAATGAAAGCCTAGACTATGAAAACTTCTTCACGGGAAGAAGTATGCGTCTAGTGGTATAGACGCATACTTCTAAATACTCGTGGAACTAGTTTTTAGATCACGTATTTCCACGTACTCTTACTCGTAAGACTCAGTACGTATTTTGCCTAGTACGACTCACCTCTAATTGAAGGGAACTTAACGACCCGACACTAACGCCACCATCAGCATGACATTGAAGTGAGCATGAGCATATAACAGTACTAAGATGTTAAGATATGGCATCAACAATTTCTTGTTTGACTTAGTAATCACTTTGTTGAAAATAATAATAAATAAATAATAAATAAATATTTTTGGGACATTTTAAACATCACCATCTAGTCTCAAACTAAGCAGAGCTTGTGCTATGGGTAGTAGACAATGGATATAATACTTACATACTTTTTTTTTTGCTAATACATACTTACCAGGCCCCTCAGAAAGTATTGCGAAAAAAAGTTTTTATATATGGGAGACTGGCCAGTTATAATGTTTTTCGAAAATATGATTATTTATAAGTAAAAATAAGTAAGTTCCAATTTCAAAATTTCCCTCCACATTTTTTGCGAGTTAATTCAAAGTATTGTGTCTCACTGAAATATGGATCTGCGCCGGGAACATTTTAGAGCTATGATTTTATACGATTTCAAGTGTCGCCTGAAACCGGATGAATCGTACGATAGACTTCAAATGGCATTCATGGATGAAGGCCCTTCCAAGGCAACCGTGTATCGTTGGTATAACGAATTCAAGCGCGGTCGACCAACTTTGGGGGATGACGAAAGAAGCGGTCGCCCTTTGACGGCTGTTACCGAAGAAAACGTGCTAGCAGTGAAAAATTTAATCCAAGACAATAGGCGAATTACATATCAGGAGATTCAACACATATTGAAGATTGGATCGGGAAGCGTTCACGAGATTCTACACAGCCATCTTCGCGTGAGGAGGATAGTATCACGCTGGGTGCCGCACAACCTCACCGATGCTCAGAAGCAGGCCCGGGTGGAATGGTGCCGTGATATGCTTAACAAATTTGAAGCAGGCTCGTCTCGGCGTGTTTACGACATCGTTACAGGTGATGAGTCCTGGATTTATCAATACGACCCAGAAACCAAGCGCCAGTCGACTGTTTGGGTGTTTCAAAATGAGCCAACGCCTACCAAAGTGAAGCGATCTAGAAGCGGGGGTAAGATTTTGATCGCTAGCTTTTTTAATTTGACTGGCCACTTGGTATCAATTCCCTTACGGGATCAAAGAAGCATTAATGCCGAATGGTATACTACCAAATGTTTGCCAGAAGTTTTCTCTGTTATAAGCAACAAGCGACCAAACACAGGGCTCCGCGGGCTACTGCTCCACCACGACAATGCACCTGCGCACACCGCACTCAAAACGAGGGACTTCCTGGACAGCACGCCAGTCAAACTCCTGGGTCACCCTCCTTACAGCCCTGATCTAGCACCGTGTGACTTCTTTTTATTCCCAAAAATAAAAAATCAGCTCAAAGGGATACAATTTTCGTCGCCGGAAGATGCGCTGGCTGCGTTCGAGCAGGCTGTAAACGAGGTGTCTGCGGCGGACTGGAAAAAGTGTTTTGAAAACTGGTTTAGGCGCATGAATCTTTGTATAGAGGCTGGTGGAAAGTACTTTGAAAAGATTTGATAAAAATATATGTACGTATAGAACAATTTTTTTTAGTTTCGCAAAACTTTCCGAGTGTCCCACGTATAATACATAAGAAACAACCAGACCAACACAAACACTCATGTTCATCACACAAATATTTGTGTCCTGTGGGAATCGAACCCACGACCTCGTGATCAGCTATCACTCGAACCACTAGACCACAGAGGTCGTCAAATAATATAATCAATAATAAACGTGTTTTTCCATTAATTATCACTCAGTACTAATATAATGAGATATTGGTGCCGATTCTCTTGTTCACGAACTAATCTTATTTTAAACATCGCTGTCTTTTACTAATAGTAGGTACAAGAAAGGGATGGCAACAATTTTAGAGCCGTCAAATTAGTTTAAGTGTTGTTGCATTTCTTTGTATTTAAGTGGGCACGTTCCGAGATCAGAAAAAAATTAAATTTTGTCAATTCATTACTGTGAGGTTTTTATTCAGTGTAATTAGCTCTTTACTGCCCCAGTGCTGGACGGAGCTCTCCTCCCAGCGTCAGGCTCCGGCTCAGTGCGGAGTGGCGGCTACTGCGTGACGTCACTACACACACACAGCTGTACGCACACTCTCCCAGTGTCTCTCACGATGTCGACCTTCACCGCTAACGCTACTGATAATCTAACTCTGATACTCACTCATGCAATGTATACTCTTCTGGTTCTTTCTTAATTTCGTCTTGAATTGTAATGTCGCCGGCGTCGTTTAGCAGAATTGTTCTTTTCGGACTGAAAAAAGAAAAAAATATTTATTTTTTGCTTTTGCCTTTTTAGGGTTCCGAAGTCCTACAAGGAACCCTTATAGTTTCGTCATGTCCGTCCGTCTGTCCGTCTGTCCTAATCCTTTACAGCTTAATAACTTCTACAGTTATAAACATAAGTAAATGAAATTTTGTTAAAAAATAGTCTACATAAAGATCTCAATTCTAAAAGAATAAAAAAATCGTTTTTACGTATTTTAGGGGTGGCGTCCATACATGTGAAATGGAGATGAAAAATTTTTTTTCGCTGCACCCCCTCGTTTGGGGTATCAATGAATAGGTCTACTAAAATGAAGGTAATGTTTCATACACCACTTTTTTATCAGGAATATCAGGTGTACCATCTGCGAAATATAGCGCGCCAAAGTGGCTTGCAATGTGTCCCCCCCCCCTGCCATTTCTTAACTATGCAACATAGAAAGTTATAATCTTCCACATTGATAGACCTTTGTGAAAACTCTCTTTTAAAATTATTTCGAGTATAATGTGATTATAATTTTTTGAGTTATAGAGAGAAAACTGAAAAATACTTAAAACGTCCTAGTTCAAAGGTCATTGACCTTAGAGAAAAATGATGTTAGCAAATAATGCTCCTTTAGTTACTTTCTATTTGAAAAAATCACAAAAAGTAACTTTGTGTTATGTTGAACACACTTCTTCAATTTGGCTTCTTGAATTTATCGCTAGATGGCGCTACTAACAACACGCTCTGAGTCGCGAATGCTGCCGATTATTGCAAAAACTAAAATATCATAGCCATGATTAATAGGTACCTACTCGATTTGATTCGTTTGTAATTACACCTACTTAAGGAACCCTATATAACTGAGCATGGCCCGACATGCTCTTGGCCGGTTTTTTTTTTCTTAAAACTATTTTTTTTTATCGGAACTACTTAATTATGTAAACTCCATTCGATCAAATAGTGGCACCCTTTGTTACATGCACTTTCAAAACGTTAATTATGAATCTAGTGTCACGGTTCCAAAAAGTTGGTCCTATGCAGAAGAGCCGGCAAGAAACTCCATGGACTTACTCTTTTCATATAATAATAGTACAATGATTTTTTACATGATTAATTGGAAAGAATTGTGTGAGAATAACGTAGGTTAATAACATAACATAAACATAACATAACATCACGCCTGTATTTCCCCGAAGGGGTAGGCAGAGGTGTAATAGTACACCCACATTTCGCCAGTTATGTTACGTAGGTTAATGACTGAGACAAATTCCTCTTCCTAGTTGCGTTTTTGCGTAAACTAAGGGGGGTCCGAACGTCGTAACCCTTCTCCCCGCCCCGTGATTGTAAACATCTTTTACTATGGGACCAACCATGAAATCACGAAAAAAAACCAGTTTTTCTATTCGTTGAGTGTCGATTTGTCGAGTTATGTTCGCATAACTTGACAAAATGTAGGCAACAGCAGATTTTTTTTCGAGATTTCTTGATTAGTCCCATAGTAAAAGTTGTTCATACTGATGAGTACAATGACTCCTAAAGAGGTTTTTAGTTATTTCAATAACACCTTATAGTTTTTTTTTTTTACTTTTTACACATCGCCATCTAGTCCCAAACTAAGCAGAGCTTGTGCTATGGGTACTAGACAATGGATATAATATGTATTTATATACTTTTTTTGTAAATACATACTTACAATACATAAGAAACAACCCTATACCGAAGATATCCCGGACGTCAGCCTGTACGAGATTAGGATGGCTCTGAAGCAGCTCAAAAACAACAAGGCACCGGGTGATGACGGAATTACGGCCGAACTCCTGAAGGCGGGTGGAAAACCGATCCTTAAGGCCCTTCAGAAGCTGTTTGATTCCGTCATTCTCGAGGGAAGAACGCCACAGGCATGGAGCAGAGGTGTGGTGGTACTCTTCTTCAAAAAGGGCGATAATGCTCTGCTGAAGAATTATAGGCCCATCTCACTTCTGAGCCATGTCTACAAGCTGTTTTCGAGAGTCATTACAAACCGTCTTTCGCGCAGGTTTGACGACTTCCAGCCTCCCGAACAAGCCGGGTTCCGAAAAGGCTTTAGCACCGTAGACCACATACATACGCTGCGTCAGGTTATACAGAAGACCGAAGAGTATAACTTGCCTCTTTGTTTAGCATTTGTAGACTACGAGAAAGCCTTCGATTCGATCGAGACTTGGGCGGTACTACAGTCTCTTCAACGGTGCCAGATTGACTATTGGTACATCGAAGTGTTAAAGTCTTTGTATGTAAACGCCACTATGTCAGTCCGATTACAGGACCAAGCCTCGAAACCTATCCTTCTGCAGCGAGGTGTGAGACAGGGAGATGTGAACTCTCCGAAACTGTTCACTGCTGCATTGGAGGATGTCTTCAAGGTTCTGGACTGGAAGGGGCTAGGCATTAACATAAACGGCGAGTACATCACACCTTCGGTTTGCCGACGACATAGTAGTCATGGCTGAGACCATGGAGAACCTCGGTACAATGCTCGATGACCTCAGTAGAGCTTCTGATAAAAGTGGGTCTTAAAATGAATATGGACAAGACAAAGGTTATGTCGAATTCCCATATAGCACCCATTCCCGTAAACATCGGAGAATCTACACTCGAAGTTGTTGACGATTATGTAAACCTAGGACAAACTGTCAAGCTAGGTAAGTCCAACTTCGAGAAAGAGGTTAATCGTCGAATCCGACTCGGTTGGGCAGCGTTCGGGAAGCTACGCAATATCTTCTCGTCCAAAATACCGCAGTGTCTCAAGACGAAAGTCTTTGACCAGTGTGTGTTGCCAGTAATTACTTACGGTACTGAAACGTGGTCGCTCACAATGGGCCTGATAAGAAGGCTCAAAGTCACTCAAAGGGCAATGGAGAGGGCTATGCTCGGAGCGTCCCTGCGTGATCGAATCGGAAATAAGGAGATTCGCAGGAGAACGAAAACGCAATTCTTCGGGCTATGTCAGTTACTTTCGTTCTCCCGCGAATGTCCTTATTTCTGATTCGCTGTTGACTGTAAGTTCCTGTAAATCAGTGCAATATGAAATATTTCTTTAAACTTACTTGTGAATGTGGTCATCGGGAGGTTCTATGTGCACCGTCAGCGTATCAGAGTCAGCGTCAGCTTGTTCCCTGGAACATAAAACATTCATTATCAACTACAATAGTACATTACTGTCGAGGCCTGAAATGAAGCAATTTACGGCCGAGTAATATTGGAAGTACGAGGCGAAGCCGAGTACTTCCCAAGTGATTTTGAAAGGACGAGGCGCAAGCCAAGTCCTTTTTAACTAAACGAGGCCGTTAATTGCTATTTCGGCCAAGACTTTTATAGTACTTTTCTCTCATTTGCGAGGAAACACAACACAAATTAATTCAACAGTATCTCATTTTCATTCACACCAATTCGCCCGTGCGCGGATCTTGTTCTATTTCCAAAGTTTAAAAAAAAATGCGCATTCAGCCTGTATAGTGATAAATATTTTGTACCTAAAAACACCTAATTTATGTAAGTGTGTAGCATAATTTAAAAAATAAAAAGTGTCCAGCAATTTCTATTATTGTCCTGTTGGATATTACCGGCCTGTTATTTCGTTGCGTACGGAATAGAGCCGATTGTTGTATTCTTTTTTTTTTAATAATGAACCAATTTCCGAGCAAGTGGAAGACAATTACATTTCACATCATCATTCATTTCATTACTTTGTTTTTATTACAATATTTTGTTCAGTGTATGTTATACAACGTGTCCCAGAAATCAACGTCAAGCCGAAAACGGGCAATAGGCCAAGTCGTGACAGTCATTAGAAAAATATAAAAAAAAATTTTGGTCATGTAGTTTTCAAATTTTATGGATTCAAAAAAAAATCTCGAAAAGTGACACCCTGTGATGATTTTTCAAGTCCTGTGGCTACAAATATTAACTTTCCGTCAGTTTTTTTTCTGTGACGTAACCATGAATAACCCTTCTGTAAATTACAGTTAAAAGTTAAAACATAGCTACCTCATTTTTAAATAAAATGTTAGATTTTTGCCCAACATTGAATTCAAAATTATTACATCACCCAACTTTAACCGCGTGTAGTGTAAAAAAAAAGTACTACACTATTTTGGCAAGTAACTTTAAAAGATGGCGCGTTTAGTCTGGATTCCAAAATGGTATGCCACTTACTAATTGCTACTTCTTAATTGAGGAAAAAAAAAAATGTTAGTTTTAGGTAAGTTTGAAATAAAATTCAGTTGTTGGATTTCTTTAGTTATAATTTTTATTAAATCAGATTTACCGAGTTTATATTAAATGTTCGAACTGTTTGCCTTCAGCTGCACATTAATAAATACTAGATGATCGGGATAACGCTCAGCATTTGGGTATCTCTTACGAGATAGATAGTGACGCTACTTTTATCTAAGAGCGAGACGGATTGACACATAATTTCGTCTGTGTGAGTGAAACAGATAGAGACGCCACTCTGGCGAAACAGGGATGCGTTAGGTAAATTGTGCAATACTGCAGCACGTTACGCTCTTTCGTTTTCTAAGCATCCTTTTGTATTTGTAGTGACTTCATACTTACAACTGTGGCTTTGTTTATTGGACTTCATTCGCATTGTGATTTTGATTTATCTGCACTGTTTCTGACGACCCCGGACTTGTTTTAATCGTAATCCCGTATTTTGTGTAGTTTGTTATCATGCCATCTCGATACACCGCACAGGAATACGCCAACATGCATCTCATTTATGGAGAATGCTTATGCAACGCCAATGCTGCAGCAAGAATGTATCGTAAGAGATATCCAAATGTGCAGCTGAAGGCAAACAGTTCGAACATTTAATATAAACTCGGTAAATCTGATTTAATAAAAATTATAACTAAAGAAATCCAACAACTGAATTTTATTTCAAACTTACCTAAAACTAACAATTTTTTTTTTCCTCAATTAAGAAGTAGCAATTAGTAAGTGGCATACCATTTTGGAATCCAGACTAAACGCGCCATCTTTTAAAGTTACTTGCCAAAATAGTGTAGTACTTTTTTTTTACACTACACGCGGTTAAATTTGGGTGATGTAATAATTTTGAATTCAATGTTGGGCAAAAATCTAACATTTTATTTAAAAATGAGGTAGTTATGTTTTAACTTTTAACTGTAATTTACAGAAGGATTATTCATGGATACGTCACAGAAAAAAAACTGACGGAAAGTTAATATTTGTAGCCACAGGACTTGAAAAATCATCACAGGATGTCACTTTTTGAGATTTATTTTTGAATCCATAAAATTTGAAAAGTACATGACCAAGATTTTTTTTTATATTTTTCTAATGACTGTGATGACTTGGCCTATTGCCCGTTTTCGGCTTGACGTTGATTTCTGGGACACGTTGTATATTATATTTTTTTCATGGGACAAGCCTGCTACATGTTTCCAACCACTGCTACTTCTGTAAGGGTCCATCCATAAATTACGTCACACAAATTTCATGATTTTTGGAGTCCCCCGTCCATGTCACAGGTGGTCACATTTGTGTGACCCTAAGGTAACGTCAAATATTTAAAAAAATAATTTGGTTATTTTTATTTGTTTTTTATTAGAAACATCTGTGTTGATGGGGTGGTGCGGTGGTGGTGGTCGTGTGGCGGTCAAACGCAAGCCCGTTAAATAAAAAAAATAAAAAAACTGTTTAGTTGCTAGGCAACCATTTGTTAAACATAAGTTTTGTAAGCAAAACATAACCTCAAAATAGTTCATATTTTAATGAATAAACATCTGTGGGTGGAGTACTATCCGTTTATTAAAATAGATTGTAACACTTTGCGTTCATCGAATTTTAAACAAGATTTTTTTTAACTAGTGCGCTTTTTTTTTTGGTGGTTCAGTATGAGTAATAGAACACATTTCAATTTATTGTTCAATACTTTTTTTTATTTTATTATCCGACTTAAAATCAGCTAAATATAGACATAATCTGTTCGTAATAACATAATTGAAAGCACGCGACGGCTGGCTCATGCGGCTGCGTGTTTTTTTTTTTTTTTTTTTATTGCCGTGGGGAAATCCTCATGGACGCATTCCGCCCGGGGTAGGCGGAGCCAGTGTCGGACTCTTACCGACTAAAACCACCACGGTGTTCCTTCAACTACCATAGCCGGGGGCGTGGGAACCCGTGAGTATTCACACAACCACCCCCGACAGGTCCCGGCCCGCCACAAGCAGGCGAGCCCCTTCTCCCCGTGCGGCTTAACGTTGGCCGCACCCTCCTCTGTGGCGCACACGGAACACTGCACGCCACCTCACCTCATGGGCCTTTACCAGCTATGCCAGCTGCGCCTGCTGCTGGTCGGGCAGCAGACTACCTCGAGTCTGCTGCTCGCAAGCCCCATCCTCCCGTAATTTTTTATAGAGGTTTTCTTCCTCGCGGTCCGGGCGGTGAAGCCACGACCCTCGCTCCCAAGAGGCGCGAGAACACTACTCAGCGGGCACTCCTGGGGTTACGAGATCGACGGGGGCAGGGAAGGACAGTCCCCCCGCTGCCTGCCCAGTGGCAGGGTGAGTGCACACCGGGCCCGCCCCTACTCCTCCACTGTACCCTCTGCTGGCATCAGAGGGTCACGTGGAGCAACTTTCCGTTGGCCCACATGAGGCCCCTCCCGTACCAGAATATTTGCCACAGGCAATAAGATCCCCCGAAGGTTAAACCCTCGAAAGGATTCTATTGCCCGTGCCCAGGATGCACCGGCCTAACAACTGCCGTTCCTTCCAGACCTGTCCAGAGGGACAAGCAGCCGTCAGACACACGTGGAGGTTTTCTGGCCAGCACCCCGGCTGCGGGTTTGCATCGGGGGTACAACCCTCTCCCGGAGGGCCGCGTGAGCCAGCCGTCACGCGCTTTCATTGATGTTATTACGAAAAAAAATTTACAATATTTTGCTGATTTTAAGTCGGATACAAAAAAATAATAAAAAAAGTATTGAACAATTAAATTAGTGCAAATGTGTTCTATTACTCATACTGAACCACCAAAAAAAAATTGCGCCCTTGTTAAAAAAAAATCCTGTATGGTGAGCACCATCTTTTATTCGTAACTTCCCAGGGCTGGGTACTATGGAACTTTAGCAATGTATTTTTGAAGTGGACATTGAAAGGCCAAGTCTAGCAATGGATAAAGTCTAATATGAGTTGATGATGATCACTTACATGTAATGTTCATCATCAGGCGTTTCTATTTTCACAACCAGCGTCTCTATGTCAGGTTCAGCTTGTCTGTAACGTTAAACAAAGATGATTATTACCAATCTTTACACAATAATTAAGTAATTATTAATGTCTAGAACTCATTGTTAATTAGTTAGTTAGTTTTTTCTCTCTTGTCTTATTTAGTAAACAATCTTGGCATGTCTCTTTATTCAAATAACTACTGATAAAATATAATTACTAGTTCTGCACATGTAATTAGGTTAACCCTCTGTAGCGCAAGATACAAAATTTTAAAAATAAGTAGTGAAAATTGTTAATCAGAAGTAATAAAAATACACGTGTTTCTAGAAAAATCAGTTTTTTTTTTATTTATGTGAAAAAACATAATTAAAGGGAGTATGACAGAAATGTCACACTGCATCAAAAGGGTAACTTAACTTAGGTGAAATAGTCTAAAACAATTGTTGTGTTTATTGTAACAAAGAGCAACGCCACATTTCTCGCACATTGTCTGTGAGACACCAGAGCATTTAGGATATTTGCAGCGTATTCTCTTGTCTGTCCAAACAGGCCAGTGTCCTGTCTGATCTTGCCTGATTGCCACTGGAGGAACATGTTGTGCTGGACCTTTGTGTCGTTTTGCTTGAATTTCGTGTTCGATAGATCGACGGTTCTTCATATTCGATGGTACACCAAGCTTACATAAAGTGGTTGCAACTTCAAGCCGAAAATCTGCCGAGTTCAAATGTTTATCCTGCAACCCCTTTACTTTATGAATTCTTTTGTAAAGAAGCCATGCGTTTGCCATGCTCAAATCCAATAAATGGTAAAACATGCGAACCTGCCACCTTTTGCTGCGAAGCTGTATTTTGTAGCGTCCCATGATACTATCGATTAGATCCACGCCACCCATGTGGCGATTGTATTCTCCAACAATATTTGGACGGTCAATTGATATGTACCGCTTGGTCTTCTTGTCATATCTCCTCACCTGGGCTTTTGGCATTTCTCCTACAAAACTTGATGCCAAATTAACCACCTTGTTGTCTTTCCAGGCTACGGTTGCTACATCCACACCATTGATATCAGCCACATACTCAACAGAATAGCCTCTGTCTTTCTTGGACATGTCTTTGTCTGTGGGTAATTTACAATCTGGAATCCTGTTTCGACGTACAGTACCAAGACTTAGTATACCATTTTTTGACAAATATTCCAGCAGTGGCAAAGACGTAAAGTAATTGTCAAAATACAATCTATAATTTTGGTTGTGGGGTATTTCTCGTGATAAACGCATGACAACATTTGAGGATGCGCCTAGATCAGGTTCATTAGGCAGTACCACATTTTCTGAGCCAGTTTCAGGTTCGATTTTGTACGCAAATCCAGAGACTCCACTAAGAACGTAAATCTTATAGCCCCATTTGTGGGGTTTTTTCGGATTATACCTTTTCAAGTTATTTCTTGCTTTCGTAGAGCATATTTGTTCATCAACGCAAAGATATTGCTCTAAAGGAACATTGGCAAAGGTTTGGTTCAATTTTTGAACAAGTGGTCGAAGTTTGAACAGTCTGTCAAATTGCGAATGTTCGCGGGGCAAGTTTTGGGAATTATCATTGAAATGTATAAATTGACGAATCTTTTCAAACATCTTTACGGCCATTATCTCGTGAATTATAGGAGTTCCAATGGTGCCATTCCAATGACTAGTAACTCGAGGAAGATGAATCAAAGACATGATATACACTATACCAATAAATTGCTGAATGTCTGTTGTGGAAACCCGAAAACTATTATTGGGATCTTTTTGCACAACATATAAATTAGTCTGTGTTGCAACAAAATCAATCAAATCTTTGGAAAACAAAAACAAGAAAATCTGGATCGGCGTGTCAAGCTCTAAAATATCTGTTGGTAAGTTTTCGTTTCCTAGAAAACGCAACTGTTGCTCATTCAAAAGCAGACTTTTCTTCTTCCATCGCAGGTTGAGTTTTTGTGGCTTTCCAGGACGTCCCACTGATTGGGTTGGTTGCGATCCAGTTGGTACAGCAGTAGATGGAGACGGATCAGGTTCACTGGTGTCTAAACTATGAATGATCTCATCAATGTTCACATCAGCATCTTCATTTTCATCGCTAGAAAACTGCACTTGCGCCATCTCATTCTCACCTTGGTAATCTGGATCTGCAACACTGTCATCGTCATCTTCCATGCCATCTTCACTGTCTTCGTAAATATTCAACATCTCGGCTATATCACCATCCCGAAGAGGTCGAAAAGTCATTCTAAAAAGAAAAAATATGAATCAGATTATCAGCCTCTTCACAAAGAAAAACTTACCCACGTTAGGCAATGTGACATTTCTGATACAAATACGACAGAAAGTCAAACTCATTGAAAGTATTCAATTGCATAAAAACCCATACTATATCACAAAGAACATGTACTTACCTTGAATATTTTCCAAAAACACACAGTATTTATTACGTTTTTCGATTTTTTACTGATTTTTCAAAAGCCCGTAGGTAGTTTAACCTGATCAGTCGACGAACAACGGCCGTTACGCGGTATAAACGCCATCTACATTTTTTATGTTTAGCTAAGTCGATACATTGATTTGTTACAGATAAGTTACATTGACACAAAATTGGTTTGAAAAAATATTTGAATTTTGGCAGGCAGAGAATCAGTCTGTGACAGAAATGTTACACCGCGCTACAGAGGGTTAAAAATGTTATTTAGTGTGTAAAATTGTTAACATAATTTTTATTTTTTATTGTATAGGATGGCGAAACGAACTAAAGGCCCACCCGATGTAAAGCGGTTACCTTTGCCCATAACAACTGCAATACCACCTAGGCAAAATGGTACCGCAAGTCGGTTCGCCAAACTGAGACATGAAGATGGTAAGTCTCATGTGATTGTAATTTCACTGGCACCCGTACCCTTCAAACCGAAACACAGCAATGAAAGCATCACTATTTGGCGGAGAAGTAGGTACGGTGGCAGTACTTCCCTGAACGAGCTCTTTCACAAAGGAGCTTTACTACTACTATATATTACGCTTAACATCAGGTGAGGTGGCGGTCAAACGCAAGCCCGTTAAGAATAAAAAAAAAAAAAAAAAAAATATATAATAATTATTATTGTCGAATTGCATAAAAAAGACATGCCAAGACTATACTAAACTATTAAATTAAAATGATCTTTATTCAGGCAAATTACACCCATATACAACAAAACAAACAAGGTCATTATAAATAAATAAGACAAGTAAGAAAAAACGAACTAAAGAGGGTAGTTACAACTCATAACATACTCATATTTGCTGTAGTTTTTGTTCACAATAAACCTGAAAATGGGACTGACATCGCAAAAAAATTTTAGATGTTCCCTACATTTTGTGTATTTTTGTGAAGTGAACACAAATGTTGAACAGCTGTTTTTTTTTCGCATTTCATCGTTGGTCCCATAGTAAAAGTTGTTCATAATGATGAGTACAATGACCCCTTATTAGGTTTATGGTAAACATAAACTAATGTTGTATTATTGTGAAATTAATTTTAAAGAAAGAGTAATTTTGGTCCATAAATATACAAAGTGGATATGACAATACGACATTAAATAAAACCATGTACAGAGTATTACGTCCTCTGATCGTATAAAAAAAATCAATCAAATCCAATTAATAGCTTAGCCACAGGAAATTATTTTAATTTCGTTAATTTTGAATGTAGGACCATTTTTCTAGGCAAAAATCGTTAGGTGTTAAGTCCCTGTACCCTTGTCCCTGTGTCCTTGTACCTGTGCGAGTCCATATGATTTTAAACTCTCTTTCTCAATGATAACAGATGATTACAAATGGTGTTACTTATTATTTCGATGTTTTAATATTTTATTTTGTTAAAGAAATTGGTTTTTTTGTTTTTCGATTTATCTAAAAATAAGTTGTTTATAACTTATTTTTAAAAATGCTTCTATAGACTAGTAATAACTGTGTTTTCATTTATTGTCGTATTGTCATATCCATATTGTAGTTTTTTATTTTTATAGTATAGGATGACGAAACGAGCTAAAGGCCCACCTGATGTTAAGCGGTTACCTTTGCCCATAACAACTGCAATACCAGCTAGGCTGTTTGTTACCTAAATGGTACCGCAAGTCGGTTCGCCAAACTGAGACATGAAGATGGAAGTCTCATGTGATTGTAATTTCAGCGGCACCCGCGGCCTTCAGACCGAAACACAGCAATGCAAGCATCACTATTTGGCGGAGAAGTAGATATGGTGGTGGTACTTCCCCGGACGAGCTCTTTCACAAAGGAGCTCTACTACTACTAATACTTTTTTACATATAACTCACTGATTCCGATTTTCCGTCGGTATGTAATCGTCGTCACTTTCTTCCAAACTCGCATCATCGCTACAGCTGTCTTGTGATCTGAAATAATAATAACAATGTTGAGATTAATTAACTTGCCAAACATGCAAAGGCAATGGTGACACAACCAGGGCCGGATTAACCATGTCGGGCCCCTTAGGCAATGCAATTCTCGGGGCCCCTTCTCAGCCGTTTGACGATCATCGGGTCTTTTCATGTTGATGAAGGGATGTGAGCAATAGCATCATCAGCATTGCATCATCGGACTGATGCTTAATTCCTCAGGAACTTATAGTAAAATATTTGTATATGGGCTCATTGAAATGGTCTTAATTAATAGGTTATAGATAAGTGATCGATCGTGAAGTCCAACTTCGAGAAAGAGGTCAATCGTCGAATCCGACTCGGTTGGGCAGTGTTCGGGAAGCTACGCAATATCTTCTCGTCCAAAATACCGCAGTGTCTCAAGACGAAAGTCTTTGACCAGTGTGTGTTGCCAGTAATTACTTACGGTACTGAAACGTGGTCGCTCACAATGGCCCTCATAAGAAGGCTCAAAGTCACTCAAAGGGCAATGGAGAGGGCTATGCTCGGAGTGTCCCTGCGTGATCGAATCAGAAATGAGGAGATTCGCAGGAGAACGAAAGTAACCGACATAGCCCGAAGAATTGCCAAACTTAAGTGGCAGTGGGCGGGGCACATTTCTCGCAGAACGGATGGCCGATGGGGCAGTAAAGTTCTGGAGTGGCGACCGCCTACTGGAAGGCGCAGCGTGGGTAGGCCCCCCACAAGGTGGACCGACGACCTGGTGAAGGTCGCGGGAATCCACTGGATGCGGAAGGCACAGGACCGGTCGTTGTGGCGATGCTTGGGGGAGGCCTATGTCCAGCAGTGGACGTCTTTCGGCTGAAATGATGATGAATGATGAGATAAGTGATGATACTGATGATCCAGGTCTCAATTGCTGTCCTTGGAATAATATTCACTAAATTTTGAACAAGACTCTTTAATTTCATCGTTGGTCTTTTTCATGAAATCTGTTTTAATTTGAAACCCAAACATAATTAATTTCCCGGTAAGCTTCAAGTCGCCGCACGGAATAACAGAGTTGCCGCGACAATTACAGTACAGTCGACTGCAAGACAGTGGGAACACTTCAATTAGAAAACCATCCTTACTGCTTCTGAAATAAAGGCGCTGTCCATGTCAAATTGTTACCACTGACGTGCAGACAACATTTTTATTCAGAAAATTTCACTGTTTGAAACATTTTCAATTACTTTTGTGCGCGTGCGGAGCCCCTAGGCAGTTGCCTACACTGCCTAATGGTTAATCCGGCCCTGGGCCGAACCAGTATTAGCGGAGCTCGTCTTGTATGAAACTTACATTATCAAATCAGTTCCGCTTATAATGGTTCAGTTATCATTGATATGCGGTTGATAGTACAGTCGCCTGCATGACAGTGGTAACACGTCAATTCGAAAACCGCCCTTACTGCTTACGAAATAAAGATGCTGCTAATGTCAAAGTGTTACCACCGACATGCGGTCGACCGTACTCGGGCGACCCACCAAAATACAGGATTTGGAGAAAAATAACGAGACACCGTGTTTTTTCAATTATTTTTATTTACTAAACCTCTCAGGCACTGCGATTTTTCGCCGAAATCCCTCAGCAAACGCTGCGCATGCGCCGTTCAATAGAATTTGAACCTTCACAGAGTATAAATTGACATGGTTTTGCTGGGACGTCTTCGTCCCAGCGGTGCTTAAGGGTTCTCCTTCCGAACATTACACTGAGGGGTCAAGCTGCATTCCAGGGTTTACTCAACCGAATCAAACGATTGAGATGAAACATATGTAATTTTTATCATACCTATTTCCTTTATATTGAAACTGTAATTCTTTTTGCCACTTCATGAATTTTTCTGTGAATTTGGTTCTAGTATCCTGTGAACATGTTTGATCTTTTGTGTCTACTGATTTCCTTCTCTTACTCTCGCTTTCTTCGTCTGTTAATGTTTTAGTATCTGATTTTCTTCTCATTGGAGAATTTTCCGATGATTCAAAAATGGTCTGTAAAGCATGCTCTAATTTTCTAATATATAGTTTGCACTGCTCGAGCTCTTCTTTCATTTTTATTTTTCTATGTGTATTTTGGCTTGTATCTTTGATATTTTGCATACAAATGGGCTCCAAAACAGGTTTTGGAGAAGAAGTAAAAATGTTTTTTGCAGGAGTTTGAGTGATAATAACCGATGAAATGGGGACTGAGTTAGTATACTTGGAAGAAGTTTCTATGAGCATATTTTCATTATTACTCTTGCAGAAACACTGAAAAAACTCTGTTTGTACTGCTTTACACGCAGTATTATTTTTCTTAATGTGGACAATTTTTGTAGCTTTAGTGAAATCAACTTGAGTTTCCTCATCTCCTGCCACATCATTGCTTTCAGTAATATTTGACGATTTTGAATGGTTTGGTAAATTAAGAGAAGGAATTGCATCTGAACCTAATCTTTTGTTTATATATTTGTCTAGTTCAAAATGGCTAGAACAAACACGAGAACTGAAAGGTTTTTCTTTGCTTAGTAAATCTTCACGGCCAATAACTTCCAACCATTTCTTAAATCTGAAAAAAAAAAATGGTTAATGTAAACAAAATTGTTAAATTACAAAGTGAAGTACAAGCAGACCATAAAAAATGAGCCTTGTAAAGATGAATGCCCATTGGGCAAACAAAAAAAATGCCTGAGATAGATAAGAAATCATTATACACCAAATTGTACTTCTAATCGAAAACAAAACATTACCATTCCAATAATTAACTCTAAAAACCAAGGAAAAGTCAGCTTTAAGCATTTTCGCTAAAAGAAAGGATCTACAAGAATCTTTTTTTAAATCTATAGATTTTATTGATACATTGATGTAAATAGCCTCTTATGACGACAATCAAATAAAAAACTGAAAATAATCGATATACCTACTCTTACGGCCAAAATTAATATCCAATCTATCCACGATTTGCCCTACTAGAGATAGGAATTTGACATAAGCTCCATACAAAATATGTCAAATTCCTATCTCCAGTAGGGTAAATCATGGATAGATTGGATATTAATTTTGGCCGTTACTCTAGTTAAACAGACTTGATCGTAATTTGATTATTCATATTTTATTCTAAATATAATTTAGTACTATTGATAATTTCTGTGTATTTCAGGCATTAAATGGGCAGTCCCCTTTGAAAAGCCCCAACCTCCAAAACAGTCCTTCAAAACGAGCCTTGTAAATTTGAAAATACCCGACCTCCCAAAACAGTCCTTCAAAAGTGGTCATCATGAAACCCTCATTTCGGTGGGTACTAACTAAGACATTAAAATACTAATATTTATAGAATACAATCTCTTTGGGTGGGTATAAAAATGCCATTGAGATTACACAGGTAAAATTTGAAGATTAAATTAATATTATCTGACATTATTTCGCAAGCACTACGACCCCTGCCTAGAACAAAGATTATCTGCAATTCAGTCGTAAAAACCGGCCAAGAGCATGTCGGGCCATGCTCAGTATTATAGGGTTCCTTAAGTAGGTGTTACAAACAAATCAAATCGAAAATTAATCATTGCTATTTTAGTTTTTGCAATAGACGGCAGCATTGGCGACTCAGAGAGTGTTGTCAGTAGTCGCTAGATGGCGCTATACAGTGCCAAATGCAATAGACGGTACTTGACGGCAGCATTGGCGACTCAGAGAGTGTTGTTAGATGCCGCTAGATGGCGCCAAATTTAAGAAATGTGTCATGTAAACATAACACAAAGTTACTTTTTGTGATTTTTTCAAATAGAAAGTAGCTAAAGGAGCATTATTTGCTATGATCATTTTTCTCTAAGGTCAATGACCTTTGGACTAGGACGTTTTTAGTATTTTTCAGTTTTCTCTCTATAACTCAAAAATTTATAATCACATAATACTCGAAATAATTATAAAAGAGAGTTTTTATAAAGGTCTATCAATGTGGAAGATTATAAGTTTTTACGTTGCATAGTTTAGAAATGGCAGGGGGGGACACATTGCAAGCCACTTTGGCAGGCTATATTTCTCAGATGGTACACCTGATAAAAAATTGGTGTACGAAACATTACCTTCATTTTAGTAGACCTATTCAATGATACCCCACACGAGGGGATGCAGCGAAAAAAAAATTTTCATCCCCATTTCACATGTATGGGCGCCACCCCTAAAATACGTTATCAAGATTTTTTTATTCTTTTAAAATTGAGATCTATATCTAAACCATTTTTTAACAAAATTTTATTTACTAATGTTTATAACTGTAGAAGTTATTAAGCTGTAAAGGATTAGGACAGACGGACAGTCATGTCCGTCCGTCTGTCCGTCTATCCGGACAGACGGACGGACATGACGAAACTATAAGGGTTCCTTGTAGGACTACGGAACCCTAAAAAACGGGGAAGGTACCTATCTAATGCACATATATTCTGTTTTTTCTCTCTTGTCTTATTTAGTAAACAATCTTGGCACGTCTCTATTCAAATAACTACTGATAAAATATAATTACTAGTTCTGCACATGTAATTAGGTTAAAAAATGTTATTTAGTGTGTGAAATAGTTAACATAATCATCATCATCATCCTCCGAGCCTTTTCCCAATTACATTGGGGTCGGCTTCCAGTCTAGCCAGATGCGGCTGAACATCAGTATTTTACACGGAGCGACTGCCGTCAGACCCCCGCAACCCAGTTACTGGGTAATACTGACATTCGGAGGTTAGACCAGTTGTCAGACTTTCAGGCTTCTGACTACCCGTAACGACTGCCATAGATATTCGTATGACAACCGGGACCGACAGCTTAACGTGCTCTCCGAGGCACGGAGGGGTCTCGATGTGTAACGAAACGGTCACCCCTCCACAGACTGACCGCGGCAAGTGCAGCTTAACCTTGCAGATCGTACAATCCGCGCAGTCGTTGCATCGCTACGAGCCCCTCAAATAGTTAACATAATGTCTTTTAATAATTATCATTGACGAATTGCATTAAAAAGACTTAGACTAACAGAAAATTAAACTAGTTTTGGTCTGGTCTATGTAAAAATACATGCCAAGATTGTTTACTAAATAAGACAAGTGAGAAAAAACAGAGATTACGTCTTTCTTTCTTTTACGACGCTTCTCCTTCTTCTTCGTGTCGACATGAGCTACATAATAATAATAGCTCATGTCGTGGGGAAAAGATTAGCCAGTCAGCAGGTTGATAGCAGGGCTGACTGCCCAGAGTGCGCCGGACGTTCAATTAAATATCGTCACTCGTGGAGGCTGTTTTAATGCACCCGACGACGAACGACGACGCTAAATTGCAGATACGTCATTATTCTACGGGGGTCGATTCAAATGCGTGAAGCACATGCGCGATAGTAACCAGGGAGGGATCGTTGCAGCTGGGACGCTAACGCTGCGCGCGCTTACCGGGCATTCACCTCGACGAGAGACGGCGCGGATGATTATATTATTATTTTTTTTTACCAAAAGCCACGGAAGAATAAAAACCGGCCAAGAGCATGTCGGGCCATGCTCAGTATTATAGGGTTCCTTAAGTAGGTGTACAAACGAATCAAATCGAATATTAATCATGGCTATTTTAGTTTTTGCAATAATCGGCAGCATTCGCGACTCAGAGCGTGTTGTTAGTAGCGCCATCTAGCGATAAATTCAAGAAGTCAAATTTAAGAAGTCTGTCATGTCAAAGTACTTTTTGTGATTTTTTCAAATAGAAAGTAGCTAAAGGAGCATTATTTGCCATTATAATATTTCTCTAAGGTCAATGACCTTTGAACTAGGACGTTTTAAGTATTTTTTAAGTTTTCTGTCTATAACTCAAAAAATTATAATCACATTATACTCGAAATAATTTTAAAAGAGAGTTTTCACAAAGGTCTATCAATGTGGAAGATTATAAGTTTCTACGTTGCATAGTTTAGAAATGGCAGGGGGGGGACACATTGCAAGCCACTTTGGCGGGCTATATTTTGCAGATGGTACACCTGATAAAAAAGTGATGTATGAAACATTACCTTCATTTTAGTAGACCTATTCAATGATACCCCACACAAGGGGGTGCAGCGAAAAAATTTTTTTTTCCCCATTTCACATGTATGGGCGCCACCCCTAAAGAACGTAAAAACTATTTTTTTATTCTTTTAAAATTGAGATCTATATGCAGACTATTTTTTAACAAAATTTCATTTACTTATGTTCATAACTGTAGATGTTATTAAGCTGTAAAGGATTAGGACAGACGGACAGACGGACGGACATGACGAAACTATAAGGGTTCCTTGTAGGACTTCGGAACCCTAAAAAGGCGGACGGAATCTCGCTAAGAAAAGATTAAAGCATTTCCTCTTTCCTAAACCCACTATACGTTCGACAGCAAACAATCAACAACAAACAATCGCGGCTGTTTGTCTTACTATGGGTGTGAATGTGTGCGCGCCAGCCCGTACTTTCAAGCGAGCCGTCTTACTATGGACGCTTAACTTATTGTTTAGCGAGATTCCTTCCACCTTTTTTTATTCGTCCAAGTGTTATGCTAAAATTGAAAACAATGTTGCTGACATGTAGGTAGATACCTAACTGATCGTCTTGTCTTATGTTCTGATGTTGACTGACCTACCTAGTTTGTTTGTTTGTGGTCTTGGTAGAATCTTAGAGACAACGGAGACAACACAATTTGATAAGTAGCGATGATATTTAAAAAAGTACAGATATGTTGTTGCGCGCGCAATCTGAAGCCTCGAAAACGTCCTAAATGGGACGTGTTGGTACTAATCTCCGTCAAGCAAGGCAAAGAGCGTGACGTGTGACTAAAAAGAATGCCGTCATGTGTGTACAGAAAGTGTACTAATTATGAAGCAAAACTAACTTATTTTGCACTAGTTTATGTGTATTGTGCTGCCGCTGCGTACGGAACATATTTTTCGTTGGTTTTGTTAGGGTATGTATGACTTACTTTTAAACATCATTGACAAGTAGGTACTATATTAAATAATTATAAGTGCATAAAATGTAATATTCTTACCTTTCGCGATCCTTCGGCAATCCAAAAAAACTCAGATTCTTCATTCGTGTACTGTTTTTGCAGCCGTAAACAGAACAATAATAATGATGTCCTACCATAGTGGAATTGTTAATAAAATAGCAAATTCAAGCTAGAGAAACCACTGACTGTATTATCTCAGTGAGAGAAACAAAACACTTAACACAACCGAGCACGCGGCGTTGCGAGCTCGCACTGGCGAGTTGTGAACTGCTTAAAGCAGCAACGGAGCGGAGCAGTTGTCGGCGATTCGGTTTATTATCTCGTTTCGTCTACGTTTCACGTAATGAGAGAAAAAGAAATAACAAGTGTTCAGCTCCGCGATTCAAAACCACACGATTATAACCATAATCTGAGTTGTAGACCGGTTTGGTTTGTTTTCTATTTATAAATAATAACGAGAGAAAAAGAGATAAAAAACCAAATCGATAGACAACTGGTTATCGTGTGGTGAATCGGGGAGCAGATTTGGTTTGGTTTGGTTCGATTCCGAACAACGGATTTGGGCTTCTATCAAATAATTCTTTCATAATGTCGGCACGGCACAGGCGTCGATCGTCTAATTCGTTTATTAAGGCACTTCCCCTAACCCGAGACTTTCATCATCATCAACTTGGCCTATCGCAGTCCACTGCTGGACATAGGCCTCTCCCAAGTTGCACCACAACACTCAGTCCTCTACCTTCCGCATCCAGTCCCCCCCAGCCACGTTCTTCAGGTCGTCGGTACAACTGTCGGGGGGCGCCCTACGCTGCGTTTGTCGATTCGCGGTCCCCACTCAAGGACTCCAACGGCCATCGGTCCTTCGACAGACATGGCCAGCCCACTACCACTTCAGCTTACTGATCCTACAAGCTATGTCGGTTCAGCGAACCTGCGACCTTGAGTGCGCGGATTTATCAATTATTAACATAAACAACATAACATCATGCCTGTATTTCCCCGAAGGGGTAGGCAGAGGTGTATAGTACACCCACATTTCGCCAGTTATGTTATAAGTCCCATGTAATAGGGGGCGAGCCTATTGCCATTAACCGGGCACAAATCCAGACCCAGGGATTAAAAAAAAAAAAAAAAACTATTATTAATTAGGTATTATTAAGAAAAGTACTGATTACATAATGATGATTTAAAATTTAACGTGGAATGCTTAGATTAATCAATTGTCTACCTATTATTCTAAACAAGAAGTTATAATAATAGAATAGATAGTAGAAATTACTTCTTGTTTTAGCCAATAAATATAAATAAATAAATATCTTTGGGACATTTTTACACAACACCATCTAGTCCCAAACTAAGCAGAGCTTGTGGTATGGGTACTAGACAATGGATATAATACGTATATACTTTTTTTTTTGTAAATACATACTTATAATACATAAGCAACACACCCAGACCAACACAAACACTTATGTTCATCACACAAATATTTGTGTCCTGTGGGAATCGAACCCACGACCTCGTTATCAGCAGTCCGAAACTCGAACCACTAGACCACAGAGGTCGTCAATGCCAATGATTTCAAAGGGAGGATACATCCATCTAAACATTTTGCATAGGTAAATCTTCTTCGTACAAGCAAAAGTAGTGCCATCTGTCATACATAACTCATACACTCATACGATACGAGCTAGGTACGTGAGTGCAGCGTTGAATAGGTCGACGACGTAACCTTGTACGTGCGTCACAGACCAGTAAGCCTCGTAGACGCCTATTAGCCGGACACCCCCGGTCACAAAACATATGCAGTAGCACAGCCACCAATCGGTACGTCACTCCGTCAGCGAGCGGCACCAATAATATCACCGAACATTTGAGCCGACCAATCGTAACGCGCCGTCCGCCCCCCGGTCCCCGCCAACATTTTACGACTGTGTTCTCATGCAAAACTTTGGTTTGCGTACATGATTTTTTTCATCAAATTTTATCGTCAGTCAGTATAAGTCATTTGCATGCCGATATACAACGTGTATCAGAAATGCGTGGTCATATTTGAAGAGCTTATTCAGGGGATACTATCGAACAACTTTTACTATGGGACCAACCCTAAAATCGCGATAAATCGATTTTAGGTGGTGCCCTGACTGAGCTCTTCCAATATGACCACGCATTTCTGATACATCGATTTCCTTTTTAACCGATTTCAAAAAAGGAGGAAGTTACGTATTCGACGGGTTTTTTTGCGATGATACTTTACAGGTCACAAAGAAAACGTAAGTAAAAAAAATTAATATCAATCAGTTTTATTCGAAATTGTAAACAACTTAATATTGTTTACCATAATACTTATGAAAAATGAAATATTTGTTGCAAAAAATATTAACATTAAAATACGACTTGTCCCGGAAAATCCCGCACATTTGATGAATGAATGAATTAATGAATGATATATTTATTTGCAAGAACATAGGTATGTCGCCATAATAAAAAGTGTTCACTATAGTAAGATACTTCGACTGTGAGATATATTTCAGATATGTTGGTTGGTGCAAGTTCGGGAGGGGGGCGGACGTTCCCAGAATATCCTGCACATTCGACGGATGTCGGAGTAGTAAAAATTGTTTACAGACTGTGAGACATATTTCAGATTTGCTGGTTGGTGCAAGTCCGGGGGGAACCCGGACGTTTTGCCGTATTCCCAGAATACGCTGCACATTGGACGGATGTCGCCGTAGTAAAAATTGTTTACCGTATCGAAATGCTTCGACTGAGATACCTACATTTCAGATGTTTCAGATTCCTCTGTGACACACTTCTTCTGTTTCAAATCTTTAATTATATGTAGCAGTGATTTGTTTTTCTTTTTTAACCTAGCATTCTGCTTCCTTAAATTTTTTATTATCTTGGCTGCAACACTTTGACGTTTTTCTAATGTATTAATTCTTTTTTTTAGGTGTACTTTCCTTGGCGTGTCAAATATTGAATCGAGGTCACTAATGTCCACATCAATTTCCTCTACTTGTGAAGTTTGTGCTGGCGTTGAAGGTCGAAGTTCTTCATTTTTACAAACCTGTAAAAATGTTTAAGTCTTTCTGAGCATGGAGAACAAGCTAACACATAACATAACATCACGCCTGTATTTCCCCGAAGGGGTAGGCAGAGGTGTATAATACACCCACATTTCGCCAGTTATGTTATAGTCCCATGTAATAGGGGGCGAACCTATTGCCATCAACCGGGCACAAATCCAGACTCCGGGCTGCTACTGAGAATTTCCTAAAGAAAAAACCCAATAGCACTTTGCCCGACCCGGGAATCGAACCCAGGACCCCACGATCAGCAGTCGCGCTTGCGACCACTAGAACAACGAGGCAGTCAACAAGCAACAAGCTAACAATATTAAGTTAATTTTATTGTAGATAAGTAGGTATGCGTGAGGCCATTACCTTAGTCTCAAATCGCGGTATAGCGGTTTTTTTTAGCTTTCGTAGTCCGGCTTTTGAAATATCAACATCTATGTCACAAAAATGAGCAGAGCATACTCTTGTGTTTTTATGAGGCTTGAAATAAGGCTCTTTGCGTTGTACCCTAATAATGCGACACCAAATCTCTTTACGCTTTGAATCATTTGGAAATCTGTAATTTAAAAAATATGAGTCGTAAATTTGTATAGACATTGTTTATAAGTTTAAAAAAAAACTAAAAAAAACAGAAATAACTCAAAAAATATAGTGTTTTTGGAGAAATCACCTTTAAAGTTTAAAATTTAAACGCGATTATCCTACAAACATGAGTTTTGAGTTAATTCGGTTTTTTATTAAAGGTGCGAAGTCTGTTCCTATCCATTTTTACCAGAAGCTTGATAACGGCAGCAGCGTCTCTCAGGGAGCTTACTGCCGAAAATGATTCAAAGATTTTGTTTTTGATTCTAATTCGATTTCGGTTTTTTCCCGATCCGGGGCCTTACTCCCTCCCGACTGCATCGATTTCTGTATCAAAACGTCAACGCCTACATTGCCTAATGTACACTAGCGCACGGTCATGCGGTGGCACGAATTGAAACTAGATACGATCGAAACATTCGTTGTGATCGAGAAATTACAAATTTGTACTCCCCACTAGATCGCACAATCGTTGTTCGATTCATAGGATTGAAAAGAAATGTCAAAATACACGATAGTGAAATACGTACTTATTATTGTCTCATTCGGGGTGTGCAAATAAAATAAAATATTATTATAATAAATAGGACTTTCCACAAATTTGTCAGAAAAGCGATTAAAAGTTCAAATTTTGTAATGTAGACTAGTGGCTTCCCATTTTGTGTAGTCTTTTATCAGTGCATCCGATTATTGTTTTTTACGCCGAACTTTTTGACAATGCTTCTAAGCGTGGAGGATAGATGTCGCTACTTACGTATGTAAGGTATTATATTAATTTGATCAATATTAGTACTTATTGAGAAAAAAAATCATAAAAAAACATTTAGCTATGTGTGAATGATTCATAGGCAATAGGAAAATGTGGGAGAAAAGTGCATATTAATTTCACTTTTATTATAATTAAAAGTAACCTAACGATTGACTTCTGATAGTCGAAAGAATGTCGATCTTGGTTCTCGATTCGATTTGGTTCGGGAGTAAGAATTAACTTTGAATTCGTTTTACCTTTGATCAACAATAGTACGTCTGTCAGTTCCTCTAGTAATTGACACTAGCTCGATTTCAAATTCAACTGATACAGCACTCGATCCATTCGAGAGTAAGGCCCCAGTTTGCGTGAAGAAAAGAAAACAGCATTTCAAAATATTTTATGAATAAGATTTTTCGTTTCAAAATTACTTACACTAAGTTCAAATAAAACAGAAATAAAAAATAACCTCTTCCTTTTTTTGAAGTCTGTTAATGACGTCTGTACAAGGTTACTTCGCACGCGCTACCGGCCACACAATGGCCGCCATTGCGGACTTCGGCAGTAAAATAATTATAGGCTTAAATATTTATTTACTTAATAATTTAATTGCAACAAAAGTAATGCAAGGTTACTTACCGATGATACGATATCCCATGATCCTTTTTAACTTTTGTATCGTAATTTTTGCAGCCTTTTACCACGCAACTAGGCATATTTATGACAAGAAAATACTCGCTCTTTTTTGCGTGCGGACCACTGTCGACTGAGTCGCATTGGCCCTAAGCTGTCATTTTAGGGCTAGCGCGCTGGTGGCATTTAGTTGCGCGGTCGGCCAGGGGAATGATTCTCGCGTCGTAGAAATTATCTCTGACTCGACATAATGTCGAAACAAGACAGCAAATGTCGATTGAAAATAACGTTAGATATATATTATTACGTCTACGCCTAGCGCTCTAAATACAAAGAGTGGTTCAAAGCAGTTGACATTACCGGCGACATTTTTCGTAGAGATTTAGAATTAGAGATTATCTCGAATTAGACATTTATCTCTGTAACGCGGGAATTGGGGTCCTTACGCTAGTAATATACTTATGTCTATGGTTTTAGCCGTTTCTTGTACCTACCTATCTATTCCTGAAGTAGAAGTTGACGTTATTTAGATTTTTACCCGACTGCCCCAGGAGGGTTATGTATTTTGGTTTATAGGTACTAATAGGTAGTCATTTAATAAATCCGAACATCCCACGTTTAACACATTTGGAAATATTGTTCGATCAAGTATATTTGATCTTATCAGGTAATTTTCTGGGTAAAATTATAATTCATAAATCCGCGTGACCTTGAGACGTTGGTCATGGTCAGGGAAGCGCCTTAATGCTTGTTAATACTACCTACATTAATTTGAACTACGTACAGTTACTACGTATAGTTGTTTATATTTGTTATGCTTATGGCCCGAACCAGTCCGAACACACATAACGACGAGTGACCTTGAGACGCCACCGGCACCGCCGCGATACCGTGAGAGCGGGACACAAATACATTTACATGTAAGCGACAGAGATAAATAAAAAATATGAGTCAATGACCGGAACTCTTCCATGTCGCGAGTATAGCTGCCGTTTTCAATATGCTGCTCACACAATATTGATTATCGTACAAACTTAAAAAGATTATCAGAGACATTCATACAAAAATAAATACATAATAAGTAATTCATATACACTTACCTATTTATTCTTTATAATTAAGTATATCGATTATTATAGAACAATGTCAAGTTGAAAGTACCTTCTAACCTTATAAATTTTTATTTTCCCGAAAAACAGGATGACCATTTAACTCAAAGAAATCTTTACTTTTTTGAGTTTGATTGCAGAGGTTTTAATTGTTGGTATAATGTATTAAAATTATAACCTTTTAAATTCGAAGAAATAAAAATTTGTTCGAGTTAAATGGTAAAAAAATCTAATTTTTTTTGTAATTATTTCAAACTTATAGGTAGGGTAAAGTGCCTTAATGTCGGCCCCTGCCTAAACTCGGCCCCCTGATACGTTTATGCTGATAACTAGGTTTAAATTCCATGTAGGTTCACGTTTATTATACCAATACCAACGTAATTTAGTATAAATGCGTATGAGTTTGTATTTTGGCCGCTGTGTATATACACTTCGGTCATAAAGCATGTACCTAGCAGCGAGCGAGACGTCTCGTCGCGCGGAGTATGGCAGTCACCGATTGTGCGGAAAACGACAATGGAGACTACGATCGGGGAATGTGTTTTCGACCATAATAACTGCAATACGACCTAAATGGTACCGCAAGTCGGTTCATCAAACTGAGACATGAAGATGGAAAGTCTCATGTGATTGCAATTTCAGTACCCTTCAGACCGAAACACAGCAATAGCAATGCAAGCATCACTATTTGTAGGAGAAGTAGGTACGGTGGTAGTAGGTAGTTCCCCGGACGAGCTTTTTCACAAAGGAGCTCTACTACTACTGCTATGTTTCTAAGTGAAAATTTGGGTATTAAATAATATTGGAATTTTTCAAGTCTTTTTAGATGACTACCCTCCAGTTTCTGGAAGGCTGATGAACGCAAAAATTAACTAATCGACTGTCAAATATCAGGTCAAGCGATGTGATTGGGTGTTAACATTTTCGCCGGCCAATAAGAGAAGCTGACATTGATTTGACAATAGATCAAATTTATCAGCCTTCCAAAAACTGGGGGTAAGAAAATTATTTACAAAAAAAAAAAAGTATATAAGTATTATATCCATTGTCTAGTACCCATATCACAAGCTCTGCTTAGTTTGGGACTAGATGGTGCTGTGTAAAAATGTCCCGAAGATATTTATTATTTGGTCTAGAAATATGGCACGGTTACAGAACAACATCTTGTATACCCATCACGTCTGTGAAGTTTCGCTAACAATTTGATAAATATAAGTATTATATATATTTATGATACCTATATGTGTAATATATTTTGTGCTATTTATTTATTTTAGTTTAGTAGTACGCCACGGACTGCCGGCTGTAGTAGTATCCATAAAACTTAAAAGCCTTACCTGTCAATCTCATCCGGCACATCGCGATCTCTCTTCAGTTTCCCTTCCCGTTTGACTTGCGGGGGATTTTTCAGTTCTTTTTCTTCCTTCAGTATCTCGCCGACCGTACTCTCACTGACGCCAGTGGCCTCTGCCGTCCGCGCGCGTAACTTCAGAAGGGGAGACAGGTCCAAGTCTCCGTATCTCTCCTTCAGCGTGTGATACTCTCGCTCGAGGAAGTGGTAGACCTTGGCGATGATTGATCTCGCTTTACCCTACAGAAATAAATATAATTATAGTTTGAAACTAGAGATGGTTTGGACATATAGAGAGGATGGACGAGAGGAGATTGACGAAACAAGTATACGAAGCGAGTGTGGATGGAAGAGTTGGAAGAGGACGACCTCGGCGAACGTATCGCCATCAAATCGCGGACGTTCTCGAAAAATGCCAGGTTAAGAGTACTCTAAACCGACAAGCATGCATGACGAGGTTAATGGACGTAGATGAAGCGAAAGAGGCGAGTCAGGATCGTAGCAGGTGGAAATCCATAGTCTCTGCCTACCCCAATGGGAAACAGGCGTGATAATATGTATGTATGTGTATTATTTGTTGACAAATAATAAGTGACTGACGACTGACGAGCGAGCATCATCGGCAAGTGATGAAAGCAGAGGTACCGCTCATTTGCAATCCGTGTTGTTGCAATCACGTAACATACTTATAGTTTTCGTGTGAAACCGCGTAAACCTAAACAAACAGAGCAACTTAGGCGATTACTCGACTGGAGAAAACAAAACCGAGTAAAACTCGGTATTCGGTTACTCGGTACATCTCTATTTGAAACATAACTTTAAAACATAGGTGTAGCAATAAAGACGCCCTAGGTTTGTCCTCCCCACTGCAAAATTCAAGTCCACTCGAAAATTTCTCTGGATCAGTTATTAAGGTGAATGCTAGAGCTAGGTTTATATTTTTTATGAGTATTATTCAGTAGATATATTGTTTTTACATCCGCGAATCATGCTTCGATTGATATACAACTCGAAATAGAGCTACTATTTACAAAAAACGCAAGAAATTTTGGATTTCGCGGGCTACCCTGTAGCGTTCACCTTAAAGTAGACGACTTCCTCACTACTGCCCAGTGCCCTCCATGCCCGGTTAAGCAGTCAGGGTAACTTAGCTAGATGCCATCTGCGGGTAGTCCATTTTCCATTTGAAAAAAAAATCACTACTGCTCCATTCTGCACGCGATAGTCACCCGGGCTGCTAGCGCTAGTCAACAGGACCAAATCACTTTGTTTTATTCTTTAGAACAAGCTTTCACAATGTTTTTTTTACCGGCCGACTCTAATCGGTTCGATAATATCGAAATGATAAAACAAATATGTCATACTGAGCTTTTTTGTGTGGCCTGCGGGGCGCCGTTGGTATACCCTAGATAAAATAACAGTACTGTAATAATAGTTACCAATGGCTCTTCAGTATTCGCCAGCTCCATTTCAGTGTTACAGTTCGGGCAAACCACTGTCGTCACGTAGTCCATCGGGGTGCTTTGTTTCTGTGGAATAAACGGTAATTTTAACCTTCCAAGCGGAGTAAAGTAGACACAATGAGAAAGAAGTCGACTTCAGTTCTTCAACTTAAGTGGCAGTGGGCGGGGCACATTGCTCGCATAACGGATGGCCGATGGGGCAGTAAAGTTCTGGAGTGGCGACCGCGTACTGGAAGGCGCAGCGTGGGTAGGCCAAGTAGGTTGTGTAAAGAAAAGAAAGAAAGAAAAATAGTTTATTGTCACAGTTAACGACGCGCAACATTTAAAACACAGTGATAAACACAAGCAGGCAACTTATAGGTATACTTGTAGTGGTAGTAGGTAGTGACAAGATGGACGGACGACCTGGTGAAGGTCGCGGGAATCCGCTGGCTGCGGAAAGCGTAGGTCCGGTTATTGTGGCGATGCTTGGAGGAGGCCTATGTCCAGCAGTGGACGTCTTTCGGCTGAAATGATGATGATGATGATTGACTTCAGAATCTCGCGAACTAGTTTGACGTCAAATCGATCCAAGCCTGTAGAAGTGTAGACAGGTCATAATTACACACGATTCAAATGATGATGATGACCATGGTATAATAACACCAGGTAGTCTCTTCCCGTGACAGCTAGGTCACGTGATTGCCTCCGTACTACGTCATCGGCCGTGGAGCCAATAGCGGGCTGTTAGCGTGACACTTGTCAGTTTGATGTGCTGCCACTTTGTGAAAATAACATCTTATTATACCATGATGATGACTTTTATGTCCATTTGTAAACGTCAAACTAGTTCGCTTAGATTCGTGAGTCAGACTTTGACGGCCAAAATTAATGTCCTATCAAATCACGCCAGCGAAATAAAATATAATAAATTCAGGTCAAATTTAAATCATTTATTCAGCAAACTAGATGTTATATTCACTTTTACAAGTCAGTTGTTTTATTAACTAGATTGCATCGGCATTTCCTATATGACCACCTCTGAGAAGAAATACAGAAACAAACTCAGGGACCATAGGCCCGTATTACAGAACGATCCTCAAGCGTTGATCACTGTTTAAAACTAGTTTTGAGTGGTTTTGAGTTGAGCTTTGATTTAAGAACGTTCCTCAAGCAGAGATTTATTGATCACAGTTCAGCTGAGTTTAGCTTTATTTTATAATGTCACCTGTTTCGGTATTTGAGCAGAGATTTGATCTGTAATCACTCTAGTGTGGTCCAGACTACGCTTGAGTAGAGATTTCTATTCTATTTCAGGTCAAATTCGTGTGTTATATTGTTGAATTAAAGTTTATAATTAACGTACTGGAATAAGACTGATATTCAAGTAACGATCTATCCTTAAGTAGTGATCAGGTGATTGCAGTTTAAACTGTACTTGAGGAACATTCTGTAATACGGCCCGTATAGTCTTTTTCAAAGTCCAGTCATTGTGTGAGGACAATGTAGGGCAACAAAGTCTGGACTGTGGCCTTTCTACTGATGGCTCGCATGTATCAGCCAGCCATCGTGTAACTCAAACATATTTTAGGGTAGGTAGATATAGGTACATTTATAGGGATGCTGCATGATGGTTTCGAGCGTTCAAAATTTTTGAGATCTTCGTTTTTCATAATTTTAGTCACCGTTCCTTCTTCATACGATAAGTCAACATCAGATTCATACTTGCAGCTAGGCCACTTAGTCTGAAAAATAATTAATAACTTAACATAACATTACGCCTTTATTCCCCGAAGGGATAGGCAGAGGTGTATAGTACACCCACATTTAGCCAGTTAAAAAAAAACAATAAAATGTTATTTACCTGTGCACTGTTATACAACGTGATATTGAATTAACTCAAAACCTGAATCTAGTTTGTTCAGAATCGAGAGTAGAATCCATTACACTACTTTTTAACACAGGTTAATTTCTACCAAAAAAAGTATTTTCATACCATACCGAGTCTAAAAGTTTCATACGACGACGTGGCGCTGAGCGCAAAGGCGAGCGAGACCCAGTAAAAAGTGTGATGGAATCTTTTGCGTAACATTTGTTTCATTTATTTATTTGTTTTTTTTTGTTTCTGTTTGTAACTATTAAAATTTAACTTAATTTTAAGAGGTTATTCACCTCCCGACACAGTAGCGTCGAGAGCGTCGCACGTTCGTGAACACGGAATACTTCAATAAGAATGGAATTGGTATAGTATAGTCATGGAGAACAGAAAGGAGCGGAGGTGTTGCAAGGCAAAATCTCTTTAGAAAGAAGCGTCGCCTGAATGCGGGTGACAGGGGGACGAGGTACAGCAATGGCTCCACCTCACTATGGAAAAACCGCCCATTATTTGTAAATCCATCTAGCGGTGAAATGAATTATCACAGCGTAACAGCACTAACAATTTTTCATTTTAGTTTGTCTACTCTACTCACCACTGTGGCGTACAAAGCACATTATTTTATTCCAGAACATTCTATGTGCGTTTTTGTGGTGAGAACACATTAAAATTTATAATACTGGAGGCATCGACCATACACCCCACCCCGTAGACAACTCATAACATGTCTGTCGACATATCAGTCATATATATATATATATATTATACTTTATTGTACACACATATACACATTATTGTTACAGTAGGAAAGCTGATGTACATCGGCGAGCTTAACTCAAAAATGAGTTTTCTTACAGCAAACCTTAGAGCGATAGAGAGATGTTGATATATTAATAGAGGATAAAAACAAGTGTACAACAGAATAACAAAAATTTTGAAAACATAACTTATCTAACAAAATATTTACAAGTAAAATAATTATATTACCCACTGTAGCGTTTAATGGCTGCGGACGGTATTGGAATTCCTTGGGCGAAAGCGATAGCTGCCGCCTGGCGGCAAGTCTTATCAAGTCTTATCTTATCGTCTTTTGCTACGAGATAAAGCCATCTATCAATCTTATTTATATGTTATGTTGTTCAGGGCTACCATTTAAACGCGCAAGGCAACCAAAATTTTAAATAAATAAAAAACCACTTAATGTGCTTTTTTATGCCGGGATTTTGTTATCGGAAGTACTTCAACGTGTGTGATAAAAAAAGGTTTATTTTTTGTATATGAATAACAATTATTTTATTGGATAACCATCAATATGCAAGTAGAATAAATTATTATTCTATTTTTGTACAGTTTTTGACATCTTCATACAATTTTCACGTCTAAATTAGGGTTTAAAGTTAACGAAATTCAAATTTGCCGCCATTTGCAAAAATATTTTTCTACCTTCTTTGTATTTTTTTTATTTTCATGCAAATTACATGAAAATTGTAAAAATAGGTAGAAAAATTATCGAGGTTACGAAACAATAATTCTTTTGTTTGGGTTTCTTATTAAAATATTGAAATATCTTATAAGAATGCAAGTAGGTACAAAAGGGGCGGGGCCAAGTTAAGTTCAAGGACGCGAACGCCATTTTGTTTTGTTTTTTATCAAACGCTTCAGGGGTTAAGATATATGTAAATATATAGATATATATATATATAATACATATGATTTATGGTGAAAGAAAAGTCAACTAACAGAACTGCTGTAGGTCGCCACTTGAAAACATCAAATCAGTTTCAACCAATTATGTGAGACGTTAAAACTTCCGCGTTAATGATTCGTCAATAGCCGCCTTGGTAGGGCCAATCGGATAACAGTATCCCGCTTCCCCGTACTTCAGCTAGTAGACAGAATGTATTGTACGCATTGTATTCCACATTAGGCGTCTATTGAGCTGTATGGTCGATGACTGTAGGTAACTTAAGTAGTATTTTGGGCTCGTTTTTTTCAACACTGTTTGAGGTCTATGAGTTTAAATCAAATTAACTGGTGAAACTTCACAAACGTGATGGGCATCGATATTTTATCACATATTATTTTTAAGAAATACCAGAAACCATGGTTCAGTGGTAAAATGGGAAAGGCATTAACTGATGTTGAAGCTAAATTTAAAGCAGCGGAAACAAAAGTTCCATTGTTTATTTCCAATGTAAATAAAGATACGTTAGAAACTGATATTTGTGAGTACATACTTTTGAAGACACAGGAAAAAGTTTCTCTTGAAAAAATTAATATGAAGAAAGAAAGGCCATATAACTCCTTCAAAATGTTTGTCTCAATCAATAAAATTGACACCTTTTTGAATGACAATTTATGGCCAAATGGAATAACATTTAGAAGATTTATACGATTTAGGCCGCGGAATGTTGAGGTAGATATTCATAGTAAGTCCACAGATTAGTATGAAGATGATTATATACACAAACAATTAAATGGATAGTACGTTAGTGAGTTACAACTGTAAAAATATTAAAAGAAGTATGGATTGTGTGAGAACATTATGTAAATCGGCGGATCTTATAGCCCTCCAAGAAACATGGCTGTTACCACACGATATCCATGTACTGGGTGATATTGACGTCAACTTTAGCTATACGGGGAAGTCTGCGGTAGACCTAACCACTGGACCTCTGCGTGGCAGGCCTTACGGTGGAGTGGCGATACTGTGGCGGAAGAGTGCGTTTAGTAATGTAACTGTGGTGAAGTGCTCAAGTGAGCGTATTATTGCGATTAAAACAATGACGGGAGATGGGCGTGACATGCTAATTATGTGTGTGTATATGCCAACAGACAATGTTGTGAACTTGCCAGAATTTACTCAGTGTTTGGGTGAGTTGAATGCAATCATACAAGACAATAGTATCGAAGTAGTATTTATGTTAGGGGATTATAATGCACATCCCAATGAACCATTTTGTAATGAACTTATTGATTTTTGTGTCGAAAATGAGTGGATATGTGCTGATATAGTCAAATTAGGGTTATCATCCGGAACTTATACTTTTCAAAGTGAGGCGCATGGTTGCAAGCGATGGCTTGACCACTGTTTGGTAACCAAGTCAGCGTGGCAGTCTGTGGTAGGTATTAGCATTCTCAATGATGTATATTGGTCGGATCATTTCCCTATACAAGTGAAATGTAATTTACAAGTAATTAAGACTAAATTAGAAGTTAATTATTATTTATGTAACAATGTTATATGGGGTTTGAGAAAAATAGAAGAAATACAAAAATATCATGAAATTTGCAATAACAACTTGAGAATCATTATGTTTCCTGATGACCTTAATGAATGTGCTGATGGAATGTGTCATAACTTACAGCATAGACATGTTATTGACATTTTGTATAACAATATCGTGAATGTGCTAGTTCAGGCCTCGGTAAGCAGTCGCAGTGTTTTAGTTAAGAAGCAGACTAATGTTAAGTGTGTATATGGGTGGAACAGACATGTCAGAGACGCCCACAAGCAGGCTAGGCTAGACTATCATGTTTATGTTTTGGGGGGTATGCCCAGAAGTGGACCTTTATTTAATAGCATGTGTGAAAGTCGACGCATTTTTAAGTCACGCTTAAAGTACTGTCAGAGTAATCAAGAACAAATAAAAATGGATATACTTGCTTCCCAACACGCTGCTAAGAAATTTAATAAGTTCTGGAAGGGCACTAAGCGTCTAAATGGCAAAGTTAGTCTGCCTGTGAGCGTGGATGGGGTCGGCGATCCTAAAATGATCGCGAACACATTTAAGGACCATTTTCAGGTGGGCTCCTCCTTGCTGTCGGTGTCCGAACCTGCAAGTTGCTCAGTTAAAAAGCCAATCGGTTTTTCGAGCAAGGATGTGGCTAACATTATTAAAAACATGAAAAGGGGAAAGTCACCGGGTCACGAGGGACTGAGTATTGAGCACTTGCAGCATGCAGGAGTTCACTTACATAGGTTACTAGCCATGTTATACACGTTTTGCATACGACATTCATATTTACCATCTGATCTTATGAGAACCGTAGTTGTGCCAATAGTAAAAAATGTCACTGGAGATACCTCTGATAAAGGTAACTATAGGCCGATATCTTTAGCTACTATAATCGCAAAAGTGTTTGACGGGTTATTAGATAGACATCTTGATCGATTTACATCTTTACAGGATACACAGTTTGGTTTCAGGCAAGGGTTGTCTACTGAAAGTGCAATACTGGCTCTAAAACACACGGTTGATTATTATGTAAAAAGGCAGACACCAGTATATGCATGTTTCTTGGATTTGTCCAAGGCTTTTGACCTGGTGTCATATAATAAGCTTTGGACAAAGCTAAGGAATGCAGGTGTCCCAGCTGATCTCGTGGACATCCTCACATATTGGTATGGTAATCAGCTTAATGTAGTAAGGTGGGGAAATGTGTTCTCTGACGAATATTCCTTGGAGTGTGGAGTAAGGCAGGGAGGTCTGACTTCACCACGACTGTTTAACATATATGTTAACCATCTGATGGAGGAGCTCAGCAGCATGCATGTTGGATGCCATATTGATGATATATGTGTTAATAATTTGAGTTATGCAGATGACATGGTGCTGCTGTGCCCCTCCATCGGTGGTCTTAGACAGCTGTTGAGGGTATGTGAGTGCTATGCTGTGGAACATGGCTTGAGGTACAACGAAAGAAAAAGTGAATTCATGTTATTTAAATGTAACAACAATAATAATATATTTGTACCACCTATATTACTTAACGGAGTACCTCTATGCCGTGTTTCACAGTTTAAATATCTTGGTCATATTGTGACTGAGAATTTAAGTGATGAATTGGATGTCGAAAGGGAGCGCAGGGCATTGTCGGTTCGTGGTAATATGTTGGCACGCAGGTTTGCTCGGTGTACGGCGTCAGTCAAAATAACGTCGTTCAAGGCATTTTGTCAGACGTTTTACACTGGTGGCCTGTGGGCAAACTTTACGCAGAGAGCCTACAATGCCTTGCGCGTCCTGTATAATAATGTGTTCAGGGCACTGTTCAGGCTCCCTCGATATTGCAGTGCGGACGCCAGCGTAGATGACTTCTACGCCATTATGCGTAAAAAGGTGGCGTCGGTGTTGCGGCGTGTGCGAGGGAGCCCGAACAGTGTGCTGAGAATGATAGCAGATAGATACGATACCGTACTGCTCAGTAGGTTTACTGAACTCCATGTGTTCGGAGTAAAGTGAGCCTACTGTGCAGACGGAGTGTATTCTAGTATAATAAAATTGTGAATTGTGCCTATGGACTAAGCTGTCTGATAATAAATGATTTTATTTGTTTATTTTTTATAACACTAAAATTATTTTTATATACGTAAAAAATAGTAAGTAAGCAGTTCACACGCCGCGTAGCCTTTGACCTCGAGATCAGCTGCATTTGAAATTATGAGTTCTGCAAATAATTTCTTTTTCTTGTTTTATAATCATTACATATCGATTCGATATCCATTACGTCTGTAAAGTTTCGAAACTTATTAAATTTAAAGTTATATTTATAGGACAATTTGCGAATAAATCAAAATTCATTACGATAATAAATTCAACGACGTCTGTGGTCTAGTGGTTCGAGTGTCGGACTGCTAATCACGAGGTCGTGGGTTCGATTCGCACAGCACACAAATATTTGTGTGATGAACTTAAGTGTTTGTGTTTGTCTGGGTGTTTCTTATGTATTATGAGTATGTATTTCAAAAAAAAGTATATGAGTATTATATCCATTGTTTAGTACCCATAGCACAAGCTCTGCTTAGTTTGGGACTAGATGGTGCTGTGTAAAAATGTCTGAAAAATATTTATTAGTTTATTATAATAATTTCTTAGGTTTTCGCGATTACTACACATTATAATAAAACAAGTTTAATTACCGGATTACATCGCGTATATTATTTAAAATTGGTTTTCCTTACGCTTCGAAAGCTTTGCAGTTTTCGTGGTCGCAGGAAGACTAAGACGACAAGCGTCTTTACATATATTTCTAAAAAAATATTTTTATGTACCGTACAATTTTTATAAATTAAAGTCGGTTCTCTCTATCACCAGATGAAGAGACGAGCTCGATGTCTCTCTAGAGACCTGGCAGGAGGCGGCACAGAACCGCAATAGAACAAAAAAAATCGTTTCGAAGCACTCAGTAATAATCATTCACAATGTTATTATCTTTTACAGTGTAGCGTGCTGTTTGGGACTTGATTATTTATTAACCTTCATTTAGCTGTTAAATCAACCAAAAAATCTTTATTAGTCACAATCGGCAAGCAAGTTATCTACAATTGGCAAGCAAGTTGTCTATGAGATACTTAGTTGGCTCAATTTTATTTTTTATACCTAATGGTGCGTTTGACCGCCACCTCACCTGATGTTAACAAGTGAGGTAGCGGCACCATCGCTTAACTTAAGACAATCGATGGTGCGGTCGACGATGGTACACGCTTGCCCAGTAAAAACTTATTTACTCAAGGGTTGAAGACCACCAGATTATACTTATCGGGAAACACAGACAGCAAATAATTCCTATAAGATAGACTTAGAAGCGACACGTATAATGAAGCTATAAGCAAAACGCTTCGTAAAGCAAGAAAAGGTGGAATATCTACCATATAAAGATGGCGCATTGCCGTGCGTCTGTTTGTCCGATGAAGGAATGGGCTAGGGGAATCAAATGCCCTACGCAAATGCTTAATTATTGGCCACTAAACAACACAGTTTTATTTAAATGATGCCTTTTAGATAATATAATATTTTCAAGCTTGCTGTAATAATTAAGTCGTGTATTGCAATATTTTTGACTTATAGCTTTCATTAGTAATGTGACATGGTTAAATATTGGATCTTGATCATGCGTGTGTGTATTTAATGATTCGAAGTAATTTTCTCCTATAAGACTCTTCAGTGTAGCATGAACAATATTCTGGGTCTTGAAATTAAGTGAATTCAAACTTTCTTTTTTCATTTTTCTAATAATGAATTCTGTCCGTAAGCAGATTCTGACTACATCATCAGATGGGAAAATAAGTTTCCCACGGGACTTCAATAAAATAAAACGATGTCCTGTCTTTATTTCTGATGAGTGAAGAGCGAGAACACATTCTTCACATTTTATGTTTTGCTGCAATACTCTCACTATATAACCCGCTATGTATGAGACAATTTGATTAGTGTCAGAGTATTCGCTCTCCAAAATCCTATTGCTTTCCAACAATGCATCATAAAGAAAATTGTCATCAGTTTCTGGACTCTCGTCTGATATTCTGTATCGTTCTGATGTACAGTTTATCAAGTCAACAGCACTGAGACGCGAAGAACAAGATAATATACCAATGTGCTCGAGGGGAATGCAATTTCCTCTAAAGGAATCCTTCAACTCCGTGTTAATCAGAGTTTTTTTGTAAGCCGCCTGGAACTGTCGCGCCGTAGGGTTATTATTTGTCCTTCCGTGTGCTCTTATATTTCCAAAGAATAGTTCCAGGTGATCCTGGCTGAACTTATACAGTGGCATATAAATAATTAACTTTTTTTCTTGGACTAAACTTTTATACAAACCTATTGCACTTTCTATGCAAACTATGATGCCAATAAAACCAGTCTTTCTTCTTGATTGTACAATTATTTGAGAACAATTTGACAAATGCAGAATGTAATTTTTTGAAAATGTTAAAAATGACAAAGTATTTAAAAAAAATCCTTCAAATAATGCTTTTTTGCTGCCGTATTGTTTTAAATTTTTTGAATTTAATATGTCAAATAAATCGTTGATAAGTTGTATAAATAAAATTGTTCCCAATGCATCTTTGAAAATATTATGCCTTTCGTGACAAGATTCTAAGGCTTTGGCAACACTTGTGCTAAAAAGTTGACTTGCCAATTTAACTTTCATCTTTTCTCGATGAAAGTTGATATGTCTATCCGTAAGTTTGTTTCCCAGATTTAGAGTTTCTTTTTTCTGTAAATTATTTAACTCGACTAAATATCGCCATTCTATCGCATTTCCTTGATAATCATATAATGTTTTATTAAACTCAACAAAGGCATTTCTGATCAATTTTACCATATGGCAGGCGTCCAAAAACACATAAACCAATTCGTTGGAACATGGATGCGTAAAAGATGTTTTAATATGACCAATATCAAAAGAACAGCCGAGAATTTTTGCCATGCTTAGATTCGATGGACATCCATCCATAGTAAGCCCTACTACTTTTACTCCGGTATCATGAGCGTTAATTAGGCATTGTTGGACTAGAGAAGCCCGTTGTTCACCTGAAACATTAAAACATCTGATTTTGTCCTGTAAAGCTTACAAGTTATCACATGGTAAATTAACTGATGAGCAATCGCTAGTCAGTTAATTTACCATGGTGATTGCTCATCAGTTTAAAATAAAAGTCAAATCAGTCAAATCAAGTAAAAAAAATACCTGTGACACTATCAATGAAAAAGAATCCTACGGGTAATTTCCATGGAACATTTACGCCAACCAGCATTAAAACAAGAGCCTGAGTAGCTTTGTTTAAAGTGTCCATGTCTAAAGAAGTGCCAGTATCAACATATCCGTAGTATTTAGATCCATCCCATTCTACGTGTCGTTTAATCGCCATTTCATCTAATACCAAATTGCAAATGATGGGATGTTCTAATTGTTCCGTTTTCTGTTTTAATACTTTAAAAGACTCTTCTGTGACCATTCACCGTTTGATACCATTTTGCTATGGTTCGTTGATGAGGTAAACATGTATCAAAAGTACGCCTTACGTAATCATACGCCTTCAGCGAATAGAAATTAAGTGTAAATGCAAAAGTGCGCAGATTTACGGAGTACTTTTTTTTAACTGGTTTGCCAAGTGTTTTATGTATTTGTCGTTGTACGAGTTCTCTTGCTTTTATGAGGTAAACATGTATCAAAAGTACGCCTTACGTAATCATACGCCTTCGGCGAATAGAAATTAAGTGTTAATGCAAAAGTGCGCAGATTTACGGAGTACTTTTTTTTAACTGGTTTGCCAAGTGTTTTATGTATTTGTCGTTGTACGAGTTCTCTTGCTTTTATGTCAATGTTTTTAAGAATAACAAAAAAATTATAAATATAATATCATTATAAACACTAACGTGTTTAGAATGATGTTGTAAAAAAAATTAGTAATTGATCCAGATTGTAAAATAAATGGTCAGTATTGAAATCTACGCGTACGTAGTATTACGACGACGACGACGTCTGTGGTCTGGTGGTTCAAGTGTCGGACTGCTAATCACAAAGTCGTGGGTTCGATTCCCACAGTACATAAATATTTGTGTGATGAACTAGAGTGTTTGTGTTTGTCTGGATGTGTCTTATGTATTATAAGTATGTTTTTACTTAAAAAAGCATATAGGTATTGTATCCATTGTCTAGTACACGTAGTACAAGCTCTGCTTAGTTTGGGACTAGATGGTGCTGTGTAAAAATGTCCCAAAAATATTTATAATTATTTATTTAGATAATAACAAAAAAAAACCTTTTTTTTTAATCGACTATTTTTTGCTTGTAGCTGCTTAATTTTTTTATTTTTTCGCGTATTTTCAATTTTTAATCTAAGCATTTCCCTTTTCAAAGCTTTTTTTCGTGGTGTATCTTTTAGTTTCAAAAACGGTTCCAACTCTTTTTCTATATCTGGAGCAGAATTATGTAGAGGAAAAATAGGTAAATTATGGGCTTCAGATTCCTGAAAAATATATAAATTACATCTTTAACTGTATAGCACTGCTTCGTAATACTAGTATAGATATGTATAATTATCCAGTTAGGAACAATACTTGATTGGCTATATATATATGTAAATAATGTGTTTACTTGTTTAGGTTTAATTTTATAGATTGAATAAAGTTTTGAGACAAAGTATTTTTTTACATAAATCTTTACCTGAATTTGACTAGTACTTGGCATAGTATTTGAAGTTCCTTGGAAAATATTTGCTTCAGATTCCTTTAAAAAACAAATAAAATATAACTTTCTCTAGGGTATACTCGTAGGGTAAAATGCCGAAATGTCGGCCCCTTAACATAAAATGCAACTTTCAACCCTTACCACACCTACACCTTGAACATCACCACAGTTTCTTTGCCATGTTGGATTATTATATATTCTTCACACTTTGCCTTATTGTAGAAAAGAAGTGAGAAAACTATTGCAAACTTATTAATGGTCGAAAACACATTCACCGATCGTAGTCTCCACTGTCTTTTTCCGCACAATTGGTGACAGCATGGCTCCGCGCGACTTTTCGCTCGCTGCTGAATGCTTTATGACCGAAGTGTACACACATAGCGGCCAAAATACATACTCATACGCAATTATACTAAATTACGTTGGTATTGGCATCATAAACGTAAACCTACATGGAATTTAAACCTAGTTATCACAATAAACGTATTAGGGGGCAAGTTTAGGCGGGGGCCAACATTATGGCACTTTACCCTACATCAGGCCACAATGGCACTGAAATCAGCGAAAGTATTTAGTTATTAGCTTAGTTAACATCAATATTAACATACCTGATAAGGTATAAACAATTTAGGTAAGACTCCTTGATGCAATTTTTTATAACCCTTTTTAGTAGTATAGAAATCACTTTCATTGAAATGTACTGAACAGATTTTCGAATACTTTGTTGGAGTCCAGTTATTAGGTTTATTTATGATACGTATCCAAGCATTTCTAACTTCTGTATTAACAGGGAATCTAAAATGATACGAAAAAATCCATAACATAGAAATAACATGAAGTTATTTATAAATGATACAATTGTAATTACAGGTTTTTACCCAATTCAACAATGTTATTCATTAAACATGCATTACGTGCATTAGTTAGTACATTAGATAAAAATAGATGTGGTCGTGCTGGTATGATGCACACATGTTTTATCATCAGTTATTACTGACTACTCACTGATAGATGGCCTGATGGCCTATTTTTCTTATTTTAAATTGCTCTTATTTCATGTAATTATGTAATTTATCTATGAAATAACTAACATTTTAGAATTTAAAATGAATTAAAAAAATGTGTTTATTATTTTCGTCATAATATGCATTGATAATGTAAAAACATGTTATCGGTGAGAAGTGATTAGTATGCATCTTTTCGACGACAGATGTCCCGAGCAACAATTTGGCGAAGAAACGAGAAAATGCATGTTTTAAAATTGAAAATATAAATATATGTGACTTACACATAAAATGTTATACCATCAATATGTTTTAGTTTTGATCCTGAACAATTTTTACATCCAACAACAGCGCACTTCATTGTTAAAACAAGAAAAATATTCAAAATCCTCTCAAAATCTATTTAAATCGAAGAGAACCGAACGCAGTGATGATTCACTTGAAATTAAGCTTTGCGGCTCCGCCCACTGTGACGTCATGACCAAATTGCCTTGCGGCACCTCCGCTCCTTTCTTTTCTTCGTGAGTATAGTACACAGTTTCTTCGGAAACCCGTGTCGCCTAACTCCCCCACTATCCGTCTCACTACTACATAAGCACTGTATCAAGATATCTAAACGCATACGCGTGCAAGAAATACTACACTGAACGCGGCCCTACTATTAGCTGTGACGTCTGTCACACAAACGTCGACCATGTGCGAACGAACCACTACATTCGAACAGGTCGTTAGTGATGTCCATGTACAAAAAACGAATTTTATGAATGTTATCGATATTTTCAACGATTTTCGCACATGGTCTTGGAATAAAAATATTTTTTCCTACATAAGGAATTGGAAAGTTACTGTTTTATGATATACTTAATTATTGAAAATAACGACTGACACGTTTTAAAACAAGCAGCGCGAAGTATGGCGAAAAATAAAAAGTAGTTTTTCGATTTTTAACCTACTTTAAATTTGTTATAAGACCTGTGGCCTGATTCACAAACGTTCGAAAAGTTTCCGTTTCCGAAGTGAAATTTGACCGGTGAACGAAAAAAAACGACCACTTCCTGCGACCACGAATGATGCAAAGCATTTTAAATCGTAACTTATAAAATAATTACTGCCCAACATACTAAAGTCGTCAAAATTTGTTAGTTTTTTGTAAACGGCAGTATTGTAATTGTATTGTATGAATATGTACAATATAATGTTTATTCACTCAAAATATCAAGTCATATCCTATATATAGTTCTTACTAGGACATACTATTATTTGTTGTATGCTTGGACTAAGAATACAAAATAAATACTTTTTATAAATTTCGCCCTCACGTTTCACTTTAAGGGGGGAGAGTAACCATTATGCCTGATTTACATTGGTTATGTAATAAGCGAAGTAAATAAGTACAGTGGGTAAGGACAGTAGTGGAAACCGATCGGAGATTGGCGAGTTAATAGTTTAAATAGTGTAAACCGTCTGTCCTTACCTACTGTACTTATTGACTTCGATAAATACTTGACCAGTGTAAATCAGGCATAATACAGAGACAGAATAAAACTGCTTTTCATAAACATGTGTAATTTAGTTACAAACAACTTCACACACTTGCATAATGTTATACAATATTGTTTCCTTATTGTCTTTTTCTTTTGGTGTGTTAATGTAATAAATAATAATAATAATAAACAATAATTTTATTTCTCTCTTCACAAAAGGTGGCTTAATATGTATGAATAACTTAGATTTACGTGAACAAATAGGCGCGTATAAGCTCCTTTGTGAGAGACTGGAGTCCGTACCAGGGAAACCCTGTGTTACGGATCACCAGGCCCTCACCCTAGTTTTAAGTATGTAGTAATGGAATCATTGTATTGATCAGTTACTGTTGTACACATTTTTATAGGATTTGGACTTACAATTGACTGAAATAGGGAAAAGAATACAATGGGAATGGGAAAACAATGATAAAAAATATTATTTTCAAGTAATAAAAAAAACTACCTTTTGTTCAGTTTTTTTCAAAGTGTACCTTCAACATTATAAGTACCAAGAAACTGAAAAAAAAAAAATTACAACCAAACATAACATGCTAATATAATTATGGTAAATTAAAAATTCCATTACTTTATTCTGCTTTTTTGTTTCCTCTATAGTAGATGCATCTTGTGTAATGATATCGCTGGTAAATGCCAATGGTGACTGTTAAAAAAAAAGTGTTAGTTTTGCCAGGAAATACAGTTTGATGCTTTTGGACGAATAAAAAAGGCGGACGGAATCTCGCTAAACAAAAAGTGAGGCATCCATAGTAAGACGGCTCGCTTAAAAGTATGGGCTGGCTCGCACACGCATGTGTGTACACACCACACCCACAGTAAGACAAAAAGCCGCGATTACGCAACAAATCTCGTGTGACGGTAGTCATTGTCATATTGTCATATATAAAATAACAATATATTATATCTGTTGTGTTAAAATTATTTCGAAATTATAGTGGGTTTAGGAAAAAACTAAGTCATTCAATCTTGTCTTAGCGAGATTGCGTCCGCCATTTTTATTCGTCCGAGTTGATGCTATCTAATTTGTGCCTGTGAACTCTGTGAAGTAAGTTGCGAGCGTGTTTCCACGCAGCGCAGGGTTAGTTGAGCCTCCCAACTTGTATACTGTGACGCAACTTGTGAATAACGTCCCAGACGTCAATAAAATTGAATTGAATCGTACATACAATATCGTATCATATCGTATCTTTCTGTAAACTACTGCCTTCGTTTTCATTTGGTGTATGTACCTAAAGAATATATTAAATAATAAATATGACGTGATTTTGTGAGAAACACAAATAAAATATAGCTTTGACTTATTTCTTTGGTTTCCTTTAAAATTAACTACAGTTTAAACTTTTATGATATATATGAAAAGCCGTTGAATATTGTAAATGTTATCATAATTTGAATTTAGGCAAATTTTAAAGCAAGCTAAAGTTATATGAAATTGGACAAAATCACGCCACAAATTAAGTTTTATTTGGGCCTAAACAACAAAATCCTTATATCATCTAATTCTACTAAAAACAGCGACAACACAGCCCCTAGACGCCACATAACAGGCGACCGATTTCTATCACACATAAGGGAAAAATCCTGTATGTAAGCCGCCACTCAAACAATTTGAATCAGTTATGACCACTGCTGTGAGCCTTTGACACTTCCGTGTTAGTGAACACAAAATTTACAAATAAATGTTATAATGACTTCTTGCACAGTACGATTGTGTTGTAAAAACAGCAAGACTTTGAGTGTCCAGAAAGACGGCATAACATTTCATCGTTAAGTTAATAATGTCATTATCCAATTAGATTTTTCAACTGATTTAATATTTAATGAGAGTTCATCTTATACTGGTTAATTCGCAACGGACACCAAAGGTGCAGACGGCACGTTGATGTCTTTCACAAAACATCTCTTTCTTACGCAAGCACTTAATACACTATCTCTTTCCCTCTATTTAATTGTCAATGTAACTAGTGATGTACTAAATCTGTTATCGATGAAACAAAGTTCTCCATACTATCAACGAAATTGAAAAATATAGGTAGTAGAATATTTTGCAATCTACAAAAAAAATTAAAAATAACTACGATTTCAAACATTCAATCTTTATATACCTATAACAGCCAGGGAGTCTACTCCCGTTCAACGATAAACGAACTTTTGTTCCGACCGATACGTACACGATAAATGATATATGTACCTTTTTTAGGGTTCCGTAGTCCTACAAGGAACCCTTACAGTTTCGTCATGTCCGTCCGTCTGTCCGTATACCCATCTGTCCGTCTGTCCTAATCCTTTACAGCTTAATAACTTCTACAGTTATAAATATAAGTACATGTAATTTTGTTAAAAGATAGTTTAAATATAGATCTCAATTTTAAAAGAATAAAAAATGCGTGATTATGTATTTTAGGGGTGGCGCCCATACATGTGAAATGGGGATGAAAATATTTTTTTCGCTCCACCCCCTCGTGTGTGGTATCATTGAATAGGTCTACTAAAATGAAGGAAATGTTTCATACAGCACTTTTTTATCAGGTGTACCATCTGCGAAATATAGCCAGCTAAAGTGACTTGCAATGTGTCCCCCCCCCCTGCCATCTCTAAACTATGTAACGTAGATATTTATAATTCTCCACGTTGATAGACATTTGTAAAAACTCTCTTTTAAAATTATTTTGAGTATAATGTGATTATAAATTTTTGAGTTATAGAGAGAAAACTGAAAAATACTTAAGACGTCCTAGTTCAAAGGTCATTGACCTTAGAGAAAAATGATCTTAGCAAAGAATGCTCCTTTAGTTAGTTCCTTTAGTTAGTCCTTTAGTTAGTTCCTTTAGTTAGTCCTTTAGTTAGTTAGTGTTCCTTCGTGACACACATTCGAGGCTTTTAAGGTCATCAGAAAACCTCACGTTGGCGATACCATCGCATTCCACAAATTTCTTTGGTAATTCTTTTACAGTTCAGGCTGCTCGCCTGTGGAATGCTTTGCCAGTACAAGTGAGGCGTGCTCAATCTTTGCCTATATTCAAAAAACTGGTAAATGATCGCTACCTATCATCACTGTAATTTCCGGCAGGTACATTATGTAATATTTAGACATATTGTATTGTATTTATTATGTTTATTGTATCTTATATTTGTGGAGTTTTGTTATAGATATATGTATAGTATTTATGTTATGTAGTATATGTATTCTATTATGTTGTTACACTGCGTACTACCCCTCTCTTTACTTGCCCATATTGTCCATCCTAAGGCTGTCTGGAAGAATTCGCCTTGAGCGATAAGACCGCCCATTGTACATGTGTTCTATATAAGTCATATATGTTGCTATCTTCTTTTGTGTACAATAGTATTTGTATTGTATTGTTGAACAAAAATGACTTTCCTTCGTACGTACGTATTTTTACATTTATTACGTATTACTAATTACTACATATTTAACTGTCGAAAACATTGAAAATTTAAAATTAACTAATAAAATTACAGTAAAAACTACAACAAAAGACCCTTCTTTTGTTGTACAAACAAAATTATAGATCTCAAACGATTTTAAACCTAATTGACTACTAAGTTAAGTTAGAAATCGTAAAAATAAAGAAAGTCGCTAGCTAGCTACCAATAGCCAATAGCTATTTTACTTGGTCAGCTCACGGCAGCGCGGCGGCTGCCCGCTACACCGTAAACTTGTTGGTTATTCGAAGCAGTAGCCAATAGCTAGCTATCGTGTAGACAGATATCGTAGCCATTAATCGAAGTAGCCATGGCTATTTGTTGAATAGCCGCTATTTAGCTAGTTATTAGAGTAGCTACCCACTTCTAAGCCTTACTCCTGACCCCGCCTGGATCGAGTGCTGTATCAATCGAATTTGAATTCGAGTTAGTGTCAAATCGTACTGCTTTTTTCTAGGAATTGAAATTAGCTCGATTTGGTTCAGAGCTTGAACCAGTCGGGAGTAAGGCCCACGATGTTAATTTACAAATTCCACACGGACAGGGTCACAAGCACAGCTAGGAATGAATAATTTAGTAAAATAACAACTTTTGTGTCACATTCGATTTTATTTAAGATTTGCACGGATGTGTAATATTTCTCCATGAAGCTAATTGGTCTTTTACTTCTTTCGAAGGCCTCTTTGCGAGAAAAATCCTCAATTAAAATCAATCGCACTATTCATCATCATCATCATTACAGCCGAAAGACGTCCACTACTGGACAAAGGCCTCCCCCAATTAAGGGGGGGATATGCCATAATCGCCACGCTTGGCAGGCGGGTTGGCGATCGCAGTTGGTTGGTTAAATACTCAGAGAATGCTGCTGCCCATCCTCTGGTGAATCCCTTAGTCGCCTTTTACGACACCCATGAGAAGAGAAAAGGGTGATGCTATTCTTTAAGTCCGGCACCACACGGACTATTACACTATTACATCCCTGAAAATGTTTGGTTTTGTTAAAACCTATTAAATATCACAATAATACTGTCAAACGCGGTTTGACACGTAAACACTGAAAAAATTACTTAGTACTATCAGAATTTCGCTTTCAATTACTACTAAAATAAAATAATAAAAAAGATTTCAATATCCAAAAGAGACCTCTTGAGCAGTCGCATAGTTTGTGGTTACATTAACGACAATTGTAGTTACAGTTTACTGTCTAATTCAACATTGTTTATATAAAAACAATCAGAAATATATCAAATAGGTTAGGTAAGGTTAGAACTGTGAGCGAGTGAAGTGAGTGGTGCCGCGGTAGCTGCTAGCGAGTACTAGAAACAAATTACAGTTATTAGTTGTTATATTCATTAGTCACAAAATTTGTTTTATTTGTATTTATAATGGCTTTATTATAAAAGCTCAAAGTTACAAATGCACTATTCGAAGGCTATACATATATAAAATTAATTTATTTAAAAAATGATTAGTGGTGATTAGATTTTTTTTTTTTTTTTTGTCCTTTAAATTTAAGTTATTTTTGAGTAGGTTCTTTTCTTTTGAATAACGTTTTATTTACGTACTAATTAGCTGTTATAGTTTGCAATAATATTTGTTTTTGTTCCATGCTGTGTTCACTTTTAAATGTTAAGTAGGTCCAATAATATTTATACCTAGACGTAGTACCTAGTATGTTAATGTAACATTTTGTGTAATATTGCTGGGTAAAATAAATAATATAATACTACTACTAAATTAATTATTTTATTATTTAATATTTATTTACTATATAAACGGACAATTACCTCTTTTAAAATATCCGCTTTACAAAATAATAACTCCATATTCAACACCAAATAAATACATAAAGATATTTTAAAGATATAATTATCTTAATTCTGAAAGTACAGAGCACCCGTCTTACTTTCAAAATTAAGATAATTTTGAAAGACTCCCTCCCTACTTGTAATACTTACTATTATTATTAGTATATTACTTACTTTATTATTAAATAATATTAAAAGAAATAAGAAGCTAAAATCCTTATAATTAATACTAAGTATTACATAAAAATAATATCGATAAAATAATATTTTATCGATATTATATTGTGTTGAAACTAAATCTGTCTCGTCTCTAACCTTACAAAGTTTGAAGTTTCTATGACATAATGACATTGTCAGGGCCAACCGGATCGCTGTACCCCGCTTCCTCATACCTCAGCTAGTGGCAGAATTGTTTGTACGCATTAAATTCAACAATATCCGTCTAGGGGCTGTGTTGTCGCTGACTAAAAATGACAGCAGTTATATACTACTTACTGAAGTATGGAAAGTAAAAATGTTTCTGTGCGGAGATGCTCCTAATTTTAAATACCTTTTTCCTGACTTTTTTATAGCGTAGTCACTAACTGTAAAATGTTGGGAACAAATAGTGCTAGATTTTGTAGGAATCCATTCACTTCTACCTGTTGCCTCAATCCACAGTTTTCGGATATTTGGATCGTTCGGAAAACTAAAAAAAAAAAAATGCCTCTTATTACGAAAGTTTAACATAACATAACATCACGCCTGTATTTCCCCGAAGGGGTAGGCAGAGGTGTAATAGTACACCCACATTTCGCCAGTTATGTTATAGTCCCATGTAATAGGGGGCGAGCCTATTGCCATTGACCGGGCACAAATCCAGACTCCGGGCTGCTACTGAGAATTTCCTAATGAAAAATCCAATAACACTTTGCCCGACCCGGGAATCGAACCCAGGACCCCACGCTCAGCAGTCGCGCTTGCAACCACTAGACCAACGAGGCAGTCAGACCAACGAGGAAAAAAAATGTTTCGAAAGTTTAGACCACGTTTAAGGGGAATGTAGCAGCCAAGTGGCGCCCCCATCAGTAAACAAATTATTAGTCGCTGAATACAAGTACAGGTACTGCAGTTTAATCAGAAACTATTTACTCTGTAAATTATACTTCGCTGTAGTTGTAGATGAAAAAATGCGAAAAACGGCCACTTTTGGCATTTTTTCTATCTACAACTACAGCGAACTATATTTTACAGAGTTAATAGTTTCTGATTGAACTACAGTACCTATACTTCAATTTTTAAAAACGAATTTTCGATAAATTATTTATTCAGCGAGTAATATTTCTTTTTAATGACGGAGGCAACACTTGGCTGCTACATTCCCCTTAAGCACTTGTTAAAACCGGGTGTAATCCAAACTCCATACATAACAAAGGTATTTAACCACCAAAGCGAAGAGGAGAGGATATGTGTCGAACAACCAATAGGATTGCGTTATTTTCATATTTCACCGCCTAGCTTCAACGTTATTTATTTATTTAAACTTCATGCAACACATGTACATAGGTGGACTTAATGTCTTTGGCATTCTCTCCCAGTCAACCAGCTATTCTATATCTAACGCAGTTTTATTGGTGGCTTGCGAGTCTTGCGACATATCTCGTCTCTGCGTTTTGGTGGAAACCGAACCTAAAACCCGATTTTTAACCGACTTCAAAAAAGGATGTGGAAAGGATGTTGTGGAAATGTGGTTGTACTATTACACCTCTCTATCCCTACCATACATATCTACTACCCCTTCGGGAAAATACAGGCGTGATGTTATGTTGTGTGTTGTTGTTCAAAAAAGGAGGAGGTTCTCAATTCAATTGTATGTTTTTTTTTGTATGTTTGTTACCTGAGAACTCCGTCATTTATAAACCGATTTCGATTTTTTTATTTTATTTGATAGGATATACTTCCAGATTGGTTCCATTTTTATCAAAATCCAGTTTTGATGATGGGATCCATGTGGAATTGAGGTAACTTCTCAAATATTATAGGCATACATATAGCGATTTTCAACAAGTCAAGCATTTGCATTCAGAAAGTATCATTTGGTGAAGATCTGATGAAGGTCTTAGGAGATAAAGAGGGAACTCTTCAATGGATGACAGTAAATTATCTGGGATTACAGCAATCGCTTGTTTTTCTATTGTTAATGCCACTCAAAATAATAAACTAAAAAAAACGACTTCAAAAAAATAAAATATTATAATTTGTGTGAAACAGTTTAGGAAGTCGGTGCCAGTTTTTTCTTAAATCAATCCGAATCAAAGGCACCTACTCCCTAAACTGTTTCACACAAATTTTATTATTTTTTAAGACGGTTTTTACATTTTTTTAATGTGGTTTATGTTTATGATAATTATGATAATTGATAAATATCAAAACTCGAAATTGCGAATAAATAATTTTGACAAAGAATCTACCTAAAAATAAAATCATTATGGATTTAAAATAATAAAAAAGTGGAATATTTATTTTAAAACAGAAAGTATACACCGAATTAATTATATCGATAATGCATTCAATATGTTACTAGTACTACACTATCGATACGCCGGGATTTTGGTGACAGTCAGGCAAATAAGGTGAAGGCGACATCGAAGCAAACGCAATACATTGCGCGGTTACTAACGTAGTGAAAGTCGATATCCATGTTTTGTAAGCAATGTATAATTTTTTATCAGTTTGCGATAACATAGTTTTTGTATTGAATCACATAATGCTAAGAAAATATTTGCAAATATCACAACTAATTAAAGGTTTTTAGACTTACCGATGAAAAGAAATCCCTCCTTTAGTTAAACCACACACCTCGCTTCTTTTTCGGCATGATATAATGGCGCAAGACGGCATAATAATTATTTTTTCGCACAGCAACGTACTCTGTCACAGCCTGGCCGCAATGATTAAGCTGTGACGCGGATTTTGGTTACCATATGCGCGTCTGCACATGAGCGCGGCGCGCCTGTCCCGCCCACAATTCCCCTCTATTTATATTCATTTCCTGTATGTTCGTGAACACGGAATACTTGATATTCATTTCCTCTATGTTCGTGAACACATATATCATATTAAAACACACATATCATACAATAATAAACGAAAATTATTAGCAAAATTGATAGGTACAGAATCGAACTACTATATTGACACGGGTCATACACACACGTGTACGCTCGCTAACTGCGAGAATAGTAGTATAGTGAACTCATTTTGATACTTTGAAAGATTCACTTTTTTAGGGTTCCGAAGTCCTACAAGGAACCCTTATAGTTTCGTCATGTCCGTCCGTCTGTCCGTCTGTCCTAATCCTTTACAGCTTAATAACTTCTACAGTTATAAACATAAGTAAATGAAGTTTTGTTAAAAAATAGTCTACATATAGATCTCAATTTTAAAAGAATAAAAGATTAGTTTTTGCGTATTTTTGGGGTGGCGTCCATACATGTGAAATGGAGAAAAAAAAATTTTTTTCGCTGCACCCCCTCGTGTGGGATATCATTGAATAGGTCTACTAAAATGAAGGTAATGTTTGATACACCACTTTTTTATCAGGTGTACCATCTGCGAAATATAGCCCGCCAAAGTGGCTTGCAATGTGTCCCCCCCCCTGCCATTTCTAAACTACACAGTGTAGAAACTTATAATCTTCCACATTGATAGACCTTTGTAAAAACTCTCTTTTAAAATTATTTCGAGTATAATGTGATTATATTTTTTTGAGTTATAGAGAGAAAACTGAAAAATACTTAAAACGTCCTAGTTCAAAGGTCATTGACCTTAGAGAAAAATTGTCATAGCAAATAATGCTCCTTTAGCTACTTTCTATTTGAAAAAATCACAAAAAGTAACTTTGAAATGACAAACGTCTTAAATTTGGCTTCTTGAATTTATCGCTAGATGGCGCTACTAACAACACGCTCTGAGTCGCGAATGCTGCCGATTATTGCAAAAACTAAAATAGCCATGATTGATATTCGATTTGATTCGTTTGTAATTACACCTACTTAAGGAACCCTATAATACTGAGCATGGCCCGACATGCTCTTGGCCGGTTTTTTTTACGTATTTCTTTGTAATAAAATTATGGTAGGTACCTACAAAAAATATATTTTTGTTGTTTAAATTTTTACGAATTACCTCCGGACTTGATGGAGTGACCTGAAGGTGTACTTCAGTGACTGCAACTGGAACTCCTTGATGTGGTTGTACTAGGTGAGCCGAGTTTGGGCTCGTTTTGTTAGTTATGATGAGACCTTACCTCCGGACTTGATGGAGTGACCTGAAGGTGTACTTCGGTGACTGCTACTGGAACTCCTTCACGTGTTGTACTAGGTGAGACGAGTTTGGGCTCGTTTTGTTAATTATGATGAGACCTTACCTCCCGACTTGATGGAGTGACCTGAAGGTACTTTCCTGAATATTAAAACAACAAATCTAGCATTATCAATTTTTTATTGTGAGAATATTTCTTTGAATATGTGAAGAATGTGCTCTCAGCTCCATATTTCTTGCCTGTCTTGGGTCAATCAATTCTGGTAGGAGACAGCTTTTGTAAAATCTAATTAAACATGTTTCCATTTTCTCCTTCCAAAATTGAATCTTTTTCTATGCACTGGTACTTTATTTTCCCAGGGCCTGTCCAAATAGAAAACACACAAGTGTCTTGCCTAGTAATGCGTAACTGTCCTTGGACTTGGTAATACCATTTATGTTTTGTATTTATTACGAATGTATTATTTGCCGTAGACTACCAAAAATTAACTTTTTAGGGTTCCGAAATCCTACAAGGAACCCTTATAGTTTCGTCATGTCCGTCCGTCTGTCCGTCTGTCCTAATCCTTTACAGCTTAATAACTTCTACAGTTATAAAAATAAGTAAATGAAATTTTGTTAAAAAATAGTCTACATATAGATCTCAATTTTAAAAGAATAAAAGAATAGTTTTTCCGTATTTTAGGGGTGGCGTCCATACATGTGAAATGGAGAAAAAAAATGTTTTTTCGCTGCACCCCCTCGTGTGGGATATCATTGAATAGGTCTACTAAAATGAAGGTAATGTTTGATACACCACTTTTTTATCAGGTGTACCATCTGCGAAATATAGCCCGCCAAAGTGGCTTGCAATGTGTCCCCCCCCCTGCCATTTCTAAACTATGCAATGTAGAAACTTATAATCTTCCACATTGATAGACCATTGTGAAAACTCTCTTTTAAAATTATTTTGAGTATAATGTGATTATAATTTTTTGAGTTATAGAGAGAAAACTGAAAAATACTTAAAACGTCCTAGTTCAAAGGTCATTGACCTTACAGAAAAATTATCATTGTAAATAATGCTCCTTTAGCTACTTTCTATTTGAAAAAATCACAAAAAGTAACTTTGAAATGACAAACTTCTTAAATTTGGCTTCTTGAATTTATCGCTAGATGGCGCTACTAACAACACGCTCTGAGTCGCGAATGCTGCCGATTATTGCAAAAACTAAAATAGCCATGATTAATATTCGATTTGATTCGTTTGTAATTACACCTACTTAAGGAACCCTATAATACTGAGCATGGCCCGACATGCTCTTGGCCGGTTTTTTTAAGTTTGATGGCGTCGTCTGGCTCCGTCTCATATGCCGAAATAAATTACAAATGTATTATTAATAACTTACATAAGACGACTCCAAATTGTTTTCATTGGAAGTATTCATTTGATCACATCCTTCTGTATCACGAGTACTGTAACTACCTTCATAAACTCTGTAAAAAATAAGTAATGATAATAATAGTACCCAATTTTTATTTTGACGCATCAATAAACATATACTAACCGTCTTTCTTTTTTTAAGTTTAAAATACTCGCACGAACTCTTTTACGAGAGCTTTTGCCAAATGTCCTGTACCTCGGCATCTAAAACAGAAGTCAAGAAATGAAACTTACACAATATTCACTCAATTTCAAACACAAAACAAGTAGTATTCATACTAATATCAGTTAAAGAAGTAGACCTTCAGGTCACTCCATCAGGTCCAGAGGTAAGGTCTCATCATAACTAACAAAACGAGCCCAAACTCGGCTCACCTAGTACAACACGTCAAGGAATTCCAGTAGCAGTCACCGAAGTACACCTTCAGGTCACTCCATCAGGTCCGGCGTTAAGGTCTCATCATAACTAAAAAAAGGAGCCCAAACTCGGCTCACCTAGTACAACACGTCAAGGAGTTCTAGTAGCAGTCACCGAAGTACACCTTCATGTCACACCATCAAGTCCGGAGGTAAGGTCTCATCATAACTAACAAAACGAGCCAAAACTCGGCTCACCTAGTACAACACGTCAAGGAGTTCCAGTAGCAGTCACCGAAGTACACCTTCAGGTCACACCATCAAGTCCGGAGGTAAGGTTTCATCATAACTAACAAAACGAGTCCAAACTCGGCTCATCTAGTACAACACGTCAAGGAGTTCCAGTAGCAGTCACCGAAGTACACCTTCAGGTCACACCATCAAGTCCGGAGGTTAGGTCTCATCATAACTAACAAAACGAGTCTAAACTCGGCTCATCTAGTACAACACGTCAAGGAGTTCCAGTAGCAGTCGCCGAAGTACACCTTCAGGTCACCCCAAGTCCAGGACGAATAGGCGTTTAGAAACCCTACTTACTATACTTTTTATAGCGAACTGAAATAGAATAAAAATCTTACCTTGTCAAATATCAAATTTTGTTTATCGAATATTTTGTGTTTGTACAGCGATCTTTTTCAACTCGAGGCGCAAGAAACAAGCGATACGTGTCTACTCTCGACGGCGGTCGCGCGCGGACTGAAGTTTCATTCAAAATCAAAATGCTTGTGCAATAAATCAAGACGGGTATCAAAAATAAAATAACCCCTAATGCAATCGATTAAGATTCATCCAGAAGAGCAAAAAATGTGAAAAAATAAGTTTCGGTTTTAATTTTTTCTGTGACTATTCATAACATAACATCACGCATGTATTTCCCCGAAGGGGTAGGCAGAGGTGTAATAGTACACCCACATTTCGCCAGTTATGTTATAGTCCCATGTAATAGGGGGCGAGCCATTGCCATTGACCAGGCACAAATCCAGACTCCGGGCTGCTACTGAGAATTTCCTAATGAAAAAACCCAATAACACTTTGCCCGACCCGGGAATCGAACCCAGGACCCCACGCTCAGCAGTCGCCCTTGCAACCATTAGACCAACCAGGCAGTCAAACTACACATATTCATAGCATTTAGATTTAAAAAAATCCTAGCATTAAGAATTGAATATGTTTGCCAACAAATATTATTTTTAGAAATAGTAAAATATGTTAATAATAGCACAAAAAATGTACCTAAGCTCAACCCGGTATCGTTAATTTTGTGAAAAATAGCAACGACAGATCAATTTTACATTATAAAAAACAAAAAATTTCGAATTTATTTTATTTATGCAGTATTTTTTTTCCTTTGTTTTTCTTTGATATTAATTCAAGTTACACTTTTTGAGCGTGGTGACCGATAAGAAAACAATTTTTTTTCTTTTATTAAATAAATGAGAAGTTAATATTGTTCAAAATATTTTTTTTATTATCTTACAATACATGTAGGTTATTCAGGAATATTTATCATTGAAACTGTAGGTTTATAGTAACTGAAATAAGAAACATAAGTTTGAGACTTGATATCTTCTAAATATCTGGAAAATACCGCGTCAATGGTGGTCCCATATTTTGTTGTGGATTCTTGTGGATCATTATTAGAATAGAATATATTTATTTGCTTAAAAACATGGTATACAAAGGTCTTATAGTTCATATCGAGCAATCATGTTTAGCTAAGAATATACATAGCATGCAAAATTTTAGTAGAAACATTATTTCTTTTCAAGGAATTCCGTTATACTGTAGAAATTATTTCCATTTAACCGTTCTTGTAATTTAGTCTTAAAAGAGTATCTTGTATTTAACATTTTAAGGTGATTAGGTAATTTGTTAAATATACGCACACCCATAGCCAAGCAGCTTTTATTATATTTAGTAAGCCTTGGGGCGCTTTCTAGCACGAGCCTGTGTGGGTCTCGTCGACTTCGAGGGTAGACATCGTTTGCTGTTTTAAATAGCTCTTTGTGTTTCCATATGAACGTACACATTTCATATATATATAAACAGGGTAGCGGTAACAAGCTAAGTTTCTTAAATACTGGTTGACATGAGTCATCAGGCTGAAGCCCGTACATAGCTCTAATGCATTTTTTTTTAACAATAAATGCTCTATCATTGTCGGTACTGTTGCCCCACATTACAAGACCAACTCCATAACGTAATATTGATTCTACGTACTCGTGGTAAGATAATATAGCTGTTTTTAGGTTCGTTACGTTTTTTACTTGTTTGAGCGCATATATAAATCTATTTATTTTGCCAGAAATGTTGTCTATGTGTATTTTCCAGTTTAAGTCTTCATCGATTGTGACTCCTAGAAACTTAGTGTGTGTTACTGATTTAATTTTTGGTATAGTTAGTTTAAATTTGTCTTTATTATTATAACATTTATTGAATTGTATATATACGGATTTTTCAATATTTATTTCCAGATTGTTCATGTTAAGCCAGTTAATTAAGATATCAATTGTATTATTTATGTCAGTTTCATGGTCGTTAATTGTATTATTGTATTCATTATCAAATTCAATATTTTTGAAAGAAAAGTTGTCAACCGCTCTGATTTTTTATCAGCGAAGTTGATGTTGAAATCGCCAGCCAAGATAAGTGGAAATTTATTACCATTTGTACCAAGTATTTTCGACCCTTCTTCAGTGTACTCCAGTAAAGTGCGATGAATAAAATGCTCTACCTCGTCTAATTTTGGATTCGGAGAAATGTAGATTGCTACCATGACTATGTGTAGGCCATTTCTAAGGCTCGTATTACAGAAGCTTCCTCAAGTACAGTTTAAACTCCAATCACCTGATCACTACTTAAGGCTAGAATCGTTACTTGAGTATCGGTCTTATTCCAGAACGGTAATTATAAACATTAATTCAACAACAAAACACACGAATTTGACCTGAAATATAATAGAAATCTCTACTCAAGCGTAGTCTGGACCACGCTTGAGTGATTACAGATCAAATATCTGCCCAAATACCGAAACAGGTGACAATATAAAACGAAACTAAACTCAGCTGAACTGTGATCAACAAATCTCTGCTTGAGGGACGTTCTAAAATCAAAGCTCAACTTAAAACTAGTTTTAAACAGAGATCAACGCTTGAGTATCCTTCTGGAATACGGGCCTTAGTTTGCATAAGCACGCACAAATATCTCCAACAAATGAGCTCCTAACATTAACATCGCTAACGTGTGCAATATTTATTTCAATATTCGGAGTCATAACATTAGTAACATTATTATTATTTTGGTAAATAGCTACCCGACCTTTTGGAACAGTATCTCGTTTGAATTGAACAATACAATTGAAATTAGGTATTTCAATCGGATTATCAGGCGTCATGCAAGTTTCGGTAAGAAGTAACCACAATTGTTTGTCTCGTAACTGAATCTTGTAAATCGTATTTGTGACTATTTAGACTTTGGCAGTTGAAAGTAATTATTGAAATGCCATTTCTATTACTAATGAAATCTAATACACTTTGAGCTATCGTCTGAACACTATTTAAAGACAGTCTTTTGAATTCTTGCAACAAAGATGCAGTCGATGCAGCTTGCTTTCGATTATGATAAAACTTGAATGTAGAATTATCGTTTTTTGTCGTGATATACAATTTTTCAATATTAGTCACCCGAGAGAGCGCAACATAAACGAGTTCCTGAGAATGTGCTTTACTATACTCATATACTATTTCGTCAAAAGTTCCACCCTGCGACTTATGTATAGTTAGAGCAAGAGCTGAAGTTAATGGAAAATGTTTGCGTTTGGCTATACATTTTCTATCCGATGTTAATGAAATATTTGCTGTTCGTAATTCAATGGGAACAGCGAGATTGCCGACTCTATTTTGTACTGCTAGAGCGGCTGCTTTTTGCCTTTTTCTTCTACCCACTTTATCTGAACCACAAAATTCCAGCCTAACTCTAATTAATGTGTTACTTTCATCAAATTCTAGATGTACCAATTTCCCAACAGCACCATTGCATAAACCATCAGTAACGTCGATGTTGGTTGTAATAACATAATGCTTTCAAACAACAAAAGTAATGTGATAAAGCAGTCCTCCAGTGTCAATAACAGATTTTTTATATAATTTAAGTCTAAAATTAGCTCTTGCTCAGTACTTTTACCGCCAATAATGACGTCTACGGACGTTGAAAGAACTTTGTTTTCACATTGGCTCAAAATAAAATTGTTATAGGCGGCAACATCTTCATTTTTGAAAAATAAACGAACTCCATCAGGACATAATGTAGCAACATCCTCTTTTTTGAAAAATCTCGATTCAATAAGTTGAAACTCATCCTCATCTAGTACATCTCCATTACCTATTATTGTCAAAACTTGTGAAAATGCAACATTAGCTTGTCTCGTTACTGTGGTAAGTTGATAAAATTTCAATTTTCGCCATAAATGCGGTCCAATCATGCTCTTTCTGATTGTCTTGTAAATTGGTGTCGATCTTACTGGTGGCAATTGACGTAAATCTCCGATCAAAATAACATCTATACTTCCGAAATCTGTGTTTTTTCCTGTTATTTGTTTTAGACGATTATCAATTTTATGTAGAAGTTCTGCACTAACCATGCTAATTTCATCAATGATCAGTACTCTGACATATCTGAAGAGAGATCTATATAATTGCAACGTTTCTGATGACAGAGGCAAAAGTTTTGAAAGATAAATTTTGAGAGCTGTATGAACAGTTATACCGTCAATAGCCACGGCAGCTTTGCCGGTTGAAGCACATGTAATATAGGCATTGCAGTAACCATCATTATCAGTGAACCTGTTGTAAATTTCCATAATCAGTTTGATAACGAATGATTTTCCCGTACCAGCTGGTCCCGTTAAAAAAAATTGAAATGGTTCTTGAATTGAAGTTTGTAAATGATGAATTATAGTCATAAGAATGCGAATGGCCAATGATCAACAAAGAGATATCTCTTTGTTGATCATTGGCCATTCGCATTAAATTATGGAATTGTTGATAATCCATTAAATTTTCTCTTTTTTTAGCTACAGCGCTAAGTTTATGCAGAGATGCATTTTGTAAATCAACGTTAGCAGTTGAGTTTGGATCACAGACAATTTACCATTTTATTGAAATAGATAGCACAAGTTACGGCATCTTCATTCACAAGTTGAGCTTTATGCACATAACTCATGTCTGCTAAAACTCATCTGAAATTTCCGCTCCATCGTTTTTCAATTTGTACAATAATTTCAACAAATTATCCCAGCCAGTTTCATTGGCACTAAGAGTCATAAAAGCAGTTGGTGGCCCTAATTGCCTGATCATTGCAAAAACATCTTTTTTGCGATCTGACCAAAACCAAGCAGAATTTGGTATGCAGCGAAGAAATGCGAGATTTGTTTCTAAACAATTATTTATATATTCTTCAGATTGAATGGTCTCCTTCGTAATTGAAGTACCTTGTCCAACATGCTTAAACGCAACGTTGACACATTTACTAACTCGCAACCTCATAATTTTAGCAGCGATGTATAAAAGGTGTTGTGGGTCAGTAGCACGCCTATCAGTACGCCGAAGTTCGCTGGCAGCTTGCATAAATGGAGTAACAATAACACCATCTCTGTATATTCGAAAATGACCGCCATAGATTGTCGGAAAAGATAGTTCTTCCGCATGTTCATCCATTAAAATACTGACTGGCCTGTTATATTCACCGGGTGCTAGACTCAAAAAATAATCATCATTCCACAAAAGAGTTTGCTGCTGCGCAACTAAATTGTCTTCAATTGGCACATGTTCACTTATTTCATCCATATTCAATTGCGAAGTACGTTCATTGCCGGTAAAAAAAGATTCATCGATTTTAATGTCATGATAAATATAAAGAGGCGTAGATACTAAATACGACAACCACTCTTTAATTAGGCTCTTATTAATAAGCCCGTGGACATAACTAGTTTTGTGAATCAACTTCTTTTTCAAATGCACATAAAAGCAATGGTCATCTTCAATGTTTCTTGGCAATTGTCTCACCATTGTATTAACTTTGACAGGAACATTAATTATCTGGCCATAAATACTGTACTGACCATTAACGTGTCTCAGTCTACGAATCTGCATGAACGGTATTCTCGCTGAAATCAACCGTTGCTCGATAAGGTTTAACGTTGGTAAATGTGAAGGAATTTTCGGATATGCAAAACCGTTGTAGGTTAACATGAAAGGATTTTTTTCTTTTTCCAAAGATGTATAACACGTAGAGCAAACTTGAACAATTTCACCAGGTACGTAATTAAAAAAAAATCAAATTCGTATTATCAAGATGTAGAAAGAATAATATAAAGTGAATATATAAAAAAAAAATTACCTGCAGTATTGTTTTAAAAATATTTTTATGTTTACTGGTCGACATTTTCAAGTCTCTTTTCCACCATAGTCTGTCGCAAATAATAACAGAATGACCAAATGAATTACTCGTAAATTCTTTATAAAAATCAATATGACTTGTACTGTGTTTACGATAATTTGTATAAACTGGAACAGTACCATCAACAATAAAATCCATAATATTTTCACCAATTCGATCTTCTCTATCAATCTCAATTTCATTTTCATGATTGTTATGGTTATCTTCGGTAGGATCTTCATCATAATTGTCACGCAATAGTTGAATATTGGCATCAACATGGGCTTCATTTTGGGTAGCGTCTTGTATTGTCTCCAATAAATCTGATACTTCATAAAAAGGTGTGAAATGTTGTTCACGAAGATGAAGATGAATCCAGTTTTGTGTATCATTCGCTTTAAAATGACAAAAGATAGTGTCTTCATTCGTTGTAGTTATGTTGTAAAAACAATAATGTACACAAACATTTTGATTGTACATTTTTGAAAATAAGTACAAACAATCCAAATCTCCGTACTCATTAGTGCTTGATAGAATGTTATATGCTTCTTGCGGATTGTGGCAGGAGTTTAAATAGGGTGAATCGCGTAATTGATTTCTCAAGTCACAAGTCTCAATTTGAAGTTGCATAACACTTATGAGCGAGTGGAATAGACAATTACCATCGCCAGGAATTCCTGTGTTCCTGTGTAGAATAACTTCGGGAGTAATGCATTCATTACGCTGTTCATAAATATGAAGTTGTTGGCTGTGAAATTGATTTTCCTGTAGCGTTACATTTTCTATATTTTCAACAGCCCTACCTTGCACGACATTCTCTTCATTACTGCACAATTTTCGTCTTTTCCTGTGAAAAAAATGAGGAAATCGTAAAGTTAAATAATATTGAGGCATATACTACAATTTGTTTTAAATATTATTAAATAAAATTACATATCCACGTAGGATTTTTCTGCTTTACGTTGACGAAATTCCCTTTGACGTTCAGCATTTGTTTTTGGTACTTTTTTTTTTTCTTCATTTTTCTTCAAATCTTTGTGACGCTGATAATATGCTCTTTGACGTTCACGATTTCTTTTTCTTTTTAGCTCTTTTTTTAGCTCTTTATGGTTTTCTTCTCTATAAAAAGAAAATATCTAGGTATAAATAATTAGGTATTAATAGTGTAATTACACACCAAAACAATTATTCATTCAAAAAATTTGAACAAAAATAACGATATTAAGAGTTTGATCATCGAATTTCGCGCGATGTACATTTATATAGATATAATATCATATATACTTTCTCTGAGCGGCATTAATATGTATTACCTATACATAAAAAAAACAATTATACTAAATAGTACACGTGCTTGGTTTAATGGTTTCTGTTATATACATAATGAAGAATGAATTTACACATATATATATACATACATATTGAGAATCTAAATTGAGAATTTAAACTATACGTGTGTGTGTGTGTGTATACATAATAGAGGGCTTTTAATATCGCTCATTTAAATATCAAAGTTCTGGAGTGGCGACCGCGTACTGGAAGGCGCAGCGTGGGTAAGCCCCCCACAAGGTGGACCGACGACCTGGTGAAGGTCGCGGGAATCCGCTGGATGCGGAAGGCACAGGACCGGTCGTTGTGGCGATGTTTGGGGGAGGCCTATGTCCAGCAGTGGACGTCTTTCGGCTGAAATGATGATGATGATGATGAAATATCAAAAATTTTGGTTATCTTTATAGCAGTATTATATATAAATTAACAAAACAAAAAATAATACTGCATGATAATAATAATAAAATGTATGTATATAGAGTACTCACTCATTTTCTTTCACAATTTTTTCGTGACTTTCTTCATTAATAAATGCACTTTGTTTATTCATATTTAAAACACTTTGTACACAAATTATACGAGTACAGATATTCACTGTTGTACGTGCGAGCTTCGTAGAGTCGTACCATGAGTAAATACAAAAAAGAGGTGCCCTAACGCCGAAACTCTAAGCAGGCATGAGTCACCAGATTGCGGGGCGAAGAGGGGGATTACGCATGCGCAGTAACGCCGATACAACCAATGCCACCTAGAGGCGATTTGCAGAACTAAAGAGACAAGCGTGATATTTCAAAGTCATTAAAAGTTCTGCTATTCATCGATAGATGGCAAAACTAAAAAGTATCACCGCTGTGCCGGTCGGCGTGGGGGGTGTTAGGTTATTTTCGTTACGGAATTTCTGGATTCGGTCTCCACGCTCAAGGCCCGCGATAGAAGCTACGCAATAGCTTAAAAAAAAAAACATTTATCCCACCAATTCACGCTTGTCTTCTGTAACCCACACTACAGCTACAATTGGGCTCTTTGTGTGTTTTCGTATCGTCTAAGAATGTAATCGACTGTTTTCCAAAAACAGAACTTTCAATCTTTTCAATCTAGACTAATATAATAAAGCTGAATAGTTTTTTTGTTTGATTGTTTGTTTGTTTAAACGCGCTAATATCTGGAACCACAAGTCGGATACTCGGATTATTGCATTTAATAAGCTAGGAACAAATTATAAGTCGCGACTTACGGTCGCGACCGACAGTGGCGGCGTGTTCAGTCGCGTCTATATTGTCTTTGGTCGCCTCACGCGGACGTTTCAACGTCTTACACGGAACCGCAGACTACATAGAGATACTACGTATTGAATTGATAGCAGCTTCTACATGTTATTAATATGCCAAAAGAAAATTATAAAGTACTGACTGGTTATTTAGTAACTTTTTGTACGTTAGTCAGATGCATTAAACAACAAAATAAAGCAAAATACTGTGAAAAACATACAATATTCGTCAAAGCAGTGACCAAATGTACTCTGTGGCAGTGACAGTTGGTGACTGACAGCCGCTCGGACGCGACCGATCACTGTGCACATGCGGCTAAGGCGTCCGCGACTTATTGAAACATCCGGCGAGCCAGATTTTCGTAAGACGTCCGATCGCTCAAGGTCATGTCAAGGACACGTCCGCGACTTATAGCTTACAGTTTGCACACATAGGTGTAACTTCATTGACCAGATACAGCATCAGCCACGACCGACGGTCGCGTCTTATAATTTGTTCCTAGCTTTACGCAACGCAATAATGGACGCCCGTTAATGGTGCCGATTCTCTTGTACACCCACCTAAACCTAACTATAACTAAAATTTACAAATTTTAGTTTAGAAAATCAAAAACTTATTCTGTGTTTATCTTTTTCTTATTTTAGAAAACTTGTTGACAGCTCTAATAATTGAGTTTGACGCATCTAAGTTGAATTGGCGGTGTTACCAGTACATCTTGAAAAAATTATTAAAGAGTGAATGGAATGACCGAAAGTTCACAAAAACAGAAGGAAATCTAATAATAAATATATTTGGAATTATTAGTTTATCATTAAAATTAAGAAGAAAAAATCATGTCACGAAATAAAGTTATTTTGTTTTATATTTTCAATAAAATATATAAATTGGAATAATGTGATCAGATTAAAGAGTTATTATTTTCTACGGCCCGTATTACAGAACGATACTCAAGCGTTGATCACTGTTTAAAACTAGTTTTGAGTTGAGCTTTGATTTTAGAACGTTCCTCAAGCAGAGATTTATTGATCACAGATTTGATCTGTAACAATAAATCACTGGTGTGGTCCAGACTACGCTTGAGTAGAGATTTCTATTTTAATTCAGGTCAAATTCGTGTGTTATGTTGTTGAATTAAAGTTTATAATAATCACCGTTCTGGAATAAGACCGATACTCATGTAACGATTCTATCCTTAAGTAGTGATCAGGTGATTGGAGTTTAAACTGTACTTGAGGAACCTTCTGTAATAAGAGTACCTATCAAAGGAGATATATTGTTATTATTGCAGCGTATCATATGTATATCTTAAACAACGAGAAACAGAGCTATTTGCAAAAAATGCAAGGTCCTTTGAATTCCATTGGCAATCACAATAATAAACTATTTCTTTAATTTAAAAAGCTGGAATTTCCCTTTTTAAAGACGTGGTTAAAAAGTTCTAGCACCCAGGCCACGAAATTTTTCAAAAAAGTTGAATAAGTTAGAATCATTGAATTAAGAAACCTATGGAAGTGGCACATTCTTCTATATCCACCTAGTTTATACAAATATCTATTAAATCGTTATTGAATTATGAAACTATTCTTTGTCTCTTGTTAACCAACGTGTTATGTCGTCTGGTGAAAGAGATCGCATGCTATTTGTATATTCTCTGTTTGGCAACATCTTTACGGGATGTCAAAATACCTACGCCGCGTGGCAACCCCGCTTACCCCGCAATGTGGCCCATAGTACATGAGCTGTCAAGTAAACAAACTAGGGCTGTAGATATTTTTTAAATATCAGATTTTCGATCTATCGATATTTTTAAATATACATTCGGAGTTCAATATATTGAAAAAAAAAAGATATTTCGATATATTGGCCAAATTTCATGATTCTAGGTCAATGCGAAGTACCCTATAGGTTTTTTATGTGAGTTTGCCAGTATCAAAATGTGACATAGCCGTATGATTGCCTTGACCTAGAAGCTTGATTTTTTATGTCCTAGGGACAGCCGAACTTAGTATTTGATATAATTGCATTATTTATTACTACTTGAAAATGATTTTCATCAGCACACATCTCTGGTACGAAACACGAGCATCGATATCGATACTTTTTAGTTTTGATTACTTATTTCCCTAGCTATGGCCACCATAACGGTGGCCCGGATATTGTAGGTATACCACGCTTATTTCGTAGGTATTACTGGTCCATAGGTACAAGTCAATGGTTAGAATATAAGCTAAAAAGTACCACGCAGGATTACAAACTTGGAGACTTTCTCCCCAAAAGAGGGAAAATTTGTGAATTCAGGCTTTTTAGGGACACATATTAGGATAAAAGGATATAATTTAATGTGACATAGATTTTTTTTTCCCATTGTATGGATTTATGTACTTCTTAACCTCTTCTTATCGAAATTATAAATTTCATTTTATATTTCTATGAAAAATTTACCTTTCTGCTGAATCTACAACAGCTGCAACCACATAGTAGGCATCCATTATTTATTATAAACTACCTAAAAACTATAAAAATGAATAAAATAAGCTTTGCAATTTTAGTTGTTGATAACTAATTATAGTCGACATGTATTTTGATGCCTTCTAAAAATAGTCAGATTTAGGTTGACATTTCTAATATTAGGTGAAAAACGTCAATTACAGAATAGCAAAATGTCAATTTTTACTAAGTTGAATAACTAAACTAATTTTGGTCCTGTCAAACCAAAAATTAGTTTTAAAGTGAATTTCAGAATAGAAAACGTCGTTTGACAGGACTAAACTAAATTTAAGTGATTTTTAGTCTAGTTTAGAGAAATTTGTGACAAGAGAATCGGCACCATTGTGTACCTAATCGTTGTATTATGTCAGGAAGGTTTCCATGATTGTGTAATCGGCATTTGATGTTTTTTGTTTTTGTTGTTTTTGTGAACAGCGTAGATAAGTACACTTTACTTTACACTACTAAAGAAGCGTTATCCTATTCCATCGATCAGTTCCAGAGTCAAAATAGCAGTTATATTCACTGAGGTATATATACTTCAGTGGTTATATTGTTATAACCTTGGCGCAGTGCTTTATACCTGCTTTCACCTTTTAGGGACACTGTGAGGTATAATAATACCTCGCTCGGTTGTTAGGGACGCGGACGGCCATCCTATTGTCACTGAACAGGCAAAAAAAACAGCGAAGAAATAACAGCCTAAACTTGCACCTTGTATCGTATCGAATGAATAATATAAGCCAACGACGAGAAAAAAAAGGACTCGGCGCCACTATTATGACAAAAAAGAAGACGTACCTCACTCGCACACACTAGGCCAAAATTAATATTCTATCTATACACGATTTGCCCTTCTAGAGATAGAAATTACTAGATTCTAGAGATAGATATATCCGGCACATCACTAGACGTAATAACGTACGTCGTAGTACGCTAATCGACCGCCATTCGCGCCAGGATACTACGTTCATATAATAGTATTATAAGTAAGTAATGATTAATACGCACATTTTTTAATTTTTCCATACATGACCCGAACTCTTCTGCTACCAGGGCCAAATGCTGAAATATTATATTTATATTAGATTACTCGTAATATTACACTAGGTTTCTGCCCACGTCTCACGAAGGGAGATAAAATATATAAAAACCGGCCAAGAGCATGTCGGTTCATGCTCAGTATTATAGGGTTCCTTATGTAGGTGTTACAAACAAATCAAATCGAATATTAATCATGGCTATTTTAGTTTTTGCAACAGACAGCAGCATTGGCGACTCAGAGAGTGTTGTTAGTAGCCTCTAGATGGCGCGCGCTATACAGCGCCAAATGCAATAGACGGCAGCATTGGCGAGTTGGCGACTCAGAGTGTTGTTAGTACTAAATTGTATTACTAGATGGCGCCAAATTTAAGTGTGTCATGTCAACAACATAACACAAAGTTACTTTTTGTGATTTTTTCAAATATAAAGTAGCTAAAGGAGCATTATTTGCTATGACCATTTTTCTCTAAGGTCAATGACCTTTGAACTAGGACGTATTAAGTAATTTTTCAGTTTTCTCTCTATAACTCAAAAATTTATAATCACATTATACTCGAAATAATTTTAAAAGAGAGTTTTTACAAAGGTCTATCAATATGGAATATTATAAGTTTCTACGTTTTATAGTTTAGAAATGGCAGGGGGGGGGGACACATTGCAAGCCACTTTGACGGGCTATACTTCGCAGATGGTACACCTGATAAAAATGTGTATCAAACATTACCTTCATTTTAGTAGACCTATTCAATGATACCCCACAAGAGGGGGTGCAGCGAAAAAAAATTTTTCATCCCTATTCACATGTATGGGCGCCACCCCTAAAATACGTAATCACGATTTTTTCATTCTTTTAAAATTGAGATCTATATCTAGGCTATTTTTTAACAAAATTTCATTTACTTATGTTTATAACTGTAGGAGTTATTAAGCTGTAAAGGATTAGGACAGACGGACAGACGGACGGACATGACGAAACTATAAGGGTTCCTTGTAGGACTACGGAACCCTAAAAAACGTGTGCGGAACGAAGTTATCCTTAAAATTCATATTTTTCGACCGGTTCATTGTAACGCTAAATTTCGCAACTTTAATACAAGCATAGATGGCAGGAAACATCATGCGTTGGACTGAAATACCACAGGGCCCAGGATCAATCCAAGTTAATCAAGAGACAATCACACCAAGGTATGTTTTATTTAATAGTTAGCTGTAACTTTGATGTTACCCACCAGATGGCGCTTAAAGGTGAGGTCAGCTGACAACTCTATGTCCGTATATTTAATGTACCGTATGGGTATAACGCAAATCTTAGCGTGACGTGACGCTACGTTTTCTCCCGAATCACACCTACCGCAAGCCCCCATCCCATGAGGAACAACGTAATAAAATTTCCAGTGATGCAAATCGGATTTGCCTATTTCCATAACCTCTGAGACTTCAGATAAGAGTTTTGCTAATAGTACTGCTCCGCACAACTCTAATCTGAAGTCTCAGAGGTTATGGAAATAGGCAAATCTAATTTGCATTACTGGACTGATTCAAACACATTTTTTTTTTAACACCTGAGCATTTTTTATACTAAATGTGATTTATATGCAATGAGAGAGACTATAATTTATGTACCTTATTTGGGACAGCGTCTTTCTTAAGTCTTTTCAAACTGCATTTTGTCTCATAAAGGTATTTTTCCTCAAAATGCATCGAGCAAATTACGCTTCGCTTTGACGGTTTCCAAAACTCGTCTAGCCGTGCTCTTCGTATTATTTTTATCCACTCCATTTTCCTTTCTTCGTTAATAGGGAAGCTAAAAATGTACAAATACCTGTATTATTCTAATAAAAGGTATTATAATGCAAAACTTAACGAAGATTCTCGCGATGGAAATATCTATAATTTTAGTTATAGTGTTACATAGATACATGCATACATACAAATACACACACACACACTCCCCCACACACACCCTTGTTCGCGGCTAAAGTATTATGCTACTTTTACGAAATCCACATAATAATGCGGTCCCATCTTTTCTATAGAGTTGTGTTGTACAACGTTGTCCGACCGCATAATAGGGATATTTGACAAGTTAAAGTCTACGCATTATTGAAGCCGCGAATATACCCACACACGCGCCCACAAATTTTGTACATTTGTTTAGAATTCCTAATAGACTAACAGTGCATAGTATTATGATGTATGTTTTTGCAATTCTGACAACCATCATATACCTATGGGTCGCATTGATAAGCTTTTGTTTAGTCGGTAAAAAGGTATTTTTGAAATACCTAGATATCATCTCCTTTTTTACGAAATTGACATCCGATTGTTGTGTAATTTTAAATTGACATTTTTTAATTTTATACTTTATACTAATAGAGATATTAAATTACCATTTTATTTTAATACTGTACTTATAACATTCAGTTATAATACAAAAATGACGTGTAACTCAAATTACCAATAAATGACTATTGACTATATCAAAGAAAGAAAGAAAAAGTTTTAATCAAAAGTAGGGAAATTAAAACTCTTGTATTGGTAACACCAACAATATGGACGCATCATTCTCTATGACAATTACAAACTGAACAAATTAACCAATAATTAAATAATACGATAGTGAATGCGCTACTTACACATGAAATGTGATCCCATCCTGTTTATTTTTAAGACCAGCTGCATTTTTACACGTAGGAACGGCACAAGAGGGCATAATTTAAATTAATTGGACAACTGTACACCACGTTAGCGATATGACGCCGCGACGTTCACAGAATAACTAATCGCCTGCTCAATACAAAACTCTATTTAAGAGTAGTTTTCAGTGTTGCCAATGAAAACTTTTTAGCGGCCGTTTACGTTCGGTAGAAAAGCCGTGTTTTTAAAGGGTTCAACGGTTGGCCGTAGTACTGCTAAAAAAACCGGCCAAGTGCGAATCGGACTCACGCACCGAGGGTTCCGCGCCTTGGATTTATAAACAGTTATTGATGTCATGATAAAAGTTGTTCATAATAATGATTACAATGAGCCCTTATGACGCTGATACAGCCAAATACCCCAAATAGGCTTCTTTCAAAAACATATGTTAATCTTGATCGTATTTTAAAAAACAATATTGTGGCAAGATTGTGGCCGAATTCTTGAAGTCTTCTCTATAGAAAAAAAAAACCAAACTCTTAAAACATACTTTAGAGCAAACAATCTCCATAACTTACAAAATATTATAAATGAAATTTAGAAGACATAAAGACAATAATTTAAAACATAGTTGTTTCTGTTTTTTCAATTATGCTTTTAGTTTTTTGTAAAAAAAAAAAAGATAATTTTCATTCAAGTTGAGCAGCGGCGGCGCACCCGACATCCCTCCTCTCGTTGCCTCTCTTTCAGTTCTGTACAAAACGACTGTGACCGCAGAGGTCTGATTTTTTGGGTGTTGTCAGCCTCTTAAAAGGTTTTCAGTTATTTAAATTACCCTAGCACAAACCGAGCTAGTAGAAACCGATGCAAGATTAATAAAACTATAAAACGTACCTGAGTATTAGAAGTTTCTGTGGTTTTATTGCTTACTGTATTTAAACTTCTGGATGTACAGGGAGACGACAAATTTTCCGCCACATTTAGTGCTTCTATCTCTCCGGTTTGTGCATCTTGTGGCTAAAAATTATTAACGCGAACCGTATAAAGTATGTAAGTTTAAGTATGTATGTTTGTATGTATGTATGTATGTATAATCTAAATAATAAGGTAATAGAAGAGGAACGGGCGTGTGAATTTGTTGCCGCGTGCAGGGGCCTTCCTCTCGAAGTCCCGACTCGTTCGAGTTCAAACCGAATCGAGCTAGAAACTATCACTCCCTTTTACTAATAGTGGATACAAGAAAGGGATGGCAACAATTTTAAAACTGTCAAATTAGTCGGAATTTAGATTTCCATACAAGTTTAGTCGTGATCTCGGAACCTGTCCACTAAAATACAAGGAAATGTAACACGTAAACTAATTTGACAGTTCTAAAATTGTTGTCATCCCTTTCTTGTATCTACTTACTATTAGTAAAAGTGAGCGATAGTTAAAAATAAGTTTAGTTCGTGAACAAGAGAATCGACACCAGTGTCAAAGTGTCAATTCCTTTGTTGTTTTCCTAGAGAGAGAGAGAGAACTCTCAGAACTCGAACCAGTCGGGATCGGGAGTAAGACCCGGTTGCTTGATCACCAGTGCCGTTTTGGACGCGAAGTCACTAAGTCTACTAAGTTTAGTAGTAGTAGAGCTCCTTTGTGAAAGAGCTCGTCCGGGGAAGTACTACCACCGTATCTACTTCTCCGCCAAATAGTGATGCTTGCATTGCTGTGTTTCGGTTAGAAGGGTACGGGCGCCGATGCCGGTGAAATTACAATCACATGAAACTTTCCATCTTCATGTCTCCGTTTGGCGAAACTGGTACCATTTAGGCTACAGTCTAGGTGGTATTGCAGTTGTTATGGGCAAAGGTAGGTGGACCTTTAGCTCGTTTCATCATCATCATCATCATTTCAGCCGAAAAATATCCACTGCTGGACATAGGCCTCCCCCAAGCATATGTATGTTGGGGGGATATGCCATAATCGCCACGCTTGGCAGGCGGGTTGGCGATCGCAGTTGGTTGGTTAAATACTCAGAGAACGCTGCTGCCCATCCTCTGGTGAATCCCTTAGTCGCCTTTTACGACACCCATGAGAAGAGATAAGGGCCGCGGATTAGCTCGTTTCGCCATCCTGTACTATTAAAAAAAAAAACCTAACAGCGGATTTTTTTTTGGCTTAATTTATTTTGCATTGAATGCAAATACATTAAAATATTAAATCTCTTTGATTGAATGCTAGCTAGACACATGGTAGGCGTAATTGCGAATTTCTGTGTTGGTAGCGGAAAACTGGCGACACGCGTTCCGGTATTAAAAGACAGTAGATAACATTTCTATTACCTTCTTATTTAGATTTCTATGGTCCTAATCCTATCTAATTATGAATAAGGACAGGAAAAACGGTGCGATTAGGGCTTACACCGCACCGCGATTTTAACTCGCGCAATTTTTTATCGCTAAATCTGTAACACACGAAATCATGCAGGTGCCCGCACTGGCTATTTAAAATCGCGACGGTACATGAGACTCAGTGATAAAAATCGTGCGAATAAAAATAGCTGTGCGTGCTTAGCCTAGTGTTTGAATCACGTTATTATAACCACTTTATTTTTTGTTTGTTGACGTTTCCACTATTTCCTTTACCTTTAAATTTGGCAGGGCTGTATTTTTTATCCGCTTAAATCCTTTTTTCGTTGTATAAACGTCATCTTGACGAAAATGTTCGGAACAAATTACACTTGAATCATTTGGTTTGTATAATTCGTCCTGTCGGTTTCGTGCTATGATAACCCGCCATTCCTCTCTCCGAACTTCATTTTGAGGAAAACTAAAATGAACAAATATTCTAGTGATCAGAATACAAAAGAATAAAATAAATTAAGAGTATTTCAACACATTTATGCAACACAATGACAGCTCCATGTGTTTTCGTACGGTCAACCGCACGTCGGTGGTAACACCTTGACATTAGCAGCATCTAAGACTGACTCGATTGAAAGCGGGAAGATATATGTATTACCTACATATTGTTTTGTTTTTGTGTTTTTAGTTGAGTCCGATACTTTCACCTTAATTATAAGTTAGCTCAGTCATTAAATTTGTGCATGCTGTGGCCTCCTGTAAGTGAAGGAGTACACCAGATAGAATCTTGTATCTGTCACTTGTGATTATTTGTGTACATCTTTTGTTGGAGGTCCTCAATAATATAAATAAATAAATAAATAAATAAATCTTTATTTCGTAAGCATTACTGATTACGAAATAAAGCAGGTTACCCTTACGGGCAGTTTTCGAACTGAAGTGTTACCACTGTCACGCAGTCGACTGTACCATCTCCTTCGATCAAATGAAGGAACTTATTATAGATGCACGTTCTTGTATAAAATCAAACCCAAACAACATCTCGTAGATAAATGATACCGTCGTCGCCGTCGGCAATTCATTGCTTTACAAACTGCGTCATCTGTTTACAAACGCTCGCTGCTTTAATTTGTAAAATGCCGATGGCAAATAATTAATGATGCATCCAATCGTTTTAAATACGACATGATTCTTACTTTAGGATAACCATGATTAAATGAGATAAAAACTTTTTAACAAAAAAATAAAACCGACTTCAAAAACCTAAAAATTGACCCTTTGCGTCATGTAAATATAATGTACAGTCGAGCGCAATATCTATAGTAAAATCAGTTTATGTGAACGTACATGAAAATCACGCGCCGCCTTCAAAATGTTGTTTATGTTAAGATTTTAAAATACATACAATGATTATTTTTTACTTTTTAGTTAAGGTTTTTGAAGTCGGTTTTATTTTTTGTTAAAAAGTTTTTATTTCATACTTTTTAGTTGATAATTGCGAGGGTTGATTCATAAATGTTTATATAACCAATTTGAGAATATATTTTTATTAACCTTTGCTATCCCACTGCTGGGCAAAGTCTCGCTCATGTTCTTCCAAATGTCCAATCACTATCGTGAAAAAAAACACGCATATCGGCCAAGAATTCTCAGAAAAACGAACCAATGAGCAGATCATCTAGATAGGGGAAGCTAAAATAAACTGATTTATTGAAGCTGGTTAAAAAACTACTCAACCTAAGTCAATAAAATTTATATGGGACCACCGCGCGGACTTCCTCTACCAAATAAAAAAACAACCACGTAAATCGGCCCACAAATCTCGGAGTAATCGGTGTACAAACATGAAAAAAAAAAAAAAAAAAAAAAAAAAAACCCCTCGGAATACATAACCTCCTCCTTTTTTTGAAGTCGGTTAAAAATATACATACATATAAAAATAAAACAGGTTTGATACGTAATCTCGGGTGGGAGCGAAGTCCCGCAATAAGAAATAAAACTAATGGCCAGACAGCTGATGTGTAGGTAAGGTTATATTTAGAACTGTGAACTCACCTCGCCATAAGCGATTCGCCAATCTTTTTGCGGTTTTTACCTCGAATAGGTACCAATAACACTCCGCAGGAGTCCGTCAAACGTTAGTTTCTATGGCCACTAGCGTTTTTCACGTGCCGGATAATCAAAAACTTTTTTCTTGTTCAGTTTTTGCACTTGCACACAGTTTGTTCTGCTTTATGAATGTCTTTAAGACACTTGTTTCTTGCGAAAAGTTGTACTACTCGAATTACCTACAATTCATGTTTTTGCTTTTAATTTCTTGAAGTAGGTAGTCGACGCCATTGTTATTGTTTTGATAAGCAGCAGAAAATAGAACTAGTTATTACAATATGCCTTTTGGCTTTTTGTAGACGGCATTCGAATCGTCATTTAGGTTTCACGGACTACCTATTACAAAATGCCGAAGCACCTTCAGCATTTCACAAAGCAGCGAGCGTTTATAAACAAACGACGTCGGTTGTATACATACACAATGACGAATCATAAAATATGCATACCGATGACAGATAATACATTACATATAGGTACACAATAATCTGTGACAACGTCTCCGTAAAAAGGAAAACATAACTAAGTTTACAGTTATGTTTTACTTCTACTAGGTAACTTTTTTAAGATGTCCTAGAGTGGATTTAAAAATAGGCCAAAAATTAATGTTCTTTTTTTGCCGTGGTGAAATCCTTATGGAGCCAGTGTCGGATTCTTACCGACTAAAACCACCACGGTGTTCGTTCAACTACATTAGCCAGGGGCGTGGGAAGTGGGAATCCGTGAGTATTCACACAACCACCCCCGACAGGTCCTGCTGCCTAATTGCGTAACTCACTCGCGATCGCATTCATTCGTGTTTTGACAATCCGTCATATTGACAACTACGTACCACGCAATGAATATTGCTGTAATTTCAAAATCAAAGCTGATGTCAATGTGAATGCATTACACAATTACCCCACTGGCCCGCCACAAGCAGGCGAGCCACTTCTCCCCGTGCATTTACGCTAATAGCAATTAAGTGTAAACTCGTCATATGCGAATTGCTAGGTACGGTCGACCGCAAGTCAGTGGTAACACTTTAACATACATGAATTTTTTTCTTCTATTTTTTATTCAAGAACGGACGCGTAAGTGTACGAAAAAAACAACATTGAGTTAAGGCAAGTTCTTTTATTGCCTCCATTCTCATCGAATTTCATTCTGTGGAAAAATTATTATACGAAGAATTATAATAAGATATTATTCAAAAATGTATTATGATTTATGTATTTTATAATGTAACTAATTCAAATAAGTAACAACGACTCCATGTCTATTCATATGGACCTTCTTTTAACGCAGAACAGTGCTCTCGATTCGCTCTCGCTTATGGACAGAGCATGCGAGAGCGAGAAGAACGGGTGATACACGCAGTTGAAAACAACCGAAAATACCTACCAACCTATTTAAAAGTTGTTGAGTGCCACATTCATAAAAAAAAAAAAAATATCATTTCATAACAAAGTTATAACTATTTACCGAAAGTACGACACTCCATCCTTTTTTTGCACTTTTAATGTACAGTTTTTGCATTTTGTCACTACACACTTCGGCATTGTGAAACGTGAAACGTCACACTGCTAGCGCGGTCGTGAACTGGCTGAGAGCAAAACAGTGCACGCAACTGATTAATTATTGCCGAGTTTTGATGGCGCGATTTTCGAGAGGCGTTCGTGCATCTATAGTAGTACATATATTAATTAATTGATCGAAGGAAGGGCTATTTCGTCTTATAGGTACTTATTACGATCAATCCCAACGCAAATATTGTATTTCAGATATTGAGAAAATATGACTACTTAAATAGGTAACAATATCATGATAATTTATGCGTAGTTACTGAGGTAAATAATTCAATTTTTTATACTTACGTAGATTTTTTACTTTTTTTACGTCGTTTTCTAGTACAAATCTGTCGTAGTACTTTATTCCTTTTGTTCGGACACACAACACACGAAAATAAACACCGACAATCACAAAACTTGAAAATATCTAGTTAATAAATACCTACCTACACAGGATAAATTTTTAAGGAGTGCAGATACTTTTTTTCGTTTTTTGAAAGAAAACGCACTTGTGTGCGGATAACTTGAAAATTTGTCTTGTCTGTTAAAAAATAATTTCCGTACAAAATCGATTTTTATTTAGTATTTTTTTGTTGAATTTTAATAATGTGGTTACTCTTACGATAAAAAACAGATAATGAACTGAACTACTATTCAAGTTAACCGGACTCCTTAAAAATGTATCCTGTATAGTGTCAAATGTCATCCAAAAAAAATTACAATTTGGATAATACAAAAAAAACTAATGAAAAGTAATTTTTTGCGATATTAATTTTTTTTTAAATATAATAAAACAATTTTAGTTGCGGAACGAATTCGTGCGTGACCTCTCTTACTAGATAGATCTAGCCGCAGAACTGAACTTGAACTGCACTGGGCGAACTGGGCGGACTGGTGTTAAGAATAAATACGCCCATACTTTAAAATCACCAGAAAAATTTAAGGGTAGTCTCCGACTATCATTATAAACAACTTTTATTTCGGGACCAACCCTGAAATCTCGAAAAAAATATCAGCTGATCCCCACATTTTGTCGATTTATTGAACACACTACCCTCAATTATTTGTGGTGATAAAAAAATCGTGTTGTATAAATAAAATAAATTATAAGCAAAAGTGGCTTAGTATGTAAGTTTGATACAGGGCAGGTCTATCTTATACGGGTATAGTTACCACCGATATGCGGTTCCGTGTGTGAAAATCGGTACCTACCATTTAAAAATTTAAAAAAACCGTGTTCGGAACCGGTTTGATAAATACCGGTTAGCACATTGAGGTAATATGTACTACGTACTAGAGAAGACACCTCGAACAAAATGTTTGTAGCACGTTTTAGAGCTCCTGCACTCTCACTCGCTTAGCCACGCTCGCGCCGCGCGTGCTCCGCGGCCAGCAAGTTGTTCCTGATGTCTGCTCCAGTACTTACGTAGTACGTATTCCTCAGTAGGTTAGCACCGTTTTATTGCGGTAAAGCTGCGAACTTTTCTTGAGAACGTGAACGTTTAAAGAACTTTATCATAACCTAAATTCACCGGTTTAATCGACGAGCGCCAAGTAAGAAAGAAAAGAAAAGTAGATACTTACTCATTTTTGGATGTTTTGCAGCGGAACTGATTGAAGCAACGAATTAAACGTTCGACCCTAAACAGAAATTTTCTTTCTACTGAACAAAAAAAAACTAAACGGCGTTTGGTTGTATTAACCGGTTTTTATTGATCTAAACCGGTTAATCCGAAAAACCTACGTAAAGGTTCTCAAAATACCGGTTAAAAACCGGTTTATTCGAACGAAACCGAAATTTAAGTCAAGTACATACCTAATAACGGTTTCAAAATTTAACCGGTATCCGAGCCCAGAGATACACAATCAAAGTTGGTAAAAAAGTACCACTTAAACCTCTGGGTTTGATTGCGGCACTTAAAATTCATACTCGTAGTCGTATCAGCACATTTATTCATTATCAGTGTAAATTACTTAAAATTAGAACTTACCCGTGAGTCTTCTCCATCACTGGCGCCAGCACTCGTCGATGGCTGAAACGGCAAGTCATCTTCATCTTCCTCCAGAGATTTTGATGCTCGCTTTCTAGTTTTGGGACCAGCATCAGCCTGTAACAATAATAAAAACAATTCAAAAATAACGGTTTTAAGGTGGTTTCACACCGGCGAGGCGAGGATCGGGTGGGATGGGCGTGAATTGAAATCTCGCTGACCCTTTCACACCGAAAGATGTACCTATTAGTACATCGCGAGCACGCGCCGTCTCGCGCTGACCAACGCCGGCTTTTTTTGTGTCCGTTTTGCAATGTAATAAATACTTTATTCGTGCAGCAATAAAGTTTAATGTTGTACCAACAAATATTTCAATTCTTGCCTCGCACATCCTCGCCTATCCAGACCTTTAACGATGGGCGTGACGTAAATTGAAAAGAAATTTTGCTACACTAATTTCAATTCTCACTCGACCCATCCACGCCTCGCTGGTGTGAAACCACCTTTAGGCTCGAACCTTAGAACGATTCTCAAGCATGAATCTAAAGAACTGTCATTTCATACATTGATGTCAAACGAAAATATGAAATGACCGTATTTAAATCTAGATTCAGACTTGAGCATTGTAAAGGATTCAGTTGCTAGGTGGAGTATGCTGGGATTCAATTCAATTTATTTATTCAATTTATTTATTTCTTCAAAGATATAATGTTAACATAAGTATTTTAAACATCCGTAGGTATACTTGACTATTATTGAGAGTTAACAAAAAACATGTAGGTGATGCAACCAGAGCCCTTGCTAAGTTATAAAAATAACTTGTATTAAGGGCGCTGGTTCAAGCCCTTGACATAGTGTATGGTATAAAAATTGCAGACAGAACAAGTGTGAGTCAAACTGGAGTTAACATTAATTAATTATATTTGCAGCAACCGAAATCCTAGTTATTTAATATTTAGTTTTTGTGTGTATGCATATGTCTGTGTACTTGGGAGTGTGGGATAGTGTGTTACGTGTGTGTAAGAGTGATTGTGAATGCCAGCGACGACACAGCCCCTAGACGGATATTATTGAATTTAATGCGTACAAATAATTCTGCCACTAGCTGAGGTATGAGGAAGCGGGGTACTGCGATCTGGTTGGTCCTGACAATGTCATTACATCATAGAAACTTCAAACTTTGTAGGGTTAGAGACGAGACATGTTTAGATTCAACACGTTATAATATCGATAAAATATTATTTTATCGATAGTATTTTTATGTAATACGTAGATACGTACGTACGTAATTATAAAGATTTTAGCTTCTTATTTCTTTTAATGTTATTTAAAAATGTAATTAATAAGTTTATGAAACGAATAAATGGAATAGTAAGTATTACATGTGGGTTACATGATAAAGTAATGAATTTAGTAGTAGCATTATATTATTTATCTACACTCGTATCGTAAAATTCGAATTATGAACTCGAAAGTAATGTCATAATGACATACTTTACGCACATGCACCTGTAATGAATTTAAAAAGTTTCATTACGATACAGTTTGCTGAACAAAACAATGCGGTAATTTTTTTTTTTTCCATAACCGCACACTTCAGCCCAACTAAGGAGTTTTTAATGCCACTTTGACCTAACCAAGGAGTTTTCAAACCTTTTTTTTAGCAGTCGTACAGTTTGGCACCAATGAGTACACAAAATTCAGGGTGGCGCCACTTGTCATACATTGAAAATTTTTATCGTTTAAAATCGCGTTTTTGGCAGAACTTTTGATTGTCATATTGCTTTTAATTATATTTAAGTGTATACAGGCATATTTTTTGTATGATAAAACAGAGATTGACGGAATCCTGACAAGGTTAGAAAATTAGTTCCGATTATAATGTTTTCGCCAGACTATATTTTATTATCTGTGTAGGCGCGCGCTACTGCTAGGGCGCGTGCGCTGCCGCGCGGCATGACCTACTGGATTTAGTCATCGTTATTTGAAAATTTATTGTAATTGTTTACGTTATTATTATGGTTTTGTATGTCTAAAGTTTTATTCTGGGCAAAAATATCTGACTACGGCAGTGATACTGAACTGAGGAGAATATGACCTCGCCTGAATTTCTGGATGCAGCAACGTAAATGACGAACAATCTTTTACCAGAAAAATAAAAAAAAACTACAACAATGTTACCAAGATTTTGACTTTGGTATTTTATTTAAAATTGTATGAGTTTAGATAAAATAGTGTATGAAACTAACATAACTAGGTATTAAAACACTCGTGTGATACTATTAAAAGCCGAGCCGAATCCCTGTTATGCAACAGTTTCATAAACTACTATTATTTGGCCCAGCAATATTACAATGTCACATTAACATACAAATCTTACGTCTAGGTATAAATATTATTGTATCTATATACTTAATATTTATAAAACTTTTTAACAAAAAAATTTACCGACGAAAAGAGAAACTGAAAAGCCAAAAATGAAATGAAGCTTTTTAGTCTTAATAAATATTCTCCTAACTAAACTAATGTAAATAACTAATTATGAGTCAGCGCCAAACATACAAGCAAAGTGCGTGCGAGTTGCAAGTGGTCGAGCGGAGAACGCATTTTTGGAAAGTTATTGATTATCGTTGAAAATTTCACGTTGTATTTGATGTTATTTTGTTTTTATTATTTCTTTAAAGTAATTTAATGATCTTCGTTGATTGTTTGTTTGGCGCCGTCTCATAATTAGTTATTTACATTAGTTTAGTTAGGAGAATAGTTAAGACTAAATAAGACTAAAAAGCTTGATTTTATTTTTCACTTTTCAGTTTGCTTTCGTCGGTATTTTTTTTTAATAAACAGTTTAATTTTTAATTGTTTTGTTGCTAAAACAGGTCTCCATTATGTTGTATTGTCTAGAACTACATTTATGTGAGCACAGTTTCAACAGAATCGGTTAACAGGTAAGAAAACAGTGGGTGAACAAGCAGTCATCCTCTGTTTTCCTACACTTAGGGGTGGATTTTTTTGTTCAAAATTAAATGTGACCAACTTTGAGATATACGCTATCCACAAAAAAAAGAATTATCAAAATCGGACTATTCTATAAAAAGATATGCGTGGTTATACATTTAAAAAAAATACGCGTCGAATTGAGAACCTCGTCCTTTTTTTCGTCGGTTAAAAAGTGAACACAAAATGAAACAAAAACATAATATATTATTGCAAACAATAACAGCTAATCAGCACGTAAATAAAACGTAATTCAAAAGAAAAGAACCTACTCAAAACCAACTTGGGGAATGTAGTAGCCAAGTGGCGCCCCCATCAGTAAAAAAGTTATTACTCGCTGTATACATTATTTATCGAAAATCCTTTTTAACTATTGAAATACAGGTAGTGTAGTTTAATTAGAAACTTTTAACTCTGTAAATTATAGTTCGCTGTAGTTGTAGACACAAAATATACGAAAAACTGCCACTTTTGGCACTTTTTGTATCTACAACTAAAGCGACCTATAATTTACAGAGTTGATAGTTTCTAATTAAACTACAGTACCTGTACTTCAATCCTTAAAAAAGGATTTTCGATAAATGTTGTATTCAGCGAGAAATATTGTTTTTACTGATGGGGGCCACTTGGCTACTACATTCCCCTTAAATTTAAATGACAACAAATTAAAAAATAAATTTCGATTCTCCACTAATCATTTTTGAAATGAATTAATTTTGTATAAATCCTTCGAACAGTGCGTTTGTTACTTTGAGATTTTGTAAGAAAGGCTAGTCTTGTGGAAATATATTTGTGCATAACACTCATTGACAAATCCACTACATGATTGGTTAATTCAGAGTGAAATTGATGGTAACTTATATTAGGAAACAGTTCCTCGCCAATAAAACTACTTAAAGTTTTACTGACCAAAATGTCGGTTTTGCTTTTTTGAGTTTTTGGAATCTTTTCTAGGTAAGCTTTTATAGTCATTTCGGAACGACGACAAATTTTGACCACAGTTGGTGAAGGATATATCAAGCCTCCCTTATCTCTGTAAGCTATTAGACTACTTTGGTCCTGATTTAAGGAAACTAAAGCTCCAATACACGTCTTACATTTTATTTTTTGAATTATTGAACTAGATACGAACCCCGCAATGTACTCTACTGCCCTTTCAGCGAAAATAGATAAAGTAATTCTTTCAAGGGCTAGATTTAAATCATCTTGACTTTCAGTTTCTTCGGTGTCAACATCTCGCTTGTCATCCAACGTTGTTGTCAAGTTGATTCTGTTCAATGCCAATGAACAGTTCAGAATGGAGATATATTCCAAAGGAACACAATTGCCAGTGGAGACATCTACTAACTCTGTGTGTATTAGCGTTTTTTTATAAATAGTTTCGAATAGTCGTGGAGTCGGGTTGTCATTACTACCGCCATGTGATCGTATATTGGCAAAAAATAGCTCTATGTGATCTTGGGAAATCTTATTAAAAGGTATATATTTGATTGAAGAATTATTTTTATCTATCAAATCATGATACATTCCGATAACACTTTGGATTGCGACTAAAAATCCTATAAATCCTGTGTAACGAGGCGAATTAATCAGTTTTATTGTTTTAGTGTCATTTAGTTTGACGGTTAACGTAAGAAGATATTTTTTGCTTTCTTCTAGTCTCTTTAAAATATTATGTGCGTTGTCTTTGTTAAGAGCTCGTTTAAAGCCGTAGCCGTGAACCTTAGAATCTAGTATGTCAAATAAATCATTAATAAGCAATAACATTTCTACAGTTGCATCTACGTCTTGAAACTCTTGAAGTTTCAGTTCTGATTTACAAAACATCAAAGCTGTTGCCACACTACGGCTAAACAACTGGGCAGCTAGTTTAACTTTCATCACATTCTGTTTAAATTCAATGTGAGAAAGTCTTAATTTATTAGCTAAATGAAACTGTTCCTTGTCCTGAATGTTGTGAAGTAATTTAATATACTCCCACTTTATAGAACCCTTGTTACTATTTTTAACTCCTTGTAGTATTCAAAAGCATTTCTTACTAGTTTTAACATGTGTACTGGATCTAGGAATACAAAAATTTTCTGATTGGTTATTGGATGACAAAAACAGGTCTTCATATTTTGTCCCGAAAAACAACACCCCAGTAATTTTGCCATAGCAATGTTTGTCGGGCATCCATCAAACGTTAACGCTTTAATAGTAACTTTGTTATCATGGCATAAACAAATTGCCTGCATGACTAGATTTTTTTTTTGTTCAGCATTAGTGCCGTTTGTAAGAAAGTACCCTATTGGTACTTTGAATTTTTTGTTTAGCCCAACAACAAGCAGAACCAATGCTTCAGTACATTCGTCAGAGCAATCGTTTTGAATTTCCCCGCCAAAGTCCACATCAGGGTTGTTGCGAATATCAGCATCAGCATCAGCATCAGCATCCGCTGATCATCAGCATCATTTTCAACATCAGCATCAGCATCAGCATCCGCATTAAATGATGCTGATATTTATGCTGATGTTCATGTTGTAACGTGACCGAAGGGGGAGGGGCTTATGGCACATTTTTTTGTTTCGGTTGTGAGTTTTGACCGCTAGGATAGTTATTAATCTGAGGCTAGTATAATAAGTTTATGGGTTTGACCAATCATAGCATAGATTAGTGCACTTCGGTGATTTTTAGCAAAACCAAAACAAACTTGTCTATTACGACAAATGTCAACAGCAGACAGTACAGTTGAAAGAGGCGTTCTAACAAAAAGGACAATGTGGAGCTATTATAGTCAGCTTCTTCTTCTCCGGGTCAATGGCTCTCATGTAGTTCACACTGTATTCATGTGGTATTTGGCCACCTCTATGGCGTCGTTTGTGGCTTTGTTCAAATCGTTTCTTGTGCAGGTAGCAGGGCACAAGGGACAAGTGAGCAAATGGGCCATGGACTGAATGGGGGCCCCGCAGCTAATAAAAAGCCAAGGATGAAAATAATTTATGCTGGATTGCCTTTGCTGGTTAAAAATAACCAAGCTCTTCATTAACGAATGCAAATCATAACAGAAGCATTAAGATAATAAGGGGAACTCTACATTTTTAAAACAAAGAAATATTGGCGTTTGCGTTCGCGCTGCTCCTTTGTGCGCTCAAAGTAGGTCCATCATTCATCATCATCATGTCAGCCGAAATCCACTGCTGGACATATGCTTCTCCAAGCAGTTTGGGTGAATATGCCATAATCGCCACGCTTGGCAGGCGGGTTGGCGATCGCAGTTGGTGCGTTAAATACTCAGAGAACGCTGCTGCCCAGAGGATTCTAGTGAATCTTTTAGTCGCCTTTTACGACACCCATGAGAAGATATAGGGTGGTGCAATTCTTTAAGTCTGGCACCACACGGAATAAAGTAGGTCCAGTTTAAATAATTTCACTTACAAAAGGTTTCATTCTTTATATGCAAAAACTTTTGTATGTTTATCTCTCGTTTATTTAAGCACAGTGAAAGAAAGCTCAAATGCTTTTTATATAAAAAGAAAAGCCTTAAAACTCCTTTTAAAATGCGCCTAAAATGGAGTAAAGTTTTCGGTAATCCTAAAAATAAATTGCGCTCGCTACGCTCGCGCTAGTGTGCAGGTTTCTTGCGGGTTTGTCTCGTGTACATTTTCAATGTTCATGTTATGTTTTTCATAATTTACCAGATTTTAGTTAATAATTCGTAAATAAAAATGTAGGGTCGCGATTTTTTTTCCTAGGGCTGAAATGAAAACATGAAAAAGTTTCGTTTGTTATATTATTTTGCCCTTAATTTTAAATTTTGATTAATCACCGTAAAAGTTTAAAAAAGGCACTATTTTTAGCCTTTAACCAATATCGGATTTTTATAAAAAGATATATTATGTAAATAAATTCAAATTACATTTTTATTTAAATTCATAAGGATCAGTACACATTTCCAATTCAAAAAAATCAGCATCAGCATCAGCATCCGCTGATGTCAATGTCAAAAATCAGCATCAGCATCAGCATCCGCTGATGTGATAAAATTCTGGATCAGCAACAACCCTGGTCCACATATCCAAAAGTACGTTGTGTCGAGGGAACGTATTCAACTTTAGATTTTATTTTTATTTCATCAAACACTAACGTAGCTACTAATTCTCCTTCGCACTGGGCAGCTTTGTTTTTTAGAGCACTAAAAGCTTCTTTGGTAAAACCTGGCTTACCATCTACGGTTTGGTACCACTTGCTTAGTGTCTTGACAGATGGAAGACAAGTTTGGAAACTTTTTCTCACATATTTGTATGCTTTTGTAGAATAAAAATTTAATGTTAAGGCGAAAGTTCTAAGTTCCGGTGAATATTTTTTCCTAATCGTAATTCCTTTCTTATTAGATTTCATAACTTGTCTTTTAACTAATTCCTTATTAGTTATCCCAATTTTACTGAGTATATCAGCATTACACGAATTAATTAGTTTTTGTTTTTCGAGCTCGGTTATTATGTTCTTCAGTGAAACCAGTCTCTTACTCATGTAACTTGTTTTTGCTCTCAAGCTCTTTAAACTTTTATTTTTTTGCTTTACCATGTCAGATAATTCTAAAATTCTCCTGCACAAGCGTTTCTTAACGGGGGTCATGTAATCTGTAGGACTTCCAGGAAAAGGTTTTTTTCTCGGTGTTTCAGTATTTGATGGTGATTTGAGGGGGTTTTCTTCTGGCATTGATCTTGGGGTACGGGTTGGGGATGTCGTTTCTTTTATTTTAGGTGTGTATAAAATAGTCTTTGGAGATAGACCTTTTATTTTTAGTAACGGTTCCTGCTTCGAAGTGCTGGGCATTGGGACACCGGCATCAAAATCAACCACAACGTTCTAAAAAAAAAAAACTTTTGTACTTTAGCACAAACACAGTCTGTTTGTGCCGGTATCGAAACGTACAATTAGCGTTTGAACGTTGGCTCCGATGCAGGAGAGTCAGAGTTCGAAGCCGGCTTGCACCTCTAACTTTACGAATTCATGTGCGGATCAGTATTTGATTATCACTTGCTTCAACGGTGAAAAAAAATCATCATGAGGAATATTTCCTCGCACACCTGATAGTGCTCCATGCAGCTCTCGATGGTGTGTGTAGTCCGCTAACTTGCACTAGGCCAGCGTGGTGGACTAAAGCCTTAACCTTCTCGTACTGGGAATAGGCCCGTGCCCAGCAGTGGGATAGTCATTGGCTGATTATGTTATATGGTATTAAAACTTAATACTTACCTGTAATAGAGGCAAATACAATGTTGGTACTGCTGAGCTTAGAAGACGCCGACGGTTTTTCATATTAATAAAACAATCTTCAGTAAAGTGCCGTGAACATATAACATTATGTTTTGCTGGGAACCAGTTCTCTCGCATAGTTTTATTAATCCATGTATTTTTAATATCGGGATCTTTTGGATACCTAAAATAAATAATATTTTTACAATAAAGTAGCTGATCCCAGTCACTTCTCGAGTGACGAAATGCAGCGTACTCTGATCAGTCCAATCAAGGAAAATTTCACTATTAGTGTATGTGTATGTGCTACCGGTAATAATTCCAATATTATAGAATATCTTGGCATTCTTATAATAAATTAGATATAATCAAATAAAACAAATTTTATGACTAATGACTATGACTGACGACCAATGACTGTAATTTGATTCTAGTACTCGCTGGCAGCTACCGTGGCACCACTCGCTTCGCTCGCTCACAGTTCTAACCTTTCCTAGCCTATCTGATATATTTGATTGTTTTCATATATTTGTGTGAGGCCTCTGGGTCTCTTGCTGGGGCTTTGCGACTGACTCGCATTTATGCTCGAGCAGCAAAACACGCGTTTGCATTTGGACGGAATGTATAAAATTTTAGTATCTCATAATCGCGTGATTAGAAAAGCGCGATTCAAATCGTCTCATCTGGAGTCTACACGCGTTTGACGATATTCGATTAATCATGACATTCATCGCACAATTGCTACTCCGATCAACTATCGTTACGATATCGCATGCGACGATCGTGTTTTGAGATTTGACTCTCGTTTTCCCTATTCCGGTCAGTTATCTTTAGACCAGGGATTCCCAAACTATTTTGGAGAGACCCCTTTTCCAAAATGTACTAATACCTCAGACCCCATAGCCAAATTACTTAAAAAATCCTATCTCAAGTTTTTTTCCTATTGATACAAAATACTTAATAATTTAAAATCTTTGCTATTTTTAACCGACTTCAAAAAAAGGAGGGGGTTATGTATTCCGCGGGTTTTTTTTTTTTTTTTTTTGAAAGAAAGAAAGAAAGAAAGAAAAAATATTTATTGCCACAACAAGACGACATGCGGTAGGTGCACATAAAAAATACTTAATTAGGTACATTTCTTGAATCATTTTATCAATGCATGATACCTACCTTGCATGTCGTAGCTGCGGCAAAGAGGTCAACACTCAGCATGATGCTGTGTTGTAACGTGAGTCACAACACAGCGCTGATTTTCAGTGTCAACCCCAAGTGATGATGATGATAAGATTTTTCATGTATGTACACCGATTACTCCGAGATTTGTGGGCCGATTTACGTGGTTGTTTTTTTATTTGGTAGAGAAAGTCCGCGCGGTGGTCCCATATAAATTTTATTGACTTTGGTTGAGTAGTTTTTTAACCAGCTTCAATAAATCAGTTTATTTTAGCTTCGCCTATCTAGATGATCTGCTCATTGGTTCGTTTTTTCTGAGAATTCTTGGCCGATATGCGTGTTTTTTTTTCACGGTAGTGATTGGACGTTTAGAAGAACATGAGTGAGACCTTTGCCCAGCAGTGGGATAGCAAAGGTTAGTAAAAAAAAATATGTCAAATTGGTTATATAAACATTTATGAATCAACCCTCGTAATTTTCAACTAAAAAGTATGAAATAAAAACTTTTTAACAAAAAATAAAACCGACTTCAAAAACCTTAACTAAAAAGTAAAAAATAATCATTGTATGTATTTTAAAATCTTAACATAAACCAAAATTTTTAAGGCGGCACGTGATTTTCATGTACGTTCACATAAACTGTTTTTACTATAGATATTACGCTAGACTGTATATTACATGACGCAAAGGGTCAATCACGCGCCGCCTTCAAAATTTTGGTTTATGTTAAGATTTTAAAATACATACAATGATTATTTTTTACTTTTTAGTTAAGGTTTTTGAAGTCGGTTTTATTTTTTGTTATCGTTTATGTCGACCACTATGGGAATCCCTGGTTTAGACGAACTGTTGAATTAGACAGTGAAATTGTTGTCAATTTAATCTCAAATTATGCGAATGCTCAAGAGCTCTTTTGGACATATATTTTTTTTTTTTTAATGAATGTTATTTTACTTTGTTTTAAAACAACTTTAAAACAAAAAACCGATACTTACCGATGGATAAAATGGCAGTACGGTACCATGCATTCATTCTGATTGACTTCATTCGTTCACGATGACTTGTCTATGCTTGCGAGCGATTCAATCGTTTACGACTATGAACCGTAGTAGGTACTACATCTATCATACAATGTGTTGATCTGTATTCGTGGAGGTGACTATGACTATACCACTGATACTGAACACGAATCAATAAAAAAATCAGTACCTAAAAAATTTTTTTTCTTTAAGTACCTATTTGTAAAGAAACAAATTTCCTGCGTGTGTCGCGTGCAACACAAAAACGATGGGTGCGAAACCACCAAAACAATTTGCAGGTATTTCCATCCTTTGTCAATGCCACCGATGACTTATTTTCAGAGTCGTTCGGGATTTATTCTCAAACCCTCGCTATGTTTCTGAGTGAAAATTTGGGTATTAAATAATCGTAGAATTTTTAAATTAGATGACTTAGCATATTATTTATCATTTTCTCTAGAAATATGGCACGGTTACAGATCAACAACTTGTATATCTTGTTCGTATCGGTCGGAATGAAAGTTCGTTTATCGTTGAACGGGAGTAGACTCCCTGGCTGTTATAGGTATATAAAGATTGAATGTTTGAAATCGTAGTTTGCAAAATATCCTACTATATTTTTTAATTTCGTTGAATGTATGAAGAACTTTGTTTCATCGATAACAGATTTAGTACAACACTAGTTACATTGACAGTAAAATAGAGGGAAAGAGACAGTGTATTAAGTGCTTGCGTAAGAAAGAGATGTTTTGTGAAAGACATCAACGTGCCGTCTGCACCTTTGGTGTCCGTTACGAACTAACCAGTATAAGATGAACTCTCATAAAATATTAAATCAGTTGAAAAATCTAATTAGATAATGAGATTATTAACTTACCGATGAAATGTTATGCCATCTTTCTGGACACTCGAAGTCTTGGTGTTTTTACCACACAATCGTACAGTGCAAGAAGACATTATAATATTTATTTGTACAATTTTGTATTCACTAACGCGGAAGTGTCAACGGCTCACAGAAGTGGTCGTAACTGATTCGAATTGTTTGAGTGGCGGCTTACGTACAGGATTTTTCCCTTATGTGTGATAGAAATCGGTCGCCTGTTATGTGGCGTCTAGGGGCTGTGTCGTCGCTGGAGTAGGTAATTCCGTTTGGACCATATGTTTGCCGGCCTTGCGGGTCTTTGACCTACCTTCTAGTATAACGAGTATACATTATACATCAAGTGACAGCTCAATATTCTCAATGCGTTTACCTACATGATGTTGTTATACAAAGTGGACATGACAATACGACATTAAATAAAACCACGTACAGAGTATCACGTCCTCTGACTGTACACAAAAAATCAATCAATTCCATTTAATAGTTTAGCCACAGGAAATTATTTTAATTTAATTAATTTTGAATGTAGAACTATTATTCTGGCATAGATCGTGAGGTCAAAGACCCGTGTGAATCCATGTGATTTTAATTTCTCTCAATTATTACAGATGATTACAAATGAGTTACCAATGATTCTCAGTAGCAGCCCGGAGTCTGGATTTGTGCCCGGTCAATGGCAATAGGCTTGCCCCCTATTACATGGGACTATAACATAACAGGCGAAATGACCTGTGAACTAGGACGTCTTAAGTATTTTTCAGTTTTCTCTCTATAACTCGAAAATTCATAATTACATTATACTCGAAATACTTTCAATTGGCGGGCACAGACATAGTAAAAAATATAGACTAAGTGCTGCGAACAACCATAGTGAAGCCAACAAAAACCATGCTTCTTCATGTACAACCAGTGCTCACGCACACACATGCACTTTAAACCGTGCTCACCCCTCTCAGTTCACATGTAGCGGCATCTTCCAGTAAGCATCGTGAAAACAAATATCCTTCAGGTACATGGTGTGTACGTGAGCACTAGTTGTACATGAAGGAGCACGGTTTTTGTTGGCTTCACTATGGTTGTTCGCAGCACTTAGTCTATATTTTACTATGTCTGTGTTGGCGGGCTGTATTTCGCAGATGGTACACCTGATAAAAAAGTTGTGTATTAAACATTACCTTCATTTTAGTAGACCTATTCAATGATACCCCACAAGAGGGGGTGCAGCGATAAAAATATTTTCATCCCCATTTCACATGTATGGGCACGACCTCTAAAATACGTAATCACGATATTTTATTCTTTTAAAATTGAGATCTAGACCATTTTTTAACAAACTTTCATTTACTTATGTTTATAACAGTAGAAGCTAGTAGAAGTTATTAAGCTGTAAAGGATTAGGACAGACGGACGGACATGACGAAACTATAAGGGTTCCGTGTAGAAACTACGGAACCCTAAAAAGCAATGGTTGTGTAGATTTCTTTTGTTTTCTTAGGCCCATATTTACAGAACGATGCTCAGTTGATCTCTGTTTAAAACTAGTTTTGAGTTGAGCTTTGATTTTAGAATGTTCCTCAAGCAGAGATTTATAGATCACAGTTCAGCTAAGTTTAGTTTTATTTTATAGTGTCACCTGTTTCGGAATTTCAGCTGAGATTTGATCTGTAATCACTCTAGTGTGGTCCAGATTACGCTTGAGTAGAGATTTCTATTCTATTTCAGGTAAAATTCGTGTGTTATGTTGTTGAATTAAAACTCTGGGCGTCTGCATCTGCATGTGTGTGTGTCTGGTGTCTGTATGTTTAATATAGAACTCGGCTAGAGAGCCATCCAAATCCCTTGGCAAAAGCGCTTACTAAGCCGGATCACAAAAGGTGGCTGAAAGGATTGGCTGTAATGGACCTGGGCAACTAGGACATATGGCCTAAAATATATATATAGAGGGTGTTCTCGCTGGAGAAACCACTCTGAATCAAGAAGTTCTACGTGAAAATATTTGCTTATAGTCCTAGGACTGATTGCAGATAAATTACAAAAGAAAAAAAATGTTGTTGAATTATAGTTTATTATAATTACCGTTCTGGAATAAGACCGATACTCAAGTAACAATTCTATCCTTAAGTAGTGATCAGGTGATTGGAGTTTAAACTGTGCTCGAGGAAGCTTCTGTAATACAAGCCCAAGTATGTTGTTGGTGCCTTTGTAACCATGTTTTACTATTGCAAAAGTTGCATAGTATTTGGTATCAAAAAGTTAATAGTGCTAAGAACAATGGGTAATTTTTGAATAATTTAAAAGCAATAGAACGTAGCATTATGTGACCATAGAATGAGTCACAAAACAGAGTTCACATAATGCTACATTACTTGGTTTAAAAAAATTCAAAAATTACCCATCATTCTTAGCACTATTAACTTTTTGATAACAAATACTATGCAAATTTTGCAATGTGTGAACAATAATGAAAGAAAAGTGATTAATAATAGTAAAACTTGGTTACAAACCTTAGCAAAGAAATTAAAACACATAACACTTCAACAATACATGCTGGCGCTGGCCACAAATTAGTTTGACAATGAAAGCAAAATGGTAATCTTGATGAAGGATGATATGTTTTGTTGCTATTTTGTGTTGAATAGTTCCATAATTATAAGATTTTTTGCATAAAAGAACGGAATTATCCAGTTAGATAAAATTTTCGATTTTAATTTAGATTTATTTTTAATAGAAAATATGTAAAAAAAGAATATTACTGATACGTTGAATTGATAAATTCGACTTTTAAGAATTCAAATTATATTTACTCAACCACTTGCAAACATTTTTGGTAATCAATCATTATCTGACGCCAGCTGGGAAGGGGGGGGACAGGTAAATTCAATATTTTAAAAACTTCAAAGTTTTATATTCTTGACAATTTATAGAAACATTCAACAATATGTTCTTTTCACTTAAGTTAATATATTCTGGTAGAAGTCATTCATCACAAAAAAAAAATGAACAAAGTCGAGGGACAAGGCAAAAACCAGGGGTACAATTTTTCGGGGGTATGTATCTATCTACGCAGGTTACTGACCGCTAATTTTATCAACTAGACGTTTTTAAATTTAGGCCTTGACCTGAAGTTATTTGTAATAGTAATAGTAACTCCAATTTTTCCTTCATACTTCCATGGGCTGATGATAATATATATTTATTTAGTATTTGTGTAGGTATATTATATAAAATATGTATGTAGGTATAATATGCTAATTATATATGTATTTGTAGTTTATTCAAGTAGGTTTTATGTAAGTTTGATAATTAAGACCTAGACCTAAACAGTTGTGCACTAAGTTTACCCTCAACCTCTTTTCTACACTCACTCTATCGCTCAAAGGTTTGCTGATAGAAAACTCATTTTTGAGATAAGCTCGCCTTTGTACATGTAATGTCTATTTGTAAGATTAATACTGTATTTTTTCTAGTGTAAAATAAAGAATAAGAATGGGCTTAGGACCATCAAAATGCAGAAAATAAAGCATTACGTTAAATTAACTTACAACCCTAACACCTTTGAAACTGGAGTGAATAGGCACCAAATAGATTTGCTCGCTCCATCGTCGACCACATCTTGACAATTTGTCTAGATTGCGGTCAAGAGCAGATCTATATCTCATAAAAAAGCTGCTGTACCGTATTAAATTGGTATGAATAGAATCCTGCTGTATTTAGCAGTTTCCATACAGTGTGCTGGCTCACACCGAAGCGACGTGCTGCAGCGTAGGTACTGGCTCTTGGATCTCGCTGGAAGAAATCAAAAATGGTTTCTTCGACATCAACCGACAGTCGAGGTCTTCCAGACCCTCGTGAGTGATTCGGGGTCTTGAACTGGCCGTGATCAAGCAGCCTTTGATTGGCTGCTAAAATGGTCCTTGTATTAGGGACCCCAGGGTCACGGATCCCATTCGCTCGCATACGAGATACGCTCCCCTTCTCATACATTCTTCGAGCTGCTCGTAAATTTCCGTCACTTAAGAAATACACTCGCACCATCTCTTAAAACTCGCGGTTAGTGTACTCCGGCATCGTGATCTATTACAAAGACTAATAGGGATAGGTACTACATCTACTAACTAATCAATTCAATTTTTTTTTAAGTTATGGCTCCATCGTTATTCGATGATTTTGCCAATGTCAAGGTAGGAAAAGACAAAGTGTTAAGTTCAAATAACACAACACACTTTAGGGCGGGCACGTTACGGTGCTTGCTAGAGCTGTAGCAAATCGTATGTATTCGGTACTGAGTAACGGGTGCGCCATCTAGTACCGAGTAACGAAACGTTACACACGAATGCATCTCGTTACTCGCATTTTCTCGTTACTCGCATTTTCTCGTTACTCGCATTTTTTCAAACTATTTAGCTTTTTTTCACCTTCACTGTTTCAAAATAGTAAATCCATTGCAAATTTAGTAGATTCCATCAACAGTTCACTTGTAGTTCTATACTTTACCTATTAAATAAAACTAAATTTAGAATAACTTTAACACAAACTCTGGTTCAAAATACGGAAAAGTGAAAAAATGCACCTTACGCAGCTTGGTATGCAATGTATAAGTATGTTTTCTACAAATTACGAATGTTGAGACGCCGCGATGTCATACTGTATGAATACGCAATACGACTTGATTCGTTGCTCTAACATAACATACCATGTTATGAGGTATCAGAAGTAACGAGTAACGTAACGATACGATAGTAACGAGTACTCATTGTATTAGTAACGAATACATACGGGTACGCTTTTTTTCGTTACTTTTACACCTCTAGTGCTTGCGCGACGTCACGAGCAGTGTTGCCGGCAATTCCGCATAAGAAATTACCCGTTCTGACAATAAAAATAAATTATAAAAAAAAAAAAAGTATCATGTTTTTTATCTTTACGTGAATAGTTTTAATCAGGTATCTAAGGGGCGTCACGCAACACTGACGTGACAGAAATATTATTCTGAGCCTGAGGTGGCGAATATTTTTTTTGTATATTTTTCAAGAATGTCAACCTGTGTGGATTCAGGATTTTGCTTACCCAAAAGAAAGGGACAATTCTTCTAGTGGTCGACTAACCTTTTGGAGGCACAAAGTGGTGTCTAATTCAGGAAGCCTTTTTTTAATACTGCTGTAAAATAATCAAACACCAAAACGTTTTGCAATAATTATGGCAATTAATCATAGGAAAGATAGTAGGGTGCAAGCGCAGCGAGCTCGTTTTGTTTTTCTTACTTTTGCAAAAACATGAAGAAAGCGTCAATGAAAATGTAACGCAATAGTTACTTGCATTATAGTTACGGCAAGGAAGAGGAAATCAGCAGAAGCACATCTAACAGTGCGAGCGAAGCGAGCTCGTTTTCTTTTATTATGCATGAACAAAGTGAGATAGCGCTTCACAAAGATTTATGCATTTCAAATATTATTATTTCTTCATTAAATTATATTAATATCCAAGCAGCACATTAAAAAAGCAGAATGATGTAAAATGATAAAGCAAACTAAAGACAAAAAAAAACATCAATAAAAAACTACAACAATTTTTTGCTAAAATTGCGTTCGCAAACTGAGCCATCAACTGAACTACAGACCCATCTCACTCCTGAGTCATGTATACAAGCTGTTCTCGAGGGTCATCACGAATCGTCTCGCCGGAAGACTCGACGAATTCCAGCCACCAGAGCAAGCTGGGTTTCGAAAAGGCTACAGCACCGTAGATCACATCCATACTGTTCGGCAGATCATACAGAAGACTGAAGAGTACAATCAGCCGCTGTGTATGGCATTCGTGGACTACGAGAAGGCCTTCGACTCCATCGAAACTTGGGCAGTTCTGGATGCTCTTCAGCGATGTCACATTGATGAGCGGTATATAGAGATGCTGAGATGCCTATACAACGCTGCTACCATGACTGTTCAGCTCCAGGACCAAAAGACGAAGCCAATCCAACTGCGCAGAGGGGTGAGACAAGGGGATGTAATATCCCCGAAATTGTTCACTAACGCGTTGGAGGACGTCTTCAAGACACTGGACTGGACTGGACAGGGTATCAACGTTAACGGCGAGAACATCTCACATCTCCGTTTTGCCGATGACATCGTTGTAATGGCTGAGTCGCTGGAACAACTAGGCGAAATGCTGCACAGCTTAAACGGAGCCTCTCGACGTGTCGGTCTCGGCATGAATCTGGACAAGACTAAAGTCATGTTCAATATGCATGTCATGCCGAGGCCGATATTCGTCGAAGGGTCGACACTCGAAGTTGTAACGGAATACGTCTACCTAGGGCAGGCAATTCAGCTTGGTAGACACAACTTCGAGAAAGAAGCCAACAGAAGGATCCGTCTGGGCTGGGCAGCGTTTGGCAAACTTCGCCGAGTCTTCTCGTCGCCTATACCGCAAAGTTTGAAGACAAAAGTCTTCAACCAGTGCGTCCTGCCTGTCATGACTTACGGTGCCGAGACGTGGACACTGACAGTTGGGCTAGTCCACAAGTTTAAAGTCGCTCAGCGAGCTATGGAGCGAGCTATGCTTGGAGTTTCTTTGAAGGATAAAATCCGAAACGAGATTATCCGGAGAAGAACCGGAGTGACCGACATAGCTTGTAGAATCAGTAAGCTGAAGTGGCAGTGGGCTGGCCATGTCTGTCGAAGGACCGATGGCCGCTGGAGCAGACGAGTCCTTGAGTGGAGACCGCGAATCGGCAAACGCAGCGTAGGGCGCCCCCCTGCCAGGTGGACGGACGACCTAAAGAGCGTGGCCGGGGGGGACTGGATGCGGAAGGCAGAGGATCGAGCGTTGTGGCGCAACTTGGGAGAGGCCTATGTCCAGCAGTGGACTGCGATAGGCTGAGTTGATTGATTGATTGATTGAAACTGAGCCATAAAGATGGAAAGTATGTGATTGTGATTTTGCCGGCACCCGTACCCTTCGTTTGCCGGCAGAAACAGGTGCGGTTGTAGCACTTCCCCGGAAGAGCTCGTTCACAAGGAACTCTTTATATCAGAAATAGTTAATTATGTTTAGAATAGTTTATTAGTGAAAGAAAATCGTAAAATTACTCGTATCGGTCATTATTACAATAAATATGTACCTAATCGTAATTGAAAAAAGTTAAGAAATTGTGCAGTTCTATCAAAACGAAAGAAAAAATTATTTTATGCCCGCCGTTACAAGGTTACGTTGTTGAATTTTCAAATGTTACCTATTAAAATTAAAATGACTACACTTTAAGTAAAATTTACAAATTTGGCAGTTGTCACTGTCTCATCTGATTATGTAAAAATTGACAGGAAAACTTGCAAACATTGACTTATATCTAAACTCACTGCCAGAGACATGACATGTACCGCCGGATCTTATGGATATGGATCTTATGCCATGTCTCTGCTCACTGCTTGCGAATGACAGCAGATATTGACACTTGACAACACTTTGACAACTCAATCTGACAGACGATTCCATAATAATTTCTTAGGTTTTCGATCACTACACATTTTAATAAAAAAATTAATTAACAAAAACAAAAAACCCGACTACGTCTAAAAATAACAGAAAAGATATAAACAAGACTTATCAACACGCAGTCGGAGGCTACGTATGTTTTTGGTCATGAATTACATAATAGTTCATAGGTAGGCTCCGCCTGCGTGTTGATAAGTCTTGTTTAAGTATATCTTTTCTGTTATTTTTAGACGTAGTCGGGTTTTTTGTTTTTGTTAATTAATTTTTTTATTTGAATTTTTTTAGTTTGGCATATTTTATTTATCATACTATTAATGTTTTTTTTTTAAAGTCTCATTTTTAACGTTGAATATTTTGTTGTTTTTTAGCATTTCTCATTCCAAATTACATTTAAACATATAAGTTGTATATATTTTCGTAAACCATTCATAAAACCCTTTATTTTGATATCCCACTCGATAGGTTTTGAGAAAAAAAAATTTTTGAAGTCACATAAAATGGCTCCAAAAAGCGGCCATTTTGATTTTTATAATTTTGATATACCCAGTGACACTCTCACAATTAAGACAAATCCAACGACACCTCTCAAGCAAAGATCCATCAAGCCGTTTAGGCTACAGAGCGTGCCAAAGAAATATACATACATACATACACTCGAAAAACATAACCCTCCTTCTGGCGCAGTCGGGTAAAAACAAAGTGACAATTCCATGTTAGTCGTTTTTTGTGTTGCAACCCGCTAGTAAAATATATCTACTATCATTCATAACTTCTTGCTTTTCTCTTAAATGGAGGGGTTTAAAATTATTTTTTCAGTTGTTTCAAGATCTTATTTTTGCTGCTTTTAGATCAGTGTAATTTGGTGCTCGTTAGAATTAGCTCGGAACAAAAAATCCAACGTCCATACAAAAAGCGGACATCTCCTTTGTTGTTAGACTCGTCGATGGTACTTGTACTTTGTCTTCTTTTAGATCTATCGTTGGTTGTTGTAAGTTTGCCAAGTGCAAAGATGGCAAGGCAATTAGCGACACAGCATGCGACTTGTGTATAAAATATCACGTCGAGTCAGTGTCTTTCACATACATAGTACTTCAAGGAAGGCCTGTCTGTCAAATCATCACCGTCCATGCGCTGTCGAAGCCATAAACGCCTAAAAAGAAAATCATCATAACTTCAAAACAATTTCGCTAAATCTGTAACACACGGAACCACATGCGGGTGGGCCGCACTGGCGATTAAAATCGCGACGGTAGGTGAGATGATGATGATGATGAATAAAAATCGCTGTGCGGGCTCAGCCTTACTTTCTTTTTAGAATTATTTGTTATTGAATTATCTGAAAACTTCTTAAGGGGTCATTATACTCATCAGTATGAACAAATTTTATTATGGGACGAATCCTGAAATCGGGAAAAATCAATCTTTAATTAATATTACAAGTATCTAGGTAAATAATTATAATAAGAACTGTGTCCTTTTATACGTAGGCTTTGCTATGATAATTATTACATGTAATCTAATAATATTATTTATGTATGGGCAGTCCACCCTATTTGCTATCATTTTTAGGATACCGTTAGTGCTGCCGCGAACTCTGCCACCATCGAAGCAATGCGCTTACGCATAAATTGGCGCGCCTCCGCGAATGACAAAGTTATTTCAATAACAAATAATTCGAAAAAGAAAATAAAGCTGAGCTCGCACAGCTATTTTTATTCGCGCGATTTATATTGTACTTATACAATGATAATGGTAATCGTGAAAAAAAATCGAGCTATTCCCTACATTTGTCTTCACCTTCACGTAAAACATAAATCAACAAAATGTAAGGAACAGCTTTTTTTTTTCAAGATAGCCTAGTCTTAACTTATATTAGTAAAGTATAGTAAGTAAGTCTAGTTCATTACTTACCTTAGTAAAGTTAACTGTCTTAACATTTCAAGTAGTCAGTGATGGGCAGTGGATAAATATCAAAATGATAAAAACTCGGATATTTATCAGAAATGGATAAATACTCGTTTTTACCCGTATTTATCGGATATTTATCCAAAATGGTGGATAAATATATTTTATGCGTCTCTGATAGATATTTTTCTGGTTTTGCTTACTTAGCTCTTCCACCCCCCGCGCCCTGTAAAATCTAGAACTTAGCTTTGCGTCGCAAAGTGGTTTGAAACTAGAATTTCATACTATTACCTAGGAATTTCAAGTTCTCTTTGATTTATATATTTTATTTTGTTGAGGGATGGAAATCATTGGAAAATAGATACGCACGATCCGCTTGGCAGTCAAAATAAACATATTTTTTTTAATGCAAGGAAATGCTCCGTGTGCCATATTTCAGAACTGTATGGAACTGTAAAGCGTGTGTGATTGATATAGTGTACTGTCCTAACGTAGTTGTACACCATGAACTTTCCAATCTTCTGATAAAGAATGGAATCAGGCGTTACTCTGCGGAAATCCATGACATACAAAATATGAAGTTACAATATTTAGTGTTAATTCTTCCAAAACTAGGTCGTCAAGCTTTGATGCAATACGCAGCACCGCCCTGCCAGTCCTGCCAGTCCTGCCAGTCCTGCCACCCACTAATATATGCGTTTGCAGCAGGTGCCAGAAGGCAAGGCAAGGAAGATGAAGTAGGTGGTTTTTCTTTGTGTTAGACTGAGCCAGGCTGGCTACAATCTTCCATTATGAGGCCCCAGTACATTCACAGAGTAAGTTAGTAGGTAGTTCCATAATATCCCGATAAAATAAAAGCAAAAGATCTGATAAACATGTATACAAACTATATAGAGTTGCTATCGCACATGTCTTACGATTTGAACGAACTTGTCTGTCCAACTACTGCAAAAGGCAAAGAACGCTTAAATCAAGATATTGTGAATATCATTGAATACCTCAAGACACCCGGAAGATGCAGTGAAATTATTCGAAAGGTTGTACTGAAAAAACAAAGCTACAAATTCAGTTGAAACGGCATTGGGGATGTTAATATCACCAAATTAACCAAGCCTGGATTGGAATGCTGCTGGAATAATGTGAACCGGCCATAAAATTCAGATTCTGACTTCAATGGGTTACTTTGACTGATCAATCTGTGATTTTGATGAGTATTTTAGATGAATGATACCTAAGTACTCCTTTTTAGCGTACGTAATCTTTAAGCATGAAGGTCTCAGATAAATTCTCTTTTGCTCACTATACAATACAATACAATACAAATACTCTTTATTGTACACAAAAGAAGATGGCAACATATATGACTTATATAGAACACATGTACAATGGGCGGTCTTATCGCTCAAGGCGATTTCTTCCAGACAACCTTAGGATGGACAATATGGGCAAGTAAAGAGAGGGGTAGTACGCAGTGTAACAACATAATAGAATACATATACTACATAACATAAATATATCAAAATTACGACCATTATTTTTATGCGACTGCCCACAATAGAAGGTTCAAGACTTATCTCAGGTTCTACTCAACTAATTGAGATAAAACACCTCCAAAAATTGATGGTTTTTGTTATTTTTCTCATTTTTATCCCCCATAGCCGGGTTTCACGAAAATAAAACTCAATAACAACATCTAGTTCAACTATATAACTAGACTAGCTGTATTTTTAGGAAACCGCAACCAACCAACAATCATACCCTCTACTTCATATGCAACTTCATACAATATACCCTCTACTTCGTATGCAACTTCATACAATAGACAGGTCAAGCTGTATTCCAGGATTTACCTAACAGATTGAGATAAATCGCACCTGAATTTGTAAGTTAAGCTATTACATATGTAAGTACAACGTTTCTTTATAATCTGTTCAGCCATTGTTACGTGATGAGGTACGAACACACAGGAATACATAAATTATAAAAAAAATTATTTGTGTTATAATTCTCATTTTTAATGAAAACAAAACTCGATAACAATAGGTATCTAGTTCAACTAAATAACTGGACTAGTTGTAATATTTAGGAAACCGTAACCAAACAACAATCCGCGCGTGCGCCGTTAACTGAGACAATAAACCATTTTTCTTTCTTTCTTTTCTTTCAATCATGCCCTTTACTTAATATGTTACTTCATACAATAGAGGGGTCAAGCTGTATTTCAGGATCTACCACATACCTCAATTTTTCCACACAACAAAGTGGAATATACCGTACGTTAGGCTAATACCAATACAACTGTAAAGTTTCATCACGATCCTTTCAGCCGTTCTCACGTGCTGAGATAAACAGATAGACAGACATGATTTAAAATAAAGGTTGATTCGTGTTCTATGGACCCGTAGCTAGTTTTCGCGATAAAAACCTAATAAACAGACTTTTCGACATTTACGACTTAAGTAATAGTGTAGAGAATTGATTATAATAAGGCACAATTCTATAATTTCAGATTTTCATTTAATAACCAATTATTTTGTGTGTAAAATAAGCAAATTTACGTTACATATCATACAAGAAACAAAAATTGTACGCATAAAATATTTATCCGCTGTTTTGGATAAATACTCGAATAAAAATGGATCATCATCATCATCATTTCAGCCGAAAGACGTCCACTGCTGGACATAGGCCTATGTCCAAAAATGGATATTTATGAGTATTTATCCATTTTTAGTATTTATCCGGATAAATGCCCATCAATACAAGTAGTAGTTTAATTTAAGTATTAGAAATAAAATAAGTAGATAATTGGTGTCGATTCTCTTGTTCACGAACTAAACTTTCAAACTATCACTCTCTTTTACCAATAGTAGATACAAGAAAGGGATGGCAATAATTTTAGAACCATAGTTTAGAACTGTCAAATCAGTCTGAATTTTGATTTCCATACAAGTTTAGTCGTGATCTCGGAACGTGCCCACTAAAATACAAAGAAATGTAACACGTAAACTAATTTGACAGTTCTAAAATTATTGCCATCCCTTTCTTGTATTTACTATTAGTAAAAGAGACCGATTAAGTTTGGTTCGTAAACAAGAGAATCGACACCAATAATATAGAAGTAGAACTTACCTCTTCGATTCTCTGGCTAACTTACTTGCTTCTTTATAACGTTTGGAAATTTTTCTTTTCAAAACATGTTTTTTATTAACTTTATTACCCATGACACAAAATTATAAGACGTAAACGTCTATCGATGGTAATTTTAATAACTTAATGACTATGCACAGAATAAAATGTATAAAAGTTTATTTTGGTAACAGTCTGTTACAGTACATCAAAATGTTCAAAGATAATGTAATCACTACGAAAATGTTTTTGTAAATTCGTGACAAACAGTATACGCGCAGGCGCGACAACATAGATCGATCCTCGAAGGAGCGCCGCGCCATAGATTATACACTAATATGGCGCCGCGCGGCACTGATGGAAGGGTGCTGTGCTGGCCGTGCTGGGGGCAGGGTTGCCAGACGCGTCAAGTGAATTAAAAATTACACAAGTATGAAATACTTAGGCCCGTATTACAGAACGATACTCAAGCGTGATCTCTGTTTAAAACTAGTTTTGAGTTGAGCTTTGATTTTAGAACGTTCCTCAAGCAGAGATTTGTTGATCACAGTTCAGCTGAGTTTAGTTTTGTTTTATAACGTCACCTGTTTCGGTATTTGGGCAGAGATTTGATCTGTTAATTACTCTAGTGTGGTCCAGACTACGCTTGAGTAGAGAATTCTATTCTATTTCAGGTCAAATTCGTGTGTTATGTTGTTTAATTAAAGTTTATAATTACCGTACTGGAATAAGACCGATACTCAAGTAACGATTCTATCCTTAAGTAGTGATCAAGTAATTGGAGTTTAAACTGTACTTGAGGAACCTTCTGTAATACGGGCCTTCGTTTTTTCAGGGTTGTCAGATGAGTACAGAGTACAGTCGACCGCACGTTATTGGTAACACTGGAATTTCGAAAACCACTCTTTCTGCTTAAGAAATAAAGACGCGATTGACTGCACAAGTTTAATATCGTACTGACGTTTTAAATTGATGGAATAACAGCCTATGCCTGCGGCTTCGCCCGTGTATAATTCGGTTTATCAAAGAAGAATGTTATCACTCAACCATCGGAAACTGTGTATCTTCTCGGGATAAAAAGTAGCCCATCTGCTTTTTTTTTTTTTGTAATGCATTAGGTGAAACATAACACGTACACCGGGGAGCCAATGTGATGATTCGGATCAATCGGATTTTCCCTTAATTTTTCAGGTCCACCCTTATTTTCTAGTAGATCTAGTGTCTAGAGTATAATTAGTAGTATTTCTACGAATTCGGGCAATGATTTCCAGAGGTCAAAATTATCGTACTTTTGCGTACGATACTACATTTTGTATTGTACATCGTACCAGAGGCGAAATTATCGTACGTCTGGCATCGCTGGCTGGGGCTATGATCTCGACTGCCATGAGCGTTGGCGTTGTAATGTATGGTTTACTAATTCCACAAACATACAATTTAATTGTATGCATATTGGTAAATACGCGCTACTTAAAAGGACTGCCGACCAGTGTTGGGCAAAATTTAGTTTGACTAATGATTGATGACTAAAATTGAATTCGTCAATCATGACTAATGATTGATGATTGATTAATTCAATCATGGCGTGGTGAGTGATGATTGATTAGTTTTAATCTTAGTTAAATAATCATGACTAAATTTTCCATGACTAATCTACTTCTTATATTAACTACTATAAAACTGTAGATGTGTTTGTTTGTTCGAAAATCACGCTAAAACTACTGGACCGATTTTGATGAAACTTTTGAAGTAAAACTTACGCAAATTCTTTACGCACGCTTGACTTGTGGAGTAAACTGGTGAATGCGTTACAAAAAGTGTGATCGGGCGAGGCGACATTTATTTTGAGATCCAAGATGGCGGACGCGATTTTTTAAATAAAATCAATATGGGTATCGATTTCGAGGTTTCCCAGGGTGCTGATTACGAATATAACATCAATTTTGAGATCCAAGATGGCGGTTGCGACTTTTTAAATTAAATCAATATGGGTATCGATTTCGAGGTTTTCGGGGTTGCTGATTACGAATATTTTTATTTTTTTATAGTATAGGATGGCGAAACGAGCTAAAGGCCCACCTGATGTTAAGCGGTTACCTTTGCCCATAACAACTTCAATACCACCTAGGCTGTTACCTAAATGGTACCGCAAGTCGGTTCGCCAAACTGAGACATGAAGATGGAAAGTCTCATGTAATTGTAATTTCACCGGCACCCGTACCCTTCAGACCGAAACACAGCAACATAACAAATATAACATATAACATCTATTTCGAGATTCAAGATGGCGGACGCGACTTTTTTAATAAATCAATATGGGTATCGATTTCATAGATTCCCGGGGTGCTGATTACGAATATAACATAAATTTTGAGATCCAAGATGGCGGACGCGATTTTTTAAGTTAAATCAATCTGGATATCGTTTTCGAGGTTTCTCGGGGTGCTGATTACTAATATAACATTTATTTTGAGATACAAGATGGCGGTCGCGAGTTTTTAAATAAAATCAATATGGGTATCGTTTTCGAGGTTTCCCGGGGTGCTGATTGCGAATATAAAATCTATTTTGAGATTCAAGATGGCGAACGTGATTTCTGTTTTTTTTAGTGAAGATTCACTTCAGTCTTGTGGTCTAAAGCACACTCGTTTTATTTGTATTTAAAAGCTGATGATTAGAGTAAAAAACTGGTGTTGTTTAAAAAAGAAAGAAAGAAAAAGAAATGAATAAATTCGTGGCGCGATGAGCTGTAGAGCGCGTACAGAGTTGGACAAAAATTCTGATAATGATAGGCTCGATAAGCTATATGGTCAAAAATTCCGATTGCCATATATTCTAAACTATAGCTCTTAGACCCATCGTGTTGGTACTCAAATGAAAGGGTTCGATGAGCTCTAGACAAATAAATGTTATAAACTTCTGATGGCCATATCTCCTAAACTATAGGTCTTAGACCCATCGTGTTGGTACTTAAATGAAAGGGCTCGATGAGATCTACACAAATAGATGATCAAAACTTCTGATGGCCATATTTCCTAAACTATAGCTCTCAGACCACAGAGTTTTGAATTTTTATATTTCTGTGTCTTGGACCCACCGTCTTAGTACTCAAATGAAAGGGCTTTCTGTGATAATCCGAGTTATACGTGGGCGAAACCGCTGGCAAAGTCTAGTTTAATATACAACGTGTTATTGAAATAACTGAAAACCTCTTAAGGGGTCATTGTAGTCATCAGTATGAACAACTTTTACTATAGGACCAACACAGAAATCGCAAAAAAAAAATCTGTTGTTCCCTACATTTTGTAGATTCATGTGAACACAAATATAGGGAAAAACTAATTATTTTTTTCGCGATTTCAGGTTTGTTACCATAGTAAAAGTTGTTCATACTGATGAGTACAATGACCCCTTGAGAGGTTTTCAGTTATTTCAATAACACGTTGTATAAATTCTTGCCTACCGTCAATTTCAAGTTTTACATCATACATGTTGATTTGGAGTGGACTACCAACTACCACCACTCGTGCTTCTAAAAAATTTCTAGTAAATAGTAATATTCAAAATTTTACACAAATATTGGTTGGCCTTTTTTGACTATCAAATGAAAATACAGTTTTAATACTATTCTTATTAATTTTCGCCGACTAAACAAAACAAAATAGCCGCTCAAATAGCCACTCACTATACTGACCCACGCAGCCGGCCCGCGCGGTGCGCAGTGAGGGCAGGTGGGGCAATGCAGCGGCTCCCACCACCCTTCGCCACCTACTCGTGCGTTTTTAGGATAGTCATCAATCAAAACTAACGATTGATCGAATGACTAACTGATTTAGTCATGATTATGATTGAATTTTTCAATCATGATTAAATTAGTCATGACTAAATTAGTCGTGACTAAATTAGTCATGATTGATCAATTGATTGAAAAAAATAGTTGATTGACCCAACACTGCTGCCGACTAAGCGTTTCACTATAAAGATTGGAAATAGAGTATTTTCACATACATTATTTTTAAGCAAAAGTATAATGTATATTTACCAAAAGTAAAATAAAGTATGGTTGGCAACCCTATGTATCATACAAACTTGTTACAAACGTAGGTAGTTCTTATGTTTATGTATAGATGGCGGTCACAAGTAGAGCTTTTAGGAATCAATTGTAGTTCTCTACTTTCTAGATAGATGGTGCTTTTCCGACCAGAATATAGCTTTACGCATATTGCAAGAATCGTGTAGAATTTTATTGTAGGGGCGAGGCGTTGAGGAAGTGGTGGTGAAATCTGTAGTCTGCGCGCGGGCGTTCTGGGCCTTAAGCTTAGGTATAAGTTTTAATATTATGTACTTCACTACTTTTGTAGCCCTCTTAGGGTAAAGGTCGTAATAAAGATACATTTGATTTTTAATTACGAGTTTCAATCAAAGAGTCGTGATAACCTTACAGCGTCGAGTAGTCTGTTCCATACCACTAACGGCCAAAATTAATATCCAATCTATCCACAATTTTCCCTACTAGAGATAGGAATTTGACATCAATCAATCAATCAACTCAGCCTATCGCAGTCCACTGCTGGACATAGGCCTCTCCCAAGTTGCGCCACAACGCTCGGTCCTCTGCCTTCCGCATCCAGTCCCCCCCAGCCACGTTCTTCAGGTCGTCGGTCCACCTGGCAGGGGGGCGCCCTACGCTGCGTTTGCCGATTCGCGGTCTCCACTCAAGGACTCGTCTGCTCCAACGGCCATCGGTCCTTCGACAGACATGGCCAGCCCACTGCCACTTCAGCTTACTGATCCTACAAGCTATGTCAGTCACTCCGGTTCTTCTCCGGATAATCTCGTTACGGATTTTATCCTTCAAAGAAACTCCAAGCATAGCTCGCTCCATAGCTCGCTGAGCGACTTGATTTGACATAAGCTCAGCATACTAAATATGTCAAATTTCTATCTCTAGTATGGTAAATCGTAGATAGATTGGATATTAATTTTGGCCGTAAGCCAGCAAGTGCGAGCGCGAAGTCCGATAAAACTAATTAATGACTCAAACTTTGCGTTTGTAATGACGCTACTATCTACTATCTTTTCAACTTACTTCAAACGAAACTACTTACCACGGCCACTGCCCAACTAGCAAAAACGTCGTATAGTTCCAGTCTTATAAGACTTCATGTTATGTAACAGTTATATAGTGGGATCTAGCTAACTATCATGTTATATAGATGTTCATCTTACGACGGTTTAGTCGCGTGACTTTAATGTCTTATAACATAGTTGAGTAAACGTTTTCACGACCAACTTATACGACGTCGTACAATGGTGTCAGTGCATATGTAGAGTAAACGTTTTCAGTACTAACTTATACGACGTCGGATACTAGTGCCAGCTATGACGTTTACTTGACAATGTATTGGTCATATAAACGTTTCAGTTAAATAAAAGATTTTCATAAGACAACCGTCGTGGTGTGCAAAATTTTAACATAACTTTTATATAATTAAAAAGCCGCTTAAACGTTTGAGCATGACCTTTATACAACAAAACTATTTTGGTCGTATGGAAGCCTAACTAAGACTTATATGCGACTAAAATGTAGAATTTCAACGGTTACATAACTTTAAGTAGACTTTTAAATCATTTAAAGGTCAAATCTATACTTTAATTAAACCCTTCTCATTTTTTTTTGTCAAATACAAAAGTAATTTCAATAATAAATATTGATCCTAATAAATGGAGAAAATTGAAAAGTGAGCCGAAAACTTCTTTGTTTTCTGATCCCCCCAAAAATTACGTACAAGAACGAATGATTGTTTCAGAAAATGGTTCCGTATATTCTTAAACTTATTTTAATTGAAGATTATTTTGAATACCTAGCAGAAATGGGCGATAGATTTTAATATTTCTCATGAAGCCATTAAGTCTTTGAGCACAATCTTAAATAAAAGACTTCTCAATATAGTTCATAAAGATCCCAGAACGCTTCTTAAAACGAATAAGGTCAATGTACAGTCAACAAATCGGAATCATGACCCACTCAGCTGATAATTCGTTTGAAATCGTCAAAACAGTAAGGTTTTCTTCTATGCTGCACTTAGGACATTTTGAATATTACAGAAACTGCATTAAAACGGGTCAGAGGTCTGTGCCATTTTGAACTTTGTTATCAATGCAATAGATTTATAATTGGATTGGAAATTATGTTTTTGATAAAGCAGGAATTATGTTTTGAATTTCGAATTAGCTGTCGTTTCACGTGGTTTTCCTACAAACAACTATATTTTTTAAGAAACCTATACTAACTTTTTCGATTACAGACCATTAATAAATATAAAATAAAAATTACAAATAATAAAATGTCAAGTATGAAAAGGTGTCAAACAATACTCTTAACGGCTAAATATGTGGAACCTCGGACGAATAAAAAAGGCAGACGGAATCTCGCTATTTAATAAGTGAAGCATCCATAGCAAGCCGGCTCGCTTAAACGTATGGGCCAGCACGCACACATTCACATCCATAGTATGCCAAAAAGCCGCGATTACGCAAAAAATCTAGTGTTATGGTAGTCATTGTTGTAGCATCATAAATAAAATAACAGTATAAATCTGGTGTGTTAAAATGCTTTCGAAATTATAGTGGGTTCAAGAAAAAATTAAGTGCTTCAGTCTTTGTTTAGCGAGATTCCGTCCGCCTTTTTTATTCGTCCGAGTGTGGAACACACATTTAATTTATAATATCCTCTGTACCATATTTCACGCAATAAATGATAAATAAATAAATAACAATATTTGGAGTTAAACGTCAAGAATAAAATTTAGAAAAATAATTTTATTGGTAAACTAGCTGTAACTGTCAATAGCTAACAAAATTGATGACAAGTCAGTTGCCAGGGAAATATCTGTTTAAGCGAAATTCAACCCAATTGTATTAGAATGTCTGTAGGATATTAAGCTTATCGTGGGTCATGATTCCGATTTGTTGACTGTACCACTATTTAATGTGGACGCAGGCCAATATTGGCACAATTGCGTATCAGCACCACTAAGAGAAATACTGGAAAACATTTCTGATATACCGGATAATCTTACACTGACATTTAATATTGATGGACTTCCTCTTTATAATAGCTCACGACAGCAAGTATGGCCTATACTTTGTCACATTTTTGAAAAATAAGATATTCCACCATTTATTGTCGGTATTTACACAGGAAAAGGCAAACCTAGTGATCTAAACACTTACTTATATCATTTTGTAGCGGAAATGAAAGGACTTCTCAAATAACCAAATAGTTGAAACTATTTCTGGGAATGATAACGGTGGAAATATTTTAATATTTGGTAATCTCTTAGGAAATTGTAGCGATGCGTTTGAAAAGCCTATTAAATCTTCAATTTTGAATACTTATAAGTATGATACTAATACTGTTACTAAATCAGAGTTATCATATAAAATATCAGATGTTAAAACATCATGTTGGTTAGCGTTGCTTACAATGAGTATATATTTTTTATACCTTTAATCACACATTGTCATCGTAAAAAAAATAAAGTTTTAAAGTAGCAAATTATTTTTTATTGACCAAAAAAATCACAGTACAGTCAAATAATACACTACTTTTAGTGTCGACAACTTACAACAGTCTGTTTATCAATTATTGTTAATGAACACTAAGCTTCACATAATCTAATAAAAATGTGGGTACAAACATGGCACATTCGGTTATAAAATTATCAACAATAGCCTGTTTTTCGCTTATTATTTATAAACACTTAGCTTAATATAATCTAACAAAAATGTAGGTACGAATATATGGCACATTCGGTTAAAAATGATCGTCAAAACTTCTTTATCATTTAATATTAATGAACACTAAGCTTAACATAAACTATGACATTTGAGGCCAATTCCAACTTCTGTTATTGTCGCGGTCTGGTATACATGTTACATAAATTGAGGATTCATTGACGCTTGTGGATCGAGGTTCGGGCATCTTGTCATATTCCTAAAATAAAATAAAAAATGTTTTACAAACCATTGAAAGCCCTCAAAAAAGATCGCAAGATCGAGGAAAGTGGAGAGTTCTCGTTTCGGAGGCCATGACTCACTTTGAGTCACTGAGCCAGAGGAGTAAGTAAGTAGTAAAAAAGATCAGTTGAGTAAAGTTTGGTAATTGGGACATTAAATATGTTTTTAGTTTACATTTAAAAAACTCTTACATCTTACATTTACTGACATTTGTTTACATCTTATGTAAGTATTGATTAGGGAACCCTAAAGTCATCTGAATATGGCCGGCATCGTGGTCTCAAGGAAAAGTCTACGCGACCTTTTTGTTAAATTAGTGTAATATAGAGGTCGCTATAAAACGTAAACAAGATGGTTGGAGCTTTATTATGAAAACGTATTTTGGATAATAAACTAAAACCATTGAAATACAAAGAAATAGGGGAGGGCGTAAAAAATTTCACATAAACACATATATACATTGTCATAAAACTAAATTTCCCCGAAAAAATATCACAACTATTAATTTCAGTCTGCGCGTGACCGCGGTATCGAGTGCATGTGTCATAGACGTAGCAACAATGTCGGCTAAGTCGAACGCGATCTCGAAAACGTTAAAATGTGCGAGTTGCAATATTGTAATTAGTGAGCTCCTGGCTTATGTGCAAAACAAAATTGATACGATGGATAACGAGAGTATGGTGCGAATTTGTATGTCTGCTTTCACCGTCGCCGAGGTGGAAAAAGCAAAAGCTTTGTTATTCGACACGATCAAGACAAACAAACGGAACATCTCGAGAAGAAAAGATGGCAAAATTCAAAGGGACCTGGAGGACATTATCGCCGTTTTAAAAGAAACCGATCCCGATACCGTTCCGGTCTTCGTTGCGAGAGATCTAAACAAACTACCTCCGGTGACTTTTGATCACGTAGACGTGACAGCATTATTAAAAGACATTGTTGTGCTTAAATCGGATGTACAAGAAATTAAACAGTTGTATGCTACCACAAAGCAAGTACGAGAAATAGAAAAGCAATTAATAAATGGTCGGTTTACATCTACAATAAATACAGATTGTGGGGTAAACACAAGAAGGAGGTACTTTGATAGCGGACCTGAGGCGATGTTAACGCCAAGTAGCGAGTTATGTACCGGACGAATAACTGACAGGAGTCAAGGTCACACAAATGCGTCATGTGTGATTGGTGTGATGTCACAGTCACCTGTTGACACTTTGCGCATTGATATGTCTGCGCCGCCGCCGGTGACCTGCCGCGAAAGTGGGAGCGCTCCGTCTCTGTCTCGCAAAGCAATATCCACCACCGAACAAGTTGCTATTGCTAAGCCTCAGGCGCACCCGGCTGTCGGTAACCCTGTGCGCGTTCTCGCTCATCCATGCAATAATAAGCATAAGCCCGGTGAGATGGAGCACACGCCGAGCGATGCATGCGTGAATAAAACGATCAGTAGTACTAATAGTAAGATGCCGTCGAAAGTATGTAAACAAACCTCTGATGACGTGAAGGCGGCTAGGAGGTTATCTTTTGCGGAAGTAGCTGGAAATGGAGATGAATGGCAGTCACCTAAGCAAGACGATGAGTGGAAATTGATACAGAAAAAACGCCTGAGAAATAGGTTTATAGGAAACAAGGGAAAAGCCGACTCTGACGCAACCTGTAAATTCAAGGCAGCTGACACCAAAGTAGCATTATTTGTGTCAAATGTTCATAAAGACGTTACGGAGTCAGATATTGTAGATTATATATTTGAAAAGACTAAAGAAAAAGTATCGCCGACGAAAATCAGAATGAAAAAACTGAAGGACTATAGTTCATACAAGATTTTTGTTACAAAGCACAAGGCAGACGTTTTCTTAGACGATAACTTATGGCCGTCTGGCATTACATTCAGACGATTTGTCAATCTTAGACACAGAGAGGATGATCAACAAGATCAAAGTGAAAATAAGCAGCAGACGAACTTATTACATGAAAAGTACATCGCTGAGTAAACTTATCAGTTTTAATTGTAAATCTTTTAAGCGTTCTATTGAAGGAATACGAACATTGTGCCAAGCGGCAGATATAGTGGCCTTGCAGGAGACCTGGTTACTGTCTCATGATTTACCGTTGCTGAACACGGTCAATGAGGATTTTGGATGTACTGGAGTTTCAGCAGTGGATACCTCGGATGGACCTCTAACTGGGAGGCCTTTTGGCGGAGTAGCCATTATTTGGCGAAAGAGTGCTTTCGACTCCATATCGGTGATAGACTGTGACAACGTAAGAATATGTGCAATTAAAGTCATGACGAAGAATAGGTCTTTTTTAGTATTCAGTGCTTATATGCCTGTTAACGCTATTGAGAACCTTCCTGTGTACTCTGAATGTCTCGGTGTTATAAGTTCGGTAATTGAAGACAATAGTGACTGTGAGGCGGCTTTTGTTTTGGGAGACTTTAATGCCCATCCAGGTGAGCTTTTTTGTGATGAAATGCTAAACTTTTGTGTAGAACAAAATTGGTGGTGTGTAGATATTGAAATGCTTGGTTTGAATTCGAATACGTATACATTTGTCAGTGAAGTTCACGGCTGTGCGAGGTGGTTAGATCACTGTATTGTAACAAAGTGCGCCCAGGATACAATCCGGTGTGTGAGTGTACAACATGATGTATATTGGTCTGACCACTTTCCCCTCATCATAGAATGTAACATAGATAGGTTACCGGTCAAGTGTGATACCACTAGGAAACCAAAACGTAACCAGGTGCTTTGGGGTGAGAGAGGAGCTGATCAGATAAAACTATACCACACTTTGTGTCACGAAAAACTCAGAGAGATAGATTTTCCTTTAGAGTTGAGCTCCTGTGCTGATGAACTCTGCTCCGATCCAAATCACACTAGGTTGTTAGACAACATGTACTTGAATGTCATAGATATTTTAACAAAGGCTTCTGAAATGTCTCGTAGAAAAAAGAGCCTCAGAAAAGGCGGTTACATTGCTGGATGGAACAAACATGTCGCTAACGTTCACAGGTATGCAAGGCTGAAGTTTCAGTTATGGGTGCTGTCTGGTAGGCCGTTAAATGGCATAACCTACAAAGAAATGTGTGACAGTAGGAGAGCTTTTAAGTCCGAGTTAAAGTGGTGTCAGGATAGGCAGGATCAAATAAAGATGGATATCCTTGCTGCAAACCACTCAAACGGGGACTTCAAAGCTTTCTGGAAAAACACGAATAAAATGAATACTAGGCCAAGCGTACCTGTGAGCGTTGGCGGTACCAGCGATCCTAAATGCATTGCTGATTCCTTCAGAGACCACTTTATGGTGCGATCGCTACGGAATCAATGTAACGATGATGGGTCCGTCATGCCACAGCGCGAAACCAGTTTCTCTGCCAAGGAAGTTGCTTTAGTAATAAAAAACATGCAAAGGGGTAAATCGCCGGGGCATGACGGTCTGAGCATCGAGCATTTAAGATACGCTGGCGTTCATCTGCCGCGTGTATTAGCTATGTTATTTACTCTTTGTCTAAGTCATTCTTACTTACCGAAGCGTCTGATGAGAACCGTGGTTGTGCCTATACTGAAGAACAGGACTGGGGATGTGTCGGATATGTCGAATTATAGACCTATCTCACTTGCTACTGTAACAGCAAAAGTGCTTGATAGTTTGCTTAGCGGCCATCTAAATCGGCACCTAACTCTGCATGATGCACAGTTCGGATTCAGGGCGGGTTTGTCAACCGAGAGCGCAATTTTAAGCCTTAAGCATACTGTCAAGTATTATACGAAGAGAGAGACGCCGATATATGCCTGTTTCCTCGATTTGTCAAAAGCTTTTGACTCAGTTTCATACGACATACTTTGGAAAAAGCTCAGCGAGACAGGCATGCCGGGTGATTGTACCTCATTATTTAAACATTGGTACAAAAACCAAGTTAACCAGGTGAGATGGGTCGGTACTTTGTCTGGCGAATATCAACTAGACTGTGGCGTGCGCCAGGGTGGTCTGTCGTCCCCCGGCCTGTTCAATCTGTATGTAAACGAGTTGGTCGAGAAACTCAGCAGCATGCGTGTCGGATGCTGCATTGATGGTACATTTGTAAATAACATAAGTTACGCAGACGACATGGTGCTGCTGGCTCCCTCGATCCACGCACTTCGGACACTTGTTCAGGTCTGTGAGCGGTATGCGTTTGAACACGGCCTCAAGTACAATTCTAAAAAGAGCGAGGTGCTCATCTTTAAAGCAGGAAGATTTAGACCTAGTGTGGTGCCTCCAGTTGTACTTGATGGGGTGGCGCTCAGAGTCGTGAATAAGTTTAAGTATTTGGGTCACATAGTCACAGATGATCTAAAGGATGACTTAGACATAGAAAGAGAACGTAGGGCGTTGGCGGTTAGGAGCAATATGCTGGCCCGTAGGTTTGCTAAATGTACTGCAAGAGTAAAAGTAACCCTTTTTAGGGCATATTGTCAATCTTTTTACTCTAGCAGCCTGTGGGTTCAGTACACGCAACGAGCCTACAACGTCCTACGTGTGCAATATAATAATGCTTTCAGAATGCTGTTGAGGTTGCCGCGATATTGCAGTGCGTCACATATGTTCGCGAGTGCGCAAGTCGACGGGTTTCACGCTATAATGCGTAAAAAAGCTGCATCACTAATAACACGATTGCGCGGCAGCTCCAACAGTATTCTGAAAATGATCGCAGCCCGTCACGACTGTCCAATCCAGAAACACTGGGTGGACAGAGTGATAGGTAAGATAAAGTGATTACCTACCTTCACTCACTTCTTCTTCACTCACTGTAATACCTACTAACATAGTTTTAAGTTATTGTTGTTTGTTACTAACCTTCCTGTGTTGTTATATGGATGTCATGTCCGAAATAAATGATTATTTAATTTAATTTATAATATCACACATTTAAATAATGTACAGTAAATATATTTTGTAATCATGGAAGTTAACTTCACTTACCTTTAATGTTGTTTTTTTAAACACCAACGGCGAGCACAATTTTTACACGCGAATTAAAATGGTTGTCGTTGAGTCGTTGTTTGACACTAACACAACGCTTCAGTCATTTGACAACGTCGATATAACTGCTATATGACATAAGCGGTCACTTAAGGGTCTCATCACAACCAGTATTGGACCGAAAAGTCGGTCTTTGTACTTTTATTTAACCTGTATATAACGTTCAGCGGTCACTGACTGACTTCTATGTAACTACTAACCGATGATATTGTCGTATAATTTGGACCTTTTTCGGGTTTTATAAATGTTTATATTTACGCTTATATGACCAATCTTAAACGATTAACTGAAAATGTATAACGTTAACTTGACTATTATAAAACATCAATTTGTTAGTTGGGTGTACTTGCCGATGGTAACAGCAATTGCCTTAGATCCCCTGATGCTTGCGCAGGAGCAGCAGCAGGCTGTAACAATAATTTAAATTAAAAACAGTTCAAGTACCTAATTAAAATTGCAACTGCAACAAACATTTTAGATAATAATAGGTACATTATGATACAAGCGAGCTAAGTTGTTCGGGGTGCTGGCCAGAAAACCTTCACGTGTGCCTGACGGCTGCTTGTCCTTCTGGACACATCTGGACGGAACGGCAGTTGTTTGGCCGGTGCATCCCGGGTACGGGCAATAAAATCCTTTCGAGGGATTAACCTTCGGGGGATTTTATTGCCTGTGGCGAATATTCTGGCGCGGGAGGGGCCAGTTCTGGGCCAGTGGGGAGTTGCTCCACGTGTCCCTCTGTTGCCAACAGAGGGCACAGTGGAAGAGCAGGGGCGGGCCCGGTGTGCACTCATCCTGCCACTGGGCAAGCAGCGGGGGGGGACTGTCTTTCCCTCATCATCATCATTACAGCCGAAAGACGTCCACTACTGGACAAAGGCCTCCCCCAATTAAGGGGGGGATATGCCATAATCGCCACGCTTGGCAGGCGGGTTGGCGATCGCAGTTGGTTGGTTAAATACTCAGAGAATGCTGTCTTTCCCTGCCCCCGTCGATTTCGTAACCCCAGGAGTGCCCGCTGAGTGGTGTTCTCGCACCTCTTGGGACCGAGGGTCTTGGCTTCACCACCCGGACTGCGAGGAAGAAACCCTCTATAAAAAATTACGGGAGGTAGGGCCTGCGAGCAGCAGACTCGGGGTAGTCTGCTGCCCGACCAGCAGCTGGCGTAGTTGGCGCAGCTGGTAAAGGCCCATGAAGTGAGGTGCCGTGCAGGGTTCCGTGTGCGCCACCGAGGAGTGTGTGTCATGACCCCTACGACCCCCCCCCAAAATCGTATACGTCAAATTGACAAATCTCCTAAAAATAGACAATTTACAAAAATTCATAAAATAAATTATTGACTTCCTGCTTAAACGTCCAAAAGTAAACAATTAAATCAAAACTAGGTAAGTACTACCTACTTACTCAAACATGACATCACACGATATCTACTCGTACGTCAAAAAATACCTAACATTATTTTAGAGTGTTGTTTATGTACTGAAGTTCAATTTACAGCATAGGTATTATCATAAGAATAGACAATAATACTAGAATTATTATCTATTTTATGGTATTATTTTGCTCAAAATAAAGTATGACTGATATTTCCAGTATAATGACAAATAATATCACATACGGTAGTTCATTTTGTTGAACGGTTTGCGCTACTTTACATGAGCCTGCCGTTGCGATAGGCGGCGAAAAAAAAATTTCGCGCTCGCTTCGCTCGCGCTTCTTCATCAACGTACTAGCCTACAAATCCAAAAAATACACTTAAATTGAAGTCAACTTTTCGCATAAATATGAAACATTCGCGCTCGCTTCCCTCGCGTTTGTTTCCAACGATCGTTTCCTCTTTGTTGACGTTCATTTTGTAAGAACTATTCTGTTACATAATAAACTAACTCCAAACTTTACCTTGTCATTGCGAAAAAAAAAGGTAAATTTGGACCTTAAACTGTACGTAAGCCAAGTTGACCCCCCCCAAAATCTTGGGCTGGAACCGCGCCTGATCTCTTAACAGTGTTTAAAGTTATAGCCATTTGAAAGTGCCAAATGGCAATCTTGCTGTTGCAGCGGAATAGGGTCACCCGATCGTGTCAACCTGTTCACAAAACTGGCATTACCGCGGCATCGGGTCTATAATACCTGGTTGTTCGGAAATTTGCTAAACAAAAAGGTATCTTCTTTAATCTTTGATGATCTTTGCAAAGTACAACAAATACAACTTTGATGATCTTTGCAAAGTACAACAAATACAACAGCAAACTACATAGCAAATTCTAGAAATAATGGATATTTATTTCAAAATACTTCATCGTATAAACTAGTTACCTCAAAATGGCAATAGATTGCGTTGTAAGCATCGATATTCGATATAGCATAGACATTAATTAGTCTGAGTCCGAGTATAAATTAATATTTTAATGTTATAAGCTATGGAAAGCTATATTACTCTCAAATTACCTCAAATTACACTAGAGGGCGCAATGTTCAACCAACGCCAGGAAGAAACATTCAATACTGACCAGTAATAAAGATTAATATGTTATATATATATATGTTCTGTCAAAAAAGTGTAAACAAATTGATGGCAACACTAGCGCGCCCATACGGCCAGACTGACTCAAGCGCGCTCTCGGCGCTTCTGAATTACCTAAAGACATTGGAGTTACAGCTTGGCATAAAAGAGTACACAAAATGGGGCAGCGCCACCAGTCGTACATTGAAAATTTAAAATATTCATATAAATTCAATTTGTGTTTCCAGGCACATTTTTTGCATGATAAAATACACAAATTGACACAATACCTACAAAGATAGAAAATTTGTTCGGTTTTTAGACTTTTTTGACAGACCGTATGTACATTGCAAAATAAATCACAACATCTTCTTTAATTATCACTTACTAGTAACATAAATATATATAAATCGGAAAATCTCAGTTCTCTCAATTTAAGTCTCACAAAAGCAATTTTATGGGTAATCATATTTATCATAACATTAGTAATTAACTATCATCTTCAACGTTTATTAAAACAATATTAATTAATTGATTATTTATCACAGGCAAACAATGTCACACAGCATAATAAAAATTATTATTCAATTATCTACACATTACCAAAAATGTAAAAATATAAACCCAAATATGTTAACCATAACCTGAGCTCAGTAACCATCTCTAGCCATCACCCACATCGGGATCAAGCTACCAAACCGTGGGCATCATCCATTCCGGCGGCTAGCCCCATAGGCATCACCTATCCTGGGATCTAGCCAAGACCGGGAATAAACCAGGATACGCTTGGTGGCCAACCAGCGTTTGAGAAGAGATGTTTGGATAGGTCTTTAAGTAAACACAACAACAACGACAACATCTTCAACATTTTTCTTTCTTATAGCGAAACAGTTACTCAGATAATCTTTAATACCAGGGCATAAACAGTAGCATAAAATTCGGTGGTAAAAAGCTGAATCATCAAAACTTTATGAGCGTATACACTCGCCCATATGGTCGTATTTTTTTTTTTTTCATATTTTCTTGAAAATACAGTATATAAAAACAAACTATATAAGCTCCATAATATTAATTTACTATCAAATTATCGATTATCGAGCTTATAAAGCTAGGTTAATGTTTTTATGAGTATTATTCAGTAGATATATTGATATTATTGCATCGAATCATATTCCGATCAATATAAAACGTGAACTAGAGCTACAATTTGATATTATTGATATTATTGCATCGAATCATATTCCGATCAATATAAAACGTGAACTAGAGCTACAATTTGATATTATTGATATTATTGCATCGAATCATATTCCGATCAATATAAAACGTGAACTAGAGCTACAATTTGATATTATTGATATTATTGCATCGAATCATATTCCGATCAATATAAAACGTGAACTAGAGCTACAATTTGATATTATTGATATTATTGCATCGAATCATATTCCGATCAATATAAAACGTGAACTAGAGCTACAATTTGCAAAAAACCACACCTAATTTACATTGTGGAATGCAAATAAATAATATGAATATGAAAAAACGCAAGAAATTTTGAATTTCGCGAGCTACTAGGTGACAGGTAAATAAATAAATATAATAAATAAATATTTTTGGGGCATTTTACACAGCACATCTAGTCCCAAACTAAGCAGAGCTTGTACTATGGGTACTAGACAAATGATATAATACCTATACACTTTTTTTTTTTTTGTAAATACATACTTATAAGTTATAATACCAGGCCCCTCAGAAAGTATTGCGAAAAAAAGTTTTTATATATGGGAGACTGGCCAGTTATAATGTTTTTCGAAAATATGATTATTTATAAGTAAAAATAAGTAAGTTCCAATTTCAAAATTTCCCTCCACATTTTTTGCGAGTTAATTCAAAGTATTGTGTCTCACTGAAATATGGATCTGCGCCGGGAACATTTTAGAGCTATGATTTTATACGATTTCAAGTGTCGCCTGAAACCGGATGAATCGTACGATAGACTTCAAATGGCATTCATGGATGAAGGCCCTTCCAAGGCAACCGTGTATCGTTGGTATAACGAATTCAAGCGCGGTCGACCAACTTTGGGGGACGACGAAAGAAGCGGTCGCCCTTTGACGGCTGTTACCGAAGAAAACGTGCTAGCAGTGAAAAATTTAATCCAAGACAATAGGCGAATTACATATCAGGAGATTCAACACATATTGAAGATTGGATCGGGAAGCGTTCACGAGATTCTACACAGCCATCTTCGCGTGAGGAGGATAGTATCACGCTGGGTGCCGCACAACCTCACCGATGCTCAGAAGCAGGCCCGGGTGGAATGGTGCCGTGATATGCTTAACAAATTTGAAGCAGGCTCGTCTCGGCGTGTTTACGACATCGTTACAGGTGATGAGTCCTGGATTTATCAATACGACCCAGAAACCAAGCGCCAGTCGACTGTTTGGGTGTTTCAAAATGAGCCAACGCCTACCAAAGTGAAGCGATCTAGAAGCGGGGGTAAGATTTTGATCGCTAGCTTTTTTAATTTGACTGGCCACTTGGTATCAATTCCCTTACGGGATCAAAGAAGCATTAATGCCGAATGGTATACTACCAAATGTTTGCCAGAAGTTTTCTCTGTTATAAGCAACAAGCGACCAAACACAGGGCTCCGCGGGCTACTGCTCCACCACGACAATGCACCTGCGCACACCGCACTCAAAACGAGGGACTTCCTGGACAGCACGCCAGTCAAACTCCTGGGTCACCCTCCTTACAGCCCTGATCTAGCACCGTGTGACTTTTTTTTATTCCCAAAAATAAAAAATCAGCTCAAAGGGATACAATTTTCGTCGCCGGAAGATGCGCTGGCTGCGTTCGAGCAGGCTGTAAACGAGGTGTCTGCGGCGGACTGGAAAAAGTGTTTTGAAAACTGGTTTAGGCGCATGAATCTTTGTATAGAGGCTGGTGGAAAGTACTTTGAAAAGATTTGATAAAAATATATGTACGTATAGAACATTTTTTTAGTTTCGCAAAACTTTCTGAGTGTCCCACGTACATAAGAAACACCCAGACAAACACAAACACTTATGTTCATCACACAAATATTAACTGACTTGAGTAACACAGTAACAATTATACAAATTTTTTTTTTGGCTTAAGACCAGTTCCAGATTGGGTTGATAAAATTACGGTAATTTTCATACACCGTAATTTATGACTACATTAGGTGGCAGAAATAAAAACAAAAGCCAAAATTACGGCAAAGGAGAATATTCAGCGTTCATACATTTTTGGGCCTTTTTTTAAAGTCAGCCAGAAAAAAAATATGTTATAAATTGTTAGAACTAGTCATTTTGAGCAGTTGTTATTATGGCACCAAAGCTGTAGGATCATTCTGTGACCTGCTATACGGGTTCGAAAAATACAGATTTTCATACGAGATTTCGTCATTTTTAGCAACAATTGGCCATTTTGAGCAATTGTTATTATGGCATAAAAGCTGTAGGTCATTCTGTAACGTTTTCTACAAGAGCTTGTCATATAGAGCAATTGTTATTAAGACACAAACAACGCATAAACGCAAGCTCAAGTGCACAATAAGCTACCTGAGGACTATATATCGGTTTCTCTGATTGCTCCACCCCAGTGTGAGAGTGGGCGGAACAGAGACATTTAAAAATATCACTGGATGTGAGTTTAGATTTATTTTATTAGTTATCCATGCGAGTTTAGTTTCATCGGATGCTTGCCTGCCTGTTTGCGTTTCATTGAATTCTATCTGGCGAAGTCCGATCAAAGCATGTGGCATATCATATGCATTTAATATAAAACGGGGCTTTTTTATGAATTGACAAACTAATACCCACTTTAACTTAAAATCGCGGACGTTTTCAAAAAATGCCAGGTTAAGAGTACTCTAAACCGACGAGCATGCATGACGAGTTTAATGAACATAGATGAAGCGAAAGAGGTGTATCAGGATCGTAGCAGGTGGAAATCAATAGTATCTGCCTACCCCAATAGGAAACATAGGAAACAGGCGTGATAATAAATATGTATTTATGTATGTATAACTTAAAATGCGAAACGTTTGAAGATTTGCCCAGCCATTTTTGGGTATCAGCCATATCGATATCGTAGTGTAACCAGAGTAAAACTGAAATAAAGAAAAACTGAGGAAATCCCACAAGGTGGATCGACGACCTGGCGAAGGTCGTGGGTATCCGCTGGATGCGGAAAGCGCTGGACCAGTCGGTGTGGCGACGTTTTTCGACTGAAATGATGATGATGATGATGAGGGAATCTATGATGCTAGAGTGAGCGAGGAGAACTCGAAAATTGAACCCTAACTCGGATATGTTAGGTTTTGATCGCTGCGGTCGCTCACTAGACCCCGTCATTCCCTTCGGTTTTACATAGTTTGGATACATTATTACTATCAAATTTCCACTTTCCATCTTCATGTCTTAGTTTGGCGAACATGACTTGCAATACCGTTTAGGCAACAGTCGAGATGGTAACAACTACAAAGTTATTATGGGCAAAGGTTGCTCATCAGTTGGGCCTATAGCTCGTTTCACCTACCATAAATAATACCCTACCCATACAGAATCGATATACCCAAACATGGCTGAGCAAATCGTCAAACGTTTTGCATTTTACGTAATGGTGTGTATTAGCTGGTTAATTCATCAAATAGCTTCGTTTCTTAAAGACAAATAGACACATCATGATCTGCCCAATTCTACTATCGGACTTGGACAGATAGATGTCAATAATATGAAACAGGTAAACTTCCGTTTTTTTATGTGTCTGTCTAGCTCACTCTCGCAATGGGGTGGAACGAGCAGAGAAACCGGTAGATATAGTCCATAGGTAGCTTATTGTGCACTTGAGCTTGTGTTTATGCGTTGTTTGTGCCTTAAAACGTTGGCTGCCGGCAAACATTTGACCGCGTTGATCTTTAATGCGTCTTGCTACGCACCTGTAGGTCTACTCGCGTTTTGCGAACGACAAACGAAGTACGAACTTTCGTTCCGACTGATACTTACATAGTAAAGATTGGCACATAAAAAAGGCACAATTAAGATAGACTACGGTTCATAGTCGTATACAGTTTACCGGAGATGAGAAAAACAAACGTCATAACACGATCATCGCATGCGATAAGGGAACGATGGTTGACTGGAGTAGCAAATTGTGCGATGAATCGTACGATTTATCGAATATCGTCGAACGGGAGTAGACCCCCTGTTGTGTGTGGCCGCATAGTCGTAGCAAATGAAACTACAGTGCGGCCATTACACGCCTGGCGTGTAGGAGCCGGGCGCTATGACCGTGCAGCCAGCGTGTGTAAAACACGCCTTGCGCGTATTCCATACTGTAGAACAAATGGTCAAAATGACAAGCTCTTGTATGAAAATGTTACAGAATGCCCCACAGCTTTAGTGCCATAATAAAAATGGCTCCAAATGACCAATTGTTGCTCAGAACGATGAGCTCTCGTATGAAAATCTCTATTTTTCCAAACCTTAAAACAGAACAGAAAATCACCACACAGCTTTTTGAATGTGTTTGTCTCGCTCACTCTCACTCGGGGTGGAGTTAACAGAGAAACAGTGTCGTCTACAGGTTCCCTGAGTCACTTGAGCTTGCGTATATGTGTTATTTGCGTCCTGCTCTAAATGAGGAGCTTTTGTAAAAAAATCCAATTTTTCAAAGCCTTATAACAGGTTACAGAATGACCCACATCTTTCGTGCCATAGTAACAATGGCTCACAATGACCTATTGTTGCTCAAAATTACAAGATCTCATATGAAATTATCTGTTTTTCGAACCCTTGTAGCAGGTTACAGAATCACCCCACGGCTTTGGTGCCATAATAACGAATGCTCCAAATGACCAGTTCTAACGATATATAGCATTTTTTTTCTGGCCGGCACTTTCAGAAAAGGCCCTATTTGAATGATGTCCTTTGCCGTAATTACGGTGCATATGGCAACTCTGGACCCAATGACGAGAGGGGTACGAGTGCTGCCAACCCGTACGATAATTTAGCCATGTAAGATAGCGAATATCTAAATTTAATTATTTTAAACGTACAAATAAATGAATATGAATATACGATAATTTTGAGCATGGTTAAAAAAACAACTATGCGTAAAAATAAATTGATGAACAACTCTTTTCTCAGGAAAAATAAACACTAACAGACAAATTTATCTTTCCATCATCATCCTCCTGCCCTTATCCCAATTTATTTGGGGTCGGCGCAGCATGTCAAATTTGGGTCGGTAAGATAAGATAAGATAATCATTTATTTGCCAAAAATAACTTTATTTTTACATTTCCTTAAGAGGTACATTACAGGTATAAGTAGTAGGTATTACATAAGGAAACAATTAACTTGTGGATTCCACACTAGGACAAGCCTGTCTCGTGGAATCCTACGATACTATTCACAGTTTAACAAAGTGCATTCCCGGGGTCGGTACTGTATTTTATGATATCATTATGAACTGACCAAATAGCAAAACGTAATAATAAAAAAAGGATAATAAATAAAAATGCTGAAGTTGTGCGAATGTGTCGAATTTGAATGTTTGGGTGCGTATGAAAGAGTGTACTGGGAGTGCGTGAAAGTGCTGAGAGTGTGAGTGTGAAAGTGTGAAAGTGTTAGGGGTGTGTGTGAGTGTTAGGGGTGTGTGTGAAAGTGTTGAATTAGAGCTTGTTAAGTGAGTATAGATATGATAAGATTATGAAATTATCCTAATAAAAAACTCTGATTCAAGGTATGAAATAATAGCAAAGTTCTCTTTCCCTCACAAATATTTTAGGTTTGTGTTTATAAAGACGAGAAAACAATACCAGCTCACTGCTGGGCTTAGGGTTGCCAACTGTTTTTGAGAAAAATAACATATCACATTTTATAATGGGAAAATTAATATAGTATATAAGTATTACATCCATTGTCTAGTATATATAAATAAAAAAATAAAATAAAAATAAAAATAAAATATATAGTATATATAAATATAATAATAATAATATATAATATATAGATACTGTCCGGGCACTGCTGACTCTGCACTCCCTGCGGACTTTGAACGTAACATAAATATTGGTATACTGTCCGTACAGGGAGGGCCACACCTCGGACACTCAATACAACATAAACGCTAGCTCCACCTACATACACAAGATTACGTCTTATACGAAGGCGTGTAAGTTAACGTGTACGTGTAAGTTAGGGATGCTTGCCGCTCGTAATACCGACTGGGTTTCTAGCGCTTTTCAGAGATGGCGTGATTGTATAGCCACTGACGATTGACATCCATAACAATCTTGCAGCCCAATTGCCGGCAAACTGTAGGCGGGTGCGGGGTCCGGGCGAGGAATCTTGAATTGGCGGGGGGCGGTGAGTGGCCGTTCTGTACGTGACTAATATTAGATATTCTGTGACAGAGCTGTCTCTGCAAATTCTACGGACTTTGCAATAAACAACAATTATAATACATTTACTTACTTTTACAGGCAATGTTGATGCTGAATAACTAGACGAGTAATCTTCAGGTTTGCTCCTTTTGGGTTGTATTGCAGTTGGATCTAGCAACAACATGCGCAGCACAGATTCCTGTTTATCCACAGCAGGCGTAACATTTCTATGTTTGGCAGTCTGTGCAAGTTTAGATTCCCGTTTATCCACCACAGGCGAAACATTTCTATGTTTGGCAGTCTGTGCAAGTTTAGATTCCTGTTTATCCACCGCAGGCGTAACATTTCTATGTTTGGCAGTCGGTGCAAGTTTAGATTCATGTTTATCCGTGACAGGCGCAACGTTTCTCAGTTTGGCAGTCTGTGCAAGTTTAGATTCCTGTTTTTTCAGCACAGGAGTAACGTTTCCTAGTTTGGCAGTCTGTGCCAAATTAGATCCCTGTTTGTCCACCACAGCAGACGTAACGTTTCTGAGTTTAGCAGTCAGTGCAAGTTTAGATTCCTGTTTTTCCACTACAGGCGTAAAATTTCTTAATTTGGCAGTCACTGCAAGTTTTGGTCTTTTATTTTTCATTAATTTACATTCATAATATGATTTTATATCTTCCGGCTACAAAATCAAAATAATTCGTTATTTTTCATGTAATATTCATAAAAAACCACTTTAATAAAATCACTTACATAAAGATGATCTTCGCAGCAGTACATCAGGTACTCTCTGTGATATTCGGCGTTTACTTGGCGACACCATTCCTTTTGCAAGCGTTGCGTTATCAGTACAAACAGCTTGTCCTGGCTATTGTCCTTAGTGTTAGGACATGAGGGTACAAAGCACTTCATCATCTTGAAATAATTGTGTGCGGATTTATTGACTTGATATAGGTAGTTTAAAGGGGTAGGCGAGGCAGATGTGTGAGTAGTTCGCGTGTGGGATAATAAAACTAGTCGGATATACACACAGTATAATTCACGTGTAATAAATAAGTCTACACACACTCCGATCAAAATTAAATATAGGTACTATTAGATGCGCGGTCTTGTACAAAATCAAACCCAAAAAACGTCTCCGCGATAAAATGTACACGTTTACGACATCGACAAGTACGACACTCCATCCTTAGTTCGCATATTTGAAGTATAGTTTTTTTTTTCCTACAAATTTTAGCATCGTGACATTCGTGACACGTCTCACCGCTAACGCGGTCGGTCGAGAAGCGACTGAGGAGTAGTTATGCCGCTCGATAGGTGACTATCGATTATCTATCGATAGACCACGAAAAAACAATAAATAAATATCGTTGGGATATTTTTACACAGCACCATCTAGTCCCAAACTAAGCAGAGCTTGTGCTATGGGTACTAAACAATAGATATGATTTTTTTATTTTTTTTTTGTATATCTGTACTTATAATACATAAGAAACACCCAGACCAACACAAACACTTATGTTCATCAAACAAATATTTGTGTCCTGTGGGAATCGAACCCTCCGACCTCGTGATCAGCAGTCCGACACTCGAAACACTAGACCACAGAGGTCGTCAAAAGGTAGTATCGATAGACTATCGATATTATCGATAACATTATCACTATTAGTGTCCAATACTATCGATACGATCGATAGTATTAGAACGTACCATGCTATCGATATCTATAGTAGGACTATCGATATTACGGCATCACTACTGAGGAAAGCGAAACAGTTCACGCGACTCAATTCAATATACTATAGTTATGATGGGGCCGTTTTTCGAGCGGCGATCGTGCCTCTGTCATACATTTGATTGTTGTACACACAACACGAGACACAACACAATAATAATTATAATATAGTTCAGAAAGAGAACGTTACGCAAACAGCAAACTACAGTCGACAGTAAACACGCATGTCCCACAAAATAGCAAGCGTCCACCCGTCGTGATAGATAAGTAACGACTGACTGAGGTCGGTCGAGTGATCGAGTCCGCTAGTCGAGAGCGGGATATGTGGCTCTGTCTGAGGTCATGACAAGGTCATCGACTGAGCTTTGCTTCCCATTTCATTTCGCAAAGAATGATAGCGCTGGTCCAATGCACTCCGCCGACTGGTGTATTTTACGAGTATTTAGTCGACATATTAATTTAAAATACGGAAATATTTTTACATTTTGAAATTAATTTAGCGTAGGTACCTAGTGTACCTGCGTAGGTAGGAAATATAGCATAACATAGGTAATTGATTGCATACTCAGATGACGAGGCTTGTAGTAGGTGTGATTCGGGAGAAAATTTAGCGTCACGCCACGCTTGCGTTATACCCATAGAGTAGGTACATTTAATATACGGAGTTAAGAGTAATCTATCCACGATTTACCCTACCGGAGATAGAAATTTGACATATTTTGTATGGAGCTTATGTCAAATTCCCATCTCTAGTAGGGCAAATCGTGGATAGATTGGATATTAATTTTGGCCGTTAGAGTTGTCAGCTGACCTCACCTTTAAGCGCTATCCGGTGGGTAACGTGGAAGTTACAGCTAACTATTAAATAAAATATACAAAAAGACATGTTTTGTGGACCGAAACTGGGACCTGTGGTATCTCAGTCCAACGCATGATGTTCCCTGCCATCATGTTACGAAATTTAGCATTATAATGAACAATATTTTAAAAAAATGGTATATGGTCAAAAATATGAATTTCAAGGATAACTTCGTTCCTGACGGCATACGTTTTAATTCTTTTTTAACCGACGAAAAAAAAGAGGAGGTTCTCAATTCGACGCGTATATATATATTTTTATTTTTTTATTTTTTATGTATGACCACGCATAACTTTTTACAGAAGGGTCCGATTTTGATGATTCTTTTTTTAATGGATAGGGTATATCTCGAAGTTGGTCCCATTTAAATTTCAAAATCAAAATCCACCCCTAAGGGTAGTAAAACAGGGGATGAGTTTTTGTTCACCCACTGAATTCTTACCTGTTAACCGATTCTGTTGAAACTTGACACACATAAATATAGTTCTAGACACTACGACATAATGGAGACCTGGAGTTAGATTTTAACCACAAAAAAATGAAAAATGAAACTTTTTAACAAAAAATTGAACCGACGAAAAGTGAAACTAAAAAGCGAAAAATAACTAATTATGAGTCGGCGCCAAACTACCAATCAACGAAGATCATTAAATTACTTTAAATAAATAATAAAAACAACGTCACATCAAATACAACGTGAAATTTTCAACGATAAACAATAACTTTCCAAGAATGCGTTCTCCGCTCGGCCACTTGCAACTTACACGCACTTTGCTTGTTAGAAGTTCGTTTGGCGCCGACTCATAATTAGTTATTTTTCGCTTTTTAGTTTCACTTTTCGTCGGTTCAATTTTTTGTTAAAAAGTTTTAATTATTACAAGTTAAATTAACACCGACTAATAGGTACACTCGAAGTTGTAGACGATTATGTATACATAGGACAAACTTTCCAGTTAGGTAGGTCCCCGTCATCTACCCGGGTCGGGAAGGATGGGGTCGGCGAGAGATGTCGTGCGGTGTTCCACAGGGATCGGTTTTGGGGCCGCTTCTGTGGAACATCGGTTACGACTGGGTGCTGCGCGGTGCACTCCTCCAAGGCGTCGGTGTGACATGCTACGCCGACGACACGCTGGTCACGGCGAGGGGGAAGACGCACCGGCAGGCGACCATTCTGGCGACAGCGGGGATTGCGCAGGTCGTTGGAAGGATCCGGCGGTTGGGTCTCGAGGTGGCTCTACATAAGTCTGAGGCCCTATGTTTCCACGGGCCACGGAGGGGGCCGCCTCCGGGATCCCACATAGTGGTAGGAGGCGTCCGCATCGGCATTGAGTCGACGATGAAGTACCTGGGACTCGTCCTCGATAGCCGGTGGGGCTTTGGACCGCACTTTCAGCGGTTGGCGCCAAAGCTGATGGGAGCCGTGGCTGCGTTATCGCGGCTGCTCCCAAACTTGCGGGGGCCAAACGCCTCCTGCCGGAGGCTCTACGTGGGGATTGTACGGTCCATGGCCCTTTATGGGGCCCCAGTATGGGCGGAAACCCTGACGTGCCGCAACGTCGCGCAGCTGCGTAGACCACAACGTGCGATGGCCATCAGGGTGATACGGGGATATCGTACGATCTCCTTTGAGGCGGCGAGCCTCCTAGCCGGATCATTGCCCTGGGATCTGGAGGCGAGAGACCTTGCGCTGAGGTATCATCAGCGCGAGGACCCGCCTGATCGGAGTGAAGTCCGCCAGATCCTTGTGGCTGAATGGGAGGAACGACTTGCACAACCCAGCGCAGGGCACGCCGCGATAGCGGCGGTAAGGCCCGTCATGGAGGAGTGGCTGGAGAGGAGCCATGGTGCCCTCACCTACCGGCTGACGCAGATACTCTCGGGGCACGGTTGCTTCGGGAAGTATCTGTTTCGCATAGGCCGGGAGCCGACGCCCGAGTGTCATCACTGCGGGAGCTGCCCAGAGGACACGGCGCAGCACACACTGGAGGAGTGCCCAGCTTGGGCCGCACAGCGCCGTGACCTCATCACTGCAGTAGGCGGCAGCGATCTCTCGCTTCCGGCCGTGGTTCTGTCTATGGTCGGAAGCGAGAGCGCTTGGGAAGGCGTCGTCTCCTTCTGCGAGGAGTTGATGCTCGCTAAGGAGGCGGCGGAGAGGGTTCGAGAGGCGATAACCTCTCTTCCCATCCGCAGGAGGCGACCTGGGCGTCGTAGGAGGGCGTATGCTGACCTCCAGCCACCCTAGGTGTGGGCCTGCGGGCGGCGGACTCGGGGTGGTCCGCCGCCCGATCTGTCAAGGCCCGTGACGGTGGCGCGTTGTGTTCCACGCGCGCCAGTCAAGAGGAGGGTGCGGCCGATGCAGTTGCCGCACGGGGGGAAGGGGCTCGCCGACTAGTGGCGAGCCGGGACCTGCCGGGGATGGTCGGGCGATTACAGGAGTTTTCCCACGCCCCCGGCCAAGGGTCATCAGAGGAACACCGTGGTGGTTTTTAGTCGGTAAGAGTCCGACACTGGCTCCGCCTTCCCCGGGCGGAGTGCGTCCATGAGGATTTTCCCCACGGAAAAAAAAAAAAAAAAAAGTTAGGTAGGTCCAACTTCGAGAAAGACGTCAATCGTCGAATCCGACTCCGTTGGGCAGCGTTCGGAAAGCTACGCAATATCTTCTCGTCCCAAATACCGCAGTGTCTCAAGACGAAAGTCTTTGACCACTTGACCAGTGTGTGTTGCCAGTAATTACTTACGGCACTGAAACGTGGTCGCTCACAATGGGCCTGATAAGAAGGCTCAAAGTCACTCAAAGGGCAATGGAGAGGGCTATGCTCGGAGTGTCCCTGCGCGATCGAATCAGAAATGAGGGAGATTCGCGGAACACGAAAGTAACCGACATAGCCCGAAGCATTGCCAAACTTAAGCGGCAGTGGGCGGGGCACATTGCTCGCAGAACGAAGTTCTGGAATGGCGACCGCGTACTGGAAGGCGCAGCGAGGGTAGGCCCCCCACAAGGTGGACCGACGACCTGGTGAAGGTCACGGGTATCCGCTGGATGCGGAAAGCGCAGGACCGGTCGTTGTGGCGATGCTCGGGGGAGGCCTATGTCCAGCAATGGACGTCTTTCGGCTGAAATGATAATGATGATGATGAATAGGTACAAATACTTGCCCTCTTTCTTAATCTTGTTGTAATAGGCGGTGACGGCGGCGAGACGGTTGTTGAATCTTGAATCTGTATGTCCTTCTTTTTTTTCTTATAACGTCTTGGGACCAGCAGCGGCGGCGGCTCCGGCGCAGCAGCTGAATCTTGGTCGATCTGTGTTTCATTTGAAGCACGGTAAGTTGCCCTAAAAATAAATAAATACAATTATTCTATAACCTCTATGATGCGAATTCTGCTCGTGGAATAGAATCGTGCAGTCGGAGGGAGCAATCAATGATATTTAAAAATATAGATATGTTATACCCAACGAAAAAAATATTCCATACGCAGTGGCAGCACAATACACATAAACTAGTAAAAAGTAAGTAAGTTGATTACTTCAAGCTACTTTCGTCTCATAATTAGCATACTTTCTGTACACGACGGCATTTTAGTTTATATTTGCCACCGGTAACGCTCGGCGCCTTACTTAACGCGGATTAATAGGAAAACGTCCTAAATAGGACGTTTTCGAGTCTTCAGATTGCGAGCTCAGTAGCATATCTTTACTTTTAAATACCATTGGAGGCAATGGTTTCGATTTTCTTGTTCACTAACTAAACTTATTTTTAAACTATCGCTCTCTTTTACTAATAGTAGATAGAAGAAAGGGATGGCAGCAAATTTTTGTGCCGTCATATTAGTCGGAATAAAAAATTTCATACATTTTAGTCGTGATCTCGGAACGTGCCCACTAAAATACAAAGAAAAACACGTAAACTAATATGACAGTTTTAAAATTGTTGCCATCCCTTTCTTATATCTACTATTGGTAAAAGAGAGCAATAGTTTAAAATAAGTATAGTTTGTGAACAACAGAATCGTCATCAATCCAGGAGGCGACAGTGAATCAAAAAAAAAATTGGTATGTTTGATTCTGTGGGTCTGTTACTCCCAAGTGATTTTGAAAGGACGAGACGCAAGCCGAGTACTTTTTAACTAAACGAGGCCGTTAATTGCTATTTCGGCCGAGACTTGTATAGTACTTTTCTCTCATTTGCGAGGAAACACAACACAAATTAATTCAACAGTATCTCATTTTCATTAACGCCAATTCGCCCACGCGCGGTTCTTGTTCTATTTTCAAAGTTTTGAAAAAAAAAATACACCTTCAGCCTGTATAATGATAAATATTTTGTACCTAAAAACACCTAATTTATGTGTGTACTTAAAAACCTCGGTAGCATAATTCAAAAATAAAAAGTGTCCAACAATTTCTATTATTGTCCTGTTGGATATTACCGGCCTATTATTTCATTGCGTACGGAAAAGAGCCGATTGTTGTATTCTTTTTTTTTGAATAATGAACCAATTTCCGGGCAAGTGGGAGAAATAGTACATTACTGTCGAGGCCTGAAATGAAGCAATTTACGACCGAGTAATATTGGAAGTACGAGGCGAAGCCGAGTACTTCCCAAGTGATTTTGAAAGGACGAGGCGCAAGCCAAGTCCTTTTTAACTAAACGAGGCCGTTAATTGCTATTTCGGCCGAGACTTGTATAGTACTTTTCTCTCATTTGCGAGGAAACACAACACAAATAAATTCAACAGTATCTCATTTTCATTCACGCCAATTCGCCCGCGCGCGGTTCTTGTTCTATTTTCAAAGTTATGAAAAAAAAATGCGCATTCAGCCTGTATAGTGCTAAATATTTTGTACCTAAAAACACCTAATTTATGTAAGTGTGTACAAAAAAATCGGTAGCATAATTTAAAAAATAAAAAGTGTCCAACAATTTCTATCATTGTCCTGACTCCTGTTAAATACTGTTATTTCGTTGCGTACGGAAAAGAGCCGATTATTGTATTTTTTTTTTTTGAATAATGAACCAATTTCCGAGAAAGTGGGAGAAAAATATTTTAAACAATATAGTTTCAATAATTTATTTACAAAGTACAAAATAAAATGATACAATATTTACAAAGTGCAAAATAAAATTATACAAAAAGGCGCGCCTAGGCGTCAAAATATTCCTCCACACCGCTGTCATTTTCAATAATTATATTTTCTCCCACTTGCCCGGAAGTAAAATATGTATAAGTAGTATGTATCAACACCTACCTAACACAATGTGAGATCGGTTACATGAAAAAAAAACAAGGAGTTCAAAGTAAACAAGGTAAAATAAAGTACAGCAGGTTTTATTTATTATACACACAATAATTGAAATAGGTACATGAAATGAAAGATACATTAATCTAATGATTCTACCATTCAATATCATCATCAAAAATATGAGTACAAAATAAAATATATAATGTTAATTTTTATTACCTAATAATTTTGACACAATAAAATGGTCATTACATAACATAACATAACATCACGCCTGTATTTCCCCGAAGGGGTAGGCAGAGGTGTATAGTACACCCACATTTCGCCAGTTATGTTATAGTCCCATGTAATAGGGGGCGAGCCTATTGCCATTAACCGGGCACAAATCCAGACTCCAGGCTGCTACTGAGAATTTCCTAATGAAAAAACCCAATAACACTTTGCCCGACCCGGGAATCGAACCCAGGACCCCACGCTCAGCAGTCGCGCTTGCGACCACTAGACCAATCATTATTATTATTATTGCGTCATTACAATTAGGTACAATTTCATTTCTAAAAAAAATACGTACACGGTGTTGGTAAAAGTCGTGTAGGGTGACCATGTCAGCTTTTTATACATTTTATACCTTTTTGTACCATGTTTTACGCAAATATATCTATTCTATTCTATAAATATATTATAAAACAAAGCTTAAATTCTATCTCTAATAGGTAGATTTCTTGGCAAACGGGGATCTATTAATTCTGGTGATATATATTTTAAATAAAATTCTTCCAATTTTGAGACAGCTAAATTCCAGAATTGGATATCTTTTTCTATTATTTCATATGCCAATCGTTTCGGTGTCCACACGATGAATATACAATACAGTCTTTTACTTATTTGAAGTTGCCTTTGGACTTGGTAGTAATAATTATGGTTTCGTTTTAATTTTATTTAATTTAATTCGTCTCCATCTTTTGTGCAAAATGCTATCTTTTTATTATTTATGGCTTCAGCTGGTGACAGGTTTGCCGCACTTGATGGACACTTTATTTCAATTATGCCATCATCACCAATCAAACTATCCGGGCTTGCCCCGAGATAAGGACGTTTTTCATCTACAAATAAACCACATGGCTCAATATGAAGTTCTAAAAGTTTCTCAGCATCTTGTAGTGCTACGGGTTCATTTTGGCTATTCCCTTTGAAAGTGTTATATAAGATTAGTGTTACAAGATTTTTGCATGACGAGGTTGATCTCACCTTGCATACTTGACCGAAAAATGAAGCATTAACCTTAATTTTCTTTGTTTTATCCATTCCTGATTTTGTCCTTGACCTACAGTGGTTTCCTGGATTTCTTTAATGCTACATGCACTTCTGTTTAGTTCTTGTAGAAATTCTTCTTTCTTTTCTTCAAATACGTCATTGTCCAAATCTGCTTCTTTCTCTAAATACCCATAATGCTCATCTGCAAACGCGGAATTTCTTTTCATTCGTTAGAAACTTCTTTGTGTGGCTTTATTACTTTTATTTTTTTATACATGACGTTTTAAATATTTTTTCGTAATTCAAGGTTCCTTTGCCAGCGTTTTAATTAAACTTCCTGAATTTTGTTTAACTGCTGCAGCGTAGCACCGCGTTTCATAGGAACCGCGCAGACAATAATTAAACCTTTTCCCCCCAATAAAATTAGCTATAATGGAATTAAATTGCTCTGCAATATTGTTTTGACGACCTCTGTGGTCTAGTGGTTCGAGTGTTGGACTGCTGATCACGAGGTCGTGGGTTCGATTCCCACAGGACACAAATATTTGTGTGCTGAGCATGAGTGTTTGTGTTGGTCTGGGTGTTTCTTATGTATTATAAGTATGTATTTACAAAAAAAAAAAAGTATTTAAGTATTATATCCATTGTCTAGTATCCATAGTACGAGCTCTGCTTAGTTTGGGACTAGATGGTGATGTGTAAAAATGTCCAAAATATTTATTTATTTTATTTATTTATTTTGTTAGTTTGTGCCATTAAGAGGCTTTCCACATTTGACACAATGGGACTCAAAATTGAAAAAATGTCATACCACAAGCCACATTTTTTTACTTCAGGGACTAAATTTTGACCTCTTTTTCTAATACAAAAATAAGACTTGCAGTTATCATGATGCCCGAACACGTGGCATGGACTGTTCAGTATATCTTGTTTTAAACTGCTAAGTTTTTGCTCCGTGGTCTTTGATGTATAATTTACGGCCCCTTTTATGGCTTTTCGTAGGCGCAAGATGTTTAAATCCAGGGTTTTCCTTAATTTTAATGGAGCTAAACCGAATTTATTTTCCGTCTTTTTAGTTAATTGTTTTAATTTTGAGCAATAATTTCGAAGCAAGTGATTGCTGCATTCAATTTTTTTAATAATTGTACGATGTCCGTACGGTAAAGACTCATTGAGAGCACTAGTTACGCTACTATCGCCATCACCGATCAGCGTTTTATATTTTATACCGGGCATGTCGATGCTCGACTGCCTCGTTGGTCTAGTGGTTGCAAGCGCGACTGCTGAGCGTAGGGTCCTGGGTTCGATTCCCGGGTCGGGCAAAGTGTTATTGGGTTTTTCATTAGGAAATTCTCAGTAGCAGCCCGGAGTCTGGATTTGTGCCCGGTCAATGGCAATAGGCTCGCCCCCTATTACATGGGACTATAACATAACTGGCGAAATGTGGGTGTACTATACACCTCTGCCTACCCCTTCGGGGAAATACAGGCGTGATTTTATGTTATGTCGATGCTACATTTGAAGCCTTCTACAATACCATCTGCTTCCATAGCCGTCGAACTTTTGGACCAATTTTTAAAGCACCGGTGTACTTTCGGGTCAGTTTTTTTGGTTTTAGCTACAGCACATATGCAACAATATGCATTTCTGATCCCCAAAAATAAAACTTTTTTGGTTTCAAAACCAATTATACAGGATACTCCAGATAATGAGTTATAGTTCGTCCTATAAGATCGTTTGACCCATGATCCGTCTACTACACCCGTAACATAAGGTACTCCATCGGGATCCACATGGCCCTTCGCGATTGCTATTTCTTTTTCTTTCAAGCCAGCTTGGTGCATACTTTCTAAAGCAATATCTCTTATTGTGTCTCCAAAGAGAACGCTTTCTTTCATAAAACTCTTATCAGATATGCATGGAATTTCGACGTGAGCACAAAATTCATCCAATTGAGCAAATCCATTACCTGGGGGCCTAGTACGAGTTTGACACTTACGAATACTTTCAAAGTATTCGTCGACTTTCATTAATAAATCTGTAGTTCCTCCTCGTATCCGCCAGGGGCGCTACTGATTTATGAATGAAAGTCGACGAAAACGATGAAAGTCGACGAAAACGATGAAAGTATTTGTAAGTGTGAAACTCGTACTAGGCCCACTGAAGTAACAATCCCCTGCATAACATGTTGATTAATTTCACGTCCAGATCTATCGCTTTTTATAACAAATTCGCTGCCACACATTTGACAGTCAAATTAAAAAGACCAATAAAATCCTTGTCGATTTTCGCTTACAAATTTAAAATCTTTAAAAGTACAATTGAATGGACTGTGGTCGATTACTGACAATTGTTCAAATAAATATTGAACATCAATCATTCTTCGCCCAATTAGTTCCGGTACTTCGATTATGTCGTTCTTTTCTTTCTCTACGATAAGGGATGATGCAGCAGTTGTAGTGGTTGTTGGAGTTGAATTCATGTAAAAAAAAAAAAAAAAATTTATCGCCTAAATAATTTGGTTTAGGCGATAAATTTATTACAATTTCGAGTACCCATCTACTAAAATCTGGCTGGAATCTTAAATCTGGATTTTATTGAATATTTTGGAGTATGAAGAATACTTATAATATAGTACTTGATGGTTGTAGAACATGTTGTATGAGAAAATTTGTAATCAAAAACCGGCCAAGAGCATGTCGGGCCATGCTCAGTATTATAGGGTTCCTTAAGTAGGTGTTACAAATTACAAACAAATCAAATCGAATATTAATCATGGCTATTTTAGTTTTTGCAATAGACGGCAGCATTGGCGACTCAGATAGTGTTGTTAGTAGCCGCCGCTAGATGGCGCTATAAAGTGCCAAATGCAATAGACGGCAGCATTGGCGACTCAGAGTGTTGCTACTAGCCGCTAGAAGGCGCTGTACAACGCCAAATTTAAGAAGTTTGTCATTTCAATATAACACAAAGTTACTTTTTGTAATTTTTTTAAATAGAAAGTAGCTAAAGGAGCATTATTTGCTACGATCATTTTTCTCTACGGTCAATGACCTTTGAACTAGGACGTTTCAAGTATTTTTCAGTTTTCTCTCTATAACTCAAAACTTTATTATAAAATTATACTCGAAATAATTTTAAAAGAGAGTTTTTATAAAGGTCTATCAATGTGGAAGATTATAAGTTTCTACGTTGCATAGTTTAGAAATGGCTGGGGGGGGGACACATTGCAAGCCACTTTGGCGGGCTATATTTCGCAGATGGTACACCTGATAAAAAAGTTATGTATCAAACATTACCTTCATTTTAGTAGACCTATTCAATGATACCCCACACGAGGGGGTGCAGCGAAAGAAAATTTTTCATCCCCATTTCACATGTATGGGCGCCACCCCTAAAATACGTAATCATTTTTTTATTCATTTAAAATTGAGATCTATATCTAGACTATTTTTTTGCAAAATTTCATTTACTTATGTTTATAACTGTAGAAGTTATTAAGCTGTAAAGGATTAGGACAGACGGACAGACGGACTGACATGATGAAACTATAAGGGTTCCTTGTAGGACTACGGAACCCTAAAAACGAATCGAACCTTACATGAAATTGAGTCAATTAGCGTCAAAATAAAATATTGCCAACTTTATTGACCAAAATCTAATTATACCAATATCATTTTACGAAAAAGAGAAAAATAAATGTCTCCAAAGTTTTCCAGTCTCTTATGGTTTAGGATTTGCTAATTAATAGTGTCCGAGTTAATATCATTGGTCCGAGTTAAATAAATCACCTATATAATTTATCTGTGTCGATCTCTAGCAAGCATGTACTACCTATACACATTTTGGGCGCCTTCAGATGTATTTTGCACGTTGTATTTTGTCGGTGCAAACAATATATCGCAAATATAATTGGGTACGTACCTGCTAAAAGACTGACTGGTTGGTTCAACGTTTATAGATTTGACTCGAGATTAATAACGGGTACAACAAAGCTTGATGGTGTATTTATTTCAGCCGTTGTAGTAATTTCAATGTGACCTGGCCCACTTGAAGAAGATCTGGATAATTTAAATAGAGTTAAAATATCTGTATGTAACTCTATAAAATAAAACGAAAATATGATGTTAGGCTACCTAGTCTACCTACTGATAAATTCCGGTTGATTCGTATTATCTGCGTTTGAGTTGACGAGTATTCCTTCATGATGTTGAGGTTGCTCTGATGCATCATAAGAACCAATAAAACATTGTGCTGAACAAAAAAATATTATTCAATCAGCAAAGTAAAGTAAACATAATAAAATAAACGAAACATTGGTTTATTCTTATCATATACCTATATGTAGTTATATTACATCAAATAAAACCTTTCTTTTTCTACTTTCTAAATAATATAATCTAAATAAACAAAATAATAATAAAAACCGGCCAAGTGCGAGTCGGACTCGCGCAGTAAGGGTTCCGTACCTCTCAACCACCTGATACCTTCACCCCCTCTCATCAAATTTTTTGTGGAACCTATGGCGCCTTAAGAGCCTCGAATGTGTGTCACGAAGGAACTTAAAACGTTATTTAAGATAGTGGGGAGTTGCGGGATTGAATAGGATACTGTAAAGAAGATGAAAAACGTGAGCATTCCGACGAAGTCAATTTATAATCTGTTATTGAAATAACTGAAAACCTCTTAAGTGGTCATTGTTCTTGTACAACTTTTACTATGGGACCAACACTGAAATCGCGAAAAAAAACCGGTCAAGAGCATGTCGGGCCATGCTCAGTATTATATGGTTCCCTAAGTAGGTCTAATTACAAACGAATCAAATCGGATAATATTAATCATTGCAATTTTAGTTTTTGCAAACAGCGCCACCTAGCGGTAAATTTAAGAAGCTAATTTTAAGAAGTGTGTCCTATAAATATAACACAAAGTTACTTTTTGTGATTTTTTTAATGGAAAGTAAATAATGGAGCATTATTTGTTAAGACCATTTTTCTCTAAGGTCAATGACCTTTGAACTAGGACGTCTTAAGTATTTTGCAGTTTTCTCACTATAACTCAAAAATTTATAATCACATTATACTCGAAATAATTTTAAAAATGAGTTTTTACAAAGGTCTATCAATGTGGAAGATTATAAGTTTCTACGTTGCATAGTTTAGAAATGGCAGGGGGGGGGGACACATTGCAAGCCACTTTGGCGGGCTGTATTTCGCAGATGGGATACCTGATAAAAAAGTTGTGTATGAAACATTACCTTCATTTTAGTAGACCTATTCAATGATACCCAACAAGAGGGGGAGCAGCGAAAAAAAGTTTTCATCCCCATTTCACATGTATGGGCGCCACCCCTAAAATACGTTATCATGATTTTTTTTATTCTTTTAAAATTGAGATCTATATCTAAACCATTTTTTAACAAAATTTCATTTATATGTTTATAATTGTAGAAGTTATTAAGCTGTAAAGGATTAGGACAGACGGACGGACATGACGAAACTATAAGGGTTCGTTGTAGGACTACGGAACCCTAAAAATCAGCTGTTCCCCTACAGTTGTGTTCACGTTTTTCTCCAAGTAAAACAAGATTATTCAATTTCCAGTCGAATAAAGCGTTATGTGTTGAGATTATTGAAAGTTCCTTCAAAAAATAACTTATATCTAAAACTCTGCGTCCAGTCAATGGTTCAAAATTTTCTTGCTCGATTTGGTTCTCAATCAAATATGGCAAATGTTCATCATTTGAGAACGAAACCCTGCCAAAATGACGAGTACAAATTGTAACCACAGGTATTAGATAAAAATATAAAAGAACAAATGGTAAAAAATACACTTACTGAAGTTCATGTGTAGGTGTAGTGTAGGTAGCAGTTGAACACGTCATATAATTATTAAATATGAATAAATTGAGAAATAGACATTGAATTTATATTTAGGATTATGGTTTATTTTTAAAATAAGGAATTATACATACTCCTGATTTTCAAAACTGAATTTTTTTATCAATACAATATACAATACAATAATAAAAGAGAAGTGCTCCTGAAGACAGTGTGATTCCAAGGAACTACCTATTACGGTAAAAAAAATACAGGCCTTTAGTAATAGGATCCAATTGGCATCCTTTGGTTACGGAACCCTAAAACACCAGAATTCTTTTTAACATTTTAAATAAACACGAGTTCTGAATACGAGTAATACAAAAATCACATAACTTGTAATCTGTGGATAAAGTAGGCGGCTGCAAAATTAATTTATATTTTTTTTCGTGCCTATGATTTATGTCTTATGTTGTAGCTGTGTATTACCTGCCCTCAATAAATTAAATAAAACCTCAATAAAAAAATTGGCGATAAATGCACGTAAAACATTTATAAATTACACGAAAAAATAAAATCAATGTTGATGCGACTTACTATGTGATACTGTGACAGCCTGTGATCTAACTTTAAAACCGATGGTCGAAATGATACTTAGATTCTGAAAACCTTTAATTCAAACAAATCAAATCAAATAATCAAATCAATAATAATTAATCAAATCGCGGATGTTCTCGAAAAATGCCAGGTTGTAGCGAAAGAGGTGTGTCAGGATCGTAGCAGGTGGAAATCCATAGTCTCTGCCTACCCCAATGGGAAACATACATACATACATATTATCACGCCTGTTTCCCATTGGGGTAGGCAGAGACTATGTATGTATGTTAAATTCATGTGGATAAAGTCACGGTCAAACGGTAATACACTAAACTAAAATATGGCATTGCAGTTACTCACTCCTCATTTCTGGGGTTATTCAAATCCACGGGCTCTAGTGTTATCATTGGAGGATACACGTTACTACGTCCTGAATGCTCCGTTGATCTACAACATATTTTTATCTAATGACCCACAAAAAATAAGAGACTGTCTGTGAAAATAAACTTACCCGTCATCTACCGATGATTCATGCGTACTGTATCTGTCCCGCATTGCTCTAAAACAGCAAAATATAGATTTAATTTACTAGACAATAGTTATAGCAACGTACGCACGCATAAATAGGTACTTTTATGAAAAATAGACGGCTATATGTATATTGGACATTCAAGACCACGTGACGTGAAAATAAAAGGACATCAGTGAATTAAAAATCATAATAGCTAATTATCTACTAAAGAAGTCAAATTTCTTTTATTCTTCAAAAAATATTTCAAATTAATAAAGTAGACCCTATAAACAAACAAGTACATACTTCGCTATCAACAATTGCTAGAAAAACCACACAAACCATGCGCGTAATTTTTTGCCGACTGAATGGTCATACTGTAATATTTCTACGTTGTGGCACTCTAGTAGGTAGGTAATAGGTAGGTACGACCGTACGAGTGAACAGCTGAGCATTGTAAACAAAAATTATGCATATTATTTTATTATAAATCCCTTTGTGCATGAAAAGTCACTCAATATACGATTACGATTAGATCATCCAAGACTTTGCCCGCGGTATCGCCCGCGTAGGTATCTATAATTCGGTTTACCACAGAAAGATTTTATCGTGCATGTCTCGGGAACTGTTTATCTTCCCGGAATGGAATGTGGCCTTATAGTTCGGATTATGGTCTATCTGTGTGCCAAATTTATCCAAATTCGTTGTAATTTCAGGGTGGTTGAAGAACAAATCAATCAATCAATCAACTCAGCCTATCGCAGTCCACTGCTGGACATAGGCCTCTCCCAAGTTGCGCCACAACGCTCGGTCCTCTGCCTTCCGCATCCAGTCCCCCCCAGCCACGTTCTTTAGGTCGTCGGTCCACCTGGCAGGGGGGCGCCCTACGCTGCGTTTGCCGATTCGCAAAAAATGTTGATTTGCAATTCGATTCGAAGAACAAATAAACACAACAAATACCTATTTATAATATAACCTCATAGAATTAATATAAACCAGAAACCGTGATCGCGCCTAATACTGAAGCGTCAAAAACTACTCTTAAATAGAGTAGTTTCACGCGCAGCCAATCAGTCACTCTGTCAACTTCGTATCGCGTAACGTGTTTTTCGGTGTCAAATTAAATTAGATTATGCCGTCTTGTGTCGTTCCTACCTGTAATAATGCAGCTGGACTAAAAAAGAAACACGATGGGATCACATTTCATGTGCAAGTAGCACATTCAGCTATCAGGTTATTTAATTATTGAATAAATTGTTCAATTTAAATTTTCATAGAGAATGATGTGTCCATTTTGTTGATGTTGCCAATTTATGAGTTTTGATTTTCCCTACTTTTGATTACTATTAAGGGCTTTTCTTAGTTTTTAGCAGTCTCCTTAGACTGTGCTAAAAGAGAGAGAGAGACGAGGTTTCCGGGGTACTGATTGCGAATATAACATCTATTTTGATATTGAAGATGGCGGACGCGACTTTTTAAATAAAATCATCATGGGTATCGTTTCCGAGGTTTCTCGGGGTTCTGATTACGAATATAACATCTATTTTGAGATTCAAGATGGCGGACGTGACTTTTAAAATAAAATCAATATAGGTATCGTTTTCAAGGTTTTCAAGGATGCTGATTGCGAATGTAACATCTATTTTGATATTCAAGATGGCGGACCCGACTTTTTAAATAAAATCAACATGGGTATCGTTTTCGAGGTTTCTCGGGGTTCTGATTACGAATATAACATCTATTTTGAGATTCAAGATGGCGGACGTGACTTTTTAAATAAAATCAATAAGGGTATCGTTTTCGAGGTTTTCAGTGGTGCTGATTACGAATATACTATCTATTTTGAGATTCAAGATGGCGGACGTGACTTTTTAAATAAAATCAACATGGGTGTCGTTTTCGAGGTTTTCAGGGGTGCTGATTGCGAATGTAACATCTATTTTGAGATCCAAGATGGCGGACGCGACTTTTTAAATAAAATCAACATGGGTATCGTTTTCGAGGTTTTCAGGGGTGCTGATTACGAATATATTATCTGTTTTGAGGTTCAAGATGGCGGACGTGACTTTTTAAATATAATCAACATGGGTATCGTTTTCGAGGTTTTTCGGGGTGCTGATTGCTAATATAACATCTATTTTAAGATCTAAAAAAATCACGGCAGCCATCTTGGATCTCTAAATAGATGTTGTATTCGCAATCAGCATCCCGGGAAACCTCGAAAACGATACCCATATTGGTTTTATTTAAAAAGTCGCGTCCGCCACATTGTATCTCAAAATAAAAGTCGCCTCGCCCGATCACACTTTTCGTAACGCATTCACCAGCTTACTCCCCAAGTCAAACAGCATACTCCCCAAGTCAAGCGTGCGTAAAGAAGTTTTACTTAAAAAAGTCACGTCCGCCATCATGAATCTTAAAATAGATGTTACATTCGTAATTAGAACCCCCAGAAACCCCGAAAACGATACCTGTATTAATTTTATAGAAAAAGTCACGTCCGCCATTTTAGCTGTCGAAGTAAATAGTTACAAAATATGAATTCCTGTGAATGGACAATTTTGATTTTATTATCATCATACCTCCAATGTTCACAATGTTTACCCCTAAAACGGATTAATAATGTCTGAGCTAGCAACATTACGCGGAAAGGAAGTGAGGCGGGGGCGGGACACTTATTTACTTTTTGGACACAGCGCGCGGCTTGCAATTACAGTAGGATGTGGTTTCTGGTTTATATTAATTCTATGGATAACCTATAGGTAGGTACTCTTACAACTAAGGATAATTTATGTCTGCAGCCCCGGGTGGTATTTTGTGATAGTGCACGTGTCATCATCGTAATTTCAGCCGAAAGACGTCCACTGCTGGACATAGGCCTCCCCCAAGCATCGCCACAACGACCGGTCCTGCGTTTTTCACATCAGTGCACGCGTAAAAAATATAATTATAAAAGAAATTGAGTACAGTCGACTGCATGACAGTGGTAACACTCGAATTTGAAAACCGCCCTTATTGCTTACGAAATAAAGACGATATCAATTTCAAACTGTTACCTGTGGTCGACCGTACCTACCTAACTACCTATTTTATTACTTGCCTGATTGCCTTGCTATTTTACTTGGATTTTCAATTGTTTTATTACAAAAAAAAAAACTCTAGTAAAATTTAAAGTAGTAGGTAATAATAATGGAATGTTCAACACTTCCTTACTTACCTTTTATTTTTATTTAGCCTTCGTAGAGCTAGTGATGATAACTTGGGTTTTATTTTTTTTGTTCTGCCCATATTTTCCCTCTGCCACAGTACACTTACAGTAAATTTAATAAATAAATAAATACACAATAAAAACACTTATCAATAAAACACCAATACAATATTTACAAACTAAACTTTTCTTATACTTATACAAAATATATGTACACAAAAGTACTCTAATTTTTCATGATCGGAAACGGTGTTGATCGTAATTATAATTGGGCGTTCCGCAAACAGGCGTACATCCAACCTCCAATGCGTTCCGCTCGGGACTGAGCAATGCAGTGAGCGCCAGTGTTGCCAGATCGATGAAACGAAAATACGGTGCACAGTGGGTCAAAACTACCAGAAATACGGTAAATCAGTTTAAATAAATGCGGCAGATTTACGGTGACAAATTTTCATACTTTTCTGCCTTTAATCAAAGCCCTCGGAACTCAAAATTTTTGCCGTTTTTTGCAAGTTGTAGCTCTATCTCACGTTGATCGGAATATTTTTCGCGACAATAATCACAATAACGTAATAATATAGTAAGTAGTAGTTAGTAAATTAGGCATAAATTTAGATTTTTGGCGAATTATCCCTTATTTAGCAGTAAAAACATCCTAGCTCTATAAGCTCCCCGATTTAAAGTTAGGTACCAACAAATTGTCGATTATCGAGCTTATAGAGCTAGGTTAATGTTTTTATGAGTATTATTCAGTAGATCATCATCATAATTTCAACCAAAGTATGTCCACTGCTGGACATAGGTCTCCCCCAAGATTCAGTAGATATATTGTTATTATTGCCACTAATCACATTCCGATCAATATACCTACAACGTGAATTAGAGCTACATTTTGCAACAAAACTCGAAAAAAAATTAATTTCGTATGCAACTAGGTGCCCACTGACTTCAGTAATACATAGAAATTACACTTTATTTTTATTTTTTTGTCATAAACCGTTGGATTCAAAAAATTACGGTAACTTTCATACACCGTAATTAATGACTACGGTAAGTGGCAGAAATAAAAACAAAAGCCAAAAATTACGGCAGATCTGCCGTAATTACGGTGCATATGGCAACACTGGTGAGCGCGTCGTGAGGGTGTAAAAATACTAAAATTTGAAAGTAAAGGGATAGATTTTTTTATTACATACATTTTATTACCATTGTACCTCACATTTTTAGGGTTCCGTAGTCCTACAAGGAACCCTTATAGTTTCGTCATGTCCGTCCGTCTGTCCTAATCCTTTACAGCTTAATAACTTCTACAGTTATTAACATAAGTAAATGAAATTTTGTTAAAAAATAGTCTGCATATAGATCTCAATATTAAAAGAATAAAAAAATAGTTTTTACGTATTTTAGTGAAATGGGGATGAACATTTTTTTTTCGCTGCATCCCCTCGTGTGGGATATCATTGAATAGGTCTACTAAAATGATGGTAATGTTTCATACACCACTTTTTTATCAGGTGTACCATCTGCGAAATATAGCCTGCCAAAGTGGCTTGCAATGTGTCCCCCCCTGCCATTTCTAAACTATGCTACGTAGAAACTTATAATATTCCACTTTGATAGACCTTTGTAAAAACTCTCTTTTAAAATTATTTTGAGCATAATGTGATTATAAATTTTTGAGTTATAGAGAGAAAACTGAAAAATACTTAAAACGTCCTAGTTCAAAGGTCATTGACCTTAGAGAAAAATGATCATAACAAATAATGCTCCTTTAGCTACTTTCTATTTCAAAAAATCACAAAAAGTAACTTTGTGTTATTATGACATGACAAAATTCTTAAATTTGGCGCCATCTAGCGGTGTCTAATAACACTCTCTAAGTCGCCAATGCTGCCATCAAGTGCCGTCTATTGCATTTGGCACTGTATAGCGCCATCTAGCGGCTATTGACAACATTCTCTGAGTCGCCAATGCTGCCGTCTATTGCAAAAACTAAAATAGTCATGATTAATATTCGATTGGATTTGTTTGTAACACCTACTTAAGGAACCCTATAATACTGAGCATGGCCCGACATGTTCTTGGCCGGTTTTTTGGTATAATTTTTATTATCCAAAATTGAATGTAACTCAAATAAAATTCCAATTCGATCACAATTTAGACCTGTTTTTGCGATTTAATTCGATCGATAAAAGTGAAAGTAATCGCGTATTGGAGAAGCGAGTTACCTAAGAGTGTAGAATAACATATATTTTTTTCAGAATTAAAATCAATTTAATTTACAAATGAAACACATTTCAAAACACTGTCTATTCAGAAATTCTGGACGTATGGCGCCTTAAGGTCATCAGAAAACATCACGTTGGCGATACCATAGTGTTACGAGCTGGGGGTTCGTATATGGATAGAAAGCCGATTAATTGCGTAGAGAACACTTTATTACAGAACAATTACACTGAATCGCTAATTAACACACAAAGTTACTAGTTAAATCGCTCGGAGTATCGCTTGTATCGCTTGATCCAAACCGACTCCACTGAACTCCACTGGCGCTGAGCTGCGCCGTTTATATAGGCCGCGAGTCGTGGTACTAGAAAGTCCTCGAACGTCATCTATCCTTGTCATAAGATAACTCTTTCTCACTTGCACATTCTCGAAATAGAAAGTTCTCGAACCTTGACGAACTTCATCTATCCTCCATCTCTCTCACTCACTTCTAGAATGTAATGTTCTCGAAGCTTGTCGAATCTCGTCTATCCTTGTCTTATATTAGCTCTATCTTGCTCACACTCTTCCAGAAGGTTCTTCGTCTATCCTTGTCTAAGATTTAGCTCTATCTCGCTCACTCTCAACAATTTTACATGTGGTTGTCAAATGGCCATAAAGGGTCCTGAAAACGCCTGAAAACGGGTTTTCAGGAAATGTCGGCATCGGATTTGTTGTCTCCTGAAACGGCCTGAAAACATGTTTCAGGCGCCTGAAAACGACGGCAACTTATTCAAAATTTCGATTCTTTGGTATGTGATAGAGCTTTCTCTGATTCGGACTGAAAATGCATTTCAGCCTGCTGAAAACGTCTCTAAGTCCAGGAAAATCGAAGTTGAAGTATTTCAGTCCACTCTGCTTAACCCTCCGTCGTAACAATAGCATTCCACAAATTTCTTTGGTAATTCTTTTACAGTTCAGGCTGCTCGCCTGTGGAATGCTTTGCCAGTACAAGTGAGGCGTGCTCAATATTTGCCTATTTTTACCCGACTGCGCCAGAAGGAGGGTTATGTTTTTCGAGTGTATGTATGTATGTATGTATGTATGTATGTATGTATATTTCTTTGGCACGCTCTGTGGCCTAAACGGCTTGATGGATTTGAGATTGAGAGGTGTCGTTAGATTCGTCTTAACTCTGAGAGTGACACTGGGTACATCAAAATTTAAAAAATTAAAATGGCCGCTTTTTGGCGCCATATTAACTCTTCAAAAATTTTTTTTTCCGTCAAAAACTGTCGAGTGGGGTATCAAAATAAAGGGTTTTATAAATGCTGTACAAAAATATATACAACTTATATGTTTAAACGTAATTTGGAATGAAAAATGCTAAAAAACAAAAAAATATTCAACGTTAAAAATGAATTTGACTTTTCAAAAAAAACATTAATAGTATGATAAATAAAACATGACAAAACTAAAAAAATTAAAATAAAAAAATTAATTAACAAAAACAAAAAACCCGACTGCGTGTAAAAATAACAGAAAAGATATAAACAAGACTTATCAACACGCAGTCGGAGGCTACCTATGAACTATTATGTAATTCATGACCAAAAACCTCTTATAATATCTTTATTTATCTTAAAAATTATAATATCTTTTCTGTTATTTTTACACGCAGTCGGGTTTTTTGTTTTTGTTAATTTTTTTTTTTATTAAAAAACTGGTAAAAGATCACTACCTATCATCACTGTAATTTCCGGCAGGTACATTATGTAATATTTAGACGTATTGTATTTATTATGTTTATTGTATCTTATATTTATGTAGTTTTGTTATATATATATAGTATTTATGTTATGTAGTATATGTATTCTATTATGTTGCTACGCTTCGTACTACCCCTCTCTTTACTTGCCTATATTGTCCATCCTAAGGTTGTCTGGAAGAAATCGCCTTGAGCGATAAGACCGCCCATTGTACATGTGTTCTATATAAGTCATATATGTTGCTATTTTCTTTTGTGTACAATAAGGAGTATTTGTATTGAATTGTATTGTAAATTAAAATGTTTCTTTATTTTAAATAAACCTTGTTTCTTTGTGTATCCTATCCTATCGTACTAATATTATAAATGTGAAAGGTTGTGAGGATGTATGTTACTCTTTCACACAAAAACTACTGTATGGATTTTAATGAAATTTGGCATACCTACAGATAGAACTTAACCTGGATTAAAATATAGGCTACTTTTTATATCATCTTAACTATTACAAAATTATATAAAATTGTTTGTTCGAGCATCACACTAACACTACTGGACCGATTTTGATAAAACTTTTTATGTTTGAAAGCTGATGATTAGACATAAAACTGGTAAGGGTTTTATTATTATTATTACAAGCCTGAAGTGTCCCACTGCAGGGCAAAGGCCTCCCTACTCTCCTTCCACTTCTCCCTGTCTATTGCTACAAGCGTCCAGTCCTTTTGGAAGGAGTCCAGCTCATCCCGCCATCTCCGTCTGGGCCTGCCGCGTTGACGTCTGCCATGTAAAGGGACCCATTGAGTTGTTAGTTTGGCCCAGTGGTCGTCTGACATGCGGCAGATATGTCCAGCCCAGTTCCACTTTTTTGGTAAGGGTTTTAAGAAAGAAAAAAGAAAAAAAATCGAGGGGCGCGTCCTCCCTCACCCGACAGATACGAAGCTTCTATGCATTTGCACGAGCGATAGATAAATGGATGAATGAAAGTGGGGTGGAGGTGGAGGTTGAGGTTGAGGTGGAGTTGTAATAATTACAGGAAAACACCTAATTATTAACAGGATCCATAACGTGGTTTAACAGAATTTAACGCAAGTGAAGCTGCGGGTAAAAGCTAGTTATACAGGGTTACAGGTTAAGTCGACCTAGATCTTTTAAGAGGTTTTAGTTTTCATCATTCCTAGCTGATATGACTGTGAAACACGAAACCCCACCCCAAACCATATTGAGATATTGCATTTTGATTATTTTTTAAATAAAATGAAGATTTTTTGTATAATTGTCCTTTTTTTCAGATTTTGTGCCTCTAATTTATAATGTTTTTGCTATTTTTGTGTTGTAGATTAGTTTGTTTATTACTCTTAACACATAAAAAAGGTAACTGAACCAACTGGATAGTAGTCAACGATTGAAAGTTTAAAAAATAAACAAATTTGTTTAAACATTTTTTTTCTTTTAAGAATATTTCAAAAAAGTCCATGACAGTTATGCTGCAGGTATACTAAATAAAACCTACGTTTATTTAGCTATTCAACAAGGTATAACAAGCTAGGGTATCATCATGATATTCAGAAAAAACTGTGATGATGCTCTCAAGCAGTAGTAAAAAATAACTGTACTTAAGATTAGATGGTGCTGTGTAAAAATGTCCCAAAAATATTTAATTTTAATTTAATTTTACAGGCACTTTTGAAACGTCAGGCTCTAGTTGTACGGTTCCAAATTGTGGGTCCAATGTCAAGAGATAATATGAGTTGGTAGAAAAATTACTAACAGTTAATACAGATCAGTAAAAAATAAAATGTGTAAGAAAATTACACAATGTCAAAAATCTGTTATAATTAAACAGTAGATTATACAACAAGTGAACAAAAAGGGAATTTAATTTGAGGGACTAAGTTGGATCCCGAGCAGCGAAGGATTCTAAGATTGAACCACAAGCGAAGCGAGTGGTTCATAAATAGAATCCTGAGCAGAGCGAGGGATACAAGGACCAAGATTTTTTTTTCTTCATGAGTTGTGTACTCTACTTTTTACCATTGACTGCGAGAAAATAAATAGTGGTATATAGCATGACCGGGTGAATAAGAGACATATTCAAGAATATGGTAGAATGTGCATACACATAAAGACAAAAAGATGAAAAAAATATTCTATGACAAATCACGCGTAGGTATAGTAGTCAAAATGCTGGCGCAAGCTCTGACTGTTTAGGGGTCTGCTGTCTTGTAAAAGCGAAGAGGGTGAAAATAGCCACCGATGGACACTACCGTGCTAGGTGCACACCTCACTGCATGATTTGTAAGCGAGGAAGTGTCCACAGAAATTGATGAAATTGATTAAAAAATATTTCAAATTTTAAGATACAATTTTTAAACATATTTGAAACGAGAATCAAGTACTAAACCAAAGAGAATATAACCACTACGTTTATACTAAACATACTCCTTCAATAAGTCCCTCGTTCAACCTGTAGTATTTTTATTTTTCTTAAATTAAATTTGATAGCTCCGTTCAGCCAGCCAGTATGTACGTTCAGCATGTTTTATTGATTTCTTGTACATAATTCGTGCTTGTTCCAAATAAAAAATGTTTTTACTCACTTGTGAGTAAAAAGAGTTTTATTCACTGTTATCGATGAATAAAATGCCCTTTTTCGAGTGGCAATGGTAAAAAAGAAATTCTCACACTCTTCGAATCACTCTCTCCACATGTATCTTTAACACTAGGCGGTCTCAATAAATGAAACCCTTTTATCCATAGCAATGGTTCTAAATGTTTAAAACCTCTATCTGCTAGGATATGAGCACCAGGTGGTAAGTTTTTCAAGAAACCACCTGACACCTGACCATGATGGGGGGACTTTTTTAAAAGGAGATATAGCAATATTGGCAGCATTAACTATTATGGGTGAGGTTACAGTTTTGTTGGCTAATATGAGTTTGACTAGTTTAACTTCTGTATTTCTTAGTTATGTAGGTACACACGGCTACACATCAAGCTGTACATTTCCAGTATAAGCTGACCTCGCATTGTATAGGTTTTCCTTCAAACGCGTGGTCAGCCTTTACTGGTTTTGTACAGCTTGATGTGTAGCCGTGTGTACACTTGGATTGACTTATTCACCAACTTTGGTGTATCTGTAGGCATCTCTTAAACTTCACCTGGTTGGTTTTCTCCTGATGTATGTACTTGGAACCGCCACTTGTTCTTCAGATGTATCTGTGAAAATATAGTTTTCTGTATACACTTAAATTAGGTTTACAGAACAATTTTCTGCAATAAAACTTCGGGCTTATTGTTTTTTACTTGATGCAGAGTTGCTCCTAACCTGCATTTCACGATTACAAACTAACTAATAAAACTCACAGTAACAACATGATTATAGACGCAGTGTCTCAGCCGCAAAAAAAAAAACTTTTGTTGTTGCATCTTGGGATCTAGTTGTTTATGACTTAAATATATTTTAATTCTGTAGCAGCAGGCTATCTTCACTACATGCTATTGTAAGCAATATTAAGGTACTCTTTCTTAACTAAAATGTTAATCCCTATACATAAGTAGTAACCAACTTACTTAAAGTTCTAGACGAGGGTGTGCTGTTCATAACAGCCAGTTCCGTTACTCTTCTTAATAATAACTGATCAACAAGATCTGTCCTTTGTCTTTTTAGGTGATGATCATCAAGAGGTGTGGTTATAGTTGATTTTATTCTGGTGGGTCGACAATCAAATTTTGATGGCAAACATGTGGGTTTCATTATAATTCTCTTAACAGAACCTAATAAATGGTATTTCATGTAGTTATCCATGTCATTTGGGAGCTGAAACATAGATAAAATATTGTTTATTGTTAAACTCAAGCTGCGTCTCCTGCGACCATATTTTTGTTATTTCTAACATCTAACATGTTATTCTAACAAAATGGGGGCGTGGCTTAGCTGTTTGGCTATATTTAATTGGCCTACGCAAAATGTTAAGTTTTGTTAGATTTTGGTCGCAGGAGACACGGCTTCAAGCTAACAACATAACCTTAAAAATATAGGTTTGTGGATTAAAGGATTATAATGATAGGTATTGCAATGAGTTGTTACTCACATCGAAATGATCTTCACAATAAAATAAATTTGATTTCGGCGACACATCTTCCACATTCAGTCGAGCAACTTCCAACCACTTTTTTCGTAATTCTGTTTTTGCAGGCACATGTATAAACAGTTTTGTGGGTGTTTTGATTGTAGTACTCTTGCAAAAAGGCACGGAACAGCACTGGTAATAGTTTTTCACATTCATAATTGAATAAACGTAAAAATCTAACTTCGCTACAAAATGAAAATAACTTGCTTTGTTTGTTTAATGAACAATGACGTCAAAGAGAATATAATAATTGACGTCATAATCATAGAGCATAGAGTGTCACGTGATCAGATTGCCGCGTTTTTGTGGTATGATTTTTATCCTACGAATAAAGAAGACTAGTAGCTTCTTAAATCGTTGTTTTTATCACATTTTTAATGAATGAATGAAATGAATGTGAATATATTTTTTTTAAATATATTTAGAGCTAAAATAAAATAAGTATACTTTTATGGACTTATTTTATCCAAATAAAGAGTTTAAAAATATATTTGATACAACTTTTTAACAAAAAAATTTAACCAACGAAAACAGAAACAGAAAAGCGAAAAATAAAATTAAGCTTTTTAGCCTTAACATCAATTATGCGTAGCATCTCTACTTGGTCTGTGCATCAATTTCCTCACTAATCTAATGTAAAAACACAGATTAGATCTGTGAATGTAAATAACTAATTATGACTTATGAGTCGGCGCCAAACAAACAAGCAAAGTGCGTGTGAGTTGCAACTGTTACAAGTGGTCGAGCGGGGAACGCATTTCTGGAAAGTTATTGTTTATCGTCGAAAATTTCATGGTGTACCTATTTGATGTTATTTTGTTTTTTAACCGACGAAAAAAAAGGAGGAGGTTCTCAATTCGACGCGTATATGTATGACCACGCATATCTTTTTACAGAGTAGGTAGTCCGATTTTGATGATTATTTTTTTAGTGGATAGGGAATATCTCGAAGTTGGTCCCAGATAAATTTCAAAATCAAAATCCACCCCTAAGGAAAACAGGGGATCAGTGTTTGTTCTCCAACTGAATTCTTACCTGTTAACCGATTCTGTTGAAACTTGGCACACATAAATGTAGTTCTAGACACTACAACATAATGGAGACCTGGAGTTAGATTTTAGCCACAAAAAAAATAAAAATAAAGTTTTTAACAAAAAATTGAACCGACAAAAACAGATACTTAAAAGCCACAGACCTTTTAAAAGCGAAAAATAAAATGAAGCTTAATGTCTTAATTGTCGTAAAAAAATTGTCTATTCCTAACTAAATTAATTTAAATAATATGTGTTGTCTATATATTATATACGTGTGTATATAATATAAAGTATTTGTAACAGTTCACACGCACACACACACCCCCCACACACACCCCACACACACCCCACACACTCTTATATAATAATTATTACTTTATTTGTTTTTGGGTATAATAATCATTGGCTGCTTTTGCTGGCTTGGCACCCGCTCATCATCACTTGGGGTTGACACTGAAAATCAGCGCTGTGTTGTGACTCACGTTACAACAGAGCATCATGCTGAGTGTTGACCTCCTTGCCGCAGCTACGACATGCAAAGTAGGTATCATACATTGATAAAATGATTCAAGAAATGTACCTAATTAAGTATTTTTTATGTGCACCTACCGCATGTCGTCTTGTTGTGGCAATAAATAATTTTTCTTTCTTTCTTTCTTCTCAATCACTAATTATGAGTCGGCGCCAAAACAAACAATCCTACAAACTATCAAACAGGCCTAGACCACAGAGTACCTTAGTATATTACTGCCCTAGACCTCACACTAGGATTCCCTGTGTGGTGAAGTCTAGTCTCTTTCAGTCCAGAAGACATAGTTTACACGGTCAGAATGAATTTAATCAACAATGTGTTCTTTACAATGAGTTATTTAATAACAAAAACAAAAAAAAAACAGCAAAAAATATTGGTATCTTGTGTATGTGTATGGGTGTGTACCTACGTGGGGGGGTGTGTTTGGGGGTGTGTGTATGTGTCCAGCCCTATTTAGGGATGACCAGAATGTCCTCAGTTTGCATATAACATAGAGCAACCGCTACCCGTTGGTCAATGGCATATAATTCAAATTCAATAGCCACGTGGCATAGATCCATACATGCCCGAGAGGTAGATGATACAGCCCTTAATTAAACGTGTAGAATAATAACTGGCTGCCTTAAACATACACCACTCACTGCACTATATCCCCTTGCAGGTATAGCCCCTCCGGCAGTCAGAAGAGAAATTGCCTGCTCCATTGAAAAATCTAAACAGGAGACTGACAATAGACATCCTCTCTATGGCATAGGGAAAGCAAGATGTAGATTAAAGATCCGCAAAAGCTTTCTAAAGGTAACACAACCATTAACAGGCAGCAGCCCTAACAAGACACGAGAGGAACTGTGGCAAAAAAGACACCCTCCCCCTGCTGACTACATTGGGCCTGCAGAAGAGCTCCCAGCAGGCCACCAACTACCATGGCCCATCTGGAAAACCTTGAATCGACTCCGAAGCCAGATGGGCCGCTGCAGGTCGAATTTAGTTAGATGGGGATACACACACGAGTCACAATGTGACTGTGGAGTCAACCCACAGACGATGCCTCACCCCTTAACCTGCCCACTGTGCAATTCCACCTGCACAATCAAAGACCTATGCGAGGCTCCTGAGAGTGCTGTTGACGTGGCTACATTTTGGTCCAAAATTATATAATAAACTCGAATCATCGACACGAAGAAGAAGAAGTAGCCACGTCAAAACTTTGCTCGACTTTGTTAGTAGTGTAGCAATTTTCAGCTTGGAATCCAATTTTCCATAGATATATGGTTCCATAAGGTGGCTTACGACCAGCGTTGTAGCTAGGGCTGACAGTGGCGCTGGCTGGCGTGGCTGCCAGGAGCGCAAATCTCAAGGGGATGTACTCGCAGACCAGCAGCTTTGAGATCCATGGCGCACGGGAACATTAAGAAATCACTCAAAATAACATTACATAACATAACATCACGCCTGTATTTCCCCGAAGGGGTAGGCAGAGGTGTATAGTACACCCACATTTCGCCAGTTATGTTGAAGTCCCATGTAATACTTCTTACAAAATACGTTTTAATCATCACGCTTTTATTCTCCAAAGGGGTAGGCACTAGGCAGTAGCGGCATTAGGGTAGGGCGCGGTTGGGCGACCGCCCAGGGTACCAGACATGAAGGGGCGCCGTTTCCTTTTTTAGGGTTCCGTACCCAAAGGGTGCTAACGGGACCCTATTACTCTCGCTACGCTGTCCGTCCGTCCGTCTGTCTGTCTGTCACAGGGCTGTATCTATGTAACGGTAATAGATAACCAGTTGAAATTTTCAGAGAATATGTGTTACTATGAGGAGTATCACGAGTAATCACGACAAGTACTAAAAACAACAAAAAAACCAAAGGGGGTCCCCATACAAGAAACCTCGAAAAACATGCATTTTTTCATCGTTTTGTTCCTGCTCTATCTTCAAAACGGTAATACATACCAACGTCAAACTTGGTCTGATTATAGTGCATACTATGTAGTTTAGCAAAAATACTAAAAATAGGGCAAAAATAGACATATGTGGTGGTACCTACGTAATAAAGAGATGCAAAAATTCACATTTCACGTACGCTCGTTGATGTCTTTTGATAAACTCACTAAACTGATTTAGTTTCTATGGGGTATCTGGTCGATGGGTGGTACGGAACCCTTACTGCGTGAGTCCGACTTACACTTGGCTGTTTTTTTTTTTACATCCTTTTGGATAACAATAGGATAGACAGATAGGGGGCGCCGTAGAAATCTCGCCCAGGGCGCTGCCGCGCTGGTATTGCTACTAAAACCGGCACTAGGGGTAGGCGGAGGTGTATAGTTCTCCCACATTTCACCCGTTATATTTTAAGTATACCACGTAATTACCAGCGTGAGCCTATTGCCACTAACCGGGCACAAATCCTGACTCCAAGCTGCTACTGAGAATTGTCTACTGAAAAACCCAATAAAATTTTGATCAGGGTATTAAGCCCAGGACCCCACGCTTAGCAGTCGCGTTCGCGATCACTAGACCAACGAGGCAGTCGAGACGAGGTAGGTTTTAAAAGGCGCAATCCGCGCAATATTCAAATATTACCCTGGGCGTAAGTTTTGGGGGGCGCAGAATTAGAATCTTGCCCTGCGCGTAAGTTTGGGGGTGCGCAGAATCCTAATAGTGCCTTAGGCGTAAGTTTTGGGGGGCGCAGAATACTAACATTGCCCTGGGCGTAAGTGTTGTGGGGCGCAGAATTAAAATGTTACCCCGGGCGTAAGTTTTATGAGGCGCAGAATTCGAATCTTGCCCTGGGCGCTCATGACCTTAGCTACGACACTGCCTACGACTGCGTGCTAACATTTAATTTTCCCGCCGTCGCTTAAGGCGAGGTTATCCCAGACATGTGAGCTAAAAAACGCTACTCCAGCCCCCGCAAATTTAGCGCAACGTATTTATTTACGATGCGCGCAGCCGCATATGACCGTGACCCGCGCTTCGCTCCGGTCAGTACTCCCCGCGATAAATCTGTGTCACAGTAAAAACTGTTACGCAGTAGATTGACAGAATTGCCATAATTTAGGCACAGACATAGTAAAAATATATGTCTGTGACTTTCAAGTAACTTATAATATATCAAGCTGGAAAGCGGACAGCTGACTAAAATTCGGTCCGATGATTGGGGAGCCCTTTGTCTCTTTCTATAGGGTGTCCATACATGCACATGTAATACTACCCGAGAACACCGGGCTAGACCGGTATTTTCTCCCTGATTTTGATCAAAGATTTTGGACCTTATATGAACGGGATATTATTCATTTTTGAAGTTCTTAAATTTCTCCGTCCGCATTCTATCTTGGGTAAAAATTCTTTGGTGAATTTAGGTAGGATTATTGGTAGTCTTGGTTTTTTTATGACTTAAATTTTCATTACTAATCACAGACATAGCAAAAAATATAGACGAAGTGCGTGATTAATCAAAGCGGAGAAGAATCGAGGTGAACGACATAGCTTGTATAATTAACAAGCTGAACAGGCAGTGGGCAGGCATTATTAAATTATTAAAGTCATAATTAAAATTCCACGAATTCAAGTAAAATCAAAGTCACTCAAAGGGCAATGGAGAGGGCTATGCTCGGAGTGTCCCTGCGTGATCGAATCAGAAATGAGGAGATTCGCAGGAGAACGAAAGTAACCGACATAGCCCGAAGAATTGCCAAACTTAAGTGGCAGTGGGCGGGGCACATTGCTCGCAGAACGGATGGCCGATGGGGCAGTAAAGTTCTGGAGTGGCGACCGCGTACTGGAAGGCGCAGCGTGGGTAGGCCCCCCACAAGGTGGACCGACGACCTGGTGAAGGTCGCGGGAATCCGCTGGATGCGGAAGGCACAGGACCGGTCGTTGTGGCGATGCTTGGGGGAGGCCTATGTCCAGCAGTGGACGTCTTTCGGCTGAAATGATGATGATGATGAAGTAAAATCATAAGTAAAATTAATTAAAATAGGTAGCAAGTAAAATGTGGTAAAAGCGCAAAATGCCTACAAACTGCATCAGCAGTTTAACGAGTTTATTTTGATGCACTGAGGAATTATAAACTAGAGCGGCCCTCTAAAAGAAATCTTATCACGCACGCTCTGAGGTCCATGGGCCACAGTGATCCCAGTCGGCCTTTACGCTCAGTGCGATGCAAACGTATATTACTCCGTGCTTAATGACGACAAAACATTAAAAAAATGCCGTCTTGTGTTCTAAAAACATGTAAAAACCATTCAAGATCGAAACACAATAATAACGGCGTAACGTTTCACCGGTAAGTAAACAAAATGCAATACATTTTGACATTTTCTAGTTTACTTGTACACGCTGCCATTTGTGCCGCCATTTTCTATGCATACGTGGGACACTCAGAAAGTTTTGCGAAACTAAAAAAAATTGTTCTATACGTACATATATTTTTATCAAATCTTTTCAAAGTACTTTCCACCAGCCTCTATACAAAGATTCATGCGCCTAAACCAGTTTTCAAAACACTTTTTCCAGTCCGCCGCAGACACCTCGTTTACAGCCTGCTCGAACGCAGCCAGCGCATCTTCCGGCGACGAAAATTGTATCCCTTTGAGCTGATTTTTTATTTTTGAGAATAAAAAGAAGTCACACGGTGCTAGATCAGGGCTGTAAGGAGGGTGACCCAGGAGTTTGACTGGCGTGCTGTCCAGGAAGTCCCTCGTTTTGAGTGCGGTGTGCGCAGGTGCATTGTCGTGGTGGAGCAGTAGCCCGCGGAGCCCTGTGTTTGGTCGCTTGTTGCTTATAACAGAGAAAACTTCTGGCAAACATTTGGTAGTATACCATTCGGCATTAATGCTTCTTTGATCCCGTAAGGGAATTGATACCAAGTGGCCAGTCAAATTAAAAAAGCTAGCGATCAAAATCTTACCCCCGCTTCTAGATCGCTTCACTTTGGTAGGCGTTGGCTCATTTTGAAACACCCAAACAGTCGACTGGCGCTTGGTTTCTGGGTCGTATTGATAAATCCAGGACTCATCACCTGTAACGATGTCGTAAACACGCCGAGACGAGCCTGCTTCAAATTTGTTAAGCATATCACGGCACCATTCCACCCGGGCCTGCTTCTGAGCCTCGGTGAGGTTGTGCGGCACCCAGCGTGATACTATCCTCCTCACGCGAAGATGGCTGTGTAGAATCTCGTGAACGCTTCCCGATCCAATCTTCAATATGTGTTGAATCTCCTGATATGTAATTCGCCTATTGTCTTGGATTAAATTTTTCACTGCTAGCACGTTTTCTTCGGTAACAGCCGTCAAAGGGCGACCGCTTCTTTCGTCATCCCCCAAAGTTGGTCGACCGCGCTTGAATTCGTTATACCAACGATACACGGTTGCCTTGGAAGGGCCTTCATCCATGAATGCCATTTGAAGTCTATCGTACGATTCATCCGGTTTCAGGCGACACTTGAAATCGTATAAAATCATAGCTCTAAAATGTTCCCGGCGCAGATCCATATTTCAGTGAGACACAATACTTTGAATTAACTCGCAAAAAATGTGGAGGGAAATTTTGAAATTGGAACTTACTTATTTTTACTTATAAATAATCATATTTTCGAAAAACATTTAACTGGCCAGTCTCCCATATATAAAAACTTTTTTTCGCAATACTTTCTGAGGGGCCTGGTATCATAGACTAAGAAAAAAAATAGTTACAGAAGAGACACGATGTCTGGTACTCCGATTACTGAATAAGCATTCAGGTAATATGTATACTACGTACTAGAGACGACGCCTCAAAGATTTTTTTTGTAACACGCCTTAGAGCTCCTGCACTCTAACTCACTTGGTCTGTGCCAGGCCGCTTGCCGCAACGTGACGTGACTTTGAGTTGAGTTTCATACATACATACATATATATTATCACGCCTGTTTCCCATTGGGGTAGGCAGAGACTATGGATTTCCACCTGCTACGATCCTGACACACCTCTTTCGCTTCATCTACGTCCATTAACCTCGTCATGCATGCTCGTCGGTTTAGAGAACTCTTAACTGGCATTTTTTGAGAACATCCGCGATTTGATCGCGATACGTTCGCCGAGGTCGTCCCCTTCCAACTCTTCCATCCACACTCGCTTCGTATACTTGTTTCGTCAATCTCCTCTCGTCCATCCTCTCTATATGTCCAAACCATCTTAACATACCTTTCTCAATCTTTGTCACTACATCTTCTTTCACTCCACAACGCTCCCTTATCACGTTATTCCTTACTTTATCTCTCAAAGTTACACCACACATACTTCTCAAAGCTCTCATTTCTACTGCATTTATTCTGCTTTCATGTTTCTTCTGCCATACCCAACTTTCACAACTTTCATTTTGGAGAGTTTCATTTGAGTTTCAATTTGAATTTCATTTCAACATGAAATGAAATTGACCCTTATTGACATGTAGGGTAAAATTGTTTCCTTTGTATATTTGGACTAGTAATAAATGATAGGTATCAAATTTTATGAAATTAAATATTTGTCAGTAAGGTCTAAAATCGCTTGGCTGCATTTTTATTACTTTTTTGTGTAGATCTCGTCGAGCCCTTTCATTTGAGTACCAACACGATGGGTCTAAGAGCTATAGTTTAGGAGATATGGCGATCAGAAGTTTGAACTTTATATTTGGCTAAAATTCATCGACGCCTTTAATTTGAGTACTAACACGATACGTCTAAGAGCTTTAGTTTAGATATGGCACCAGAAGTTTCTTCACGCATACGTCCATTCGCGGTAAAGTACATATTCAAATAAAATTTCTATGAAAAATACACCAACTATCTGTTAGTAACATGACCTTGTAAACAGCATGAAAGCTTATGAAATTATGAATTATGAATAAAATCTAAAATCATTTACGATGAAAAATCACATTATTTGATAATGTGATTTTTCATCGTAAATGATTTTAGATTTTATTCATGTGTTGGTATTACCATATTAAACAGCAGAAACTGACCAAACTTATGTTAGATAAAAAGGTAATTAAAATATTGTGTTGTAGTTTAAATAGTAATAGTAGTAGTAGTATTGTCGTTTAATAATTTGTGTTGTGGTGTGGTGATCCCTATGTACACGCAGGTATCAAGTGGGCAGAATAAACAGACTGTTGCATCTGCGCGCATGGATGGGCGTGTTTATGTTCTATGAGAACATTAACACGCCCCGCTTGCCCCGCGTTTGCCCCGCGGTGAGCAAACTGCGCGATATTTTTTCTTTGTGATGTCGTCTCTAGTTTATAATTCCTCAGTGTTTTGATGTCAGTATAATATATAAATAATAAATAATAAGTGTACAGTCGACTGCATGACAGTGGTAACACGTCAATTCGAAAACCGCCCTTACTGCTTACGAAATAAAGATGCTGCTAATGTCAAAGTGTTACCACCGCCGTGCGGTCGACCGTACGTGTGCGGACTGTGCGTGTGCTAGAAACAACATAACATCACGACTGTATTTCCCCGAAGGGATAGGCAGAGGTGTATAAGTACACCCACATTTCACCAGTTATGTTAGTCCCATGTAATAGGAGGCGAGCCTATTGTCATTAACCGGGCACAAATCCAGACTCCGGGCTGCTACTGAGAATTTTCTATTGAAAAAACCCAATAACACTTTGCCCGACCCAGGAATCGAACCCAGGACCCCACGCTCAGCAGTCGCGCTTGCGAAAATTAGACCAACGAGGCAGTTTACCAGTGCTAGAACCAGCTTGAGAATAGTCTGATGAGAGTGATGAAGGGTTCACATTTTCTTTGTCTTGCAACGAACGAGTTCTGATTGGCATGCCGCGTGAATGCCTCGGATTTACTATTTCTGGCAATAAACATTTCATATAAAAATTTATTAACTTTGGTTCCATCTTCGACATCCAAAAGTTGTCATCTTTTATAATGCGTTCAAAATGTATAAGTTCATTTTCGCCCGACCAAATTCCAAGGAGAAACAATCGCCGTAGAGACACGTGGAGTTGTCCTTGTATCTGGTAGTACCAATTACAATTTGTGTTGATTTTTGTGATCATTTCATAATTTCAGCCGAAATACGTACACTGCTGGACATGGGCTTCCCCCAAAAAGGGAGGGATATGCCAATGGATCTAGACTATGAATCTAACGAGAATGATCCGCCATAATGGCCTCGCTTGGCAAGCGGGTTGTCGATCGCAGTTGGTTCGTTAAATACTCAGAGAACGCTGCTGCCCATACTCTGGTAAATCCCTTAGTCGCCTTTTACGATACCCATGAGAAGAGATATGGTGGTGCAATTCTTTACGTCCGGCACCACACGGAACAACTTAATTAATATTATAGAATTTCATAAATATTAAAAGAACTAGGTATAAGCCAAAGACATTTCTATACTGATACCTTTATGGTATAAGCTTACAATTAGCGGTTTTATCGTTCCAACGGTTTGACGGCTTGGCGTTTAGTCTGGTGATTTTTTGATATTGTTATGGTCTTTATTGATATAACAACTTCAATACAAAAAGTAAAACAATGAACAACCTACATGACAAAAACGAGTGTGCTTTAGACCACACGACTGAAGTAAAACTTCACTAGCTTATGTCTCCCTCAATACTATTTCAATGAGAACAAAGGAATGGCGGCGCGGCGCGCGTCTGCTCTGCCGGCGCTGTGTCGTCCATATATCATTAATCTGCGTGTGTCGTGGCCGACCGTACCGCGCCTTGTTCCCCGCGTCCCGCACTACCCCCACCGTTCGCCTCAGCCGTTCGCCAAACTTTTCGTAACTCCGTAATGCATTCACCAGCTTACTCCCCAAGTCAAGCGTGCCTAAAGAAGTTTTACTTCAAAAAATAATTAGTTACTTACTTCACACTAGAAACAACGTTCAATTCGATAGGATCCAGTGTTACAATACAAAAGACTTTTTAGGCACATCAGCTTCAATGCCGTGATGAGTTTGTTCCAACTCTCTAAAGAGACATCAAAATAATTTAAAAAATTATGTCTGTCTGTTACCTAATCATGTGAGAATGGCTGAATTTTACTATAATGTGTAGTGATCGCGAAAACCTAAGAAATTATTAATATTTTATGTGTTACATACATCTATTGTACTACAACTGTAACCATATTTAAAAGCAAATAAATATTTGAATTGAATTGAATTGTCTATCAATAGGTACTTACTGAGCGTCTGTCAATTATTTGGTGCCAAGGTACCTCTCTCAGAACGGGCTCTTGATGCACTGAAATTAATGAACTCTGCTTCATTTAGTTAAGTAGACCACTAAAATAACATATAAATACATTTACGGCAGCAACAATGGTTGCACTGTTACGCTTATACTGTGGTCAGTCAGACTGCTTACCATCTATCCACGCAATTGATCCGTACCGCCAGACATTGTTACCAGGTCTCCCGAATTTCCGGGAGATTCACAGATTTTTTAAAAATCGCCAGATCTCCCATTTTCTACAAAAATCTTCCGATTTTTTACAATCCCTCTATAAAGCCTTCAATCAACTCAGCCTATCGCAGTCCACTGCTGGACATAGGCCTATAAAGCCTTACAATAGAAATATGATTAGTACCATACCAAAAAATATATTTGATCCCCATTTCACATCACATGTAGGTATCGGCGCCATCCCTAAAATACGTAATCACGATTTTTTTATTTTTTAAAAATTGAGATCTATATCTAGACCAGCGGTACTCTAAGTGTGTTCCGCGGAACCCTAGGGTTCCGCGATACCCCTGTAGGGGTTCCGCAAGAATTTAGAAAAAAAAAACAAAACACCTCTCTCTGGTCACTGGTCGAACGTTTTGAATCCGCCCGCCGCGCGTATACTTGTGAGCGCGCAGTCCCTTTGATAAAAGCCGCCTCTGAATTAGACGCTATAGTTGTGAACAAGCGACTTTCGGCTCTATCTTCAAAAGCATAAAGTCGAGATTGTTTACAACGCATTTTTTTGTATTAATATTTTTATTTCCGCTTTTTGTTTATCAAAGGCGCCGACTCGAGTATTTTTGAGAATGTTCGAGTTCGAGTCTAGGACTAAGTATAAAAGCGCTATTATATAAAAAAAGTCGCGCCTCGTCAGTCAGTTGACGATTAGCGTTCGGAGCGATAAGTTCGTACCTACCTACTTACAAGCTGGCTAGCCTGCTGCCTTCTTGTAAGTTCTACTGCCCGCTGTATTCTGATTGTATCAGTTTTGTACATTTCTTCTTTGGACTAAACTTTGTCTCATAAACGCAGTAACGATTGTGCATTATTTTGACCCTACCATCCTGACGTGTAACATTATTAATAAAGAAGAATGGAACGTTGGCTTAAAGGTGTTAAACGTGTTGCAACGACATCTTCTAATGACGCTGAATGTTCAAAAGCAGTACGCGCGGAGAATACAGCAATTACCGATCCAGACGATGATGCCACGACGTCAAGCTCCACGGTTTCAAACACGAAAAAAAGGAAGTATGATGAATCATATATCAGTTTCGGATTTGTTGATTCCAACGGCTCACCTCTCTGCATGTTATGTAGTAAACTGCTTCCTAATAGTTCCATGGCATCTGCCAAATTACGCAGACATTTAGAAACTGTACACCCCGAGTCTAAAGACAAGAATAAAGAATTTTTTATTCGTAAAAAAGAACAGTTATTGGAAAGTCAAACAAATATGATGCATGTAACACAAACTATCAATGAAAAGGCCACGGAGGCATCATATTTAGTTAGCTATCGCATTGCACAAGCAGGTGAAGCGCACACTATCGCTGAGAATTTAATAAAGCCATGTGTGTTAGACATAACAAAATGTATGCTCGATGAAAAATCTGCAAAGCATCTTTCTACTGTACCGCTATCAAACGATACTGTTTCACGGCGAATCCATGATCTGGCAAGCTACGTCAAACAAGAACTAGTTGCACGTCTACAAAAAACACGATTGCCTTGCAAATGGATGAGTCAACTGATGTCACTGGTCTGGCTATCTTGCTGGTTATCGTGAGATATCCATATGAACGTTCTTTTGAAGAAGACATGCTTATGTGTTCACCGCTGCCCACAAACACTACCGGGGAAGAAATTTTTAATAAAATAAACATATTTTTTAAAGAAAATAATCTTAGTTGGAACGATTGCATTGATATTTGTACAGATGGGGCCAAGGCGATGATAGGTAAAACAGCAGGAGCAGTATCACGAATAAAAAGTAAAGCGCCTAATTGTAGTTCCAGCCATTGTATTCTGCATAGACAAGCACTTGCGATGAAGCAAATGCCGTCAAATCTAAAATTAGTTATGGATGAAGCGGTAAAAATAATTAATTTTATCAAATCACGACCACTACAATCCCGATTGTTCTCATTATTGTGTGAAGATTATGGCAGCAAACATAAAACACTGCTGCTCCATACAGAAGTGCGATGGCTGTCTCGGGGTAAAACTTTAACAAGGCTATTTGAACTTAGAGCCGAGTTACAAATGTTTCTTTCAGCAGATACAGTTTCTTTTAATTTGAAAGACCGTTTGTATGATAAAACTTGGTTGTTCCGATTGTCTTTTATGGCGGATATCTTTCAAAAACTGAACGAATTGAATTTATCATTGCAAGGTAAACAGACAACAGTGTTCCAGGCCTATAACAAAATAACTGCCTTCAAAAGAAAATTAGATTTTTGGATTATTTGCGTTGGTAAGAGAGAAATAGAAAGCTTTACGTCACTCAGTGAGTTTGTTAGCGATAACGACTCGGAAATGTTTCAAGATGATGTGTTTGAAGAATTGGTCCAATATCTCACTTCGATGCGCGCATCTTTTGTAAAGTATTTTCCCGAAGAACATAATACAAAAATGAAGCTGAATTCATGGATTCATAATCCTTTTTTACCCAACTTGCAAAAGCCCGAAAGTATGTCAAACGAGATATATGAATCTCTTTTAGAAATGTCATCAGACACAAGTATGGAGTCACTGTTCAAAACGACGCCTCTCAACGATTTTTGGTGCAGAATCCGTGATGAATATCCAATGCTTGGCAGAATGGCTCTGAATATTCTTCTCCCGTTCCCAACAACATATTTGTGCGAAACAGGATTATGAACCTATACAGCCACGAAAACAAAATATCGCAATAGACTGGACGCCGAACCTGATATGAGACTTCAAATGTCTTCTATCAAACCTGATATCAACCAATTGATGAAAAATAAAAAACAGTTTCATACCTCCCATTAGTTAAGATTTTTTCATTTTTAATATCTTCTATTATTGTACTTGGCATGTGGTTAAAGTAAGTAATAATTAGTAACTGTTACATTGTACTTTTATTATGCTTATATAATAAAGAATACACTTTTAAAAGCTATTGTTTTATTGTAGGGTTCCGTCAAGTATTTTGCTTGTCAAAAGGGTTCCGTGACCAAAAAAGTTTGAGAACCGCTGATCTAGACTATTGTTTAACAAAATTTAATTTACTTATGTTTATAACTGTAGAAGTTATTAAGCTGTAAAGGATTAGGACAGACGGACAAACGGACAGACAGACGGACATGACGAAACTATAAGGGTTCCTTGTAGGAACTACGGAACCCTAAAAAGGTAGTTGTCGTGGTTAGGTAAGTTGTCGAAAAATAAAACTAAAAAAAGTAGGTACACTTGTACAATATGTAACAAAAACCCTGTTGTTGTACCTCTGAGCTACATTATCAGAATCGATATTCATACGTAAGGACAACTCATTTCGAAAAACTCTTCAATCAAAATAATCTAATTAAATATTAAATCATTATTAATTGTAGTTGGCTCGTTGGTCTAGTGGCTGCAAGCGCGACTGCTGAGCGTGGGGTCCTGGGTTCGATTCCCGGGTCGGGCAAAGTGTTATTGGGGTTTTTCATAAGGAAATTCTCAGTAGCAGCCCGGAGTCTGGATTTGTGCCCGGTCAATGGCAATAGGGTCGCCCCCTATTACATGGGACTATAACATAACTGGCGAAATGTGGGTGTACACAAACCTCTGCCTACCCCTTCGGGGAAATACAGGCGTGATGTTATGTTATGTTGTTGTTAAAGTGATTATAACCCTCAAAACTCACTCACTCAGTGATTATATCAATAAAAATAGTCAAATTAAATATTAAATCATTATTAATAGTAAATTGAATGTAATATAATATACTTATATATACTATAATAATTGAATGTAATGTACTTTTAATAATGATCTAATATTTAATTTGATAATTTTAATTTTTTTAAATTAAAAAGAGTTTTTCCAAATGTGTTGTGTCCTTAAGTATGAATATCGGATTCTGATAACGTTGCTCAGAGGAACAACAGGGTTTTTGTAACATACCGTATGCTGTGTAGAATCTTACCAAAGAATTTTTCTGAGCCTCCGTAATTTCAAATTAGAACACTTTTTCTTCTTGTTGCTTTTATTTGCCATTTCAAATAAGATTAAGAACGGGAGCGAATCGTAAAAAGGCGACGCAGGTCCAACCTTGACGACGTCCGGATGGACACTAAGCGCGCTGTGCTGTGCGCAAGCCATATCACTTATTTAAATTTTAATTTAAAAAACAATTAATATCAAAAAAATAACTTTAAAAATGACTTTGTAATACCATTATCTTTTATAGCATGCAATTTTTATACCATTTCGTGCTGTAATTAGAGTATAAAACGAAAAATACTTTTAAAATAGACATTGTTTTCGGATTTTTTTTCAATCGAGAAAAATACAACGTATCGTGTTTTGATTTTGAACTACTCAAAACAAAGACATTTCTATACTGACGTAATAGACCACTACAGTGTGCGACTGAGATACCGATCTTTACGAAAAAACCTATATGCTAGAAAGAGACATAATAAAATGTCAGTAGAACCGATTTTGACAATTGTAATCTCCCATAGCGTCCCATCAATACAATACAATACAAATCCTCTTTATTGCACAACAAAATTACATTAATTTCTTAAATAACTACTTATGCGCTAGTGTACAACTGGCGGTCTTATCGCTCCACGGCGATCTCTTCCAGACAACCATTGAATGGACTGGAATGTCATGGAAGAGACAAAGGGTAGTTACCGGTGCACTTAAATTATATCGGAAATTTAAACTAAACTAACTTAACTAGTAAAAAAATATAAAATAAATATCCCAAAATATACATACATGTATTATCCTCTATAACATCATAAACTTACACACGATTACAATAAATAAATATAGCTATATATATATATATACCAAATGAATATAGGACAACAACATACTCATGTCATTACTGGGACAGATAATGCTCCTTAACCAACCGCTTAAAAATAGGTAGTGATTGTGCACGTCTAATCCCATCAAAATATAATCTCGTATTATTTTATGATTTATTTCACAATCGTTCTGTATTTTATCCAATTAATATCAATAATCGTATTCGTGTAGTATTCTGTGTTATACTGCTGTGTAATTTACATTATTAACCTAAAGAAAGAGATGTTTCACAGGTAAGTATCTGCAGGACAATACTACTTTCATAATGCTTATTTTCATAGAAGTTATTCTTAAAATTATTTAGTAATAAATTAATAACATGCAGTAAATACCCTATTTTCTACATAATATGTTATTTTAAATAATTATGTGTTAGATAAAAAAATATTGTGTACGTGAAAATGAAACCGTTTCGTATATGGATTGCTCAAAATATATCGATATGTCGATAGTTTCAATTATATATTTTTTGTACTACCTAGCACCATACATGTCACAAGTTAGTGTCCGTTACTGCTTTAAAAAAAATACAATCGAATTGAGAACCTCCTCCTTTTTTTGAAGTCGGTTGAAAGTATTGAAAGGTTGATTTAGTCCGGCCGCACATTGGAAGGAAATCATAATGATTCATTCATTGATCACAGAAAAAATCTGACGCGCCGGAACCTATACCATGGTTGTACTTTTACGATGTTATAATAGTATGTTGTACGTCTATGGCAAAGAGACGTTTCACAGGTAAGTATCTGCAGGACAATACTACTTTCATAATGCTTATTTTACATTTATACAGTTAATTTTAGTACCAGCCCCGCAGACTGACAGAATTTTCCGGATCATATGTCTGCTTTTGACATATTAAAATGTAAATACGGTGCTATTTTATGACAATGTGCGGCCGGGCTAAAAATGCTGTAAAATATTGACCGGCTAACTTCATAACTTCCAGATTTCCTGTCAATCAACTCAGCCTATCGCAGTCCACTGCTGGACATAGGCCTCTCCCAAGTTGCGCCACAACGCTCGGTCCTCTGCCTTCCGCATCCAGTCCCCCCCAGCCACGTTCTTTAGGTCGTCGGTCCACCTGGCAGGGGGGCGCCCTACGCTGCGTTTGCCGATTCGCGGTCTCCACTCAAGGACTCGTCTGCTCCAGCGGCCATCGGTCCTTCGACAGACATGGCCAGCCCACTGCCACTTCAGCTTACTGATTCTACAAGCTATGTCGGTCACTCCGGTTCTTCTCCGGATAATCTCGTTTCGGATTTTATCCTTCAAAGAAACTCCAAGCATAGCTCGCTCCATAGCTCGCTGAGCGACTTTAAACTTGTGGACTAGCCCAACTGTCAGTGTCCACGTCTCGGCACCGTAAGTCATGACAGGCAGGACGCACTGGTTGAAGACTTTTGTCTTCAAACTTTGCGGTATAGGCGACGAGAAGACTCGGCGAAGTTTGCCAAATGCTGCCCAGCCCAGACGGATCCTTCTGTTGGCTTCTTTCTGATTTCCTGATTTCCTGTAAATGCTGTTATTAAAGAAAAATGGATGGGCACAAATGTTAAAACGAATAAGCACCGTATCTACTATTCTCCGCCAAATAGTGATGCTTGCATTGCTGTGTGGTGCCGGTGTAATTACAATCACATGAGACTTTCCATTTTCATGTCACAGTTTGGCGAACCGACTTGCGGTACCATTTAGGTAACAGCCTAGATGGTATTGCAGTTGTTATTGGTAAAGGTAACCGCTTAACATATGGTGGGCTTTTAGATCGTTTCGCCATCCTATAGAATAAAAAAAAAAAAAAAAAAACTGAAAGCCTCGAAAAAACTACAGGGTTTGCAGTAGATATTTTAAGGATAACTGTATCTTTTAGTGAAATCACCAACGATCCATACCTACGGAATTTGTTCGGGTCGGTGTTTGTTTCTTATAAAGATCATTACTTTAATAATGGTAAATATTCAAAGTGGCGGGGTGCTGGCCAGGAAACCTCCACGTGTGTCTGACAGCTGCTTGTCCTTCTGGACACGTCTAGAGGGAACGGCAGTTGTTGGGCCGGTGCACCCTGGGCACGGGCAATAAGTCTCCTTTGGACCGGGGGACCTTATTTCCTGTGGCGAATATTCTGGCACGGGAGGGGCCCGATGTGGGCCAATGGGAAGTTGCTCCTCGTGTCCCTCTGAGAAAGCAGAGGGCACTGCGGAGGAGCAGTGGCCGGCCCGGTGAGCACTCACCCTGCCACTGGGCAGGCAGCGGGGGGACTGTCCTTCCCTGCCCCCGTCGGTCTCGTAATCCCAGGAGTGCCTGCTGAGTAGTGTTCTCGCGCCTCTTGGGACCGAGGGTCTTGGCTTCACCGCCCGGACCGCGAGGAAGAAAACCTCTATAAAAAATTACGGGAGGTAGGGCCTGTGAGCAGCAGACTCGGGGTAGTCTGCTGCCCGACCAGCAGCTGGCGTAGGTGGCACAGCCGGCGTAGTTGGCGCAGCTGGTAAAGGCCCATGAGGTGAGGTGGCGTGCAGTGTTCCGTGTGCGCCACTGAGAAGGGTGCGGCCAACGTTAGGCCACACGGTGAGAAGGGGCTCGCCTGCTTGTGGCGGGCCGGGACCTGTCGGGGGTGGTTGTGTGAATACTCACGGGTTCCCACGCCCCCGGCTAAGGTAGTTAAAGGAACACCGTGGTGGTTTTAGTCGGTAAGAGTCCAACACTGGCTTCGCCTACCCCGGGCGGAGTGCGTCCATGAGGATTTCCCCACGGAAAAAAAAAAAAAGGTCTGTGTCCAGCAGTGGACATCTTACGGCTGAAATGATGATTAATTGATTTTTTTATTTTTTACTTATGTATTCCTTACCTTCGTGACATTAATAACGTAATTATAATATAACCCTTAATTGCGTAACTCAATCTTTTAAAACAAATAAAATTATGTTTCAAATATCTGTAATTTTAAAACAATAGTTACTTAATAGCTTAGCAGTTTTAAAATACCACCACTCCTTAAAAGTAAGGCCGGTTGAACTATATCGATAATGCGGAAACGTCCATGTCACATCACTAAAAATCACTCCTACACGTGTCAATTTCGCACATATACTCATTTTGCTTTCGGTGACGTGATAATGAGGTGACAGTGCCTCTATTACGTCAGTATAATACCTTTATGACTCAAAATACTAAAATGACTGACATAAGAATGTATCTGTAACATTTATTTTTTTCGGGTTTCTACACTTCTATACACAGACCTACTACTTAATCTGTGCTTCTATACATACATACATACATATCATCACGTCTGTTTCCCATTGGGGTAGGCAGAGACTATGGATTTCCACCTGCTACGATCCTGACACACCTCTTTCGCTTCATCTACGTCCATTAAACTCGTCACAGATAATATAATACAATATATACCTCGTCGTGCATGCTCGTCGGTTTAGAGAAGTCTTAACCTGGCATTTTTTGAGAACGTCTGCGATTTGATCGCGATACGTTCGCCGAGGTCGTCCCCTTCCAACTCTTCTATCCACACTCGCTTCGTATACTTGTTTCGTCAATCTCACACTACACTTCTATGTACATATACCTACCACAATTTGACAATTTAAAACTGTATTTCGCAAGACGCAAATTGGGATAACAGGCCGTTAATTAAGGTTAGTTGGCCGTTAGTTAAGTCCGCCTATGTCAGCTGTGACATAGGCGGACGGACTCTTCCGTGTACAAACCAGCGCTCACGAGTCACACCTCACACATGCACCTCAAACCGTGCTCACCGCTCTCAGTACACATGTCGCAGCATCGTCCAAAAACAAATATCCTTCAGGCATGCAGGCACGTGCATGGTGCGGGCGTGAGCGCTGGTTTGTACACGGTTTTGTTGGCTTCACTATGATTATTTATTCAATTCAATTCAATCGTTTATTGCGAATATAGGTAAGGTAGGTGTTACATGAATATTGTCACAAAAAAAATCTTTGTGCAGCTATATTCTGCCATTTAGCATGCAACAGGAAACACAATTCTACGCCAAGCTATTAACCGTCTAACGGCCAAAATTAATGTCCAATCTATCCACGATTTGCTCTACTAGAGATAGGAATTTGACATAAGGGGGCGTTCATAAAATACGTGAGTTGTTTAAGGGGGGGAGGGGGTCGAGTCAAATCTCATCTAATCTTACGTTGGAGAGAGGTCTCAGCAAATATCACGCAATTTTTTTTCTGATTGAAACAAAAAAATATTAGGTATACTATTTTGGTCCATTTAATCCAGATTGTACATGCTTAAGATTTAATCTTAAGCGTAATTGTAATACGATTAAGATCATTCACTAATTCGTTCGAAAGAAAATAATTTCATTCATACTTCGACGTTATACATCTACTGACTGTCAAACCACCATATTTGTTTTATACCAAATAGCTCAATTTAATCTGAATTTACGGTACAGTGTAGCCCGTCCTTTGTTTTCGCGCCACTGTCAACCGAACGCGCGACTCGATGAACGAGAGCGTGAGCGCGACGAAAGAGCAATTTTTTTTTTTTTTTTCAATAACTATCCAACGCGTTTACGTACCAAACCCACATTTTGAAAAATTTCACGTGAGATTTGGGTATGGGGGAGGGGGTTGAATAAAATCTCACGACATCTCACCAGGGGGGGATGGAGGGACGGAAAATTTAAAAAAACACCTCACGTAATTTATGGACGCCCCCTAAGCTCCATACAAAATATGTCAAATTTTCATCTGCCAAAACAAAATATGTCCATACAAAATATGTCAAATTTACAAAGGCCCATTATATTAATAACGATACCAATCTAGAAAGGGAAACAGAGAATATGTGGAATTTTGGAGTATTGTTCCCCAAAAACTTTTTAACAAAAAATAAAACCGACTTCAAAAACCTTAACTAAAAAGTAAAAAATAATCCTTGTATGTATTTCAAAATCTTAACATAAACCAAAATTTTGAAGGTGCCGCGTGACTGTCCCTTTGCGTCATGTAAATATAATGTACTGTCGAGCGCTTATCTATAGTAAAAAAACAGTTTATGCGAACATACATGAAAAGAAAAACACGCGCCGCCTTCAAAATTTTGGTTTATGTTAAGATTTTGAAATACATACAAGGATTATTTTTTACTTTTTAGTTAAGGTTTTTGAAGTCGGTTTTATTTTTTGTTAAAAAGTTTTTATTTCATACTTTTTAGTTGAGAATTCACAGAAAAACGAAACTATTAGTAGATCATCTAGGTAAGCGAAGCTAAATTAAACTGATTTATTGAAGCTGGTTCAAAAACTACTCGACCTAAGTCAATAAAATTTATATGGGACCACCGCGCGGACTTCCTCTACCAAATAAAAAAACAACCACGCAAATTGGCCCATAAATCTCGGAGTAATCGGTGTACAGTCAACAAATCGGAATCATGACCCACAATAAGCTTAATATCCTACAGACATTTAATACAATTAGGTTGAATTTTGCTTAAACAGATATTTCCCTGGCAACAGACTTGTTATCAATTTTATTAGCAAGGTGACAGTGACAGTTTACCAAATATAAATATTCAAAATGTCCTAAGTGCAGCATAGAAGAAAACCTTACTGTTTTGACGATTTCAAACGAATTATCAGCTGAGTGGGTCATGATTCCGATTTGTTGACTGTACATACATGAAAAAAAAAAAAAAAAAAAAAAACCCGCCGAATACATAACCTCCTCCTTTTTTTGAAGTCGGTTAAAAATATAAAAGCGTCCAAAGATGTGCCCAAATCCTACTAACATTCTTTGGGTCTACCATAGAATTTTCTACGTATGTTTGCGAATCGTCTTTTTCAAAAACGAAATACACAAAGAACGTTTACAGAAACAAACTTACAGATTCTCATCTGGATGATGTTATAAGGATAGCACGTAGCGACCATTGAGGTAATATGTCCTACGTACGTACATATTACCTCAGTGGTAGCGACAGAGAGACAGCCAGATCTTGATAAAGTTATGAAAAAATTATCACAGTATCAAAAATCGCATTAAAACATAAAAACATCTTTCTCAAAACTTCTTTTTTCATTAATAAAGTAACATCGTAAACTTGCAATTACTTTTTAATTAAGACCTAAATAATTTTAGCTTGCGGCCCTCGACACCATGCCTGAAACGTATGTTTGTGGCCTCTATAAAAAAACCAGCCAAGAGTGAGTCTGACTCACGCAGTAAGGGTTCCGTACCACCCATCGACCTGATACCAATAGAAACTGATTTAATTTACGAGAGTTTATCAAAAGACATCAACGAACGTAGGTACGCAAAATGTGAATTTTTGCATGTCTTTCTTCCGTACGTACCACCACATATGTCTATGTTTGTCCTGTTTTTAGTATTTGTTGCTAAACTACATAGTATTCACTATAATCAGACAAAGTTTGACGCTGGTATGTATTACCGTTTTGAAGATAGAGCAGGAATAAAACGATGAAAAAATGCATGTTTTTCGAGGTTTCTTGTATGGGGACCCTGGGGGACCCCCTTTGGTTTTAGACTTTATTTTGTTTTTAATATTTTTCGTGACACACCTCATAGCAACACATATTTTGTGAAAATTTCGACTGGTTATCTATTACCGTTACAAAGATACAGCCCTGTGACAGACAGACGGACGGACGGACGGACGGACAGCGTAGCGAGAGTAATAGAGTCCCATTTGCACCCTTTGGGTACGGAACCCTAAAAAGGTTCAGTATGGCTGGTCTAAAGCATATAAAGCATAATAGGTACATACGTCCAGAATAATAAAATATCTTAATGTCAAAGTGAATATGAAAGCATGTCAATTGTAATTAATTGAAAGCAGTGGCGGTTGCTGCGTCAGAGAACCGGTGGTGCACTGTATCGTTTTATTTACAATACAAAATACAATAAATATGTCGAGAATCGAACCCGACCCTCGACATCTGAAGCGGTGGCGGCGCGGCGTACCAGCCGGCTCGGCACCGCGCCCGTGGACGACGGAGACGCAGGCTGCGGGGCGAGGGCGGCGGGTGACGAGGCGCGCGCGATCGCTACGGCCGGCCTCTTCGCTCGGGACCACCGACCGCCCAGTGCACACATACTTTTGTTGATATTTAATATATTTACCAGCGTGTTTAGTACAGTCCGCATTATCCTTTCAAGACCACCGGTGAAACCCCAACAAATACGATTTAAAATACAATAAAAATCTTTAATACCAGTGTCCGTCCAAATCGACTCTCCACCAAAAAACGTACTAAGAAAATAAAAGAAATCCACATAACCATACTTTTTATTGTTTAATTCACTTTTAAACTAAGAAAAGTTGTTTTGAAAAGTTATATTATTGCTTTTAATAAATACTACTAATATAGTTGTCAATATTAAAGTTAAAGCTCATTTTTACACCAATACAAAGTCACAGTAACGTAAAAACACTAAATAATAACAAAACAAGGATAAATTTAAACGATCGCGGGAACGAAGACAATTAGAGGGCAACACCCCCACCGCCCTTCGGCCGGCTCGCATCGAGTGTATTTCGTCAACGATCGGTCAATCTCGGAAATATTCGGGCCGTGCGGCGCACGAATCTAGGCTAGTTACTTCATAGTAAATGTACTAATTATCTTCCGTCTCACGCGCCAGGTGATGTAGCTCGTATTGCATAGAAGTTGTATGAGCGCTCTGCGTGCGGTCCGCGAAGCGCACGGGAGTTTTTTGTTCGAGCTAAAATAAGTTTTAACTTCTTCAGTATAGAGATTAAATTGATTTGTCGTTACTTCATAACTATTCGTAAGTATAAAGTAGGTGCGTAATATTGACGTTTTAGATATTTTGTGATTCTTCTTAAAGGTATTATGAATTTATGAACTGGTAGTGCAGCGCACGAGTGCACTTAAAGTACAGCCGCCACTGATTGAAAGTGCTTAATCGTGATGTCAAAACCTATTATATATAATGTCAACGTAGATTTAATTTTTCATTATGATATTCAACCACACTATAATATGCCTTAAAAAAAGAAACTGTTTCAATTAAAATTTAAATATCTACGTTCGAACAATTTAATATATTACATTAGTTTAGGTAGGAGAATAGTTAAAAAGCTTCATTTTATTTTTCGCTTTTCAGTTTCTGTTTTCATCGGTTCAATTTTTTGTTAAAAAGTTTTATCTCTCTATTACTCGAAAAATTGTAATCACATTATGCAATAATTTTAATAGAGAATTTTTACTATGGTCTATCAATGTGGAAGATATTACAATGAACCAAAGAGATTTAATATAGGGCAACACGGCATATTTTCTCCAATAACTTTTTTATCAGGTGTACCATCTGCGAAATACAGCCCGCCAAAGTGGCTTGCAATGTGTGTCCCCCTGCCATTTCTAAGCTATGCAACATAGAAACTTATAATCTTCCACATTGATAGACCTTTATAAAAACTCTCTTTTAAAATTATTTCGAGTATAATGTGATTATAATTTTTTGAGTTATAGAGAGAAAACTGAAAAATACTAAAAACGTCCTAGTCCAAAGGTCATTGACCTTAGAGAAAAATGATCATAGCAAATAATGCTCCTTTAGCTACTTTCTATTTGAAAAAATCACAAAAAGAAACTTTGTGTTATATTGATATGACACACTTCTTAAATTTAGCTTCTTAGATACAGCGCTAGGTGGCGCTGGTTGCAAAAACTAAAATAGCATTGATTAATATTCGATTTGATTCGTTTGTAATTAGGAACCCTATAATACTGAGCATGGCCCGACATGCTCTTGGCCGGTTTTTTTTAAAGTTTAGTTTTGTTTTTCTATTTTTTTTTTAATATTTGTAAACTTATTTTATTAAAATATCAAACTTACCATTTCTTTTGGCTAAGCTTCCGCAGTGCTAAACTTGACAGTTTTTTCTTACTAGCATTTTTATTCCCCATATTTATATTCTTAAATTAAATACCTATACTAAAACACTATTTACAACGTAAACTAATATTTACAGTTAATTGTTAATATTAGAAACTACAACAATATTTACCGACTGGTTTTTAAAACTATATACGAACACAGAAAAACAATAATATTATATATAACGAATTATATTTCTAATTTTGGATCGATTAGCGGGGAACACAGCGAGCCAGCAAAGCGACACAGCTCACAAGTTACACCTCGGTGACGTCTAGCCACAGACTAAGGCCAGTATTACAGAACGATACTCAAGCGTTGATCTCAGTTTAAATCTAGTTTAAAGTTGAGCTTTTATTTTAGAACGTTCCTCAAGCAGAGATTTTTTGATCACAGTTCAGCTGAGTTTAGTTTTGTTTTATACTGGTGCCGATTCTTTTGTACACCCACCTAAACCTAACTATAACTAAAATTTACAAATTTTAGTTTAGAAAATCATAAAACTTATTCTGTGTTTATCTTTTTCTTATTTTACAAAACTTGTTGACAGCTCTAATAATTGAGTTTGACGCATCTAAGTTGAATTGGCGGTGTTACCAGTACATCTTAAAAAAAAAAATAAAGAGTGAATGGAATGACCGAAAGTTCACAAAAACAAGGAAATTAAATAATAATTATATTTGGAATTATTAGTTTATCATTAAAATTATGAAGAAAAAATCATGTCACGAAATAAAGTACATTTTTGTTTTATATTTTCAATAAAATATATAAATTGGAATAATGTGATCAGGTTATTATTATCTACGGCCCGTATTACAGAACGATACTCAAGCGTTGATCACAGTTTAAAACTAGTTTTGAGTTGAGGTTTGATTTTAGATCGTTCCTCAAGCAGAGATTTATTGATCACAGTTCAGATCACAATAATAAACTATTTCTTTAATTTAAAAAGCTGGAATTTCCCTTTTTAAAGACGTGGTTAAAAAGTTCTAGCACCCAGGACACGAAATTTCTGAAAAAAGTTGAATAAATTAGAATATAAGCTAAAAAGTACCACGCAGGATTACAAACACAGAGTACATTTATACATACGGAAATAGAGACCAATCTCTGCCCCCAATAAAGGTCCACACCAAGTGGCGCCTCTATATTTTAACCCTGAAATCACTCTTGAATCAGTTTTGATAACTATGTACCGAGATCGCTAGGTGGCTCTGTATTCATCCTTTTTATAAATCGAAAAAATAAAGACAAAAAGTCTCGTTACAAGTAGGATTCGAAGTTGCGCCTCCAAGATCATAAGTCCACAACAGTAACCAGCAGGCTACCATTACTCTTACGACACATAACGAATTTAACTTTCAGTTACGTCTTTCGGTGACGTCAGAACTTTTATTTTTACAATGTATGTCTTTAGATATCACTTCAATTGCGTAAATGCGTAAAACGTATTAGTATAATTATAAAAAGCAATTGATAAGTTTAAATGTTGGTATTATTTATCAAATTACGTTTTCCAACATAATTATACTTTAATAACAAAATAATAGAAATAGAATAGATTTTTTAAATTTGCCTGTTAGATAGGCAAATTTACTTACAAAAAAAAGAAAATAAACTGGAAGAAATCTTATTTATTGGTAAATACTTGTCTACAACTTAGAATTTTAAATTCACGCCATCTATACGCTTTTCTAGACAACAGCGCATGAGTTTTACCTTGCACCTTGCTAGTCAGTCAGATCATTAGCCTCGGGAGCATAATACGTAGATACTAGCGACATCTGTGTTTTTGCCCTGGCAATAGTCAAATATAATACTGATAAATTCAAAATACGTAGTGGCCAAACGACGTTTGAGCATTTTCAGTACTCGTCAATTTGGTCGGATAAGTATTGATGGTGTTGCAGGCATGTTGTTCTAAGATTGTATGGCATGATTACAAACTTGGAGACTTTCTCCCCAAAAGAGGGAAAAATTGTGAATTCAGGCTTTTTAGGGACACATAATAGCATAAAATGATAGAATTGAATGTCAAACATAGATTTTTTTTCCCATTGTATGGATTTATGTACTTCTTATCCTTTATTATATAGGTACCTCTTCTTATCGAAATTATAAATTTCATTGTATATTTCTATGAACAATTTACCTTTCTGCTGAATCTACAACAGCTGCAACCACATAGTAGGCATCCATTATTTATTTTAAACTACCTAAAACCTATAAAAATGAATAAAATAAGCTTTGCTATTTTAGTTGTTGATAACTAATTATAGTCGACATGTATTTTGATGCCTTCTAAAAATAGTCAGATTTAGGTTGACATTTCTAATATTAGGTGAAAAACGTCAATTACAGAATAGCAAAATGTCAATTTTACTAAGTTGAATAACTAAACTAATTTTGGTCCTGTCAAACCAAAAATTTGTTTTAAAGTGAATTTCAGAATAGAAAACTTCGTTTGACAGGACTAAACTAAATTTAGGTGAGTTTTAGTCTAGTTTAGAGAATTTTGTGACAAGAGAATCGGCACCACTGTCACCTGTTTCGGTATTTGAGCTGAGATTTGATCTGTAATCACTCTAGTGTGGTCCAGACTACACTTGAGTAGAGATTTCTATTATATTTCAGGTCAAATTAATGTGTTATGTGGTTGAATTAAAGTTTATAATTACCGTTCTGGAATAAGACCGATACTCAAGTAACGATTCTATCCTTAAGTAGTGATCAGGTGATTGGAGTTAAAACTGTACTTGAGGAAGCTTCTGTAATACGGACCTAAGAAACTAAGAAGTGTACTACGTACTTCTGGCGGGCTACTCACGTCAGTGTTGCCAGCGCGCTTTTGTCAAAACTTGCCTTAGAGTGATCAAAGAGTGACCTTTTTTGTGCTTTTATTAAGAAAAGTTAAATTTTACTTTTTTTTGCAGTATTTTAAGTTGGCAATATGTGAATTATTATGTAAATTCTGAAGAACAGAAAATTTAGGTACCTAAAATATGGGACAAAGTCACAAATTACCTAGTAACGTGAGCGAAGCGGCTGAAAAGTTTTTTGGCATTTTCAAAAACATCACACCTACCATTTTAAGCGCATTTGAAAAGTAGTTTTCAACAAGTAAGTTGCTTTCAACGTTTTCCAAGTCACAATATTTTAAGGCTTTGTCTTTGTTTTTTTTATTCCTAGCCGTAGGTGCACTTAAGAAGAAACGCTGAAACAATATCTGTTTTGTTATTTAAATATATATAATTTTGTGTCCAGGGTATACTTTATTTGAAAGAAAGAGGTTATGTTACTCATATAGTCATTTAGGTATAATCTTTGTTTCTGCTTTTGCTATAATTCCGACATTGCAATAACATAGGTAATTCGATTTCGAAAAGTTACCTTTTGAGTAGTGTTACCTGGAAGTAACCAGACGGAGCTGAAAAGTTACCTAAAAGGTTACAAAAGTTACCTTACGGCAACAATGCTCTCAAGTCTCAGCCTCTCTACTGGGCCGCGTTCAATATTATCGCCCGACGACGTTGGATGACGCTCGGAGCGTTCCTTGGGCGTTCGTTTGTATGATCGCTCTGAGCAACTGAACGACCAAAGTACGCTCCGGGCGTCGTCGGACGATATTACTGAACGCGACCCTGGTCAGGCACTGGCTTAGAGAATGAGACAGAACGACCCAGTACATGTCTGTCCACAGAACAGAAAAAAAACCTGTTATTTCCGTTCTGTGCGTCTGTCGTAGTGCTGCGTCTGAGCGAGAAGCAAATACTGCCGTCGGCGCCAGCGCCGGCGGCGTTCGACGTCGTCATTCTAGATAAATACCGTTCAACACAAAATCGAGTTGCAGGTAGTGATGCCGAAATATCGATAGTCCTCCTATCGATAGTTGACCTTGAAAATCAGTTGGGATATCGATACTATCGAATCGATAGTAACTAACGATAGTATCGAAAGCGTGGTACGTGCTAATACTATCGAAATATCGATACTCTTGTTTTTGAGTGGACTGTCGATAACCTATCGATAGAAAATCGATAGAGTCGCCTATTGAGCGGCATCGCTAGTTGTGGTTGTGTACTTACTGTTCACCGGCGCATCTTTTTGTAAAAAGGCCTTTATGTCTTGGTATCGTTGCACTGCAAAGATAAAATAGTTACTTAGCAAGAATTACCTTTGTTTTAGTTGCGCTACTAGGCTACTACTATGTATGTATGTATGTTTTTTATGGTGTACAATAAAGCATATATATATAAATAAATAAATATGTCTGTACCTACTGTAATATTTTATAGTTAAACAAAGTTTAACCGGATTAAATCGCGTATATTAATTAAATTGGTTTTACTGACGTTTCGAAAGCTTTGCAGTAGGTATTTCGTGGTCGCAGGTAGACTAAGATGACAAAGGGTCTTTACAGATATTTCTAAAAAATATTCACCAATTTATTATTATTTATAAAAAAATTTATTTGTTCATTTATTATTTTTTTATTTATTTATTACTTGTTCTAGAATGACAAGCGTCTTTACAAATATTTCTAAAAAAAAATTTTAATCTACCGTACAATATTATTAATGAAAATCGTTTCGATGCACGCAGTAATCACTCACAATATCATTATCTTTTACAGTATTGCGTGCTGTTTGGGACTTGATTATTTTAGGACTAGGTTCCAAACAGGTGGCAGCTGCCAACCATCTTCTCTATTAAAATTAGGATGTTTTTTAATTTAAATAGCCTCACGCGGAGCATTATATGTACATATCGGTTTTCCTTCGCCAGAACTTGTGGTTTCGAAATCGAAGAAAATGGGTGGGTTTGTCTAGGGCATGTTCACACACTGCAGACTTTGTGGAGCGTCTGTTCTTGACGTCAGCTATATGTTCTTTAATTCTAGTGGCTACGCTTTGTTTGCCCTATGTATGTATTCTACATCAGGCAAGTCTTAAATTATTAAAAAATCTCATCCGTCAACAACGTATCGATGCCCACAAAATAAATATTGAGATTTTCTCCAGAGAACTGCAAAATAGTTAATAACAAAAGGGTCACCGCTAAATTCAAATTCAAATTCAGGAAAACCAATTTAAATAATATAGGTACGCGATTTAATCCGGTTAAACTTAGTTTTATTATAATGTGTAGTGATCGCGAAAACGTAAGATATTATTTTATAGTTAAGTTTAATTTACTTTGATATTACTTGTAGTTAGATCGAATAATATCTGTGCGCCCGGCAGAAAGTGACGTGTGCGAGGTGTGCGGGATGCGCGAGTGTGGCTAATGATTAGTGATGCCGAAATATCGATAGTCCCTGCTATAGATAGTTGACGTTTAAATCAGTTAGGATATCGATAGTATCGATACTGTCGGTAGTATGGATAGCGCAAAATGTGTTAATACTATTGATCATGTCTAATAGTATCGATAGCATTAGACGTAAATGGTGTATGTGCTATCGATAGTATTTGTGTTCTAAAAATGCTTACTATTGATAGTATCGATACTATCGATAGTTTGACACAGTCGATAGTAACAAAATGTTCGATAGTATCGTTCAATACGTAGGTAGGTAATGTAGAGGGAACTATTGCATAATAGGCATCTGTCGATAGTCTTAAATATTCGATACTGTCGATTTTATCGATATTTAATTCGTCTAGGGTGACAATACTATCGATATTATCGATACAATCGATTACGTTTCCGCTATTCATGTCCGATACTATCGATAGTATTGCAAATTATCAATAGTATTAACTCATTCTGCACTATTGATAGTATCGAATGTATCGATAGGTCTATGGATATTCGCACTGTTACTGGACTATCGATAGACTAGTCGCCTATCGAGCGGCATCGCCACTAACGATTCAGCTCCCTGATTCAGGGGTCTACTCGCGTTTTACGAACGTCAAACGAAGTACGAACTTGCATTCCGACTGATACCTACACCATAAAGATGGGCACGTGAAAAAGGCACAATAAAGATAAATGGTTTTCATAGTCGTATGAAACTGACTGGAGATCAAAGAAACAAACGTCAATATACGATCATCGCATGCGATAAGGGAACGATGGTTGACTGGAGTAGCGAATTGTGCGATGAATGGTCAATTATATTATACAACGATACTTTTTGTTTATGCAATTTGAGAAACAAGTTTGTTCTGAATCACCAGGAGAATCGATTAGGATGTTTTTCAAGTAAAACTTCTTTAGGCACGCTTGACTTGGGGGCATAGACCAGTAAGCCTCTAGACGCCGCTTAGCTGGACACCCCCGGTCACAACGCATATGCTCTACCACTGCATATCATACGTCACTCCGCCAATCGGAACGTCACTCAGTCAGCGAGCGGCACCAATCATAAGGAATCATACCACCGAACTTTTGAGCCGGCCAATCATAACGCGCCGTCCGCCCCCCTGACCCCACCAACGTTTTACGACTGCGTTTGAATACAAAACTTTGTTTATGCGGAGTCTTGAAGCTTACTGGTCTGTGCTTGGGGGTAAGCTGGTGATTGCGTTATGAAAAGCGAGGCGAACGGAGGGGATAGTGCGGGACGCGGGGAACGAGGCGCGCGCGACGGCCGGCCACGACATAGCGCTGGCAGAGCAGACGCTCGCCACGCCGCCATTCCTTTGTTCTCATTGAAATATTATTGAGAGGGAGATACAAGTTAGTGAAGTTTTACTTCAGTCGTGTGGTCTAAAGCACACTCGTTTTCTTTTTTTCTAAATCACAGAATGATATGCTTTTATAGTCACTGTATATCCCCCAGTTGGTAGCGGAAAAAGTGAAGAATGTCATGCAGGGACCAAGGACTACCTGATGCACAGAAACTAATCGAGCCGAACTTCCTGGACTTTAAGGACCTATTCACGATCCGCTGATGTACTGAATTTAACCATAACAACCAAATTGAGTAACAAATTATTTTTTTGCTTTAAATGTAACATGGTTAAAAAAAAAAATAACAACGGATTCTCCTAAACAAATTAGTTTCTCAAATTGCGTAAACAAAAAGTAACGTTGTATATAAAAAGAGGTAGTTAAAAAAATAAAACGTTTATTAGCAACCAAATATGTTTCATAACAATGGAGCTCTGTCTCCTGAACTAGGTGACAACCTGTATCTCAAGCAACAGTTACGTTACTAGCGCAACAAAATGAAACGTACAAAAGAAGCTAAATATCGCCTCATAGCCTCCAAAACCGTTTCATGCGAAGGGCCGTAGACGCCCCCTGGTACTTACGCAATGTCCAACTCCACCTAGACCTCAAACTGCCGACCATCAAGCAGTTTTTCAAGCGTGCCTCTAAACGCTATTTCGATTCCGCTCCCAAGCACCCCAATCCCTTGGTCGTGTCGGCCACCGTCTACCAGCCATCCGCTATTAGCAAAATCCGACGTCCCAGACACACACTCATTGAGCCCGATGACGATATCACACTCCTCCAGGAGTCAGATAAAAGTACAAGCACACTCCGACGCCGTCGTCCAAAATATCGTCCCCGCCGGCGAGGACCGACGCGACACACACACAGAATCCGAGAGTCCGACTCTCGAGAAACAGAAACACATGCCGACGCAGCACCGGCTGCTGGGGGATCAGTGGCGGGGTCCCCCTGCTGCACCCTGAGTCGAGGTCCGAGCTCCCCCCTGGGGACGCCCTCACGGTGTAAGCAACCGGAGATAATCTCGTCACGCGAGACCGGCCCTATGCTCTAGAGTAGTTCCTAGGAGCAGGCTATTGCGTAGCCACTGGTTAGGTTTTCTAGGTAGGTCTTAGCCTCGCCGGCGAGGCTTGCCGCTTCACGGCGTTTAGCACGTCACCCGATAGGGACCGAAAGTCCGCTACTTTCGAGGTAACCAATTCGATGCAGCAACGGCTGCTAGGGGGACATAGGAACTGCGGGGTCCCCCTGCAATGCCCCAGCGAGGTTCGAGCCCCCCCCTTGGGGGGCGCCCGCTTGCGCGCGGTATTGATGCCGCGCGCATCTAGTTTGTAAGTATGTAGGGAAAAAACCTTCGGCGAATGGAGTCCCACATGGGACTCTCCGCCAACTAAGTCCGGTTAAGCAGAAATGGGACTTCGGTCCCACCTGCGAGAGCCCATTCGAAAAGCCTCATAGCCTCAGTCGGTCTCGCACAAGTAAACGATATGTACGTACATACTATTCTCCCGCTAACCACGTGTTCGTGTCGATGAAGGCTTTAAAATACCGTTGTGAGTAATGCGTAAATGAAATGCGTAGTGAAATGTAAAAATGTATGTGTGCCGCTGCGTAGGGAACATTATTTTCGTATGTTTTGTGAGCGTATAACGTATCTTTACTAAATATCATTGTGAATGGTACGATTAATCAAATATCGTAAAACGCGAGTAGACCCCCTGAACATTTTCGATAAGCAGCTGTCGACCGATTCATTTGTTATCTCTTTTTCTCTTGTTAAGTGAATCGTAGACGAAACGAGATAAAAAACCAAATCGGTCGGCAGCTGCTTTTCGAAGATAATTTGAATTGGGGGAGCTGAGCTGGTTCACGTTAGGTCGAAATGACAGTTTTACCGGGATGATGAATGGGTCGGACAGTGGCGGCATAAAGGGAGGGTGATGGGGCGGCCCGCCCCGGTGCCAAGCACCAAGGCTCAGATTAATATTAATCTGTGCACCAAGGGGTGACATGTTCTGAGATAATTATGTAAAATGGGACAATTATGAGTCTGTTCCGAGTCTAATGCTGTGTCCAAGACTTGTCATTTCGATGGCTTCATTTGAAAAAAGCTTATCAAAATTAAAGTTAATGTAGGTACTTAAAGAGCGTATGTCCGATTTAGCGCATGTCATAATCTACACGATCTATCGAATGGCACACTCACTGCGACACGATACAATGGTTCCTCTGTGTGCGTGAGTGCTGAACCGTTAGCACGAATGATTTTGATACTTTTATTTTTTAGGATCTATTTTATAAAGACAGAAAGAAAAAAAAAATTTTTTGTCCCAGTTAACGACGCGCAACATTTAAGTAATAGTGCAACAGAAAGACAAACAGGTAACTAACAAGTGGGTGTACAGAAAATTGTAAAAGAAAAAACACTTAAAATATGAAGAAAGTATAGTCGACATAAAGTGTAACATTTTTTTTTAATATAATTGTTGAAGTACGAAGTACATAGAGATCGTTGTTGTTGAAATAAATTAAAACAAGCGAAGTTTCAAAGAAGTTAATTTTAAAATCGCACATCTCTAATTGGCATTGACCGAGATTATCTGGGGTCGATCATCTCTGACAATGGCAATAGGCATTTATCATAAAAGTCTAATAATTTCTATAAATTTGATTCTAGGTTACATTGACACTTGCAAAAATATGCAATTCTTCTTGTTTTATATAATGTAGAACAAGAAGAATTGCATATTTTTGCAAGTGTCAATGTAACCTAGAAACAAAAGTATTTGTACGCCCCCAGTGGCAAAACATTGTAGCTGCTATACTATTTAAACACCTTACATGTATGTGCTTTTACATTGTATTGTATACTCATGTTTTAAGCGAATCAATTTTTCATTCATTCATTCGGTTTCATTTTTGTCGCACAAAACACGTCGTCCCTAGTTATTTTTGTGGTCTTCAAGGCGAATTCTTGTCCTGTCCACGCCGCAAATAGATAAAAGAAAGACTGAAAATAAATTATATTTTATTTGAAAAAATCAAACTACAACTTTATCGATTTTTGCAGAATTTAGGCCTACCTTTGTTGTATCCAACGTGGAACTCGAGAGAATATTACCAGAAATCTATTATTTTTGTTGAAATCTCGCTATTTTCATCATTTGCCTCGCACTACACAACAAAATCAGTACAATTTTTCTATTTGTTTAATTCATTAACCATATTAACTAAAATACTTACATAACATCACGCCTGTATTTCCCCAAAGGGGTAGGCAGAGGTGTAATAGTACACCCACATTTCGCCAGTTACGTTATAGTCCCATGTAATGGGGGCCGAGTCTATTGCCGTTGACTGGGAACAAATCCAGACTTCGGGCAGCTACTGAGAATTTCCTAATGAAAAAACCCAATAACACTTTGCCCGACCCGGGAATTGAACCCAGGACCCCACGCTCAGCAGTCGCGCTTGCAACCACTAGACCAACGAGGCAAATACTTACATGACCTGTATCGGCTGTATCATCATAGTTTAATGCATCATTGGATTTATTCGACTTTTCTTTAATTGAATTTTTTTTTTAAATAGTTTGGTTAATACGTTAAGAATCTAGTTGCACGGTTCCAAAATGTTGGCCCTATGGAGAAAAGAAGGCAAGAAACTCCATGGAAATACTCATTTCATGTTAAATACAGTTAAATATTACAAAGGTATGTTACATTGATTTGGTAAGAATTGTGTGAGAACAATGTAGGTTAATGAGTGAGACAAATTCACTGAAGATAACTAGGTAATTAATAATAATTATTATTATGTTTTGGCTCAACCATAATAGAAGGGAACCCATCGATCTGACACTATGCCATTAACGGCTACATTATGCTCACATTTACAGTGTTTAAAAATACTGAAAAGTCTTGAAATACAATGTCGAAATAGAGTAAAATAAAACGATGTCTAAAAAAGTAAAAATGTAAATAAAATCACAATGTCAAAAAAAAGATAAACTCAAATGTCAAAAAGGTAAAAAAAGAACGGTACCTACATACTATATCAAGACAAGTCAATAAAACATTGTCTGTGATCAATACTGAGACGCGAGTGTCGAGAATGACTCGGTGAAAATAACAACGTCTGCCAGGCAGGCGCGGATCCAGGATTCCGCTCAGGGGGGGGGCAATTTTCATGATGATTTCTATAAACTAGTCAGCCTCGGGGAAACTTATTTTTCAATTTTTTTTTTGTTTTCTTTTCTTTCTAAATATACGTTGTAAAGAAAAACCGAGCATAGCAATACTTTTTTAAGCCAGTTACTTTTCGAAAATAAAAGAATAATGTAGGTAGTTTTCTCTAAAATTCAGCTCACTACTTATTTGATGACCTACTTATTAAATAAGGATATGGCCACCCAGCCCCAACCCAAAATTGAAACATCAAGTGCGCGAGCGCAGCGAGCGCGAAATTTTTGGGATGTTTTGCAAACACATGACGTTATCATTATCTAGACGCCAGCACAACGGAAAGGAAGATAACATAAGCGCGAGCGAAGCGAGCGCTAAAATTTAGTGTTCATGTTTTTGGTGGATTCAGGATTTCCTCATTCAAATAGATAAATGTAACAGAATAGTTGCTCACAATATACACCAAACAAGTAGAACATACGAAGGCTGAATACCAGGCACAGTTTAACAATTATACCAGGCGTGAGTGAACGAGATTTTTTTTCATTGTATAAACATACTGAGTAAGATAGATCTTCACAAAAGCTACAACATTTAACAAAAATCTTCATTCAGTTCATTACGCACCAAGGCAAGAAACACATGTGGAATGACAACGGCAATCGTTGAGGATGTTCTATTAAACTAATCATTAAAAGCGATTCATCGCTATAATTCAATAATTGAGAAGGGAAATAAAAAATAGTACTCTAGTTTTGATCTAATTTACTATATAATGAAATATTTATTGCAAAATTTCTGTTAAAAATCACATTATATTAGAAAATTTAAAAAGTAATACACAGGCATTCTCCAGATAAACGCTAATTTGTATGCGCCCCATTCTTATTTAGCAAAATTTTTGGAATGCTGTCCATTGCCCGTCCTTGCCGCTTAATCCACTACTAACACTGGTAGTGATGTGATTATGACGAGTTCGGAAGTACTTAGGTCGATGCTCGGGGGGGGGGCAATTGCCCCTATTGCCCCCCCCTGGATCCGCGCCTGCTGCCAGGAAAGCCACATGTGCAGAAAGTATTTACTGCCTTACATTCTTGTCTTCTACATAGTCTATGATTTTATAATGAGCTTTTTTCAAAAGAACGGATGTTACATATAGGTACTTTAAATTTCTTTTCAGTAAGTACAGTTACAGTTTTTGGTAGCTTGTTATAAAAGCGTACAGAATTCCCTAAAAACGAATTGTTGGATTTCGATAGTCTAAATTTAGGTACTACTATTTTATGCTTATTTCTAGAGTTTATATCGTGAAAATCGCTATTGGTGTTAAACTTTTTCAGATTTTTACGAACGAACATAATATTTTCAAAGACGTAAAGTGACGGCATCGTTAGTATGTTGATATCTTTGAAAACTTCTCTTAGGGATTCGCGGGGGCCCATACCATAGATAGCGCGGATAGCCCTTTTCTGTAAGTGGAAATTGAATCTACATCGGCTGCTGATCCCCACAACAGAATGCCATAAGACATTATGCTGCGGAAGGAGGCAAAGTACACTAGCCTACAGGAGCGGTTCTAGGGGGGTGTCACAGGGGTCATGACCCCCCCCAAAAACCATCAAAGCTGTACCTCAAAATTATCCTAACTACAACTAAACAAGAAACATTAAGTGTTATTTCAAATAATGAGTTGTCACGACATCTAACGTACGTAAAAAAAATACTTAACACTATTTTGGAATTTTGTGTAAGTACCTAGGTACTAAAGTTCAATTTACAGCATGGGTAATGGATATTATTTTGCTTAAAATAAAGCATGAATGAAATTTCCAATTCAATGATAAATAATATAACACACGACGGCGATATTTCATTTTGTAGAACGGTTTGCGCTACTTTGCACGAGCCTGCCGTTGCGATTGGACACTATATTAAAGGCGCAAGCGATTGAAGCTTTGGAGGTGAAAAAATAAATGAAAAAGAAAATTTCGCGCTCGTTGCGCTCGCGCTTCCTCGTTAATTCGTATTTTGGGCTTCTGTTGTGCTACATTTTTATATTATGTATATCACTCGGCGCGGATAATAAATGGAATTGAAAATCGTGGCATTTTTATTCTATGTGTCTCACGCTCACACAATACTTTACTTGTGAGCGAGAGGAAAATACAAATGCCGCCATTTTCAATCTCATTCTTTATCTGCACGTACATAGGCTAAAACTCCAAAAAAAAACGAAATGTGTGCTGGGACACATAGTAGAAGTGAAACTTCAACGGACAAGTGGAAAAACGAATCGTAACGGACAAGTGGAAAAACGAATGGCAACGGACAAGTGGCAAAACGAATGGCAACAAAATTTTAACTTGAAGTTTTACGGGCAAGTTTTCAAATTGGACGAGTACCTACCTACATTAACAATCCGCCCGTAAAACTTCAAGTTAAAAAAAAATTGCGATTCGTTTTGCCACTTGTCCGTTGCCATTCGTTTTTCCACTTGTCCGTTGCGATTCGTTTTTCCACTTGTCCGTTGAAGTTTCACTTCTACTATGTGTCGCAGCCCAGCACACATTTCGTTTTTTTTTCGCAGGTTTACTGCAAATTATGATTTGGTTTAAATTAGGTACATTTTAATGAATGCATTTTTTATTGAAACATATCTCATTTTATCAAACAAACCACTTATTATTAATTTATGTTATTAATTATTATTAATTCAAATACAATACTGACAAATTCACGTAGTGGTCAAAGTGTCAAACGACGTTTTAGCATTTAACATTCTAACATAAAAACATAGATGTCGCTAGTACATATGCTACCGAGGCTAATGATCTGACTAGCAAGGTATAAATAACAACTCATTCGCTGCTGTTGTCAAAAAAATTTAATAGATGGCGTAAATTTAGAATTCCAATTAGTCGACAATTATTTACCAAAAGTTAAGTTTTCCCGTCAGTATGGAAATGTCTTTGAGTTTTCCAGTTTGTTTAGTTTAGTTTTTTGAATGTTTAATTTGCCTGTTTATTGGTTAAATTTAACAAATCCTTTGTATAATTATGTTGGAAAACGTAATTTGGTAAATAACACCAACATTTAAACTTATCTATTGCTTTTTCTAGTTATACTTATATTTTTAACGCATTTACGCAATTGAAGTTATATCTAAAGATATAAATTGTAATAAGTTAAGTTCTGATGTCACCAAAAGACGTAAGTGTAAGTTAAATTCTACGTCCAAATTATCGGTCACGATAGCATATCGTTGACAGTGTTTGACTTATAAAATTTGAGTCACGGGTTCAAATCCCACTAGAGCGTCTGGACTTTTTGTGTTTATTTACGCGGCCGTAACGCTTTTTCGTGACAAAAAAATCCTAATACGTCTATATAGAAGTTTCACTTCAAAAAATAAAATAACAGGTTTTGCTGGTATATTTGGACCTTGAATCTGTACGTAAGCAAAGCTGACCCCCCAAAATCTTGGGCTGGAACCGCGCCTTTGGCCTAGCTAGCTACATCTGTGAGTTCCCTAATTATCTTAGCTGCGTACGAACCAGAACTTAGCCTACTACAGAGGGCTGAGATGTGAGCTCCCCATTGCAATTTGGAATCAACCATTACACCAAGAAAAACAGTATAATTAAATAATAATAATAATTATTATGTTTATTGCGACTTCAGAAGAACATAACAACAGTGTAGCCCTGGACCCTGAACTAGGATAACCTGTATGACAGGGTCCAGGCCTCTCGGTTATATGGTACAGATTGAGAGACAATAGACTTAATTAAATTATCTAAATAAATAATAATAATAATTATCTAATTATCTTAATAATTATCATTAATTCATTTGAGTTTGCTGTCTTAAGCATTACATTTTATTCAGTTTGCGGTACGTTAGTTAATGACAATTTTAGACATTTTGTTTTACTAGCATTGAGGAGTAGATTATGAGCCTTAAACCTTTTTGACAAGGATACTAAGATCTCATTTACGTTAACAAGATCTCGGTCATTTCTATTAATTTTAAAGATAAGGGAAGAATCGTCAGCGAACCCGAAAATATTAAAAACTTAGGGTTAGCCCATATTTTTTTTTTCCAATACCCTAAATCATGAAGTTTTCAACTTGAATCGATTGCACACTCTAGAAGACTTGTAACAGACCGAATTTCACGCGGGCGAACCCGCGGATGGAAGCTCAAGCTAGTGTAACATAAATATACCAACCTTTTAGCTCTTGCCTTAGCCAAATGTTCAGTATTTTTGCGTTTTTTCTTTCCAAATAACAGCTTTGTTTTATTTCCCATTCCGTCTAAAACATAATTTGTTGTCACTATAAAACAATGTCAGTCATAAAAAAACTTATCAAAGTACTTATGATCATAGTATAAAAATTTGTCGGTCATCAAAAACAAAATATTTTACTTACCAAAGTACTAAGATCACCCTAAAAACTTGCAATATCCTTGTATAAACGCACGGCAAAGGTCAACAACCGCCAACGGAGCGCTGAGCAACACGTCCACTCTTTGGAGGGCTCGCGCAAAGAGTATTATAATAGCACTAGTCACTACGTTCTAGGCTCGCGCTGCTCGCGGCAAAGTGATTTGAATCAATTTGAAATTTGAATCGATTCGAACCCGAAGTTTTATAGTAGTTTTAAAATTTATAAAAATTATAGAGCTAATTTAGTTGAAATTTTCGATTATTATTGTAAGTTTTAAAGAATAATTGTTCTTCTATTACAGTAATTTATTGTTATATTAAATTATGTAAGATATAGTGGTGAAAATAATAATTGTATCGACTATAATTTCTGAATAATTTCACATTGTTTGGATTTTTATTTCTTATGTAGGTATATAACCTAAAATAAAAAATCCTTTCTAGTCACTATTTGCCTAAGAATCTTTGCAGTTGGTTAAAAAAAATTGTTTGTTAGGTCTGCCAGTGATTACAGATATTTGAAGCTTCGAAATGGACACTGAAAGTGAAATTACTAAAACCTCTGTTCAGTTATCTTGATAGAATTCACAAATACTCTACTAATCGAAAATAAATACCTAGTTATTAATTAGACAATAACATTTCCTAAAATTATTACCTAGTAATTGATTATGTTCGTAAGATAAGTGGTGATGAATAATATGATTTGAAAAGTTAAGTTTTTGAGCAAAACAGCGCACGGACCGCGCATATGCTCTAAACTATGAGCCAAGCGACTAACCTTGATAATTTCATTGAATATTTTAGCAAAATGAAATCACGTATGCACGTTTAGTTCTTGTCGTTTTATTTTGGGGGATCAATATGGCAGCGTTGCCAGACGTCCCGATTTTGGCGGGACGTCCCGATTTTTAAATCAAAATGAAATGTCCCGCGCGGAACAGGCTCAGTCCCGCATTTCGGAAATAACTCGACCGTGCGTGCAGTATGCTGATTGCTGAGGAAGCGCGGCCAGGTGGAACAGACATGTGTGGATTGGCCGTCCACCCCACAGAGTACTTTTTAATATTGGCCCACCCGGTGCGTGATGAAGTTAAGCGCGCGGGAGAGAGGGGTGCGTCACGCAATCGGTGCGTGCGGCCGTGACATGATCTCTTTCACTCTTTTCTTATTCCCATTTGTTTATAAATTTCTATTTGCGAAAACGTACGATTAAGTACGAAGGAATAACGAATACCAATTGCATTTGTTTTAGTGCTTGGAAAGCAGTGAGTAAGTAGTGAGTTGCGATGCGTGCGTAATTTAGCTTAATTAGATTAAGCAAATAATTAAAATATCATATTTTTATTAAAACACATTGTATGTGGCTATTTTTGCTATCTATTGTCACGTAAACGTAACTAAAAGTCAAATAAAAAGATAAATATTTAAAAACTTTTGATTATATATGTTTTTTTACTATGTCCCGCTTTCGACGATAGAATCCCGGTTTTTTTCACTCGAAAATTTCAGAACCCCGACTTTGCAAAAAAAAAAACTGGCATCGCTGAGTATCCTAGTAAAGAAACATCCCGAGCTTTTTGAAAAATATGATGCTGCGTCTAGACATATACATAACTTAAAATTACCTGCAATAAAATTAGAACTATTTAGGAAAAATGCTGAACAAGAAAAGAACGTGGCTGGGGGGGACTGGATGCGGAAGGCAGAGGACCGAGCGTTGTGGCGCAACTTGGGAGAGGCCTATGTCCAGCAGTGGACTGCGATAGGCTGAGTTGATGATGATGAGGAAAAATGCATATTGTATGTCAATTAAGGAAAATTACTACAACCTCAGACCAACAAAAAACTAGTCTAAGACTACAACCATCTCCCTCAAACTATCAAAGAACCACTTACCACTAGGCACTATCGCGATTTAGAAAAAAGATTTACCTATAATCATATTACCTCAGTGGTTCATATTCGTATGAAACCACTTATCTTTTACAAAAGTTGCCTGATCACCAGATTTTACCCTGCAAAGTAGCTAAAGTAAAAATAAAACTAGAAATATGAAACTAATTTCAATATAAAATTAAAATCTTTTAGCTACAATTTTTTTGAAGTTGTAGCTGACGGGGTTGAAAAATAGATCTAGCTATAAACTATAAAGTAGCTAACGGCCAAAATTAATATCCAATCTATCCACGATTTGCTCTACTACAGATAGGAATTTGACATAAGCTCCATACAAAATATGTCAAATTTCTATCTCTAGTAGGGTAAATCCTGGATAGATTGGATATTAATTTTGGCCGTAAGTTGACATCACTGCTGACTGGAGATTAAAGAAACAAACGTCAAAATTACATCAAAGCTTGCGATAAGTGAACGATGGTTAACCGGACTTGACCGGAGTAGCGAATTGTGGGATGATGGTACGATTAATCGAATATCGTCAAACGCGAATAGGCCCCCTTGAACGATAGGCTATCATTTTGACCACAGTCTAAGGAACTCTAGCTCTGCTCTTTCTTTACGTTTTAGGCCCGTATTACAGAAGCTTCCTCAAGTACAGTTTAAACTCCAATCACCTGATCACTACTTAAGGATAGAATCGTTACTTGAGTATCGGTCTTATTCCAGAACGGTAATTATAAACTTTAATTCAACAACAAAACACACGAATTTTACCTGAAATATAATAGAAATCTCTACTCAAGCGTAGTCTGGACCACGCTTGAGTGATTACAGATCAAATATCTGCCCAAATACCGAAACAGGTGACAATATAAAACGAAACTAAACTCAGCTGAACTGTGATCAACAAATCTCTGCTTGAGGGACGTTCTAAAATCAAAGCTCAACTTAAAACTAGTTTTAAACAGAGATCAACGCTTGAGTATCCTTCTGGAATACGGGCCTTAGTCGGTTTTAGTGACTTTGACCTTGACGCGCAGTTTCGCTACTACGTAGTTATTTTGTGTTATCTATCTTGAATGAAACGTCAATTCTATATTCATGTGCGACTGTGCGACCACCGTGCGACGTTGCCAGACCGCAACTATCGTAGCTACTATATATAGTGAATTATCTGTGACCGCAACAGCATAGCTTGTATAGTAGACTACGTAGTATTATATTATCTTTGATGTAGACTTCGATCAATATTGTAGAGACATAGATTGCAAATATAACACTATGTACAGACCAAAGAATTTTTACCCATGATAGAAAGCGGTCGAAGAAATTTAACGACTTCAAAAATGAATAATATCCCGTTCATATAAGGTCCAAAATCTTTTATCAAAATCAGGGAGAAAATAACGGGCGAGCCCGGTTTTCTGGTATAGTATTACCGAGAGCCCGCTGTCTCTTTCCTGCATGTATGGACACCCTATAGAAAGAGACAAAGGGCTCCCCAATCATCGGACCGAATTTTAAACAGCCGTCCGCTTTCCAGCTTGATATATAAGTTCCTTGGTAGGTAGAGACAATAAAGCAGGCTGATCCGAAACATTTACCGTCCCGTGTAGTGATGCGACTCGAGTTCGATTTTACCACTCGAGTCTTTCGAGTCATTTTACAATTTTACTCGAGTGGTCGAGTCACTCGAGTGGTTCACGAGTCACTCGATCACTCGCCTCTATCGAATCACCTGCCACAATCCTTGAATGAATTATATTTTATTTTGTCAATAAGTTTTAAAGCTTTGGCGTTTCCTAGCTGTAAACGAAACGCTGAAACAATATCTGTTTTGTTATTTAAATATATATAATTGAATGTCTCTAGTATTAATTAGTGAGAGAATGGAAGAGGTTACGTTACTCATATAGTACATTGCAATAAAATAGTTAGGTAATTCGATTTCAAAAAGTACCTAAAAGTTACCTTTTGAGTAGTGTTAACTGGAAGTAACCTGACGGAGCTAAAAGTTACCAAAAGGTTACAAAAGTTACTTTCTGGCAACGCTGCTACTGACATTACTGGCCTGACTGACCTCCAGGGACAGTAGACGCAGTAGTTAGTGATCAAACCAGATACTTTCCTATAAGGCTACTGAACTTACTGAAGTGACTGAAGTCACTGAAGATTGAAGAAGACAGGCGAGGTGAGAAGCGAGGCGCGCGGCCCGCTTTGTTATACATAAGATATACAACATGTTATTGAAATAACTGAAAACCTCTTAAGGGGTCATTGTACTCATCAGTATGAACAACATTTACTAGGTATAGGAACAAATCAGGAAAAATAAATCAGTTGTTACCTACCTACATCTTGTCGATTTATGTGAACACAAATGTAGGGAACAGCAGTTTTTTTTTTGCGATTTCAGGTTTGTTCCCATGGTAAAAGTTGTTCATTCAACTTTAAAGTATAATGACCACATTCCGGCCGCCGCCATTTTCGTACTACGTCATCGAAGCCGGAATACGTGACCTTGCCAGTATAGAGGTTAAAGTACAAAAACTGTCCCAAATGATTCTCCTCGTGATTCTGAACAAACTCGCTTCCTAATTTGCTTTAGCAAAAAGTAACGTTGTTTAATAATGTTTAAAAACTGTTTTGAAAAAAAGTAACCATAGAATCATGGTATAATAAGATGTTTCACCAGGTATTCTCTTCCCGCAATGACAGCGCGATGCCTCCAAGCTACGTCACGATCAGTGCTGCCATTGATTGATATCTTCAATATACATAAGGAGATTTTTGTTCATAATGAATATAAAATAAATTCCTAACTAGCCTATTTGTTATCACGTGTTATTCATCTAATTAGTTAATAAAGGAAACTATATTAAATGACTAGTTCAAAAGTGATTCTTTATAGAAGAAAGTAAATGAAAAAATGCATTTTGCTCTGGTAATTTATTTTCACAAAGTGGCAGCACATCAAACTGACAAGTGTCACGCTAACAGCCCGCTATTGGCTCCACGGCCTATGACGTAGTACGGAGGCAATCACGTGACCAAGCTGTCACGGGAAGAGACTACCTTGTGTTATTATACCATGCATAGAATGTTCTTCTAAACGTCATTGCCTATTTTTGACATGATTTTTTTTTGTGAGTAAAAATTTGAAAAACGAAAAAAACCCTGTTTTCGTACCTAATATTTTATGATTGAGTGAAGTTCAAAGAGAATATAAATCTACTACGTTTAGTGAAGTTGTGTGGTTGTGAGTAGGTATGGTGTTTTGAACCATAAAATAATTAAGAAAAAAAAAAGTGATAAACAATCACAGAAATGTGAAAAAACCGGCCAAGAGCATGTCGGGCCATGCTTAGTGTAGGGTTCCGTAGGTAGGTGTAATTACAAACGAGAAAGTTAAGTAGAGGTTGCCAAGTTTTGGGTTTGCCAAGTCTGACAAAAGATCAGTCGTACCACTGACACGAAGAAGAAGAAGAATCAAATGGAATATTAATTATCATTAATCAACTCAGCCTATCGCAGTCCACTGCTGGACATAGGCCTCTCCCAAGTTGCGCCACAACACTCGGTCCTCTGCCTTCCGCATCCAGTAATATTATTTCGTAATAGTAATCATGGCAATTTAAATTTTTCCGTTTTCGCAATAGACATTGAGCGTGTTTTTATACAGCGCCATCTAGCTGGCCAAATTTAAAAGTTGTGTCATACATGTGTGTGTTGTGTCATACTTTTTGTGATTTATTCTCTGGTTTGAACCCTCCTTTGAACTAGGACGTCTTTAGTATTTTGCAGTTTTCTCTCTATTACTCGAAATTATTTTATCACATTATGCTCGAAATTATTTTAAAAGACAGGTTTTATTAAGGGTTATCAATGTGGAAAAATATAAGTTTCTTCATTGCATAGTTTAGTAATGGCGGAAAAGTAATTTCGTAGATTCACCTCCATTAATATCTATGCCAACCAATCACAGGATCTGCCGTCCAGGAACCGTGGGTGCGTGTATAATTCTGCGGCATATTGTCAATTTATTTTTCAACACAGACCAGTAAGCCTCTAGACACCGATTAGCCGGATATCCCCGGTCACCAAGAATATGCAGTAGCACTGCATATCATACGCCCGCCGCAAAATAGTCAGTTGCAAGTCAGTCCATCAGTGAGCGTCACCAATCATACCACCGAACTTTTGAGCCTACCAATCATAAGGCGCTGTCCACCCCCTGTACCCCGCCAACATTTTACGACTATTTTCTCATTCAAAAATTTGTTTATACGACGATACGTAGTATCCCCTAATAGTCTGTGATGTGACGTCTTGAGGCTTACTGGTATATGTTTTTCAAGTACCTACCCTTTTCTAGGAGTGTCACATAAAGATGACAAGACTGATAATAAAGCTGCGGGAGACTTGTAAGAAACTTCATGAGCCCGAGGAATGTCCTTTAAAGATGTTTTTGGAGATGTGACCTGTAAAAACACCTTTATAATACACAATGTGTTATTGAAATAATTCAAAACCTGAAACTATAGCTTGTTCAGAATCGAGATTAGAATGTTTTACACTCAGAATACAGAAACAACCAGAAGCCGTGAACGCGCCAAATACTGAAGCGTCAAAAACTACTCTTAAATAGAGTAATTTGACGCGTGGCCGATTAGTCACTCTGTGAACGTCCTATAATAACGTGTTTTACCGGTGTCCAATTAAATTAAATTATTAATATTCCGTCTTGATTCGTTCCTACCTGTAAAAATGCAGCTGGTTCCCAGCTGGGATAAAAAAAAGCAGTGAAAGTAGCACATTTAGATAACGTCTTATTTCATTATTAAATAATTCCAGTTTTTAGGGTCCCGTACCCGAAGGGTGCCAAACGGGACCCTATTACTCTCGCTACGCTGTCCGTCCGTCCGTCCGTCTGTCACAGAGCTGTATCTTTTGAAAAGTAATAGGTAAACGGTTGAGACTTTCTCAGAATATGTGTTGCTAGTTGCTATGAGATGTATCACGACAAATACTAAAAACAAAAAAAAAGTCTACAACCAAAGGGGTCCCCATACAAGATACCTCAAAAAACATGCATTTTTTTCAACGTTTTTGTTCCTGCTCTATCTTCAAAACTGTAATATATACCAGCATCAAACTTGGTCAGATTATAGTGCATATTATGTAGTTTAGCAACAAATACTAAAAATAAGACAAACATTGACATATGTGGTGATACCTGCGTAAGAAAGACATGCAAAAATTCACATTTCGCGCACTGTGCGTTCATGTCTTTTGATAAACTCTCGGAAATTAAATCAGTTTTACGGGGTATCAAGAGTCGCATTCGCGAATATTCGCATTTTTTTGCATATTCGCATTCGCATTCGCATTCGCAAGATTTCTGCGAATGTTTTGCGAATATGAATATCAGAAGAAAAAAAAAACAATTTGAAGATAATTGTAGGTTAATAAAATCAAAATCCATTCATTTCTACTTACGTAACTTAACCTCGTAAGCACATTATCAGTCTTCACTTTATCATTTGGTATTATTTATTTATTATTTTACTTTGGGGTGACTATCACTAGGTGAATGGAGCGCTACACACCTTCATGAACAGCTGCAAAGTGTCGGAAAAGGCACGGCTGGCTGTTCATGGGGAAGTGTTAGTGCCTACACTTATGTATGGCAGTTTAAGTTGGGTATGGCAGAAGAAACATGAAAGCAGAATAAATGCAGCATAAATGAGAGCTTTGAGAAGTATGTGTGGTGTAACTTTGAGAGATAAAGTAAGGAATAACGTGATAAGGGAGCGTTGTGGAGTGAAAGAAGATGTAGTGACAAAGATTGAGAAAGGTATGTTAAGATGGTTTGGACATATAGAGAGGATGGACGAGAGGAGATTGACGAAACAAGTATACGAAGCGAGTGTGGATGGAAGAGTTGGAAGGGGACGACCTCGGCGAACGTATCGCGATCAAATCGCGGCCGTTCTCAAAAAATGCCAGGTTAAGATTACTCTAAACCGACGAGCATGCATGACGAGGTTAATGGACGTAGATGAAGCGAAAGAGGTGTGTCAGGATCATAGCAGGTAGAAATCCATAGTCTCTGCCTACCCCAATGGGAAACACGCGTGATAATATGTATGTATGTTTACTTTGGGCAATGAAGCTAATAATTAAATTTTCAATAGAACTTATAAGACAAATAATATATAATGCAATGTAAACAAACAAAAACAAATTGTTCTATGATTTTTTTTACTGTTTTATACTTAAGTTTTTACTCATGTTATATAATCATCTTCTTGAACAAAACTAAAAGTAATAAACAAACAAACACATTATTCTCTATTCTCACATTACATCTAGTTAACATTTTAATAATTTAATCATTTCTCATTAATTTAATATTTTATCATTGTGAATTCAGTATTGTATTGTATAAGTTTCTACATATTTGATTAATGACATCTCCATTAATAAAATTATATTTGTATGCCGTAAAGGTATAACATGATAGATCTTATAATAATTTTGTACAACTTGCATACTCTGTGTGTATACTCATGTTATGACAAATAAACATTATCTTATCTTATCTCACTATTCTCATAGCAGTTGTAGTTCTTCCTTTTCTTGAATATTCATTGTTACACAGCTTGCATTTAGCTCGTTCAGCATCGCAAAGTGTAAAATAAGTCCATATTTCACTAGAAGTTGATTTACTCATGTTAATAAATAACTATTCACACTGTAACCTCAAAATTCACTTGTTTTGTTTACGAAAATTGAACATTCGCATTTGCATTCGCGAATGTTCAAAAAATGACATTCGTTACATCACTGATCAGGACGTTGAGAGGTACGGAACCCTTACTGCGCGAGTCCGACTCGCACTTGGCCGGTTTATTTTATTTTCATAGAGAATGATGAGTCCATTTTGTTGATGTTGCCAATATAAGAGTTTTTCCCTACTTTTGATTATTAAGGGCTTTTCTTAATTTTAGTATTAAATTAAATAACTAGGTATTAAAAAGTCTTTGTTAATTCCTTCAAATTCTAAAAATCAATATTTTAAAAAGCATACTTAGCGAAAAGGAAATTAAATGTTTTTATTTAAACCGTGTTTCATTTAAAGAACTTATATTTCTTGAGATTATCAGGTAAATAGTTACAAAATATTAATAGCTGTTTACGATTTATATGATAATCATCATCATTTCAGCCAAAAGACGTCCACTGCTGTACATAGGCCTCCCCCAAAGGGGGATATGCCATAATCGCCACGCTTGGCAGGCGGGTTGGCGATCGCAGTTGGTTGGTTAAATACTCAGACAAGGCTGCCGCCCATCCTCTGGTGTATCCCTTACAGCCAAAATTAATATCCAATCTATCCACGATTTACCCTACTAGAGATAGAAATTTGACATATTTTGTATGGAGCTTATGTCAAATTCCTATCTCTAGTCACTGAGGTATTATGAGGTGTTATAATACCTCAGTGTCTCTAGTAGGGCAAATCGTGGATAGATTGGATATTAATTTTGGCCGTTAGTCGCCTTTTACGACACCCATGAGAATATATAGGGTGGTGCAATTCTTTACGTCCAGTACCGCACCGAATACGAACGGTTACGTAACCGTAACCGTTCGTATTCGGTTTAGGAATAGCACGGAATAGTCAATTTTGATTTTTCATTGGAAGTAAGATGACTTACTTCCAATGTTCTCAATGTTTAACCCAAATACGGATCAACAATGTCTTGAGTATCCCGGTACTCTCTGTGGTAACCCGCGCGAGCGCCCGCCTCATTTCCCTCATACGTAACGTTGCTATTACGCGGGAAGCTTAGACCAACAAAAAAAAAGGGCGGGAAGACAGTGAGGCGGGCGTGTGACGCTTGTTTCGTTTTTGGACACAGCTACAGACACAGAACACTATACTTCGCTACAGACCAAGTAGAACACAGCATGCGGCTTGTGATTACAACTGGACGCGGATTCTGGTTCTTTCTGAATTCTGGCTTTACAATACTTTTTTTAAATAGGAAAAAGAATATTGTGTCATGCTGAGTCGATGTTTCACACGACGCGACACTGAGTAGTCTGTGACACAGAGAGCGGGACCGATGTCAAGTAGCTAAACTTATTACTATTTTTATCGTAGACCTACTCATGGTATGGTATAATAATATGCTTCACCGTATTCTCTTCTCGCGATGCTTCAAGGCTACGTCACAATCAGTGTTACCATTGATTGACATCTTCAATACAATTAAGGAGATTTTTATTCATAATGAATACAAAATAAATTCCTAACTAGCTTAACTATTTGTTATGTCGTGTTATGTAATTCATCTAATTAGTAATTAAAAAGAAACTTTATAGAATTACTAGTTCAAAAGTGCTTCTTTATTATGCAAGTAAGTGAATAAAAAAGTTAATTAACAAAACCAAAAAACCCGACTGCTTGTAAATATAACTGAAAAGAAGTAAACAAGACTTGTGTAGGTACATGTAGGTATATGTGAAAGTATCAAATCAACACGCAGGCTGAAGCTCCGTATGTTTTTGGTCATGAATTACAAAAGTAGTTCATAATTAGCCTCCGTCCTGTTGATTTGATACTTTCACATATACCTACATGTACCTACACAAGTCTTCTTTACTTCTTTTCAGTTATATTTACAAGCAGTCGGGTTTTTTGGTTTTGTTAATTAACTTTTTTATTTTAAATTTTTTAGTTCTGTCATGTCTTATCACGCTATTTTTTATCATTTTTTATTCCAAATTACATTTAAACATATAAGTTGTATATATTTTTGTAAAGCATTTATAAAACCCTTTATTTTGATACCCCACTCGATAGGTTTTGACGGTTTTTTTTTTTTTTTTAAGTGGTAATATGGCGCCAGAAAGCGGCCATTTTAATTTTTATAATTTTGATATACCCAGTGTCACTCTCACAATTAAGACGAATCTAACGACACGTGTCAAGCTAAAATCCATCAAGCCGTTTAGGCTACAGAGCGTGCCAAAGAAATATACATACATACATTCGAAAAACATAACCCTCCTTCTGGCGCAGTCGGGTAAAAATGCGTTTTGCTCGGGTAATTTATTTACACATAGTGGCAACACAGCAAACTGAGAAGTGTGAATCTAACAGCCCGCTATTGGCTCCACATTTACCACAGCCGATGACGTAGTCTTGGAGCAATCACGTGACCAAGCAATGGTTGAGTTTTTATTTTTCGATATTTTTGGGAAAAAATATTGTTCTTCGAGAAATTTTGGGAAATGAAATCCTTGGGGAAAGAAAAATACAGTTACAATACAGATGTTGTACTAGCTTACATAATGTCTGTGGGAAAATAATCGAGGATTTGAAACAAGACGAAATATCGACAGTTTTAAATATCATCCACGATACACTATAAAATATTCTAATAGCAATTACACAACAAAATAGTCTTATATTTTTGAGTTTGTAATATTTCCTGTTTGAAAAAAAAACGGGGAAAATAGTTGCAAAACATATCATTTTGGGGAAAAATATACATATATGAATATAGGGAAAATTCAGAAACTCGATCTAGCAACCCTGGACCTAACTGTCACGGGAAGAGAATACCTGGTGAAACATTATTGTGCCATGGACCTACTTCAGGTGAATGCTACTGGGTAGCCCGCGAAATTCAAAATTTCTTGCGTTTTTTGCAAATTGTAGCTCTATTTCGCGTTGTTTATCAATCGAAACATGATTCGTGGTTGTAATAAGAATATATCGAATGAATAATACTCGTAAAAAGTATAAATCTAACTCAAAAAGCTCTACAAGCTCGAAAATCGATAGTTTGATCGTAAATTGATATTATAGAGCTTGTACTGCTTATAGAGCTAGGTTAATATTTTATGAGTGTTATTCAGTATGTTGCTATTATAGCCGCGAATCATATTTTGAGCGATATACATCGAGAAATAGAGCTACAATTTACAAAATTGCAAGAAATTTTTAATTTCGCGAGCTACCCTGTAGCATTCACCTTAAATATTCTTATTCAAAACAAACTGAATACCAACCTTCAATTTGGGAATCGCTGTTTTTAGTAATCTACGCCTGTGCTTGTTTCCGATTGTATCCAATTTATCAAAATGAATCGAACATACTTTCGAATTTTGATAAGGCTCGTAAAATTGTTCTCCTCTTTCTTTTGCAACAATGGATATCCATTCTGCACAACGAAATGGATCGCTAGGAAATCTACAAACAAAAATAGCAATGAAAACAATCCTACTTTGGCTTTGGCTTTGGCTTCCCATTGGAACGCAGTCAATTTTTGACACATTGACTTTGACACAATAGTTGGAGCGTTGTCTACGGTTGGTAGATTGGGGTTTTTTTTTCGCAATTTTGGGGGGAAAAACGTTCATGGGGAAATTTTGGGTAATGAAATCCATGGGAAAATATTTGGGGAAAGGAGATTAGGTTATATACTCTTTGGGAGAATACAGATACAATACAGATAATGTAGGTTTATATAATGACTGTGGGAAAATAATTGAGGGTTTGAATGAAGACGAAGTATCGAAAGTTTTAAATATCATCCACGATACACTATAAAATATTCTTAGAGGTATAAATTTTTTGAATAAACATAGTCTTATATTTTTCAATTTATAATATTTCCTATTTGAAAAAAAAAATGGGAAAAAAAGTTGCAATAAAAATATATGAATAGGTATGGGGAAAATTCAGAAATTCGATCTAGCAACCCAGGCGTTGTACCAAAACATGCGTAGCCAGAGACATGACATTTACCGTCTCTGTGCGTAGCATCATGCGTAGCATCTCTACTTGGTCTGTGCATCTCTACTTGGTCTGCACAGACCAAGTAGAGATGCTACGCATCAGACGACAATCTCCGAACAAGAAATTTGGTCAATAGGGAACCAAAGAGTAACCTCAATAATAGAAAATGACAAGCACAGATGTATTATACATTTTTTTCAACTTCCAACCAAGCAAAAGGTTTTTAAATTTCGGCCTTGGATACACGGCTTTTGCCTCTTATTCATGCGTAGGTAGGTACCTATACATGCATTACTAATATTTTATTTTTTATAGTGAAAGTGAAATAAAAACCATTACTTTTACATAAATCTGTTTATTTTTCAATTTTCTCCTATAAACACTATGTTTTTTTCAGTTATTTCTAATCAGAATAAAATTCTACATTTTCTTGTTTGATTTGCATCCACAGGATCTTCCTAGCCACAGGAGTCATCGTCTTCAGTGTTGAAGGGACTGTTATTTGATTGTACATTACCTGCAAGGAAAATTAAGGCTTTTAACTACTTGGTTTTACATTAATATCTACAATGTTATCATTGCATTTACATAAATCAAACAAAATGAAAGAAATAAATAAAATAATTATTTTAATCTTGTTACAGGCGAGAGAAAAAATAACACATTAACAATAAAATTAAAAATAATATGCCTGTAAAAGACTAAAAAGGCCCCCATCTCAGCATATGCTACAACACCGAAATGTTGCAGCACTGGTTTTCAGATGGGTCCCGGAATGAACATTATAACCTAGTAATTTAAAGTATAGCCTAGTGGTTGAATGCTTGCCATCCTTGCAGGGGGATCTGAGTTTGTACCCGGCCCACACCTCTGGCTTTTCGAATTCAAGTGCGAATCAGAATTTGATTGTCACTTTTTACTTTAACGGTGAACGAAAACAACGTGAGGAAACCTACCCACTTGAGAGTGCTTCATACAGTTATTGATGGTGTTTAGTCCACCAACCCGCAGTAGGCCAGCGTGGTGGACTCAGGCCTGAATCCTTCTGAGAAGAGGCCCATGCCCAGAAGTGGAACAGTAACAGGCTGATAATGATGAACCATTTTTTAATAGAAATATCTTAAGAACTTTACCCTGCCTACCGTCATGCTCAAACATTTCTCAGTTGATTGTGACATTCACACACAGCTTACTTTGTTGAGGCCAACATATAATATTATTATTCATATTATTTTGTTTTTAAATATAAATGCCATTAAAGAAAATGAAAAAAGCTGTTGCTTACCTCATTTAACAAATGATTTCCAACAAACCTGTATGTAGGCGGTGGCATCTCAGTATCTGAAATAATAAAAATTAGTTTTACAACAGCATTAATATTATTAAGATTCCACACCCGAAGGGTCCAAATGGAATCCTATTGCTGTGGCCAAGGGCAGATCCAGGATTTGTTTCTGGGAGGGGCACAAAGGCCAGATAGGCAAGGAGTACTTAGAAGTGTCCCCTATAGTATTGCATTATGTGTGATATTTTATGATTTCCAACTTGCGGTAGCATGTAGTACACTTATGTTTGCAAAAAGAAACAAATAATATTCAAGCGGTATTGTATTAATCTCCCAACTCCTAGTTTTATTTGAACCATCTGGTGGGAAGGGCTTGTTTCCCTGTGTATCAATTCATAAAGCTTCGTTTGGCCCCCAGAAGCCTAAAATAATCGTTTTCTGTAGTGTGTACTGCATGCAGATTGAAAAGTTCATTGTCAAATATTACACTTTAACATTGAAATGAAATATATTATTATTTGCTTACCTGATGTGATCACATAACAGTGGCTTGATGTGCTAGTGGCTAGTAGTAGGCTTGTTTGTTGGGCAGACGTTAACAAACATTTCGTATCCGTAATTCGTAATGTACGTTTTTATTTAGTTATATTAAACTTTGTAGAAAACTGAATAGTATATTTCAACTTTTAAATGGGATAGGTACATAGTTTAGACTGCCCATTTTACAAAGAGTTGATTACAAAGAGAATTACTTCAATAATTGAGATTATACATGTATACTACACATAGGTATATAACAACAATATAATATATACAGACCAGAAGGGGAAGGCCGAGGGGGACGAAGTAACTGTCAAAATCTATTATTGAACCCATCTAGAATCATAGACATAACGTTGAAAATTTTTGTTCTAAGATTACTACCCGTGTTGGTCTGTGAGCAAACCAAAACTACCAAACATTTTACATTGGTCAAACAAGCTTAGTAATGGTGAATTCATTTGTATTTCATGTTTAATTATATGAACAAATACTTATTCACATAAACTTACCGAAAAAATGAAATTCCGTCGGAAATCTTTATGTTACGGTGATTATTTTCACAATATTTAAACGCGCACTGCGGCATCTTGACGTGTTACCGTTGGCTATGACCGGACAATACTAATTTCAAATAACACCACAAAATTACAAATAGCTCTTACCGGGCCGTTTTTGAAGCGTCTTTTTGCTGTAGGTACATAGGTACGTAATATGTTTGCATCATAATCATCATCTTTGAGTTTACGTTGCAATATTTAAGTCTGTGTAACATAAAACACACAGGTAGGTACCTGTGTGTTTTATAAGCTCTAAAAGGCGCATTTTTAGCTTCATTAAAGGCGTAAGGTGTTCCTGATACAACGGCGGATTACATTACTCGGGTAAACGGTCGTTTAATAGAGTAGTGATGTGTCGATTAGATTATTTTGAAAATCGATTAATCCATTACGCCTAAAAGCAATAATCAAATAATAGACTAATTATTCAACTATTGTACTTTTATAATGTGGAAAAAAACTTAGTTAATTTTGTAAAAAATGCAAGTCGCATATATTATATGATAGTTTATAAAAGAAGTTTTCAAACAAGATCTCATTTTTAATGAAAAAGGTTTTGTCTCCAAACTGCAATGATTGTGGTGTAGTTGACGATGTCTACTACATTTTAATGGAATGTGTCCGAAACGAAAATATTAGATGCAATGTTTTTGGTCATGGCAGAATCTATGACATTGGACTTTGTAATGCAATTCTTGCTTTTCCATTGTCAGACGAGGCTAGGGTTCTGTATATGCTGGCGGTAAGGTAAATTATTTACAATTTGCCTTACTAATAGCGTGTGTAGGATTTTAACTTTGTATATACATCTATACCTATCCTCCTACCTATGTATTCTTTATTATGTTTTGTTTTTCTGCAATGACAAAGCCCTTCAAATAAATTTTAAAAAAAAGAAAAAAAGAAGTTATATCTAATAAAAGTTAAACGTAGAAATTAAAAAAACAGCCAAGAGCGAGTCGGGAGCACAATTGGGATTCCGTAGGGTTTGACTACAGCGAGTAGGTACAGTCGACAGCATGACAGTGGTAACACATCAATTCGCAAACCACCCTTACTGCTTACGAAATAAAGATGCTGTCAATGTCAAAGTGTTACCACCGACGTGCGGTTGACCGGACCTAGTCTATACAACGTAAAATAATTACTGTATTGCGCGTAATTAATAAACCTATAATACGCCTTAAAGTATTTTGATCCACACAACACTGTAGGTATGTTTCAGATAATTAGGTACCTACTAAAGTTTTTTATTCATATCAAATAAAAAACTTTTTTGCTTTGACGTTACCGTGACGTGACGTGACGTGACGTGACGTTAAAAGTGATAATCAAATTTTGATCCACACACCTAATTGTATATAATTAACAGTCTTTATCATCTTTATAAAGTAGGTTATAAATTTTAATGTTCTTTTCGTTATCAAAATCTAACTTATGTTGCTAACTTTTGTCAAAAGCTAGTGTTCTAAATTTTTTTCTATTATTTTTAATAATCGATTACATGATCAATCATAAACGTCATAACCGATTAGGGTCGATTTTCTTGAAAATCGATTACGCCCATCACTAAACCAGAGAAATATCGTTGGTGAAATCAAGCCTAACTGTTTTTATCATGGTTGTCAATGTAGCTTACAATTAAGGTCTTTGTTCATCAAAGTGAATTCGCTGCTTAAACGGGAGATCACTCGAAATATGTACATGAACTTTGACAAACGGTTGTTTCACCAGAGAATTGTCGTTGGAGGAATCAAGCCTAAGTGCATTAGATTACAAATTCTATGCCTAAGTGCATTTGTTTCGTTTGTTTTGCTGTTATACAGGTGTCCCATCGCTATGCTACCTGGAAGGAAAGTAAAATCGATCTGACGTTGATCTGACGATCGACGACCCCTGTGGTCTAGTGGTTCGAGTGTCGGACTGCTGATAACGAGGTCGTGGGTTCGATTCCCACAGGACAGGACACAAATATTTGTGTGATGAACATAAGTGTTTGTGTTGGTCTGGGTGTTGCTTATGTATTATAAGCAGAGATTTAATTCACTAGTAAATATTTAATGTCTTTGATTATAAGTACCTATGTATTTACAAAAAAAAAGTATATTAGTATTATATCCATTGTCTAGTACCTATAGCACAAGCTCTGCTTAGTTTGGGGCTAGATGGTGCTGTGCATAGAAATATCTATGGTGCTGTGTAAAAATGTCCCAAAAGATATTAACTTGAAAAACCGGCCAAGAGCATGTCGGGCCATGCTCAGTATTATAGGGTTCCTTAAGTAGGTGTAATTACAAACGAATCAAATCGAATATTAATCAAGGCTATTTTAGTTTTTGCAATAATCGGCAGCATTCGCGACTCAGTGTGTTAGTAGCGCCATCTAGCGATAAATTCAAGAAGCCAAATTTAAGAAGTTATGTCATTTCAAAGTTACTTTTTGTGATTTTTTCAAATAGAAAGTAGCTAAAGGAGCATTATTTGCTATGATACCTTTTCTCTAAGGTCAATGACCTTTGAACTAGGACGTTTTAAGTATTTTTCAGTTTTCTCTCTATAACTCAAAAAAATTTAATTACATTATACTCGAAATAATTTTAAAAGAGAGTTTTCACAAAGGTCTATCAATGTGGAAGATTATAAGTTTCTACATTGCATAGTTTAGAAATGGCAGGGGGGGGACACATTGCAAGCCACTTTGGCGAACTGTATTTCGCAGAGGGTATACCTGATAAAAAAGTTGTGTATGAAACATTACCTTCATTTTAGTAGACCTATTCAACGATATCCCACACGAAGGGGTGCAGCGAAAAAAATATTTTCATCGCCATTTCACATGTATGGGCGCCACCCCTAAAATACGTAATCAAGATTTTTTTATTCTTTTAAAATTGAGATCTATATCTATTCCATTTTTTGTCAAAATTTCATTTACTTATGTTTATAACTGTAGAAGTTAATAAGCGGTAAAGGATTAGGACAGACGGACAGACGGACGGACATGACGAAACTATAAGGGTTCCTTGTAGGACTACGGAACCCTAAAAAAGCACTAGCGCGATAATGTAAAGTAAAAAGCACTAGTGCGATAATGCTAAGTAAAAAGCACGCGATCTTTATAAGCTGCATTATGAACCTAAAAACGGTGCAATAAGAGCCACTTTACGAGTAGAAAAAAATTCACTTAAAATCGCTTCTAAGGTAGAACTTTGGATACCTAGGCCCGTATTACAGAAGGTTCCTCAAGTACAGTTTAAATTCCAATCACCTGATCACTACTTAAGGATATAATCGTTACTTGAGTATCGGTCTTATTCCAATACGGTAATTATAAAATATAAACTTAAATTCGTAAACAACGTAACACACGAATTTGACCTGAAATAGAATAGAAATCTACTCAAGCGTAGTCTGGACCACACTAGAGTGATTACAAATTAAATCTCTGCTCAAATACCGAAACAGGTGGCAGTAAAAAATAAAAAAATCTCAGCTGAACTGTGATCAATAAATCTCTGCTTGAGGACCATTCTGAAATCAAAGCTCAAATCAAAACTAGTTTGAAACAGTGATCAACGCTTGTGGATCCTTCTGTAGTACGGGCCTAAGTTTTGATTAATTAAAGCGTAAAGGTATTCAGATACAATGTATTAAATAATGAAACACAGACAAATACAGCAAAATCAAATTTTTTAACTTAGGTCCGTTTTAGGTTAGGTTAGGTTTAATAGGAACTAAAATGACAATAAATAGGATTAAAAATAACAATTCTTCATATAAAATTACAACTTAAGACCTAAGTCACACCGAGGTGTAAATTGAATGTCATTTGAAACGTTCATACACTATTTAATATATAAATCAACTGTCATACAAAATTATAATAAAACAAAGTTTAACCGGATTATTTCATTTATATCGGTTAAACTTTGTTTTATTATAATTATTATGTTATACAAAACATAAGTTACTTTTCTAATGAATCATGAAATTCATGAATGTGAAATTTTAAACATAATTTTACATTTTCTAAAATACTACAATAACTTTAAGAGTAAAAATTTTTTTCATTCTTTTTTGTGTTATTCTACCGATGATATTTTGAAAAGCACAGATATATTGTTGTACGCGCAATCTGAAGACAATAATACTAGTCAAAATCTAGTTTTGATGATGGGATCCATGCGGAATTGAGGGAACTCCTCAAATATTATAGGCATACATATAGCGATTTCAGTATATTTGGTGAAGATCTGATAAAGGTCTTTTGAGAAAAAGAAGGGAACTCTTCAATGGATGACAGCAAATCATCCGGGATTGCAGCAATCGCTTGTCTTTCTATTGTTAATGCCACTCAAAATAGAAAAAAAAAATGTAAAAAAAAAAAGTAAAAACCGACTTCAAAAAGAATGAAATAATAAAATTTGTGTGTAACAGTTTAGGAAGTCAGTGCCAGTTTTTTCTTAAATGAATCTGAATCAAAGGCACCTACTTCCTAAACTGTTTCACACAAATTTTATTATTTTATTCTTTTTGAAGTCGGTTTTTACTTTTTTTATTTTTAGTTTATTTTATTCATTGGTTTTGTTAGGGTATGTATTTTTTACTATGTCTGTGGGTATGACATATACTTTTAAATATTATTGTATTCTACATTCTACACATTATTAAAAGAATCACAGCTCTACGTCAATTATCTTTAATGTTATTGTAGCTTGAAAAAACTTCCGCGTATTTTCAGTTATAAAAAAAAATTAAACTCGCGGAATACATAACCTCCTCCTTTTTTCAAGTCGGTTAAAAATACGTATAAGACACATCTTTACTCATTTTTTTTTCAAATAAAATCCCACAATTAGGACGTTTTTATCGATAAAATTAATTGTATTTACTACACTTACAGTTTTATTACTACAAACCGGGACATAATGTATAGGTAATCTAAAACCGTGACGGTCGAAACACACACACACACACACGTTCACACGTTTTTCGGCCAGGCTTTCATTCGCACAGACTACTTGTGTTCATTCGCCAAGTGTCCAAAACGTGTAACGTGTAATAAGGAACTTCGTTCCAAAAACTATCATTAATCAGTTCTATTTAATTTTATAATGACTATAAATAATACTTGGATCGTTTACGGCCAAAATGTATATTCTATCTATCCCAAAGACATTTCTATACTTACGTCAGTATAACACCTTTATGATATATCCACGATTTGCCCTACTATCACAGATGTAGTACCTATCTTTATCTGTGCCTACTATCGATATAAATTTAACTTAAGCTCCATACAAAATATGTCAAAGGAGATGTCTAGAAATGGTCTTATAATAATCAAAAATTCTAACCAGGTTGAGTTAAATATATGTATTTGGATAGAGGTCTTTAAAACTAGCATTTTACAATAAACCATATGTTTTTAAAGACCTTCAATTTAAAGAAAAACTTTTTTATTTTAGTAAGAATTTACGTCTAAAATGAACACACCTTTTTGAATCAACAGAATTTTAAAATGAGCGCTCCAAAAAAGCTATATATTTGGCAAAACTGACAGTTCTCACTGATAAAATACTAAATTGCAGGTTGTTTAAGATCAAATTATACAATTTCAATTTATTTTATTCATACGATTGGCTGAATAAAAATAATTACTATACCAAAGGAATTCTTCGAACAAAGATTATAATGTCTACAATTTTGCATGCTTTAATTTTAAGCAAAACATGAATGATCTCATATTTATGTTTATTACACCTTTTTATACCATGTTTTATGCAAATAAATATATTCTATTCTGATCTGATTGTCACGTGTCAAAATTGACAGCAAAACTTGCAAATGACAGCAGAAATTGACACTTGACAACTGAATCTGACAGATAATTTCAATGTTTGTGTAGATTTTGTGTTGCCATCCGCCAAATAAAATATATCTTCTACAAACATTAAATAACTTCTTGCTTTTCTTTGAAATGGAGTGATCTAAAATATTTTTTCAGCTGTTTCAAGATTCTTATTTTGCCGCTTTTTCATCGGTGTAGTTTGGTGCTGGTTAGAATTATGTCGGAATAAAAAACCAACGTTCATACAAAAAGCGGCCATCTCCTTTCTATCTTTATTAAGACAAATCGTTTATAGATAGCATTTTATTTTCATTTTGGCTTTTAGTGTACTACAAACTACGTGAAGGGTTCTTCTGTAAATTCTATTTCTTCTATCTTTATAACAGGGTCTTCATTCTTTATATCCTCTTTTATATCACTTCTGAAACACAAAAGATATGAAATGTCGTAAAAGGTTCTTTTCATCTTGTGCCGCACCGGGTGCCTAGGTGCCGAGTGTCAACAGTCAGAACACGTGACACCAGACCGCGATGAAAAACATAAAACTACGGTACACAACCTTATTTTTAGTTTATACTAAACCTCTTAAGGGGTCATTGTACTAATCATAGATCATCATCATCATTTCAGCCGAAAGACGTCCACTGCTTGACATAGGCCTCCCCCAAGCATCGCCACAACGACCGTTCCTGCACTTTCCGCATCCAGCGGTTTCCCGCGACCTTCACCAGGTCGTCGGTCCACCTTGTGGGGGCCTACCCACGCTGCGCCTTCCAGTACGCGGTCGCCACTCCAGAACTTTACTGCCCCATCGGCCATCCGTTCTGCGAGCAATGTGCCCCGCCCACTGCCACTTAAGTTTGGCAATTCTTCGGGCTATGTCGGTTACTTTCGTTCTCCTGCGAATCTCCTCATTTCTGATCATAGATAGAATCATAGATAGTGAATAACTTTTACTATGGGAACAAACATGAAATCGTGAAAAAAAAACAACTGGTCTCTAAATTTGTGTTCACATAAGTCAACAAAATATAGGGAATAGCTAATTATTTTTTCACGATGTTGTCCTTCACCGCTAACGGAACTGATAATCAAACTCTGATACTCACTCATGCAGTGTATACTCTTCTGGTTGTTTCTTAACATTTTCCTGTCGCATTATAATTTTACCGGCGTCAATTAGCAGAAAGTTTTGTTTTGAACTGTAACAAGATTTAATATTTATGTAGTTAGTGGTCAGCTAAAATAATAAGTGTGTACTGTAAGAGCAGTGTGCTCCAGTCTGCTAATTTGTGTTGCCAAACAATAGAGTTTAAGAGACAGGAAAACTTTCTTTGGAATCATTTGCTTTTTTTGATAAAAATTATGTTGGCGTGATTAAATTTTTGTTCAAGCGCGAACTTTTGTTGAAAATCAATAAAGTTGTCAATGAATATTTTTTTACTCTAATTGAATCAGTTTCGTGTAAGAATGAATTCATTATATTAGTGGAAAAAAATCTGAGCAGCAGAAGTTAGTCAAATATTGATGATAACTTTTTTGACACAAAATGTTCTACAGCAGTTATCTTAGTATGCGCATGGTATAATAAAATTTCTTCGTGGTTCGTGTGGATTTAAGTAGTTTTTTTAGTCCTACAGTCTACTGATGCATGTGGGGTATCGCTGAAAAGAACTTTTTCAACGGAGTATACAACTCTTTTTAGAAATATTCTAAGTCATAGAAGAGGGGCTCGTAGCGAAGCAATGACTGCGCGGATTGTACGATCTGCAAAGTTAAGCTGCATTTGCCGCGGTCAGTCTGTGGATGGGTGACCGTTTCGTTACACATCGAGACCCCTCCGTGCCTCGAAGAGCACGTTAAGCTGTCGGTCCCGGTTGTCATACGAATATCTATGGCAGTCGTTATGGGTAGTCAGAAGCCTGAAAGTCTGACAACTGGTCTAACCTCCGAATGTCAGTATTACCCAGTAACTGGGTTGCGGGGGTCTGATGGCAGTCGCTACGTGTAAAATACTGATGTTCAGCCGCATCTGGCTAGACTGGAAGCCGACCCCAATATAATGGAAAAAGGCTCGGAGGATGATGATTCTAGATCATAGATTAACAATTTGGCCTGAAAAGTTTTGAGCCTGCCCTAGCCGCCAGCCTAAGCTGGCTAAGGATTTCGATATTACGCGAAGCAGGCACGGATCTAGAAGGGGGTAATTGCCTCCCCTGAGCCTCGATCTAAGTACTTTCGAACTCGCATTACTACCATTACCAGTATTAGTAGTGAACTAAAGGGCAACGATGGTCATTGGAAAGCATTCAACATATTTTGGAAAATTTAAAACAAAAGTAAGGGCGTGCTCAGATGGCTTATTTCATTTTCCCAGATAATGTAATATTTCAACAGAAAATTTTCAGCTATTTTTAGCAATTAAGTAACTAATAAATTAGTAAGTAAGACACAATACTTATACTGAAGTTGGTTGATATCATTGAAAATTGTTTAATTGTAGGTAATAATCGCTTTTAACGTTTAGTTTAATAGAAAAATCTTGATCATTCATTCTATGTCTCCTTTTTTCTTGCCTTGAGAGTATGTCCCAGATAATGTAATGTACTTAATGAAGACTAACGTAAAGAGATATCACGGTTATTTCACACAGTCCGAAAAAAAATCGCGCTCGCTGCGCTCGCGCCCTGTATTCAAATCTCGTTTGCTTTGTATGCTTGACTTACAGTAAAAGCAACTATTAATTTGCAATTCATTTATTTACATTTTATAAAAAGAAAAACTTTGGAGAGGCCTATGTCCAGCAGTGGACTGCGATAGGCTGAGTTGATGAAAAAGGAAAATCCAAAACCGCCAAAAACATTAACAAAATTTTCGCGCTCGCTTCGCTCGCGCTGCTATAATATCCACTATTGCTTTTGCTGCCATATATTCCAAGCTGTTCAGCTTCTGAACAACTTTTTGAGATAAATAAAATAACACCTATATAGTCAAAGGATTATCTATCGGATCGAGCTATGCTTGGAGTTTCTTTGAAGGATAAAATCCGTAACGAGATTATCCGGAGAAGAACCGGAGTGACCGACATAGCTTGTAGGATCAGTAAGCTGAAGTGGCAGTGGGCTGGCCATGTCTGTCGAAGGACCGATGGCCGTTGGAGCAGACGAGTCCTTGAGTGGAGACCGCGTATCGGCAAACGCAGCGTAGGGCGCCCCCCTGCCAGGTGGACCGACGACCTAAAGAACGTGGCTGGGGGGGACTGGATGCGGAAGGCAGAGGACCGAGCGTTGTGGCGCAATTTGGGAGAGGCCTATGTCCAGCAGTGGACTGCGATAGGCTGAGTTGATTGAGTCAAAGGATTTGTGAGCCCAATTTTGGCAAAGGGATGTAATTTGGAGAATGATCAAAAACTAGTCTAGTTAGCTATGCTCAGGTTTTCTTTACAATGCAATGTGTATAGTTTTGCATAGGACCAATTTAAAGAAATTGACGTAAAAATGGCCCGGTGGCCCCGAGCCTGTGTACTAGTAAATAGTTATGACAAAAAATTGTTTTATGTGATTATTACAGTGGATGTAGCAACTTCGAACGTAACGCTGATTTCAGGGAGATTTAGCGCAGTTGTTTTATTAAAAAAACTTTCAGCCTGCCCTGAATTTTTATGAGCCTACCCTGATAACACAGTCTGGCTACGGCCCTGTTTTAGACCTATTTTGTTTCAGGGTCTATCTGAAAATCGGCTCCAAGATGTTACTTATGGATCATTTCAGTAATATCCGTACAGGATAAACAACACATACTAAAACTTATCAATTATCAGTAAGAAGAAAAGTTATAAGCAATAAAAGCTTAAAAAAAATCTCACTATCACTTTCTGGTCAGTCTTTGAACTCGGATGTACCTACATTCAGTGGCGGCTGTACCTTAAGTGCACTCGTGCGCTGCACTACCAGTTCATAAATTCATAATACCTTTAAAAAGAATCACAAAATATCTAAAACATCAATATTACGCACCTACTTTATACTTACGATTAGTTATGAAGTAACGACAAATCAATTTAATCTCTAAACTGAAGAAGTTAAGACTTATTTTCGCTCGAACAAAAAAGCCCCGTGCGCTTCGCGGAGCGCACGCAGAGCGCTCATCCAACTTCTATGAAATACGAGCTACATCACCTGGCGCGTGAGACGGAAGATAATTAATACATTTACTATGAAGTAACTAGCCTATATTCGTGCGCCGTACGGCCCGAATATTAGCGAGATTGACCGATCGTTGACGAAATGCCCTCGATGCGAGCCAGCCGAAGGACGGTAGGGGCGTTGCCCTGTCCTTGTCATAGTTCCCGCGCTCGTTTAAATTTCTCCTTGTTTTGTTATTATTAAGTGTTTTTACGTTACTGTGACTTTTTAATGGTGTAAAAATTAGCATTGACTTCAATGTTGACTGCTATAGTAGTAGTATTTAATAAAAGCAACTTTTCAAAACAACTTTTCTTAATTTATAAGTGAAAAAGCAATGGTTGTGTGGATTTCTTTGTTTTCACGTTTTTTAGAGTCCATTTGACGGAAACTGGTATTAAAGATTTTTATTGTATTTTAAATAATATTGATTGTATCATTATTGTATTCTGTATTGTAAATAAAACAATACACCACCGGTTCTCTGACCCAGCAGCCGCCACTGCCTACATTCAAGGGTTAATTCAACAAAAATAAGATTTAAGGTCATAGCTCAATAGAGCCACTCGGCACCCGACCCACACCGCCTCGCCTCTTGTGTTTAGTATTCTTTATATGGACTTCTATGGATATGCGCTCACTACCTGCCAAAATTAATATCCTATCTATCCACTATCCACAGTTTGCCCTACTAGAGATAGAAATTTGACATAAGCTCCATACATTTTATGTCAAATTTCTATCTCTAGTAGGGCAAATCGTGGATAGTTAGGATATTAATTTTGGCCGTAAATCAACTCTGTAGCGTAACCATATCGCCTCGGTCATAAGTTGCCAACGCGCGGACCACTCGGTAACAACCACAGAGTACATTGTAATATACTGAAAGTAACAACTCAGCGCATTGCCAACGCACGAGCCGCGAGTAAACCGCGCGCTGACCATGAGTGATGTGATGTGACAGCTATGAGAGCCAATTCACGTTTTGTAAAATTTTACATAACGAAATATACGTGTAGGCCTGGTGCCAATCGCTGACAGACTACTCGGAAATTCGTGGACCACGCTATGTACACTCGTTGACCACGCGACATTCACTGGTTGACCACGCGACGTTTACTGGTGACAACGCGGCGTCCACCCGTGGACCACCTGTTGACAACGACTAGACGCCGAACGACGAGGCGGTGCTAGTCGGGTGCCGGGTGGCTCTAACAAGCTATGACCTTCAAGTTTGGAAAAGATACGCACAGCACCAATTTCATAGTCTTCCAACTGTAGGTAACTTTTTTATTTGAGAGAAATGTGTTTGTTTTTTTATAGTATAGGATGGCGAAACGAGCTAAAGGCCCATCTGATGTTAAGCGGTTACCTTTGCCTATAACAACTTCAATACCACCTAGACTGTTGCCTAAATGGTACCGCAAGTCGGTTCGCCAAACTGAGACATGAAGATGGAAAATCACATATAATTGTAATTTCACCGGCACCCGTACCCTTCAGACCGAAACACAGCAATGCAAGCATCACTATTTGGTGGAGAAGTAGGCACGGTGGTAGTACTTCCCCGGACGAGCTCTTTCACAAAGGAGCTCTACTACTAATACTAAAAAAATCGTAATTTTGTTCGTCAAAATGTTTATCACGAGGTCTGTCTCTGTACTCGGGGCGAACTACTAGTACCTATCATTTAAAATTGCAAAGCTCATTACTGCCCCACTGCTGGACGGAGCTCTCCCCTCAGCGCCAGGCTCAGTGCGGAGTGGCGGCTACTGCGTGACGTCACTACACACACACAGCTGTACGCACACTCTCGCAGTGTCTCTCACGATGTCGACCTTCACCGCTAACGCTACTGATAATCTAACTCTGATACTCACTCATGGAATGCATACTCTTCTGGTTGTTCCTTATTTTCATGTCGAATTATAATTTTGCCGGCGTCAATTAGTAGAAAGTTTTGTTTTAAACTGTAACAAGATTAAATATCTATGTAGTTAGAGTGATCAGCTAAAATAATAAGTTATTATGTCAAGAGCATGGACAGCAGCGTGAAATGGTGAAAAAAAAAACTCGGCTGTTCAGTAAATTTTCTCTATTTGTGACCAAAGATAATATAATCACTACGTTTTATTTCATTGAGCTAATATGTACAGTACATATTACCCAGTGAGTTGATATCAAGTCAATGATATTACCTCAGTGTTTTACATACATACATACATATTATCACGCCTGTTTCCCATTGGGGTAGGCAGAGACTATGGATTTCTACCTGCTACGATCCTGACACACCTCTTTCGCTTCATCTACGTCCATTAAACCTCGTCATGTATGCTCGTCGGTTTTTTTGAGAACGTCCGCGATTTGATCGCGATACGTTCGCCGAGGTCGTCGTCCCTCCAACTCTTCCATCCACACTCGCTTCGTATACTTGTTTCGTCAATCTCCTCTCGTCCATCCTCTCTATATGTCCAAACCATCTTAACATACCTTTCTCAATCTTTGTCACTACATCTTCTTTCACTCCACAACGCTCGCTTATCACGTTATTCCTTACTTTATCTCTCAAAGTTACACCACACATACTTCTCAAAGCTCTCATTTCTGCTGCATTTATTCTGCTTTCATGTTTCTTCTGCCATACCCAACTTTCACTGCCATACATAAGTGTAGGCACTAATACTCCCCCATGAACAGCCAGCCGTGCCTTTTCCGACACTTTGCGGCTGTTCATGAAGGCTCAGTGTTTTGTTTGTGACATTTGCAAGATTTAGATTTGCTTATGAGATAGTGACTCCTTTTTGACCTACCCATTCCTTAGGCGATTGCTCATCATAAATGCTAGGTAATTACATTACTTAATTTTATTTATTATTTTGGAAAAAGAGGTAAGGTCTGTGGAAGTCCCTTATGTCACTGCGACCTAAAAGATCTATTGTAACGCCTCTATTAGTAGACTACAGCACCTCTCCAAGACGCAGGCCAACCATAAAGGCGACTATAGCCTTGGGGTTTGAGGATCTGATCTCATCAGCTGAGATTGTGTGGCCTCCAAGATGCTGACTTCTAATGTGGTGCACTGCATCACATTCGCATTCGTCCTTTTCGCGACAAAATCTGCAAACTGTGATATCTGTGAGGCCCACCCTGTGTAGATGTTGGTTCAGTTTACAGTGCCCTATAAGGGTTCTAATCAGGATCCTTATATGGTTCCTGTTAAGCGAAAGCGCTTCTTTTGTAAATCTCTTCCTGAAGCCTACTAGAAGCGCTTTCGAATGCTCTTGGCCTGGGGTATTTTCCCAAAGTCTAATGCTTTGATGAGTTCCCCAGTCCTTAAGAATAGCCGAGGTGATGCATTTCGGAACCCCACAGATTGGCTCCGGCCATGCCGACGCCCCCTTGTGGGCATCCTCTGTTTAGCCTCATCTGTATGGTGGTGTCTAGAAGTGTTGTTGACGCCACCCTGTTGCGCAGCATTGCTTCGATCCAGTAAATGGTCGGTCGGTCAATGTTACGTAGCTCCATACTCTTGAGTATGACATTTGTTGAGGTGTTGTCAAAGGCTCCCTCTATGTCCAAAAAGGCACACAGGGCAATTTCCTTGTCCTCAATATATTTATAGTTTAAGACACAAACGCGCTACTGTTATAACCAAAATTTAACTACACTATGGATAATAGGGAAGGTGACAATTTTTTTAAATTCCTTTTTATTAGAAATTTAGAAACTTTTTCAAGAAAAATAAGCAACAGTGAAAAAACCAATAAAATATTTAATCAAATGTTCAAGTTGTAAGTGATTTAAATTTGTTCACTAGATAGAGACAGCACTATCAAAGTATGACGTCATTGTTCAAAACCTTCATATAGTAGCCGGCATGAGTCGTGAGCACAGATGGACAGTAGTGGGGGCAAGTTCGCGCATGTACACTTTCGACCAAAATTATTTAGTATCTTTGTTCACTAAATTTCACGGTTATCATTTTATAAGGATTATGGGTAGTTATAGAAAAAACAAACTTTCTCGAATTTCACCCATATTATGATTTTGGGACTTTTTTTACGCCCAGATAAATAAAAAGAAAACATTTTGACTTTTAATTTATTTTTTACTATTTAGTTATCGATGGACAGGTTTTTTAACTCGCATTCGTATTCTCAGCAAGTCCTTTCATTTGATACCCATATTGTACAAAATTTCAGCTAAATAGGTTGAAGATATCTGCTTCAAAATTGAGTTGCAAGATTCCACTCTAACAAATATATTTACATACGTACATACATTGCAAGTTAAATACAATCTTGTAATAAATAAAGGAAGATGAAGAAGGAAAAAAAAACAATTTTTAATTTAAAACATTAAACACTCAAAAATCAAAATATAAATTAATTACAACAAAAGAAAAATAACTGTTTTAAATTCGAAAATGTGAGTCAATAAAGTTGAACCGAAAGTGTACGGTAGCCGAATGACACCTAATTGTCCAATAGACGACGAGCATCGACTGTCGACCAATCGCGTAAATGCAATGTTCGGCGTTGGCACCCCGCGCTCCTGTCATTCCACCAAACAGATCTATAAATGAACTTCTGCGCAGGTGAAGTTTGTGCTCACGACTTGTGCCGGTATCTTGTAGTAACTTGACATTTCTCTGTACAATGTCCGTTTCGCACGACAAGGACAGAAAATGCCGCCTCCAAAAACTCAAAAGCGTGTATTTTTAATTTTTTCATGGATTTCATTATTATCTTCAATAATGTCATCGTTTGTGTACCTTTCTTTAAATAATATAACAATTTTTTGTGTTTTGTGTGTATGTTTTTTTCACTGTCTCTAAGATACAGGTTAGGGTTTATTAATTTGTGTACAGATTTCTGCAGCATACCTTCTACTTATTTTATACATGTAATAATTATGATCATTAGTGTTATACTTATGTCTGTCTGTAACTTTGTGTAATAAATAAATTTTATTACTTAGGTATTATATTTTTTTTGGTATTTTTTAACAATAATCAACTACCGGATTGCGTGAGAAACATCCGCCACTATTGATTAACATTTTGGGCTGAAACTACATCTACCGGGAGATTATTCCGCGTTCTGAAAAACATTTTTATTTATTTTAAATGTCGCTGTAGACTTACTTGTGGGTGTGGTCATCGGCAGGAGCTGTGTGTACTTCGAGCGTGTCAGAGACAGGGTCAACTTGTTCCCTGGAACGTCAAACATTTACTTGTAGGTATATTATTATGTTCAGTATAATACTGGGTGTCAGGGAAACGCTTCCTAAACTGAAAGGCTATTATACTACCTAAACACAATCGAATACCAATAACCATTAGCCTTATACTGATTGTTTTAGTGCTTTGGTATTTTGCAAACCCGCAATGTAAACCGTACAAAACTCGGGATCGATGCCGCGCGTACCTAACCTACCAACGCTCGCTACGACACGGACTGCGTATGCGAGCGGATGTCGTTCACCCGTAGCGCCAGCTGATATTTTATTTGAATTACATTGCGAACTTGAAAAATTAAGGAATTAAATGGTTTTTTTTTTGCAAAAATCGGTTTATTTAACTGCCCAAAGCTGGCTGTATGAAAAATCCAAAAAAAAGATGAAAAAATCTAAAAAAAAAATAGTTTTTTTTTGTGGTTTCGTATCAGTAATCACCAGCACTATCACTTATCTTCGTTTTCGGAAGCGTATCCCTGACACCCTGTATACAAAGAGAATATGACAATAAGACATTTTTTCTAGCCAAAGATCGTTAGGTCAAAGACCTGTGCGAGTCCATATGATTTTAAACACTCTTTCTCAATTATTACAGATGGTGTTACTTATTATTTCGATGTTTTGTTATTTATTTTGTTCAAAAATTTCGTTTTATAAAATTTCTTGACACAGCATTATAGGCGCCCATTAAACAGTACCGCTACCCCTTTGGGGAAATACAGGCGTGATGTAATGTTATGTTATTAAATGTTATACAAAATTTATTGAGAAAAGGAAATGAGATTTTTGGAAAAATTTATGGACACAATTTTTTTTTTTTAAGGCAATTTTAATTCAAGTCATCAACATTTCAGCAGAAAGAACTCCACTGCTGGACATAGGCCTCCTCCAAGCATCACCACAACAACTGGTCCTGCGCTTTCAGCATCCAGCGAATTACCGCGATATTCACCAGGCCGTCGGTCCACCCTGTGGGGGGCCTACCCACACTACACCTACCAGTTCGCGGTCGCCACTCCAGAACTATATTGCCCCATCGGCGATCCATTCTGCATCAATTTGCCCCGCCCACTGCCACTTATTTTTGGCAATTCTTCAGGCTATGTCGGTTACCTTCGTTCTCCTGCGAATCTCCTCATTTCTGATTCGATCACGCAGGGACACTCCGAGCATAGCCCTCTCCATTGCCCTTTGAGTGACTTGAGCTTTCTTATCAGGCCCATTGTGAGCGACCACGTTTCATTGCCGTAAATAATTACTGGCAACACACTGGTCAAAGACTTTCGTCTTGAGACACTGCGGTATTTTGGACGAGAAGATACTGCGTAGATTCCCGAACGCTGCCCAACCGAGTCGGATTCGACGATAGACCTCTTTCTCGAAGTTGGACCTACCTACTTGCTTGGACTGTTTGTCCTAGGTATACCTACATAATCGTCAACAACTTCGACTGTGGATTCTCCGATGTTTACGGGAATGGGTGCTAAAAGTAGTGTGGATTCAATATTTGCCAATTGCCATGATAAAGGCCACAGTTACAGATATTCTGTGAAACTTTCAGCTGGCTACCGGTTAAAGATATACAGCCCTGTGACGGATGGACAGACAGCGTAGGCTTAGTTATAGCCAATAGGGTCCTGTTGGCACCTTTTGAGAACGGAACCTTGAAATACATTGAGAAAATGCGTATTATTCGGTCTGATATGAATTAATGATGACGACTTACGTGTAAGTTTCATGATCAGGAGCTTTTATTTTGATCTCTACCGTTTCAATCTCAGGTCCAGCTTGTTCTCTGTAACTTAAAACAATAGCGCCACTTTCAAACTGCCTCTGATATATTAATTTCTTACTTCATCCATTCTCGTCACACCACACTTTCGTGGAATACTTCAGTTGCGATTCACTTAGTTGCGATTCAAACGGTTGCTGTTCCTGGAATGCCTCAATAATTGTGACTATCTTTTATTTATTTGACTGCCTCATTGGTCTAATGGTCGCAAGCGCGACTGCTGAGCGTGGGGTCCTGGGTTCGATTCCTGGGTCGGGCAGTGTTATTGGGTTTTTTCAATAGGAAATTCTCAGTAGCAGCCCGGAGTCTGGATTTGTGCCTGGTCAATGGCAATAGGCTCGCCCCCTATTACATGGGACTATAACATAACTGGCGAAATGTGGGTGTACTATTACACCTCTGCCTACCCTTTCGGGGAAATACAGGCGTGTTGTTATGTTATGTTGTTTTATTTATTTTTTAAGAAAGTGAAAATCTTTCATTTCATCATCATCATCATTTCAGCCGAAAGACGTCCACTGCTGGACATAGGCCTCCCCCAAGCATCGACACAACGACCGGTCCTGCGCCTTTCGCATCCAGCGGATTCCCGCGACCTTCACCAGGTCGTCGGTCCACCTTGTGGGGGCCTACCCACGCTGCGCCTTCCAGTACGCGGTCCACAACTTTACTGCCCCATCGGCCATCCGTTCTGCGAGCAATGTGCCCGCCCACTGCCACTTGTTTGGCAATTCTTCGGGCTATGTCGGCTATTTCATTTATAAAGATTTAAATTGTGGAAAAAAAAAATCGCTCACGAGCAGGATTCGAACCTGCGACTCCTGGCTAAAAATCACAATTTAAATCTTTAGATTTCGCTTCGCATGCGTAAATGCGTTAAAAATAATAAAATAATCTTTCATTTATTTTTCAACAGTCTTTGTTAGTTGTGTCAAATAAATGTTTATTATTTATTTTCATCCGCTGGATGCGGAAGGCGCAGGACCGGTCGTTGTGGCAATGCTTGGGGAAGGCCTATGTCCAGCAGTGGACGTCTTTCGGCTGAAATGATGATGATGATGATTATGATTTCTTTTCTTTCTTTCCTCGGTCTGATATAAATTAATGATGATTACTTACGTGTCAGCTTCAGCATCGGGGGGTTCTACTTTAATCTCTATCATAACCATCTCAGGTTCAGCTTGTTGTTCCCTGGAACATGAAGCTATATTATTTGTATTATAATTAGTATTATAACTCATATACAATAAATACAAGTAGTAGCCGGATTCTAATAGCTGTTTAATGGCAATTTGTTATTATTAGATTGGTTTCCGGCGTATTTTAAACTAAATAATAGACATGCTTCCGATTTACAATATGTCCCGGTTTGTAGTAATAAAACTTTAAGGGCGGTAAATACCTACACTCATTTTTATCGGTAAAAACATCACATATTATGCGTTTTTTTGTTAGTTTTTATTTTTTTAAAGTTATTGTCGCTTAAAAAAGTCGCCGCGCACGCCCTTTGTTATAAAAAAAAAACCGGCCAAGAGCATGTCGGGCCATGCTCAGTATTATAGGGTTCCTAATTACAAACGAATCAAATCGAATATTAATCATTGCTATTTTAGTTTTTGCAAACAGCGTCACCTAGCGCTGAATTTAAGAAGCTAAATTTAAGAAGTGTGTATATCAATAGGTATAACACAAAATTACTTTTTGTGACTAAAGGAGCATTATTTGCTAAGATCATTTTTCTCTAAGGTCAACGACCTTTGAATTAGGACGTCCAGGTTATTTTGCAGTTTTCTCATTATAACTCAAAAATTTATGATCACATTATGCTCGAAATAGTTTTAAAAGAGAGTTTTTATAAAGGTCTATCAATGTGGAAGATTATAAGTTTCTATGTTGCATAGTTTAAAATGGCAGGAGGGGGGACACATTGCAAGCCACTTTGGCGGGCTGTATTTAGCATATGGTATACCTGATAAAAAAGTTATGTATGAAACCTTCATTTTAGTAGACCTATTCAATGATACCCCACAAGAGGGGGTGCAGCGAAAAAAAAATTTTCATCCCCGTTTCACATGTATGGGCGCCACCCCTAAAATACGTAATCAAGATTTTTTTATTCTTTTAAAATTGAGATCTATATCTAGACCATTTTTTACCAAAATTTCATTTACTTATGTTTGTAACTGTAGAAGTTATTAAGCTGTAAAGGATTAGGACAGACGGACAGACGGACGGACATGACGAAACTATAAGGGTTCCTTGTAGGACTATGGAACCTTAAAAATACATAAAAGAACCATCTTTAGCCAAAAAATATCTCGATAAAATCCCACAAGTGGGAAGTTTTTATCGATAAAATTAAATGTATTCACCGCCCTTGAAGTTTTATTACTACAAACCGGGACATAATGGCAAAATTACATTTTGCATTTACTGGCATAATGTGGGTGTGTTATACACCTCTGCCTACCCTTTCGGGGAAATACACCCGTACCCTTAAGACCAGGAACCCAGGAACTTACTTCTCGGCTGTAGTAGGTGCAGCAAATTTTCTAAAGTTTTTCATAAAAAATTTCCTCTTTTTGCGGGGAGCACTCAGTCTTAGGCGGCACTTCTTTCCCCTTCGGTAATCCATTTGTGGCCCTGTCACACAAAACAACACATAAAAAACCGGCCAAGAGTATGTCGGGCCATACTCAGTATTATAGTGTTCCTGAAGTAGGTGTAATTACAAACGAATCAAATCGAATATTAATCATGACTATTTTAGTTTTTGCAATAATCGACAGCATTCGCGACTCAAAGCGTGTTGTTAGTAGCGCCATCTACCGATAAATTCAAGAAGCTAAATTTAAGAAGTGTGTCATGTTAAAGTTACTTTTTGTGGTTTTTTCAAATAGAAAGTAGCTAAAGGAGCATTATTTGATATGATCATTTTTCTCTAAGTTCAATGACCTTTGAACTAGGACGTTTTAAGTATTTTTCAGTTTTCTCTCTATAACTCAAAAAATTATAATCACATTATACTCGAAATAATTTTAAAAGAGAGTTTTCACAAAGGTCTATCAATGTGGAAGATTATAACTTTCTACATTGCATAGTTTAGAAATGGCAGGGGGGGGGGACACATTGCAAGCCACTTTGGCGGGCTATATTTCGCAGATGGTACACCTGATAAAAAAGTGGTGTATGAAACATTACCTTTATTTTAGTACACCTATTCAATAATACCCCACACGAGGGGGTGCAGCGAAAAAATAATTTTCGTCCCCATTTCACATGTATGGACGCCATCCCTAAAATACGTAAAAATGTTTTTTTTTACGTCAGGGAAACCAATTTAAATAATATACGCGATTTAATCCGGTTAAACTTTGTTTTATTATAATGTGTAGTGATCGCGAAAACCTAAGAAGTTATTATGTTTTTTTTTATTCTTTTAAAATTGAGATCTATATGTAGACTATTTTTTAACAAAATTTCATTTACTTATGTTTATAATTGTAGAAGTTATTAAGCTGTAAAGGATTAGGACAGACGGACAGACGGACGGACATGACGAAACTATAAGGGTTCCTTGTAGGACTTCGGAACCCTAAAAACGGGTTGAGATCATGTTGAAATTAATTTGAAATGCTAAGATCTACGTTCCCTAGGAGTAAAAAAATCAAGCTTTGCCCAACGCAACCAAACAATACGGGCATTTATGTCACATATTGTGATACCTTCATATTGAGGGGCTCGTAGCTAAGCAACGACTGCGCGGATTGTACGATCTGCAAGGTTAAGCTGCACTTGCCGCGGTCAGTCTGTGGATGGGTGACCGTTTCGTTATGTAACCTCGAAACCCCTCCGTGCCTCGGAGAGCACGTTAAGCTGTCGGTCCCGGTTGTCATACGAATATCTATGGCAGTCGTTACGGGTAGTCAGAAGCCTGAAAGTCTGACAACTGGTCTAACCTCCGAATGTCAGTATTACCCAGTAACTGGGTTGCGGGGGTCTGATGGCAGTCGCTTCGTGTAAAATACTGATGTTCAGCCGCATCTGGCTAGACTGGAAGCCGACCCCAATATAATTGGGAAAAGGCTCGGAGGATGATGATTGTGATACCTGCAAACTCACTCATCAAAACCTATTGGGTACTTCCCGTTGAGCTAGAATCATGAAATTTGACAAGAAGCAAGGCCTTACCGATCCGAAAATCGTAAAGACGGCTACCGTGTCAAAGACGGTGCTATACCTACACGGCCATGGGCTGGTTAGTTATGTACTTCTAAATTCAGACGTTGAAAACATTTTATTAATGTGTCAATTTTATAGCCATTTTGACTTTGAAAAATAACTACTACGTACTGGTCGTACTTAATTTTTAGGGTTACCCAAAGGGTGCAAAACGGGACCCTATTACTCTCGCATCGTCGTGCGCCCGTCCGTCTGTCTGTCTGTCACAGGTATCTTTTGAACGGTAATAGGTAGCCGGGCTGGCCATGTCTGTCGAAGGACCGATGGCCGCTGGAGCAGACGAGTCCTTGAGTGGAGAACGCGAATCGGCAAACGCAGCGTAGGGTGCCCCCCCTCCAGGTGGACAGATGACCTGAAGAACGTGGCTGGGGTGGGACTGGATGAGGAAGGCAGGGGACCGAGTGTTGTGGTGCAACTTGGGAGAGGCCTATGTCCAGCGGTGTACTGCGATAGGCTGAGTTGATGAGGTAGCTGGTTGAAATTTTCTCAGAATATGTGTTGCTATGACCCTTATCACGACAAATACTTAAAATAAAAAAAGCCTAAAACCAAAGGCGGTCCCCATACAAAAAACCTCGAAAAAACATGAATTTTTTTCACCGTTTTTGTTCCTGCTCTATCTTCAAAACGGTAATACGGTATTATCTGTGTATATCGTCAAACTTGGTCTGATTATAGTGCATACTATGTAGTTTAGCAACAAATACTAAAAATAGGGCAAACATAGACATATGTGGTGATACCTGCGTAAGAAAGAGATGCAAAAATGTAAGTACCTAATTAGTATTAGTAGCAGTACGATCCTGTGGTCTGATTTATAAAAGCAGGATGTGCCTTCGATCCTCACGAAGCGTTTCTCTTTTTACCCGACTGCGCCAGAAGGAGGGTTATGTTTTTAGAGTGTATGTATGTATGTATGTATATTTCTTTGGCACGCTCTGTAGCCTAAACGGCTTGATGGATTTGAGATTGAGAGGTGTCGTTAGATTCGTCTTAATTCTGAGAGTGACACTGGGTATATCAAAATTTAAAAAAATTTAATGGCCGCTTTTTGGCGCCATAATACCTCTTCAAAATTTTTTTTTTCCGTCAGAAACTATCGAGTGGGGTATCAAAATAAAGGGTTTTATAAATGCTTTACAAAAATATACACAACTTATATGTTTAAATGTAATTTGGAATGAAAAATGCTAAAAAACAACAAAATATTCAACGCTAAAAATGAATTTGACTTCAAATTTTTTGTTTTCCAAAAAAAACATTAATAATATGATAAATAAAACATGACAAAACTAAAAAAAAAAATTAATTAACAAAAACAAAAAACCCGACTGCGTGTAAAAATAACAGAAAAGATATAAACAAGACTTATCAGCACGCAGTCGGGTTTTTTGTTTTAGTTAACTTTTTTTTTTTTGCATTCTTTATTTTTAGATTAGGTGATAGTTTCACACTGAAAGTATCAGATGGCGCTAGTAAGCGGTTACCTGTTTTGTGGTTGAAAATTGGTCTCTATTTCAGTATATTACAATGCACCTACCTACTCTGTGATCGAAAGAATCGGTTCAATTGTAATCGATTTTTGTTTCCATCCCTACACAGAGAATTTCCCTATTTTGAATTTTATAGCTGTCAAGCTGTCAAAACAAAAACTACTTTATAATTTTTACATGTCACAACAAAAAATTATTATCATAAATAGTAGTAGGTACCTACCTGACTACTACCTATAATATTATAAAATTTACGACTTACCCATTTTTTATTGTGTTGAAGTCGAAAATAAACAAAAAATCACTTCTCGCAACAAGTAATAGAATACACACGCCACGTCAAAATCTTGGACGAAAAAAAAGAATTCGTCCAAGGTCAAAATAATCGATATCGTGATCCTAATCCCAAAGTTCAATGGCCAGGGGTCAATGTGATAACGATCTCCGATTACACGTACCTACACGACACTACTTTAGTATAGTCTTTCTCTGTGATGCAATGCAAATTGCAATGTAACAAAAACAACCACAGACGTACTAGAGATGCTACGTAGCTGTACGTAAAAGAGTATAATCACTACGTTCTAGAACGTTGTACATTATATTCTCTTTGCGTTGTACGTTGTATTCTTTGGCACTGGCTGGGTGCTAAGCTGGTGGACTCCAGTGTTTCCACTTTTTTTGGTTTCAGTTCCCAACGCCTCAATCAAGTTTTCCCTTAGAGAATATGAGTTTTCCCGGAAAACTCCCCCTCTCTCTAAGGGAAAGTTTCCCCATTCTTTATAAGCGCGAGTATATACCTAGTAGGGTGAGTTTAGTGCTGTGATTTTGTCATGGACTTACATAGAAGCCATGCATGAAATGAAAAAAGAGAATTTTTCGATTATTTTTTTATGTACGTTTCTTTGAGAATATACCAATCTCTAAGGTACGTTTACGTATTTTTAGTTTAAAAAATCTACTAAACTGTGATAGATCTACCTATTTCCAATTATTAATTCTAAAAAAAATCTAAAATTAGGGTTGGCATCACTGTATTCACCTGTGGTATTCACACTGGAAAGTTGCGGTGGTGTGCGTTGTGTACTTGTGTTTTGATACTACACATGCGTAGCATCTCTAGTACGTCTGTGTACTACACGCAAACACAATCAATTTGTAAATGAGCGCGTAATAATTTAAGGGAAGACCTTTGGCTCTAGGGTGTTTAGAAATAAAATACTGGATGTATTTATTCAAACGAATGTTATTTATAATGTTTAATAAATAATGCTTCTTTGTAAATTATTTTAGATTACATGCTTATTTAATTTATTTAGTATGTATGTCAAAAATTGCGTTAAAATTGATGCGTTGATATACCATCTAAAAGTAACTAAACAAAAATAGAAAAATTATAGGTAGGTACCTACTTTTTGCTGATAATTATAGGCACAGAGTCATCATCATCATTTCAGCCGAAAGACGTCCACAGCTAGACATAGGCCGCTTTCCGCATCCAGCAGATTCCCGCGACCTTCTCCAGCTCGTCGGTCCACCTTGTGGGGGGCCTACCCACGCTGCGCCTTCCAGTATGCGGTCGCCACTCCAGAACTTTACTGCCCCATCGGCCATCCATTCTGCGAGCAATGTGCCCCGCCCACTGCCACTTATGAGTCCACCATAGCAGCGCCACGAGATAGATTTCGTCTTCCCTTCCCTCACGTCTCTCCGTACGTACTGTTCTGCTCACTGCCCTGCTCTCGTGTGAAATAGGCATTACCTAGAGATGTGCCAGGGACATTGGAGGTGATGCCAGTGGCGGATTTACCAGCAGGCTGAGTAGGCTAGAACCTAGGGCGGCAGATTTTAGGGGCGGCAAATTTGAGGCAAACATTTACAGAAATTAAAAAGATTCATATTTATTAAAAGTAAATTGAAAACTTTCATAACTTAATTGAATTCCATCGTCATCATCAGCCAGATAATTGAATAATATACCTATTGATTTTAAACTGTAAGTAAGCACAATAAAAATTATTTATCGTTATTGACCAACGACGATCGTTTTGCGTTCTTGTTGTATTCAGCCCTTTTTGCCTGTGCATTTTTGGTGTATAGGTATTTAAAGCAGATATTCTGTTACATTTTTAACCGACTTCAAAAAAAGGAGGAGGTTATGTATTCCGCGGGTTTTTTTTTTCATGTATGTACACCGATTACTCCGAGATTTGTGGGCCGATTTACGTGTTTTTTTTTTATTTGGTAGAGGAAGCCCGCGCGGTGGTCCCATATAAATTTTATTGACTTAGGTTAAGCAGTTTTTTAACCAGCTTCAATAAATCAGTTTATTTTAGCTTCGCCTATCTAGACGATCTGCTCATTGGTTCGTTTTTCTGAGAATTCTTGGCTGATATGCGTGTTTTTTTTCTTTCACGATAGTGATTGGACGTTTGGAAGAACATGAGCGAGACCTTTGCCCAGCAGTGGGATAGCAAAGGTTAATAAAAAATATTATTCTCAAATTTGTTATATAAACATTTATGAATCAACCCTCGCAATTATTAACTAAAAAGTATGAAATAAAAACTTGTTAACAAAAAATAAAACCGACTTCAAAAACCTTAACTAAAAAGTAAAAAATAATCATTGTATGTATTTTAAAATCTTAACATAAACCAACATATTGAAGGCGGCGCGTGATTTTCATGTACGTTCACATAAACTGTTTTTTACTATAGATATGCGCTCGGCTGTACATTATATTTACATGACGCCAAGGGTCAATCACGCGCCGCCTTCAAAATGTTGGTTTATGTTAAGATTTTAAAATACATACAATGATTATTTTTTACTTTTTAGTTAAGGTTTTTGAAGTCGGTTTTATTTTTTGTTAAAAAGTTTTTGTATTACTTATTCAGTACTGTATACTACATACAAGGGCGGATCCAGAGGGGGGTCATGGGGGTCATGACCCCCCCCTGGGCCTAGGTCAACCATCGTTTTTTTTCCTGTTTACATAATTTACCAAATGTATATACAATGAATAAATGAATGTATGTACGTGTTACATACTAATGAAACAAGATACACACATGAAATTACTAAATTGAACTCGCACCCGAACCCGTTCGTTTATCGTAAATAATATTCGCGCGATTTAAAGTTTGATCTTGCAGCACCGCCTACGCCGCCGCGATTTTCTTCTCCAATCTCCCCGTTGCGACACCGTCGATTGAATACATAGCTAACCATCAACAACAGAAAGAACTATTTAACCATATTAGCCTTATAATACCTAGGCCAAGTAAAATGATTCAAGAACCTTTAAACGTTGATATTAGATGATAAGTAATTAGTTTTTTGAAAATCGGAATGGAAAAATAAAGTTAAAAAGTTTTTGTATTACTTATTCAGTACTGTATACTACATACAAGGGCGGATCCAGAGGGGGGTCATGGGGGTCATGACCCCCCCCTGGGCCTAGGTCAACCATCGTTTTTTTTCCTGTTTACATAATTTACCAAATGTATATACAATGAATAAATGAATGTATGTACGTGTTACATACTAATGAAACAAGATACACACATGAAATTACTAAATTGAACTCGCACCCGAACCCGTTCGTTTATCGTAAATAATATTCGCGCGATTTAAAGTTTGATCTTGCAGCACCGCCTACGCCGCCGCGATTTTCTTCTCCAATCTCCCCGTTGCGACACCGTCGATTGAATACATAGCTAACCATCAACAACAGAAAGAACTATTTAACCATATTAGCCTTATAATACCTAGGCCAAGTAAAATGATTCAAGAACCTTTAAACGTTGATATTAGATGATAAGTAATTAGTTTTTTGAAAATCGGAATGGAAAAATAAAGTTCTTAAAACTCGAGCACGTTAATATAATCTGGGTTTGAAACAATACCAAAAAATTTCGCGCTGATGCTAAATTTCTTTACCTATACAAGTGTAAGACTGCCATAACGTAAATTTATATTTAGTTATTTACGCTATAGCGTCTACTATTAGCCGCAATAGACACCGCAAGAGCGGGTTGCGCAGGTTGCGCTGAAATAAATGCGTACTCTATTGTCATAGAATATCTATGCTTTGGTGAAGAGCTAAGCAGTTTATTCATGAAAAGTCTAAAAAATTTCGCGCTCGCTTCGCTCGCGCTTTTCTTTCGGTCTTTTTTTCTTCTGCGTGCTAGGCGTAAGTTGTAAACAACTATTCTGTTAAGTAACTACGTTAATAGAAACAAAGCCAAAACTGAGCAAAATTTCACGCTCGCTTCGCTCGCGTCGGTATAAATTAGCATTTCTTCTTTTTTGGCGTAGGTATAGGTAATTAATACCGGTCCCCCGGATCGAGAGGGTAGCTGGTGCACTGCACAGTCTGCTGCCCAATCTTGGGGGACCTCGGGAGGAAGTTCGCCGTCTCTACGCGGGAGTCGTGCGGTCCATGGCCCTCTATGGGGCGCCTGTATGGTCACACCGACTGTCAGGCGTCCAGCGCTCAAGGGCTAAATTCAACAGCCTGCAGCGCAAAGTGGCCATACGGATCGCACGAGGATACCGAACGGTATCCTTTGAGGCGGCAACTGTCCTGGCACGCTTCCCGCCGTTGGACATCTTGGCGGATATGGACACGAGGGTCTACGACCGGATTCGTGTCATCCGCCAAAACGGTGGGAACGCGCCTGCAAGGGCGTTTGAAGTGCTGAGGCGGCAGGAGCGACAACACGCGCTCGAGATGTGGCGCGAGCGGCTGGAAGGGCCGCAGTATGCGCACAAGCGAGTGGTTGAAGCAGTCCTGCCGTGCTTTGAGGCCTGGCTGGAGAGGAGTGAGCGCGTCACCTACCGGCTTACTCAGGTATTCACCGGGCACGGTTGCTTCGGTGAGTACCTGAATAGGATCGGACGCGAAACCACGGCAAATTGCCACCATTGTGGGTGTGACCAGGACACCGCACAGCACACGCTGGAGGAGTGCCCTGCGTGGGGCTCCGAACGGCGGGACCTGGTCAGATTGATTGGGCAGGATCTTTCTCTGCCAGCAGTAGTGTCGGCTATGCTGGCAGATCCGACGGCTTGGAGGGCCATGGCTTCCTTCTGTGAGACCGTCATGCTTCAGAAGGAGGCCGCAGAGCGAGATCGGGAGAGGGCCGATCCCGCTCGGAGAAGGAGGCGCCGGGGAGGCAACCGCCCTGGCGCAAGGCTCAGATAGGGCAACAGGCCGCATCTCCTGCTGCCACATCTGGCAGGGGACCTTCGGGATCGTGGACGCTAAGAGTGGGGGGACTCGAGGCGTCTTTTAGACGACCCTGGGGAGGACAGCAGTACGTGGTGGTCGCGTGCTACTGTGGGGAAAACAATACTGTTTTCCCGGGACGTGCCAAAGGCATAGCACTAGAGGGGCACCGGCGCGGTCCAATGGAGTTCCCGGAGCTCCTCTATTTTGTGCAGAGGATGGCCACCGTGTGGTTTTAGTCGGTAAGAGTCCGACATACCCCTCCGCCGTCCCCAGTCGGAGGGTATCCATGAGGATTTCCACCCGAAAACAAAAAAAAAAAAAAAAAAAAAAAAAAAAAAAGGTATAGGTAATTAAGTATTGCAAGTTACTATTCCGTTACATTGATATTCTACAAAGCTCTAAAATTCATGTTTTAGCTAAAATTACGAAAATCCTAGAATTTTATTGGTTGAACGTATTTTTCCTAGCGGGCGGCAAATTGGACTCTGCACCCTCCTTTTAAAAATGTAGTTCCGGAGTTGGATATTTGGATATTAGTATGTGACCCCCCCCTGACACAAGGGCTGGATCCGCCCTTGACTACATATACAGTTCAGTATAATAAAACCAAAATATTATTAAAAAAATTTCGCGCTCGCTTCGCTCGCGCTGATGTTACATCTTTGGATCCTCGTTGCTTATGCGCATTCAGCCGAAAAAAGATCTACGTCACCGCCAAATGAATAACGTTAATTTAAGATAAAATTACTTGATTAATTGACTGCCTCGTTGGTCTAGTGGTTGCAAGCGCGACTGCTGAGCGTGAGGTCCTGGGTTCAATTCCCGGGTCGGGCAAAGTGTTATTGGGTTTTTCATTAGAAAATTCTCAGTAGCAGCCCGGAGTCTGGATTTGTACCCGGTTAATGGCAATAGGCTCGCCCCCTATTACATGGGACTTACAACATAACTGGCGAAATGTGGGTGTACTATACACCTCTGCCTACCCCTTCGGGGAAATACAGGCGTGATGTTATGTTATGTTATGTTAAGATAAAATTGTAATTACATTCTTTTTAATATTGCACACATAATATCTACTTGGCTTCCCACATTTGGGGCGCCACATGAGATCTCGCACCGCCAGAAAAACTTGCTAGGGCGCTTGTGTGCAATCTTAACTAAGATTGTAAAAATAATCTAGGAATTGACACTTGTAAAGGTCGGTAGGGACGGCAAAATTTGAATAGCCTACTGGCGGCATATGTGTAAATCCGCCACTGGGTGATGCGTCATCTAAGGAGGCGGCGGAGATGGTTCGAGAGGCGACCTCTCTTCGAATCCGCAGACGACCTGGGTGTCGCATGAGGTCGTAATGCCACCTCCAGCCACCCTAGGTCTGGGCCTGCGGGCGGCGGACTCGGGGTTGCCCGCCATTCGACTAGTTAAGATCCGTGACGTTGACACGTAGTCTTCCGGCGGACGGAGGGTGCGGCCGATGTGGTTGTCGCACGGGGAGAAGGGGCTTAAAGGTCTAAGCTACCGGGCTATAAAACTACAAAAAAAAAAGATAATTAATTAAGAAGGTCAGATACACAGAGTACCTTTGTATATATACATACTTATTATGTACGAAACGTACCTACTTTTACACCGTAACTAACCACGACCGTTTCCCATTCTTCTAGTCCAGCCAAAGTTTGTCTGGAAGAGATTGCCTTGTGCGATAAGACCGCCCAATGATTAGACCAATGCTAATGTTGTACTTACATAATGTATCTGTATACAACTGTCTTTGTTTTCGTTTGGTGTATGTACAATAAAGAATATAATAAATAAATAAATAATATCTGAATAAATGAATGAATGATTTATTTCTTTCATTCATTCATTCATTTATTCAGATATTATATTTATTTTTTTCTACCGACATTTGTTTACTACATACATACATTTGTCAAAAATAATATTTGGAGGAACACTGACTCCCAAGTCACAGGTAATAACCTAGTTTGGGAGCCAGGGAACCTTTTCATTGTTTGTGAAATTTTTTGTATATATGAATAAATAAATAATAAAAAAAATAAAACTGACGAAATAATTTAGTGCTGATGATTAATTTTTGTTAATTATTTATTCATTAAAATATTATAATCTATTAAGTGCACTGCTAACTACGTGAACCCTTCTTCTGTAATTTCTATTTCTTCTATCTTTATATCAGGGTCTTCATTATTTTCATCTTCTTCATTTCTGAAACAGAAAAAATGTTAAATGTCTTAGAAGGATTCTTGCGACCTTCACCATAAATCAACCATCCGCTGGATGCGGAAAGCGCAGGACCGGTCGTTGTGGCGATGCTTGGGGGAGGCCTATATCCAGCAGTGGACGTCTTTCGGCTGAAATAATGATGATGTCTTAGAAGGTTCTTCTCATCCTGGCCCGCACCGGGTGCCACCCGTCAGGTGTGGCTTACGCTAGCATACTTCAACATAGAACTAAGAGATTTGGATGATACCAATCTTTTGTAACCAAAGTCATCTAAGAATCTTCCGTGATAAGGGAGTGTTGTGGAGTGAAAGAAGATGTAGTGACAAGGATTGGGAAAGGTGTGTTAAGATGGTTTGGACATATAGAGAGGATGGACGAGAGGAGATTGACGAAACAAGTAATGCAGTGCACCACATTAGAAGGCATCTTGGAAGCCACACAATCTTAGCTGATGAGATCAGATCCTCAAACCCCAAGGCAATAGTCGACTTTATGGTAGGCCTGCGGCTTGGAGAGGTGCTGTAGTCTACTATTAGAGGCGTTACAATAGATCTTTTAGGTCGCAGTGACATAAGGGACTTGCAAAGAAAGACCTTACATCTTTTTCCAAAATAATAAATAATCATAGTGAGTAGTTTTTGAGCGGGTATCGCATTAGTTTGTTGAGTATTGTTGACTTACGGGTTTCGGCCCCTTAACAGCGGCACAGTTATATTATGCGTACCGTAAGATATGTAGCAGATAGACAAACAATGAATTAAGCTAAATAAAAGATTTTAAAATGTAAACTTGCAATAGGGTGTTTGATACGCTGGCGCACTGTCCTGCATGGGAGGTGCAGCGCCGTGCTCTCACTGCAGTAATTGGGGGAGACCTCTCGCTGCCAACCGTGGTCAGGGCCATGGCTGACAGTGGGGGGGCCTGGGAGGCAGTCTCATCCTTCTGCGAGGATGTCATCTCGCAGAAGGAAGCGGCGGAGCGGGTCAGGGAGGAAGACTCCCTCGCTGATCCGATCCGCCGCAGGAGGACGGGACGGCGCAGGCGGCTTTATGGCGACCTGATGCCGCCCTAAGAGAGGCCAGTGGGTGATAGATTGGGGAGTCTATCATTCACGTTGCAAGGCCCTCGAGTTGCAGTGATGCCCCACGTGTGCCCGGACATCGCTGAAGGAGAGTTTAGGTTGGAAGTGGAAGGCCCTGAAGTGGGCCGCGCTGGATGGGTTGCGAATGCCATGCATTGCAGTTCTCGTAGCCCATCCACCCAAGGCGAGAGTAGGCACACGGCGGAGTTTTTAGTGGGTGCGTGTCCCACATAACCACGCCACCTCCCCGGGTGGTGTGACATGCGATAGGCATCAAAAATTATTTAAATTGTACACAACGTAGATTTTAGGTTGAAGATTAACTTTTACTAAGTTTTGTTAATTTAATTATATTCTAAATATTTTATTTTTCTGTTTGGAATTTTGATTTTTTAATCTGTTGATCACGTGATACAAAACGTCTTGAGACTTGGCCTCCATTTTGGGTGACGTCATAACCCTGTACGACGTAGGGCGACCTAAATGTTGCCATGATCGTAAAAATAAAAAGTACCAGTTTTTGAACGAGGAGGTATAATAATAATAATTATATTAATGTTAATTTAGGTTCATTTTTTAGGGTTCCGTAGTCCTACAAGGAACCCTTATAGTTTCGTCATGTCCGTCCGTCTGTCCGTCTATCCGTCTGTCCGTCTGTCCTAATCCTTTACCGCTTAATAACTTCTACAGTTATAAACATAAGTAAATGAAATTTTGACAAAAAATGTAATAGATATAGATCTCAATTTTAAAAGAATAAAAAAATCTTGATTACGTATTTTAAGGGTGGCGCCCATACATGTGAAATGGGGATGAAAATATTTTTTTCGCTGCACCCCCTCGTGTGGGGTATCGTTGAATAGGTCTACTAAAATGAAGGTAATGTTTCATACACAACTTTTTTATCAGGTATACCATCTGCGAAATACAGTTCGCCAAAGTGGCTTGCAATGTGTCCCCCCCCCTGCCATTTCCAAACTATGCAACGTAGAAACTTATAGTCTTCAAAATTGATAGACCTTTATAAAAACTCTCTTTTAAAATTATTTTGAGTATAATTTGATTATAAATTTTTGAGTTATAGTGAGAAAACTGAAAAATACTTAAGACGTCCTAGTTCATAGGTCATTGACCTTAGAGAAAAATGATCCTAGCAAATAATGCTCCTGAAATGTATTGAATTAAACACGGACGATCGCAGAATGTTTTTAATTACTTTGACAACGTCGAATGGCTTATGACATAGATAACAACATGAAGGTTTTGCATGCATACAAAATACACTACATTTTTCTCCTCTTAAATAAACATCTATAACAATACAAAATAAACAAATCAAATTTATAAACTACAAAATAGACAGTTAAAAACATAAATTGTTCGTACCCGGACTATCTTTAACATGTGACCGCAAAGTCATGGAGTGAGGGACATGAGTGACGCGACTGACTTTTTGAACTGGTGTAACTTCTGATTTACTAGTAACCGATTGCTCACCATTCCCTGATGTATCCGGTAATGTGACTATCTCCGCCCGCGGAAACAAACCTGGTGGAGTTGAGCAAACTTCCTCGACACTTTCCTCACTAACCGACTGTTCAACACCAGGCAAAGAATGACGTGACTTCCTTGTAGGAATTCTTTTAACAATTTGGTCAATGTGCCGTCTATGAATATTATTGTCGTCACTAGCTCTAACAACATAAGACACTGGACCAGTCCTCCTAACAACCTCTCCCTCTTTCCATTTAGCCCTATTACTAATACTGTAATCACGCATGAGCACCGAGTCTCCCACGTCCGCCTCTCGCAGCGTACCGCTGCGGCGCAACTCCTGCGCTCGTTGTGCCTCTTGCACTATAGCGCCCGTGTCAGGCCGCACTAAGTCCAAACGTCCACGTAGTCTATGCCCCATTAAAGCAACCGACGGTTCCTTGTTCGTGGTGCTATGCTCAGTGTTCCTGTAACTGAACAAAAACCTACTCAAAGCCGTATCGTAGTCAACATGTTCAGTAGTCGCCTTTTTAAGCACCTGTTTAATGGTGCGAACGGCATTTTCCGCTGCCCCGTTGCTAGACGGATGATAAGGAGAAACCAAAATTCGCTTTATGCCATTTTTCGTTAGATATGTATCGTATTCAATTGAGGAGAATGGCGGACCATTGTCACTAACAATACATTTGGGTAATCCAAAGCGAGCAAAAATCTTCCGAAGAAAAGCAATAACTCCACCGGCAGCTGTGCTGGACAAACTCTCAACCTCCAACCACTTAGAGTGAGCATCTATCAAAACCAAATAATGTCTATTATGATATGGTCCTAAAAAATCAACGTTGAGTCGTCCCCACGGCTCTGTCGGCCACTCCCATGAGTGTAACGGCGCGACCGGCGGGTTATCTCTGTGCGCTGCACACGCGGGACACTCGCGACAAATACGCTCAATGTCCGCATCAACGCGCTCCCACCAAACATAATTACGAGCCACTTGTTTCATTTTCACAATGCCGATGTGACCACTGTGAAGTTCGTCTAACATCATTTTCCGAACACTTTTTGGTACCACTACGCGATAACCCCAAACTACACAGCCATGTTCTAAAAACAAATTGTCTTTTCTAATAAAGAAAGGTTTCTCGTTCTCATCTTTACATTGTTGTGGCCAACCGAATTTAATATAACCGATTATTTTATTAAGCAACACATCTCTTGCTGTCTCCAATTTAATTTCGCGAAATGTAATTGGTAACGAACCCTCAATAAAATTCAAGTAACTCCCCTCTGCTAAATCCTGATTATTTGAATCATTTGATAACGACTTTAATGGTAATCGAGACAAAAAATCAGCAAAACAATTTCTTGCCGACGGCACATATTCGATATCAAAGTTGTAACCGGCAAGCCTTATTGCATATCGCTGAATACGACTAGCAGCCGTTTGAGGAATACCTTTATTTTCAGCGAAAATATAACTTAACGCCCGATGATCACTCCGTAATAAGAATCGTCTCCCAAACAAAAATTTATGATGTTTTGTAACGCCGAAAATGATGGCTAAAGCCTCTTTATCCAATTGAGAATAATGAACTTCAGCATCATTTAGCGTACGTGACGCACAACTGACCAATCTTTCTGATCCATCCGGGTAGCGGTGCGACAGTACGGCGCCCAATCCATAAGCGCTGCTGTCCACTGACAGTATTAGCGGCAATTTTTCGTCATAGTGTGCTAACACAGGTGCGCTGGCCAACTTGTTTTTAATCCTTTTAAAAGCCATGTCACACTCCTCACTCCAAAACCATTTTGCTCCTTTCTTAAGCATGTTATAAAGTGGTTTTAAGATATCACTAATATTTTTACAAAATTTAGCATAAAAATTGACTAATCCTAAAAAACTCTTTAGTTGAGATACATCAGTAGGGATTGGAGCTGTGACAATAGCTTCCACCTTCTTTTCATCTGTGTGAAGACCATGGCTATCAATGCGATAGCCTAGATACGTTACACTATTTCTAAAAAATTCACATTTAGACAAATTCACCCGTAAACCAGCATCCCTTAAGCGGGTCAAAACTGCTCTTAAATTTGCCATATGCGTAGCTTTATCTTTTCCCGTTACACAGATGTCATCAATCCACACAACCGTTGACGGCAATCCACTAAGCGTTTCCTCTATTAATTTTTGAAAATTTTCTGGAATACACTTTATTCCAAATGGTACTCGCTTATAAACAAACGTACCCACATGTGTTGTGATTGCTGTCATCGCTTGTGAATCCTTTGTTAATAAAATTTGCTGATAAGCATTTGACAGGTCAAGTTTTGAGAACTGCTGACCACCTGACAAGGTTGCGAAAATATCCTCTATACGCGGTAGCGGGTAGTGAAAATCTTTAATTCGCGGATTAACGGTGATTTTGTAATCGCCGCAAATTCGTACATCCCCGTTTTTCTTGATAACGGGTACAATCGGTGTGCCAAAATCAGACTGATCTACCTTATACACAACGCCATCACGTTGCAATCTTTCAAGCTCGCGCTCGACTGGCCCACGCAATGCTATCGGCAATGGACGCGCTTTTACGTATACAGGCGTAGGGTCTGCAAGATATAAACGAATTGGAGTTCTAAAAGTTCCAAGCCCATCAGCAAAAACTTCTGAAAACTTTTTTTTTAAACTGGCTACTTCATCATAGCTCCCTTCAGTTAAACGATGACATCTTGTAACGCCTACCTGTAACTGCCGTATCCACGTACGACCCAATAAGGGGGGCCCCCCTTTATCAATTATAAACAATTCAAGGCAACTAGTCTGCGATCCATGGGTGACTTTGACAACAATATAACCTAAAGGTTCTATGATTGTGCCCGTATATGTTTTCAAGCGTAAATCTTTTTGTACAATAGGTATATAAGAAAATAATTTGTCATATAAACTTTTCGAAATAACAGAAATTCTGCTACCAGTATCTATTTCAAACAGAATGTACTGTTTCTCCACTTGCATTTTTATATAATATGGAGCGTCATAATTACTACTCACATTGTGATAAAAGTTCAAATCAATCTCACTTGACTCTTCAAAAAAAAACTGACCTCTCGGAGCCTCGACGTCGCTAGTTTTAGCAACATTCGCACTGTTCTTGCAGACTGTCTTGAGATGACCTTTCACACCGCACCGATCGCAAGTATAATTCTTGAAACGGCACCTGGCCGCGGCATGACCTTCCCTTCCACAGCGCGGGCAGTGCCGCTGTGGCGTGGCGTTGCTTTCACGCTGTGTAGGCACCAGCTGTGAGCGCCTAGCTGGCTGCACCGCCCCCATGCGATGCACCATTTCAGGCACAAGCGCGCTCGCACTGCTACCGGACGCCGCCACCATCGCGTGCCTGTCCGCCGCCTCCAGTGCAAGGGCTAGTTCCACAGCTCGACTATACCCTAAATCCTTTTCGGCAAAAAGTCTAGCCCGAATTTCATCACTCTGCAGACCCGAGACAAACTGATCTCGAAGATTAGCTTCTAGAGGATTGCCTGATACATTGGCGAAATTACAGGTCTTAGCTAAATGTTTTAGACTGTGCAAATATTCACTTACAGTTTCGCCTTGCTTTTGTTTTCTTTGCCGAAAGATATGCCGTTCTGCAATCTCCGATCGTTTAGGTTGTAGATGTTCCCTAACTATGGACTCCAGTTCTTCAAATTTTTTGTTTTCTGGGAGTTCTGGTGCACATAAATCACACATGATTTCATAACATACCGTGCCTACATGCGTGATCAAAGCCGCCACATGCATTTCCTTCGCGACGTTGTTCAGCGCTAGAAATTGCTTGATACGCCTGCAGTACGCCTCCCAATCATGGTTTTCAACGTCAAATGTTTCAATTTTGCCGAAAACCATTTTAAATTTTATCCTACCGACTGCGCCAATGAAATGTATTGAATTAAACACGGACGATCGCAGAATGTTTTTAATTACTTTGACAACGTCGAATGGCTTATGACATAGATAACAACATGAAGGTTTTGCATGCATACAAAATACACTACAGCTCCTTTAGTTACTTTCTATTTTAAAAAATCACAAAAAGAAACACACTTCTTAAATTTAGCACTAGGTGGCGCTGTTTGCAAAAACTAAAATAGCAATGATTAATATTCGATTTGATTCGTTTGTAATTAGACCTACTTAAGGAACCCTATAATACTGAGCATGGCCCGACATGCTCTTGGCCGGTTTTATTTTATTGAGCCAGGTTATGTACTTAATAACTTACTAACAATTAAACTAATCAGAATTTGTAGGTAATTTGAACGTAATTTCAAAGCTTTTGTTTTGTATGTGCGTGATTCAAACACAAACTACAAAACGTTTTAGTCATGCCTCATGACAAAAAAAAAACCGCGTTCCGATTTTTTTCCTTTTGTCAGATTAGTACCTTTTTGTTAAGCGTGTCGTACTTTTATGGGAATTCATACCGGTAACACTGACCGGAACAAGTATAGTGACGTAGGTTGACGATAATGTCACGTGACTTAGCATTTTGGTGCGTAATTAAAAATCTTGATTATTTAATTTTACAAGCATATTTTAGTAATTATTTGTTAATTAATGCTTTAATTTAGTGATGCAACGAATACGAATACGAATATTCGTATTCGCCGAATATCATCAAATTAACGAATATTCGTTTTCGCCGAATAGCTTCATGACATTCGTAAAAAAAAAAACAGAAATCCCATGCAGATATTGCGTTGTGACATCCGAGTGTTGACAAAGATGCATACATAAAAACATTAAACTTTCTTATCTTTTGTTTACATCCACAGATGGTCAGTACCTAATTGTGGCGACCTTTTAGTTTTTATTTGTGAAACTAGCTTGGTAGGTAGGAGTAAGCATGTACACACATCAAAAGTGTCTAGGGATCAAGTACATTTTTAACTATAAAAAATCATCCAAATAATATTTACCAAATTTAGTCTTCCAGACTGGCTTCTTACTTTAATTTCCTATGTTTAAGTTAACAAAATATCCCTATATTTTGTTAAAATTAAGAAAAAAATTATTTTTTGCAAATTGTGGGAAATTAACCTAAGTTAAGGTCGTCAATTAAACGGCAAAAAAAGGCAAAAATTATGAATCTTTTTTTAAATTTTTATTGTAAATCTAAAAAAAAACTGTGTTTCCACCATTGATACGAATCACACAATCACAGCGATTTGGCATGCTTAAAATAAGTGCATTAAAATCACTGAGGAATTGCGGCCCACGTTCTTTCTAACTAGTCAAAAAATTGTTGTGGGGTATGCACGGCATCCATACTCGGCAGAGCTCTTCTTTGGAGCATACCCCATACGTGCTCAATTGGGTTGAGGTCTGGCGATTGAGCAGGCCACGGCAGAACGTCGAGGCGAGAATCGGAAAGAGTCCGTGTTACGACACGACTCTAGCCGTGTGTGGACGTGCTTCGCAAAGGGATGATCACGTCTGAAACAATCCTCGGAGGTTGCCCCTGATCCAAATGAGATTGGTTCTTCCACCGACCCAAATACCGGCCGAAACCATTATTGTTCCCCCTCCATATGAATGAACTTCCTAACAAAATTTCAAACGTTCTTGACGTCCAGAGGTCCTAACTCGAGTACGTTATCTTGTATCCGGCCTCATACCGAAACAAGATTCATCGGAAAAGCAAACACAACGCCAGTCTTCATCCTCCCAATTTCTATGTTCACGAGCCCATTCCTTTTTTTCTTTCTTTCTTTCATTGTAACCGGGCCCTACAACTGCGGGGTGCTATAGGTGGAACTCTCAGCGGCCTTCGGGAACACAGACGCATTTCACGTAAGCGATTTCGGATAGTTTGGTCGCTTATCAGCAAGCCTGAAGAGCTGTGGAGCCTCGTAGCCAACATCATGGCGGTCATGGTACGATTCCATCGAACAGTATTTTGGATGTACCGGTCCTGTCTACGAGTGGTGATATCCATGTCGCTCGGCGACGCTGCCCGTGATACGATAGCGTGTTCAGAGGCAGCTTATGACGCTCGGTGTAGTTCCAAGAGCGACAGCCACAGTACGTTGCCTGGAACCAGCTTGCAACATTCCGACAGCTCTCATCATCTCTTCTCGTGTCAAATGATATCGTCGCTCCATATCGATGCAATTTTTGTTCAGTTCCGATTCAGAAATTGTAACGGTTTTGTAAAAACGCTATTACACACTTTTATAGGAATATTTTCTATTTTTAATCAAAATTTAAAGAAAATGATTTATTCAAATAGTGAAATTCACTAAAAAGAATCAATAACGGTCCAAAAAAGTTAAAATAATAATCCTAAATTGCGGCGATACTCTAAAATGTACTTGATCCCTAGACAGTTTTCTGTAAGTTAACTGTGCTTCATAAAATTGTGTAGGTACTAAAATTGAGTAGAGTCGTTTTAAACTGTTGATCTTTGACTAATACGTCTTTACGTGCAGCTATAGTAGAATCAGGTATTCGTATTCGTATTCGCCGAATAGTAGAATTGGTATTCGTATTCGTATTCGTAAAAGTAGTATTCGTTGCATCACTACTTTAATTGGATGTTTCGCCATCGTTTTACGTACATTTCCAAAAATTGTCAAACACCCTATAGTACATTACTGCCGAGGCCTGATATGAAGCAATTGACGGGCGAGTAATATTGGAAGTTCGAGCCGAAGCCGAGTACAGGTAAAGCAATTGGTATACAGGGCACTGAGGAATTATAACTGGAGCGGCTGTCGCCTACAATATACAGTGCGCCCGGCTCAGAGCGCGGGGAGTGTGCGGGGTGCGCGGCGGGTGGCTAGCGAGTCATAGATGTGACGTAATCTGCACAGATGCGACACTCGTGTTTATTCTGCCTATTCGATATATTGAGATTTTTCAAAGGAACGAATTAAATTAAAAGTTCATTCACATAATTTGAATAACAACATTTTATTTTCCATTAAACAATAAAAGTTTGTTTAGTTTCTGGCGCTCCGATAAATAATCATTGTTTACTTTTACTTCGTAGTTTAAACGAATTTTTGCATATTTATGAATAATGGCTCGAATCAGATGAATCCTATGATTTAATGTGGGGGGTTGATTGAAAGCATGCAAAATTAAATTAGTATCAAGCATATTATTTAGGCAAAATTTATTAGCTAGCTCCACCTAGTTTTACTCGTGGTAAATACCTATCACCCCTCTTACTGCTGGCGGGAATCGAACCTACCACCCGAGAACTTTAAAGAGCTGATATCTCGGGAACGGGCAGAGATAACCGAATTCTGACTACATGTTTGCCCCCCACTACCACCCCCTAAGCCTGCTCCCTCTAGGTCACCCATACATAAAACAATCCCCCACTCCGTTCCTCCCCCCCAAACCCAAAGCACAATCTAGCTACACCCGCGGGAAACACGTTCCCCCCCCTTCCACCGGAATTCGTCCAACCCGCAACCCCTCCCAAACCCACCCGAACTACAAACCTTGTCGCTCCCTATCACTCGTCTTACTGCTGGCGGGAATAGAACCTGCCACTGGAGAACCTTAAAGAGCTGATATCTCGGGAACGGGCAGAGATTACCGAATTCTGACTACATTTTTGCCCCCCCCTGCCACGCCCTAAGCTTTTCCCCCTCTAGGCCACCATACATGAAAAAATCCCCCACTCCGTTCCTTCCCTCCCCAAACCCACGTCCCCCTCCCTTCCACCTCGAATTCGTCCACCCCTCAAAATTTGCTTTGAGTTCGTATTTGCTTTGGTGGCCGCACACCCGTGTTCCGTGCGCTATATCTGCCTTATTCAGTAATCGGAGTACCAGACATCCTGTCCGTTCTGTACCTAATTTTTTTTCTTAGTCTATGATATGCATAGAAAATGGCGGCACAAATGGCAGCGTGTACAAGTAAACTAGAAAATGTCAAAATGTATTGCATTTTGTTTACTTACCGGTGAAACGTTACGCCGTTATTATTGTGTTTCGATCTTGAATGGTTTTTACATGTTTTTAGAACACAAGACGGCATTTTTTTAATGTTTTGTCGTCATTAAGCACGGAGTAATATACGTTTGCATCGCACTGAGCGTAAAGACCGACTGGGATCACTGTGGCCCATGGACCTTAGAGCGTGCGTGATAAGATTTCTTTTAGAGGGCCGCTCTAGTTATAATTCCTTAGTGATACAGGGTAGAGAGATATAAATGAAGTTTTCTCAGAAGATTATGGATGTTTTCGATTGAAATGTCATTGTAATAACGGACAAAGTTTAATTGTATTTATACAAAATCCTAATCAAACCATTGTATAATAACTTCCTGAGAAATCTTCATCTTTATCTGGCGACCCTGTATACTAATTGCTTTGTTACGAGGCTTCAGCCGAGTCCTTTTTAACTAAACGAGGCCGTTAATTGATATTTCGGCCGAGACTTGTATAGTACTTTTCTCCCATTCGCGAGGAAACAATACACAATTTAATTCAACAGCATCTAATTTTCATTCGCGCCAATTTGACCGCGCGCGGTTCTTGTTCTATTTTCAAAGTTATGAAAAAATTTGGATATTCGAAATTCGAACATTATTTTTAGCGGCCAAAGAAATTACTATGAAAACTCATATCTGTCGTGTTATTTAAAAATGGAACGAACTTTTTAAACCGAAAAATAACAACCAAGGAGGTTACTAATCAAAGATTTTATTTAAATTTTTAACTGGCTTGCAAATAGAGCTGTTTAAAGTAAAAAAGAAACAAATTAACATAGTGACGCACATTGACGAGAGGAAAATTGTTGTTGTGAGGTTTTTAATCTAAGGTTGTTGTTCGTCATTGATTCTAGAATTTACATAGGTACTACTGGTACTACTTAGTTTGAATTTCCGCGCATTATTTGAGAAAAGTACCACACAAGCCTGGTTGCGGCCAAGCAACCAGGCATTGATGGACTCACGTATGTTTATTTTCACGTTCGTCCATCAATGCTCCTGCTGCGGGCCGCGGCAGTCTTGTACTATTGTACCTAAAAACACCTAATTTATGTGTGTACTTAAAAACCTCAGTTATTTAAAAAATAAAAAATGTCCAGCAATTTCTATTGTTGTCGTGTTAGATATTACTGGCCTGTTATTTCGTTGCGTACGGAAAAGAGCCGATGGATGTATTTCTTTTTTAAGGTTCCGTAGTCCTACAAGGAACCCTTATACTTTCGTCATGTCCGTCCGTCTGTCCTAATCCTTTACAGCTTAATAATTTCTACAGTTATAAACATAAGTAAATGAAATTTTGACAAAAAATGGAATAGATATAGATCTCAATTTTAAAGGAATAAAAAAATCGTGATTACGTATTTTAGGGGTGGCGCCCATACATGTGAAATGGGGATGAAAAATTTTTTTTCGCTGCACCCTCCGTGTGGGGTATCATTGAATAGGTCTACTAAAATGAAGGCAATGTTCTGTACATCACTTTTTTATCAGGTGTACCATCTGCGAAATATAGCCCGCCAAAGTGGCTTGCAATGTGTCCCCCCCCTAGCCATTTCTAAACTATGCAACGTAGAAACTTATAATCTTCCACATTAATAGACCTTTGTAAAAACTCTCTTTTAAAATTATTTCGATTATAATTTGATTATAATGTTTTGAGTTATAGAGAAAACTGAAAAATACTTAAAACGTCCTAGTTCAAAGGTCATTGACCTTAGAGAAAAATTATCTTAGCAAATAATGCTCTTTTAGCTACTTTCTATTTAAAAAAATCACAAAAAGTAACTTTGTGTTATATTGAAATGACACACTTCTTAAATTTGGCGCTGTACAGCGCCATCTAGCGGCTAGTAACAACACTCTCTGAGTCGCCAATACTGCAGTCTATTGCAAAAACTAAAATAATAATATTCGATTGACATGATTAATATTCGATTTGATTTGTTTGTAACACCCTACTTAAGGAACCCAATACTGAGCATGGCCCGACATGCTCTTGGCCGGTTTTTTGAATAATGAACTAATTTCCGAGTATTTGGGAGAAAATCTCATTCCTGTCCCACTGCTGGGCCTGTGAACACAGTGCCAGTGTGGTCTGTCTGTGCCACTTCTCCCAGCGGTCAGACTCCGGCTCAGTGCGGAGTGGCGCGGCTACTGCGTGACGTCACTACACACACACAGCTGTACGCACACTCTCACAGTGTCTCTCACGATGTCGACCTTCACCGCTAACGCTACTGATAATCTAACTCTGATACTCACTCATGGAATGCATACTCTTCTGGTTCTTGCTCAACATTTTCCTGGCGCATCATAATTTTACCGGCGTCAATTAGCAGAAAGTTCGGTTTTAAACTGTAACAAGATGAAATATTTATACAACGTGTTATTAAAATAAATAAAAACCTATTAAGGGGTCATTGTACTCATCAGTAAGAACAACTTTTACTATAGGACCCAGAAATCGCGAAAAAATACTTAGCTGTTCCCTAAATTTATGTCCACAAACATCCACAAAATGTAGGGAACAGCTGATTTATTTTCTCAGGGTTAAATGTCATTTGAATAACACAAGTTTCAATAAAATCAAAATTCAAATGTTTTTTATTTCTGTAAAATACAGCGCCATCTATGCCTTACCCTAAAACTAACATGGCTGTTTTTGGTAACAGCGCCATCTATGAATGCATACATACACCAGGTAGTTTGCCACTGGGCTTGTTATCGATTTAATACTATGCTACCTAACTTAGCCGAAATTCATCAGATTCCTAACCAAAAAGCGAGGGTAGGGTGGCACAAAGATATTTTAATAAAAATCTAACTATTGTACTAATTGGTAACAAGATCCGCCGCTCCAGGGCGCTTATCAAAACCTATAAATGCTTGCACTGCAAACCCAGCCGACCTCACTTCACACAAACGATCATCCTGTAACAAACCAACAATATATTCAACCACATCCAGGAGAAGGTTCTAGTTTTCTTCCACGTCCCTTAGAGCAAGATTTTACAATTTCAAATAAACCAAAGCAACTAAACTCAGGTTGTCCGGAAGAAAACGCTGATGGCAATAAGGCCACCATTTGTACACAATAGTTTAAATGCATATACAATGTATTTTTTTTAATACATACATACATACATATTATCACGCCTGTTTCCCATTGGGGTAGGCAGAGACTATGGATTTCCACCTGCTACGATCCTGACACACCTCTTTCGCTTCATCTACGTCCATTAACCTCGTCATGCATGCTCGTTGGTTTAGAGAACTCTTAACCTGGCATTTTTTGAGAACATCCGCGATTTGATCGCGATACGTTCGCCGAGGTCGTCCCCTTCCAACTCTTCCATCCACACTCGCTTCGTATACTTGTTTCGTCAATGTCCTCTTGTCCATCCTCTCTATATGTCCAAACCATCTTAACATACCTTTCTCAATCTTTGTCACTACATCTTCTTTCACTCCACAACGCTCCCTTATCATGTTATTCCTTACTTTATCTCTCAAAGTTACACCACACATACTTCTCAAAGCTCTCATTTCTACTGCATTTATTCTGCTTTCATGTTTCTTCTGCCATACCCAACTTTCACTACCATACATAAGTGTAGGCACTAACACTCCCCCATGAACAGCCAGCCGTGCCTTTTCCGACACTTTGCGGCTGTTCATGAAGGTGTGTAGTGCCCCATTCACCTGATTACCAGCACTCACTCTCCTTTCAATGTCCTTCACATGCTTGCCATCTCTCGTAAACATGGAACCCAGGTATACAAAATCTTTCACTTGTTCCACCTTTTCGTCACCTATCAAAATATTGCACTCTGTCATAACTTTTTTTAATGGTGTACAATAAAATAAAGCATATAGTATAAATAAATACTGTTTTGTTTTGGTAGGCTAAAAGTATTAATAAGTATCAATGTTATGTTTTCAAGCAAAGTCATCGCGATGCATACCTACATTATTTTTTGAGCTACGCTTAATGGCATATTGTTTACTTTTATTTTAAGCTTATATGTTTTCTCTGTAAGTGAATTTGTAATTCTTTTGAGAAAATAAAGATCTTTTACATCTCTCATATTCGGTAAGTAGGTTCTTATTACCCCCAAATGGGGCTTGTAGGTAACCAATTAGCGCTCTAGGGTAATAATGTAGCTAGAAAAGCCCTAGGGCGGTAAGTAATTTAAAAAAAAACTCTTCACTCTTTCAAAAAGTTCGCGTACATCTAACCATCATACTGGCAATAGACATCATGCATTCAGCCCAATGACAAAAGAGGTCGCTTCGCTATTCAGCCTTGTCTTCGTATGAGTATAATAGTCATCAATTTTAAATATCGAACGGCGAAGCTCAATTTTGTTCTTGAAAATTTTTTTTTTTAGAAATGATGAAAAAAGTCGCAACCAAATAACGAAAACTATTCAGCTTTCAAAAAATGAAACATCTTTCTCAAGAGATGATCCGCAACCATCAACTTCTGCTGAAGAAAGCTTCATCCCGTCAAATTTTATCCATGACCAACAAATATCACAATCTCAAACTATTAACATACCCAAAAAACACCTGTCCCTAAAATTTTAAAATTGTTCTCATTTCACTATAAATTTTAACTAATAAAATGTTTTATTCTTGTAATGCCGGTTTTTTTCTACTTACCTCACAATCGAGATGTAAAGCAGAGTAGTTAGCTCGGGTGTAAGCATCAATTGCACCCTCGAACTATACCTAATTATCTCGGACTGCAATTGATGCCTTACAGCCCTTGGCTACTAATCTACTATAAAAAAAAAAAAAAAAAAAAAATTTTTATTTCACATAAATGGTGTACAGTAAACACTTAAAAATAATAGTTATACAATTTCTCGGTATGAAGTGTTTGTTTGAACTCTGGTACCCAATGTAAGATTTAACTTGTGTTATGGGTACCAGCGCTCTCATTAATGAAATCCACAGGGAGTTACATTGATTGCATCAGGAGGTGGTTACAAGAAAGTGCAGTTGAGTAAATGGGGTAAGTAAAACTACGTTACAGGCTACAGCATAGATTAAAGAATAAATAATAATTCAGCTAATAATAGTAGTAAAGCCAGAAGCCTCATGTGTGTGAGTGTGTATGTGTGAAGGGGTGTGTGGTGTGTGGTGGGTTAGTGGGTGTGAGAAGATATGATAGTGTGATTGTGATAGTACATTATTTTAGAGAATAGATATTTTTAATAGATTTTCTGTTTCGTCATAATTTAGTGACAGTAGCCACTTGTTAGCTTTTATTTTGCATTCATGTTTACAGAGAGGATAAATATTACAAGATTCATTGATCAAATTGTACAAGTGACACCCAATGATATGAAAATGGCGTTGAGCGAGAGCTGTTCTGCAGTTGTAGGTTTCGCATACTCTATATGCTCGAAGCGTCCTCACGGTACTCGCCTTAAGTTTTAGAGTAGAGTGTTTCCGAAGAATGGTTTGGAGTACAAAGAGTTGACGCACCGTGAGGACCTGGCAATCAGTGTGTAGGTTATGAGTAGAGTAACGAAATGGCCTGAAAGTCATAACCTTCAGCACAGCTCTCTGTGCTCGCTCTAGTTGTAGGAAATGTGTCTTAGGCGCCCCTCCCCATACTGTGATGCAGTATGTTATTACTGACTGGCCCAGAGCGTAATAAACTGTGTTCAGGGTGTGACGGTCCGCAGTGTCTCAATTTTTTAAAAATAAATATTAGTTTGCGAACCCGTGAGGTAAGATTTTGCAAATGGGGTCTCCAGCTTAGTGAACTGTCTATTTGAACCCCAAGGTATTTAGTAGAAGAAACTCTAGTTAATTGCGGACAGGAACATGAAGACACAGGTGAGCTAGAAGAGCAAATATGTGCTTTAAGTACTAAGGAGTCTGGGGAAGGTAATGTTAACGATTGCAGGGAGAATGGAAGGTAGACAGTTTTGTTGAGGTTTATTGTGAGAAGGTTATCAGTGAGCCAACTCATAACAGATGTAAGAGCTCTTTCCGCCAGCGTCAAAGTCTCAGACCAGTTAGCCCCGTGTATAAGTAGTGCTGTGTCATCAGCGTATGTGAAAATGGAGCAATTAGTGATGGAAAGCTTGCACAGTGAATTTATATAAATTAAAAAGAGGGTCGGACCCAAAATTGAACCCTGAGGTACACCAAAAGTCACTGCTTTACTATCGCTCGTGAGGTCATTTATTTTAACGCACTGAGTACGATCGGAAAGATAGTCTTGAAAAATTTTTAGGGTGTGACCACGAATTTCCGAGGATTCCATCTTGGAGAGATGAGAGAACTATAACCGTATAAATAAAACTAATTACAGGCACTTTTGAAATGTCAGGCTCTAGTTGCACGGTTCCAAATTGTGGGTCCTATGGAGAAGAACCGCCAAGAAACTCCATGGATAAACTCTTTTTAAAATAGGTTATTGTTTATTACAACAAATTTATTCAAATAATGTGAGTATCATGGTATAATAAGATGTTTCACCAGGTATTATCTTCCCGCGATGACAGCGCGATGCCAAGCTACGTCACAATCAGTGTTGCCATTGATTGATATCTTCAATATATTTAAGGAAATTGTTGTTCATAATTAATGTCAAATAAATTCCTAACTAGCCTAACTATTTGTTATCTCGTGTTATTCATCTAATTAGTTATTAAAGGAAACTGTATAAAATTACTAGTTCAAAAGTGATTCTTTATGGAAGCAAGTAAATGAAAAAATGCATTTTGTTTGGGTAATTTATTTACACAAAGTGGCAGCACATCAAACTGACAAGTGTCACGATAACAGCCCGCTATTGGCTCCACAGCTGATGACGTAGTACGGAGGCAATCACGTGACCTAGCTGTCACGGGAAGAGAGTATCTGGTGAAACATCTTATTATACCATGGTGAGTATAATGCGTATTAGAGTTTATGGTTTTCGTTTCTTGAATAATTAAAAATACATCATGTGTAATATTTTCCGTCCGTCAAATGTCGCTCTAGACCAAAGACATTTCTATACTCACGTAATAGACCACTACAGTGTGCGACTGAGATACCGATCTTTACGAAAAAACCTATATGCAAGAAAGAGACATAATAAAATGTCAGTAGAACCGATTTTGACAATTGTAATCTCCCATAGCGTCCCATCAAAATATAATCTCGTATTATTTTATGATTTATTTCACAATCGTTCTGTATTTTATCCAATTAATATCAATAATCGTATTGGTGTAGTGTTCTGTGTTATACTGCTGTGTAATTTACATTATTAACCTAAAGAAAGAGATGTTTCACAGGTAAGTATCTGCAGGACAATACTACTTTCATAATGCTTATTTTCATAGAAGTTATTCTTAAAATTATTTAGTAATACATTAATAACATGCAGTAAATACCCTATTTTCTACATAATATGTTATTTTAAATAATTATGTGTTAGATAAAAAAATATTGTGTACGTGAAAATGAAACCGTTTCGCATATGGATTGCTCAAAATATATCGATATGTCGATAGTTTCAATTATATATTTTTTGTACTACCTAGCACCATACATGTCACAAGTTAGTGTCCGTTACTGCTTTAAAAAAAATACAATCGAATTGAGAACCTCCTCCTTTTTTTGAAGTCGGTTGAAAGTATTGAAAGGTTGATTTAGTCCGGCCGCACATTGGAAGGAAATCACAATGATTCATTCATTGATCACAGAAAAAATCTGACGCGCCGGAACCTATACCATGGTTGTACTTTTACGATGTTATAATAGTATGTTGTACGTCTATGGCAAAGAGACGTTTCACAGGTAAGTATCTGCAGGACAATACTACTTTCATAATGCTTATTTTACATGTATACAGTTAATTTTAGTACCAGCCCCGCAGACTGACAGAATTTTCCGGATCGTATGTCTGCTTTTGACATATTAAAATGTAAATACGGTGCTATTTTATGACAATGTGCGGCCGGGCTAAAAATGCTGTAAAATATTGACCGGCTAACTTCATAACTTCCAGATTTCCTGTAAATGCTGTTATTAAAGAAAAATGGATGGGCACAAATGTTAAAACGAATAAGCACCGTATCTACTATTCTCCGCCAAATAGTGATGCTTGCATTGCTGTGTGGTGCCAGTGTAATTACAATCACATGAGACTTGCGAACCGACTTGCGGTACCATTTAGGTAACAGCCTAGATGGTATTGCAGTTGTTATTGGCAAAGGTAACCGCTTAAAATATGGTGGGCTTTTAGTTCGTTTCGCCATCCTATACAATAAAAAAAAAGTTGAAAGCCTCGAAAAAACTACAGGGTTTGCAGTAGATATTTTAAGGATAACTGTATCTTTTAGTGAAATCACCAACGATCCATACCTTCGGAATTTGTTCGGGTCGGTGTTTGTTTCTTATAAAGATCTTTACTTTAATAATGGTAAATATTCAAAGTGGTAAGTCTACGAAGTGACGAGTATAAAGTAAAAGTTAAAAATAAATATAATACAAGAAGAGTTAGAGATAAAAAACTAGTTCAACCGAAGATGACAAATTATTATGGAGACAGAAAGTCAAAATTTTTAGTTCCAAAAATCCTATCCTATCCTACTTCCTACTAATATTATAAATGTGAAAGTTTGTAAGTATGGATGGATGGATGGATAGATGGATGAATGAAAGTGGAGTGGAAGTGGAGGTGGAGGTGGAGTGAAGTGGAGTGCAACCAACCAACTGCGATCGCCAACCCGCCTGCCAAGCGTGGTGATTATGGCATATATGGCCAATATATGCTTGGGGGAGGCCTGTGTCCAGTAGTGGACGTCTTACGGCTGAAATGATGATTAATTGATTTTTTAATTTTTTACTTATGTATTCCTTACCTTCGTGACATTAATAATGTAATTATAATATAGCCCTTAATTGCGTAACTCAATCTTTTAAAACAAATAAAATTATGTCTCAAATATCTGTAATTTTAAAACAATAGTTACTTAATAGCTTAGCAGTTTTAAAATACTACCACTCCTTAAAAGTAAGGCCGGTTGAACTATATCGATAATGCGGAAACGTCCATGTCACATCACTAAAAATCACTCCTACACGTGTCAATTTCGCACATATACTCATTTTGCTTTCGGTGACGTGATAATGAGGTGACAGTGCCTCTATTACGTCAGTATAATACCTTTATGCTCTAGACTTACTTATAAGTGTGGTCATCGGCAGGTTCTGTGTGTACTGCAAGCGTGTCAGAGTCAGGGCCAGCTTGTTCCCTGGAATATACAACATATTTTAAGATAATAATTTCTTAGGTTTTAGCGATCACTACACATTAAAAATGAAAAAAAAAACCCGCCGAATACATAACCTCCTCCTTTTTTTGAAGTCGGTTAAAAAACAACACATCACACACACACATCAAACACACACAAACACACACCCACATCATCATCATCACATTAAATTGTACAATAGATTAAAATATTTTTTGAAATATCTGTAAAGACGCTTGACGAACGCTGCAAAGCTTTTGAAACGTCAGGAAAACCAATTTAAATAATATAAGTACGCGATCCGGTTAAACTTGTTTTATTACAATGTGCAGTGATCGCGAAAACCCAAGAAACAATTAAAAATAAACTTGTTTTATTATATTTTAAGATTATTATGTTAATTATTTTTAACAATAAATAGGTGCTTATAAAAAGTCAGTACGAAGTAAAAAAAACCGACCAAGTGCGAGTCGGACTCATGCAGTAAGGGTTCTGTACCACCCATCGATCTTATACCCCATGGAAACTGATTTAATTTACATTCATCAAAAGACATAAACGCAATGTGCGCGAAATAAGAATTTTTCATCTCTTTCTTACGCAGTGTACCGGACGGGCGGAACTCGATACCGTGTGTATGAGCCGCTGACGCCCTGTACCTATAGGTTGACTTCCCACGCCGAACTGAAGGATTATTTCTTGATACGGGAACACCGGGAGAATTTTTCAGGAAATGAAACACCGACTTGACTGTTCATGAAGAGCTTGAGGCCTCTGCTTACTCCATTTGTTTTGAAGGCTTGACTATATGGTAGATTTGCTACATACCTAGCTATACTGCCCTTTCTATTCTGTCCTATAGACAAGCATAGCTAGGTATCACTATATACCTGTATAGGTATCTATTCTATTGGTAACTTGCTACGAAATCTGTTGGAACTGTGTTTACTAACGCGGCACTAAACTTTACCGGCACGAGAGCCGCAGGCGCCTCAAGCCATTTACAACTTTATTTATTCTATTTATATTTACATTTCTGTCTGTATCTATGTATCTATTTGTCTCTGTTCTATGAAACCAAAACCTATGGATAGGCAAAAATCTAGGCTATCTAATGATCTATGACTCATCATTCTAGGTGTCATAGATTATCCATAGGTTTTGGTTTTCTGTGCAAAATTGGCCGTGTCAGGGGATTTTTATTACTTTCACCCTTAATAACTTTTTTGTTATTGGGGTTGGGACTATTTACTATACGGTATCCACTGCACGACCATTTTGGCTTAAAATAAAAAACAATAATAAAAGTGTTTATTTGATGTAAACTAGGCTAGGTACACATATTCTACAAAACGGGTGAATTTTTCATACATTTTTTTATCGGTTTGTTTACATTTTTCTTATCGAACCCAGACAAAATTTATTGAAGATAATGTTTTTCTATTGATGGTATACTATAGATACATGCATTGTCTAGCCGTAGGTGGCAATACACATACCTACCTATTATTTTACTATGTTAAATATCACAATTAAAACTTACAAATTTCATGACTCTAAAACATTGTTAAAACTATTAAATAACTTACAAATTTACATAATATTTGCAGTATATAGCGTTATTTACTATGTTCCTTCTATTTACGTTTCATTTACTATAAAAAGTTATGTATTTCTTATAAAAACTGTATTTTTAAATTTAATTTTCTATATAAAACTGTAATTTTACTATGAAAGTGCTGAAATGCTACATAAATGGATAAATCTATATAGAACGAACATAAGTAACGCTATACCTGAAAGATTACACTGATATTTACTTAAATAATAAAGATATAAGTTTTCATGAAGTGCATGGTTACGATTCTGTACTAGTAAATAAAAAATATACTGGAGGCAGCGCCCTCGCTCGAGACGCGCACTCCGCGCAACTTGTTCCCTGCCATTTGCATGGGTCAAATGCGTTCTACGAAAAACAATGAAATTCACTATTTTGACTATTAAGCACATAGAATATCATGAAAACTTACGTGTTTCAGCACTTACACTGAATTTAGGTTAATAATTACACTGAATCTACTGTATTACGGTACTAATTACTTAAATATTTCACTATTACTGTCTCTAAATTGTCTTTTGACTTACGAAATTTCACACTCGCGATTTTACTGTCTTTCAGTAGAAAACGACACTGAAAACAGGGTTGCCGCGCACATTTTTAGGGTTGTCGCGAACACGCAGGTACCACCACATATGTCTATGTTCACCTATTTTTATTATTAGTTACTAAACTACACAGCATGCACTATAATCGACCAAGTTTGACGCTGGTATGTATTACCGTTTTTAGGTTTCCGTACCCGAAGGGTTCTCATGGGTGTCGTAAAACGCGACTAAGGGATTCACCAGAGGATGGGCAGCAGCGTTCTCTGAGTATTTAACCAACCAACTGCGATCGCCAACCCGCCTTCCAAGCGTGGCGATTATGGCATATCCCCCCAACATACGTATGCTTGGGGGAGGCCTATGTCCAGCAGTGGATATCTTTCGGCTGAAATGATGAAATGATGACCCGAAGGGTGCCAAACGGGACCCTATTACTCTCGCTACGCTGTCCGTCCGTCCGTCTGTCTGTCACAGGGCTTTGCTATGAGGTGTATCACGACAAATACTAAAAACAAAAAAAAAACAAAAAAGCCCCTAAAGTCTAAACCCCATACAAGATACCTCAAAACACATGCATTTTGTTCAACGTTTTTGTTCCTTCTCTATCTTCAAAACGGTAATATATACCAGCTTCAAACTTGGTCAGATTATAGTGCATATTATGTAGTTTAGCAACAAATACTGAAAATAAGACAAACATAGACATATGTGGTGGTACCTGCGCAAGAAAGACATAAAAAAAATCATATTTCACGCACTGTCCGTTGATGTCTTTTGATAAACTCTCGTATATTAAATCAATTTTATGGGGTATCAGGTCGTTGAGAGGTACGGAACCCTTACTGCACGAGTCCGACTCGCACTTGGCCGGTTTTTAAGATAGATCAGGAACAAAAACACAAAATTAAAAAAAAAAATGTACCTCATTCATCAATCATTTATCTTACTAAAAAAACTAAACGAATACAGCTACAAAGAATCGAGGATTGTGGTAGAATAACGGCAAAAATTAATATCCAATCTATCCACACAAATCTGTTAAAATGAGTGTGCAGTTACATATATAGGGCTAAGTGAGCTGCACACTACACATGGTTATAGATCAACAACTTGTAAGTCTTTGTTTGCCCTATTTTTAGTATTTGTTGCTAAACTACATAGTATGCACTATGCACTATAATCAGACCAAGTTTGACGCTGGTATGTATTACAGTTTTGAAGATAGACCATGAAGAAACAACGTTGAAAAAATTTTTTTTTTTAGGTTTTCTTGTAAGGGGTCCCCCCTTTGATTTTTGTTTTTTATTTTAGTTTTTAGTATTTGTCGTATAAGTACCTATACCTATCACATATTCTGTAAAAATTTCAACTAGTTATCTATTACCATTACAAAGACAGCCCTGTGACAGACAGACGGGCGGACGGACAGCGTAGCGAGAGTAATATGGTCCCGTTGGCACCCTTGTGTACGGAGCCCTAAAAACCAGCCAAGTGTTACCTTGAACTTATCATCTTTCATATTCTACTAATATTACAAATGTGAGTTTGTAAAGATGTTTGCATGTTTGTTACGCACGCTGTACAGATTAACTGTACAGAAAGGAGAGTTCGCAAAATGTTTGGAGCCTGCGATAAAAATATTAAAAAATTTGAACCGCAATCTCCCTAATTGGGTGAAAGAGAATCAACTCAGCCTATTGCAGTCCACTGCTGGACATAGGCCTCTCCCAAGTTGCGCCACAACGCTCGGTCCTCTGCCTTCCGCATCCAGTCCCCCCCAGCCACGTTCTTTAGGTCGTCGGTCCACCTGGCGGGGGGGCGCCCTACGCTGCGTTTGCCGATACGCGGTCTCCACTCAAGGACTCGTCTGCTCCAGCGGCCATCGGTCCTTCGACAGACATGGCCAGCCCATTGCCACTTCATTTTACTGATTCTACAAGCTATGTCGGTCACTCCGGTTCTTCTCCGGATAATCTCGTTACGGATTTTATCCTTCAAAGAAACTCCAAGCATAGCTCGCTGAGCGACTTTAAATTTGTGGACTAGCCCAACTGTCAGTGTCCACGTCTCGGCACCGTAAGTCATGAGAAAGAGAATAATTATTTTTATTTTTTCAGGCATTTAAAAATAATATTGGTTAGTTCTTAGGGCTCGCAACTCCGTAAAATGACACGCTGGTTCGTTTGCGACCACAGATATCATACCTATTTGCGACAGATAAACAAATGTCAATGGATGTGCCGTTTCCAGCTCCCCGATTCAGAACCACACGATAACCAGTTGTCGATCGATTCGGTTTGTTATCTCTTTTTCGCTCGTTGCGTGAATCATCAGACAAAACGAGATAACAAACCGAACCGGTCGACAATTAGCTATCGTGTGGTTCTGAATCGCGTAGCTGATCTGACTTTTTCGTCACGTTTTGATATTGCATTATCATGATAATTATTACTTCAGTCCAAATGCTGAAGGCTGGACAGGGCGTGGTGGCTAGTCTGCTGTACCGTCTTTTCAACCTGTGCTAGAGTAATGACCTGGTACCAAAAGACTGGTGTAAGGCCGTGATTGTGCCGCTCTACAAAGTAAAAGGGTCACAGCAAGACTGCAAGAATTACCGTGGCATTAGCCTTTTAAGTTTTGTCGGCAAATTGTATGCAAAAGTTTTGATTGAAAGAGTGATGAAATGAAAGTAACTGATAAAAAATATGGGATGTGCAAGCGGGATTTAGAAAGGGCATGGGGTGTACGGATCAGATCTTTCCCTTGCGATGCATAGCTGAATTTGTTTTGGCCAAAGGTCAAAAAGTCTATTGCGCTTACGTGGATTTGGAAAAGGCCTACGACAGAGTGATGAGGAATGAACTATGGTCTGCACTGTCTATCTATGGCGTGAATAGCAGCCTGATCAAGCGTTGAAATCTCTCTATGCGGATTCTAGCGCTTGTGTCAGGATTAACGGCGCCTACTCTGACTGGTTCAGCATCGATAAGGGTGTGAGACAGGGATGTGTAGCGTCGCCGTAGCTATTCAATCTATTCATGGACAGTTGTTTGAAAGATTTGAAAGAGAGTGAAAATGGTCTAGAAATGAATGGGTTACTTGTCAAATGTCTCCTCTATGCCGATGATCAAGTTATCCTTGCATCGTCGGAGGGGGAGATACAGAATCTTCTGTACCATGTACCATCTGGTAACAACTATGGATGGTGCTTTGAAGAGTAAAGGAATGAAAGTTAATTTCAGTAAGACAAAAGTTATGGTTTCTGAAAAGGAAGAAGTTATGACAGAGTGCAATATTTTGATAGGTGACGAAAAGGTGGAACAAGTGAAAGAGTTTGTATACCTGGATTCCATGTTTACGAGAGATGGCAAGCATGTGAAGGACATTGAAAGGAGAGTGAGTGCTGGTAATCAGGTGAATGGGGCACTACACACCTTCATGAACAGCCGCAAAGTGTCGGAAAAGCAACGGCTGGCTGTTCATGGGGGAGTGTTAGTGCCTACACTTATGTATGGCAGTGAAAGTTGGGTATGGCAGAAGAAAAATTAAAGCAGAATAAATGCAGTAGAAATGAGAGCTTTGAGGAGTATGTGTGGTGTAACTTTGAGAGATAAAGTAAGGAATAACGTGATAAGGGAGCGATATGGAGTGAAAGAAGATGTAGTGACAAGGATTGAGAAAGGTGTGTTAAGATGGTTTGGACACTCCGAGCATAGCCCTCTCCATTGCCCCTTTTAAATTAATAAACAGAAATGATTTAAACATCACCTGTGTTGATCGCCAGTAGGTGAGCCAGATGTTCGGCGCAACTTCAGACGAGCTCTATACTGTCTGGTACGGACTGTCAACATTTTACCAAAACGTTTTGCCAGCTCGGAAGTGCTAAAAAAAAAAATACATAGTGGTCATTTAATATGATAAATACTTCATATTTTATAATTTAATAGTCAAATCGCTTTTATAATTAACTAGCTGTGTTCGCTGAGCTTTTTACATTATATTATCGCCCTAGTGCTTTTTACTTTACAGTTTATTTTTAAATCGCAGGAAAGAGTTTTTATGCTTAAACAAAACTAAACATTTTTGGGTATAAATCAACTGTATTAATTAAAATATAATAAATAAACATTTCATTTCATCAAATTATTTATTTTTGTCAACAAATTAACATTAATTTGTGTTATAAATAAAATAAAAAACAATTTATTATATTTTTAATATTAGGCTGTTTGGCGGTTTCCTTCGACCACCTGCGCGCGCATAGCTGTATGTCACCGTGCGATTAAAGTATTCGCGCGCCATTTTTCACAAATTCAATATTTGTCTAAAATGTGTGTATATTTTTTTCCTCGCAATTGTGTTGAAAAACGTCGTATGACACGCGTGAGCATTGACTATTATACTCTCGGCTCCATTACGTAATCCAGCCTCAAATATAATAGTCAACGTAGCTCACTTGTATCATAATGTACTATTAATAATTCATAACTCATTCACCCACCCACATCTTGTTGTAATGAATGTCGACGGACCAAGCGGTGTACAGAAAAACCTAAACTGGTTTATGTTCTACACTGTCTGCCAAATGCTTGGACGAATAAAAAAGGCGGACAGAATCTCGCTAAACAAAAAGTGAAGCACCCATAGTAAGACGGCTCGCTTAAAAGTACGGGCTGGCACGCACACACACCCATAGTCAGACAAAAAGTCGCGATTACGCAACAAATCTCGTGTGATGGTAGTCATTGTCGTAATGTCACAAATAAAATAACCAATACATCTGGTGTGTTAAAATTCTGTCGAAATTATAGTGGGTTTAGAAAAAAATTAAGTGCTTTTCAATCTTTTCTTATCGAGGTTCCGTCCGGCATTTTTTATTCGTCCGAGACCAAATGTAAGTATTTTTTGTGTGGAAAATAAATAAACAAATAGAAATGATTTAAAAAATACCTTTTTTGATTGCCAGCAGATAGTTGAAAGTCTTGGAGCAACTTTTTAAGAGCTCTGTGATCTCTGACACGTTGAGCAGCTGTTTGTACCGGCTTGGTAACCCTGAAATTTTAAGAAATACTTTATGGCATAGTGAGGCATAAGACGGCCTCGCTTTTAGAGAGAACGCGGTCAAGTCCTAATGGCATCCTGAAGATGTTAGTAGCTAAGTTTGATTCGCCAATCCTAAATCACTTCATGCATGTGTTGGTTAGGCAGAAGTGATTTAATTATATGGAATTAGTATTACAGACAAGTTGATAGATACCTACCTACTACATACACATAAAACTAACATAGTTTTAAGTCGTTTGTTACTAACACGTGGATCCTTGTTGTCTAATAAATAAATAATAATTTAATTAATTTATTAGTCATTCAGTATTTTAATAAATAAATACTTTCTAAAGCAGGAATGGGCAACCTTTGGAGTGTCGCGGGCTCAACTGTCGAATGTTCATGAAAACGGAAGCTATAGAGAAATGTGTATAGAAAAAATAAAACCGGCCAAGTGTGAATCGGACTCACGCAGTAAGGGTTCCGTACCATCACAGAAATCTAAATAGTTTATAGTGGTGGAACGTCGCTGGCAGAACCTGTGGAATGCGATACGCTACCTACTTCGTACGAAAAGCTTCGCACGAGCGTCATACGAAGAGCAACAGAAGCACCAATTGAGTGAAATGTGTTGTCGCTCCAAGGATATCCAGTACTTACAATGTGTTTTAGCTTAGGTTGCAAAATACTGGTACAATGTAATTTGACATAGGTGGCAAAAAAATAGGTATGAGGTTAGACAAGGGGGGGTTGGGAGGAAGATACGTGGTGTGGTGTGGGACTTCAGTCGCGGAGATACCACGTAACGAGTAATAGTGTATTGCGAATAACTGTGTTTAAAGGACAATTTGTGTTATAATTAATTAAGTAAAGACGTTGATATCGTGACCACTTCTTTTACTTCTAATAAATGTCTCGTGATTTTGTGTTAAAATTGGATCGATACTTTTAGAATTTGATGTTGTTATGTAGTGAATCGTGATAAGTATATTATTTGGTTGTATTAAAGTCCCATGTATCGACCGTCAACCGCTATCGCATTTCTGTTGAGCTTGCATTCTAAGAATTGGCGCTCCAGTAATACGATACGTGTGTTTACTGTAGAGTTCCGCTTAATTTTAGTCAGATAGTAAGTACTTATGTTTTATAGAGTTGATTTTTAGGGTTCCGTAGTCCTACAAGGAACCCTTATAGTTTCGTCATGTCCGCCCGTCTGTCCTAATCCTTTACAGCTTAATAACTTCTACAGTTATAAATATAAGTGAACGAAATTTTGTTAAAAAATGGTTTAGATATAGATCTCAATTTTAAAAGAATAAAAAAATCTTGCTAACGTATTTTAGGGGTGGCGCCCATACATGTGAAATGGGGATGAACATTTTTTTTCCTTTGCACCCCCTCGTGTGGGGTATCATTCAATAGGTCTACTGAAATGAAGCCTGAAGGTAATGTTTCATACACAACTTTTTTATCAGGTATACCATCTGCGAAATACAGTTCGCCAAAGTGGCTTGCAATGTGTCCCCCCCCCCCTACCATTTCTAAGCTATGCAACGTAGAAACTTATAATCTTCCACATTGATAGACCTTTGTGAAAACTCTCTTTTAAAATTATTTCGAGTATAATGTGATTATAATTTTTTGAGTTATAGAGAGAAAACTGAAAAATACTTAAAACGTCCTAGTTCAAAGGTCATTGACCTTAGAGAAAAATTATCATAGCAAATAATGCTCCTTTAGATACTTTCTATTTAAAAAAATCACAAAAAGTCACTTTGACATGACACACTTCTTAAATTTGGCTTCTTGAATTTATCGCTAGATGGCGCTACTAACAACACGCTCTGAGTCGCGAATGCTGCCGATTATTGCAAAAAATAAAATAGCCATGATTAATATTCGATTTGATTCGTTTGTAATTACACCTACTTTAGGAACCCTATAATACTGAGCATGGCCCGACATGCTCTTGGCCGGTATTATATATAGTTTCTCTTTCTGATTGATTTTGTTTTATATGAAAAAAAAAGTTTTTTTTGTTAAAGGGGGGGAATATTGTAGCGACACTGCTGACGCATTGATTTAGTACAAGGCGCTCCATTGTATGAGCGCGCCACAGCAGTCGTCTCGCCGCAGCCAATCCGTTAGGTCGTACTTATTATGAAGTACCTATATTATAAGCACAGACCAGTAAGCCTCAAGACGCCGCATAAACAAAGTTTTGGATGAGAACATAGTCGTTAAATGTTAGCGGGGAACAGGGGGCGGACGGCGCGTCATGATTGGTCGGCTCGAAAGTTCGGTGGTATGATTGGTGCCGCTCGGTGACGGAGTGACGTCCCGATTGGCGGCGGGGCATATGATATGCAGTGCCAATGCATATGCTTTGTGACCGGGGGTATCCGGAAAATTGGCGTCTAGAGGCTTACTGGTCTGTGATTATATGTTATGTATCTGGTACCAGAAGTAAAATCTATCTAACAACAAGAGACCTTCATTGCAACTCCTCAATCCATCTACTCCTATAATAAGTTAATAGAAGTGTTATCTACTGTATTTTACAAGGGAGCACTACGTTTCCCCGAAATACAATCCACCGAAACACGTTTTACCTAAAACTGTTCGTCGAACGCATCGTTCCCCGATGCAACACTTGGTCGAAAGCACGTTTAGACGACGTACGTTTCCCCGAAAATTGGTTCGTCGAAACACGATTTACCGATGACTTCTTTCACCGACGCACCCTTGGCCGAAGGCTCGTTTCTTCGAATGGTTGTTTGGGTATATCTAGAGTAGCCAATCAGTCTTTTTATAATTAATGTAGATTCATTACTGTTACCTGTTACTGTTGCCGATGGCTTCTTTTACCGACGTACCTTTTACCGAAGGCTCAGTTTGTCGAATCGTGGTTTGGGTATATCTAGAGTATGTAAACTGTGTTTCGACGAAAAAATAATCGGGGAAACGTGCGTTGGCTAAATGTACTTTCGACTAAGTGTTTCATCGGGGAATGATACGTTCGACGAATAGTTGTCGGTAAAACGTGTTTCGGTGGATCGTATTTCGGTGAAACGTAGTGCTCCCGTTACTGACAGACGGTACGGAACCCTAAAAATCAGACATCAGTGGTCACAGTCGTTTTGTATTGAACTGAAAGAGAGGCAACGAGAGGAGCGACGTCGGGTGCGCCGCTCAACTTGAATTAAAATTAACAATATATTTTTTAAACAAAAAACTAAAAGCTTATTTGAAAAACATAAACAACTATGTTTTAGACTATTGTCTTTCTTATAATATGTCTTCTTAATCTCATTTATATTATTTTGTAAATAATAGAGATTGCTTGCTCTAAAGAATATTTTATTAAGAGGTTAGTTTTTTTTTTTTTTTCTATAGAGAAAACTTCAAGAAAACGTGTTTTAGGCACAACAGTGTTATTTTATTATTTTAACGCATTTTACGCATGCGAAGCGAATTCTAAAGATATAAATTGTGGAAAGAAAAAATCTCTCACGAGCAGGATTCGAACCTGCGACTCCTGGCTCAGTACGCCAGTGCTTTAGCCACTAAGCTACCGTGAACACTGCTCGTGGTATCGAAATTATCCTCCACTATACGTCTTTGGGTGACGTCAGCGATATCTTATTAAGAAACATTGTTCCTTAACCGACTCGACTAACTTTACAGTTAAATCAAAGTCGTATAGATATGCCTACCCTTACTAATTATTTTATTATTTTAACGCATTTTAAGCATGCGAAGCGAATTCTAAAGATATAAATTGTTTGATTTTTTCTTTCCACACACTGCTGTTCACGGTAGCTTAGTGGCTAAAGCACTGGCGTACTGAGCCAGGAGTCGCAGGTTCGGATCCTGCTCGTGAGCGATTTTTTCTTTCCACAATTTATATCTTCACAACAGTGTTTTTGAAATACTATCAAAATTAACATGATTTTTTTGTATTCCCACAAACTAACTAGATCCAGCTAAAAATGTTTTTAAAAGAAGCCTATTTATGGTATTTGGCTGTTGTCAGGCAAGGCAGCTATAATTAGAAGCTTCCATTGGCAGGCCCATGTCCACCAATGGATACACTCGGTCCTTCGATCAAATGGTTAATCTAACCGTGGGTTTGTACCAAAAAACATTTAACATGTAATGTCTCGAAACTTGCCATATGAAACTAATGTCACAACTTGTTTCGTTGATTGTTACGTTCGCACTGCAGAAAACTGGGTAAATTCTTTGACAGATTTCAAGATTTGTTGTTGGCTGTGTTTGCACTGACTGAAAACTTATACATTGACATGTTTGTCTGTAGATTTGTCACGGCTGACGTTCGCACTGTTGCTTAATCATGTGTCAAAACTTGTATAAATCTCTTTTTTGTGTTATCCAATGAGGTCGGTAAACAGTATGGCCGAAAGCAGATACTTTGAAGTGTATCGAAATTAATTGTGAAACATGTCAATAGACTATGAAATGTCAAACAAGTTTCGTTTCAACAAGTTGTGTGACAATGCGAACGCGATTCGATACATTGACAGAAAAATTGAATTTTCAAAATGTTTTTATGTGAATGTTTCGTCAGTGCAAACTCACAGTAAGACTCGGTCTGATATGAGTTAATGATAATGATAATGACTTACCTGTAAGTTTCATCATCAGAGGCTTCTAATTTAATATCTGACATAACCATTCCAGATTCAGCTTGTTCCCTGTAAAGTGAAATATTTACTATTACTTATTATATTCAGTTTATGTAATACTAGCTGATGCCCGCGGTATAGTGTTGCATAAAAATCGACTATCGATAGTCCCCCCCTCCCGGAATTGCCCCCCTAGCCAAGTTCACAATCTACAATCGTCAACGCTAATAGAAAACAATCAAAATGTATGGCAATGACATATCTCAACGAAAAAGTCATTCGTTGAGATATGTCATTCCCATACATTTTGAGATTGTTTTCTATATAGCGTTGACGATTGTAGATTGTCAACTTGGCTAGGGGGGCAGTCACACTATCGATAGGCCTATCGATAGTATCGATTGTTCGTAATCATGCATTACTATAGATAGTATCGATCAGATATTGATAGTATCGATAGTATTGCATGATTTCGAGCAATCTATACTACCGTAATAATAGGGTGTCAGGGAAACGCTCCCGAAACTGAAAGGCTATTATACTACCGAAACACAATCGAATACCAATAAAGATTAGCCTTATACTCATTGTTTTAGTGATTTGGTATTTTGCAAACCCGCAATGTAAAGCATATAAAACTCGAGACCAATGCCGCGCGTACCTAACCTACCTACGCTCGCTACGACGCGGACTGCGTATGCGAGCGGCTGCTGTTCAGCCCTAGCGCCAGCTGATATTTTATTTGAATTACATTGCAAACTTTGAAAAATTAAGTAAATATATAGGGTTTTTTTAGCAAATCAGTTTTATTTAACTGCCCAAAGCTGGTTATGTATTAAAAAGGAAAAAAAAAATTAAATAATCTAAAAACGGAATCGCATTTTTTTTGTGGTTTCGTATCAATAATCACCAGTACCACCTATCTTCGTTTTCGGAAGCGTTTCCCTGACACCCAGTATGGCGCCAAAAAACGACCATTTTATTTTTTATAATTTTAATATATCCAGTGTCACTCTCACAATTAAGACGAATCTAACGACACCTCTCAAGCTAAAATCCATCAAGCTGTTTAGGCTACAGAGCGTGCCAAAGAAACATACATACATACACTCGAAAAACATAAACCTCCTTCTGGTGCAGTCGTGTTGTTTTAATTTATGAGAGTTTCCAAAAGTGCAACACTGGATGTCTTTTATGTTGGGTACCACCACACATGTCTAAAAAGGAAAAAGGGGGGTCATCAGTATGAACAAATTTTACTATGGGACAAAACATGAAATCGCGAAAAAAAAAAAAACATCTGATCCCTACATTTTGTCGATTTATGTGAACACAAATGTAGGGATCCAAGAGAAGCCAACAGAAGGATCCGTCTGGGCTGGGCAGCATTTGGCAAACTTCGCCGAGTCTTCTCGTCGCCTATACCGCAAAGTTTGAAGACAAAGGTCTTCAACCAGTGCGTCCTGCCAGTCATGACTTACGGTGCCGAGACGTGGACACTGACAGTTGGGCTAGTCCACAAATTTAAAGTCGCTCAGCGAGCTATGGAGCGAGCTATGCTTGGAGTTTCTTTGAAGGATAAAATCCGTAACGAGATTATCCGGAGAAGAACCGGAGTGACCGACATAGCTTGTAGGATCAGTAAGCTGAAGTGGCAGTGGGCTGGCCATGTCTGTCGAAGGACCGATGGCCGTTGGAGCAGACGAGTCCTTGAGTGGAGACCGCGTATCGGCAAACGCAGCGTAGGGCGCCCCCCTGCCAGGTGGACCGACGACCTAAAGAACGTGGGGGGGACTGGATGCGGAAGGCAGAGGACCGAGCATTGTGGCGCAACTTGAGAGAGGCCTATGCCCAGCAGTGGACTGCGATAGGCTGAGTTGATTGAAATGCAGGGATCAGCTATGTCAGTTTATGCTCTCTTCGAAACAGCGTAATGTTTTTGCAGACCCCAAAAAGAATTTCGCGCTCGCTTAGCTACCACCGGGGTAGCCGGGGCCTTGAAGCCCCGGACTTATGAGGCCCCCAGATTTGCAGATACTATGGAAGTCCAGTAAATAGCAAACTAGCAGTGGCGTGACCGAAGCGTGGCAGTTCCGTGTGGTGCCTGACATAACGAATTGCACCACCCTTATCTCTTCTCATGGGTGTCGTAAAAGGCGACTTAAGGGATTCACCAGAGGTTGGGCAACAGCGTTCTCTGAGTATTTAACCAACCAACTGCGATCGCCAACCCGCCTGCCAAGCGTGGCGATTATGGCATATCCCCCCTTAATTGGGGGGGATCTATGTCTAGCAGTGGACGTCTTTAGGCTGAAATGATGATGAATGATTTTGACAACCTCTGTGGTCTAGTCGTTCGAGTGTCGGACTGCTGATAACGAGGTCGTGGGTTCGATTCCTACAGGACACAAATATTTTTGTGATGAATATAGGTGTTTGTGTTGGTCTGGGTGTTGCTTATCTTAATATATATAAATCTCGTGTCACAATGTTTGTCCTCAATGGACTCCTAAACCACTTAACCGATTATAATAAAATTCGCACACCATGTGGAGTTCGATCCAACTTGAGAGATAGGATAGTTTAAATCTCAAATTATAGTCGCAATTTTAATTTATTGCTAATTATTTGTCTGTTATTATTTGACAGTCACAATTATCTGTTAACTCCAAATGATTCTAACAGATGTCGATACCTTTCGACTGGGTTGAGATAGATGATAGATTTTAATGATATTTTTTGTGTAGGTACGTTCGAGTCCGGGTCTCTGCAGGGTTTGAATTAACAAATGGACCCGGTAGGTGGCGCTGCAGTCGTTGTGTCACCAAATTTGATTTGCTGAACAATTGATAACATGGGACGGGACATGGGACGGACGGGACAGGACATGTGACATGGGGGACGGGATATGGGACGGGACGGGACGGGACATGTGACATGGGGGACGGGACATGTGACATGGGGGACGGGACATGGGACGGGACGGGACATGGGAAGGGGCATGGGCCGGGACGGGACATGGGACATGAGACGGGACGGGACGGGACATGTGACATGGGGGACGGGACATGGGACGAGACGGGACTTGAGAAGGGACATGGGCCGGGACGGGACATGGTACATGAGACGGGACATTGGACATGGGACGGGATGGGACATTTAACATGGGACGGGACGGGACATGGGACGGGACTGGACATGGGGTGAGATAGTGGGATAGTGACTGGACTGGACTGGACTGGACGGTCCGAATAAAAGGATGGATGGATGGAACTGGACTGGACTGGACTGAATTAACAGGATCCGTCACGTGGGTTAGCAGAATTTAACGCGAGTGAAGCCGCGAATATTTATTTCTTCTGTACATCTGATTGTCGCCTAACTCCTCCTAAACAGCTGAACCGATTTGGATGAATTTTTTTGTGAATATTTCAATGGTTTCCAGGATGGTGTGAAAACACAATTGGATCCGGTAGGTGGCCCTTCTGTCTGTATGTCACTGATCTTCTCCTAAATGACAGGGACGATTTTAATTATATGTGGCGCTGCTTTTCCGGGCAGGACGACGTCTGCCGGGTCCGCTAGTGTATTATAAGTATGTATTTACAAAAAAAAGTATATAAGTATTATATCCATTGTCTAGTACCCATATCACAAGCTCTGCTTAGTTTGGGACTAGATGGTGCTGTGTAAAAAAGTTCCAAAGATATATATATTTTTTTTTTTTTGAGTGCCATGTCCAGTGGCGTAACAATAGGGTGGCATGACGGGCAAAATGCGAAGTGCCCCCGGAGGGGCACCCCGACCCGTGAGAGCCGCGAGCACAGGAGAATCCTAACATTTATAATTACAATATTTTGTAAAAAATAGGTTTGCATTCAAATAATTTAAGTTACCTCCCAAAGTACAAATGAAACCAAAAAAATGTATCAAGATTTGAACGCATTTGCAAGAAAAATATAACGCCCAGTTTCAGAGCGCATCCGGTTCGTAGTAATAAGGCCTTGCTAACTTGCCACAGTACAGTTGCCATAAAAGAGTATACAAAATTTGGAGCGCCACTAGATACCGACATTGAACATTTTTAACTTATAAAAAAGCGTTTTTGGCAGACCTAATTACATTTAGGCAGGGCCCCATCCGATGAATTTGCTACGGGCCTCTAACGTATAGTTCACAGAAATAGATAGAGTAGAATGGCTGTAATCACAATTTTACTTGCGATTCATGCGTGGAATCTTTCGAACAAACTACGCCTTACATATTGACGTCATTATTAAAAAAAATTATTTTAATCAAATGTACTTTACAGATTATTTATTATTTTTAACGCATTTTACGCATGCGAAACGAAATCTAACGATTTAAATTGTGGAAAGAAAAAATCGCTCACGAGCAGGATTCGAACCTGCGACTCCTGGCTCAGTACGCCAGTGCTTTAGCCACTAAGCTACCGTGAACACTGCTCGTGGTAATGAAATTCTCATCCACTTGGTACATCTTTGGGTGACGTCAGCGATATCTTATTAAGAAACAGTGTTTCTTAACCACGATAAAAAAATTAATTAACAAAAACAAAAAACCCGACTGCGTGTAAAAATAACAGAAAAGATATAAACAAGACTTATCAACACGCAGTCGGAGGCTACGTATGTTTTTGGTCATGAATTACATAATAGTTACTATGTAGCCTCCGCCTGCGTGTTGATAAGTCTTGTTTATATCTTTTCTGTTATTTTTACACGCAGTCGGGTTTTTTGTTTTTGTTAATTAATTTTTTTATTTGAAATTTTTTAGTTTTGTCATCATGTTTTATTTATCATACTATTAATGTTTTTTTTGAAAAGTCAAATTCATTTTTAACGTCGAATATTTTGATGTTTTACAACGTGTATCAGAAATGCGTGGTCATATTTTAAGAGCTCATTTAGGGCATATCACAGAACAACTCTTACCAACCCTAACCAACCCTGGAATAGCAAAAAAAATATCAGCTATTCCCTACTAAATCATCGATGTCGCTCGACAAAATGTAAGGATCAGCTGATATTTTTTTCGTGATTTCAGGGTTGGTCCCATAGTGAAAGTTGTTCGATAGCATCCCCTGAATAAGCTCTTCAAATATGACCACGCATTTCTGATACACGTTGTATAGCATTTCTCATTCTAAATTACATTTAAACATATAAGTTGTATATATTTTTGAAAACATTTATAAAACCCTTTATTTTGATAACCCACTCGATAGGTTTCGAGGGTAAAAAAATTTTTTTGAAGCCGTAATTTGGCGCCAAAAAGCGGCCATTTTATTTTTTATAATTTTGATATACCCAGTGTCACTCTCACAATTAAGACGAATCTAACGACACCTCACAAGTTAAAATCCATCAAGCCGTTTAGGCTACAGGGCGTGCCAAAGAAATATACATACATACATACATACATACACTCGAAAAACATTACCCTCCTTCTGGCGCAGTCGGGTAAAAAGACACCACCACCGGTTTCTGACGTCACCCAAAGATGTACCAAATGGATGAGAATTTCGTTACCACGAGCAGTGTTCACGGTAGCTTAGTGGCTAAAGCACTGGCGTACTGAGCCAGGAGTCGCAGGTTCGAATCCTGCTTGTGAGCGATTTTTTCTTTCCACAATTTAAATTGTACTTTACAGCTTTTGTTTCTGCAGTTAGAAACAGCGCAATAAGGCATTTTTGCGGGTTTTTGTTACAATATTTACAGAAACAAGTCAAGGCGTACTGAGAAAGGCTTTGAAATGCCCTGCACTATGGTGCAGAGTGTTGGCACGCGCGCCCTGCCCACTTTTCCATTCTATCTATTTCTGTGGTATAGTTACGCCACTGAGCGTGTCTGTGTAGTTAAATTGGGCATGCCCCAGGAATTATATTAGATTTTTTTTTAAGTTACTGTAAAAGCTAACTTAATACTCATTATTATCATCATCATCATCATTTAAGCTGAAAGACGTCCACTGCTGAACATAGGCCTCCCCCAAGCATCGCCACAAAGACCGGTCCTGCGCCTTTCGCATCCAGCGGATTCCCGCGACCTTCACCAGGTCCACCAACTTAATCATCATCATCATCATCATTTCAGCCGAAAGACGTCCACTGCTGTACATAGGCCTCCCCCAAGCATCGCCACAACGTCCGGTCCTGTGCCTTCCGCATCCAGCGGATTCCCGCGACCTTCACCAGGTCGTCGGTCCACCTTGTGGGGGGCCTACCCACGCTGCACCTCCCAGTACGCGGTCGCCACTCCAGAACTTTACTGCCCCATCGGCCATCCGTTCTGCGAGCAATGTGCCCCGCCCACTGCCACTTAAGTTTGGCTATGTCGGCTACTTTCGTTCTCCTGCGAATCTCCTCATTTCTCATTCGATCACGCAGGGACACTCCGAGCATAGCCCTCTCCATTGCCCTTTGAGTGACTTTGAGCCTTCTTATCAGGCCCATTGTGAGCGACCACGTTTCAGTACCGTAAGTAATTACTGGCAACACACACTGGTCAAAGACTTTCGTCTTGAGACACTGCGGTATTTTGGACGAGAAGATATTGCGTAGCTTCCCGAACGCTGCCCAACCGAGTCGGATTCGACGATTGACCTCTTTCTCGAAGTTGGACTTACCTAGCTGGACAGTTTGTCCTAGGTCCCATAATCGTCAACAACTTCGAGTGTAGATTCTCCGATGTTACAACTTAATACTACAAATAAAAAAAAATGTTTACCTCTCTTCCTGAACCAGTATATCTATATCTCTCTTTCGTTTACGTGCCCGTTTGACTCGCGGGAGAACTTTATTTAATTCCTGTTCCTCCTTCAGTATCTCGCTGACCGTTTTCTCACTGACGCCAGTGGCCTCCGCCGTCCGCGCGCGGAACTTCAGAAGAGGAGACAGGTCCAAGTCTTCAAATCTCTTCTGAAGTGCTAAATACTCTCGCTCGAGGAAATGGTAAACCTTGGCGATTATTGTTCTCGTATCGACCTAGAGAAATAAATACTGGGTGTCAGGGAAACGCTTCCGAAAACGGAGATATGTGATAGTGCTGGTGATTACTGATACGAAACCACAAAAAGCATTTTTAGATTTTTTTATATTTATTTTTTTGCATTTTTCATACATAACCAGATTTGGGCAGATAAAAAAAAACTGATTTGCAAACAAAACCGCATTTATTTACTTAATTTTTTAAAGTTCGCAATGTAATTCAAATAATATCAGCTGGCGCTAGGGGTGAACGACACACGCAGTCCGTGTCGTAGCGAGCGTAGGTAGGTTAGGTACGCGCGGCATTGATCCAGAGTTTTGTACGCTTTAGATTGCGGGTTTGCAAATACCAAATCACTAAAACACTGAGTATAAGGCTAATGGTTATTGGTATTCGATTGTGTTTAGGTAGTATAATAATAGCCTTTCAGTTTCGGAAGCGTTTCCCTGACACCCAGTATGTGTCTGAGTATTTGCGCATGGGAAGATTTGTCTGTGAATGTATCCACATCATGACGCAGGAGAAATATCAATTACCATTGGCGCCTCAATATCCTCAAGGTTCACTTCTGTGTTGCAGTTCGGACACACTGCTGTTGCGACAGAAGCTTGTTTTGCTGGAGTGGTCTGCTTCTGTAAAAGTAATTTTAATCATCAGTACCTTTCCTGCTTTTTGGGTTCCGTACACAAACGGTGCCAAACGGGACCCTATTACTCTCGCTACGCTGTCCCTCTGTCTGTCACAGGGATGTATCTTTGGAACGGTAATAGGTAGCCGGTTGAAATTTTCTCAGAATATGTGTTGCTGTTGCTATGACTATTACGACAAATACTAAAAATTAAAAAAAAAAAACTGGCAACCGTTAACAAAAACTTTTAAAAAGTTGACATTTGTATTGGGTCAGGAAATTAAACAAGTAACAAAATTAAAATTATGGAAAGAAAAAAAAATCGCTCATGATCAGGACTCGAACCTGCGACTCCTGGCTCAGTACGCCAGTGCTTTAGCCACAAAGCTACCGTGAACACTAAAACACTACTTTTCGCATGCGTAAATAGTACATTATGATACAAGTGAGCTAAGTTGACTATTATACTCGAGGCTGGATTGCAGATTTGCAGCCCGAGCCGAAGGCGAGGGCGTAATGGAGCCGAGAGTATAATAGTCAATGCTCACGCGTGTCATACGACATTTTTCAACACACTTGCGAGGAAAAAAACATAAATTACACATTTTAGACAAATATTGAATTTGTGAAAAATGATAAAAAAAGCGCGTGCATCGCGCGGTGACATACAGCTATACGCGCGCAGGTGGTCGAAGGAAACCGCCAAACAGCCTATATAAAAATATTATAAATTGATTTTTTTATTTATAACACAAATTAATATTAATTTGTTGACAAAAATTAATAATTTGATGAAATGATATGTTTATACATATAGCATATTTTAATTATAACAGTTGATTTATTCCCAAAAAAATTTAATTTCGTTCAGGCATAAAAACTCTTTGCTGCGATTTAAAAATAAACTGTAAAGTAAAAAGCACTAGTGCGATAATATAATGAAAAAAGCACGCGTGCGCACACACACCACCACCACACACACACCACACCACACCACACCACCACACCACACCGCACCACATTATAGTGCACAAGTGTGTGCGCAAACACAGGTGCACCCTCTATTCCCTCACTCTCATAATCCGATGGGACGGCAATTCGACACGACCGGAGAGAGATCAGGCGCAGGACCGACGGCTATACGTGCTCTCCGAGGCACGAAGGGGTCTCGATGTGTAACGAAACGGTCACCCATCCACAGACTGACCGCGGCTAGTGCAGCTTAACCTTGCAGATCGTACAATCCACACGCTTGCTACTTAGCCACGAACGAGCCCCTTAAAACACTACACTATGCCGTCTGTGCGCCAGGCGGTCGACTAAACAGCGCCCTAAGACAATCTCGATCTACCTCACATATTAGTAGGTATCTACTAGAGATGCGCCGAATAGTGGTTTCACCGAATAACCGAATACCGAATATTATTCGGTTTAACCTTTACCGAACTTATCTTTTATTTTATTTCTAATCTCTATTATATTTTTATAATGTCTCTTTCTCTAAATATCTCTGTTACAGTGTATTATTGTCAATTTGGCACTTAAGTGTGTCCATTAAAATTTTAAAATGTTGATTTGAGGTTTATGATAAATGTTGACTATATTCACTATAGGTTAAGAAAATAAATATGTTTTCTTTAACTTATAATATAACATAAATACACAAGAAGTTTTGTCTTTTCGTTCTACACCATGTCATGTAACCAAGAAAATAGAAATGCTTGAACCGAATATATTCGGCAAAAAAACCGAATAATTCGGCCGAATACAAATAGTGGAAAAGATGCCGAATACGCCGAATACCGAATACCAAACGAATATTCGGCGCATCTCTAGTATCTACCTCTACAAATCTGCTCACCTCGACAAAAGCTAAGACACTTACCCGTGAGTCTTCTTCATTGGATGATTGAGACAGCACGTCATCTTCGTCCAGAGGTTCTGATGCTCGCGTGTGAGTTGTAGAACCAGCATCAGCCTGTAACAATATGTAACAGTTCTGTAAAAACGTGCCAAGTCTCGACTAAGATAACTTGGCCATAAAAAGTAATGAAATCAAATAAAGAACAAAGTCTAAGTGAATAAAAGAAAACAAATTCACTTTTCGGCAAGCCTATGTGGCACGACTCGAAGCTTGGTGACGAAACTCGAATGGGTGCATTGCATTTCATCAATATTCTCTAAAAGCTCAAGAATCAGCCATCGCTGAATATTTATTCATTTAGACATAACTCATTCATTTAGACTTGATTCTTTGCTCTTTGTCTTTGATTTAGGGGAAAATATATCTGTGGGGAAAATTCCCTATGTTGTGAACACTGCGTCATGGCGTCATGAATTGTGTAACGTAGTGATTATTTTCTCTGTGTGACGTACTCTGTGCAATTGACATTACACCATACTGATGTAAGAGAGAAACAGTCACCAAAGCGAAAGGAGTATATGTGCGAAATTGACACGTGTTACAGAAGTTAGTGTTGGCCGTATTACTTTAGCTTCCTCAAGTACAGTTTAAACTCCAATCACGTGATCGATCGATCGATCGAGTATAGGTCTTATTCCAGAACGGTAATTATAAACTTTAATTCAACAATATAACACACGAATTTGACCTGAAATTGAATACAAATCTCTACTCAAGCGTAATCTGGACCGCACTTGAGTGATTACAGATCAAATCTCAGCTGAAATTCCGAAACAGGTGACAGTATAAAATAAAACTAAACTCAGCTGAACTGTGACCAATAAATCTCTGCTTGAGGAACATTCTAAAATCAAAGCTCAATAAGATAAGATAAGATAAAATTTATTCAGTTACAAATACAAGTGCAATATTTACATAGCTCAGTATTACATAGGTTCACTTATATACTAAATTATAGTTTCACTGGGCCCCACACTAGGATACCCTGTGTCGTGAGGTCCAGTCTCTTCCAAGGTCAAACAAGTTAGGTAGGTAGCACTCAGTACAAAATACAAGTTAGGTTTTAAATAGAACAATTATAACTATTAGCTAGAGGTTGGATTAATTATTATAACTGAAGTAATTAGGATTTTAAAATTAAAATAAAAGATTTAAAAAAAGCGTTTGTAAGTGTGCGTATGATGGGTGTATGAGGGTGTGTATGTGATAGGGGTGTACGTGCTTGCAGCATAAATGAGTGTGTTCCATGTGGGATGAGTGTGTTCCATGTGGGACAACTCAAAACTAGTTTTAAACCGAGATCAACGCTTGAGTATCCTTCTGTAATACGGGTCCGTTGTTTTTTACTACACAAAAAACAACGGACGCAAATACATAAACTTTCCTACTGTAATATAAATGTATATTTGTGTGTACAATAAAGAATAAGACGCACAGAGTGCGCACTGGCTGGGGCTCAGCAGGGCCAGTTATAATTAAGGACCGACCGAAGGTTCGGTTTCGGTTTCGGCTAGTTTCGGCCAAAAAATCTAGTTTCGGCCACAGTTTCGGATTCGGCCAATTATTGGCCGAACCTTCGGCCCCGCCGAAACTAGGTATTCGTAAATTGTCACGCATCATTCGGCTAACTTCGAGTGAGTGAACGTGGTTGCCAGTTGAGTTCGCTAGCCATAGGTTGTAAGTTATAATAGAATATAATTCATTAGATATTTTATTTGGTTCTGTTGAGTTATTCCCTAGAACTAATTAAAATAACTAATAAATAGAAAAATTTATGTAGAAATTAATGTAACACTTAAAAGATGTGTGAAGATACCTGTGATGTTTGATTCTAACATTACTATATTTGTTTGTAATTGTTGTTGGTTTTTTTTTTTTTTTTTTTTTTTATAGTATAGGATGGCGAAACGAGCTAAAGGCCCACCTGATGTTAAGCGGTTACCTTTTTATTATTATTATTATATCTTTATTTGCATAAAATGTGGTATATACAGTAGATGGTTACATTTAAATTTATAGAACAGGCACATTTTGCCATAGTAAAATAGCATGCAAACTGGAAAGTTGAGGAAGTTACTTGTTAATATACAATAAAAAATATTACGGTGTGTGTCAAGGTTACAAATCAAATACAAATGGCATAACATTAAGTATAAAAGTCATATTTTGCCCCAATAAAATAGAATACAATTAATTAATATGCAGTAAAAGTCAACAATTTTAAGGTGAATGTCAATGTCACAAATTAAAAGGTAAATAATATATTTTTAAATTAGGAATCTATTGACAGAATAATATCAACTTCGCAAACAATAACAAAACACAATTATCTTAAATTATATATCTTGACACACAAACACACACACAAAAGCAAAATTTATAATGCATTTGCAAAGTGAAATGATTCGGAAGAGAATTTTTTTAGAAATTCGTTGATTGAATAAAAACTCTCTTGAACTAGCCATTTACGTAGTGATACACAGAACTTATTATAAGGTAAGTCGATAATAGTCTTTGGGCACGAGTTATATACAAGTGGTGCCATGTATACGCAGCTATGTCTAAACATTTCTAGTCTAGGTACAGGCAATTTTAAATATGAGTGTGTAACTTTGCGTTTGTTTGTATTATTTTTGCTTTCAAATAGATGTGTATTACGCCTCACAAATTTGGCTACCTCATAAATTTATATGCTAGGAACGGTTAAAAGGTTTTGAGATTTGAAAATTGGTCTACATGATTCAGACCATTTCATATTAAATATTGCACGTAGACATTTCTTTTGTGCTATGAACACTCTCATTATTTCTGGTGAATACCCCCATACAACTATACCATACCTAATTACAGAAGAAACGTAAGCATGGTACACCATCAATGAAGCATGTCTGGAAGTAGTTTCTTTGATTTTCTTTAAAGCAAACACAAACTTGTTCATTTTTTTACACACATTGTCAATATGTTCTTTCCATCTCATGTGCTCGTCGATCACAATACCTAAAAAAGTTGTGCTGTGCGTCTGATTGACCAGTTGGTTATCATACGAGATGTTGAAATGTTTATGTTTGCTTTTATGTGTTTTAAAATTAATTATTTTTGTTTTTTCCAAGTTAATTTTTAAGGAATTTGAATCTAGCCATTTAATTATGTCATGCAATGTAGTGTTTATATCTGTTTCGTAAGTTTCTTCATTGTTATATTTTATAATTACTGAGGTATCATCTGCAAACAGTATACAATCATGTCGACACACTGCTTTAGGAAGATCATTAACATAAATCAGAAACAACAGAGGCCCTAAGATACTTCCCTGCGGTACCCCAAAATAATTATTTCTAGGATCTGAATCAAAGTTCTCGAGAGTATTGGTAAAATCATTAAATTTTGTAATTCTAGTGACCTGTTTTCTTTTACATAAATATGATTCGAACCATTTCAGAGCTACACCTCTTATACCACTTTTGTCTAATTTATCCAGTAATATAGAATGATCAACGAAATCAAATGCTTTACTTAAGTCTAAAAAGAGAACAGCAGCCGGAATTTTCATATTTATATTATTTATTACAGATTTCACCAAATTAAATGTAGCTAGCAATGTAGATTTTCCTTTTCGAAATCCACACTGTTCTTTCGTTAGGACGTTATACTTTTCAATGAAATTGAGTACCCTTTTGTACATAATTTTCTCAAAGATTTTAGAAATAATGGGTACTAGCGCTATGGGCCTGTAATTATTTTTTTCAGTTTTAGAGCCCTTTTTGTGTAAAGGTTTTATTATAGATAACTTAAGCTTATCTGGAAAACAACCTTGTTCTAATGACATATTAATAATATGAGATAGTGGTTGTGCTATATATGGCGACTTTGCCCATGACAACTTCAATACCACCTAGGCTGTTGCCTAAATGGTACCGCAAGTCGGTTCGCCAAACTGAGACATGAAGATGGAAAGTCTCATGTGATTGTAATTTCACCGGCACCCGCACCCTTCAGACCGAAACACAGCAATGCAAGCATCACTATTTGGCGGAGAAGTAGGCACGGTGGTAGTACTTCCCCGGACGAGCTCTTTCACAAAGGAGCTCTACTACTACTAAAAAATAATTAAAGGATTAAACTTTGTACCCGTATTCGAACTGCCCCGTAAATCCGATACACAACTTTCTCCGGTGATTTAACTATTACCGTGAATGACCTACAGTACTATTAGTCATGTTGTATTTTTTCCCTTTAGTACGCGAGGTGCTTAGTAAATTCGGACGCGTAATACAGTAGTACGGAAAGTAGTAGTTTTCTATTTAAATTTCATTATTTACTACTACTATGACTACTATCACGACAAATACTAAAAATAAAAATAGTCTAAAACCCAAGGGGGTCCCCATACTCCCCATACAAGAAACCTCGAGAAACATGGATTTTTTTTAACGTTTTTATTCCTGCTCTATCTTCAAAACTGTAATACATACCAGCGTCAAACTTGGTCTGATTATAGTGCATACTATGTAGTTTAGCAACAAATACTAAAAACAGGGTAAATATAGACATATGTGGTGGTACCTACGTAAGAAAGAGATGCAAAAATTCACATATCGCGTACGATCATTGATGTCTTTTGATAAACTCTCGTAAATTAAATCAGTTCTATGGGGTATCAGGTCGATGGGTGGTACGGAAACTACTGCGTGAGTCCGACTCACACTTGACCGATTTTTTTTTACATACTTTAATTGTTGCATTTTATTTTTTTACACATGTTAACTGTCTATACATGCGTAAAAATACAATAGAGTTAACATGCTATAAAAATTCAAATAAGTTTCGGTTTCGGTTTCGGCCGAAACTGGGACCAAGACCGAAGGTTCGGTTACGGTTTCGGTTTCGGCTGAAAATCCTGTTTCGGTCGGACACTAGTTATAATCACAGACTACTTAGAGATAATAATGTACTCTGTGCAATGACTAAGGAGCTATTGGACCTGACATAAACGAAAAAAAAAATGTCTATTTTTGAAATGTCCGTGACATAATATGGCATATAAAAAAATAAAAAATAAATGTGTTTTTTCAAAGTTGAACTTTGAACAAACACATTTTAGGTATATAAATGTTTTAACTTACTCACGTCCAGGCAACCGCACGTCAGTGGTAGCAAGCAGTTTGACCTTGATAGCATCTTTATTGCGTAAGCAGCAAAGGCGTTTTTCAAAATTCAAGTGTTACCATTGAAATGCGGTCGACTGAATGTACATATACGTGTGCATATTACATACGTAAATATCAGTTACTACATGTTTACTACTTTATAAATTCATCAATCGGAGCAATTAAGACAGTTAAAATGGGAAAATAATTTCTTTAATATCTTGCAACACTGAGCTTTTACTAAGTACGAAATGAAACGATTGTTTTTATTTGCTTAAAAGGTCAAAATACTAAAAAATAATCAAAGCTTGATTGTAAGAAGTGATGTTAATACACTTTTTATGTATTTCCAATGTGTTGTGACACCATTTATTCGCACAAATCGTCACATTTAATTATTTTCCGGGAGATGCATTCGGACCGCGTTAACCTTGTACACTAACGAGCGGCCGGGAGTAGTGTGCCCACCTGGGCGCCCTATTTGTTGCATCAAATTGTGCGCGCGGCATAGGTATCTTTTGTGTTATTAATCTAAGTATTGCCGCCTGTGTAGTTCTTTACAAAAATATAATTTTAGTACTTATCGATAGAGTTGTTTCAGAAAAATTGTGATGATTCCTGGGTTAAAATGGATAATAAACGTTTTAATGTTTAGCAATAGGTACCTACTTTGAATAAATAATAAACATGATAAGATTATGAAGTTGTTTACCTGTAGATGTAGCGAAGGTATTGAATTATGATGGAGCCTGGCTACATCCAGGGTTCTGTTGAAGCAAGATTCCTCAAAATGTAATGAACAAATGAGTGTTTTTTTTTTATTTGGATTTATGTTTTCTGATCCAATAGCATCTAACCATATCTTTCGAAGTGACTTATTTCCGGGTAATCTAGAACAAAAACACACACATGCAATCAAAAAGACCATCTCTCTTGCCCTATGTATGAATACGATTCGATTTTATTTTCAGTCGGCACTATTTATTACCTATTTTATTTATATTCGTCAATAATCAAGAACATTCGGTCTTTATGATACATCACTAGGTATGTTTCATTAAAGACAAAATAGAGTATTTAATGTACGAATCTGATTGAGATTTCACTATCACTTACGGTAATTATAATTTATGAACTTGATATGTCTTAATTATTACGTAAAATAAAGGAGATTTGACAAAAAAATTGTGACTAACCTGTGCAAAGTCAATCGAGGGTGATTGCTGTCTTTTTTGGAGCCGCACTTGATTATACTGCATTTAGTCATGATGGGTTTTTTTTTCTATGCATAGGTACACAATCACAGTTTAGCTTCGTAATAATACTGATTTTATAACAAGTTTATAATTTTTCGTGGCAAATGACACTGTTTGACAATCGTACCTAGTGATGCGACTCGAGTCCAATTTTACTCGAGTGATTCGAGTGACATCGTAAAAAAACGTACTCGAGTGAAAAAAATATCGACTCGAGTTCACTCGGACTCGAGTCACTCGCACACCACTCGAGTCACTCGCCAACCATTCTCCGTGACTAACAAGTTTAAACCTGCTTTTTAAAAGAGATAAGTTAAAGTGCGTTGTTGCCACACTTGTTTGAACTTGTTGCGTGTAGTGAACTCAAGTGAACTACCAAAGTGAAGTCTACCAATTTAGCAACAGTCACGTGACATCTCTCAAGCTTATGCCATTTCCATAAATTTTTTCCTTTCCGCAGTCGTTAGGCGTTTGCGGAAAGTGGATCTTGTCTAGACCCCCTGTGTTGTGTTGAATGAGTTATCGACGTTTATTTGTGAGTGAGGTGAGTGACCGAGTGACTCGTGAACCACTCGAGTGACTCAACCACTCGAGTGATTGAGTGATTCGTGAACCACTCGAGTGACTCGACCACTCGAGTGGTACTCGAGTAAAATTGTAAAATGACTCGAATGACTCGAGTGGCAAAATCGGACTCGAGTCGCATCACTAATCGTACCTGAAAAACCAAAGACTTACCTAACGTAGTGATTATCATAGATTTAGAATATACTCTTTGCCAAAGACATTTCTATCAGTGTATTATATTATTATTTATACATGACCATGGATACATGTCCTTCAGTCGTAATCATTGAACATATTATACTTGTATCCTAGTAAAGTGATGGAAACTTTACTAGGTTTCTGAGGGGATGATGAGATAAATACGAAAGTCATGGAAGAAATCATAGTACAAAATGCTTGAAATAACATCAATCGTTATCTTACCAAATTGACGAGTCCTGAAAATGCTTAAACGTTGTTTGACCACTACACATTTTGAATTTTACAGTATTATATTCGACTATATGCCATCGGGTACAAACAGATGTCACTAGGTTGATGAACTGTGTAACAAGGTACAACTCATGCGCTGTTGCCTAAAAAGGGTAATAGATGGCGTAAATTATTTACCAAATTACGTTTTCCTGTTTATTTACTTTTGTTTTCTGTATGTTTAATTTGCCTATTTAATAAGAAAACTGTACAAATCTTTTTCCACATGATTATGAAAGTATAATTATGTTTGAAAACGTAATTTTGTTTATAACATCAACATTTTAACTTAACAATCGTTTTTTCTAATTAGGTATATCATTATTTTTAACACATTTACACATTTGAAGCGACATCTAATGACAAATAATTTTATTATGACAAGAAAAGTTCCGACGTAACAAGACGTAACTGAAAGCTAAATTCAACAGTTCTTGTAGAGGTCACAGTAGTCCCATGCCTTCAGCGTTAGATTTGAGAGACAGTAGTTGTAGGCTCGAATCCTGCTACCTGCTTATCTATTTGTCTTTATTTTTTCATTTTAAAAAAGGATGAATAGAGAGCCATCTAGTGATTCCGAAGTGAAATGAATTTGTAGGTCCATACTTTAAAACGAGAGGCGCCACTTGGTCTATACCTCAATTGGGGTCGAGTTTCCTCTCTATTTCAGTATATTAAAAAGTATTCTGTGATTTCTTTACTGATACTGACTAGCGATGGGTAACTAGCCAAAATTTCAATAACCTAGCTAGCTGGCTATTTGTGGTTGAGTAGCCAGCTAGATAACCAGCTATTTCAGCTATTTGGCTATTGGATAAAACTGATAGCGCCTAGCGTCGTCGTAGCTACTAGCCGTCATAGCTACCAGTAGCTACTAGCTAGGTGGTTGTCTTGAGTTACGCTCAAGCTGCCTCGTTGCATTTATTAGTTCGATCCTCAATAAGTTTAGATGTTAAGATATTATGATTTAGTTTTTGGTTTACCTACTTATTTTCTTTCGAAATTACTTTCCTTCGTACGTATTATTACATTTATTACATACTAGCTGTGCCCGCGACTCCGTCCGCGTGGATGTCGGAAAATAACATCGTGTCATAATTATGAACACAATATCTTCAAATATAAGTGCCTACACAGACGATTACACTATTTACCGACCATACTATATTTTGTTTTTACAACCAACCGGCTAAGGTGATGGAATTTCATGGAGTTAGCCCTAAACTAAAAATATTTAATTAATCGTCCGGCGTACCCTGGGCAGTCAGCCCCGCTACCAACCTGCTGACTGGCTAATCTTTTGCCCACGGCATGAGCTATTATTCGCCAACCCGCCTGCCAAGCGTGGCGATTATGGCATATACCCCTCTTTTGGGGGAGGCCTATGTCCAGCAGTGGACGTCATTCAGCTGAAATGATGAGCTATTATCATTATGTAGCTCATGTCGACACGATAGAAGAAGAAGAAGCCCTAAACTCCCTCATTCTGAGCAGACGCTCGTGCCCAGCAGTGGGAAGTAATTGGGCTGATTATGTTATTCTATAACACTAACCACATCTCTTCTTATGGTGAGAAGAGGTCCGTGCCCAGCAGTGGGGCAGTAGGTAATGAGCTGATTATGTTATGATAATCTATTACACTAACAATATCCAGTTCCTTAACTCTTCTCATTCCAAGAAGAGGGCCATGCCCAGCAGCGGGACAGTGATGGGCTATGTTATGTTATTCTATATTTTCTATAATACTAATAGAATCCAGTTGTATTTTTACGAATCTGCAACCTGCAAACAACCAACAATCATGACCTCTACTTTGTATGCAACTTAATACAATAGAGGGGTCAAGCTGTATCGCAGGATCTACTCAACCGATTCTGATAAAACATACCCTATATTTTAAGTTAGACTAATACCAATACAAATGCTAAGTTTCATTACGATCCGTTCAGCCGTTTTCACGTGATGAGGTAACAAACAGACAGACAGACAGACAGACAGACAGATTTAAATTTTTTAAACGATGGATTCGTGTTCTATAGTTTATTTCTAGTCCCCCTAGCCGGTTTTCGCGAAAAAAAACTCAATGTACAGACTTTTTGACCTTTACAGTTTTATTATTGTAATATAGATAGATATAGATATAGATTACTAAAGACTACATATTTAACTGTCGAAAACATTGCGAATCTCTAAACTAAAAAAAAAAAAAACAACTAAGAAAACTACAAACTACTATAAAAACTACAACAAAAGACCCTTCTTCTTTTGTTGTACAAACAAAATTATAGATCTCAAACGATTTTAAACCTAATTGACAACTAGGCTAGGTTTAAAATCGTAAAAATAAAGTCGCTAGCTAGCTACCAATAGCCAATAGCTATTTTACTTGGTCAGCTAACGGCAGCGCGGCAGCTACGCGGCTGCCCGCTACTCCGTAAACTTGTCAGTTATTTGTAGCGGTAGCCAATAGCTAGCTATCGTGTTGACAGATATCGTAGCCATGGCTATTTGTTGAATAGCCGCTATTTAGCTAGTTATTAGAGTAGCTACCCACCTCTAATACTGACCAGGGTGTAGGACTGCCAATAACTTGAATGAATATTTAGTTATTTACGCTAAAGCATCTACTATTAGCCGCTCTAGGCACTGCAAGAACAGGTTGCGCTCAAATAAATACGTACACTTAATATCTATTATTTTGTGAATAGCTAATCAGTTTGATCGTGAACAGTCGAAAAAAATTTTCTTTATTTTCAGGCCTTCTTTCTTCTGCATGCTGGGCGTATGTTGTAAACAGGTATTCTGTAGTTAATAGAGACAGCCGAAACTTTATATATTGTTTTTTTAGTGTTTAGATATTGTAACTAACTATTCAGTTACATTAATATTCTACAAAGAGAAAATCAATAGCTCTAAAATTCACTTAAATTCATGTTTTAAGCAAAAATGATGAAAATCCTGGAATTTTATTTGTTGAAAGTTTTATTCCAAGAGGGCGACTCTGCACGCTTCTTTTAATTTTTTTGATCCGGGGCTGGATATAACTTTGAGTATATACCATGGATATAAGTACGCGACCCCCCCCTGACACAAAGGCTGGATCCGCCCTTGTGTCAGTAGCCGCTAGATGGCGCTATACAGTGCCAAATGCAATAGACGGTACTTGACAGCAGCATTGGCGACTCAGAGAGTGTTGTTAGACGCCGCTAGATGGCGCGAAATTTAAGGAGTGTGTCGTCAACATAACACAAAGTTACTTTTTGTGATTTTTTCAAATAGAAAGTAGCTAAAGGAGCATTATTTGCTATAATCATTTTTCTCTTAGGTCAATGACCTTTGAACTAGGACGTTTTAAGTATTTTTCAGTTTTCTCTCTATAACTCAAAAAATTATAATCACAATATGCTTGAAATAATTTTAAAAGAGTGTTTTTATAAAGGTCTATCAATGTGGATGATTATAAGTTTCTATATTGCATAGTTTAGAAATGGCAGGGGGGGACACATTGCAAGCCATTTTGGCAGGCTATATTTCGCAGATGGTACACCTGATAAAAAAGTGTTGTATGAAACATTACTTTCATTTTAGTAGACCTATTCAATGATACCCCACACGAGGGGGTGAAGCGAATAAAAATTTTCATCCCCATTTCACATGTATGGGCGCCACCCCTAAAATACGTAATCATGATATTTTTATTCTTTTTAAATTGAGATCTAGATCTAAACCATTTTTTAACAACATTTCATTTACTTATGTTTATAACTGTAGAAGTTATTAATCTATAAAGGATGAAATAAAAACTACTAGTAAACTAGTTATTGTTAGTTATGTTACTAGTATAACTAGTAGTATTAGCTAGTTAGTTATTTGGTATGAAAGTAAATATACAAAATTAGAAAAATGTAAAGTACTTTTTGCTGATAGTTATAGGCACAGAGTTATCATCATTATTTCAGCCGAAAGACGTCCACAGCTAGACATAGGCCACCCCCAAGCATCAACACAGCGAACCGGTCCCGCGCTTTTCGCATCCAGCGGATTCCCGCGACCTTCACCAGGTCACCTACCCACGCTGCGCCTTCCAGTACGCGGTCGCCACTCTAGAACTTTACTGCCCCATCGGCCATACGTTCTGCGAGCAATGTGCGGAATGTGCCCCACCCACTGCCACTATAGCAGCGCTACGAGATAGATTTCGTCTTCCCTTCCCTCACGTCTCTCCGTATGTACTGTTCTGCTCACTGCCCTGCTCTCGTGTGAAATAGGCCTGAAATACTTAGAGATGTGCCAGGGACATTGGAGGTGATGCGTCATCTAAGGAGACGGCGGAGAGGGTTCGAGAGGCGATGACCTCTCTTCGAATCCGCAGACGACCTGGGCGTCGCGATTGCCGTGAAACCGCTGGCGCGTGCGGGGCGCGGGCGAGGAATCCAGTGTATGGAATCTTAGTACAAAAGTTAACTGAAAGCTAAATTCACCAAATATTGAAGAGGTCATAGTAGCCCCATGGATCAGCGTTAGATTTGTGAGACAGTAGCTGTAGTTTCGAATCCTGCTAATTGTTCAACTTTTTGTCTTTATTTTTTTTATTTTCTAAAAGGATGAATAGAGAGCCATCTAGTGATCCCGAAGTGAAATAAAGTTGTAGGTCCATAGTTTAAAACCAGAGGCGCCACTTGGTCTATACCTCTATTGGGGTCGAGTTTCCTCTCTATTTCAGTATATTAAAAAGTACTCTGTGGAGGAATCTTAAATTGGCGGGGGGCGGTGAGTGGCCGTTCTGTACGTTAGTACTATTAGATATTCTGTGGTGTGGGCCCGCGGGTGGCGGACTCGCCGTCCGAGGTTAAGGTCCGTGACGGTGGCGCGTAGTGTCATAGATAATATACAACGTGTATCAGAAATGCGTGGTCATATTTGAAGAGCTCATTCAGGGCACAAGATAGAACAACTTTTACTCCGGGGCCAACACTGAAATCGCAAAAAAAATATAAGCTGTTTCCTACTAAATCATCGATGACATTCAACAAAATGTAAGGATCAGCTGATATTTTTTTCGCGATTTCAGGTTTGGTCCCATATTAACAGTTGTTCTATGCTATGTCCTGAATGAGCTCTTAAAATATGACCACGCATTTCTGATACACGTTGTATATCGTAGTGTTCCGCGCGTGCCTTAAAGAGGAGGGTGCGGCCGATGTGGTTGCCGCACCGGGAGAAGGGGTTTAAAGGTCTAAGCAACCAGGCCATAACTCTACTCATATAAAATAAACAAATAGGATATTTGATTAAGGTGAATGCTACAGGGTAGCCCGCGAAATTCAAAAAATTTGGCGTTTTTTGCAAATTGTAGCTTTATTTCGCGTTGTATATCGGTCTAAATGTGATTAGCGGAAATCATAACAAAAGATCTACTGAATAATACTCATAAAAAATATTAACCTAGCTCTATAAACTGTACAAGCTCGAAAATCGATAATTTGATCGTAAATTAATATTATCGAGCTTGAACAGCTTATGGAGCTAGGTTAATATTTTTGTGAGTATTATTCAGTAGATATATTGTTATTATTTCCGCTAATCATATTTTGACCGATATACAACGCGAAATAAAGCTACAATTTGCAAAAAACGCCAAATTTTTTGAATTTCGCGGGCTACCCTGTAGCATTCACCTTAAGGTCAATTTAGGTAAAACATTCAAGATGTAGTAATATCTCACGAAATAATTTATTGCTGATGATAAATTTTTGTTAATTATTTATTCATTAAAATATTATAATCTATTAAGTGCACTGCTAACTACGTGAACCCTTCTTCTGTAATTTCTATTTCTTCTATCTTTATATCAGGGTCTTCAACATCTTCATCTTCTTCACTTCTGAAACAGAAAAAAATTAAATGTCTTAGAAGGTTCTTCTCATCCTGGCCCGCACCAGGTGCCACCCGTCAGGTGTGGCTTATGCTAGCATACTTCACCATAGAACTAAGGCTCGTATTACAGAACGATACTCAAGCGTTTATCACTGTTTAAAACTAGTTTTGAGTTAAGCAGAGATTTATTGATCACAGTTCAGCTGAGTTTAGCTTTATTTTATAATGTCACCCGTTTCGGTATTTGAGCAGAGATTTGATCTGTAATCACTCTAGTGTGGTTCAGACTACGCTTGAGTAGAGATTTCTATTATATTTCAGGACAAATTCGTGTGTTATGTTTATAGATGCGAAGCTGGTTAATAACGATTTTAATGTAACGGTAGTTAACGGTTACTTTTGTTTGTAACGGTAATAACCACTTTTTCGGGTTATTACGGTTATTAACATGTTTTTTTTATCGAACCGATATTTTACCTCATGCAATTATTAGATAATGGATATACCTACTTTGTTTTATTGAAAATATTTTTAAAGGACAATGCCCTCTTATGTATGGCACTTAGTCTACCCATCAAAAGTTGATGTCGCACAACCAAACCCAGTGTATTTGAAGGAAAATAAAATGCTCTTTCCGTATAACTAATTGGTTAAAATAAGTACAAGTAATTCGCACTTTTTGGTACTTATTTAATATTTTGTATAATTACATAATTACAATCAGTTCTAACGAGTTATATCTTATAGCATTATTCTTTTCGTCCGTGTGGTGCCGGACGTAAAGAATTGCACCACCCTCTTTCTTCTCATGGGTGTCGTAAAAGGCGACTAAGGGATTCACCAGAGGATGGGCAGCAGCGTTCTTGCGATCGCCAACCCGCCTGCCTAGCGTGGCGATTATGGCATATCGCCCCCCTTTGGGGGAGGCCTTTATCCAGCAGTGGACGTCTTTCGGCTGAAATGATGATTCTTTTCTGGCTGACTTACAGAAAAGGACCAATTTGAATGATGTCCTTTATTAATACTTACCCGCTAAGTTCGTCGTCAATAGGATCTATATTCGTTGAATATTCCGTCGTTGAAGTCTCGCCTTGCGTGTGTGGACTGTAACAATGATTACATTACATTTGAGGAAGCTTCCAAATGTTTTCAAGAGGTGGCGCTGTACAGCTTGGCATAAGGAATGAGGGCGCTACTAGTCTTAAGTAATCTCTGTTTTTACCCGACTGCGCCAGAAGGAGGGTTATGTTTTTCGAGTGTATGTATGTAGGTATGTTTATTTCTTTGGCACGCTCTGTAGCCTAAACGGCTTAATGGATTTTAGCTTGAGAGGTGTCATTAGATTCGTCTTAATTGTGAGAGTGACACTGGGTATATCAAAATTATAAAAAATATAAATTGGCCGGTTTTTGACGTCATATTATGCTTTCAAATTTTTTTACCCTCAAAACACTTCGAGTGAGGTATCAAAATAAAGGGATTTTTATATGTTTTACAAAAATATGTACAACTTATATTCATCATAATCATCATTTCAGCCGAAAGACGTCCACTGCTGGACATAGGCCTCCCCCAAGCATCGCAGCAACGACCGGTCCTGTAACAACCTATATATTTAAATGTAATTTGGAATGATATATGCTAAAAAGCAACAAAATATTCAACGTTAAAAACTGAAATAAATTTATACATACATACATACATATTATCACGCCTGTTTCCCATTGGGGTAGGCAGAGACTATGGATTTCCACCTGCTACGATCCTGACACACCTCTTTCGCTTCATCTACGTCCATTAACCTCGTCATGCATGCTCGTCGGTTTAGAGAACTCTTAACCTGGCATTTTTTGAGAACATCCGCGATTTGATCGCGATATGTTCGCCGAGGTCGTCCCCTTCCAACTCTTCCATCCACACTCGCTTCGTATACTTGTTTCGTCAATCTCCTCTCGTCCATCCTCTCTATATGTCCAAACCATCTTAACATACCTTTCTCAATCTTTGTCACTACATCTTCTTTCACTCCACAACGCTCCCTTATCATGTTATTCCTTACTTTATCTCTCAAAGTAAATAAATTTATGTGTGACTAAAAAAAAACATTAATAGCGAGATAAAACATGACAAAACAAACCCATGAACTACTTATGTAATTCATGACCAAAAACACATACGTAGCCTCCGACTGTGTGTTGATTTGATGCTTTCACATATACTTACTTAAACAAGTCTTGTTTACATCTTTTCAGTTATGTTTACAAGCAGTCGGGTTTTTTGGTTTTATTAATTAACTTTTTTTTTTCTTACTTGGCTTAATTAGTAAACAATCTTACATACATACATATTATCACGCCTGTTTCTTATCTGTGTCTAATTTTCTTTCGCGCCAAGTCCGCGCGCAGTTCTTGTTCTATTTATAAAGTTTAAAAAAAAATGCGCATTCGGCCTTTATAATCATGGTATAATAAGATATTCACCAGGTATTCTCTTCCTGCGATGCGTCCAAGCTACGTCACAATCAGTGTTGCCATTGATTGATATCTTCAATATATTTAAGGAGATTTTTGTTCATAATGATAATAAAATAAATTCCTAACTAGCCTAACTATTATGAAATTACTAGTCCAAAAGTGCTTCTTTATAGAAATAAGTAAATGAAAAAAACTTTTTACCAAAAAAAAAAAATGGCTTCAAAAACTTTAACTAAAAAGTAAAAAAAAAAATAGATAGATAGAATATACTTTATTGTTTGCACACCATAAAAATAAAAATAAAGTTATAACAAACATGAGCACAGTACTAACAATTGGCGGTCTTATCGCTTAAAGCAATTTCTTCCAGACAACCATTGGATGGACTTGAAATGTACAAGAAAATATAACAGGTAGATGGTGGTGTACTATAGAGAAAACATGTTATGTATATTATAATAATCCTTATTATTTTTTCCTTTGTGTTATTGGGTTTTTTCATTAGGAAATTCTCAGTAGCAGCCCGGAGTCTGGATTTGAGCCCGGTCAATGGCAATAGGCTCGCCCCCTATTACATGGGACTAATACATAACTCAGAATTTGATTATCACTTGCTTTAACGGTGAAGGAAAACATCGTGAGGAAACCTGTACACCTGAGAGTGCTCCATACAGTTCTCAATGGTGTGTGTAGTCCGCCAACCCGCACTAGGCCAGCGTGGTGGACTAAGGCCTTAGCCTTCTCGTACTGAGAAGAGGCCCGTGCCCAGCAGTGGGACAGTAATGGGCTGATTATGTTATGTTATGTTATAACATAACTGGCGAAATGTGGGTGTACTATACATCTCTGCCCACCCCTTCGGGGAAATACAGGCGTGATGTTGTTATGTTAATAATCCTTGTATGTATTTCAAAATCTTTTCATAAACCAAAATTTTGAAGGCAGCGCGTGATTTTTGCGTAGAATAACACGCCAGCAAGGCGTGTTGTTTCGTCAGGTATGGAAAAGAGCCGATTGCTGTAAACCATTATTTATAAAACTAGGAATCTTAACAATAGCTGGTCTATACAGGGTGTCAGGGAAACGCTTCCGAAAACGAAGATAGGTGATAGTGCTGGTGATTACTGATACGAAACCACGAAAAAAAATGCGATTCCTTTTTTAGATTTTTAATATTTGTTTTGCATTTTTTATTATGTATGAGTTTTATTTAACTGCCCAAAGCTGGTTATGTATGATTTTTTTTTTCATATCGGTATCATTTTTTTTCATATGTATCAGTTATCACCAGCACCTATCTTCGTTTTCGGAAGCGTTCCCCTTACACCCAGTATATTGAAAAAGTCTGTAAATTTACTAAATTACATCTAGATCTCTTCGTTAAAGTTGGTGACAATTGCCCTTTTAAAACGAGGATTCCAAATAATTTGACCATTCCTAAAATGAAGACAGAGCTATACAGGCGCAGTTGTTATATAATGTGTATTAAAATATATAATAAGCTTCCAGCCCAGATCAGAGAGTTACCAATGACACGCTTCAAGCGAATTCTGCGTAAATTACTAATTGAAAAAGCCTTTTACTCAGTCAATGAATATTTGGAAGATAAACATTTAATATAGTAATATAATTTTATTGCGAACACTAATATTTGCATGTCATTATGTTATGACAAAATATTCTGAACTACCTAATAAATATATTTGTAACACCTACTGTAACCATATTTAAAAGAAAATAAATATTTAAATTGAATTGAATTGGTGTATACTTTTTTAAAATAATGAACCAATTTCCGAGCATTTGGGAAAATAGTACATTACTGTCGAGGCCTGAAATGAAGCAATTTACGGCCGAGTAATATCCCAAGTGATTTTGAAACTTTTTAACTAAACGAGGCCGTTAATTGATATTTCGGCCGAGACTTGTATAGTACTATTCTCTCATTTGCGAGGAAACACAACACAAATTAATTCAACAGCCAATTCGCCCGCGCGCGGATCTTGTTCTATTTTCAAAGTTTTGAAAAAAAAAATGCGCATTCAGCCTGTATAATGATAAATATTTTGTACCTAAAAACACCTAATTTATGTTAGTGTGTACTTAAAAACCTTGGTAGCATAATTTAAAAAATAAAAAGTGTCCAGGAATTTCTATTATTGTCCTGTTGGATATTACCGGCCTGTTATTTCGTTGCGTACGGAAAAGAGCCGATTGTTGTATTCTTTTTTTTTAATAATGAACCAATTTCCGAGCAAGTGGAAGAAAAAGCTCATTACTGCCCCACTGCTGGACGGAGCTCTCCCCCCAGCGCCAGGCTCAGTGCGGAGTGGCGCGGCTACTGCGTGACGTCACTACACACACACACAGCTGTACGCACACTCTCACAGTGTCTCTCACGATGTCGACACTCACCGCTGACGCTACTGATAATCTAACTCTGATACTCACTCATGGAATGCATACTCTTCTGGTTCTTGCTTAATACTTTCTTGTAGCGTTATAATTTTACCGGCGTCAATTAGCAGAAATTTTGGTTTTAAACTGTAACAAGATGAAATATTTATACGTGTTATTCAAATAAATAAAAACCTATTAAGGGGTCATTGTACTCATCAGTAAGAACTACTTTTACTACGGGACCAACCCTGAAATCGCGAAAAAAAATCAGCTGTTCCATACATTTATGTTCACATAAATCGAAAAGATAAAGGGAAAGGCTGATTTATTTTCTCAAAAGAGTTAAATATCATTTGAATAACACAAGTTTTAATAAAATTCAAATTCAAGAGTTGTAAACCTTTTTTCATCAGTTTAAAACTATTGACCCTTCCATGTACTTACATCTATGAGGTAACTGTGTGAAAACGCATATTTCTTCGTTTGAGCAGCTAAAGAGCAAACGACATAATCAAAAGATCTGTTTTCCATCAAACAAAACTGCACAATTTAGTAATAGCATATTTTGTATGGCGCCTCGCATTTATAATCATCTTCCTACAGATATATTGAATTGTTCGAACGTATATAGGTACATTTAAATTGGAGCTAAAGGCCCACCTGATGTTAAGCGGTTACCTTTGCCCATAACAACTGCAATACCACCAAGGCTGTTGCCTAAATGGTACAGCAAGTCGGTTCGCCAAACTGAGTTTCTCTTATTATAGTGTGGATGAATATCTTAATGAAAAATTAAATCTACGTTGACATTGTATTATAGGTTTTGACATCACGATAAAGTACTTTCAATTATTTACATTTGATATACTTTCATATTCACTGTGACATTAAAATATTGTATTATTCTGGACGTTTGTAATGTATTATGCTTTATTGCTTTAGACGCTTCAGTTAATAGCTTGGCGTAGAATTGTGTATTTCCTGTTGCATGCTAAATGGCAGAATATAGCTGCACAAATAATGTTTTTATGACAATATTCATGTAACACCTACCTTACCTATATTCGCAATAAACTATTGAACTGAATTGTTTTTTATTTCAAATAAACCAAACCAACCAAACTAAGGTTGCCTGGAAGAAATAGCTGATTCCGATAAGGCCGCCATTTGTACAAAATAGTTCAATGTACTTTTTTATGGTGAACAATAAAATAAAGCATATGTTAATAAATAAATAAACCTAATTACAGGCACTTTTGAAACTTCAGGCTCTAGATGCACGGTTCCAAATTGTGGGTCCTATGAAGAAGAACCGGCAAGAAACTCCGTGGATATACTCTTTTTAAAATAAGTTATTGTTTATTACAACAAATTTATTCAAATAATGTGAGTATAATGTAGGTTAATGTCAGAAATAAACAAGAGTTTAAAAATTTGAATATTGCCTTTAGAAATTAACCTAAATTAAAAGTAAAAAAATATATTTTTAAACCAAGCTTTTATTTAAATGCGCTAAAATGAATAAAATAAACTTTCCCTTTAAAACTTTTACTATCAACTTATAACGTCATTACACAATTTATATGATATTAAAGCTTATCGCGAGATTTAAGTAGGTACTCGTATTTACTTAGATTGTTTTTTTGTTAAATTAGAACCAATCAGATCAAATTATTCAATTTACTTGTTTATCTACATAGGCAAATCTCGCGATAAGCTTTAATATCATATAAATTTTGTAATGACGTTATAAGTTGATAGTAAAAGTTTTAAAGGGAAAGTTTATTTTATTCATTTTAGCGCATTTAAATAAAAGCTTGTTAAAAAAAAAGACTTAATTAATTTTTTACTTTTTAGTTATCGCTGGACAGGTTTTTTAACTCGCATTCGTATTCTCAGCAAGTCCTTTCATTTGGTAGCCATATTGTAGGAAACCATAAAAAACTTAGTCCGCCATATTGGATTTAGAGTGACGTCACTTTATTTTTCAAGTTACTCTCAGCAAGCCCTTTAATTTGATACCCATATTGGTGTCGATTCTCTTGTTCACGAACTAAACTTATTTTAAACTATCGCTCTCTTTTACAAATAGTAGATACAAGAAAGGGATGGCAATCATTTTAGAGCTGTCAAATTAGACGGAATTAAAATTTCCATACAAGTTTAGTCGTGATCTCGGAACGTGCCCACTAAAATACAAAGAAATGTAACACGTAAACTAATTTGACAGTTCTAAAATGGTTGCTATCCCTTTCTTGTATCTACTTTTAGTAAAAGAGAGCGATAGTTTAAAATAAGTTTAGTTCGTGAACAAGAGAATCGACACCATTGTAGGAGTGCATTAAAAATAACTAGTCCGCCATCTTGGGTGTTCCGCCATGTTGAATTTAGAATGACGTGACACAGCTAACCATGCATTGTTATCCAAACTAAACGTGTATACAAAATTTCAGCTTAACCGGTTGAAGATATCTGCTTCAAAATTGAGTTGCAAGATTCCACCTTAACAAATTACAGACATACATACATACATTGCAAGTTAATAAAAAGCTTGTAAAAGAGTTTCCATAGTATGTAGGAGCTGACCTGACAGACGAATCGAAGTGAAACTGTTAGGTACATAAAGGTATTATACTGACGTAATAGAGACACTGTCACCTCATTATCACGTCACCGAAAGCGAAATGAGTATATGTGCGAAATTGACACGTGTAGGAGTGATTTTTAGTGATGTGACATGGACGTTTCCGCATTATCGATATAGTTCAACCGGCCTTACTTTTAAGGAGTGGTAATATTTTAAAACTGCTAAGCTATTAAGTAACTATTGTTTTAAAATTACAGATATTTGAGACATAATTTTATTTGTTTTAAAAGATTGAGTTACGCAATTAAGGGCTATATTATAATTACATTATTAATGTCACGAAGGTAAGAAATACATAAATAAGAAATAAAAAAAACAATTAATCATCATTTCAGCCGTAAGACGTCCACTGCTGGACACAGGCCTCCCCCAAGCATATATTGGGGGGATACGCTATAATCGCCACGCTTGGCAGGCGGGTTGGCGATCGCAGTTGGTTGGTTAAATATTCAGAGAACGCTGCTGCCCATCCTCTGGTGAATCCCTTAGTCGCCTATTACGACACCCATGAGAAGATATAGGGTGGTGCAATTCTTTACGTCCGGCACCACACGGAACATTTTACAATTAATCACATTAGTTTTAATTAGGTGTATAGAAAGGTTTTCAATCCCGGAACTAAGTTCCTATACACGATTCTGGAATTGGTCAAATTATTGATTTTTTATGAAAAATTACAATATCTATGAACTTAACAAGTTTTCTTGTAGTATATTATTATAGTATATTAAATGTAGTATATTATTTTGCGAGTAAAGTCCACTTCCACCTCCACCTCCACCTCTGCTCCACTTCACTCCACCTACACATCCACCTCCACTTCCACTCCACTTTCATTCATCCATCTATCCATCCATCGTACATTACTATCCGCTCGTGCAAATGCATAGAAGCTTCGTATCTGTCGGGTGAGGGAGGACGCACCCCACGAATCAATTTTTTTCTTTTTTCTTTCTTTCTTAAAACCCTTCCTAGTTTTTAAGTCTAATCATAAGCTTTCAAACACAAAAAGTTTCATCAAAATCGGTCCAGTAATGTTAGCGTGATGCTCGAACAAACAATTTTACATAATTTTGTAATAGTTAAGATAAGATGAGATAAAAAGTAGCCTATATGTTAATCCAGGTTAAGTTCTATCTATATGCCAAATTTCATTAAAATCCATTCAGTAGTTTTTGCGTGAAAGAGGAACAAACATCCATCCATCCATACTTACAAACTTTTACATTTATAATATTAGTAGGATAGGATAGGATTTTTGGAACTAAAAATTTTGACATTCTGTCTCCATAATAATTTGTCATCTTCGGTTGAACTAGTTTTTTATCTCTAACTCTTCTTGTATTATATTTATTTTTAACTTTTACTTTATACTCGTCACTTCGTAGATTTAGAGATAATTTAAAGTATAGCCTAGTGGTTGACTGCTTGCCATCCTTGCAGGGGGATCTGAGTTCGTACCCGGCTCACACCTTTGGCTTTTCGAATTCAAGTGCGAATCAGAATTTGATTGTCACTTTTTACTTTAACGGTGAACGAAAACATCGTGAGGAAACCTACCCACTTGAAAGTGCTTCATACAGTTCTTGATGGTGTTTAGTCCACCAACCCGCAGTAGGCCAGCGTGGTGGACTCAGGCCTGAATCCTTCTGAGAAGAGGCCCGTGCCCAGAAGTAGAACAGTAACGGGCTGATAATGATGAACCATTTTTTAATAGAAATGTCTTTAGAACTTTACCCTGCCTACCGTCATGCTCAAACATTTCTCAGTTGATTGTGACATTCACACACAGCTTACTTTGTTGAGGCCAACTTATAATATTATTATTCATATTATTTTGTTTTTAAATATAAATGCCATTAAAGAAAATGAAAAAAGCTGTTGCTTACCTCATTTAACAAATGATTTCCAACAAAACTGTATGTAGGCGGTGGCATCTCAGTATCTGAAATAATAAAAAATAGTTTTACAACAGCATTAATATTATTAAGATTCCACACCCGAAGGGTCCAAATGGAATCCTATTGCTGTGGCCAAGGGCAGATCCAGGATTTGTTTCTGGGAGGGGCACAAGGGCCAGATAGGCAAGGAGTACTTAGAAGTGTCCCCTATAGTATTGCATTATCAGTGATATTTTATGATTTCCAACTTGCGGTAGCATGTAGTATACTTATGTTTGCAAAAAGAAACAAATAATATTCAAGCGGTATTGTATTAATCTCCCAACTCCTAGTTTTATTTGAACCATCTGGTGGGAAGGGCTTGTTTCCCTGTGTATCAATTCATTAAGCTTAGTTTGGCCCCCAGAAGCCTGAAATAATCGTTTTCTGTAATGTGTACTGCATGCAGATTGAAAAGTTCATTGTCAAATATTACACTTTAACATTGAAATGAAATATATTATTATTTGCTTACCTGATGTGATCATATAACAGTGGCTTGATGTGCTAGTGGCTAGCACAGAGTACATTATATAGCTGAGAATAGAGTAATCAGTCAAAAAGACGATAGGAGCGCCTCCGGTGTTAACTTCAGGAACTACAACGTGCTATCTACATACCTTTACCTATCTATAGTAGGTATATGTGACCTCGCATGACCCCTACAATAACCTTTAGAACATTTCAGCTCTAAATGAGATTTTGTGCAATAAAACTAACAACTAGGTGAGGTATTTAATTTAATTTACCTCGCCTAGTTATTAGTTTTATTACACAAAATCTCATTTAGAGCTTTAACTTAGGTGTAATTTGGGATATAAAATAAAATGCAGTATTATGGTTTGCAAATTTAATGTAGTTTTAAAAGCTTTTTTATAATATTCAATAGCCAGTTATTTCACATATCTTCTTTGTCTGTCCTGATGCTAGTCAACAACGTTACACAAACATTACACACTAGTACATCACCGTTGTTATTTATAAAAAACTTATACAGAACTCAAACCAAAATTCTGTCATATCACTTCTGTGGTCTGGGCAAATCAATAAAATCGATTAGTATAATTCTTTATGCAAGGTAAATCACTTTTTCTTTTTAAAATAGCTGTTACCACATCTTGTATCGCAGAAAACATCTTTAACGTGTGTTCGGAAGGGTAGGTGAGTAATTTAAAGATTTTCTATCTTTATACTACATAATAATTCAGGTCGGTTTCGTCACTATTAAATAAAATGTCTTTAAATTGGTTTTTAAATAAAGCTTAATGTTAAATCATTCTGGCTGGTGGCTAGTATTCTGGCTTTTAGCGATAAGACCGCCCATGTACCCATAATTTGTACGTTGTTCCTGTTTACTACTATTTTCATGGTGTACAATGAAGTATATTCTATCTATCTATCTATCTAGTAGTAGGCTTTTTTGTTGGGCAGATGTTAACAAACATTTCGTAACCGTAATTCGTAATGTACGTTTTTATTTAGTTATATTAAACTTTGTAGAAAACTGAATAGTATATTTCAACTTTTAAATGGGATAGGTATATAGTTTAGACTGCCCATTTTACAAAGAGTTAATTACAAAGAGAATTACTTCAATAATTGAGATTATACATGTATACTACACATAGGTATATAACAACAATATAAAGACCAGAAGGGGAAGGCCGAGGGGGACGAAGTAACTGTCGAAATCTATTATTGAACCCATCTAGAATCATAGACATAACGTTGAAAATTTTTGTTCTAAGATTACTACCCGTGGTCTCTCTGGACTGCCGCGCGGTCCACAGTGCGCACGCGTTTTTCGTATCGTCGCTTAATTCCGCTCGGACCGTTTCCTCGCCGATCCGTTGCCGCCGGTGTGTATTTATACACGCCGCACGGTCGCGGTAGGCCGCGCTACCATGGCGCCTTCGCCCGGTTCCCGGGGTCCCTCACAGGACGCGGGACCGAGCACAAAAGGCCCTTCTAAGGGCCAACAACCTCCACCTCCACCTGCGAAGCAGCAACAGCCGCTTCACAGAGCACTCTCCAACCCGGAGATTCGCGCCACCGACACCAGGGGCTCGTCTGCATCGGCCATTCGTCACGCGGCGAGTGACGCAGCGGCCCTGCAGCGTGCCTCTGGTGCCGGCTCGGCGCCCAAGCAGCCACCACCCCCGCAGACAGCGGGCCGACGCGATCCGCGCCCTGGTGCTAGGATGAAGCCAACCACCACCGCTACGCCCGCGGACCCATCGTCAACATCGTCGCGTCATGCTGCTACTTCCGCTGCATCAACCGCGACGCCCCACACCACCTCTGCCCGCGCCCCGCCCCGCGCTGCTCCACCGACCCGCCCGTCGGTGTCGAGCGCGCCCGCGAGTGTCGCAAAAACAATAACATCGCGTGTTTCGCCAATCCGACCGACTGTGCTCAAGTCGGTCGCGAACATCGCGTCGCCTGCCCCACCCCGCGGTTCAGCACCGGCCTCACCGGCATCCCGAGCGATGTATTCGTCGCTCGTGGGCTCGGATACATCGTTCGGCTCAAGCGAATCCGTCGCGAGTGCGCGCAGTGCATTGGATATGGATTGCAGTGCCAAGGATTGCAGTGTTCACAAGGATTGCAGTGTCTATAAGGATTGCAGTGCATTGGAAATTCCCAGGACTGCGCTGAGGAAGACCCGGCCCAGCCCCCAAGGACAGCAAAAGGCACCCTCGATGCCTGACCTGCAAAGTCAGGTCACTCCGGAAGCCCAGGTAGGTGCCATATCATTTGACCTGGAATTCGATTTTAATTTGCCCCGCCTAGCGCAGCGGCGTCAGCGCAGTCCTGATGACGACGCCGTGGAGGAGGCAAAACGGCCGTGTGTACCCGCACCGCAGCCGCAGCGACCCGTACGCTTGCGTGCTGACAGCGACACCACGGCCCAGGTACCAAATACCCCCATTACTTTTTCCCAAGCTGCGCAAACACCGCGCAGCCCAAACACGGCGTCGTCAACAGCAGCCCCCACGCGCACCTCACCTCAACCAGGAGGAGGTGCTGCGAAAGGGAAGCCGAAAAAGCTCCGCTTCCCGCCGCTGATAGTCGAGTCGATGCCCCAGTGGGCGCGCCACTTTAAGGCGCTAAAAGACAAGCTGGGCCGGGCACCAAGTGCGCGCCCATTTGGAAAGGGGGTGAAATTCACCCCCCAACATGAGACCGAGTTCCGTCTGGTACAGAGTTACCTGACGGAGCTCGAAAAAGAGGAGAATATAAGTTGGTTCTCCTACTCGCTACCAGCGGATAAAAGTGTGAAGGTGGCCATCAGGGGGCTGCCAGTAGACACTGCGCCGGAGGAAATAGAAGAGGAGCTTCGCGCGCTAGGATTTGAGCCGGAATTTGTTCGCCACATCAAGGCGAGACAAGGGCGACCCGGCTGCATATTCCACGCCACCCTCAAACGCACCTCAGACACTATACCGGGCATATTCCATGTCACTGAGATGATGTGTATGCCCGGCGTAAAAATCGAGGCCTGGCGTGGGAAAAAGGGCCCATCCCAGTGCCATAGATGCCAACAGTTTCGGCACTCGTCCGCTCAATGTCATCGCCCCCTCGCATGTGTGAAGTGTGGCGGGCCTCATTATGCTAGAGAGTGCACACGCCCAAAAGAAGAGCCTGCCACCTGCACAAACTGCGGGGGCCCTCACGCAGCCAATCATTCGAAATGCCCAGTTCTAATCAAAGAACTGAGGAACAAAAGAGCGGGCACCGTCGCCATCACCGGGGGGGACTCACGCCGGCCTCACACAGAGACCACCGAGAGGCTAAACCCCACCCCGGAAGGGGAACTACCATCAACTACCCTGATGGCGGCGGCAAATGGGCCCCAGGTGCGCGAAGCAGCCACCACCTCTTCCGGGCGGAGGAAGAAACGTGGCGGCAAACGCAAAAAACAACAAGATCCCCAAACAAACGTAAACATCGCCGGTAATCGTACTGAAAACGATACCGGCGATAAAATGCGCATGCCACGCCACTCTGCCGCCGCGGCAGAAAACGAAACTAAGGCCGGCCAATCCCAACCGCCGACTAACCGCAGCCACCTGTTGCGCGGACACGCCGACCAATCAGCGCCCGCGCAACAGAGGGGTAAGGAACGCCCACCGCAAATCGGCACCCACGGTGCCCATGGCGCCATGGGGGCCCACGGCACCCAAACAAACACAAATTTAGCTCCAGAGGATCGCAAAACCGATGTAAACAAACACGGTAACACGCGAAAAGCGACCTCTGGAGCACAAAGAAGCTTCAAACCGATGCGAGGCAATGCGGCGTCGGCGGAGGCACCCCGGGAGGTACGTTATACCCAGACCCAGGGTGCCGCTGATGATGTCCAACGCCATCCAAGCGTCAACACCAACTCGGACATTATCGAGGTCGCCATACGGGTCTTGCAGGACGTACTTTACGCCCTGCGCAGGGGAGAAGACCCAGTACGTGCGGTCCTCAACGGCATGGCCACCTTGATCGGCCAGTACACACCAGCGCAATGACCCAGTCGTTGAGGATCCTACACTGGAACGCCGGCGGCCTCAGGGATAAGGTCGCCCTCCTCCGCCCACTCCTGCAGGAACAGAACATCGACGTGGCGCTTATAAGCGAGACGAAACTGGGACCTGCAATCCCACTACGATTCCCAGGATATCTCGTCTATAGGAAGGACGAGCAAACGGCCACACATTCATACCGCGGTCTGGCGGTCATAGTGAAGAGAAGAGTCGTCCACCAGGAGCTACCACTGCCTCAGCTCAACAGCATGTACGCGCTGGGTGTGCAACTCCACGTCGCCGGCCAGGACCTGTGCGTGTACGCGGCCTACAAGCCGCCACAAAACAGACTGGAAATTGCCGACGTACACGCACTGCTAGCAGCGCCCCATCCCACCATCATCGCCGGTGACTGGAACTGTAAGCATCCAGCGTGGAACTCACACGCTACAAATAGTGACGGGAGACGACTCTTCAACGACGCGGAAAACCGCGGCTACGAAGTGTCCGGGCCCGAGATGCCAACCAGGTACCCAACCATCACTCGACACTCACCGGATGTCCTGGACATTGTCGTCCACCGCGGCCTGACCTGCCAGATCGCGCAAGAGACGCTGGATGACGAGTTACTGTCTGATCATCAGCCGGTACTCGTCACCCTCACAGGACACACCACCCGTTATGCTCGTCCCGCGCCACGTCGCCGCACGGACTGGACAGCCTTCGCGGCGAAGATGGAGACCACCACGCCCACTCGGCCTATTACCGATGCCGCTGATGTCGATGAGCTGGCGAACGAGCTCACCGTCAGCATGCAATGTGCCCTCCAAGCGGCAACTGACCCAGCACCAGCACCACAGGGGCGTTACTCGACGCTCCCCGCACACCTCAAGCGCATGATTGTCGCGAAGAGGGAGCTGCGCAGACGGTGGCAAACCATTAGAGACCCAGTACTGAAAACCCAGCTCAACCGACTCACGGAAAAGGTAAAGGCCGAATTAAAGGACCATACCACCGAGAGCTGGGAGAACTACATAGAAGCCGACTGCGACTGGACGTCGGTCCACCGAGTGTGCCGACGCCTCAAGAACACCCCAGCTCCGGTGAGACCGCTGCTTAACAGCGACGGGGCGTTAAGATACACTGCAGCAGACCGGGCAGAGATCTTCGCCTCTCACTTGGAGCGTCAATTCACGCCGAACCCGACAAACGACGAAGAACACGTCGCAGCAGTCGAGAAACACCTTGGAGAGTACTTCAACACGCCAATAGCCCCCGAGGAAGACCCAATTTTTATTTCCCCGGGCCAAGTACGACGCGCGATTCTCCGCACTAAGCCAAAGAAGGCCCCCGGTGTGGATGAGATCACAAACGCCGCGCTGCGCCACTTGCCGCCACGATCAGTGGCTGCACTAGCGCGGCTATACACAGGAATTCTCCGCACCGGGACTTTTCCACAGACATGGAAGGTGGGGAGAGTCGTGATGATCCCAAAGCCCGGGAAAAATCCCAGGAAGCCGGAGGGCTATCGGCCGATCACCCTCCTACCGACCACCTCCAAGGTGTTCGAAATGCTCCTACTGCGATATATGGCACCGCACGTGACACCAAGACCGGAACAATTCGGGTTCCGCGCTGAACACAGCACGACGCTCCAGCTGTCGAGGGTACTGCACCTTCTGACAGCGGCCATTAATAAACGGGAATACGCAGCTGCAGTATTCCTCGACATGGAGAAGGCGTTTGATAGAGTCTGGCACACCGGTCTGCTCTACAAACTGTCACTATCGTCGACGCCCCGCCGCATTGTGCGGGTGGTCTCCCAATTCCTACAGGACCGAACCATTAAGGTTGCGGTGGAGGACCAGCTCTCCGGCGCTCGCCCCGTCGCCGCCGGGGTACCGCAGGGGAGCTGTATCTCGCCTGTGTTATACTCCGTCTATACCGACGACATTCCCGCCACGCACACTTCGACACTCGCGCTGTATGCTGATGACGCCGCGTACATTACGACGTCATTAAACGCCGACCACGCGGCGATCAAAATGCAGCGCGCCCTGGACGACCTTCCCGACTGGCTCAGCAAGTGGAGACTGTCGGTAAACGTGGGTAAGACACAGGCGATGATTGTAACGGCAAGAAGCCGCTCTTACCCACCCAACCTTAAATTCCAGGACGCCGACATCGAGTGGACCCTCACGGCTAAGTACCTGGGGGTCACGCTCGATAGCCGGCTTACAATGGGCCAACACGTCCGCAATGTTGTCGCGCGGGTGCGATCCACCCGCCACCTGCTTCGCCCCGTGCTCTCATCGCGCCTCCCGCTGCGAGTCAAGCTGGGGGTGTACAAGACGTACATCCGCCCCCAGCTCACCTACGCCGCGCCAGCATGGCTCGCCCTCACGTGCGAGACACATCGAAAAAAGCTCCGGGCGCAGCAAAATTTAGTGCTGCGCCGTATTACTAATGCTCCTCGCCACGTGAGGAATTCTGTGCTCCACAGGGACCTGCGCGTCGAGAGCATAGACGACTTCGCCGTGAAAATGGCGGAGAGGATGTTCGCGCGTGCCGACGCATCCGCCTGGGTCCATATCAAGGGCCTGGCGCCGTGGCACGCGCGCCCCCCTGACGCCAAGCGCTTCCCGCGCGACCTGATTGCGGACGTGACCGCCCCACCACCGGACTGACGCCTGAGCAGACCATAAATCACGTTACACGTGGTCTGCTCACACAAAATGACTCCACAACGATACTCGCACCCACTACGCATATTGCTACTAAGTTCTTAGGCGCAAATATGCGTAGCACACACACGCATTCACTTTACACGCTAAAGTAAATACTGACGTACGCCGATTACGTCTCACGGGCGGGTGAGCGTATGATAGTGTATACTCACAGAGCGACGTACTCACACCTCAATGTCGCTCACACACACATATTCGTCCCGTGACTCGGAACGCGATCGGCTAGCTCTGAGAACGCTGTGAGTCACGGGTCAATCACTATCTGTAGGCAGGCGCCAAACAAAGCCGCTGCCCTTGTAGCTGATCGTCCCTCGCCGGGCCTCCCTCAGGTAACTGGGGGTCTCACCTAGCGGGGGACTGGTCGCTCGGGCAGCGTGAAACACTTCAGGCGCCCCCACAGACACAAAACAATAACACATGTTGCCGCGGAGAAATCCCGCGGCCATAGGGACCATTTTTAATCCGGCCCGCCAGCCATAAAGGGTAAACAACCCAACCCAACTACCGGCCCATATTTTTATGGGCCGCGACCCCGCAACCTCGGGAAAGGGGGCCCTAACCCCCGAGCCCGATTCCTCGCGCCCCTTGCGGGGCGACGAGAAGTACACCGAGCTTCGGTCTCTCTTTTGTTACGAACAACTGTCTAGGTCGAACCTCTGTCGCGTTGCTATAATAATCTTGCTGTCTGTGCTGTATATTGTGTCTGTTAAGTATATCCTTAATCATTTATGTTTTAGTGCTTGTAATTAATAATTAAAGTAATCAATGCTGGTTATTGTATTTAGTAATTGTCAAATTAGTCTTTAAATTTATTGTCTATATTAGTAATTTCCTGCAGTTGATTAAATTGTCGAGTGTGCATAATATGACTATTAAATTAATGGTTGATGTAATGTAAACTTTGTTTTATTCCATCTTTTCCTTCCAGTGTCTAATCTTGTGTAACAGTTTCAGAAGTGTGATTACTCCGCTCAACATGAAGAAGTCTGAACAGAGCTAGAGGTAATAGCGGTAGCAGCAAAATTGCAGTTTTAGATTTGCAAGTCGCAGAGAAGAGAAGCGGGCCTGCGACGCATCATTGAAGAGTATACTAGAACAATTGGTAAATGAAAAGATTGAAGGTATGTTGAACAAATTCTTTGGCGGTAGGCGCAAAAATATGCGGACTGTTTTAAAGGTGTTCTATTATTTTTTATAAAGAGGATAACTTGTGTGGTTGAAGAAAGTAATCTGGTTTGGTGATGTTTTTGGCTAGGAATACACAAAACGCTCGTATTATATACCTATGCAGACAAGGTTAGATGTTTGGCTAGATGCTGGTATGATAAGTTGGATATAGATGTTTGCATTAACAGAATCTGTTGAAGAGTTGGTCTGAAAAAGAGACAAAGTAAATAATGTGCCGATGTCATTGCATAAAGTACTTACTCTTAATTAATAATTCTATTAGTTTATTACAAATAACAATTAATCGTCGGTTACCTAAATAGGAAGGTATTTCACGAAATTAAACAAAAAAACAAAATACGTCTTTGCAATGTCGACGACTATGAGGTAATTAGTTTTGCGATAAATTGACAATGCAGATGTAAGTTTGATAATAGTGCTGCGGTCTCTAGTATTATTCGCATCCTACCCTCACAATAGCAAACAAGCACTTACAATTTTTTAAAATAAAAATTCAGAAGATTTCATCTAGAGTTATTAGTGTTATTGGAAAATTATCTTTCTCATTCATGGAGACTTTGTGAGGCTGATCAATACAAAAATCTTACCTATCTTCTACTATCACTGTAATACTGAGGGTCACTTGGTTAATTTAATAAGTGCACTAATTCTGATATACCTAGTTACATTACATTTTACTGTATTCTGTCGCTATTCGTGAAGTCCTATTATTGGCAGAATGTATAATAAATATCATTGTTAGTCTAAGGAAATTGCTGTTGATCTTCCAAAAAATAAATGCGTAGCTGTTGAAAAAACTGCCGGAAGATTACATATTGTAACATTTTGTAGGGTGAATGTGAATATTAAAAAGCGAGAGAAAAAAAAAAATTAAAGGTAAAAATATATATATATCGGATATGAATCTTTTTGGATACCTGTACTAAGCAAAGTTAGGTTTCTCCGGATTAGTTAGCAGTTAAAACTGATCCACTAGTTGACCTTTAGTCAACTTGAGGAAAATTTATAGACTATAGAGGCCCTTGTGGGGATTGTCATTAATAGAAATCATACCTCTTAAATCTATTCTAGTATTACAGATAGAAAGGAAACTCTAACCCCTGTTATTTGAACCTCTCAGATTATGGGTACCTACATTATCCCAGCATCTGGCGGAGAGTTCCGAGTAGACAAGAGTTTCGAAGGCTGTGGAACTTGTTGCTGGTGTGAGCTATTATGCGAGATGTGACGGCTACAGTGCGAGGGCAATGCTGTGCCGAAATAGAACAAGCTGAAGCTGTCTTGGTGAGTCAAATCTTTCTTTGTTGTTGGTCCAATTTTGACGTTAAGAGCTAAAATAATAACGCTGTTGGTTTCGTACCGCATTGAGCTGAAGCAAAGCTGGGATGACGAAATTGGACCAGGAAGATGTTGTTTACATATCTGGTGATGTGTATTTGTGGTGTTGATTTGACCGACATAAACGTGGGTACCTATTATTAGCAATGGCGACAAGTAACTTTTATTCACCATTTTGATACATAAATTAAAGTTAATTTATTTGCCAGAATGTAGGTGTACAAGTATGATCTTAAATTTAAATGGCCCATTTACATTCTACCATTAAATATCGTTGTACCTTCGTACTTAGTAATTGTTTTGTTTAAGAGATTGAAGTTAAAGTAAATATTCATAAATTTACTGCCGGTAGGTATAGGAATACAGACTTTGCCTCCCAGAATTTTGATAGTAAGCATAAAAGTTTTTAAAATTTTTGGAAGGTGGCATTATTTGGGAAAATCGGGTATTGTTTAAGCGCCAAGTAGGTAATTCTTCAATCAATTATGTATTTTAGTCTCGAGACTACACGTCAAGAACAGATTTATTATGTTTACGTTACGGATTATAAAGTGGCAGTAGTAGGTTATTAAATATGTTCAAACTTTATTTATTTGTTTATTTATTTATCTGATATTGTTACTGCTTTTCAAACTTTTATTTTATAGAACTAGACTTCGCCCGCGTACTGATATAAAATATAGCCTGTTACTTCTGGATAAAGTAGCTTTTTTTTAATCGTGATTATTTTTTTCATTTAAATCGGTTCTCGGAGTTTAGATTTCAAACAACCAAACAAACAAATCTTTCCTCTTTAAAAACATTATTATAGTATATTTTTATGTAACTGCTCGATATAGGTAACAATGGAATATAGGGCTGGAGACAAAATAACCCACGTTGATGAGCTGAGCTGTAACCCAGTAGAGAGACCCACGTTTATGCACTGTCTACTGATGACGATTTGTTTTTACTGTTCAAATGAGATCATAAGCTGTGCAACATCGACAATTTTGGATCTCTGATGCCAATCCAGACATGGCAAATAATTGTAAATTATTTAGTAACTGTTTAAATAAAACTTTACATGGGAATCGATTGTTAATGTCTTGTCGTTATAGTCACTTCGTGTCTGGATTGTGTGTTTCAAAGAGGATATTATGGAATGGATGGACAATTTAAGCTACCAATGAATATGTATCCGTCTTTTCTGTATTCTTAGAGGTTACTATACACTTTACTCGCCTAAAGCCTTTTCCAAAGTCTGGTAAACATAATCGGTGTATTTTAGTAACTAGGTACATTATTCCTTCGGGAGATGTGTTTTTCCAAATTTAGTTGAAACTATCTTCATCTTACCTACGTCCTATTTTTATTATAAATAATAAGTATTTGGTTTTCCGTCCACCATAATATCCAATCGTGGCGTTAGTTTTTAGCTGTTATCTAGGTTATCTTGAAGCTGAATGCTGAATTGGGGTAAAATATTTTACATTGCATTTTGTAGTTATTTTAAAGCTGCGGAATTTGAGTAAAATGTTTTACATAGCTGAGTGCGATATTTGACATTGCATTTTGTAGCAGTTATTTTAAAGATGTTGAATTTGAGTAACATGTTTTGCATTGCAGAGTGCAACTTTTTACATACTATTTATTTAGTTCAAAGCTAAATAAAGTAAATTATTTTTATATTGCGGAGTACAATATTTTACATTACATTTTGTTGCTGATATTTTAAAACTTTTGAACTTGAGTACAATATGTTGTATTTCAGAGTACAATGCTTTGCCTTACATTTCGTAGGTGTTATTTTAAATATGTTAAATTTTAGTAAAATATTGTGCATTGCGGTTAAAATATTTTACAATGGTATGCCAATGGTCTGTTCAATTATATTGCATTTGTAGCTGTTGTTTCAAGCTCTTTAGTTTGGGTTAAATATTGCATTTTGTAGCTGTTATTCAAAGCTCTTAATTTTTATGCCCTTTAGTTTCAGTAAATATCTTAAATTTCTTTTAGTAGTTTTTTTTTAAAAGATGTTGAGATCAGTTGCAACGCCAAAAGAGAACAGTCGGCGAACATTACATTTTTTTTAATATTTTTGGAACTACACACTACTAGAGTGAGGAGAATAATTGAGATAGTAACCTACCTGCGTAATTTCTGGTATGTCTTGAAACCAAAGGTTAAAAAAAAAAAAAAAAAAAAAAAAAAAAAATTGTCCCTTTTAATTTAAGTTCCAAAAATAAAAGTAGTTATAATATCTAATTTAGACAATAGTGAATGTAATTGAAATATACCTACCTATATAGTCGGTGATCGCTGCACTGCTAATATAGAAATTGTTATAAACACAAATAAGATAAAAAGATGTTAGTAAAAGGGGGACTTAAGGTCGTAATTTGAAGTAATTAAAATCGCCTAGTAGTAGGTGTTTTAGTAGTAGTAAAGCTCCTTTGTGAATGAGCTCGTCCGGGGAAGTACTACCACAGTACCTACTTCTCCGCCAAATAGCGATGCTTGCATTGCTGTGTTTCGGTCTGAAGGGTACGGGTGCCGGTGAAATTACAATCACATGAGACTTTCCATCTTCCATGTCTCAGTTTGGCGAACCGACTTGCGGTACCATTCAGGCAACATCCTAGGTGGTATTGAAGTTATGGGCAAAGGTAACCGATTAACGTCAGGTGGGCCTTTAGCTAGTGTCGCCATTTTAGTACAGTAGTGTACTGTGGGTACTTTAAGGCTGTATGTGCTGTGGATACTTTAAGGCCGTATGTGCTGTGGAGTCTGTGGATATTTTAAGGCCTTAAGAGCTGTGGATACTTTAAGGCCGTATATAGCTGTTGCTGGTTCTCATAATGATGACGCTGATGCTGAGATAGCATAGATTTTGTAGACTTGTTGGAAAATTAACTAATGCGTATCGTGTGGTCACTTTGTTTCAGGACGGCCGAGCTGTTACACCAACGCTGGCCACCCCATAGACGCTGACAACATGGCAACATTATCGACACGCCCATCCCACCTCCAGACACTCGGAGATGACACGGCGGGGAAAAAGTGTATTTAAGACATCGCGCATATCATTCGGTCTCTCGCCATTTCTCGTACCCTCCAATCCGCGGCCAACACCCTAGGTGAATGGTTCCGGAAATGGAGAATCGAAGTAAATCCCGAAAAAAGTGCAGCGGTCCTCTTCGATAAGAGACCCCTGTCACAGTATCGTAAAGAATTAAGCGTACCAGTCTCAATGTTCGGAAAACAGATCCCATGGCAACGAGAAGCCAAATACCTTGGCGTGATCCTTGACCGTAGACTGACTTTCAGACCGCATATCCGCAAGGTGAAAAACCGTGCCGCCTTCGTCCTCGGACGTCTCCACCCCCTACTCAATGCGCACAGTAAGTTGCCCACTCCTCTCAAAGTAAGGATATACACCACCTGTATCCGCCCCATACTCGCCTATGCTAGCGTTGTGTTCGCACACGTTAAGCCGGTGAGAATTCACATACTCCAAACCCTCCAAAACCGTTTCATGCGAAGGGCCGTAGGCGCCCCCTGGTACGTACGCAACGTCGACCTCCACCTAGACCTCAAACTGCCGACCATCAAGCAGTTTTTCAAGCGTGTCTCAAAACGCTATTTCGATTCCGCTCCCAAGCACCCCAACCCCTTGGTCGTGGCGGCCACCGTCTACCAGCCATCTGCTATTAGCAAAACCCGACGTCCCAGACACACACTCATTGAGCCCGATGACGCTATTACACTCCTCCAGGAGTCAGATAAAAGTACAAGCACACTCCGACGCCGTCGTCCAAAATATCGTCCCCGCCGGCGAGGACCGACGCGACACACACACAGAATCCGAGAGTCCGACTCTCGAGAAACAGAAACACATGCCGACGCAGCACCGGCTGCTGGGGGGATCAGTGGCGGGGTCCCCCTGCTGCACCCTGAGTCGAGGTCCGAGCTCCCCCCTGGGGACGCCCTCACGGTGTAAGCAACCGGAGATAATCTCGTCACGCGAGACCGGCCCTATGCTCTAGAGTAGTTCCTAGGAGCAGGCTATTGCGTAGCCACTGGTTAGGTTTTCTAGGTAGGTCTTAGCCTCGCCGGCGAGGCTTGCCGCTTCACGGCGTTTAGCACGTCACCCGATAGGGACCGAAAGTCCGCTACTTTCGAGGTAACCAATTCGATGCAGCAACGGCTGCTAGGGGGACATAGGAACTGCGGGGTCCCCCTGCAATGCCCTAGCGAGGTTCGAGCCCCCCCCTTGGGGGGCGCCCGCCCGATTACGCGCGGTATTGATGCCGCGCGCATCTAGTTTGTAAGTATGTAGGGAAAAAACCTTCGGCGAATGGAGTCCCACATGGGACTCTCCGCCAACTAAGTCCGGTTAAGCAGAAATGGGACTTCGGTCCCACCTGCGAGAGCCCATTCGAAAAAAAAAAAAAAAAAAAAAAAAAAAATCATTCGGTCTCTCTTTTGTTACGAACAACTGCCTAGGTCGAACCTCTGTCGCGTTGCTATAATAATCTTGCTGTCTGTGCTGTATATTGAGTCTGTTAAGTATATCCTTAATCATTTATGTTTTAGTGCTTGTAATTAATAATTAAAGTAATCAATGCTGGTTATTGTATTTAGTAATTGTCAAATTAGTCTTTAAATTTATTGTCTATATTAGTAATTTCCTGCAGTTGATTAAATTGTCGAGTGTGCATAATATGACTATTAAATTAATGGTTGATGTAATGTAAACTTTGTTTTATTCCATCTTTTCCTTCCAGTGTCTAATCTTGTGTAACAACAGCATTTACAGGAAATCTGGAAGTTATGAAGTTAGCCGGTCAATATTTTACAGCATTTTTAGCCCGGCCGCACATTGTCATAAAATAGCACCGTATTTACATTTTAATATGTCAAAAGCAGACATACGATTCGGAAAATTCTGTCAGTCTGCGGGGCTGGTACTAAAATTAACTGTATAATTATATATGCCATAGACGTACAACATACTATTATAACATCGTAAAAGTACAACCATGGTATAGGTTCCGGCGTGTCAGATTTTTTCTGTGATCAATGAATGAATCATTGTGATTTCCTTCCAATGTGCGGCCGGACTAAATCGACCTTTCAATACTTTCAACCGACTTTAAAAAAAGGAGGAGGTTCTCAATTCGATTGTATTTTTTTTAAAGCAGTAACGGACACTAACTTGTGACATGTATGGAGCTAGGTAGTACAAAAAATATATAATTGAAACTATCGACATATCGATATATTTTGAGCAATCCATATGCGAAACGGTTTCATTTTCACGTACACAATATTTTTTTATCTAACACATAATTATTTAAAATAACATATTATATAGAAAATAGGGTATTTACTGCATGTTATTAATGTATTACTAAATAATTTTAAGAATAACTTCTATGAAAATAAGCATTATGAAAGTAGTATTGTCCTGCAGATACTTACACAGGTAACGTCTCTTTCTTTAGGAAAAATTACACAGCAGTATAACACAGAACACTACACCTATACGATTATTGATATTAATTGGATAAAATACAGAACGATTGTGAAATAAATCATAAAATAATACGAGATTATATTTTGATGGGACGCTATGGGAGATTACAATTATCAAAATCGGTTCTACTGACATTTTATTATGTCTCTTTCTAGCATATAGGTTTTTTCGTAAAGATCGGTATCTCAGTCGCACACTTCAGTGGTCTATTACGTCAGTATAGAAATGTCTTTGGTTAGGTACCATTCAACACATAGAAATGTTACTAAATTGACACTAACAATAGATTCTATAATGCATATTAGAGTTTATGGTTATCGTTTCTTGAAGAATTAAAAATACATCATGTATAATATTTTCTGTCCTACAATGTCGCTGTAGACTTACTTGTAAGTGTGGTCATCGGCAGGTTCTGTGTGTACTGCGAGCGTGTCAGAGTCAGGGCCAGCTTGTTCCCTGGAACATACAACATGTTTTAAGATAATTATGTCAATTATTTTTAACAATAAATAGGTGATAATTTCTTTGGTTTTCCCGATCACTACACATTATTTATTTATTAAATTTATGCACACACAGAGAAATAATAATAATAAAATACATATAAATGATAGTACAAAGGCACTGCTTATTTCTTTAAGAAATTTCTTCCAGCAGACCTGCGAGAGGAAAATTTGAAGCAAAGACATGTAGAGACACAGTGTCAAGTGATACTAATAAATATACCTACAAATATACCTACTCATACATAAACTAATATATAACGTAAAATAAGTATAGTATAAAAATAATAAACATAGTCTAGGTATGTGTCCGCGCGTAGCTCAAGGTTTCATCAGGATTCATCACGAAATAAATTTCTCATTATTCCAAATTATGTATTTTCCCGATTATTACATGAACTAACCAGAAAAAGAAGTCTTACAACATGAATGACAGCCCGCGCAAAGCACAGTGTCTCCATCTTGATATTACTACAACAAAAATAGACCCAACGGAGTCACTAAATACATTTAAATTTATAAATGAACACTAAAATAATTAACCAGTCGTCGTGATAAAACTAATATTAATTTAGATCATCTCTAAACATTATATAAACCAACAAATCATGCCAGATATTAAAATATGTAACAATATAAAGCGAAATTATAAGAACCACAAAATTAAATTAACAACATTTAAATTGATCATTTCACTAATCTAATTAGAATATTCGAATTATAATTATCATAATATTAACATTATTTACAACATTAATTTAATTAATACGGATCATCAAATATTAAACTTTGCTAAACAAAAAGGTATCTTCTTTGATCTTTTCAAAGTACAACAAATACAACTTTGATGATCTTTGCAAAGTACAACAAATACAACTTTGATGATCTTTGCAAAGTACAACAAATACAACAGCAAATTACATAGCAAATTCTAGAAATAAAGGATATTTATTGCAAAATATTTCATAATCTAAAAGTAATTCATTGTATAAACTAGTTACCTCAAAATAGCAGTAGATTGCGTTGTAAGCATCGATATTCGATATAGCATAGACATTAATTGGTCTTAGTCCGAGTATAAATTAATATTTTAATGTTATAAGCTATGGTAAGCTATATTACTCTCAAATTACACTAGAGGGCGCAATGTTCAATAAGTTCTGTCAAAAAAGTGTAAACAAATTGATGGCAACACTAGCGCGCCCATATATACCTACACAATATCAAAATATAAATCACAATACATAACATTATTACGTACAACCTATGTGGATGAGGAAAGATAATGCTCTTTTACAAGTTTTTTGAAGGTGGAAACAGTTGTACAGTCGCGTATCTCAGTTCAGTTTCGTATAATAAAACATGTTTTTTTTTTTTATAGTATAGGATAGCGAAACGAGCTAAAGACCCACCTGATGTTAAGCGGTTACCTTTGCCCATAACAACTTCAATACCACCTAGACTGTTGCCTTATTGGTACCGCAAGTCGGTTCGACAAACTGAGACATGAAGGTGGAAAGTCTCATGTGATTGTAATTTCACCGGCACCCGTACCCTTCAGACCGAAACACAGCAATGCAAGCATCACTATTTGGCGGAGAAGTAGGTACGGTGGTAGTACAGTCGCCTGCATGACAGTGGTAACACGTCAATTCGAAAATCGCCGTTACTGCTTACGAAATAAAGATGCTGCTAATGTCAAGTGTTACCACCGACTTGCGGTCGACCGTACTTCCCCGGACGAGCTCTATCACAAAAGAGTTTCGAAAGTTTTGCAGCGTTCGTGGTCACAGTAAGACTAAGATGACAAGCGTCTTTACAGATATTTTAAAAAAAAAATCCTACCGTACAATTTGATTAATTAAAATCGTTTCGATGCACGCAGTAATCACTCACAATATCTTTTACAGTGTAATAATTTTTTAGAAATTTCTGTAAAGACGCTTGTCATCTAACGGCCAAAATTAATATCCTATCTATCCACGATTTGCCCTAATAGAGATAGAAATTTGACATAAGGTCCATACATTTTATGTCAAATTTCTATCTCTAGTTGGGTAAATCGTGGATAGATAGTATATTAATTTTGGCCCTTAGTCTTCCTGCGACCACGAACGCTGCAAAGCTGCTTCGAACGTCAGGAAGAATTTAAATAATATACGCGATGTATATATTATAATAAATAGGTGATTATTGACGACCTCTGTGGTCTAGTGGTTCGAGAGTCGGACTGCTGATCACGAGGTCGTGGGTTCGATTCCCACAGGACACAAATATTTGTGTGATGAACATAAGTGTTTGTGTTGGTCTGGGTGTTTCTTATGTATTATAAGTATGTATTTACGAAAAAAAAGTATGTAAGTATTATATCCATTGTCTAGTACCCATAGCACAAGCTCTGCTTAGTTTGGGGCTAGATGGTGCGGTGTAAAAATGTCCCAAAGATATTTATTTTATTTATTTATTTATTATAAAAAGTCAAAACAAAATAAAAATAAAACCGACCAAATGCGAGTCTGACTCACGCAGTAAGGGTTCCGTACCAGCCATCCATCTGATACCCCATGGAAACTGATTTAATTTACGAGAGTTCATCAAAAGACATCAACGCACCGTGTGCGAAATAAGAATTTTTCATCTGTTTCTTACGCAGGTACCACAACATATGTCTAATCACTGTTTTTTCTTACTTGTCTTATTTAGTAAAATATCTTGGCATGTCTTTTTAATGCAATTCGTCAATAATAATTATCAAAAGACATTACGTTAACAATTTCACACACTTACCACCACTTTCCGAAAGGCTGGTCAACGCAAAAATTTAATAATCAGCTGTCAAATCTCAGGTCAAGCGTTGTGATTGGTTGGTAACATTTTTGCCGGCCAATCACAGGAGCTGATATGAGATTTGACAACAGATCAAATTGATCAGCCCTCCAGAAACTGGGGGATAATAACCTTTTTTAACCTAATTACATGTGCAGAACTAATAATTGCATTTTATCAGTAGTTATTTGAATAAAGAGACATGCCAAGATTGTTTACTAAATAAGACAAGAGAGAAAAAAACAGAATATACCTACGAATCCCCGAAGCCCACGTTTCAACAAGGAATCCTTATAGTTTCGTCATGTCCGTCCGTCTGGCCGTCTGTCCGTCTGTCTGATACTCACTCATGGAATGTATACTCTTCTGGTTCTTTCTTAATTTCGTCTTGAATTGTAATGTCGCCGGCGTCGTTTAGCAGAATTGTTCTTTTCGGCCTGAAAAAAGAAAAAAAAAACAATTTTTTTTTTTGCTTTTGCCTTTTTAGGGTTCCGTAGTCCTACAAGGAACCCTTATAGTTTCGTCATGTCCGTCCGTCTGTCCGTCTGTCCTAATCCTTTACAGCTTAATAACTTCTACAGTTATAAACATAAGTAAATAAAATTTCGTTAAAAAATGGTTTAGATATAGATCTCAATTTTAAAGGAATAAAAAAATCTTGATAACGTTATTTATATTGATATGACACAATTCTTAAATTTAGCTTCTTAAAGGACAATGCCCATTCTCTTAGGAGCTTTAGGCCCCTCATAAAAAATTGCTATGTCACGGCGGTTTTAGTCTTATTTTGTAGACCAAGAATTATCTTTTATTATTCTGCAAACGATTTAAATTTTTTCACCCTGGTTTAAGAGAAATCTAATTTTTTCCAGTTTTTGTAGTATTTTTTAAATAATAACATTGCAAGCTTTGCAGTTTTCGGGTGTATTAATTAACATCGATTTTATAATTAATATTTCAGTTAATTTAAAATGATTATAACAATATTTACAATAAATGCATAGGTATTTTAAAGCAAAGAATCATCTTGTTTTTCTGTACTAAAAGATTTCAATTAACAAAACTTCATCTTCATCATCATCATCATCATTTCAGCCGAAAGACGTCCACTGCTGGACATAAACCTCCCCCAAGCATCGCCACAACGACCGGTCCTGTGCCTTCCGCATCCAGCGGATTCCCGCGACCTTCACCAGGTCGTCGGTCCACCTTGTGGGGGGCCTACCCACGCTGCGCCTTCCAGTACGCGGTCGCCACTCCAGAACTTTACTGCCCCATCGGCCATCCGTTCTGCGAGCAATGTGCCCCGCCCACTGCCACTTAAGTTTGGCAATTCTTCGGGCTATGCCGGTTACTTTCGTTCTCCTGCGAATCTCCTCATTTCTGATTCGATCACGCAGGGACACTCCGAGCATAGCCCTCTCCATTGCCCTTTTAAATTAATAAACAGAAATGATTTAAACATCACCTGTGTTGATCGCCAGTAGGTGATCCAGATGTTTGGCGCAACTTCAGACGAGCTCTATACTCTCTGGTACGGACTGTCGACGTTTTTGCCAGCTTGCGAGTGCTAAAAAATAAAAATAAAATACAGTACGTGTAATATAACTTTGCCGCTGTTAAGTGAGAAACAGGTGGCTGCGCAGTAGTCAATTTTGCAACCAAATCAGTAGCGCGCATGCGCGGTAATGGCGGCAAGACTCTGATAGGTTGTTCATCTGAGTGGCAAGATGGCGGGGGACCTCTCGATGTGTCAGTCGTTCGTTATTGTTCGATGTCCAGCCGTTAGGAGGAGTCAGGTGACAAATACACGTACAGAAGAATTACATACTGGGTGTCAGGGAAACGGCTCGTAGCTAAGCAACGACTGCGTGGATTGTACGATCTGCAAGGTTAAGCTGCACTTGCCGCGGTCAGTCTGTAGATGGGTGACCGTTTCGTTACACATCGAGACCCCTCCGTGTCTCGGAGAGCACGTTAAGCTGTCGGTCCCGGTTGTCATACGAATATCTATGGCAGTCGTTACGGGTAGTCAGAAGCCTGAAAGTCTGAAAACTGGTCTAACCTCCGAATGTCAGTATTACCCAGTAACTGGGTTGCGGGGGTCTGATGGCAGTCGCTTCGTGTAAAATGCTGATGTTCAGCCGCATCTGGCTAGACTGGAAGCCGACCCCAATATAATTGGGAAAAGGCTCGGAGGATGATGTCAGGGAAACGCTCCCGAAACCGAAAGGCTATTATTATACCACCTAAACACAATCGAATCTGCGCCTGATCTCTCTCCGGTCGTGTCTAATTGCCGTCCCATCGGATAATGAAAGTGAGGGAATAGAGTGCTCCTGTGTTTGCGCACACACTTGTGCACTATAATATGTCCCGCGCAGATGGCTAGTCTCCATTGAGATTGGCCGCCGTGACCGAAATTCGGCCGGGAGGACATTATTATTACAATCGAATACCAATAACCATTAATTAGCCTTATACTCATTGTTTTAGTGTTTTGGTATTTTGCAAACCCGCAATGTAAAGCGTACAAAACTCGGGAGAAATGCCACGTGTACCTAACCTACCTACGCTCGCTACGACACGGACTGCGTAATTGCTTATGCGAGCGGATGTCGTTCACCCCTAGCACCAGCTGATATTTTATTTGATATAATTACATTGCGAGCTTTAAAAAATGTAGTAATTAAATGAGTTTTTTTTGCAAATCAGTTTTATTTAACAGCCCAAAGCAAAAAGGGCAAAAAAATATGAAAACATCTATAAAAAGAATCGCATTTTTGTGGTAGTTTCGTATCAGTAATCACCAGCACTATCACCTATCTTCGTTTTCGGAAGCGTTTCCCCGACACCCTGTATATTAAGATATTTTTACATGTATGTTAGAGCACGAACCCTGGTTATTATGTAATTGAGTATAGTGTTACAATTATAACCAACGTGTGCTTGTCAGGTAGGCCAGAGCGGGAATAGGAAATGAAACCAACAAAGACTCTCTACCACTGAGAGTAAATAAATAAATCAATAAAATAAATATTTTTGGGACATTTTACACGTCACCATCTAGTCCCAAACTAAGCAGAGCTTGTACTATGGGTACTAGACAGTGGATATAATACTTAGATACTTTTTTTGTTGTTGTAAATACATACTTATAATACATAAGAAACACCCAGACCAACACAAACACTCATGTTCATCACACAAATATTTGTGTCCTGTGGGAATCGAACCCACGACCTCGTGATCAGCAGTCCGACACTCGAACCACTAGACCACAGACGTTGTCGAAGAGTGCATTTACTTTGTGTTAGTGTTAGTCAGAATTACAACAATAAGTACAATAATATTTTTCTTTCGTTTCTGAGCAAACTGCTTCAACAATACGTCCGCCTACTACGGCTGCTCGCTACGAACTGACCAAACTCATGGTATAATAAGTAGAAGTGGGCGTTTAAACAAAAAGCGCTTAAAAAAGTCTAATGAAAAAAAAAGCGTATAAGCACGCTTTGTGATTAAAGCAGATTTCGTTTAGACTTTTTCGTAAACCAAACTTATGCTTTTAATAGTACGATTGAAATGTAACCTTATTTCTATGAAAGTAAGACTCAATTTCAAAGTTGACTGGTGGTGGTTTGAAACCGGCAGAATTAAATTTTATTCGTTTACGTAAAATTTGTTTAGAGAAAGCACTTTTTTATTTTGTTGATTATTTTCGTATCGTTTAAACATTTTAAACGTTTTTGACCTTGATTGATTTGCTTTTGCTTTGGCGCTTAGTTTATTTTTCGTCGTCAACGAGTGAATGCGTTTTTGAATGTTCTCCTTGGTAATTACGCGACGATTGTAGTTTGTTTGTATAGTTTTTAGTGAACTTTGTAAATAGTTTAAATGTAAATAGAATAGTGTAATTTAGACAAATAAAAGTCAATTTTTTTAGAAGTGAAATACGAAAAGCGGCAAAAGCGTAAAAAAATTCGTTGGCAGAAAAAAGCACTACGTTTAAACACGCTTACGATTTTAAGTCGTTTTTCCCAACTTTAATAATAAGATGTTTAACCAGGTATTCTCTTCCCGTGACAGCTAGGTCACGTGATTGCCTCCGTACTACGTCATCGGCTGTGGAGCCAATAGCGGGCTGTTATCGTTACACTTGTCAGTTTGATGTGCTGCCACTTTGTGAACATAAATTACCCGAGCAAAATGCATTTTTTCATTTACTTGCTTCTATAAAGAATCACTTTTGAACCAGTAATTTTATACAGTTTCCTTTAATAACTAATTAGATGAATAACACGAGATAACAAATAGTAAAGCTAGTTAGGAATTCATTTTATATTCATTATGAACAAAAATCTCCTTAAATATATTGAAGACATCAATCAACGGCAACACTGATCGTGACGTAGCTTGGAGGCATCGCGGGAAGAGAATACCTGGTGAAACATCTTATTATACCATGGTGTGGTGTAAAGAATAACACAGATGTCCGACCTCTCCGGCCGCTCGCAACCAACTAACCGCATAACGGTGCTTTTATAAAATTAACTCGATTGATTCATTAAACAAAAACAACCCTCTATTATTTTATTAAATGATAATGGGCTAACACGTATACATTTATGTTGTAGCTGTTTATTGTCCCATAATAAATAAATGTTCATGGGGGAGTGTTAGTGCCTACACTTATGTATGGTAGTGAAAGTTGGGTATGGCAGAAAAAACATGAAAGCAGAATAAATGCAGTAGAAATGAGAGCTTTGAGAAGTATGTGTGGTGTAACTTTGAGAGATAAAGTAAGGAATAACGTGATAAGGGAGCGTTGTGGAGTGAAAGAAGATGTAGTGACAAAGATTAAGAAAGGTATATTAAGATGGTTTGGACATATAGAGAAGATGGACGAGAGGAGATTGACGAAACAAGTATACGAAGCGAGTGTTGATGGAAGAGTTGGAAGGGGACGACCTCGGCGAACGTATCGCGATCAAATCGCGGATGTTCTCAAAAAATGCCAGGTTAAGAGTTCTCTAAACCGACGAGCATGCATGACGAGGTTAATGGACGGAGATGAAGCGAAAGAGGTGTGTCAGGATCGTAGCAGGTGGAAATCCATAGTCTCTGCCTACCCCAATGGGAAACAGGCGTGATAATATGTATGTATGTAATAAATAAAATACAGCAATGAATAGAAATTATTTAAAAAAATTACCTTTTTTGATTGCTAGCAGATTGTTGAGATGCGTCGAGCAACTTTTTACGAGCTCTGTGCTCTCTGACACGTCGAGCAGCTGTTTTTACCGGCTTGGTTACCCTAAAAAAATTATAATAGTACATTGGCAAAGGCTCACAGACTCCGTTGGCTTGGTCACATGGAGAGAATCGGAGAAGATCGAGATGCGAAGAAGCCTATCTGGGTCGACCAAAAGGGCGACGCCCGGTCGGTCGCCCTAGATATCGCTGGAGCGATGCGGTGGAAAGCGATCTTCTGGAGATCAGAGCCAGTGATTGGCGAAATACTGCCAAAGATCGCGGCCAGTGGCGTTCTCTCGTTTCGGAGGCCAAGACACATTTTGGGTCGCTGCGCCAGCGGAGTAAGTAAGTACATTGTGATACAAGTGAGCTAAGTTGGCTATTACTCGAGGCTGGATTGCAGCCCGAGCTCAAGGCGAGGTCGTAATGGTAATGGAGCCGAGAGTATAATAGTCAATGCTCACGCGTGTCATACGACGTTTTTCAACACACTTGCGAGGAAAAAAACTTAGAAATAATATTACATTAACTATATCAAAATTTGTGTTCCACTTAATATATCATATTCTATATGTACTTACAAGCTGTGCCCTGCGGCTTCGACCAATTCAGCGTAATTAAGTAACAAAACCGGCCAAGTGCGAGTCGGACTCGCGCAGTAAAGGTACCACCCATCGATACCCCATAGAAACTGATTTAATTTACGAGAGTTTATCAAAACACATCAACGCGCAGTTCGCGAAATATGAAGTTGTCAAGTTTGACGCTGGTATGTATTACCGTTTTGAAGATAGAGCAGGAACAAAAACGTTGAAAAAATTCATGTTTTTTGAGGTTTCTTGTATGGGGACCCCCTTTGGTTTAAGACTTTTTTTGTTTTTAGTATTTGTCGTGATACTCCTCATAGCAACACATATTCTGTGAAAATTTCAACAAGTTATCTATTACCGTTACAAAGATACAGCCCTGTGACAGACAGACGGACGGACGGACAGCGTAGCGAGAGTAATAGGGTCCCGTTTGGCACCTTTCGGGTACGGAACCCTAAAAAACATCCAGTTTTTCATCAAACATTTTGCATTTAGAATATTTAGTAGTCATCATTACAGCCGAAAGACGTCCACTACTGGACATAGGCCTCCCCCAATTAAGGGGGGGATATGCCATAATCGCCACGCTTGGCAGGCGGGTTGGCGATCGCAGTTGGTTGGTTAAATACTCAGAGAACGCTTCTGCCCATCCTCTGGTGAATCCCTTAGTCGCCTTTTACGACACCCATGAGAAGAGATAAGGATGGTGCTATTCTTTAAGTCCGGCACCACACGGACTAGTCCGGCACCACACGGACTAGCCCGGCACCACACGGACTAGTCCGGCACCACACGGACATAAAATATTTAGTAGTAAGACAGAATAAAATTAAATAAGCTAAAATATTTTTTTTGTTTTTTTTTTTTTATAGTATAGGATGGCGAAACGCGCTAAAGGCCCACCTGATGTTAAGCGGTTACCTTTGCCCATGACAACCTCAATATCACCTTGGCTGTTACCTAAATGGTATCGCAACTCGGATCGCCAAACTGAGACATGAAGATGGAAAGTCTCATGTGATTGTAATTTCACCGGCACCCGTGCCCTTCAGACCGAAACACAGCAATGCAAGCATCACTATTTGGCGGAGAAGTAGGTACGGTGGTAGTACTTCCCCGGACGAGCTCTTTCACAAAGGAGCTCTACTACTACCAAGTACATTCTGTTTATTGATTAATCCGCCTCGATACAGATGTGCAACTGGTAAATATTTGGAATATATATTATTAGATGTTTTTAATTGTCTTTTATTGAACCTAATGACATAGTGAATTATCATCCTTAGATTTAATTCAATAAAAAATCTCGAATACGTGGAAGTGATTTCGTGTACGTGACACACCTAAACGAGAGTACCGGCGCGCGCGATGTCGAGCCGGACTACCGCAGGCGTCGCGGCCAGGGGTGCTGGCCAAAAAACCTCCACGTGTGTCTGACGGCGGCTCTCCCCTCTGTACACGTCTGGAGGGAACGGCAGTTGTTAGGCCGGTGCATCCTGGGTACAGGCAATGGAATCCTTTCGAGGGATTAACCTTCGGGTGATCTTATTGCCTGTGGCGAATATTCTGGTACGGGAGCGGCCCCATGTGGGCCAATGGGGAGTTGCTCCACGTGTCCCTCTGATGCCAGCAGAGGGCACAGTGGAGGAGCAGGGGCGGGCCCGGTGTGCACTCACACTGCCACTGGACAGGCAGCGGGGGGATTGTCCTTCCCTGCCCCCGTCGATCTCGTAACCACAGGAGTGCCCGCTGAGTAGTGTTCTCGCGCCTCTTGGGACCGAGGGTCTTGGCTTTACCACCCGGACCGCGAGGAAGAAAACCTCTATAAAAAATTACGGGAGGATGGGGCCTGCAAGCAGCAGACTCGGGGTAGTCTGCTGCCCGACCAGCAGCTAGCGTAGCTGGTAAAGGCCCTTGAGGTGAGGTAGCGTGCAGTGTTCCGTGTGCGCCACCTAGGAGGGTGCGGCCAACGTTAGGCCGCACGGGGAGAAGGGGCTCGCCTTGTGGCGGGCCGGTACCTGTCGGGAGTGGTTGTATGAATACTAACGGGTTCCCACGCCCCCGGCTAAGGTAGTTGAAGGAACACCGTGGTGGTTTTAGTCAGTAAGAGTCCGATATTGGCTCCTACCCCGGGCGGAGTGCGTCCATGAGGATTTCCCCACGGCAAAACAAAAAAGGCGTCACGGGCTGGGGGGGGCGGACCTCCGATCTCGTTCATACCGTACCGCACCGTTGCTCTGTCTGGCGGCCGAGTTGACTCAGTATTAAAAATTATCACATTATGGCGATAGGCTGAGATGATGAATAATGATGACTTACCTGTAAGTTTCATCATCAGAGGCTTCTAACTTTATCTCTACCATTACCATCTCAGATTCAGCTTGTTCCCTGTAACGTGAAAAATTTATCATCAGATACTTATTATACAAGGTGTTATTGAAATAACTGAAAACCTCTTAAGGGGTCATTATACTCATCAATATGAATAATTTTTACTATGGGACAAATACTGATATCGCAAAAAAAAAAAACAGTTGTTCCCTACATTTTGTTGGTTTATGTGAACACAAATGTAGGCGAAAACAGTATTTTTTTCGCGATTTCAGGTTTGATCGCATAGTAAAAGTTGTTTATACTGATGAGTACAATGACCCCTTTAGAGGTTTTCGGTTATTTCAATAACAAATAGGTAATAAGTAGGTTATTTCATCGTAGGTTTCGTGACAACTTAACTCCGGCCACGTTAAATTGCGCGTTCTGTAAATTAATTATTATTTACCCACACCGATTTATCTGTCCTGGAAATTCGTTACGGCCAAGATTAATATCCAATCTATCCACGATTTACCCTACTAGAGATAGGAATTTGGCATATTTTTAACCCCCGACAAAAAGAGGGGTGTTATGTTTTTGAGGTGTGTATCTGTGTGTCTGTCTGTGGCATCGTAGCGCCCAGACGGATGAACCAATTTTGATCAAGGTTTTTTGTTTGATAGGTGACTTGATCGAGAGTGTTCTTAGCTATGATTCATGAAAATCTGTTCAGCCGTTTGAAGATAATCAGTGGACTTACTCTTCAAAATAATTCCGATCGATCGGCATTGGGCTAATGTGAATTCGTACTTTTAAATGCAAAATTTGCAATAAATTGATTTGAAATTGAATGTTTTTAGAATTAATTAAACCTCAGTAGAACTAAAATTGTGTATTGTTAATAGTTTTAATCAAAAATACTCATTAATTCTTGTGACTTTTTGACATCGGTATTGGATTGATATTGGAATTATTTTCAAGAGTAACCCCACTGCTCTTGTCTGGTTGATGAAGGGATATGAGCAACTTCCACAGGTCTTCAATTATATTGCAAAAACATGGTAACCTTGGCCTGATGCTGAAGCATCACTTGGAATCTGCAGGATACCCAACTCCTCAACAACTTACAGCAGAGGTATCGTGTTTGGGTTCATTGGAATGGTTACAGTGAATAAGTTATATGTGCGTATTGCGCACGGCTGCGAATCGGGCTGTAGAATTCCGGTGTGGGCTGGCCTTGCATTGTATAGGTTTTCCTTGCAACGCGGGTTCGGCTTGTGCTGGAGTTGTGTCGCTTGATGTGTGACCGTGCGTACCATCACTTTACTTTAATTTAAGTTAGAAGTTTTACTAGCAATAAGAACCAAAATAAAAACGAGCGCTAATCCCGCCGGGTTTATACTATGTGTAAAAATGTTTTGGTCCTGAATAAATGTATATAATAATAATAATATAATAATGTGTAGCGGATAGATTGGATATTAATTTTGGCCGTAAGGCAGCTATTCCAATATGACAATACAATTTAGAAGCTGTCATTGGCAGGGACGTGTCCGCAAGTAGATATCATCATCATCATTTCAGCTGAAAGACGTCCACTGCTGGACATAGGCCTCCCCTAAGCAGTTTGGGGGGATATGCCATAACCGCCACGCTTGGTTGGCGATCGGAGTTGGTTGATTAAACACTCTGAGAACGCTGCTGCCCATCCTCTGTTGAATCCCTTAGTCGCCTTTTAAGACACCCATGAGAAGATATAGGGTGGTGCAATTCTTTACGTCCGGCACCAAACGGAATCAGTGGATATACTCGGTCTGATATGACTTATAGATGATGACTTACGTGTAATTTTCATCACAACCGACTTCTTCATTAATCTGTACCATTTCAATCTCAGGTTCAGCTTGATCGCTGTAACGTGAAACAACATTATTAGTATAATAAAAACCGGTCAAAGTCACTCAAAGGGCAATGGCAAAAACGTCGACAGTCAGAGCTCGTCTGAAATTGCGCCAAACATCTGGATCACCTACTGGCGATCGTTACGATGGATTACAGGTGCGGGAGGGGGGCGTTTCAACTACGCGTTACGTGATATTGTTTTACGGCCAAAATTAATATCCAATCTATCCACGATTTACCCTACTAGAGATGGAAATTCGACATATTTTGTACGGCGCTTATGTCAAATTCCTATCTCTAGTAGGGCAAATCGTGGATAGATTGGATATTAATTTTGGCCGTTTACCCTTCAGATTTAAATTTATTAGGACAAATAAGAAAAAAAAAATTGAAATATCTTGCTTTTAAAAACAAGAGATTTCAAATGTTAATAAATATTAACGTGATTAACGGCAACAATTTATATCCAATCTACCCACGATTTGCCCTACTAGAGATAGGAATTTGACATAAGCTCCATAGAGAATATGTCAAATTACTATCTCCAGTAGTGTAAATCGTGGATAGTTTGGGTATTAATTTTGGCCGTTAAACAATCAACTCAGCCTATCGCAGTCCACTGCTGGACATAGGCCTCTCCCAAGTTGCGCCACAACGCTCGGTCCTCTGCCTTCCGCATCCAGTCCCCCCCAGCCACGTTCTTTAGGTCGTCGGTCCACCTGGCAGGGGGGCGACCTACGCTGCGTTTGCCGATACGCGGTCTCCACTCAAGGACTCGTCTGCTCCAACGGCCATCGGTCCTTCGACAGACATAGCCAGCCCACTGCCACTTCAGCTTACTGATCCTACAAGCTATGTCGGTCACTCCGTTCGTTTGTTTGTTTAATTAATTAATTTGTTTGTTCGTTAAACAATAACATAGGTATATTAGCGACTTTTCGGTACTTTACGCCACATGAGCCACAAGCTCAGGTAAAAATGGTCACTTGGTGGTGGTTACGTAACGTTATCCTAGGGGGGAGGGGGGTAAAGAAAAACGTTACGGCGCGTTATATCTTATTAAGAAACATTGTTTCTTAACCGACTCGACTAACTTTGCAGTTAAATCAAAGTCGTATAGATATGCCTACCCTTACTATTTTTATTTTTTTTGTTGGTTAAGTAACAATGTTTCTTAATAAGATATCGCTGACGTCACCCAAAGACGTATAGTGGAGGATAATTTCGATACCAAGCGTATCTGGGCCAACCAACCGGACGCAGACCAGTAGGTCGCCCAGATATCGCTGGGGAGATGCTGTGGAGACTGATCTACGTGAGCTTCAAGCTACCAACTGGCGAGATATCGCGCAAGATCGAGAAAGTGGAGAGTTCTCGTTTCGGAGGCCATGACTCACTTCGGGGTCGCTGAGCCAGAGGAGTAAGTAAAAGTAAGTAATCATCTAAAAATACTTGAAAAATTCTACGATTATTTAATAGGTACCCAAATTTTCACTTAGAAACATAGCGAGGGTTTGAGAATAAATCCCGAACGACTCTGAAAATAAGTCATCGGCGGCATTGTCAAAGGGTGGAAATACCTGCAAATTGTTTTGGTGGTTTCGCATCCATCGTTTTTGTGTCGCACGCGACACACGAAGGGAATTCGTTTGTTTACAAATAGGTATTTAAAAAAAAATGGTATTGTTTTTATTATTATTCGTGTTCAGTATCAGTGGTATAGTCACCTCCTTAAATATGGCACGAATACAGGTCAGCAGGTTGTATTTAACAATAGGTGTCTATGGGCTGTATGGTCGATGGTAGGCCCATGTCCATGTGATGTTTAGTAGTAGTAGAGCTCCTTTGTGAAAGAGCTTGTAGTGTGGCATGTAAGCTATATAATCTATCTATCTGTATGTGTGCTCATCGTATTCATTATAAGTACTACTCGAACCTAATTGATCCAGTAATAAATCATATCTTAACCAATACGTGCGTTTCTTTGATCTCTCCGAACTCACAACCCTACAAGCTCCTCCGGGGAAGTACTACCACCGTACCTACTTCTCCGCCAAATAGTGATGCTTGCATTGCTGTGTTTCGGTCTGAAGGGTACGGGTGCCGGTGAAATTACTATCAAATGAGACTTTCCATCTTCATGTCTCAGTTTGGCGATTCGACTTGCGGTACCATTTAGGCAACAGTCTAGGTGGTATTGAGGTTGCTATGGGCAAAGGTAACCGCTTAACATCAAGTGGGCCTTTAGCTCGTTTCGCCAACCTAAACTATAAAAAAAAAAACATGTACAATACTCGGTCTGATATGAGTTAATGATGATGACTTACGTGTCAGTTTCATCATCAGGGGGTTCTTCTTTTACCTCTACCATTTCAATTTCAGGTTCAGCTTGTTCCCTGTAACATGAAACAATACTGGGTGTCAGGGAAACGCTTCCGAAAACGAAGATAGGTGATAGTGCTGGTGATTAATGATACGAAACCACAAAAAATGCGATTCTTTTTTTAGATTTTTTTATTTTATTTTTCATTTTTCATACATAAATACTTTGGGACATTTTTACACAACACCATCTAGTCCCAAACTAAGCAGAGCTTGAACTATGGGTACTAGACAATGGATATAACACTTATATACTTCTTTTTTTTGTATATACATACTTATAATACATAAGAAACACCCAGACCAACACAAACACTTATATTCATCACACAAATATTTGTGTCCTGTGGGAATCGAACCCACGACCTCGTGATCAGCAGTCCGACACTCGATCCACTAGACCACAGAGATCGTCAAAACCAGCATACATAACCAGCTTTGGGCAGTTAAATAAAACAGATTTACAAAAAAACCCATTTCATACACTTATTTTTTTAAAGTTCGCAATGTAATTCAAATGAAATATCAGCAGGCGCTAGAGGTGAACGACATCCGCTCACATACGCAGTCCGTGTCGTAGCGAGCGAGTTTTGTACGCTTTACATTGCGGGTTTGGAAAATACCAAATCACTAAAACAAAGAGTATAAGGCTAATAGTTATTGGTATTCGATTGCGTTTAGGTGGTATAATAATAGCCTTTCAGTTTCGGGAGCGTTTCCCTGACACCCAGTATTATTAGTTGTCACGTTGTGATTTCTAAAGTACTAACAACATAACAACGCATAACATAACATCACGCCTGTATTTCCCCGAAGGGGTAGGCAGAGGTGTATAGCACACCCACATTTCGCCAATTATGTTACAGTCCCATGACTCCCATGTAATAGGGGCGAGCCTATTGCCATATACAAAAATTGGGGCGCCACTAGATACATTGAAAAATGTTAACTTATAAAAAAGTGTTTTTGACAGACCTAATTACATTTAGAAAGGACCCCATCCAATGAATTTGCTACGGGCCTCTAACGTATAGTTCACAGAAATAGGTAGAGTAGAATGGTTGTAATCACAATTTTACTTGCGATTCATGCGTGGCAACTTTCGAACAAACTACGCCTTACAAATTACGTCATTAATGTTTAAAAATTAACTTTAATCAAATGTACTTTACAGCTTTTGTTTCTGCAGTTAGAAACAGCACAACAAGGCATTTTTGCGGGTTTTGTTACAGTATTTACAGAATCAAGTCATAAGGCGTACTGAGAAAGGCTTTGAAATGCGCTGCACTATGGTGCACAGTGTTGGCACGCGCGCCCTGCCCACGTTTCCATTATATCTATTTCTGTGGTATAGTTACGCCACTGCGTGTCTGTGTAGTTGAATTTGGCAAGCCCCAGGAATTATATTTGCTTTTTTTTCAAGTTACTGTAAAAGCTAACTTAATACTACAAAATAAAAAAAAATCTTTACCTCTCTTCCTGCATCGGTACATCTTGATCTATCTTCCGTTTGCCTGCCCGTTTGACTTCATTTAATTCCTGTTCCTCCATCAGTATCTCGCTGACCGTTTTCTCACTGACGCCAGTAGCCTCCGCCGTCCGCGCGCGGAACTTCAGAAGGGGAGACAGGTCCAAGTCTCCAAATCTCTCCTTAAGTACTAAATACTCTCGCTCGAGGAAATGGTAGACCTTGGCGATGACTGTTCTCGTATCAACCTAGAGAAATAAATACTGGGTGTCAGGGAAACGCTTCTGAAAACGAAGATTGGTGATAGTGCTGGTGATTACTGATACGAAACCACAAAAAACATGGGATTTTTTTTTTTCATGTTTTTTTTTTTTTTTTGCTTATTTCATACATAACCAGCTTCGGGCAGTTAAATAAAACTGATTTGCAAAAAAACCCCATTTATTTACTTATTTTTTTAAAGTTCGCAATGTAATTCAAATAATATCAGCTGGCGCTAGGGGTGAACGACACACGCAGTCCGTGTCGTAGCGAGCGTAGGTAGGTTAGGTACGCGCAGCATTGATCCCGAGTCTTGTACGCTTTACATTGCGGGTTTGCAAAATAACAAATCACTAAAACAATGAGTATAAGGCTAATGGTTATTGGTATTCGATTGTGTTTAGCTAGTATAATAATAGCCTTTCAGTTTCGGAAGCGTTTCCGTGACACCCAGTTTGTGTCTGGGTATTTGCGCATGTCAAGATTTGTCTGTGAACGTATCCACGTCACGACGCAGGAGAAATAACAATTACCATTGGCGCCTCAATATCCTCAAGGTTCACTTCTGTGTTGCAGTTCGGACACACTGCTGTTGCGACAGATGCCTGTTTTACTGGAGTGGTCTGCTTCTGTAAAAAAAAGGCAAGTAATTTTAATCATCAGTACGGCAACTCGCATAAACTGTGCAGACATAGCAACTCTAGTTGCGAGTTTCGTTCATCAACAAGTTTTCGGTAGCTGCACTCGGTGACAAAATCAATTCCGAATTTCAACTAGCAACTGACAATTTTGTACCAGTTTGACACTTACGAATACTTTCTAAGTTTTCGTCGACTTTCATTCATAAATCAGTAGTTCCTCCTCGTATCCACCAGGGGCGCTACTGATTAAGAATGAAAGTAGACGAAAACTATGAAAATATTCGGATGTGTTATACTCGTACTAGGCCCCCAGTTGTTTGTCGTTTCAGTTTCTGGTTTCCGCAACCGGCAACCGCAACACATCAAGCGACTTCACTCCCTCCCCGTCCCCCACAGCGTCATGATTTCGAAAGCTTATTTAAAACTAGATTTTGCCTACGGCTTCGCCCGCATACTGCAATAATATATAGCCTGTTATTCTGGATAAAGTAGCTTTGGGGCCATTCATTTATTACGTTAGACTATTTTCGCTAGTTTTTGACCTCCTCACCATATTATAAAAAAAAATAAGAATTGGCTGACCCCCTCGACCCCTGTTAAATATTGATTACGTAAGAATCTAAGGAAAAAATGAATACACGTTTGGTTTGTTTTAATGTTTGTTTTTCAAAGTAACAATTTTTAGAAATGTATGTAATTTGTATTTTAACCGACGAAAAAAAGGAGGAGGTTGTACACACGCATATCTTTTTACAGAGTAGTCCGATTTTGATGGTTCTTTTTTTAATGGATAGGGTATATCTCGAAGTTGGTCACATTCAAATTTGAAAATCGAAATCCACCCCTAAGGGTTTTTATTAGTAGTAAGTAATTTAATGATTTTCGTTGATTGTGTGTTTGGCGCCGACTCATAATTAGTTATTTACATTAGTTTAGTTAGGAGAATAGTTATTAAGACTAAAAAGCTTCATTTTATTTTTCGCTTTTCAGTTTCTATTTTCGTCGGTTCAATTTTTTGTTAAAAAGTTTTATATTTTGTATATTTCAAAGTTCATGTTTACATAAATGTTTATTTTTATGTATTTCAAAGTATAATTTTAACTTCGCGCATTTTTTGTGATCTTACGTAAGAACTATCGAGACTCCCTCCCAACCCCTTGTAAGAAAAAATAAGACATGGTTGACCCCCCTAGCCCCTAAATCGTCTTACGTAATAGATGAATGGCCCCTTTCTAGTGGTGAAAGAATTACTAAAATCGGTTTAGTAGTTTCAGAGTTTATCGATTACAAACAAACAAACAAACAAATGTTAATTGTTTATAATATTAGTATAGATTGCCGCAACCGTAAAGTGGGCCTATTTGTTGCTGCAACTGACTACCGTTAACAAAACTTTTAAAAAGTTGACAGTTGCTTCAACTGAAGTCACACCTCGGACACTCAATACAATATAAACGCTATCACCACGTACATACACAATATTACGCCTGTATACGAACGGACACACGTGTAGGTTAGGGATGCTCGCCGCTCGTAATGCCGACTAGGTTTCAAGCACTTCTCAGTAGTTCTCAGAGATAGCGTGCTTGTATAAGGACTAGCGATTGACGTCGATTGCAGTTGTGCAGTACAAGTGCCGTCAAACTGCGGGCGCGAGCGAGGAATCTTAAATTGACGGGGGGCGGTGAGTGGCCGTTCTGTACTTTATACGCGCGGCACGGTATCATGGCGTTTTTGACATTTTCCAACAGTGTTGATTTGTTTAAGGCTGGCTCCCGAAATGAGGTGACTTTTTGAAAACATATGCCGAGTCGAACACATGCTTGATGAATGTCAAATTTAGATACATGTTTTTTTGAACTTTTATCCATCGTTTGACTAGACATTTACATAATTAGTTGATTTTTGTTCGATACTTTTATTTTTTGAAAATTGTGCGTTTTTAGAGATTTTTCGAATATTTCTCCTTTATTATTTAACTTAGCTATATAAAATATATGCAAATAGGAAGATAATAAAGTTTATTAAATACTAGCTAGAGGTAATTTGTAGAGATTGTTTAGTATTCTTGTAATAAAAAGAAAACTGTTTTGAGATTTACGACATTTACTTCCGTGGTAAAACACGCGAGAATGATTTTCTATAAATGAGTTCTATTGCAACTCGCATAAAATTGACGAGAGCGGCCCGCAGTTGCGGTGTGTAAGGGGAGTGCGAGGGTGGGAATTACGTTTTGGGAGCGTCCTCTTAATCGCTATTTAATCAAATTTTCTGTGACATACATAAAAAAACAGTAGAATTAAATAGAATTAGAATAACAGATTCGAAATTCGAAAAATTATATTGTTGTAGCAGTGCATCACTATGGACAATAGACTCAATAGAGTAAGGAAATTGTTCCTTCATACGTAGCTGTCAATATTTAATCTTCATGAGCAGGCAAACGTCAAAAACGCCGTCATTGCGTGCGGCGATTATAGTATTATTAGGTATTCTGTGCTAAAGTTGCCCGTCTGAGGAGCGCCTAACCACCATTATCAGTGTAAAATTACTAAAAATTAAACCACTTACCTGTGACATTTCCTGTTTAATGACTGCACTTGTTGATTGTTGTGACAGCAAGGCATCTTCCTCCAGACGTTCTGATGCTCGCTTGGGACCAACCTGAACAAATAACAACTACAAATAATAAGTTACAATAGGTTAATTGCACTGTAGTATATTCCATTTAAAACCGGCCAAGAGCATGTCGGGCCATGCTCAGTATTATAGGGTATATATAGAGATAAGGAGGGTTCCTTAAGTAGGTCTAATTGCAAACGAATCAAATCGAATATTAGTCATTGCTATTTTAGTTTTTGCAAACAACGCCACCTAGCGCTAAATTTAAGAAGTGTGTCATATCAATATAACACAAAGATTCTTTTTGTGATTTTTTAAATAGAAAGTAACTAAAGAAGCTGTCTAGATTGTGGTCAAGAGCAGATCTATAAATCATAAAAAAAAAATAAAAAAAAAAAAGCATTATTTGCTAACATAATTTTTCTCTAAGGTCAATGACCTATGAACTAGGACGTCTTAAGTATTTTTCAGTTTTCTCACTATAACTCAAAAATTTATTATCACATTATACTCGAAGGTCGCGGGAATCCGCTGGATGCGGAAGGCACAGGACCGGTCGTTGTGGCGATGCTTGGGGGAGGCCTATGTCCAACAGTGGACGTCTTTCGGCTGAAATGATGATGATGATACTCGAAATAATTTTAAAAGAGTTTTTATAAAGGTTTATCAATGTCTATCAATGTGGAAGATTATAAGTTTCTACGTAGCATAGTTTAGAGCTGGCAGGGGGGGGGGCACATTGCAAGCCAGGCTTTTATTCTTGTGATCTTGTCTAATGATGAATGTCTTACGAGACAAAATCACAAGAAAAAATCATTTGGAACTATTATCGTGTTAAAAAACTCTAAATTATAGTTAAGATTTTATGAATATTCACCCGGCCGTACCCTCCTAGGCGGCGCACACGGAACACTGCAGGGTTGATTGATTTAAATAAAGTAATTTTTTTATAAAAATCAGTGATTTAAATCAAACTTGATTTTTTTCCATAAAATTCTAATGATTTATTTAAATCATAATTTTTTTTTGGACTAGAAAAGAAAAATTTATATTATAAATTATACAGTTTTTATTTTTTACTGAATATTGAATAAAAATATGGCAGTATAAGTAGCCAGCATGAGTCGTGAGCACAGATGGACAGTAGTGGGGGCAAGTTCGCGCATGTACACATTCGACCAAAATTATTTAGTATCTTTGTTCACTAAATTTCACCGTTAGCGTTTTATAAGGATTATGGGTAGTTATAGAAAATACAAACTTTCTCGAATTTCACCCATATTATGATTTTGGGACCTTTTTTTACGCACAGATAAATAAACAGAAAACATTTTGACTTTTAATTTATTTTTTACTATTTAGTTATCGATGGACAGGTTTTTTAACTCGCATTCGTATTCTCAGCAAGTCCTTTCATTTGATACCCTTGTACAAAATTTCAGCTCAATAGGTTGAAGATATCTGCTTCAAAATTGAGTTGCAAGATTCCACTCTAACAAATATATTTACATACGTACATACATTGCAAGTTAAATAAAATCTTGTAATAAATAAAGGAAGATGAAGAAGACAAAAAAAAACCATTTTTGATTCAAAACATTAAACACTCAAAAATCAAAATATAAATTAACTAGCTTTTACCCGCGGCTCCGCTCGCGTTAAATTCTGTTAACCCACGTGACAGATCCAACAGGATCCGTACTCCGGACTCCGGACTGGACTGAATTAACAAATTCAGTCCAGTCCAGTCCAGTTCAATCCATCCATCCTTTCATTCAGACCGTCCAGTCCAGTCTAGTCCAGTCGAGTCCAGTCGTGTCCAGTCGAGTCCAGTCCAGTCCCAGTCCCAGTCCCAGTCCCCCTCACACTCACGCTCACCCTCACACTCACCCTCACATTCACCCTCACACTCACCATAACACTCACACTCACCCTCACCTTCACCTTCGGTTGCGTGCGAATGACAGCTGGATATGAGTGCCTTAATGTAGGCAAAATGTTGTAGAAAAATATAATTAATAATCACCGGTTCCCGTCATCGTAGCGAGGTAAAATACATACCAGTTTTCAAGTCAAATCATAAGTTTTTAGTCACAAACAGTTTCAACAAAATCGGTCCAGTAGTTTTATCGTGATGCTGGAACAAACAAACAAACAGACAACTGACATTTAACAATTTTATAATAGTAGTAGATTACAAGAAAAGAAAAATAAACTGTTTTAAATTCGAAAATGTGAGTCAATAAAGTTGAACCGAAAGTGTACGGTAGCCGAATGACACCTAATTGTCCAATAGACGACGAGCATCGACTGTCGACCAATCGCGTAAATGCAATGGTCGGCGTTGGCACCCCGCGCTCCTGTCATTCCACCAAACAGATATATAAATGAACTTCTGCGCAGGTGAAGTTTGTGCTCACGACTCGTGCCGTTATTTGTAACAAACTACAAATTGTCAAGAAAATCGAGTCAGGAGACGCTTCAATTAGATGTTTTTGGAACTGATTATGTTATGTCCAGCAGTGGACGTCTTTCGGCTGAAATGATGATGATGATGGAACTGATTATAGACCAGTAAAAAGTCTTAGAAGTTTGAGTAAACTGTTTCCTACATTTCTGTACTTAATTACTACTGTGATACTAAGATTTACTTATGGTTTTTTTTTATTCTTACAAAGTTGCATACTAGTAAAACTTTTCGTAAAAATATTCATAATAAGTGAACAAGTAGGTAAGAGTTTTAAGTAAATAAGGAGTAGTAGGTAAGGTCTTCTTCAAGTTTTGTTTTTATCTTGTCATAGTATTTTTTGTCATTAATATGGAAGATTCTATGTCAGTAGATTAACATTTATGTAAACCATTTAAAAAATGATAACTAATAAGTATTGGATTATTATTGGAACTTAAATTTGGATGTTTTTTTACTTATCTAGTTTTTTCTTTGGAACCATTGGGATTTTTGAGACAATATTTGGAATATTATCAGTTATGAGTATGTAAATAATAAAAATGAAGTAAAAATCTTTCAACGTCAAATAAAAAGTGAAAAAAAAAACATGATTTTTATCAACCCTGGAACACTGCACACCATCTCACCTCAAGGGCCTTTACCAGCTATGCCAGCTGCGCCAACTACGCCAGCTGTGCCAGCTACGCCAGCTGTGCCAGCTACGGCAGCTGTGTCAGCTACGCCAGCTACGCCAACTGCGCCAGCATGCTGCCAGGTCAGCATGCCAGCTACGCCGAATGTGTCAGCTACGCCAGTTGTGCCAGCTACGCCAACCGTGCCAGCTACGCTAGCTGCTGGTCGGGCAGCAGACTACCCCGAGTCTGCTGCTCGCAGGCCCCATCCTCCCGTAATTTTTTATAGAGGTTTTCTTCCTCGCGGTCTGGGCGGTAAAGCCAAGACCCTCGGTCCCAAGAGGCGCGAGAACACTACTCAGCGGGCACTCCTGGGGTTACGAGATCGACGGGGGCAGGGAAGGGCAATCCCCCCGCTGCCTGCCCAGTGGCAGAGTGAGTGCACACCGGGCCCGCCCCTGCTCCTCCACTGTGCCCTCTGCTGGCATCAGAGGGACTCGTGGAGCAACTCCCTATTGACCCACATGGGGCCCCTCCCGTACCAGAATATTCGCCAGAGGCAATAAGATCCCCGAGGGTTAATCCCTCGAATGGATTCCATTGCCTGTACCCAGGATGCACCAGCCTAACAACTGCCGTTCCCTGCAGACGTGTCCAGAGGGACAAGCAGCCGTCAGACACACGTGGAGGTTTTCTGGCCAGCACCCCGAATAAAGAGCGCGCTAAGACAATCTCGATCTACCTCACATATTAGTAGGTATCTACCTCTACAAATCTGCTCATCTCGACAAAAGCTAAGACACTTACCCGTGAGTCTTCTTCACTGGATGATTGAAACAGCAAGTCATCTTCGTCCAGAGGTTCTATTGCTCGCGAGGGAGTTGTAGAACCAGCATCAACCTGTAACAATATTAACAGTTTTGAAAAACGTGCCAAATCTCGACTTATATAACTTGGCCATAAAAAGTAATGAGATCAAATAAATAGCAAAGTCTAAGTCATAGAATTATATTTAAATTTTGCATGCTTAAGAGCAGAATATGGCATATGTGTAACCTACTTCTTTTTAAATTACCATCTGATTTTTGTACCAATTTTCGCAAAATAAATGAATTGAATTACTACACATATTAATCTAAGGTCCAAGTATTGCATTTTATCAATCTTCTCTAAAAGCTCAAGAATCAGCCATTGCTGAATATTTATTCATTTAGACTTAGCTCTTTGTCTTTGATTTAGGGAAAAATAGCCTAACTAAGTTGTGAACACTGCGTTAGAACGTAGTGATTATATACTCTGATGATGTAAGAGAGAAACAGTCACCAAAGCGAAAGGAGTATATGTGCGAAATTGACACGTGTACGTAGACGGAGAAACTAATAGACTAATGCACTGTGTAAAGGCGACTGAGACAAAGATAGTTTCCAATGAGTATGTTTAATGTTGCCACAGTACCTGCGCTCCCTGTTTTGGGATGTTAAATGGTAGGTGTAGGTAAATTCATTTCAGGATCCTAAAAATAAAACAAGACAAGATTTTTTTATTTTAACTAGGTATATAAAAAATCAAATTTGTACAAATCGTGACATAGTTTACATTAAAACAATAGATACATAGTTTGACATTAATTTAAAGCATGCAATGCAACTATAGGTGTCATGTATGTATGCGCGTGTGTGGAGTGTGTACGTGTAGGAGTTGTGTAGGTGTGAGAGTTGGGGTTGTATGTGTGTGTGGGGTGTGCGACTATTTAATATATCAAACAGATTGTTTATTCTTCTAATGAAATCAACGGTAGATGATGATCCTTGGAACTGTTCTAATCCAATTTCTTCACAAAATTCAGTCGGTCGCAAAATTTGCTGGACATCCATCACATGTTATTGAAATAACATTCACCTTACATGAATACAATAACTTAATGCAATCAATAACAAGCTGTGCCTTCTGTTCTGCAGTTACGCTTTCGATTAAAAAATACCCTACAGGTATTTTCCAAGATTCGTTTAGAGCTGTAGCCATAAAAACTAAAGCCTGAGTGGCCATTCTAATATTATCACCATCCAGATTCACGCCAATAACTAACTGTTAACTGACAACAATAACTGACAACAATTAACTGCGCCAAAACATTCCCCGCCATCCAAAATTACTGCTTTTCTAATTGACATTTCGTCAAATGAGAGGCATACATGGATTTTTTCATCTGATGCATTAACTTTTGATTTTATTGCATGCAATGCCTCTTTGGTAAATCCGGGATTACCATCTACTGAATGATACCAGCTTACTAAAGTTTGTGGGTGTGGCAGGCAAGTATTAAATTGAGTTCTTACGTAAGAGTATGCACGTGGACTTATAAAGTGTAAGCATAGCGCGAATTTTCTTAATGTAGGAGAATATTTCTTCGTTTTCCCAACCACACCAAAAAAACGTTTAAGGAAATCTATGTTTCCGCTATCAATGGTACTTAACATGTCAGCATCTTCATATGATATTAAGGATTTGATTTTAAGTTCCGAAATGATGTCCGACAATTGGGAATTTTGTTTCAATAAACGCCTATTTGTTTGCCGAACAGCACGTATTTTTTTTCTGAGATTTGCAACAACCTCTGTTTTTTTCTTTAAATCCACTTTGAGTTTTTTCTTTCTCGGTGTATCTTCCTCTTCAGGAAATTGTAATTTTCTTCTTGAGGTGCTTTTTGTTTTTGTGCCATCTAAGTCATCTTGAAAAACAACACTTGAAGATGTAGATGGTACGTCACTCTCTTTAGGTGCTGAAATCTAAAACATTCGTTGAACAAAAAAAAATACACTGATAATAATTTTAAATACGTCTGATGTTTCATAATTAGAATACCTTGATGACCGTTTCTGGCTCCTGTATTGATACTGCATCTGATATTGTAGATGTATCTGCATCACAGCTACTAACAACTCTTATCTGCAAGGTACACCACAAAACTATGAATCTTATTTTACAAATAACTTTTCTCCTACTTGATAAGACCGCCCATTGTACATGTGATCTATATAAGTCATGTATGTTGCTATTTTCTTTTGTGTACAATAAAGAGTTTTTGTATTGTATTGTATTGTACTTGCTAGGAAATTGGTTCATTATTTAAAAAAAACCGGCCAAGAGCATGTCGGGCCATGCTCAGTATTATAGGGTTCCTTAAGTAGGTGTAATTACAAACGAATCAAATCGAATATTAATCATGGCTATTTTAGTTTTTGCAATAATCGGCAGCATTCGCGACTCAGAGCGTGTTGTTAGTAGCGCCATCTAGCGATAAATTCAAGAAGCCAAATTTAAGACGTTTGTCATTTCAAAGTTACTTTTTGTGATTTTTTCAAATAGAAAGTAGCTAAAGGAGCATTATTTGCAATGATAATTTTTCTCTAAGGTCAATGACCTTTGAACTAGGACGTTTTAAGTATTTTTCAGTTTTCTCTCTATAACTCAAAAAATTATAATCACATTATACTCGAAATAATTTTAAAAGAGAGTTTTCACAAAGGTCTATCAATGTGGAAGATTATAAGTTTCTACATTGCATAGTTTAGAAATGGCAGGGGGGGGGACACATTGCAAGCCACTTTGGCGGGCTATATTTCGCAGATGGTACACCTGATAAAAAAGTGGTGTATCAAACATTACCTTCATTTTAGTAGACCTATTCAATGATATCCCACACGAGGGGGTGCAGCGAAAAAAAATTTTTTTTCTCCATTTCACATGTATGGACGCCACCCCTAAAATACGGAAAACGATTCTTTTATTCTTTTAAAATTGAGATCTATATGTAGACTATTTTTTAACAAAATTTCATTTACTTATGTTTATAACTGTAGAAGTTATTAAGCTGTAAAGGATTAGGACAGACGGACAGACGGACAGACGGACAGACGGACGGACATGACGAAACTATAAGGGTTCCTTGTAGGACTTCGGAACCCTAAAAAGAATACATCAATCGGCTCTTTTCCGTACGCAACGAAATAACAGGCCAGTAATATCCAACACGACAATAATAGAAATAGCTGGAAAGTTTTTATTTTTTAAATTATGCTAGCGGGATTTTAAAGTATACACTTACTTATATTAGGTGTTTTTAGGTACAAAATATTTATCATTATAAAGGCTGATGCGCATTTTTTTTTTCAAAACTTTGAAAACAGAACAAGAACCGCGCTCGGATGAATTAGCGCGAATGAAAATTAGATACTATTGAATTAATTTATGTATTGTTTCCTCGCAAATGAGAGAAAAGCACTATACAAGTCTCGGCCGAAATAGCAGCCTACCTTACCTTACCTACCTTACTCGGCTGGCGCCTCGTCCTTTTAAAATCACTTTTCGAAGGTACTCGGCCTCGCCTCGTACCTCCAATATTACTCGGCCGTCACTTGCTTCATTCAGGCCTCGACAGTTATGTACTATTTTAATAAAATGATAAATTGCATTAGATATTTACCGTATTTGGTACTGCATCAGGATACAAAACTGTTTTTTTCTTCTTCTTTATCAGAAAACTTTCCGAAAAATGTTTGCTACAGAGTTTACAATATTTTGTTGGGGCCCAGTGTTTTCTTCCCGTTGCTTGGATCCATTTTTTACGTAAGTCTGGATCGTCTGGAAAACTAAAGATAATTTTGTTTTATTATCAATACAGGTGCTCACTCGCTCACATTCTATCATAAACCAGATGTTTAATGTAGATCACCAATAATTAAGAAATACTTATATTAAAATACATATTACACTGTGTTCATTACACTGTCGAGTAAATCTTTTTATTGGAAATCGGGGTGTTTCACATCTGAAGCTGGCAACACATATGTGATACTAAAAATATAGGTTATAAATGATAAAAACTTGAGTAATCATTATATTTATTGAGTTTTAACTCGACTTATTGTTACTACATGCTAAGGTTTATGTTATCATCACTGAGAAATAAATATTTAGGGACTACAAGTTATAAAAACCGTTGTACTTACGCGTGAAAAGACACACCGGCAATTTTCTTCCCACTATCGCTCTTACAGGAAATAACACGACAACGCACCATTGTATAATCCTTAATGAGTGTATTAGGATTATTTTTGTCTGTCCACTCACTGGATAAAATAGTTTTTTAACACAAAAACTAACATCAAACACGATGAGAACAGCAACTGTCAACATTTGTTTCACAATTCAAGTTGCTAACCTTGAATAACCCGGTTACAGGATAAAAGACAAAAAATGGCATACTTTTGTCTCTGTTTAAAACATTTGTTACGTTATTTTCCCTCTCTTTCTTGAATGAAAGAGAAAGGAATTGTCATTGGGTCTATTAGTTTCTCCGTCTACGCACGTGTAGGAGTGATTTTTAGTGATGTGACATGGACGTTCCCGCATTATCGATATCAACCAGCCTAACTGTGAGTTTTCACTGACGAAACATTCACATAAAAACATGTTGAAAACTCAGTTTTCTGTCAATGTATCGAATCGCGTTCGCATTATCACACAACTAGTTGAAACGAAACTTGTTTGACATTTCATAGTCTATTGACATGTTTCACAATAAATTTCGATACACTTCAAAGTATCTGCTTTCGGCCATACTGTTTACCGACCTCATTGGATAACACAAAAAACGAGATTTATACAAGTTTTGACACATGATTAAGCATCAGTGCGAACGTCAGCCGTGACAAATCTATAGACAAAAACGACAATGTATAAGTTTTTAGTCAGTGCAAACACAGCCAACAACAAATCTTGAAATCTGTCAAAGAATTTACCCAGTTTTCTGCAGTGCGAACGTAACAATCAACAAAACAAATTGTGACATTAGTTTCATATGACAAATTTCGAGACGTTAAATGTTTTTTGGTGCAAACCCACAGTTACTGTTAAGGAGTGGTAGTATTTTGAATCTGCTAAACTATTAAGTAACTATTCTTTTAAAATTACAGATATTTGAGACTGATGTTTTTGAAGTGAAACTTCTATGTAGACGGGGGTATTAGGATTTTTCTGTCACGAAAAAGCGTTACGGCCGCGTAAATAAAGTCAAAAAGACCAGAGACTAGTAGGATTCGAATTTGTGACTCTCATGTCAGAAGTCTAACACTGTCACCGATATGCTATCGTGACCGATAATTTAGATGTCGAATTTAACTTACACTTACGTCTTTTGATGACATCAGAATTTTTCTTTTTACAATTTATATCTTTAGATATCACTTCAATTGCGTAAATGCGTTAAAATGATTAGTATAACTAGAAAAAGCAATTGATAAGTTTAAATGTTGGTGTTATTTACCAAATTACGTTTTTCAACATAATTAATTATACATTTATACGTTAATAATCTTGTGGATAAGGATTTGTTAAATTTAACTAATAAATAAGCAAATTAAACATACAAAAAACTAAAGCAAATAAACTGGAAAACTAAATTTTTGTTGAATAATTGTAGAAGAATTAGAATTCTAAATTTACGCCATCTATACAATTTTTTAGACAACAGCAGCGCATATGTTTTTATACCTTGCTAGTCAGATCATTAGCCTCGGTAGCATATGTACTAGAGACATCTATGTTTTTGGTATGAAAATGCTTAAACTTCGTTTGACACTTTGACCATTCCGTAAATTTGTCAGTATTGTATTTGAATTAATTAATTAATAATAATTAATAACAAGATTTTTGTTTGATAAAATAAAACATGTTTAAATAAAAAATGAATTAATTAAAATGTAAACCTAACTAACCTAACCTAACCAAATCATAATTTGCAGTAACCCTGCGAAAAAAAAACGAAACGGACAAGTGGAAAAACGAATCGCAACGGACAGGTGGAAAAACGAATGGCAACGGACAAGTGGCAAAACGAATCGCAAAAAAAATTTTACTTTAAGTTTTAAGAGTTTTGAGTTTTTCCACTTGTCCGTTGCGATTCGTTTTTCCACTTGTCCGTTGAAGTTTCACTTGTACTATGTGTCCTAGCTCCTAGCACACATTTCGTTTTTTTGTTTTTGTTTTAAAAGATTGAGTAACGCAATTAACTTATATTATAATTACAAAATTATTAATGTCATAAATAAGTATGAAATAAAACAATATCAACTAATAATATTAGTTTTAATAAGGGCGTGTTATTGAAATAACTGAAAGCTCTTAATGGGTCATTGTACTCACTGTTTTTTTCTAACCGAGATACTAATACCGAGGATCTCCCGACATACGTTCCAAAGGCTAGTAATTCCAAAAAGTCTACTGGCCAAGATAGCACTTAAAATAATTTAAACAACGTGTATCAGAAATGAGTGGTCAGATTTTAAGAGCTCATTCAGTGAGTACTATCGAACAACTTTTACTACGTCGTCAACCCTGAAATTGCAAAAAAAAATTATTAGGTTTGCGCACACAATATCTGTAAAGACGCTTGTCATCTTAGTCTACCTGCGACCACGAAATGCTGCAAAGCTTTCGAAACGTCAGGAAAACCAATTCGAATAATATACGCGATTTAATCCGGTTAAACTTTGTTTTATTACTTTAAAAATATTAAAAATCTTACGGGAACCTTCCAAAAACTGTTAATTGCCACCAACATAAAAACGAGGACTTGATTTGCTATTGCTGTTTCATCCCCTGTGAATCATTAAATCATTACCGAAGTTGACGGTACCGTAATGCTTGGTGCCAACAAACTCTAGGTACTCTTTAACACTCATTTCATCAAATGTTAAATTGACCAGTAGATCTTTTTCTTTCTCCCGCTCTTATAATTTTTGTATGTAATCTTTTAGGCCCGTATTATAGAAGCTTCCTCAAGTACAGTTTAAACTCCAATCACCTGATCACTACTTAAGGATAGAATCGTTACTTGAGTATCGGCCTTATTCCAAAACGGTAATTATAAACTTTAATTCAACAACATAACACATGAATTTGACCTGAAATATAATAGAAATCCCTACTCAAGCGTAGTCTGAACCACACTAGAGTGATTACAGATCAAATCTCAGCTCAAATACCGAAACAGGTGACAGTATAAAACAAAACTAAACTCAGCTGAACTGTGATCAACAAATCTCTGCTTGAGGAACGTTCTAAAATGAAAGCTCAACTTTAAACTAGATTTAAACAGAGATCAACGCTTGAGTATCGTTCTGTAATACTGGCCTTAGACTTGACTTTAAAATTTCGTACATTTTGTTTTTTGTTCTTTATTTTTCGTTTTAATTGTGAACATTTATTAGTTAGCTTCTTTCTTCCTGGCGTCATAGGCTTCGGTTGTGATGTTGAAGGTTCTGGTGATATGTCCCTGTAGAAGTACGCTGACACAGGTCGGCTGGGCTTAATATTGACCTGTAACAGAAATTAAGCCTATGGCGTTAAGACCGCCTTTGTACCTAGTTGTGCATAAAGAAATAAATAAATTATATCGGAATCTGACACTTCACAAGGATTTGTTGACGAATACTTCTTGTTTGTATTGTTTCAGGTATCGATTTTTGAAGAAAATTAGAATGACAGAGATGTTAGGTAAGCCAGTCTCCATATAAAAGTATTCATACCCATTTGATTTTTCCATTGTTGACAAACGGTACAAAGGGATGTGTTTGTTCGGTCCATTTACTATGAAATTTTGCAATGTCATTCACAATTTGACAATGACGCTTCCATATTAACAAAAACAATACTCTTGAATTTAAAATCAGACTTTAGTATACTTAGGGCTGGTTTTTTCGATCAGTTACTTTATTTATTTTTTGTTAGAGCAATAAGTTTGACATTTCGACAGAGAATCCGTCTAAGCGTCACATTTATATTCCTCCTTTAAATTTTATCTGACGATTGAAAAACCAGCCCTAAGATATATAAGATTTGGATCTGACCGCTCATGTACCCATAGTTTATACGTTGTTCCTGTTTACTACTATTTTCATGGTGTACAATATATAAAGTATATTCTATCTATCTATCTGACTTCAATAATGGAAGATGTGTGAATCTACTCATCATAACGAACAATATTTACTACGGGAGCAACCATGAAATCGCGAAAAAAAACAGTAATGAAAAAATTGTACACAAATCGACAAAATGTAATGAACAGCAGATTTTTTTTTTCGCAATTTCTGGGCTGCTCCCATAATAAATGTTCCTGATGACTATATTACCACTTTAAATATTTGCTATTATTAAAGTAAGACCTTACGTAAGAAACGAAAATTACACTTACTGGGACAAATTCCGTCGGTATGGCTCCTCTTTTCAAAAGACGTCGGTGATTTCGTTGAACGAAACAGTTATCCTTGAAATGTTTACTGCAAACCATAGAATTTTTTTGAGGCTCCCAGCTTATTCGATTTAACATTCGTATCCATTTTTCTTTAATTACAGGATTTGCAGGAAATCTGGAAGTTATGAACTTAGCCGGTCAATATTATGTAGCATTTTTTAGCCCAGCCGCACATTGTCATAAAATAGTGCCGCATTTACATTTTAATATGTCAAGGAAGGCGCAGCGTGGGTAGGCCCCCCACAAGGTGGACCGACGACCTGGTGAAGGTCGCGGGAATCTGCTGGATGCGGAAGGCACAGGACCGGTCGTTGTGGCGATGTTTGGGGGAGGCCTATGTCCAGCAGTGGACGTCTTTCGGCTGAAATGATGATGATGATGATGTCAAAAGTGGATATACGATTCGGAAAATTCTTTGAGTCTGCGGGGCTGGTACTAAAATTAACTGTACATAGGCCATAGACGTACAACGTACAGTCCATGCGCGAGCTCCGAGGAATCGGGGGCTGGGGAAGCGGGCGAGTGTGCGCCGCGCCCGTCCGTTGCTGCATAGCACGCTCCCAGCGAGTTCCAACGGCCAACACTCGTACTGAGCCAGTACGAGTGTTGGTTGTAGGAACACGCTTATTGATGATGCACACCATTTAATTTTGCAGTCTCAGTTATTGTATTATTTTTGGTCGCAGTGTTTATTCGTTACTGTTCAAGTTATTTTGTATGTTAAAATAGCACGAGCAATGACAACGGGCTCAAAAAAAGTCGTTTATAATTCGTAGGCAAGCCCGCGAAATGGCAAAATGTGTTATTTCGAGGTGTGAAGTAGAAAAAAAACATTTTTTTTTATTTTTATTAAAGGGTCCTTATAGAATATTTTTATAATTACTTAATATCGAATAAACCAGCACTTGGTCATTATGTAAACTTTCCTTATGATTTCTCGGAGCTCGCGCGCGGACTTTACTATTATAACATCGCAATTATAGTACCTACGACCATAGTATTGGTTCCGGCGCGTCAGAATTTTTCTGACAATGATTTCCTATGATGATTTTTTTTTTCGTATGCATGTAGTGTTCGCACCTAGAAGGCCGTTCGACTACCATGATTTTCCGCACATGTTATTTATAAAATATAATGTCGTAACGTCCAGTTTGCAAACCTAATTAAAAACAAAAAAAATGTGCGGCTAAATCAACCTTTCAATATGTTTAGAAGCAATAACGGACATTCTCAAGTTGTGCACAAAAAATATATAATTGAAACTATCGACATATCGATAGTTTTCGTGCAATCCTTACGCCAAATGGTTTCATTTTCACGTACACATTTTTATTTTATCTTACACGTAATTATTTAAAATAACATATTCAATAGAAAATAGGTTGTTTACTGCATGTTATTAATGTATTACTAGGTACTGTACTAGGTATTGTACTGTAGGTACTTACCTGTGAAACTTCTCTTCTGTTGGGTTATTTCTGTAAGTAACATCGCAGTCTAACACAGAACACGACACCATTACGAGTATTTATTAGTATTAAATAAAATAAAGAAATATTGTGGTTTTTTTTAAATAAAAGAATACGATAATACGAGATTATATTTTGATGGGCCGTTATGGGAGATTACAATTTTCCACAGATTTGACATCTAATCAGTGTGACCATTTAAAAAAAGGTAATTAACTAAAAAATAATGTTGTGAGTACTAAAAAATACTAAAATACATGCAGAATTATACTAAAATTGTACTAAAATAAAAGAAGTTGGGAAAATAATTCAAATGAAACACCTAATTTCAATTGAAATAATATTCCAATTAGATTTTTTTTATATACCTAATCTTATAAGATATTCATAAATTATACGAAAATTGATTAATTGTTACAAACGAATCAAAACGAATATTAATCATTGCTATTTTAGTTTTTGCAAACAGCGCCACCTAGCGCTAAATTTAAGAAGTGTGTCATATCAATTTAACACAAAGTTACTTTTTCAGATTTTTTTAAATAGAAAGTAGGAAAGGAGCATTATTTGCTAAGACCATTTTTTTTGAAGGTCAATGACCTTTGAACTAGGAAGTCTTAAGTATTTGGTTCGTGTATCTTGCCGTGTCTAACGTATGGGTGTCAAACTTGGGCGCTGTCTCAGAAACATTACCTAAAACTGAGAACATGCCAAAGGGGAATGGAAAGAAGCATGATGGGTGTCACGCTTAAAGATCGTAAAAGAGCAGAAGAAATAAGAATAATAACAAAAGTGGAAGATATAATAGAGAAAGTTAGGCAACTGAAGTGGCGATGGACTGGACACATGACAAGAGACAGCAAGGTGAAATGGACACAAATTATAACAGAATGGCAACCGCGAGATGGAAAAAGGAAAAGAGGAAGACAATTAAAGAAATGGACAGATGACATAAAGAAAGTCGGAGGTGTAATCTGGTCAAGAAAAACAAAAAACAGGACAGTATGGAAGCAGCTGGAAGAGGCCTACGTGTCACAGGACACGCTGACCACTAAGAAGGGAAACCCGATGTTTTAGAATTTAAGTTTAACATGTTAAAACTATTTTGTAGTATCAGCAATAAAGGCTTAAATAAGTATTTTGCAGTTTTCTCACTATAACTCGAAAATTTATAACCACATTATACTCGAAATAATTTTAAAAGAGAGTTTTTATAAAGGTCTCTCAAGATGGAAGATTATAAGTTTCTACGTTGCATAGTTTAGAAATGGCAGGGGGGACACACATTGCAAGCCACTTTGGCGGGCTGTATTTCGCAGAAAAAAAAAGGCTGATAAAAAAGTTGTGTATGAAACATTACCTTCATTTTAGACCTCTTCAATGATACCTAGGGCATAGCGGTATTTGAGATTTTTGTAATACCGGTTTTAATTCGGTATTGAAATTTTAAATACCGGAATTCCATTTTTTTTCGGTATTTATATAAGAATTTTTTTTTTTAGAAAACAGTACATAATAAGAAAAAAAAAAAACAACAGTCTCAGTACAGGCGAGAGAAAAAATAAATAAAAATAATCAAGTTATTCAACACATAACTTTTCGAATTGTCTAAAATAATCATCCAAAATGAACAAACAATCAAACTAATTTATAGCCAAACCGTTTAAAAACAAACGTAAAATCTACAACTTACATTTAAATCAACAACGTGTAACATAAAAAAGTGTGATAAAAAAAGTTAAACGGTGCGGGTCGCCAAAGGAATGACAACGTTTCGTATGTAAATCGCACAAACATGTTTCAATGCATGCTACAAACATCTGACTCTTGTTGGACAGTCGACGTGGGGTCGGAAATTTTGAATTAAAGCATAATACCGAAAAACCGGTATTGGCGATTACAATACCGGTATTAATAAAGGCCATTAAATCACCGGTATTCCGGTTTTTCGGTAATACCGAAAGCTGGTATCCATGTCCTAATGATACCCCACACGAGGGGGTGCAGCGAAAAAAATTATTTCATCCCCATTTCACTTGTATGGGCGCCACCCCTAAAATACGTAATCAAGATATTTTTATTCTTTTAAAATTGAGATCTATATCTAGACTATTTTTTATCAAAATTTCAATTTCTTATGTTTATAACTGTAGAATTTATTAAGCTGTAAAGGATTAGGACAGACGGACGGACATGACGAAACTATAAGGGTTCCTTGTAGGACTAAGGAACCCTAAAAACAACGTTTCAATTTTATATATTTAATACGAAAGGAAATTGACGATGTCTGTGGTCTAGTGGTTCGAGTGTCGGACTGCTGATCACAAGGTTGTGGGTTCGATTCCCACAGGACACAAATATTTGTGTGATGAACATAAGTGTTTGTGTTTGTCTGGTTGTTTCTTATGTATTATAAGTATGTATTTACAATAAAAAAGTATATAAGTATTATATCCGTTGTTTAGTACCCATAGTACAAGCTCTGCTTAGTTTGGGACTACATTGGGTGCCGAGTAAAAATGCCCCAAAAATATTTATTTATTTATAAATAGGTAGGTTAATGCACAGATTACTATCACAGTCTAAGGAACTCTAGCTCTGCTCTTACTATATTGTAGCTAGCTAGGTTAATGAACTAAGGGATACAGCTCCCTTAACATGAATTGTCTAATTCAATGATATTTAAAACGATGATACCTATTTAAAACTTCCGATGTTTTGTCTTCATTCAAACCCTCGATTATTTTCCCACATACATTATATAAACTAATGCAATATCTGTTTATTTTCCTTTCCCCAAAAATGTCCTCAAAACTATTTACTTTCCCCAAAATTGCGAAAACAACCCCCAATCTTGTTAAAGTTCCTTGCAGTTCCTTGGTTATAGCCGTAGATAAACGTAGTGGTTATATTCTCTTTGGCCGTAGACAGCCATAGACAGAGAATAGAATAAACAAGTCCTCAGAAACGTATTATATTATCTTTGGTCCTCAGCGTATGCCATATGCTTTGAGTATATGCCATATGAGATAGAGATCGACATAAATATATCACTATAGCTACGTGCAATTAATATTGCCATACTTAGACTTGAACCCCCATCATGTGGGTAATTTGGTACATATTGAGTATTATTGCTTGTACTACGTCTAAGTCATTCAATTCATTGTCATTAGTATTTCAAGTGGGTGACGTATTTATAACTTTTTGATAAGATGTTTACTAGGTATATATCTAGTAAATATAACTTATCAAATCCTATGACCAACTCTGAAACAGCAAATAAAAACATTACTTTCTTGTATTTTTGTATGAAACAGCGGATATTTATTTTGATATTCAAAGTTAGTCTATAGCAAAACGTAATAACCAAGAGTGCTTTCAACGCCTGAAAGCTTATTAGTTAATTTAAAATATAAATTTGTTTTGAATATGTTGTCTGTCAATAATTTAAAATATAAATATAATAAAAAATTGATAATGTTTCAAAGATAGAGTTAATAAGTATCATATATTTTCCATGAATCAACAGAAAATTTACTGATCTCTTTTATGTTGCGTGGTGGTTTAATAATTAGATACATATTCCTATTAAATTAATTCAAATAATTTTGATAATATTATTCTGTGTCACACGAACTCAAGTAACAACAAATTTTTACGTATCAAAGTTAATGAAACATGTAGAACAACTTGATATAATAATAAATTTACTTTACTTGGATGAAAAGTGTGGGTACCGAACGTGGATTTAAGTGGGTACTATTAAATTTCTGTTGAATGCAACGGGCTTCAAAATGTCGTGAGCAGATTCGGGAGTGACGACTTGGATGCCAGTTAACTCGGCCCGTACTCTCAGTCCACTTATTTCTCAAGAATGGTTCATTCGGGAAACTGAAAATAAAAAGTAAAAATTACATACATGTAGTGGTAAAAATAATCAAATGCTGGTATACCCGTCAAGACATTATCCGACTAATCTTTTGGTTGGCGGGAAAATTCGTAAAGATCATGTTGTGGATTTTGTATTATTTTCCAAAATTTGTGTTTCTTCGAGTGTTAATGTGTAATAATGGTGGATTATTAAATGTTAAGTGCTCTTTAACGTGTACAAGTGTGGATAAATGGTACAAAGTTGAAAATCATGACTTTCGTATTATCTCATCATCCCCTCGGAAACCTAGTAAATTTTCCATCACTTTACTAGGATACAAGTATAATATGTTCAATGATTACGACTGAAGGACATGTATCCATGGTCATGAATAAATTAAAAAAAAAAAAAAAAAAAAAAATTATCCGACTATTGACAAATGTCACGTCGTCATCACATAGTAACATTTGATAGTAACCAAATTAAAATGCCTCACACTTTGGTCGGTTAGTACAAACAACAAGTTATGATTTTATCGTCTTTTTAGATGAAGTTATGAATAAATTTGCTTATTATTGACAGAAAACAGTCTTTAGTACAATAATCCATAATCATAATAATCATAATCATATTTATTTGCGTTCAATGTAGGTACATACATAAGATGGAATACAAAAGAAAAAAATAGACCCTAGTACATTCTACCTTACGGCATGCAAACTTATCAATTATTTGTTAATAATAATAATAAAAAATACATCTAATTTCAAGTTTAGTTTAAAATTCAATTATTTAATGCAATAAATACTTGTCGCTACCTATGATAATTAATATTATTGGTTAGGAGTGTTATTATATAAAATTAAATTGGTAGGTAATAAAATAAATAAATCAACATCAAAATTAAATAGTTCACAAGTCATTATCACTTAAAAAATCTACTACAGAATAATAACATTTATTGATTAGCAATGTAATGTAATGTAAATGCAATCCTTTGATTTACTTGCTGTAATAGATAAAAAATGTTACTTACCGATGAAAGGTTATGTTTGGTAGATTTCGTTCACTACGGCTTTTACAGCCATATATACAGCAGTTCACCATATTACCTTTTGGAATATCAATAAAGTCACAAATCACACAAAATAGGCGTTTTACAGTTTTTATCAACAAAAATCTTTTGACACCACAACTTGTTTGCCATCAATGACTAGTGATGGCAAACAACAAAAAACCGATACGCAAATAGAGTAGTGATGCGACTCGAGTCCACTTTTACTCGAGTGACTGAAGTGAAATCGAAAAAAAACGAACTCGAGTGAAAAAATATCGACTGGAGTTCACTCGGACTCGAGTCACTCGCGAATCACTCACCGAAGACATGCGAAACGATCTGTTTTTATTCTTAAGAACGCTTTTCCATTTTATGTCTACTATGTTTTAAGCCTCAACTTATTGACAAAATAAAAAATAATTAATTTAAGGATTGTGGCAGGTGATTCAATAGAGGCGAGTGACCGAGTGACTCGTTAACCACTCGAGTGACTCGACCACTCGAGTAGTACTCGAGTAAAATTGTAAAATGACACGAATGACTCGAGTGGTAAAATTGGACTCAAGTCGCATCACTAAAATAGAGACAGAAAAAAAATGCTATATCCTGCTCACACACATACATTTTGACATATGTGTCATCTCACTTTCGCAATTATTATTACCTTTATTATGTCTACCTTTATTCTCCGTCTACGAAGATAAGGAAAAGTAAGAAAACCAGTGAGTTGTACCTATGGAGGCGGTGTATTCTTCTATATCCACCTAGTTTATACAAATATCTATCTATAATATCTATTAAATCGTTATTGAATTATGAATCTATTCTTTGTCTCTTGTTAACCAACGTGTTATGTCGTCTGGTGAAAGAGATCGCATGCTATTTGTATATTCTCTGCTTGGCAACATCTTTACGGGATATCAAAATACCTACTCCGCGTGGCAACCCCGCTTACCCCGCAATGTGGCCCATAGTACATGAGCTGTCAAGTAAACAAACTAGGGCTGTTGATATTTTTTAAACATCGGATTTTAGATATATCGATATTTTTGAATATACAATTGGAGTTCGATATCTAGAAAAAAAAAAACGATATTTCTATATACTGGCCAAATTTCATGATTCTAGGTCAACGCGAAGTATATAGGTTTTTAATGTGAGTTTGCGAGTATCAAAATATGAAAGAAAAGAAAGAAAAATAGTTTATTGTCACAGTTAACGACGCGCAACATTTAAACAACAGTGATAAACACAAGCAGGTAACTAATAGGTGGGGTTACATAGAAAGTAAAACAAAAAAACAGACGAAAAAATCAAGAAAGGACCAAAAAAATTAAGAAAGGACAGTCGATATAAAATATAAGAAAAGTATAGTTGACCGCATGACAGTGGCTGTTGCCACGTGTTCGTGTCAATACAGTTTGAGTCCTGTGTCTATCAGCCGTGTATTTGAGACGATAATTGAAATCTAAAATATGTTTGTATTTATTGATCGAGTAACCATCTGTCAAGTTCGAATTTTCAGGACATTATTAAATGTTATCATAATTATTGAGTTATTTATTATTATTCATTTATTCTTAATCCTTTATACCACCACAACAACAAAAAAACAACCAGTCCTGAAATATGAAGCACACCTGAAGCTTGGCATTTAATCATTGCAATCATAGTCTAGAAATAAAAACAACAAGATTTTTGACATTGAAAAAGCGAGAAAACTTCAATTAATAAAGATTTTGTTTTTTATGTTCCTCAATGTGTAGTATAAAGCACTAATTATCACTCGGAAGAAAGTGTGATTCTCAAGGTAGCAATCAAAGAAATGTATTTACAGAGAAAGGAATTTCTCCGTACATCCACTTCTTTAAAATTGTTTGTAATGAGAAAAATAATTCTCGATATAACCATCATGGATCTCATAGATCTACACAATATATCTAACGAGAAATAAAGTTATCAATAGATACACTTCTTCAAAAATTGGTTCTAATCATTAGACTAGAATATTTGATTAAAAATTTGTTCAAGCGATTCCGAAATGTTGACCCCAGATTCGGTTAAAGACGAGGCAAAAACAGTAATCGAAAATATTTTGCCAGAAATTGCAAAGTAACGATACTTAAATACATACAATGACTTTATGAAGTAGCTAACATACAAGAAAATACGTATTTTAGAAAAACTACTATTTATTACTTTCCTTCTTCGTGTCAGTGGTACGACATACGTAGTATCCCCTAGTAGTCTGTGGGTACGACCACAGAGTACATTGTAATATACTGAAATAGAGACCAATCTTCAACCACAAAACAGGTAACCGATAACTAGCGCCATCTGATACTTTTAGTGCGATACTACTGTTAGTACATCATCTGAACTAAAAATAAAAAATGCAAAAAGAGAAGCATTTCTTGAGTATCGAATCCACGTCCTGCGTTTATAAACCTGACCGCAAGATCGTACTGCTACCGTCACTTACTTCTGACTTGCGAATTTTAGCACTATAATCAACCAGTCAAAATCAATAAAAGTAGAATACTTTATTATTCAAAAAACAACAAAAATTGCTCTGAAATAGATACTTATTTAATAATGTAATATTTGGTGAAAAATCAGTACAATTATCGCGTGAAATGAAATCTTAATCTCTTTGGAGCAATTATCCAATATGGGGTCATGTAGCGACATCTATCGAATATTGAATAAACTATTACAACATCTCGTTTCTTAAATTTGTAAAACCTGCCATCTATTACTTTTAGTCCGTAACAGTAACAAATATAATGCTACTAAATTAAAAACCACCATCTTACCTGTTATCTACAAGCATTCGAAGTACTACGTTTTTTTGCAGCGTTGTAAAAGCTGTTGTACCAGATTATTTGTTCTAAGATTGAGCACCCTGGGTACGACTGATCTTTTGTCAGACTTGGCAAGCCCAAAACTTTGCAACCTCTACGGCGTTATCCTTATATTCGAAATGAAAAGTAGTGTTTTACTCGGACTATAGCCGCCCTCGCTGCGCTCGGGCGTCTAAATACCTCGTATGGAAATTTATTCTTGTATAACGATTTTTGACCCTTGTATAACAATCTACTATTAAAAACAGAACTATAGATAGTCAGCTACGAAATTTATAACATAATTAAGAAAAATTTCGATAAAATAAAATGCTACGGTCTTGTGAGTGTTTAAACAGCAGGTGTGAATTTAAAAAAAAAAAAACAGCTATTAAGCGGGAGTGGACGGTCTGGCGCCGCCGGTGGTGACGTGGTGTGTTCCATATTTTAAATTTAAAAAAGACTACATAATTTGCCGGGATATTAACTCGTACATACAATGATTATATGAAGTGGCGAATATCCAATAAAATATGTATTTTAGAAAAACTACTATTTATTACTTTCCTTATATTCGAAATGAACAGTAGAGTGTTTAACGCGGGTGAAACTCATCAATTCCTACTCGGACTATAGCCCACGGGTGATAAACTTGGAACAAATAATTTCAACCGTATACAGATGTACTCTATGGTTAGAAATTTCATACATGACAGGAGACCCTCGCCCCCTTGTGACAGTCTTCACCCCGTTTAGGCCCTTTGCCAAGACCATAGATAATTTTCGACCGTCATACGTAGTATCTCTATGTAGTCTGAGGTCATTGTTAATTTTTTACGTTAATTTTGGTTGTTTTTGTAAGATTTCGATTTTTCCATATAATGTTGTTGATTAAAGTTTGCGTTGATTAATTTCTGTACTTATCCTCTTAATGATTTCTTAACTGTGATATTTTGCAGTGATAGTACAAGTAAGATGTACAACAAGTGTTGTATTGTTGTATCGAACATTGTGATAGCAAACGAAAGGACGCTAAGATGTATTCGCTTCCCGTTAGTGAGATAGGACTTAAAGTGGCTTATTTGCGCAGTTTAGCATGCAAGATCTTCACAAACTATGTTTGTGTCAGAAGCATTGAAAAAAGGTTCATCAATGAGAAGTATCGGCTTAAAGTTGGTGCTTATCCTACATTGTTTTTGGCCGATGAAATAACTACAGGAATACAAAAGTTTATGAAGGTTCGTACGTAATCAGTAATCTACTTATAAAATGTTAGGTGTACAGCTAATGTAGTAAAAAAATGAGTATACTCATATCCACTCCAACCCGCTCAAGTTTGGTAGCGAGTACCTATTGCTTTTTATTGGAATTTCTAACAGGCTGTGTCACTAGACCAGGTATCATGTACTATTGGCAAACTTACTGTAGTGAAATATATGCTTTTGACGCAGTAGACTGACTGAGACCTGCAAAGTTAATGCCAAACGGTATTGATCACTGATCCATCATCCCATATTGATGTAAAATGAGTGTTACAAGATAGTTTAAAATCTATCTCTATCACTCAAAGGTTTGCTGGTAGAAAACTAATTTTTGAGTTAAGCTCGCCCGCTCGTACATACATGTACCTAATTTCTATTTATAATTTAATAGGTACTGCATTTTTCTATTTTTCTGGTGTACAATAAAGAATAGAATAGTTTATAGAATACTAAAGTATTTATTTTTTCAGATGTATGTCAGAATCGTGATAATAATTATTCTTGTAAAAGGAAACATGATGACCATATCTACCCATCTGCCATTATAAATTGGTAAGATTAATTAACTATTTTAAATCTCTATTTATATGGTACCTGCTGATTCATCATCATGATTTCAGCCGAAAGACGTCCACTGCTGGACATAGGCCTCCCCAAAAAGGGGATATGCCATAATCGCCACGCTTGGCAGGCGGGTTGGCGATCGCCGTTGATTGCTTGAAAACTCAGAGAATGATGGGCATTCTCTGGTGAATCCCTTAGTCGCCTTTTACAACACCCATGAGAAGAGACAGTACCTGCTAATTACTATTACGAAATAAAAGTAAACATTAGTGTTTTAATTTATTTAAACCAGTCTCATCATCATGAATGTTAATATAAAAATATAATATAATTATATTTTTCTAAATCTCGAACTTTAATTTACCATTTGTACCAAGTTTGATTCAAGTGTCATTTGTTCTAGCTCAATATGCTGATGGAAAAGAAGATAGTTTCATCCTAAAAAATACTGCTGAAACAGTATCTTTTTTGACAATCTTTTCAACTTGGAGAATTGTGCTAGCTTGAATAGTAAGACATCAAGAGCGAAACTTTCACGTAGCCTGTACATCGGGTTCACCATACCAAGCCAAACTTTGTCTAAGTACCTACTCATTTGACTTCCTTTCTTGTGAAACACACGAAAAACATAACCCTCCTTCTGGCGCAGTCGGGTAAAAAACTGAAGTGCTCTTCCTTGGCATGGTAATTTTTTTAATTTTCAACTGGTGTTCATATAAAATATTGAAAGGCACAGATTTATCTAGGCTGATTAGAAAATCTCTTCCGAGAATGCAAAATAAGACATATTGTATTAAAAACTATAATTTAATCAATAAAAATCTGAACAAAATATGTTGTTTCATTTACATATTCTCAGTTCTCGTTTCGAAAATGTATAGTTGGTAAAATATAGCTTCAGTCCTGTGACAGAAGTCAAATACGTAAATTTTAAATGTATTTTTACGTATTTGACATCTGTTACAGGACTCTAGCTATATTTTACGAACTAAAGTTGAAATAACAATATACAACAGCTTAAATAAGGCATACAGTGTGAGCCTTTGCCCAAAATTCAACAAAAGAATTTAAAAAAAAACGAACTGTCATGTTCAATTTTTCCAACTACTACGGGCCATTTTTTTGTATGGGAGTGGGTCGTCTGTACGTAGTACACTTCTTAGTCTGTGCTATAGCCGCCCTCGCTGCGCTCGGGCGTCTAAATACCTCGTATGGAAATTGATTCCTTTCGACTCTTGTGTAACAATCTACTATTTCACAATTAGCATTTTTCCATCCGAAGAAGGAAAACATAAAAAAATCTTGAACTCGAAAACAAATGACTGATGCGCCTTGGTTCACGGGATCATTTTTGTTGCATATGAGCTCTAGTATAACCCCTATCATGGAATAGGTCGAATTACAAATCATCCTTGGTAGTCAATCAATCAATCTTTAGTAGGATCAAGTAGGTACTATTAGATATTTTGTGGTAGGATTATGTATTGTGTCATGTTTCATTAGTGTCCCACGTCCAAGCTAAAGTTATATATCATCTCCTCGGTTATCTATCAATACTTATGCATATATATCAGCATCAGTGGAAGCTGATGCTGATATTCGCAACAACCCTGGTCGAGACCACACTTGATTAGAGATTTTTTTCCTATTTCAGGTTAAATTCGTGTGCTATGTTGTTGAATTAAAGTTTATAATTACCTTAATGGAATAAGACCGATGCTCAAGTAACGATTCTAACCTTAAGTAGTGATCAGTCGATTGAAGATCAAACCACTAACGGCCAAAATTAATATCCAATCTATCCACGATATACCCTGCTAGAGATAGAAAATTGATATATTTTGAATGGAGCTTATGTCAAATTCCTATCTCTAGTAGGGCAAATCGTGGATAGATTGGATATTAATTTTGGCCGTATATAATGTACTCTGTGGATCAAACTGTACTTGAGGAACGTTCTGTAATACGGACCTTAGTGTAACCTGTCTGTCGCACTGTTCAGAATCCTAACCACTAAACGAAGCTTTTTTCAATACCCTGTAGTTTAGATACACAAACTAAATACGTACCTGTAATGGCACAGCGTTAGGAAACAGAACAGTTCGTTTTTTCTTTTTAACTAACACATTTTGCTCAAAATGCCTGCTACAAATTCTTGATGATTTGTATGCTGTCCAATTTGTTCGTCCCGTGTTTTCAATCCACTTCTGACGTAAATTATCATTTTCCGGGAAACTGCAACGTTCCATTTATGCTTTTTAATTATAATTATTTATTAGAGGCACAATACAGAAAACAGAAAAACCATAATTGTAGAAGAATAAACATTGAAAACCTGGCAACACCAAATAAAATATATTTTTAGGTTAAAATTATTTTTATTTGATATTTTGGACTATTTATCGATCGAATTATTTACTTCATATGAATTTACATAGGTATTTAAAAACACAATCTGACATCTGATTGAAAGGCTAATTACTGATAAAACGTGGTATACTAATATTACTTACGAATGAAAAGATAAGTCTGGCAGTTTCTTTTCACTGTCACTTTTACACCCTAAAACACTACAGCGCACCATGTTTTCTTCAAAAACAATTAAAATAGTTAGTCACTGACTATTTCAAAAACAAATTACGTGTATTTACACTTTAACAATATTTTTTCACTTTAAATCAAAGGATGTTATGCAAAATACAGTAAGCAGCTATCAAAATCGTTTAGCACAACGATGTGCTGACCTTGAGAAATCTTGAACGTGTTGCGAGACAAAAAATTGTATTATTCTATCTAATTTCTTTACACGACATTGGCGTAAGTCGGTCTTTTTCTGGTGCACAGATTACTATATTAGCATAGAATTAAAATAAACCAGAAACTGTGATCGCGCCTAATATTGAAGCGTCAAAAACTACTCTTAAATAGAGTAGTTTCACGCGCAGCGAATCAGTCACTCTGTCAACTTCGTATCGCGTAACGTGTTTTTGGGTGTCAAATTAAATTAGATTATGCTGTCTTGTGTCGTTCCTACCTGTAAAAATGCAGCTGGTCACAAAAATTAACAGGATGGGATCACATTTCATGTGATCATATTTAATTATTGAATAAATTGTTCAGTTCGTAATTGTCATAGAGAATGATGCATTCATTTTGTTGGTGTTGCCAGTATAAGAGTATTGATTTTCCCTACTTTTGACTTTCACTAAGGGCTTTCATTGCATTATTAAATTAAATAACTAGGTAGGTATATAGGTTATAGTAAAAAATATAACTAAAGATATAAATATTTCCATTGTGAGAATCGTTAAGTTTTGCATTATAATGCCTTTTATTAGAATAATACAGGTATTTGTCAAATTTTAGCTTCCCTTCTGTCCTTCTGATGAAGAAAGGAAAACGGAATGGACGAAAATAAAATTAATAAAATAAAAAAAGTGTGCACTTTCATACACTACTTTATCTAAACTCATGCAATAGGTTGATATCTACAACATGTTATTTATTTATATTATTGAAATAACTGAAAACCTCACTCATCAGTATGAACAACTTTTACTTTAGGACCAAGCCAGAAATAGCGAAAAAAAAATCAGTTGTTGCCTATATTTGTGTTCAACATAAATCGACAAAATTTAGGGAACACCAGATTTTTTTCGCGATTTGCGGGTTGGTCCCATAGTAAAAAATTTACATACTGATGAGTACAATGACCCCTTAAGAGGTTTTCAGTTATTTCAATAACACGTTGTATATCTATATAATACTGATAATAATAATAATACGTTAATTACCGAAATTATATTGTGTTTTTAAACAATAGTTAGAATAAGTAAGTCGTAGGGCTATTTTCGAATGAATATGATATATTTCAGTCAAATATACCCTGATAATTAAAGTTCCAAGTTGTATTTATTGTTTTTTTTTTGTTTCCAAAGTTAAACAAAACATCTATTCTATTGACGAATGTTCCAATTTTTTGAAAAATACTCATTAAATGTGTTTTTAATATTACCGTGTTTTATTTAAAGAACTGAAATTTCTTGACATCATCAGGTACATAGATATAAATATTAATACCTGTTTAAGAATGGACAATTTTGGTTTCATTATTATCTTACCTTCAATGTTCTCAACGTTTACCCCAAATACGGGTAAATAAGATACTAGCTAGCAACATTACGCGGAAGGAAGTGAGGCGGGGGCGGGACACTTATTATCTTTTTGGACACAGCGCGGCGCGCGCACGGCAGGTTATCTTCGAACAAAAAAATTGCGCTATACAGAATAATCATAGACAAACATAGATGAGCGCTCACCTAGATATTGACATTTACCGCCCTCCCCTTACCTCAGCTCTTACCCCTCGCTGGCCAGTTAGAAAATAATAATCAGTCTTGCATGGTTAGGGGTGGGGGTTTTTTCGCAATTTTGGGTAAAAAAATCATTCTTGGGGAAATTTTGGGGAATGAAATTCCTGGGCAAATTTTGGGTAAAGGAAAACACAGATATTGTACTAGTTTATATAATGTCTCTGGGAAAATAATTGAAGGTTTGAATACAGGCGAAGTACCGAAAGTTTCAAAAATGATCCACGATACACTATAAAATGTTCTTTTAGCAATTTTTTAAATAAACACTGTCTCATATTTTTTAATTTGTAAAATTTCCTGGTTGAAAAAAATGGGGATTTTTTTGCCAAATTAGTGAATATGGGGAAAATTCAGATACTCGATCTGACAACCCTTCAGTCTTGTCTTTTTTTCATTTATTAATTTTAGAGTACATATATCATTAATCTGTGTTTTTGAGGTTTAATTACTTATAATTACTATAAATTGTTGATTGATTCAAGTAACGACGACTATTTTTCTCCGTGTTTTATCTCCATTAAACCTGTAATACGTCATTGTGTACGCAATGTTAGGCGTTGTTGTATTCTTGCTTGGTCCAACAAAACGAATTTTACAGATATTCCCGAAGGCACTAATAGGACTCAAACAGTGGGTGAAGTACGTCAATAAAGATAAAGATAAAGATCATTTATTTGTCAAACATGCGTTTGCATACAAATTAAAGCATGCAAGATATAAAATAAATTGAAGCACCTACATGTTTTGCCTATCAAGGCGTACAAATTTTAACAAAAATATTAAATTAAATAATGGATGTCTATTAATTTCAAAATAATCAATAATTTAATCATTCAAAATAAAAACAAATAACAATAGTGATTATGTTTGAAATATGACTCCAAAGGACCTCCAGAAACTGGGTGTGCCATAAGCATTTTGCAACGACTGACTGCTGCATTCGGCTTACATATCCTTCTTTATTTATGAAAGACGAGAACCAAGTACAGATGTGGTAACTTCCACGTACAGATGTAGACTTAAGTAAGTTGAATTGCACTTTAAATTATTAATAATTATTAAAAGACATCTGACTGACCAATCTCTACACCACAATATGAGCTATTATCATTAAAGTTGGGAAAAACGACTTAAAATCGTAAGCGTGTTTAAACGTTGTGCTTTTTTCTGCCAACGAATTTTTTTACTCTTTTGCCGCTTTTCGTTTTTCACTTCTAAAAAAATTGACTTTTATTTGTCTACATTACACTATTCTATTAACATTTAAACTATTTACAAAGTTCACTAAAAACTATACAAACAAACTACAATCGTCGCGTAATTACCTACCAAGGAGAACATTCAAAAACGCATTCACTCGTTGACGACGAAAAATAAACTAAGCGCCAAAGCAAAAGCAAATCAATCAAGGTCAAAAACGTTTAAAATGTTTAAATGATACGAAAATAATCAACAAAATAAAAAAGTGCTTTCTCTAAACAAATTTTACGTAAACGAATAAAATTTAATTCTGCCGGTTTCAAACCAACACCAGTCAACTTTGAAATTGAGTCTTATAATCATAGAAATAAGGTTACATTTCAATCGTACTATTGAAAGCATAAGTTTGGTTTACGAAAAAGTCTAAACGAAATCTGCTTTAATCACAAAGCGTGCTTATACGCTTTTTTTTAAATTAGACTTTTTTAAGGGCTTTTTGTTTAAACGCCCATTTCTAATTATCATTATGTAGCTCATGTCGACCCAACAGAACAACAATAACCTCTGCAGTACCTAACCATATTTATATTTTTAACAGAAAAACGCCTGCCTCACGTTGATCATGATTATACGAGAAAAAGGAAAAACGATGATCACACATACAACAAGCTGTTTCAGAATCCTTTAATGGATTTAACCGCTCAGCCCCGGCTAGGGCCAAATGTTTCCAATAAACGGTGTATGTACATCATATTAAGCCCCGCTAGAACCAATTGGTTCCAACAACAACTTAAGACAAACTCCAAACCCGGTAAGTTTTAGTTCATTTTTATATATTCAACAACCTTCTTTTTTTGTAACTTAAAAGAAAGACTGGAGTGTGGGTTGCATATTACTTATATTTCTGTTGACTGCTTCAACTAAGAAATGCCTATTGCACACGAGGGCAGGACAGTGAGGCAAAACAGTGAGCATAACAGTACTGCTACTGTGTGAACACCTGAACAGTTACAGTGCTGCGACAGAACAGTCACTGTTCGGGCTTAAGCTAAATTAAAGATACTTTAGGAATGCAGTTCATATCTTTCTCTTATCAGATTAATGCATTAGCTGTTGGGCTATTTAGTGGATAACTTAGTATCTATATTATTAACTATTTAAATAGTGGAAAGAAAAAAAAACCTGCGTAAATACGTTTAAAATAATATATATTATTATTTTTTACAGCTTGATATGTTGATGGAAGGGAAGCTCTGAAGAATACATCGGAGTTCATATCTCTTCTCGACGATTTGTTATTGTTACACAGCTTACATTCATGTAATGGTTCTGCATTGGTCAGCAAAAAGAGAGAAACTACTAAGGGCTGCTGTAACATAATGTAAAGGACCTTAAGTCTGTTTTTCTCTCTTGACTTATTTAGTAAATAATCTTGGCATGTCTCATTATTCAAACAGCTACTGATAAAATATAATTACAAGTTCTGCACATGTTATTAGGTACTTAAACAAAATATATTTAGTGTATGAAATTGTTAACATAATGTCTTTTAATGTTGTACATGGTAAATATCCCGTTTTAAGTAACAATATTATTGTGTTATATTGTTGTAAGTTATTATGGCTTAAAAATAATTGTAATTAACGAATTGCAAAAGATGTGTCAAGATTATTTACTAAAAAGACAAGTCAGAAAAAATTTAGTGTATGTGTTCGGCATAACAGAATTGTTTAACTATTGTGTCTAAAAGTTAAAAAATTAAAAGATGGGTTAAAAGAAATGTTTTTTTATTGAATTATTCCTATAAATATTCAAATAAATATTTAGGTTCAATAGAAAGCCTAACCCCCGCCCCCCGCGCCGCGCTTGGACGTATGGATAATTCCTTCGCCCACAATGAGCCTACGAAATCAGCCGAATTTAAAAAAAAAGTTAAATGTCAAACTCTAGGGAAGCACTCCGCTATTGACGAAAAAAAATGTTCTAGTCGTCCGTCTGATCTGATACCAGGGCTACGTTCACTTACTACGCACTCAGTGTGAAAGTCACCCGGTGCGATTATCGCTCGATCATTGACGATTTTCTCAGAGTTACTGAACGACTTCGGGCGACCTTATGAAACTGACACTAGAACAATGAAGCACTGACAATTATGACAATCCATACCTCAAATTATCTGTCATTTCATACTTTTATCTGTCAACATGACAGCAGAGCGTCTTTTACCCTACTATTTCACGGGGTGACCGGTGCGTACGCTCGACGACGCCCGCCCACAATACTGAACGGTTTGGTGTGAACGCCCGGACGATCACTCCGAGTAACTGAACGACCAAACAACGCTCCGGGCGTCGTCCGCCGTCGTCGGACGATAATAGTGAACGCACCCCAGCGTTGCCAACCCGTACGATAATTAAGGGGGCGTACGATAATTTAGTCATTGGTACGATGTACGATAGCGAAGCTCTAAATTACGTTAAACGTACGATAATTTTGAGCATTGGATAAATAAAACATCAAACTACAGACGCTTCACTCTCGCTACTGTGCTATTGTCAATTTTACCTTAATGAAAAACGCAATTAATTTAGGTGCAGTCCAAAGACCTTCAAATGGCAAGCATATGAAAAGACAAATCCTAAAACGCCTTATAAAATATACATAAAAAGCTCTGACGTTTTCAGAAAATCCCAAAAAAAATTTTTCCTTCTGTATTGGTGTTACAGATTGTACGATAATTTTGTCAAAAAACTATAATTTCGTCGCGAAAATACGATAATTTGATCTTTTAGAGTTGGCAACACTGTCTGATACGTAGTATCCCCTAGTAGTCTGTGGGCGCGCGGCTTGCAATTACAGCAATGATGCGACTCGAGTCCGATTTTGCCACTCAAGTCATTCGAGTCATTTTACAATTTTACTCGAGTACCACTCGAGTGGTCGAGTCACTCGAGTGGTTCACGAATCACTCAATCACTCGAGTGGTCGAGTCACTCGAGTGGTCGAGTCACTCGAGTGGTTCACGAGTCACTCGGTCACTCACCTCACTCACTTATAAACGTCGATAACTCATTCAACACAACAGTTCACTTGAGTTCACTACACGCAACAAGTTCAAACAAGTGTGACAACAACGCACTTTAACTTATCTCTTTTAAAAAGCAGGTTTAAACCTGTTTGTCTCGGAGAATGGTTGGCGAGTGACTCGAGTGGTGGGCGAGTGACTCGAGTCCGAGTGAACTCGAGTCGATATTTTTTTCACTCGAGTACGTTATTTTACGATGTCACTCGAGTCACTCGAGTAAAATTGGACTCGAGTCGCATCACTAAATTACAGTAGGATGTGGATTCTGTGTATATTAGTATCAAAGACATTAAATATTTACTAGTGATAGACAGGACAAAACAACCAAATTACCAAAATCGTAATCCAATACTTGTTACTAATTGGTAACAAGTCTCTCAGTCTAATTTCATACCTCTGCACGTTAGGTCGCATTCGTGTGTTGACAGTGTGGCTACAACAACAACAACAAAAAATCGGAGAAAATATGCCGTGTTGCGCATTGCGATATTGCAAATCACGTTATGGGAAAATTACTGGATCTGACTTCAGTTTATTTTCGTTAGTATTTTTTACATTTATCTATTAAATGGAATATAATAAAAAAAAACGTAAATTATTCTAGAACATGTGCTAATATTGTAATAAGCGCCATCTATTGTTGAGTAGCTTTACTACTGCCTTGTTAAAGATGTGATGTTTATCGATTTTGTTATCGATAGTAAATAATAAATATATAACATTAAAAATATAATAATGTTTAAGTATTGAATGCAAACAATCATGTCATTTAAGTATAAGTATATGAACAAGTGCTATTCGTTCAAGTATGTTGCTGCTATTGTAGGTTTCCGCCAGTAAATAATGTAGCACGTGAGAAGTGGATACGGTTTGTTCAAATAGATCACAGAGAAGAAAATTGGCTTCCATCTGCTGCGTCAAAATTATGCTCGAAGCATTTTAGAAGAGAAGACGTCTACTTCGGAAAGAAAGGTCGAGCAGTTTTGAAAAAGGGATCGGTACCTTGTACTACAAATGAAGTAAGTTGTACTTTTACTTTCTTTTTTGTTGTACAACCTAGTAAAATAGGACACTGACGCCGTATAAAGACGAATCTAACGACACCTCTCAAGCTAAAATCCATCAAGCCGTGTAGGCTAAATAGCGTGACGCGCGCAAAGAAATATACATACATACGTGGGACACTCAGAAAGTTTTGCGAAACTAAAAAAAATTGTTCTATACGTACATATATTTTTATCAAATCTTTTCAAAGTACTTTCCACCAGCCTCTATACAAAGATTCATGCGCCTAAACCAGTTTTCAGAACACTTTTTCCAGTCCGCCGCAGACACCTCGTTTACAGCCTGCTCGAACGCAGCCAGCGCATCATCCGGCGACGAAAATTGTATCCCTTTGAGCTGATTTTTTATTTTTGGGAATAAAAAGAAGTCACACGGTACTAGATCAGGGCTGTAAGGAGGGTGACCCAGGAGTTTGACTGGCGTGCTGTCCAGGAAGTCCCTCGTTTTGAGTGCGGTGTGCGCAGGTGCATTGTCGTGGTGGAGCAGTAGCCCGCGGAGCCCTGTGTTTGGTCGCTTGTTGCTTATAACAGAGAAAACTTCTGGCAAACATTTGGTAGTATACCATTCGGCATTAATGCTTCTTTGATCCCGTAAGGGAATTGATACCAAGTGGCCAGTCAAATTAAAAAAGCTAGCGATCAAAATCTTACCCCCGCTTCTAGATCGCTTCACTTTGGTAGGCGAACTTCAATTTTGAAACACCCAAACAGTCGACTGGCGCTTGGTTTCTGGGTCGTATTGATAAATCCAGGACTCATCACCTGTAACGATGTCGTAAACACGCCGAGACGAGCCTGCTTCAAATTTGTTAAGCATATCACGGCACCATTCCACCCGGGCCTGCTTCTGAGCATCGGTGAGGTTGTGCGGCACCCAGCGTGATACTATCCTCCTCACGCGAAGATGGCTGTGTAGAATCTCGTGAACGCTTCCCGATCCAATCTTCAATATGTGTTGAATCTCCTGATATGTAATTCGCCTATTGTCTTGGATTAAATTTTTCACTGCTAGCACGTTTTCTTCGGTAACAGCCGTCAAAGGGCGACCGCTTCTTTCGTCATCCCCCAAAGTTGGTCGACCGCGCTTGAATTCGTTATACCAACGATACACGGTTGCCTTGGAAGGGCCTTCATCCATGAATGCCATTTGAAGGCTATCGTACGCTTCATCCGGTTTCAGGCGACACTTGAAATCGTATAAAATCATAGCTCTAAAATGTTCCCGGTGCAGATCCATATTTCAGTGAGACACAATACTTTGAATTAACTCGCAAAAAATGTGGAGGGAAATTTTGAAATTGGAACTTACTTATTTTTACTTATAAATAATCATATTTTCGAAAAACATTATAACTGGCCAGTCTCCCATATATAAAAACTTTTTTTCGCAATACTTTCTGAGGGGCCTGGTACATACACTTGAAAAACATAACCCTCCTTCTGGCGCATCCGGGTAATAATGGTCTGTTTTATGGTGTCAAAAGATTCAGCAGTAAAACCAGTAAACCAGTGTTTTATACAGTATATCGCTTTTTACCATTTAGAAATACCTAGTGCTTGGATGTGGCAACGTGCCGTCAAACTGCTGCCAAAGTAGAACTAGGAACCAATGCTGTGGATGATTCTGTAACTTATTATAAGGGTTTGAAAAGTACAGATTTTCTTACGAGAGTTCATCATTTTGAGCAACAGTTGGTCATTTGGATCAAAATATGCGTTTATGCACTTGAGCTTAGGTATATGCGTTGTTTGTGTCATAATAACAGTTATTCGAAATGACGAGTTCTTGTAAGAAAATTACTTTTATTCAAATCCTTATAACAGGTCACAGAATGACCCCACAGTTTTGGTGACATAGTAAGTATTGCTCCTTGCTCCAAATGACCAGTTTTAACCATTTTTTAGGGTTCCGAAGTCCTACAAGGAACCCTTATAGTTTCGTCATGTCCGTCCTTCTGTCCGTCTGTCCTAATCCTTTACAGCTTAATAACTTCTACAGTTATAAACATAAATAAATGAAATTTTGTTAAAAAGTAGTCTACTTATAGATCTCAATTTTAAAAGAATAAAAAAATCTTGATTACGTATTTTAGATAAAATAATAGTATTTTTGATAAAATTTTTTTTTCACCGCCATATCTTCAATCGCTTGCGCCTTTGAGTGTCCAATCGCAACGGCAGGCTAATGTAAAGTAGCGCAAACCGTTCAACAAAATGTACTACCGCCGTCGTATGTGATATTATTTGTCATTAAACTGGAAATATCCCCCCCTAAAACCGCCACTGGAATAAACAGAATCCACATCCTACTGTAATTGCAAGCCGCGCCGCGCTGTGTCCAAAAAGTAAATAAGTGTCCCTCCCCCACCTCACTTCCTCTCCGCGTAATGTTGCTAGCTCAGACATTATTAATCCGTTTTAGGGGTAAACATTGTGAACATTGGAGGTATGATGATAATAAAATCAAAATTGTCCATTCACAGGAATTCATATTTTGTAACTATTGACTTCGACAGCTAAAATGGTGGACGTGACTTTTTCTATAAAATTAATACAGGTATCGTTTTCGGGGTTTCTGGGGGTTCTAATTACGAATGTAACATCTATTTTAAGATTCATGATGGCGGACGCGACTTTTTGAAGTAAAACTTCTTTACGCACGCTTGACTTGAGGAGTAAGCTGGTCAATGCGTTACGAAAAGTGTGATCGGGCGAGGCGACTTTTATTTTGAGATACAATGTGGCGGACGCGACTTTTTAAATAAAATCAATATGGGTATCGTTTTCGAGGAATCCCGGGGTGCTGATTGCGAATACAACATCTATTTAGAGATCCAAGATGACTGCCGTGATTTTTTAAATAAAATCAATATGGGTATCGTTTTCGAGGTTTTCGGGGGTGCTGATTACGAGTATAACATCAATTTTGAGATCCAAGATGGCGGACGCGACTTCTTAAATAAAATCAATATGGGTATAGTTTTTGAGGTTTCCCGGGGTGCTGATTGCGAATATATCATATATTTTGAGTTCCAAGATGGTTGACGCGATTTTTTAAATAAAATCAATATGGGTCTCGTTTTCGGTGCTGATTACGAATATAACATCTATTTCGAGATTCAAGATGGCGGACGCGACTTTTATAATAAAATCAATATGGGTATCGTTTTCGAGGTTTCCTGGGGTGCTGATTACAAATATAACATCTATTACGAGATTCAAGATGGCGCGGACGTGACTTTTTAAATTAAATCAATATAGGTATCGTTTTCGAGGTTTCTCGGAGTGCTAAAAAGTCACGTCCACCATCTTAGATCTTAAAATAGATGTTATATTCGCAATCAGCACCCCGAAAACCTTGAAAATGATACCCATGTTGATTATATTTAAAAAGTCACGTCCGCCATCTTGAATCTCAAAATAGATAATATATTCGTAATCAACACCCTTGAAAACCTCGAAAACGATACCCATGATGATTTTATTTAAAAAGTCACGTCCGCCATCTTGGATCTCAAAATAGATGTTACATTCGCAATCAGCACCCCTGAAAACCTCGAAAACGATACCTTTATTGATTTTATTTAAAAAGTCACGTCCACCATCTTGAATCTCAAAATAGATGTTATATTCGTAATCAGAACCCCGAGAAACCTCGAAAACGATTCCCATGTTGATTTTATTTAAAAAGTCGTGTCCGCCATCTTGAATATCAAAATAGATGTTACATTCGCAATCAGCATCCTTGAATACCTCGAAAACGATACCTATATTGATTTTATTTAAAATTTCACGTACGCAATCTTGAATATCAAAATAGATGTTATATTCGCAATCAGCACCCCGAAAACCTTGAAAATGATACCCATGTTGATTATATTTAAAAAGTCACGTCCGCCATCTTGAATCTCAAAATAGATAATATATTCGTAATCAACACCCTTGAAAACCTCGAAAACGATACCCATGTTGATTTTATTTAAAAAGTCGCGTCCACCATCTTGAATCTCAAAATAGATGTTATATTCGTAATCAGAACCCCGAGAAACCTTGAAAACGATACCCATGTTAATTATATTTAAAAAGTCACGTCCGCCATCTTGAATCTCAAAATAGATAATATATTCGTAATCAACACCCTTGAAAACCTCGAAAACGATACCCATGTTGATTTTATTTAAAAAGTCGTGTCCGCCATCTTGAATATCAAAATAGATGTTACATTCGCAATCAGCATCCTGGGAAACCTCGTCTCTCTCTCTCTTTTAGCACAGTCTAAGGAGACTGCTAAAAACTAAGAAAAGCCCTTAATAGTAATCAAAAGTAGGGAAAATCAAAACTCATAAATTGGCAACATTAACTAAATGGACACATCATTCTCTATGAAAATTTTAATTGAACAATTTATTCAATAATTAAATAACCTGATAGCTGAATGTGCTACTTGCACATGAAATGTGATCCCATCCTGTTTCTTTTTTAGTCCAGCTGCATTATTACAGGTAGGAACGACACAAGACGGCATTATCTAATTTAATTTGACACCGAAAAACACGTTACGCGATACGAAGTTGACAGAACACGTAGTGTTCTCTTAGTAGTTTGTGGTTGACAGAGTGACTGATTGGCTGCGCGTGAAACTACTCTATTTAAGCATTGAGGTAATATGTACTACTTACTGGAGCAGACATCAGGAACAAAAAATTAGGCACAACTTGCTGGCTGCGGAGTACGCGCGCCGCGAGCGTGGCTAAGCGAGTGGGAGTGCAGGAGCTCTAAAACGTGCTACAAACATTTTGTTCGAGATGTCTTCTCTAGTACGTAGTACATATTACCTCAGTGTATTTAAGAGTATTTTTTGACGCTTCAGTATTAGGCGCAATCACGGTTTCTGGGTTTATTTTAATTCTATGCCATTTCTAAACTATGCAACATAGAAACATATAATCTTCCACATTGATAGACCTTTATAAAAACTCTCTTTTAAAACTATTTCGAGCATAATGTGATCATAAATTTTTGAGTTATAATGAGAATACTGAAAAATACTTAGGACGTCCTAATTCAAAGGTCGTTGACCTTAGAAAAAAATGATCTTAGCAAATGATGCTCCTTTAGTTACTTCCTATTTAAAAAAATCACAAAAAGTAACTTTGTGTTATACCTATTAATATGACACATTTCTTAAATTTAGCTTCTTAAATTCAGTTGAACAGACCCCTAACGTTTATTAAAAATACAAGAGGTGGCTATTCGCTCTTTCGGGTGAGTTTGTTTCGGGTTTATCTGTGTTTCGGGTAATTCGCCACCTAAGTCCATAACTTTACTCTTCTTTACTTATTATTGTTATTTTATATGCATGCTGTTGTTGATGGCTAAATGGGCTTGAACATTTTTTTTATCATGTAAAAACATTCGATATATTCTATTTATTGCAAATAAAGATATTGTATTGTATTGTATTTGTCCCATAAACATTTGTTCACGTGAAAAGGCAGATATTTTACAAAGCAACTTTTATAAAAAATATAGATTGAGATTCTTACATTATCGCATGGTACTGCAGATTTCTTGAGGTACACTCTTCCTGTCTTTGTAATGTATTTGTCGTCTTCTTTGAAATGTACAGAACAAATGCGTGAATAATTTGACGGAAACCACGTTTCTTCGCTGCGATTTTTCTGAACAAATTTAATCCATAATTCTCTGTTTTCATGCCACGGCTGAGGAAACCTTTAAATTCAAATAATACAAAAATCATTATTTTTTAATGCAATAACATTTTTATCGAATTAAGATTACCATTTCATTGTCTGTTATTATTTAACACTAGCTTTTACCCGCGGCTTCGCTCCCGTGATTTTTACAATTTTTTATGCCGAAGAAACCATGCATTTCTCCGAAATAAAAGTATGTCGATTTGTTGCTCCGTTACTGCGTGAAAGAAAAACAATGCAACAAACTCACTTTTGCAATGGGACACCTGTATATACAATTATACATATAAGTAGGCTAAGTAGCATAATTATGTTACTCTCCGGCCAATCTATTACCTTTATGCAAAAAATCACGTCAATCCATTGTTCTACTGCTACGTTAAAGAAGAACAAACCAACACACACTTTTTCGCATTGGGACATCATGTATATTAGTAGCTTATGTTACTTTCTCGTCCATCAGCTATATCTATGCAAAAAATCACGTCAATTTATTGCTCCATTGCTGCGTAAACCAACAAACACACTTTCGCGTTGGGAAAACCTGTATATAATATAAGCAGCCTTTGCTACTTCCCGTCCATACCCACCCGATATACCGAAAGTGTGCCGAAAGTCCGCCACTTTCGAGAAAACCATTCCCGTTGCAGCAACGGCTGCCAGGGGGACATTCCGCAATGCCCCAGTAATCCGAGGTCCGAGCCCTCCCTTGGGGGACGCCTGCGATTTTGCAACCGCGATTTTAGTTTATAAGTTAGGTTTAGGGAATTTTTCGGCGTATAGAGTCCCTAACGGGATTCTCTGTCACCCGCCCGTTTAAGCATTTAGGGCACCTATCGTGGGTGCCAATATTCGAGAGTCCATTCAAAAAAATTAATCCCTTCCATACTTTCGGCATAACCCGCATGACGAACACAACAAAAAAAGAATTGCGCAAATCCATCGTTCGAATCGTATGTTCGAATGGACAAAAGCACTTTCAGTTTTTCCCAAAAATTCCAGTTTTTAATCGACTTCAAAAAAGGAGGAGGTTATGTATTAGGCGGGTTTTTTTTTTTTTTTTCATGTATGTACACCGATTACTCCGAGATTTATGGGCCGATTTACGTGGTTGTTTTTTTATTTGGTAGACCGCGCGGTGGTCCCATATAAATTTTATTGACTTAAGTTGAGTAGTTTTTTGACCAGCTTCAATAAATCAGTTTACTTTAGCTTCGCCTATCTAGATGATCTGCTCATTGGTTCGTTTTTCTGAGTATTCTTGGCCGATATGCGTGTTTTTTTCACGATAGTGATTGGACGTTTGTAAGAACATGAGCGAGACCTTTGCCCAGCAGTGGGATTGCAAAGGTTAATAAAAAAAATTCTCAAATTGGTTATATAAACATTTATGAATCAACCCTCTCAATTATCAACTAAAAGTATGAAATAAAAACTTTTTAACAAAAAAAAACCGCCTTCAAAAACCTGAACTAAAAAAGTAAAAAATAATCCTTGTATGTATATCAAAATCTTTTCATAAATAAACCAACATTTTGAAGGCGGCGCGTGATTGACCCTTTCTTATTAACGTATGTAGGTACATGTATTTCACGATCAATCATCGTGAGCGTCATGTAAATATAATGTACAGTCGAGCGAAAAAAACGGTATAAGTGTATGTCCGCGCGTAGCTCAAGGTTTCATCAGGATTCATCACGAAATAAATTTCTCTTTACAACAAATTATTTATTTTCCGATTATTACATGAACTGACCAGAAGAAGAAGTTCTACAACAAGAATGACAGCCCGCGCAAAGCACAGTGTCTCCATCTTTATATTACTACAATCAAATAGACCCAACGGAGTCACTAAATACATTTTAATTTATAAATGAACACTAAAATAATTAACCACTCGTCGTGATAAAACTAATATTAATTTAGATAATCTCTAAACATTATATAAACCAACAAATCATGCCAGATATTAAAATATGAAACAATTGATAAAGCGGAATTATCAGAACCACAAAATTAAATTAACAACATTTAAATTAATAATTTCAATAATCTAATTAGAATATTCGAATTATAATTATCATAATATTAACATTATTTACAACATTAATTTAATTAATACGGATCATCAAATATTAAACTTTGCTAAACAAAAAGGTATCTTCTTTGATCTTTGATGATCTTCGCAAAGTACAACAAATACAACTTTGATGATCTTTGCAAAGTACAACAAATACAACAGCAAACTACATAGCAAATTCTAGAAATAATGGATATTTATTTCAAAATACTTCATAATCTAAATACTTAATTCATCGTATAAACTAGTTACCTCAAAATGGCAATAGATTGCGTTGTAAGCATCGATATTCGATATAGCATAGACATTAATTAGTCTGAGTCCGAGTATAAATTAATATTTTAATGTTATAAGCTATATTACTCTCAAATTACACTAGAGGGCGCAATGTTCAACCAACGCCAGGAAGAAACATTCAATACTGACCAGTAATAAAGATTAATATATTAAGTTCTGTCAAAAAAGTGTAAACAAAATTGATGGCAACACTAGCGCGCCCATATGTACGTAGGTACATATATGACAATCACGCGCCGCCTTCAAAATGTTGGTTTATTTATGAAAAGATTTTGATATTACATACAAGGATTATTTTTTACTTTTTTAGTTAAGGTTTTTGAAGGCAGTTTTTTTTTTGTTAAAAAAAAAAGTTTTTATTCTTGCATACAAACCTCGTCATAAAAATTACTAATACAAAAAAACTGCCAAGTCTGTCGAGCCGTTCTCAAGTGATGCTCCGTCATACATGTGGCTTTAATCTGTGTGGCGGGCAATTGATTTTTATACGAGTATATTAGATTACCATTCGATAGTAGTCGATAGTGTCACGTCTGCGCATAGAAAATTGAAATGTTGTTACTCTTTGACTATCACCGAAACATGGCCGCCAACGCCGCGTCTCGTGACGCGTCACCGCGAGACGAGACACACAACAATGATAAAACATTACTAAATTACGCATGTTTTAAAGATAATATTTTGAACTTACTGATGAAAAGTCACGCCTTCACTTTTACTTATGTTTCTCGAGTTGTTAGAACAGTATCTCAATACACATGAAGGCATATTTTATTTTAAAATATAATTTAGCACTGAAACACGTCTCGTTGCGGCAAGCGGCCTGGCACAGACTAAATTAGTTAGAGTGTAGCAACTCTAACGTGTGTTTTACCAACAATCGAGTTGAGTTGAGGCGTTTTTTTATTCGAATGGACATCTCGCATGCAGTACCTAGGTACTATTGCTGTTAACCGGACTAGTGTGGCGGAATCCCGTTAAGGGTCTTCATCCGCCGAGTTGAGGCGTCTTCTCATGCAGCCTTTATAGTTTTTGAGTTCGATGACCCAATGACGTCATGTCGGGTGTCGGGGCATAGTGGCATAGTGTGTGTGCGCTGTTGCTATTCTGCACGAACATGGTAACTAGTGATGTGCCGGATCGTTCAAAATGTATATCCACGGATACTGATACGGATAATTAGTGTCAAAATCCACGGATACGGAATAACAGACCACAACTTTAGTAGTTTTTCGTACTCTGTCGGCAACGGTGCGCGTGACCTTGGGCAGTTGACGCGTTGCGTTACTACTAATAGTACCGCGACGTGTTTTGACTTGCACTGTGCGTGTTTTAGTTTATAGTTTAGTGTGACACAAGATAGCATAGTTTACTGTTTGTTTTTGGAGACGTTATAAGTTAAATAATATGTGATTTTAAGAAATAAAACTAATTTGATTTGAAGTTAGTAGTAGTTCATTGCTAACTTTCTTTACAATTTCATATATATACCTACGTAATAAAATTTATTAATGTAAAATAAGTCGGGTTTTCCTTCCTGACGCTATAACTCCAGAACGCACGAACCGATTTCCACGGTTTTGCATTCGTTGGAAAGGTCTCGGGCTCCTTGAGGTTTATATCAAAGAAAGTTTTGAGAAAGAAAGAAAGAAAAAAAGAAAAAAAATTATTCGTGGGTTGCGTACTCACCCGACAGATCGAAACTTCTATGCATTTGCACGAGCGGATAGTAATGTACGATGGAGTGGAGTGGAGTGGGCAGGGGATGGGACTGGGGACGGGACAGGGGACGGGACTGGGGACGGGACAGGGGACGGGACAGGGGCCGGAACATGCGACGGAAAATGGGACGGGACATGAGATGGCACATGGGACAGGACAGTGGGACGGCACATGGGACGAGACATAGGACTGGACATAGGATGGGATATGGGACAGGACATGGGACATGGGACGGGACGATAGTGATATAGTGAGATAGAGAGACAGTGGGACCGTGGGGCGGTGGGGCAGTGGGGCAATGGGACAGTGGGGCAGTGGGACAGTGGGACAGTTGGGAAGGAGGGACGGTGGGACAGTGGGACGGTGGGACAGAGGGGCAGAGGGGCAGTGGTACAGTGGAGCAGTGGGTCAGTGGGGCAGTGGACAGTGGGGCAGTGGGACAGTGGGGCAGTGGGAAGGTGGCAAAGTGGGGCAGTGGGACAGTGGGGAAGTCGTACGGTGGGGCAGTGGGGCAGTGTGACAGTGGGACAGTTGGACAGTGGGGCAGTTGGGCAGTGGGACAGTGGGGCAGATGGGGCAATGGGTCAGTGGGCCGTGGGGCAGTGGGGCTGTGGGGCAGCGGTACAGTGGGGAAGTGGGGTAGTGGGACTGTGGGGCAGTGGGACAGTGGGGCAGTGGGACTTTGAGGCAGTTGGGCAGTGGGGCAGTTGGGGCAATGGGATAGTTGGGGCAGTGGGGCAGTGATGCAGTGGGGAAGTGGGGCAGTAGGGCAGCGGTGCAGTGGGACAGTGGGGCAGAGGGACAGTGGGGCAGTGGACTGGACTGGACTGGACTCACGTGGGTTAGCAGAATTTAACGCGAGCGGAGCCGCGGGTAAAAGCTAGTTTATTAATGTAAAAGATCCGTTCAAGATCCGCCAAAAATACGCCGGATACGGATACGGATCATCATCATTTCAGCAGAAAGACGCCCACTGCTGGACATAGGCCTACGATACGGATATCCGCACATCACTAACGGTAACTGGCAATGCAATGTAGCGTATATAAGTTGTGGTTAGCTATGGCTACAATTAAGTGTAGGTATATTACGTGATGTTTGATATTTGTACGTTTTTAGTGTAATTGAATGTAGTGTATTTTCGTTGGTAAATGGTAAGTCGTGCGGTTGGAGGTGGGTCGGAGGAATGATAAACAAAAACTAAGTAACTACCTACCTAATGCGCACCATGGTATAACAAGATGTTTCACCAGGTATTCTCTTGATATCTTCAATATACTGAAGGAGATTTTTGTTCATAATGAATATAAAATAAATTCCTAACTAGCCTAACTATTTGTTATCTTGTGTTATTCATCTAATTAGTTATTAAAGAAAACTGTATAAAATTACTAGTTCAAAAATGATTCTTTATAGAAGCAAGTAAATGAAAAAATGCATTTTGCTCGGTTAATTTATGTTCACAAAGTGGCAGCACATCAAACTGACAAGTGTCACGCTAACAGCCCGCTATTGGCTCCACGGCCGATGACGTAGTACGGAGGCAATCACGTGACCTAGCTGTCACGGGAAGAGACTACATGGTGAAACATCTTATTATATATTATATCATGATGCGCGCGTCATTTAGGGTTGCCAACGGTACTAGATAATATAGTATTTTACTTACTATATTTCGGTCCGCGGCGTACTATATAAGGTCCTACATTATAAATCCGAAATATTTGAAGTGGTGAATCTACTCATAATTATGTACGACTTTTACTATGGGACCAACCCAGGCGGTCCCTACATTTTATTGATTTAAGTGAACACAAAACATACACACATTTTGTGGCGATATGGCCTATGTCCAGCAGTGGACGTCTTTCGGCTGAAATGATGAAAACCTCACTATAAAAACGACAAAAAAAAAAACGCAAGGGTAAACAATTTTAATAATATACGCGAGTTAATTACTTACGGCACTGAAACGTGGTCGCTCACAATGGGCCTGATAAGAAGGCTCAAAGTCACTCAAAGGTCAATGGAGAGGGCTATGCTCGGAGTGTACCTGCGTGATCGAATCAGAAATGAGGAGATTCGCAGGAGAACGAAAGTAACCAACAGACCGAAGAATTGCCAAACTTAAGTGGCAGTGGGCGGGGCACATTGCTCGCAGAACGGATGGCCGATGGGGCAGTAAAGTTCTGTGGCCTGATTCACAAACGATCGAAAAGTTTCCGTTTCCGAAGTAATATTTGACCGGCAAATAAAACAAAACGACCACTTCCTGCAACCATGAACGCTGCAAAGCATTCGAAACGTCAGAAAAACCAATTTTAATAATAATACACGATGTAATTCGGTTAAACTTGTTTTATTAAGAAACAAAACGATTTGAGAACCGAACGGATTCGGAAACGCAACGCGAAATTCATGGAAACTCTCCCGTGAGCCATTTGCTGTCGGAAGGCACTCGATGTAAAATTAAAGAACTATGAATAGCGTTTCCGTATGCGTTCGATTCTCAAATCTTTTTTTTTTTGTAATATAACAAGTTTAAAGGATTACATCGCGTATTATTATTAACATTGCTTTTCCTGATGTTTCGAATGATTTATTCGTAGTCGCAGGAAGTGGTCGTTTTGATTCGTTTGCCGGTCAAATTTCACTTCGGAAACGGAAACTTTTCGAACGGTTGTGAATCAGGCCCCTGGAGTAGCAATCGCGTACTGGAAGACGCAGCGTGGGTAGGCCTCCCACAAGGTGGACCGACGACCTGGTGAAGGTCGCGGGAATCCGCTGGATGCGGAAAGCGCAGGACCGGTCGTTGTGGCGATGCTTGGGGGAGGCCTATGTCCAGCAGTGGACGTCTTTCGGCTTTCCGGCTTTATTTTATTATAACGTTAAAACGTTGTCTTGGTAGGGTGTGTACCCTACCAAGAAAATTTTCGCAAAACGAAATAGGCAGGAACCCAGGACTCAGCACGGCATACACTTCAGTCGAAAATGAAAGAGTCAGCTCAGCTGTCACCGTCAGAGTTATGGTGTCGATTCTCTTGCTCACGAACTAAACTTATTTTAAAGTATCGCTCTCTTTTACTAATAGTAGATGCAAGAAAGGGATGGCAACTATTTAAGAACTGTCAAATAAGTTTACATGGTACTCTTTGGATTTTAGTGGGCACGTACCGAGATCACGACTAAACTTGTATGGAAATTTTAATTCCGAGTAATTTGACGGCACTAAAATTGTTGCCATTCTTTTCTTTTTTCTACTATTAGTAAAAGACAGTGATAGTTTCAAATATGTTTAGTTCGTGAACAAGAGAGTAAACAACATTGTTCCGAAGTTTGCGCTCAGTCAGACTCAGTAACGTTCTGTTGCACCGTTGCACGTAATAATTTAGGCATATTAGTAAATACCTAAGTTACTGAAACTGCCGATATAATAATAAAAGTGAGATTTAAGGATAAGGTTTGTAGATAGGTAGATTGGAGCCAAAATAGGTAGATCTGCCAATAAGTTCGTAGAGTTGACAACACTGGCGTAATGGCTGACCGCAGTCGGCTGTATGCACAACCGGCATACACTGACGCTAGTTCGCCGCCAGTAGTACCTAAGTGTATATGCGCGCTAGTTGGAGAGAAAACTTCATTTATTTCCAAAATGCCGTCCTGTGCTATTGTTACATGCAAACATCGCAGTGGTACAATTAATTTCAACACCGATGGGATCACTTATCACAGGTAAATACTATAATTTCCAATAAAAAGATAAAATTCAACACAATATTCCGACTTGTACTCCTAAAAAGACGTGTCTTCCATAATTTAATTAATATTGCAGCATGCGTATGTTAAATTATTAGAAAGCACTGAATAATTATAATTACAGACCAAGTAGAGATGCTACGCATATTATAATCGATACACTCAACATCGAATTAGGACGGTGTACACGGGCCACAGACTACTAGGGGATACTACGCAATACTACGACACGGGCTGCTGCTCGCGTTCGTGGCGCGATTTGTTTTGTTTTGTGACTTTTGTGAGTAGTTTTATGGCCTGGTTGCTTAGACCTTCTAGCCAAGTCTTTAGTTTACTCACCCTAGTAAAGTGATAGAAACTTTATTAGAGGGGATGATGAGAAAATACGAAATCACGTTTTTCAACTTTGTACCATTTACCCACACTTGTACACGTTAACGAGCACTTAACATTTAATAATCCACCATTATTACGCAAAAAATAATACTAAATCCACAACAGATAAAGACAGGTTAAGAGTTCTCTAAACCGACGAGCATGCATGACGAGGTTAATGGACGTAGATGAAGCGAAAGAGGTGTGTCAGGATCGTAGCAGGTGGAAATCCATAGTCTCTGCCTACCCCAATGGGAAACAGGCGTGATAATATGTATGTGTAAATCCACAACACGATCTTTCTGAATTTTGCCGCCAAACCCCTTCGTGGCGCGAGCCGCGAGTCACTTGCCCTTTTCGCCGATGACACGGCAATCTATTACACCGGCATGACCCATGCCGCTATTTCTCGTACCCTCCAATCCGCGGCCAACACCCTAGGTGACTGGTTTCGGAAATGGAGAATCGAAGTAAATCCCGAAAAAAGTGCAGCAGTCCTTTTTGACAAAAGGATCTTAAAAGAGACCCGCTTAAAGATGCATGTTAGCACTTATTATATTAACAGTGCAAATTGGGTGAATGAATTACCTATGATTATGCTCGGACTTCGCACAGCTGTACGTGAGAGCGGAGTAAGCGCATCGCAAATGACGTACGGTGCCACTTTACGTTTGCCAGCAGATTTTTTCGCTGACACCAAGACAACGTCGAATGACGCCGTATACGTCACACAGCTGACAAATTCTAGGCGCACTTTGCGAAGCGACGCGGCAAAACAAAACACGAGTCGAAAATGTTTTGTTCACAAGGAGTTACAGACATGCGATCATGTTTTCCTCAGAAGAGACATGATCAAGAAGTCGTTGACTGCTCTTTACGAGGGTCCATACAAAGTTCTGAAACGTCAAGGAAAGTGTTACACCATCCAGCTTCCAAACAGCCGACCAGTAGTAGTAGTAGTAGTTTTAAGAAATTGATTAATTGTTTTGACGATTTTCACTGTATTTTCCCATTTGTATTTTACACTTAAACTATTTAATTTGTTTTAAATTACATATTGTAACTTTTAATATACATTTTTCTTTTTCAAAGGGGGGAGTACTGTTAGCACTTATTATATTATGCTTACGTACGACCCAGTTAAGTGATTTATTGCTATAAATTGGATGTAAATATTTAAATAAAAGAGTTTTATAGAACACGCATTCGTATCACTACAATGGACGTACCTGTCACAATGTTTGGCAAACAGATCCCATGGCAACGCGAAGCCAAATATCTGGGCGTGATCCTTGACCGTAGACTGACGTTCAGATTCAGACCACATATTCGCAGAGTGCGAAATCGTGCCGCCTTCGTCCTCGGACGTCTCCACCCCCTACTCAATGCGCGCAGTAAACTGCCCACTCCCCTCAAAGTAAGGATATACACCACCTGTATCCAACCCATTCTCTCCTACGCTAGCGTTGTGTCCGCACACGTTAAGCCGGTGAGAATTCACATGCTCCAAACCCTCCAAAACCGTTTCATGCGAAAGGCCGTAGGCGCTCCATGGTACTTACGCAATGTCCAACTCCACCTAGACCTTAAACTGCTGACCATTAAGCAGTATTTCAAGCGTGTCTCTAAACTCTACTTCGATTCCGCTCCCAAGCATCCCAATCCCTTGGTCGTGGCGGCCACCGTATACCAGCCATCAGCAAAATTCGCCGTCCCAGACACACACTCATCAAACCCGATGATGCAATAACCCTCCTCCAGGAGTCAGATAAAAATACAAGTACACTCCGACACCGTCGTCCTAAATATCGTCCCCGCCGGCGAGGACCGACGCGACACCCACACAGATACCGAGAGTCCGACTCTCGAGAAACAGAACACGATGCAGCAGCGGCTGCCGGGGCCCCGGGGGGACCGGTGGCGGGGTCCCCCTGCTGCACCCTGAGTCGAGGTCCGAGCTCCCCCGTGGGGACGCCCTCACGGTGTCGCAACTGGAGATAATCTCGCCACGCGAGACCGGCCCTATGCTCTACAGTAGTTCCTAGGAGTAGGCTTAATAGCCACTGGTTAGGTTTAGGTAGGTCTTAGCCTCGCCGGCGAGGCTAGCCGATTAACGGCGATTCGCGATTAGCGCGTCACACACACACCCGATATACCGAAAGTCCGCCACATTCGAGAAATTCATTCCTGATGCAGCAACGGCTGCTAGGGGGACATAGGAACGGCGGGGTCCCCCTGCAATGCCCCAGTAAGCCGAGGTCCGTGTCCCCCCTTGGGGGACGCCCTTTTGCGATATTGCAACCGCGTTTTTAGTTTTAAGTGTAGGATTAGGGAACAACTTTCGGCGAATGGATTTCCACATGGGACTCTCCGCCAACTAGCCCGGTTAAGCAGAAACGGTACCTCGGTACCACCTGCGTGCGGAAGCCAATTGGAAAAAAAAAAAAAAGAGTCATGCGGTGCTAGCACAGAGTATACCAGAGAGTAAGCTTCTAAAGAACGTGCAAAATTTATACCTATTTTGGTAGGGTTGGCACACGTGGATGAAATGAAATTAACAAAACGTTTATCAGCTTTTTATTATGAAATATTTCTGACTGTACCTACCTGTACAACTATAAATTAAATGAGTATGCGAAACCAGATTTTCATAAAAATGGGACCAATCTTTCAAATAAAAATAATTTTTGAAATCGGTTTATAAATGACGGAGTTCTGAGGTAAAAAACATAAAAATAAAATTAAAAAAACGGTTGAATTGCAACCTTTTGAAGTCGTTTAAAAATATAACCCTCCTTCTGGCGCAGTCGGGTAAAAATATAGACGAAGTGTTGCGAACAATCTAGTGAAGCTAAAAAAAACTATGCCCTTCGTGTACAATCAGCGCTCACGCACACATACACCTCTAACCGTGCTCTCCCCTCTCAGTACACATGTCGCTGCATATTCTAGTAAGCATCGCGAAAGTAAATATCCTTCAGGATCAGGAGTATAATATTATCTGTGGTTGTACACGAAGGAGCATAGTTTTTTTGGCTTCACTATGATTGTTCGCAGCACGTTGCTTATATTTTTTACTATGTCTGTGTTATAAAAATAATATATATAGTTATTCAATCACTAATAGGTAGGTACCTAGGTATTACCTACGTAATTCGAATCATAAACACCAATATCATCTGGTATTAATAGAAAAAAAATACTCGTATAGTCGTTAATTTTGGTCTTGATCGCACCATTTACGAGATAGGTGCACATACATAGTATGTGCAACTTACTAAAAAACAAACACAACCATTTACGTTCAATACCAAAACGTTTTATTCACCACCGTGTTAAGTTTTCTTTCGAAATTGAGGTAGGAATTAGGTTATGTACGTGGGACACTCAGAAAGTTTTGCGAAACTAAAAACAATTGTTCTATACGTACATATATTTTTATCAAATCTTTTCAAAGTACTTTCCACCAGCCTCTATACAAAGATTCATGCGCCTAAACCAGTTTTCAAAACACTTTTTCCAGTCCGCCGCAGACACCTCGTTTACAGCCTGCTCGAACGCAGCCAGCGCATCTTCCGGCGACGAAAATTGTATCCCTTTGAGCTGATTTTTTATTTTTGGGAATAAAAAGAAGTCACACGGTGCTAGATCAGGGCTGTAAGGAGGGTGACCCAGGAGTTTGACTGGCGTGCTGTCCAGGAAGTCCCTCGTTTTGAGTGCGGTGTGCGCAGGTGCATTGTCGTGGTGGAGCAGTAGCCCGCGGAGCCCTGTGTTTGGTCGCTTGTTGCTTATAACAGAGAAAACTTCTGGCAAACATTTGGTAGTATAGCATTCGGCATTAATGCTTCTTTGATCCCGTAAGGGAATTGATACCAAGTGGCCAGTCAAATTAAAAAAGCTAGCGATCAAAATCTTACCCCCGCTTCTAGATCGCTTCACTTTGGTAGGCGTTGGCTCATTTTGAAACACCCAAACAGTCGACTGGCGCTTGGTTTCTGGGTCGTATTGATAAATCCAGGACTCATCACCTGTAACGATGTCGTAAACACGCCGAGACGAGCCTGCTTCAAATTTGTTAAGCATATCACGGCACCATTCCACCCGGGCCTGCTTCTGAGCATCGGTGAGGTTGTGCGGCACCCAGCGTGATACTATCCTCCTCACGCGAAGATGGCTGTGTAGAATCTCGTGAACGCTTCCCGATCCAATCTTCAATATGTGTTGAATCTCCTGATATGTAATTCGCCTATTGTCTTGGATTAAAATTTTCACTGCTAGCACGTTTTCTTCGGTAACAGCCGTCAAAGGGCGACCGCTTCTTTCGTCATTCCCCAAAGTTGGTCGACCGCGCTTGAATTCGTTATACCAACGATACACGGTTGCCTTGGAAGGGCCTTCATCCATGAATGCCATTTGAAGTCTATCGTACGATTCATCCGGTTTCAGGCGACACTTGAAATCGTATAAAATCATAGCTCTAAAATGTTCCCGGCGCAGATCCATATTTCAGTGAGACACAATACTTTGAATTAACTCGCAAAAAATGTGGAGGGAAATTTTGAAATTGGAACTTACTTATTTTTACTTATAAATAATCATATTTTCGAAAAACATTATAACTGGCCAGTCTCCCATATATAAAAACTTTTTTTCGCAATACTTTCTGAGGGGCCTGGTATGTAAGAGGTATCTATCTACCACATTAAAAATAATAAATTATAACCAAGTTGCTACTTACCTATTGGAGTCTTTGGGATTATTAAAAAATGATATGTTTTTATTCGTTTTATTATTGTTCATACACACAGTACAGTAAACCATATTTACACTTTTTTAAATTAAAACACTATTATTCTTTACTCATTAAATCAAAACGTGAAACGAAAACAAAGACGACGTGCTAGATGTACGCCCTTAGCTTGAGCACTGGCTGAGCCGGTATAAACCGGTTTCACTGCGTACGCGACGAGGCCGCCAGTGCTCACGCACACACGCGTCTTATGCTTGTAGTAGTGTACCTATCATAGCGCGGTTGTATGAAGCTTACTCTCTGGTATACTCTGTGGTGCTAGGCTAGTGATGGGCGCTTTATCGACTGGTGTCGTCGATGTATCGATTGTTAGTAAACTCTTTTTTCTTAATTCAAAATACAAATTCATTTATTCCCATAAATGTTGGCAAATAACACAGTTACAGTTGGTCTTACATGTAATTAGGATTAGTTCTTACGACTTTAGTCAAATTATTGACACGCAAATCTTAAGGGTATTTAATGAAAGCAGTTTCACTGACATGTAATGCAATCATTCTTCTTCTGTATAATTGGCTATAAATAGAGATGGGCAGGGAAAGAAAAAAAAACGGGTGGAAAAGAAAAATATGGGAAAAAACGGGAAAAAATGGAAAATATCGGGTTTTTTCCCAAAAGGCGGGAAAATACTATTCTATACAAGTGAAGTAATATGATGCTAACATTTGCCTTCGAAACGTATGTTTAGTGCTCTAATATGATCCTAATCTAATTAATTTGTTTTTTTCGAAGCAGTATATCTAACACAATTGATTAAATTAACACACTTATGTTAAATTCTTAATACTTCATCATCAACTCAACCTATCGCAGTCCACTGCTGGACATAGGCCTCTCCCAAATTGCGCCACAACACTCGGTCCTCTGCCTTCTGCATCCCCCCCCCAACTACTTTCATCAGGTCGTCGGTACACCTGGCTGGGGGGCGCCCTACACTGCGTTTGCCGATTCGCGGTCTCCGCTCAAGGACTCATCTGCTCCAGCGGCCATCGGTCCTTCGACAGACATGGCCAGCCCACTGCCACTTCAGCTTACTGATCCTACAAGCTATGTCGGTCACTCCGGTTCTTCTTCGGATAGTCTCGTTACGGATTTTATCCTTCAAAGAAAATCCAAGCATAGCTCGCTCCATAGCTCGCTGAGCGACTTTGAATTTGTGGACTAACCCAACTGTCAGTGTCCAAGTCTCGGCACCGTAAGTCATGACAGGCAGGACGCACTGGTTGAAGACCTTTGTGTTCAAACATTGCGGTATAGGTGACGAGAAGACTCGGTGAAGTTTACCAAATGCTGCCCAGCTCAAACGGATCCTTCTGTCAGCGTCTTTCTCGAAGTTGTGTCTACCAAGCTGAATTACCTGCCCTAGGTAGACAGACGTATTTCGTTACAACTTCGAGTACCGACCCTTCGACGAATATTGGTCTCGGTATGACATGCATATTGAACATGACTTTAGTCTTGTCCAGATTCATGCCGAAGCCGACACGCCAAGAGGCTCCGTTTAGGCTGTGCAGCATTTCGCCCAGTTGTTCCAGCGATTCAGCCATTACAACGATGTCATTGGCAAAACGGAGACGTGAGATGTTCTCGCCGTTAACGTTGATACCCTGTCCAGTCCAGTTCAGCGTCTTGAAGACTTCCTCCAATGCGTTTGTGAACAATTTCGGGGATATTACATCCCCTTGTCTCACCCCTCTGCGCAGTTGGATTGCCTTCGTCTTTTGGTCCTGGAGCTGAACAGTCATGGTAGCAGCATTGTATAAGCATCATCAACAACATCTCTGTATACCGTTCGTCAATGTGTTATTGCTGAAGGGCATCCAGAACTGCCCAAGTTTATATGGAGTCAAAGGCCTTCTCGTAGTCTACAAATGCCATACACAGAGGCTGATTATACTCTTCAGTCTTCTGTACGATCTGCCGAACAGTATAGATGTGGTCTACGGTGCTGTAGCCTTTTCAAAACCCAGCTTGCTCTGGTGGCTGGAATTCGTCGAGTCTTTCGGAGAGACGAATCGTGATGACCCTCGAGATGGGTCTGTAGTTCTTCAGTAAGGTTTTATTCCCTTTTGTGAAGAACAGTACCACCTCACTCCCACTCCATGCCACCGGTGTAAATAGCCTTGTTGGATGACGGAACTATACAGACTCTGTAGCTCCTTCAGGACCGGAGTCCCGCCTGCTTTTAGGAGTTCAGTGGTAATTCCGTCATCGCCCGGAGCTTTGTTGTTCTTAATCTACTCGAGAGCTGCCCTAATCTCATCCTGGTCAACGTCCGGGATATCCTCGGTGTAATGGCGCATGAGCTGGGCTCTTTTGTCGTCATTCCTAGGAACCGCTGGTCTCACCGTTTTCGTGGAATACAGAATATGCCGATGAAAGTTTTCAACCTCTTCGAGCATCTCGAACTTAGAGGTGACAATTTTGCCATCCGTGGTTTTCAGTTTCTTCAGATGGGTCCTCCCTATGTGTAATCCTATCCTAATCTTCATAAAGCAATATTAATTTGGTATTTCTGGAAAAAGTTGTTTTTTATGGACTGCTAGAGCTTGCAATTATGCTTTTGGCTTTTGCATGCCATTTAATGATGTGGCATTGCTTCTCTATCTTGTATTACAAGGCAATTTCAACTGTTGGCTGCTTTTTTCTAGTATACATTTTTTAATATAAAGCAGACAAAACTTGATTTCCTTTAATGTTTATTTTTTATAATTTTAGTAACTTTAACTATAAGATTTTTAGAGAGTCGCACTTTAAATAATCATGGCATACGAGGTTCAGCCCAAGTGCTAGGCATCAATGTGTACAGCTAAATGCATGGAAATAACAACAAACAAAACGTGCCGCTCGCAACTATTATTTAAAATAATCTAAACATCGAAATCACGTCATAAATAATATACGTAATTTGATTAATCTATAAAAAAATATTTTTTACATGAATTAAACATCTAAATGGTTACACATACAATGGAAATTATGTATTGTTTTGATTACTTTGATCAAATATTGTCAATTAAGTATTTTCCCGACCAATGGGTTTAAACCCGAGTTTTTTCCCAGTCTGTTGGGAAAAAACTCACCTTTCGGAAAATTCCCGGGTCTAAACCCATCCCTAGCTATAAATAACAAGATTAGTAGTAGTAATAGTTAGTAGTACTTACTAGAGCTCCTTTGTGAAAGAGCTCGTCCGGTGAAGTACTACCACCGTACCTACTTCTCCGCCAAACAGTGATGCTTGCATTGCTGTGTTTTGGTCTGAAGGATACGGGTGCCGGTAAAATTACAATAACATGAGACATGCATGAGACTTTCCATCTTCATGTCTCAGTTTGGTGAACCGACTTGCGGTACCATTAAGGCAACAGTCTAGGTGGTATTGAAGTTGTTATTGTGCAAAGGTAACCGCTTAACATCAGGTGGGCCTTTAGGTCGTTTCGCCATCGTATACTATAAAAAAACAATACCTACTCAGCAAGATAAAAATAAAATAATAATAGATAATAGTAAAAATTATGATTTGATTACGTAATAAGATTACAATATTTTTTTATAACATAACATCACGCCTGTATTTCCCCGAAGGGGTAGGCAGAGGTGTAATAGGACACAGATATTTCGCCAGTTATGTTATTATCCCATGTAATAGGGGGCGAAACTATTGTCATTGACCGGGCACAAATCCAGACTCCGGGCTACTACTGAGAATTTCCTAATGAAAAAACTCAATAAAACTTTGCCCGACCCGGGAATAAAAAACCCACGCTCAGCAGTCGCGCTTGCAACCACTAGACCAACGAGGCAGTCTGATGTGAGGTATTATAGATTTGATAATTTCAGGTTCCCTAGTAATCCCGAAGTGAAAGAAAAATGGATAACAGCAACGGCTAGAGGACCTGTTTGGTGGCCGTTGAAAACGAGCACAATATGCTCTGTTCATTTTCAGGAATATCAATTCCGAACTTTACCTAAAAGTCGCAGACTTTTTGATTGGGCAGTGCCAATGCTGAAATTGCCTCAAATGACAATGGTATGTTTAGTTTTTATGAACCATTATTGTTGTTTTAATTACTTTTAATCTACACAAAACAATGAAATAAGTTACACACAGACCCTCATCAAGCAGAGAAAGCACAGTTACATAACTTTTAGGGCAAAAACAATTTCTGTAGGTTTTTACTTTTTTTTTAAGTTTATATTTATAACGTGCAATGATCGCGAAAACCTAAGCAATTATTAAAACGTATTTTATTACCCGACTATTATTTAAAAAAAAAGTTGGGACATTTTACACATCACCATCTAGTCCCAAACTAAGCAGAGCTTAGAAACGATTTTAATTAATAATATTGTACGGTAGATTAAAATAATTTTTAGAAACATCTGTAAAGACGTGAGGATGATTGGATGCCAAATACATATTCTACGGTTTGCTCGGAACATTTTCTGGCAAGTGACATATATGTGACGAAAAAAATGTACGAAAATTGAAAAAAACAGCTATTCCTGTCACCAGCCTGTAGCAGTACCTTTTCCTGTTTCCTGTGTGTTTGACAGGTATTGCCAAAAATTATGAAAATTGTACACAACGTAGATTTTAGGTTAAAGATTAACTTTTACTATGTTTTTTTTTTTTTTTAAATCTTTATTTAAATATAAAAAGGAGATTTGATCAAACATGATCATGCCATCCCCATAGGACATCACATCAGAACCATCTAAAACTATCTTCGTTTCAGGGCACAATTGACTAATCTATAAAGCATTCTGGCCTCCTCCGATAACGGGTCGGCCAAAATGCTGTTACATACACCAGTATCATATAAATTAATGCCGTAAATGAACTACAACATGGTTCTTTCGGACTCGTTCCGGACACATTCCACCAAAACATGGAATACATCTTCAACGATATCGCACTCAGTACAATTTTTTGAAATGACTTTTCCCATAAGGTATGCGAAACTATTTAGTGGTATGTGCCCGGATCGTAGCCTCATAGACAAGACAATGGTGTTTCTTGTTAAATCGGACATGGCAAACCAAGGAGAACGCGATAAACTTGGTTGAATAGTTTTATACCATATTCCTTTGACAAGTGAACGTTGGTCAAAGTACTCATTCCACATACTCATACATTTTTGTTTAACCAAATAAATGACGTCAGTATAATAAGGCAAAACGACAATAGGGATACCATCAGATAAAGCTTCTCTCGCCAGACGATCTGCTTCCTCATTTCCTGACAACCCTATATGTGAAGGTATCCACTGTAGCACCACTTCGAAATTTTTTGATGCTAATTCTAGAAGTGATTCCAAGATGCTATAGGCTATCGGTGTGCCTCGACTATTCGAAGTGCATCGAGCGAGATGTTGAATTGCACTCTTGGAATCTGTTAAAATAACAAACTTACCTGACTGGAAAGAATGAATATAAGATAATTCTTCCGAAATAGCAAACAATTCTATCGACATTATTGAAATGTTTGTATCAATACGCAATTTGACTGAACTATTAGCCTGAGCGTCATAAATAGCTAATCCACCACAACCATTTACCTTGGAACCATCCGTGTAAATTTTGTAAAAACGTGGGTAGTTATTGGCTCAAAAACTACTATAAAGTTGCTGTAAAGAAGATGAACTATAACTTTTTTTTGATTTGTTTACGACATCTATACGTGGGACACTCAGAAAGTTTTGCGAAACTAAAAAAAATTGTTCTATACGTACATATATTTTTATCAAATCTTTTCAAAGTACTTTCCACCAGCCTCTATACAAAGATTCATGCGCCTAAACCAGTTTTCAAAACACTTTTTCCAGTCCGCCGCAGACACCTCGTTTACAGCCTGCTCGAACGCAGCCAGCGCATCTTCCGGCGACGAAAATTGTATCCCTTTGAGCTGATTTTTTATTTTTGGGAATAAAAAAAAGTCACACGGTGCTAGATCAGGGCTGTAAGGAGGGTGACCCAGGAGTTTGACTGGCGTGCTGTCCAGGAAGTCCCTCGTTTTGAGTGCGGTGTGCGCAGGTGCATTGTCGTGGTGGAGCAGTAGCCCGCGGAGCCCTGTGTTTGGTCGCTTGTTGCTTATAACAGAGAAAACTTCTGGCAAACATTTGGTAGTATACCATTCGGCATTAATGCTTCTTTGATCCCGTAAGGGAATTGATACCAAGTGGCCAGTCAAATTAAAAAAGCTAGCGATCAAAATCTTACCCCCGCTTCTAGATCGCTTCACTTTGGTAGGCGTTGGCTCATTTTGAAACACCCAAACAGTCGACTGGCGCTTGGTTTCTGGGTCGTATTGATAAATCCAGGACTCATCACCTGTAACGATGTCGTAAACACGCCGAGACGAGCCTGCTTCAAATTTGTTAAGCATATCACGGCACCATTCCACCCGGGCCTGCTTCTGAGCATCGGTGAGGTTGTGCGGCACCCAGCGTGATACTATCCTCCTCACGCGAAGATGGCTGTGTAGAATCTCGTGAACGCTTCCCGATCCAATCTTCAATATGTGTTGAATCTCCTGATATGTAATTCGCCTATTGTCTTGGATTAAATTTTTCACTGCTAGCACGTTTTCTTCGGTAACAGCCGTCAAAGGGCGACCGCTTCTTTCGTCATCCCCCAAAGTTGGTCGACCGCGCTTGAATTCGTTATACCAACGATACACGGTTGCCTTGGAAGGGCCTTCATCCATGAATGCCATTTGAAGTCTATCGTACGATTCATCCGGTTTCAGGCGACACTTGAAATCGTATAAAATCATAGCTCTAAAATGTTCCCGGCGCAGATCCATATTTCAGTGAGACACAATACTTTGAATTAACTCGCAAAAAATGTGGAGGGAAATTTTGAAATTGGAACTTACTTATTTTTACTTATAAATAATCATATTTTCGAAAAACATTATAACTGGCCAGTCTCCCATATATAAAAACTTTTTTTCGCAATACTTTCTGAGGGGCCTGGTACTACACCTAATCGTGTCCGTGAGATTCACATTGCTAACCCAGGTACTTAATGTAAACATCTCTAATTGGTTACTCACATGTAAAGATTTATCTTTGAGATAATTATGAACTACAACTAAAATGGGTTTTTCTTTACACCTCCAATATGAATTTTGACATAGTAAATTTAATTCATCTAAAATAAGTATAATTTGTGGATTGGAAAAGGATTTTGCTTTCAACCAGAATTTACCAGCGAGATACTGTCGACGCGCGAATAAAGGCGGTAGATGTAATTCACATTCCATGACGTGTATCGGCGTAGATCTTATAAACCCACCTATTGTACGCATGCATTGGTTTTGAATCTTGTCTAATTTATTTATGTGTGTTTTACAACTGTTACCAAATAAAAAACTTGCGTAATCAAGTCTGCTACGAATACAAGACATATATAATCGCCTCATGTTAATAGGATGAATACCCCATTAGAACTTTAAAAACATTAAGTACTTTTGAAGATTTTTCTATCAGTTCATTTATTTGCTTACCCCAGCGTAGCTTCCTATCTAACCAAATTCCCAGATATTTTATAGTATCTACTGAGTTTAGTGATGTACCATTAATTAGGAGGTTAATGGGTTCTCGCACTATATTATTGTTGAAAACACAAATTTTACTTTTTAATGGCGAGATTTCTAAACCAGAAAGGGATAGAGTATTAATTATTTTATCCAAAGCTAACTGAATTTGTTGTCTCCCATCTTCAGTTCTATTACACGTTACATAACTTACAAAGTCATCTGCGTATTGTGTTACAAAGACATTATTATTACTATTAATAGAGTTACAAACATGAAGTGTTAAAATGTTAAATAGAAGAGGGGAGAACGGATCTCCTTGAGCCATTCCATAGAAAGTTTTTCTACTGATAGATGACGTCTGATCTGTATTAATACAGAGATTTCTTTCCTTCAAAAAATTCCAAACATATGTACATATTTTAGTGCCCAAACCTATCTTGTCCATAGTACCCAGTAAACTTTCTAAATTAACATTATTATACGCATTATCGATGTCGAGAAAGCAAGCTATAGTTGTTTGTTTTTTTGAAAATCCAATCTGTATTCTTGATACTAACCCAGCTAAATTATCTAAAGTGGAGCGACACTTCCTAAATCCAGTAGTATCGGTAGATAACATGTTATTATTCTCAATATACCATTCTACTCGGTTAATTAATATACTATGAAATACTTTACATACGCATGATATCATAGATATAGGCCGTAGAGAAGAGCTTGAGCTAGGGTCCCGGCCTGGCTTAGGGATTGGTATTATCGTGATATTTCGCCATTGCTGAGGTACAAAACCAGTGGTAAGAAAGTTATTGTAAAATGAAACTAGAATTATTTTTGCATTATCAGGTAATTTTTTTAGCATGGAATATGAAATATTATCACTACCGGGGGTCGTGTCTTTATGGCGAAGACATCTTTCCAATTCATGCTTGAGAATATCCGATTCTAATTTAGGGTTATGTGAATAAAATACTGGATCTTTTGACGGCACGTAATCTGGTGCCAAGTTTTGCAATAATTCATAAGATCTCTCTTTACTTATGAATGCCCTAGGCACACTACTTCCTTTAAACCATTTCATTTTTCTCCACAATTCACTTTGTGATATGGTTCCATCAATTGAAGTGCAAAAATCTTGCCAGGATTTATGTATTGCACGTCGAATACTACTCTGAACCTCGCTAATTTTATTCTGTAACGTTTGTAGATTACTAGGTATTGGGTTGCGTCTAAAAATCGAAAGTGCGAGACGTCTTTCAGCTACTAATTTTGACAAAAAACTGTTCCAATACGGCTTTGGATTAAAATTTCTCTCCGGGTCCGTGTTGAACTTAATATATGGTATGTGAATCTCCGCTGAAATATTAATTAAGTCTATAAAAGAATCATAAGATTTCTGAACGTCTTCCGTAATAATAAATTTTTCAAAAAGATGTTGCAATAATTCCTGATATTTACGCCAGTTAGCTTTTTTGTAATTCCTGCGCATAACCGGTGGAGACACACACTCAAACTGCGTGGAAATTTTAATAACTACATGATCGCTGCCTAGCGTTTCGCTCAAAGTGCCCCAAGTAAATCTTATCGCTATGTCTGATGAGACTAAGGATATATCAGGCGAAGATTGTTGCAATACATTGTTTACTAACCTAATGCGAGTAGGACTGCCATCATTCAAATATACGAGAGAAGAGTCTAATAATGCGTCATAAATTTGAAAACCCCGCCGCTCACACTTATGTGACCAATTTGTGTGGTGGCCATTGAAATCTCCAAGAATTACTAATTTACTTTGAAAAAGCGAAAATACCTGATCCCAATCGCACTGCCTAGTATTTACTGTTGGAGCACAATATAAAGAAATGATGTGTTCAATGTGATCACAGTTATAAATTTTAACACACACCATCTCGATTCCAGGGTTGATACTCTGTAGTTCTACATAAGTTGATTTAATTGATTTATGAACGAGCACTGCAACACCACCATAGGTATCCTCCCTATCTTGACGGTATACTGTATACCCCTTAACCTTCAGTTGACTATTACGTTCTAACCACGTTTCACTGAGTGCAGCAATGTGAATCTTATTTTGATATAGAAGTTGTTCTAAAGTAATTAACTTCGGTCTAACACTTTGACAGTTCCATTGCACTAAGTTTAATTTAACAGATTTTGCTTTAGGCGCCATTGGAACAAAAATAATCTATAACAATCTTAATTAATGGCCAATCTGTCATGTAATCCACTACTAATAAAATAAACCATTCTAAACAACACTTAATTATTTCATGCACTTTTGATTCTATTGATGAACTTCTTAAAAATAAAATTTCTTTTAATCTTATTAACAACTCCTCAAAATGTACAGATTTCTTAGTGTTATCTTCATTAGAATAAGATTCCTTAATGTATTTATTTTTAATAAAAGATGTTACTGGACTTGTAAATAACTCAAATTCATTATTATCAGTTTCATTAGTGCGCTTGACTTTCCTTTTGGAAGATCTAACTGGAGATTTACTATTTTCTTCTTTATGTACAGTCAACCTAGACTTAATGACCTCTGCAAAAGTGGGGGTACTGTATTGAGTAAATTTAGGATCCTTTAGTGAATCAGCGACTACAGGCCTAGGAGTGGGGGGGTAGGGCTGTGACTGTGGTTGTGAGCTTACAAAATTGGGGTTTGAAGGTGAGGGGGGTACATATATCATTAATGCTTTTCTATATGTACAATTGAATTCAACCATGATCTCTCGTAGTTTTTTCTCCTTCAAAAAAACTGGACAAGACATTTTAGCTATTGCCATATGTTTTCCATCGCAATTGACGCACTTGTAAATTTCTGATTCACAATTTTCATGGTTACCGCCGCATTTCGGGCAAACTATTTTAGAAGATGGACATTTTTTTGTCGTATGACCATACCTCCAGCATCTCGAGCATTGTGATACGGGAAATTGATACGAGGTAACCTTAATACGTAGACCATCTACGTATATACACGGTGGGATATATGAGCCTTTAAAACAGATCCGTACAGCTTCACTAGACTTCCAGCCTTCTCCTTCTCGGTCTCGACGTTTTAGTCTATATACCGATATTACTTCTCCAGGTTTCTGACACGAAATTCTTTTTAAGATATCCTCGTCTGACAACTCCATGTCCACATCCTTAATAACGCCATACGATGAACTCCTCTCCATTGCCCTTTGGATCTTCCAATCATTTTTTACGAATTCCTGACATTTTTCAATTTTATCTGCACTTAACTCGTTATTTACTTCAATACGAACTTTGAAGGGATTAATATATTTAATCCTATCTACATCTACTATACCGTTGTTCATAAACAATTTAGCTAGTGCAAACTGTTTAGGTAATTTTTCGTTACTCGATAAATATATCTCAATTTTATCAAACTGCGGTTTTATCCTTTTCTCCTTTCTTTTCATTATACTCCATTCACCATCATCTTCCTCTCTTTCTCTTTTCTCCGGTCTCAACTGTGTCTCATCTTCTCCCTCTCATCCTCCTGCCCTTATCCCAATTTATTTGGGGTCGGCGCAGCATGTCTTTTTCTTCCATAAATCTCTATCAGCCGTCATCTCTGTGTTTACTTTCTTTCTATTCATATCATCTTTCACACAATCCATCCATATTTTCTTCGGTCTCCCTCTTTTCTTATAGCCATCAACATTCATACTTAAAACTTTCCTCGTAACATGCTCCCCCTTCCTCCTCATCACATGTCCATACCATGATAGTCTGTTGCTACTTAACTTCTCTGTCACTGGCGCTACTTTCAGACTCCCTCTTACATATTCATTCCTTATCCTATCCATTCTCGTTACACCACACATTCCTCTTAACATTCTCATCTCAGCTGCATGCACTTGCCTTTCATTAATTCCTTTCGTAGCCCAACATTCCGATCCATACAGGACAGCAGGTCTTATCATGGTCTTATAGATTTTCCCCTTCAGTTTAAGAGGAATTCGGGAGTCACATGTAGTTCCCGTGACCTGCCGCCATTTCAACCATCCTGTGTTAATTCGGTGCTTGACTGTCCGGTCAATTTCGCCATCGCTTTGCACAAGTGAACCGAGGTACCGAAATTGGAGCAGACTGGCAAGGGCACGCCATCTAGCGCAATAGCAACAAAACCGGAAAGACCGCCGAAATCGCAGAACATGTATTCCGTTTTAGTTCTGCTGATTTTCAAGCCAACGTTCTCCAGATTTTGTTGCCATTTTGCCAATCTACTCTGGACCTAAAGTCCATCTTCACCAACAAGGACAATGTCGTCAGCAAACAGCATACACCAGGGTGCCTCTTCCTGGATTTCTGATGTCAAAGCATCCATTATCAGCAAGAAGAGGTAAGGACTTAGAGCCGACCCTTGGTGCAAGCCTACAGCCACACTGAACGTATGTACTAAATTCTCTTCTTGATATTGTTCTTCTTCTGCATCTGATATCTCACTTTCACTCAAGGAAATATCGCTTGCCATAATTACTGTGTTTACATTCTCAACATGTTCGTTGTTAGTATTCATTTAAAAATATTACAATATGCGTCGTCGTTATCAGTAGCTAGGACGGCCGCCTGCAGGTACATAACCGGTACCTGCAGTGCGCCGAGCTCGAAATATGGTCAACGCGCGCGATATAAAATTATAGAAATAAATAGATCGAGACTGAGGTGCGCACGTTCACCTCGCTCGCTTACCGAAACGAGACTGTACTATGTTTTGTTAAGTAAGACGCTGACAACAGCCAAATACCCCAAATAGGCTTCTTTTAAAAACATTTTTAGCTGTATCTATTCAGTTTTTGGCAGTGAAAAAAATATATGTCAATCTTGATAGTATTTTCTGAAACTGTATTGTGCCCAAAACACGTTTTCTTGAAGTTTTCTCGATGGAAAAGAATTGTAAACTAACCTCTTAAAACATGCTTTAAAGCAAACAATCTCTATTATTTACTAAATATATGACTAAATATTATAAACAATATTAAGAAATCATTTGAGAAAGACAATAATCTAAACATTTGTTGTTTCTGTTTTTCAAATAGGCTTTTAGATTTTTATTAAAAATAAAAAATTGTTAATTTTCATTCAAGTTGAGCGGCGTATCCGACGTCCCTCGGCTCGTTGCCTCTCTTTCAGTTCTGTACGAAACGACAGTGACCGCAGAGGTCTGATTTTTTAGGTGTTGTCAGCCTCTTAATTTAATTATATTCTAAATATTTTATTTTTCTGTTTGAAATTTTGATTTTTCAATCTGTTGATCACGTGATACAAAACGTCTTGAGACATGGCCTCCATTTTGGGTGACGTCATAACCCTGTACGACGTAGGGCGAGCTAAATGTTGCCATGATCGTAAAAATTAAATGTACCAGTTTTTGAACGAGAAGGTATAATAATAATATTTATATTAATGTTAATTGTTAAAATTTAAACTAACCAGGTTCAATTTTATTTTATTGAGCCAGGTTATGTACTTAATAACTTACCAACAATTAAACTAATCAGAATTTGTAGGTAATTTGAACGTAATTTCAAAGCTTTTGTTTTGTATGTGTGTAATTCAAACACAAACTATAAAACGATTTAGTCATGTCTAATGACAAAAAAAAAAAAAAACCTTTTGTCAGATTAGTACCTTTTTGTTAAGCGTGTCGTACTTTATGGGAATTCATACCGGCAACACTGACCGGAACAAGTATAGTGACATAGGTTGACGATAATGTCACGTGACTAAGCGTTTTGGTGCGAAATTAAAAATAAGAATTAAAAATCTTGATTATTTAATTTTACAAGCATATTTTAGTAATTATTTGTTAATGATTGCTTTAATTGGATGTTTCGCCATCGTTTTACGTACATTTCAAAAAATTATCAAACACCCCAAATTAAGGTAAAATAATAATAGTGCATTATTTTTATATAGCAAATAACATAAAGTAACTGGAACAAAGATGGTGTCACTGAACTGCGCATTTTACTGTAATAACATAAAGATTCATCAACTCAGCCTATCGCAGTCTACTGCTGGACATAGGCCTCTCCCAAGTTGCGCCACAACACTCGGTCGTCTGCCTTCCGCATCCAGTCCCCCTAGCCACGTTCTTCAGGTCGTCGGCCCACCTGGCGATGGCGGGGGGTCGCCCTACGCTGCGTTTGCCGATTCGCGGTCTCCAATCAAGGACTCGTCCGCTCCTGCGGTCATCGGTCCTTCGAAGGACATGGCCAGCCCACTGCCACTTCAGCTTACAAATCCTACAAGCTATGTCGGTCATTCCGGATTACATAAAGATTAGATTCGCTGCACCGCGCATGTTCAAGTTAACAGAACTATTTAAACTGTGACAAGAAATAAAACTTTTTAACAAAAAATTGAACCGACGAAAACAGAAACTGAAAAGCGAAAAATAACTAATTATGAGTCGGAAAAGTTTTATTTTTCATTTTTTTGTGGTTAAAATCTAAATCCAGGTCTCCATTATGTCGTAGTGTCTAGAACTATATTTATGTGTGTCTAGTTTCAACAGAATCGGTTAACAAGTAAGAATTCAGTGGGTGAACAAACACTCATCCCCTATTTTACTACCCTTAGGGGTGGATTTTGATTTTGAAATTTAAATGGGACCAACTTTGAGATATACCCTATCCATTAAAAAAAGAATCATCAAAATCGGACCACTCTGTAAAAAGTAATGCGTGGTCATACAAAAAAAATATATATATTTATATATATATATATACGCGTCGAATTGAGAACCTCCTCCTTTTTTTCATCGGTTAAAAATCGCTTACGAGCAGGATTCGAACTCGCGAGTCCTGGCTTAGTACGCCAGTGCTTTAGCCACCAAGCTACCGTGAACACTGCTCGTGGTATCGAATTTAACGTGGAGCGTTTTTTTCTTTCCACAGTTTAAATCGTTATTTGTAAATATATTTATACCCAGTTGTATGAATAAAGCAACTTTGACTATAATACCTCAAGACCAAATGTCACGAACAAAAAGTTGATTCGTCAGATTACTGAATATATTAGTGGTTGATGCATTCAAAACCTTGCCGATTTGCGTAGTTCACGCGAAACGCACACCACATCTCACGTGAAGTTAGTAACATAGTAACCACAGACTAATAGTAACTTCATGTCTGTGACGCACACACTCACATCCATACTAGTGGTGTGAACCGGAGGCAATTTCAGCCTCCGGAGATTATGCGGGGATTTTGAATCACTGGAAATTCTCCGGTTAATCTCCGGAGAGTCAAAATACTCCAAATCTATATAAACGAGAGCAAAAACACACGCTTTATGAATCAACTATTATAAAAAAAATGCTTCCAGTTACAAACAGACATACTAATACTAATGAACACAAATATTTTACTTTAGTCAAGGGTGATCGACATTTTACATTGGTCATCGAACAAAATTATTTAATTAAACAAGACATTTAGGCACATCTGGGTGCGTTCTGCAACAAATCAAATAACCGGAAGTTTAGTGAAAACACCGATTAGTCTCCGGTACTCACTCTAACCGGTGATTATCCGGTTTTTTGAGAACCGGTTCACACCACTAATCCAAACCTTGCCGAATTGTTTAATGTATTTCGAACTACGGAACGTGTCACTACGACATTTAACTGTTAAAGAGCTTTGAAAAAACCTTAAATGCCTTCGTGTGTCGTGAAACGGTGCAAAAATAATTCTACAGCGCATAAAAAGTCAGATGGAATTACTTTTCACAGGTACGTAATTTATTTTAGTCTTTTTAATGTTCACAATTCATATTCTTACAATCTTACTGCGGCACCGGCAAGGCATATACCTGTGTTGCATGTTAATAAATTATAATTTACCCCAGAAATCGGGTAAAACTAATCGTCATTTTATTTTTATGTTTTTTTGCTTTTTAGCTTTCCGAAAGAATTTAACAGAAAAAAAGAGTGGGTCGAAGTAATACGTAATAGCAGAAATGAAAAGAATTGGTCACCATCCAATCATTCACTCATTTGTAGTGAACACTTTGTGGAGCATGATTTATACATGACTAAAAATGGGCTTCGTCGTGTGACTAGAAACCCAATTCCGAAAAAGGTATTTTTAACCCCATTAGGCCGTCCATTGCGTTCAGCGGGAGTGTGGGACACGCGCTCAGATAGCCCCGTGCGTGTTTCTGTAAAAATCAAAGAGGCACGAGAGGGAGTGCTACTGACGGCCCTCGCCACATAGCGGTGCTCTTTGTTTTTTTCAGAAACAGACCCGCATGCGATTATCAGTGCGAAGTCCTGCTTAACGCAGCGAACGGCCATAGTCGCAACTACTTTATAGCCATTTGAGCTATGTATCCTTTTTAATCATCAGTCTCGTGTAGCAAGATTACCAACGGTTGATGTTGGGCGCTTGGATAATTATTCCCTCGTGTGCCAAACCTTTCAAAGGTCAACGTCCATTGTTTAATTTAACGTCTATTGTGTGTTTTACCTGGCAGTTGAGCTCATATATACTAACTGCGTGTCACACTGCGTGCGCGATTCAGGATTCGTGACGTCATCTACTACGTCAGTGTTAGTTCCCATGTAGCGCCATAGATGTCGCTACAAAATTAACGCGAACGGATTACGATTGTGTAACACAATTAGGCTGCTTAGCCGTTTAAAGGACTGGAAATTATTGTAACCAAGCACGCAGCACCAAGCGATTCTACATGCCTGGCTTTAGCTAGGCTACTACAGCTTTAAATGTCGATTTGTTGAGTTGTATCTATTGCTATATTGTTACTATTTGTATAAAATACTCACTTCCCTTTTGTTTTAGAATTTGTTTGCCCTGTCGAATGTTAAAATAATCAAAACTGGTGAACAAGGAACTTCCACCAATGAACAACTAGTATGTCAATGTGTATACTGTGTGTGAATATAAATACCTACTTACTCTTTTGATGTTTCATCTCACACATGATGTTATTTTTCTAGGTTCAATTTGGCTGTGTAAATAATAGTATATGCGGTGACTTCGATAAACCTGGATCCTCAATCGATTCTCTAAATGTATGTCAAAATTGATATTACATACCTATTTATAAAAAATGCTCTTCAATTTGCTCATGATGGTCCTTTTTGAGGTGCTTTTGAATAACCGAATTGTGATTTTGGTGAGGACGCTCAACCAGAAAAATACCTATATCGACTCAACAACTTTACAGTCTTGCATAGCAAATAAAACTTTTTAACGGAAAATTGAACCGACGAAAACAGTAACTGAAAAACGAAAAGTAAAATGAAGCTTTTGTCTTAATTACTATTCTCCGAACTAAACTAATGTAAATAACTAATTATGAGTCGGCGCCAAACAAACAAGCAAAGTGCGTGCGAGATGCAAGTGGTCGAGCGGGGAACGCATTTTTGGAAAGTTATTGTTTATCGTAGAAAATTTCATGTAGTATTTGATATTATTTTGTTTTTATTAGTGGTAAGTAACTTAATGATCTTCGTTGATTGTTTGTTTGGCGCCGACTCATAATTAGTTATTTACATTAGTTTAGTTCGGAGAATAGTAATTAAGACAAAAACTTCATTTTATTTTTCGCTTTTCAGTTACTGTTTTCGTCTGTTCAATTTTTTGTTAAAAAGTTCATTTTTTATTTTTTTTGTGGCTTAAATCTAACTCCAAGTCTTCATTATGTTGTAGTGTGTCTAGAACTACATTTATGTGTGCCAAGTTTCAACAGAATATGTTAACAGGTAAGAATTCAGTGGGTGAACAAACACTCATTCCCTGTTTTCCTACCCTTTGGGGTGGATTTTGATTTTCAAATTTAAATGGGACCAACGTCGAGATATACCCTATCCGATAAAAAAAGAATCATCAAAATCGGACTACTGTGTAAAAAGTTAATAGTGGTCATACGTAAAAAAAAACCAATATACGCGTCGAATTGAGAATCTCCTCCTTTTCTTCGTCGGTTAATAACTATTGTTATTATATAGTTATGTTCTATGTACGGCCAGGAAAACGAATTGTTTAGCAAATTGAGACACAAATTTTGTGTCTCAATTTTGAAATCCGCCGGTTTTTTATAAATCATTATTTAAGACAATTATGAAGAACAGAGCGTTAATTTTGGATATTTGTAAGGGAAAGCCACGGACGAGCTGGCATATGAGCGTGAGCGACGCGAGCGCGAAAACAGCACTTTACTATGCACATATTAAAAGGAGTTTTTGTTTCACAACTAGCCATCTAAGCCTACAAAAGTTATTACTTTTCATCGCGGTTGTGTGTCACACTACACACGACCGCGAGTAATCGCAAATGTCAATTATCTTTTTATCTCTGAGCTACCTATGCTAGGGGCTCTGAACCGAATTTTAATAAAAAAAATATTTAGAAATCCATGTCCAATTTTTAAATTTTTCATTTTTTTATTCTTGGTCGGGTGTCACCCCCTCACGGGTGACACCCGGTGGTTATTGAAATAACTGAAAACCTCTTAAGGGGTCATTGTACTCATCAGTATGAACAACTTTTACTATGGGATCAACCATGAAATCGCCAAAAAAATCAGATGTTCCCCACATTTTGTCGATTTATGTGAACACAAATGTCTGTTCCATAGTAAAAGTTGTTTATACTGATGAGTACAATAACCCCATTAGAAGTTTTTAGTTATTTCAGTTTTGCCATTCAATGACACTGTATTTATGCCAAAAAACACAGACGGACATTATAATATTAATGTATGTACATGTAGATTTGTGTTTTACTACTACGACAATAGGGTCGTTAGTATTGGTTAGTATACATTCTATTACACTCGCATACGTACTAGCAGTGTTGCCAACAATAATTTTCAAATTCCTTTAAAAGTGTTGTGTTTTTCCGTCAAGATTCCGTCAAAAAAGAAAATTCTCCTCGATAATAGCCGTTAAATTTTTTAAATGTTTAGACGGTTTAGTTTAATTTACGATGAAAAAATCACCTATAGCTTGGCAATCAAATGGCATGGCTTGGCATGTTAATGGTGTACAATAAATAATATTCTATCCATCTCAATCCGCTTTCTACTCTTTTTTGGCAAGACATTGAAAACCATTGAGCACCGTGGTCTGCAATAGTGACAAAGTAAAAAAAAATGTAAATGTGTTCATAAATCTAACTCCTATATTGGAAAAAAATAATAGACATGTTAATAAAACTCATAAAATTTTCCGTTTAAAAATCCGTCAACCGTTAGAATAAAAGGACATTGCCCATTCTCTTAGGAGCTATAGGCCCATCAAAAAAAATTGCTATGTCGGTTTTAGTTTTATTTTGTAGACCAAGAATTATCTTTTATTATTCTGCAAACGATTTAAATTTTTTCACCCTGGTTTAAGAGAAATGTATTTTTGTCCAACTCCATAACTGATTGATAAGTACGCTTCGTGCATCGTTGGGCGATATAACTGAACACACCCATAAGGACATCCAGACATCATGTATGGTGTTGATATACTTATAGATATAATTATTTTGTTAATCGATATTCAAAATCGATTTTGTACGTGTTTTTTAAATAATATTATATAAGCTTTTCAAGTTTTTGGGTGTATTCATTAATATCGATTTTATAAGTAACATTTCAGTTAATTTAAAATGAAGAAAACAATTATTACAATAAATGCATAAGTATTTTAAAGCAAAGAATCATCTTATTTTTCTGTAAAAAAAAAGCTTTCAAAAATATGTTTTGAAATTTCTTTAGATTTGACGTAATATAAGTGATTTTTTATTATTTTTAACGGATTTACGCATGCGAACCGAAATCTTAAGATATAAATTGTAGAAAGAAAAAATAAGAAATCAATCAATTAAGATAAGTCTAGTATAATAGCATCTGAAACACATTAAAAGTGAATTTATAGAAGTATCGATATTTAGGCCCGTATTACAGTAGCTTCCTCAAGTACAGTTTAAACTCCAATCACCTGATCACTACTTAAGTATAGAATCGTTACTTGAGTATCGGTCTTATTCCAGAACGGTAATTATAAACTTTAATTCAACAACAAAACACACGAATTTGACCTGAAATATAATAGAAATCTCTACTCAAGCGTAGTCTGCACCACGCTTGAGTGATTACAGATCAAATATCTGCCCAAATACCGAAACAGGTGCCAATATAAAACGAAACTAAACTCAGCTGAACTGTGATCAACAAATCTCTGCTTGAGGGACGTTCTAAAATCAAAGCTCAACTTAAAACTAGTTTTAAACAGAGATCAACGCTTGAGTATCCTTCTGGAATACGGGCCTTAGAATCGATTCTAATTATTTGTTGAAATAGTCTGATATCTGGCAACATTTGGGCATTTTCATTTGGAGAGGTTGGCGGGAAAATTCGTAAAGATCATGTTGTGGATTTTTTATTATTTTCCAAAATTTGTGTTTCTTCGAGTGTTAATGTGTAATAATGGTGGATTATTAAATGTTAAGTGCTCGTTAACGTGTACAAGTGTGGATATATGGTACAAAGTTGAAAAACATGGCTTTCGTATTATCTCATCATCCCCTCAGAAAACTAATAAAGTTTCCATCACTTTACTAGGATATAATAAGTATAATATGTTCAATGATTACGACTGAAGGACATGTATCCATGGTCATGAAAAAATTAAAAAAAAAAAATCATTTGGAGAGGACCCGGTTACAAAATGGATTCCATTAATTCAAAGTACCTAGTTATAAATTCAATGTTATTATTTAAAACGCTAGATTTATATCTTATCTCTCAGAATAAATATATGTTTTACTTTAAAAAAGCATGGCATTGTTGTTAAAAATAAAAATAAAATACCTTAGAGATATTTTCATTCCATTTTGTAACCATTTTGATTTCAAAATTGGTAACAAAATACCACTGTTATTTACTAAATAACTGTTTATTAAGTTAACTTATATCCTAATGAATAAGATCAAAATAAAAAAAATCTTCTACAATTAAAAAAAATCATATTTTTTATTGAACTAAGTTACTATGACACTATGTTATGTTAGTTTTACTTAGTTCAATATGAGTGAAATTCGCGAAAGTTTAAAAACTTCTATCATATTTTTTGTCAAAAACATCTCCATTTTGTTACTTTTGGATCCAAACTTAATTTGTTTTTCTTAATTACGAAGATTTTACGCGGATAAGACTTAAGATGTCTTTAAATAAAAAAAAACTAGAAACAAAACTCACTTTCTCACAGAAAAATATTCGGCAAAAATTCAAAGATAATTATATAATTCAATAATTAGTAAATATTATTATTGGGACAGTTACAAAATTGAACGAGTAGTTACGCAAATGGAAATTACTAAGACTAGTTCACACAGCTCTAGAAAGTTGCATGTACCTACTTAATTAACTTTTAACACAATATCACATTTTAAGAGACTATAAATCAGGTAATAAATAATCAGGTATATCAGGTATAATGTTAATGTTGTACAATAAAGAATATTCTATCTATCTATCTATCTAATAGTATTATTTTTTCTGTCTTTGTTTTTGTAGTCTCCAAATTTAAAGTTTTTTGGCTTTATATTCCTCATTCATATCGGATATTTAACTTAGTTTTTCAGTTCAGTTTGATTTTTTTTTAATTTCTCCCTGAAACGCCGTAGTTTTTCGGCATTGATGAGCGCCATATCTGAGTATAAAAGTAAATAAAGCATGAAAATAATATTTTCTCCCACTTGCTCGGAAATTGGTTCATTATTCAAAAAAAAGTATGTAACAATCGGCTCTTTTGCGTACGCAACGAAATAACAGGCCGGTAATATCCAACAGGACAATAATAGAAATTGCTGGACACTTTTTATTTTTTAAATTATGCTACCGAGGTTTTTTAGTACACACTTACATAAATTAGGTGTTTTTAGGTACAAAATATTTGTCATTATACAGGCTGAATGCGCATTTTTTTTTCAAAACTTTGAAAATAGAACAAGACCCGCGCGCGGGCGAATTGGTGTGAATGAAAATGAGATAATGTTGAATTAATTTGTGTTGTGTTTCCTCGCAAATGAGAGAAAAGTACTATACAAGTCTTGGCCGAAATAGCAATTAACGGCCTCGTTTAGTTAAAAAGGACTTTCATTTCAGGCCTCGACAGTAACGTACTATTATTCACAGTATCTCATAATAAACTTAATTTATATGCATGCATAATATGCACTCAGCCTAACATTTCCACATCGTAACCACGACGTTCCACATGTACGTAACTAAACAAAATGGAAGTAACATTAGCATGTCATTCTAGATAAAAAAAAATCAAACTCTTTTATATTCTGCTTCGGCGGGATAACAAAAACATTCAATAAATACGTTAAGGACCAGAGCACAAAATTAACAATAAATTACATGAAAATTTTTGATACTTACCCTAATTTCCACGGTTACAAAATTGAGCTTTAAAAGTGTTACCTCACTCGGCTGTACTTAAACACTATTCTGTCGGTTAAACAAATGTTAAATCCACTGTCATGACTACTAAAAATGGTCCAAACGTGGCCAGTAAACTAATAAAATGCCTACATTGGGAGATTCTTTCTTTTTCCGAGCAGAAATCACGGTTACAAAATAGGAATTCCACATAAGGCCAGAATTGAGGGACAAGAATGAAACTGTATTTAAATTACTTTTTATTACTAAACTGTTATTAAATTGCTACTCGTCTTAAAAAGGGTTCTATAATAATCGTTTTAGTGCTAAAACATAAACTAGGAAACTAATATCCCTTCTTAATTTTTTACCTATGTGTCTTTTATTTTTACTTTCTATGTAACCCCACCTATAAGTTGCCTGCTTGTGTTTATCACTGTGTGTGTGTTTTAAATGTTGCGCGTCGTTAACTGTGACAATAAACTATTTTTCTTTCTTTTTTTTCTTTTTCTTAATATATATCCAAGAAAATCTTTGCTGAATGTTGCTGCGTTTCCATGGGACAGGTCAAAATTGGGGTCTTTTGGAGTTATTTTGTTTATTATCATATATTTATAATAGATATTTTAAATAAATTTAACTGTCTTTTTACCATGAAATATGAAGGGATTTTGAATCAACAGGTATATCTACTTAAAATTATTGCATCTCTCCAAAATTCATCTTTAAAATCATGGGACAGGTTAAATTAGCTTGGGACCTCTAAATGTGAAATTGCCCATTTACGTTCGGTTTGAATGGAGGATATACTTACGATTCAGTTTAATACATATTTATTAAATGTTTTTTAATGCTAGTGTGAAAGAAATGTTGATAAAGAATAAATAAACATGAAAAAATAAGACATAATTTTTGAATAACATAGTTTTGACATGGTGCCAAAAATGGGCCCATTTGTGGGCAATGTACGGGCGGCGAAGAAAATAATTTAGCATTTTTAATTAGCTGCAGTAAATTGACAGTTTTATTTATTGTAAATTGTTACATAAAGAGCTCGTATTACTGAATCACATTACTGAAGCTTATTAAAATACTATCAATCATTATATATGTATATTGGAAAATAAAATAAACGGTTAATTAATCAAAAAAATTATTATATTATTATTGCCTACCCCTTCGGGGAAATACAGGCGTGATGTTATGTTATGTTATGCCATAGAAATTATACATTATAATTAAACAAGTTTAACCGGATTACATCGCGTAAATTGCATCGGTTGTATCTGACGATGTAATCCAGTAAAAAATATTTTATTGTAATGTGTAGTGATCGCGAAAACCTAATAAATTATTAAATAAATTATATATTACACACACTGAAAAATTTACGCCTATACGATTCAAATTGGCGGTTATTGAACCGTATGACATTGAAAATACGGAATCTCAAAAAAAGTTTTGTTTTGCAAGCATTACAATTTATAATAATTCATTCCTCTCTTATCATGAGTGCGTAATTTTACAGTAAACAATCTCTCACTATAGTTGTAAAATTAAACTCTCGCGGTAAGTAGATACCTACCTTTAATAAAATACAATAAATTGGTACTCATAGGAATCTGCTTTCAAGCATTACAAGCAAATTATTTGTTCCTTTTTGTCATAACTGGCAAAGTACAAAAAAATCGTTTAATTGTATAATTAAATGCTCGCTGTTCTGTAGTTCTACCTGTAAATGTTATTTTATGGCTTACCTTATTTCATCCTTCGGAAATCGAAAAAATCTTCTGTTTCCTTGTCTAGATGTAGACACACATCCGTGTAAAGCACAATACACTACCATTTTCAATTAAAATACAACTACAAACATCATAAAATATATTGCGTGACGCACTCGACTGGCGATTGACATCCATTGAATATTGCAGTCCAACTTGCCGCCAAACTGCGGGCACGTGCGGGGCGCGGGTGAGGAACTTAAATTGGCGGGGGGCAGTGAGTGGCCGTTCTGTTCGTTAGTACTATTAGATATTCTGTGGTCTAGGTGTATTTTCGAACGCGGTTATTTAGGCCCGTATTACAGAAGCTTCCTCAAGTACAGTTTAAACTCCAATCACCTGATCACTACTTAATAATAATAATAATAAATCATTTATTTCAGATTTGTATCCATTTTGTTAGTAAACATTGCCCTTACAACCTAATGTTAGTAAATTACAAATTTCGAATTTAATTTAATTAAAATACCTACGTAGCTTATCTATGCCACTGGGGCGTGTAAGCGTAACCAATGCTGCAGTATGGGGGCGTCCCACCTGTCCTTTATGGTATTCAAGATGCTGTTGGGGCTGCCGCGCACCCTGCGCAGAACAGAAGCGCAGCGTTTGCGCATGATTGCAAAACAGTCGTCAGTTCGCGCGTCCGCAAACATCTGTGATGCGCTGCAGTACCTCGGCAGCTCCACCAGCACCCTGAATGCATTATTATATTGAACGCGCAGAGCGTTGTATGCCTTCTGCGTGTAACTAACCCACAGACTACACGTGTAAAAGGTTTGACAGTATGCCTTAAAAAGAGTAACCTTTACTTGTTTTGTACATCGTGCAAATCTGCGGGCCAGCATATTGCATCGGACAGCCAACGCCCTGCGCTCACGTTCCAAGTCAACATTATCATTGAAGTCTTCAGTCACCCAATGGCCCAGATATTTAAATTGATTGACTTGCTTAAGAGGAATCCCGCAAAGTTTAATTGGTGGCGTGTCGGGATGTTTATTTCCTGCCACAAATACAAGTAATTCGCTCTTCTTAGCATTATATCTGAGCCCATGGGCTTCCGCATACCTTTCACAAATTTCGATTAACTTTATCAACCCGTTAATCGATGGACTCAACAACACCATATCATCAGCATAACTAATGTTGTTAACAGATATACCATCCACATGACAGCCCAGATAGGTGCTGCTGAGCTCAACGATCAACCGGTTGATGTACAAGTTGAAGAGTCGAGGGGAGGTCAGGCCTCCCTGCCTGACGCCGCACTCCAACCTATATTCCTCTGACATTGAACCTGCCCACCTGACACGATTTGTCTGATTGCTGTACCAGAACTTTAGTAATGATACAACTTCATCTGCTACATCAGTGTCACTCGCCAGCTTTTCCCATAGCAGATCGTACGACACCAGATCAAAAGCTTTCGATAAGTCTAAGAAACATGCATTTACAGGAGTCTTCCTCATCGTATAGTTACTTAAGGATAGAATCGTTACTTGAGTATCGGTCTTATTCCAGAACGGTAATTATAAACTTTAATTCAACAAAAAAACACACGAATTTGACCTGAAATATAATAGAAATCTCTACTCAAGCGTAGTCTGGACCACGCTTGAGTGATTACAGATCAAATATCTGCCCAAATACCGAAACAGGTGACAATATAAAACGCTCTGCTTGAGGGACGTTCTAAAATCAAAGCTCAACTTAAAACTAGTTTTAAACAGGGATCAACGCTTGAGTATCCGTCTGGAATACGGGCCTTAGTCTTTCTGTGACAGCGAATACTGCAATTTCATGCCGGTGCCGGATAAGTTTTTCAATCAGTGTTGCCAGGTCTCCCGATTTTCCGGGAGAATCACAGATTTTCCTAAAAATCTCCCGATTTTTTACAATCCCTGTATAAAGCCTAATAATAGGAATAAGACTTACGAGAATTTACCACAGGAGGGAGTAACAACACACACACAGCAGAGGCACAGAATGCCTAATAGTACGTGACAGAGGGTTTCCACCTCTGCCAAATTAAAGTGGCGTATACCCATTGACGTCTATAAAAACTAGTTCACTCGCAATATCTGGCCACTCTGTGTCGATTCGTGTCGCGTAATACCACTCGTACAAAAATGGTTAGTTGTTCGGTGTTTCTGTGCAAAAGACGATCTGCTACCTCAAACCTGCGGGAGCATGGAGTTTCCTATCACAAGTAAGTATTATTTCAGTCTAAAATACATAAATTTAGCATAAAATCAAATAAAAATAAAGAAAAATAACACCTCCGTACCACATTTTATTACGACAGAAAAATTATAGTTGGAATTATAGTACAAGGCGAAGTGTGGGGACACGGTGAATAGTAATTGAATATAATTGAATGAACTAAATTATAAAGTGATTTAACGGTTGTCATACTATTACTTGGTGCCCTATCTTATTGTTTGATTTTATAATAATGCCTTATTTATACCAAATGAAAAGATTATTAAATTATTTTGGAATGAATATCATAATGGTGCGTCTGTTAGTAATTGTGTAACTTCTAAACGACTTGACCGATTGTGGTCCTAATCACATAAATATTTGTTTCATCAAGATAATGGTTCATAGCTATGCTAGAATTCGATAGATGGCGCTGTAGACAAGTTTGTAACAAATTCTCATGTTAATATAGCCACATCTCATTTGTACAGTATCCCGCGGCATCCTTCGGTATTCCGAAGGATCCTTGCTTGAACCTAATACTTTGCCGCCGGGCCCTGCCGCTGGTGAGCGCGCCGGCTGGCCTATTGTGTGCGTACAACACGCTATACATCGCTTTACTTTTTTATCAGATTTCCAAATGATCCAATAATGAGGAAAAAATGGCGTGACAGTTGTGGACAAATCGAAACTTGGTATCCTACAAGAGCAAGTGTTATCTGTTCAGAACATTTTACGTCAGAGAGTTTTCAAAAACATCCAAGTAGGAGAATATTGGTTGAGGGTGCAATGCCAACTTTGAAAATCTCTCATAGCACGGTAACTACATAACATATTTACTTCGGTTTGTCAGCATAGAATAGGACCATTCTTAGGCTAAGACTATACGATGCCGGTTCGGCTGAGGTTCCCATAATACATTTATGAACCTGTCGTCAATTTCTGGCATCAATCTGAGACGAACTGCCACGGTGTCGTATAGTCCTGGCATTTTGTAAAAAGTTAGTTGTCGTCAGTACGATTATTAGCAGCGCGTCAATTAATCTGTCTACTAATGACTGCTAATCGTGGTGATTATGATAAAATCTTCTTTAGCCGTTATACATATCGTGGGTAGATAGTTGACGAGGCCCATGTTCCGCAGTGGACGTTGATACTTATGACGGAACTATTATTTTAGAGTTATATTGTTTATTGTTATATTGGTCGATGATTGATTGTAAAAATATGGGATATGTATGGAGGCTTCTGTCTGTATAAATAACGTGTTGTTTATTTTCAGAAAGAATTAAGAACATCTACACACAGCTGCAATAAAGCGGCGACGTCGAAAATGATTAATGCTCCTTCTGTTTCTTCATCTCTTAGCTTGAAGGTACTTATATTTTACTATCACACACCAATCATGACAGATGAGACGGTCGTTGTAATAAATTTATTTTACGTAAAAATATGTAATAAATTATTATTATTTTCCTAAAAACACAACTTCATGACATAAAAAACACGCTACACCTACCAGCTGATCATATATCCTCTTTGCCAGCTGATAATCTGAATAATTAAGTTTTTTAAGGATCATGAAGAGAAGATTAGCTCACTTACACCGATTGTCACCAATACTCCACCAACACTTACGGCTGTTACACCACTTTCTGGTTGGTTAGCCAATTTCCCGCGTATTTCAATTGTGTCATCTGCACGCACAGGTACATCGGTGGGCCATATAAAATGTGTACCTACTAATGTACTGAACTTTATCTGTTTATTCTGTGCTAGAACTAGAATTATATGTGTGTATATCATAATATCTTAAGAAATTATGTAAAATAGTCATTGGTGCCGATTCTCTTGTAGACCCACCTAAACCTAACTATAACTAAAATTTACAAATTTTAGTTTAGAAAATCATAAAACTTATTCTGTGTTTATCTTTTTCTTATTTTAGAAAACTTGTTGACAGCTCTAATAATTGAGTTTGACGCATCTAAGTTGAATTGGCGGTGTTACCAGTACATCTTGAAAAATTTATTAAAGAGTGAATGGAATGACCGAAAGTTCACAAAAACAAGGAAATTAAATAATAATTATATTTGGAATTATTAGTTTATCATTAAAATTAAGAAGAAAAAATCATGTCACGAAATAAAGTACATTTTTGTTTTATATTTTCAATAAAATATATAAATTGGAATGTGATCAGATTAAAGAGCTAGGTTATTATTTTCTACGGCCCGTATTACAGAACGATACTCAAGCGTTGATCACTGTTTAAAACTAGTTTTGAGTTGAGCTTTGATTTTAGAACGTTCCTCAAGCAGAGATTTATTGATCACAGTTCAGCTGAGTTTAGCTTTATTTTATACTTTCACCCGTTTCGGTATTTGAGCAGAGATTTGATCTGTAATCAATCACTCTAGTGTGGTCCAGACTACGCTTGAGTAGAGATTTCTATTTTAATTCAGGTCAAATTCGTGTGTTATGTTGTTGAATTAAAGTTTATAATAATTACCGTTCTGGAATAAGACCGATACTCATGTAACGATTCTATCCTTAAGTAGTGATCAGGTGATTGGAGTTTAAACTGTACTTGAGGAACCTTCTGTAATACGGGCCCAAGAGTACCTATCAAAGGAGATATATTGTTATTATTGCAGCGTATCATATTGTATATCTTAAACAACGAGAAACAGAGCTATTTGCAAAAAGCGCAAGGACCTTTGAATTCCATGGGCAATCACAATAATAAACTATTTCTTTAATTTAAAAAGCTGGAATTTCCCTTTTTAAAGACGTGGTTAAAAAGTTCTAGCACCCAGGACACGAAATTTCTCAGAAAAGTTGAATAAATTAGAATATAAGCCAAAAAGTACCACGCAGGATTACAAACACTGTTGCCAGGTCTCCCGATTTTCCGGGAAATTCACAGATTTTCCTAAAAATCTCCTGGTCTCCCGATTTTCGACAAAGATCTCCCGATTTTTTACAATCCCTGTATAAAGCTAATAATAGGAATAAGATCAAAACCTGGAAAAAAAACTGCATAAAATGAAACGGATAAGTTGCTGCCCTGAATATTTCCGTCACTTGTTACACAGTGCAGTAAAATATCAAACTGCTTTGATTTTAATATTATAGCTGGAATGTTAGCAAAATGTAATACCGGGATTACTTCAAAACCTTTGATTTTTGTTGAAAAACATAATCTCCCGATTTTTTCCATTGTTCCTCAATACATCTCCCGCTTTTTTCATAATAAGCCTCGGACCTGGCAACACTGATTACAAACTTGGCGACTTTCTCCCCAAAAGAGGGAAAATTTGTGAATTCAGGCTTTTTAGGTACACATATTAGCATAAAATGATAGAATTGAATGTTAAACATAGTTTTTTTTTTCCCATTGTATGGATTTATGTACTTCTTAACCTTTATTATATAGGTACCTCTTCTTATCGAAATTATAAATTTCAATGTATATTTCCATGAACAGTTTACCTTTCTGCTGAATCTACAACAGCTGCAACCACATAGTAGGCATCCATTATTTATTTTAAACTACCTAAAAACTATAAAAATGAATAAAATAAGCTTTGCAATTTTAGTTGTTGGTAACTAATTATAGTCGACATGTATTTTGATGCCTTCTAAAAATAGTCAGATTTAGGTTGACATTTCTAATTTTAGGTGAAAAACTTCAATTACAGAATAGCAAAATGTAAATTTTTACTAAGTTGAATAACTAAACTAATTTTGGTCCTGTCAAACCAAAAATTAGTTTTAAAGTGAATTTCAGAATAGAAAACGTCGTTTGACAGGACTAAACTAAATTTAGGTGATTTTTAGTCTAGTTTAGAGAATTTTGTGACAAGAGAATCGGCACCATTATCGTGTACATAAATAATGTCAATACATTTTATCAAAGTGTTTTATTTTTCATTTTAGAAGCAATGAATAACAACTATGTTTTCTACGAAATAAAATCAATTCCTGTATCATTCATTTTATTGAAAGAAAGAAAGAAAGAAAAATGATTTATTGCCACAACAAGACGACATGCGGTAGGTACACATAAAAAATAACTTAATTATATGGTACATTTTAAGAATTACAGTACAGATACTTACGTTATCATACCTAGACCAACTTTGCATGTCGTAGCTGCGGCAAAGAGGTTGACACTCAGAATGATGCTATGTTGTAACGTGAGTCAACTCACAACACAGCGCTGATTTTCAGTGTCACCCCCAAGTGACGAACGACCTGCACTTCTGCTGCAAGACAAGCCGTGGTGTCCGAGGCAGTCGACAGCTTCACCACAGTGGCAGCGATGCGGAGCACAGCAGGGAGCACCTAAACGAAGGCATGCAGCGAGTCTGAAGGTGGTGTCGTCCAGCATTGTGCCTATGTTGGACGACGGAAGCGCCTGAAGCCATAGACCCGACTCCCATTCGCCCACAGCCAGCAGGCGAGCACGCTCGGCGGTTGTGATTGACGTATTAATAAGATCATTCCGTATCACACCACAGAGCGGCTCATCCCACTGTCTCTGGGAAAATGTGTTGACGGGCGTGTCCGTATTCGGGCAAGCGTTTTTCCAAGCATTCACAGCATCGGTTAAGCACGATACCTCAAAATCATCCAGTGTGGAGGATAGGATTTTCGTGGTTAATTTTTCGGTACTGTGAACCGAGGATAAGAATGCCGGTAGACTTATACTAGTAATTTTGCGGACGGAAATTAGATGTTAATTCAAAGTTCAAAGAGAAACCTGAACTACTTTTGTACGAGATTAGCTGACACCCGCCGCTTCGCTCCCATGTTATGACTTATGTCTATAAAAAGTATTTTATATTTTAATCCAGAATTACAATCACATCTGACTACCACCACCACCATCTTCATGTCTCAGTTTGGCGAACCGATTTGCGGTACCATTTAGGCAACAGCCTAGGTGGTATTGCAGTTGTTATGGGCAAAGGTAACCGCATAACTTGCGTGATGATCGAACAAACAAACAAACAATTACAGTTTTATAATAGGAGGATCACGGACGAGAAAAAAAATAAGGACTCCAAAGTCAAAGTCAAAATTACTCCGCGCCACATGTAACGAAAGTGAAACACCCTAAATAAGCCGAACCGGCTTGTTTGTATACGCGCCTCACGCACACGCTTACGTCGTAATGTGCTGATCGATCGCCATTATGCTACGTTTAATTTCTCAAATTACGCACACATAGTCCGGTACTACTACTCCGGTACTGCCTCGTTGGTCTAGTGGTCGCAAGCGTGACTGCTGAGCGTGGGGTCCTGGGCGCTGTTTGCAAAAACTAAAATAACAATGATTAATATTCGATTTGATTCCTTTGTAATTAGGAACCCTATAATACTGAGCATGGCCCGACATGCTCTTGGCCGGTTTTTCATTAGGAAATTCTCAGTAAGCCAGCAAAAGCATTCAATGACTATATACCCAAAACAAATAAAGCAGAATAATATAAGAGAGTGGGTGTGTTGTGTGTGTGGGGGGGGGGTGTTTGTGTGTGCGTGGTGTGGGTGTTTGTGTGTGTATATAGTGTTACAAATATTTTATATTATATACACATTCATATATTATCACATACCTACATGATTATTATAAATTATAATAATTTAAATAGAAATCAACATTCATCAAGGGTTTGCTAATGATGAGACACAATATATAAATCTCTAGTATCCCTGTGTAGTCTGTTATAGGTGTGTACTGTGTATAAGTGTATAAATAAATAATAATGATAGTTATAGCAAGCGAAAGTGCCTATTTTTTACTAAATTTTTTGATTCTTTTAACTTGATAGTGTGTGTGTTTTCGGTTTGTATTCTGAGTTTGTTTTAGTGTGAGTTCATTGCGACACGATATATTTTTGAACTTGTGTGCTTATTACCTGTAAATGTGTACTGTACGTGTTTTCCTCGTACCCCACCAAAGTTGGCAGATTTTTTTTTCGTGAATTAGCGTGTTGCGGCCTCCTATGGTAAATTCTCTAAGGAATAACATCAAAACGTGGCAAAAAAAACTGCATAAAATGAAACAGACGGATAAGTTGCTGCCCTGAATATTTCCGTCACTCCCAGTATATCGTATGTTTACTAAACACTTAGCGTAAAATAGACTATCCCGAAATAATAAAGTGTTTTTTTAATATTTCGGGAATATAAATAAATAAATAATAAATTCAAATTTTTTTATTACACAGGGCAGGGCAGTAAAATTTAAAAACATCAAAGTTTGATGATCAAACTGCTTTGAATTTATTATTACAGCTGGAATGGTGGCAAAATATAATATCGAAAACATCATCTTCCGAAGTTTTCCTCAATACATCTCCCGCTTTTTTCATAATAAAGCTCCGGGATTTTGAAAATCGGACCTGGTAACACTGTTTTCAATACAAAAACAAAATACAAATTACAAATACAATTATTGAGTGTTTAAAAGTTACATTTTCTCTTGTATTCATTTGTTTAACTCTTTTTCAAATTCAAATTACATAAACAATGTCTCCAGCAACCAATAAGAATGCATATATGCGGCACTATTATTCGGGCCCGCGTAAGTCGATGAAACGAATTCGAGCTGGACTAAAACGTTGGACTGATGAAACTTCGTAAGTAAATACACATTATTTCTTTCTATACCTACTCGTTTTCGAAAAGTTGATGGAGTTGATGTTTGTTTGGAGTACTCTTAACCTGGCATTTTTTTGAGAACGTCCGTGATTTGATCGCGATACGTTCGCCGAGGTCGTCCCCTTCCAACTCTTCCATCCACACTCGCTTCGTATACTTGTTTCGTCAATCTCCTCTCGTCCATCCTCTCTATATGTCCAAACCATCTTAACATACCTTTCTCAATCTTTGTCACTACATCTTCTTTCACTCCACAACGCTCCCTTAACACATTATTCCTCAAATTCGTTTCTTTATCTCCATATTTTATCTCTCAAAGTTACACCACTCATACTTCTCAAAGCACTCATTTCTACTGCATTTATTCTGCTTTCATGTTTCTTCTGCCATACCCAACTTTCACTACCATAAATAAGTGTAGGCACTAACACTACCCCATGAACAGCCAGCCGTGCCTTTTCCGACACTTTGCGGCTGTTCAGGTACTTGAAATAACAAAATAAGTTCTTCTGCCTTTTTCTCTATTTACATTACGTAAATTTTATTGCAGCCGTAAAAATTTCTGGCGTTCCCAAAAATCGAAGACTGAGCCGCTGAATGAACAAATCGTCAATGATGATTCTGTTATGTATGTACCTAACAAATAAGCAATCATGTTGCATGTGAAATCAACCTGGTTATTTTGACAATTTACTTCAATAATTCATAATCTTTATTTTCTCTTCACAAAGGTTCATCATAATGATAGATTTGATTGATAATATATAATTATTAATTATATACACTAGTATTAAATTACGATCCTTTGTGGAAGACTGGAGTCCATATTAGGATACCCTGTGTGATTGATCTCCAGGCCCTCACCCCGAATTTGTAGTGATTAGAAATTTGTGATCATATTGAGATATTAATAAAATAAAAAAAGAAGATATTTTTTTGTAAAAACAATACATTTTCCTCTTTGTTTCAGTGCCCAGAATACACAAATAAGAAAGATAAAAACATATGAACGTATAAAACCAAAAATCCGTTTTGAGTCCACCGACTGTTCAGCTAGCAGCAGCACAGTAAAAGTTGAACCGGTAATAGAACCTCTAAAGATCAATTGGCCACAACCTGACCCTGAAATTGATCAGTTTGAATTGACCGTGAAAACTGTGGTAAATAATAGTTTATCTGGGATATCATCGCATAACTATGTTATTTAAATTGGTTTTACTGAAGTTTTCGTCTTCACCGGTGGTGCCACATGAAGATGATCTTAGCTTGCGTGTTATGTCACCATTTGAATCTCATGCATTCCATTGTTTATCTAATAATAGAAAATCTAATATCTGGCAAACAATATATGGAAGCGAAAGCGATGAGGAAAATGTTGGTTTAAATATCCGGCAACCTCAAAAAAGGAGAATGTTAGCAACCATCTTCCGTCTACTTCAGGCTTATGTGTTAGAGCCACTCAAAATCCTGGGAAGTGGGAATGTAGAAAATTACTACAAAACAGATAAAGATTCCTTCCAAAATTTTTTGTCATGTTTAAAACATACTCGACTACGATTAGTATCGTCTTCGAATGACAAATGTATCTTTTAACATGGCGACAGAAATGATGTCACTTCTGTTGACTTTTTTTGTATTTTTTTATGCTTGCTTGCGATTACTTATACAATAATTTTGATTATTATGAGACTGATTATTTTACAATTAACTATGTTAGTAGAAGTTTATTGTTTAGTTTGTCTTATAAATACCTTTTATGGTCAAAAGGGTAATTTCTGTTGACTTTGCTGTCACTCCTGTCTAGGGCAAAAAAACTTATCTTATTATGTTATCCTTTTTTTATAATACCAATTTTTTTTTTAACTTTTTTTTTTTTTTTTAACGCATTTACGCATGCGAAGCGAAATCTTACGATTTAAATTGTGGAAAGCAAAAATTGCTCACGAGCAGGATTGGAACCTGCGACTCCTGGCTCAGTACGCCAGTGCTTTAGCCACTAAGCTACCGTGAACACTGCTCGTGGTATCGATTAGTCGAGTCGGTTATGAAACACTGTTTCTTAATAAGATATCGCTGACGTCACCCAAAGACGCGCCAAGTGGATGAGAATTTCGATACCACGAGCAGTGTTCACGGTAGCTTAGTGGCTAAAGCACTGGCGTACTGAGCCAGGAGTCGCAGGTTCGAATCCTGCTCGTGAGCAATTTTTTCTTTCCACAATTTAAATCGTTACATTTTTTTATTAAACTTTGTCTTTATTTTTCCATGTAAAAAAAGTTAGTGCCTTTATTAGTGCCAAATTATAATTTAAGATGGGTAGATAAAAATAATTGTTGTTTTTACTTTTTATTTTCATTTTTTCCTACTTCTTAGATCCACCCATATTTTTACAAGCTTTTATTTAACTTGCTATGTATGGAACCTTGCAACTCGATTTTGAAGCAGATATCTTCAACCGATTGTGCTGAAATTTTGTATACCTACCTACCTACACGTTTAGTTTGCATCACAATGGTGTCGATTCTCTTGTTCATGAACTAAACTTATTTTAAACTATTTTACTAATAGTAAATACAAGAAAGGAATGGCAACAATTTTAGAACTGACAAATTAGTCGGAATTTAGATTTCCATACAAGTTTAGTCGTGATCTCGGAACGTGCCCACTAAAATACAAAGAAATGTAACACCTAAATTAATTTGACAGTTCTAAAATTGTTGCCATCCCTTTCTTGTATCTACTATTAGTAAAAGAGAGCGATAGTTTAAAATAAGTTTAGTTCGTGAACAAGAGAATCGACACCAAGGCTACGTTCACTTATTACGCACTCAGTGTGAAAGTCACCCGGTGCGAATATCGCTCGATCATTGACGATTTTCTCAGAGATACTGAACGACTTCGGGCGACCTCATGAAACTGACACTAGGGCTACGTTCACTTACTACGCACTCAGTGTGAAAGTCGCCCGGTGCGAATATCGCTCGATCATTGACGATTTTCTCAGAGTTACTGAACGACTTATTCTTGCGCTCCATTTGACGCACACACTACAATACTTATACATAATACTTTACCATTCCATGACAAATTAGTATAGTTAAAATTAAATTGACAACTGACAACACTGGACATAAACAATACATGATCTGTGGTTATTACGGTACAAACTTAAAATAGGTAATCAACTAGAAAATAATGTTTTCAGTACTAAAAAATACTAAAATACATGCAGAATTATACTAAAATTGTACTAAAATAAAATTTAAATGAAACACCTATTTTTTTCATTTTTTTATATCAAATTTCAATGCAAATTGTGTTCTAAATAAATTTTTTTTTATATATTTTTATAAGACATTCATAAATTAAACAAAAAAACAATGTTTCAATTTTATATGTTTAGTACGGAAGGAATTAGGTAGGTTAATGAACTAAGGGACGCAGGACCTTACCTTGGATTATCCAATACAATGTTAATTAAAACGATGATATTTAAAAACTTCCGATACTTCGTCTTCATTCAAACCTCGATTATTTTCCCATTTCATTATATAAACTAGTACAATATTATATATTATAGTATTTTCCTTTCCTTAAAATTTCCAAAAAAAAGATTTTTTCCCCAAAATTACGAAACCAAACCCCGATCTTGCTATAGCACAATTTGTGGGAATAACCGTGAACTATTTGTACATACTACTTTAAAAAAGAGACAAATTATACATCTGTGATAAGCATCAGACAAAGACAAAACTAGGCCTATGAATGAAAGTTAGTATTGCCAGAAAATAATACCAAAAATATACTATAAAAAGATTGTCAAGTTAAAATTGTACCAAAAAATACCAAAATCTGAAATAATACCAAAGAAATACTAAATCAATTTTGCGGAGGCCAAATTATACCAATTTGGTGTTGAAAATACCAACAACGGTCACACCGGACTTCGGGCGACCTCATGAAACTGACACTAGAACAATTAAGCACTGACAATTATGACAATCGAAACCTCAAATTATCTGTCATTTCATACTATTATCTGTCAACATGACAGCAATCTAAAAAAAAAGTCTTAGTCTTTTACCCTACTATTTCACGGGGTGACCGGTGCGATCGCCCGACGACGCCCGCTCACAATACTGAACGGTTTGGTGTGAACGCCCGGACGATCACTCTGAGTAACTGAACAACCTAAGAACGCTCCGGGCGTCGTCCGACGATAATACTGAACGTACCCCTGAGAATAACTCGAATAATAAAGTGACGTCACTCCAAAACCAATATGGTGAAATAAGTTTTTTATGGTTTCCTACAATATGGGTACCTGAAAGGACTTGCTGAACATACGAATGCGAGTTAAAAAACCTGTCTAGCTATAACTAAAAATTAATTAAATGTAAAAAATCTTTTTAAATAGCTTATAAAAGCTTGTCGCGAGATTTACCTGTGTAGATAAACAAGTAAATTGAATAACCTGATTGATTTTAATTAAAAAAAAATTGAAACTAAGTAAATACGAGTACCTACTTAAATCTCGCGACAAGCTTTTATATCATATAAATTGTGTAATGACGTTATAAGTTGATAGTAAAAGTTTTAAATGTAAAGTTTATTTTATTCTTTTTAGCGCATTTAAATGAAAGCTTGTTTTAAAAAAAGTTTTTTTACTTTAAATTATTGTTGCAGGCAGACGCTGGTCCCACAACTCCCACGCGAGCATCAGAACCTCTGGAAGAAGATGACTTGCCCTCTCAACCATTGACAAGTGCTGACGCCAGTGAAGGAGAAGAACAGCTGGTAAGTGTTCTAATTTTAAGGCCTGGGTATAGCACAGCGACACGTCCTGCACTGACTAAAAGAGCGAGCGAGGGGATGTGAAGCCATTTGCGAGTATCGTTTACGTAAAAAAATCGCTATAAAATAATTAAGAAAGTAATTTGAAAAAGTAAGCCGAAGGCACCCTCGGTATTGTATTTTTTTATATGCTGATAACAATAAAACCAAGAGAATTACCGTGGCATTAGCCTTTTAAGTGTTGTCGGCAAATTGTATGCAAAAGTTTTGATTGAAAGAGTGATGAAAGTAACTGATGAAAAAATATGGGATGTGCAAGCGGGATTTAGAAAGGGCATGGGGTGTACGGATCAGGTCTTTTCCTTGTGATGCATAGCTGAAAAATGTTTGGCCAAAGGTCAAAAAGTCTATTGCGCTTTCGTGGATTTGGAAAAGGCCTACGACAGAGTGATGAGGAATGAACTATGGTCTGCTTTGTCTATCTATGGGGTGAATAGCAACCTGATTCAAGCGTTGAAAACTCTCTATCTAGTGACAAAGATTGAGAAAGGTATGTTAAGATGGTTTGGACATATAGAGAGGATGGACGAGAGGAGATTGACGAAACAAGTATACGAAGCGAGTGTGGATGGAAAAGTTGGAAGGGGACGACCTCGGCGAACGTATCGCGATCAAATCGCGGATGTTCTCAAAAAATGCCAGGTTAAGAGTTCTCTAAACCGACGAGCATGCATGACGAGGTTAATGGACGTAGATGAAGCGAAAGAGGTGTGTCAGGATCGTAGCAGGTGGAAATCCATAGTCTCTGCCTACCCCAATGGGAAACAGGCGTGATAATATGTATGTATGTATGTAATAAAACCATGGTATAATAAGATGTTTTACCAGGTACTCTCTTCCCGTGACAGCTAGGTCACGTGATTGCCTCCGTACTACGTCATGGCCTGTGGAGCCAATAGCGGGCTGTCATCGTGACACTTGTCAGTTTGATGTGCTGCCACTTTGTGTAAATAAATTACCCGAGCAAAATGCATTTTTTCATTTACTTGTTTCTAAAAAGAATCACTTTTGAACTAGTAATTTTATACAGTTTCCTTTAATAACTAATTAGATGAATAACACGAGATAAAAATAGGCTAGTTAGGAATTTATTTTATATTCATTATGAAGAAAAATCTCCTTAAATGTATTGAAGATATCAATCAACGGCAACACTGATCGTGACGTAGCTCATGATGGGCAGTGGATAAATATCAAAAAGATAAAAACTCGGATATTTATCAGAAATGGATAAATACTCGTTCTTACCCATATTTATCGGATATTTATCCAAAATGGTGGATAAATATATTTCATGCGTCCCTGATAGATATTTTTCTGGTTTTGTTTACTTAGCTCTTCCGCCCCCCGCGCCCCGTAATACCTAGAACTTAGCTTTGCGTCGCAAAGTGGTTTGAAACTAGAATTTCATACTATTACCATAGAATTTCAAGTTCTCTTTGATTTATGTATTTTATTTTGTTGAGGGATGGAAATCATTAGAAAATAGATACAAACGCACGATGCGCTTGGCAGTCAAAATCAACATTTTTTTTTTTATGCAAGGAAATGATCCGTGTGCCATATTTCGGAACTGTTTGGAACTGTAGAGCGTGTGTGATTGATATAGTGTATTTTCTTAACGTAGTTCTACACCATGAACTTTCTAAACTTCTGATAAAGATTGGAATCAGGCGTTACTCCATGACATACAAAATATGAAGTTACAATATTTAGTCTTAATTCTTCCAAAAGTAGTTCGTCAAGCTTTGATGCAATACGCAGCACCGCCCTTCCACCCACTAATATATGCATATGCAGCAGGTGCCAGAAGGCAAGGCAAGGAAGATGAAGGTGGTGGTTTTTCTTTGTATTAGACTGAGTCAGGCTGGCTACAATATTCCATTATGAGGCCCCAGTACATTCACAGAGTAAGTTAGTAGGTAGTTCCATAATATCCCGATAAAATAAAAGCAAAAGATCTGATAAACATGTCTACAAAATATATAGAGTTGCTATCGCACATGTCTTACGATTTCAACGAACATGTCTGTCCAACCATGGGCGCCGGCAGGGGGGTGCCAGGGGGTGCACTTGCACCCCTTAGGAATCTCGAGATCAACAGGAATTATTGAAATAAAAAGCCATCTGTTGGAAATCATTTTTTTATTCACAATAATTAGTAGGCAGTATTACACAATTCTCATTTAAAAAGCAATTGCAACTATTAACAATCATATACGGCAATGATTGTAAGAAAACTAAAATCTGCACCACCTGGAAATTATTTCTGCCGGCGCCCATGTGTCCAACTACTGCAAAAGGCAAAGAACGCTCAAATCAAGATATTGAGAATATCATTGAATACCTCAAGACACCCGGATGATGCAGTGAAATTATTCGAAAGGTTTTATAGAAAAAAGAAAGCTACAAATTCAGTTGAAACGGCATTGGGGATGTTAATATCACCAAATCAACCAAGCTTGGATTGGAATGCTGCTGGAATAATGTGAACCGGCCATAAAATTCAGATTCTGACTCCAATGGGTTACTTTGACTGATCAATCTGTGATTTTGATGAGTAAATTAGATGAATAGAAATAAAGAAAGAAAAGAAGAAAGAAAGAAAAATAGTTTACTGTCACAAATGCTGTGAATGATACCTAAGTACTCCTTTTTAGCGTACGTAATCTTTAAGCATGAAGGAGGTCTCAGATAATTTCTCCTTTGCACACTATTTCAAAATTACGACCATTATTTTTATGCGACTGCCCATAATAGAAGGTTCAAGACGTATCTCAGGGTCTACTCAACTAATTGAGATAAAACATACCTCCAAAAATTTATGGTTTTTGTTATATTTCTCATTTTTACCCCCCCTAGCCGGGTTTCACGAAAATAAAACTCAATAACAACATCTAGTTCAACTAGATAACTAGACTAGTTGAATTTTTAGGAAACCGCAACCAACCAACAATCTTACCCTCTACTTCGTATGCAACTTCATACAATAGACAGGTCAAGCTTTATTCCAGGATTTACCTAACAGATTGAGATAAATCGCACCTGAGTTTGTAAGTTAAGCTAATACATATGTAAGTACCTACAACGTTTCTTTATGATCTGTTCGTGTTCAGCCATTGTTACGGGTACGAACACACAGAAATACATAAATTATAAAAATTGTTGATTTGTGTTATATTTCTAATTTTTCATCCCTCTAGCTGATTTTAATGAAAACAAAACTCAATAACAATAGGTATCTAGTTCAACTAGATAACTGGACTAGTTGTATATTTAGGAAACCGTAACCAACCAACAATACGCGCGCGCGCCGTTTTAACTGAGACAATAAACCATTTTTCTTTCTTTCTTTTCTTTCAATCACGCCGTTTACTTAATATGTTACTTCATACAATAGAAGAGTCAAGCTGTATTCCAGGATTTACTACATACCTCAATTTTTCCACACAACAAAGTGGAACATACTGTAAGTTAGGCTAATACCAATACAACTGCTGAGATAACAAACAGATAGACAGACATGATTTAAAATAATGGTTGATTCGTGTTCTATTGACCCGTAGCTAGTTTTCGCGAAAAAAACCTAATAAACAGACTTTTCGACATTTACGACTTAAGTATTAGTGTAGAGAATTGATTAAAATAAGGCACAAATCTATAATTTCAGATTTTCATTTCATAACCAATTATTTTGTTTGTAAAATTAGCAAATTTACGTTACATATCATACAAGAAACGAAAATTGTACGTATAAAATATTTATCCGCTGTTTTGGATAAATACTCGAGTAAAAATGGATATTTATGAGTATTTATCCATTTTTAGTATTTATCCGGATAATTGCCCATCAATAGACGTAGCTTGGAGGCATCGCGCTGTCATCGCGGGTAGAGAATACCTGGTGAAACATCTTATTATACCATGAATAAAACAATCTTGTGACTTGTGATTGATAGTTTAGGACAAAAATTTGAAAACAGAGGGTACTTTGCATATATTTCAAATTATATTTTCGAATTTTCTGAGCCGAAGGGGATCTGTCTGCATTATATGATGTAGATTAACATTCTTTTTTTTTACGGAGAAAAATTGATTTAAATAACCGAAAAGAAGCCCAATTCACGTATATCCACGCCTTAAGATTTTTATGAGGACTGTACCGCGAGCGCGCTCCATACACAACGGGTTTGATCATATTTTGGAGAGTAACTTGTTCTATAGTGTCGACAATAACTACATGATGTTATTAGCTCATGCCGTGGGAAAAAGATTAGCTAGTCAGCAGGTTGGTAGTGGGGCTGACAGCCCAGGGTGCGCCGGACGATCAAATAAATATCGTCACTGGTGGAGGCTCTTTTATTTATTTTATGTTCAGTTACAACCACAGTTTTACTTTATATCGTTAAGTTAAACTGTGGTTACAAAATAGGCCCGAAGCTCTATACAAGTTGTTCCATGTAGGTACTTTTTATTTTATTTATTTATTTATTAAAACCAGATCACAAAAATCCATGAGTTAGTAAAAACCGCTTATAGACTAACGGCCAATATTAATATCCAATTTATCCACGATTTGGCCTACTAGAGATAGGAATTTGACATAAATTAAATTAAATTAAATTAAAATTCATTTATTTCGGGTTTAACCCATATCATTAAAAAAAAACATGTCGTACAAAATTAAATTCAATTAAAAGAAATGCATACATAAGCTACATAAATTTTATGTCAAATTTCTATCTCTAGTAGGGTAAATCGTGGATAGATTGGATATTAATTTTGGCCGTATGTTGGTAACATTCTATCCATTAAATACCAGATAATCAGATATACTTAATAATAAATTAATTCATATACCTCTGTCCATTACCAGCTGTACTCGTCCCGCAGTTGTGCATACGGGTTCAGTACTCCAGGAATGGACAGTCTGGCTTGTCTACATAACTTTTAGAATACTGTTGGTGCTCTCCCAAATCCTGCGCATCAAGGATGCCGTTTGCTTCCGCAATAATGGCATTAAAACTATCCGTTGATGTCAGTGGTCAGTGGTAATAGTTTGACACTGACAACGTCTCTTTTTCGTAAGCAGAAAGTGAGAAAGGGTGGTTTTTGAAATTTAAGTGTTACCACTAAAGTGCGGTCGACTGTACTCATCTGAAAACCCTGAAAAAATTAAGTATTACATACTTGTACGACATTTTTTTGTCTGGTATGTACGATTATTTTAGAACGTCAGTACGATAATTCACTTTATAATAATGTACTCTGTGATTCACTTCGACGCGTCTGGCAACCCTGGTTGACTTTGACGCGAGCCGAGAGGTTGGCGGGAAAATTCGTAAAGATCGTGTTGTAGATTTTTTATTATTTTCCAAAATTTGTTTTTCTTCGAGTGTTAATGTGTAATAATGGTGGATTATTAAATGTTAAGTGCTCGTTAATGTGTACAAGTGTGGATAAATGGTACAAAGTTGAAAAACATGACTTTCGTATTAACTCATCATCCCCTCAGAAACCTAGTAAAGTTTCCATCACTTTACTAGGCTTTAAGTACAATGTTAATATGTTCAATGATTACGACTGAAGGACATGTATCCATGGTCATGAATAAATAAATGAAAAAAAAAAAAAAAATTGACGCGAGCCGGCGAGCGTGTTTTGAAATATTTTTAAGTGTCATGTAGTTACGTTTAATTCTATCGTGAAATATAATGGTTAACACGAACTGTTCTGTCTACGGATGTTATTCGACTTCTAAAAAGGACAAGGGTCTAAAGTTTCATAGATTTCCCCGTGATGAGAGGTATGTTTCTCAGGTAGGCACATATTTGGAAATTATTTTGATGAGACTAAAATACTCATAAAGTTTTGAAAAAAATTACGTTGATATAATTAGTATTCAAGTAAATTTTCTCGCACTGCGCTTCATAGAATGCGGGCAATAACCCATTTATTTTGCCACACATACATAAAAAATACATATTACATGCAAAGGTAACAGGACAAATTACTGAGAACACAACATGTTTACAACATAATATGTGTAGCAAGATATCCAGCTCAGTATTTGCTGTGTATGTAGGTATGCACAGCACTGATTTTCAGCTGGTCTCTCCCATCTGTATATCTTAAAAGTGAAATTTACAATAAACTCTTATTGCGATGATGATAAGTGTGTGTCTCAGATTATAGAACAAAAGTCAGATGGAGCGCACGGAACACGGGTGTGCGGCCACCAAAGCAAACACAAACTCAAAAGCAAATACAAACTGGCGTTACAAAACAAAGTGTCGTGCTGTTAGTACTTATTTCTCGTGTACTGTAAGTTTTTTGTTAGTTATACCTACCGTCTTGGGTGTTTAAACATGGTAAAAATTGATCCCAAAAACATAAAAGGAAAACAGTGTATCGTTTCATAGAATAGTTTGGATATTTAGACCGTTTTAATATTATTTTTCAATCTTATTTATTTATTTTATTTTATTTATTTATAATTTATGTACACACAATAACATATGAAAGGAGGCAGCATTAAAATTATTTAGTACAAAGGTACTGCTTATTTCAAAGAAATTTCTACCAGCAGACCTGCGAGAGGAGAAATAAGTAAGAAATGTAGACAACAGTGTGTAAAAAGATAGGAAACTTAAAATTAGTTCTAATAAAGCAATAGATACTTAAATAAATACATATAAATTATATAGGTATAGGTAAATATAATATAAATATTATGCAATAACAAATTATGAGGAAAGGTAATGCTCTTTAACACGTCTTTTGAAGACAGATATGGATTGAGAATTCCGTATGTTAGGCGGGAGTGAGTTCCATAATCTTACTGCATGCACAGAGAAGGCATAAGAATAGAAATCCATTTTGTGAGGTTGAAATTTAAGAAGAGTTTTAAGGTGAGTTCTGCAAGGAGCATCAGAAGGTTTGAAAAAAGAAAAACGCTCTCGTAAGTAGCAAGGATATTTGTGATTGTAAAGGGTGTTATAAAGGAGACATAATATGCGATTGTTCCTGCGAAGGCGAATCGGGAGCCACTTGAGTTCCTTGCAGAAGTGAGAAACATGATCGTATTTTCTAAGACCAAAAACAAAACGAATGCACAAGTTTTGCAGGCGCTCAAGCTTGTTTAACAGCTCCTCAGTGGCATCCAAATAACAGGCGTCAGCATAGTCGATAATCGGCTGAATCAGAGTTTGAGCGAGAGAAATCTTAGTCTTTAAGGGCAAGATATTCTGGAGACATTTTAGTGAATGAAAAGAGAAATGTACTTTACGACTTACCTGGTCGACGTGTGTACGCCAAGAGAGATTAGAGTCTAACATGACACCAAGATGTTTAGCAGATTCGGTATAGTCAATTTGCACACCATCAAGATACAGAGGCGAAAGGGTTGACATATCAAGCGACTTGCGTACAAACCTGCTACCTATGACCATGGCTTGAGATTTAGTGGGATTGATTTGTAGGCCATAAGACCTAGCCCATTCGCTAACACAAGCCAGATCAAGGTTCATTGCAGCAATGGCTGAACCAATCTTCTTTGTTTCTCATGACTCCCATTGTTATTACTTAATTTTTGCTCATGACTAGGAACCAGGGTGGAAAAAAAACCGTTGTTTTTTAATTTTACTAGATAAACTGTTTAAAATGTTTCAAACATGTGTTCCTATGTTTTAAATCATGTTTTTTTCGTTGAATAAAAACAATTGTTTTAAACATTTTAAACAGGTTTAAAACAAAAAAAATATTTAGCACAACTGAGACACATACAAAAGAAATGTAGTACGTAGAATACGATAATTAATTACCTAACACATTCACTGCCCAGACAGCAAGACACTTTAGTTAAACAATTGTCCTGCCTGTACCATATAGGCTCATTGGACATGAAATGGGTAAAAATGCAGCCGAATTAATTCAAAGAATGATAAGTAGGTGCACTGTTTAATATGTAATGTTTTTTATTTGTTTAAAACACAGTTTAAAACATCATTTTAAACACTTACATTCTGAACTTGTTTTATTTTATTTTAAACACTTTGTTTTAAACATTGCCAACCCTGCTAGGAACACAAAACCTCAACAAAAATCGGCTAGTTTTACCATGTTACATTGAAATACTTAGAAAATGGATTGTAAGTTTCAAAGAAGTGTGTAAGTTTATATTTAAAATATATTGCAAAACTTTAAATGATAAATAAACTGTGTTGTTTAAATCATAAAATGACATAAAAAAACCTCATAAAACTTTGGTTGGGATAGATGGAACAGCCGAAATTAATGCAATATGTGTTTTTTTAAAGCGGTGAAGAACCGGCAATTTCGGGACTGTATCTATTGTCGTTGTTCTTTGGCTTTACCTACATTGAATAAAATGACAATTTGATTTTGATGTCTAAGGTCCAAATTACAGAACGTTCCTCAAGTAGGTACAGTTTAATTTTCGATCAACTGATCACTACTTGAAGATAGAATCGTTACATGAGTATCCAATGAATCTATGCTTGAGGAATTTTCTAAAATTAAATCCCAACTCAAACCTAGTTTTAAACAGTGATCAAAGCTAGAGGAACGTTCTGTAATACGGGCCTTGATTTTTTTATGTAGGTACTTATACTGTAATATTGTACTTGTGACATGAGTGTTTGTGTTGGTCTGGGTGTTTCTTATATATTATAAGTATGTATTTACAAAAAAAAAGTATATAAGTATTATATCCATTGTCTAGTACCCATATTACAAGCTTTGCTTAGTTTGGGACTAGATGGTGCTGTGTAAAAATGTCCCAAAAATATTTATTATTATTCCACTGTGGCAATATATTTCTTTAAAACATTTTAATTATCATAAGTATGTATTTACAAAAAAAAAAGTATATAAGTATTATATCCATTGTCTAGTACCCATAGCACAAGCTCTGCTTAGTTTGAGACTAGCTGGTGCTGTGTAAAAATGTCCCAAAGATATTTATTATTATTAATTATACTTTATTCAATGTAAAATACGACATAAACTTTAAAACAGTGGTACTTTTTATTACCCTGGCGACCTTACACGCACGCTGAAGCACTTTTTTTCTCTCGCTCCGACGAACTCCAAAATATCTCACCGGTTCCGCAAAACTACGACAAATTTGTGGATATTGTATCAATTACATATAGAAAGTGTATCCTCAGAGGTTGCTACACTTTTTATGTTCCAGGGCTGACCCACGAATCTGTTGACTTGTTAAGGAACTATGAGTTCATTATAATAAAACAAAGTTTAACCGGATTAAATCGCGTATATTATTTAAATTGGTTTCCCTGACGTTTCGAAAGCTTTGCAGCATTTCGTGGTCGCAGGTAGACTAAGGGCCACTTGTACCAAATTCTATTTAAATAACTTTTAAATTCGTTTAACTAAACATGTTTATCACCTTAAATGAATTTAACATAAACGCATTTAGGGTTGTCTTGTACCAGGCTTCTCAAATGTCAATTTAGTTAAACGAAATTATCGTGTCGGTAAATCAGTTCTCTACGTTCCGTTTGTCGCTTGCGTCATAGTGAAATGAACATTTTATTATAAAACGGGAAAAAAATTCAAAAAGTTTGCTTGTACCGAAACGTATGTCATTATTTTGACGTTTCGCTTGATTCTAGATTGGAAAAAAACCAAAGAAATTGTACAAAAACAAAAAAGCAGTATCTACTTACGCGCGTGTTCGTGGTATTTAATTAGTATTGTTGTTGTGTGTTTTTATTTGTTCTGAAAATGAATTCAAAGAACCTGAAGGATGCCGGAGCGGGATCTCGTAGCAGAGCACCAAATTTTACGAGGGAAGAGCAGGAAATATTTACCAAAGTTATCGAGCCTTACATTCATATAATAGAGTCAAAGAAGACGGACTATTTGAAACAAAGTGACAAACAGAGAGCCTGGGCCAAAATTACTCAAATATTTAATGCTAACACAACCCATTGCTCTAGGACCACCGATAACCTCATCAGTTGCTACAGAAACCTTAAAAGTAGAATGAAAAAGCATCGTTCAGAAGCAAAGATGTTCTTAGAAGGTGAGTAACTTCTAACATTGAAATTATTACAAGACTATTTTCTTACGAACATTAATAACATAATACTTTTTTTACAAAAATTCGTAACTGTATGTATTACAATTATTATAATAATATAACAGTACTGTACCAATTGCTAACCTTACTAAACTTTTCCCAGACCCTAGTCACAAGGAAGCCCTCATTACTGCAATAGAAGATAGTGGAAAAGACTGGGCATCAATATCTAAAAGTACGAATGTCCCCATTGAAATTTGTCAGATGGGTTTTGAGGGACTAAAACAAGAAATAAAGAAAAATGAAACGGACCATAAAAAGAAAGTTATGGGTACAGGTACTTAAGATATCAACTATTTTATCATATTAGCAAGTAAATATGTAGTATCTGTTCATAGAAATGCATATTTTTCATTATTTCAGGTGGCGGTCCTCCGGCAAATGAGGATGATCCCTTTAACAGAATTAAAAGGATTATTGAACCTCAAATTGAAGGCTTATTTACCATATATGACAGTGATTCAAAGCTAATGAAGCAATATCAGGAGACTATTCCAGAATTAGATAGAATACAGCCTATTGAAACTGATTACATTAAAAATAATGGTAAGGATTCTTTGATACTTACACACTTTATAATAAAACAATTAGGAGGGTCCTAATTGTTTTATTATCAATATGAATACTAACTTATTTATGCAATACTTTTTGAATAAAAATTTATCTGTTTTTTAGAATCACTCGAAACTGTGCCCGAAGAGAATTTGGTGGTATCAGCACATACTGAAGAAATAGAAATCTCAAAACAAGATGCTGATCAATGTAAGATTTCTATAATTTATATTTTGGAACCTCTATCTATCTTTATCTCTGGTCTATGTCCAGCAGTGGACGTCTTCCGACTGAAATGAATGAATGAATTGGAACCTCTACAATGTTTTATTGAAATAACTGAAAACCTCTTAAAGGGTCATTGTACTCATCAGTATGAACAACCTTTACTATGGGACCATACCTGAAATAGTGAAAAAAACTGCTATTCCCTACATTTGTGTTCATATAAATCGACAAAATGTAGGGGACAGCTGATTTTTTGTTGCGATTTCTGGGTTGGTCGCATAGTAATGTTCATAATGATGAGTACAATGACCCCTTAAGAGGTTTTCATTTCTTTCAATAACTTATTGTATATTATGTAGAAAGCAATGGTTCTTTTCGAAATCCGTTGCAGGATTAATGTATAAACTCGGAAGTGTATTAAAATGTTATTATTATAGATAGGTACTATCTTTGTGTATAAGTACAGGTCTATTCATGCTTAGTTATTGTTCTAGGTAATCTTTGGGAAACACCACAGGGATCCAGAAAAACAGTCAGTAGGACTGATATTTTGAAAAAAAAATTACACTCTGCCTTAAATGTTGGTAAGTAGTTTTTCATCATCATCATCATCATTTCAGCCGAAAGACGTCCACTGCTGGACATAAGCCTCGCCCAAGCATCGTTTTCCATACATTGTAATATTTTTATAATACAATTATTAGTTATTACTGTCATACATAATTTAAAAAACTAATGATGTTTTAGAAAAAGGTGAGAAATTACAAAAGGGGAAGAAAAGTGCCAATGATTCTTTCACCCGGCTGGCAGATGAAAAAATTCATTTAATAAAATTAAATCAAGAGGTAGCAGCAGAAGAATTGAAAGAAAGAAAATTGAATGTGCAGTTAAAAGAAATTGAAATTAATCATAAGAAGAAACTACAGGAATTAGAATTAGATAACCTTTTTAAAGAACACATATTTAAAGAGGAAATGAGACGCAAGGAACTCCAACATATAGATTTAAAAATTAACAAATTAAAAAACACAGAATGAATAAAGTTTTTTTCTATTTATTTTTAAGCTTTTATTTTAGAATATAAAAAATAAAATGAATGTGCTTATTTTTGGTTACAGTAAATAATATTATAGGGAAATGCTGTCATCCTAATCTGAAACAAAAATAGAAAAGTATTAACTATCAATAAATAGTAGAAACCATATACTATTACTTTATTTAAAAATACTGTGAAATAACAAAGTACTGTTTTTGCATTTTATTGTTCAGTGACAATGCATATCTATACAATGTAATGTATTTTAAAGTGTACAATTAACAAATAAGATAGCCCAGTAAATTAGATAGCACAGTTCAGTAACTCATTTAACTCATTGAGCTAACTCGGTTAACTTGGTTAAAGTCAAGTTTTTAGTTTATGTAGACCAGCAATATGGGTACCTCTACCTACTTATAAATTTTTTACTGTAGTTGCACAGTATGGTTGCATTAAATAATAATTATAGCTAGGTACCTTGAAAAATATTGTTCTATAAGAATGGTGCGTTCCAAATTGCGAACACGCTGTTGTGGCTGCATTGCAGGTACATTTATTCTGATTTCTTCTGGGAGAATTGGGTATTCTTCATCCACAGGAGGGACATCTTCCCTTTGTTCTATTGCTAGGTTATGAAGCACAGCTGTTGCAACAATGATACCTGCAAAAAACCATTTTTTTGTAAGTTACAAGTGTTCACATTAAAGCGCATGTCATAACCCCAGTCATAACAATAGGAAATACCTGGTATCTTATTGAGATTAACGCTTATTCCTCTAGAAAGGATTGGAAATCGCCTCTTCCATACTCCAAATGCTCTTTCCACTACATTCCTGGTTTTGATTTGTGCTTCCTGGTATAACTGTTCTCCCCTTGTGCGAACATTCCCATCTGGAAGTGGTGTCATCATGGTATGTGTTTGGGCATAACCACTGTCTCCAAGTAAGTATTTATTTGGATATCTGCCCTGAAACAAATATTTATTTTTAACATAACATAACATCACGCCTGTATTTCCCCGAAGGGGTAGGCAGAGATGTATAGTACACCCACATTTCGCCAGTTATGTTATATTTATTTTTATATTTCTTTATTTTAATTTTATTTAAATAAAGTTAAAAGAACTTTGAACTGGAAACATGTAAATGTAGATTAATATCTGAATACATAATAATATAGTGTTATTGGGTTTCATTTTTTCATTGAAAGTTCTCAGTAGCAGTCCGGAGTCTAGGTTTGTGCCCGTTTAATGGCAATAGGTTCACCCCAAGTTACATAGGACTTATTACATAACTGTCGAATTGTGGGTGTACTATGTAACACCTCTACCTACCCCGTAGGGGTAATATAGGTGTGATTTTATGTTTATGTAATACCTGAATAAAGTTTCTTTTCAGAGCACAATTATCCCAAATATTAGAATCATGGGCGGACCCATGCCATCGTGCAACTATATCCAAAAATGATAGGTTGGCAGCAGCTACACATTGTGTGTTTATTGAAAAATATCCTTTTCGGTTTCGATAAATCTCAGCATTATCTCCACCTAGAAATAAATCAACTACATTAATATTCAGCTCAGTTTACAGTTTTACTAATACCTACTCATAAAATTTGCATAGTATTTACTTACCGGGTGACATTATTCTCACATGAGTGCAATCAATTGCCCCAAGAACCCGAGGAAATCTAGCTATTGCATAATATTCAGCTGCAACATTAGTCTGTTCTTCTGCAGAACTTGGAAATTTAATGTATCTAGAAGAGAGTGAAGCAATAGCATGTGTAACGCGATGTACTATGCGGCATGCCGTAGATTCATGTACGCCGATCATATCTCCACATGTGATCAACTGGCTGCCCGTGGCATAGAATCGCAAGGTACATAACAGCTGGTTCATAGGCGAGACAGCATCATTTCTAAAATAAAATAAGTAATGTAGATTACATTGGTAGAGACTGGTGACCTGACAGAAAACAGTGATTTCTAAGTAAATATACATAAAGTTTAACAAAATGTCTCAGACCAATTAAAAAATATGTACATACCTGTCAGTTTTTCTAATCAATTGCGATATTATTTGTTGTAGTAAATACGTAGTGCTGCTTTCGTTTAGACGAAATCTTCTTACATATTTATCATCGGGAAGACATTCAAATAAATCGTTTCTTTCTAAAACTTGCCGCACAGTAACGGGTCTACTTAAATATTCTATAATTTCTTCATCATCGTCAGAGAATAAATCGGAAAAATCCATATTTATTTAGAAACTACCTCAATTTGCAATAAGTATATCTACCATTGACAGTTGATGACAGATTGCTAAACGCGTTTAGCACCGTTAAATACGATCTGCCGCGCATTTAACTTTGACAGGACTTTAAACGCATTTAGGCCACTAAATAATTTGGTGCAAGAAGAATGTTTGACTTAAATGAGAAATTGCGTTTAAATACAATTTAAACACATTTAAGAACGATGGCGCAAGTGGCCCTAAGATGACAAGGTCTTTACAAATATTTCTAAAAAAAAATTTTTATCTACCGTACAATATTATTAATTAAAATCGTTTCGATGCACGCAGTAATCACTCACAATATCATTATCTTTTACAGTGTTGCGTGCTGTTTGGGACTTGATTATTTTTAGGACTGGGTTCCAAACAGGTGGTAGCTGCCAACCATCTTCTCTATTAAAATTAGGATGTTTTTTAGGGTTCCGAAGTCCTACAAGGAACCCTTATAGTTTCGTCATGTCCGTCCGTCTGTCCTAATCCTTTACAGCTTAATAAATTCTACAGTTATAAACATAAGTAAATGAAATTTTGTTAAAAAATAGTCTACATATAGATCTCAATTTTAAAAGAATAAAAAAATCGTTTTTACGTATTTTAGGGGTGGCGTCCATACATGTGAAATGGGGATGGAATTTTTTTTTCCGCTGCACCCCCTCGTTTGGGGTATCATTGAATAGGTCTACTAAAATGAAGGTAATGTTTCATACACCACTTTTTAATCAGGTGTACCATCTGCGAAATATAGCCCGCCAAAGTGGCTTGCAATGTGTCCCCCTCCCCCTGCCATTTCTAAACTATGCAACGTAGAAAGTTATAATCACATTGATAGACCTTTGTGAAAACTCTCTTTTAAAATTATTTCGAGTATAATGTGATTATAATTTTTTGAGTTATAGAGAGAAAACTGAAAAATACTTCAAACGTCCTAGTTCAAAGGTCATTGATCTTAGAGAAAAATGATCTTAGCAAATAATGCTCCTTTAGCTACTTTCTATTTGAAAAAATCACAAAAAGTAATTTTGTCATGACACACTTTTTCAATTTGGCTTCTTGAATTTATCGCTAGATGGCGCTACTAACAACACGCTCTGAGTCGCGAATGCTGCCGATTATTGTAAAAACTAAAATAGCCATGATTAATATTCGATTTGATTCGTTTGTAATTACACCTACTTAAGGAACCCTATAATACTGAGCATGGCCCGACATGCTCTTGGCCGATTTTTAATTTCAATAGCCTCACGGAGCATTCTAGGTACATATCGGTTTTCCTTCGCCAGAACTTGTCGTTTATCAAATCGAAGAAAATGGTTGGGTTTGTCTAGGGCATGTTCACACACTGCAGACCAGGGGGTACAATCTTAGAACAAAATTCTTGGGATACCATCAATTCTTATCCGACCAAATTGACGAGTACTGATAATACTCAAACGTCGTTTGACCACTACGTATTTAGAATTTACCAGTATTATATTTGACTATATACAAAACAAAAACACAGATGTCGCTAGTATCTACGTGTTATGCTATCGAGGCTAAGATTTGACTAGCAAGATCCAAGATACAAAAAGTTGTCTAGAAAACTGTATAGATGGCGTGAATTTAAAATTCAAAGTTGTATACAATTATTTACCAATGATTTCCGGTTTATTCACTTTCGTTTTTAATATGTTTAATTTAATTGCCTATTTAATAGGCAAATTAAACAAATCACTCCACAAGATTCTTAAAGTATAATTATGTTGGGAAAACGTAATTTGGCATATAACACCAACATTTAAACTTATCAATTGCTTTTTTTAATTATACTAATATTTTTTACGCATTTACGCAATTGAAGTGATATCTAAATATATAAATTGTAAAATAAAAGTTATGACGTTAACGAAATACGTAATTGAAAGTTAAATTCAATGCTTGTCATAAGAACCACGGTAGCTTATCTAGTACTGTAGTTGACTTATGAAGTTGGAGATACAGGATCAAATCCCGCTAACATTCGAACTTTTTGTCTTTATTTTTTCGATTTCTAATAAGGATGAATACAGAGCCACCTAGTGATCTCGGTACATAGTTATCAAAACTGATTCAAGAGTGACATATATCTATAGATATATGAAATGAAGTTGTAGTTCCAAAACAAAAATATAGAGGCGCCACTTGGTGTGTGCCTCTATTGAGGGCAGAGTTAGGTCTCTATTTCATATATATAAAAGTACTCTGTGCTGCAGACTTTGTGGAGCGTCTGTTAAAAAAAAAAAACAAAAAACCTAATCCGGTTAAACTTTGTTTTATTATAATGTGTAGTGATCGCGAAAACCTAAGAAGTTATTAACCATGAGTTCCTTTACAGTGATGATCCTTTTGCTGAAGATACTGCTGAAGCAGGAGAGATATTAATGTCACAGATAGGCAATAAAAATGGATTGACACGGTTACAAACATCAACATGACCCACATAGCAAAAAGGCATGGACCACTATTCGTAAACTCACCAGTGCACCTCCACTCCCAACCACCCCTATTTCAGTTACGGCTAGTCAAATAGCACACAAACTAATTTTAATCGGCAAACCACCAAAACCTCTGAGTATGTACATCATAGATCAGTTATACAAAGTCTTTGATATACATAGAGTCCCTAAAACTAACAACCGCCAACCACAAGGCAGTGACTCGACTCATATATATAAAAGTACTTTGTGCTCGACTCGCTAAGAAGAAGAATGCAGGCCACACACCGTTCGTTCCGCTTTACTTTTTTTATTTTTTTTCCGATTGGGCTCTCTTAGGCCAGTATTACAGAACGATACTCAAGCGTTGATCTCTGTTTAAATCTAGTTTAAAGATGAGCTTTCATTTTAGAACGTTCCTCAAGCAGAGATTTGTTGATCACAGTTCAGCTGAGTTTAGTTTTGTTTTATACTGTCACCTGTTTCGGTATTTGAGCTGAGATTTGATCTGTAATCACTCTAGTGTGGTCCAGACTACGCTTGAGTAGAGATTTCTATTATACTTCAGGTCAAACTCATGTGTTATGTTGTTGAATTAAAGTTTATAATTACCGTTTTGGAATAAGGCCGATACTCAAGTAACGATTCTATCCTTAAGTAGTGATCAGGTGATTGGAGTTTAAACTGTACTTGAGGAAGCTTCTATAATACGGGCCTAAGAATTGGTACCCAAAATGGATACCCTAACTGCTCAACCGGACGGGTGGCGGAGAATCCCGTTTGGGACTCCATCCGCCGAAACCGTTTGTTCCGCGTCTCCATCTGCCTTTTGTACTATAATCAGCTTCCAGACTTGTTAGGGTTCCGTACCGAAATTTTCGACAGCCAATATTTCAAGTATTTCCTGTATTTATTTATTGAATATTTTTATTTCTAGGACCCAATTATGGATAGACTTATGTCAAAGACCCGACTTAAAAGATATAAACATTGAAAAATTAAATAAAATGCACGTGTGTGGGTCACACTTCGCAAAATGGATGTATATGAAACGTAGATTAAAAAGCGCTGCTGTTCCCGTGTTTAATTTACCGTCGGCTTCATTAAACTCCATTGGTATACAAACTGAAACTCAACAAATGGAAATATTAAAAGATTTTTATCGCAGAGCTGTTCAAAAACAGATCGACGCTGCTACACTTCGCATGTCTGTAGTGGCATCAACTAGTGACCAACGATCATCGGAGACAACAAAAAAACTGACAGATTATACCCCAAGAAAGATAAAACTTTGAGAGAAAATCGTAAGTTGTGTCAAAAAATTGGAAGTTGGTGAAAGATACGATATTTAAGTCAACGGACAGCAGTTTTTACAAGGATGTGACATGTTCTTATCGCCGTCACAGACATAGTTAAAAATATAGACGAAGTGCTGCGAACAATCATAGTAAAGCCATAAAAAACTATGCTCCTTCGTATACAACCAGCGCTCACGCACACACCATGTACCTGAAGGATATTTGCTTTCGCGATGCTTACTGCACGATGCCGCGACATGTGTACTGAGAGGGGTGAACATGGTTTGAGGTGCATGTGTGTGTGTGAGCGCTGGTTAAAAACATAGCATAGTTTTTTTGGCTTCAATAGATTGTTTACAGCACTCCGTCTATATTTTTTACATTTTCTGTGATCACCGTACCGTGTTTTATGAATCCAAAAAAGGGACATTCCTTTTTAGGGTTCCGTACCCAAGGGGTGCCAAACGGGACCATATTACTCTCGCTACGCTGTCTATCCGTCTGTCTGTCACAGGGCTGTATCTTTTGAACGGTAATAGGTAGCCGGTTGAAATTCTATCAGAATATGTGTTGCTATGACCCCTATCACGAAAAATACTAAAAATAAAAAAGTCTAAAACCAAAGGGGGTCCCCATACCAAAGGGGGTCGAAAAACATGCATTTTTTTCAACGTTTTTGTTCCTGCTCTGTCTTCAAAACGGTAATACATACCAGCGTCAAACTTGGTCTGATTATAGTGCATACTATGTAGTTTAGCAACAAACACTAAAATGAGGGGCAAACATAGACATATAATTATGGTGGTACCTGCGTAAGAAAAGATGCAAAAAATCATATTGCACGCACGGTGCGTTGAACTCTCGTAATTTAAACTGGTTTCTATGGGGTATCAAGTCGATGGGTGGTACGGAACCCATACTGCGTGAGTCCGACTCGCACTTGGCCGGTTTTTTATTCCCGATTCCTAAAGTCGTAGTACGGATTTCGTGGATACAAATGCAAGAGTAGAGCTCTGGCATAGAATAATATACTAACGACAAGAGGGCTAATTGTACTACGCGTTATAACCGTGCCGCTGCCAAGTGAGAAACAGGTGGCTGCGCAGTAGTCAATTTTGCAATAAAATCAGTAGCGCGCATGCGTGGTAACAGCGGCAAGTCTGATGCATGTTCTCGCTGTCTCATTCGTTCGTTAATGCATCCTTATGTCTTATGTCCTGCTCATACTTATTACGTGACTGTACTTGCGCGGCCCATTGCAAAGCCTGGTTTTAGGCCCGTATTAGGCTCAAGTACAGTTTAAACTTCAATCACCTGATCACTACCTAAGGATAGAATCGTTACTTGAGTATAGGTCTTATTCCAATACGGTAATTATAAACTTTAATTCAACAACATAACACACGAATTTGACTTGAAATATAATAGAAACCTCTACTCAAGCGTAGTCTGGACCACACTGGAGTGATAACAGTTCAAATCTCTGCTCAAATACCGAAACAGGTGACAGTATAAAATAAAACTAAACTCAGCTGAACTGTGAGCAATAAATCTCTGCTTGAGGAACGTTCTAAAATCAAAGATCAACTCAAAACTAATTTAAAACAGAGATCAACGCTTGAGTATCGTTCTGTAATACGGGCCTTAGAGCAGCACAGTTATATTACGCGTCTACGCGTACTGTACTCATTAGTATTCTTTTTTTTTTGGCTTCAGTTACTAGTCCTACGCGCTGCGTGTATCTTATTCTTTTGGTCTGAAGCTCAGCCGTAGGAAATAATGTTGAAAAGTAAAAACCATCCAAAATACTTTTTCTTCATCCCAGGGCATTGATCCGGCTAGAAGGCTCGCCGCCTCAAAGTAGATCGTACGATATCCCCGTATCACCCTGATGTGATGGCCATCGCATGCTGCGGCCTACGCAGCGGCGCGATGTTGCAGTTTTCAGGGTGTCCGCCCACACTGGGGCCCCATAAAGGGCCATGGACTGTACGATGCCCACGTAGAGCTTCCGGCAGGAGGCGTTTGGCCCCCGCAAGTTTGGGAGCATCCGCGATAACACAGCCACGGCCCCCGTCAACTTGGGTGCCAACCGCTGAAAGTGGGGCCCAAAGCCCCACCGTCTATCGAGGACGAGTCCCAGGTACTTCATCGTCGACCCGATGCCGATGCGGACGCGTCCTAACACTATGTGGGATCCCGGAGGTGGCCCCTTCCGAGGCCCGTGGAAACACAGAGCCTCAGACTTGTGTAGAGCCACCTCGAGATCCAACCGCCGGATCCTTCCAACGTCCTGCGCAACCTCCGCTGTCGCCAGCATGGTCGCCTGCCGAAGCGTCTTTCCCTTCCCCGTGACCAGCGTGTCGTCGGCGTAGCATGTCACGCCGACGCCTTGGAGGAGAACACCGCGCAGAACCCAGTCGTAACCGATGTTCCACAGAAGCGGCCCCAGAAACGATCACTGTAGAACACCGCACGACATCTCTCGCCGACCCCATCCTTCCCGACCCGGGTAGATGACGGCCCTGCCCGTCAGAAGTCCGACGCAAGATGTTTCCTGCAATCTATGCTTGTATTATAGTTGCGAAATTTAGCATTATAATTAACCGGTTAGAAAAATAAGTATTTTAAGGAAAACTTCGTTCCTGACCGCACGTTTTTTTTGGGTTTTTCAGGGTTGGTCCCATAGTAAAAGTTGTTAATAATGATGAGTACAATGACCTCTTTTTGTCTCCAAAATCACCTAAAATTCACCATGTATTATAGCATTTATAGCATAAATTAATAAAGTTGCTGATAAGGAATAAATCTTGCAAATAAGTGTTATGTGGTAAATCATGGAAATGGGATTTTTGAAAATGATTGTTTATTTTCTATACATTGCAATAGTAACATATTAACTGTTAAAAAATTATACTACTTTCATTTCTGGCCGCAAAAACTCAAAAGGTTGCCACGTTTACCTCTTTCATTAAATTTGTTACTTTGAGCTTAATTTCAATATTTTTTTAGGAATCGATAGAGGAACCTTCAACCAGTATTTCAGTCACGCCAAAAAATTATGAAATGGTAACTATCTTGCACAATATGACGATAGTTGGCTTTGTTTTTAATGTCTGTTTATTTATCTCGTGGTCAGTCTGTCTATTAGGTGCGAGTATATTACTTCATTATTTTTTACAGAAATCAATAGAGGAATCTTCAGCCTTTGACTTACAAAATGTTTTAAACACGCCTAAAAGAATGAAGTTAAGTAACCAATTAGCAAGTAATGACGTAAGTTTTTAGATAGTAAGTAATATATTCTCATACAAAGGTAATTAGCCACTACATTGAATGTTTTCCAATTTTTTCAGACTTCTGTATAAGATACACCTAGAAAAGTAAAATTAAAAAATCAAATTATACGTGCAAACGTTTCACTAAATAAACAAAAACTAAAAATTAAAAGACTACAAGAGCAAAACCGTCGCAAAAATAAGATAATTTGTAGTCTTATGGATATGTTGTCCGATCTTAAAAACAAATCTTTATTAAGTGAAGAAGATGCACAAACCTTAGAGAATTTGAACGTCACTACAAATGCGCTGTATTCTAGACAGTCAAAAAATAAATATGCAATAAGTAGGTCTAAATATTCACCAGAAATTCGAAGATTTGCTTTAACCCTCAACTATTATTCACCAAAAGCCTATAACTACGTCAGACAAAAATTTGACTTGTGTATACCACATCCTCGTACTCTGAGAAAATGGTAGGAGTCTATTGATGGGAATCCAGGGTTCACTAGAGAATCGTTAGAGGCTATAAGGTTAAAAGTAAAGCATCAATTATATTGTTGTCTGACCATCGATGAAATGGCTATTAGGCGTAAAATAGAATGGGATGGAAGGCAGTTTCATGTATATGTTGATTTTGGTGAAAATTCACAAAATGACCAAGCCACAAAATGACGAAGCAAAAGAAGCGTTGGTATTTTTAGTAACATGTATAAACGGTAACTTCAAAGTTCCCGTTGGATATTTTCTGGCCGATGGTGTGAATGGACAGCAGAAGAAGAACCTAGTAATCACCTGTCTTGAAATGCTTCATGAAACAGGTATAACTGTTGTGGCGTTGACTTTCGATGGTTGCCCATCAAATTTGACAATGGCATCATTATTAGGGTGTAACTTTGATCCAGATGTTTTAAAAACAACATTTGACCATCCTGTGTCAAAACAACCCGTTGCAGTATTACTAGATGTATGCCATATTCTGAAATTAATAAGAAACGCCTTTGAGGCATATAAAAAGTTTCGAAACATCGAGGGTCAGCTAATTGAATGGAACTATGTTCAAAAATTCGACGAAGGCCTTCGACTCTATCGAAACTTGGGCAGTTCTGGATGCTCTTCAGCGATGTCACATTGATGAGCGGTATATAGAGATGCTGAGATGCCTATACAACGCTGCTACCATGACTGTTCAGCTTCAGGACCAAAAGACGAAGCCAATCCAACTGCGCAGAGGGGTGAGACAAGGGGATGTAATATCCCCGAAATTGTTCACTAACGCGTTGGAGGACGTCTTCAAGACGCTGGACTGGACTGGACAGGGTATCAACGTTAACGGCGAGAACATCTCACATCTCCGTTTTGCCGATGACATCGTTGTAATGGCTGAGTCGCTGGAACAACTGGGCGAAATGCTGCACAGCTTAAACGGAGCCTCTCGACGTGTCGGTCTCGGCATGAATCTGGACAAGACTAAAGTCATGTTCAATATGCATGTCATGCCGAGGCCAATATTCGTCGAAGGGTCGGCACTCGAAGTTGTAACGGAATACGTCTACCTAGGGCAGGCAATTCAGCTTGGTAGACACAACTTCGAGAAAGAAGCCAACAGAAGGATCCGTCTGGGCTGGGCAGCATTTGGCAAACTTCGCCGAGTCTTCTCGTCGCCTATACCGCAAAGTTTGAAGACAAAGGTCTTCAACCAGTGCGTCCTGCCAGTCATGACTTACGGTGCCGAGACGTGGACACTGACAGTTGGGCTAGTCCACAAATTTAAAGTCGCTCAGCGAGCTATAGAGCGAGCTATGCTTGGAGTTTCTTTGAAGGATAAAATCCGTAACGAGATTATCCGGAGAAGAACCGGAGTGACTGACATAGCTTGTAGGATCAGTAAGCTGAAGTGGCAGTGGGCTGGCCATGTCTGTCGAAGGACCGATGGCCGTTGGAGCAGACGAGTCCTTGAGTGGAGACCGCGTATCGGCAAACGCAGCGTAGGGCGCCCCCCTGCCAGGTGGACCGACGACCTAAAGAACGTGGCTGGGGGGACTGGATGCGGAAGGCAGAGGACCGAGCGTTGTGGCGCAATTTGGGAGAGGCCTATGTCCAGCAGTGGACTGCGATAGGCTGAGTTGATTGATTGATGTTCAAAAATTAAATGATTTACAAGAAAAAGAAAATTTTCATGCAGTCAATAAACTGAGTAGACAACACATTAATTTTCACAGCCAAAAAATGAAAGTTAAGCTGGCTAGCCAGCTGCTCAGTAATAGCGTTGCAGCTGCCTTACTAATGTGCAAAGACAAATTAAAATTACACGATTTTAAGGAATGTGAAGCTACCGCGAATTTTATTAGAAATTTTAATAATTTATTTGACTTTCTTAACTCAAGGACATTAAAGGCATTTGGTTACAAAAAACCATTGAATTTAAAAAATAAAACATTAATTTTTGATTTCCTCGAACTTGCTGTAAAGTATATTAAGGAACTTAAAGACGGAAAGGGTCAGCTAAAAAGTCCAAGAAAAACGGTTCATTGGTATTCACAGTACTAGATGTTTATTCCAATATCTTGTTCAAAATGAACGAATAAAAGACTTGTCGTTATACAGGTTCAGTCAGGATCACTTGGAACTATTTTTCTGCAACGTGCGCGCGCATGGCGGATGCAATAACAACCTCACATCTAAACAGTTTAAGTCGTATCACAAAAAGTTAGTAACTCATGTCGTAATCAAACATACTGAAAATGGAAATTGCATTGATTTAGAAAAACTGTCTATTTTAAATTATTCTTCTGCAGTAAGTACAATAAATGCCACAACCAGTCGAAACGCACTTGCAGAAAACAACCAAGAAGTTCAGGAAAATGACTTTGAGTCAGTGTACGTTGCACCTCTCGACTTTTCTACATTTTCTCGTAAATAAAATAAAGTGTGAAGTATGTATCGGCGCTTTGCTGTCATCGGAAGATTCAATGGAACGATTTAGTATGATTGCCTTTAAAGACAAAGGTGGCTTGATATACCCCTCGGCAGACGTTATTAAAATATGTAAAATGGTTGAATCGTTAATTAAACATATAGCAAACAAATCCCATAACTTTAATATAAAACCGAAAGAAACGAAGTCACAAATTTCGATTAAGGTACTGAAGCGTTTTATTGGAAACGATGTATTTAATTCTATTAGCAGTCATCGATTTGAACAATCTCCTACGGAAAATATCTCATTTACCTAATACGGGCAGTAGCTGGGGTATATGTAGATGTACGATTTCGTTATCTTGTTAGAACTCTGAAGTCTACCACTACCAAGCGACAACTGCTTAGTAAATATATATTATTTCAGGGGCAATAATTACCATTTAAATTAGTTACCCGACTGCGCCAGAAGGAGGGTTATGTTTTTCGAGTGTATGTATGTATGTATATTTCTTTGGCACGCTGTGTAGCCTAAACGGCTTGATCGATTTTAGCTTGAGAGGTGTCGTTAGATTCGTCTTGATTGTGACACTGGGTATATCAAAATTATAATAATTAAATATGGCCGCTTTTTGGCGCCATATTATGTGTTAAAAAAAATTATTTTCCCTCAATTCCTATCGGGTGGGGTATCAAAATAAAGGGTTTTAAAAAACAACAAAATATTCAACGTTACAAATGAATTATATTTATGCGTGTACCTATTTCAAAAAGTAACATTAATAGCGCGATAACATGACAAAACTAAAAAAAATGAAATAAAAAAGTTCATCAAAAAATCAACACGCAGTCGGAGGCTACGTATGTTTTTATAAGTAGTTCATAGGTAGCCTCCGCCTGCGTGTTGATTTGATACTTTCACATATACTTACCTACACAAATCTTCATCTTTACATCTTTTCAGTTATATTTACACGCAGTCGGGTTTTTTTGTTTTGTTAATTATTTATTTTAATTAAAGCTTAGTTTTTATTAAATAAACATTTGTAGTAATAAAAGTGAAATATTTTGTTTTTATTTACATTTTATAAGTAATTGTGCCTTAGCTTGGAGTTAATCATCTATTCACATTTTATTATGAATTACCTATAGTGACTGATTAACTTCACGTATTGTCTATCGATAACTCTGACAAACCGTCGATGTCCCCTCACTTAATGACGTCAACATGGGAGGCGTGGTTTATCCAAAAGTTGCCACGCGTGAATCGCAAGTAAAATTATGATTACAACCGTTCTAGCTTGTTCCATAAGAATAGACAATAATACTAGTAATCTATTTTATGCTTGTTCTGTGATTGGACCTATTATTGGATCGATTTGACGTTTTTTTTTTTTACAATTAGAGTTGGGTAGGACACGCAAAATCAATGAGTTTGTATGAGTAACTCATTCTGCATAATGAGGTGGGACATTGTCACACTTCAAATGAGGTGGGACAATGTCATGTTGCTGAGACATTTGATACACTGAAATACATTAAGACATTGTCACACTTCAAATGAGTTGGGACAATGTCATGTTGCTGAGACATATAGTACACTGAAATACATTAATACATTGAGTTGAGCTTATATTGTCTAAGATAGGAGTGGGTAATATAGCTTTTGCCGAGTATCAAATCGAAACTACATATCGATATTTGATATCGGATTTTGAAACTGTACATTTTCTGAAACTATATAAGTGTCGACAGATGAGCATAGTTTTGGTCATATTGTAGGTAGTTAGTATAGGTACGTCGTTTTCGATATAGATCCGATTCTTATATTGGTTGGCAAAGGTATTGCGTGCGTTGCGTTATAGAATACAATATCAACATTGTTAATTCCAGTCTCCAATTTATTTTTTAATTAATCAGCCGTTTAATCAGCAACACACTACAATTCCCTGGTTAAACGACAGTTTAGCCAAAATTCCAGTACATTTTCGTGTAATCGGCTGTTTAAGCAGAGAATTAACGTTAACGAACACTTGTCTTAGGCCGGTCTTCATCAAAGTTAATTCTCTGGTCAAACAACCGTACACCCACTATTCCAGTATATTTTTCAAATAATCGGCCGTTTAATCAGCAACCAACGAGAATTTTCTGCTTAAACCTCAGTTTAGCACCGATATCAATTCATTTTTAATATAATCGGCTGTTTAATCAGAGAATTAACGTTGATGAATACTGCTCTTAGGCTGGCGTTTAATTAAACAGCCGATTAATTGTAAAATAACTGGAATCGTTGGTAAACGGTTGTTAAACCAGAGAATTCACTTTGATGAATACTGCTCTTAGGCTAGCGTTTAATTAAACAGCCGATTACACGAAATATGTACTGGAATTTTGGCTAAACTGTCGTTGAACCAGGGAATTATAGTGTGTTGCTGATTAAACGGCCGATTAATTGAAAAATAAACTGGAGTCTTGGGTATTTAAAAATAATATTATTAATTTAAAAATTATAATAATGAAAACAAAAATAAAAGGATCATATTGGAAATCAAATTTAAATCAAACTAAACGAAAAAAAACCCCGTCAAAGCGACACCAAACAACCGAAAATTGTCGAATATTCCAAATACTCAATGTTACGAACTTCATTTGTCCTATAGTCCCTCATATTGTCCCCTATTCATGCACGCGTCAGTGTCACAGTCGGTCCGAGTGAGTGAAGTTATGAAGCAACGCCGTTCTTTCATGGTACATGCTTCAAGTTGTCACATCTCGGTTCATTTGTGTTTGTCCCAGTGTAGTGGTACAAAAATTATTTTTGAGGTGTTGCGACATTCTGTCGTTTTGTATGGGACATTTGAGGTGCCTCATGTATGAGTGACACAACTCTACTTACTTACAATATTTTATTCAATACATTAGTCTAGACATTACGCCAATTACGAAGCACACAACTAATTAAATTCACAAACCTATGCAGAGAGCCTCTTGGGCATTTATACAATATCTAGTTAGTATTGGTAGTGTGAGTGTGTGTGTACTGGAAGAGTGTGAAAAATGTGTGTGGTGAGGTGATGGGTAGTGAGGTATACGTGAGAGTCGTGTAATTTCGGGCACTAAGCGGAGTTGACCTGTGATAACGTTTGAAGGATTTGTTTTTTCCACGTTATTTTTGAGGCGTTAAAGGGGTCTAGCGATGAAAATTTGTTATTATACAATGCTGGAATACGAATGAATGGTGACATCTTTAGGTAATTAGAAGAGGCCGAAGGGACTGCTAATAATGGGGTGTGTCTGGTGCGTCTACGCGGTACATTAAAATTTATTTTACTGAGTAGATGAGGGCAGTCAAACTTGTTACTAAGAATGTCATGTAGTAACATCAAATCGTTAAGTTGGTGTCTATCTTCAAGAGTATTTAATTTATAATATTTACAGGTATCAGCATAATTTGGAAAAGAGTTTCTAGTTTTATAGTTAAGGTATTTCAGAAATTTTCTTTGAATGGATTCAATTTTGTCAATATATTTTTTATATATATACAATATATTTTGAATTGTCAAACTAGTTCGTGAGATTCTGGAGTCAACTATAGATTTCCTTCACTGTGTCTTTTCCTACCTTGACATTGGCAAAATCATCGAATAACGATGGAGCCATAACCACAGAGTACATTTGTATATATGAGATAGCCATAGCCATAACTTTAAAAAAAATTAATTGAATAGATTTCCTGTAGTGTCTACTTTACTCCGCTTGGAAGGTTATAATGACCGTTTCTTCTACAGAACCAGAGTACCCCGATAGACTACGTGACGACAGTGGTTTGCCCAAACTGTAACACTGAAATGGAGCTGGCGAATCCTGAAGAGCCATTGGTAATTATTACAGTACTGGTATTTTAATCTAGGGTTTCCCGACTGGGGCCTGCAGCCCGGAGGTCGAAAAAAAGGTCAGTTATGATTACAACGTATTTTTTTTTTTTTTTTTTTTTCATGTATGTACACCGATTACTCCGAGATTTGTGGGCCGATTTACGTGGTTGTTTTTTTATTTGGTAGAGAAAGTCCGCGCGGTGGTCCCATATAAATTTTATTGACTTAGGTTAAGTAGGTTAGTTTTTTAACCAGCTTCAATAAATCAGTTTATTTTAGCTTTACGTATCTAGATGATCTGCTCATTGGTTCCTCATTCTGAGAATTCTTGGCCGATATGCGTGTTTTTTTTTCACGATAGTGATTGGACGTTTGGAAGAACATGAGCGAGACCTTTGCCCAGCAGTGGGATAGCAAAGGTTAATAAAAATATATTCTCAAATTGGTTATATAAACATTTATGAATCAACCCTCAACTAAAAAGTATGAAATAAAAACTTTTTAACAAAAAATAAAACCGACTTCAAAAACCTTAACTAAAAAGTAAAAAATAATCATTGTATGTATTTTAAAATCTTAACTTAAACAACATTTTGAAGGCGGCGCGTGATTTTCACAAAAACTGTTTTTACTATAGATATTGCGCTGGACTGTACATTACATGACGCAAAGGGGCAACCACGCGCCGCCTTAAAAATGTTGTTTAAGTTAAGATTTTAAAATACATACAATGATTATTTTTTACTTTTTAGTTAAGGTTTTTGAAGTCGGTTTTATTTTTTGTTAAAAAGTTTTTATATCATATCGAATCGATCGCATAAGGGTCGGCCGTTAAAAAAATTTAAAAAAGATCGTTCTAAAAAATAAAAAAACAAAGTGATTAAGGCCCGTATTACAGAAGCTTCCTCAAGTACAGTTTAAACTCCAATCACCTGATCACTACTTAAGGATAGAATCGTTACTTGAGTATCGGTCTTATTCCAGAACGGTAATTATAAACTTTAATTCAACAACAAAACACACGAATTTGACCTGAAATATAATAGAAATCTCTACTCAAGCGTAGTCTGGACCACGCTTGAGTGATTACAGATCAAATATCTGCCCAAATACCGAAACAGGTGACAATATAAAACGAAACTAAACTCAGCTGAACTGTGATCAACAAATCTCTGCTTGAGGGACGTTCTAAAATCAAAGCTCAACTTAAAACTAGTTTTAAACAGAGATCAACGCTTGAGTATCCTTCTGGTTCTGACAGGTAATAATCTTAGCTAAGGTGATTTCATCCGGTTTAAACAGCGCCTGCACACCCAAGTGGAAAAGCGTCGGCTAAGTGTTAAATTACCTTAGAATAACTACACATAGAAACAAAGTCCGCGCGCACAATTTGAAGCAACTAAATTAGAGCCAGATAAGGCTCTGTTCAGGCCTAGTATAGTATATGAAGAGGAAGTAGGAACTACAGATTTATGAATGAAAGTCGACGAAAACTATGAAAGTATTCGTAAGTGTCAAACTCGTACAAAGCCCCCCTATACAGCGTAGCGCGCTTGTGTGTGTGTGTAGGCGAACATTTTACTTGCCGCTTGCAGGCACACATCGATTGATTTTGTGATTCAACTTTGAGCAGAATTTGAATGAAACTCTACTAAATCCATTTGTACGTTTTTTAGGGTTCTGTAGTTCCTACAAGGAACCCTTATAGTTTCGTCATGTCCGTCTGTCCTAATCCTTTACAGCTTAGTAACTTCTACAGTTGTAAACATAAGTAAATGAAATTTTGTTAAACAATATTCTAGATATAGATCTCAATTTTAAAAGAATAAAAAAATCGTGATTACGTATTTTAGGGGTGGCGCCAATACATGTGAAATGGGAATTATTTTTTATTTTTTAATGATAATGAAAGTTTTGGGGTATCATTGTTGGTCTATTAAAATTAAGGTAATGTTTCATACATCACTTTTTTATCAGGTGTACCATCTGCGAAATATAGCCCGCCAAAGTGGCTTGCAATGTGTCCCCCCCTGCCATTTCTAAACTATGCAACGTAGATACTTATAATCTTCCACGTTGATAGACCTTTGTAAAAACTCTCTTTTAAAATTATTTCGAGTATATTTTTTGTGAAACCATGTTACCTGTTTATTATAATGATTATTATAAAATAAATTTAACGTTGACAGATAGGTAGTATGTATTATAATTAGATTTGAAAGCGGATTTTTTTATGTTAGAAAATCTACTCATAGGTACCTAATGCATATTTATTATTATACATAGATGTAAAATATTACGACTGGAGTTAGCAGTTAAAAGATTATAATAATACACAACGTATGCGGGCTATCAGGATAAGAATTAAAAAAATAATATATATTACATGAGACCACGAGTAAGAGGTACGCGAGTGTAGAAAGGAAACTCGCGCTTCACATACGTTTAATTCCACGATAAATAGCAAAGAGAATAATTATAACTACTACATAAATAGCCTACCGTTTAGCGCATGTCTAACGTACTCAGTGAGATGGTAAACCTATATATAGGTCAATGAGCGTAGCGTACCCATACCCATCGAAGGCGTACCCTTAAAAGGTTCAAACCACAGACAGAACACTACACTCCTAACCACAGACAAAGAGTCGAGGTCCGAGTGTTGCCAGAAGGCTACATTTGTAACCTTTTTGGTAACTTTTACCTCCGTCAAGTTACTTCCAGTTTTCTGGATCAGTTGGTGCACACGAATCACACATTAAATCGTATGTCGGTCCTCCCACTATTTTTGATCACAACTTTTTCTTTATTTAGGCGATAATAGCTGGTTACACGATTCAAAAGGTATCTTTTGAAATTCTAATTGGATATATTTTTATTGCAATGTTGGAATTAAGTATAACAAACGCAGAACCAAAGACTATCACTGAATATGAGTAGTGTAACCTCTTTTTTCCTAGCACTAATTAATACTAGGTATACAAAATTAACATAACATAACTGGCGAAATGTGGGTGTACTATACACCTCTGCCTACCCCCTCGGGGAAATACAGGCGTGATGTTATGTTATACAAAATTATTATTTAAATAGCAAAACTGAGATTGTTTCGGCGTTTCTTCACAAGTGATCAATCAACCGAGAGCTAGGAAACGCCGAAATCCGGCCGGCGCGGCGTCGTCCGAGCCATCTAGTGACTTTATGAAAGTGCTGAAAACCAACTACTTATAGAATAATCGTAGTTTGTGAAACTGTTGCATAACAGGGGTTATTAAAACACTCGTGTTTTAATAAACACGAGTTACCTGACCTAGTTATGTGCAGTTTGTACACTATTTTATCTAAACTCATGAAATACCTATTTTAAATATAAGACCAAAGTTAAATCTTGGTAGCATTTTCGTAAGTTTTTCTTGATTTTTCTGGTAAGATTGGTTTTAATTTTCGCTGCTGCTTCCAGAATTTCAGGTGGAGTCAAATTATCCTCAGTATCACTGCTATCGTCAGACATTTTTGTTCAGAATAAAACTTTAGACTATCAAAAACATAACAATAACGTAACGCAATTACAATAAATTATTATTATTTGTGTTCACTTAAATCGATAAAATGTAGGGACCACCTGATTTATTTTTTGCGATATCAGGGTTGGTCCCATAGTAAAAGTTGTTCATAATGTTGAGTACAATGACCCCTTTTCGGGAATTCGATTCAAATTTCAGCAAGTTTAAATGGTAACTTTTCTTAAATCAAAGGTTATTTTTTATTCACTCCTTAGTGTTAGTAACATTCAACAAGAGCGCGGTGGCAACACTGGATTCGAACCACAGACACTCATACTCGTCCGCTCGTTCGCGAAAGGTCGCGGGGCTTGCTTGCGTCGAGTAATAGTTTAGTGTTCTGTGGCGTCGTCTCACACCCACACACTCGTTAGCGCGTGCCGTCAAAGTGCAGTCATGGCGCCAAAATATTGCGATGTATTTGGGTGTAAAATTAACTCAAAAATAATGCCGGACCTTACTTTCTTTAGTTTGCCCAAAAATGAGGAAAGGTAAGCGATATTTTCACAATCTTTATTTTAGATTCTCATACCTGCATACTTACTAGGGATGGGCCGAATGTTTGTTTTTTGTTCGGTATTCAGCATATTCGTCAGGTTTATTGAACATTTGTATTCGTCCGTTTATTCGGCTGAAATGCCAACCATTCTACCGAATAATCTTGCATTAGTTAGTTGCATACCTTTTATGAAGTAATACAATTACAGAATTTTATCTGTATTAAGTGTGTCTTATCATTTATTTTGCCTAGCTAAAGTGATACATACAGTTTTAACGATTTTGCACAGAAAAACAAACGCACGTGTCAATGTTTTGTCCCTAACTAGATGACGCAACAGTCTGGGGGCGGGGGCCGGGGCTCGGGGGTAGCGGCGTCATTGAGCTGGGCCTTGGGCTGCGTTCAGTATTATCGTCTGACGTCGTCGGATGACGCTCGGAGCGTTCCTTGGGCGTTCGTTTACTTGTATGATCGCTCTGAGTAACTGAACGACCAGAGTACGCCCGGGCGTCGTCGAACGATAATACTGAACGCGGCCCGGTAAGGGCACGCGCTTCAACAGACATCGATATACATTGACGTCGTAGTAGAGCCGACTAGAATTTTGCAATGCCCGTTAAAGCGCGCCAAATCCTGCCGAATATTAGGTTCGGTAAGCTTTTAATCGCCATCCTGCCGATTATTCATGTTCGGTAAAACACTTATTCGGCTCATCACTGTTGTTAACTACCTACAAGACCAATTTTCTAGTCAGTCTGTTTTTGTTTTATAGTCCGGGAGCCAAATGCCTTTTTAATTTATTATCATTATTTCACTTCATGATGTATTCTTCATGTAAGTACTCTCATTTAATTAATAGGTATACAAGATGGGGATGACAGTATGACATTAATTGAAAACACGGTTATTACTAAAGTTTATATCAATACAATTAAACAGAAAGGTAAACAAACGGGGAAATAACCCGACCATTTAGAGTTTAGTGATGTCCAATTGTAGTGTCAATTACAAATCAATTAACTAATTGAATGATTCGATTTGATTCATTGAATGAGTCAGAAAGAACATGCTTTTTTGCGTGGATTTTTTATTCGTTCGAGCTTTTTTGGCACTTTTTTTAAACTTTTTTTTTTTGAATTTCCAAAAACAATTAAAAAATTATAATCCAACGAATATTGTTGGAAAAAGTGGTGAGCTATCAAGTTGAAACCTTCAAAATATGGATGAATTTGTTACTAATTCCATTAAGTGAGTGATTGTGTGATAATTTTATCGAAATTGGGTTTGTTTACCATTTTATTTAATTGGATTGATATAGACTATAGTCTATTGAAGCATTTTAAACAAATGTATAAGCAAGTTAAAAAAGCAAGCGAAGATGATATAATGATATTTTATTAACAAATTAAATATTTTCTGCCTCTTCCTTGTTTGTATTGACTGCCTCGCTGGTATAGTGGTTACAAGCGCGACTGCTGAGCGTGGGGTCCTGGGTTCGATTCCCGGGTCGGGCAAAGTGTTATTGGGTTTTTCCATTAGGAAATTCTCAATAGCAGCCCGGAGTCTGGATTTGTGCTCGGTCAATGGCAATAGGCTCGCCCCCTGTTACATGGGACTATAACATAACTGGCGAAATGTGGGTGTACTATTACACCTCTGCCTACCCCTTCGGGGAAATCACAGACCAGGGGAAATACAGGCGTGGTGTTATGTTGTTATGTTATGTTAAATATTGTAACGACGAAATAATAATGTCACACCATTTGTAATAAATCAGAATGAGAGTTGAAAATCATAATGGATTCGCACATTTCGCACAGATCTTTGACCTAACGATATTTGCCTAGTAGGTTAGGTAGGTACCTAACCTTCAAAATTAATATAATGTCCTGTAGCTAAACTAATTTTTTGTTAACAATCAGAGAATGCTCTACTTTGTAGTCTCATTTGAATTTCGCACCTATTTTTACTTGATTGTAACTATCCAATGATATTTAAAAGTATAGACATGTTATACACTAACAAAACTAAAGAAAAGAAAAATCCGTATGCAGCGGCAGCACACAAACACATTTATAAACTAGTACAGTCGACCGCACGTCAGAGGTAACAGTTTGACCTTGACATTTATTTTTATTTCGTAAGCAGTAAGGGCGATTTTCGTAATTCAATTCTTGCCACTGACGTGTGGTCAACTGTACAAAGTAAGTAAGTTAGTTACTTTAAGGTACTTTCACGTCATAATTGGTACACTTTCTGTACACTTACACGCACGAAGGCATTTTCGTTTGTTTTTTTGTCACCGGTTACTTGTTGCTTGTCGTGAACTAATAGCAAAACTTCCCAGTTAGGACGTTTTTAGTCTTCAGATTGCGCGCGCTAGTATCATATCTGTACTTTTAAATGTCACTGCGTGTACCTTTGTGATAAAACTAAAATCCTGCACATTATGTCCTTTTGTTAAAGGAAAAAAATATGGACGGAACGAATGCATCGTGACGATTTATTAAGAAAAGAAAGTCGATGGCACTACGTGTGTTCTATACATTTTTCAAAGGACATGTTTAAGAATAAAAGATTAAAATCTGATGCCGTACCTTCATTAAGATTGCCAACAAGTGAAGATCTTTCGTGTAGTGGTTCTTCAAAGTACGATATTGAATCCCAGGTCGATAAACCTGTGATTATCAATACGGAGCAGGTTTGTCGTTTGTTATTTATTTAATTGAAGCAGTTACAGCCTACTGGCACACCTCGGGCCCTAAATACAATATAAATGCTAGCACGACCTACATAAACAAGGTTACGTCTGTATACTAATGCACACACACGTGTAGGTTAGGAATGCGACATTGGCTCCTCTTTACCTGGGCGGAGTGCGTCCATGAGGATTTTCCCAAAAAAAAAAAGGATGCTCGCCGCTCGTAATGCCGACTGGGTTCCAAGCGCTTCTCAGTAATCAGTAGCTCTGAGATGGCGTGCTTGTATAGCGACCACAGACTAAGAAGTGTACTAATAGCGACTGGAGATTGACATCCATTGTAATCTTGCCGGCAAACCGCGGGTTCGTGCGGGGCGCGGGCGAGGAATCTCGAATTGGCGGGGGGCGTTGAGTGGCCGTTCTGTACGTCAGTACCATTAGATATTCTGTGCTACTGGTTAAACGCTTGCATTCCATGCCGGAGGGTCTGAGTTCGAACCCGGCCCGATCCTGACTTTTAGAATCCATGTGCGAATCAGGGGGTCTATTCGCAAAATCTATAATCTATACACGTTGAATTTTCGTTGGTTTTGGAAAAGAAAAGGGGTCATTGTACTCATCAGTCCCATAGTAAAAGTTGTTCTATGCTATGCCCTGAATGAGGTCTGAATCCATGACCACGCATTTCTGATACACGCTGCATAAGTATGTGTTCTTTAATATTGTTGTGCCAACGATGTAGGTGCAGTCTGGCAAAAAAGTCTAAAATCGGAACTTTTCTATCTTTGCCAGTATTGTGACAATCTGTGTTTTATCAATAAAAAAAATTAATAAGGCTATCCAAAGTTCTGCCAAAAACGCTATTTTAAAAGTTAACATTTTTCAATGTACCTATAGCTAGTGGCGCCCCCATTTTGTGTACACAAATGTACCTATAAACTGTATCTATATCTCAAAGGGCAATGGAGAGGGCTATGCTCGGAGTGTCCCTGCGTGATCGAATCAGAAATGAGGAGATTCTCAGGAGAACGAAAGTAACCGACATAGCCCGAAGAATTGCCAAACTTAAGTGGCAGTGGGCGGGGCACATTGCTCGCAGAACGGATGGCCGATGGGGCAGTAAAGTTCTGGAGTGGCGACCGCGTACTGGAAGGCGCAGCGTGGGTAGACCCTCCACAAGGTGGACCGACGACCTGGTGAAGGTCACGGGAATCCGCTGGATGCGGAAGGCACAGGACCGGTCGTTGTGGCGATGCTTGGGGGAGGCCTATGTCCAGCAGTGGACGTCTTTCGGCTGAAATGATGATGATGATGATATCTAAAGTAAAAAAACCGGCCAAGTGCGAGTCGGACTCGCGCAGTAAGGGTTCCGTACCTCTCAACCACCTGATACCCCATTAAAACTGATTTAATTTACGAGAGTTTATCAAAAGACATCAACGCACAGTGCGCGAAATATGATTTTTTGCATGTCTTTCTTACGCAGGTACCACCACATATGTCTATGTTTGTCTTATTTTTAGTATTTGTTGCTAAACTACATAGTATGCACTATATTCTGACCAAGTTTGACGCTGGTATGTATTACGGTTTTGAAGATAGAGCAAAAACAAAAACGTTGAAAAAAATGCATGTTTTTTGAGGTTTCTTGTATGGACCCCCTTTGGTTTTAGACTTTTATTTTATTTTAGTATTTGTCGTGATACACCTCATAGCAACACATATTCTGAGAAAATTTCAACCGGTTACCTATTACCGTTCAAAAGATAAAGCCCTGTGACAGACAGACGGATGGACGGACGGACAGCGTAGCGAGAGTAATAGGGTCCCGTTTGTCACCCTTCGGGTACGGAATCCTAAAATGCACGCGTGTTTTATAAGCTGTATTATGAACCTAAAAGCGTTGCAATCAGAGCCACTTTACGAGCAAGTGTGTTGAAAACATATTTATCTACACTCGTATCGTAAAATTCGAATTATGAACTCGAAAGTAATGTCATAATGACATACTTTACGCACATGCACCTGTTATGAATTTAAAAAGTTTCATTACGATACAGTTTGCTGAACAAAACAATGCGGTAATTTAATTTTTTTTCCATAACCGCACACTTCAGCCTAACTAAGGAGTTTTTAATGCCACTTCGACCTAACCAAGGAGTTTTCAAACCTTTTTTTTAGCAGTCGTACAGTTTGGCACCAATGAGTACACAAAATTCAGGGTGGCGCCACTTGTCATACATTGAAAATTTTTATCGTTTAAAATCGCGTTTTTGGCAGAACTTTTGATTGTCATATTGCTTTTAATTATATTTAAGTGTTTACAGGCATATTTTTTGTATGATAAAACAGAGATTGACGGAATCCTGACAAGGATAGAAAATTAGTTCCGATTATAATGTTGTCGCCAGACAATATTTTATTATCTGTGTAGGCGCGCACCAGCGCGCGTGCGCGGCCGCGCGCCTGGCCTACTGGATATGGACATCGTTACTTGTAAATTTATTGTTATTGTTTACGTTATTATTATGGTTTTGTGTGTCGAAAGTTTTATTCTGGGCAGAAATATCTGACTACAGCAGTGATACTGAACTGAGGAAAATATGACCCCGCCTGAATTTCTGGATGCAGCAACGTAAATGACGAACAATCTTTTACCAGAGAAATCAAGAAAAACAACGACAATGTTAGTAAGATTTTGACTTTGGTATTTTATTTAAAATTGTATGAGTGTAGATAAAATAGTGTATGAAACTGACATAATTAGGTATTAAAACACTCGTGTGATACTATTAAAAACCTCGCCTACGGCTCGGTTTTTAAACTCACACTCGTGTTTTAATAACCCCTATTATGCAACAGTTTCATAAACTACTATTATTCTGTAAGTAGAGTAGGTTTGTAGTTGGTTTTCAGCACTTCTACCATGTCACTAGATGGTTCCGGCCAGACTCGTGTTTCCTAGTTCTAGTTTGATATCACTTATGAAGAAACGCGGAAATAATCTCAGATTTAAATAATAATTTTGTATACTAACGGCCGAAATTAATATCCAATCTATCCACGATTTGCCCTACTAGAGATAGGAATTTGACATAAGCTCCATACAAAATATGTCAAATTTCTATCTCTAGTAGGGTAAAACATGGATAGATTGGATATTAATTTTGGCCGTTAGTCAATCAACTCAGCCTATCGCAGTCCACTGCTGGACATAGGCCTCTCCCAAGTTGCGCCACAACCCTCGGTCCTCTGCCTTCCGCATCCAGACCCCCCAGCCACGTTCTTTAGGTCGTCGGTCCACCTGGCAGGGGGGCGCCCTACGCTGCGTTTGCCGTATGTTTGTATACTTAGTATTTAGTATTAATTAGTGCAAGAAAGAAAGAGGTTACGTTACTCATATTACAGTGAGTCTTAGGCCCATATTACAGAACGATACTCAAGCGTTGATCTCTGTTTAAAACTAGTTTCAAGTTGAGCTTTGATTTTAGAACGTTCCTCAAGCAGAGATTTGTTGATCACAGTTCAGCTGAGTTTAGTTTTGTTTTATACTGTCATCTGTTTCGGTATTTGAGCAGAGATTTGATATGTAATCACTCTAGTATGGTCCAGACTACGCTTGAGTAGAGATTTCTATTCTATTTCAGGTCAAATTCATGTGTTATTTTGTTGAATTAAACTTTATAATTACCGTTCTGGAATAAGGCCGATTCTCAAGTAACGATTCTATCCTTAAGTAGTGATCAGGTGATTGGAGTTTAAACTGTACTTGAGTAAGCTTCTGTAATACGGACCTTAGATTCTGCGTTTGCTATAGGTACACACGGCTACACATCAAGCTGTACAAAACCAGTATAGGCTGACCTCGCGTTGTAAGGAAAACAGTTGTCAGTTGTCAGCTTATACTGGAAATGTACAGCTTGATGTGTAGCCGTGTGTACCTACTTAATTCCAACATTGCAATAAAAATATATCCATTTCAATTTCTAAAAGTTACCTTTTAAATCGTATTACACGATTTACACGGTAGTATTACAGGTTAAACCTAGGAGTAACTTGGTGGTAAAAGTTACCTAAAAGGTAACTATTAAATACACATTTGTTTATAACATACAATAATCTTTATTTCGTTTGAATAGTAAAAGACAAAGGTATCTGCGTTGTATCGGCCTTTGTATTTACGCGTCCCGGTCGACTATCGCGCGCAGGATGCTGTAGGTGCTGCCAAGCAGCCTGCGTAGTAGTGAGGAAGACTTCTGTATTCTATTCTTAGGCCCGTATTACAGAAAGTTCCTCAAGTACAGTTTAAACTTCAATCACCTGATCACTAGGTACTTAAGGAGAGAATCGTTACTTAAGTATCGGTCTTATTCCAATACGGTAATTATAAACTTTAATTTAACAACATAACACACGAATTTGACCTGAAATAGAATAGAAATCTCTACTCAAGCGTAGTCTGGACCACACTAGAGTGATTACAGATCAAATCTCTGCTCAAATACCGAAACAGGTGACAGTATAAAATAAAGCTAAACTCAGCTGAACTGTGATCAATAAATCTCTGCTTGAGGAACGTTCTAAAATCAAAGCTCAACTTAAAACTAGTTTTAAACAGTGATCAACGCTTGAGGATCGTTCTGTAATACGGGCCTTAGAGCGTCTAAATCTTTATGATTCTATTTTAATAACTGATTCAGGTTCATTCTGGAGAAGACTACTTGAATTTTGCAGTGAATAGGACAAACCTAGGGCCCCTTTTTTGCTAAATCTGTGTCTTAAAGTTACTCATCCAATAGTACATTAATTAAAACTCAAATGTTGATGTACATATTTATTTCTGTAGAGTAAAGCCCGAACAATCATCGCCAAGGTCTACCACTTCCTCGAGCGAGAGTATCACACGCTGAAGGAGAGATACGGAGACTTGGACCTGTCTCCTCTTCTGAAGTTCCGCGCGCGGACTGCAGAGGCCACTGGCGTCAGTGAGAGTATGGTCAGCGAGATACTGATGGAGGAACAAGAAATGAAAAAAAATCTCCCGCAAGTCAAACGTGCAGAGAAGCGAAAGAGAGACCAAGATGTACAGGATGAGACTGACAGGTTAAAGCTTATATTTTTTGCAGTACAGTATACAGTATCTACCACTTGATTTATTGACCGAGTGAACTGAGGTCTCTGAGTTAACTCGGCTGCTCAGTGCTCAGAAGTCGGAATTCTGACCGACGGACATACAGCTTCCTACTTATTATAATATTTTTCCTGGTCCGTACCGAACCAAACAGGAAAAATGTAATAATAAGTATGTTCAGACATGAACAAGACTACCTACTTTTTTATCCAGTGTAATTTGTTTTTAATTCTAACCTAACCGCCAATGTACAGTCGACTGCATGACAGTGGTACCACTTCAATTAGAAAACCATCCTTACTGCTTACGAAATAAAGGCCCTCAATGTCAAACTGTTACCACAGACGTGCGGTCGACCGTACGTTTTTTTCTTTTCTAATGTGGTAACCCTGCTTGGGGGGACCTCGGCCAGGGGGGTCGACTCTCAAAATCAACAACGACATTATCGAAAAGAAACGATTAGTGCTCCAAATGTAGGTACACACGGCTATACATCTGCCTGTACATCCAGTATTAGCTGACCTCGCATTGTATAGGCTTTCCGTACAATGCGAGGTCAGCTTATACTGGAAGTTACAGCTTGATGTTTAGCCGTCCGTACAGTCATGTGACAGCCAGGTAGCATTAAAAGCCTTGGATTCAGAAGAAATTGACTCCAAACTTGTAAAGGAGTGTGTCCAGCTATTGAACTCACTAGGAGCGGCAAACTCAGTGGCACTAGGTTGGTTTCCTGGACACTGTGGCATTGGGGGCAACGAAGCCGCCGATGAACTGGCTAGAGCTGGTGCTGAAAGCCCCACTGTGGGCCCGGAGCCAATCTTTGGCATTCCTAAATACACCACTACAGCCTACCTTAAAAACTGGGGAACTGAGCTTATTATTATTAGCCTTTAGTAAGTAAGTATTAGCCTTTGGGAAAAATCCCCAGGCCAAGAACACTCGAAAGCGCTACTTGTGGACTTCAAAAAAAGGTTTACGAAAGAAGCGCTTTCGTTGAACAAGAATCAGATAAGAATCCTGACAAGAACCCTTACTGGGTACTGTAAGCTGAATAAACACCTTCACAGGATGGGCCTCAGTGATACCACAGTTTGCAGGTTTTGTCGCGATAAGGATGAGACGCCCATCCATATCCTATGCGAATGTGATGCAGTGCACCACATTACAAGCCAGCATCTTGGAGGCCACGTCATCTCAACGCAGGAGATCAAATCCTCCTCCCCCAAGGTCAGTCGACTTCATGATTGACTTGCAGCTTGGGGAAGTGCTGTAATGCTGCAAGAGGTGTCACAATAGATCTTATCAGGTCGCAGTGGCTTAGGGGCGTTCAAGACCCCTACCTCTTTCCTCAAATAATAACAGTCATGTGGTATAGTATCGGACGTACCCTACTCTAATAAATGTACAAAGATTATGATTTGGTGTGTGTGTGGCACTGACAGTTGGGCTAATCCACAAATTCAAAGTCGCTCAGCGAGCTATGGAGCGAGCTATGCTTGGAGTTTCTTTGAAGGATAAAATCCGTAACGAGATTATCCGGAGAAGAACCGGAGTGACCGACATAGCTTGTAGGATCAGTAAGCTGAAGTGGCAGTGGGCTGGCCATGTCTGTCGAAGGACCGATGGCCGCTGGAGCAGACGAGTCCTTGAGTGGAGACCGTGAATAGGCAAACGCAGCGTAGGGCGCCCCCCAGCCAGGTGGACCGACGACCTAAAAAACGTGGCTGGGGGGGACTGGATGCGGAAGGCAGAGGACCGAGTGTTGTGGCATAACTTGGATGAGGCCTATGTCCTGCAGTGGACTGCGATAGGCTTGGTTTAATTTTTTTGGAAAGTATAGTTAGTTTTGTATAGTTTTTTTTTTTATTTTTTTTATTTTTTTTTTGTGCATTTTACGGAAGTTTGTCGAAAAAGATGGCCAAGGAGGAGTCAATTTCTTATTACCTACAGATGAAGAAAGGTAAGTTGCATTTTAAATAAAAAAATGTGCCGTATGTAACCAAAATCTAGTATTGAGATACCTAATTATGTGAATGCCTATTAAACAGCTTAAATTGACGTAATTATTACAATTTTACAAGGTAACATACTATAGAGGTCGGCCACACGTCAGTGGTAACAGTTGAACTACGAAAACCGTCCTTGCCGCTTCATAAAGATGTTGTCAAGGTCAAACTGTTATTTAACACTGACGTGTTGTCGATTCTGGGTACTATCCGTGCGCAACAACATGAGACTTGGCAACGGTGACGTCATCGTCATAATTATGTAAGCTGTGACAATGGACGAATAAAAAAATATCCGGCAGGAATATCTCTAAACAATAAGTGAAGCACCCATAGTAAGAAGGCTCGCTTAAAAGTACGGGCTGGCACGTACACATTCACACCTATAGCACAGATAATATAGTACCTATAGTAAGATTACGCAACAAATCTCACTTGACGGTAGTCGTTGTCGTAGTGTCACAAATAAAATAACAATATGCCGTCTGGTGTGTTAAAATGCTGTCGAAATTATAGTGGGTTTAGGAAAAAATTAAGTGCTTCAATATTTTGTCTGCAAGATTCCGTCCGCCTTTTTTTATTCGTCCATGGCTGTCACTACAACAAAAGCAATGGCCAATTGGCCATGAGGTGCGGTGCGACTGCCGTGCGAGCGAGAGCGAGCGCGCACCGCATTGCTCGGTTTTAGTTATCGCGCACGGCACGAGTCGTATCTGGGTCGTTCAATTTGGTTGTACTTGCGTTTCGCGACCAACAACCGATTTTTGACCTTGCGTTCCGAATGATGCCTACACAATAAAGATAGGCACATAAAAAAGGCACAATATATGTAGATAGAGAACGGTTCATAGTCGTATGGAACTAGGGTTGCCGTACGTCCGGAAATACGAGGGATTTCTTTCAAATCCAGCTATAACGTACCCGTATCGAACGGTGGTTGATCGGAGTAGTAACGTCAAACGGAAGTAGTCGGTTTTTGTCACCGGTCACGCTCGGCGCCTTACGTGACGCGGATTTATTAATAGAAAAACGTCGTAAATAGGATGTTTTCAAGTCTTCAGATTACGAGTGCAAGTAACATATCTGTACTTTTAAATATCATTGATCTACCCCAATGATATTCAGATTCAGATTAATTTATTTGTTATAAACATAGGTTACAGTGATGTCCAAAAATATATATTTCACTATGTTTCGCCTTGGTTGGCATACAAATTTTAAACAATAGTATGTTCATCACACAAATATTTGTGTCCTGTGGGAATCGAATCCACGACCTCGTGATCAGCAGTCCGATACTCGAACCACTAGACCATAGACGTCGTCAAATGTAACACGTAAACTAATTTAACAGCATTAAAATTGTTGCCATCCCTTTCTTGTATCATCCTCATCCTCCGAGCCTTTTCCCAATTATATTGGGGTCGGCTTCCAGTCTAGCCAGATGCGGCTGAACATCAGTATTTTACACGGAGCGACTGCCATCAGACCCCCGCAACCCAGTTACTGGGTAATACTGACATTCGAATGTATGATCCACTTAGTATTAATTATCATCTTTTTTGTACAACATTCTTGCAATAAATAATTCTGATTCTGATTCGGAGGTTAGACTAGTAGTCATACTTTCAGGCTTCTCACTACCCGTAACGACTGTCATAGATATTCGTATGACAACCGGGACCGACAGCTTAACGTGCTCTCTGAGGCACGGAGGGGTTTTGATGTGTAACAAAACGGTCACCCATCCACAGACTGACCGCGGCAAGTGCAGCTTAAGGTGCTGCATTGAATTTGCAACCGTCCCATACTAACACACGGCAAATTGCGCGTGCGAGAACAGAGCGGAATCGCGCTGTTTTGATATTTTTTAAATTTTTGCTAATATCTCAGCTAATAAACATGTAAATAAAATCTGGTACACCATAATTTAGATATGCACAAGATGTATCTTATTCGCAAAAAACAATAATAAAAACCATTGGGATTTCCAAATGCAATGCAAAATAGTGGTAAAACGGACCTTACTTTGGAAAATAAATCTATCGGGAAAATTTTATTGAATCGTGTTTTCCCTACACCAAAATCTAATAAATATAATGAAAAATCAGATGTATAAAAATTAGATCTACGTCGTATCCACAAAAAAATCAGCTGATCCTTACATTTTGTCGAGAGTTCGAGAGACATCGATGATTTAATAGGGATCAGCTGATATTTTTTTCGCGATTTCAGGGTTGGCCCCATAGTAAAAGTTGTTCTATGCTATGTACTGAATGAGCACTTAAAATATGACCACGCATTTCTGATACACGTTGTATAAAAACATTACCCTCCTTCTGGCGCAGTCGGGTAAAAATTAGATCTACGTCGGATCCACAAATAAAAATATTTTGATTAGAAAATCCCAATTTTTCTCAATGCCGCCCCTTAACCTTGCAGATCGTACAATCCGCGCAGTCGTTGCTTCGCTACGAGTCCCTCCCATCCCTTTCTTGTATCCAATATTTAATTAGTAAAAAGAGAATAAGTTTAGTTTGCGAACAAGAGAATCACACCATGATTTGTTATTTATTACCTGTTTCCCAAATAAAGTAAAATAATGAATGACCTATTATTTATTTATTTCATTTGAATGGCAAAAGGCTCGCCCCCTGTTACATGGGACTATAACGTAACTGGCGAAATGTGGGTGTGCTATACACCTCTGCCTACCCCTTCGGGGAAATACAGGCGTGATGTTATGTTATTTGTTATGTCTCTGCTATTGTAGTAGCTGCTAATCTGTTTCACGTTTGTACGCACGGCTACACATCAAGCTGTACAAAACCAGTAAAGGCTGACCTCGCGTTATAAGGAAAACCTATACAATGCGAGGTCAGCTTATACTGGAAATGTACAGCTTGATGTGTAGCCGTGTGTACGATAAATATGGCAGGAAGCGGTCACTGACTCCTATTTGTTGATCTCTGTCACTCACGCATACATGTATTGCTGTTTCGCTCGCACGGAAGCGCTGCGGTGCAGTGACGGTTCAAGGTCACTCTTCGTTGTGTGTTTTCTCGGGTGACATAATAATGTGTGCGCGCCAGTGTTGGCCTAAGGCAAGGCTAGAAACGCACGGGCGGTTAAATAAACGAGCGGTCAAATACCCGCTTACGCCTGAATAATAATAGAAGTACGAACAATGATATTTAAAAGTAAAAATAAATGAATAAAATAAATATTTTTGGGAAATTTTTACACATCACCATCTAGTCCCAAACTAAGCAGATTATATACTTATTTACTTATAATATATAAGAAACAACTAGACCAACACAAACACTCATGTTCATCACACAAATATTTGTGTCCTGTGGGAATCGAACCCACGACCACGAGGTCGCTGTTCACGAGATCAGCATTCCGAAACTCGAACCACGACTGACGTCACGGATGTCAACCAGCCATAAGCTCTCTGTGTACTTCACGAGTATAAATAAAAATACATCAGTTACATTCGCTTAATTTTATTATTAAAATACATTTATAAGTGCAACTTACAAGTAACATTATTTTTCTGTGTTTATGTGCTGTGTTAAATACTAAAAACTCTAAAAACGTAAATCGTTGTTTTCCAAAAAGTATTAAAGTACCCGATACCAAAGGAGAAAAAATCTGATTTCATTATTGAACTGAATATATACAGTGACCTAACTTCAGTGTATGTGCACCTTTACGCTGAGTTGATGTGTCAACCTATGGTGTCTATCCGTACCATACACACCCTGAAACTGCCATAAACACGTTTCTAAAAATAGCGCCATCTGTTCTCTGATTGCTGTACCGCTTGGATATTGATCGATTGCACTAAAGCAAGCAAGTAAACTAGATTTTACCATGGCTAAGTGCGGTGGTTGTGGCAAATTTCTCTCGGCAACGTCGTCAGAGGCCGCTAGTTGCGGCAAATGTGGGTCCTGTTATCACCGAGCGTGCGTGGGAATACAAATAACTGGCCCATTAACGACCCCCTGGCACTGTCCTGAGTGCAAAAAAAACCTAAGAAGGGACAATCAGGCTGAGACACCGGTAAGGGGGCGTGCACCAGGTGAAGTAGAGGAAAGCCTCATTGACCTAAAAGCCTCCAGCCCTATAAATAGCACAGCCGAGCTGAACTTAGACGTCCTTAGGGCAGAATTAAGAATATTTAAAGAGGACTTGATGACAACAGTGCGTAATGAATTCCAGCTGCTCCGGGATGATCTGTCCGAGCTGAGGTCCTCTCTAGGCGTTACAAATGATCGGATGAATAATTTGGAGGAGAGAGTGGAAAGGTTGGAGAACAAACTGGTTCAGCCCCAAGTGTCATCAGAGGTGGACGAGTTAATTGCGCAATTGCGGAGCGACATTAATGATCGAGATCAGGACCTGCTCGCCAATGATGTCCAGATCTCGAACATACCTGAGACTAGCGGTGAAAACCCTATCCACACAGCTATGTTGGTTGCGTCAAAGATAGGCGTTAAAATTAAAGCGCGCGATATAGTGAGCGCCGAACGTGTCGGAGGTAGACGCATTCACGTAACGCAGGCGACGGCGCCGGTGGAGACCCGCCCGCGCTTCCTCGTCGTGCGCCTCGCGCGACGCGACCTGCGAGATGAGATGCTGGACGCTGCAAGAGTGCGCCGCGGCATGACTACCGCTGACCTCGACATGCCCGGCCCTGTGACACGTTTCTATTTGAACGAGCGCCTTACGAAGCAAAATCGGGAGTTATTTCGGATTGCCCGTGAGACCGGCAGTAACCTCGGTTGGCAATTTATATGGTCAAAACGAGGCCGTATTCTCGCACGAAACAAACCTGGGGACTCCGCGTGTCTTATCCGCTCTGAAGATGACATACAGCGCATTTTCGGTCCGGTACCAGGTATCGGTGGCAACAGTAGTAGTACTTAGACTGTTTTTCTGTTTAGTTTTGTTTCTACTTTATTACTGTTTTTTAGTTAAGGCCGTACTTATATGTATAATCAGTTTAGCTAGTATATTTGGTATTATAAAGGATGTAATAATATGTTTGTTTAGCGATTTTCTACGCATTTTTTTGTTGGTAGGCGTTTGTCTCGCGGCGCACAGTGATTTTTTCGTAAACCAGTTTTATAACAATATATATATTTATCTACATCTATTTAATACAAAACTATTATCTATAAACCACACATTAAAACCTTTTTACACTTTAAATAACTATATTAATCATTTCCATTTTATTCTACACGCTACTGACTTAATTACATTTGAACCAATACTAATAATAGAACTTACAATGAATGCATGTGCACTGATCATACTGTTTTTTCTAAATGACGGAATAATTTTAGAACATTATAATGACTAAAGGCGGAAAATTTCTTAAAGTTGGTCTCTTTAATCCAGGATCATTGGGTACAGGTCATGATAACTTAATTGGTGCACTCGACAGGCATTGTTTTGATGTTTTGGCTATCAACGAAACATGGTTGCGACCGGGGGAGGAGGGGCGCGCTCCGGTGGTGGTCCGGGCTATCGTCTCCGCCACACACCGCGGTCAGCGCGTGTGCGCAGGGGTCGTGGTGGGGGCGTTGGCTTTTATCTACGGCGGGGACTGAGCGTGCGTACTTGGACGTGTGCTGTTGATCCCAGGTTCGAATCGGTCGACCAAATGTGGTTAACGTTGTCAATGAATGGCAAAAAAATTGCTATAGGCACAGCGTATCGGCCTCAATGGCTTAACCTTGACCTTCTCCTGGATGCCTTAACGGAAACTCTTACTTCATTGGGAAATTGTGATCATTATATATTGCTTGGCGATTTTAACGTGAACATGACTGACACAAACGACGCGAAAACTAAAAAATTCAACGAGTTTTTAAAATGCCTAAGTCTCACACAATTAGTCACGTCACCCACTCACTTTACAGACACCAGTGAAACTCTTATCGATCTCCTGTGTACTGACCTGAGAGCAAGATATGCAACGGTAGAATCTTCTGGTTCAATTAATGGTCATTCTATTATATCTGCAGAATTCCACGTAAAACGTGACAAGTTTAAGCCATACGTTGTAGAATTTAGGCAACTTAAAAGTGTATGCATGGATAGCTTTAATATGGACTTATTGCTTCTATGCCCTGAAAACATTTCAAAGCTAGACAGTGTAACTGACATGGTGCATGTTTTTAACTCCCGCATTCTTGCCCTGTTTGATTTTCACGCACCGATCAAGACATGTACTATAAAGGAAAAGTCGTATCCTTGGATTACAGACACGATCAAGCTCATGATGCGGTTACGAGACGATGCATTAAGTAGTTTTAGGAAAACTAAATTGGACTCTAAAAAGGAATACTACAAAGAGTTAAAATCCCTGGTAGTAAGATCATTGTACAACGAAAAAGTTGCGTACTTCAAGCATAATATAAATAATCAAATTAAAAACCCAAAATTACTATGGAAAAATCTCAAATCCACCTTATCACCCTTTAAACCTAGACAAGACCTTCCGTCGCACTTTTCTGATCCAGATCTAATTAATAACACTTTTTTGATAGTCCCTGGTAACCCTGTGGCAAGCTTGTCAAATATGACTTACTATGAATATCACAGACATAGTGAAGCAACTTTCACTATCACTCCAGTAGAACATACCGATATCTCGCGCATTATTTCCAACCTTAAAAGTAATGCTGAAGGCTACGACAACATTACTCTGGATATGCTTAATATGACTCTGCCGTACACACTAAGTTCTATAACGGATATAATAAACCGCTCTATAGTGACGTCAACGTTCCCCGAACAATGGAAAATTGCCTCCGTTAGGCCGTTACCTAAAAATTCAAATCCAACAGAAGTAAAAGACCTACGCCCTATAAGTATCTTGCCATGTCTGTCAAAAGTATTGGAGAAAGTCATCAGTAACCAACTAACGTTTTTTTTGGAACAAAATAACGTATTACCTGATTTACAATCTGGTTTCAGAAAACAGCGTAGTACCTCTACTGCTTTGCTGGATGTTACTGATAATATGTTAACAGCCCAAGATAAAGGAATGTGCTCATTACTGGTTTTATTGGATTTTTCCCGTGCATTTGATGCAATAAATATCCCGCTATTACTATCGAAGCTTAATTATTATGGTTTTGACCACGGCGCAACGCAATGGTTTCGTAGCTATCTCAGTAATAGGAAACAACTAGTGGATTTACGTTTAGGTGACGGCACGGCTCTTAGATCGGCTCTTACTTCTATAGAGAGAGGCGTCCCACAAGGCTCTATTTTAGGTCCAATTCTGTTTATTTTGTACTGTGCGGATATAGTCAAATGCCTCCAGAGATGCAAATACCACATATACGCTGACGATGTCCAACTATATATCTCTTTTAAACCAGATGAATACGATAGTGCCATTAAAGATCTAAACGCTGACCTTCATAGAATCACCATCTGGTCCGAGGAGAACTGTCTGTCACTAAACCCGATAAAAACCAAATATATGGTATTTGGCACGAGGCAGCAGCTAGCTAAACTACCCGCAACTTTTGATTTGGAGTTGATGGGTGAGCCAATTGAGCGAGTCTGTGAAGCGCGGAATCTCGGTCTTATTATGGACAACGATCTCCGTTTCGAGAAACATGTTGCCGACTCGGTAAGAAACTGTTTTTTACCGCCTAAAGGTTTTGTATAAGATAGGCCTTACTTATCAGAAACATTAAGGGAGCAACTAGTCGAAACCCTTGTTTTGTCTAGGTTGAACTACGCAGACACGGTGTGCGGCCCACGCCTTTTGGCTCGTACGGATCGGCTCATTCAAAGGGTTCAGAACGCTTGTGCTCGATTTTGTTACAGAATTCCTTCCAGAAGCCACGTAACACCTTTTCTTAACAAGCACTATACACTAAAAATGAAATCGAGACGCAAACTACACTTGGCTTGCCTCCTGTTTGGTGTGGTTAAATACCAAAAGCCGGATTACCTATACAACAAGCTGAGTTGGGTGGGTAGTAGACGAGAATGCGAGAGAAGACAGTGTTCACAGCCACTCTCAATTCAGCTCCACCGTACAGCAGCTTTTAGAGGCACCTTTCGGTATGCGGCATCCAAAGTGTGGAATAACCTGCCACCACCTATTAGAGCAATCAAGACGATCGAAACTTTTAGAAGACGCTTACGGCAGTATCTGATAGATGCGCAACGGAAACTAGACATGATTAATGTTAATGTTTCTATTATATGATAATTATTATAAATGGATAGGTACATAACTATATGCAGGTTGTAGGTATTGCACATGCTCGGTGGTTTCCTTTTGCTGCTTATCGTGTCCGTAACTCTGGGGGTGCTGTTGCATCATCCGCGACAAGTGCGTGCCACCGCAGTTCGGAGACCTAGAAACAAAACAAACACAATATATTCTTTTTCCAACTTGTCGTGCTCTGCTCATTCTCGTTGTGTTTCTACTTACCCAATGTGGCTGGCCTGCTTGCGACTGCGGCGCACGGTGTCGGGATCGTAGCATTTTTTTTCTCTCCCTCCAGTAAAAAGCCTGGCAGACAAACGTCTGTGTTTGTAGTTTGGCATCTCGATGTTGAAGCACAACTAAAAAAACAGGTTATTGATGCTTGATCAGGAATCCCCAACAATGCTCTGCAAATGTTAATATTTTTACTACAAAATGAAAATTACCTTTTATCAACTTCGGAAATCTCCATCTATTATTTTTCGTACTTCACTTTTTTCTAGTAAGGTTTGGTTGATTATTAGTTTCAATATAACAACTGCCGGTAAAATGTCCGTCGCGCTCGGCTGCCCGCAGCGCATTATTAGATTTGTGGGTAAATGCGTGCAAACGAACCTGTGACATGTATATGTATTTATTAATTGATGACGTCCGTTCCACTTATTTCCCATTTATTTAATATTACTATTTTAACACGTATATATATATATCACGATATTTATATTTTATATTATATTATTATTGCGAAAAACTTTCTAATTATTTTTATCTATGTTTAGTTTACTCACTGTAAAACTGATTTTCGTCCGTGACGCTTTCAAACAAGGTCCAGTTGAAAACCAGCGCCAGACACTAGTTGTCTGGCATTTTTGCTGAACTGAGCCTATTTGGTGCAGCCGCGAGGCACACAATTATACTTTTAGGAGACTATATTGATTAAAGCTGTATATTATTGTTATTGTGTGTGTTGTGTGGCTGTAGTAAATAAATCATTTTTCTTTCTTTCTTTCTTTCTTTCTAACCACTAGACCACAGAGGTTGCCAAACCTTAACAAAACCAACGAAAAAAATGTTCCGTACGCAGTGGCAGCACAATACATATAAACTAGTACAATGAAGGTAAATTGGTTACTTCAAGAAACATTCGCATCATAATTGGAACACTTTCTACTCTAAAATCCGTTCCGATCCGATGCGGTACGAGCCGCTGAATGATGGAAATCAGGGATGTTATGGAGCTCCGTAACCGTAACCGAAACTATCGGATATCCGAAATAAAAATCTATCCGTAACCGTAACCGAATCCGATATAAAAGTTTCGAATAATTTTGTTAGGAGAGGAGTCTAATTGAGACAAGTTATGACATATTTTAGTTTTTGCCCGGCTGACCTGACACACTAGCCGCGCGCGTCCCTTGAAGTGTTTGGTATTCCTATTGCTTTTTAGGGTTCCGTACCCGAAGGGTTCCAAACGGGACCCTATTACTCTTGCTAAGCTGTCCGTCCGTCCGTCTGTCACAGGGCTGTATCTTTTGAACGGTAATAGGTAACCGGTTGAAATTTTCCCAGAAATTGTGTTGCTATGAGGTGTATCACGACAAATACTAAAAACAAAAAAAAAGTCTAAAACCAAAGGTTTGGCACCCCTTTGGTTTTAGACTTTTTTTTGTTTAGCAACAAATACTAAAAATAGAACAAACATAGACATATGTGGTGGTACCTGCGTAAGAAAGACATGCAAAAATTCATACTTCGCGCACTGAGCGTTGATATCTTTTGATAAACTCTCGTAAATTAAATCAGTTTCTATGGGGTATCAGGTCGTTGAGAGGTATGGAACCCTTACTGCGGACTCCCACTTGGCCGGTTTTTTTTTCTTTTACTTTTACAATTCCTTAAAAATCTAATATCCATAACCGAAACTATCCGAAACTAACAAAGGAATGAAAGAAAGAAAGAAAAAAAAAATTGCTGCAAAAGTGACGCACAAAATTACCAAAAAATTCAAGAACACAGAACAAATACAGGTACAGAGCCAAGAAGTGTGGTAAGATATGCGGAACGGACGGATAACGGATAATCTGAAATAATTCCATATCCGTAACCGTATCTGTAACCGGTATAATATTATTCCTATATCCGTATCCGTATCCAGATCCGAAATTTCATATCCATAACATCCCTGATGGAAATCTTAGAGATGCGCCGAATATTCGTTTCGTATTCGGTATTCGGCATCTTTTCCACTATTTGTATTCAGCCGAATTATTCGGTTTTGTTGCCGAATATATTCGGTTCAAGCATTTCTATTTTCTTGGCTACATGACATGGTGTAGAACAAAAAGACGAAATTTCTTATGTAAGATTTATGTTATACTGTGCCCGCGGCTTCACCCGCCTGGATGTCATTTATTGCGCATCCCTCGGGAACTGTTCATCTTCCCGGGATAAAAAGGAGCCTATATGTAAATCCGGGTTATGTTCTATCTGTATGCCACATTTAATTAAAACCGGTACAGCCGTGCTTGAGTTATAAATGATGTAACTAACCCGACTTTGTTTTATATATTAAGATTATAAGTCAATGAAAACATATTTATTGTTTAGCCTATAGTTAATACCTATAGTTAAATCAACATTTATTTTTAAACAACAATTTATTTTATTTTATAACTTTAAATCAACATTTATTTGTACATGTTAGAACCTGTTTACGCGGCAAAACAATGTAATGGTAAACCGAATCATTCGGCCGAATATCCGGTTCGGTAAAGGTTAAACCGAATAATATTCGGTTATTCGGTGAAACCACTATTCGGCGCATCTCTAGTAAACATTCTTTAATGTTTCTGATTGCCGTTTATTGGTGACATTAAGGTGAATGCTACAGGGTAGCCCGCGAAATTCAAAATTTCTTGCGTTTTTTGCTAATTGTAGCTCTGTTTTGAGTTGTATATCAATCAAAATACGAATTGCGGTAGTAACAATAATATATCTACTGAATAATACTAATAAAAAATATAAACCTAGCTTTATAAGCTCTAGAAGCTCGATAATCGACAATTTGATCGTAAATTAATATAATCGAGCTTTTACAGCTTATAGGGCTAGGTTAATATGTTTTATGAGTATTATTCAGCAGATATATTGTTGTTACTACCGCGAATCATATTTCGATTCATACACAACGCGAAATACAACTACAATTTGCAAAAAACGCAAGAAATTTTGAATTTCGCGGCTACTCTGTAACATTCACCTTAATGACCTATGTTTCACAAATAAATGGCAAACAGGAACATCTATTGTCAGGAGATTGAGATTCAAAGCATTGAGATTAGATTGGAACTATATTTTGAACGATTTTAATTACGAGAATTGGAATTCTGATATTAGTTTAGTCAACAATTGATCAGTAGTAGTAGAGCTCCTTTGTGAAAGAGCTCGTCCGTGGAAGTACTACCACCGTACCTACTTCTCCGCCAAATAGTGATGCTTGCATTGCTGTGTTTCGGTCTGAAGGGCACGAGTGCCGGTGAAATTACAATCACATGAGACTTTTCATCTTCATGTCTCAGTTTGGCGAACCGACTTGCGGTACCATTTAGGCAACGGCCTAGCTGGTATTGCAGTTGTTATGGGCAAAGGTAACCGCTTAACATCAGGTGGGCCTTTAGCTCGTTTCGCCATCCTATACTATAAAAAAAAACATTGCCGTACGCAGTACGCTTGACGTTGTAACAATGGGAATGTTTGGAAAGATAATTAGTTACAACTTTGTTATTTCTATTTTAGATCACAAGGCAGCTGTGGAGATGATGCGAGTTTGGACGAAAGTGACGACGATGACATACCGACGGAAAATCAGACCCAGTGAGTTGTAAAATATGTATATTTATTTACTACTCGGACGAATAAAAAAAAGCCTTTTTAGGGTTCCGTACCCAAAGGGTGCTAACGGGACCCTGTTACTCTCGCTACGCTGTCCGTCCGTCTGTCCGTCTGTCTGTCATAGGCATCTTTGTAACGGTAATAGATATACAGTTGAATTTTTTACAGAATATTTGTTGCTATGGTGTCCATCACGACAAATACTAAAAATAAAAAATGTCTAAAACCAAAGGTGGTCCCCATACAAGAAACCTAGAAAAACATGCAATTATTTTCAACGTTTTTGTTCCTGCTCTATCTTCAAAACGGTAATACATACCAGCGTCAAACTTGGTTTGATTATAGTGCATACTATGTAGTTTAGCAACAAATACTAAAAACAGGGCAAACGTAGAAGACATATGTGGTGGTATCTACGTAATAAAGAGATGTAAAAATTCACATTTCGCGTATGTTCGTTGATGTCTTTTGATAAACTCTAGTAAATTAAATCAGTTTCTATGGGGTATCAGGTCGATGGGTAACGCAGTAAGAGTTCCGTACAGTCTAACAAAGCAATTGGTATACACCGTAGAGATATATAAATGAAGTTTTCTCAGAAGATTATGGATGTTTACGAGTGACATATTTATTTATTTATTTAATTCTTTATGCACAACAGGGTACAAAGGCGGTCTTAACGCCATAGGCGTTCTCTACCAGACAACCTTAGGGTAATGCAGAGACAAAGAATAAGGTAGATCATCATCATATATAATTTTAATAATGGACAAAGTTAAACTGTATTTATACAAAACCCTAATCAAACCATTCTATAATAACTTCCCGAGAAATCTTCATCTATATCTGGCGACCCTGTATACTAATTGCTTTGTTAGACTGACCAGCAGGGCTATTGCGTATCTCTGTTGACAACTCATAGTGATGATCACTTGGAAAAGTGTTCAACGAATAACTGTCAAACAGCTAGTTTAGTATTGGCTAACTTCAGTGACTAACGAAGATGACGTCATGAGCACCGACTATCGCTGATAGCCACCGTAACACATTCTGACAGTTGCTTTCGTATCGATACTTGTAAGATTGCGATCGCGTAAGCATAGTGGACATCAAATTGATAAGCATTTAGCTCGTCATAATTTTCGTGAAAGACACTACTCATAGGTAGTGTTTTATGAATTCTAGTGATGATCACCGAAGCCGGTATTTAGTAAAAAGCGTAAAAAAACGACTTTTGTTGTGTTTAATTATGATTTGTGTTTATAAAGACTTGTACTAAACAATTTCACGTCCAAATTTGTTGAAATTTGCTGAAGAAGAGCGAAAACAAAGTCTTTTACGAATTGTGAATCGATGCCTTCGCGACATTAATACATTTGTATTAATAAATATTAAATTATATTAAATCTCTTAAGGGGTCATTGTACTCATCATTATAAACAACTTTTACTATGGGCCTGATACTGAAATCGCAAAAAAAAACAGCTGATCCCTACATTTGTGTTCACATAAATTATCAAAATTTATATAACAGCTGATTTTTTTTTCGCGATATCAGTATTCGATCTTGATCCCGAAAAATTCATTAGATCCCTCTAAAGACATTAAATATTTACTACATTAAATCTCTTTGGATCCCTCCGAAACGAGAATGAAATGAAAGTTAGTTACCAATACTGTAATACATTTTGTATGTACCGATATACTTACAAATAGATTTCATTAATTTAATAACATAGGCATTCATTGCGCAACACATAAATTTAATTACCTATAATCATACCAGACATTCACATAATCCATCAGTCTTTTAGTAACAATGATTTAATATCTACATCATAACACTATTTATTTAACACTGTTCGACTCTCGAGATAAACAACTTAATACAATAATGAATGTACTGCCAACTTCATGGGTCATATTTATATAAACCACTTAAATGAAAAGTTCGCTAAAATGTAGCACTGTAACGCTCAAAAGACATTACTCAACTTAGCCGTATAATAGTCGATAAGAAAATAGAGGCGTCTATTGTTCTGTCGATGAGCACCGTCCTCCGAACGTAAGGCACCGTAACGTGATATCCACTCAATGTGATACGCAATACCAATGTTATGAAATTCTCAGTTGTCATCAAAGTTCAGTTATCATCAAAAGCCAGTTAGTCACTGGCACTGAAAAAGATAGCCAATAACCCTGCAGAACCCTTACTGCGTGAGTCCAACTCACACTTGGCCGGTTTTTATTTTATTCGTCTATGATTTATTATCACATTATTGATTAACAAGCAAATATAGTTTATATAGCTAAGTTAATGTTTTCTAAGTGTTTTATTCCGTAGAAATATTGTGGTTATTGTCGCGAAACTAAAAAAAACTACAATTTGTAAAAAACCCGCGTAGTCATCTTGAAAGTTTATTCAACGTCTATCAGAATATTTTTCAATTTACAATTAATAACATAACACCACGCCTGTATTTCCCCGAAGGGGTAGGCAGAGGTGTATAGTACACCCACATTTCGCCAGTTATGTTGTGAGTCCCATGTAATAGGGGGCGAGCCTATTGCCATTAACCGGGCACAAATCCAGACTCCGGGCTGCTACTGAGAATATCCTAATGAAAAAACCCAATAACAATACAATACAATTAATAATGATCTAATATTTAATTTGATTATTTTTATTGAAGAGTTTTTCCAAATGAGTTGTGTCCTTACGTTTGAATATCGATTCTGATAACGTAGCTCACAGGAACAACAGGGTTTTTGTTACATATTGTATAACTATTCATTGCTATAAAAATCTTTGTTGTACGTTACAGGAAAAAAGCTGAACCTGAGATGGAGATGCTGGTTGTGAAATTAGAAACGCCTGACGATCAACGTGACATGTAAGTGATTATCATCACCTCATATTAGACTGTATGTCTGCTGGACATGGTCTCTCATTCTCATTGACAACGTTGTACACACCGCTACACATCAAGCTGACCATGGTATAATAACACCAGGTAGTCTCTTCCCGTGACAGCTAGGTCACGTGATTGCCTCCGTACTACGTCATCGGCCGTGGAGCCAATAGCGGGCTGTTAGCGTGACACTTGTCAGTTTGATGTGCTGCCACTTTGTGAAAATAAATTACCCGAGCAAAATGCATTTTATCATTTACTTTCTTCTATAAAGAATCACTATTTAACTAGTAATTTAATATAGTTTCCTTTATTAACTAATTTGATGAATAACACGAGATAACAAATAGTTAGGCTAGTTAGGAATTTATTTTATATTCATTATGAACAAAAATCTCCTTGAGTACATTGAAGATATCAATCAATGGCAGCACTGATCGTGACGTAGCTTGGAGGCATCGCGCTGTCATTGCGGGAAGAGAATACCTGGTGAAACATCTTATTATACCATGAAGCTGACCTCGCATTGTATAGGCTTTCCGTACAAAGCGAGATCAGCTTATATTAGAAACGTACAGCTTGATGTGTAGCCGCGCGTACTAAATGTTCATATTGGAATGTTTTCATGAGCATTTTCTTATTGCCTTTTTGTTCTCACATTACCAATTTGAATTTAGGGGCGCCCTACAGCTGTGGCGCCCCCTTCAGTAAAAAATAATTACTCGCTGAGTTAAAAAAAAATGGACAAGCTGGTTCTACAGAATCGTAGTAAAGGTACTGTAGTTTAATCAGAAACTATTAACTCTATTAAATACAACGTGGATATGACAATACGACAAGAAATGAATGAAGCAATCAATCAATCAAAATAATTATTGGTGTACTCAGGTATTTTTGGTGTTAGGTACATTATAGGAAGTATAGTCTCTCTGGGTGCTGCCACAGGTGGCATACAAATATTAGTAATTAATTAAACATATTATTATACATCATTATTATTAGAATGAATAACATGAAAACACAACAACATGAACAAACAAAAAACAAAGAAACAAACATGAAACATGAACATTCAAACATGTATGAATGAAAACACGGTTATAACTAGTCTATACATAGAAGCATTTTAAACACATAAATAAGTTTATAATAAAACGAAGTTTAACCGGATTAAATCGCGTTTATTATTTGCGTCGGTTTTCTTGACGTTTCTTTATTTTATTATAATGTGTAGTGATCGCGAAAAACTAAGAAATTATTACATAAATAAGTTACATAACATAACATCACGCCTGTATTTCCCCGAAGGAGTAGGCAGAGGTGTATAGTACACCCACATTTCGCCAGTTATTTTATAAGTCCCATGTAATAGGGGGCGAGCCTATTGCCATTAACCGGGCACAAATCCAGACTCCGGGCTGCTACTGAGAATTTCCTAAAGAAAAACCCAATAACACTTTGCCCGACCCGGGAATCGAACCCAGGACCCCATGCTCAGCAGTCGCGCTTGCGACCACTTGACCAACGAGGCAATCAAATAAGTCGTTTATCGAAAATTTAAATAACTAAATTTTTTAACATAATAAATATTAAAACATTGAAATAATAAGTAACACCATTTGTACCTAATCATCTGTAATAATTGAGAGAGTTTTTAAAATTATATGGACTCGCACATGTCTTTGACCCAACGAACTTTGCCTAGAAAAATGGTTCTCGATTAAAAATTAATGAAATTAAAATAATTTCCTGTGGCTAAGCTTTTAATTAGATTTGATTAATTTTTTGTATACGATCAGAGGACGTGATACTCTGTACGTGGTTTTATTTATTGTCGTATTGTCATATCCACTTTGTATATGCGTCCCATCGCTACACGTGACTGATTATTGCACAGTTTTGATGGGGCAGTTTTTCGAGCGGTGATCTTGCATCTGTGATATATTTGATCGTTGTTGGTAATAATAAATGTTGTATGTTCCAGGGAACAAGCTGACCCTGATTCTGACATGCTATTTGTCCACATAGAACCTGCCGATGACCACTCCCACAAGTAAGTCTAAAGAAAATATTTAATCTTGTACATCAACAATTAAATATACTGGGTGTCAGGGAAACGCTTCTGAAAACGAAGATGGGGATAGTGCTGGTGATTACTGATACGAAACCACAACAAAAATGCGATTCCTTTTTTTAGATTTTTCATATATATTTTTTTAATTTTTCATACATAACCAGCTTTGGGCAGTTAAATAAAACTGATATGCAAAAAAACTCCATTTATTTACTTAATTTTTTTAAGTTCGCAATGTCATTCAAATAAAATATCTGCGCCAGCTAGGGGTGAACGACATCCGCTCGCATACGCAGTCCGTGTCGTAGCGAGCGTAGGTAGGTTAGGTATACGCGGCATTGATCCAGAGTTTAGTACGCTTTACATTCCGGGTTTGCAAAATACCAAATCACTAAAACAATGAGTATAAGGCTAATTGTTATTGGTATCGATTCTCATGACGCTCCGATCAAGTTGCAGTGACGCTGCAGTTCATTTCTAACAGCGGTCGCCGTAGATAAGAGAATACGAAAAGCATTGTTTTGGTCGAAACTTAACTTCAATTTCATTTATTTGCACATTTACATTACTGTCGAGGCCTGAAATGAAGCAATTTACAGCCGAGTAATATTGGAAGTACTCGGCTTCGCCTCGTACTTCCCAAGTGATTTTAAGAGGACGAGGTGCAAGCAGAGTCCTTTTTAACTAAACGAGGCGGTTAATTGCTATTTCGGCCGAGACTTGTATAGTACTTTTCTCTCATTTGCGAGGAAACACAACACAAATTAATTCAACAGTATCTCATTTTTATTCACGCCAATTCGCCCGCGCGCGGTTCTTGTTCTATTTTCAAAGTTTTGAAAAAAAAAAAAACGCGCATTCAGCCTGTATAAATGTATAAATATTTTGTACCTGAAAACACCTAATTTATGTAAATGTGTACTTAAAAACCTCGGTAGCATAATTTAAAAAATAAAAAGTGTCCAGGAATTTCTATTATTGTCCTGTTGGATATTACCGGCCTGTTATTTCGTTGCGTACGGAAAAGAGCCGATTGTTGTATTATTTTTTTTGAATAATGAACCAATTTCCGAGCAAGTGGGAGAAAAATATATTACAAAACTATTATTTGTAATATAGTACTAAGTTTTTTGGAATAAAAAAAAATAAAAAACTAACTGCGCTGCAACTGCACTTCCTTAGTTACGTGAATTGGCGTACTGGTGTCCTACGAGACACCTGCATGCAGTGACAAGTACACGCGCGTCGCTAACTGCGATCGCCAACCCGCCTGCCAAGCGTGGCGATTATAAATATAATAAATAAATAAATATTTTTGGAACATATTACGCAGCACCATCTCGTCTCAAACTAAGAAGAGCTTGTCTTGGTCCACCTGGCGGGGGGGCGCCCTACGCTGCGTTTGCCGAGTCGCGGTCTCCACTCAAGGACTCGTCTGCTCCAGCGGCCATCGGTCCTTCGACAGACATGGCCAGCCCACTGCCACTTCAGCTTACTGATCCTACAAGCTATGTCGGTCACTCCGGTTCTTCTCCGAATAATCTCGTTACGGATTTTATCCTACAAATAAACTCCAAGCATAGCTCGGTCCATAGCTCGCTGAGCGACTTTGAATTTGTGGACTAGCCCAACTGTCAGTGTCCACGTCTCGGCACCGTAGTCATGACTGGCAGGACGCACTGGTTGAAGACCTTACCATATTAGTAAGATAATAATTATTATGTTACAGGACACTTAAGCAAGGCGAAACGTCAACTACAGGATACAAAACAACGATTTTTCAACCTAATGTCAACGTACTAAGCGAGTAAGTAATTTATGATATAAGTACATACATACATACATATTATCACGCCTGTTTCCCATCGGGGTAGGCAGAGACTAAGGATTTCCTCCTGCTACGATCCTGACACACCTCTTTCGCTTCATCTACGTCCATTAACCTCGTCATGCATGCTCGTCGGTTTAGAGAACTCTTAACCTGGCATTTTTTGAGAACGTCCGCGATTTGATATAAGTATCTATCTATATTCTGTTTTTTCTCTCTTGTCTTATTTAATAAACAATCTTGGCATGTTTATTAAATAAGACAAGAGAGAAAAAACAGAATATAGATAGATATTATTATTATTCACTAAAGCACTGGCGTACTGAGCCAGGAGTCGCAGGTTCGAATCCTGCTCGTGAGCGAATTTTTTCTTTCCACAATTTAAATCGTAAGATTTCGCTTCGCATGCGTAAATGCGTTAAAAATAATAAAATAATCTTGGCATGTCTCTTTATTCAAATAACTACTGATAAAATATAATTACTATCTGCATATGTAATTAGGTTAATAAATGTTATTTAGTGTGTGAAATTGTTAACATAATGTCTCTTAAGTTTATTATTTTTAACGCATTTTTTACGCATGCGAAGCGAAATCTAAAGATTTAAATTATATATACATGCTGAAATTTGAATCGCATATTTCCCGAAAAGGGGTCATTGTACTCATCATTATGAACAACTTTTACTATGGGACCATCCCTGATATCGCGAATAAAAAATCAGTTGGTCCCTACATTTGTGTTCACTTAAATCTATAAAATGTAGGGACCACCTGATTTAAAAAAGAAAAATTCTGAAAAGCATGAATTAGAAAGTTCGGTATGCATGATGCCGACAGTCGAGTTTAATACGGGCTAGGATAATAAAGCGACAAAATAACGTACACAGCTGCGCAGTTTTTACTAAAAATTGACTTTTCATCACTTAATTATTGTCGTTATTGAGAGTGGGTGTAATGCTTAAAAAGTGTATCATTGTATGGAAGACAAGCTAAACCAACCAAAGCCAAGTAATTTCGACGCTTTAGGGAGTTTGTCGTTAACACCGTATATTTGGGACATTTTTTCACAGCACCATCTGGTCCCAAACTAGGCAGAGTTTGTACTATGGATATTAGACAATGGATATAATACTTATATAGACAAAAGACATCGTCAAAAAAATTGCACTATAAGAAGGTATACAATTTATCTGGTGAGTAGCTGTGTTTGATTAGTAGGATAATTATTTTTAATGTATGTTACAGGTCACAAAAGCAAGGCGAAAAGTCAACTACGGAATTTACAACAACAATTTTTCACCCCAATGTCAACGAACCAAGCGAGTAAGTTATTTAATACATATATCTACAGGATACTAAACACCACACGCTCTCGGTAATTAGCATAGTTTTTCAGTGTCTTTTCCTTATTGCAATCACCCAATCACCATCAAAATCACCCAATCATCTTTTGCCCACGGCATGAGCTATTATCATTATGTAGCTCATGTCGACACGATAGAACAGCCATTCTCAACCTTTTTTTTATAGGGGCCACAAACACGTTTCTGTCACGGTGTCGAGGGCCGCAAGCAAAAATTATTTAGGTCTTAATTAAAACGTAATTCCAAGTTAACGATGTAGTTACTTTATTAATGAGAAAAGAAATTTTAACAAAGATGTTTATATGTTTTAATGCGATTTCTGATACTGTGAACACTTTTTTTCAAAACTTTATCAAGATCTGGCTTGTCGCTACATGCTATCCTGATAACATCATACAGATGAGAATCTGTAAGTTTGTTTCTGTAAACGTTCTTTGTATATTTTATTTTTGAAAAAGACGATTCGCCCACATACGTAGACCCAAAGAATGTTAGTAGGATTTGAGCACATCTTTGGACGCTTTTATATTTTTGGGGAACAAAAAATCGCTGATAGCGCTCGGCTCACACTCCCGTTCTGAAACTCCCATTCTCTGATGGGCGCGAAATTTAAAATTGTTTACAATAAATTTGTAACTTTAGATGGGCCAATAACAAAGGCCTGGCGGGCCGCATGTGGCCCGCGGGCCGCAGGTTGAGTATAGCTGCGATAGAAGAAGAAGATTGCAATCACGCTATTAAAATTCACTTAATTTAGAGGCTGATAACACCTAAAATATCTGACCTGTGATCACTGTCGTTTTTAACCGACTTCAAAAAAAGGAGGAGGTTATGTATTCCGCGGGTTTTTTTTTCTTTTTTTTTGTTCTTTTTTTCATGTATGTACACCGATTACTCCGAGATTTCTGGGCCGATTTGCGTGGTTGTTTTTTTATTTGGTAGAGGAAGTCCGCGCGGTGGTCCCATATAAATTTTATTGACTTAGGTCGAGTAGTTTTTTAACCAGCTTCAATAAATCAGTTTAATTTAGCTTTGCTTACCTAGATGATCTACTAATAGTTTCGTTTGTCTGTGAATTATCAACTAAAAAGTATGAAATAAAAACTTTTTAACAAAAAATAAAACCGACTTCAAAAACCTTAACTAAAAAGTGAAAAATAATCCTCGTATGTATTCAAAATCTTAACATATACCAAAATTTTGAAGGCGGCGTGTGTTTTTCATGTATGTTCGCATAAACAGTTTTTTACTATAGATAAGCGCTCGACAGTACATTATATTTACATGACGCAAAGGGACAGTCACGCGCCGCCTTCAAAATTTTGGTATATGTTAAGATTTTGAAATACATACGAGGATTATTTTTTACTTTTTAGTTAAGGTTTTTGAAGTCGGTTTTATTTTTTGTTAAAAAGTTTTTTGTACATAACTGAAAGAGAGGCAACGAGAGGAGGGACGTCGGGTGCGCCGCTCAACTTGAATGAAAATTAACAATATTTTTTTTTATTAAAAACTACAAGTTTACTTAAAAAAACCGCCCAAGAGCATGTCGGGCCATGCTCAGTATTATAGGGTTCCTTAAGTAGGTCTAATTACAAACGAATCAAATCGAATATTAATCATTGCTATTTTAGTTTTTGCAAACAGCGCCACCTAGCGCTGAATTTAAGAAGTGTGTGTCATATGAGTAAATTTAGCGCTAGGTGGCGCTGTTACTTTGTGTTATCAATATAACACAAAGTTTCTTTTTGTGATTTTTTTAAATAGAAAGTAACTAAAGGAACATTATTTGCTAAAATCATTTTTATCTAAGGTCAATGACCTATGAACTAGGACGTCTCAAGTATTTTTCAGTTTTCTCACTATAACTCAAAAAATTATAATCACATTATACTCGAAATAATTTTAAAAGAGAGTTTTTCTAAAAGTCTATCAACATGGAAGATTACAAGTTTCTACGTTGCATAGTTTGGAAATGGAAGGGGGGGGGGGGACACATTGTAAGCCACTTTGGTGGGCTATATTTCGCAGATGGTACACCTGATAAAAAAGTGATGTATGAAACATTACCTTCATTTTAGTAGACCTATTCAATGATACCCAACACGAGGGGGTGCAGCGAAAAAAAAATTGTCATCTCCATTTCACATGTATGGGCGCCACCCCTAAAAAACGTCACCAAGATTTTTTTATTCTTTTAAAATTGAGATTTATATCTAAACCATTTTTTAACATAATTTCATTTACTTATCTTTATAACTGTAGAAGTTATTAAGCTGTAAAGGATTAGGACAGACGGACGGACATGACGAAACTATAAGGGATCCTTGTAGGACTACGGAACCCTAAAAACAGAAACAATTATGTTTTAGATTATTGTCTTTCTTTAATGTTTTCTTAATTTCATTTATAATATTTGGTAAATTATAGAGATTTTTTGCTTTAAAGCATGTTTTAAGAGGTTAGTTTACTATTCTTTTCCATCGAGAAAACTTCAAGAAAACGTGTTTTGGGCACAATAGAGTTTTAGAAAATACGATCAAGATTGACATTTTTTTTTTCACTGCCACAATCTGAATAGATACAGCTAAAAATTGATTTTAAAAGAAGCCTATTTGGGGTATTTGTCTGTTGTCAGCGTTTTAAAACAAAATACAAATTCGACTTTGTATGGCAGATTTAGAAAATTTTGTAGCGCACGCCATACAAAGGTATGTTTTTATTTTTATTTAACTATATTTACGGGACTTCGCGCACAATGAAATCTAAACACAACAGACATTACAATACAATACAAATACTCTTTATTGTACACAAAAAAAATCATCATCATCATTTCAGCCAAAAGACGTCCACTGCTGGACACAGGCCTCCCCCAAGCATATGTTGGGGGGATATGCCATAATCGCCACGCTTGGCAGGCGGGTTGGCTATCGCAGTCGGTTGGTTAAATACTCAGAGAACGCTGCTGCCCATCCTCTGATGAATCCCTTAGTCGCCTTTTACGACACCCATGAGAAAATAAAGGGTGGTGCAATTATTTACGTCCGGCACCACACGGAGCAAAAAAATAGGCAACATATATGACTTATATAAAAGATATGTACAATGGGCGCGGCGGTAACATTTTGACTAGCCACGACGTTTCGGCCAAGTTAAACTGGCCGAAAAGTCCCGTAAATACTGGGTGTCAGGGAAACGCTTCCGAAAACGAAGATAGGTGATAGTGCTGGTGATTACTGATACGAAACCACGAAAAAAAAATCGATTCTTTTTTTAGTTTTTTTTTGCATTTTTCATTATGTATGAGTTTTATTTAACTGCACAAAGCTGGTTATGTATGAAAAATGCAAAATAATATATATGAAAAAATCTAAAAAAAAGAATCGCCTTTTTTTTCGTGGTTTCGTATCAGTAATCACCAGCACTTATCTTCGTTTTCGGAAGCGTTCCCCTTATAGGTCCGTATAGGTCAATATGAGTGAAATTCACGAAAGTTTAAAAACCTCCCTTTTTATTTTGTTTTAAAGTGAATTTTAATAATGTGTTATAATAAAACAAGTTTAACCGGATTACATCGCGTATATTATTTAAATTGGTTTTCCTGACGTTTCGAAAGCATTGCAGCGTTCGTGGTCGCAGGGAGACTAAGATGTCAAGCGGCTACACATATTTCTAAAAAAATATTTTAATCTACTGTACAATTTTTATTAATTAAAACTTTTTAACAAAAAATTGAACCGACGAAAACAGAAACTGAAAAGCGAAAAATAACAAATTATGAGTCGGCGCCAAACAAACTTTTAACAAGCAAAGTGCGTGCAAGTTGCAAGTGGCCGAGCGACGAACGAATTTTTGGAAAGTTATTGTTTATCGTTGAAAATTTCACGTTGTATTTGATGTTACGTTGTTTTTATTATTTATTTAAAGTAATTTAATGATCTTCGTTGATTGTTTGTTTGGCGCCGACTCATAATTTGTTATTTTTCGCTTTTCAGTTTCTGTTTTCGTCGGTTCAATTTTTTGTTAAAAAGTTTTATTTTAACTTTTTTTGTGGTCAAAATCTAACTTCAGGTCTCCATTATGTCGTAGTGTCTAGAACTATATTTATGTGTGCCAAGTTTCAACAGAATCGGTTAACAGGTAAGAATTCAGTGGGTGAACAAGCACTCATCCCCTGTTTTCCCACCCTTAGGGGTGGATTTTGATTTTGAAATTTAAATGGGACCAACTTCGAGATATACCCTATCCATTAAAAAAAGAATCATCAAAATCGGGCCACTCTGTAAAAAGTTATGCGTGGTCATACATAAAAAAAAAAAAAAAAAAAAAAAAAAAAATATATACGCGTCGAATTGAGAACCTCCTCCTTTTTTTCGTCGGTTAAAAATCGTTTCGATGCTCGCAGTAATCACTCACAATATCATTATCTTTTACAGTGTTGCGTGCTGTTTGGGACACGATTATTTTTAGAACTGGGTTCCAAAAATGGGTTGGGTTTGGTTTAATAATGTGGTTGCGATAAGGAACAGATACTGAACCACTATGCAAATTATGGCACTCCCTAAAAATATCCTATATAGGTACTAAATAAATCTCATTGTGACGACACTATTGTCGCAGTGGCCGACAGATGTTTGTTCTGTTAACCCACCTCCGAAATAGGGATAAGACGTAGTAACATGACTTTTTTTTGTCAACCTATACTGTCCCACTGCTGGGCAAAGGTCTCCCCCATATTCTTCCAAACTTCCTTATCAGTAGATTCTTCAGTCCAATTCTTGACATGTATTTTTTTCCTTGCAAGGGTGTTGAAAAACGTCGTATAAAACGCGTGAGCAATGTTCATTATACTCTCGGCCTTATTACGCCTTCGGCTCGGGCTGCAATCCAGCCTCGAGTATAATGAACATCTTAGCTCACTTGTATCATTAATGTACTGTTATACCTACCTTGTGTTTGCTTCAGGAGCGGTATTTTGGATCGAGACCCTATAAAGATAGAAGATGTAGAAATTAAAGAAGAAGGATTCAGCTAATTTGTTATATACTAGAAACTGTCCTAGTATATTTTTTTCTTATTTTTTAAGGTCGGATAAGAACTAATAAATGATACTTTTTGTTAAAGCATTGCACTACGTTTTTAGAAGAAAGTTTTTATGTTGTATTTCCTAAGCGAGTAGATCGCTTTATTTGTCAGAATAAAGTAGTTAACTTTGCTTTTTAATTTTGTTTAATTGATTCTTTGTCAGAACTAAATACTTTTATCTAATTTTGTTAAATTGTTTTTGTCAGAATAAAGGACCTTTTTTAATTTTATTTAATCGATTCTCTGTCAGAATTTATTTCTTTTATCTAATTTTGTTTAATTGATTTTATCAGAATAAAGTTCTGTTTTTTAGTTTTGTATAGTTGATTTTATTTTTTGGATTTTGTCTTGAGTGACGTGTCACTTAATTTGTCAGATTAAAGTACTTGAAAAAAAAATGTTTACTTTATTTAGTATGGACCTTCAAACAAACAATATACATGTTGAAATTTGAATCGTTTATTTCCCGAAAAGGGGTAATTGTACTCATCCGCTGTTTCCTTGTGTTCATAATAGTTTGTCATACCAGTATGACCACGAGGATATACATGTCCTCGTGGTCATACTGTACATAATATTTTCAGAAAAAAGATTTTGTTTCCTCCTGTATATATAAATACTTTTCCGCGTGTTGACTTATCATTATGAACAACTTTTGCGATGGGACCAACCCTGTAATCGCGAAAAAAATCAGGTGGTCCCTACATTTTTTCGATTTTAGTGAACACAAATAAATATATTTAAATATAAATATTTTTGGGACATTTTACACACCACCATCTAGTCCCAAACTCAGCAGAGCTTGTGCTATGGTTACTAGACAATGGATATAATACTTTTATACTTTTTTTGTAAATACATACTTATAATACATAAGAAACACCCAGACCAACACGAACACTCATGTTCATCACACAAATGTAGGGACCATAGAAATAGGAGAATAGTTAGAACAACTATGTGGGCGGGGTGGGCGCGCCACAACTTTGAACATGAAGATCATAACCTACTGCGCATAATCTAATTTGATCAAACGACGCATTTAGTTGCTCGCTGTAACAAGCTGGGGCTTTTATTAGTTTAAAATGCCGTCCTGTGCTGTTATAAGTTGTAAAGCAAGAATCCAAGTACTCAGTACATCAAAAAGGAGGATTTATTTTCACCAATGAGTATTAAATACCTTAATAACTAAGAAATATTGCAAAATTTTGAAAAAATATGTAATAGTCGTTGAAAACGATTCCATAGCAAAATACAATTTAAAAAATATTCATTACGTACGATGTTCCTTGCAGTCGAAGCTGCGATAATTTTAAGGAAGCAATGTATTGTTACTCGAATGACTGTCGTTGGTTCGCTGAATGACATTCCCGTAGTAGACAGGCTACTCAGCATGCATGCGAATATAACATCTATTTCTAATATAATTGAGTGCATATACCGTACTATAATTTAAGCGCCCTCTAGCGTCGAGTAGTTGAACTCGTTGGTTATTTCCTGCCAGGAATAGTTATCTGCTATGCTACCCAGCATGCATGCGAATAAAATATCTATTTCTAATGTAATTGAGGCCAAAATAGCGTCATTTAAATGAAGCGCCCCCTGGCTTCGAGTAGTTGAACTCACTAGTAGTTGCGTACGATTTGATTAGAATGGAAAAACGTCTTAAGTGATTTTGACATGATCGTTAAAAACAAATTTTAAACACTCGCATTAAGATTGAATTAAATAAACACTGTACGAGTTTAAGGGCCGATTTGAATTTAAAATTGGGACCCAATCACGTCGCGGTTTTTTGTGTATTGTAATGTACTATTTCAGTTGTAAATGTGTGAGTTTGGCGACACTGGTTCTCGTACTAAGTAAGCGTTATGATCATTCTAACTACTCTCCTATTTCTGTGGTAGGGACCAACACTGAGGAATTATAACTAGAGCGGCTCTCTAAAAGAAATCTTATCACGCACGATCTGAGGTCCATGGGCCACAGTGATCCCAGTCGGTCTTTACGCGCAGTGCGATGCAAACGTATCTTACTCCGTGCTTAATGACGACAAAACATTAAAAAAATGCCGTCTTGTGTTCTAAAAACATGTAAAAACCATTCAAGATCGAAACACAATAATAACGGCGTAACGTTTCACCGGTAAGTAAACAAAATGCAATACATTTTGACATTTTCTAGTTTACTTGTACACGCTGCCATTTGTGCCGCCATTTTCTATGCATATCATAGACTAAGAAAAAAAATAGTTACAGAACGGACACGATGTCTGGTACTCCGATTACTGAATAAGGCAGATATAGCGCACGGAACACGGGTGTGCGGCCACCAAAGCAAATACGAACTCAAAGCACAGATTAATGATATATGTACACTCAAAGCAAATTTTGAGGGGTGGACGAATTCGAGGGGGACGTGGGTTTGGGGAGGGGAGGAACGGAGTGGGGGATTTTTTATGTATGGTGGCCTAGAGGGAGAAAGCTTAGGGCGTGGCAGGGGGGTCAAAAATGTAGTCAGAATTCGGTAATCTCTGCCCGTTCCCGAGATATCAGCTCTTTAAGGTTCTCCAGTGGCAGGTTCTATTCCCGCCAGCAGTAAGACGGGTGATAGGGAGCGACAAGCGTTGTAGTTCAGGTAGATTTGGGATGGGTTAAGGGATGACGAATTCGCGGTGGAAGGGGGGGGGAACGTGTTTCCCGCGGGTGTAACTAGATAGTGCTTTGGGTTTGGGGGGGAGAAACGGAGTGGGGGTTTTTATTAAGTCTGGGTGACCTAGAGGGAGTGGGCTTAGGGTGTGGCAGAGGGGGGCAAAAATGTGGTCAGAATTAGGTTATCTCTGCCCGTTCCCGAGATATCAGCTCTTTAAGGTTTTCCGGTGGCAGGTTCGATTCCTACCAGCAGTAAGACGAGTGATAGGGAGCGACAAGGGTTGCAGTTCGGGTGGGGTTGCGGGTTGGACGAATTCCGGTGGAAGGGGTGGGAACGTGTTTCCCGCGGGTGTAGCTAGATTGTGCTTTGGGTTTGGGGGGGAGGAACGGAGTGGGGGATTGTTTTATGTATGGGTGACCTAGAGGGAGCAGGCTTAGGGGGTGGTAGTTGGGGGCAAACATGTAGTCAGAATTCGGTTATCTCTGCCCGTTCCCGAGATATCAGCTCTTTAAAGTTCTCGGGTGGCAGGTTCGATTCCCGCCAGCAGTAAGAGGGGTGATAGGTATTTACCACGAGTAAAACTAGGTGGAGCTAGCTAATAAATTTTGCCTAAATAATATGCTTGATACTAATTTAATTTTGCATGCTTTCAATCAACCCCCCACATTAAATTATAGGATTCATCTGATTCGAGCCATTATTCATAAATATGCAAAAATTCGCTTAAGCTACGAAGCACAAGTAAACAATGATTATTTATCTGAGCGGCAGAAACTAAACAAACTTATATTGTTTGATGGAAAATAAAATGTTGTTATTCAAATTATATGAATGAACTTTTATTTTAATTCGTTCCTTTGAAAAATCTCAATATATCGAATAGGCAGAATAAACACGAGTGTCGCATCTGTGCAGATTACGTCGCATCTATGACTCGCTAGCCACCCGCCGCGCACCCCGCACACTCCCCGCGCTCTGAGCCGGGCGCACTGTATATTGTAGGCGACAGCCGCTCCAGTTATCCTCAGTGGGGACCAACTAATTTTTTTTTCGCGATTTCTGGGTTGGTTCTTGGTTCCGTAGTAAAAATGTTCATAATGATGAGTACAATTAAATTACCCCTTTTTCGGGAAATAAGCGATTCAAATTTCAGCATGTATATAGTATGAGCAGCAGCGTCCTTGTTGTGGACAGCCAGACAGCGGCAGCGCAGCGCAACATTTGATTTACTACATATTAAAAACACAAAGAAAAAGAGAAAAAGGAGGAGTTGCAGGGGGACGACCTCTGCTAAAGTATCGCAATCAAATCGCGTACGTTCTCAAAAAAGGCTAGGTTAAGAGTAAACCCTCTTTAACTCGTGAGTTGTATGAGTGCGTCGTTTCGAGCAGTTGTACACATAGTTTCCACACTATAATTATGTTATGTTTACTGTGCCCGCGCTCTTGCTGACGAGCACACAGCCGCGAGTAATTTTACGAGCACACATGCTAAAGTGTCACTTTTTATATCTAGTATACAACGTGGATATGACAATAAATAAATGAAAACACGGGTCTAGTCTATAAAAGCATTTAAAACATATAATTAAGTTGTTTATCGAATACCTATTAAAAAAATTAAATTATTGAACAAATTAAATATTAAAACATCGAAATAATAAGTAAACACCCTTAGTAGGTACTTTGTAATCATCTGTAGGTAATAATTGAGAAAGAGACTTTATAATCATATGGACTCGCACAGACAGGTCTTTGACCTAACGATCTTCGCCTAGAAAAATGGTCCTACATTCAAAATTAATGAAATTAAAATAATTTCCTGTGCTTAAGCTATTAACTGGATATGATAGATTTTTTGTATACGGTCAGAGGACGTGATACTTTGTAAGTGGTTTTATTTAATGTCGTCATATCCACTTTATATATACTGGGTGTAAGGGGAACGCTTCCGAAAACGAAGAACTGATACGAAACCTCGAAAAAAACATCCGATTCTTTTTTTAGAATTTTTCATATATTTTTGTTGCATTTTTCATACATAACCTGCTTTGGGCAGTTAAATAAAACTCATACATAATGTAAATGCAAAAAAAAATAATTAAAAAATCTAAAAAAAGAAATCGCAATTTTTTTCGTGGTTTCGTATCAGTAATCACTAGCACTATCACCTATCTTCGTTTTCGGAAGCGTATACCTGACAAATTGTATAAAAAAATAAAAAATAAATTGGGACATTTTTACACAGCACTATCTAGTCCCAAACTAAGCAGACCTTGTATACTATGGGTACTAGACAATGGATCAAGAACATTATATATGTATGTATTACAATAAGTACTTACATTACATACTTTTTTTTGTTGTTGTAAATACTTACTTATAATACACAAGAAACACACCCAGATCAACACAAACACATGTTACACACGTTATGTTCATCACACAAATATTTGTGTCCTGTGGGAATCGAACCCACAACCTCAAGATCAGCAGTCCGACACTTTCTTTGAACCACTAGACCACAGAGGTCGTCAAATTCAAATATATTCTAATTCTATACCTACGACCCTACGACAAATCCAAGGTCAAATCTGTGGTCAATACATAGTTGATACTACCAGGCCTGGCTCACTCAACCACGTGACTATAAAAATATACCTACGCTCCAAGACCGCGTCGACGCGGTCGAGCGTCAGGTGTTGCGCGCACGCTCGCAATACAAAAGTGTCTACTTAGTACTTACGTTTACTTTAGAATTTATTTATAGTTTTAAATTATGGGTAGGTAGGTAGTAAGAAACCGAATAACATTTGGTTGCATAGGTACATACCTAGTAACAGATTTATCATTATTTACGCATCAGGATAACTAAAGGTAAGATAATATTATGGTAATAGAGACTTAGTTACTAATAATTATACTTTAGTTTAGGAAGTAGTAAGAGTATCGAATATGTTTAGGGTCAATTCTCTACTTACGTCACTGTTCTAAGAAATGAAAATCTAATGTAGTTACCATAAATATCTGAATGCATTAGTTAGTAAAAATGCGCGAAACGTTACGTTATCATCATCTATAAATTCTAAATACGGGTATGCTTGGTGCACTCCACACTTTAAGTGGGTACTTTTAAAATGTACGCCTGGGGCCGCGTCCGGTCCATGCGGCTAAACAGCTAACAGTGAGGAGTTGCACGCATGCTCGCCACGCATGCTTGTAATTCTCTATCTTCCTTCTCTATCTTACTACTATTATCCTTACTTAGTTGCTAAAGGCAGAAGCAAATAAGTAAGGATAATAGTAAGCCATTAGGGCAAACAAACACAGAAAAAACATAACCCTCCTTCTGGCGCAGTCGGGTAAAAAGACAGCAGTGTTTACTTGTGTAAATGTATGAGAGCTGCAAAAGAAAAAAAAACACAGGTTGTGTAATTTTATACATAATACTTACACATTTTCTATGTTAGTTTAAAGTATAAAATATCTTTTATATTAATGAAATAATCAGCTGGTCATGTGTGTATGTGATTATTTTACTATACAACAAAAATGAAGCATTTATTACGGTAGGTTAAGTTTCCACCAAAATGTGCAGTCAGCTCCAAGAGCTATGATTCCGGGCCCAAGCTGCATACCATGCCGCCGTCCGAGTGGAGTCACGTGACGCGGCCCGCACTTTGTACTCTCGCACCCAGTCTCGGTTACCAGCCCTAGGCTTAGAAAATGGAATCTATGGAAGCGACATTATTGTCTATGCAATTTTAAAGATAAGATATTTATAGTCTTCTCTCTTCAACATACGTACAACCACATGTGAAGGAAAGATACGACACTACTTTCATACGTCAGTTTTCCGTGACATGAATTACTGAGCGTGGCGATTATTTGAAAATCCGCCATTTTTAGTCTCGAGTTGTTGTGGTTAATAAAACCACAAAATCTACGAATTAAAACGTTTATTATCCATTTTAACCCAGGAATCATCATAATTTTTCTGAAACAACTCTATCGATAAGTACTACAATTATATTTTTGTAAAAAACAAGACTACTCGGCGGCCATAATATGTCTCGGACATATCAAAAACCGACACGGTTTTGTTTCGTTTATGTCAAGTCCAATAGTTCCATAGTCAAAGGCCCTAGGCGAAACACGTACGACGCGTCAATGTGTGCGTGATTTAGCGGTTCAGTGTAACATCGACTTTCTTTTACACGCGTAGGACTCAATTTAGCTTGTATTGTATTTTGTAGGTATCTATAAGAGTAAATTAGCGAGCTTTCTTAGGGAGTGCGCCTTCTGTACTTGTACTATTATTTGTTCTATGATACTACATAACATACTACGGTTGCCAACTTTTTTCGAGAAAAGAACGTATCAAATTATTTAAATAGAGGTTTTTAATATGAGTTTAAATAGGAAAAAAGTACGTAGGTCTGTGGTCGTGTGCCTATTGATTGACATGTCACAGATAATTTAATACTATGTGCAAAGAGTATATAATTACTACGTTATAAGTTATAACTATGTGCACGAAATGGGCGCTGACTAGCGGCCGCAATAAAAAACGTATTTCCGGGATCCGTGAATTATTTTAACAATTAGTTATTTTCCTTGATCGATAATATCTACTAAAACAAAGATAAAAATGATAATAAAACAAGTTTAACCGGATTATATTGTGTATATTTTTTTTTTTAAATACATACATTCATCTAAATTGGTTTTCCGGACGTTTCAAAAGCTTTGCAACGTTCGTGGTCGCAGGAAGACTAACCATATACATATATGTAGGTACTCTGTACTCTGTGAGACTAACGGCCAAAATTAATATCCAATCTATGCACGATTTGCCCTAATAGAGATAGGAATTTGACATAAGCTCCATATAAAATATGTCAAATTTCTATCTCCAGTAGGGTAAATCGTAGATGGATTGGATATTAATTTTGGCCATTAGACGACAAGCGTCTTTACAGATATTTCTAAAAAAATATTTTAATCTACTGTACAATTTTTATTAATTAAAGTCGTTTCGATGCACGCAGTAATCACTCACAATGCAAAGCTTTCGAAACGTCAGGAAAATCAATCGAATAATATACGCGGTAAATCCGGTTAAACTTGTTTTATTAATGTGTAGTGATCGCGAAAACCTAAGAAATTGTTAAAGATTAACAAACCAAAAAACCGACTGCTTGTAAATATAACTGAAAAGATGTAAACAAGACTTGTGTAGGTACATGTAAGTACCTATATGTGAAAGTATCAAATCAACACGTGTCGGAGGCTACGTATGTTTTTGGTCATGAATTACAAAAGTAGTTCATTACTAAATTTTTGTGATGAACAATTATGGACATGTATAGACCTGGATTTACTTCCCATAGACTCTTTTACATTTGTGAGCGATGCGCACGGGTGTCGACGATGGCTCGACCATTGCGTGGTCACGACCGCTGCGCGAGAGACTGTTGTCAGTATGTCTGTGCTATATGACACGTACTGGTCCGATCACCAACCTATTCAAATAGAATTTAACATTAACTTAATTAAATCTAAAATAACCAGACCTACTGTAACTTGTAATAAAATACTATGGGGGGAAAGGGAAACTAATCAACTAGAAAAATAACATCAATATTGTCATAATAAATTAAGAGATATTCACTTTCCGGATGAATTTAGTAAATGTGCAGACAAGTACTGCCCTAGCCTTGATCATAAAACTCTGTTAAATAAACTGTACAACGATATAATTAGTGTGCTGAGTAAGGCGGCTGAATGCAGTTACAATGTAAAGCAGCGTAAAAAAGGCAAGAGTATTGTAGGCTGGAACAAACACGTCAGGGAGGCTCATGCGGATGCCCGTACCTGTTTTCAAACTTGGTTACTTTATATGAAACCTAATTCTGGCTCAATTTATAGTGATATGTGCGAATCAAGACGAAAATTCAAAGAAAAATTGAAATGGTGTCAAAATAATCAGCAAACGATCAAAATGGACATTTTAGCTAATCATCACTCCAATAAAAACTTCTCAAAATTTTGGAAAACCACTAATAAATTAAATCCGAAACCGAGCCTACCGGTGAGCGTCGCTGGCGTGTGTGAGTCGAGTGAGATAGCCAGAGTCTTCCAGCGTCACTTTAAGGTGGAATCTCCTCTTGGGTCATCTACGTCAGTACAGTTGCCGATGCTTGGTACTGAGAATGTTAATGTTACATTTACTGGAAAAGAAATTGCAGCTCTTATAAAATCCATGGTAAGAGGCAAATCACCGGGACATGACAGCCTCAGTAGCGAGCACCTGCAGCACGCTGGTGTCCACTTACCGAGAGTCCTGGCTATGTTGTTTAATATCTGCATTAGCCATTCTTATTTGCCAGATAAACTTATGCAAACAGTGGTTGTACCAATTGTAAAAAACAAAACGGGGGACAACTCAGACTTGTCTAATTACAGACCCATATCTCTTGCCACAATAATTGCCAAGGTGCTGGACAGTCTGCTTGACAGGCATTTGGATAAACATCTTGATCTGCACGACGCTCAATTTGGTTTCCGTTCCGGTCTATCAACAGAAAGTGCAATCCTATGCCTCAAGCAGACTGTGCAGTACTACACATCTCGTAAAACACCGGTTTACGCGTGCTACCTAGAACTGTCTAAGGCCTTTGACCTCGTGTCTTACAAATTGCTCTGGGAAAAACTTGAAAACGAGACTACTGTATCGCATGAGATTGTATCAATATTAAAGTATTGGTACAATCACCAAATGAACTCTGTTAGATGGGCGGGCTCATACTCGGACATGTATAGGTTGGAGTGTGGAGTTAGGCAAGGAGGGTTGACCTCACCAAAACTCTTCAACCTATACATGAACCGACTAATCGGCGAGCTTAGCAGTGCCAACATCGGCTGCCATATTGATGGAGTCTGCATAAATAATATAAGCTATGCAGACGATATGGTACTGCTGAGCCCGTCGATTGGAGCGCTGCGTAGACTCCTGAAAATGTGTGAGTCTTATGCGGAGGCCCAGGGGCTTAGATACAACGTGAAAAAGACAGAAATAATGGTTTTTAAAACAAATCAAAAGTCATATTCCACCGTGCCTCCTGTGACGCTTTACGGGACGCCATTGAGACAAGTCACACAATTTAAGTATCTAGGCCACTGGGTCACCGACGACCTAACAGACAACATTGACATGGAGAGGGAACGTAGGGCGCTGTCTGTCCGCTGCAATATGCTGGCTCGCAGGTTCGCACGATGTGCTGATCAGGTCAAAGTGACTCTTTTTAGAGCATTCTGCCAGACCTTCTACACGTGTAGCTTGTGGGCTAGCGACACGCAGAGGACATACAGCACTCTGCGTGTTCAATATAATAACGCATTCAGGGCGCTGATGGGGTTACCTCGCTATTGCAGTGCATCAGGCATGCTAGCGGATGCACATATGGACGGCTTCCATGCTATTATTAGGAAGCGTTGTGCATCAATACTGGGTCGCGTGCGTGGCAGCCCCAACAGCATCCTGAGTGTGTGGGCCGACAGGTGGGATTCTCCGCTGTTGGCACACTGGATAAGCCTGCACATGGATAGGTGATCAGTTCAGGTTGGAGTTGAGTCCCTCCACCTGACTGTAATTGTAATTTCAATTTTGTAATTTTAATTTTGTTTTAATTGATTTTTATTTTTGTTTTATTTTACATAATTTTATTTTATTTTGAAAGGTGTGATAACAGATGTTATTTTAATTTGTGATATTTGATTATGTGTGCGAACATTAGGTTAAGTAAAAATATGTAAAATTTCTATGGGATTTCCTGAAATAAACGATTTATTATATTATTATAGGCAGCCTCCACCTGCGTGTTATAAAATTTTTCAAAGTCATTTTTAACGTTGAATATTTTGTTGTTTTTTAGCATTTTTCATTCCAAATTACATTTAAACATATATAAGTTGTATATATTTTTGTAAAGCATTTATAAAACCCTTTAGTTTGTTTGTTTGTTGTTTTTTTTTTTTTGTTTGTTTGTTAGTATGTTTTGAGGAAAAAAAAATTTTTTTGAAGAGGTAATATGCCGCCAAAAAGCGGCCATTTAATTTTTTATAATTTTGATATACCCAGCTTTGAGTATATTACCATAGGAGGTCGCAACGCGCAAATTCACAAACATTTTTTTCTGCCAACTTTGGTGGGGTACGAGGAAAACACGTACAGCACACATTTACAGGTAATAGCACACAAGTGCAAAAATATATCGTGTCGCAATGAACTCACACTAAAACAAACTCAGAACACAAACAAAAAACACGCACACTAACAACATTATCGTCGTATATATTTGTTCACGTATGTCAACAGACGCAAAAAAACTAGTGATGGGGTATGATTAAAGACTAATAAAGACCGATAAACTGAATGATACAGGAATTGATTTGATATCGTAGAAAACATAATTGTAGTTATTCATTGTTTGAAAATGTAAAATAAAACACTGTGTTAAAATTTATTATATGTAGAATAGAATATAATTATTTGCTATTTTTTTTATAACATTTGTAACAGTCATGTACACGATGATTATGACTATTTTACATATTTTCTTAAAATATTAAGATATACACATATTATACACGCTGAAATTTATATCGATTAAATACCGCGGTGTAGCGACTCCATAACAGTAGGACGTAAGGTCAACCGCACGTCGGTGGCAACACTTTGACATTAGCAGCATCTTTATTTCGTAAGCAGTAAGAGCTGTTTTCGAATTGAAGTGTTACCACTGTCCTGCAGTCGACGTACCTACAAACTTTTTAAACACTGTCTACGTATTTGTCATCTTATGTTTTTACGCGCTTCTGTAAAATGTAGTTACAACCCCTTACTGGGTATTTATTTGGGGCAGCTGTTGTATTCCTGCAAACTTGAACATACCTAGGTACCTACTTATGTCACGTCGATCATTTACCTGCCTACATGGCATTCAAACAAATCTTTAGAAACCACAGAAACATAATTTATTGTCTTTTCTTTAACTTTCCTAAACCATTCATTTACCTACAAATTTATTAATTTATTTAATAAATCCTAAATAAAATACCTACCTAGGTACGATAACGCGCAGTAGCTCCGGCCACCGCTGACGCCGCGCCGCCGCCGACCGGCCGCCGTATTTAACTACTTTCGTGTGTTTGTCCCTTACTACAAATTTCAACGATTTCATAACTTATTTATTTTCACTTGCCAGTTTTTGTATTCTAGGTTTTTTTTTGTAAACTGGTTTGACTAAAAGATAGTAACTACTGAGATAGAGTAGGACACCGCGGGATGAAAGCGATGAAAATTTCAGCGTGTATATTATGTATATAATTCTAGTTCTAGCACAGAATACCTAATAATACTAAAGTACAGAACAGCCTCTCACCGCCCCCCCCGCCTATTTAAGATCCCTCACCCGCGCCCCGCACGCACCCGCAGTTTGATGGCAAGTGGACCACAAGATTGCAATGGACGTCAATCGCCAGTCGCTAATATATATATATATATTATGTTATGTTATTTAATTAAATTATGATTGTATGCCTCAATGGCGGGACATGGCTGATCCTATTAATAATTTTTATCTACACTCGTATCGTAAAATTCGAATTATGAACTCGAAAGTAATGTCATAATGACATACTTTACGCACATGCACCTGTTATGAATTTAAAAAGTTTCATTACGATACAGTTTGCTGAACAAAACAATGCGGTAATTTAATTTTTTTTCCATAACCGCACACTTCAGCCTAACTAAGGAGTTTTTAATGCCACTTCGACCTAACCAAGGAGTTTTCAAACCTTTTTTTTAGCAGTCGTACAGTTTGGCACCAATGAGTACACAAAATTCAGGGTGGCGCCACTTGTCATACATTGAAAATTTTTATCGTTTAAAATCGCGTTTTTGGCAGAACTTTTGATTGTCATATTGCTTTTAATTATATTTAAGTGTTTACAGGCATATTTTTTGTATGATAAAACAGAGATTGACGGAATCCTGACAAGGATAGAAAATTAGTTCCGATTATAATGTTGTCGCCAGACAATATTTTATTATCTGTGTAGGCGCGCACCAGCGCGCGTGCGCGGCCGCGCGCCTGGCCTACTGGATATGGACATCGTTACTTGTAAATTTATTGTTATTGTTTACGTTATTATTATGGTTTTGTATGTCGAAAGTTTTATTCTGGGCAAAAATATCTGACTACAGCAGTGATACTGAACTGAGGAAAATATGACCCCGCCTGAATTTCTGGATGCAGCAACGTAAATGACGAACAATCTTTTACCAGAGAAATCAAGAAAAACAACGACAATGTTACTAAGATTTTGACTTTGGTATTTTATTTAAAATTGTATGAGTGTAGATAAAATAGTGTATGAAACTGACATAATTAGGTATTAAAACACTCGTGTGATACTATTAAAAACCTCGCCTACGGCTCGGTTTTTAAACTCACACTCGTGTTTTAATAACCCCTATTATGCAACAGTTTCATAAACTACTATTACACATCTTATGAACCTGTGATCCACAATAAATGAATTTGAATTTGAATTAATGTCGCTATACAAGCACGCCATCTCTGATTACTACTGAAAAGCTTGTAGGTTGTAGTTGTAGATAGGTTATGGAATTACATGTAGGTATTTAGTACAGCATTGTAGGAGATAATAATTGAACTTTAATTTTGATACGTTATTGAATTAAATAAATTTTAGGAAATAAGGCGTATTTAAAAAGAAATCATGAGTATTTAATTTTATAATAATAATTAAACAGTAGGTATTTACTTTCTCAAATTTTCATGTCACAATTTAATAACTGTACACTTTATGGTAGAAACTGGATGAGAGATGAGTAGCCGAGGTTAAAAGTCGGTGGCGTTCTATTGCAGAGGCCTTCGTCCAGCAGTGGAATGCGATAGGCTGATGATGATGATGGATGGATGGATACGGTTACGGTTACGGAGCTCCATAACATCCCTGCTTATTACTTACCCCCAGTTTCTGGAACGCTGATCAATTTGATCTATTGTCATATCTAATGTGAGCTCCTGTGATTGATCGGCAAAAATACTAACAACTAATCACATCGCTTGACAGGTCAAATCTCAGGAGGTTTGACAGTCGATTAGTTAATTTTTGTGATGATCAGCCTTTCGGAAACTGGGGGTTAGTATTGTAGTTTTAAAAAAACCGGCCAGGACGATAAGGACAAAATATTAATCTATAGTCTCCGTCTTTCATAGATATTACGTAATTTAACGTTCTCTATCTAACTAGCTGAAATGTCGGTGATTAACCATCTATAGGTTGTTCATCTGAGTATGTGAATATGACCTCAATCAGTCAAGTCGTTCAGAAGTTACACAATTACTAACAGACGCACTAGCAATTTTTGATATATATACAATTTTTTTCAATTTTAAATTCAAAATAATTTAATTATTTTCAGTTAACAAGGCATTATTATAAAATAAAACAATAAGATAAAGCACCAAGTAATAGTATGACAACCGGTGAACCACTTTTTAATTTCGTTCATTCAACTACTATTCACCATGTCCCCACACTACGTCTTGTACTATAATTTTTCTGTCGTAATAAAACGTGGTACGGAGGTATAATTTTTATTTAGTTATCTTCGATTTTATGCAAAATGTATGCATTTTAGACAGAAATAATATTTACATGTGAGAGGAAACTCCATGCTCCCGCAGGTTTGAGGTAGTAGATCACCTTTTGCACAGAAACACCGAACAAATAACCATTTTTGTATGAGTGGTATAAAGCGACACAAAGCGACACAGAATGGCCAGATATTGCGAGTGAACTAGTTTTTATAAACGTCAATGGGCATACGCAACTTTAACATGGCAGAGGGGTACGCCTGTTATTACTCCCTCCTATGGTATATACTCAAAGATACCCAGTGTCACTCTCACAATTAAGACGAATCTAACGACACCTCTCAAGCTAAAATCCATCAAGCCGTTTAGGCTACAGAGCGTGCCAAAGAAATATACATACATACATACACTCGAATAACATAACCCTCCTTCTGGCGCAGTCGGGTAAAAATTTAGAAAAATGTCTAACATTGACGATTATAAAGTGCAATTAATAATATATGTAATTGGTAAGCTGATAAAATAAGAATAGGATTCGAAAGCATAAAACATAATTTAGACGTTTTTGCCAGACTTTACGATACGTTATTATAAAGTCTGGTTGGCAACCCTATGACCTCGACGCACACTCGCGCTTTGCACTTCTTAGTCTGTGGCGCATTGGCTCTTATATAGCCCCTATTTTAGACCGCTGTTGATTTTATCGTTTTCGTTCCGTCCATACAAGAGTTCAATCTTTTCACACGTATCTTAAAAAAAAAAACTGAGTAAATAACTCATCTAAATGCCTTCCTGTTCGGTTAGATGGTGTGGGAAATCATCAAAGACATCAAGCTATAAAAAAGATGGTATAACTTTTCACCGGTAAGTGTACGAAATATTTGTGTTCAAAGATATTAATATAATCACTACGTTTTATTTGTGTTATTACGACAGTCACTTATGACTGCAGGGTCAAGTAAAACTGGTGATTTGTCGTAAACACAGACCTTTTAATCTGAGGTCGTAAACATGACGCCATATTGATTACTGATCCCGCCCACTGATGTTGCCCCTTTCTCTCATCATTAGCCCGGCTCCACACGTTGGCCCGAACGTTGGTGCCAACGTGTGGATCGGGAAAATGGAGTTGGCCCGAACGTTGGGGCGAGCATTGGCAGTTAGCCGTCGCATGTCGGTTTTATCAAAGGAATTACGCGCCAACGTTGACGATGCGCCCACACGTTGGCGGTTTGCTCAGTCTTGCCCACAGAGTACATTATTATAACTGGTCTTGCCGCAGCACTCATGCAGTAAGGTGCATCGAATGAGCTTGTTCCTACGGTCACCGCGTCTTGAAAATGTCATCCGCGTGGATGGACGCAATAGTTAGGTATAGAAATTTTATAAAAAAAACCTTTGTTTATTAACAAATAATAATGATATTGTCTTGTTTGACAAAACATTTTTTTAACACTACGTCCATTGTTTAAACAATGGAGGTCGTCTTGAAAAAATCTATTGTGTTATTTTAATTGACAGTTCAGCTCTTATTAAGCACTCAATAATCTTAAAGTTCGTAGTGCAACATCTATTTCAGACGTCTTTACATTGGCTCTAACGAAATTAAACTAACATTATCTCCAACATGTGGACGCTAGGCATAATTACGGGCCAACGCTCGCCCCATGTTGGGCCCAACGTGTGGAGCCCGCCTTCGACCATTGTCAAATTCAATACTTTTCTGTCTCTTTCTTTTATTACAATAGTGCTGTGCTGCGATCATGGCTGGTGGCTGCGATACTTCTAAACATAAGTTGATATCGATATTAATCTGTGATATCGACAATTATAAAGAATGATTTTTAGGTTTATTTGGTTTGTGAGTAGTTTTATGGTCTAGAGACCTTTTAGCCAAGTATGATGATTTAGGCCCGTATTCCAGAAGGATACTCAAGCGTTGATCTCTGTTTAAAACTAGTTTTAAGTTGAGCTTTGATTTTAGAACGTCCCTCAAGCAGAGATTTGTTGATCACAGTTCAGCTGAGTTTAGTTTCGTTTTATATTGTCACCTGTTTCAGTATTTGGGCAGATATTTGATCTGTAATCACTCAAGCGTGGTCCAGACTACGCTTGAGTAGAGATTTCTATTATATTTCAGGTCTAATTCGTGTGTTTTGTTGTTGAATTAAAGTTTATAATTACCGTTCTGGAATAAGACTGATACTCAAGTAACGATTCTATCCTTAAGTAGTGATCAGGTGATTGGAGTTTAAACTGTACTTGAGTAAGCTTCTGTAATACGGGCCTTAGTTTACTCACCAAAGTATAAGTAAAGTGATGGAAACTACTAGATTTCTGAGGGGACGATGAGGAAATACGAAAGTCACGTTTTTCGACTTTGTACTATTTACCCACACATGTACACGTTAACGAGCACTTAATATTAAATATGCACCATTATAACACTTTAACACTTGAAGAAACACAAAGGCGATTTCCGCTTTTTGTATGGACATGGTTTTTCATTCCGATTTAATTCTAACCAGCACCAAATTACACTGATGTAAAAGCAGCAAAAATATAAATCTTGGAACAACTGAAAAATATATTTTGACATTTAAAAGAAAGATATATTTAACTAGCGGATGGCAACTATGGTCTGATTATAGTGCATACTATGCAGTTTAGCAACAAATACTAAAAATATGGTAAACATTGACATATGTGGTGGTGGCGTGGCACTAACATCCACCCTAAACTTCGGCTCATACATAGAGTCCAAGGCTCAACTTGCTGCCAAAAAGCTGGGCATCCTCTCTAAGGTGAGGCGGTACTTCACACCTGAACAGCTGCTCAATTTGTACCAAGCACAAGTTCGGTCCTGTATGGAGTACTGCTCTCATCTCTGTGATGGTTCGGCTAAATATCAACTGGCGGCTCTCGAGTCGATTGAGAGGCGCGCCAAGAGGCTCGTTGGCAACGATGCGCTGGTCGACGCCAAACTACAAAGTCTCGAGCATCGGCGCAGAGTTGCTAGCCTATCGGTTTTTTATCGAATGCATTTCGGCGAGTGTGCGTTGGAATTGCACAATTTAATTCCCCCAAGCCCTTTCCATTATCGGACGACCAGACGCACGGCGATGCGCCACCGTTATATGGTAGATATTCCACCCTTACGCACGAACCGGTTTGCTAATAGCTTTATCATGCGAACCGCCAAAGAGTGGAATTCCTTGCCGGCGTCAGTGTTTCCCGAGAAATATAATCTGGTGGTCTTCAAGACTCGAGTGAATAGGTTTTTGCTGGGCAAGCGTGTACCATCGTCGACCGCACCATCGCTTAACATCAGGTGAGGTGGCGGTCAAACGCAAGCCCGTTAAGAATAAAAAAAAAAAAAAAAAAAAAAAAAAAAAAAAAAAAAAAAAAAAAAAAAAAAAAAAAGGTACATGCGTAAGAAAGAGATGCAAAAATTCATATTTCGCTCACGGTGCGTTGATGTATTTTGATGACCTCTCGTAAATTAAATCTGTTTCTATGGGGTCGATGTTTGTACGGAACCCTTACTGCGTAAGCCCGACTCACACTTGGCCGGTTTTTGAAATAAAGAAAAAAGAAAATAAAAATTATTGTCCCATTTATCGGCGCGCAACATTTAAATAAATAAACAAAACAGGTACACAAACAGGTAACCATAACCAACAGGTAGGTACTTATACCTACAAAGAAAATAAAACGAAAAAACCCATAAAATATAAGGAAAGTACAGTCGACCACATGACTGTGGCAAAACTTAAATTAGAAAACCGCCCTTAAGACGCTGACAACAGCCGAATACCACAAATAGGCTTCTTTTAAAAACATTTTTAGCTGTATCTATTCAGTTTGTGGCAGTGAAAGAAATATATGTTAATCTTGATCGTATTTTCTTAAACTGTATTGTGCCCAAAACACGTTTTCTTGAAGTTTTCTCGATAGAAAAGAATTGTAAACTAACCTCTTAAAACATGCTTGAAAGCAAACAATCTCTATTATTTACTAAATATTATAAATAAAATTAAGAAAACATTTGAGAAAGACAATAATCTAAACATTTGTTGTTTCTGTTTTTCAAATAAGCTTTTAGTTTTTTATTAAAAAAATAAATTGTTAATTTTCATACAAGTTGAGCGGCGTATCCGACGTCCCTCGGTTCGTTGCCTGTCTTTCAGTTCTGTACGAAACGACAGTGACCGCAGAGGTCTGATTTTTTAGGTGTTGTCAGCCTCTTAATGTTTACGAAATAAAGGCGCTGTCAGTGGTGCCGATTCTCTTGTACACCCACCTAAACCTAACTATACCTAAAATTTACAAATTTTAGTTTAGAAAATCATAAAACTTATTCTGTGTTTATCTTTTTCTTATTTTAGAAAACTTGTTGACAGCTCTAATAATTGAGTTTGACGCATCTAAGTTGAATTGGCGGTGTTACCAGTACATCTTAAAAAAATTATTAAAGAGTGAATGGAATGACCGAAAGTTCACAAAAACAGAAGGAAATTAAATAATAATTATATTTGAAATTATTAGTTTATTATTAAAATTAAGAAGAAAAAATCATGTCACGAAATAAAGTACATTTTTGTTTTATATTTTCAATAAAATATATAAATTGGAATAATGTGATCAGATTAAAGAGCTAGGTTATTATTTTCTACGGCCCGTATTACAGAACGATACTCAAGCGTTGATCACTGTTTAAAACTAGTTTTGAGTTGAGCTTTGATTTTAGAACGTTCCTCAAGCAGAGATTTATTGACCACAGTTTAGCTGAGTTTAGCTTTATTTTATACCGTCACCTGTTTCGGTATTTGAGCAGAGATTTGATCTGTAATCAATCACTCTAGTTTAGTCAGACTACGCTTGAGTAGAGATTTCTATTTTAATTCAGGTCAAATTCGTGTGTTATGTTGTTGAATTAAAGTTAGGTACCGTTCTGGAATAAGACCGATACTCATGTAACGATTCTATCCTTAAAGTAGTGATCAGGTGATTGGAGTTTAAACTGTACTTGAGAAACCTTCTGTAATACGGGCCTAAGAGTACCTATCAAAGGAGATATATTGTTATTATTGCAGCGTATCATATTGTATATCTTAAACAACGAGAAACAGAGCTATTTGCAAAAAAACGCAAGGACCTTTGAATTCCATGGGCAATCACAATAATAAACTATTTCTTTAATTTAAAAAGCTGGAATTTCCCTTTTTAAAGACGTGGTTAAAAAGTTCTAGCACCCGGGACACGAAATTTCTCAAAAAAGTTGAATAAATTAGAATCATAGAGTTACTTTTATACTAAAAAAAAAATTAAATGAAATTCTTTGATTAGAATAGAAGCTGAAAAGGCGGGAAACCTTCGAATTAGGCGGGAGCGTTTTTCATATAACTTTTTGATAAAATTCATATTTTATTAGTAAAACGAGGCCAGTTGAGTAGATTTGTGTAAATATCATATATTTAGTTTATATTTCATTTAGTTTGTAGTGTATTGTGAATATTTAGGTAAGTTTTAACAATTTTTTCGTTTCTGACCCATGGATAAGGAGCCGCCTGACCGGGGGGACCCAGTCCCCTCGGTAGGCGAAAATATCACCATTGTTTCCTCCGTATCCTTGGAAAATGAATCCAGCATGGATACGGATGGGTCCGTTACTCGAGAGAGGAAAAGGACGAGGGCTTCACGTAAAATGTGTAAACACTGTAACAAAAGACGGCGGCATGGTCAGGAAGGTAATAGTACAGCGAAAAGTAGTAAAGGGAGTCACTGTCATTGCGACAGTGATTCTCAAATAATCACAGAATCAATTGCCACCACCTCAAAAGAAATATGCCAGGAGGGTCCTTCACCTTTACAATCTGTAAATGGTTTACGGCCTGAACAAAACATTGATGATAATAGTTCAAATAATCCGCAAAAGGCGCCTCAGGTAACCAGGACATCGTACGAGCCCACAGATCTGGCACCTTATGTTGTGCATATCCAAAAAGAAGGGAATCCAGCTACCACACTTCACCCAGTCACGTTAGGACATTTTCTCAAGAAACGTTCATTCCAAAATATTATAAATGGGAGTTTAAAGCGTATAGGTAGGAACCGAGTTTCAATTTCTTTTTCCAAGTATGAGGATGCAAACTCTTTTGTGAATGATATTTGTCTTACTAAGGAGAACTTAAGGGCCTTCATTCCTTCTTTTAATGTTTGTAGGATGGGTATAGTTAAGGGTGTACCTACTGAATGGCAGTGGCGTGCATTGCATATAGGCAATTAGGCAATACCTACTGCCTTCCTCGTTCAAATTCAATAGTGGTGTAAGTTAGTATCTTTTTTTCAGAGTACGATGATTATTTATCTTAAAATAGACCTATTAATGCTAAATTAATCTTCCTACATCAAAAAATCAATAACTTACACCACAATTAAATTCAAGTGAAGTAGGCCAATGCACGCCACTGCTGAATGGTCTCCTGAGGAGATCATTGAAAACATTTCTGTGCCTGTAGGGTGTGGTAAAATTTTAAAAGCGCGACGGTTGAACTATAAAGTTCAGGGGCCAACCCCTGTTTGGAAGCCTTCTCAGACAGTAGTAATTACTTTTGATGGGCAGGTGTTACCGAAGAGAATTTTTGTATGTTACAATTCTTTACCAGTAACTTTGTACACTTTTCCAACGATTCAATGTTTTTCATGTTGCCACTTTGGACACACAAAAGTGCAATGTAGGTCAACCCCTCGGTGTTACAAGTGCGGACAGGGTCATTCTGCCGACACTTGTGGTATAGAGGATGAGGTTGATGCTGCATGCTGCCTTTGCGGTGGCCTACATTATGCAATTGATAAAAAATGTCCCGAGTTTGAAAGACAGAAATCAATTAAACTTTATATGGCTCAAAATTGTGTCTCATATGCTGAGGCATCAAAGTTACACCCCCCAGTGTCGAAATCATATGCAGATATTTTATTGTCCGCCCCATCAGCTCATAATAAACCTTCTTCTTCAGTAGTTTCCCCTTTATCCTCATCTAGATCATATAAAAAAACAGTATTCATGAAACCTCGAACTCCTCCAAAAACATCAAAGGGTTATGATAAGGCAGCTCATCAAGCTCTGATTAAAAATGACGCTCCATCTCTTTCTAATGGGTGTGCATTACAAAATATAACAAACAATGAAAATCAAATTTTAGCTTTAATCATTACTTTAATTAATACACTTACACAAAAAAATAATATTTCACCGTCCAACGTTGCCCCTTTGATTGAAAATTTATCTAACTTGTTCACCTATAATGGACCTACACCTGTCCAAGATTATACAGTGGAACAGTCGTAGCATTATTAATAAAAAAACGGAATTGTCACATATTTTAAATAAATTCGAACCATGTGCTGTTGCTATTTGTGAGACATGGCTTAAGCCACTGTTCACATTTAGAATTCCTGGATATGTTTGTCTGAGAACAGACAGAAGCGATGGGTTTGGCGGAGTTGCCTTACTCATAAAGAATTCTTTTCCTGTAAATAATTTTCCTCTTCCCCCTCTTAGCGACGATATATCGGCTGTCGCTGCTATTGTAAATAACATTTGTTTAGTCTGTATATATTTTTCTCGTCCTACTGTAAATATTTTATCGGAAGTTAGTAATTTGTTATCGGTTTTACCTAAGCCATTCCTAATTATGGGAGACTTTAACTCCCATCATCAGTCTTGGGGTAGCTCTATTTCTAACTTTTATGGAGAGAAACTTTTGGACATCCTGGATTCTCATAATCTGTGTATCTTAAACACTGGCCTTCCAACTCGTCTCACAAGTCCAGATGAGGGGTTGAGTGCTCCTGATCTTTCAATTTGCACACCTGATATAGCATCTATTTTATCTTGGTCTCGTTTATCTTCTGTCCATAGTAGTGATCATTATCCGCTAGTTATTTCATTTCCTTATAAGAAATCTGTAACAAATATTCCAAAACCACGTATAAAGTATAGATTAGATAATGCAGACTGGGATTCATATAGAAGTTCTGTAGAGCAAAAAATTCTTGAACTTGCTGATTCTTTTCCAGTACAGGATCCCCAATTATTATCTGAAAAATTTACAAGCATTTTAATAGAGGTCGCAGAAGTTACTTTCCCTATTAAAAATGGAGCATTGGGCAAGATTCCTTCCCCTCCCTGGTGGGATGCTGAATGTACTCAGGCTGTTAAAAACAGAAAAGCAGCAGAGGAAAATTATTCTTGTGGTATGACTACAGAAAATTTCGAGGTATATCTAGAAGTAGCTCGTACTTCTCGTAAACTGCTTAGACGAAAGAAATTCGAAGGCTGGCAGAAATTTTGTGCCTCTATCTGTCCAGATGTTAGCTGTTCTATTGTGTGGCGTAATATTAGGCGCTTCAGGTCTGCATTTAGTGAATCTTCAACTTCGAAATTGCCACCAGTCTTGGCTAATCAATTTATGGATAACTTAGCCCCTCCTTCAGCTCCAGAACAGAGTTCTTTTCTTCATGCTCCTCCTTTACCTATGTGTGACTCTGAGCTTAACTCCCTGTTTTCACTAGGCGAGTTGAAGGGTGTTCTTTCACATGTCAAAGATTCAGCTCCTGGTGAAGATGGTATACCCTATTCTTTTATAGCTAATCTTTCAGACTCTGCCTTATCTGTTTATTTAAATCTTATTAATACTGTTATGATATCTGGCAATATTCCACCAAGCTGGAAATCTCAAACCATTATCCCCATATTGAAACCAAACAAGCCTTCTTGTAATGCCACCTCTTATCGTCCTATTGCACTTTCATCAGTTCTTGCCAAAATTACTGAGCATCTTGTTAAGATTCGTTTGGAGTGGTTCGTAGAAAGCAGAAACTTACTAGCTTCATCTCAGTTTGGGTTTAGGAAGGGTAAGAGCACACTAGATAGCCTTAGTGTATTCACTTCAAATATTCGTTTAGCTTTCTCTTGTAATAAATCTGTAATCGCAGCATTCCTTGATATTAGCTCAGCTTATGATAATGTTTTAGTATCAGTTCTGAAACAAAAACTACAATCATTGAAAGTTCCATCAATGATGACAAATTTTATTATTAATATGCTCTCTGAAAGGTCTATTAATCTGTACCTTGATGATGAGTCCAAATTAACCCGATTAGTATGGAAAGGCCTTCCTCAAGGTTCTGTACTTAGTCCACTTCTTTATAATATTTACACCTATGATTTAGAATCTTCCCTTAATGAATCAGTACAAATTCTTCAATATGCAGATGATTTACTTTTTTATATTTCTGGAAATTCCGTTCAGGAAATGTGCACTTCTTTAACCTCCTCTTTGTGTTTGTTGAAATCTTGGCTAGGAAATAATGGTCTGGAACTTTCAGTTGATAAGAGCAGCATTGTATTGTTTACTAGAATGCGTAAACCTCCTTCAGTCAATGTCCAGTTTAACAACATCTCTATGCCTATTAAAAATCAAGTAAAATTTTTAGGTGTTATTTTGGATTCACATCTTACAGGGCTTCCACACTGTGAGTACATAGCAGCTAAATGTGAGCACAATATAAACATCATCAGATGTCTATCTGGTGTTTGGTGGGGTGCTCATCCTTTTTCATTAAAATTAATGTACAATACTCTAATTCGAAGTGTATTAGATTATGGGACCTTTTTGCTGGAGCCTGGCAGTGCTGCTGGGTTGAAAAAATTGGATGGTGTACAGTCTAAGGCATTGAGAGTAATTTCAGGTGCAATGAGATCTAGCCCTATCAACTGTCTACAAGTGGAATGCGGAGACCCTCCCCTACATTTGCGAAGACAGTTTCTAGCAGACCGATTCTTATTCAGATGCTTACAATTAGCTAACCACCCTTTAAAATCTATAGTTTCCCGGCTGTCCTATGAAGTTGTTTCTTCAGTTTATTGGAGAAATAAAGCTACCCCTTGCTTGGTAAAAAGTTTAACAAAATTTAATTCAGTTGAAGCTCCCTGTCATAATTCTCAACTTCTTCCAATATTTCACTGTAAATACAATGCTTTAATTTTATCCCCAAACATTCACTTTAACCTAAATATCTACAAAAATGACACATGTCAAAATCAAAACTTCAATTACATTATGGATAGGGACTGGGGGGGATACCATCATATTTTTTCGGATTCATCCAAGCATGGGCACAATAGTTGTGTGGGGGTTGGTGTATACCACCCACGTTACAATGTGGTACAGAAGATTAAACTTCCTCCTGAAACATCAGTATTTACGGGGGAATGCTTTGGTTTATTTAAAGCAGTTGAATATATTTTAGTCATGGGGTTACAAAACGCAATAATTTTTACTGATGCAATGAGTGCCTTGCAAGCCTTAGCTAGATTTCCTTTTTATTCACAAAATCCATATATAGTTTTTGAAACTCGGTGTCTACTTTTACAGTGTTCTTTGAAGGGGTTTTCTGTGTATTTTGCTTGGATACCTTCTCATTGTGGTATTTTGGGTAATGTAAGAGCAGATCAATTGGCTAACGAGGCTGTGAGTTGTGGAGATGTATTCCCTTATAAAAACAGTTTTCAAGACCTGTCTGCTCTGCCCAGAATTCATTTACAGGAATCCTGGGGTGAGCTCTGGACAAAGCACTCGGAAAAGGGCCGATTTTACCGTTCAATTCAGCCTGATATCCCTACAAAACCATTGTTTTCTAAATTTAAATTCAGCAAAAAAATTACTTCTATCATTATACGTATGCGCTTGGGCCATGTGTGCACTCCGGCTCATCTGGCTAGACTTGGCATCGTGCAGAGCCCTATGTGTGCCTGTGGCGCTGATGTGGGTGATTTGAATCACCTAATTTTTGCTTGCTCCCTGTATGACCACACCTCTCTTATCCAAAGTCTTGTGTCCCTCCAAGTTCCTTTTCCTACCTCTATTTCTTGTATCTTACGTAATTGTAATATAGATATATACAAATCCATTGCCCATTTTATTGTAAATAACGATATTAAAATATAATTCTTGTGTACATAATAATACATTCATTCACCATTATTTATTTTTATTCAGTATAAAATGATATTTTTTATATATATATTTTCATGTATTTCTTTGTGTTTCCTATAATAACTGATCTCCTTTTCCTTTTCCAAATTCCGATCCAATTTGTTTTTTCGCGTTTCGTTTCCTGTTTTTTATAATTTGTCGGTGGCTAAAAGCACGAACAGTGCAAAGCCAGAAGAAAAAAAAAAAAAAAAAAAAAAATAGAAGCTAAAAAGTACCACGCAGGATTACCAACTTAACTTGGAGACTTTCTCCCCAAAAGAGGGAAAATTTGTGAAATCAGGCGTTTTAGGGACACATATTAATAGCATAAAATGATATAATTGAATGTCACTTTAAATTGCGACGTCCAATTGGATTGTAGAATACGTCGATTTTTAGGCTTATATTAAGACGACGAAAGAAATAGTACTGCATTTTGACAGTTGGAAGCATGAGTTCACGCGTAGATTCGTCTCCGAATGTAAGCCTAAGACATAAGTTATTATTCTATGTATGTAATATATTAAAGGAAAAAAAAGATAAACAAAAACGTCACGTTATAATTTATTTCAATACTTATTGTAAAAAATACTATTACAAAAACGGGTAATTTCTGATTCGGTTTCAGAACTTTCAGACATTTTTTTGTTTGATTGCCGGCAACACTGGAATTTAAGTGAAACAGACTAGACTGTTACGAATTAAGCTAGGAACTAATTATAAGTCGCGATATATAACTGTGATAAAATCATAAACTTACAGTAAAATAAGTTTATGGATAAAATTTACAAATAGATGTTATGTTCAACACAAAAATCACTTCTTATCCTTTGTTTATATAGGTACCTCTTCTTATCGAAATTATAAATTTCATTTTAAATTTCTATGAACAATTTACCTTTCTGCTGAATCTACAACAGCTGCAACCACATAGTAGGCATCCATTATTTATTTTAAACTACCTAAAAACTATAAAAATGCATAAAATAAGCTTTGTAATTTTAGTTGTTGATAACTAATTATAGTCGACATGTATTTTGATGCCTCCTAAAAATAGTCAGATTTAGGTTGACATTTCTAATATTAGGTGAAAAACGTCAATTACAGAATAGCAAAATGTCAATTTCTACTAAGTTGAATAACTAAACTAATTTTGGTCCTGTCAAACCAAAAATTAGTTTTAAAATGAATTTCAGAATAGAAAACGTCGTTTGACAGGACTAAACTAAATTTAGGTGATTTTTAGTCTAGTTTAGAGAATTTTGTGACAAGAGAATCGGCACCAATGTCAAACTATAAATAGATAATTGGTGTCGATTCTCTTGTTCACGAACTAAACTTATTTTAAACTATCGCTCTTTTTAGGGTTCCGTAGTCCTACAAGGACCCTTATAGTTTCGTCAAGTTCGTCCGTCTGTCCGTCTGTCCTAATCCTTTACAGCTTAATAACTTCTACAGTTATAAACATAAGTAAATGAAATTTTGTTAAAAAATAGTCTAAATATAGATGTTCGGGCGCCGCGCGCCGTCGGCTATCATCGGGCGGTGGCTCGGCTGGTTGACGTCACGGCAACGAGACAGCGGCGGCGGGGGGGGGCGCATTCATGCGCGGGCGTGGGAACCAACTCCACTTCGCTACCGAACTTGACGGACGACACGCGCGCGCACTCAGAGCCAATCTCTGTGGCCAATCCATTATTTGTACTTGTCGTAAATTATTATAACAGTTTTACAGTCCGCTGCATTTTATTCATAGGCCTTTAATTAGGTCCCTTACAATATATCTCAATTTTAAAAGAATAAAAAATCGTGTTTACGTAAAAAAATTTTTTCGCTGCACCTCCTCGTGTGGGTTAGGGTTATCATTGAATAGGTCTACTAAAATGAAGGCAATGTTTCATACATCACTTTTTTATCAGGTGTACCATCTGCGAAATATAGCCCGCCAAAGTGGCTTGCAATGTGTCCACCCCCTGCCATTTCTAAACTATGCAACGTAGAAACTTATAATCTTCCACATTGATAGACCTTTGTAAAAACTCTCTTTTAAAATTATTTCGAGTATAATGTGATTATAATTTTTTGAGTTATAGAGAGAAAACTGAAAAATACTTAAACAGGACCTTAGAGAAAAACCGGCTAAGTGTGAGTCGGACTCGCGCAGTAAGGGTTCTTTACCTCTCATCGACCTGATACCCCATAAAAACTGAGTTAATTTACGAGAGTTTATCAAAAGACATCAACGCTCAGTTCGCGAAACATGAATTTTTGCTTGTCTTTCTTACGCAGGTACCACCACATATGTCTATGTTTGTCTTATTTTTAGCTGCTAATCTACATAATATGCACTATAATCTGACCAAGTTTGACGCTGGTACATATTACCGTTTTGAAGGTAGAGCAGGAACAAAAACGTTGAAAAAAATGCATGTTTTTCGAGGTTTCCTGTATGGGGACCCCCTTTGGTTTTAGCCTTTTTTTTGTTTTTAGTATTTGTCATGATACACCTCATAGCAACACAATTTCTGACAAAATTTCAACCGGTTATTATCTATTACCGTTCAAAAGATACAGCCCTGTGACAGACAGACGGACGGACGGACGGACAGCGTAGCGAGAGTAATAGGGTCCCGTTTGGCTCCCTTCGGGTACGGAACCCTAAAAATGGTCTTAGCAAATAATGCTCCTTTAGCTACTTTCTATTTTAAAAAAATCACAAAAAGTAACTTTGTGTTATGTTGACATGACACACTTCTTCAATTTGGCGCCATCTAGTAATAAAATCTGGTACTAACAACACTCTCTGAATCGCCAATGCTGCCGTCTATTGCATTTGGCGCTGTATAGCGCGAGCCATCTAGCGGCTACTAACAATACTCTGAGTCGCCAATGCTGCTGTCTATTGCAAAAACTAAAATAGCCATGATTAATATTCGATATGATTTGTTTGTAACACCTACTTAAGGAACCCTATAATACTGAGCATGGTCCGACATGCTCTTGGCGGTTTTTTTTTACTTTTAATTAGATACAAGAAAGGGATGGCAACAATTTTAGTGCTGTCAAATTAGTTTACGTGCTGTGTTTTGGCTGTGCCGTGCTAAGTTTCTTTGTATTTTAGTCGGCACGTTCCGAGATCACGACTAAACTTGTATGAGGTAATTTAACAGCACTTAATTTGTTGCTATCCCTTTCTTGTATCTATTATTAGTAAAAGAGAGCGATATTTCAAAATAAGTCTGGTTCTTGAACAAGATAATCGAAACCAAATGTATTATAATGTTTATTTTAGATTTCCCAAGATCCCAGAAGAAAAACAAAAGTGGATGGATGCGATTCGCAGGAAAAATTGGTTCCCATCAAAATGCGCCGTTATTTGTTCAACACATTTCACCACTGATTGCTTTGAACCTTACAAAAAAAAACGCCGTTTATATAGTTCAACAACGCCGACACTGCTGTTACCTGTTTTGGTATGTTTTTTATTTACAATAGTAATCTAATCATAATCTTTATTACAATTTAGTAATATTTGTGACTAGACTTTGCCCGCATCTACGCCCGCGAACAGAAATAAAATATAGCCTAAGTATGTTACTTTTGGATAAAGTGGCTTTCTAATGGCGAAAGAATTATTTAAATCGGTTCAGTAGTTTCAGAGTTTGTTGGTTACAAACAAACAAATCTTTCCTCTTTATAATAATTATTATTATAGATTAGAGATGAAACGGTTATCTAGTAACAATCCGGTATCCGGCCTAAATTTAATATCCGACCGCAAACCAGATAGTGAGCGAGTAAACGGCCCGATACCGGTAAAAAAAAATTTGGTGTTTTATTTAATCCACATCACAAAAATAATCACCATATTTTCACCAATCAACAAAAAATAATTTTGTCGTAAAAAAAAATTTATCTGATCTGATATCACTAATCACTCAAGTGTGGTCAATTTTTTTCCTATTCGTGTACTACCAGGCCCCTCAGAAAGTATTGCGAAAAAAAGTTTTTATATATGGGAGACTGGCCAGTTATAATGTTTTTCGAAAATATGATTATTTATAAGTAAAAATAAGTAAGTTCCAATTTCAAAATTTCCCTCCACATTTTTTGCGAGTTAATTCAAAGTATTGTGTCTCACTGAAATATGGATCTGCGCCGGGAACATTTTAGAGCTATGATTTTATACGATTTCAAGTGTCGCCTGAAACCGGATGAATCGTACGATAGACTTCAAATGGCATTCATGGATGAAGGCCCTTCCAAGGCAACCGTGTATCGTTGGTATAACGAATTCAAGCGCGGTCGACCAACTTTGGGGGATGACGAAAGAAGCGGTCGCCCTTTGACTGCTGTTACCGAAGAAAACGTGCTAGCAGTGAAAAATTTAATCCAAGACAATAGGCGAATTACATATCAGGAGATTCAACACATATTGAAGATTGGATCGGGAAGCGTTCACGAGATTCTACACAGCCATCTTCGCGTGAGGAGGATAGTATCACGCTGGGTGCCGCACAACCTCACCGATGCTCAGAAGCAGGCCCGGGTGGAATGGTGCCGTGATATTATATAACAAGGTCCAGTTGAAAACCAGCGCCAGACACTAGTTGTCTGGCATTTTTGCTGAACTGAGCCTATTTGGTGCAGCTGCGGGGCACACAATTATACTTTTCGGAGTCTATATTGATTAAAACTGTATATTATTGTTATTGTGTGTGTTGTGTGGCTGTAGTAAATAAACCATTTTTCTTTCTTTCTTTCTTTCTATATGCTTAACAAATTTGAAGCAGGCTCGTCTCGGCGTGTTTACGACATCGTTACAGGTGATGAGTCCTGGATTTATCAATACGACCCAGAAACCAAGCGCCAGTCGACTGTTTGGGTGTTTCAAAATGAGCCAACGCCTACCAAAGTGAAGCGATCTAGAAGCGGGGGTAAGATTTTGATCGCTAGCTTTTTTAATTTGACTGGCCACTTGGTATCAATTCCCTTACGGGATCAAAGAAGCATTAATGCCGAATGGTATACTACCAAATGTTTGCCAGAAGTTTTCTCTGTTATAAGCAACAAGCGACCAAACACAGGGCTCCGCGGGCTACTGCTCCACCACGACAATGCACCTGCGCACACCGCACTCAAAACGAGGGACTTCCTGGACAGCACGCCAGTCAAACTCCTGGGTCACCCTCCTTACAGCCCTGATCTAGCACCGTGTGACTTCTTTTTATTCCCAAAAATAAAAAATCAGCTCAAAGGGATACAATTTTCGTCGCCGGAAGATGCGCTGGCTGCGTTCGAGCAGGCTGTAAACGAGGTGTCTGCGGCGGACTGGAAAAAGTGTTTTGAAAACTGGTTTAGGCGCATGAATCTTTGTATAGAGGCTGGTGGAAAGTACTTTGAAAAGATTTGATAAAAATATATGTACGTATAGAACAATTTTTTTTAGTTTCGCAAAACTTTCTGAGTGTCCCACGTATGTTGTTGAATTGAAGTTCACAATTACCCTGTTGGAATAAGATAAGAAGACCGATGCTCAAAAGTAACGATTCTACTGTAGTGATCAGGTGATTGAAGATCAAACTGTACTTGAGGAACGTTCTGTAATGCGGACCTAAGAAAAGTTATTTTAACGTCCTGGATTTTAGTTACCTTTTGCTATAAACTGTATTTGAAATATATATTTTTTTTGGAACGTGGTGCGGTAGGTAAACGTAGCGTTTTATGGCGACCTGATTTCGCCCTAAGAGGGAGCCAGTGGGTGATAGAATAGAGAGTCTGTCAACCACACTGCAAGGCCCTCGAGCTGAGGTGATGTCCCACGTGTGCCCGGACATCGCTGAAAGAGAGTTTAGGTTAGAGGTGGAAGGTCTAAGCACACATCGGCCACTCAATACAATATAAATGCTAGCACCACCTACATACACAAGATTACGTCTGTATACGCACATTACGAACGCGCACACACGTGTAGGTTAGGGATGCTCGCCGCTCGTAATGCCGACTGGATTCCAAGCGCTTCCCTCTCAGTAGTTTTCAGAGATGGCATGCTTGTATAGCGACTGTGGCGGTTGACATCCATTTCCATTGCAATCTCGCAGACCAAATGCCGGCAAACCGCGGGTGGGAGCGGGGTGCGGGTGAGGAAACTTAAATTGGTGGGGGGCGGTGAGTGGCCATTTTGTACGATAGTACTAACTATTAGGTATTCTGTGATCTAGGTTCACACGGCATTGTACTGACGTTTACTTCTCCGCTCGTACTTGCACGAATATGTTAAAAGTTCATTCGGTTTGGTTTGGTTGACAAGTGCGTTGTGTATTCGATAAATATGTGTACCTTTTTCTAGCAGTACAAACAACGTGTGAACGGTTCTCAACGACCATACAGCCTATAGACGCCTCATAACAGGCGACCGGTCTCTGTCACACATCTATGAAATTTCACTAATGTAGGTCGCCACTATTCGATAGTTGAAATCGTCAAATCAGTTTCGACCACTTACATGAGCCGTCAAAACTGCCGCGTTAGTGATTAGCCAATAGCCGACTTGGTAGAGCCAATCGGATTGCAGTACCTACCCCGCCTCAGCTAGAGGCAGAATTTATTGTACGCATTATATTCAACATTAGGCGTCTATCGGGCTGTATGGTCGTTGACGGTTCTATACACAATGTATGTGCCACTATGTATTCAGTACGATTTATCCTTCAAAAAACGTGCGGTGTAAATAAATAAAATAATAATAAATATCTTCGGGACATTTTTACACAGCACCATCTAGTCCCAAACTAAGCAGAGCTTGTGATATGGTTGTACTCAATGATTAATATCATTGGTTGTACTAGACAATGGATATAATACTTATATACTTTTTTTCTTAATGTTGTGTGAACGGGGTCTTCTAACTGAACGACCAAAGTACGCTCCGGGCGTCGTCCGACGATAATACTGAACGCACCCCTTGCTTTACTACACTAAGTGTCAAATATGACTGACAGTGAATAAACAAATCTTTGCTTTAGGTTATGTTCCGTACATTTTTGCATTTTGTGTGAGTATTTTTGTGTTGCGAGACAAAGACTCATAAATATATACACGCCGTTATCAAGTGAGTGTGTGGATGATGGGATATTGCAATATCTTAGGCTGCAAAAGCCACAACGCACAAAAAAGTGCCAGAGTATCATATCACTCGTAAGTAGATGAAATTCCATATATTTGTCACGGGTAACATAGGAGGTATCAATAAAGATATCGTTGATGCGGATAAAGTTCTCATTGCTGAAAATATTGGGGTTTAATGCATATTTTTTCTCATATTCGTAACATCATAATAGCAAAATCAGAATCCATGGCATATCCCCTCAACATATTCTTGGGGGAGGCGGGGAGGCCTATGTCCAGCAGTGGACGTCTTTCGGCTGAAATCATGATGATGAATCTCAGAATCGGTGTTGCTAGTAAATAAATATATAATTTTGGGACATTTATACACAGCACCATCTAGTCTCAAACTAAGCAGAGCTTGTGCTATGGGTACTAGACAATGGATATAATACTTATATACTTTTTCTGTAAATACATACTTATAATATATAAGTAACACCCTTAACCTCGTGATCAGCAGTCTGACCCACGAACCACTAGACCACAGACATCGTCAAATTAAATCAAAGTAAATTATTAATTATCATTATTAAATTATTATATTTAATAATGATAATTAATTAAGACTGCCCCGTTGGTCTAGTGGTCGCAAGCGCGACTGCTCAGCTGACAGCGTGGGGTCCTGGCTTCGATTCCCGGGTTGGGCAAAGTGTTATTGGGTTTTTCCATTAGGAAATTCTCAGTAGCAGCCCGGAGTATGGATTTGTGCCCGGTTAATGGCAATAGGCTCGCCTCCTATTACATGGGACTATAACATAACTGGCGAAATGTGGGTGTACTATACACCTTTGCCTACCCCTTCGGGGAAATACAGGCGTGATGTTATGTTATGATTAATTAAGTCAAAATATTTTTAAGTTTTAAAAGGACTTTATTGTTTTTTAAATGTTTTAGGTTTCCCTTTGATCCAGTACTTAAAAAAAAATGGATTGATGCGACTGGACGTCAAAATTGGGAGCCAAAAATGTTTAGCAAAGTGTGTTCTATTCATTTTGAGTCCAATTTATTAATAGTTACGCCTACAAAGTCTCAATTGATACCATCTGCAGTGCCAACTAAATATATTTCCGTAAGTATCTGCTTATACTTTACTTACTTACTTACTCCTCTGGCTCAAAGTGAGTCATGGCCTCTCAAACGAGAACTCTCCACTTTCCTCGATCTTGCGCGATATCTCTCTAGTTGGTAGCTTGAAGCTCACATAGATCAGCCTCCACAGCATCTCCCCAGCGATATCTGGGGCGACCTACTGGTCTACGTCCGGTTGGTTGGTTGCTTATACTTTATTATTTTCATATTTTAAATTTTATAAATCATTTTATTCATGAGCTGTTAAAAAATCTTGCAGAGTCAGGGTTATGGAGGAACATTGCCTCGTGGTCGTGATGCATGGGTTAAATTTATAAAAAGAAGGAGCAATAATGATGAGAAAATGCCACTGGCAACAAATAAAATGGTATGTGTGGTTGGTAGGTACAATTTTTCATTTTTATTCATAGAAAGAAAGAAAAATTATTTACTGTCCCAGTTAATGGCGCGCAACATTTAAATAACAGTGCAACAGAACCACAAACAGGCAACTAACAGGTGGGTATACAAAAAATTGGAAAACAAAAAACACATTAAAAATATAAGGGAATTACATAAAATACAAGGAATGTACAGTCGATCGCACCGCACGTCAGTGGCATCACCTGAGTCAGAAAACCGCCCTTACTGCTTACGAAATAAAGGCGCCGCCAACCTCAAGCTGTTAGCACCGTCGTGCGGTTGACCGTACCTAAAACAACTTAATAAAAATAAAATAAATCTCCGTTAATTCGTAAAACAATTGGCCAATTGCACGCCGTAGCCGCGAAAATGAGGTTCCCACTCAGCATGATGCTTTGTTACGGAGCAAGCCACAACACAGCGCTGATTTTCAGTGGGCACCCCAAGTGAGAAACAGATGGGAAACCAACATATACTCGTAAGATAGGTTTTTGCTGGGCAAGCGTGTACCATCGTCGACCGCACCATCGCTTAACATCAGGTGAGGTGGCGGTCAAACGCAAGCCCGTTAAGAATAAAAAAAAATAAAAAAAAAAGATTAATAAAAATAAATACATTATATTTATTATTTATTTATTTTATTATATTCTTTATTGTACATTACACCAAACGAAAACAAAGACAATAGTTTACAGAAAAATTAAATAAGTACAATGGGCGGTCTTATCGCACAAGGCAATCTCTTCCAGACAACCTTTGGATGGACTAGAAGAACGGGAACCAATCTATTATACTTAATTTATAGTGAATAAGTTATTTTTTTATTTTTTCTTTACTTAAAGTTTTTAATGATCTTGGTTTATTATTTGTTTGGTGCCGAGTGGTACTGGCTCAAAATGATTTACATCAGTTTAAGAGATTAGTTATTGAGATAAAAAAGTTTTATTGTATTTTTCGCATTTCGGTTTCTTATTTCGTCGGTTTAATTTTATGCTAAAAAAACTTTTTTTTTTTTTTTGGCTGATATACAGGGTGTCGCGGAAACGCTTCCGAAAACGAAGATAGGTGATAGTGCTGGTGATTACTGATACGAAACCACGAAAAAAAATGCGATTCTTTTTTTATATATTTTCATATTTTTTTTGCATTTTTCTTTATGTATGAGTTTTATTTAATTGCCCAAAGCTGGTTATGTATGAAAAATGCAAAAAAAAATATATGAAAAAATCTAAAAAAAAAAAGGATTTTTTTTCGTGGTTTCGTATCAGTAATCACCAGGGGGCCTACTTGCGTTTGACGAACGACAAACGAAGTACGAACTTTCGTTCCGACTGATACCTACACAATAAAGATAGGCACATAAAAAAGGCACAATAAAGATAGACTATTGTTCACTGTCGTATGAAATTGATCAGAGAACAGAGAAACAAACGTCAAAACACGATCATCGCATGCGATATGGGAACGATGGTTGACCGGAGTAGCAAATTGTGCGATGAACGATACGATTGATCGAATATCGTCGAACGCGAGTAGACCCCCAGCACCTATCTTCGTTTTCGGAAGCGTTCTCCTTACACCCAGTATACGCATTACTAGTTACCTACTTAGTTTTTGGTGTAATTTAAAATATTTTACTTACCAGGTAGTTACCTACTTAATTTTTGGTGTATATAAAAATATTTTACTTACCAGGTAGTTACCTACTTAATTTTTGGTGTAATTTAAAATATTTTACTTACCAGGTAGTTACCTACTTAATTTTTGGTGTAATTTAAAATATTTTACTTACCAGGTAGTTACCTACTTAGTTTTTGGTGTAATTTAAAATATTTTACTTACCAGCACGCGTAGCATGACCACTGTAGACAAGGGCTATGTCTACGAAAGAGTCGACAAAATGACAGTTAAAGTACTATACAATGTCGTTTAGTCTATTCTTCCGTAGACATATCTCTTGTCTACAGTGTTCATGCTACGCGTGCAGGTAGGTACCTACTTTAACTATAACTGTTTACAATGTGTTATTGAAATAACTGAAAACCTATTAAGGGGTCGTTGTACTCATTAGTATGAACAACTTTTACTATGGGACCAACCTTGAAATCGCGAAAAAAATATCAGCTGTTCCCTACATTTTGTCGATTTATGTGATAGCAAATGTTCCATAAAGATAATTTCTTTTTCGCGATTTCAGAGTTGGTCTTATAGTAAAAGTTGTTCATACTGATGAGTACAATGACCCCTTAAGAGGTTTTCAGTTATTTCAATAACACATTGTATAATATGATTTACATTTTCATCTATATTCTTTGTTCTATAAGGACTTTCCTCAGCCTTCCGTCTCCATCATCAGACCCTCGATGACAGTCATAACCCAGCTAGGTCTAAAGTTATCATCAAGATCAGTGGTCCCCAAACTTATTTTGTCTACTGCCCACTTTGTAGCACGCCCATTTTTTCACTTACTTAAAAACCACTATAACTTCAAATTAATTTAATTAATTATTGTTAGCTATATTAGCGGAGATTAAACATTCATTCTAAACTTTAGACTTTTACTATAACCCGCAAGAGTTAACTTGAGACCTAAGCACAGTAGGTAGAACACAACGGCGCTCAGGTCTCAAGTTGACTCTTACGGGCTACACCTGCCAATGAGAATGATTATAGAGACTGCCTCGTTGGTCTAGTGGTTGCAAGCGCGACTGCTGAGCGTGGGGTCCTTGGTTCGATTCCCGGATCGGGCAAAGTGTTATTGGGTTTTATCATTAGGAATTTCTCAGTAGCAGCCCGGAGTTTGGATTTGTGCCCAGTCAATGGCAATAGGCTCGCCCCCATGGGACTATAACATAACTGGCGAAATGTGGTTGTACTATTACACCTCTGCCTACCCCTTCGGGGAAATACAGGCGTGATGTTATGTTATTGAAACGCAACTTTACTTTACTTTTTATTCAAATAAAACCAACATAATCGATTCTTATACATATAAAAAACTAATGTGAAGAATGAATCTGATGCTTTCATTTCGAAACGGAGCGACCGATTGACATGATTTTTATTTTATTTATTCAATAAAACAGGACAGATATATGAACTACGCGGAGAGAAATGTCGAACCAAGTTTGAGCAATCTCTTAATTAATATTAGTTGATGTTCACAAGTTGTAGTGGAAAGTCGAGAGTTCAGTCGGTGTCTAAGAGTCCTCCTAGCTAGATGAAATTATAAATCGCCCCCCAAGCCTTTACACAATGCCCCCATTTTTTTCTGGGTCTCTTACCGCCCCCCTGTGGGCGCTGCAGGCCTAATGCAGCGCCCATATGTGGCCGTTATTGCCCACTTTGGGAAAGGCTGATGAAGATAAATGAAATAAGCCTTAACACGAGGTAGCTGCCGTAAACCATTCTTCTTCTTCTTCGTGTCGACATGAGCTACATAATAATAATAGCTCATGTCGTGGGGAAAAGATTAGCTAGTCAGCAGGTTGATAGCGGGGCTGACTGCCTCATCCACCATTGAGGAGTTCCCTCGAATGTCTTCCGTTTCTATCATCAGACTAACTCCAGGTCTCCATTATCTTCTAGCATCATCAGAACTACATGCATGTGTGTCAAATTTCAACAGAATTGGTTAGCAGATGAAAATTCAGTGGGTGAACAATCGATCATCCCTTATTTTCTTGCCTTTAGGGGTGGATTTAGTTTTTCAAATTTAAATTGGACCAATTTCGTGGTATATTCTATCCAATAAAAAAATAATCATCAAAATCCGACTACTCTGTAAAAAGTTATGCGTGGTCAAACATAAAAGTAAAAAAAAAATACAATGTGATGATCTGTTTTCGTGCCATATTCTGGTGAAAGAGATGGCATGCTATTTGTATGTTCTCTGTTTGGCAACATTTTTACGTGACGTTAGAATATCTACTCCGCGTGGTGAAAATCCGCCATTTTAAGGGCAATGGTTTTGCATGTGTGCTGTCAAGTGAACAAACATTTTGGATTTGCATTGCGATTTTTGGCTTTAAAAACGGTCCCAAATTTATTGTTAGTGCTGTGGACAACAAGTAATGCAAATGTAATTTGGATTATAATAAGTTTTGATTACTTATACTTTGTAAAATATAGCTTGATCTCTGTGACACATGTCAAATACGTAAATTTTCAACGTATTTTGACATTATTTGTACGTATTTGACATCTGTCACAGGGATCAAGCTATATTTTACCAAGTATACATCCCTTGCAATGGCCGTCATTTTACGGGCCCGGATAGTGTAAGTATAGCACATTAGCACACACGTTTGTTTTATGCTACGCGTATTTCGTAGTAGCACAGAGTACATTATATAGCTGAGTTCAGCAGCGTTGCTTGAAGCACAGAATATATAATAGTACTCTTGAAGGTAACTTTTGTATCCTTTTAGGTAACTTTCAGCTCCGTCAAGTTAGATGATAGGAATAGTAGTATACGTATAAGTACGTGGGACACTCAGAAAGTTTTGCGAAACTAAAAAAAATTGTTCTATACGTACATATATTTTTATCAAATCTTTTCAAAGTACTTTCCACCAGCCTCTATACAAAGATTCATGCGCCTAAACCAGTTTTCAAAACACTTTTTCCAGTCCGCCGCAGACACCTCGTTTACAGCCTGCTCGAACGCAGCCAGCGCATCTTCCGGCGACGAAAATTGTATCCCTTTGAGCTGATTTTTTATTTTTGGGAATAAAAAGAAGTCACACGGTGCTAGATCAGGGCTGTAAGGAGGGTGACCCAGGAGTTTGACTGGCGTGCTGTCCAGGAAGTCCCTCGTTTTGAGTGCGGTGTGCGCAGGTGCATTGTCGTGGTGGAGCAGTAGCCCGCGGAGCCCTGTGTTTGGTCGCTTGTTGCTTATAACAGAGAAAACTTCTGGCAAACATTTGGTAGTATACCATTCGGCATTAATGCTTCTTTGATCCCGTAAGGGAATTGATACCAAGTGGCCAGTCAAATTAAAAAAGCTAGCGATCAAAATCTTACCCCCGCTTCTAGATCGCTTCACTTTGGTAGGCGTTGGCTCATTTTGAAACACCCAAACAGTCGACTGGCGCTTGGTTTCTGGGTCGTATTGATAAATCCAGGACTCATCACCTGTAACGATGTCGTAATCACGCCGAGACGAGCCTGCTTCAAATTTGTTAAGCATATCACGGCACCATTCCACCCGGGCCTGCTTCTGAGCATCGGTGAGGTTGTGCGGCACCCAGCGTGATACTATCCTCCTCACGCAAAGATGGCTGTGTAGAATCTCGTGAACGCTTCCCGATCCAATCTTCAATATGTGTTGAATCTCCTGATATGTAATTCGCCTATTGTCTTGGATTAAATTTTTCACTGCTAGCACGTTTTCTTCGGTAACAGCCGTCAAAGGGCGACCGCTTCTTTCGTCATCCCCCAAAGTTGGTCGACCGCGCTTGAATTCGTTATACCAACGATACACGGTTGCCTTGGAAGGGCCTTCATCCATGAATGCCATTTGAAGTCTATCGTACGATTCATCCGGTTTCAGGCGACACTTGAAATCGTATAAAATCATAGCTCTAAAATGTTCCCGGCGCAGATCCATATTTCAGTGAGACACAATACTTTGAATTAACTCGCAAAAAATGTGGAGGGAAATTTTGAAATTGGAACTTACTTATTTTTACTTATAAATAATCATATTTTCGAAAAACATTATAACTGGCCAGTCTCCCATATATAAAAACTTTTTTTCGCAATACTTTCTGAGGGGCCTGGTACATACGCGCCACGGATCTTTGTGGTTCTGAAGTTAGTAACAAATTGTGCAAGAGACGAAAGACGGAAAGACGGCAACTCGGGAACGGGAGTGGTAGGTATAACGTTGCTTAGCAACGAAGCTACCGAGTACCGATCGACCTCAAGTCGTTGCTCTCGCTTTCGTCAATAGCCACGTCCCGCTCATTACCAGTGTGACCGTTTTTGGTATTCTCAATACCAAATTGGTATAATTTGGCCTCCGCAAAATTGATTTAGTATTATTTTGATATTATTTCAGATTTTGGTATTTTTTGGTACAATTTTAACTTGACAACCTTTTTATAGCGTATTTTTGGTATTATTTTCTGGCAGTACTAACTTTCATTCATTGGCTTGGTTTTTTCTTTGACTGATGCTTATCACAGCTGTATAATTTGTCTCTTTTTTAAAGTAGTATGTACAAATAGTTTACGGTTACTCCCACAAATTGTGCTATAGCAAGATCGGGGTTTGGTTTCGTAATTTTGGGGAAACTATAGTTTTTGGGAAAATTTTAAGGAAATGTTTGAGGAAACGAAAATACACAGATATTGTACTAGTTAGTTTATATAATGAAATGGAAAAATAATCGATGTTTGAATGAAGACAAAGTATCGGAAGATTTGACGTATTTTGTATGGAACTTATGTCAAATTCCTATCTCTAGTAAGGCAAATCGTGGATAGATTGGATGTTAATTTTGGCCGTTAATTATCATTGTATTGGATAATCCAAGGGACCGGTGTCCCTTACGGCCAAAATTAATATACAATCTATCTATTTTTTATGGAGCTTATGTCGAATTCCTATCTCTAGTAGGGCAAATCGTGGATAGATTGAATATTAATTTAGGCCGTTAGTTCATTAACCTACCTAATTCCTTCCGTACTAAACATATAAAATTGAAACATTGTTTTTTTTGTTTAATTTATGAATGTCTTATAAGAATTCATAAAAAATATATTTGTAACAAAATTTGAATTGAAATTTGATATTTGATATTAAAAAAAAATTAGGTGTTTCATTTGAATTTTTTTTAGTACAATTTTAGTATAATTCTGCAAACGTATTTTAGTATTTTTAGTACTGAAAACATTATTTTTTAGTTGATTACCTTTTTTAAAAACGGTCACACTGCTCAGTACAGTCGTGTTCAGTTTTTGATTATTGCGATTGGTATGTTTGACTTGTTTGTGTTTACTTTTATTCTTAGGTTAGCTTTACTTGCTGTTTTGTATTAAGTTTTATTATTAGGTTAGGTACTTTGTTACTGTGTTGAGTTTTGTTGTTAGGTACAAAGAGATTATAATACTACGTAAGAGACGGAACTTAGAACATCGTTTTTAATCCTAACCGATGCAAAAGACTGCCAACCACAAAATAATAAGGGATACTTTTGCCAACCTAAGAATATAGAACTGTCAAAATGATGACATAGCGAATAGTGAGAAGCCCATGGTAGAAATAAATAACGATATCGACATATTAGTGAGGGGAATAACGTAATATCGATATCGATAAAAGTTGCTGCAGTATCCTGGCCCTCAGATTAGTTTTAAATACTTTATATTTTTCTTGGGAAACTTTAAAATAAGAAAACAGTTTCGATAAAATGTTTAATAGAATGTAATTTTCTTTTATTCGTTACATGACGATACATCGGCAGATAATTCGCAACTTTATTAAAAAACCGAATTAACTCAAACATCATGTTGGTTGAGAAATCACCCTTAAGGTTTAAACTGTATACGCCATTATCCTACAAACATGATTTTTTATTAAAGGTGCGATACATAATTAAACTTAGTTTTAACACAGATAATATAATACTGGTTTAAATAAATACTAACTAACAACTAATACTATAACTATACTAACTATACAAAACTGCTGCGTTAACCAATAGCCGCGTTGGTAGGGCCAATCGTATTGCAGAACCTCAGCTAGTGGCTGAATTTATTGTACACATTATATTCAACATTAGGCGTCTATTGGGCTATACGGTCGATGGTGACTATGGATTTCAAAGATACAAACAAACACGTCACCCAAAGACGTATAGTGGAGGATAATTTCGATACCACGAGCAGTGTTCACGGTAGCTTAGTGGATTAATCGGATTAAGAGGATAATGAAGACAGATTTTTTATTATAAATAAAAGATATAGATATAAGTCGTATAGATAGGCATATCTATATGACTTTGAATCAACTGCAAAGTTAGTCGAGTCGGATCGCTGACGTCACCCAAAGACGTACCATAGTGGAGGATAATTTCGATACCACGAGCGGTGTTCACGGTAGCTTAGTGGCTAAAGCACTGGCGTACTGAGCCAGGAGTCGCAGGTTCGAATCCTGCTCGTGAGCGATTTTTTCTTTCCACAATTTATATCTATACAAACAAACAATAAACAAACTTAGTTACATTACGATAACGATAAATAACGATACGTTTTTGGCGATCACTTTAAAATGGCCAAACATGATAACTTGTCACGAGTTCACTACAAGTTCCTTTAAAACTGGGGACTGTATTTTTAATTAAAACTGCACTTTTTCTGAGGTACTTTATCGTGCATTTTTTTGTTCAAGTCTCTCCACTAATTTCTTCTTGCGGGGGGTGTGAGTTCTGAAACACAATAGAAATTATTTATTAACTACAAAGTCCATAACAATACCTAATATAAAAACATAAGTGACGTCAGTCTCTTTGCTACGTTTTCATGCCTAAACTAGCAAACCGATTTGATATAGAGGTAGCTTGACACCCGATGATGGACATAGGAATCCCCATACACTACCCCTAAGGGGGTGGAAAAACCCCCTAGGTGGGTGGGAAGGGGAACATCAACAGGTTTGTATGAAAAAATAATACTATTTACATAGGTGAAGCCGTGAGGCACAGCTTGTTTATCTATACTTAATATTGCTGCTACTACTACTATCTATACTTATTATTACTTACTCCTTACTTTGATTTGAATGTATCGGATTTGTTATTGTATGAGCTCAGTCAGACACTTACCGGTTTTCTTCCAATGGAATGTTTGCAAAAAAAACGGGCTCTCTAAATGCGCTTCTTTAACGCCACATATCTCGCAAGTTCGGCGAGAACTTCTCCTTGACATTTTAGAAGTCCAAAGTATTGTAAATGCACAAAATAAACAGTTTATTTGCAATCACCACACATGCACTAGCGAGTCTTTATCTCGGGAATAAACAACGTAACTGTCTCACTAATGTTTCTAACAGATGAATAACCACTCAATCAACGCCTAGAACACAAAATTGGGACAAAATATGCTATAACACATAATTATAAGTCTGATTTTGTGTTGCCATACTATTAATTAACTTACTACTACGCTCCACTTTGTCTTAATAAAATAACATAAACATCACGCCTGTATTTCCCCGAAGGGGTAGGCAGGGGTGTATAGTACTCCCACATTTTGCCGGTTATGTTATAAGTCCCAAGTAATAGAAGGCGAGTCTATACTTTGTCTATTGCCTAATTTATTATTAAGATTTGTTGAAAACGATGATTTTTTTATGATAAATATATAACTACATGTTTTTTTTTGACGCTAAAGGCTTTTAGATTAATTACTTACATCTATTTGGGATTTTTTGTTTTCTTCCACTTTGCTGATAATTTTTAACCACTGGGAACATTACTAGTATTACTACGTTGGTAGATGTCAAATCTGTGCGTTTTCTTCATGTTGGGAACATAATGCATCAGTCGTCATACATTTTTTTTAAAGTTTCCGACCACTGGTTAGGTTATGAACAAAAATAAAAAAACCGGCCAAGTGCGAGTTAGACTCGCGCAGTAAGGGTTCCGTACCACCCATCAATCTGATAAATCACACCTCGACCACTCTATACAATATAAATGCTAGCACCACATACATACACAAGATTACGTCTGTATACGAACGCGCACACACGTGTAGTTTAGGGATGCACGCCGCTCGTAGTGCCGACTGGGTTCTCAGTAATTTTCAGAGATGGCGTACTTGTATAGCGACTGGCGATTGACATCCATTGCAATCTTGCAGTCCAATTGCCGGCAAACCGCGGGTGGGTGCGGGGTGCGGGTGAGGAATATTAAATTGGCGGGGGGCGGTGAGTGGCCGTTCTGTACGATAGTACTATTAGGTATTCTGTGATTAAATGTACGGGCTGGCACGCACACATTCACACCCATAGTAAGCCTAACAGCCGCGATTACGCAACAAATCTCGTGTGACCGTTAGTCGTCGTAGCTAGTGTAATGCCATCAGCCTACTTCCACGGCAGCATAGAATATACACTAACGTAAAGAAGCGACACTTAAGTATGTGTGCTCGTAAAATTGCTCGCGGCTATGTGGGCGGGTCTGGGAGAGCGCGGGGGCCGTGCGCAGTGCGCGGCGTTTGGAACGGGCAGTCACTAGCACGGAACAAAAAAAAAGTAAGTGGGCGTAACCCCTGTTGCCACTAGCGAGTACAGATGTACGCACTTGCCGCTCAAGTGATTTTAGTCGCGGTCACAGATAACCAACGTGCACACGTCCGTCGATACCGTAAAAAAAATAATTAAAATGCCCTATTGTTCCATATTAGACTGTAAAAATCATAGCCGTAATAAAAATCTGTCACACGGAGGTATTTCGTACCATCGGTAAGTAAGATTTCATGTTTAAATATCTACAATAAATGCCAAATATAAATTTTATTTCTTTTTGCAAACAGAGTACAAAAATGACAATCTATAGTGATCCTTACGACATTGTTATACGGTAGATTCACTGGTAACCATTTTTCTAGAACTTTTGCTTACATAATCAGACTGTTTACGCTATTCAATTAGTGCATGTACCATGTATATTATCGATAAAGTGTTATCGACTATTTTTAATTATTGCTTTTCGGTAAACTAAGAGAAATGGTCCAATGCTTGCTTGTGGTGCAAGATGGTAATCCTTCTATACAAAAAATACATATAACATAAAGTACCTGCAGTTTCTGTCTTTCTGTCTGTGTGTCTAATGTAGGGATTTTTATTCTGTTTTTAGGTACTAATAGATATAGGTTTAGGTATTTTTTTTATAAAGATTTTGTGTGAATTGGTCGAACAATGATGATATTGTCCATCAAGCCGGGATAATATTTTCAGCAACAATCAGTGTACCTACTACCTATCATCCTATCAACAAAGTTATCTCCATGGTTACGACACAGATAAATAATTTTATTTATAGATATTATTTGAATCCTGTTTGGTTACGCAACTTGGGCTTTTTTTTTAGATTTTTTTGGGATGGTTTTAACGGATATAATATTTATTTTGAAATTCAAGATGGCCGACAAGATTTCCTTAAAAAAATTGAAACTAGTATAATTTTAGGGCTTTAGGGGGTGGCGATTACGGATATAACATTTATTTTAAACTTAAACTACTTGATATTTTATAATAAATACATACCTATTTTAAGCCCTATAAAGGGATCATGTTCATGCCTTGTGTAGACGGTGTTAGGGAGCTGCTAAAATAAATTTACATATACTTACTTACTACCTGCAATGTATATTGAGCATCTAGTATTCATTAATTTTAACAAAATTGATTACTTATGCACACATTTGTACACAGTACACAACTGATTTTATTTATTTGTTACGGGAAGAAACTAACGTCTAAGATACAGGCTCGGCCTAGTTTAGACGTTAGGGTTCATTTTGATTGTATGAAGAAGTGTGCCATTAGATTAAGAACAGTGTAAAATGTGATTTTTGTTTCAATAAAGTTTTTTATTATTATTTTTAAATGTAATACGGCTGCCATTCTTTCTTAAAAAAAAATCGTTTAACAGACATTTTTACAATTTTGTTGCGGTTTTCATCATTATTAATTGAATTTCTTTATGCTTGTATATTATTTATGTGATAATATAGTTCAAAATCAAATTGTAATCAATACATCAACCTTTTCAGTTTCCCAAAAGATCCATTTATTAAAGAAAAATGGATCAATGCAACTGGAAGACTCAACTGGTTCCCTTCTAAAAGTAGTACGATCTGCTCGCAACATTTTATGGAAGATGATTTTATTATAAAAAATACTGGAAATAAATATATCAAGGCTAAATCAGAACCAAGTAAAAATATTTTAACTCGTCATTATTTGGTAAGTCAAAACACAAAGGAAAGCTCACCATAGCCCAGCACGCACTGCGGGTGGTTAACAGCGAAAAAATTAACCTATGACCTCGGACGAATAAAAATGGCGGACGGAATCTTGCTAAGAAAATATTGAAGAATAAGAATAGTTTTTATTGTATAAAGGTTACAAACAAATTGGGTTGAGGTCCTAGACCTCACACTAGGATTCCCTGTGTCGTGAGATCTAGGCTCTTTCATTCGTCTACAAATTTAGTATCAGTAGGTATTTCCGTGTTAAGGAGACAATCATTTGCAATCATGTAGGTACTTAATAATATGATACATTTCGATATCTTTATCTAAGATGGAACATAAAATAAAATAAAGTAAATTAAGGTATGAATATATGAATGATATGTGTGGGGGTGTGTATTTGTGTGAGTGTTGTAAGGTGTGTGTTGAAGGTTTGGTTTTGATTGGTTTTTTCCTAAACCCACTATAATTTCGACATAATTTTAACTCACCAGATATATATTGATACTTGATAGATATAGATTTATACTTGGGAGAGGCCTTTGTCCAGCAGTGGACTGCGATAGGCTGAGTTGATTGAGATATATATTGTTGTTTTATTTATGACACTACGACAATGACTACCGTCACACGAGATTTGTTGTGTAATCGCGGCTTTTTGTCTTACTATGAGTGTGAATGTGTGCGTGCCAGCCCGTATTTTTAAGCGAGCCGTCTTAGTATGGGTTTTTATTTAGCGAGATTCCGTCCGCCTTTTTTATTCCTCCAAGCCTATGACTTTTTAGACAAGCGCACGCATTAGCAGTTTTTTCCAGCGACTGAATTGAGAAAAATGCTATGGGCTATTGGTTAAATTTTTTGAGCGGCTTAAAACCACTTAAAACCGCGCGTCGTTAGAGCCGCAAAACATAATAAAACAAAGTGTAAATTTAAATTGGTATTCCTGACGTTTCAACAACGTTGACGTTTTAACAATTATGTATGGACACAGATAATATAATACTAATTGACGTAATATGTAATGATTCCCGGGTCGTGTTATTGAGTTATTTCACTAGGAAATTCTCAGTAACTGCCCGGAGTCTGGATTTAGGCTCGCCTCCTATTACATGGGACTATAACATAACTGACGAAATGGGGGTGTGCTATACACCTCTGCCTACCCCTTCGGGGAAATACAGGCGTGATGTTATATAATTGACGTAACTACTATTCTTTAATAAGCTGGAACTCAGATTACTGAAAGCTGGAGGTTCACAATGTGAAATAGATAATGGGGTCGATTCTCATGTTCACGAACTAAACTTATTAAAAATGTTATTATTATTATTAATTTCTTTTAAACTATCGCTCTCTTTTACTAATAGTAAATACAAGAACGGGATGGCAACAATTTGAGAACTGTTAAATTAGTTTACGTAACACATTTCTTTGTATTTTAGTGGGCACGTTCCGAGATCACGACTAAACTTGTATAGAAATCTTAATTCCGACTAATTTGACAGTTCTAAAATTGTTGCCATCCCTTTCTTGTTTCTACTGTTAGTAAAAGAGAGCGATAGTTTAAAATTAGTTAAGTTCGTGAACAAGAGAATTGACACCAATAGCAACTTATGTCTGATTAAAACAATTAAATATTAAGGTATGTTTTTTTCGGTATCCTTATTTATAATAACCTACTTAGTTAAAAATGTCGCGCTGGCCGCTCATATACGAGAGTGTGGGTTCGAAACCTGGTTAGTCTGGGTACTAGGTACTTGGTAGTGCGCAATGATATTACATACTTATGTAAAATCATTGTTAGTACACACGGCTACACATCAAGCTTTACATTTCCAGTATAAGCTGACCTCGCATTGTATAGGTTTTCCTTAAAACGCGAGGTCAGCCTTTACTGGTTTTGCACAGCTTGATGTGTAGCCGTGTGTACGTAACTGCTAAGTTACAATTGGAGTTTTTCAAATTAATGTACTTACCTAGTTAATTTAAGGTGCCCCTAACGGTGAAGGACAATATCGTCATTTATTATTACTCTAGGCACAGAATATCTAATAGTACTATTATAACGTACAGAACGGCCACTCACCGTCCCCCGCCAATTCAAGCCTCGCCCGCGCCCCGCACCCGCCCACAGTTTGCCGGCAATTGGACTGGAAGATTGCTATGGATGTCAATCGCAAGTCGCTATACAAGCACGCATTCTCTGAAAAGCGCTAGGAACCCAGTCGGTATTACGAGCGGAGAGCAACCCTAACTTACACGTGTGTGTGCGTTCGTATACAGACGTAATATTGGTCCGAGTCTCTAGGGGGGGGGAGTTGCTCCCCCCCTGGCGACGCCCATGGCCTGAAATGTAAGTTTCATACAAGGCTGGCTCTGCTTAAACCACTGAGGAAATATATACTTCGTACTAGAGTAGACATTTTTGTGACCATCGCTACGCGGTTGTAGCTATAATTGTAAGTATGTAAACACGGCTACACATCAGTATAAGCTGACCTCGCATTGTATAGGTTTTCCTTACATCGCGAGGTCAGTCTTTACTGGTTTCGTACAGATTGATGTGTAGCCGTGTGTTACTGTACTAAGTACGTCACACAGGGCCGCGCTCAGGTGAATGAAAAAATCATTTCATTAAATGGAAATTAATTAAAACTACAACAATTTACACCCCTTCTGCTAACTTAAAGATTTGTTTTATTCTAAACTAGCTTATGTCCGCGATTTCGCTCGCGTGAATGTGGTTTATCGCGCATCCCTCGGGAACTGTTCATCTTGTCACCTATATATTAATCCAGGGTTATGTTCTATCTGTATGCCAAATTTCATTAAAATTGGTCCAGCCGTTCTTGAGTTATAAATGGTGTAACTAACCCGACTTTGTTTTATACAACGGGTTATTGAAATAACTGAAAACATCTTAAGGGGTCATTGTACTCTAACTCGCGAAAAAAATATCAGCTGATCCTAACATTTTGTCGATTTATGTGAACAGACTGTAAGGATCAGCTAATATTTTTATTTTTCGCGAATTCAGGGTTGGTTCCCTAGTAAAAGTTGTTCATACTGATGAGTATAATGACCCCTTAAGAGGTTTTCAGTTATTTCAATAACACATTGTATACATGCTGTAATTTAAATGGCTTCTTTCCCAAAAGGGGTCATTGTACTCATAATTATAAACAACTTTTACTATGGGACCAAACCTGAAAACGCTAAAAAAGGTCTGTTAGTCCCTACATTTGTGTTCACTTAAATCGATATAATGTAGGGACCACCTGATCCTTTTTTCGCGATTGCGATTTCAGGGTAGGTCCCATAGTAAAAGTTGTTCACAATGATGAGTACAATGACCCCTTTTCGGGAAAGAAGCCATAAAAAATTCAGCATGTATTTAGATTAAAATGACTTTTTATAGCGTGTTTTGATTGTAACATATTGTTACAGACTAACGCTGGTCTCCGTCCCGCAGCTACCACGCCAACATCAAAACCTCTGGAGGATGGTGACGTGCTATCACGACCATCGACAAGTGCTGGCGCCAGTAATGAAGGAAAGTCACAGGTACAGCCATCAGCCAACGACGTCAATATATAGACATGCGATCTCATATAAGCAGCATGTTCCAAATTCAGTTGACGCAACCGTTGATAAAATTTACGTGTGTTCGCGAGACAGCTGTCAAGTGAACTAATGACAGATGACAGTGTGGTTCCGGAACCACAACTTTGTGTAACCATGTTCTTTTGAACAGCACATCTAGTACGTACAAGGGCGGATCCAGGGGGGGTCATAGGGGTCATGACCCCCCCCTGGGCCTAGGTCAACCACAGTTTTTTTTCCTGTTTACGTAATTTACTAAATTAACTTACAATGAATGCATGAAAGTATGTATGTGTTACATACTAATTCAACAAGATACACACATATAATTACTAAACTGAACTCGCACCCTAACCCGTTCGTTCATTGTGAATAATATTAGCGCGATTTAAAGTTTGATTTTGCCGAACAGCCTGCGTCGCGAGGTTTTACTTGTCACGAGGTTTTACTCCGATCTCCCCGATGCGTCACCATCGATTGAATACCTAGCTAACCATCAACACCTGAACTATGTATTTACAAGAAAAAGTATCTAAGTATAACATCCATTGTCTAGTACACATAGTACAAGCTCTGCTTAGTTTGGGACTAGATAGCGATGTGTAAAATTTCCCAAAAAAAAAAACTATTTATCAACCATGTTAGCCTTATAAAACCTCGCCCAAATAAAAACATTTTAAGAACCTTGAAACATCGATATTAGACCATAATTTAAAAGTTTTTTGAAAATCGGAATGGAAAAATAACATCCCAAATAAATCATCCCAAATAAATGATCCCAAATAAAATAAGTGTTTTGCAAATATATGCCAAAAAATTTCGCGCTCGCTTCGCATTTTTTTATTATATATTTCGCATTTATATATTTTATTATTAGGTGCATTAGAAGAGCCTCCACGAGTGTTGATATTTAATTGATCGTCCGGCCACACCTCAGACACTCGATACAAAATAAATGCTAGCATCACCTACGTACACAAAATTACGTCTATACACGAACGCACACACTCGTGCAAGGGCGGATCCAGCCTTTGCGTCAGGGTCGCGTACTTATATCCAGCCCTGGATCGTCATTTTTAAAAGAAGGATTCAGAGTCCGATTTGACGCCCTCTAGGAATAAACTTGCAACCAATAAAATTCTAGGATTTTCGTAATTTTTGCTAAAATATGAATTTTAGTGCTTTAGATTTTCTCTTTGTAGAATATTAATGTAACGGAATAGTTACTTGCAATACAATATTTACACGCCAAAAATGACGAAATAACAACATTAATGGCGCGATTGAAGCGAGCGGCAAATTTATTCTTAGCTAGAGAAGGACAGAAAGGCAAGCGCGAGCAAATCGAGCGCAAAATAATTTTTTTGGACTGTCATGAACAAACTGATTATCTCTTCACAAAAGCATAGATATTCTGTGACAAAAGAGTACGCATTTATTTGAGCGCAACCCATCCTTGCGGTGCCTAGAGCGGCTAGTAGTAACGTAAATATAAAAGTAAATATAGATTCTACCTATGGCAGTCCTATAACTGTACAGGCAATAAAATTGAGCATAAGCGCGAGCACAGCGAGCGCGAAATTTTCTGGTATTTTTTTGCTGAAACAGATTATATTTACTTACTTGAGTATTAATAGCTTTTTAATTTAGAATGTTATTTTTCCATTTCGGTTTTTCAAAAAACTAATTAATTATCATCTAATATCGATTTTTTAAGGTTATTGAATTATATTTACTTGGGCGAGATTTTGTAAGGCTAACATAGTAGTTAAGTAGTTATTTCTGTTGTTGATGGTTAGCTAAGTATTCAATCGACGGTTACGCAACGGGGAGATTGGAGAAGAGCCTCGTGGCGCGGGCAGTGCGGCAAAATCAAACTTTAAATCGCTTGAATATTATTCACATTGAACGAACGGGTTCGGGTGCGAGTTCAAGTTAGTAATTTTATGTGTGTATCATCCTGTTGCATTAGTATATAACACATACATACATTCATTTATTAATTGTACATTCATTTAGTAAATTATGTAAACAGGAAAAAGCTATGGTTGACCTAGGCCCAGGGGGGGTCATGACGCCCATGACCCTCCCTGGATCCGCCCTTGCGGGGGGCGGTGAGTGGCCGTTCTGTAAGTAGTACTATTAGGTATTCTGTAGTCCGGCGCACCCTGGGCAGTCAGCCCCGCTACCAACCTGCTGACTGGGTAATCTATTTTCCACGGTATGGGATATTATAAATAAGTAGCTCATGTCGACACGATAGAAGAAGAAGAAGATCATTTGCTCTAGAAATATTGCACGGTTACAGATCAACAGCTTGTATAGGTGCGGCACGCTATGACGGCGTTTTTGACGTTTGCATGCTCATGAAGATCCGTAAATATTGACAGCTACGTATGAAGGAACAATTGCCGTACTTTATTGTCAATAGTGATGCACTGCTACAGGAATATAATATTTCGAATTTCGAATCAATTATGCAAATTCTATTTATATCTACTGTTTTTTTAAGTGTCACAGAAAATTTGATTAAATAGCGATTAAACAAAATGGCTAGACGTTATGTTTATTGAATAATTTGATAAATTATTTACTTAATGTAGATATTATTCATAATAGCTAGTTGGAGTTGGTCGAAGTAATAAACCCGGTCCCAATCGCTAATAATTTGAAATGTGTCACAACACTATTGTCAAAAACGCAACAACATTTGTTCCAACATGATAGAGCACTTGAAAAAATTACAGACTGATACTGGTCCCCCCACGCGAGCATCTCTGGAGAAAGATGTCTTGCTGTCTCATCCATCGAAAAGTGCTGGGGCCAGTCAAGGAGTAAAGTCACGGGTAAGTGCCTTAGCCTTCGTCAAGGTCATAGACCATACACCCAATAGACGCCTGATAACAGACGACCGATGTCACACACACGTCTATGAAACTTCACTAATGTAGGTCACCACTATTCGCCACTTGAAATCTTTCGAGCAAAATGCATTTTTTCATTTACTTGCTTCTATAAAGAAACACTTTGAACTAGTAACTTTATACAGTTTCCTTTAAGGCCCAGAATGCCGCGGAATGAGAGTGACCGCAAAGCAAAATAAGAGGCTTGCCGGGAAGGAGTAGTGAGTCATGAAGTTGACGCCACTCCGAATGAAAGTGCATATAAGCGAAAATAGTCACTCCGTAATTACTCAGAAATTATGTGTATTTTCGATAAAATGGCTCAGTAAAATGATTTCAAAATAAGAATACAATATTTAGGTAAAATATCGTATCAAAATACTAATAAATGTAGGGTATATTTTTGCCAATATTTAGAAAACTGGTAAAATATCACTACCTATCGTCACTGTAATTTCCGGCAGGTACATTATGTAATATTTAGACATATTGTATTGTAGAAGTTTTTAAACTTTCGCGAATTTCACTCATATTGAACTAAGTACAGTCTGCTCGTGACCACGGCCAATGCAACTTGACCGAAACGTCGAGGTTAATCAAAATGTTTGTTATATTTTGATTTAATTGTGCGCGACAAGTTAGTAGTAGTGCCCGTAAACTTAGTTCAATATATTGTATTGTATTTATTATGTTTATTGTATCTTATATTTATGTGGTTGTGTTATAGATATATGTATAGTATTTATGTTGTGTAGTATATGTATTATAGCGGCAAATTTTTTCTTCGTTTCGGCATTGTCTCAATTAATGTACCTTACAGAATATTTGCTTACAACATACGTCCAGTACGCAGAAGAGAGAAGGACAGAAAGGCAAGCGCGAGCAAATCGAGCGCAAAATTAATTTTTTGGACTGTCATGAAAAAAACTGATTATCTCTTCACAAAAGCATAGATATTCTGTGACAAAAGAGTACGCATTTATTTGAGCGCAACCCATCCTTGCGGTGCCTAGAGCGGCTAGTAGTAACGTAAATATCAAAGTAAATATAGATTCTACCTATGGCAGTCCTATATCTGTACAGGCAATAAAATTGAGCATAAGCGCGAGTGCGAAATTTTTTCGTATTTTTTTGCTGACACAGATTATATTTACTTACTTGAGTATTAATAGCTTTTTAATTTGGAATGTTATTTTTCCATTTCGATTTTTCAGAAAACGAATTAATTATCATCTAATATCGATGTTTTAAGGTTCTTGAATTATTTTTACTTCGGCGAGATTTTGTAAGGCTAACATAGTAGTTAAGTAGTTATTTCTGTTGTTGATGGTTAGCTAAGTATTCAATCGACGGTTACGCAACGGGGAGATTGGAGAAGAGCCTCGCGGCGCGGGCAGTGCGGCAAAATCAAACTTTAAATCGCTTGAATATTATTCACATTGCACGAACGGGTTCGGGTGCGAGTTCAAGTTAGTAATTTTATGTGTGTGTATCCTGTTGCATTAGTATATAACACATACATATATTCATTTATTAATTGTACATTCATTTAGTAAATTATGTAAACAGGAAAAAGCTATGGTTGACCTAGGCCCAGGGGGGGTCATGACACCCATGACCCCCCCCCTGGATCCGCCCTTGCGGGGGGTGGTGAGTGGCCGTTCTGTAAGTAGTACTATTAGGTATTCTGTGGTCCGGCGCACCCTGGGCAGTCAGCCCCGCTACCAACCTGCTGACTGGGTAATCTTTTTCCCACGGTATGGGATATTATAAATAAGTAGCTCATGTCGACACGATAGAAGAAGATCATTTGCTCTAGAAATATGTCACAGTTACAGATCAACAGTTTGTATAGGTGCGGCACGCTATGATGGCGTTTTTGACGTTTGCCTGCTCATGAAGATCCGTAAATATTGACAGCTACGTATGAAGGAACAATTGCCGTACTTTATTGTCAATAGTGATGCACTGCTACAGAAGTATAATTTTTAGAATTCCGAATCTATTATTCAAATTCTATTTATATCTACTGTTTTTTTATGTACGTCACAGAAAATTTGATTAAATAGCGATTAAACAAAAACTTTTTAACAAAAAATCGAACCGACGAAAACAGAAACTGAAAAGCGAAAAATAACTAATTATGAGTCGGCGCCAAACCAACTTTTAACAAGCAAAGTGCGTGCAAGTTGCAAGTGGCCGAGCGGAGAACGCATTTTTGGAAAGTAATTGTTTATCGTTGAAAATTTCACGTTGTATTTGAAGTGACGTTGTTTTTATTATTTATTTAAAGTAATTTAATGATCTTCGTTGATTGGTTGTTTGGCGCCGACTCATAATTAGTTATTTTTCGCTTTTCAGTTTCTGTTTTCGTCGGTTCGATTTTTTGTTAAAAAGTTTTATTTTTCATTTTTTTGTGGTTAAAATCTAACTCCAGGTCTCCATTATGTCGTAGTGTCTAGAACTATATTTATGTGTGTCAAGTTTCAACAGAATCAGTTAACAGGTAAGAATTCAGTGGGTGAACAAACACTCATCCCCTGTTTTACTACCCTTAGGGGTGGATTTTGATTTTGAAATTTAAATGGGACCAACTTCGAGATATACCCTATCTATTAAAAAAAGAATCATCAAAATCGGACCACTCTGTAAAAAGTTATGCGTGGTCATACATAAAAAAAAAAAAAAAAAAAAAAAAAAAAAAAAAAAAATATACGCGTCGAATTGAGAACCTCCTCCTTTTTTTCGTCGGTTAAAAATGGCTAGACGTTATGTTTATTGAATAATTTGATAAATTATTTACTTAACGTAGATATTATTCATAATAGCTAGTTGGAGTTGGTCAAAGTAATAAACCCGGTCTCAATCGCTAATAATTTGAAATGTGTCACAACACTATTGGAAAATGTCAAAAACGCCATCATAGCGTGCCGCGGGTATAGTTATTGTTCCAACATGATAGAACACTTGGAAAAATTACAGACTGATGCTGGTCCCACGCGAGCATCTCTGGAGAAAGATGTCTTGCTGTCTCATCCATCGAAAAGTGCTGGGGCCAGTCAAGGAGTAAAGTCACGGGTAAGTGCCTTAGCCCCAGTTAAGGTCATAGACCATACACCCAATAGATGCCTCATAACAGACGACCGATGTCACACACACGTCTATGAAACTTCACTAATGTAGGTCACCACTATTCGCCACTTGAAATCTTTCGAGCAAAATGCATTTTTTCATTTACTTGCTTCTATAAAGAATCACTTTTGAACTAGTAACTTTATACAGTTTCCTTTAAGGCCCAGAATGCCGCGGTATGAGAGTGACCGCAAAGCAAAATACGAGGCTTGCCGGGAAGGAGTAGTGCGGCATGAAGTTGACGCCACTCCGAATGAAAGTGCATATAAGCGAAAATAGTCACTCCATAATTACTCAGAAATGATGTGTATTTTCGATAAAATGGCTCAGTAAAATGATTTCAAAATAAGAAAACAATGTTTAGGTAAAATATCGTATCAAAATACCAATAAATGTAGGATATATCTTTGCCTATATTTAGAAAACTGGTAAAAGATCACTACCTATCGTCACTGTAATTTCCGGCAGGTACAATATGTAATATTTAGACATATTGTATTGTATTTATTATGTTTATTGTATCTTATATTTATGTAGTTGTGTTATAGATATATGTATAGTATTTATGTTATGTAGTATATGTATTATATTCGCTTACCACGAACGCACACACACATGTAGGTTAGGGATGCTCGCTGCTCGTAATGCCGACTGGGTTCCAAGCGCTTCTCAGTAGTTCTCAGAGATGGCGTGCTTGTATATCGACTGGCGATTGACGTCCATTGCCATCTTGCAGTCTAATTGTTGGCAAACCGAGGGCGCGTGCGGGGCGCGGGCGAGGAATCTTAAAGTGGCGGGGGGCCAAGGGCGGATCCAGACTTTGGGTAAGGGGGGGGTCACGTACTTATATCCAGCCCCTGATCTACATTTTTAAAAGGCGGGTGCTAAGTCCGATTTGCTGCCCTCTAGAAAAATAATTTAAACCAATAATAATCTAGGATTTTCGTAATTTTTGCTAAAACATTAATTGAAGTGAATTTTAAAGCTTTAGATTTTCTCTTTGTAGAATATTAATGTTACGGAATAGTTACTTGCAATACAATATTTATACGGCAAAAATGACGAAACAACAATATTAAATAGCGCGAGTGAAGCGAGCGGCAAATTTTTTCGTAGTTTCGGCTTTGTCTCAATTAATGTACCTTACAGAATAGTTGCTTACAACATACGTCCAGTACGCAGAAGAGAGAAGGACAGAAAGGCAAGCGCGAGCAAATCGAGCGCAAAATTAATTTTTCGGACTGTCATGAACAAACTGATTATCTCTTCACAAAAGCATAGATATTCTGTGACAAAAGAGTACGCATTTATTTGAGCGCAACTCATCCTTGCGGTGCCTAGAGCGGCTAGTAGTAACGTAAATATAAAAGTAAATATAGATTCTACCTATGGCAGTCCTATATCTGGACAGGCAATAAAATTGAGCATAAGCGCGAGCGCAGCGAGCTCGAAATTTTCTGGTATTTTTTTGCTGACACAGATTATATTTACTTACTTGAGTATTAATAGCTTTTTAATTTAGAATGTTATTTTTCCATTTCGGTTTTTCAAAAAACGAATTAATTATCATCTAATATCGATGTTTTAAGGTTATTGAATTATTTTTACTTGGGCGAGATTTTGTAAGGCTAACATAGTAGTTAAGTAGTTATTTCTGTTGTTGATGGTTAGCTAAGTATTCAATCGACGGTTACGCAACGGAGAGATTGGAGAAGAGCCTCGCGGCGCGGGCAGTGTGGCAAAATCAAACTTTAAATCGCTTGAATATTATTCACATTGAACGAACGGGTTCGGGTGCGAGTTCAAGTTAGTAATTTTATGTGTGTATCCTGTTGCATTAGTATATAACACATAGTTACATACATTCATTTATTAATTGAACATTCATTTAGTAAATTATGTAAACAGGAAAAAGCTATGGTTGACCTAGGCCCAGAGGGGGTCATGACGCCCATGACCCTCCCTGGATCCGCCCTTGCGGGGGGCGGTGAGTGGCCGTTCTGTAAGTAGTACTATTAGGTATTCTGTGGTCCGGCGCACCCTGGGCAGTCAGCCCCGCTACTACCAACCTGCTGACTGGCTAATCTTTTACCCACGGTATGGGATATTATAAATAAGTAGCTCATGTCGACACGATAGAAGAAGAAGAAGATCATTTGCTCTAGAAATATGGCACGGTTACAGATCAACAGCTTGTATAGGTGCGGCACGCTATGACGGCGTTTTTGACGTTTGCCTGCTCATGAAGATCCGTGAATATTGACAGCTACGTATGAAGGAACAATTGCCATACTTTATTGTCAATAGCGACGCACTGCTACAGCAATATAATTTTTCGAATTTCGAATCAATTATTCAAATTCTATTTATATCTACTGTTTTTTTATGTGTCACAGAAAATTTGATTAAATAGCGATTAAACAAAATGGCAAATGACGTTATGTTTATTGAATAATTTGATAAATTATTTACTTAGTGTAGATATTATTCATAATAGCTAGTTGGAGTTGGTCAAAGTAATAAACCCGGTCCCAATCGCTAATATTTGAAATGTGTCACAAAGTCGCAACACTATTGGAAAATGTCAAAAACACCATCATAGCGTGCCGCGGGTATAGTTTTTGTTCCAACATGATAGAACACTTGATAACATTACAGACTGATGCTGGTCCCCCCACGCGAGCATCTCTGGAGAAAGATGTCTTGCTGTCTCATCCATCGAAAAGTGCTGGGGCCAGTCAAGGAGTAAAGTCACGGGTAAGTACCTTAGCCTCCGTCAAGGTGATAGACCATACACCCAATAGACGCCTCATAACAGACGACCGATGTCACACACACGTATATGAAATATCACTAATGTAGGTCGCCACTATTCGCCACTTGAAATCTTCAAATCAGTTTCGACCAATTACATGAGTCATCAAAACTGCCGCGTTAGTGATTAGCTAACAGCCGCCTTGGTAGAGCTAATCGGATTGCAGTACCCCGCCTCAGATAGTGGCAGAATTTATTGACGCATTATATTCAATATTAGACGTCTATTGGGCTGTATGGTCGATGGTCGAGGTAGAGTGAGATTGTCTTACGGTGCCCTTTACTCGACAGACTGACACACAGAGTTCCTAGTGCGTCATGGTATAAGATGTTTTACCAGCTACTCTCTTCCCGTGACAGCTAGGTCACGTGATTGCCGCCGTACTACGTCATCAGCTGTGGAGCCAATAGCGGGCTGTTATCGTGACACTTGTCAGTTTGATGTGCTGCCACTTTGTGTAAATAAATTACCTATTTTTATTGAAAACATGATGTCAAATTAAGCGTAGTGATTGAACACAATGAACACGGTTAATTTAAATTAAACCGAGTACCTACTAGCTTACAATATGTGTTAACAGAGAGGAAACGAGGACAGGACAGGCCAGGCGCGAGCGGAGCGAGCGCTATCTTTTTCATTTAAATCCTCGGACGAATAAAATAGGCGGACGGAATCTCGCTAAACAATAAGTGAAACATCCAAAGTATCGGTATCCATAGTATCGGCATACCTCGGACACTCAATACAATATAAATGCTAGCACTACTTACTTACACAAGATTACGTCTTTAAACAAACGCACACACACGTGTAAGTTAGGGATGCTCGCCGCTCGTAATACCGACTGGGTTCCTAGCGCTTTTTAGAGATGGTGTGGCGGGATTCTGTGGTATCGGCTCGCTTAAAAGTACGGGCCGGCACATATTACGCACACATTCACATCCTTAGTATGCCAAAAAGCCGCGATTACGCAAAAAATCTAGTGTGACGGTAGTTATTGCTTTAGTGTCACAAATAAAATAACAGTATAAATCTGGTGTGTTAAATGCTTTCGAAATTATATTGGGTTTAGGAAAAAAATCAAGTGCTTCGGTCTTTGTTTTGCGAGATTCCGTCCGCCTTTTTTATTCGTCAAAGTTTAAATCATAGCTTTTTTACAGGTTGGGACTGGCCTTACGCAAGCATCAAAATATCCGAAGAAAAATACTAACTTGCTGTTTCAACTATTGACAAATGTTGGAATCAGCAGAGGAAGAGCAGAGTCACAGGTAACTCAGGTAAGTGGTATAATTTTTATGATATCTATCTCTAAATCATATTATTTATAGTCAGGACAAACATGACCATAATAATAGAACCCCGGGACAGAATCTAATATACTTTTTCTAAAACCATAAGACTAATAAGTTCTTTCATTTCCCCCAAGTCTCATCAGTGGAGGCTCTTGGACCAAGTTCCGAACATTTTTACCCCTTGTCCTTTGCTGCGGTCGGCGAGTTTACTCGCTCTGTAAATGTGCTGAGCACGAGACTGGTTTCCTTCTGGTTTATAATCCTAGAGCAATTATTTTTTACAGTAAAATAAATGTAATTTTTTTTCATGCCACTGTTTTCATTTTTTAACCGACTTCAAAAAAAGGAGGAGGTTCTCAATTCAATTGTTGTACAAATACTTAGGCTTCGGTCCCAAATGAAAGTCTCTTTTGCTCATAAACTGTTTATATCGTAATAAAACAAGACATTTAAATAAACAATGGTGTCGATTCTCTTGTTCACGAACTAAACTTATTTTAAACTATCGCTCTCTTTTACTAAAAGTAGATACAAGAAAGGGATGGCAACCATTTTAGAACTGTCAAATTAGTTTACGTGTTACATTTCTTTGTATTTTAGTGGGCACGTTCCGAGATCACGACTAAACTTGTCTAATTTGACAGCTCTTAAATGGTTGCCATCCCTTTCTTGTATCTACTATTAGTAAAAGAGGGCGATAATTTAAAATAAGTTTAGTTCGTGAACAAGAGAATCGACACCAATATCGTTTCTTGTTGAATTTTCTAAACCAATTTTTTCTATTGTTATCTAGTAACCATAGCAACCATTTTAAATCACTATTGTTTTTTAATGCCATTCAGCCAGTAATTTATAACTAAGAACTTCTTACTAAATTACATTGGACAATAGTTTTTTTTTTTTTTTTAATATTTGGTACTTACCTCTGAACTCCGTCATTTACAAATCGATTTGGAAAATTATTTTTGAATTGGAAACGATATAGGTACGGTCGACCGCACGTCGGAGGTAACACTTTGACATTAGCAGCAACTTTATTTCGTAAGCAGTAAGGGCGGTTTTCGAACTGAAGTGTTACCACTGTCATGCAGTCGACTGTACTTCCAGATTGGTCCCATTATCATTATTATTGGTCAAAATCCAGTTCTAATAATGGGATCCATGTGGAATTGAGGGAACTCTTCAAATTTATAGGCAAACAGAGCGATTTTGATATTTTCATCAACAAATTAAGGTGAATGCTACAGGGTAGCCCGCGAAATTCAAAATTTCTTGCGTTTTTTGCAAATTGTAGTTGTATTTCGCGTTGTGTATAAATCGAAATATGATTCGCGGTAGTAACAACAATATATCTACTGAATAATACTCATAAATAATATTAACCTAGCTCTATAAGCTGTACAAGCTCGATTATATTAATTTACGATCAAATTATCGATTATCGAGCTTCTAGAGCTTATAAAGCTAGGTTTATATTTTTTATAAGTATTATTTAGTAGATATATTGTTATTACTACCGCAAATCGTATTTTGATTGATATACAACTCAAAACAGAGCTACAATTAGCAAAAAACGCAAGAAATTTTGAATTTCGTGGGCTACCCTGTAGGTCTACTCGCGTTTTACGAACGACAAACGAAGTACGAACTTTCGTTCCGACTGATACTTACATAATAAAGATAGGCACATAAAAAAGGCACAATTAAGATAGACTACAGTTCATAGTCGTATACAATTTACCGGAGATGAGAAAAACAAACGTCAAAACATGATCATCGCATGCGATAAGGGAACGATGGTTGACCGGAGTAGCAAATTGTGCGATGAATCGTACGATTTATCGAATATCGTCGAACGGGAGTAGACCCCCTGTAGCTTTCACCTTAAGCATTTGCATTCAGAAATTATCATTTGGTGAAGATCTGATGAAGATCTTCGGAGATAAAGAAGGGAACACTTCAATGCTGCTGCTCGCGTCATGCTCGTGAACGGGTGCCGTCTGTCGGGACAGGTCAGCTTCTACATACTATGGCAACTCTTTTTACGTTTATTTCTAAAGGCAATATACTCACTTTTTAACTCTTGTTTATTTCTGACATTAACCTACATTATACTCACATTATTTGAATAAATTTTATGTAATAAACAATAACCTATTTTAAAAAGAGTATATCCATGGAGTTTCTTGCCGGTTCTTCTCCATAGAACCCACAATTTGGAACCGTGCAACTAGAGCCTGACCTTTCAAAAGTGCCTGTAATTAGGTTTATTTGAAATAAAAAACATTGAAATTGAAATTGAAATGGATGACAGCAACTCATCCGGGATTGTAGCAATCAAAAGACAATCGATCAAATTAAAAAGTTTTGGGCACAATAAGCAAGATACTTATTTTATTATTTTTAACGCATTTACGCATGCGAAGTGAAATCTATAGATTTAAATTGTGAAAAGAAAAAATCGCTCACGAGCAGGATTCGAACCTGCGACTCCTGGCTTAATACGCCAGTGCTTTAGCCACTAAGCTACCGTGAACACCGCTCGTGGTATCGAAATTATCCTCCACTATGGTACGTCTTTGGGTGACGTCAGCGATCCGACTCGACTAACTTTGCAGTTGATTCAAAGTCGTATAGATATGCCTATCTATACGACTTATATCTATCTACTTATATCTATATCTTTTATTTATAATAAAAAATCTGTCTTCATTATCCTCTTAATCCGATGAGGATCAGGAAACGGAGCTGGAGTTTTTGGAGTCCTTTTCTAGTTCTGAATAATAAACGATTGTTTAATTTTCATTATAATACCACCACCTTAAGCTGTGTAGGTACTTGCTTCTCAAATAATAACCTTCACTAAAACTTTCTGAGCAACTTAATAGAGCGTGGAATATGCTTCTAAAGTCTCTGCCCAAAACGTAAATCAATTTAAAAAAACCGGCCAAGTGTGAGTCGGACTCACGCAGTAAAGGTTCCGTACCACCCATGGACCTGATACCCCATAGAAACTGATTTAATTTACGAGAGTTTATCAAAATACATCAACGATCGTACGCGAAATGTGAATTTTCGCATCTCTTTCTTCCGTAGGTACCACCACATATATCTATGTTTGTCCTGTTTTTAGTATTTGTTGCTAAACTACATAAGTATGCACTATAATAAGACCAAGTTTGACGCTGGTATGTATTACCGTTTTGAAGACAGCAGGAAAGGTTGAAAAAAATGCATGTTTTTCGAGGTTTCTTGTATGGGGACCCCCTTTGTTTTTAGACTTTTTTTTGTTTTTAGTATTTGTCGTGATACCCCTCATAGTAACACATATTCTGTGAAAATTTCAACTGGTTATCTATTATTAATAATAATAATAATGTCCTCCCGGCCGAATTTCGGTCACGGCGGCCAATCTCAACGGAGACTAGCCATCTGCGCGGGACATATTATAGTGCACAAGTGTTTGAGCAAACACAGGTGCGGTTATCTAAATCTATTACCGTTACAAAGATACAGCCCTGTGACAGACAGAAAGACGGACGGACAGCGTAGCGAGAGTAATAGGGTCACGTTTGCATCCTTTGGGTCATCATTATCATCATTTCAGCTGAAAGAGTCCACTGCTGGACAAAGGCCTCCCCCAAAGGAGGGGGATATGCCATAATCGCCACGCTTGGCAGGCGGGTTGGCGATCGCAGTTGGTTGTTTAAATACTCAGAGAACGCTGCTACCCATCCTCTGGTGAATCCATTAGTCGCCTTTTACAACACCCATGAGAAGAAAGAGGGTGGTGCAATTCTTTACGTCCGGCACCACACGAACGACAATCGACATCCTTTGGGTACGGAACCCTAAAAAGACTACAAACAACCTTTAAAACTAAAAAATAAAAACTAGTGGGGATTAAAAGGCTACAGGCAAAATTGTCCTCATTATAAGCCAGTTCCACTAAGATCGTTTTAGTTGTTTAAACGATAAGCATATAAATAAACGTTTTTTTTACGAAAAACTTCTTTACGCACGCTTGACTTGGGGAGTAAGCTGGTGAATGCGTGACGAGAGCGTTACAAAAAGTGTAATCGGGCGAGGCGAACGGAAGTTGAGAGGGAGATATAAGTTAGTGAAGATAGAAAGAGAGAGATTTACGTTACGACGATTACTGTAGGGGCAAGATAGAAAGGTGCAAGCACACATTTTGAAGTAACAATTCGCCCGCGCGCGGTTCTTGTTCTATTTTAATGGTTTCGAAAAAAAACAATGCGCATTCAGCCTGTATAATGATAAATATTTTGTACTTAAAAATACCTAATTTATGTTTATGTAAGTGTGTACTTAAAAACCTCGGTAGCATAATTTAAAAAATAAAAGTGTCCAGCAATTTATATTATTGTCCTGTTGGATATTACCGGCCTGTTATTTCGTTGCGTACCTACCTACGGAAAAGAGCCGATTGTTGTATTTTTTTTTTTTGAATAATGAACGAATTTCCGAGAATGTGGGAGAAAAGTTTATTTTTTATTAAACAGGGTAGTAAAATGTAAAAGAAACAAACTGCTTTGATTTTAATATGACAGCTGGAATGGTGGCAAAAATATACCGGGATTACTTCAAGAACTTTGATTTTTGTTGAAAAACATCATCTCCCGATTTTAAAATTTTTTCCTCAATACGTCTCCCGCTTTTTTCATAATAACCCTCCCGGATTTTGAAAATCGGACTAGGCAACACTAGTCGGCGCGCGGCAAGCGCAGCGGACAGACGTCGTAACTAGAAGTGGGCGTTTAAACGAAAAGCGCTTAAAAAAGTCTAATTAAAAAAAAAAGCGTATAAGCACGCTTTGTGATTAAAGCAGAATTCGTTTAGACTTTTTCGTAAACCAAACTTATGCTTTCAATAGTACGATTGAAATGGAACCTTATTTCTATGACAATAAGACCCAATTTCAAAGTTTACGGGTGGTTTAATAACCGGCAGAATTAAATTTAATTCATTTACGTAAAATTTGCTTAGAGAAAGCACTTTTTTGTTTTGTTGATTTTTTTTGTATCGTTTAAACGTTGTGATTGATTTGCTTTCGTTTTGGCGCTTATTTTATCTTTTGTTGTCAACGAGTGAATGCGTTTTTGAATGTTCTCCTCGGTAATTACGCGACGATTGTTGTTTGTTTGTATAGTTTTTATTGAACTTTGTAAATAGTTTAATTGTAAATAAAATAGTGTAATGTAGACGAAGAAAAGTTAATTTTTTTAGAAGTGAAAAACAAAAAGAGTCAAAAGCGTAAAAAAATTCGTTGGCAGAAAAAAGCACAACGTTTAAGCACGCTTACGATTTTAAGCCGTTTTTCCCAACTTTAGTCGTAACTCGTAAGAATAGTGTGTAGTGCGGTAAGCTCTCTACAGTTCTACAGCGACAACACAGCCCCAAGACGCCTCATAACACACACACATAAATGAAAAATCATTAATGTAAGCCGCCACTCAAACAATTCGAATCAGTTACGACCACTTCTGTGAGCCGTTGACACTTCCGCGTTAGTGTATACAAAATTGTACAAATAAATGTTATAATGACTTCCTGCACAGTACGATTGTGTGGTAAAAACACCAAGACTTCGAGTGTCCAGAAAGATGGCATAACATTTCATCGGTAAGTTAATAATGTCATTATCTAATTAGATTTTTCAACTGATTTAATATTTTATGAGAGTTTATCTTATACTGGTTAGTTCGTAACGGATACCAAAGGTGCAGACGGCACGTTGATGTCTTTCACAAAACATCTCTTTCTTACGCAAGCACTTAATACACTGTCTCTTTCCCTCATTGAATTATAGGTACAAGTCAATGCTTTCCCTCTATTTAACTGTCAATGTAACTATAACTAGTGATGTACTAAATCTGTTATCGATGAAACAAAGTTCTCCATACATTCAACGAAATTAAAAAATATAGTAGGATATTTTGCAAACTACGATTTCAAACATTCAATCTTTATATACCTATAACAGCCAGGGAGTCTAATCCCGTTCAACGATAAACGAACTTTCATTCCGACCGATACGTACACGATATATGATAGATGTACCTACTGCGGTTCATAGTCGTAAACGATTAAATCGCAATGTAATGTTTTTTATGGTCTACAATAAAGCATATATAAATAAATAAATAAATAATCGCTCGCAGGCATAGACAAGTCATCGTGAACGAATGAAAAGTAAATCAGAATGAATGCATAGTAACGTACTGCCATTTTATCCATCGGTAAGTATCGGTTTTTGTTTTAAAGTTGTTTTAAAACAATGTAAAATACACATTCATAATTTTTTTTATTTAATTTTTTTTTCAAAAAGCGACCTCTTGAGCATTCGCATAATTTGAGATTAAATTGACGACAATTTCACTGTCTAATTCAACAATTTGTCTAAACCAGGGATTCCCATAGTGGTCGACATAAACGAAAACCGCAAAGTTTTTAAATTAGTATTTTGTATCAATAGAAAAAAAACTTGAGATAGGATTTTAAGTAATTTGGCTATGGGGGTCTGAGGTATCAGTTCATTTTGGAAAAGTGGTCTCTCCAAAATAGTTTGGGAAGCCCTGGTCTAAACGATAACTGACCGGAGTAGGGAAAACGAGAGTCAAATGTCAAAACACGATCGTCGCATGCGATATCGTAACGATATTTGATCGGAGTAGCAATTGTGCGATGAATGTCATGATTAATCTAATATCGTCAAACGCGAGTAGACTCCAGATGAGACGATTTGAATCGCGCTTTTCTAATCACGCGATTGTGAGAGACTAAAGTTTCATACATTCCGTCCAAATGCAAACGCGCGTTTTGCTGCTCGCGCGTAAATGCGAGTCAGTCGCAAAGCCCCAGCAAGGGACACAGAGGCCTAACACAAATATATGAAAACAATCAAATATATCAGATAGTCTAGGAAAGGTTAGAACTGTGAGCGAGCGAAGTGAGTGATGCCGCGGTAGCTGCCAGCGAGTACTAGAATCAAATTACAGTCATTAGTCGTTATAGTCATTTAATTAGTCATAAAATTAGTTTTATTAGACTATATCTAATGATATTATAAGAATGCCAAGGTATTCTATAATATTGGAATTATTACCGGTAGCACATACACTAGTAGTGAAATTTTCCTTGATTGGACTAATCAGAGTACACTGCATTTCGTCACTCGCGAAGTCGCTGGGATCAGCTAGTTTATTGTAAAACTATTATTTATTTTAGGTATCCAAAAGATCCCGATATTAAAAATACATGGATTAATAAAACTATGCGAGAGAACTGGTTCCCAGCAAAACATAATGTAATATGTTCACGGCACACAGTGTGATAAGATCCCGGTTTTTGTCTCATCGTGTTTTTATTGAGTTAATCAATAGAGTTTACAATTCCGACGATTAGACTAAAACTCCGGGTTCGCTCAGACTGGAGGTTTTTTTTTTAAAAAATGTCAAAGTTTCGCAATATCCGACTCTTGAAAAATGAAAAAAAAATCATTATAATTTAATGGAAGTACTTATTACAGAATTTATTTATTCTATCGAAAAATGGTATAATAGCCGACCGTTCTACCAATTCCTGTTGCATTAGTATGAATGGGTCGAGAGATATGATTTTTTTTCTCATTTTTCGTTTTCATTTTTTTATTCATTTAAACCGCCGTAGTAGGTGGTCATTCCTACATCAAAAAATTGCTGATACTTTCTATTATGTGTAGTATTAATTCCAAAACCTAACTCATTGGTTTCCAGGAGTTATTGGAAATTTTAGTAATATCCGAAATATCCGCACTTAGGGCTGCCACTTCAACCAAAACATAATTTGTTTATTTTTATTAAGTTTTAGCTTCCTTATCACGACCATAACAAGATATCATTATTTTGTGGCTTAGATAGCAAAGATTGAGTAATTTTATAAAGGAAATTAAAAAACTAATGGAGAAATTGGTATCATGTTGACTGATACACGTTTTTTGTAAACCATCTATAAATTCTAACCCAAAAGACTCAACTAATAGTAAATAATAGAAAATCCTTTCCGATGTCTCATAAGTATATCAATCAACATTAAACATGAGTAATATATCAACATCTTTGACAATTTATTAAATATTTTTAGTCAATTTAGTTCTTTTTTATTAATTTTACAATTCTTTTAAATCAATTTTGTTTTACTGTTTAACCGACGAAAAAAACGAGGAGGTTCTCAATTCGTCTTTTTCCAGAGTAGTCCGATTTTGATGATTCTTCTTTTAATGGATAGTGTACATCTCGAAGTTGCTCCCATTTAAATTTGAAAATCAAAATCCACCCCTAAGGGTAGGAAAACAGGGGATGAGTGCTTGTTCACCGACTGAATTCTTACCTGTTAACCGATTCTGTTGAAACATGGCACACATAAATGTTCTAGACACTACAACATAATGGAGACCTGGAGTTAGATTTAAGCCACAAAAAAAAAAAAAAACTCTTTAACAAAAAATTGAACCGATTCAAAGATTCAAAGATTTATTTTGCCAACTAAGTGTACATATTGGTGGTAGGTTATAAATATAGTTCTTACAAACTTAGTCGCCTTTTTCAGGCATTGCAAAATTATTGGACTTAATTAATTACAATTTAATATATTAATATTAGATAAGTATTAAGCTTATACATCTAAAATAAACATAGTAGATCGCCGTATTAATTTTGGCGGAAATTTATTTAGATAATATAAAAACTACTGGATAATTTTAAAGTATAACATATTAATTAAAGTTTTTATTTCCATCATGAATATAGTAGCAAAATTATCTTATTTTAATTCAATTTATTCAAATTTGATTTAATATGTCCAATTTTATTAATTTCATTTAAATATTTTTTATATTTATTAATTGATTTAATACGTATTTTTTATTTAATTTATGCAATTTTAATTTATTTCATTATATTTTAATATAATTTATTACGATTTAATTTTATTTAGGTTTATTTTGAACTTATATAGTATTTTAAATGTTACTAACACATAGTGGAATAAAGCTGTCTGATTGAATAAAAGTTATTTTTATTGTATATGTTTTATTATTATTATTGTGTTTTATTTTTTGTACTTATTATGTTCCAAATATTCTTCAATTGTATAGAAGCATTTTTGGATTAGAAATGTTTTTAATTTTCTATTAAATATTGTCAGTTTTGTTTCTAGTTTTATATCGCATGGTAAACTATTAAATATTCTGACTGCCATGTAATAGGGACTTTGGTTTAGCATTTTGATCCTGGAGGGTGGTAAGTATAAACTGTCTTTGTGGCGTGTGTTTATGTTATGTATGTCTTTTACTTTTGTGAAGTGACTAATATTTTTAAATACGAACAGACACAAGTCATGTATATATATTGATGGGAGTGTTAATAATTTATATTCAATAAAAAAGGGTCTGCAGCTTTCTAAATTGTCGATTTGAGCTATAATTCTAATGCACTTCTTCTGTAATACAAATAAGTCATGAACGTCCACGCTATTTCCCCACAGCATCACACCGTATCTCAGCCATGAGTACGCATACGCATAATAGGCAGACAACGATGTTTTTATGTCTGTGCTACATTTTATTTGAAAAAGAGCATAAGTGAATTTGGACAATTTAGACTTAATATGTGCAATATGTTTTTTCCAATTTATGTGTGTATCAATGTTTATGCCGAGTAAATTAAATGTTTCTACTGTTTCTAAGGTATTATTCCGAAAATTTGTGTCCATGACTAAAGAGGGTTTTTTATATGATCTAAATTGTATTGTTTTTGTTTTGCTATAATTTATCTCTAAGTTATGGTCGTGGAGCCAACGTGTTACTGTTTGTAAAGTTTCTTGTAAAATGGGATTAGGTTTGATGGTATTATCATATTTTATGAGTATAGATATATCATCCGCAAATAAGATTGGTAATGTTATTTCTTTATTTAGTATTTTAGGTAACCGACGTAAATAGAAACTGAAAAGCGAAAATTAAAATGTAGCTTTTAGTCTTAGTAACTATTTTCCTAGCTAAACTAATGTAAATAACTAATTATGAGTCGGCGCCCAACAAACAATCAACGAAGATCATTAAATTACTTTAAAGAAATAACAAAAACAAAATAACATCAAATACAATACAAAGTCGAATTTTCAACGATAAACAATAACTTTCCAAAAATGGATCACTTGCACGCACTTTGCTCGTTTGTTTGGCGCCGACTCAAAAAAGTTTTATTTATTTTACAACTTATTTTGAATAAATTTTAGTATACTTTTATATTTTACAATTCTTTTAAATCAATTTTATTATACTTTTTGATTTAAAACAATTCTTTAGAATCATTTATTTTGTATACACCCTCAACCTCTTAGAGAAAAAAAAGGCTAAAAAAATCCCATTGCCACCGGCCATTGTCTTTATTGAGACCTGTTAATGAACAAAATCTAGCCATCGATAATTATTCTCATGTTGAATTAATTGTAACTAACAATGAAGATGAATTTTAGTTCGGTTAGCCTACATAATATGTTACAAATTTATATACATTTTCCTTTCGTTATTGCATTGTGAATTTGTGTCGACGCCGGCTGTCGCTGAAAACCAGCGCTGTGTCTTTGCTCCGTACATGAAGCATAGCTATATACTGAGCGGTGGCCGTTTTGCGCGGATGTGACACATATCTTACGACACTTCTTGGCTCTGTACCTGTATTTGTTCTGTTCTTGAATTTTTTGGTAATTTTGTGCGTCACTTTTGAAGCAAATAAATATTTTTTCTTTCTTTCTTTTTCTTTCTTTCAAATAGCCAACTCCATATTAATTATTAAAAAGTATTTAAAACACCTTCTTTTTTTTCAGATAAAATATATTCTTATTGGTTTTTTTTCGGATACATGAAAGTGTCAACCCTAAGGAAAATTTTGAATCTCCAATAACTCCTGGAAACCAATGAGTTAGGTTTTGGAATTAATACTACACATAATAGAAAGTATCAGCAATTTTTTGATGTAGGAATGACCACCTACTACGGCGGTTTAAATGAATAAAAAAATGAAAACGAAAAATGAGAAAAAAAATCATATCTCTCGACCCATTCATACTAATGCAACAGGAATTGGTAGAACGGTCGGCTATTATACCATTTTTCGATAGAATAAATAAATTCTGTAATAAGTACTTCCATAAAATTATAATGATTTTTTTTTCATTTTTCAAGAGTCGGATATTGCGAAACTTTGACATTTTTAAAAAAAAAAACCTCAAGTTTGAGCGAACCCGGAGTTTTAGTCTAACCGTCGGAATTGTAAACTCTATCGATTAACTCAATAAAAACACGATGACACAAAAACCGGGATCTTATCACACTGTGCGGCACTTTACTGAAGATTGTTTTATTAAACTAAGTTTACGGGACTTGTCGCGCACAATTAAATCAAAATATAACAAGCATTTTGACTAACCTCGACGTTTCGGTCAAGTTGCATTGGCCGTGGTCACGAGCAGTTTGGCCGTGGTCACGAGCAGTCTGCTCGTGACCACGGCCAATGCAACTTGACCGAAACGTCGAGGTTAGTCAAAATGCTTGTTATATTTTGATTTAATTGTGCGCGACAAGTCCCGTAAACTTAGTTCAATATGAGTGAAATTCGCGAAAGTTTAAAAACTTCTATTGTTTTATTAATATGAAAAACCGTCGGCGGCTTCTAAGCTCGGCAGTACCAACATTGTATTTGCCTCTATTACAGGTAAGTATTACGTTTTAATACCATATAACATAATCAGCCCATGACTATCCCACTGCTGGGCACGGGCCTATTCCCAGTACGAGAAGGTTAAAGGTGATAGTCCACTTACACAACTCTGCTCCCACCCGGCAAAAATAATATAATTTAAATATGGGCTTTAAATATTGCTCTTCAGATATATTTTACATTAGCATCATAAATTAGCAGACAGCTCGCTGTTAGCGAGCTTACCGCCGTCAGACTGCTCGGTAGTTGGCGCCGTCGCCGCTCAGTCAGTCAGTATCTACCAAGCAATCCGCACGCTCGATATCTTTCCGAGTGTTTTCGCAGGTATTGAACGTATCCATTATGAACAAAGAAAAACTTATAGAAGCATTTTATGCACCCAAAATCTTCGCCTGTTATTTCTTGCACTTCTCTCTTCATCCTCAAGTGCAAATCTTCGCCTGTTATTTCTTGCACTTCTCTCTTCATCCTCAAGTGCAAATCTTCGTCTGTTATTTCTTGCGCCTCTCTCTTCATCCTCAAGTGCAACAGCAATAATTGCTAGTTCGCGCGTCGTGAATCGGGACATAGTAAAAAATACGAGTTGCTTTAATGAAAACCGATCGCGAACTGTGACTATCGCGATAAGCGAGAGCGGTCGGCGGGTGGATAGCTGGCCGTCTGCTAGCTGTCGCCGCGTGGACTGCTGGGTGCCTGCTAGCTGTCAACGCGTGGACTGCGAGCAGTCGTCTTAGTTTAAGGCGGTGTTGGGTGGGAGCGGTGTTGGAGCAGAGTTGTGTAAGTGGGCTATGACCTTAAGGCTTTAGTCCACCACGCTGGCCTAGTGCAAGTTAGCAGACTACACACACCATCGAGAGTTGCATGGAGCACTCTCAGGTGTGCGAGGAAACCTTCCTCACGATGATTTGTCTTCACCGTTGAAGCAAGTGATAATCAAATACTGATCCGCACATGAATTCGTAAAGTTAGAGGTGCGAGCCGGTTTCGAACTCTGACTCTCCTGAATCGGAGGCAAACGTTTCGTATCTAGATCAATAATTCAAAAAATAAAATGTAAGATGCGTATTGGAGCTTTGGTTTCCTTAAATCAGGACCAAAGTAGTCTAATAGCTTACAGAGATAAGGGAGGCTTGATATATCCTTCATAAAAGCTTACCTAGAAATGATTCCAAAAAATCAAAAAAGCAAAACCGACATTTTGGTCAGTAAAACTTTAAGTAGTTTTATTGGCGAGGAACTGTTTCCTAATATAAGTTACCATCAATTTCACTCTGAAGAAACCAATCAAGTAGTGGATTTGTCAATAATAAATATAAATAAATAAAAATGTTTATTTGACGCTATAAATACATGCTTCAAAAGTTTTTACAGTCAATATCGTATAGTATTATGTATTGCAAGAAATCTGATACTAACCCGCAAACTAGGCTTGGACCTGTATCTTGGGGGCTAGTGTTCAGCCATAGGAGCTTATGACACAAAAATACATTAATGTATTGTCGCCACATTGTTGACAGAGCATTTTCACTAGGTACACAAAAATATATTATATTATATTATTAGTCCGTGTGGTGCCGAACTTAAAGAATAGCACCACCCTTATCTCTTCTCATGGGTGTCGTAAAAGGCGACTAAGGGATTCACCAGAGGATGGGCAGCAGCGTTCTCTGAGTATTTAATCAACCAACTGCGATCGCCAACCCGCCTGCCAAGCGTGGCGATTATGGCATATCCCCCTTAATTGGGGGAGGCCTATGTCGTAGTAGTGGACGTCTTTCGGCTAAAATGGTGATGATGATGACACAAAATTATCATTAAGTAACAAAACTGTGATTGTTTCGGCGTTTCTTCTTAAGTGCACCTCCTACAGTTAGGAAACGCCAAAGCCATAAAATATTGTGACTTGGAAAAACGTTGAAAGCAACCTAAATACTTAAATACTTATGGAGTTTCTTGCCGGTTCTTCTCCATAGGACCCACAATTTGGAACCGTGCAACTAGAGCCTGACCTTTCAAAAGTGCCTGTAATTAGGTTTATTTGAAATAAAAAACATTGAAATTGAAACAAAATACGTGGGACACTCAGAAAGTTTTGCGAAACTAAAAAAAATTGTTCTATACGTACATATATTTTTATCAAATCTTTTTAAAGTACTTTCCACCAGCCTCTATACAAAGATTCATGCGCCTAAACCAGTTTTCAAAACACTTTTTCCAGTCCGCCGCAGACACCTCGTTTACAGCCTGCTCGAACGCAGCCAGCGCATCTTCCGGCGACGAAAATTGTATCCCTTTGAGCAGATTTTTTATTTTTGGGAATAAAAAGAAGTCACACGGTGCTAGATCAGGGCTGTAAGGAGGGTGACCCAGGAGTTTGACTGGCGTGCTGTCCAGGAAGTCCCTCGTTTTGAGTGCGGTGTGCGCAGGTGCATTGTCGTGGTGGAACAGTAGCCCGCGGAGCCCTGTGTTTGGTCGCTTGTTGCTTATAACAGAGAAAACTTCTGGCAAACATTTGGTAGTATACCATTCGGCATTAATGCTTCTTTGATCCCGTAAGGGAATTGATACCAAGTGGCCAGTCAAATTAAAAAAGCTAGCGATCAAAATCTTACCCCCGCTTCTAGATCGCTTCACTTTGGTAGGCGTTGGCTCATTTTGAAACACCCAAACAGTCGACTGGCGCTTGGTTTCTGGGTCGTATTGATAAATCCAGGACTCATCACCTGTAACGATGTCGTAAACATGCCGAGACAAGCCTGCTTCAAATTTGTTAAGCATATCACGGCACCATTCCACCCGGGCCTGCTTCTGAGCATCGGTGAGGTTGTGCGGCACCCAGCGTGATACTATCCTCCTCACGCGAAGATGGCTGTGTAGAATCTCGTGAACGCTTCCCGATCAAATCTTCAATATGTGTTGAATCTCCTGATATGTAATTCGCCTATTGTCTTGGATTAAATTTTTCACTGCTAGCACGTTTTCTTCGGTAACAGCCGTCAAAGGGCGACCGCTTCTTTCGTCATCCCCCAAAGTTGGTCGACCGCGCTTGAATTCGTTATACCAACGATACACGGTTGCCTTGGAAGGGCCTTCATCCATGAATGCCATTTGAAGTCTATCGTACGATTCATCCGGTTTCAGGCGACACTTGAAATCGTATAAAATCATAGCTCTAAAATGTTCCCGGCGCAGATCCATATTTCAGTGAGACACAATACTTTGAATTAACTCGCAAAAAATGTGGAGGGAAATTTTGAAATTGGAACTTACTTATTTTTACTTATAAATAATCATATTTTCGAAAAACATTATAACTGGCCAGTCTCCCATATATAAAAACTTTTTTTCGCAATACTTTCTGAGGGGCCTGGTACATTTAGATTTTTGGACTATCTCATAAGTTTGTTCAAGCACAGTTAAGGAAGCTCAATAATGGTAAATACAGTGTAAACTGTAAACTCTATAACGACACTGAAGGGATTGTGTATTTTATGGATTTATAGAGAGTTGTCGTTAAATGGAGATAGAGGATTATCTTTTACTAGCCATGTTTACAATTTGAAAGTTTGTGAGCAACTAAGGCCCGTGTTACAGAAGGATACTCAAGCGTTGATCTCTGTTTAAAACTAGTTTAAAGTTGAGCTTTGATTTTAGAATGTTCCTCAAGCAGAGATTTGTTGATCACAGTTCAGCTGAGTTTAGTTTTGTTTTATACTGTCACCTGTTTCGGTATTTGAGCTGAGATTTGATCTGTAATCACTCTAGTGTGGTCCAGACTACGCTTGAGTAGAGATTTCTATTATATTTCACGTCAAATTCATGTGTTTCATGTGTGCATTCATGTTGTTGAATTAAAGTTTATAATTACCGTTCTGGAATAAGACCGATAGGTACTCAAGTAACGATTATATCCTTAAGTAGTGATCAGGTGATTGGAGTTTAAACTGTACCTGAGGAAGCTTCTGTAATGGGCCTTAGAGTATGATAACGTATAGATAATCCATGAATCCTACTTATTATTCATGGTCAACAACAGTCTACACGTGCAAGCAATCCCAATTTGTAAACAAAAGAACGAATTTCTTAGCCTACTTTGGTATGATTTTCTTGCATATAATAATATTATGTCAAAAAATTTTAGGGCCGCTTCGCTCGCGATACTGTACGAGGTAATTTGTGACTTTGTCTCATATTAGCTTCATAATTTACTTAATAATACTTAACACACATTGTCAACTTAGGTGAATGCTACAGGGTAGCCCGCGAAATTCAAAATTTTTGGCGTTTTTTTTGCAAATTGTTGCTTTATTTCGCGTTGTATATCGGTCAAAATATGATTGGCGGAAATAATAACAATATATCTACTGAATAAAACTCATGATAAATATTAAACTAGCTCTTTAAGCTGTACAAGCTCGATAATATTAATTTACGATCAAGTTATCGATTTTCGAGCTTGTACAGCTTATTGAGCTAGGTTAATATTTTTATGAGTATTATTCAGTAGATATATTGTTATTATATCCGCCAATCATATTTTGACCGATATACAAAGCGACTGCCTCGTTGGTCTAGTGGTTGCAAGCGCGACTGCTGAGCGTGGGGTCCTGGGTTCGATTCCCGGGTCCGGCAAAGTGTTATTGGGTTTTTTCATTAGGAAATTCTCAGTAGCAGCCCGGAGTCTGGATTTGTGCCCGGTCAATGGCAATAGGCTCGGCCGCTATTACATGGGACTATAAAATAACTGGCGAAATGTGGGTGTATTATTACACCTCTGCCTTCCCCTTCGGGGAAATACAGGCGTGATGTTATGTTATGTTGTTATGTTACAAAGCGAAATAAACCTACAATTTGCAAAAAACACCAACAATTTTGAATTTCGCGGGCATTTCACCTTAAAATACTGCAAAAATAAACATAAAAGGACCTTAAAATACTGCAAAAATAAACATAAAAGGTAAATTTTCTTAGGCGGCCCATACACCTACAATATAATTGCGCAATATTTGCAATTACGCAATGATATTGAAAGACATATGAAGATCGGGACGATACAATAATAATTGTGCCATATTAATATTGCGCAATTATAATGTAGGTGTATGGGCCGCCTTAGTAAAAGGTTACTTTTCATCACTCTCAGGTAACTTTGACAAAACGCGCTGGCAACACTAGCGCCGGCAGATGTACGCGCGCCGGAGCGCCGCGCCGCCATTCCTTTGTTCTCATTGAAATAGTATTGAGGGAGATATAAGTTGGTGAAGTGTTACTTCAGTCGTGTCGTGTGGTCTAAAGCACACTCGTTTTTTTTTCTCTCATAGCCAGTTACGTTTCGTATAATCAGGCCTATTGTCTGTATCACACTGTAGGAGCAAGAGAGAGCAGTGCGCGCGCACATTTTCTTTCTCTCTTCCTCTCATAGCCAGTGCATGAAGTATGTATATAATCTCAGTCAGTAGCTCGTTTTCGTTTGCGAGTTTGCTAGCGTAACGCGAACGGTGATTTCTTGATTATTTCGTAATTTCATTTCGTTCTCTAACAATTTTATAAATTTATATTTATTTCAATACATTAAATATTCTACGTTTAAACTGAATAAAATTGTAAATTCATTTTAAAGTTCATATTTTGTGAATTTTCGCGTGAATAATAACAAATTATGGCAGGAAGTGACACAGACTCTGAATATGAAAGCGATGCTCCAGGACCATCAACTAAGAAGAAATTACGTACGGAAATTGTGCATAAAAAGTGTGTGACAACATATTCAAGGCAAGATTTTAAACCTAGTGAGACCCAAACAACTGATAATGAATCACCAAGGTGAATACATATGCAGCGTTCCTTTTTAGGGTTCCGTAGTCCTACAAGGAAGCCTTATAGTTTTCCTTGTCTATTTTCTCCCTCTACTAATACGCGGCATCAAATGTACTTTGTGCGCGGGCTTGATGGAATTTATTCCTTCAAGTGCGCGGCATTCTACTCTCGGCATTAGGTGAGTGCGTATTAGGGATGTGATTTAGCGGTAAAAAAATAAATTTATTAATAATCGATTATTTTAAGTTTCATTAAAATCGATTAATAAAAAATATCAAGAACAGATTAAATCAACTTTACAACAGTAATTATTACTTTAGGGCCAAAGCTGAACCTATCGTTTCTTTTCTTTATTTTTTACCACAAATTACTTGGTAAACAATTAAAAAACAAAAGCTTCGGCAACCTATTTTTGGTTTGGGGCTAGACATTCTGTGCACAAAAAGAAGCATCCGAAAACAAAATTATTTTTAAAACAAAACCAAAATGAATGAACCAACGAACACGGAACGAGAACTTGAATTTACAGAAGATTGATACAAAATGAATTGACTATTTAAATTCAGTGTCAATAAAACAATTACTTTTGACTTGACCTTGACGAAGACATACCTAGTACAAAAAAAAATCTAAATCATACGACGCTTAAAATAAATGACGACGACGACGACGATCGACGACGACGTCTGAGGTCTAGAGATTCGAGTGTCGGATTGCTGATCACGAGGTCGTGGGTTCGATTCCCAAAGGACCCAAATATTTGTGTGATGAACATAAGTGTTTGTGTTGGTCTGGGTGTTTCTTATAAGTTATAAGTCATTTATTCATTTGTGTAACATAGGTACAAAAAATGATATAAAGTTCTTAAACACAATAAAGAGTCCGCTATGTTATGCCAGCAGGCGTACAAATGTGTATTTAAAATCTAAATGAGAAATTTGAATCAATCAAAAAAAAATATATAATAATACATATATTTTTAATTTTAATAAATAAATTTATGTATAAGTATGTTTTTACAACAAAAAAAAGTATATAAGTATTATATCCATCGTTTAGTACCCACAGCACAAGCTCTGCTTAGTTTGGGACTAGATGGTGCTGTGTAAAAAGGTCCCAAAAAAATTTATCAATTTTTTAATAATCGATGATTTTTTCACATCCCTAGTGCGTATCTCATACTAGTTGCTGGCGTCGTAGCGTCATATGCAGCGTTCCTTTTTCCTTGTCTATTTTCTCAGTCTAATACGCGGCATTCTACTCTCGACATTGGGGCGCGTTTGATTCTCTGTCCTTTTCTTCTCTCTCTCTCTCTCTCTTTCTCCTTTCCGTAGTCCTACAAGGAACCCTTATAGTTTCGTCATGTCCATCCGTCCATACGTCTGTCCGTCTGTCCTAATCATTTACAGCTTAATAACTTCTAAAGTTATAAACATAAGTAAATGAAATTTAGTAAAAAAATGTTAAAAGAATAAAAAAATCTTGATAACGTATTTTAGGGGTGGCGCCCATACATGTGAAATGGGGATGAATTCTTTTTTCGCTGCACCCCCTCGTGTGCGGTATCATTGAATAGGTCTACTAAAATGAAGGTAATGTTTCATACATAACTTTTTTATCAGGTATACCATCTGCGAAATACAGTTCGCCAAAGTGGCTTGCAATGTGTCCCCCCCCCTGCCATTTCTAAACTATGCAACGTAGAAACTTATAGTCTTCCAAATTGATAGAACTTTGTAAAAACTCTCTTTTGAGTTATAGTAAGAAAACTGAAAAATACTTAAGACGTCCTAGTTCATAGGTCATTGACCTTAGAGAAAAATGATCTTAGCAAATAATGCTCCTTTACTTACTTTCTATTTAAAAAAACTCAAAAAGAAACTTTGTGTTATATTGATATGACAAACTTCTTCAATCTAGCTTCTTAAATGTAGCGCTAGGTGGCGCTGTTTGCAAAAACTGAAATAGCAATGATTAATATTCGATTTGATTCGTTTGTAATTAGACCTACTTTAAGGAACCCTATAATACTCAGCATGGCCCGACATGCTCTTGGCCGGTTTTTCCTTGTCTATTTTCTCCGTCTAATACGCGGCTTTCCACTCTCGACATTGGGGCGCGTTTGATTCTCTGTCCTTTTCTTCTCTCTCTCTCTCTTTCTTTCTCTCTTTCTCCTTGTTACTCTTCCGTATTTTGGCCTCGCGTTTTACAATTTACTTCAGATTTTTTTAAAATAGGATAACATATTTAACTAATACGTAAATAATAAAATACTTATTAATTTTAGAGGTTCACCATTACAAGTACTTGGTGACATCGTGATTGAATATGACAATAATCAAATGGAAGTTGATGATGAAAATACCACTATAGATCATGTACAAGAACCGATACAAATTATTGGATGTTGGTAAATATTTTTTTATTTTATTTTTATAATCATTCATGACTCTAATAACAATTTACTAAATTTACCAAACTAAAATGATGAAATTATAGGTTTAATAAAGCGCCAAAAACTTCTACAGAACGTGGTCGAGAATTCAGAGCACGAAAAGCACTGCTTAAACAACAAAGGACAATAGAAAAAAGAGCAAAGTCTGCAGAGGCAACACGGCGATGGAGAAAGGAAAAAAAAGGCGTTAGTGAGTCATCAAAAAAACAGGCGAAAACTGCAGCGCAACGCATGCGAGAATACCGAGAGAGAAAAAAATTGTAAATAATAATAATAATCATTAATCTTATACTATTATAAAATTGTAAATGTCTGTTTGTTTGTTTGTTTGTTCGTTCGTTCCAGGATCACGCTAAAACTACTGGACCGATTTTGATGAAACTTTTTTTTGTTTGAAAGACTTAAAAACTGGTATGGGTTTTGAGAAAGAAAGAAAAAAAAAGAAATTTGTGGAGTGCGCGAGCGGATAGTAATGCACGATGGATGGATGGATGGATGAATGAAAGGGTGGAGTGGAATGGATAGAGGGCAGAAGACAGAGGTCAGAGGACAGAGGTTACAGGGCAGAGGACAAAGGGTAGAGGGCAAAGGACAGAGAACGGAGGACAGAGGACGAACAAACAAACAGACATTTACAGTTATGTAATATTCTTATTCTTTATTGCACACAAGTAAATCACAACAATACATAATAATAGTGTAATAGTTACAGGACAACACCTAATTATTATCAGGATCCGTCACGTGGGTTAACTGAATCTAACGCGGACGGAGCCGCGGGTAAAAGCTAGTTTATTTATAGAACTTATTATGTCATTGTAGGCTCGTAAAATTCTTATTAGCATTTTCTTACTCAGAGCAAAGAAAATACTGTTGAAGCAGCAAAGTTATCAAGATTTAGATGCTATAGTCAGCACATCATTATCACAAGTAAATCAAAGGGCTGGTCCATCAACAATAAACAGCATATCCGCAGAGCTAACTTAGAAGAGCGAATTCACAATCACAGCAACTGTTGTTGATAAAAAAAAAAACAACGTCATATTTTATGTTTAAATAATATCTTTCTCTGTTCTTTCTTAGTAATAATCCGTCGGGAAATAATAAAGAACAATCCGACGTCCGTGATTTAACTTTGACTATGAAGTACGACGACATTACAAAACATAAAAAGGCTCATGAAAATTTCTATCAAAAATTCCGAAAAAATCCATTTGGTTATTCATGTACAGTTTGCAATAGATTGTGGTTTAAAAATGACTTAAAAAAGGCATCTGACCATTATGAAGATCTGTTGAAGAAAATAACGGTAAGAAATGATATTATTTTGAAATAATATCGAAGTATGCACATACTTTATCACTATGAAGAAATTAACATACGTAATTATTCTTTCCAGAACATCAACAACATTAACGATGCAATGATTTGTTCGTCTTGTAAAGTTGCTCTTGACAAACAAAACATTCCAATATTGTCAACGTACAATGGATTTGAATACCCAAAAACTCCTTCACATTTACCGAAACTTGACTTAGTTTCGGAAAGATTAATTTCTCCTCGTATCCCATTTGTGCAGATACGAAGACTCCGGCATGTGCATGGGCAAATTGGTAGATACGGCCAGATTATCAATGTACCAGTATCTGTGGATACAATGGTGAATCAACTTCCAAGAGATATCAGCGATGATCATTGCATCTACGTTCATATCAAAAGGAAACGAATTCACAAGTCAAGCTATTTAAAAGGATTAATTAATAAGAAAAATATTAAGTCATGGTTACAATATTTGGTAAACACGCCTCTTTATACTCACTACAATATCACAATTAATCGTGGATTCCTCAGTGATGACGATGAAGACACTAAACAAATAGATAACATAGATGAAGTAAGTGAAGATATTCCCATCGAAGAGAGTCTTACAGCTCAGCAACATACTCTTCTGTGGGACGACGAAAAATATTTAAGAATCGCACCTGGAGATTACAATAATCCTCTTAGTTTATTATTTGATGAACACGCGGAAGAATTGTCATTTCCAACTATTTATTTGGGACAATTTAGAAAATTTAAAAAAGACATTAGAGTTACACCATTCATGATGGCTTCCAGTGAATTGCGTCGTACTGACCGTCGAGCAATTACTCCGTACCATTTGTTGTATATCGCTGTGAAGATTATGAGACTGCGGATTCGAGACTGTTTGACTGAGGCATTTAAGCATATTGAACCTAATACCAACATAACAAGAGAACAAATCCAATCAGAAGAGTACATCAACAACTGTATGGAATCGAATCTTGCTTTCCTACGTTCAATACCAAATTCAACTTGGTATTGGGCACAAAGAAAAAAAGATCTTTTCGCGATGATTCGGCAGAAAGGCAGACCGACAGCTTTCATGACACTTAGCGCCAATGAAATAGGATGGACGGATCTGTTACAGCTATTGTATAAATTGGCGAACAATGGAGCGGACATTTCAGAGCGTGTTGCATCGGAACTAAGTTTCATTGAAAAAAGCACACTTGTCAACGAAGATGCTGTGACTTGCGCCATCTACTTCAATAAATTGGTTAATTCATTGCTCTCAATATTACAATCTAAAGAATGTAGTCCTTTCGGTCGCTACAGAGTAGCTGAATACTTTAAACGCATTGAATTCCAGCATCGCGGAAGTCCACATGCACATATATTACTGTGGCTTGAAAATGCTCCAGATAATATGATTGATGAAAATAACAGTGAAGTAATTCATTTAATCGACAGTTTAGTATCAGTTTCAGCATCTCAAGCATCAGGAAATATCAGATTACAAACTCATAAACACACATTCACATGCTATAAGAAGATTGTTGCTAATAAACCACAAAAATGCAGATTTGAAGCACCTTTTATGCCATGTCGCATAACATTGAATCTTACACCGATGCAAAAAACAGACGAACATTTTCAACGATATGCTAAGAGATATGCTGAAATCAGATCCAGTTTAGAAAGTACAGATTACAATAACATTGATGACTTTTATGCAAAAAATAATATTCAATCGGACGATGAATACCGCAATATACTTCGTGCTGGAATTACGAGACCGAAAATATTTTATAAACGCAGTCCCACAGAAAAATGGCATAATCCATTCAACCCCTTTGTTTTCAGTATTCTGAGGTCGAACATGGATTTCCAAATAATTACTGAGGAGTATTCCTGTGCTACCTACGTTGTTGAGTATGTAAACAAAACTCATCGAGGTGTTAGTAACTTACAACGGAAAATTATAGAAGTAATGAATGAACATCCCGAGTTCAATATAATGGATATTACGAGAAAAATGAGTGTAGATATGTTGAATAGTGTAGAGATGAGTAGTCAAGAGGCCGCTTGGTATCTGCTCAGAGAGCCAATGTCAAAGAGCTCGGATTCTGTTATTTATATAAACACCGTGTGGCCAATTGAACGACAAAGGATTCGAAAGACCCAAAAAGAATTGAGTGAACTTGATGAAAATTCCACAGATATTTGGAAGGAAGATTGGTTTGATAAATATCAAAAAAGACCCGATGAATTGAGTAACATTACTCTAGCACAATTCGTTGCTAAATTTTATCAAAAAAAAAGTGGTGTTTACGCTGAGAGAATAGTGCCCAAAGTTATTCGATTTCAAAATTATGATATTGCACAAGATTATAATGAATATAGACGAGAAATGGTTACGTTACACATTCCATTTAGAAATGAAATTGCTGAAAGTTTAGCTGAATTGAAATTTATCAATATCTACGATGAAAATGAAGCACTAATTTTGGAAAGAAGAAAAGAATTTGAATCAAATGTAGACATCGAGAAAACGATTGAAATCTGCCGACAATTGTGCCATGAAGACGAGAATCCAGACGATGATGAAACTGAAATTCAAGATGTTGCGAATCGCTTTCCAGAGCCCAATCCTTTCCAACAATTGTATCTTAATCCAAATGCGGACGTTAATATGGATCTTCACTTAACAACGTTGAGTAAGGTAGGTGTTATTGCGACTAATGAGATCAGGAAAAAAAACGGGTGGCGTCATGGGACGCCCGACAGAAGCGAAGCTTGTACGCACGGCTAAACATCAAGCTGTAGCTTCCAGTATATTAAGCTGATCTCGCATTGTACGGAAAGCCTATACAATGCGAGGTCAGCTTATACTGGATATGTTTCGCTTGATCTGTAGCCGTGTGTACGTAGTTTTCGGTGGAAGTATAGGTATATTTAATTTTTACTTATAATAGTGGTTCGTCTCGAATGGAGACCTCGACTTAAACGTTTTGACGAACTAAATCGACTCATTTCAGTGAAAAAAAAAAAAAAACTACTGGGTGTCAGGGAAACGCTTCCGAAAACGAAGATAGGTGATAGTGCTGGTGATTACTGATACGAAACCACCAAAAAAAAACCATTTTTTTTTAGATATTTTCATACATAACCAGCTTTGGACAGTTAAATAAAACTGATTTGCAAAATTCCCCATTTATTTACTTAATTGTTTAAAGTTCGCAATGTAATTCAAATAAAATATCAGCTGGCGCTAGGGGTGAACGATATCCGCTCGCATACGCAGTCCGTGTCGTAGCGAGCGTAGTAGGTTAGGTACGCGCGGCATTGATCCCGAGTTTTGTACGCTTTACATTGCGGGTTTGCGAAATACCAAATCACTAAAACAATGAGTACAAGGCTAATGGTTATTGGTATTCAATTGTGTTTAGGTAGTGTAATAATAGCCTTTCAGTTTCGGGAGCGTTTCCCTGACACCCAGTATACAGTTGGAAGACTGTTAACTTCGTGTTGTGTGTATCTTTTCCAAGCATAAATCTTGTTTTAGTTAAATATGAATATTGACCCTTAAATGCTACAGCCGAGTTCAAAGACTGGCGAGATAGTTCTAGTGAGAAAAAGTACATATATAACGTGGATATGACAATACGACAATGAATGAAAACACGGTTATCACATGTAAAAGCATTTTATACACATATATAAGTTATTTATCTAAAATTAAAAAAACAATTTTTATTAAAATAAATATAAATATACAAGCGTCTTTACACATAGAAATTGTGTTATTTGTCTATGTCTTTACAGATACATATTTCTAAAATTTATTTTAATCTATCGTACAATTTTTATTAATTAAAATCGTTTCGTTGCACGCAGTAATCACTCGCAATGTCATTGTCTGTTACAGTGTTGCGTGCTGTTTGGGACTTGATTATTTTTAGAACTGGGTTCCAAACGGGTGGTAGCTGCCAACCATCTTCTCTATTAAAATTGGGATGTTTTTTAATTTCAATAGCCTCACGGAGCATTCTAGGTACATATCGGTTTACCTTCGCCAGAACTTGTGGTTTATCAAATCGAAGAAAATGGTTGTGTTTGTCTAGGGCATGTTCACACATTGCAGACTTTGTGGAGCGTCTGTTCTTGACGTCAGCTATATGTTCTTTAATTCTAGTGGCTATACTACGCTTTGATTTGATTGTGAGTGTTGTTTATCATACATAGGGCAAACAAAGCGTAGTATAGCCGATCTCCGAAGATCTTCAACAGATCTACACCAAATGATACTTTCTGAATGCAAATGCTCGACTTGTTGATGAAAATACCAAAATCACTCTATGTATGCATACTGGGTGTAAGGGGAACGCTTCCGAAAATGAAGATAGGTGCTGGTGATTACTGATACGAAACCACGAAAAAAATATGTGATTCTTTTTTTAGATTTTTTCGTATATATTTTTTTGCATTTTTCATACATAACCAGCTTTGGGCAGTTAAATAAAACTCATACATAATGAAAAATGCAAAAAAAAATTTAAAAAAGAATCGCATTTGTTTTCGTGGTTTCGTATCAGTAATCACCAGCACTATCACCTGTCTTCGTTTTCGGAAGCGTTTCCCTGACGCCCTGTATAATATTTGAGGAGTTACCTCAATTCCACATGGATCCCATCATCAAAACTGGATTTCAAAAACAGGACCAATCTGGAAGTAGGTATATCCTTTCAAATGAAAAAAGAATTTTCCAAATCGGTTTTTAAATGACTGAGTTCTGAGGTAACAAACATGAAAAAACGAGTGTGCTTTAAGAGCACAGGACTGAAGTAACACTTCACTAACTTATATCTCCCTCAATACTATTTCAATGAGGACAAAGGAATGGCGGCGCGGCGCGCGTACATCTGCCGGCGCTGTGTCGTGGCCGTACCGGGCCTCGTTCCCCGCGTCCCGCACTACCCCCTCCGTTCGCCACACTTTTCGTAACGCATTCACCAGCTTACTCCCCAAGTCAAGCGTGCGTAAAGAAGTTTTACTTCAAAAAACAATTGAGTTGAGAACCTTCTCCTTTTTTTAATGTCAGTTAAAAAAGATAAACCGTACTGATGATAAAAATTACCGTTTTTTACAGAAGCCAGCCAAGCCAACTCCAGTGAAGTGGAGTTGTCCAGTGAAACGGGCATGCGCTGCCACACATATCACACATGCAACAGTGGTGTGTCCGAACTGCAACACAGAAATGAAACTTGAGGATATGAAAGCGCCAGTGGTAATTGTTATTTCTCCAGCGTCTTTACGTAGATACGTTCACAGACGATGATATTTTAAAAAGTACAGATTTGTTGTTGCGCGCGCAATCTGAAGACTCGAAAACGTCCTAATTGGCATTTCTTCTTCTTCGTGTCGACATGAGCTACATAATGATAATAGCTCATGTCGTGGGGAAAAGATTAGCCAGTCAGCAGATTGATAGCGGGGCTGACCGCCAAGGGTGCGCCGAACGATCAATTAAATATCGTCACTCGTGGAGGCTCTTTTAATGCACCCCAAATTGGCCTACCCTCTAATTGGCATGGTATAATAAGATGTTTCACCAGGTATTCTCTTCCCGCGATGACGACGCGCTGCCTCCAAGCTACGTCACGATCAGTGTTGCCATTGATTGATATCTTCAATATATTTAAGGAGATTTTTGTTCATACTGAATATAAAATTAATTCCTAACTAGCCTAATTGTTATCTCGTGTTATTCATCTAATTAGTTATTTAAAGAAATTGAATAAAATTACTAGTTCAAAAGTGATTCTTTATAGAAGGAAGTAAATGAAAAAATGCATTTTGCTCGGGTAATTTATTTACACAAACTGGCAGCACATCAAACTGACAAGTGTCACGGGGGTTGGCGGGAAAATTCGTAAAGATCATGTTGTGGATTTTTTATTATTTTCCAAAATTTGTGTTTCTTCGAGTGTTAATGTGTAATAATGGTGGATTATTAAATGTTAAGTGCTCGTTAACGTGTACAAGTGTGGATAAATGATACAAAGTTGAAAAACATGACTTTCGTATTATCTCATCATCCACTCAGAAACCTAGTAAAGATTCCATCACTTTACTAGGATACAATTACAAGTATAATATGTTCAATGATTACGACTGAAGGACATGTATCCATGGTCATGAATAAATTTAAAAAAAAAAAAAAAAAAACAAGTGTCACGCTGACAGCCCGCTATTGGCTCCACGGCCGATGACGTAGTACGGAGGTAGGAGGAGGAGTAAATATACAAAAATGCCGTCATGTGTACAGAAAGTGTTTTAATTATGACGCGAAACTAACTTAAAGTAACTATCTTACTTTGCACTAGTTTATGTGTATTGTGCTGCCGCTGCGCACGGAACATATTTTTCGTTGGTTTTGTTAGGGTCTCAGACGAATAAAAAAAGGCGGACGGAATCTCGCTAAGTAAAAATTGAAGCACTTAGTAGTAGTAAGCATATTGTAATTTTTTTGACATAGAGGTGAATGCTTTCGAGGTCCGATTTGTTTCTATATTTTTTATAAGACTTGACATAATTTTTGACATACCTACAATAATAATAATATTATATTCATCCATAATCAATATAATTTCTCTACTATAATATAATTTTGCATGCCTTAATTGGTAGAACATAGTGAACTGCACATTCACTCAACATCTTGCAATGTATATTTATGTACCTACTTTGTTCAGCAATAAAGTTTTGAATTGAATTAGTTTTTTCCTAAACCCACTACAATGTCGACACTACCAGGCCCCTCAGAAAGTATTGCGAAAAAAAGTTTTTATATATGGGAGACTGGCCAGTTATAATGTTTTTCGAAAATATGATTATTTATAAGTAAAAATAAGTAAGTTCCAATTTCAAAATTTCCCTCCACATTTTTTGCGAGTTAATTCAAAGTATTGTGTCTCACTGAAATATGGATTTGCGCCGGGAACATTTTAGAGCTATGATTTTATACGATTTCAAGTGTCGCCTGAAACCGGATGAATCGTACGATAGACTTCAAATGGCATTCATGGATGAAGGCCCTTCCAAGGCAACCGTGTATCGTTGGTATAACGAATTCAAGCGCGGTCGACCAACTTTGGGGGATGACGAAAGAAGCGGTCGCCCTTTGACGGCTGTTACCGAAGAAAACGTGCTAGCAGTGAAAAATTTAATCCAAGACAATAGGCGAATTACATATCAGGAGATTCAACACATATTGAAGATTGGATCGGGAAGCGTTCACGAGATTCTACACAGCCATCTTCGCGTGAGGAGGATAGTATCACGCTGGGTGCCGCACAACCTCACCGATGCTCAGAAGCAGGCCCGGGTGGAATGGTGCCGTGATATGCTTAACAAATTTGAAGCAGGCTCGTCTCGGCGTGTTTACGACATCGTTACAGGTGATGAGTCCTGGATTTATCAATACGACCCAGAAACCAAGCGCCAGTCGACTGTTTGGGTGTTTCAAAATGAGCCAACGCCTACCAAAGTGAAGCGATCTAGAAGCGGGGGTAAGATTTTGATCGCTAGCTTTTTTAATTTGACTGGCCACTTGGTATCAATTCCCTTACGGGATCAAAGAAGCATTAATGCCGAATGGTATACTACCAAATGTTTGCCAGAAGTTTTCTCTGTTATAAGCAACAAGCGACCAAACACAGGGCTCCGCGGGCTACTGCTCCACCACGACAATGCACCTGCGCACACCGCACTCAAAACGAGGGACTTCCTGGACAGCACGCCAGTCAAACTCCTGGGTCACCCTCCTTACAGCCCTGATCTAGCACCGTGTGACTTCTTTTTATTCCCAAAAATAAAAAATCAGCTCAAAGGGATACAATTTTCGTCGCCGGAAGATGCGCTGGCTGCGTTCGAGCAGGCTGTAAACGAGGTGTCTGCGGCGGACTGGAAAAAGTGTTTTGAAAACTGGTTTAGGCGCATGAATCTTTGTATAGAGGCTGGTGGAAAGTACTTTGAAAAGATTTGATAAAAATATATGTACGTATAGAACAATTTTTTTTAGTTTCGCAAAACTTTCTGAGTGTCCCACGTATTTGAACACACCAGATATATATTGTTATTTTATTTGTGACACTACGACAATACCGTCACACGAGATTTGTTGTGTAATCGCGGCTTTTTGTCTTACATTGTTGTGAATGTGTGCGTGCCAGCCCGTACGCGAGCGGGCGAGCGTAAGCGAGTCGTCTGACTTTGGGTGCTTCACTTATTGCTTAGCAAGATTCCGTCCGCCTTTTTTTATACGTCCATGGTTAGGGTATGACATATCTATACTTTTAAATATCATTGTTCACAGACAAATCTATTTATTTCTCTAGGTCAATTCAAGAACAGTCATTGCCAATGTCTATCATTTCCTCGAGCGAGAGTATTCTTCTCTTAAGGAGAAATTTGGAGACATAGACCTGTCTCCACTTCTGAAGATTAGCGAGAGAACGGCAGAGGCTACTGGCGTCAGTGAGGAATTGGTCAGCGAGATACTGAAGGAGGAACTGGAATTCAATGAAGTTCTCCCGCAAGTCAAACAGGCAGTCAAGCGGAAGATAGATCAAGATGTACTGGTCAAGGAAGAAAGGTAGAGTAATAATATGCAGAATCGTCAGGAAATTTTTGTATAGAATTGAACCCAATTTGGAGAAACGCAAGTTTTTAAAAAGAAATAATAATAATAATAAAAAGTTTTATTTCTCATTCACAAAGGTATGTTACTTAAAATAATTACAAGTTAAAACAGTCCTTAGGTTAATATTCCTTTGTGAAGGACTGGTATCCGTACTAGGTTTCCCTGTCTAACAGATTACCAGGCCCCCGTGATACAGACTATGAACTGTAGAATATAGTTAAGTATGACAAGAAGGTATACGTATCGTTGAAATAAGAAACAGAATAATAACAATAAAAAGTAAAAATAAAAAAGTAATCAGAATATCTAAAAGTTATTTTTTGTCGTCGAGTTTCGTGTCAGCGTTGTACGTGTGTGTTGTGTGTTTGGAGTGTGAATGTGTGTGTTGTATGTCGTGTGTTGTGTGTGCTAGGAAGGGTGTTGCGTTATCTGTTTGTGGATGTATAATATGCTTAGTGTCGGAAATCATGTCACCACAGCATAGACCAGTAAGCCTCTAGACGCCGGTTAGCTGGACACCCCCGGTCACAACGCATATGCTCTACCACTGCATATCATACGTCCATCCGCCAATCGGAACGTCACTCAGTCAGCGAGCGGCACCAATCATAAGGAATCATACCACCGAACTTTTGAGCCGGCCAATTATAACGCGCCGTCCGCCCCCCTGACCCCAGCAACGTTTTACGACTGCGTTCGAATACAAAACTTTGTTTATGCGGAGTCTTGAAGCTTACTGGTCTGTGCACCACAGTAAGAAGATCATTAGAGTAATAATACATTACTGTCAAGGCCTGAAATAAAGCAATTGACGGCAGAGTTATATTTACCGAAGTGATTCTTCCATCCTTTTTAACAAAACGAGGCCTTTAATTGCTATTTCGGCCGAGACTTGTATAGTATCCAACAATGTCACGACCTCTGTGGTCTAGTGGTTCGAGTGTCGGACTGCTGATAACAAGGTCGTGGGTTCGATTCCCACAGGACACAAATATTTGTGTGATGAACATAAGTGTTTGTGTTGGTCTGGGTGTTGCTTATGTATTATAAGTAAGTATTTATAAAAAAAATGTATATATAAGTATTATATCCATTGTCTACTACCCATAGCACAAGCTCTGCTTAGTTTGGGACTAGATGGTGTTGTGTAAAAAATGTCCCAAACATGTTTATATTTTAGGCGGAATATTATGTACCAATATATAATATTCACACAAATAAAGAATATAATTGAAATATAAACAAACATACAAGTCCAGATTTCTCACATTAACTATCACAACTCACATACAGTGATTATTTATACTATACCCGCGGCACGATTTGAATGCGTTTTTGGCATTTTCCAATAGTATTGTGACACAATTCAAATTATTAGCGATTGGGATCAGATTTATTACTTTGACCAACTCTAACTAGCTATTATGAATAATATCTATAGGTATAAAGTAAATAATTTATCAAATTATTCAATAAACATAACGTCTAGCCATTTTGTTTAATCGCTATTTAATCAAATTTTCTGTGACATACATAAAAACAGTAGAAATAAATAGAATTTGAATAATAGATTCGAAATTCGAAAAATTATATTGCTGTAGCAGTGCATCACTATTGACAATAAAGTACGGCAATTGTTCCTTCATACGTAGCTGTCAATATTTACGGATCTTCATGAGCAGGCAAACGTTAAAAACGCCATCATAGCGTGCCGCACCTATAATAATATTGTTTCACGTTACAGGGATCAAGCTGAACCTGAGATTGAAATGGTAGAGATTAAACAAGAAGTCCACGATGATGAAACTAACATGTAAGTCATCATCATTAATACTGAGGAGTGTCTTTTCAAAAACGGTTATATCCTAATGACTATTATAAGGTGGATTTTTGTTACTTTTTGTTCAGCTAAGCATGCTGATTTGCACCTTATGATCATTTGGATATACATAATTGTTTTTGAAAAGACGCTTCACCTCATATCAGACTGAGTATAACCACTGGTGGACATGGGTCTGTCAATGACAGCTTCTAAATTACATTGTCATGGAATAGCTGCATTGCTTTTTGTTCTAAAATTACTTGAATTAAAATTGTCTAAAAAAGTGTTTTTTAATGTCTATTGAATTTTCTAAAATCTTATTTCCTTTTTTTTTGCCTGTACCGAGACTGAAATAAATATTTTCTTTCTTTTCTTTTTTCTTTTCTTTTTTTAATTTCCTTGTATTGATTTTTAACAAATTGTGTATATTATAATAGAACAAAGTTTAACCGGATTAAATCTCGTATATTATTTAAATTGGTTTTCCTGACGTTTCGAAAGCTTTGCAGCATTTCGTGGTCGCAGGTAGACTAAGATGACAAGCGTCTTTACAGATAAAAAAAAACTACCGTACTATATTATTAATTAAAATCGTTTCGAAGTTTTGCGTGCTGTTTGGGACTTGATTATCTTTAAGACTGGGTTCCAAACAGGTGGTAGTTGCCAACCATCTTCTCTGTTAAAATTCAGCATTCTAGGTACAGTCAACAAATCGGAATCATGACCCACTCAGCCAAGAATTCGTATGATATTGTCAAAACAGAAAAATGTTCTTCTTATTAGCATCGTGCTGCACTTAGGACATTTTGAATATTAAGGAAACTGCGTTAATACAGGTCAGAGGTCTATGCAATTTTGAGCTTTGTTATTAAATGCAATAGATTAATAATTGGATAAAAAGTTACGTTTTTGATAAAGCTAGAATTATGTTTTGAATTTCGAATTAACTGTCGTTCCGCATGGTTTACCTATAAAAATGAAGTAAATTTCATTTTTTTTATTCAAAAACCTATACGAACTCGTTTAATTCCAGAAGAATATCAATCAAATTAGAAGAAACTAACTGTCACTGCACAATAAAATTGATAACAAGTTAGTTGCCAGGGAAATATCTTTGAGCGAAACTCGACCTAATTGTATTAGAATGTTTGTAGAAAATTAAGCTTATGGTGGGTCATGATTCCGTTTGGTTGACTGTACATATTTATTTTATTATTTATTTATTTTTTATTCTTAACGGGCTTGCGTTTGACCGCCACCTCACCTGATATTAAGCGATGGTGCGGTCGACGATGGTACACGCTTGCCTAGCAAAAACCTATTCACTCGAGTCTTGAAGACCACCAGATTATATTTCTCGGGAAACACTGGCAAGGAATTCCACTCTTTGGCGATATCGGTTTTCCTTCGCCAGAACTTGTGGTTTATCAAATCGAAGAAAATGGTTGGGTTTGTCTAGGGCATGTTCATGCATCATGTTCATAGACAAGCGTCTTTACAGATAATTATAAAAAATATTTTAATCTACCGTACAATTGACAAATGACGTCTGTGTTCTAGTGGTTCGAGTGTCGGACTGCTGATCACGAGGTCGTGGGTTCGATTCCCACAGGACACAAATATTTGTGTGATGAACATAAGTGTTTGTGTTTGTATTATAAGTATGTATTTACAAAAAAACAGTATATAACTATTATATCCATTGTCTAGTACCCATAGTACAAGCTCTGCTTAGTTTGGGACTAGATGGTGTAAGATGTCCCAAAAAATGTTTATTTATTTATTTAATTTATATTGATTAAAATCGTTTCGATGAACGCAGTAATCACTCACAATGTCATTAATATTTTAGTGTTGTGTGCGATGTAATCCGGTTAATTCCGGTTAAACTTGTTTTATTATAATATTATACAAGCTGTTGATCTGTATTCGTGCCATATTTAAGGAGGTGACTATACCACTAATACTGAACACGAATCAATAAAGAAAACAATACCAAATATTTTTTTTGTTTAAATATGTTTTTGAACAATCAAAACACAAAATCGTGCGAAACCACCAAAAAAAATTGCAGATATTTCCACCCTTTGACAATGCCGCCGATGACTTATTTTCAGAGTCGTTCGGGATTTATTCTCAAACCCTCGCGATGTTCCTAAGGAAAATTTTGGGTATTAAATAATCGTAGAATTGTTCAAGTATTTTATGACTAAGCACATCATTTATCATTTGCTCTAGAAATATGGCACGGTTACAGATCAACAACTTGTATAAGCACCTGTATGCTGGGTCAAGAAATGTAATATATTATACTGAACATAATAGTAAATGTTTGACGTTCCAGGGAACAAGCTGACCCTGACTCTGACACGCTCGCAGTGCACATAGCACCTGCCGATGACCACACCCACAAGTAAGTCTACATCTGAAAGAAAAATATTTTTCAGCGCATGGCTCCCGGATAGGGTTGCCATCCGTCCGGGTTTCCACGGATTTGTCCTAGTTTAGAGGGATCCGGGGAGTGTACGGGCGGGGCTTCATTTGTAGTCCGGGTTTAAAAATTTGAAGTCTTCGGCCGCCCGCCACTCACGCACTGTGCCCGCACGCCGCGATCAACCGATGAACTGACTCGCTAAATGCACCGTCCCCCCCGCCCCTCCCGTCGCAGTTGCCACTTGTTGTTTTTTATTACACTGACTATGTTTAAAAAAACCTGTTGACATGTCCGGGTTCTGGGCTCTAAAATCCGGGGTTTTCACGTGTCTTGTCCTGGTTGCCAAATTTTAGAGATGGCAACCCTACTCCCGGAAGATTTAGTTTCAGGCCAAAAAGTAAAAAAAACAAGTGTGTTTTTAAATTGATTCCTCTTTTAAGATCTTAACCTCAAAAACGAAAACCGGACAAGTGTGAGTTGGACTCGCACAGTATGGGGTCCGTGGCACCCATCGACCTGATACCCCGTACAACATGTAACAAAAACCCTGTTGTTCCTGTGAGCTACGTTATCAGAATCGATATTCATACGTAAAGACACAAATCATTTGGAATAACTCTTGAATAAAAATAATCAAATTAAATATTAAATCATTATTCATCATTCATCATTTCAGCCGAAAGACGTCCACTGCTGGACATAGGCCTCCCCCAAGCATCGCCACAACGACCGGTCCTGTGCCTTCCGCATCCAGCGGATTCCCGCGACCTTCACCAGGTCGTCGGTCCACCTTGTGGGGGGCCTACCCACGCTGCGCCTTCCAGTACGCGGTCGCCACTCCAGAACTTTACTGCCCCATCGGCCATCCGTTCTGCGAGCAATGTGCCCCGCCCACTGCCACTTAAGTTTGGCAATTCTTCGGGCTATGTCGGTTACTTTCGTTCTCCTGCGAATCTCCTCATTTCTGATTCGGTCACGCAGGGACACTCCGAGCATAGCCCTCTCCATTGCCCTTTGAGTGACTTTGAGCCTTCTTATCAGGCCCATTGTGAGCGACCACGTTTCAGTACCGTAAGTAATTACTGGCAACACACACTGGTCAAAGACTTTCGTCTTGAGACACTGCGGTATTTTGGACGAGAAGATATTGCGTAGCTTCCCGAACGCTGCCCAACCGAGTCGGATTCGACGATTGACCTCTTTCTCGAAGTTGGACTTACCTAGCTGGACAGTTTGTCCTAGGTATACATAATCGTCAACAACTTCGAGTGTAGATTCTCCGATGTTTACGGGAATGGGTGCTATATGGGAATTCAACATAACCTTTGTCTTGTCCATATTCATTTTAAGACCCACTCTATCAGAAGCTCTACTGAGGTCATCGAGCATTGTACCGAGGTCCTCCATGGTCTCAGCCATGACTACTATGTCGTCGGCAAACCGAAGGTGAGTGATGTACTCGCCGTTTATGTTAATGCCTAGCCCCTTCCAGTCCAGAACCTTGAAGACATCCTCCAATGCAGCAGTGAACAGTTTCGGAGAGATCACATCTCCCTGTCTCACACCTCGCTGCAGAAGGATAGGTTTCGAGGCTTGGTCCTGTAATCGGACTGACATAGTGGCGTTTTCATACAAAGACTTTAACACTTCGATGTACCGATAGTCAATCTGGCACCGTTGAAGAGACTGTAGTACCGCCCAAGTCTCGATCGAATCGAAGGCTTTCTCGTAGTCTACAAACGCTAAACAAAGGGGCAAGTTATACTCTTCGGTCTTCTGTATAACCTGCCGCAGCGTATGTATGTGGTCTACGGTGCTAAAGCCTTTTCGGAAACCGGCTTGTTCGGGAGGCTGGAAGTCGTCAAACCTGCGCGAAAGACGGTTCGTAATGACTCTCGAAAACAGCTTGTAGACATGGCTCAGAAGTGAGATGGGCCTATAATTCTTCAGTAGAGCATTATCGCCCTTTTTGAAGAAGAGTACCACCACACCTCTGCTCCATGCCTGTGGCGTTCTTCCCTCGAGAATGACGGAATCAAACAGCTTCTGAAGGGCCTTAAGGATCGGTTTTCCACCCGCCTTCAGGAGTTCGGCTGTAATTCCGTCATCACCCGGTGCCTTGTTGTTTTTGAGCTGCTTCAGAGCCATCCTAATCTCGTACAGGCTGACATCCGGGATGTAAATCATTATTAAAAGTGATTATATCACTTTCAATTTACAATTTAAAAAGATTTTTTTGTTTAAATACCTATTTTGAACAAACAAACCCTCGTGTGACGCGTGTGACACAAAAACGGTGCGTGCAACACCACCAAAAAAATTGCAGGTATTTCCACCCTTTGATAATGCCGCCGATGACTTATTTTCAGAGTCGTTCGGGAATTATTCTCAAACCCTCGCTATGTTTCTAAGTGAAAATGTTGGGTATTTATTTATTTATTTATGCACAACTGGGTACAAAGACGTTCTTAACGCCATTAAAGTTATTAAATAATCGTAGAATTTCAAGTATTTTTGGATGACTAAGCACATTATTTATCATTTGCTCTAGAAATATGACACGGTTACAGATCAACAACTTGTATAAGCTCCTGTATGCTGGGTCACGAAATTTTATATATTATACTGAACATAATAATGTAATAGTAATTGTTTTACGTTCCAGGGAACCACCTAACCCTGACTCTGACATGCTCGCAGTGCACACAGCCCCAGCCGATGACCACACCCACAAGTAAGTCTACATACATACGAGTAGCGGGTGGGAGACGGTACTTCCCTCTCTAGGGCGGGAAAGACTCATAGTAATTGCTTCCCTCCCTATGGCGGGAATTAATTTTAAAAATAGAACAAATTTATGTTAGGTAGTCGGCTACGATTTTTTTTACATAATTAAGAAAAATATCGATTAAAAGAAAAAGAAAAATGCTGCGGTCTTGTGAGGGTATAAACAGCCAGTGTGAATTAAAATAAATTAATAGTTTAAAAAACACTAGAAAAACACGCTTTATTTACACTATTCAATATACAGGGTGTCAGGGAAACGCTTCCGAAAACGAAGACAGGTGATAGTGCTGGTGATTACTGATATGAAACCACGAAAAAAAAAGCGATTCTTTTTTTAGATTTTTCATATTTTTTTTGCATTTTTCATTATATTGAACTAAGTTTACGGGACTTGTCGCGCACAATTAAATCAAAATATAACAAACGAGCAGCGTGGTCGTGAGTCTGCTCGTGACCACGGTCAATGCAACTTGACCGAAACGTCGAGGTTAGTCAAAATGTTTGTTATATTTCGATTTAATTGTGCGCGACAAGTCCCGTAAACTTAGTTCAATATGAGTGAAATTCGCGAAAGTTTTAAAACTTCTATTTTTCATTATGTATGAGTTTTATTTAACTACCCAAAGCTGGTTATGTATGAAAAATGCAAAAAATAATTATGAAAAAATCTAAAAAAAGAATCGCATTTTTTTTTCGTGATTTCGTATCAGTAATCACCAGCACCTATCTTCGTTTTCGGAAGCGTTCCCCTTACACCCAGTATAATAGGTTTGTTATTATAACCTTGAAACCCGATCGTGTTCAAAGTCCATTACGTGGCGTTTCTCACAAGCGCAAACACGACTATGATACTATATTCCATCATGGAATGCCAGTGCCTATCTTCCGGCTTCATCATCAGACCTTGAAACCTAATCGTGGTCAAAGTTCATTACAAGACTTTTCTAAGAAAACCAAAACAGCTATGATACGATTTTCCATCATGAAGTTCCAGTTCATATCTTCCGGCTCCATCATCAGATCAGTTCGACAGTACCATATTATTGTATTGTCATCAGAACTACATACAGCTGCCAATTTTCATTACGCTACGACCCTTGGAAGATGGTTAAATTAGTTACCTTAGATTCCATTACATAGTTAGTTACATACAGGTCGACCTAATAAAAGCGTGTTAAAAACTTAAAGCGGGACGGCCCGCCGGCGCGCGGCGGTGACGCAGTGTGTTCCTTATATAACATTACATAACATAACATCACGCCTGTATTTCCCCGAAGGGGTAGGCAGAGGTGTATAGTACACCCACATTTCGCCAGTTATGTTATAAGTCCGATGTAATAGGGGGCGAGCCTATTCCCATTGACCGGGCACAAATCCAGTCTCCGGGCTGCTACTGAGAATTTCCTAGTGAAAAAACCCAATAACACTGCCCGACCCGGGAATCAAACCCAGGACCCCACGCTTAGCAGTCGCGCTTGCGACCACTACACCAACGAGGCAGTCCATATAAAAAATTAAAAAAAAAGTAAAAACTATATAAGTTGGCCGGATACTAACTCTGAAAGCTGTACCGAAATCAAAATCTCGGTTATACTATTATAATATCTGTGGTTATACTAATATTCCCGCGACCTTCACCAGGTCGTCGGTCCACCTTGTGGGGGGCCTACCCACGCTGCGCCTTCCAGTACACGGTCGTCACTCCAGAACTTTACTGCCCCATCGGCCATCCGCCCACTGCCACTTAAGTTTCGCAATTCTTCGGGCTATGTCGGTTACTTTCGTTCTCCTGCGAATCTCCTCATTTCTGATTCGATCACGCAGGGACACTCCGAGCATAGCCCTCTCCATTGCCCTTTGAGTGACTTTGAGCCTTCTTATCAGGCCCATTGTGAGCGACCACGTTACACGTTACGTTGTCCGCTGGATGCGGAAGGCACAGGACCGGTCGTTGTGGCGATGCTTGGTGGAGGCCTATGTTCAGCAGTGGACGTCTTTCGGCTGAAATGATGATGATACTAATATTTGATTAAAAATGAGTTCAAGCGATTCTTAAATATTTATTAATTTCAACTGTGACGTGTGTGGAGTGGAGTACTTGATGTCGTCCAACATTTATTAACGGATTGTGTCAAATATAAAAGACAAGACTGGGTTAGACTTAGTTGACGCAGGAAGACGAGATAGTAGGTTGTAGTTCTAGCGGATTTTTTATAGGAAAAATCCTTTCTCTGCAGCCGGGGTACTGTAGCGTTGTGGATCTCATTAGTTTAGTCGAGTGAACGATATAAAACTTAACCGGTGTTGCGCATCCCTAAAATGTGTGCACAACACTAGTAATCGCGTTGGCCTCTGGCACTTTCAACACAGCAGCTTCCAAGGAAGTAACTATTCCTTCTGGAATACATATTTTATCCCCAATCTCGGGGTTCTACTTTCCGGCTGGAATTCTACCTTCCGGCTGGACTTTTACCTTCTGGCTGGAATTCTACGTTCCGGCAAGAGGCATACCCGCTGCAACCACGAGGCAGCGTCTACCTGCTGCCCGCCGGCCTGCCGTACCATCCACGTGGCGGAGACGAGGGACGGTACCCTTTCCACCTTCCTTCCAAAGTGTGCAAACGCTCAGTGAACAATAGCCTTACCCGCGACCTAGCCAAGTGTCTTATCAATATATGTATTAAATCTCCGAGTGTTATCTATTTATCTTCTATCTCCCTAATTCTCCTGTGCCATCACTGGAAACCACATCACTCACTGCTCATAGTTGTACTAGTTCAACAACAACTTGTTCTTGTCCGCCCTTAACAAATGTTTCTAAAATAAGATATCTTGGTGTAATAGTCGATGAACGATTGAACTGGCGTCCGCAAGTAGAAACTCTTACGGGACGTGTCAGAAGATTAATTTATGTTTTTAAAAATCTCCGTCATTCTGCGGACCTATCGGTAATGTACACAGTTTATGTAGCATTATGTGAATCAATTCTTAGTTACTGTATTCCTGCATGGGGCGGGACTTACATAACCTTGTTTTTGCAGTTGGAGAGAGCTCAAAGATATCTCCTCAAGGTTATACATAGCAAGCCACGTTACTATTCAACTACAGAACTGTACAAGGAATGCCAGGTCTTAACAGTTAGACAATTATTCATTTTCCGCACCATGCTCCGACGACATTCACAGCTCCCCCTTAGTGATAAGGTTTTACAAAAAAGGCAAGGTGCACTCGTTTGTCCCCCTGTTCAGTGTAGGACAGCTTTCGCATCACGACAGTTCAACGCATTGAGCTCCAGGCTTTATAACAAAATAAACAAAAAGATCTCACTATATAAACTTAATAAGTACAACATTAAAAAAGATTTAGGTTATTGGTTGAAGTCATTAAATTATGACGAAACAGAAGAGCTTATAAAAATTGTAGAGTAAAAGATAATTGATGTTAATACATAATAATATGTTAATACATAATAATATATAAAAGTAATACCTATATATTTTAGCAGTAATCCTAAACCAAAATTGTAGCATTGGACTGAATTGCATTGTATTAATTTATCAAGTAAGAAATAATTCTTTTAACATTGCTTTGTACAATTTAGGGTCCACAAACTAATGTGATTATATTATTATAATATTATTATATAAAAAGTGTAGAGCGGAGAGCCGCCGACTCCCGAAATACGAGCATGTCTCAGTTTGGGCGTCAGTGTGCTATTGTATATGATGCACTAAAAATGTGTAAAATAAATAAAATAAATAAAAATAAATAAATCTCTCAACACACTTCCTTATGTCACTGCGGTGCCTAACACCTTTGCCTTTTCTTTTGTAGCGGTCTGCGCAGCTTACCTGCGTAGACTCTAACCGTTTCAAGGGAATTATTAGTGCGTGTTCATAAATTGAATATGTTCGATGTTGGAACTTTCCTATCTATTTTGACAAATCCCTCATCAAGTGCTGCAATATGTTTATATAAGATGTTTGTGCATTGTTAGATCTTACATTGGTATTGGTTTTGTATCAATTTATTAAGCATAAGTTATGAAAGGAACAATGGGACTGGCATGTTCTTGTTGTAGAATAAAAGTTCCTTAAATAATGAACATAATTTTTAAAAAACCCTGAAATCACGAAAAAAAACAGCTGTCCCCCTACATTCTTGTTCACATAAATCGACAAAATGTAGGGACCACCTACTATTTTTCAGGATTGGTCCCCTAGTAAAAGTTGTTCATAATAATGAGTACAATGACCCCTTTTGGGGAAAGAAGCGATAAAAATTTCAGCATGTATCAGAAATGCGTGGTCATATTTGAAGAGCTCATTTTGGGGATGCTGACAAACAACTTTTACTATAGGACCAACACTGAAATCGCGAAAAAAAAAAGGTTATCTTTACATTTTGTTGAGCGACATCGGTGATTTAGTAGGGAACAGCTGATATTTTTTTCGCGATTTCAGGCTTGGTCCCATAGTAAAAGTTGTTCTATGCTCCCTGAATGAGCTCATAAAATATGACCACGCATTTTTTTTTATATTTTCGGGACATTTTTACACAGCACCATCTAGTCCCAAACTAAGCAGAGCTTGTGCTATGGGTACTAGACAATGGATATAATACTTATATACTTTTTTTGTTGTTGTAAATACATACTTACAATACATAAGAAACACCCAGACCAACACAAACACTTATGTTCATCACACAAATATTTGTGTCCTGTGGGAATCGAACCCACGACCTCGTGATCAGCAGTCCGACCCACGAACCACCAGACCACAGACGTCTTCTTTCTGATACACGTTGTATATTTTTACCTTAGAGCAATTTTTACTGACATCATATCTCACTCGCTTGCCTCATTGCCATCATAATAATAATATTATTACATCTTGTTACAGTTCAAAACAAAACTTTCTGCTAATTGACGCCGGGAAAATTATAATGCGACAGGAAAATGTTAACGAAGAACCAGAAGAGTATACATTCCATGAGTGAGTATCAGAGTTAGATTATCAGTAGCAAAGAAAAGAAAGAAAGAAAGAAAGAAATATTTTATTTCAGTCTCGGTACAGGCGAGAGAAAAAAAACTAAAAATAACACATTAACAATAAACTTAAAATTTACATGCCTGTATAAGACTAAAAACTGGCCAAGAGCATGTCGGGCCATGCTCAGTATTATAGGGTTCCTTAAGTATGTGTTAAAAACAAATCTAATCGAATATTAATCATGGATAATTTTTGCAATAATTGGCAGTATTTGCGACTCAGAGCGTGTTGTTAGTAGCGCCATCTAGCGACAAATTCAAGAAGCCAAATTTAAGAAGTGTGTCATGTCAACATAACACAAAGTTTCTTTTTGTGATTTTTTTAAATAGAAAGTAACTAAAGGAGCATTATTTGCTAACATCATTTTTCTCTAAGGTCAATGAATGACCTTTAAACTAGGACGTCTTAAGTATTTTTCAGTTTTCTCTCTATAACTCGAAAATTTATTGTCACATAATACTCGAAATAATTTTAAAAGAGAGTTTTTATAAAGGTCTATTAATGTGGAAGATTATAAGTTTCTACGTTGCATAGTTTAGAAATGGCAGGAGGGGGGGACACATTGCAAGCCACTTTGGCGGGCTGTATTTCGCAGATGGTATACCTGATAAAAAAGTTGTGTATGAAACATTACCTTTATTTTAGTAGACCTATTCAACGATACCCCGAACGAGGGGGTGAAGCGAAAAAAAAAAATATTCATCCCCATTTCACATGTATGGGCACCACCCCTAAAATACGTAATCACGTTTTTTGTATTCTTTTAAAATTGAGATCTATATCTAGACTATTTTTTAACAAAATTATATTTAATTATGTTTATAACTGTAGAAGTTATTAAGCTTTAAAGGATTAGGACAGACGGACGAACATGACGAAACTATAAGGGTTCCTTGTAGGACTAGGGAACCCTAAAAAAGGCCCCCATCTCAGCATATGCTACAACACCGAAAGCATAGCGTTAGCGGAGATTCGCAGGAAAACGAAAGTAACCGACATAGCCCGAAGAATTGCCAAACTTAAGTGGCAGTGGGCGGGGCACATTGCTCGCAGAACGGATGGCCGATGGGGCAGTAAAGTTGTGGAGTGGCGACCGCGTACTGGAAGGCGCAGCGTGGGTAGGCCCCCCACAAGGTGGACCGACGACCTGGTGAAGGTCGCGGGAATCCGCTGGATGCGGAAGGCACAGGACCGGTCGTTGTGGCGATGCTTGGGGGAGGCCTATGTCCAGCAGTGAACGTCTTTCAGCTGAAATGATGATGATGATGATTAGCGGTGAAGGTCGAGAGACACTCGTGAGAGCAAGGGCGGATCCAGCCTTTGTGTCAGGCGGGGGTCGCGTACAACCCCGGATCTAAATTTGTGAAAGGAGGGCGCAGAACTATTTGCCGCCCTCTAGGATTTTTTTTTGTTTATTTGTGTCACCGGTCACGCTCAGCGGCTTACTTGATACGGATTAATAGAAAAAACGTTCTAATTAGAACGTTTTTGAGTTTGCAGTTGCGAGTGCAAGTTACATATCTGTACTTTTAAATATAATTGGGGTTTAGGAAAAAATTAAGTGCTTCACTCTTTTCTTAGCGGGATTCCGTCCGCCTTGTTAGGGTTCCGTAACCGAAGGGTTCCAAACGGGACCCTATTACTCACGCTACGCTGTCCGTCCGTCCGTCCGTCTGTCTGTCTGTCACAGCGCTGTATCTTTTGAACGGTAATAGGTAACCGGTTGAAATTTTCTCAGAAATTGTGTTGCTATGAGGTGTATCACGAAAAATACTAAAAACATAAAAAAGTCTAAAACCAAAGGGGGTCCCCATACAAGAAACCTCAAAAAACATGCATTTTTTTCAACGTTTTTGTTCCTGCTCTATCTTCAAAACGGTAATATATACCGGCGTCAAACTTGGTCAGATTATAGTGCATATTATGTAGTTTAGCAACAAATGCAAAAAATAAAACAAACATGGACATATCATATGTCCATGTTTGTTTTATACCACCACATATGTCACATATGTGGTGGTACCTGCGTAAGAAAGACATGCAAAAATTCATATTTCGCGCACTGTGTGTTGATGTCTTTTGATAAACTGTCGTAAATTAAATCAGTTTTTATGGGGTATAAGGTCATTGAGAGGTACGGAACAGTGCGATTTAAAAATCCCAATGTATTACTAGTAGACACTTATTAACCTTTGAAAGCACGGTATTTGTGTTGTAAAGCGAGTTCCGTGTGGTGCCGCACGCAAAGAATTACACCACCCTCCCTCTTCTCATGGGTGTCGTAAAAGGCGACCAAGGGATTAACCAGAGGATGGGCAGCAGTGTTCTCTGAGTATTTAAACCACCAACTGCGATCGCCAACCCGCCTGCCACGCGTGGTGATTATGGCATATCCCTCCAACATATGCTTGGGGGAGGCTTATGTACAGCAGTGGACGTCTTTCGGCTGAAACACAGACCAATAAGCCTCTAGACGCCGCTTAGCCGGACACCCCCGGTCACAAGCATATGCAGTAGCACAGCATATCATACGCCCCGCGGCCAATCAGGACGTCAGTCCGTCAGCGAGCGGCACCAATCATAGGGAATCGTACCACCGTACTTTTGAGCCGACCAATCATAACCCACCGTCCGCCTCCCGGTCCCCGCCAACATTTTACGACTGCTTTCTCATGCAAAACTTTGTTTAAGCGGCGTCTTGAGACTTACTGGTCCGTGGGCTGAAATGATGATGATGTAAGCGACTTGTCGAATTTAGACGTAGTTTTTGGTATTTCCAAAAATCATAGAATATTCCTTTTTTTTCTTTTTTTTTTCTTAGTCACCACCATTATTTTATTACAAACCTGTGTTACAAACGATTGACTCTTCAGCTCTATTATTCAAATGAGGCTACGTAGACAAAATGGATACAGCTTGTACCTGTGGCGTTGATCTGTTATCTTGCTCTCTTTGCCCTTACACCTGCTTATTGAGCGATCTGAACAATGCTACAGACAATGCAATTAAGGTGGCCAATTTCTGGGCCAGCAGGATATGAATATTGTACCTTTCAACACGGAGAAGAAGAAGAGCTCTATTAAGAGCGTTACGAGCAAGTTTAGCCTTTGCTTCCCTAGATGGCGTTGGCGTCGAATTAGATCGCGCTATGGTTTCGTTACCGAGTGGCGTATAACTTAAATTTCTTGTAGTTAAGAAGACACCTTTAGTAGAGTTGAACCTATTAGTGTAAATAATTTTTGTAGGGTCATCGTTATTGCGATAGACTTATATTAGTG